>CM069525.1:40090000-42590000 GCA_035773235.1 Eospalax fontanierii
CTAGGCTGGTTGGCCTCAGGCCCACTATGAATAAGAGGCTGGCCTTGAACTGATCCTTCTCCCAAATACTGGGGTTAGATTGAAAATCTTTTTTTTTCTGGTCCTGAGGACTGATCCTAAGGCCTTGCACATGCCAGGCCAGCACTCTCTACTACGGAGCTACATCTCAGTTTTGTCTCAGGAAATTAGTAATCAGTTATTTATCCTGTAGTTTCAGGAAATTATGAAATTCTTTTGAGACAGGTTCTGAGTCTATTGCCCAGGTTGTCCTATGTAGACCAGGTTAGCCTCGAACTCATGGAGATTCTTTTGCTTTAGCCTACAGTGTGCTTGGATTACAGATGTGTGCCACAGCCCTTGACTAACTCTGAATTTTAAAAAAATTATGCCTCTGTATCCTTAGCCTGTCCTAGGTTCTTTTACATTTCCTATAAACAGGGAATTAGAGTCCTAATCAGACTTAAGTTCTTTTTTTTTTTTTTTAAAGGGTCTCATGCAACCCAGGCTGGCCTTGAACTCACTATGTAGCAGAGAATGACCTGCCTCTACCTCCAGAGTGCTGGGATCATAGATGGTACCATTGTTCTCAGGTTTACGTGGTGCTGGGGATCAAATCCAGTGTCCTGTGAAAGCCAGGCAAATACTTTATCAACTGAGCTACCTCCCCAGCCCTGGATTTTTTAAGAGAAGAATATAGTATTACAGGGGGCTAGGGAGGTAACGATAGCTCAGTCAGTAAAGTGCTTGCAAGAGCTCTGGAGTTCAAACCTTACAAGTCACGTTAAAAAAAAGATGGGTGGGGCAAAATACTTGTAATCTCAGCACTGGGGAAGCTGAGCCAGGAAGATCCTTGGGGCTTGCTGACCAGCCAGTTTAGTGTACTTGGTGAGTTCCAGGCCAGTAAGAGACACTGTCTCAAAAAACAACATGGATGGCTTCTATGGAATGACACAAGTTGTCCCCTGACTTCCACGTGCACTCATATGTACGTGTGTGTATGTATACACCCAACATATTCATACACATGTGTACATACACATACACACACATACAGATAGCATCGTGACATTGCAGGTAATGCTATGTATGATAAAGTTTTGTTTTCTCTTCTTGGTAAATAGGAATAGAATTGATTTTTGTATTATAGATATTGACTGTGTTTCAAAAAGCTTGCTGACCTCTCACATCAATTCTAATAGTTTATCTAGATTCCCTTTAATTTCACTTTTGAGACAAGGTCTCACTATGTAGCCCAAGCTAGTCTCAAATTCTTGTCTCAACGTCCTGAGAGTTGGGATCACACACATGAACTACCATGCTCAGTGAGATTTCTCTAATCTTCTACAAATTACATCACCTGCATTTTTTTTCTCTTTGCAATAATGTTAACTGAAGGTTAACTATAGATATCCTCTATCAAGGAGGTTTTCAATTCATAATTTTTGAGAGTTTTAATCATGATTACATGTTGGATTTGATAAAATGTGCTATCTGTCTGGACCTACAGATATGGCCATATGAATTTTCTTTAGTCTGTTAACATGATGGATCAGGCTGGTTGATTTTCAAGTGCATACAATCATACATCTGCAAACAGTCATACATTCCAGAGGTATGGTCTTTTATCCTTTCTGTTGCTGGATTTAGTTTTCTAAATTTCACTGAGGACTTTTATGTGTGTGCTCATGAGGAGTACTAGTAGGTAATTGTCTTGTCTTGAATTCCCTTTATTTAATTGTGGTACCAGGCTAATGCTAGAATCAGAAATGAATAAGGGCAATGCTTCTACTTCCTTAACCTCACTGTTTTAGGTTTCCAGTTATTTATTTTTGGTCAGAGAGAAGAAATTTATTGGAAAATACCATGACAACTCTCAGTGACAGCTTCAAAGTCAGTCTCCACATCTGCACACAGAAACTTGCTCAGGGGATTCTTCTGGTAGAAGTCAACACATGCTAGTATTTATGATCACAATTTTTTTGAGGCATAGGATATTTGGAAACATGGACAGAAGTGAGTATTTTTTTTTGACAGGTTTAAAGAGACAAAATCCTAAACGTGTGATACTTACAGTATAATGTGTAGAAAATCTTATAATAAATGTTTTTACTTTTTTTGAGAGAGGGTCTCATGTAACGCATACTGGCCTTGAACTCACTATGTAGTTTGGACTTTGCTCTTCCTGCCTCTACCTCCCAAATGCTGTATTTTAGGTATGTGCCAGTAAATATTTTTAAGGTTAAAAATATCAAGTTCTTAGTAAAAAAAATTGGAGTGTGGTTACATTTGCTGTGAGGAATAGTGGAATGAAACTGACTTTTACCACTCAGAAAATAAATGCTGATTCTCTGGAGTTGCCTCCATGGCCTTCTGCAATCCCGTCTTCCTTCTACTGCCATCCTTACGTAACCAAGTGTCACTAGATGGATTGGCTGGAATTTTCCCAAACTTCCTGTGGAGTGATACAGTATGTCTTCTTTTTTGGCCTGGTCTTGCACGTAACACAATGACTCGGGGTTTCATCGTATTGTTGCAGGTATCCACAGGTGACCCCTTTCTATTCTTGGCAGACAATCCATCAGATGGATGTACCACTTCTGGCTTACTCATTTTCCTACAGATGAAACTTTCTAAAAGTCATCCTAATACGTATGTGGCCACTGAGATTTTAATTTTGCTACTGTTTCTTTCCCTCTTGGAAGTTCTTTTGGTGGTTTTCCAAACTTGTTATGCAGGGGGATGAGGGTGTGGGGGAGGGGGGTTGAACCTAGGGCTTTGCACATGCTAAGCAAGTCTGCTATCACGAAGCTGGAACACTAGCACCCTTAAGACAACTGTCAAACTTACAACTGATTTTTAGAAAACTTGCTAACTCTACTTTAAAAATCTTTGCCTCCCAATTCCAGTATAGGAAGTGGGTTTGGGTTTGTCTGTCTGTCATTTCTGCTTGTGTGCGGAAATGCTTTGTGCTTGTGTGACTCGGACTTGCTGGTGCCAGCCCTGGAAAAAGTTTATGTGGGAGTTAGGATGAAGTTGAGTTTAAGATAAAAGTGTTTCCTCCAGAAATTAAAAAAATTTTTGTACTTGTGTATGTGTGTGTGTGTAGTTTGTATGTGTGCCTGTGCACATGCAGAAGCCAGAGGTTGGCATCATGTGTCTTTCTCTATTGCTTTCTACTCTTTTTATGGTGAGGCTTCTTAGTGAACCTGGAGCTTGCCTTTTTAGCTATCCTGGCTGTCCAGCAAGATCCTGAGATCCATTTGTCTCTGTTCTCCAGCAATGCAGTCACAGACGTACATCGCCACTCCCAGCTTTTGCATGGGTCCTGGGGATCCAAACTTAGGTCCTTACACTTACAGCCAAGCACTTTACCCACTGAGCCATCTCTTCAGCCCCTCTGCAGAGTCTTTCTTGGTCTTATACGAGAAATCTAGAATTATGGAAAGGGGAAACTTCAAATGAAGTGCATAGCTTGAGTTTTCCTGGTTGCCTGGCTCAATCAGGCTAGGTGTGCCTGTGTACCTCTTCGTTCAAGGCAGATTGGTGGCTGGCCACACATTTTTCGTATCATTTCCCCTTTATTTTCATCTTTGTCACTATTTAGTGATCAAGCAGCCTTCTCTGCAGTCTCCTGGTTGAAGGAAAGTAAGGATATGCCTATCTGTTCTTTTTTATTGACATGGTTTTACTTTGTAGTCCTGGGTGGCCTTCAATTGACTATGTAGGCCAAACTGGCCTCAAATTCAACAATTCCCCTGCTTTAGCCTCCCAAGTGTTGGGATTACAGGTATGTATGTCCATGGTCAGCCTCTATTTGTTCTTACCTTGGGGGTATCAACTTCTACAGTCCTAACAATTTGGGGAAAGTCTCCTAGCAGACTTGTTTAAGACTTAGGTCTTCATCTTAGTTCTCTGGTATGTAACGGCAAATGCCTTCTTGGTAAAAATGGGGTAACTTGGTACCCTAACAGCCTGCTTATCACTCTGATGAAAGGTTCTCACAGAAAAATTGGTCACTGAGTTCCCCACTATCTTTTGAGCTATTTAGTACTTTCAAGATCATCCAAAAAAACCAAACCAAAATAAAACCCAAACTCATTTTCTGCAGTATTTTTTTTCTTTTCAGTAGGAAGTTTGATCTAAATAACCTAGTCCTGGACTAAACAGGAGAAGAAGTAAATCTGCTTTTTCTAGGCCTGCTTCTCAAGATTCTTCCAGAGGACTAAGAGTTCATAGGTGAACTGACTAGGGAGAAGTCTGGAAGTCACAAAATTATTTTTTTTCTTTCCTTTAACTTTTTTTCTTTTTTGAGATAAGGTCTCATGTATCCCAGGGCAGGCTTGAGCTCTCTATGTAGCCAAGGATCACCTTGAGCTTCTGATCATCTGCTTAAATCTCTTGAGTGCTGGGATTATAGGCTTGCAACCATCACACCTGGTTTATACAGTCCTGGGGATCAAATCCAGGGCTTCAGGCAAACTAGGCAAGTATTCTACCAACTAAGGCATATTTTCAGCTACATATAATTATTTCGAATAAATGCTTATAATATATAAGAGCTCTCAAGAAGACATTTTGTAAAATGTAAGCTTCATTCACAGTAGCAGCATCCAAATGACTTAGAAAAACACTTTCCTCCTGCTTATGCTAAACTGTTTCCTGAAGATCAGACTGAAAGACAATGCCAGACGGCAGGCTGCTGCTTCTCTGTTTGGGCCCACGGTTCCCCATGTGTAACACGATGCCATCTGAAGTCCTCCTCCACTCCAACATTCTAAATTTAAGAATATTTTTTAGAAACGTGGGATAGCTGAAAGAGGCGATCAAACAAAAGAGATTAACTGGGAGATATCTTAAAATAGAGAGAAAAATGGGTAAAAAGGCAGAAATATCTATCGACTTAATATCTTTGGTTCCTTTAATTAAGTTCAAGTACTCTTTTTAAGGGGGAATGGCAGAATTCCAATTGTTGAAAGGTTATGATCTGTTATAAGAAATAAAACCCAGACATTAAATTATGTTTTTTGCACTAGATTTCTGGTCGATGTTGGCCAAGTACCAAAAGAACAAATAGTATGAACATTCAAAAACATAGTTCAACTATACCAATTATTACAACAATGGCAGAAATAGATTTTACTGAAATGGAAATTGGTGCATGTCTCCTCTTTGTCAAAAGCAGGGTCTAAAGTCCCCATGACTTTGGTCTGCTTTCATAGCTTAAACTTTCTAACAGAACAGGTAATCACCCTGTTTTCTCTCTTCTCTGTCTTTTGTTCTGTGGATGAAACCCAGAGCATGCCAGACAAGCATCTACTTCTGAGCGAACCCTCAGCCAGAACAGACCTTCTTGAAGAACTGGTAAGGCAAAGAACAAAACTTCTGACTACCTTTTTTTGCAACAGTAAAACATGTATCTTTAAATCCTCCAAATGACACTGAATCATGGCACTTGATTTTTTTTTTCTTGTGGTGAGGTAGGATGGGCGTGAAAGGATACTGAGGGGCATCGTGAAGGTACATTACAAAGAAAATGCCATTTTAAAAAGATCAGAACAGCTTGTACGAGTTGGAAGCTCTGTCCAAGTGATCTAAGACTAGCCACTCAGCCTGTCTCCAGACATAGAGTGCAGATCTCACTTGAGTAAGCATTCTAGCAGATGCTGGGGACTGAGAATTCTTAAGATGACTCATTTGGATTTTATACAGCTAGCAAAGCAAAGAAAATAAATGTCAAGCAGGTTTTACAGTATGAAATTGGAAAGGGGGAAGGGAAGGCTTTGTTTCATTATAAAACAACAAAAACATACCATTCCTGAAGTTCAGGAGAAGGAATGAGGCCTGCAGTTCCATTTTTGGAGTTTTCCAGTTTCCCCTGCCACCAGTTGTGGTCATCTTTACTAATAATCTGGATGATGTCACCAACTCTGAATCGAATGCCAGCTTCTTTGCAGGGGATGAGGTCATCCTTGGCTGGATCATATTCAAATTGTGCTCTTACATAGATCTATAAAACAGGAGTTTGTAAGAAAGGAGGCCATATTGGTGTGAAGGAGAACAGTGAGCTCTAATCTAATAGCTACACACCAACATTTACAATACAAACGGGACATAAGATGGTGAAAGTTGAAACGATGCATGGAGATAGGACACAAAAACTTCTACCACTAGAAACAGTATACTACCTCTGATGAATGTGGGCCCAACTTCATCAATTTTATTTGGAAGGGCCACTTAAAATACTTGTTTGATAAAAGCAAAGGCTTAAATTCTGGTTTTAGTATAGTAACAAGATAGGTCTATAATTACAGAGTTGTATGTTCACCATTTAAAAAACTTGCTTTGGCTATGGTGATATTATGGAGAAGTTGCCATGACCATGCTTTTAAGCTATGGAGAATAGCAGTCAGGGTAGGAAGAATTCTGCCCTTGTACCTTGCTGTGAAGTGCTTTCATGACAACTAGTAGTGTGTCTATATACTGCAGAGAAAGTTGTTATGTAACTCAAATGATTTAAAAAAGTTTTAAAAATAGTTTTATTTCTTTAAAAGGATTTAGACTTTGTATTTGTGCTTTACTCTTTGAGAAAATAAAGATGAATCTGAACTCTTGCTTTGCCAATGGAACATTTAAAATCAGCACAGAGCCTTGAGACATGCATGGTTCAAGGCTCTGAGTTTTATGTATGTGAATTTAGGAGGTATATTAGCGAACAGTGGTTATAATGCAGCAGCATTTTATGAATGACTGGATTTCTAAGTGCTTTAAAATAAGGTACTCTATAACCAATGATGCCTCAGTTCTAGGCTAAACTGTGGGCATATTCTACTGAATACTAATTTATATAAGTCTTAACTTAAAATTGGATTTTAAAAGTATTATTTTAATATCACACTTCAAGAAAAAAATCCCATAATTCTCTTTCTTGATATTAAGCTTGACTATTTATGTTTAAGTCACTGTAAAACCAACCTGAAGGCTTTGGAACCACTGTGTGATATTTCTATGTATTTTTTTTTAACAATCCAGCCCATAAAATTAACAAGTCCCTGCATTTGTACCTAAAAGCTCTACTTTAAAAGTGCTGAGAATCTGAAAGTTACCTATTGGTGCTAGACAACACTTGTCATATTTGAACTAGCACAGGTATATCAGGATGGAAAGGTAGGTTACTTATGTAGTTTTTCACTGTAATTTTAGTTTGGATTTCAGTTTCAGAAAATTGCTTCAAAATGTTCATCAGGGCATATTTTTTAGTTATTTTAGAATTCTATGAATTGTTTACTCACTAGAGGCAGGTAAGACCCTCAAAGGCTGAATTCTTTATTATCATAAAAAAATTATCAGGTTGAAATTACAATAACCATCACAGCTACAAAGATGTGAGGAAAAAAATCTTTATAGAGAATTAGTCATGTATGTGTTAAAATGAAATGGTACAAGCTCTCAATGCTCAAATGTTATGGTCCAAAATGCAGACATTATGGGATGGAAAGGGTTAATAAAGGATCGGCTATTAGCAGCTCAGTTTAGAGAAGTTTCTATAGAGGATATCTATTCACCTGTCGTCCTTTTGGTTGGGTAGTTGATGGCAAGTCCTGTAGAATAAAGCCAACCCAGGAGAAAAATTTTCATTTACTTGTCAAGAGTACAAAATAATTTGTGTGTTCTGTTACAATATGGTTAAAAAATGAACTAGATTTACGTTGTAAAGAGATCATATACATTATTCCATTTCTCAGAAATGTTGAATTATCAAAAAAAAAAAAAATCAAACCCAGGCCATTTAGCAGCAAGCTGAAGAAAGCAGGTAAGTTGAAGCAGAGAGAAAATGTGTTCTTAAGAAACAACTCAGCATCTTCAACACAAAAGCCACTGCGGGTGAAACAGCCTATTACAACCCTCCCAGAACTAAAAAGAGCTGTTGCCCTTTTCAACTTAGTTACTGCAACCATTTAGATTTTGAAAAATTCAATGGCTATATAGATTTTCATAATTCTAGAAGCATTACATGTTAATGATTACAATTGAATTCTATGGTAACCTATTTTCAAGTTGGAAATATAGTCATGGACAATTTTTCTTACATAATTTCTTTTACTTATATATTTAGAACATCATTCCATTTGAGATGATCTTTACATGATTTATAATTTTATTTGATAAAAAAAATGATAGTTTTTTTTTAAATAGGGTAAATTAAAAGTCAGGAAAAAAAGTAATACTGCTGCATTCTTAAAGCTCTTAATAATTGCAACTGGATAACAGACAGCAGCATCAGCAACTTTGAGGAGATTTGGTTATCTGAAAAGATTGCAAACCTGCACCAGTAGGTGCCTGTTTGATTAAATAATTCTTTCTATAATCCAAAACAGAGAGTTCTGAAAAATGGAACTTTCCAAGTTCAAGTCAAATATAAAGTACTTTGTGTTAAAGATGTGATACCAGCGTGGCTTAAGTGCAGTTTGAAGCCAGTTCCTTTTGCTTTTCATATCCAGGCAAGGCTTATAATTCACAAAAATATGTGCACGTACCACAATAACAAGAGGGCACACCAATTCGTAAACTTAGATAGCGGAAACTAAAACGTGTTGCTGATATCCCTCAGAATGGAAAACTGTAAAGCCCAAGAATACCCAAATCCTTATTCTGCAAAATCCTTACATTTCTTTATCATTTTGTAAACTAAAATTTTCTTTAGAAATTTAAGTACATTTCTATTTATATCCTTTGCATTGGTTCGAGCAGTCATACATATTGGTGGGGTTGCAGAGAGGTATTTTTAGAATGACCACAGCAGTCTTGAACTATGATTCTTCAAATGTAACTAATGCAAGGGATTTTAAGGATAGGAAATGTTGAAAAAGGTTCTCCAGGAGTAAGCTGCATTGCAGCCAAAGTAGCCTTGTATGTCTCAGAAGACAATATTTCCACTGAACACATGTAACTAAACACTCATGGCAGGTGAGCACCAACAAAATCGTCACACTTGGCTGTGTGGAGCTAGAGTTCTTACCGAAACAGAATTGTTAGTGCTGCTATGACCATTAGCAGGGGACTGTCTGGAAGTGGAGGGGGAATCTCTCTGAAATAAGACACAAGGTTCATTAACACAGAACACCAGCACAGAAACACAGAGATATTTACATCAACAGTTACAACCACAGTCTGACAACCATTTCCTTTGAGGTTAGTGCTATAAAAGGTGCCATACTGACTTACTTGCATGATTTCACAGAAGTATGAAAAAATGTTTGCAGTTTGAAAATTCACATATTATAAATGATGACTGTGCTGTCATCGACTAATCATTTCTTTCCTGTGTCCCATATTTTATAAGCTCTGCTTTCTTTTAATGGGACCCCAGAAGAGTGAGGTTAAAACCCTATCAAATATTTTACAATGATATAAATTACAAAATTATTGTGTTAAGAGAGTCAATTGCCTCGTTTTATTAAACAGTAAGTTTGAAATGGAGATAATGATTTTTAGGTACCCCAGTGTCAAGAATTACTGAATAACTCCATTTGAAAAGAAATGAACATGAGAAAGAGTTCACATGTTGTAATCTCCTTACAGTCTTTCTAGAATAAATATTACTAATGGAGGTAAAAAAAAGTAGAGAACAGATCTCTTCCTTCGTATGTCTTTGGCAGATTGAGTAAAACAGTAACTTCAAACTATCACAATGATATACTTCTGGCTCAACCCCCAGGAGCCATGGCATTCTCCCTAGGGCCACATTCCTAGATCTTTCTACTGTTCAACACACTCAAAATCCTGTCCAGGCTCCACCCCTTAGTGTCCAAGTCAACTTTAATGAAAAGAACAAAGAGAAAAAAAAAATACTTGAACATTTTTGATTTAGTAGAATTCTTTTATGCGTATCTGTATGTATATACATATTTCCCTAAAAGTTTAAAAGGAAACTTTTGGAACTTGTTAGCCTTAAAGAGAATGGGATCCTTTAGAGGAAGATTCTCAAACATTAGAGAGCAGATTAATTCCAGGTGCCACTCTTAGGGACTCAAGTTAGTAAGGCCAGGGTCTGGCATAGATGGATAAGAGCCTCTATCCTGAAGTCTTGCCCTAGCTAGAAAAGCTGGAGCACAGGATGGTCAAAAGGTATGTGTAGAGACAGTGGGAAGTGGGGAGTAAATTAGGAGGAGAGGATCATTATTTTTTCTAATATTCCTTATTCAAGGGCATAGACCTTAAATGTATAATAATGGTCTTTCCCTAAAACTAGTTTAATCACTCGAAAACATAAAAAAGTCATTTGTATTAAGAACTAACAGTATCTTTTTGTGAGCTTCAATAGACAAGAAATGGTGTGAGGAGCACCTATGGCTTTAGAATAAATAATTTACACAAAGTGTACACATGGCATTCTTTCTCCCCCTGAAAGCCTGTGCTCTAGGTAACAGACTTTATTTTTTTTTCTGAGAGAGGGTCTCCCTGTAGCCTCAGCTGGCCTGGAACTCACTATGAAGACCAGACTGGCCTCCATCTTATAGAGATTCACCTGACTCTGCCTCCCAAGGACTGAGATTAAAAGTGTGTACCACTACACCCAGCTAGGTAACAAATTTTCATGCTTTGAATCGTGGAGCCCAAGTAGTTCTGCTTATTTTTGAAATATATTAATTGAAGTTCCATAAGAAGCCACCAAGAGGAGCTCAAGACCTAACAGTTATGGTTCAGTTATGGTTCACTAAAAATCTACTCGAGAAAACTACACATTCTTACACATATGTTGAATAGGCTTAGAAAAAAATGAAGCCTCTGACTTTTTCCTTGTGAAACTTGTAGCACCACTTAGAGAGTAGAAAAAAATAAAATTTCTCTCTCAAATTTTCTTAAGCACAAATCCAATAAATTACCTGTCAGCCCTGAAAAATTAATGTCAGAAAATTGACACTTCACATTTAATATTTATTTGCAGTAACAGGAATGGGACCCAGGGCCTCCCACATGCTAGGCAAGAGCTCTCCCACTGAGCTACATCCCCAGCTCTTGTACTTCATATTAATACGTAAACAGGAAGATGCATAGGGAAAAAAATAAAACAAGCTTGAACAATAATTCTTGAGTTTAATGTGGTATGACCAAATCTGCTATAATTTATATTTCCAAATATAGAAATAACAGATTTTTGACTACAATAACCAACACAAAACTGAAAAATATAGGTTGAAAGAGCTCCAATTTCCATAGGATAAATCTATATTTTAAGAAACTTTGGGGTTATTCTAGTCTATAAAATTTACTTGTTTATGAGTCACTTAACATCCCAAATACACACAATTTTACAAAACTGAAGTCAACTATCAATTTATCAGGGACTTAAAGGTTTATCTCAAGAGCAGTCACAATTATCTGAACAAATATATCTCAACAGAACTATGTTACTACCAGATTCTTGGAAAGAACTATCTATGCCATTTCTTAACAAGAAAAGTAAATGTACTTCCTGGAAATATTACTGCAATTATGATATTTCTTTTTTGCCTGAGATTTCAGTTTTTCTTTATTAAGCTTTACGTCATTGTAGCTTTTCTATATTTGGCTTAGATTTCAGCCTGCAGAAAGTTCAAGTGCTGAGGAGATCTGCATGGTAATGGATCTGACTAGGACCTCCTCTGTTCCGTTATCTTTGTTGTAAAATTGGTGTGCAGTGATCTAACAGCACAGGCAGAAACGATTTCCCAGAAAGCAAAAACATTCAGCCATCAGCAGACAGTTAGTTAGAACTCAGAGGAGATGGGGGAGGCCTGTTTGAGTTATTACCTCACAGGATGAAGACTGAGTGCGGTAGCTTGGCACAATCTTGAAGGTAATGCTCCCCCGCATTTCCCTCTGGAGGAAAAAAGAGGAGAGTTCTCATGCAAACAGATGTTGCACACAAAAACACAGAAGAAAGCACTCAGACCATGTGAGTGCAATGAGCACACACCACCTGACAGCACACAGCCCTAAAATGAAACCTAAGTCTAAGACAGGAACTGCTCAGGTTAAGAGCAGACGTTTCTGGGAAAGGTCTAGCAAAGTCAAGACCAATGCCTTGGATCTAGCAATGAATGATTTCACAGATCTCTTACGGTAATCTTTGTGTAGACATGAATAGAGACTACTCTAAAGGACAAGCCTGACAAAAATGACCACAAACTGAACTAGACATTAGACTAAGTAATTACATAGAATCCTATTTAGTATGCTATTCTACTATGGGGTCTCCATAAAATAGGTTCTTTTACTTTATTAATTTTGGCATTCTTTTTTATTATAGGAAGCCTGCGGTCTTTATTTCATACCTAACAGGTAGGTATTCCTTACATGGGAGGCTGCTGCACTGCACTGGGAATAGGGACCAGAGGCTCAAACAGCTCCCTCTGCTTGCTACAAGGAACACAGCCCGGCCTTCCCGCTCACTCTGCTGCTGCTTCTTTTTAAGGGAAAGTCTAATTTCAACACAGGTTTTGGTGTGTATAGTCAAAAATAACCTGGTCTATGGTGACTTTTCTCCCCGTTGTGCTACAAAGTGGTGCACTACAGCTGGCCATGACTCAGCTAAACAGGAAACAGACTTCTGATATAGCTTATGCCAGGAGCCTTGAGGTTAGAGAGAAACCAGTTCACATGAGTACATAGTGGAAGGGTTTTCTGTAAATATCTGCTTGGTAAGAAACAGATAAAGGACAGAGAGAGTGTTTAAAGACCACACTGCTAAAGGTGGGTAAAATGGTTCCACACTCCACTGCATTGAAATACTTTCCTAGTTGTCGGTTTTTAGTGAAAGCTGCCTAAGTTCTACTGCACATAAATGATGGTTCTGGAATTCTCTGATTAGGACTGAATAATCATTATATGTGTTTTACCTACATTTATTTATTTATTTGGTGCATGTTAAGTATGCATATGAGTACAATTGGTGTATGTGGCTGCACATGTGTGTGCATGGGTGCCAGTGCCTGTATGCATGGAGGCCAGAGGGTGATGTTGGGTGTCTCATTCTATCACTCTCCATTTTCTTCCTTTGAGACAGGGTCACTCAGTGAACCGGGAGCTAGGCTGTGGCTAGCAAGGCCCAGTCATCCTCATTTCTCTGCCCTACACAGTGCTGGAGTTACAGGCACATGAGAAGGCCCAGCTTTTTACGTGAGTAACGGAATCCAAATTCAGGTTCTCATGCTCTCACATTAAGTGCTGTGAGCTAACTCTCCAGAGTGTTTTCTTATGCGTGTTTTAAAAAACAAGCTAATGGAGCTGGTGAGATTGCTCAGCAGGTGAAAACTCTTGCTGCCAAGCCTGATGACCTGAGTTCCATCACTGGGACTCATGACAGAGAAGAGAACCAATTCCTATGAGTTATCCTCTGACTTCTACAGGTGTCAAGGCATGAATGCACCATACCGACATCTACACAATAAATAAATGTAATTTAAAAATAAAAATCAGGGGCTGGAAAGATGGCTCAGTGGTTAAGTGCACTGGCTGTTCTTGCAGAGGACCCAGGTTCAAATCCCACCATCCACATGGTGACTAATAACCATTCATAACTCCAGTTCTAGGGGATCCAATGCCCTCTTCTGACCCCTGTAGGCATTGTACAACACAGGTGCATTTACATACATGCAGGTGATACATCCATACACATAAAATAAAAGTAATAAAAGTATTTAAAAAAATGAAAAATAAGATAAGGAATTTAAAGTTAATCTTAGAAAGGAGAACTTTCATTTTGCTTACAAGCATTTTTTGCAGTTGTTCCACTGTTTGGTTAGCCACACTGATGCCGTTGATTTCTCGAATTTCATCACCAACGTGAAGTGTACCTAAGAAAACCATACAACATTATAAACATGAAATGAGTAAATGTTTTTATAATAATGAAATTCAAAGATATCAATATGATAAAATATAAGTTATATATTGAAAGTCAGTATTCCAGAGAGACAGGTTCAAGTTTGGCTCCAGAATTGTTTAACTCACACAGCAAAATCATCCACCTAGATAACATCTACTTGTGGAAGGCATGGTTTTGCCGGATGATGTGGAAATCTGCTGATTTTTATGAGACAGGTGGTACGTATAGTGGCTTGAAAGTACGGTTTCTAGATCGAGACTGCCTGGATTCAAATCCCAACTTCGTTTACTAGCTATAAAATCTTGAGTAAATTAATGACATGCCTCAGGTTTCATTTTTTTTTTAAACTGGAGATGAAAACAGTATCCAATTCACAACACTGCTTTGAGGGCTAAATGAATTAAAAAGTTTTTGATTTATTTACTTTTATTTATAAGCCTGCAAGTGTATAAATGCTCCTATGTCCTGGAGTGCCTGCAGAGGTCAGAAAAGGGCATTGTTTCCCCTGGAATTGGAGTTACAGATGCTGTAGCTGCCACGTGGGTGCTGGGATTTGAACCTGAGTCTTCTCCAAGAATAGTCAGTGCTCTTAACCACTAAGCCATCTCTCCAGCCTAGGACTAAATGAATTTAATGGCTGTAGAGGATTTAGAACTGTTCTTAGCATGTAGTAAGCATCTTGCTTCTATGATTAATCCTCTAGATACAAGACAAAGGTAGCCAATTTTATAATAACTGTGGTATGATAAGATCTAATAACATGCATTTGACATAAGTAACTCTCCTCTGGGGGAGGTATTTTGAGAGAAGATTTTACTACATAATCCAGGCTTGCCTGAGACTCACTACTGCCCTGCCTCGACCCTCTGGAGAGTGCTAGAATTTCAAGTGTGTGCCACCGAATTAAACCGAATTTAACCTTTTCATAGTAATGTTATACCACTTGGATATTCTACAACATTTCAACTGGAAAAAGACACTGAGAACTAATACTTAGAGTGTTATTTCCAATTTTGTTTCCTTATTTATAAATTTTGCACATATTTACAGACTGACCCGGCTTCATTATGTAAAGCTCACCGTGTCACTCAGAAGCGTATACAGATGTGCATGAAACAAAACGATAAGATCCCCAAGACTACTTAAGACTCACTGGGGCAGGAGTGAAAAGTAGGATAGACACATTAGAAAGTAGTGTGGCTCAGAGCTACTGCTACTTATAGGTGGCCTCTGGATATGTTGGTGATCACTGTACCATGCTGTCATAAGAAATATAAGATGAAAATTGGGGGACCTTTTGCTTCCTGTATGGCTGATTGGATTCTTAAAGACTTTCTTCATAATTGCATCCTGCATATGACACCCTTTTTTCAAAAATGCTTTCTCACAAAGGAGGACAAATCTCTATGGATGCCTTTCATTTTTAGCCCCCTTCTTCCCATTTATACACTAGAACTCTTGGAGTTAGCTCCAGAGTGGTGGTGAAGTTAGGGCAAAGTGAGCTAGTAGGGAGGCTGAATACCAGAGAAGCATGACTCAGCTGAACCCTGAGACTTGGGCCAATAGCAAGCTAAAAAGGTGGGCCCTAGGATTCTGGAGGAAGCCAAGACAGATCAGTGGTATACCATGGCAACTGGCAGAACAAGCAAGTCCCCCCTGGAGAAAAATCTGCCTTGTTTAGGCCTATAAGACATCCACGAATAGAACAATCAAGGAATTGGCAATCAAACATCACCAAAAGCTAAATAAGGCAAATTGTCCTATGTGAGAATTATCAGAAACAGTACAGGTTTAGACCTTCAAGGATAAGCGATACTGGAATGGTCAGACATAGAACATAAAATACTTGCATGTTAAATACCAGAAGGAAAATAAATAAATACATAAGAGAGTCAAATAAAGATGAATATCCAATACAGACTGTCTGGCATGAGTAGACAGAACTGAAAAGAACCCCAAATGGCTAGGACTTCTAAAACAAAAACGCAAGTGATGATAGAAGCTAATGAATGCATAAATTAAATAAGAATTTGGTCTGTAAACAAGAGGATGCAACCAAAAAATCACATAGAATATAGGTCATAGGAATAAAGCCACAAGGAAAACAGAAAATAAAGAATATAAGAAAGGGATATGAAATACATAAGTAATATCTAACTGAAATTCAGAAACAAAGAACAGAGAGAATGAAAACGAGGCAATGTTTTAAGAAGTAATGGTTGAACATTTTCTTGAACTGAGGAAAAACATGACCATACTGATCCAGGAAAAATAGTATATCAAACAAGATAAATAAAAGGAAATGTGGGCCAATGGTAAAAAGCACTTGCCTCCAAGCCCAACAACCTGCGTTTGGTCCTTTGAGTCCATATGGTGGAAGGGGTGAACTGATTCCTGCAAGTTATTCTCTGAACTCTATTCATGTGCTGTTGTGTATGTGCTCAAACACACACACACACCACACACACACACACACATACACACACACACACAGTCAAATAAATAAATAAATAAATAAATGTAATAAGAATGTTGTTTGATTTACATTGTTAGACTTTAGTACATGGAAAGTTAAATATACATGATAAAATTTCAAGGTACCCACTAAAAACACAGACAAAGGGTGCTGAGGTACAAAGCTACTAGTAAGGGGATAATGAAACAAAAATAAATAAGAAAAACAGGATGGTAGAATCATCACAATAAATATGAACAGACTAATCTATCAAAAAACAGTGATCAAAACTAGGCATAGTGGCATACAACCTTAATTCCAACATCCAGAAAGTGAAAGCACGAGGATTACAAATTCAAGGTCATCTTTGGCTACATAGTGAGTCTGAGGCTAGCCTGTCTCAAATACAGAGTCAGACAAACAGACAGACATCATCAGAGTGCATTAATAAAAGGAAAAGCAGCTTTGGAAATATTTGACAGAGATACATGAAATCATACAGACGTTAGAAAGAAGATATACTAGCATATACTACAATAAGGCTAAAATAGCTACATGAAAGCTGGAGAACAAGGTTTGAAGTGCAAAGTACTGCTAATAAGAGAAATGGGCACTAGGCCCTTTTTTGTACCTAGTAACATGTATTCAAATATATAAGTCCTAAAATATATATGCCAAAAAGAGATCTACAACACTGGAAGCACTCTATTATGATACTGGGATACTGAACAAATTGTTGATAGGTCAAGCAGACAAAACAATCAAGATGTAGAAGATAGGAACAAACACTGACAGCACCAAGCCAGTCATTATACAGGGAGCTCAGTATACAGCTATTAAAAATTAATGTTCTTCATAAGTACAAATTTACAAAACTGACTAAAAGGCTATACCACAGAACAAGTCTCAACAAACCTCTGAGAAATGGTGTCATACAGACCACATTCTCTGACCATAATGCAATTCACTTAGAAGTAAATTACAAAAAGACATCTAGAAAATCTCCTCAAAGGTGGAGCACAAAAATACTTCTAAATAACTTATAGGTCAATGAAAAAAAAAAAGAATAGAAATGTAAAAATACCACTAAATGAATGACTATATCTATCTATTTATATATGTATTTTTGAGACAGGGTCTCCCTGTAGCCACAGCTGGCCTGGAACTCACTATTTAGACCAGGCTGGCCTCAATCTCACAGAGATCCACTTGACTCTGCCTCCCAAAGGCTGGGATTAGAGGGGTGGGCCACCATTCCTGGCTAATGATTTTATTTCATTTGCAGTGCTGATGATGGAACTTAGGGAATGACATGCTCTATTTCTGATATAATGACATGTATGTATGAAAATGCCATAATGAAACCCATTACTTTGCATTCTAACTTGAAAAATAAATAAATAGACATACACAGAAAAATCCCAACAAAAAGAAAGAAAAAATTTAAATATAGATTTAAGCACAGGCATTGAGAGGTATAGGCTAGGGAGAGAGACACATAAGAGAAAGGCAGTGGTACATACTCTACAGTAAGTTTAGGATTCTCAAGACAATCACTTTGAAGTGCACATGATTTGGCGGGTTTCTGAAGCTACATCATTCAAAGGGTTTAAAATATCAAGTACAAAGTCTTCAGAAGAAATGTTTTTAATATAAATTAAAGCATGGACATGGGGAGAAACGTGTCAGAGGGCAGTAGTAGCTGCTCTACAGTAGGCAAGAATTTCTTAAGAGAGAAACAGAATTTCGGGACTTACAAATCTGAGCTAAGCACTCTGTCACTGAACTACACCCCTTGCCTGAGATTTAAACTGCATATATTAGAAAGACTGGAGAGGGCTGGAGAGATGTCTCAGCAGATTAGAGCACCGGCTGTTCTTGTAGAGGACCTGGGTTTGATTCCCAGCATCCCCATGGTGGCTAACAAGAGACTGTAACTCCAGTTCCAGAGGAATCTGATGCCTTCTTCTGACTTCCGTGGACATTGCCTATTACCAGTGCACCTACCTACATGCAGGTATACACATAAAAGTAATAAATGAAAACCTTTAAAAAAAAGAAAGACTAGAAATAAATGAAGTGCACATCTAATTTTATTTTTTAATTTTATTATTTTATTTTTAATTGTATTTTTTATTATATTATTTTATTTTATTAAAGTGGGTGCTGGGATTTGAACCCAGGTCCTCTGCAAGAACAGCCAGTGCTCTTACTGCAGAAATATATTTCTCCAGCCCATGCATGTCTAATTTTAAAAGCTAGCTAATCCCCTTCCTCAAAACCCCTAACAAAACAGAACAAAAAAAGCTGGGTGTGGCGGCACACACCTTTAATCTCAGCAGTGGGAGGCTCTGTGAGATTGAGACCAGCCTGGGCTACACAGAGAGTTCCAGATCAGCTGGGGCTACAGTGAGATTGTCTCAAAAACAAACAAACAAACAATAAAAAATCCACCAAAGCCCCCAAATTACAAGTTAGCTAAAACCAATAGGGACTAGAAGGAAGAAGATTAAAAACAAACCCTAGGCTGTAAACAATGAAATAGAAAATAAACATGGAGAGAAAGAACAAAACCTCAGGGTACCACTCTAACAAACCTCTGACAAGGTTGATGAAGAAGAAGGAAAAAAGAGAAGAAGCACACATAATATTAACGAAGAACAAGAATGCAGAATTACAGAAAAGGCAGAGAATGAGGAGGAGAGAGAATACTATGAAGTTTCCTACGATACTATTCTGAAAGGTTTTTTTAGGAAAATGCAATTTACCAAAACACATTTAAGAAATAGCTTGGGTGGCCTTATATTGTTAGAGAAATTGGAATCATTGTAAAATGAAATTTTCCTAAAAAGCACTGAAACAATGGGGCTGGAGAGATTACTCAGTGGTTAAGAACACTGGTTGTTTTTGCAGAAGACAAGGGTTCAGTTCCTAGCAAACACATGGCAGCTAACAGCCATCTGTAACTCTAGTTCCAGTGAATCAGAAGACCTGTTCTGGTCTCTGTGGATATTATATGACATGGGTGCACTTTTATGCAGGCAGTCAAAACACTCATGCACATAAAATTAGAAAAACCCAAAACACTCCCTCTCCCGAAAATAACATCCAACAAAACCAAGCTGGATGCGGTGGTACAGTTAATAGTCCCTGCTGCTTGGGAAGCTAAGGTAGAAGGACTGTCTGAGCCCAAAAGTTGGGGACCTGGGCAACATAATGAGGCTCCAAACACAAACAAACACTAAAACAGAATCAAAACCCCTGATCTTGATACATTTATAGGCAAATTCTATACTACACTTTCAAAGTATAAGCCATCTGAACATCATACAATATCTTCCAGGGAAAGGGAATCAATGAAGAGAAAATGTTCCCCAATGCATTCTATGAAGCTGATGTAGCTTTCAAACTAAAATCAAAGAAACACACAGGAAAGTCAACTCTATCTCAGTCTCATTCAAAAGTAACAGTCCTCAAATACACAGAGCAGGGCATAAAGACACCATATGATGACTAAGCTAGGCTTATCTGAGAAATCTAAGAGCAGTTTATTATTAGGAAATCTTTAAAAATCATTTACCATGTTAACAAGATAAAAAGAAGAAAACACCTCCAAATCATTATCTTTCATCAGATTCAAAAAAAGCATTTGGAAAAATTCAAAACCTAATCACAATTATAAGGAAACTTCTTTAGTCCTAATGAAAGGTATGTACCTAAAATCTGCTACACACATTCTTAACATTATTCTTTTATCTTTTTTTTTCCCAGAAAGAGTCTCCCTGTAGCCCCAGCTGGCCTGAAACTTGATATGTAGACCAGGCTGGCCTTGATCTCATAGAGATTCACCTGTCTCTGCCTCCCCAGTGCTGGGATTAAAGGTGTACACTACGACACCTGGCTAAAAATTAATCTTAATGGACAAACACTGGCAAAATTTCTTTTAGTTATTCATAAAAACTTTCCTGCACGATAATTATACATCTTGATGGGATACAGTATGAGGTACATTGATATATTGTGAGGAATGGGCAAATCGTAATCCTTTTGTCTCATGCTTCCTAAATGCTGGAATTACAGGCATGCGCCACAACACCAGACTTAATATTCAATGTATTAAAAATTATGTTTCTTTTATAAATGATACTGCCTTCAAGTTTGTCATATTTCCTTATAAGGCCATAAAACTGTACATATTAATGGCATTTTGCAATATGCATACATTGCATAATGTTCAAATCAGGTTAAACACACCTATTTCCTCAAACATCTATCTTTTCCTCATGTTGAAAACACTGAAAATTCTTTTTTTTCTAGTTTTTTAAACTCCAGTACATAATTGTCATCTGTAGTCTCTCTACTGTGCAACAGCACCCCCAACTCTTAGTTCTTCACTAACTTAGTGTGTACTGAATGACTTTTCTCCGTCCCTCTACTCCTACTGTTCGCGCCAAGGAAACCACCCCTCTACTCTCAGCTTCTAGGACAGTTTAGATTCTACATATGATGAAGAGCATGTGACGCTCATCTTTCTGTGTCTGGCTTATTTCACTTAAAATTATCTCAAGTTCCATCCATGTTGTCACAAATAACAAGATTTTATTCTTTTTTAAAAAGATGGTTGAACTGGGCTAGAGAGATGGCTCAGTGGTTAAGAGCATTGGCTGCTCTTGTAAAGGACCTGGGTTTGGTTCCTAGTGCCCACATCGTGGCTAACAACTGTCTGGAACTCCAGTTCCAGAGGATCTGATGCCCTCTTCTCACCTCTGCAGGCATTGTACCACACAGGTAACACATATCTCTATGAGTTGAAGGCTAGCCTGGTCTACATAGCGAATTCTAGGCCAGCTGGGGCTATGGGAAGACCCTGTCTAAAAAGACACCCCACTAAAAAAAAGAGTAGGCCAAGAATTTAGGTCCTAGCCAGTGTAGTAATACAATAATGAGAACTGAAAGAAATAATAATGTAACTCTACTGAATACATAGAAAATTATGTAACACCATAAAAAAATCTCCATATTAGAATCTAAAAGCCAACAGCCTCCCCTGTGGATTGCAGAACACAGTCTGTGCCTAAGGAGATCCCTTCAGAGGAGCAATGGCACACAATGGTCATCTCTAATGAGAAGAGTTGGTGCTAAAATGCTTAGGGTGTTTAGAAGGGAAGTACAAAAATAACCTCATCACAAAGAAATGGGGAGCCTATAGGAAGAATCATTTTTATAACATCCTCTGAACACTAGAGTATATGACTCAGACCTTTCAAGGAGGAGCCTGAGTCTACATGTCCAACTCCTGCCCATCTGTGAATTCAACTGAAGTTGCCCTCATAGTGGAGGGTCTCCAATGCCAGAAGTTGACCTTACCATGTAAGAATAGGAGATAGTTTTAGCTGGGCATGGTAGCTCCCACCTGCAATCCCAATACTCAGGAGGCCTGAGGACAGGAGGATTGCTGCAAATTCGAGCCAGCTTGGGTAAGTTATGTACTGAGTTCCAGGTCAGACTTAGATAGTGTGAGATGCTGTCTCAAATGAACAAATCCCCGTTAAAAAAGAATTGAATCATTGATTTCACATCTCTTATTTTACCACTAATCCTTTTATTATTAGTTATCTACTTTTTTGTAGTCCTAGTTTATAAATAGTATATCTCATTTGAATGACTGTGACAGCAATTCTTTTTTAAAGATTTATTTGTACTTTAAAAATTATGTGTGTGTGCATGTGTGTGCAGATGGGAGTCCAGATGTCCACAGAGGCCAGAGATAATGCATCTCCCTGGAGCTGGAGTTAAATGCAGTTGTAAGGAAACTGACGTGGGTGTTGGGAACCGAACTTTCGTCCTCTGCGAGAGCAGTATATACTCTTAACCTCTGAGCCATCTTTCTAGCCCTGAGATAGAAATTCTTAAGTGCTTGTTTACATTTATAAATAGATATGTATATTATATATATATCTTATATTCCAAAGTAAATCACTCATACATCCTGGAATCCTATGTGCTCCTTTGCTTTATCTCCCACTGTCTCTAAAAGGTTAAAGGAGGGCTGGGGGTACAGAACATTGCCCAGCGTACAGAAGGCAGTTGGTTCAACCTCCAGTATAGTGGGCAAAACAACTCCATTCCCTCCAAACAACCAACCAAACAAACAAACACCCAAAAAGAGGCCATCATTAACTAAAACTCCAAGACAAACAGCCCCTTTATGTTGATCACAAAAAGCCCATGTCCATCAGTAGGTACAGGAAAAAATTAAGCAAGGCAAAGAAAGAATTACAGATGAAACTTACCTTGCCTGTGAATCATACCCCCGTGCATGATTCTTGCAACAATACAGTGATTTAGCTCATTCATTTTCAAAGTGATTCCCTAGAAAAGAAAAGTTGGTGAGGGTACAATTATAGGAAGGATACATATCTTTTTATATTTGTGATTTTACTGTAGGTAATTTTAATTAGAAGAGATAGACAGCTATTAAAGGATATATAGAAAATGAAGACCTATATTTCCACATACATAAAACTCTTCTGAAAGGAATGATCATTTGTAGGTACCATTTGTAGCTATTGCTACAATAGCATGCATAGTGTTTTAATCTTCTCATTATAATATGATTTTCATGCTGCCAATTTTTTTTTAAACGTTTAAAATTTTTTTCCCTCTTAGGGCATATACATTATCTTAGTGTGCCCCTTATCTTTCTTCCTCAAAAGATCAGTTTTGTTGTATAACCAACACACACGTATTTAAAGTGCACAGTTTGGTAAGTTTAATATATACGTACACGTGCAAATCTATGACTAAAACCAGGGTGGTGACTGTGTCTCTCATCTACTCCCATCACTCTAAGTTTTCCACTCCTCATCCCCAAGCAACTACTGATGGACTTTGTCTGACTCTAGATTGAAATGCATTATCTATAAATGGAATCATACATTGTATACTCTTTGTGTTGATTTCTTTCAAACATCAAAATTATTTGGATATTGTACCATGTTATATTGATAAATAGCTTATTCTTTGTTCTTGCTGAGTAGTATTCCATTGTGTGTTTCCATACCAACTTATTTATCCGTCCATCCATCCAGTGCATTGCTTATAATTTTGGCTATTTTTAACAAAACTGCATTTCTGAGTTAATCTCCACTTGCTCATATCACATTCTTTAAAAGATGTAGAATATTTCATGTATTTGTGTGTCATCTTTATACAGAGGCCATGATGATATTGTTTCAGTGTTACTATTTTACTATAAATGCTGTTGAACCGAGCACCTACTGTTTTCATATTTTGTTAATTTGCTTTGTTAAAACTGTGTTTAGAGGTTTTACAACTATATTCATGTGGGATACCAATCTGCAGTGGTTTTTTTTCCTTATGATATTATCTTCTGGTTTTTCAGGGTAATGATGGCTTTAGAGAATGAACTGGGAAAAGTCTGTTTAGAATTGGTATTAATGCTTTATACATTTGGTAGAATTTACCAGTGAAGCTACCATGTGTCATGCATAACCTTAAAGGGCTTTTTAAAATTGATTTTTTGAGGAGTTTCCTTATTTTCTTGTAGTGCTAGAGACAGAATCTATCTCACACATACTAGGCAAGTACTCCACTACTGAGCTACATCCCAGTACCTGAAGGATTTAAAAAAAAATACAAGTTTAATTTTTAAATAGGATAAGGCAATTCAGTTTATTTCTTTAAGTGAGCTTTGGAAGTTTCTGTCTTCCAAGGAATTTTTTTTTCATTTCATCCATATTATTGAATTTATTGGTATAAATGTGTTTCTTTCTTTTCTTTGAGACAAAGTGTTACTTATGTTGCCTAGGGCCCAGGCAGGTCTCAAACATAAAATACTTCTGGCCTTGGCCTGCTAAGTATTGGGATTATAGATATGCACTGGACTTTTTTAACATCTTTAGAAAAATATTTTATTTATTACTATTTTATTTTTAAATGTGGGTAAGTGTATTGTCTACATGTGTTCAAGTGTACCTGTGTCCTGCAATGCCCAGAGAGGTCAGAAGAGGGCATCAGATCCCCTGGAACTGTAGTTACAGATGTTAGCTGCCATATATGGATTTCAACCCAGGTCTTCTGCAAGAGCAGCCATTGCTCTTACTCACTGAGTCCTCTCTCTAGTCCCTTTTACCATTAAAAAAAAAAATATCTGTAGCATCTGTAGTTATGCCACTTTTTTCATGGCAATTTATGTCTTCTTGATTTCTTGGTCATTGTTTTGCTGGTGTGGCTTTCTTTCCTTGGGGTATAACATGATTGCCCTATTGCCATTTTGGTGTATCTTGGCCCTGTAGTCATGGCAACAATTATTTTCTCCTCCTTGCTACTGCTAATGATGTTGGTTGGAAGATGCAAGTGTGTGTGTGTGTATGAATATATAGAAAGCAGAAGGTAACTCAAGATGGGACAGCGTGATACAGCTGTGTAGTTTTTATCCATGAAGGGGTAGGACTTTGTAGGGATGCAGCTGTTTTGGAGTTACTCACAGCCTTATAAGTAATCCTCATGTACTGCTCTTTAAGTAAGCACAGTAAACTCATTGGTTCCATGTCTGTGCCATATCTGGGGTGAACAGACATCTGTGCTTGTCTTCCCAGGAAAAATTAACATAATAGTCACACAGTCATGTTTTTTCTGATCAGTCTGATCTCAAAGAAAGTGTTTTTTTTTTTTATTGATACTCTGTTCGGTTCCTGTTTTCTACTTCACTGATTTCTACCTTTTATTTTCAGTGCTGAGAACTGAAATTCATGTCAGGGCCTCATAGATGCTAGGTAAACACTTTACCACTGAGATCTATCTCCAGCCCTCATTTATTTCTACTTTGATTTCAGGTTTAATTTACTCTTTTTGTCTGATTTTTTTAAAGGTGAAATCTGAGGTCACTGATTTGAGACATTTCTTGTTTTTTTTTTATATATATATACATACATAATCTATATCTATATATCTACATATTCTCCTTAAGTACAATGATATCTCACAAATTGATACAGTGTAGCTAATTTTCATTAATTTCAAAATGTTACTTATCTTTTGATTTCTTTTATGTGTAGGTTATTTTAATTTGTGTTATTTTAGTTTTTAAGTATTTGGAATTTTTCTGTTATTTTACTTTTACTTTTTATTTATTTTTGAGATGCAGTCTTGCTATGTAGTCCAGAGTGGCCTTGAACTCACAATCTTCCGGGCTTACTGGGATTAGAGGTGTGCAACATTATGCCTGGCTTCTATCTGTTAGCAGTTTCCAACTTACTTTCATTGTGGTCTCAGGATAAACTTCAATAAAAAATTTTTTTTATGTGTATGAGTGTTTTTGCCTTCATGTATGTAAGTGTACCATGTGCATGCAATTCCCACAGGGGCCAGAAGGTGGTGTGAGATCCCCTAGAATTGCAGTTATGGATGGTTGTTACCTACCATGTGGATGCTGGGAACAGAACCCAGGTCTTCTTAATCACTGAGCCATCTCTCCAGCCTCAGAATAAACTGATAGTGATACAGTCACTTTACCTTCTTTCTGAATAATGTTATGACAGTATTACTTTTTCTATTCTTTCATTTTGAAGCTATATTTCTTTTTGTATAAAGTACGTTTCTTGTCGGTAGCATAACTGAGTATTCTCCTTTATATCTAATCTGACAAACTCTGATTTTTTAACTGGGAGATTTAGACTATTATCATTTAGGGTAATTAATAATATATTTTGGTATAAATATATTTTCTTGTTACCTGACTTCTATGTGGTCTACTTATTCTATGCTCCTTTTGAACTTCCTTGTCTGTGTTCTTTTGGATTTATTCTGTTTTCTCTCTTGTGTCATCTCCTTAGTTACAGTTTTTTGTGGTGCGCATGTGTGTGTGTTATGTGTGTGGTGTATGTATGTGCATGCAGATGTGGGCAGGCAGGTTTGTCTGTACTCTTTGCCTTATTCCCTTGAGGCAGCATCTCTCACTGAACCTGGAGCTCTTAGCATTTTTTGGCTAGGCTAGGTGCCAGGAGGTCTCAACAATCCTCCTGTCTCAGTCCCCTCGCCTTCCCAACCCAGAGCTGGGGTTATAGGTGCACATAGCCACACCTGGCTTTACATTTGGGTGTGAGAGATCTGAACTCAGGGCTTCATGTTTGTGCAGCAAGTGCTGTTATCCACTGAACCATCTCTCCAGCCCCTCATTAGCTGAACTCTTCATTTTGTTGTTTCAGTGATCACATTTGGCTTTATTAGAGCATATATCTTTAACTTACCAGCTTACCTTCAAGAAATACAATACCATTTCATATATAAGAACTTTATAAAAGTACACTGCCAATTCTTTCTTCTTGATCTACTACATTTCACATATGCTATAAATCTTAAAGCATAATGTTCTTTTTGTTTAAACTGTATCTTTGAAAGTGATTTAAGTGATAAGGAAGAGAACTTGTAAACTGACCCATGTAGTTATCATTTCAGGAGATTAAAATTTTCATCTGCTTTGTTTCCTTCTGCCTAAAGGTATCTTCTAAGACTTCTTATTGTGTGGGTCTGTGGAATTCTTTTAGCTTTAGTATGCCTGCAAAATGTTTTTATTTTGCCCATTTTTGAAAGACATCTCTTCTCCCAGACTCTCAACTCTGTTCCCTCAATTCAGGGAGTCTGCTTGCTCTATTTTCAGTTTTCTCTCCTTGTGCTGGGGTCTGGAGACTCTCTGAAGGCAGAGAACTGGGATAATTTTAGAGGTCACCTTCTTTGTTTCTTCTCCTTAGAGATCACTATCCCTTGTTACTTGATGTTCAATGTCCCCAAAACTGTTCATTCATGTAATTTAATATTTTTGTCTCTTTCAGATGAGAGGGCCCCAGTCCAAGCTTTGCAGTCATATTTAGTGTCATTTTATGGAGGGGGTTACATTTTGTTTTCCAGTCGTTCACTAGTAAAAGACAAGCTTCCATATGCATATTTTTGTGTGAAATCTGGCTGATCCTAAGAACCACACAGGGAACTTTTAAAAAATGCTGACTCTCAACCCCCCTGTTTAGATTTAGATTCACGTGGCTTGGAATGGAGCCTGGAAATCTGTATCTTTTAACAAGGCCACTTTTTGGAAAGTGGTCTTGAATTTCAGATGGTTAGGACTAGGCACTCTTTTTTGCCTCTTCCTTGGAGAATAACAATCTGTCAGAAAGCTTCATGGAAATATCTGAGGATTTATATTCTAGCTTAAATTATACCATTCCACAAAATATGACTTTGCATGGTTCCTGTTTTGAAATTCTCAGAAGTAGGAGGCAAGCACTGTGAAAAGTATAGTCTATGAAAATGATTTTGGTCCTACTGTCAATTGTAATGTTCAAGTTTCACTTCCAATTTGAGCATTCAATCAGCATGTATGGTAACTGAGAGAAGTTCTGAAAAAAATGTTGTAAATGAAGGTACATGTCAAATCTTATTTCATAAGGGGAATGATGAGATTCCACCATTAAAGTTAACAAGTTTATGTATTCATTCATCAAACATGAATGGGAACCTCCTATGGACAGACATCCTCTTTGGCACAGGAGTGAATGAGCAGACAGGGTTTCTCATCGCTAGGGGAAATTTATATCAAACCAATTACATTTAACATTAAAAAATTGTTCCCATAGAAATATTTCTCTGTAGAGAACTGACTCAGGTTCTTTCTGTTCCCAAGTTTACAAACTTTATGGAAAGTATTAGTACAACTTAGGTTGGGTGCCTGTTTTTGAACCTATCAAAGCTTGAGGGTGGCATATACTCTTGGTGGCATATACTCCTGGCCTTTCATTGCTTATGCACGCCTTTCCCCTCTTGTGTAAGCTATGTCAAGTATGATCTTTGCTATTTTTAACTATAGGAGTCCAATCAATAGAGAGATAATTGCAAGGATGATGTTACAAACTGGGAAAACACAGGATGTTACGGAAGTGTATCATCCTTGGGGAATGAACGTATAATAGAGGGGACCCTAGGCAAAAGAAGTCATGTAGGTGTGATCTGCAGAGATCAGAGTAATATAGCTTTGAAGGCAAATAAAAGCCTTGGTTAGTGCAATACTCTATTATTACTAATATGTATTTATATAAAAGAACTCCTGTTTTCATGGCAGTCAGTGAAAAGAAATATGTAATCACCACAATCATAGGAGAAAGCCTTTTAAAGGAGATCTAAAGGAGTGATTCAGGGTCATTTTATGCTTTCTGAAAAACTTAACTCGGGGATGGAATTTTCCACTTTTCCTCAACCTGTGTAGTAAGCCTTTACCCACAAGATCAAGCAACTGCCTTTGGATTACTTCAGAACATGACCGCAACATATGCTGGGACCTCCTTGCAGTCCTTTCCACCTTTCTGTCTGTCTTGCTTGGCAGAATATTACCCCCTCTTC
Organism: Eospalax fontanierii; assembly: GCA_035773235.1. Classification (NCBI taxonomy): domain Eukaryota; kingdom Metazoa; phylum Chordata; class Mammalia; order Rodentia; family Spalacidae; genus Eospalax; species Eospalax fontanierii. The sequence continues at coordinate 40,118,734 of CM069525.1, forward strand.
CTACCTTTCCATCACAGTCTTCTCTTTTCTCTAATTCTGTCACAGCTGGGCTTGTTAGATTATGCTAAGCTACAAATTTACCTACTTAGTGTACACTACTCTGTGGAAAGCAAGCTCCAGGAGAGGGTCATGTCTTACCTGCCACTACATCTCAGGTATCTAATGCAGTGATTTGAGTATTGTGGGGCCTCACAAGATTTGTCCATTGTGTGAATGAATGTATAAAATGAATGAATGGAATTTTTGACTTTCAGAGCTAGGAGGGCGCCAGGGTCATTTAGCCAAGTGTGCTTTTAGAGATAAGCAACCAGAATTCACTGATATGAAGTGATATGCCGAAAGTCTCAAAAGCTGCCACGGCCCATGCTCTTAAGCCCAAAGCTTATTTAGCCTAGAGAGCACCAGAATAGGTACATGATCTGCATGCATCCCGTGTATTGCCAGGGAATATCAGATAACCAACAGTGAACAAGAATTGCAATCAGAAATGTCTAGAACTAAGGGCTCTCTAGACATTGTGGTCATGGATTCTCTGTTCTATATCTCTTCCTTTAATCTGGAAGGCAACTGATCAACTTTCTTAAGTAGGTGTTTTGGTTTTTCTATATCTCTTCCTTTAATCTGGAAGGCAACGGATCAACTTTCTTAAGTAGGTGTTTTGGTTTTTATATGCTTTGAAGAAAAGATATGAATGTATACATTTGAATGTTTTCCCCTCTAAAAATAGGATCCCTCCATGACTGGAGAGATGGCTCAGCGGTTAAGAGCACTGGCTGCTCTTGCAGAAGACCCAGGTTCCATTCCTAGTACCCACATGACAGGTAACAGCTGTCTCTAACTCCAGTTCCAGGGGATCAGATGCCCTCTTCTGACTTCCACAGGCATCGTACAACACGGGTTCACTTACCTACAAGCAAGTATAACACTCATACACATAAAATAAAAATAAATACAAATTTAAAAAAAGATAGGGATCCCTCTTCTAAACTCAGAACTTACCCAAGGCTCCCCGCTCAGTGTCACTGCCTCCTTGCCCATTCAGCTGTATGAACTTAAAGCTTAAGGGTCATCCTTGAGCCTTGCATCTCATTACCAACCCACTATTAGGCCTTACTGATTTTACTTTCATTTTTCTTTTGTTTCATTTTTTAAGTTTCATGTAGCCCAGGCTGCCTCCAAACTTGCTATGCAGTTGAGGCTGGCCTTGAACTGATTCTCCTGCCCCCACTTCCCCAGTGCTGGGATTACAGGCATGGGTCACCACACCTGGTTCTTTCATTTTTGATATACATCTAACTAGTTCTGAGTGCCATCCTCTCTCCCCTGTAGCATGGCAACAACAGCTTTCTTAAATGGTTTCCCTAGACTCACTCTCGTTCTCTCTAATACACTTCTAAAATAAAAAAACTAATCCAGTTTCATGTTTAAAGCCCTTCAACAGTGTCCCACTGTTTTTTTAAGCTAAAGAGCAGATACCTTCACATGTCTTTCAACACTTGTGGTCCTGGCCTGGCCACTCGCCATGCTGTCTGCTTGCCAGCTGTACTGCTTTCTTTCCATTTGGAAACTATGAAAGAGCCTTTTCATGACCAGGTTTCTGCACATGCTATTTGGTTTGCATGAACTGTGTCACGTCTGTTCCCCCATCCTTTTGGCCTGCTGAGTGGCCATCCCAGAGCCCTTCCTTGGTCATCTCAATCTATGATGCTCTGGAGAATGAGTGGAGATTCAGCATCAGTCCTCCTTCAACTCTATTTCTCATCGTGGAGAAAATGAATCCACATTAAGCAGAATATACGAATGGAAGCGGTCTTATTTTAGTAACGTAACTCAGTTCTCTGAATGCCTTCTGAATTCTCTTCCTCTAATTTTGGTGAAAGCAAAAATATATTCAAAGTACTGGATTAAAAAAATCTGATTCATTTTTATTTACATGTATGAGTGTTTGCCTGCACTTATGTATGTAAGTGCAACCATTCATGTACAATGCTCACGGAGGCCAGAAGAGGGTGTCAGATCTTCTGGAACTGGAGTTAAGGAGTTAAGCTGCCAAGTGGGTATTGGGAACTGAACCTGGGTCCTCTGCAAGAGCAGTCAGTACTCTTAACCTTATCTGAGCCATCTCTCCAGCCCCACCACACTAGAGGTTTTTAGATTCTGGAGCAATGGACCACTATGATGTTTGCTCTTTTTCTCTGTAAAGCTGAACAGTAATTGTTAAAGGAGAGATAAGAATGACCAGCATGTCTAAGATCTGGCATCAGGCAGAATAATTCTTAGAGAGAAGGGCAGGAGGAACCAAACATTTGGAAACTGATTTCTTTAGAACTATCCAAGTCGGTCCTCCCTCCCTCCCCATCCCAGTTAGCAGTCTGTATAGGCTGATGTTAGCTGATTATAATTCAAACTTTTCCTACTTACCATTGGTTCATCTGTGTTCTTTTGGAACTGTACCAGTCGAACTCTGGTCACATTCTCCATATCCATGTCTCCGTTAGCGCTCTCTGGTGAATCACCGTTTAAATAAGGAGAGGTCGGGGGAGGTGTGACCCTTAATGCTTCATCACTGTAAACTTCATGTGCCACTACATCATGAGTCTGAAGTAAGGCCTGGCATTTTTATAAAGGAAGAAAAATAATAGTCAGAGTGCCATTCTACCAGAAATTTGTTATATAACCACATGTAAAATTACTCCTTTTTTTCTTAAAAGTATTTCTCATATAAAGAGAATTCAAAGTGAATTATACCTATATACAACCTGACCTCAATTTCTTTGTGAGAAATTGTCATGACACATGGATTTAATAAAATGAACCAGTGAGGGAGCACACCAATGAATGGATATGTTTCTTGGTTACGTGGATTAGAAGTGTCATGTGGTATTATGCCATAAAAGTGTATCCAACTTATTTATTCAAATAAATGCTTATATACTGGGATTTCAAATAATTTAGCAGATAGAATCATCTATAAACAGCATTGTGGCTTAAAATTTAACTAAAAAGTAAAAGATGTATATATAATCAGCATATTCAACAAATCTCTTTCATGCTTTGCATGAAAGAATAAGTAAAGTCTCCTAATGGGCTGGTAATGGGAATGAGGGAGAAACAAGGATCAAGGATGACCTTTAAGCTTCAGGTTCATACAATGGAATGGATAATTAGATATGGGCATCGATGATGCCAACCATAATATAATTTCCAATTTTAACATTTTCTTTATTATTTTTATGTGTATGAGTGTATTGCCTGAATGTGTGAAAGTACACTCATGTTGTGCAATGCCTACAAAGGTCAGAAGAGAGTGTTAGAGTCCCTTGGAACTGGAGTTAAGCATGGTTGCTATCTACCATGTGGGTGCTGGGACTTGAAGACAGGTCCTCTGCAAGAGCAGCCAGTGCTCTCAACCACTGAACCATCTCTCCAGTGCAACCATAATATTTTTATATAACACAGAGCATGAAGATAAGTTATAACAGGATTTAAGGAAAGAAATTTAAAAAAATTGTACAGATGTCTTTGAAAAAAATGTAATTTTCTCCCTGAGCATGGTGGTACATGCCTTTAATCCCAGCACTGGGGAGGCAGAGGCAGGTACAACTCGATGAGTTTCAGGTTAGTCAGAACTACATACTGAGACCCTATGTAAAAAAAAGCATTTCTCTCAAATGTCACATACATTATAGAACTCAAAAGTTTAATGGAGTTTAAACCTTTTACATTAATTATTATTATTCTTATTGCTTGTGTATGTATGAGCAAACATGTGTGACCATATTCCTATAGAGGTGAGAGAACAACTTGCTGGAGTCAGTTCTCTCCTTCTACCATATAAGTTCTTGGGATTGAGTCTAGGATGTCAGACTTGGTGAATAGTGCTCCTGCCTGATAAGCCATCTTGCTGGTCCTTGCAATTGAAACATTTAAAATGTTTTGTTCTTTTCTAATTTTTGGAGCTCCTGGCTAAATACAAACTAAACCAATAATTATAATAGGGTTTTTTTTTTTGAGACAGGGTATCATATATCTAAGGCTGGCCTTGAACTCACTGGGTTGGAAAGGATGACCCTAAACTTCTGATCCTTCTGCTTCCAGTTCCCAAGTGCTGGAATTACAGGAGCATACGCCCATGCCTAGTTTATGCAGTACTGAGGATGTAATCCAGGGCTTTGTGAATGCTAGGCAAGCACTTTAACAACTGAGCTACAATCCTAGTCCCAAGTAAGTTGAAAATTATTATGTGTTCATTTTGCAAAGCCCATTAACAAAGAAAATGATTTCTTTGTATTGATATCTGTTTATATCATCTTGTTGAACTTGGATAATAAATGTCTTTTGTTTCTCTAAGAAAGGATATCCTTCTATTCACTGATTTTTTTTGCCATTATAAAAACTTTTTAATACACATGAGAATTTTTATCTCAGAGAGAATTTATAGCTGACTACTAGTGTGTTTGGAACTTTATACAGATTCCGTTTTTTTGGTATGCTAACTAAATTTAGTTTCATTTTCATCTGTAATATGTGTGGTAAAGAAATACATGCAGATAATGAAATGCAATTAAAGTGAGTTTTAGCATCTGAAATGATTTCTTAAAAGGCTTATTAGAGCTATGACTTAAGGATTTTAATTTTAAAGTCATGTATACAAGGCCAAAATAAGATAATGATGTGGTAAACTCAGAAAGGAGATGGTGCTGATGTGTCAGCAGCAGATGCCTGTGCAATCCATGCATCTGCTTTCTAATGGAAATGTTTCATCCTGCCACCAACTCAGACCACCACTTTCAGCTACAGGTTTGAATAAGGGCTGCTGAGGGGCACTAATAATGCATAGTTCCTAAGTAGAGCTCCTAGGAGCCCTGGGGACCCTAGCTCTCTCAGTTGTCCCCTAATGGCATCCTGTACTGGTACTACCAAGTGTGGAGCTTGGGCCATGTAGGTAAATCGTAAATCCTTCTCTTTGTGGTCCAATTATGGCCACTTAAGAATCTAAGATTTAGATTTAGGTCAGAGAGCCCAGATCAGGAATAGATCAATGAGAAAAATTCACCTGCTAAAATCAAGTTCAGCATATCAAGTACAGAGATGTCTTTCATAATGCATCACTTAAAAATGTGCATGGTCTGAATGGTAAACAGACAGGCAAGCCTTCATTGGGATGAGGTCAGTCTCTGAAGTTCCAATGTGTTGGAAAAAAATTTCTGTTCCTTTTTGCAGATGATTTCTGTTCAGTCTCTTAAGTTATAGAAATAGGCATTTGTATTTAATGTATTATCTATAAGGAAGAATAAGTCCTCGATCATAAAATAAGATCAAGCCAAGTTTTTAAAAGTTTAAATTATGCCACCAAATAAGGTTAGATTTGATATTAACCAGAATTTGCTACCATTAAAAGGATTGCTGTCACAATATAAGACTAAATTCCCAGGTCTAATTTTTATGCTAACAGGAAAAGGGGGCATATACAGAATACTTAAAATAAGGTTAAAAATTAATGTTAAAAAATCAGGAAATTAGCTTGTATATTTTCCTTTAAATGTTTTATGAGGTATGACTAGACAATTGCTACTAGGCTGAAACAGCTGATAGTTTTGTTTTTTTTCCTCTAGTTAAGGGTCTTGCTATATGACAAGGCTGGCCTAGAATTTGTAATCCTCCTGCCTCAGCCTCCTGAGTGCTAGATTGCAGGTGTGAGCCACCATTCTGAGCTTAAATCTTTCTTTCTTTCTTTCTTTCTTTCTTTCTTTCTTTCTTTCTTTCTTTCTTTCTTTCTTTCTTTCTTTCTTTCTTCTGAGCTTAAATCTTTCTTTCTTCCTATTTATTGTGTATATTTATTTATTTATTGTGTGTATGGGTCAGAGGGCAACTTGCAGGAGCTGGTTCTATCCTTCTACCACATGGGTTCCAGGAATTGAACTCAGGTCATTGAACTTGACATTTAGCATCTTTATTCGCTGAGTCATCTCACCAGCCCTCCTTATTTCCTCTTCTTTAGGTTACTGTAAACATTTTCAAATATCTGTATTTTAAGTACTAGGTAACTGAACGCTCAGGTAACAATGATTACAAAGCAAGCAAAGTCTAGATAATTGAGCAAATTAAATTAGAAATTGCAAATATGCTAAAATCATCATTTAAAAAATATTTGTAAGACAGAAAACTTCAGGGTTTAAAAGTTTATTTAATATATATTTTAGGGTTATATTTCTTTTTCTTTTTTAAAGTTTTAATTTATTTTATGTGTATGAGTATATTGCCTGTATGTATGTAAATGTACCCATGTCATTTAATTCCCATGGAAGTCAGAAGAGGGTGTCAGATCCCCTGGAACTGGAGTTCCAGACGGTTGTTAGCCACCACATGAGTGTTAGGAACCAAACTTTGGTCCTCTGCAATAGCAGCCAGTGCTCTTAAGCTCTGAACTGTCTCTCCAGCCCCTAGAATTATATTGCTTATAAGGGACATTATCCAGACATACATTTATTCAAGAATGACCAATGAGCTTAATGTAAGCTTACAGGGAAATTCACTATATTACAAATTAACTGACTTTTAAGAACATGAGGTTTGGAGCCAGCAAGATTTGGTTTAACTTTAAGGAAGGCCATTCACTAGGGAAGACTCTACCTTTCAGGGCAGTTTCTGTTAACAGGGATAATCACAAAACCTTACATCCTGACTATGAGCAAGTCCTATTGTTATCCTACTGTCTCTAACATTAAGTCTGAATCTGCCTATTTTCCACCATCCCCATCTTTCTTCAAGCTTCCATCACCTGTTCCAGTATCTTCTAATTGGTCTCCCTCCTTTATTGCTTATCTCCCTAGATAGAGTCCATTCTCAACATGCAAACTCCAGCAATTCCTCTTCTTCCTGTCTCTGTCTCTCTCGTTTGAGACAGGGTCTTGCTATTGTAGCCCTCCCTGGCCTGATATTCACTATGTAGTCTGGGCTGGATTCAAATTTGTGGCAATCCTCCTACCTTAGCCTCTTAGGTGCTGTGATCACAGGAATGTGCTACCATGCCCAGTAGCTATCTTGAATGCATGGACTGAATAATATTTTCTTCCTTGTAATCACTTTGTGCAATCACCACTTCAACCAGGAAAAAAAAACCTAGACTCTTTACTACTGTCTTGAAGGGCTTGGTCTAGCTTCTGCCAAGCTTTCTAAGCACTTTTGTGGCACTCTCTTCCCAGCTTTAAGGGACTTAGTTCTGCTCCTTGAGTCTAGAAAACTCTTTCCTGCCACTGGGCCTTTGCATTTATTTGGTTTGCTGTTCCTCATCCTTGGATGGTCAGAGTGCCAGTTCTTCTTCCCTATGACAAGACTGAGCTCAGTTAACTCTTCAGAAGGGCTTTCACCTGACAATCTAAAATAGTTCCATTTTACCATGATTTTTGTTTTTCTTCACAGTTATTATCACTATATGAAATTAAAATACTAGCTTATATGGTCACTGTCTGTCTCTACATCAGCTATTACTCCCCTGACTGTAAGTTCTGTGAGGATGCTCACTGTACTATTGTCTGCCTCATCTCCCTGTCTCCATCCTGCCCCGCTCCCCCTATAATGGATGTTCTATGAGGGCAGGTATCCTGTTTCCCTTATTCACTGCTAAATTCTTGCTGCTCAGCATAGTGTATCTGGGCCATAGCAGGCACTTACATATTTCATAAATGAATGAAGAAGTCTTTTAAGCACCTAGCTAGGTATTCAGGAAATTTGAATTGTTTTGTATTTCTGAAGATATTTACTCATAGGGTACACATATGAACTTCTCCCTGACTTCAGAAACACAGAATAAATCAAGGCTTAGAAGGTAGCTGAGCTGTGAGATACAGGGCTGTATAAACATTAATGATTTTTCTTTTGAAAAAAACCTGAAAAGAGATTCTTATTTGAATATATGTTATTTATTTATTTAGTCTATTTCAAATCTGAAATACTAGTCCCACATCACTCTCTGAATTGAGATCAGGTAACTTAGCAATTTATAGATAGACAGGTTGGTTCAAAAATACGCGAGATTCTCTCTGTGGAGAATACAGCACACAGAACAGTCAGTGGTAAGGTGAACCTACTTGCAAAATGGACAAGTTACTATTCAATGTTTTACTGAGAACTTGCCATGTAAGCTCTGTGCACCAGCAGATTACAGATGCTGCGGGGGTAACTAATACTAGCTAACATGAATTATGCACTAAGCATGTATCAGACACTGCTAAGTACAGTAGACATATTACCTATTTAGTTCTTACTCTAAGAGGCTGGGCCAGAGAGTCAGAGTTCAGAGAATTAGTTCATAGCACCAAGGATGGAGTTTAACCTTAGTTCTGTGTGAATTCAGAGCTTTAATCATATTTATCCCATAGAGGACATGATGTTTAAAAGGGAATGAATTATGATCTGGGGAAACATGGCCCCTACATCTGTAACTAGCAGTGAACAAGATAATATTAAGGCTATTCGACTCCTGCTAGCTAGCTAAGACTGCTCAGATGAGAGGATACTAATAAGGCATAGAGTCTTCATTTCCTTGCTCTGTGATACAGAGAGAATGATTCAGTGAGCTCATATGTTCACAAAGCTAAGCTGAGACTTGGCTGGACACACGAGAGCTGCCCAGGCGCATTCACTGGGGAAGGGACTGGCTTCAGCAGGCCAAGATGCATTGGGATGTCACACAAACAGGTCAGGCATGGTGGCACACGTCTTTAATCCCAGCACTTGGGAGCTAGAGGCAGGTGAATCCTTGTGAGTTCGAGGCCAGTTTAATCTACATCCTGAGTTTCAGGGCAGCCAGGGCTACATAGTGAAACCCTCTTAAAAACATGGGGGTCTGGAGAAATGCTCAGTGGTTAAGAGCACTGGCTGCTTTTGCAGAGGACCCAGGTTCGCTTTCATTTCCAGCACCCACATGGTGGATTATAACTATCTCCAACTCCAGTTTCAGGGGATCTGATGCCAATTTCTAGCCTCCTCGGGCAGTGCACCCATGTGGTATACTTACATGCAGGCAAAACACTCATACACAAAATAAATTTAAAAATTAAAAAAGAATGTTAGAAATAGAAATAAAATGGAAAATACAGAAGAGAAGTATTAATGTGAATTTAGGAGTTAGCAGAGATTTTTGACAGCAGAAATGGGATTTGAACTGAACTCTGTATTGACATATCTCAGCTGTAAAAATGTGCTGGCCCCCAGACATGGAACCTATCTATATTCCCAACTCATCACTGTCAGGCACAATGGACTTAAACACTCTCAAAGATGAACTTTAATGCTTAGGAAAGTTAGGGAGAGGTATATGGTAATTGCTTCTTTTATGATGGTCACTTTGAAGGAAAATTTATGTCGATGACTCAAAGTTTTAAAAGCATTTCATGTACAATGACATAGCATGTACATCAAAACACACAGGTAATTGATGTGACACACATTACGTTGTTACTATTATTAAAAAAGTTCTGTACCTAATAATTGTAATAAGAACATGGTTTTAAAGTCAGGTTTTTCACCCAAAGGGCAACTGTCTGGATTTTTAACTCTTTGCATACACTCCACATCTACAGCTGTGGCTGCTTTAAAAATGTTATATTACACATGAATTTCCATCTGTAATTGTGCTTTTTTCAGAAAAAGATTTGTTTCATTTTTATTTATTCTCCTCTCTTTGTCTCTGTCTCTATCTCTGTGTGTGTGTGTATGTGTACATGTGTATAAGTGCCCTCAGAGGCCAGACAAGGGGGCTAGGTCCCCTGGAACAAGGGTTATAGTATAAGGCAGCTGTGAGCTGCTTGGCAAGGGTGCTAGGATCCGAACTGGTCTTCTGGAAGAGCAGCAAGCGCTTTTAACTGCTGAGCCTGTTCTCTGGCCCCTGTAATTCTGCTTTTGAATTGCAGTAAAGTGAGTTTTTTGCCTATTTTGAGTTTGTGTAACCATTTCAGTTTATACTAACTGGCTAAATACAGCTGCTATTCATGTTTTTCATAAAAATGAAAGAAGCACAGGAACTTGTACTGTCAAAAACAAACATAAGTTTTTCAATACATTACCTATATTCAGAGAATCATTGGCAAAAAGTGTCTTCAGGATCATCAAAATGGCTCAGCAGGTAAAAGTGCTTCTAAGCCTGACTATTTGAGTGTGATCCCTAGGACCTGTGGAAGGAGAGAACTGACTCCTCCAAATTGTTTTCTGATCTCCACACATGTGCTATGGCACATGTGCCCCTCACCAAACAAACAAACAAACAAACAAAGTGCTTCCATTTTTGTTCTTTGTGGTTTAAGCACCGGAGAATTCTAGTGACGTAAGGACTGTAATTATAAAGAAACACATCTCTTGTCTGAAGTCTACACAGTCCTTGAAGAGCCACCTCACAAGTAGCATCTTTACAACTGTGACACAGGTCAACAACCACAAATCAAAGTATTTGAAATCACCCATTACCATCATCTTAGTCAGCTAGTATAGTCACAAACCTCAAAATAATATTTTAGTCAACATTAGACCACATATAAAGATTACAATGAAGCCTAAACATTCCTAGAGTTTAGTGACCTCATGGCACAATGCCTCTTACATGGATGTATGCAAGCCTACTGCTCAGCTGGTCAGATAGAAGCATAACACACATGATTACACAGCACACAAGAGGCTGTGTTGCTATGTTATGCATTTTCTATGCCACACTTTTTATCATTATTTTACAGTGCATTCCTTCTATTTAAAAAAGTTCAAAGCTGGGTCATGGTAGCATGTGCCTGTAATGTCACCACCACGGAAGATGAGGCAAGAGGATCATGACTTTAAGGTCAGCCTGGGCTACCATTTAGACCCTGTCTCAAAAAACAAGATCAAAATCAAATGAAAAAACAAACAAAAAGTTTACCATAAAAATGTGTCATGCTATCCTGGCAGCAGCCCGAATGCTTGTTTACTGTGTCTGTGTGAGCACGAGTGAGTGAGTGAGTGTGTGTGTGTGTCTCAACTGAAGCATTTCTCTAGTGCTTATTTTAATTTTGTGTTGCTTTACTTATAATGGCCCTAAGAACCTAGGACTATACCATATACTTGTCTATACACTATGTAGCCTGGAACACACTAGTAGCCTGTATCAGCTAGACTAATGTAAGGACATTCTATGATGCTTTCACAATGATGAAATTTCCTAATGACACATTCCTCAGAATGTATCCCGGGAATAAACGACATGAGTGTACAAGGATTAAAAATACATTTGATGATGCCAGCAATATTTTATGAATGTTATTAAAAACTTCTTTTGAAAGTGAGGTTTAGTTCTATGGAAATTTTTTACTTACCATGAAATGAGGTTGTGTTAAAATACGCTTTAGTTCCTTTGCGTCATTATTCTCAGGGTAACATGAAATTTCTTCCAATACCTAGAAGATTAAGCAAGATACACAGTCGTGCAAAATCATATGCGATTTACAAATGATGGAATTTCTTTAAATTAGAAATTATGAGTAGATTTTTGTAGTTAGAAAGGCATTCAAACATTCGTTTCATTCAAAGATCATTAAAATATAACAATGATATTGAATAATAGTTTGCCTTCATTGCCCAGCTATAACACGAAAGGTAACTAAAAATAAAAAACAAAAATGGTAAGTCTGTAATTCACATTTATTATGGGTTTAAGTAACTTAATTAACTTAATGGGAAAATGTCTTACAAATTCACCACCAAATCAATTTGCACTAAAAGTAACAGCCTTTTAAAAATTAACAGCACTGCCAGTTCCTGTAAAAAGATGGGACAGGTTCAAATGAAAACAATATAAAGAAGAATGCTAATTAACTAGAATAATTAATTAAGAATACACTCAAACAATTTTTCTGGCAGCCTGACAGGATCAATGCTGTTCTCCATGCTTATCTTCCCACACAGAGAAAGCCAGGTTTCTGCCAATGGCTTGTAAGATTAAATGCCATCGAACCAAACTGAGGACAGGCCTGGCAGCCACCATGGCACAGGTCTCATTTCTCAGTGAATATACAATAGTATGCAATATTTTTTATGAAAAGTCGTATGCCTAAAAGCTGCTTAGGAAGCTGGGTGTGGTGGTACATACCTGTCATCCTAACACTGGGCTATGTGGTGAGATCCTGTCTCAACAAAACAAAACCCCAAACAAAAACCTGCTAGGAAAGAGCTTACGTATGTCTTCAATACTCTTTCATTTATAGGAAATGTTTATTTGCATAAAGACTTTCAAAAGATAAAACAACAAAGAAAAAACCTAGGTGCTTACTAATGAGGATACTTCTGTATCATTCTAATAATAGAAAAAATTACATAGTCATTATGAAGACCAAATAGAAATATAAAAAATGCTTAAATGCTTATTATATAATGTTAGGCTAAAAATTTTGATGGGACATATATCAAATTTATATGAAAATGAATAATGACTGGAATAAATATGCAAAAATGGAAACTACCATATTAGGGTAATGAACTTATGGATGAATTTTTATTTTCCAAGGCTTCTCAGATGTCGAGTCTCTATAATAAATAAACTTGAAAAAAATGTGGCAAGCACTACTTTGTACACTGACAACTCATAAAACTGACTTCCTAGAACTCAGTATATCCTAATTACTGTAGAGATCCAGTGAACTTTCAAACAGTTCCACCTTAAAAAAGCAACTCAGATATCTTACAGCATACCTACCTCTACCAAGAGCAGCAAAATAACTTTAAAAAAAGAACAAGGAAAAGTGACTATGTTAATATATTCATTTACGTAGCAGACCTGGAGGAGGGAACCTAGTTAGTGTTATTGCTGACACTTTGTACTTTCCTGTATATATCCTGTATATAGTGATAAAATTAGAAATTCTGAATCTGAGTTCAGTGAATCAAACTGTGATCCTAAAGAGCCTCTTAATGAACAGCACAGCTGTCTTCAGTCATGGTAGCAAACATGCAATATTTTTTGAAATAAAACATTTACCTCTTTGGCTCTCTGTACTGCATCACTTGGAGGATTCCTGATTTGTGGTGAGGACTTTGTATTAATTTTGTCATACAGCTAAAAAACAAAGAAGAAAATCCAGTCAGTACTCATATACTTTTGCTGTAGTTCAAGGTTTCCTATTTATTATTTCAATTAACATTTCCATCTTAAAAGGTCAGGGTGATGATTTCAGTGGGTCTTCTTGTCAGTTGTTCAGCATTCAGTGGAACTGGTCAGAATATGAGTTTCATGCATATCTTTTTCAGAAAACACCTTTAAGTAGAGGGACCAAAACTCTGTTAATGCAACAAATTCCTTAGCATTTAAAATCCATCAATATTGCGGCAATCCCAGTGTTTTTCCTCTGCCAGAAGCAATATTCAGTAACCCTAACCCCAATACAGAGTAAAATGAAAGAACATTTTCTAGCCAAGAAGAGTCTGAAAAAATTTTCACAGAAACCTAAATCCTGGGAAAGGGCAAACCCAACTCCTTCTAGGAAGGAATAGTCTCACTAAAGGTTTCTGCTTCTCTTACTAGAGCTGTTCATTAACAGACTTAGAGCTGGCATCCTTCAGCAGGAAGTCAAGGACATATACTTCTTCCCTTTTAACTTTGCAAATTCAAAGTGTGTTCTCCCAGCAAAGACAGTGAAAAGGAGCTAAATATATTAACAAAGCCACAGAAACCTGCAAGACTCAAATGCTAACTTGTTGAATAACATTAATTCTTCAGAAAAAATTCTCTGTAGTTTAGAAATGCAATTAAAATGTTAGTTTTTTCCTCAAATGAAATGGCTCATAGTCAACAGTCTGCTTTGAAAAGTACAAAGTTAAAAATGACCTTGGCTATTCTCATAGCTTCTATTTCTGAATGTCTCTAAAATAGGTTGGGATGCTGGGGCTTGATTTGGTTCTTTTTTTTTCTTCAGTTTTCTTTGCATACCAATGCGAGTCCAAAGGTGAAATCCATACTGACTACAAACATTCTTCAGATTATAGTTAAATGCAAAATAAATCTTTATGACTTGTAAATATTTGGCCATACCATAATAAACTCCCCTTAATGAGGCATTACAAAATGACTGAGAGCAATGTGAAAATAGAGGTGGGGCCATTTTTAAAATCATGCTACTTGTTAAGAAAGTACTACTGCCAAGCATGGAGGCCCATGCCTTTACTCCCAGTACTCAGAGACAGAGGCAGGAGGATCTCTGTGAGATTGAGGCCAGCCAGGGCTACACAGGGAGACACTGTCTCCAACAAAACAAAGCATTTTTTAAAAAGAGGACAGAGTTCATACTGTGTTCTTATCAAAACAGCAGGATATATGATACTTAGAAAAGGACAATGGGCCAATGAGATGGCTCAGTGGGTAAAGGTACCTGTAGCCAAGCCTGACAGCTTGAGTTTGATCCCCAGGACCCATACATGGTGGAAGAATAGAACCTGCTTCTAGAAGTTGTCCTTTGACCCTCACATGAACATACCCTCCCCTTGAAATGAATAAATAAAATATAATTAAAAATTAAATTTTTTTTGTGTATGAGTGTTTTGCCTACATGTACATATGTGTGTGCAATATCTTCAGAGACTAGAAGACGGTGTCAGATTCCCTCAAACTGGAGTTATCCATGACAGTTATCCATGATATGTCAACACATTAATAATTCAAGATTTTGGGGGCAGGGGCAGGCCCTTGCTATATAGCCCTGACTGGCCTGAAACTCTGTGTAGACCATGCTAGCCTTGAACTCACAGAGATCCACCTGCCTCTGATTCCCAAATGTTGGGATTAAAGGTGTGTGCCACCATGTCTGGCTTAACACTCAAAGTTTAAAAAACTTAAATAAATAATGAAAGGATTTGTAAAGATTTCAAGCCCCCTTTAAAGGAAAGCAAACTTAAAATTCAAGGCTTTCTAAGTTGATAGCACTCTTACTTTCTAACATCAAATTTCAAGTTTTACCTTTTTCTTAATTAAAGAGTACCACTAACACTACTTCTACCCTTTTTTTTTTTTTTTTTTTTGGGTCTTCTTGAGAGAGCGTCTCCTTGTAGTCTCACCTGGTCTAGAACTCTAGACCAGGTTGGCCTTGATCTCACAGAGATCTGCCTACCTCTACTTCCCGAGTGCTGGGGTTAAAGGTATGCACCATCAGGCCTGACTTACTTCCAATATTTAAAATATATGATTAATATTAGTTTCTATTTACATATTTAATAAATGCATATTAAGTTTTACTCACAGAACCACAAACACCCCACAATTCTTAAACTAGAGACTGGATGTTTGATCTGATCTTACTAAGTCAAGTATAGTTTCCTAGCTCTTATGTCAGCAATTTATTTTAGGAAAAAAGGGTTTTGGTGCTGGGCATGATACTCAGGGCACTGAGGGTTCTAACTGCATGCTTTACCTTTGAGTCCCATATGTCAGTATACTGTCTTGACAACTTTCATCAGAATTACTGGGTACTTAGGAAATATTCCTGGGCCCCCACTCCAGACCTACTGTAACAGAACTGAAAGTGCTTTAATATGTTCCTTGGGTATTTATAAATCTTTTATCTAGTTCTAACTTTTGAGAGTATTATTTTTCGTGTGCCTGGATTTTGATTACAACCCCTCAAATGAGGTCAAGTGTGGAATTTTACACTTATACAATCAGTTCAGTATTCAAAACATTTCAGATGTTGGAGCATTTCCAATTTTGGGTTCTTATATTAGGGATGTTCAACTTGAATCACTACTGTTACTCTTCTGGAGGTTGCAGTAACTTACGGGCCTACCTCAGTGCACTAGGAAAGATATTATTGTGGGTTAGCTTCAGTGATCAACTTGACACATCTGGGAACACAGAACCTCAATTTGGGAATTTCCTCTATAGAATTAGCCTGTGGCCATGACTGTGAGGGCTTTTTTTTTGATTGTTGAGTGATGTGGGAAGTCCAACCCAAAGTGTGCGGTGCCACCCCTGGACAAGTGGTTTTGGGTTTTATAAGAAAGTAGGCTGAGCATAGTTAAGAGGTGCAAGCCAGTAAAAAAGCATTCCTCCATAGTTCCTCCCTCCAGGTACTTGCCTTGACTTCCCTTAAAGACAGACTATGCTTTGGAAGTGTAAGATGCAATAAACTCTTTCCTCTCTAAGTTGTTTTTGGTCAGAGTGTTCTATCACAGGAACAGAGAAGCAAACTATAACAGGTATCTTTGTTGAGAGAATTCTTGGGAAGGATTGACATGTGGCATTTAAGGTATTAGGCGAAAAGAGGCAAGTGTCTGCCTCTTTTGTGACTACAGACCACCTGGAGCACCCCACACTTGGAGTGCATATTAGGGCAAGAATATCTGCTTCCCAAGAACCAAGGAATCATCTGAGGGGTAACCTGGTTGAAGCCTTTTTGGTGGAGTCCTGTTGAAGACTTGTCTGCGTAGAGCAAGAGGACCCAGAAATAGGGACTGTGGGGTAACATGTGGGAACAGGAAGACAAGAGGATATGCTGAAGTCAGCTGCAGGCTATGCCAATAACATTAAAGCCTGTTTGCAATGCAGGACAGTGACAACCCTGGGATGCCTGCCACATTGAGTGTATCAACAACCAAGTAGGAACTGACTGCCTGAAGTTAGTGATTACAGAACATGCTGTGTAAGGGCTTCTTTTTCTTCTCCACGACCCTTGAGTTCTTTGATATTAGGTAACAGTACCTCACATGGCAGTGAGGAGATAGCAGGTTGTTTCATAAATGTTTCCTCAAAAGGTAAATATTTAAACAAGCACATAGAAATTATAAAGAGATATTTGTTAAAAAAAAAAGCACAGTAGTACAGAAATAAATATAGCAGGAATTCTTATTTTAGCTTGTTTCTTTAGGAACCAGATATAATTTTTATTTGATCCTACTTGCATGCTAAAAAACTTTCCCCTGAAATTAAACATATTTTGGTGATATTTTATTCCCTTTTCTGTGTCTTTCACATCTGAGTTACTTAGTAATGGTTTTAAGGTAGAGAAGCCCTCAGATATAAATATTACTCAATTCCTTCATTTTTCAGAGAATGTTATAGTTTGCATAAATGCCATCTAAATACCTGTATATTAAAGGCTTGCCAGTCTGTGGCACTACTGGGAAGTGGTAGAACCTGTAAGAAGCTGATCTCTTTGCTTCTTGATTGTCATGAGCAGCCTCCTCTGCCATATACTTTTGACACGATGTACTTGCCTTGCTACAGGCCCAAAAGCAACTGGGTGAACTGATTGACACCTCCAAAACCATGAGCCAAAATAAATCTTTCTTCCTTGTAAGTTGATTATTTCAAATACTCTGTCGTAGTAACTGAAAGCTGACTAACACAGAGGAGAAAGCTGATGTCAGGTTAGGTGAATGTTGTACTCTGGGTTTCATAGTCAGAGCAGTAGGGAACAAGAACTTGGCCTATTTATATGCTGCCTTTTTGCTTCACACCCGATCACCAGATTTCCTTGAATTATATTAGAATTCAGAAATATATAACACTTTATGCCAGGGAGATACTTTTAGCAATACTTGGAGCGGGGGACTGTGGGAAATGCTGTTCATAGGCTGCAGGAAAAATATTCTAAATATGATTTGGAAGTTATTAGTCAATCAATTGCAGTTCTTGTCATCTGAATAATGGTAGATCTTAATTTTATCCTGGCCAAATAGGAACTTTTTAGGCATGGAGGGTTATCTGGTCTCTGTCACAATCATTCAACCCTGTTGTGCTGTGTAAAAGCAGCTGTTAATAATCCATAAATAAACAAATATGGCTGTGTTTCAATAAGATGTTATTTATCAAACAAGTGGCTGGCTGGATTTGGCTTGGGGGTGATAACTTGCAACCTCTGCTCTAGAAGTTTAAATTCAAGGTGGCCTGGAACATGAAAATATATTATGATATATTATGATTTTTCTTAAATCTAAGATAATGAAGCATATTTATGAGGCTGACGTGCTGAAGGAGAGGAAGAGTAGAGAGATATTAGTAAGTTATTCCTAGGGCAAAAATGAGGATGTAGAAATATATTACTGTTTGCATTCTTTTGAAGAAATTAGTTACCAAAGTTCAACACTTTATATACATAAAACCAAACCACACACATAGCACCAAGGCAAAAACAAGGAAATGTGAACAGCTGCAAAGGGAACAGGCTGTCTTACACTGTCTCACTCCCAGAGAGGCCTGCTCCTTGCCAGTCTTTGGCACTGGGTCAGATAGGACCACACACAGTTGCACGGACATGCTTCATCTCTATCTCAAGGAGAGTTGGCACAGTTCCAATGGGAGTTTGCATTCTATGTTGCAGATGTTCCAAACAAAGCAGAAGAAAGTCGGTGGTAATACTAAATTCATATATCTTGAGAGTATACTTAACAACATGAAGATGAAATCAGTCAGTGTCGCTTTAAATTTATTTTCAAAATGTTAAAAAAAGCTTCATTAAAAACCAATACTCCGTAACACTTTGCTCTTGTGATTTCTTAATACTCAAACTGAGGACCCGACTGTATACCCGTTGAGACAAGATTATAATTTTTACAAGTAGACTAGGCATGGACCAAATAATGAAAGGGCTTGGGGAGTTGCAGAGAACACTGAAGCTCATTAGCAACCATTTACTTTAAAGACACTAAAACAGCTTCCTGTTGGAAAAGAATTAAAGTTCATAAGAGTCAAGTATTTAGCTATAACATAATGAAATGTGTCTGCCACTCTAATAAGACAGGTAATAATAGTGTGTGCAGTAGTACAGAGCACAACAGTGATGAGTTCAAAATGACTCGCTCTAGAAACAGACAGTTATTAGGAACTTTCTTCATAGTTTTTGAGACTCTTGTGAGAAGAAGCTGGGTAAACAGGAACAAAGTTCTAATGTCACATGTTTTCGGTGAACTGAGATCAGTCAAGAATAGGCAACAGTATATTTTTTCATGTATAATACATCTGCAACCCAGCAAAATGTTAGGGAAAGGTGATTTAATATTAAAATATAGGAACGGACAATCAGCTACTACACTGGAGATGTTTTTCTGAAGTTATAAATTGGAGAAATATTTCTGAAATCTAAACTCTATTTTTCCTGCTCAAGTTAGAGCTTCAGCTTAAACACTTACTCAGGAAGTTTAAAGCCCAGGAGTTCTCAGCCATCTCTTAAATAAAAACAAACCAAAAATGAAATGTTCTTTCAAAGATCTGGTGGCCTCAATAAACATGAGATAGTGCAAAGATAGCATGATGGACCATCCAGCCTTGGTGTCATTAAACATGAGATAGTGCAAAGAGAGTATGATGGATCACACAGATCTGAAAGAAACATTGTAAAACCCAAGATGGCATTTTCAAAAACTTAAGGAGCTACAATTAAATCCTGAGAAGAACATCCTATAAACCTAAGACTGATTATCTGTCATTGTGACAGTATGATTTACAAAGAGATATGAAAAACCACCCAAGGCATTTTTCTTTTATGGAAGTAAAAATTTGCTCATCCTATCAGTACCAAAAAATCCTTTGTATTCTATGAAATTTACAAATCAGTTTAGTTTTTAAAAAAGGTTTATTTTTATTTATGTGCATTTGTGTGTGTGTGTGTGTGTGTGTGTGTGTGTGCCCGTGGAAGTGAAAAGAGGGTGTTGGATCCGCTGTAGTTGGAGCTGTTTGACTCGGGTCTTTTGGAAGAGCAGCAAGCACTCTTAGCCACTGAGCCATCTCTTCAGTCCCCAGTTTATTTTAAATAAAGAAAAACATTCAAATATTAGTCACATAGATGATTATCTGCAAGGAGATCACGTATGCCACTCAGCTGAAAAGTGTACTTTCATTTTCTTTGAACATTATTATTTCAATTTATGCTATGTGCTAACTTTCCCTCTAAATATTCATAAAACAGGTACATTGGACAAATTATACAAATCTTAAATTAAGCCTGTTTTTTTATGTAAAGAAGTGTGTTAAACCTACAAAATCTAGTGAGCTAGGAAGAGCAGCAAGAGTCCTAGTCTGAAATCTAGGCTGTCTCTCTAGGTAGGGTCCTGCTCACACTGGACAGGTGGAGATGGAAATGGACTAGACAGTATACATAGTGGCTGGAAGCTCTTGAGTTAGAAGTGCCAGGCAAGCTTTAGCTTAATAGCACAGCAATGAAATGCTAGCTTGGTGGTCAAGTTTCAGTAAAATCATGGTGGGGTATATATCCTTACCTGAAGTTCTAGGAAGCCCACCTGGCCAGTCATATGCTACTCAAGTAAAGCCCTTAGAGATGTTTGCTTCCGACAGTGAAGCTAACTGAAAGATCAGTACATCTAGGTTAACTTAAGGACTCCTGAAAGTTGGCGAATGCTTTGCATCCTGACACCAAAATACCTGGAGGCAGATGTTTGTTTGGTTTTGATTTTGTGTGCACACAGGGATGCTTTTGTTTCTGTCTTACTAGAACATTGCACTTACAGGGATTCATTTATTTTTAAATGTTTATTTTTATTATTTAAAAGTTGTGTTTATGTTCATATTACTGTGTGTGTAGATACGCATTTGAGTGCAGGTGTCCCCAGAGTTCAGAAGAGGGTATCAGATCTCCTGGAACTGGAGTTACAGACAGTTGTGAGCTGCCTGATGTGGGTGGTGAGAGTCGAACTTGGGTCTTCTGAAGAGTAGTTTGTGTTCTGAACTTCTGAGCCATCTCTCCAGCCCCAGGGATTTATTTTTGTATAGAAGAAATTAAGACTTGCTTGACTTCCTAGTTCAGCCTAAAAAACTGTCTTTTTTGTGGCACTGTAATATAGGCCAGTGTGGTGGATTTCTGGTCAGTTGGCAGCTCTTTCTGAGAAACTCCAACACTAGCCTTAGATGACCTAACTTGGTTGTTTTCTAACTTGTCATTTTTAGTTGGCAAATAGCTCTAAAACGAGGTAAGAAACAAATCATACTGGCTATTTTTGAACAAGTTAAAAAAAAGGCAAACAAACAAACCCAAAGCAACCCATACAAAACAAAATTCAGGCAGACAACTTACAGGAATTTCTTTTCTCTTTCCACCATGTGGGGCCATGGTTGCAAGTACCCTCACTCAGTGAACCATCTTGCAGACTCTTTTTTCTTTTCTTTTCCCTTCCCTTCGGTTTTCTCTTTAGGATAGGATCTAAGGCATCCTACGTTGGCCTCTAACTGGATGATCTTGAAATTTTGTTCCTACCTCCTCAGTGGTAGCCTTACAGGTGTGCACCACTATGCCTGATTTATGTGGTGCTAGAGATGGAACCCAGGACTTTAAGCATACCAGGCAAGCACTCTACCAACTGAGTTATATGTCTAGCCCCTGTTTTAATAAAGTCTTCTGAGAGAGGGCACTTTTAATACTAAATCCAGGAGTTTGCCCAACTGTGAGATATTTGCACTATTATATGAGTTTCCTTTCTATTTTTTAAAGTGTTAAATTTCATTTTCCAGGCGTATTCTTCTCATATGTCTATGATTATTGGTAAAAAATAGGTACAGTAAAGACAATCTCAAGATTTATCTGCTGCTTTAAAAATGACATTAATGTTACATTAGATATATCAGATGATATTTGATTTAATTACTTTTGAAAGTTATAAATGAATTAAATGAGAACATTAATTAAACGAATTAAAAAGAGAACAACACAAAGTCCGACAGAGTGGCTTATGAGAAGAAAACGGCTGTGTTCTTGGATTGCAAATGCTGCAAGCCACCCCTTGGTCATTCTCTGAGCATCCCATACCACTTCTAGTGTGAGATCCCTCCTTTTCTGGAGAAGAGCATAAAGAAGAATTGGTGCTTTTTGTACTTTGAAGGATCTTTGAAACTTCCTTTGCCTTTGGTGAAGTTGACTAGAAAAGGAGAATGGCAGTCAATGGCTGACACTGACACCAGGGACAAGCTAATCTGTTACTTTAGTGTTGGAGAGTCAGTTTCAAAGCCTGTTTTATGTAACTGATCTGAACAAATACAGGAACTAGAGGAACCCCTGTAATTCACAGTACATTCAGAGAAAACGTGTATTCCTTTAGAAAAGATACAGAATATAGGAACTGACTTAGGATCCAGATGGAGATGGAATCAAGGCAGAAGCTGTATTCTGAGTTGTTTTTTCCTATTACATAATTATTTACCATATAACAGATAGTGGATGAGTTGACAAACAATGTGACACACACACAATGGACTATTACTCAGCCTTAAAAAGACAAGATATTATGACACATGACACAACACAGATGATCACTGAAGACCATTATGAGAAGTAAAATAAGCTAGTCTGAAAAAGACAAATACTAGGCTGGTGAGATGGCTTGGCATGTTTGGTGGTCGGTTTTTGACAAATTGATTCAAATTAAGAGTCACCTGGGAAGAAGGAACCTCAACTGAGGAATTTCTTCCATCAGATTGGCCTGTGTACATGTCTGTGGGGGCATTTTTTAATCTATTGTTTTTTAATCTGTTTAATTTTTAATTGAGGTAGAAGGGCCCAATCCACTGATGGCAGTACCATCCTTAGGCTGGTGGGCTGGGGCTGTTTAAGAATGGAAGCTGAGTAAGTCAATAAGCTGTATTCCTCCATGGTCTCTGCTTCCAGGTTCCTACTAGAGTTCTTGCTCTGATTTTCCTCAATGATGAACTATCATGTGGAAGTATAAGCCAAATAAACTCTTTTCTTCCCAAGTTGATTTTAGTCAGTGTTTAGTCACAACAACAGAAAGCAAACTAGAGCAGTGGGTAAGGATGCCTGCCATCAAGCCTGATCACTTCATTTCCAGTCTCAGGCCCCACATAGTAGAAAGAGCTGACTCTTGCAAGTTGTCCTCTGATCTCTAGATGTATCATGATACAAGTGTACCCAAGCATTGCATGTAGGTACACATGTGCATGTACACACATCCAATAAATAAATGTAATTTTAAAAGACAAATACTGGTAGATGACCACAAGGAAACTGTTTTCCAGACAGCTGGGAAGTTACTAATTAAACTCACAACAATGGTAACAACATGCATAGACTAATGAAAGCACAAGCCAGACAACGTCCCAGGAGAACTTAGGAAGTAGGTAAGAAGCCCCAACCTTAGCTGCGGAACTATTGGCAGATGATCACTGCTGGGTGAGGGAGAGCTGGCCTTCTTTAAGGCTGTGACGTTAGGCTGAACAAGCTCCAGGGCATGAATTTACACCAAAGGACATTTGGGTTCATAAACATGGCTCAATAGGCCTTAACATATAACATGATAGAGTTCATAAAATCTGGCAGGAGGTGGGGCTATATGATGGGGATAGTTAGGGAGGGGGGGTCTAAATATGATCAAAGTATATTGCATGAAATTTGCAAAAATTCAATAAAAAAGACAAATATGGTGTGATTCTTATATGTGGTTTCTGGAGACAAATAGAGGAATGGTGGCTCTCAAGAGCAAGAAGGGGACAGGGTGGAGACACGGTTTAATCTCAGCTGAGGAAGATGAAAGAACTCTGGAAAGCGATGGTGCTGGAGATTGCAAAGTAGTATGAATGTACTTACATAGACCTGTACACTTAAATATGGTAAAATGGTAATTTTTTTGAGTCAGGGTCTTACTATGTTCTAGGCTGTCCTAGAACTCAAATGTAGACCAGGCTGGCCTTGAACTCAGAGAGATCCACCTGCCTTTACCTCCCGAGTGCTGAGATTAAAGGCATATACCAGCATGTCCAGCCAAAACTGGTAAATTAAAAAAATGTTTTTAAATTTTATGCAGGTGTTTTGGCTGCATGAATGTAAGTGCATCTGTGTTGTGCAATGCTCACAGAGGCCAGAAGAGGGTGTCAGATCCCCTGGAACCAGAGTTATTGATGATTTTCATCTGCCATGTGGGTTCTGGGAATTGAACCCAAGTCCTCTGCTTTCTCTTACTTTGAAGGTTTTTGTTGAAGTATCATTCATAAATCACATAATTTGCCCATTGTTAGTGTAAAGTTTGATGACTGCTGGTTAATTTATAGCTGTGATGGTTAATCTTGATTGTGACTTGATTTGATCTGGATTAACTAAGAGCCACACTTCAGGGTAGGTCTGTGAAGGTATTTCCTAGGTTTAACTGAGGGGGAGGAGGAGCAGAGCCCTTTCTAGAGTGGACAGTAACCTGCAGCATCATCCAAGATATAACGAAGTCTGAAGGAAAAAAGGTTCTGCTTTTGTCTGCCTGCCTTCACTCCTTGCTGGTAATGCATCTACCTTGTTGCTGATGCTGCTGTGGCCATCCTTCACTGACACTGTCTATAACCCAGCTTCTTTAGCCTTCAACATGGACTGAAGACCAGAAGCTCTCTAGGAATCCTCTAGGTCTTCAGCAGCAGATTTGGGATACTGAGGCATTCAACCTTGTGGACTGAGCAGTTACTGGGTTCTCAGAGTGTACACAGTCATTGTTAAGATTATCCATCCTATATTGTGTAAGCCAATCTAATAAATCTCCTTCATAGCATATATTCATTCTACTGGTTCTGTTCCTCTAGAGAACCCTGGCTAATGCAATAGTTATATAACTAGGATCTCAATCCAGTTTTAAAACATTTTCTCAGTCACTCCAAATTACCTTGTGTCTGAAGAACTCTTTGCCTAACACAAGGCAATAAAGAATTACTCCTGTATTTTAAAGGCTTTAGGAACTGGGGATGTACCTTAGTGGCAAAGTACTTCTATGGTATGCTTGAAATCCTGGGTTTGATTCCTAGCACAACAAAACAAAACAAAACAAAGTTCATAGTTTTAATCTTGTACAGTGGATCTATAATTTATTCTGAGGTTATGATAATTTTTGAGATAATTTTTTGTGTATGGATTGGGATAAGAGTCCAAGTTTATGTCTTAGCACATTGATTCCAATAGCTCTGGCTCTATTTAAAAAAGTTTTCTCATTTAATTGCCTTTATATCTTTCATGAAAATGAATTGATGTAAGTATGTGACTTTATTTCTAAAGTTTTTCTTTGTTTCACTGATCTCTATGTCTAGATTCATACCAACACCACACTATTTCAATTACTGTAGCTTTAGAGTAAGTTTTGAAATCACTCCTCTTACTTTATTCTTCTTTTTCAAATTTTTGACATTTCCATATAACTTTCAGGATCATCATGTCAATTTCTGGATCCCTCCTGCTCCCCTAAGCAATGATACAGGTGGATCTTGGCCTTGTTCATTCTGGAAAGAGCACTACAGAGAAATACTGGTGGAATATTGATAAGGATGGCATGGAATCTACAGATCAATATGGAAGTTTGCCATTTAACCAATATTGAGTCCCCCAACCTATAAATATCTTTCATTTACTTACATCTCATTCACTTTCTTTTAGCAACATTCTGCAGTTTTCAGTATATAAGTCCAATAATCTTTCTGTTCAATTTACTATTTTATTCTTTTTGTGATAGTATGGATGTTTGCTTATTTTCAGATTATTTGTGGCTTATATATTGAAATATATTACCTTATATGGTGTGACCTTGCTATATTTTCTATTACTTCTAATAGATTCTTTAAATAAATTCCTTAAAAATTTCTATATGTAGATCATGTCTCTGTGAGAGAATAATTTTACATTTTCCTTTCCAACCTTCATGCTTTGAATCTTCTTGTCCTAATGAAATGGCCAGAACTTTTAATATATTTTACATAATGAAGTATTACTCGGTCATAAAAGTATATAAAAAATCATGTCATTCATATGAAAATGGATGGAAGTAGAGATTACCAAGTTAAGCCAAATAAACCTGACTCAGAAAGAAGACATCATGTTTTCTCTCACATGCAGAATCTAGATTAAAAAACAAGATGTGACTGTAGAAGGGGGACTATTTGGGAAGAGGAATGAGAATGATGGGAGGGGAACAAGAGCAGATAATGAACAGTTGAATGTAATCACTGTATGAAAAATGTCATAATGAAACCAATGTTGTATAATTAACATATGGTAATACTTTTCTTTCAAAAAAAGCAAGGAAAAAGGAGTTGACAATCCTTATTTTATTCCTGACTCTATCTCTTTTCTATTTCTGCTTAACAAATTACCATATGCTTATTGGTGTGTTTAAAGAACTGCTGTCTACATGAAAAAGAAGAATCTAGTTCTCAGATATCTTGTTTCATGTAGTGCTTTTCTACTGGCAATAAAAGTTCAGTATACTGATAGAAACAGATAAGGAAATTTTTGCCTGGCCTGTTAGGAATGGTAGAATGAGCGATTCCCCAAAACAAGTGAGCAGTGTACACTTTGATCTTCAGCCTCAAGAAGCACAATGACCACCACTCAGGGCATAGGCCCACTACCCAGCTGGCTTCTATCTGACAAAGCAGACTCTTTAAGACCAGACGGATGGGGGCTGCCAGTAACTTGGCCTCCCAAAGTTTCCAGATATGTTTTCTCCTTCTATACCTTTAAGTACAGAATTGATTGGACTACAGTTTTATGAGAAACTCAACTTTGGCATTTCCTGACTGGCAATCTCTTTAAACATTCAAACTGTTTCAACTTATTTCTCAGACACCAAATTGCTCAAAAATATTATCAGCAGGTTATTGTAAAAGTTCTATTTTTTCCTTTAGGAAGCTTCTGTCTGAGTTCTAAAAATATACTGTTCCAAATATGACTACTAAATTAATGCCATCTCAAAAAAGGAAAACAGTAAATCTAGAGTTTTAGTTTTCCAGGCCAGATGGAACTCTAACTTTCTCTAAGCAATAAAGCATTATAATAAAGATGTCGGCTCTACAAATATGAGAGATTTGAAGTACCTGTTTATTTATAATGCAATATTTAAAAATATTAAAGATTAAAATATGTCTCATTCTATTAGAATTTCTACTTATAAATCAACATCTAAATTAAGTTGCTACTGGAGTCAGCTTTATTAATTTATTTACCAACTATAGCTTTAGAAAACAATTCTAAGCTATTCTATAAAATATTAGCTGGTGTATCATATTTACTATGGAACAACAGAACATAACAAATGCTAACAATTTTTGAGAGGTATGGCAGACAGTGGGTGAATATCTGCAAGTTAGCTGTCAAAGTCTGGTAGAGAGAGAGATAAATACACCATTTAACTCCTGACATACAATGTTAGCAAATAATATCTGTAAAATATTTTTTTAAACTGTAAATCAACTGATCATCCAATGTATCACAGAAATTCTAACTCATAAATACCATGAAAAGACAGAAACTACACTATAATGCTTATTTCTAAGAAAGTCTAATGATTAACCAACAGGATATTTAATTATTTTATGATGGATTTGTGTACTTCGCATGCATCAAATGCAATTAAGGTACAGATTAGGGTCAGCTCTACATTCAGTTGCTTGTACTCTGAAGACAGATATAAACACGGAGGAGAATGACATGTGAGGAACAAAGATAGAGACTGGAGGGATATGTTTACAAGCCAAGGAACATGAGGATGTAGGTAACCATCAGGGGTTGGAGGCAGCTGCTTTAAAGCATTTTAATTTGGTAGACCCAGGCAACCATTACCCATGCCAAATTGTATCTAACTAAAATTGATCTGTATATTTCATATGCAGACCATCTCAACACTGGTGCCTTAAAATTTTAAACATAGAGAAGTTGAGCCAAGTAGTTCTCCCCCATGCTGATGTGTGTGTGTGTGTGTGTGTGTGTGTGTGTGTGTGTGTGTGAGGGTGGAAAGAGACAGGCAGTATAATTTGGAGATTTTTGGACTCATTTTAACTACAGATTAAACTAGGATACAAATGAGAACATATCTTCCTTTGTGGAACCAGCGAATTTCCTTTGTAAACTGGCACATAATTGTATATATTCATGGAGTACAATGAGATGTCTTAATATGTGGATATACTGGGTAGTAATCAAAGGTATTTAGCTTATCTACCTCATACAATGATTATGTCTTTGTGGTGACGATATTCAAAATCCTCTCTTGTAGCTACTGAAATATTCAATACAATATTAACCACAGCCCCCCTACTGTGTGGTAGAACACCAGATCACATTCTTCCCAGTAACTCTGTACCACTGACCAACCTGTCCTCATCCTTCTGCCCCCAGCTTCTCAGCCTCTCATAATGACTATTCTCTTTACTTTCTGTTTCTATGAGATAAGCTTTAGACCCCACACATGGGTGACATCATGTAGCAGCTGTCCTTCTGTGCCTGCCTTACTTCACAACAGTGCTCTCCAGGTTAATTCACGTTGCTGCAAATGACAGGAATGTCAACACTGTAGAGATTTTGTTCCCTCCAAATTCTAATAATGTCCTTTTGAATTCATAGCTTATTATTTAAAGATATGATTACACAAAATAAAACCCTTAGCTGTTCTTGAGTTATCCCTAGGAACTTAAACCAGTTTTTTTAGTCATCTCAAAACTAGATGCACACTTAGCTTTTGAGAGTGTTAGTGAATTGATAGGAATTACATAAAATGGCTCAGTGGGACTCAGCAAACTGAATTAATCTATGGTCCACCCAATTATGTCACTGGAAGTCACTATTTGGAATCCTTAAAAACGGATCAATTTTGATCCTGTAATACAAAATGCTCTGTACCAAGAATGGGATGTGGAGTAGTGAATGGAACAAAAATAGATGGGCAAAGTTTTAAAAACTTCTTCCCAAGAGTTGTTCATCCTTAGTTTCTCTTGTTATGTTTTTAAAGTTTTGTTTGTCTATCATCTATCTCTCTATCTCTATCTCTCTATCTCTCTATCTCTCTATCTATCTATCTACCTACCTACCTATTTTTTATTGCGTCTGTGGGCATGTTTGTGCATGTGCACGCAATATGGAGTGAACATGGAGGTCAGAGAGAAACTCTGTGGAGTTGGTTCTCTCTCCTTCTACCATGTGGGCTCCAGGGATTGACTGACCCTAGGTTGCAGGTTTGACAGCAAGTCCCTTTACTCGAAGAGTCATCTCATTGGACCCTTTCTTTTTCTTTTTGAGACAGTCTCACTATGTAGCCCTGGCTGGCCTCTAACTTGTGATCCTCTTGTCTCAGTCTCCTGAGTGCTGAGATTATAGGATTTTTTTTTCTGTGCTGGGGATCAAATGAAGGGCCTTGCACATACTAAGAAGTGGTCTAGCACTGAGTTATATACCCAGCTCACGTTCACTTCTAAATTATATTTTCTAGCTCCCTGAGATCTAAGATAAGAGGTCAGAGATCAAAGGATAACTTGCAAGAGTTAGTGCTCTCCTTCTACCATGTGGATTCCAAGGATTGAATTCAGGTCAGCAGGCTATCCACAGAGTCATCTTAGTGATGCCACACTCCTATTTTAAAGATTTTATTTTGTTCTTAATTACAGGTATATGTGTGGGCATGCACACATGAGTACAGGTGCCTGTCAAGGCCAGAGGAGAGTGTCACATGTCCTGGACCTAGAGTTACAGGCAGCTGTGAGCAGCTCAACATGGTTGCTCTTAACTACAAGACATCTCTCCAAACCCAACAGTCATATTTTAGAACTGCTTGTTATAGCAATTATTGAGCTCTGATTAATATATGCCCTATATAAAAATCCAAACTAGGGGTGGAGGGGATGGCTCAGTCCATAAAGTGCTTGCTGTATAAGCATGAAGACCACTGTTCAGGTCCCCAGAATAGACATAAAAAGCTGAGCTCAGCAATATGCATCTGTAATCCATCCCAGTGCTGGAGGATCCCTGGGCCAGCCAGCCTGGCCAGATCAATGAACTCCAGGTTCAGTGTGAGATGCTGTCTCAGAAAGTAAGGTGGACAATGACTGAGAAAGACACTCATCAATCTCTGACCTCTATGTGCATGCATACACGCATGCACATGCACCTACAGGCAGATGTGCACACAGCCATATAAACATGTCCTTACAACACATACACAGGCACGTGTGTGAAACCAAGGAAATCTGATAACTAATTTAAACTGATGAAATTTATGGAGAGAGTTCAATATCTATGATTATACAATATGAAGTTGAAACATGATATAATATTCTTAGCTTTCCCCAACTGGTCCTCATCAAAATAGGGCTCTACAGGATTGAGTAAAAGATTTGTGCCTGAATTAGTTTGAGAAATGCTACTAAACAAAGCTCAAAAGGTTTCTTTCCTTCAGACCATCACAGCTCTGCCAACATTAATTATGACCATTGTGAATCTCATACTTATTTAGTTAACAAATTAATCAATAAAAGATCTACTCCATCCCATCACAGCAATACCCATAATACTACCTATCAGAATGACAGTCTATAAAATATTCTTGGAACTTGTACCTTAGTGTAATTAGCATCGTATGGTGTGGCTTAACCAAGTAGTATCAAATATTTCTAGGCACCCCAAAGCAAGTATTGTTCTCTTATCAAGGAAGGCATTTCCTGCAAAATTATTCACATTTTTTCCTAGGTTTGGTTAGCAAAGATCACAGTCTATTTCTTTTTAAATCTTACAAAGTCAAGAGATCCAAAGTCACTTTCATTGTCTTGGGCCCTTGTCTAGACAGGAAGACAAAGGGTGGGCAGACTAACAGACACATCTGAATTCCATACTAAATTTTAAGGAAAATTATACATGCCAATAATTACCATCAGAACTATCCAAGAAGGTTTTCATCATAAAAATCAACCAAGCTTTCTGAGAAGGGTTTTGTACTTAAACAGTGACTGAACTGAAGGCAGACATGAATGGCCAGTTTTTTTTTAAATTGTGGTTTGTTTTTTTGAGACACAGTCTCAGTATATAGCATGGTTGTTCTGGACTGTCCTCTGCCACCTGAGTGCTGAGATAAAAGCATGTAACCACCATATCCAGCTTCACTTCTGTTTTTGGTTTGGTCTCCAATCTATCGTTAATGAAGCCTGTCAAATTTAATGATGGAATATACTCTTATGCTCGAAGGAGTAGATAGTGAGTCTATGAATCCAAGTGATGTTAAATATGGGTGTGTGTATGTGAACACAGTCTACTGCATGCCATCTCATTTTTTTTTGTATCATTCCTACATGTATGCTTGAGGAACAAAGTTTTAAAATGTTTTAAGGCAATACAAAGAAATCACAGCTAAGATTAATGGTTCATCATAATGGAAATAAAAAGATGCTTCATTAAACTGGGGTTGTGCTATACTCTAGAAAATCCTCACTCATTACTTGCATGCATATATTATTTATAAGTACTATAATTTTCCCCCTTGTGACTTGCTAGGCTATATTGCATTTATACTATGCCTATTTTTTAGTTTACTTCTGAATCTGTGATAGATAGTCCACATTTTTCACAGACCAAGGAAACTGATAAAGGACTGTTATGGTGGAAATTTGGGAATTCCTGTGGAGGAAAAAGTTTTGCTAAATACTGAACGTTCTAAAAACAAGCATAATAAAAAGATGAGCCTTACATCTAGCAGTGTGTGAAGATGCTGATCCTGGAAAACACTGTGTAGAAAATCTAGGTCCTTTTCACTGCAATCCGTGAGTGCATGAATCTCTTCCAGGCTGTCCAGCACCTGAGAGACGGCTCCTAAGGGGACAAACAGGAAAGAAATGGCTAGTACGCAGTCAGTATCACACTAACCTTTGTGACCCCAAGCTTGCACTTAAGAACCATGAACACTGCAACTAGGTAGGCTTGTGTCTTTATGAAAAAGTTGAAATGTGCTTCATTATCATTTAAAAGAAGAATATTTTCAGTGAATTCTTGTTTTCAACAGTGTATTTGCGCCTTTTTTTTCAAACTGAACTGAGCTCATCTTTTTTGAATTAAAGCACTTCATCACCTATAACTGAGTTACTATGATAGAAGATCTGGATGCAGCAAGTCATACATCAGCTAGACAGT
The DNA here is from genome assembly GCA_035773235.1 of Eospalax fontanierii. Taxonomy (NCBI): domain Eukaryota; kingdom Metazoa; phylum Chordata; class Mammalia; order Rodentia; family Spalacidae; genus Eospalax; species Eospalax fontanierii. The sequence goes on from CM069525.1 coordinate 40,150,608, forward strand.
AAGGGTGTCAGGAGGCACTTTGAGACATTATAAAACACAGGTGGGCCTTTTACACAAGGGTCTTCTATGGAGACCTGACAACACAGCTGACTATAGATGAGAAGCATAAACCTTCAATTTTATGCTTAAAATAAACTTTGGAAAGTGATTTTTTTTTCTACATTTGGTTAGCAAAGATCAGTCTATTCCTTTTTAAATCTTACAAAGTCAAGAGATCCAAAGTCACTTTCATTGTCTTGGGCCCTTGTCCAGACAAGAAGACAAAGGGTGGGCAGACTAACAGATACATCTGAATTCCATAGTAAATTTTAAGGAAACTTATATATGTCGGGCAGAGTGAATACAAGTGCTGTCAATTTGCTTCCTCATACCCGGGACACTGGGTAGGGATTACTAGTGAAAGATGTATGAGCAGTACAAAAGTCATTACACAGCCTTAAAGAACTGATGAGCCTATTTTAGTCTACAGACAATATGCAAATACATACTCCATAAAAAAGAATCCCAAGAGGCTTTAGCACATTTGTATATACCAGAGAAAGCCTAAGAATAAGTGCTCTGCTACACAGTTGAGTCTTCAGATCAGTGGCCCTCAACCAGGGGGAGGGGGATTTTGCTCCTCAAGGGGACATTTCTTAGAGTCTGGAGTTATTTTTGGTCGTCACAACAGGAGGGGGAGGGTGACTATAGGTACCCAATGGGTAGAGGCTAGGGATGGTACTGAACAGTCTCCCAGTGTCTAGGACAACAACTGTACAACAGAGTTATCTGATCCCCAAATAAGTGCTGAGACTGAGAAATGTTGCTTCAGACAAGTATCAAATGTTCTTTAGGAAGCACTTCCAATTCTTCTTGCCTTAGATCTTATCCACTACCATGTACTTACTGGTGAGAATGCAAATCAGTGCTATTTTCTTGGAAAGTAATCTGGTAACATATATCAAAGAGCCTTAAAAATGCTCATATAGGGCTGTGAAGATGGCTCAGTGGTTATAACTCCAGTACCAGGGAATCTGACAACCTCTTCTGGCCTCTGTAGGTATTGTAAACATGTGATGCACTTATATGTATGCATTCAAAACACTCAGCATACAGATAAAAACAAATAACTAAATAAATATTTTAAAAAGGAGCCAAAGAGATGGCTCAGCAGTTAAGGGAAATAGCTTCTTTTGCAGAGGACCAGAGTTCGGTTCCCAGCACCTACATGACAGCTCACAATTGTCTGTAACTCAAGTTCCAAGAGACTCAATACCCTCTTCTAAATCTCTGCAGGCATTGCACACCCAAATGCACTTATATTCATGATGGCAAAACACTCATAGACATAAGATTTAAAAGCTTGTAAAGAAAAAATTTTAGAACGTTCATGTGTTCCAATTTGGTAATTTCATTTTCAAAAATTTACCTTAAGTAGAAAAACAGGAGGTTTCTGTACAAAGATATTTATCTTATAAATGGAAGGCAAATCTAACAGATTACAGGATATCCATATAATGGAATATATAGCTGAGTGAAAATTGATTTTGAAGAATTTTCAAGATATATTCTCATCATATCAAATTCAGAAAAGGAGAATGCAAAATCATATAACTTGTATGTTCTCAATTATGGTGAAAAAATATATACAAACTCTGCAAAAAATAGAATGAAAGACACTAAGAGGGTTCTACTTAAAGTTCATTCTGCTTCTGTGGCTATTTAAAAAATTCTGACTTTACTTTAGGACAGTTTTAGATGCAACGTACTTGAAAAAAATTACATCCATCTAAGTTTATCCATTTTCCTTCAGCAACAACATATTAGGAAACTGCAGCACCATGTCACTGATGCAGCAAACTACAGAACATCTTCATCACCATAAGGCTCCCTCGTGTTGTCCTGTAACACCCATACTTTCCTGACTCCCATTCTGCTTCCTCCTAACCCCTGCCAGTGATTAATCTGTTCTCCACTTTTATAATTCTGTCATTTTAAGGATGTCATATAAACAAAATTATATAGTATACAATCTTTGGGAATTGGCTTAAAAAATCTAGCATGATTCTCTGGAGATTCACCCAGCCTCCTTGTATATTAGCAGCTCGTTTCTCTTACGGATGGGTGGTAGTCCATGGCATGGATGTGGCATTTTGGCCATGACACTGTGGAGAAGTAATTACAGGTAATTTTTAATTGGGGATAATTAACACCTGACAGGCTACTGGTATTTTTTATCTGGAAACATTAAGTAGATAGTAAGTGGGATAAAAAGGTACAAGGTAGAAGTCAGTCCTCTCCCCTGACACTCTTGAGCCATTCTTGTCTTCCCAGCATAGTGTATGTTACTTATCTGGGCACCTTTTTACTTTTCTTTCCTAGTTATTATGTTATTATTTTTATGATACCCACAAAGTATGCACTGAATTTAGTCCTTAAGAATGCATAGTAACAGCAGCTCCCGATTCTCAAGCGTCTGTTATTTGCCAGGCACATCCTCACAGCAAGGCGGACATTTTATCCTGACTCTCTAGATAGGAGGTCTGGGTTCAGAGGGGTCCAAAAAGGGTCTGGCTAGGGAGTGGAAGACCTAGTATTCAGTTCTGGGCTTGTCTAGCTTCAAATTATATGTTCTGCCTGGTTTACTACGCTAATTGGCTGTGTGAGGAAGTGCAGAGGAACTTTTGCCAATTATGGTTTATGTATAGATATGGAGGTTGGAAAAGAACTTGACCTTATTGGGTCAGCCCATAAGCAAGTTCCTTACTGAATGTCCCTCTCTTTTTGCCAGGTATTAGGTAGGCACTGCAGAGAAAAACAGAAATATGATCTCTGACCTCAGACAGGGCTCTCAAGTATGAAGGAGGCATACTCTATACCCTAAAGTGAATAATCCTGAGGCAGTTTTGGGAGGAGGTAGATGGGCAGGAACTTACCACCTTAACTTAGGGATGAATCTGTGGATGGCCTACTGGGTAGATGTCTTTATGAAAAGATCCAAGGCACCTGTTAACCTGCATTTCCAGTCTCCAAAGGTCTACAAAGCACCCTTGATTTGCCAACTCTTCTGAAGTGACGTATAGTCATAGTTTGTAACCAACTATGGGGTTAATTTCCTGGGTTCTCACTCACAAAAGGAAGCATTTCCCCAGGTGGACTCAAGTCGTCTGTTTCCAGCTCTAAAAAAATGTCCTTAATTTTAAGTTTTTGTAATTAGGTGGGAACATTATCTTTATTTCATTTATCCTTCATTTTTCAAATTGAATAAATATGCTTTTGGTCTAATGTTAAAATCTTTCTTCACCTTTGACCATTTTTTCTTTGTCTAGCACTAGTTTTTTATTTGCAGAGCTGGGGATGGAAATTACGGCCTTATTCACATCAGGTAGACAGTCCTGCTCTGAACTACACTGTAGCCTAACTCTTGACTATTTTAATATGTTCTTTTTAGCACCTATTGTTGTCTTGCTATTTTGTCTTTGGGTATGTCCAGAACCACAGAACACATTCTTGGTCTGATAGATGTGTACAACTGATATCTCTAGGTTACTACCAAGCTTTTCTAAAAGGTCCATCATTTTTCAATTGAAAAAAAATCTTTAGAAAACTTAAAGGGACACTAAGACTTTAGTTGGATATTCCCATTGCTATTTGTTTCAGATTTTAAACATGAGAAGTAGTTGATAATGAATATATACATACATCATGAAGCTGTTACTTGTTGTAGTTTTCATGTTGTAGATCAATACTGTCATATAGGAAAGAACTAATCACTGCTCTCAGAGATTGAAAGTTTTGCTTTTCCTATACAATTAATGAGCAAGCTTATCATTGCCCTAAAAAAATCAATCAGTATAGTCTACAAGTTCTCCTCAGAGGACAGTTTATTTAATGGCAGAACTGTAGGCATCCTGTTAGTTTTTATATTCTGGACTGTACTTTGTGAAATGCTTGATACAAAAGAATGCTTCATCAAAGTTCCTCGATTGAAGTGATTTTTCCTACATCAATTCTGAAGAATTGAGAGTAAAGTACTAGAACAAAAGATAACTACAGAAAATATCTTTTTGAGACAGTGGCTTTACTATATAGCTCAGGCTAGCCCCAATTTCCCTATTTGAAAAATGGGGAGGCTCATCACGGTTAAATGACCTATCTAAGGGTCACAGGTAGAGAGCAGAGGACTGAATCCTAGTAACCAGGTGGCTCTTCCCTCCCTCAAACTAGGTATTATTTTCAGCAATGCACCTCAATAATTTGTATTTAGTAACGACGTGACTTCTAGTCTCTTAATTTCAGATGTATTTACCATATAAGGTTCTTCTATAGCCTTTGGTGCAAACTTTTACACTGATGAATATACTAGAATCAATTATTCCCTGTCTTCAGGATACTATTTTACCTTTCTTTTGCATAGTTTATTCAGTAATCAAATTTGTATCTAAAAATCAGGTTATATATCACACACTTTAATTTTGAACACTTCTACTTTTTTTTAAAAGCATCTCACTTATAAGCAAGTTTTTCAAGTTTTCTGTTACTATTATGCAATACTAGTCAAACAGCATAAATATGTCAACTGCTTTAAAAATGTTTTCTAAGCCTATTTATTTAAAGAGGAATATGTTTCTAAGGCCAATAAAAGCTTTGGATTCAGAACAATTTCATCACAAGAGCGGAAAAGTCTTATGAAAAAAATTTCCTAAGTAAAAATAAGCTGAAAGAAAAACAGAAAACAGTAATGCTTAAACTAAAAAATTCTCAGTGTCAAAGAAAAGAGAATCTTTCTCAAAACCTTGTCCCCCACATGGCAAATTATGAGACATTCACAAGATACAGAAAGTTTGACAGCTGTGCCTGTCACCCGGACCAGGCAGTTAACAGCCTGCCGGACTGTTCTACCCTGTGCGCAGTCACCCAGCTACCTATCTGCCTACTCACCTTATTCTTCCTTCACTTCAAAGTAAATAATAGAATGGCTAAAATCAGCACTCTGCTCTTGAACAGTTTGGCAAAGATTTCAGTTCTCTCAAGCAAATTTAAATAGAGCAAAACGCAGATCTGAAGCGCATCATTCAATGATCTTTGATGCACCTTTCATGTTTACCTGGGAGTAATTTCAAAAAGACCTTTGTGCACTTCTTGAATTCTATGTGGAAAATTAAACTCCGTATCACTAGCAAGTGTGGCATGTGAATGCAGCAATGCTGCTCCTGAAGAGTAATCAATAACCTTTCTAGCTTATTCTATAAGTGGCTCATTACCACAATCCTGTATCACTGCACACACATTCTTTTTTTTTTTTTTTTTTGAGACAGGGTCAAACTATTTAGCCACAGCTAGTTTGGACCTCACTATGCAGACCAGGCTGGTCTCAAATTCACAGAGGTCTGCCTGCCCCTGCCTCCTGACCTCCTGAGTGCTGAGATGAAAGAAATGTGCCATGATGGCCAGCATCACACACACATTCTTCCTTTAAAAACATTTAAAGTTATTTTAATTTTATATGTATGAATGTACTGCCTGCATGTGTGTAAGTGCACCTAGTCACCGTGTCATGCAGTGCCCTTGGAGGTCAGAAGAGGGTGTCAGATTCTCTTGGAACTGGAGTTACAGATGGTTGTTAGCTGCCATGTGGGTTCTGGGAATTGAACCTGGGTCTTTGTAAGAGCAACCAGTGCTCTTAAGTGCTGAGCCACCTCTCCAGGCTCTGCACACACATTCTTATGAGCCAAAGCCTCTCCCTTGCAACTATGATGATATTTTTTGAGGTAGGGTCTCACTATGTAGCTCAAGTTGGCCTTGAAGTCAATATTATTCTGCTGGGATTATAGGTGTGAATACCCACATTCAACTAATCATGGTAATGTATAAACATTTGCTTACTAATATGTACTTTATTAAGTTAAACTCACCAACTTAAGTGTACATTGTCATCACTCAAAAAAAGTCCCCTGTTTTCCCACTGTAGCCTGTCTATTCTCCTCATCACCAGTCCCTGGGCAACAGTTTTTCTTTTCATTTTTATAAATTTCCCATATTTCCAAGAAGTATAATGATGTCTTTTAATTTTTTTTGATTTATTTACTTTTATTTCATATGCATGAGTGTTTTGCCTGTATGTATGCAGGTGCACAAGACCAGAAGAAGGCAACAAATTCCTTGGAAATGGAGGTATGGATAGATGTTAGTTGCCATGTGGGTGTTGGGAACCAAGCCTGGGTTCCTTGCAAGAGCAACCAGTGCTCTTAACCTCTGAACCACCTCCCTAGCCCTGGCACCTTTTATTTTCAATGTACAAAGCAAATTCAGGTTTTCAATCAAGGAGTAAGCAATAACAAATCCCAGAATGGACACTCTATTTTAGACTTCAGCATCTGGGCTATATCTAATTCAACTTATGAAAACTTGGGCATGGTGATAAATGTTTCAGATTCTTTATTATAGTACAGGTACCTCAAAATTTATTAGTTTAAGGAGCTCTATACATGTATTCTGTTAGAATAAAGAGGCTGTACTTCTAGTGCTATTATGCTTATTAAAATAGTTTGTTTCCAAATAACAACATCCTTGAGCACAAAATTTTCAAAGTACTTTAATAACATTCTATCAGCAATTAAGTGCCCATTTATGTAAAACTTTACACAGATTAATAAATATGACTGATAAATGCTCATCCCCAAATGTGATAGATTTGGGCTGATTAAAAGGGAGAGGGAAAAGGAGAGGGAGGGAGGAAAGGGAGAGAGGAAAGGGAGAGAGGAAAGGGAGAAGGGAGAGAGAGGGAGGGAGGGAGAGAATGAACATGAATGAGAATGTTTTTCCTTTTCATAGTCATCAGCATGTATATGTAAGTAGCCTCAAAGATGGACCCCTATGACCCTGCTTCCAGGTGTTCTTACCCTTTGTGATCAACTCCTCCTGGAATGAGGTCTAAGCTTACCGATTCACTTCTAATGAATATATAGGATGTCATTTCCACGATAAGGTTCAGTTGATTGCTCTCTGTCTTGAGAGCTCTTACTCCTGCCTTCTCTTTAGTCATTTATGTTGAGGCAGCAAGCTGCCATGTTGTGAACAGCCTATAGAGAAGCCCACAGACAGTGAGGAAACAGAAGCTTTTCAATAACCATGTGGGTGAGCTTCAAAGATTCCTCCTGTGGTCAACAGGGATGGCAGCTCTGGAGTGCAATCATGAGAGATCTGGAGGCAGAAGCACTTAGGGATGTCATGCCGCTACTTCTGAACCACAGATAGTATGAGCCAATAAGCACTGCAATGAGTATGAGGCAATGCACATAGATCACTGATGAACTGTGAGGTTGTTGTAGTATATCATCTGTAGTTTTAGCTATAAATATTGAATGCAAGAAAACATGACAATGGATTCAATCATTAGCACCCAGATTTTCTAATTTACCATCATCTCTTCTCTGTTTTACTTTAGTGAACATAAGTTGGAGGTAGAGGTTTATTTTACATTTTAATTGAAACATTCCTTGAAATAATTGTAGATTCACATGCATTTTTAAGAATGCAGAGGGACTCCTTGTATATTGGGGATATATCACAAAACTACAGCATACTATCAAAACCAGGACACTGACATTGATATAATCTACCAATTTTTACCTACACTGTCTAATTTTACATATATATATGTAAAATATATATATTACAGTTTATTTTTTGTCACATATTCAAGTTATATCCATTTGCAATTAAAGTATTGTGATTATTATTATTATTATTATTATTATTTGTTATTTATCTGAAACAGGATCTCACTATATAGCCCAGACTGGTCTTGAACTTATGATCTTCCTGCCTCAGCCTCCTGAGTGCTGGGACTGTACCAGCATACCTGTATGCCTTCCAGTCACTATGTAATTCCTTACAAATGACTTATCTGATGTTGGAAGCTATTCAGAGGCATGACTTCAGAGTTTTCTTCTTAGCCTAACATTGATAAATTGAGAATGGACTCAGTAGCAGTAATGAAAACCTCTTACATGTAACAAAATTTTCAAAAGAAAACTCACTTACCCTCAAAGTTTTCTTGAAAGTCAACTAGAAAATAAAATGTCATCTTTCCTCCAGAATTAACGTATTTGTGTTTGAAATTCAGACGTGAAATAATATTGTGTGGTTGAAATTTTAACACTGTCTTTCTCCCCTCTTTTGAAAGAAGCGAGAAATTAATAGTTGTCTAACAATACCTCAGGAAATCAATACGTGTTCATTTTATAGTCAGACAGTGTTAAAATTCATATTTAAACATCTAAACACAAACAGCCAAGGAAAAAGTCAAGCTGATTATGAATCATGCAAAGCCAAACACTTTTGCATAAAGAAAAACCTTAGAGGAAAACAAAGGGATACCTACTTTCTGCTGCTAGGAGTCCTAGGAGGAAGGCAGCATATGGACAAACAACAAACAGTATGATTTTAGAGCAAGCAGGTTATCAAGCCATGAGATGAGCCACAAGAAGCATGCCCGCCCCCCAACCAATTACCCCAAAGGAAGTCCTCATGTCTTATGAGCACAAACATGAGGACTGTCAAGTACTGGGCTCTAATTCTGAATTCTTTGCTTTGAAATATGAGAATAGAATATTTCTACTTTGAATTATTAAGTACCAAAGCAACAGGATACTTTATCAAAAGAGTAACCTCAATGAATTCTAGTAAATGCATAATGGATGAATTTCTATAATCAAAATAAAAAAACAGCTTTTAGAAAAAGCCGTTCTACATTATAATGGTGTACCTGAACATGCTCAACTTTTCTTTAGATGAGTGGTTGGGAAGCTGATGTACTTTTAAACTAATTTTAAATATTCACATTTTCCTAGATGCATGTAATATTTATTACTCATTACCACGATAAGCTTTAAGAAAACAACATACTGTATTTTGTGAGCAAGCATCCTTAGTTACCATTCTTCTCAAACTTGCAAATTTTGTAGACAGAATTTTAAGAAATTTTGGGAGATCAAATTGGGATTGCAAGATATTAATTTTGTTAGGGTTTAAAAAACACACTTATTTATCATTATCATTTCATAACAATAGAAAAGGTATTATGTAAAGGTGGAACACAAAAACAAGAATGGGCAAGATTGGGCAGCTGGTCCATTGTTTCTAATCTTCCCAACCCCTCCTTTTCACTCCCCAAGCCCTACTTTACAAATGTAGGCTCTACGATCATTTCTCTCTTCATCTTGGGTTTGAATGAACTTTCAAGCAATCCTGAAAAGTCCTTTTAGTTTTGTAGTTTACAACAAGCCCATATAAATTCAAACAGAAAGGCAGCACAAAGGATAAAGTTAGGAATTTAAAATAAACAAACATCAGGATAAACAAAGGCTATAGATTTGAAAATTACTGAAAACAGTAAAAATGAAATGAAGATAATGAAAAATGAATGTAGAGTACTTAATTTATGAAAGTACAAAGCTTTGAGTCCAGATAAAATACATAAATGGCTTTCTGCAACCAGTCACATAAAACACTACTGTTGGTCATGGAAAAGGACAAGAGTTGGCAGATGGCTATTTGATAAGTAATGCTGGTTATGGTAGAAGACCTTTCTTTAAATGGCTTAGTGTTAAAATCAATTTTAGGAATGCACAAGTGATTTGTGATAGCTATGTGGAACTCAGGAAAATATTACAATTCTTAAAAAAATTTCCTTTGTTTTTGACTTCTGAATACATTAAAATTTCTTCTTCATTTAGGATAGTGATTGGCATTCAATATGTATACCACATTTCACTTCTAAATTTTTATCTGTAGGACTCAGAGTCATTGAAAAATCCTCAACAGATAGTTAACATGTCAAATTAAAATATACACTGCTTATAAGATCATTAAGATCTCAGAATTAAAGAAATGAAAGCAATAGGGTATGACTGTTGAAAAGGGAAGCAATGAAGGAATGCTGAATACTGAACCATTAGCATGAGCGCTTGCTACCTTCAGGATGTCAGAAGTTTCTTTTTTGTTTAAAAACAAAGAAATATAATTAAAAAAGCATTTTAACCAAATCATTTAAAGATTGTACTGAAAAGGGGGAAAATGAGTAATAAAATATATTTAATAGAAAATAAACATGTTTATACATATAGATATTTTCTTTCTGTAAAGAAAGATTCCAACTCTTCCCAGAAAAGAACACTGAAGGCCTTGTTAAATTCTTGGTAGGCAGAGGTAAATACTGATTAAAGGTCAATTCTATGAAGTGATCTCAAGAACCATATTGTTGTCTAGGCCCATTTCTAGAGATGCAAGTGATAGTACAGACATTGACCTCAAATCTCAGATATAATTTATCCTAAATATAATACAAGTTGTGACTCTAACATGTAGTCACACAAATATGAAATAAAAACTATTCCTGGATCCACTCCCCTAAATAGGGCCATCTGTAATCCGTGTAGAAAGCCTGAAGAGAGATGCTCAAGCTCAAAAAAATGCTACAGGAGACAGGAACAAAGCATACTTGAAGAAACAACAACAACAACAATGCAAAAATAAAACAAGGGATGAAACGATGGAAAGCAAATGTATAAACACAACCATGTCCTCGCCTGTGTGTCATAAGCACTGTGACAGTGACAACAAAGAGGAAGACAGTGAGCTTTTCTCCTCAGGTACTTCTCTAAGCCTCTGAATGCTTTTGGAAATCACCTTCACCGAAAAGAGGAAGATTCATATCCCAATTGGTAAAAGTCAAAAGGAGGAACCACACACCTGTGGGAGTGGGAAACTCAGTCCAGTCATTCTGCATATGGTAGAAGCACACACCGACTGGTAAGAAATTTTGAGTTTGTATGTGCATATATGTACATGAAGAAGGCAGAAGAAGTATGATCATTGATAGGTATTTCTGGTCCCACCAGGGGAAAAAACATTCTTCTTATATTGCTGATTGTGGTCCATACAACTCATTCCCTCAGCCTCGATTCTGATACTGGTACATGAAGATCAAAGAAGCCAGTCCAAGAATATAAAAGTCAAATCAGAGCACAAAGTCAACCACAGGAAAAACACTGTCTCTAGTGGAAGAAGATCTGAGGCCAAAGGAGATAGTTAAGTAAACAAATACACAAATAAAATATAAGAACTTGACATCTAAATGGATCCTACGGATTCTTTTTAAATGATTCTTGAGGAATACCTCACTGGCAAGAGAGAAGTATGTGCATTTTCTGCAATGACTGTGTGAACACTAGCAGGTTCTTTTTTCAGGACTACTTATATATAATTTGTCAAAACAGGTAACTTCTATGTTCTTCTTCCTTGAGTACTTTTATACATGAGCTAGAGACTTTGCGTGGCGAGAACATGATCATTGTGGAAAGCTTACAAGACAATTTTTTCATGTAAAGACTTAATTTCAATAAGTGCTGTCTTAAAAACTAATTCCATGTAGTTGACATGGGAAGATCATACATTAGAAAATTTTGCCTGGTGACAAAGATCCAAACAGGCTTGATTATGAAATTGGACGAAGTGTACTACGGAGTTTGGAGTGGACACAGAGGAAGAAATATGACTGAGGTAAAGAGAAAATGGTAAAATGTTGGTTTGGAGCAGTAGGGGAGGGCAACTTTAATATTCCAGTTAAGAGCAACCAGATACATGTAGGTAGGATTTGCTTGATGAAAAATTCCCTTAGACTCTCTTAAAGACTTGATTAAATTAATAGAAATTTTATTCAAAATGGAAGAGAAAAGTTGTAGCTACCAAGTGATTCATGCAGGTGAATGAGTAAATTATCCAATTACCTGAGGAGGTAGGGTCTTCAGAGAAATCTGGTAACTCTTCAGGGGGATCCCCATAGAAGGAGTTGAATTTGTGACTTGACACAGCAGCTAGTACTGCACCCTAAAGCAAAGAGATGAAAAAGCATATTATTAAAACATATGCACAAATATAAGAAGTTACCTAAACACCTATTTATCTTAAGGATTATTAAGAAAGCAAAATCTATAAGGATGTTGGCTAGAAGAGAGGTAGCTCTTAAAATAATTTTGGACTCCTTTACATTCATTACATATGCACATACGAGAATAACACTGTTGGGAACTAATTACATCTTGAACTCACACATGTACCATGTAGTAGAATACTCTATTATCATAAAATGATACTGAGGAAAGATGTTTAATAAAATGGAAAGATGTTTGTGACAAATTACATAAAAAAAGCTTTCAAAATAACTTGTAGTCTGATTTCATCTTTGGAAAAAGCAGGTAATATATAGCTAAAAAATAGCTATGAAACAGTACAACTACATATGATCTTTCTTCTGATTTTTGAGACAGGGTCTTATGTAGCACAAGTTGGTCTTGAATGTGCTCTGTAGCTGGGGCTGGCCTTGAATTCTTTTTTTGGAAATATTTATTTATTCTTATTTTTATTTTATGTGTATGAGTGTTATGCCTGCATGTGAATGTACCCATGTCATGCAATGCCCTTGGGGACAGAAGAGGGCACTGGATCCCTTGGAACTGGAGTTAGGACAGTTGTTGGTCACCATGTGGGTGCTGAACCTCAGTCTTCTGCAAGAACAGCCAGTGCTCTTAACTGCTAAGCCATCTCTATCCAGCCCCAACCTTGGATTCTTGATCCTACTGTTTCTATCTTTGAATTATAAGTATGTGACACTGTGCTTGGCTACACATGAATGTGTGTGTGTGTGTGTGTGTGTGTGTGTGTGTGTCTTTTTTAAGACAGGATCTCCCTGTAGCCTCAGATGGCCTGGAGCTTGCTATGTAGACTAGGCTAGCCTCCATCTCACAAGACCAGCCTGCCTCTGTGTTCCAAGTGCTGGGATTAAATGTGCCATGCATGGCAACATGTGAATCTTTTAAGCTACACGTAGCATTCCTTGAGCTCTAACTGAGAAGAACTACCAAACCAAGTATCTGACATCTTTTAGGACTGAGTGAAAAGTGATAGGAATTACTGTTTCAGTAACAGGAAATCATAAAACTTCTGAGTTTGTTCTTTAGCTCTGCCCTGTTTTCTATTTACATGACAGTGCTCAAGTAAATCATTCGACCTCTCTAGATTTTCTTTTCTGTGTATATGTGGGGGTATTTGTACATGTTTGTGTGAGTGCATATACATATGTATGCACATGGAGGGCAGAGGTCAAACCCAGATGTCATTCCTCAGGAGCCATCCACCTTGTTTTCTGAGACAGAGTTACTGGGACCAGGGGCATGGTAATTAGGCTAGGCTTGCTGGTCAGCAAGCTCCAGGATCCTATTGTTTCTGTCTACTCAGCGCTGGGATATTAAGCGTGTGCCATCATGCCAGGCTTTTTGTGTGGGTTCTAGGGATGGAACTCAGGTTCTCATGCTTGTGTAGGAAGCACTCTACTGAGCTATCTCTTTATCCCCTTTCTAGGTTTTCTAATTTGTAAATTGAGAATATTAAAAACGATGTATCTTATTTTACCATATGTGATTGTCAAAAGTCTTAATGTCCATGGAAGTGCTTTGTAACCTACAAAACATTTCTGGAAGTATAAATCATTACTAACTCTACTAAAATAAAGCCATAACATGAACACAAATCTTTTGCTGCTCTACAAAGAATTGCTCACTCACGTAGTTTAAATATGAAATCACCTAAGTGGTTTAGGTCTACCATAGTTTCTGCAGAACTTTCAAATACTGAAGTCATTAGTTTTTTTTCCTGAAAAGAAAGGTAAATCTGTTATATATGTAGGCATTTGGTCACAAATACACAAAACATTAGTGGAAATGAATTTCCATAAAGTTCACTTGGGGGGGGTCATGTTAAGGTTTCTTTCTATAAATTTCAATTGACAAACAGGCTATAGAAACCAATGCTGTACACGAGGTTACATGCCTATGATCCCTGTACACAGAGGTTGAAGCAGGAAGATTCTGAGTTCCAAGCCAGGCTGGGCTACACAGCAAGACCTTGTCTCAAAACAACAGCAGCAGCAACCACCACCATAATCACCCTAAAAAAGATAAAAGATAAAAAAAGCACAAAACACACAAAAAAACACAAGTAATTTTGATGCTGCTGTTTGAGACAACTTTCTAGATTTCCAAAAGTGCAGAGTTAATACAAGGAGGTTTTTATGTAGAATTATAACAACCACATAGAAAAAAACAGTAGTGAATAGTGAGTTCTTCTTTCTACAATGTTATCTTATTTCACTTTGCATATTATACTGTTCCCTAAAAGCTGGCTGGGAATGGATTTTTTATGTATCAAATCATGTTTCCCACATACTGAAATCAGAATGGTAGAGATACTTTATTTTTATTCCCAAATGGAGTTCAACCACGTTTTCTGATTTGCTAGTTTTGTCTTTAATGCTTATTCTAGCTAGCTCTATAGTCAAAGACCTGTAAATAAAACACTTATACCGCCAGGGGAACACTATTTAAAAGAGTCTGAGAATAAAGTGTTTTGAAACAGTAGTAGTAAGTTCCCGGTTTGTCTATCCTCTTGCTAGCAGTTTTGTTTAGTGTTCTAAGCTTAGTGGCTATGTATGGTAACTATATTCAATGCAAAGCAATTATGTTAAATAGAAAAATAGTTTCAAAATAGCTCTCAGATTCATAGACTTTCAGTAAGGTTTGAGGGTCAGTCTTAGAGATGGTTCATTCTAAGAGATTCATTCTGCAGGCAGGAAAACTGAGGTCCAGATTGGCTTAGCAAGCTGTTAAGATTAGAGATAGAACCAAGAGTGGACCAAACTGAGATCCCCTGACTACTCTCTATAATTCATGGATTTCTACTCTACCAGGAGTTAACATGAAAAAAATATTAATCTGTAAAGGGCCACACCATAAATATTTCAGGCTTTGAAGGTCATATGGTTTCTTTTGTAACTATTAACTCTTATCATCAAGGCATGAAAACAACAACTGACAAGATACAGGTGAATGGTATGGCAGTAAGTTTCAATACAACTTTATACCTCCCAAAGGGCACTGGCTGGACTGGACTCTCAGGTCATTGTTTCCCAATTCCTGTACTGCACTACTGCTACTAAAGAGTTTGTTGAGTACAGCAATGAAAAACAGATCTTACATGCGTAGTTCTCTGATCTTGACAACTTTTATGAGTTGTTAAGCCTTGACAGAGGTACTTACTGTCTTTTAATTTACTAGGTATATTTTAGTATATTTTAAGGAGGAAACATAATTTTGAGATAAGTACTCAAAATTTGTTAATCCCAGCACTCCGGAGGCAGAGGCAGACAGATTTTTGTGAGGTCAAGGCAAGTCTGTTTTACATAGTGAGTTTCAGGCTAGCTGGGTCAGAGGGAGACCTTGTCTCAAAAAACAAAACAAAAATAAACCAACAAAAATCCCAAAGCAAAACCCCCCCAAATCTGTTAAGGAAAATTATGTTAAAGTTGCAACTTTCTGTAAAATCAATAAAAGACTACTATAGACAGCTATCAGAAATCCCCGCTGCCCTGGCTTCTTCCTTTCTTTCAAATTCATACATTCTGATGATACTCATGCCCTACCCTCTCTTATCTCCCCCGAACACACCCACCAGCCTCCCTCCTCCCACCAAGTCCCCATCCCACTTTTGTGTCTTTTTGATTTGTTTTTGTTTTGACTTTGTGACCCCACTGGGTTTAACCAGGGCCCCCAAAAGACTATGGGTGTGGCGCTGTCCCCTGGAGCAGAGGTAACTCACCAGTGGCTATAACATTGAAGACAATCACTTCTTGCCCAGCAGCCCTCAACTGCGTTTGTTGGGTGGGGCACCAAAAACTCCTTCCCCATTTATTGACTGAATATTTAGGGTCCATTCTTGTGCAGACCCTATAGACAACCACAGCTGCTGTGAGTTCATGAATGCCTCCATAGGACGGAGTTCTCCTTTGCTTTCTATATATATATGACTTAAATGGCTGTGGTGGTTTAAATGAGAGTGTCCACCACAGGCTCCAAGTATTTGAACACTTGGTCCCCAGAACTTGGTGCTGTTTGGGGAGGGTCATGGAACCTTTAGGAGGTGTGGATATGCTGGAGGAAGCTCATCATTGGGAGTGGGCTTTGAGCATTTTCAAACATCCCCACTTCCAGTCTGGCTCTCTTTGCTTCTTGTGCCTGCCTGAAGATGTGATTGCTTGGATTTCTGTTTCAGTCACTTCTGTTACCATGCCTCCTCCGCCATTATGGACTCTTAGCCCAAAAGAGCTTGAATAAATTCTTCCTTTTATAAGTTCCCTTGATCACAGTGTTTTATCACAGCAACAGAAAAGTGACTAATACAATGGCTTTAACTTTTTAATTGAATTGCTTAGTTTCAATTCACCATTTCCTTTTATGGATGTGTGTGTGTGTTGAAACAGGGTTTGGATGTGTATCCCAGGTTGGTCTTGAACTCGAAATCCTCAGTGCTGGGATTACAGGCGTGTGTTACCATGCTTGACTTGACCCATCATTTCCTAAACTGACTACAGTAACTTACTACAATATAGAGTATTGCTTCTAGTTAGATAGAATTTTTTGTCCTGCTTTAGAGAAATGCCATGTAGAGAAAGTGTTTTCAAGAGTGTCAAAAAATTCATAACACAAGGGAATAACTTTTTTGAACAGATTCTCTGCTGAGTCTTGTCCCTAGATTGATAAACTTACATACTAATAGACATCCCTTTGCTTATAACTCTTTCAGTAGCTAATGTCCAGGTTAGGGTACAGTATAACCCCTTGTGATGGTAAATTTTCACTGTCAACTTGAATGGATTTGGGATCACCAAAGAGATACAATTCTGGGTGAGTCCATGAGAGTGTTTCTCAAGGGGATTAACTGAAAAGGGAAGACCAGCCCAAACTGTGGCCAGTACCATTCCATGGACTGGGGTCCAGAACTGAATGCAACATGACCAGCCTCTTCCTGCTCTTGCTGCCATGGCCTTCTTGTCACAAGGGACTGTACACTTGAACTATGAGTCAAAATAAACCTTTCCTTTGTTGCTTTTGTCAGCAGCAATGGAAAGTAACTAATACACCACTTAAAGGACCCACACCCTCAGAGCACAGATTTTTCTCACAGTCTAGACAACATAGTCTTTCAATCCATGACTACTGAATATCTATTCACTTAGTTATATCTTTAATGTCTCTTTAATGTCTTAGTTTATAGGATTTAAAAAAAAAAACTTTTTGTTGGATTTGTTCCTAAACATTTCATTCTTTTTTATGCTGTTCTGAATAGAATTATTTTCAAATTCTCTCTTAAATGTGTATTGTATTAACATTAAAGTAATGATAATGCATTAATAATAATCATAAAGTTCATAGCAAATAATATCTATGGAGCATTTACCACTGCCTGGTACAGTTCTAAACTGCTGTAACTTTAGGTCATTGAATCCTGGCAATCTTAAGAATTATCAGTTATCACTATGCATATTTTATAGATAAAGAAAATGGCAGCACAGAGAGTTTAAATAATTTGCTCAAGGTTTCCAATGAGGAAGGATCAGAAACACGGTTCACTCAAGTACCATCGCTTGAGAGCAACTGTTTGCTCTACTACTGCGCCGCTTCTCTTTCTTCTGGCTGTCCATAATCAAAATGTAACAACTGTGACCAAGTAACAAAAGTAATCTGCTGATTTCACTGAATTTCCTTTTTAATTACTTCCAAGGTAGCACAAAAAATTAGGCTGTTGCAGCATTTGAGAAGCTATGAATCAGTATGAGAGTATAATGATGAAAATAAGCTGTGTGGTACGTTCTGGAAGCCAAGGCAGTTACAACTTTGGTTCTAGAAGCTCACAAGAGAGGCACAATGAGAATTAGCTCCTTGAGGAGGGCAGGTGTGGCATGTGTTACCCAGGTGACTGACTGCTCTCTGGAATGCAGTCTTACCAGAAGATGGAAACAAGTCCATAATGACCTGGCTGAGGTTCCTAATTCTAGGTTGTATGGCGGGTCTTGCAACTTTAAATAGCCCTGCAAAGGGATGTGGTAAGGCCACATGATCCCTAGCTACTGTGATAGTTTGGCCCTGTCCAGATGAATCTTAGTCACTAGTTTGGCTATTTTTGGCTCAAGTCTGATTCTGTGGCACTGGGAGAACAGTATGTCTCCTGTGATGGGTGAACCCAAGCCTGACCCTTTTGGTGAAAAGTCTGTATTTGGGCAATGGAAGGTTCAAGCTTGCACAGTGTAATGTCACATGAGGCCAAAGCAGAGCCAAGAGTTAAAAAGACTTAGGGAAGAGTTAATAAAGAAGTACAAACATAGGTTCATTGGACAGGAAACTAAGTACAAAAACAACAGAACAAACTGGGCTCTGAATGATATTTTTCTTTTGTAGGCTACAGTAGTTTATGTAGATATCAAAACAAAGAAATAAAAGCCTTAAGAAGCTTATTTGGATACTATCTCAGTAACAGAATATCACTAATAATAATTTTTTTGTCTAGGATTTTTAAAAAGGAAATAGAGAAGAGCCAGTTTGAACTGACAACAAAAAACAATTAGGAGGAAAGTTTTGATGGGAATGCTCATCACTAACAATATGTGAAAATATTCCTTGTTCTACACTTGCACTTTCCATGCAATAGAATGCTCTGAAAAGCTGCGAATGTTCTGTATCTGTGCTGCCCAGTATGGTAGCTGCTAGCTGCCTGAGCCCCTGAAACATGCTATCGTGAACAGGGAACTGACACCAGATATTTTTAAATTTTTTAATTAGTTTAAATTTAAACAGCCATATGTGGCTAGTACATACCATCTTGGACATTTTAGCTTTACATGGTAATATTATAACCTGATAGTTTTCTCAAAAATTTGTATAAAATCTACAGTAGTATAAAATCACTCATAAACTTCAAGGACTGAAGAATAATAAAGTCATAATAACTTTTGATGCCTGAAAATACTGAAGAAAAAAGTTTTATAATTGGCAGGATTCAAGTGACTAAAGAGGTCTATTACCCAATCAGCCAATTAAAGAACAGAGCTAACATTTTCAGTACCACAAGGACGTCAAACACAGAATCATCTCTGGATCTCTGGCACGGTGTTCCTATCCTACAGCATTTTCTTCTAGTGCTGGAAAACCTCCACTGCTGAATGCTGCCTCTTTTTCAGAACATTTTGAACTCAATTGACTCCCCATGAGGGGTGATTATCATTTCACTTTTTCCTCTTTGAAGTAGTGGATTGGGAAAGTAGAGAGAAAAATAACTAGGAAGAACAAAGGAAGGCAGGAAAGGTGATCTAAAAATATTTTCTAGTAGATAATGGTAGTGGGGATTTTATTTATTGCTTTGTGATGATTGTTCAGTCCTAGATCCAATGTTCACTGAATCAAAGTCACATTTCAATTAAAATTTTTTTATTTTATTTTTTAAAATTTTGTGTGTATGAGTGTATTGCTTGCATGTGTATATAAGTGCATTCATGTCGTGCAAAGTCTTCAGAGATCAGAAGAAGGCGGTGGATCCCCTGGAACTGGAGTTATGGATACTTGCTAGCTGCCATGTGGGTGCTGGGATTTGAACTCGAGTCCTCTGGAATAGAAGCCAGTGCTCTTAACTGCTGTGTCATCTCTTCAATCCCTGACTTATTTATTTTTATCTTATGCGTATGAGTGTTATGCCTGCATGTGTATAGGTGCATCCATGTCGTGCAGTGCCCGTGGAGAACAAAAGAGCATCCGATCCCGTGGAACTGGTGTTAGGGATGGTTATCAGCCATCATGTTTGTGCTGAGATTTGAACCCTGGTCTCTGCAAAAGCAGCCAGTACTCTTAACCACTGACCCATCTCTCCAATCTCTACATTTCAATTTTTTAAAAAAATTTATTAAGGTATTATTTTAATTTCTTGAGGCAGGATCTCACTGTGTAACCCCTGTTGGCCACATGATCAAGATCTTCCTGCCTCAGGCTTCCAAGTGCTGGGATTATAGGCATGTGTCACCATGTTACATTTTTTGGTCAAAATATTTAAAGTTGAGAAAATATAGCTTAGACTCATATCCACATATCTCTGCTATGAATTTTAAAGACAAAACAAATCTAAGATTTAATGTATCTTCCAGTTATTAAAATTTGTTTTGATTCATACTGAAATTAACTTAAAATGATAAAAAAAATCAAAAGAGCTTACTGAAATAGAGACAATTTTTAGCTGTAATAAAACGATGGTCATTACTAGGATGCGCTGGGAGTCAAAACAGAATAAAAACATTATCATCAACTACATCTACTTGGTTTTGGGGGAGTTTCTTTAATTTACCTTTAGTTTCCTCCGTGCATTGAATTTTCTCAGCTGTTCCACTGTTTCTGGGAGATGAATCTTGTAGGCATAACGATCCCGCTCCTATAAAAGAAGAGAGGTTATGATCATATGTAACCATTTAAAAAGTGAAGAAGATTAACATAAACTATGAAGGCCAAATTCTTAAATTTGAAGCTTAGATTTCATTTTCGGAAATTTTATTCCATTTATTATTTAGGCTATAGTACTAATGCTACACCACTTGAAAATCTGTATTATAGCTTAGTTCTGTCTTCCTTTTTTCAACAGAGTGGGAAGTTTATTACAACTGTGACCCTGAATCTACGTATACTGAACCTCTTTTCCACTCACCATTTACTAATGTTAAGCAGGCAAGGGAATAAGGACAAAGTCTAGAAGTATGTTTGATTTTTTAAATAAAATTGTGTTTTAATTAGGATTTCTGTTATTTTCTAAATAAATAAAAAAATCACAAGATTTCAAAAATTCTATTAAAAGTATATCTTACCTCCAAAGAAACAAAACCAAACAAATCAAGGAAGTGTTACAAATGAAGCAAGAGTAAAAATAATATTTTTCTGCATTAGAATCTTTCTTGTATTGTTTTTGTTTCTTTGAGACAGCACTGGATAGCCTAGAGTACATTATATAGACCAGGCTGGTCTTGAACTTACAGAGATTTGCTTGTCTCTGCCTCCCACCCCAGGGTTGAGGTTAAAGACATGCACCACCACCCCCAGTGTCTTTCTTGACTCTAATAATAATGTGATATGAAATCAGAAAAGCTTGCATAGCAATGTTCCTTACACTTTAATAAAGCACAAGATTCGTCATTCTTTGTGTACGCTAGATGCTGGATACACATTTAATTGGTATGACTGATTTTTCCAAAATTCAAATTGATTAGCCTGATATAAATAGCGTTTTGACTTTTTATTAATCTATCTATCTATCTATCTATCTATCTATCTATCTATCTATCTATCTATCTATGTATCATCTATTTATTTTTTTGCAGGGATGGAGATGAGACCAGGGCCCTGTGTCTGTGAGGCAATGCTCTATCATTGAGATACACTTTAGCTACTAATGTTAACACATTTTACATTCTATCTATGTATTAAGGCTACAAAGGGGGTGTAAGAGAAGCTCAATCATTTGTGAGGAAAGTATAATCCTACTTATCCTATCTTTTTTGGGATGAATATAGCAAGTATCATTAATTTGGATAAAGGTGTTAAATAGGTGCAATTTAAAACTCAGAGGCATTCAACTATTACTTGGTCTAATACTCAAATTATTTTTAAAAATGAAATAGATAAGCAAGATCTATTTTTTAAACCAAAGAAGTGATTATTTTTGCTCTTATCTTTGCCTCAAAACATAGATGCTTTGACTTTGGACACTCTTCATTACAAGAATTTTCATGATTTCATTCTTTACTTTGTAATTACCCAGGATGTCTTCATAATTAAACCGTAGTTCAAATTGTAGCCATTCTAAATCAGCATCACTTACATCCACATATGTAATGGGACACACATATACATGAACAAGGAGTGGAATGTAATGGAAACTTGCTCCCACCATCTAGATAACCTTCTGTTGAATTCTTCAATCTTCAGATGACACAAAAGCAACGAAGTTAAACTGGGACATGGAAAGCAACTCTTAGCCCAAAGAGTTCCCCAGACTTTTTCCTTTAAGTTACTGACATTTAAAAAATCTGTTATCTTTCTGGTATCAGAAATTGATTCTGTATTAAACTCAGATTACTTAGTGCAAGAACTCTAATCACTGGCAGGGACAAGGATTTCCAAAAAAAGTATGAAAGTAGTAGCCAAGATAAGCTTTGATAATGAAAGCCACTGTAACTGTGTAATGCTAAAGCGTTTTCTGAAGGATCTTAAAAGTGTCTTAAATAACTGCCATTGTCATTGCTATTTGACATTTAAAAGTAGCTTCTAAATGACAAAAGATTCTCAGTAAGAAGAAACAGAGAAGCAAAGAAGGACTTGGGATCTTTTCTAAACTGTCTCATATTAGGAGGAAAAAAATGCTAATACGAATAAAGTGAGAATCTATTTTTTCTGAGGGAAAATTGAGAATTACTAGTATTATACATCAAAAGGGTGAATGCATAATTCATAAATAATATTCTTTTTAATGGTTCTGGGGAACCATACTGAGGGTCTTGTGCATGCTAGGCAAGTGCTCGAGCATTGAACCATACAACTCAGCCTAAGAAGTAATATTCCCAGGGAGAATCAAGGTTCACTAGAATGCCCATGTTGTTCTATAGTACCACTAGCATACAATGATCAGTGTTTTTCTATATCTTAAGTGTTTTATAACCTGTGAGGAAGAAGCATGTATAACAGTGTCAGGGAAGGCTTTACCAAGAAGCTGGTATCTAAATAAGGATCTGAAGATGGTGAGGGAACCAGCCACAAAGCTTACCTAGAGGAAGAATATTCTAAGGAAAAGGTATGACTCATATAGGCGGCTAAGGCAGCAATGTACCTGTGGTCTGAGGATCAACAAGGAGGCCAGTATGATGGGAACTGAGGGAGAGACAGGAGAGTAGGATAGGATGAAATCAAAAAGCTCAATTAGATAGCAGATTAAAGAAGAGTTCTTTAGGAGAGAAGCCTGAATTCAGGACTTATTATTATATAGATAGCATTTAAAAGCCTTACAACTAGATCAGGCTTCCCAGGGACAGAGTGGGCTTGAAAAAAAGAGGAGGAGCAAGGACGGAGGCCAGTGGCACATCCAAGTGAAGAGGTAGGTGAGGGGACATGAGGACAAATCAGCAAGATCTGAGGAGGAGCAGCCAGACTCTGGCAGGGAACAGAGAGCAGGTGTCCTGGAAACTAAGGGAAGAAAAGTGTTTCAGAAGATTGATGTCAAATGTCAACAAGCCAAGAATGCCAGGCCCTGAGATTTTACCACTAGACTTAGCAACATGTAGGTCAGTAGTGACTTGATAAGAGTTGTTTTTCTTTAGCTTTTGTGAGTCTGGGACTCAACTTCAGGGCTTTGTACATGCTAGGCAAATGCTCTACTGAGTCATACCCATTGTCCACCAGAGTAGTTTTAGTAGAATTGGTACAATTGAAATTCTTACTAGTATAGGTTCAAGGGAAAGGGACAGGAGAAAGAGGACAAGTGGGTACAGACCATTCTTTTCAGGAGTTTCATTATCAAGGGAAGTAGGAATTGGGGGTAGAAGCTAGAGGAGGTTGTAGGATCAAGAGAAGGGATATGTGTGTATGCATGTGTATGTGAGTAAACAGAAATAAATGATAGCATGTTTGATCCAAAAGAGACAGAAAACTGATACTGTAGGGAGGGGAAAGTAGCTGGAGCAATGTCATCTAGTATGTGAAAGGGACAGAATTTAGTATATAATGATGGGTCATTGCAGGCACAGTTAAAATCCTAGTTCTCAAAGTAACAACTTCTATGACCTACAGTGAAATTCTTACCCTCTCTGAGGATTAGTTTTTTTCCCTGTGAAGTAAGAATTTCCTGGAATTACAGCATGTTTTAATTAAATAATACTATTTCTACTAATATCTCAAGTTATGATTTTTCCTTACTATTCACTGGAACGATGGGCATAAAAACAACTTTTACAATGTTCCTTTTCCCTAAAATGGTAAATCCGTGCCTAGTACCTACTGAAAGAGTTAAGTGCTATAAAGTATACAGCAACACCCAAAGCAAAGATAAATCAATTTACAATAACATAGCTTCAGTTGTTCACATTGCATCTTTGGTATAAATGTTGCCAGAAAACCAACAGGCCTTCTTCCCTCACATACTCTGTGTTTATTTGCTTTTGCGCCCTCTCTGACAGCTGAATATCAAATGAAGGTCTCAGGCAAGGTGAAGAACAGCAAACACGATGGACACAACTATGGAAAGGCTCAGAAACAAGAAAAGGTGAAAAGGGTCATCCTCTAGGGCCGTGTACTGATGTTGTTGGAAGCATTTGAGCAAAATGTGGACAGTGCCCTGTGAGCTCATGTACCTTAAGCCATGGGTGATTCAGTGCTTCATAAACAGTGATCCTTTCAGCAGGATCCAGCATCAGCATGCGACGTACTAGGTCTTTGGCACTTTCAGAGATATGGCTCCACTGCCTTGGATTCATCTGAGAGGGAGAAAAGGAAAGTTACATGGTTATCTTCAGGAAGAAGTCAACATTTATTGTTATTTAATACTCTATAATGTTTGAAAGTGAATAACAACATTTTCAGAGCAAAGAACAGAAACTGGATTCTAAAAGATCTGCTTTCCAAGGAAGAGAATGACACATGCAGTGTTTTATGACTGCTGTCACTCATTATATGAAGAGTGTGTATCAGTAACTATTCTGTTCATGTTGTCGCACTGTAATATTTTCAATATCTGAAGGGTGGAATGCCCATGACTCTGCTTTCCAGTTTTAGCTCCTCAGCCAAAGAGGCTAGACTATGCTGATCCAGAAAGGTCCAAAATAAAATTTAAAAAAGAAAATATTTAAAGAAAGGTTTCCTTGTAGCTCAGGATGAACTGGAACTCACTCTGTAGCATAGGCTGGCCTTAAACTTTCAGGTCTACTTGCTTCGGCCTCCTGAATGCTGGGACACCACACCAAGCTAAAGAAATATTTTTTAAACACATATTTTTGGGTGCTGGAGAGATGGCTCAGTGGTTAAGAGCACTGGCTGCTCTTTCAGAGGACCCATTTTGATTCCTAGCACCCACATGATGGCCAACAACTATGGATAACTCCAGCTTCAGGGGATCTGATACCCTCTTCTGGCCTTCATGGGCACTGCATACATGGATGCACTTAACATGCAGAGAAACACTCATACACATAAAAGTAAAAATAAATAGATATGAGACAACTAAGTCATGTGGTAAATTGAGTAAAATCAAACAAAAAAGAATTATGAGTTTTTACAGAAGATTTCTGATAAAGTCTGTGGGTCTGTGAGGCAAAAGTTAAGAGGCTCCTGAGAAAAGGGAAATGTCTGAGACTGGAAATGAGAAAAAACATTCAAGAAAAGTGCTTGAAGCTTGCGGTTGGGAAGGGAAGTGGGAACAGGAGGTGGTGACAGAGGTGGTGATGGAGGTGTGTCTCATTCCCTGTTCAGTATTAGGAAGCTGCCTGGCAGGATGAGCATATGGGAACTGCCTGGTGCCAGCTTCAAATGGTGTCACAGCTTTTGTTATCATTGCTGTTGTTTTGTTTTCCCAGTGCTGGAGATAGAATCCTGGATCTCACACATGGCGAGGCAAGTGCTCTACTATTGAGCTACACCTCCAACCCAACTGCTGGCTTTCAGCAGCAGAGGTCTCTGCCACCTTCTTAGAGCAAAAGACAGAGAATAGCAACAGTTTAAAGCCACAGGAAGTCATAGTACTTGTATCATAGCATTGAGGAATCATTCCACTTTGGCCAAGGGCTAGAAATAGACACAGGTTTGCCTATGATGAGGCTGTGGACTTACAGATGGAGAGGAAAACTCATCTCCATGTTAGGGATAGCTCTTAACAATTAGAGGGTGTTCAATTTTCCTTTTCTAACAGGTAGAATTCCAAATAGCAACCGCTTTTGTTGTCCAATGCCATGAGATGACTGTCATGAAACTGTTTAAATATTGTTATCTCTACCTCGAACTCACAATACCTTTGCTGTAGTCTCCCAGTTGGCAGGATCATAGGGGTGTACACCATGCTCAGCATCTGATCCCAATTCTGGAAAATATTTTTTTATCTTAAAAAATCTTACCTATTTATTTTTACTTTTATGTGTATGAGTGTTTGTCTGCATGTAAGTGCATCCATGTATGCATTGGAATTGTGGTCAGCCGACCTGGTGACTGATTAGACCAGGCCTGGATCCTTATGCTTCCTCTTCCTCATTGTGGGGCTCTCATGTGATCTTAAAAATCGACTGATTTTAAAAAATTTTCTTTTGTCTTCTTTGGCAAATGAAAAATCTGAAAGTGATGGTAAGATATTTGAAGAAACAGTTTGGGAGAATATTTCTCTGTCCTTTTTATGAAAGGGAGTCCAACACACATTTTTAGCTCATCCTTCAGCTGGCAAGAGTACATAAAATTAATTGGAGAGGCTGAGCTTATGAGGGGTAACAAACCTAGAAAAAATCCTATTTATGTGAATGTCAGTTTATTGTCTAGACAGACATCAAGTGGCCACATGTGACAATTGGTATAAGTTGACATTGCATTTTTTTATATACAGTTTGGGAAATATTATTTCTGTCCTTTCTAAAAACTTAATTTGAGGTTAAATGCTAGCATGTATTCTAGTTAAACAGTATTCTCTGATATCTACCTTAAAAGTTCAAATAAGGAGAGAGTGATGATGTGTCAGGAGAAAGACATTGTTTTTTTCTCTCATATGCAGAATTTAGATTTAATAGAATATATAGGACATGAAAGCAGAAGGGAGACTATTTGGGGGAAGGGGACCAGAAGGAGGAAGAAAGAGGGACAAGGGATGGTAATGGGAAAATATGAGCAAAGTATGATATGTATGTGTATGAAAATGTCATAATGAAGCCCAGTTTTGTATGCTAACAAAAATTTAACAAGAAAATGGGAAAAATGACCAAATAAATCAATAAATGAGAATCAAGTCAATTAAAAGTCCCTTAAAGCCAGGCATGGGGTACATATCTTTAATCCCAGCACTCGGGAGGCAGAGGCAGGTGGATCTCTGTGAGTTTAAGGCCAGCCTGGTCTACATAGCAAGTTCCAGGACAACTGGGGCTACAGGGTAACCCTGTCTCAAAAAAGAACTCACCCCAAAAGTCCCTTAAGAGCTTAGCACTTTATAATTTAACTGCACTTACAAGCTGTCACTGAACTTTCCTTGAAAATGTTCCTCAAGATCAGGATTTACTAGTTATTTTCCTAAAGTACCATCAGGGTACTGAGATGATTTTTTTGAGATGTTTTGAAATAACCTAATAGTGTATGGAGTACAGATAACACAAGGTTGGTAATATATTAATTATTGAAGCTGATTGTTTTCCACTATTGTGTGTTTGAAATTTTCTATAATAAAGAAGACTTTCATATCAGAGTATATTTTAAAAAAGATAAAGCCATGAGGTTCATCAAAGGTGGCAGAAATGGACCTATACTTAAAACTAAGCTGCTGAAACTCCAGGCCTTTTGTAAAGAAAGCTATGAAGACAAACAAGAAGTGAGATTAGGCAAAGAAAACGGGAAATAAGTTACAAGGCTTAAAGCTTTAAACCCTTGGTACCAAAATTACGGCATAGCCGCTACCTTATCATTTGCTTACTATAATATTGTTACTATTCCCTAGGAATAAGAAATTGTAAAATAATTTAATTTTGGTGGTTTCACACAGTCTAAATTTCTTACCAAGACAAAAAATCTATTTAATGCTTTAAAAATAGACAAAATCAAATTCCAGACATGGTTGGAATGAAGCACACTGCCTTGGAAACCAGGAAGTTAGCAACTGAACAAACACAAAGGAAGAATTCTATTATTAGCAAATGCTTATAACTCAAAAAGGCAGGTGGGGGGGTTTATTATATAGTACCCACGTCACAAGCTGCTGAGAAGATTGAGTTAACATAACTGAAGTGCTCAGTGCAGTTCTTGGCATATAGTAAGTGCTGTGTCTCAGTTAGCGACCATCGTTGCTGCTGCTATTAGTACACTGGTATATTCTAATTGTGTTTCTTCCCATAAATGACTATTCATAATTTCATTTGATTTGGTAACATTCACCCAGAAAGTCCAGGCTGTGTATTCCCGATAATTAACTCACAATATCCAGGGATAGGACCAGGATGACTACTCAATAAGCAATTTCCTGAGGTATTTAGTTACCTTGGAAGGACTACTTTTATTTACTGGTGGCCAATGGAGTCTAGAGAAGCAGAAAACGCTATATTTACAGCACCCTTCTGTCTCATCCTTCTGTACATCTGTGAGCTGATGGTGCACAGGGCAAACAAACTAAACTGTTCACTCATCTCACCTTCACCTGCTTTCCTTATGGGGTTCAGGCTGCAACTCTGAAACTACTTTTTCACATTCCACATAAAATTCTAACATTACTGAAAAACTGAAAAGCAAACTTTAGGGGCCTCGCAGTTTGGGGATATAGTGTTACATAAACTTGTATTTGGTTTTATGTTGCCAGGCATGGCCAAAAATGAAGTGATGATACAGTTGAACAGGAAGCATGAGTTTTGGTAACAACGGGAACAAAAGAATTTCTGCCGCATTAACTGTCCTGACCAGACACACATTGTCATGCTTCCAGCTCCTGCGAGGTGCATGTGGTGGTGGTACAGGACCACAGCATTAAGAACAGTGAGGGAGAAATCGACCTTCAGTTCCTTATTTCAGAGACTCCTTAGGTCTTTTTGATATAGCCATTTACAATGTCAGTAATAACATCAAATTTTCAATAATGAAAGTAGTAATTTAAGTAATCATAAGGCAATGATAATACATGATGTTTTCCACACATAGTAGCCACAGAAGAATATGAATATTTAAGTCACATCAAAATGCTGCTAAATTCTATAAACAAAACACAGTTGTGATGTTTGCATTTCAGTTTATCCTGGAATAAAGAGACATTTTTCCAATATGCTGGTATAAATTTAAAATTAAGATAAAGAATGACTAAAAGTACCTGGATGAAATTCTCCTTTGAATGTTGTAAATTAAGCAAAACTCCTTAAAAATACAGGCCTTTTCTTAATGACATGACTTCTCCTGGATGACAGTTGAGTTCATGGTGACTTAGAAACTTACCTGAGTCCTGAGCTGACTCACAAGACTACTGGAGCCTGATGTCAAGACAGACTTTTCTTTTGATGGGGTAACTATGTGGCAGTCAGTTGGTGAGCAAAGATAGTAACTTCAAAGCACACTTTTCAGGATCATTTAATCCCAATGTGGGAAAAAACGGTCATAGCACATTACCTTATATTTTCCTTTAATAATGCCTTCAAATAATCTTTCCTTGGTTCCGTAAAAAGGCAAACAACCACTGAGCAGGATGAAAAGGATCACGCCGCACCCCCAGACATCCACAGGCTTTCCATAAGGCTCTCTCTTCACCACTTCTGGGGCCATAAAGTGAGGTGTTCCAACACGTCCTA
The DNA here is from genome assembly GCA_035773235.1 of Eospalax fontanierii. Classification (NCBI taxonomy): domain Eukaryota; kingdom Metazoa; phylum Chordata; class Mammalia; order Rodentia; family Spalacidae; genus Eospalax; species Eospalax fontanierii. The sequence goes on from CM069525.1 coordinate 40,180,057, forward strand.
TATTTAAAAGAACAGCATTATAGAAAACTGGTTGTGTAAAATGAAGGTTTTTAAAGCTTGAAATCTTAAAATAAAACTGAACAACCTGAACAAAAAATTTATCAGTATAAATATTCTCTTATCACGTTTCTTCCCCTTGCAAAAGGAGTTCACAGACAGAGAAAAAAAGTTTATCTTGACTACCTTTTGAAAATACTGAGTCCAGGGTAAGACCCTGGTACTCACTCCTGAATTCTGCATGTTATACAGTAGGTCTTTATGTCTTTCTTGCTTCATGAATAAGTTTAAATATTCAGGGGTGTGGCAGGGGCAAGGGCAGAGAGAAGGCAGAAGAGAACAACAAGCAAAAGGTCACTTTTAATTGTCAAACGGGAATTCCTCAATGAAAATGAATGCTGAGAACTTTCACTTGGAGTGTGAATTCAAACCTGTAATCCTGTTCAGGTTGATCATAGCACTTCTCCGTGGTTACTGAAATGGGAATTCTTGGTTTACTCCTAACGTTAGTTGAAGAGATTGAGAGCAAATAGTTGAACACACTAAACCAAACTGAGAATTTCCTCCCGTGCAATCAATCGCCTTTGACTTTTACCTTTGAAGAGCTTTCTTTTTTCTTCGCCCTCTTTCAAAAATCAGTTTTTTAGAAGGAATCAGATACTTGTTGTTTATAAATGATAACCATCTTTAATACAGTATCTCAAAGGGAGTTTTTTCTTCTACCAAGGAATAAAAGGTTTAAACTCTGTGGGGAAAGGAGTGTGGGACTGGCTATCGCCTAGAAGACTTGGCAGCTCCTCTTGATTTTTGCAGGCCTAGCCCTGCCCTTCCTTCCTCTGTCTGTTTGTCTGTCTGCCTGCTGTCTCTTACCATACTAAGTCCAAGATAATTTTTATCTTGGAGGTTGCAAAATACATTATCTCACTGTGATCTAGGGTTTAAAAAGAACTTGATCTTTTGGTTCATTCACAGAGAATAATATGTGACCAAGACCTGTGAGTGGTTATCAAACTCAGCTGAGATGGAGAGGGCTAAAGGAGTGCCTGCCTGGCTTCAGATTGGGGATGCCTCTCTGCTGCAGATCATTTTGTCTTCCCTTCCCCCTCATAATAGAAGAGATTTAAGCTCAGGTTCCAACAAGGAAAATATGCTCATTTAAAATGTACAACAAATACAGTACGGCTAGAAGGACCTGAATAGAGAATACTTTTATTTCAATTGTCTGATTTTGCTTCCTCAAGCACCATAAAGAGCTGCATGCAGTGTTGGGAGCTGAGCCTCCCAAGTCATTGGCAGCCTGCATGGGATGGGGCCCTGGGATAACGAACCAAGTTCAGATGGACAGGAGCTGGCAGGAATAGGGAAAAGCAGGACCGAGAGCACAGGGTACATTTGGGGTACTGCTACCAGGGTCCTTTAGGGCTTTGACACTCAGTTCCTACTATTTGCCACTCAGGAAAGGAATAAGTGACTCAACATGGGGGCCTCCTTGTGGGAATAATCATAGCTAACATGGCTACCCCCAGCCATTCCGAGGAGGTTCTCTCTACGTATCTGAACTGAAGACTGTACAACTATGGAGAAATTTGTGCTCTTTCTGTGGGGAAGTCATATGTGTTTGGATTTATGAATTTGCTCAGAGATGACAGAGGGAGACAAAGTGGTGGCTTTTGAATTGCAAGAATGTCAGTAGAATGTGAAAAAGACTTCATCAAACTCCTTGGTTTTGCTATTAATTTTCCTTTTCTTTGCAACCACTTGACTTTTATGGCTTTGACCACAAAATTCTAAGAACAGGAAACCAATGACCAAACCAAACATGCAACTGTTTCTGAAATACTTCTGATATATACCTAAATATTTAAATACTAAAATACAATACAACTCAAAAGCTTCATACCTAGAACTGCAGGGGGGCAGTTCTGAATAGCTACACTTTTGGTACTTTAGGATTTGAGTCTTCACACATACAACTGTTTTGACTTACTAATTTTGTATGGCTATCTTTTAATCAATTCCTGACTTGTTTCTACATAAGATGTTGCATATCATTCAACCTTTTGGCAGTTGCTTAGAGTTATCATAGTGGACATCAACGAAAGCACTACACTACAGAACAGAAAGTACCCTCGGGAACTGCACAGGTATGTAAGGATTAATCTCTTTGTTATTAAAGGGATGCAGTGCTTTCTGTGTTTTCGGGGCAACTTACTATATCTTTTTGTTTTCAGGCTTTCATTTCTTCTCTCTCACTATGCTTATATCAGTCCTGGCAACTCTTAATTTCTTGTTTATCATCTGCTACTGGCTGGAAAATGACAAGCAACTGGATTGTTTCATTTAAAAATCTCCTAAGTGCTTGGCAGGTCCTAGATATTGTGATAGGTATAAGACATGCACAAAGGGATGAGCCATGGCTCTCCTACCCCTTGCCGATTTCTTGTCTCTACTGTGATTGCGTGGCATGGATCTAATGCTGCAGAGAGTATTTAATTAGGACAGTTAAAACCTGCCTGCTTCTAAGAGGAGATCATTGCTGCCTTGGTTTTTCAGCAAAGGACTTAGCCTGACAGGTAAAATGATAGAAGGCACTCCAATATGGAATAGCAGATACAAGTTATGCAGGTACATGAAATTATACAACTTAACGAGAAACAGGAGTGAGTGAGCCTCAGCCTGTATTTAGTTGCTCAACTGAGCAGACTACAAGTGGGTTTTAAGGATAAGCAGTTTGCTGTATTCTATTTTCTAGGTTGTATTTAGTATAAGTGGATAGTCTAAATAGCTGAGTGTACATATACTTAAGTGATTTTAGTATGTGGAACATGTAAAGGAGATAATCCTTTCGAACCTGTGTAATCAAAGATTCCAGTCGATAGAAAACTACCTTTCTGCTTCAAAGTTGATAAGTATTAGCACAATTTCAAAAGTACTTTAAACAATAGAAAGTTTTTTTTCTAAAAAAAATCTCATATCCCCTATTACTCATATTGTATTTGTAAAGGTACTGTAATGTCTAAAACAATCATTTCAAAAACATATGGAAAGGTATATTAACAAATAATAATATATGAACTATCAGAAAGAATGTATTTTAGGGTTGGGGATGTAGCTCAGTTGGTAGAATGCTTGTCTAGCATGCACAAAGCCCTGGGTTCCATCTCCAGCACCGCATAAAACTAGGAATGGTGGTGCAGATTTGTAGTCCCAGTGCACAGGAGGTGGAGGTAGGAGGATCAGAAGTTTCAAGGTCATCCTAAGTTTCATATCAAGTTGGAAGTCAGCCTGGGCTACAGATCCTGTCTCGAAAGAAAGAGAGGGAAAAAAAAAAAAAAAAGATTTTAATTCTAGAGCCCAGAGAATAGTAAATTTTGAATAAAATAAATGCTGGGAGTTCAAAATTAGTTGAACAAAATGGGAGGAATGGTTCATGGACTTTAAGAAAATAGGTTATCATGGACACACATGTAATGAATCTACTTTACTCCTTCAAACAAGACTTGTATAATATGGAGTCTATGCCACTCTGAATACTAAGAGAATGCAGATCCAGAGCAACAGAAACAAATGCATTCAGTATATAACATATAAAAGGAATCTGGCATATGTCCTCTCATTTCAATTCAGTTTCATTCCATTCTATCCAATTTCGTTGGGTTGGATTTGGCTCAGCGTCTCGTCTAATTAACCTTGGGGAATGTGATCATCAGAAATTATTTGTTACCACTGTGTAATCTTCACACAGGATTGACCTGTTTCAAACCAGTTTTGAGGGAGCTGGTTTCACAGCAACATTTGTTGAGAAGGAACTTAGGATTTTTAGTTGTCGCAAGGTCAGTATGAGCCAGCAGTGTTATGTACTTGTCCAAACAGCAGATGCAATATGAGCAGCCTGGTGGAACTGTAAGACCCAGCATATAACCAAGTGCTAGCCCAATGCTACTGTGTACCAGGCCAACTGGACCTATAATTACAGTGTTAATTTCTGGCTCTGACCTTGTGAATAGTGAGGAGTCAGAATCAGTTTATATGAGGCACTATTATATTAACATAGGGAAGTTAAATTGGATAGCACTTAAGGGGACATGCTAGCTATCTGCAAACATTTGAATGGTTATCATGTGGAAGGATGAAAACTGTTGAATGGTTTCAAAATCAGAATTAGGACCACTGGAATTTCTGTTTGAAGAGAATTCTCTTCAATTTCAGTTTATAGAGATATTTCTGTTCATTGCAATGATGAGCTTTTCAAGTTCTTAAGAAGTCTCCCAAAATGAAATGGACCTTCCCAAGACATGAATATGTTGCCATTTGAGGAATTAAGCTAGAGCTCAACCTTTTGCTGAGAATATTATAGGAGACTTTGATCACTGGCTAAAACACTGGAGAAGATAAGGCTTCATGGAATGTTGGGGTTCAGTGATGTTGTGATGAAACCACATTTCACTACTTTATCTTTGGGTCAGTCTATTAATCACTGACAGGTTTTGAATTAGGATAGGAAAAATATTCTTTGAAACTATTCTTCACTTGTAGTCTCTCACATTATTGGACAGGGTTAGCTGGAAAAGAATGTGGAACTAGAAGAACCTAAAACAATTGAATTTCAGAGCACAATGTAGTAAAAATGATTTAAAAAATACAACTGTAATTCATGGTTCACTGTTCAGAAGATGGTCCAGGTTATTACTGCTTGATGTTCTAGCTAAATCAAGTTAAACAAACTATCTTATGTTTAAATATAACGGGCTGCTATTTTGATATTTATTGTTTATCAGGTAATTGACTATAACACAGACATTTTTGTGTTTTATTTTATGAGAGAGGGTCTTCCTGTGCAGCTGGTCTAGAACTCATAGCATTCTTCTGGCCTCAGTCTCCTAAGTGCTAGGATTACAGGTATACAGCTCCACACCTGGCTTAACATTTATGAAGGGTGAAAATTTTTAAAGGCTCTGCTTATCTTTTTCATATATTTATTCTTTGGGAAGTTGCTAGTACTTTGAGATGGCAAAGAGAAAGCACTGACTAAAAGACTGAGAGTACAGAATGGGGAACTATGGAATTTGTAAAACTAAGATGTACAACTAAACATGGTATTCTGAGCTGGATTCTATTGAAAAGAATACATAAAAGCCCCACAATATTAGAATCTGTAATTAGACTCCAATTCTATGTTATAGTGAAGGAAGTTTCCATTTTAATGTTTTCACTTTTTATTATGGCATGGGAATTTAAAAATTATGCTTTGCTTTGGTTAAGAATAAAATCAGTTTCTATTCATATTGGCTTGCTCTTCACAAATACAGGTTGATGATTTTAGTAGGGTTCTTTGATATATGGAAAAAGGGAAATAGTAGGAAATTTTTACTTAGTTACAGACATAAACTGGAAAGGATGAATCTACATATTCTAGCAGTGAACTTATTTGCCCAGGTCAACTTCAAAAGCTTCTATGCTCCAAATTTTACTATCTTTGTAAACTGCTTTTTCATTGTCCTTACTTAAGGTTTCTTCTTTGTTAAGTGTTAGGGATTCAATGAGTAAACAGACAGTCTATTCTCGACTCTTTGCAGTGCTGGAGACCCAACAACTTATGCATGCTAGACAAGTGCTCGGCCACTGAATTATACCTATAATTCAGAGTCTAAAGGGACTAAAATTCAAAGTCATGAAAACTATCTGATGGTGCTGTTTTAGGTGCTGAGTAGAAATGTGTACAAAACACTAAGGTTGGTTTAGCACTTAGTTTGAAAGTTTTACACCAACTTGAAAGTAATCAAGGTTTTTTTTTGTCTTTTCAAGAAAGGGTCTCCCTGTGGTCCCAGCTAGCCTGGAACTTACTATGTAGACCAAGCTGACCTTGAACTCACAGAGTTCTGCCTCTGCCTCTGCTTCCCAAGTATTGGGATGAAAGGCATGTCCCAGCATGTACTGGCTAGTAACCAAGTTTTGAAGGAGAAAAAAGTGTAGAGCAGTCTTACCTCCGGCTACAAGTCCAGATTCTCCTAACTGAATAGCTACCCCAAAGCCCCCAAGTTTAACAGGTGCTGAGTTTTCTTTTGAGGCGAGGAGAACACAGTGGGGCTGAAAAGAAAAACAAACAACAAATCCAAAGATAAGAATTAATGGAAAATAATTCTATTTACACAAAACCAAATAATATGATAATACAGTAGTACTTTAAAAAACTTCTGAATTGGACTGGCAAGATAGCTTAATGGGTAAAGGGACTTGCCAACAAGTCTGACAGCATGAGTTTGGTCCCTGGGACTCACAGTAGACAGAACCTGCATGTAGTGTTCTGACTTTGATATACATATCACACCTCCACAGAATAAAAACACTAATGTAATAAAAAGTTAAAACCTATTATTAAAAAAATAATCTCAGTAAAATAAAAATCTTCTGAATCCTTTGTCCTTTTCTCACTCTGGCTGTTTTCTCTAAAGACTTATTTTAACTGATAATTCTTAGGAATTATTTCCAAGATTAAGATATTAGTCAGAAAGCAGGGATGTTCAAAGAACACAGGAATATTTCTTCTTTTTCATGCAATAGTCTCTGAATTTGATTAACAGTCTATATTTGTTTCAGAGAAAATATATAGAATATTTCCTGCTACCATGTGTCTTTACCTATAGAGTCATTATATGTTGGCCATTAGGCCAAGTTGATGGCCTTTCTTTGTCCACACTTTATTTTTATTTTGTGTATATGAGTGTTTTGTCTGTCTGTATGTAAGTGCACCTGTGTTGTGCAATGCTTTGGAGGTCAGAAAGAATTGGATCCTCTGGAACTGGACAGTTGTCAGTCTCCAAGTAGGTGCTGGGTACTGAGCCTGGATCCTTTGCAAGAAAAACACTCATTCTATCCCCAAGGAAGAGGAATATCAAATTGATCTTGGAATTTAATAACTTTAATTGAGCCTTATTCCCAAGGAATTCAGTATTTTCCCTGGGCATGTCTTGTCTCTGGATCTGTGTTCCCTCTGTGGGAGTGGGATGTGGGGGAGAAGGAACAAAGGAGACAACCTGACTATCCTCAAGTGCAAGGCAAGGCATCTTTCTGTAGAAATAGCCTGTTTGCCACCTGGATTCCTAAGACCATGGGCTTTGTAGTAAACAGTGGTAGTTTTTTTGTAGGACCTCCTCTAAATCTCTTTCTTCTTGGGAGCTTGTTGGAGGTAGTGTCAGGAAAGAACCTAACTATAATGACTTTTGGTGTCTCACTAAATACCATTATTCCCTGATATACCCAATACTACATGTTACTCTCAAAATATGGGTTAGTAAGAAAAAGGCAAGCCTCTTCAGTTAAAGTACTTTTTATTTTATCCTTTACTTTTCAGTTATAAAATGATAATTGGGGTTGGAGAGATGGCTCAGGAGTTAAGAGCACTTGCTGCTCTTGCAGAAGACCAGGGTTCAATTCCCAGTACTCAAATGGCAGCAAGCAACCCTCTATAACTCCAGTTCCAAGTGACTCCTGCCTTCTTCTTGCCTCCACAAACATTGCACAACATGGGTGCTCTTACATATAGGTAGACAAAACACTCATATACAGAAAATACTAACAAACAAATAAAAATTTAAACCTCCCCTCCCCACTATTTGGCTGTTGGTCTTCCACATATCTCACTTCCATGTTGACTTAAAAGGCTCTTTTTCCTTCTCTCCTCCATTCCCTTCCTCTGGGCAGATGCTAAGATTCACAGCTTGCCTCCCCTGAGGGTTTTTCTTTTAAGCTCTAATAAAATGGTTATTGAGTTTCTCTTTGAGTTCATTCTTAAATTCCTTTATTCATGTCAGGTGCAGTGGCCCACGCCTTTAATTCCAGTACTTGGAAGGTAGTGGCAGCCTGATCTCTGTGAGATCAAGGCCAGTCTGGTCTACATAGTGAGTTTCAGGCTAGGTGAGGCTACAGGGATACCTTGTCTCAAAAAGACTAAGAACCTCAAGAGTGAACGCTAAGTTCCCCTGTATCATCTGGCAACTACCAAGTGTCACTAAAATTCTAGTAACACTGAAGTGAGAAGACTCATAAAGTTTGAACTTCAGGCAAAAAAAACCCCCAAAACGAAGAGACCCATAGACAGAAGTTAATAGACTGTAAAGTTGGAAAGTATATGATGTAAAATTAAGCTTGTGAGGATTAGGGAACTGCTATTTTATTTGGGTGAATCTCATGGAAGGTCTTTTTTAATGGGGAAATATCTGAACAGAGATCAGAGTGAAGTAAAAAGGCAAGCCACGTGGAAACCAACTCTGAGCAGAGAAGATAGTTGGTAAATACAAAGGTGCCGAGGCCTGAGGAGGGTTGGGATGCATGGAGATTAAGAGGAATGGTATCTGGAAAGGAATGAGCAAAGGGCAGAGTGGTAGGAAATGTGATCTAACATCCTTAAAGCCAAGATCCAAACTGAATTTTATGCTGAGTACAACAGATAACTATAGGAAAATTCTGAACAGGGGAGCATTAGAATCAGTTTTAGGTTTAGAAAGGATCACTCTGAATGCTCTGCAGATCAGTGACTGCAGAAAAGAGCCCACTACAGTTGACCAGGTATGAGAAGATGGTGATGTGGACAGAAGCGGTGATGGTTTTATGTTCTGTAGGTAAAGCTGATAGGAACTGCTACTAGGTAAGAGGTGTGACAGAGAGAGAAGCAAGTCAAACGTGACAAGCAGGTTCTTGTAATTAGCATCTGAGTGAAAATGAATATATCACTTACTGAAATGGAGACTCCTGGGGAGGAGTTTTTAAGGGGGACTCAAGAATCAGGTTGCATACTACTGAGTACAAGATCTTATAAAATAGGGAGGGGGAAGGGCCTGGGATTAGAGATGTAAATTTGGGGATAAATAGCGTGCCAATAGTATTTACAGCCAGGATAAAGGAATAACATCTCTAAATACTAATAGAAAAGAGGAGAACAGTTAGCAAAAGAAACGGAATGCTCAGATGGTAAGTGGAACAAGGGGGAAAATCCGTTTGGCATCTTGGAGCCACGGGAAGAAACTTTTTAAGAAGGAATGATTAATAGTAAGTAATTAATGTTATTAAGTCCATTTAAGTTGAGAACTGAGAACAGATGATCGGACTTGGCAATTTGGAAATCACTAATGACCATGATAGCACGATAGAGCTAAAAATCTCCAGTAGAGTAGGTTTTGGAAGAAGTCGGAAGAGGAGATGTGGAGACATATAGATATGTTTTAAAGTTTTCTGTGCTAGGAACGAAGACACAGGATAATGCAGCTGGAACAAGTGAAACGGAAGTTTCCTCTTGCCCCTCCCCCTCTACTTCAACTTTTTTGGTTATTTTGGTTTTTTTCTTTTCTTACTTTGAGACAGGGTCTCCCAGTAGCCCCAGTTGGCCTGGAACTCACTATGCAGACCAGGCTGGCCTTGAACCCACAGAGATCCACCTGCCTCTGCTTCCTAAATACTGGGAATGAAGGTGTGCACCACTATGCCTAGCCTTATTTCAACTTTTTAACGTTTACATTTGGAGAAAATAAATGAATGAATTTCCGTACACCTATCACCAAGTTTGAACAAGTACTGATATTCTGTCTTTATAAAGTTTTGTACATTACATTTGTGTGTGTGTGTGTCTGTGTGTGTGTGTGTGTGTGTATATGTGTACATGTGCATTTGTATGGATGTCAGAGGTCAGTTTTCTCCTCCCACCATGTCGATTCTGGGGAATCAAATTTGGGTCATTAGGATTGGTGGCAAGCACCTTTACCAGCTGAGCCATCTCACTGGCCTCATTCTACCATTGTTGCTTTACCTATCCTCATTAGTTACTCTTTTTGTACAAATATTCTAAAACAAATCATATAATTTCACCTATTTACCTAGTTCACTGTTTCTAACAGAGTACTTAAAAATATTTATATATCATTACATCAAAAAACCTCCAAGAGTAACAATTCTAATTGTCACTCCATATTCAAATTTTTGAGACTATCAGAACAATGCTTTTTTACTGTGGTTTAGTTTAAAGTGAGATCCAAACCCCAGCACTATGAGGTGGAGACAAGAGGATCAGGAGTTCAAGGGCAGCCTTAGTTACATATTAAGTTTGCAAAAACCTTTAAAAAGTAAGTTTGAAGTCAGCTTGGGGCTACATGAGATCCTGTCTTAAAATAAATAGAAATAAACAAGAAGAACAACAAAAAACAACAAAAGGAGATCCAAAGACCAAATATTACTGTATTAGACATCAAGACTCCCACTTCTACTGTCTTTTGTTTTTTCTTCAGTTTTCATGTTATTGACTTAAGATACTTGGTAATTCCCGCCCACTTGGGACTTGAGTAACTCACCCACATAGTCTATCATTTAACATGCTTTGAACTTCCCTATACTTCATGTAAATTGGTAGTTAGAGCCAGAATCTTGATTACATTCAGGTTCAATTTCAGTTTTAAGTACTGATAGTTCGTGTGGTTTAATTATTAAATCTCACCTGGAAAAGCATGTCTGGATGTTCTGCTTTTGTTGCCAGGATTCAGCAGTGAGGTCAGGTGTTGTCTACCTGACCAATCATAAGATTCACTACCAACTGTTCACTCAACAATGCTAGAAGCCTGACATTTCATAGATTTATACTTTGGGGTCCCCAAAGGGAAGTTTTTCTCACTATTGTTATGAAAATTAATAAACACAGAGAAAAAAGATTGTATAATAAACAGTTATATATTTATCACCTAGATCCTATAATTAACATTTTGATATATTTGCTTTTTAAAATATCTACCCATCCTTCTATGCAACCATCAGTCTCTCTTATTTTTTACTATACTTCACACATATCATATGAACTTAATACTTATAAAAACTAGTCAGGCAAAATTTACATACCACAAAGTACACAAATCTTAGGTATAGCAGAGTTTTGACGAAGTGAATACATCTGTGCAACCCAAATCTCATTAAAATCTTATCAACGTCCCAGGAAACCTCCCTCATCCCCTCTCCATTCAATGTCCACTGCCATCCTCACATTGTTTTGGAAGTATTCTAGCATCGGCTTGTTTTGCTAGACTCAGAACTTAATACATACAAAAGCATGTAACATGTACTGTTTCATGTAAGGCTTCTTTCACCATGTTTCTAGGATCCAGCCATTTTCTTGTGGTCAGCAAGTCATTTCCTTTAATTATTGTGCTCCATGGTATTAATCAACTTGTGTGTTCACTCTCCCAAGGATGGGCATTTTGGGGCTGTTTCCTATTTGCTTTTGTGTGTGATGCATGTGCAAGTGCACGGAGGCCAGAGGAGGCATCAGCTGTTCTACTCTACCACTCTTCTCTTTATTCCCTTTGAGACAGGGACTCTCATTGAACCCAGAACTAAGCTAGTGGCAAACAAGCTCCAGTGAGCATCGTTTTTCTATCCCCTCAGCACTGAGGTTACAGGTGTGGCAATCCTTGGCTTTTATGTGAAGACTGGGATCTGAACTCAGGTCCTTGTGCTTGTGGAACAAGTGCCCTTAGCCACTGAGCCATCTCTTTAGCCCCTCTTTTTTTCTTGATATTGTGAATAACAGTGCTGTGTATCATTTTCAGAATAAAGACTTGATTGCTAGGCAATTTCCAAAGGTGACTAATGAAGGTTTTGTATTGTTATGAACTTATAGACTTTCTTACATCATCAACTGCTGCTTTTTTTCATTTTAAGAATTGGCTCATTTTTGGCTGGTGGTAACCTGTTTAAGTCAGCTCTTATAGCCTTTCCTAAAACTCTAGGAGTCTGTTGACGTCTCTACTTTCAGGCACAAGATATTGCCCCACACTTGTCCCGCTTTTGCTTCAGATCTGGAATCAGCCATTTCTCCAAGCAGCCCTATTTCTGTTTAGTGAGGAGAGGTCTTTAAATCCACAGAGTAAGTTCTCGGTGTATGGCAGCTCAGTTATTGTTCAGGTTTTCAGTGGATAGAGTTTAAAAAGGTATACTTTACAGAAGGAAAAATTTACAGATACATATTCTTATTCAACTATAAGATTTTGACTTCTTTGACTTGGTAAGCAATTTTGATACCTAATACTAGCAACATCTCATCTGCTCTATCCTATACATATTGGTTTTCAGTAACAATGCCTACATCATCAGGAACAAGATTACTTAGCATACAAATTTTTGTGATTCTTTTTATCATTAAATTCAGTAACTATTTTACTACTGAGAAAAGTAAGAAGCCATAACTTTAGGTTGATATAAATAAGGAAGCAAATACATGGGAGATGATTTTTTTATGTAAAAGAATAAAATATAATAAGAAATGTTGGAATCAGAGAATCACCATTTGGCATTTTCATTAACCTGCCTGACTGAGGTATCATCAAGGGTGCTAACTTGCTGGGAAAAGTTGAAAGAGTGACATGGCATTTATATAATCGTGAAGTACCTCTTTACAGTATACTTAACAGTTACAAAGGGGAAATAGTAATATCACAGGGAGAAGACTGGCAGAAACTAGCAAAGTGAACACACTGGTAATGAAACTAGGCAATGGCACACACTCCTGATAGGACGCACTGAGAAGCTGGGGGCACCACCATGGTATGTGGGCAAAGAGCACAACCAGATCTAATCACAGAGAAAAAAATTGAGAGGCATTCTAGAAAGCACTATGTTTATATTCTTCAGATATAGCTCTGGATTAAGAGGTTTCAGTGCAACTAAAGAAATGTAACAGCTAAGTGTGATACATGATCTTGTTTGTACTTTCACTATAAAGGTTATTATTTGGACAACTGATGAAATTTAGAACAAGGATTATCCATTACATAATAGTATTTTTTTTTTCAATTTAGAATCCCTGATTTTGATTACTGTACTGTAGATAAAGAAAAGAATTTTGTATTTTTAGGAAATATGTAGATATAGGAAAAGAAGAGATAGATAAGAAAGACAAGGATAAATGTAGAGAAATGTTACCATGGCATTAACATTTGAGTGAAGAGTATCCAGATTCTTTGTACTATTCACATAACTTTAAGTCTTGAAATCCCCACCTATTTTAAAAGCACCTAAAATAATTCTCCATGTGGTTATCCTTTCACCATATACTGTAAAGAGGTCCATTTGGTTTCATTAGATTGTATATACTTTGGTGTTTTAATTAATAAAATAAACCTGTACTTCCAAACTCAAAACAGTGAAACAAATAACATCCGGAGAGGTCTAGCTTTTGTATTCTTTTCCCATTCTCAATGTCTCCTTCCTCAATGGTAATCATCTTTATTAATAATAATTTTTGTTTTTTTTCCAATTGTAGGATATAAAAATAATAAAAGCTCATAAAAATCCATATAATGTATTCTGTAGACATAGATGTGGTTCCCTTCTAAGTGTTTCTATTTTCTTAGGGAAATACAAAGTAACAAGGTGAGAGTGGGGAAGGAAATGGTGTTGCTGGCAGTTAGAGAAGGTTGAAGGTGTGAAAGACTATTTTTGAAGGAGGATGAAGTAAGGTAGTGTCTCTCAAATGTGAGCACTAGAATCACATACCCTCATCTCCACAATTCCTGCTCTTAGGTCTGGATTATGTTAACAGTGCATTTTTCCACAAACTTCTGAGTGATGTTTATGCTACTGGTCTGGGGACCATGCTTTGAGCACCACCGGACTAAAGGCTTTAGGATTCAGCAACAAGGATTCCTGACCACCAGTCTGAAGCCAGGCCACTGTGTAGAGTTGTGGGCTTGTACCCAGCTGGTATCTTTGCTGGTAAAGTTTAAATATGGACGAGGCAGTGAGATGAATTTTACTAGGATTTGGTTTCATGTAAAGAGGAAAGGGTGACATCCATTTACTTTTACAGCCTTCTTCCTTATTTCTATCTTCATATAAGTCAGTAGGCTGTGATATCAACAGCAGAAAACCGAGAAGAGCTAGTGGAAATGATACATAGGAATGAGCACACATAGAGACAAACAGAAAGCTCAGAATGAACAAGCTCATATGAAGAAGTAGAAGAAGATAAGACTCAAGTGTGATGGTAACCTTGCTGATTCACATTGAGGAGGAAATGTGGTCACAAAATGAGAACACTAGCATTTAAAAACACAGTCTTGAAAATGGATGGCTTAGGTGTGTAGGTGTGGAACAATATCATAATGAAAATAATATTTATATTAGTTTTGTGAAGTAAAATGCACTTTATATCTCTTTTAGCCATAAAAAATCCTGCCAGGATTTTGAAGAGACATTTTCATATATACGTTCATTATAGCATTATTCACAATTGCCAAGAAGTACAGGCAACCCACATTTCCATCCAAAGATGAATGGATAAAGAAAATGAAATATAACCAAACAACAGAATAATATGGAGCTTTAAAAATGCAGGAAATTCTGTCACATGCTACAAGATGGATGAATCTCAAGGATGCTAGGCTAAGGAAAATAAACTACTAAAAAAAAATCAAATGCTGTAGGATTATACTCTTATGAAGTATCAAAAGCAGTCAAAAACAGAGAAATAGAACACAGAATCATGGTTGATTATGTTGGGAAAAGGAGGAGAAAAATTAGTGCTTAGTGGGTATGCAGCTTTAGTTCTACAACATAAAAATGTTCTAGTGATCAGTCATGCAACAATGTAAATTCACTTAGCACCACTGAACCATATACTTAAAACTGGTTAGGTGGGCCAGGCATGGTGACAGTGCTAGGGGTGGATCTTTGTGAGTTTAAGTCCAGCTGGGGCTACAGGGAAGCCCTGTCTCAAAAGACCAAAAAAGGAAAGAAAAAGAAAAACAAAAATGGCTAGTTGTTAAAGTTGGTGTTATATGTTGATTACCACAGGTTAGAAAAAAAACAATAAAAACAAACAGACAAACAAACAAAAAAACCCTTTCCAGACCATTACTGTAATCACCGTTCTCAGAAGTTCTCAGGGGGAAGTAACATTTCTAAAATATTTTAGTTCTAGTAAAACAAAAGTATTGTCTCATGTATTATATTCACAAGAAACTAAAAGCTTTGGAGAATATGATACTCAGAAGAATATGCTCAGAATACATAGAATGATACACACAGCCCAATGTAAATATTATTTTTAAAAAGTTGCGGCATAACAACTGTGTTCTAAACAACAACAACAAAAAAGGGAAATGGCACTAAACTGCAGGGCAGCAGGCTGCACAGATGAGTAGATACTGGTTAAATACTGGACTAGAACCAGAATGGAAGTTATAGAACCTCATCACCAGTTTCTCTGAAGGAGAAGAGATTATCACTTCAGTTTACTTGGGTGAGTTTATTGTTGTGATAAAAAGGAGAGAACAGCACTACACAGCTCATCTAATACTAAAATTATAAGATTGTTTTAGAAGATAAATCCAAAAGGAAGACATGAAAAAGCACTAAAATAATGTGGAGATCAAATAAAACTTCAGTAAAATTAAACAGTAAAAAAATTTCAGTAAAATTAAACAGTAAAAAAATTATTACTGATGGTAGGATAGTTCAGTGCAGAAAGACCATTTCTAAAACTTCTAAAATGAATTCAGAAACAGAAGTTCAATGCTTGTGTCTTAAAATCCATATAGTATGTCACATGTCATTTCCTAGGAAAGACAGAATCTGCTCATTTCTGCTTATATTTTATAAAGTATTCGGTATTTTAGGGGATGACTGACACATCACTCAGTTTTCAAGTTCAGTGTGGATAAGCTTGAAGCTGGTGCACTCGAGTGGGGCCTTTTCATTGCTTCAAAAGGAGCACAAGGGTTGTCAAGTTGAAAAAAAAAGAAAGAAAAGGGGAAAAGGAAACTACCACATGTGAATATAAAAAAGAAGAGAACTGTAGTCAGTTGCACCACGACCGGATGGAAGTGCCCAGCTGACACAGCCAGTCTAGGGAAGCTTGGGGTTCACTCCTTTGACTTCAGGAAAGCCTCAACTGTAAGTACTCGCTAATTTTTTAACTACATAAATGAGCCTTTGTTTTAGTTGAAATTTGATTATCTGAACATTCACAGTGAAACTTGACGCATGCTGAGAACTCCTGCTGATATCAGCAATTCTCTGATTTGTAGAGCCACTGAGTACAGGGCTTGCCTGACACCCTTGCCTGAACTTCAAGTGAGGCTATCTTTTTAGTCACTCTGGGGTTTCTAGGATATTTAATGTCAATACAGTTGAATCTTTTATATCGCAATTATACAGTGTCATAAAGATTGGCAGCCAAAGATATGTAATGTCAATACAGTCAGATCCTTTATATTGTAATAGCATAGTGTCATAAACATTTGCAGGTAAACTTCAATCAACTAAAAGCTATTTTCAGACAGTGTAAAATTTAATTTTAATGTCCTACATATTATTTATAACCTTTTGACTTTACTCAGTTATGCTGTCTCCCTGTTTTAAATTATATATTTTTTTTATTATACTATTACTATGTTATGGTACTTACCAGGCTAGTTAAAATGTAAGTTTTGTGTTTCAGAAGTAAATAAAGGAATATTTGAGAAAAGACAAAGAAAGTAAAATGTGCTTTAATATTCATTCAAATAGCTAAAATTAAAAAATGGACAGTTAAGTTCATAACAAAAATTAATGTACTAGTAATACTATTATTTCCCAAGTGACATGCTAGCAATTTTTCTTCTGTATGCAGCACCTCACGTAACATGTGAAGCATGGCCTGAAAAGATTCAGTTATTACTATCAAGTCCATTATCAAATAGGTAAGTATTTCAGCATAGCACCGTGCTATTAATATGAACAACAGCCAAATTGCGTTTTAAAAGCTCTTCCTTGTCTGCAGCCACTGCAAAAAAAAAAAAACAACAAAAAAAACAAAAACAAAAACAAAACAAAACAAAACAAAAACAAAAACCAAAAAACCAGGAGAGGTAGGGTGGTGTGGGGAGAAGGTATCAGGCACTCACACAGGGTTGAAACATAGGAACAGGATTTGCTAAGTTAGCACTACCTACTCTTCGAAATGACTGTGACTATTACAAATGTTACAAGCCAGGTCTACTATAAAAAGAGAACAAACTGGTTTATTTTTCATTTTCATCAACACATTAAACAAGTAGGTTTTCAAATATGAATAAACATTATTAAGAATAATGAGAGAGCAACACTGAAGATACCAGCTTATGTATGTATGCATGTACTTTTGCAATATTGGAGATTGAGCTTAAGGCCTTGTTCATACTAGGCAACTGCTTTAACATTTAGGTATACTCTCAGCTCTCTTTCAACCTGTTATTTCAAAGCAGGGTGTCACTATGCTGCCCAGGCTCTTTTTGAACTTGGGATCCTCCTGCCTCAGCCTCCCAAGAAGTTGTGATTACAGATATGAGCCACTAAGGCCAGCTCCCAAGTGACTTTAAAGGAAACAAAAATTAGTCACCAAGTGTGAAACAGGATCTAACCTGTTGATTTGTTAACAAATAATTGGATGCTAGGCTATCTGGTATTGTATGATAGGCCACTATTACAGTTGCAATACTTTATTGTCTTTAAACTTGAAAGTAAATAAAACTAGAAAGACTTATTGGTGGTTTTGTCCAACTATTGTATCTATATCTCTCTCTATTTTTAGTTGCCCATTAGAGCTGAGGAAATGGGTTCAGGTATGTTCTTCATACTTACAACTTTCTAGAAACATCTTGTTTTTGCCTCTCTGGTCTAGAAATAAATTTGAAGAGATTATATCCAGAGAGATACACTAAAAATTCTGAGGAATGATTAGATTCTGTAAACTCTGGATTTGTTTATTTATTTATTACAATAGACACGGCAAATGGAAAGATTAGTAAGTCTTCAAAAGAACTAAAACTAGATGGTGTAATGTCTTCTTAGAACAATTAAGGTGAATAATGCTAAAGGAATCATGCCAAAATCCTACTAATTGATAAAACTCAATATTAACAAGGGAATGGTGATCAGATATTATAGGAGTGAAGTTTACTGAACAGGATTAGGGACTTTCAGAGTTAGATCTGAGTCCTAACTTGGGCACCGCCACTTAAAAGCTTTGAGGCTGTGGATAAAGGTCATACGTCTGGTTCTTTCCTTACTTCACATATTGTTGTAAAGATTATATAAATGAAGTAAGATAATGTGCTCAAACAGCATCTGGTTCATAACAACTGCTAAATAATTATTATCGATGTATATGGGGAAGAAGTCAGGCACTGGTATCTTCAAAAAGTCTTAAGGTGAGTTTCATCTGCAGCCAGATTTGAGCACCACTGAGAATTCCTGGTATCAAGTGCTGCAGCTTTGAAATCTTTAGTGGTAAGACAGTTACCCCTTAAGCTAGACTGCTTCATTGTGAAAAAGCATTTACACACAAGGAGGCAACATCTGTCTCTGCAGACGCCATCACTCATCCTTGCTCTACTCTCTGAAGATGTATATAACAAACAGAGACTCTCTTCTTCATGGTCTTGTGAGACATCCTACCTGCAGAGTAATGTGCCCACTTCCTTCAGCTTGCCTCTAAGACATCATCTGAGCTCCTCTTCCCACTGTTTGGTCTATGGTCTTTCCTAAGTATGTTGCTGACGATGGTGAAACATGAAACTCCATGGGAGGCCATGAGTTTCAGATGGAACCCAGGCCAGCAGTGACAATTTCCACTTACATTACAGATTCCTGAACTGCAGCAAGGATGAGGTTAGATTTTGTTGCAGCTGCATCACGTTGCTGATATAGTAAGTACAGCGGTGCAGCTGAAAAGCTTTCGGTGCTCATGCTTTTGAGCTTAACAGCTGCATCCAGCACTTTGCATATATTTCTCCCAAATACCCTCTTTCATTTAGTAATACTTACTGTGCTAAGTACCTGGTAACAGAGGCAAAAAAAATAGGCATGTTTCTTAACCCTAGTGGTATTTAAAATCTGTCATGAAGAAAATAAACTACTCACTTCAGCTCCCTGAACTATCAGTCACATCACTTACGTGTCAGCATCCTTTCACCCAGGGATAGGCTGTTTCCACCTGAGCCCTGAGAACTCCCTGTGTAACCACACCACCTTTTCTTCTTCCTGGCAAGGCACACTGCATCATCATCAGCATGCTATCCTTCCTAGACTGCCTTTTCCTTTTAAGATGTCAGATCTCAAGAAACATGCCTGGACGTTTCTACACTGTGAGCTCTTGTCTTCCTGAAGCTTAGACACAGCCATGGCACAGCCTAGACTCAGTTCTTCCTTCCTTCTTCCCTTCCTCTGTATCCTCTCCTCTTCTCCCTCCGCTGTCCTAAATTCTAGAGATAGCTCTCAGCTTATAGAACTTCTTCTTCACTAGCCACTTCCTCTTCCTTGGAATCATCTCCTCTGCTCTGTCAAATTTTAAAGCTAAATGCTACTTTCTATCAAAAGGGCATTCTTGACCAGAATATAGGTAGAGTTTTAAGAGAGGCTGTATTCTTTCAAATATTCTTCTTTATGTATAACACCAAATCAAGGAATTGATTATGCAAAACAGATGTTGCATGTTTTCTCTCATATTGCAGAATCTAGATATAAAATGTACTTTGTATAAGACATAAAAGCAGAAGGAGGAGGATAATGTGGGTGGGAAGGGGTAAGGGATGGAGAACAATAGAGGGTAATGGAGGCAAAGAAAACCAAATACTGCGTGTTCTCGCATGCTGAATAGAGATTTAAATATTCGTCCATCCATCTGACATTAAAGCAAAGCGGGAGGGGCTTTTGGGGAGGAGGGAAGCATGGAAAGTAGGGATGAGGGGCAGGAGAGAGTAATGAGAGCTGAAGCAAAGTTCAATGATGTATGTGTGGGAAAATGTCAGAAACATTCTGTACACTAAAAATTTTGAGTAAAAAAGAAATGAAAAAGAGATTAATGATTGCATTGAGATGTAGCTTAGTGGTACTGTATTTGTGTCGCATGCATACAGCCTTGAGTATGATCCTCAGCACCACAAATTGATAACAAAAAATGATTTGTAATTAAGATTCACTTTTTATTAGTGCATTTTGGGTTTGAACAGATATTCCTTTAAAAATGTTTACTGACAAGGTCTCTGTCTTAACATTGTTTTCCAAGTAGTAATTACCTAAATATGGAATATTTACTAAAAATTTGATTGACCACTATTGCTTTTTAAATTTACTTATTTTTATTTTATGTGTATGAGTGTTATGCCTGCAAATGTGTAATGCACCTGTGTTGTGCAGTGTCCGTGCAGGACTGAAGAGGGAGTTTGATCCCCTGGAACTGGAGTTATGGATGGTTGTTAGCCACCATGTGGGGGGTGGGACTCAAACCTAGGTCTTCTGCAAGAATTGCCAGTGTTCTTAACCACTGAGCAATCTCTCCAGCCCCAACTGACCACTACTGTTTTTTTTAAATGCTAACTTTTTTTTTTTCAGTGCTGGGAATTGAACTCAGGGCTTCACCATATGCTCAGCAAGTGCTCTAACACTGAGCTACAATCCCCAGCCCCAAAACAACCTTTTAAAAACACTCATTATGTGTCAGGATCAAGTTCTTCTCACACAACTTTCATTTTTCCAAATGAGAAATTGGAAGCTTAGAAAGGATTATTTGTCCTTTATCACAGTGTTAGTTAGGTCTGATTTTGAAAACCCTGCTCTGAAGTCTTCATATACTTTGAAGGTTCTGGCAATAATCTCAAATAACATAACCAAGGGCATAAACTTCACAATCTTGGACTACATGTCCTGTTTCTTGTCATTATTGCCTTATACTTCTGGGCCAGGATGTCTTATTGGTTACTGCTATTTGATTTGGTTTTGCTTGACCACTGTGTTCTCCTGTGACTGTGAAAGGAGGCAAGGGCCCAGCTCTCTTGGTCTTTTATGGTAACTGCATATTCCTGTAGATAAGGAATTATAAGTAAATAGAATTCTCCTATCTTGGTTTTATAGGAAGGAAGAAATTTAGGATCCTCTCTTCTATTCTCACTGTGGAAGGAGAGATCACCATGGTTTATCCATCACATACCACATGTCAAAATGAGTGAATGACACTTATGAGAAGGGGCAAAGTAGGAGGTAGTTCTGAAGCCGGGAAGGGTCAACAAGGGACCCAGCTAACTCATGGTTATAAAGTACCTTTAGGAAAAACTGATGTTCATCTTTGAATAATATGTGCTGCTATTTATTTTGACTATGTCTATTCCCCTAACAATATTCCTAAGAAAGGATGCTCATAGGGTTCAGTTATTTATTTATTTATTTAGTTAGTGATTGATTGGTATTTTTGAGACAGGGTCTCACTATGTATCCCAAGCTGGCTGGGAATACACCATGTAGACCAGGCTGGCCTCGAAGTCACAGAGATCTGCCTGCCTCTGCCATCATGCCAGCTATTTATTTTAGTAAGTGAAATCAACCCTGAGCACATGCCACAGCCCTTAGGAAAGGTTTGAGAGATCCTACCATATTTACTGCTTATTTTGTGTTACGATAATGCTATTAAATAGCTCTTGTAGATAGTCAAATGGTCCCCAATAAGATAAGACTTGAAACAAAAAATCAATTATTTATGCTTTGTGTTAAAGTAGCTGTTATTAACACAGCAAATGACTCAATATTTGGCATTCTGTTGTAGGAAAAATCTGAAGACATAAGACGTACACACAAAGAGCATGCCAATTAGCATTTGATTTTGATCCCCACAGAAGGCGTTGTGAAGTCACTCGATAAAAATGACAACTACTTCAGTTGGCAGTTGGCCTTGCTCCTCTAATGGAATGTATTTTCTAAGTAATCACAGTGACCAAGCCTCACAGAATTTCTCTGGAGCGTCCAATGTCACTAGCTGTCCAATGGATGAAAAACTACTATCTACTGTGTTAACAACTTTCTACTCTGTTATTTTCATCGTGGGACTGATTGGGAACATCATTGCCCTCTATGTATTTCTGGGTATCCACCGCAAAAGGAATTCCATTCAAATTTACCTACTTAACGTGGCCATTGCAGACCTTCTACTCATCTTCTGCCTCCCTTTCCGCATCATGTATCACATCAACCAAAACCAGTGGACACTAGGTGTGATTCTTTGCAAGGTTGTTGGGACACTATTTTATATGAACATGTACATTAGCATTATTTTGCTTGGATTCATCAGTTTGGATCGCTATGTAAAAATCAATCGTTCCATACAACAACGGAGGGCGATAACCACCAAACAAAGTATTTATGTTTGCTGTATAGTATGGACAGTTGCTCTTGCTGGATTTTTAACTATGATTATTTTAACACTGAGGAAAGGAGGGCACAATTCCACAATGTGTTTCCATTATAGAGATAAGCATAATGCAAAGGGAGAAGCAATCTTTAACTTCATTCTTGTGATAATGTTCTGGCTTATTTTCCTGTTAATAATTCTCTCATATATTAAGATTGGCAAGAATCTACTGAGGATTTCTAAAAGGAGGTCAAAATTTCCCAATTCTGGTAAATATGCCACTACAGCCCGGAACTCCTTTATTGTACTGATCATTTTTACTATATGTTTTGTGCCCTATCATGCCTTTCGGTTCATCTACATTTCTTCACAGCTTAATGTATCATCCTGCCACTGGAAGGAAATTGTTCACACAACCAATGAGATCATGCTGGTTCTCTCATCTTTCAATAGCTGCTTAGATCCAGTCATGTATTTCCTGATGTCTAGCAATATTCGCAAAATCATGTGTCAGCTTCTTTTTAGACGATTTCAAGGTGAAGCAAGAAGCGAAAGCACTTCAGAATTTAAACCAGGATATTCCCTGCATGATACATCTATGGCAGCCAAAGTGCAGTACAGCTCAAAGGGCAACTGAGGGAAACAGGCTAAAGAATGATATGAGTCAGTTTCTTCATTCTATGAAGATCTGTAAAATTGAGAAACAAAGCCATAGCAGGCACAGAACTTAGATCTTCATGGGTGAGAGCTCACTGGCTTAACTATAAAGTATTTCAAAGCCAAGAACAGTTTATACTCACCTTTAGATTTTGAATCTGCATATAAGATTTTCTCAGAATATATTGTTAAACTAACATTCTTAACACGGATTATAAAGTTAAGTGAAGGATTGAATAACAAGATAATTAAATGAAGTGTCATCATTTTACAAGTCACTAAAGAGTTACTAAAATTCGGTTCTTGATACTAATTTTAAATATGTTTTAAAATATAGTGATTTAGGGACTGATCTGAAACGTCAAAATCATCTTTGTTACTTCAAAAGCTTGTATAATTTGCTACTGTTTTCATTTATGCCTAAATCTCTATTAACAGATGAACAAATAGAATTCTAATAAAAGTAAGATCACCCACTATCAGTGCTTAGATAAAAACAGGAAGAATTTAAACTCTGTACAAAACAAAATATACAAGCTAAAGAGTTGTGGTCCCCTCCTGAGGGTTGTATTTGAGGTTCCCTTCTGTTAACCAGAGTTGTAGTCTGCTCCTGTCAACCTGGAGCTGTGGCCTTGCATGAACTTGGAGCTGTGATCCCCTCCTGTGAGCTGGAATCTTCTCTAGTACAACTGGAGCTGTGGTCCCTTCTGAAGGGCCAGATCTGAGGTCCCCTCCTGTGAGACTGGAACTATGATCCCCACTTGTAAGCTGAAGCTATGGTCCCCATTTGTAAGGTGGAGCTGTGGTCCCCTCCTGTGAGCCTGAGCTGTGGTTCCCCTAATATAAGCCATGGTAACATATTCCTTGGGTAGTGGGCTGATGGTGGAGCAGATTGGAGGATGGAGGACTTCCTGATGTTGGGCTGCAGTTTCAGCCTTCTCAGAGTGACTGCATTCCTCACAGCCTCCTCCCAAGTCCCATGTGGTACAGGGCAGTGACTTCCCTGTGTTGGACTCGTGATGGGGACAGGGAAGGTTTCTGTCATTTGCAGTTTCTAGTCTTGGGAGGACTGATTCTCAAGAATGGACTTCCCACCTCCTTGATGACCAGCTATGGTCTTGACTCTGCTCATGGTCCTGGGCAACCAGGCCTTGACATTGGACCTCCCTGAGTCCCAGGTACTAAGTTTTCCAGTATTTTTCTTTCACTCTTCTACGGCCCCAGGGTGCCTTTGTCTGTGGCTCTACAGAAAAGGTAAAACACCTAATTTAATTTCTAGAAATAAAAAATCACAGTCTGGGAAGTCAAAAAAAAGAAAGTACTCTAATAACTAAACTGATATAATTATCAAATCAGAAATATGAAATTGTATTTTAAAATGTAAATTTGCAAGTATAAATGTCTACTATAATTTTTGAGTATTATTTACTGACGAAATTATATCACCAAACTTCAACAGTAATGTGAAATTTGTCCCTGTTGTGGTAGGTTTGGCATTCAGTCCCTTTCTAAACCTTTACATTCTCCAACCTTTACAAAGTTTTTCAATGTAATCACGTTCTTTTTTTAAAGAAACCAATGCTAATTAAATTTTTTAAAAATCAAAAAAATATAAGCTAAGAAATCAACACCCTGGCAAAAGGTATTTGCTATTTTGGTAAACTTAAGCATTTTAAAGATTCTGTAATAATAAAGATAATCTGCAGATGTGAATTAAAAGAAACAAACTGAAAACTTCATGCGTGTTCAAGAATATCTAAGAGAAAGTGAATCATCCCTGACTCCCATCTTAGTGTATTGCTTGGCATGTTGGAAATCAATTCTTTACTGAGTGCTTGAATGAATGATTGAATGAATGCAGAAAGGTCAGATGGAAAAATAAGATGGCGAGGAAGGGAATGAAAGGATGTTTAAAAGAAAAATAGAAGATAATCAGTGCCCTTGCCCGTCAGTCAGTGTTTTGGATATAGCTGTAAGGAACACTGTACAAATGCAATCTAGGGAGGAGGTGTCATTTGGGGCACCTTGAAAGTTTGGCCAGTGTGCTTCCAGTTTCTGGTTATATAAAGGAATAGAATGCCACTGACTGAATATGAAAAAGGCTGTCATGACAGGACTGGGGTTCTGTTCCCAGCACCCACATGACAGCTAACCATCATCTGTAACTTCAGTTTCAGGAGATCCAACACCCACTTCTGGCCTCCTCAAGCACTAGGCATGCAAGTGGTACATGTACATACACACAGGCAAAACAATGTAAAAACACACAAATATCTACGTTTTGAGAACAATTTGAAGCTTAGAAAAAGTATTAAAATGATTTTAATTATGTTGCTCTGACAATGCTAACAAATATCATCTAAATGAAATTTAGTGCTTCTGTTTGTATAATTTTAAGTAATGAAAATTTTGATTAAAGCACTGGTCAGCATTTTATAACTCTTGATTTCTCTATAGTAAACACAAAACTTAAATTGTTTATATTATCAAGGGATGGGGAGAATGCTCAGTGGGAGAATGTTCATGTACAAGCATGAGGATCCAAGTTCAAATCCTTAGCACCCACAAAAGGTGGGCATGGCCATGCATGCCTATAACTCGAGCACTGGAAGAGGGGAGCAGAGGCAGATGGATGCTGGGAGCTTGATGGCCAGCTAGCCTAGGAGACAGAGCAGGACACACAATGTCCTCTTCTGGCCTGTGCATGCACATGCACCCACACATATGTGCATGCACATGCATATACATACACATACAAAAACTTTATCAGTTACTATTAGTTTTAAGGAACACTAAAATAAAGTACTCATAGTTCTAGAAACTATCTCATTTATATTAAATGACATGATCCCTATAAAGCCTCACAAAATGCTGTTCTCAAAAAAATTTAGGGGCTGGAGAGATGGCTCAGCAGTTAAGAGCATGTATTGCTTTTGTACAAGTCCAGAGTTTAGTTCCCAGCACCCATATTAGGTGGGTCACAACCACCTGTAACTCTAGCTCCAGGAGTTCCAACACCCTCTTTTGACCTCCATGGGTACCTGCATTTATGTATTCACACCCACACAGACATGCACACATACACATAATTTTAAAAAACATTAAAAATGTATACTGAAGGGTCTAGAGACATGGCTCAATGGTTAAGAGCACTGGCTGTTCTTGTAGATGACCCAGGTTCAGTTCCCAGCACTCACATGGCAGTTAACAATTATCTCTAACTCCAGGGGAATCAGACACCCTCTTCTGGCCACTGTGGGCACAAGTCACATGTGTGGTGTACATACACACTGCAGGCAAAACACTCATGCACATAAAATAAAAATTAAAAAAATTTTAATATTTATTTTTCTTTTTATGTGTATGAGTGTTATGCACCTGTGTTGTGTAGTGCCCAAGGAGGACAGAGAAGGGTGTTGGATCCCCTGCAACTGGAATTTCGGATAGTTGTTAGCTGTCATGTGGGAGCTGGAATTCGAACCTGGGTCTTTTGCAAGAATAGCCAGTGCTCTTAACTGCTGAGCCATCTCTCCAGCCATAAATAAATAAAAAATTATACAAGTATATTGAATTAACTCATGTTGTTTGTAATAAAATAAAAGTAAATAAATTAAGCAAATCTGCCTGTAATCTCCCAATGAAGGCCAGAGGTCAATGTCAGGTGTCTTCCTCAATCACTCTTCCAGAACCTTATTTTTGAATTGTCACTCACTGAACCTTGTCATCAGGTCAGTCTAGACTAGCTGGCCAGCAAGCCCCAGTGATCCTACTGTCTCCACTTTCCCAGTTCTGGGACTGCAGGTGTGCACTGCCATGTCCAACTTTTTTACGTAGGTCCTGAGGATTGAACTCAGGTCTTAATGCTTGTGTGGCAAGCACTTTATAGACTAACCCATCTCCCCAGGCTCATATTATGACTTCTGTTAAAAACAGTTTCCCAATGTCCCCCAAACCTAAGGTACCATTAATATGTATTTGTGGCAAAATAGTGTTTGTCATTCATGAAAATTTTATGATGCACCCAAACCTCAAATCTTTAAGATTTTCTTTCTAGCTCTCATTCATTTGTGCACCCTGAAAATTCTACCTGAACTATGAAAGCTAATTCGAGGCAAACTCATACTGGTGGAACAGAAGAAAAAAGAATGAAACTGAATTAGTGGGTTTTATCCTAATTAATTTTGTTTCTAGTCCACAAAACACATAAAGAACCATCATAAGATTGGAAAAGTTTTCTAGTTTCCCTTTGTATACAGGTCTCTCTTTTGCTTTAATTAACCAGGCAAATTATTTCAGGAGCTATAGTTAGTCGTCATTAGTCATATAAGTTTATTTAATTATTTTTAAATTATTTTGCTTTGAGTCAGGACTGTGATATGTAGTAGAGGCTGGCTTTGAACGTGTGACCTTACTCTTTAGTCATTCTGGGATTCCACAGGTGAGCATTATCATACCTGGCTGTTTTTTTAAATAAAATAATTTAAAAGATATTTGAAAAGGGGGAATATCCACAGTATAATAGGTAGTTAAGTAAGTGTGACTCAAATTGAACTGCTGTTAATGTTTTGGTATTACCTAAATGTTCTTACACTGGCCATAGTGTGGATGCTTGTAATCCTAGGTGTTAAAGAGACTGAGGCAAGAAGACCTCGAATTCAAGACAGATCTGGGCAAAACAGTGAGTTCAGGGTCAGTTGGGGCAATATAGTAAGACCCTGCCTCAAAAGAGAAGGTGAAAATAATAATAATGATAATAATAATATGATGATGATGATAGTTCTCTAATACCCATACACAATCCTAAATTAGATATATTAAAGCTTAACTCATAGCACCTCCCAAAGTATGTTCTAAAGTCAGTATATATCTTTTTGACGTATATTTTGTACTGTGATAACATATGTGTGCATAACAATATGCATTTTTTGTTTTAAAAGCCTACATTTGGTGTAAGTATGATAATATCATTTTATAACCTTTTTCATTCAAATTATACTTATCTGTGTCGATAACAGAGAGGCCTTATTTATTTTCACTGATGCAGTGTTTTAGTATAGGAACAAACAATAGCGCATTTCTCCATTTCCCCTATCAGTGGGCACTTAGGTGGTTTCCACTCCTTCCATTATTAGAAACCATGCTCAAGAGCAATCTTTTGCTCACCCTGGGCCCTTGCATGGAGGTTCTTTAGGTTGACATCTAGAAACAGGAATAGTTGGTTGTATGGCTATCCATACTTCCCATGCTTGTCCGAGCTTTGGTAAGTTGTCTTCCAAAGTGATTTTACTATCTATACACCTGCCTCACCACTAGGCGAAATGAGCTCCTAGTTGCCCACATTCTTGGTAACACCTGGTTTTAGCACATACTAATTTTTGTCAATCTGAGAGGTGTGTGATGGTATCTCCTAGTGGCTTTAATTCACACTTTAGTCACTAGTGAAACGAAGCTTCATCACATGTAATGTTTTATGTATGATGGTTTCTTCTTCAGTGATTGGTCTGTTTATAGCTACAACTCTCTTTTTGCTCCCTTTCCTCCCTGGGTGTTCTTGTTCTCTCTCTCTCTCTCTCTCTCTCTCTCTCTCTCTCTCCACCTCCCTCCATCTATCCCTCCCTCCATCCCTGCTTAATATTGTAGAAGTAATTTTTTATATATTCTGGACCTTAATTCTTTCTTGTTTAAATGGATCACAAATAACTTCCACCTATATGGGCTGGCACTTACTTTACCAATGGATCTTCTGCCTAGCAACAACAGCAAGTAGAAAAAAATTCTCATCAATAAATCTAGCTAATTAGTAGTCTTTTAATACATATTCCTCAAGGACTCTAGACTTTGTAGATGAAATTACCTTATAATTTGATATCTTAGTATTTCCCTTATCAAAGTACAAAGGTATCAAATGAGGGGGTCCCTTAAAGACATAAAAATAGAAATGTTTTCTGAGTATTAAACAATAAAATTCAAACCCCTGTGTCAGATATGTAAAAAATGTTAAAGAAACACATTGCCTCAGCAAATATGATGTGATTGAAAATACTGACTTATCACAGGAAATAACTGGTGGTTCTCAAAGGGGTGAAAGAAAATTAAGCAGAAGACATGGTAGGAAAATGTTAGTATTGCCTACCTAAACACAGTCCAAGGGATGAGTCTTGAACTATAGGTACAGAGATACAGTAGTATAGTATATATAGATACTATCTATGACCTCATTGATAAGACCATGACAAGAATTCCGGTGAGGTTGAATCCAATTTAGAGCCCAACAGCATTTCATTAAACAACAAACAGAGAGGCTTCATAACAGACAGGTTAAAGTAGTGGATGATGCAGTTAGATCGAGTTAATTTTTGCTCCACCACTCAGTAGCTTTCTTGAACAAGTTCTAGAGAAAACATGAGTAATGGTAGTACCTCACTCAGGGAATTGTTAATAGGTCTAAATGAATTAACAAATGTACATGGCAAGCAGGAAAGATTCGGTATGTTATCCCAATCCCCAAATACCAAGAGAGAGGCACAAAGACACAAAATGAAATGGCCAGAGGCTGAAGGTAAACATCAGATCTAGGGAGGTATACAGTGGAAGGTGATCTGGATCACCCCTGGAAGTAACTCACAAGGGTCATTTAATGCTAGCTTAGAGTAATAATAGCAGAGTCTGGGGCAGGAGAGGTAGCAGATACATTCCATTTTACACTAGTCAGACCACACTCTGAAACTCAGCAAGTAGACAAAGAACGTGAGAGCATCTAGAAAGATGCCAGAAGACACATCAATACATCTATCTGATCCTTGGCTTTTCGGAGTAATCAGAGTGGCTCAACTGGTTAGCACACTTCACTGCAAACTGGAACAGGGCACCTTCACTAGATGTCAATGGCAGGAACTCAGGTGGGAAGTGTAATCCCTCTGCTGTGTTATTCGTTCCTTCTTTTTTTCTTTTTTGATATTAGGGCCTCCCCAGGCAGGCCAGACTGGTCTCTTAGATGCTATCCTGCTGTTTCAGTCTCCCAAATTTAGGGATTATAGTTGTATGCCACCATGGTCAGTGTGTGCCTTATTTAAAAATTTTGTCCAACAGGAAATTTCTAGATCAAAAGTTCTTTATGCCTTCCACTAATACTACTGGCATAGCTGCTATCGACAGTCCCCTGGCAGACAGTTCCTGTCTAGGTTTCCTGCCCCTTTTGGTGTTCTACTAATTATCAAGACTTTCTAGCACTCCTGAAACTGCCCTCTGGTTTTTTCCTTTCCTGTACTCAGCAGTACCTCTTTCTCCACCTCAGTTTAGTTTTGCCTCTGTTTCTCTACTTTCTCTTTTAAGTTTCTTTCTCATCATTTCAAGTCCTCTTCTTTCTGCACACCCCTTCCCATATGGCAGAAGCAGAAATGCTTCATATATATGGGGAAATTCAGCTTTGTACTCAAAAGAAAAACACTGTTTCCTCTATATTAAAAAAACCCACACATTCAGCTGGCTGCAGAAGGAACTGATAGGTTTGCATGCATGTTCACATTCAGTTCCCCTTTGTGGCCAGTGAGGCTTGAAAAACACAGAACACATGGGGTCAGCTCTTGTGGGGACAGATTACAAGGTTCCAAGTATCTGTGGCAAGTAGGGAGAGAAGACAGCTAAGGAAGTAAATGTGAATGTCTTGGTCCAGCCATTTGTTAGTTATGATCCTCCAAATAATGAAACCTTGAGTACAACCTAGCCGGAGGGAGAGAGGCTCCTCCACCCTTCAGAACAATCACCTTTCTACATGCTTTCAGGGTTCAGTACTGCAGAAGGCAAGGAATGCATTCAGCTCTCAGGACTGAACAAACTAGTGGGAAGTGGCAGCAATAGGCTTTCCTTCCAGTTTTACTACAAAACTAGGTTAATGTTTTCTAGAAGCAACAGAAAGGGAGAGGTATCTACAGTGGACAAAACTGTATTATTTCAACAGTAATGTGAAATTTGTCACTGTGGTTGTAATGTGAGTTTGCCATTCACTCCCTTTCCAAATTCTCCAACTTATACACAGTTTTTCAATGTAATCATATTTCTTTTTTGGGGGGGCATCTTTTTGAGACAGGGTCTCTCTGTAGTCCCAGCTGGCCTGAAACTGGCTACATAGACCAGGCTGGCCTTGAACTCACAGAGATGCACCCACACTCGGCAATCATATTACTTTTTAAAGAAAACAATGCTACTAAATTTTTTTTTTAAAAATACAAAGGCAACAGCATGGATTTACAGCACATTTAACGTCCCTTTCAGTGTGAGGAAGAAGCACAGCAGCACAACAGCTCTCAGTCCTACACGGGACACATGGCAGGTCCCTCTGGAAAATACAATTTTCTTTCCTTTGAGGAATATTATTGAGGAAACAGTGGACTCCAAGGTACACATACTTTATTAATCCCCAAGGAAAGAGTCACTTTGCACTTGGAGGAAAAAATATAAAAGCCCAATTAGAACATCCAAACTGCAAGCATATTAAAAAAAAAGCATGAAAACTTAAAAAAGAAAAAAAAACATGTATAGAATTGATTTCTAAAAAGGCGATAATGAATATATGAAAATTATCTAACGAAAATGAATGCTTTGAGTAATTTTACTTGCCAGCTCTTTGTGTGTGTGTGTGTGCGTGTGAGAGAGAGAGAGAGAGAGCTATAGTCCCTGATGGAGAACGTTGTGAGCTAGGCAGCAGTCATGCTGTCTTTTAGATAGGAGGAAGGGAGGACACTGGAGGGTTGGGTCATTTCTTCTACACTTCCTTCAGAAGGTAAAATTACTTTACAATATATTTATTAGTTGTTTTCATTATAAGTATTTTAGTATTATTTGACTTGTCAAACTATATCCACCAGCTACTATGTTTTAAAACGTTAAAAACTAGAAGATGAAAAAAAAAGGGGAGGGGTAGGGACATGGCTCAGTAGTTGAGAGTACTGGCTGTTCTTGCAGAGGACCCAGATTCAATTCCCAGCACCGACTCATACAGATAATGTAGAATAAAGTACTTAAAATAAAACAACCTGGAAGATGGCTATGAAAACTTCCACATACTAAAATTTCAGATTTTTATTAACCTCCAGGATAATCATGATTGTGACTATTTCACAAAGATGACTCTTGTATAATCATTAGAACAAAATGAAATAGGACAAGGAAAAAACCAAACCAATAACACTTAAGGGATTATTAAAAGCCTATTAAAGACTGATGAGTGACACTTGGTTTTCATCTTAAGAAATTATTATCTTTACAATTATTTTTTATTACATTTAAAGTGGTTTTTACCCACTACAATGGAGAATTTTTATAATTTTACTAGAGCTTAAAAGGAAAACCCCCAGACTCTTCGATTTACTTACTTTCCAACTGGAAATTGCTGCAATGCAGGCAGGCTCCACTTGCAATCGCAAAGGGTTTAGCGCTGGTGATATACTGCCCTCTGCCGGCAGAAGTGCCACCAAAAGACATGTGCAGCTTACAGGGTTAAAATTTAATGCAGGCTCCCCCCCCAACTCCCCCCCCCCCCCACATTTTCTTCTACTGGGCCTTTATGGAGATGTGGAACTCAGAAAATTTATCATTTCCAAGCACCAGTACTTTAGTTCTGTTAAAGTGACACATATCAGGTTGGTTTTCATCCGAAGAAAAGATAAGGCAACATGAAAATATTAGAAAACATGCCACATATAGTGCTATTTGAAAAATCTGTAAAAACAGCAAGACTTGTTTGGAATGATGTCATTAAATGACTACTTCAACTCTAATGTATCTCCACACACCAAAAGATTATCAAGATGTGACCACCAATGATGAAACCTCCAATTTAGGCAGGAATCATCAATGCACGTTAAAATCTATTGGGTGAAAAGTCAAAATTAAATTAAAATCTCAAAGCATGACCCTCAGGTTACATGGGAAGTTGGCAACATGTATGTAAGTAAGACATATTTTTGATCACTGGAGATACTTGGTCATCTTTTCAAAAGCAATAACCCAGATTCTGTGAGTGCTATCTAATCTTATGTGAGCTAGGATAAAAGAAAGAGCAGCTAGTAATACAGGCTTTGAAGTCGGACTACTTGGGGTCAATGGAGGCCTTACTACAATATGCAAGTTATATTATAGGCAATGTAGTTTTCCTCTCTGGGCCTACATCTACCATCTAGAAAGTAGCAACAGTAATAGCATGTATCCCTGAGACGTCTTAAAATGTCTACGACTATATATGCAATTATGTGGCTGTCATTCATTATTCATTTTTCCAGGACTGGTTTTCAGAAAATCTGTTACTTCAATATTTGGGGTTCCAAATATGGGAAAATGAATACAAACACTAACAGCTACAGGAGGGAAGACCTCAGATACTTCTCTTTCATTTTCCCTTGACATTGACCCCTCCCCCGAAAACGGATGGAAAATGACATGGAGCAAGGACTTGACCTCAAGACAATTCTACCTAGAAAGTCAAAAGAAGTGATTGGTAATAAAATTGTCAGGAAACCTTGTTCCTTGAAAGAGACAGTAAAGAATTCTGGAGACTGATACATGATGCTTTTTAAATTACCATAGTCTTACTGCAACCCCAGTAGCTATTTCCTGGTGTGTGTGTGTGTGTGTGTGTGTGTCTGTGTGTACCTGTTGCAATATAATATGTCAAATTACTTTCAGACTCTTGTCAAATGTTTCATTTTCAGAAATGTCTGTTTTTAAAGAAAAAAAATAAGTTTATTTAGTACATCACAAAGAGATCACAGGCATGGCAGTAACAGAACTGCCTGTCCATTTCTGGAAAAGTTTATCTTTGGCTTTTCAAAGAACCTATAGAAAAGAATGGTTCTGAAGCATGAACTGCCCTTAAAGACAGTCTTGTTTCTCCTAATCTACTGTCCCCTTCCCTAACCTGTTAATTTCTTGTCTGTGTCCCAACTGCCTCTTCCCAGGTGATTCTAATTCTTGAGATGACCTGCCACAGAGGTTGCTACAATGTTTTTGTGTTGTGTATTCTTGAAAGGTGATGGTTAGCCAGCACACTGAGGCCTATACGGAAAGACAAAAGCCAAAGTTGAAGGTTAGTGAAACTTGGATTATCAGAGCCATTTATGTTTTCTCATTAGACATGTTTTAAACCTTTTTGATGCTGGAGATAGAACTCATGGCCTTCTGCATGCTAGGCAAGTGTTCTGCCACTGAGCTACATTCCCCAGAAATGGCTAGGTAAATTTTCTGTGCTATTTATAAATGTCCACATTTTGGATAGAATTTGCTCCTACTTTTTAGTAGTTACTGAGACAGATGCTCACACTGCTTGTTGAGAAATCAGCTCCTAAAAGCAAGGTGAGGTCTTTTTTGGCAACAATAAAAAATGTCCAACTAAACTTAAAAACTGGTTTTGTTAGAAGGCTAGGGAGAAAACTCAGGTGGCTAAGTGCTTGTTCTGTAAGTATAAGGACCTGAGTGTGAGTCCCAGAACGTGCATATAAAAGCTGAGTGGGGTGCATGCTTGTAATTCCAATGCTGGGGAGGCAGACAGGTGAATCCTGGGCGGGGGGGGGGCGGGGGGGCGGGGGAGATCAGTCATCTAGCCTAATTGCTGAACTCTAGGCCAATGTGAGGATGACACTACAGGTTGTCCTATGGCCTCCATGTGCAGGCACACATATATATCTGTACACACACAAACACGAACATATATAAAGAGAAAAAAAAATCCACTCTTCCTTTGCTAAAAACATTGCCTCCTCATTTGGGCCCACAGGTAAGTTGAAGCACGAAGCAAGCCTGGCACCTATGTCTTCATTTTGCATCTGTTCATTTTACTTTGGGTGACTTGCATCCTCTTCACATGTCATATTAATCCTTCAAGGTACATCTATCCAAATCTCAATGAATATGAACCTATTTCATTACCCTTCAAGGCTAAAGGCACAAAGACTAAAGGAGGCAACTGTTGATTCACACATGGCATTGACTGCACTGGACCAAGATTGCTTAATTATGCATATCTCTTACCTCCTGGCCTCACGTTGTCCTCTATTTAAACCTAATGCTGCTGTTAGCACCCTGCAGAGGAACTTAGGGTCATTAGACATCTTTAACCTGTTCCTCTTCTCAATGAGCATGTGATCCAATCTCCTTTCTCTGCTTTTCACAATTACTCATTTGTTTTCTGAATTGGCATAGGAGGATGGGTGGCCAAGTTCAGCTTATGAGGACTGCTGGAGAAGGAGTGCCCTAAAACTCTGGTTACACATGGGTCACCCAAGATTAGAGCTTCTTTTGAGGGCCTGAGAGCAGCACAACTGGAAACAGCTGTGGCCAGACACCACATCCTGAAGAGAGTAGGAGGCTCGATGAACTTGAACAAACCACAGCTTGAGTAACAGTGCTGCACCTCACCTCTAAAGGTAACTGGCCTGGGAAGGCACCGAACTGAACAAGGCTTATTAAGGCTACCCTTTGAAGGAAATTATTATCTTCAGAATATGATGCTCTAATGTACACAAAATTAGACATGTGTTCTTGTGTACACAGCTTCCCCAATTCCCTGAGCCGTGCTTTGGTCAGACTAACAATTAAAAAGGCCAGCTGCAGCCAGTTTAGACACTAACTTGGAGATCCAAAACTAACTTCATAGTTGAAGCATGCAAGTTCAGGTATGACTAAACTATCAAGTGTTCTCTGCCTTTTGGTTCTGAGGGAAATTGATAAGGGACTCTAACTATAATTCCTCAAACTCACATGAGCCAGGAAATACAGACGACCACGGCTTAAAAAAAAAAAAACTGATGGCCACATGTCTGCCTTTTGGATCACTCTTACTGAAGCACCCCAAAGGAATTTTGAGGCCAGGTTAAAATACAGACATATCAAGGAAATTTGGTTCAGGATAGGACTTGGACTGTAGGAAGGTAACACTTCAAGGGGGTAGATCATAAGAATCAGAGCAGAATGCTTAAGAGAGGAGAACATTTACACTTGGATAAAAGAAGGGGAACTTTGAAGAATAGGCTGGGGAATAGGAATAAACCAAAGAAAACCATCTGTGACCAGAAGACAAAGGGGTCACTTTTTTTTTTTTCAGAGAATTTGCAACATGGTTTATTATTCTTGAAAATTCTCCTTGACAAGTAAGATTTTTGTTGGTCTAGTATTCTTTTACATTTTTTTCCCTAGAAGTTGGAAAGTATTTTCTAATTTCTTAGAAAAATGTAAATAACTTATTTCTTATATTTCATTTTTATTTATTATTATTGTGATTATTATATGTGTAAATGTGTGCACAGATATGTTCACCTGTGCAGGCTCATGTGGGGGCCAGAGGTTGATATCTTCCTCAATCGCTTCTCCACTCTATTTTTTGAGACAAAGTGTCTTTATTGAATCTGGAGATCCCCATTTTAAACTGAGATCTGTTTATTTCTACCACCCCCCAAACTCTTGCTGATAAGCCTGGCTGTTTCTCAGGTCTTTATGATTGCACAGCAAGCATTATACCCTGTGAGCCATCTGCCCAGCTCCACTTTTTATATTTTAAATAAGGAACTAAAAAAGCATTTAATTAATGAAGAGCTTATACTAATTTTGCTGGAGTAAAAATTAATAAAATTCAGAATAAAAAATAGCCTTAGTTTCTTTCTGTAGTCAATTTCTGCTACCTCAGTGTCTACAACAGGAAAGTCTGCTTGAATGAAGTTCAAAATAGTCAAAACTGATCCTACATGTTAAGTATCACAAAGTACCCTAGTTGTCCTGCAAGGAAAACTTGAATTTTGGCTAAGCCAGAGAAAGCGGTTGTTTTAAAGCTAATTTACTAGTAGCTGCACTTTAGTTGCGCCTCAGCTTCCACCACCATTTCCCATATATTCTCTTTCCTTTCAGTTGCTTTCACAAAGCTTGTTTGGAGCCATTTTGATTCACTGTTTCCTCCTTCCCTTTCTAATTCACAGAGCATTAGTCTAAATCTTCCTTGAATTTCTAGAGACTCTAGTTTGTAGTTGTAAGGTGTGAACCAAATCTTACAGTAGTTAACATGCTACTTCTGGTACCTCTGCATGCCATTACAAATGTGGTAGAAATGCCAATAAATATTTGTTGTGTCAATTGCATTGTTTAAGAAAAATATAGAACACGAAAAATAAAGTAGTCTGAGAATGTGACAGTGGCCACTCTTTCAGGAGTTGTCCGTCTTGGGGACCTCAGGTACAAGAAAAGGCTTTGAGGTTGGGAAGTTCGGCTCAGTGGTAGAGTGCTTGCCTAATATGTACAAATCCCTGAGTTCGATCCTGAGCACTGCAAAAAAGAAAGGGCCTATAAAAGTAGGGAAAAGCAGACCATGTAGCCGGACAAGGGGGAGGAAACTCCAGATACATTCTCCCTCCCCTCTCTGGCAGAGTTACTTTTGCCTCTTCTACCTTTGGCACTCCAAATTCTAAAGAAAAGGACACCGAAATGATGAAAATGGTAATTGCCAACAATCTCTAGCTTTACAGAACTCAAGAACTTCTAGTGACCTTCAGATACTATCAGAAATTGCAGCTCTCCGCGTTCTTTTAATCCCTTGCATCAATTAACACAAAGCACACAAACTGCCGGGAAGGTTAACTTGCAGAAAACTAGTACATTTCTAAGTAGCCCCAGGATGTCAAGGTTGACTGGAATGTTCTGGCCAGAGGGGGAGGAGGGAATGGGTACATACCTTCCAGCCCATTGTCCCACAGGCCGCAGGCCTTTCCTTCTCTATAAAATCCCTTTCTTGCAACCGAGTTCCCCAGCCAAGATGGAGTTTTGAGGATGATGATAGCACCTTCAGCTTCTCAGGCCTGTGCTTTTGAATAAACTTGATTTCTCAACCTGAGTTCTGGCTGAGTGGTAAGTTGATAGACTTGGGTTCGGTAATAGGAGTTGGTAACAATGGGCTACAGATGTAGGTAGCCCAGTGGCCTAGTAAACTCTAAGTCCTGTGTTTGACTGCTAGTACCACAAAAAAAGTTGTTAAAATTTATACCTTTCTAGGTATTCTTGTCAGTGACCTGACAATGGTTCTGACTGTTGGGGTTCAGTGACCTGTGGTGGGGGTGGCCGTCATCTCTCCATCCTTTGACACTACATAGTGTAGGAAACTGACTTCAAGGCTAGATTCAAAAAAAGGCATTACAGGTGTGCATGTATCTTCTTGGATTACTTTCTCTGAAGCGAGCCAGTCACCACATAGGACAGACAGCTGTGTGACCTTGAGAAACTTACATGATCTGAGTCAGTTTTTCTCTCCTTTAAAATAAAGATATTTACTGTTAGGGTATTATGAATATTAAAAGAGTAACACATACAGTAGCTGAAAGGAAAGAGCTTAATGCTATAGAAAAAGCTACAGTTAAAGTAACTGAGTGGATGTGAGATGCAAAGGAAAGAGTACTGGATGAGTTTTGAGTTTGGGAACAATGGAGGAAAGCCAAAGTACTTATATTAAATGAAAATGAAGATTTCCTGGTAACTAAGGCAAGTGCTCAGGCTTGATGGAATCAGACATCTGTTCTTCAGACCAGCCCCCCTGGGTTATCTAAGGCCTTCATTTATAGTTAGTTAGTGGTTAATTCACTCACTAAACAACCACATATATAAGATTAATTTCACAATTCTTTTTAACTATTATCTTGATCTGAGATTTATTTGCAACTTCCCATGTTCTCCAAATCCATTATAAAATGCTCTAACCAATGTACTACTTTGAATCCAAGTAGAGGTAACACAGGGTAATTAGAAGTAGGTTGGTTCATTAGTAGCCAAATTGGAATCCAAACTCTTGGGTTAGTCTGTGAGCTCTGGGTTTCAGCTTTTTAAAGCTTAAAACAGTGTCTTGATCCATGATGACCACAAAGTTTGAATTCAGCTCTGTAATATTTGATTCTAGCAAGCTGGTGTAAGTAAGAAAACTTGTAGTTTTGTTTACCTCTATTCTTGGTAAAGATGGACTGCAAATAAACTATCCACAAATGATTTTCTAGTAAGTTCATAGACAAATTTTATCAAGTCACTGCAGAGGAGTTCCCTCTATCACTGTGTCATATAAAGACTAGCTATGAGAGATTAAAGCTTTCGACTTCAGCCAGTCACACTAATAAAGCTAACTAGTTCAGGAAACAATCATAAGGAAGTACACTACACACATATATGTGTGTGTATATATATATCTCACTAACTTCCTCTCACAAAGAAATAGAGAAATGAGGGCCTTTTCTTTTTTTTTTGCTGCATTGGCCATAACTATTGAAGATTTTCGATACTGTAATTTCCTTTTTTAACCATTGCAGTTGGTGTCATGCAAGGATCTATTTATATTGACTAAGAATACTGGAAGAGTGAAGATCAGAGAATTTTTATCTGAAATTTGCATCACTATCCTGAACTTTAACTTTAGCCAGCATAAACTACTCATACAGGTAAGGGGGATTCTTTATTCAGTTTTAGCTTAGAAGTTAAACTCTACCAATGTCTGAAAGGACTAAACAGCTTGAATTTTGAAAACTGATTGTGAAATAAGTTGGTCAGGCTATTAAGTATTTAGATAACCATTAGTAACTGTTGGAGTTACACACTTTTCTCATTTGCCAAATTAGCAGAGACACAAATGTGTGACACTCTGTTTAGGGGAATGACGATTTGGAGACATTTTCTGGGAAGCAATTGTGTAAGAGGTCACTTTTATTTGATTTCTCAAATTTAATGGTATTTTCCCAATTTTAGAAACTATTATTTCTAGTGGCTTTTGAATCACAGGCTATTACTGAAGAAGAGGGTGAGCTAGTTATTTGTTATCTTGAGCTTTCTACAGAGATTAGGTAAAGCCAGTTTTTCAAAAGTCTCTTTCTTGCCTTCCTATTGTTAGGGAGTGTTTGCCATTGATATTCATACAGAAGCACCAATGCATCTGCTAGTTTTAGCATATTATGCATTATGTAAACAAGGCAGAGGTTACTGTTTTTCATAAAAGAAGCTTCATCTCTTAAAAGAAGCTTTATTCCTTATATAAAATAAAAATCCACTTTGAACGATGATTTTTTTCTTAGTTTACTTCAATCTCTCTATTTGACTGATTATTTTAAATCAGCAAAGTTAAAGACTCGGTTTTGCATATTTAACACTGTATCTACAACTGCAACCCAATGGCAATTCACCAGATACAAAAGCACTGTGAAACATAATTTCTAAATAACAATGGTAAAGAAAGAATATGAAGACAGTGGTAGACATTAATTAAGGGTCTCAGTATTTTAAGGCAGACAAATTGCACAGTTCTTAAGTTTTTAAGTGTTTGGGTGGAAGGCTGGCTTAAAAATTATTTCAAAATTATAAGATTGGAAAAAAATCTTCGTTTCTATAAAATTTGACATATAATTTTAGAGTAATTTAAGATGCAGAAAAGAAATGAAATCACGAGTCTGTAGAGGGATAGAGAATACAATAACCCTGAGGGGCAGAGACCAGAAGGTTCTATGTGGTAAAAGCTTCTATGTTTATCACCAAAAGAGCAAGGGGATAAAAGATTAAGAAACCCAGCTATAGATCATAAACAAATACAGAGTATGTTGCCTCGAAAGTTGTGAAGAACACAGAGAATTGGTATATTCTAAGCAGAAATCATGCCCCCCCTTTTGAAAATCAATAAATATAATTCAAAGTATATAAGTTGTAATAATTACAATTTAGGAAAGGACAGAAGTCATGATTCTTGCTTGACCATAATCTACAGTTTTTAGTCTCATCAGAAAAATAAGGAAATGAAATAAGCAGAATAAGAAAAGGAGTTTGTATGTGATTTTTCAGTACTTCATGTGTACCTTTGTGGCAAAAAAGATTTAAAAATGAGACATCAAAACCAAAAAGCATATCCACATTTATGCTGGCATGAAAACAGCACCCTCTAAAACAAACAGATCCCGAAAACCTCAGATGCTAAATTAAACAGGAGAACACACGAGGGCGCTCTAACCACTAAGCACAGGGAGTATAGTGTTAAAATGCAAGAGTTTAGCACTATTTGAAGCAAGAGATTACTGATAACCTCTAGTAATGACTCTGAAACTCTGGAGTTTATCCTTGATCTCTACACTTTCTTTCTGTTCAGGACCTTGCCTGAGTTTTTGTTCATGTGGAATTGAGTTTATTTCTGAATTATGAAAAAGAACACTTCTAATAACATACAGAAGACATTAGAAACATACTTGGAAATTATATTCAATTAATGTGTTTATTATTTATTAATTTTTAAGGGAGCATGCAAAGGAACAGATTTCAGCTCTCCATTAACGTGTTACTTTTGTAACTCTTTCCTCTGACCAGCGTGTATTTATTTGCATGAGCAATTACATTTCTAGGCAAAAATCTATCACCACTTACATATTTGTCTTATAATCTAAGGACTATAAATTCTTCCACCCTAAAAATGGTAAATCTCAGGGACTTAACTATTTGTATTAAATTTTGTTTATTTTTAGACAGCAGCATTGCCCATCACAAAAAGTATCTTTTTTGCTTTTATTTCAACTGGACTATCATTATTAGAAAAGGTAAGAAACCACCTGTACTTTTCCTCTCAACCCAACGCATTTTAGTATTTTATCCAATGATTCTTTAAAAAAACTACTTAACTTAAATACCATTTATAATTTTAATATTAAATATCTGTAATTATGTTCTAGTTCCTGTGACAAAATTCAAGAAAATCTGATACAAATGAATAACAACTCGACATGTATTCAACCGTCCTTGATCTCTACCACGGCTTTACCAATCATTTACATCTTTCTTTGTATTGTTGGTCTTTTTGGAAACTCGCTTGCTCAGTGGGTATTTTTAACAAAAATAGGTAAGAAAACATCAACACATGTCTACCTGGCAAATCTTGTGACTGCAAACTTACTTGTGTGCAGTGCTATGCCATTCATGGGTATATATTTCCTGAAGGGTTTCCATTGGAAATATCAATCTGTACAATGCAGAGTTGTCAATTTTTTGGGAACTCTATCCATGCATGTAAGTATGTTTGTCAGCCTCTTAATTTTAAGCTGGATTGCCATAAGCCGCTATGCTACCTTAATGAAAAAGGAGTCCATGCAAGAGTCCTCTTCATGCTATGAGAGAATGTTTTATGGTCACTTACTAAAAAGATTTCGCCAGCCCAACTTTGCTAGAAAAATGTGTACTTACATATGGTCACTTGTACTGGTTGTAATTATTCCTGTTACTCTGTACTATTCAGTGGTAGAGGCTACAAAAGGAGTTGAGACCCAGTGCTACAATCGGCAAATGGAACTGGGAGCCACGATCTCTCAGATTGCCGGTCTCATTGGAACCACATTTATTGGATTTTCATTTTTAACAGTAGTATCATCATACTACTCTTTTGTCAGGCATCTAAGAAAAGTCAGGAACTGTACATCCATTATAGAGAGAGATCTGACCTACAGATCTGTGAAAAGACATCTTTTGATCATCCAGATCCTCTTAATATTTTGTTTTCTTCCATATAGTATTTTTAAGCCTATTTTTTATATTTTACACCAAAGAGAGGACTGTCAGCAACTGAATTATTTAGTAGAAGTAAAAAATATCCTCACTTGTCTTGCATCAGCCAGAAGTA
Organism: Eospalax fontanierii; assembly: GCA_035773235.1. Lineage (NCBI taxonomy): Eukaryota > Metazoa > Chordata > Mammalia > Rodentia > Spalacidae > Eospalax > Eospalax fontanierii. The sequence continues at coordinate 40,222,530 of CM069525.1, forward strand.
GTACAGACCCCATTATATTTCTTCTGTTAGATAAAACATTCAAGAAGACACTATATAATCTCCTTATAAAATCTTAATTCACCATATACACAATCACCAGGTTGACTTTTGGATGGAAAATGCCACAGAGCAGAAGAGCATTCACGTGACCCTATTAGTGACACTGAATTAAATAATAAACATGTCACTGCTTGGTTGATAACAGGCATAAAGAAAACCTCTTTGATTTTTAAAAATAAATGCATGTATAAAATTGGATTTACAGTTCTACTTATATTGAAAGTTGAGATGGCAGAGACTGTCTGAGGCAAGTATGCCAAAACTAGTCCACTGTGTATGAAATCAAACTTTTTGTTTTTAGTCAACTGTGGATCTTCTGATTGTTCAAGACACCATATTATATGACTGTAGGGTGAAGAAGCAAATAGCTTATTGCTTGTCCATTTTCTAACAAAATAGAGGGATCCATCTATGAGTTTATTTTGTTTGTAACTTTAAAACACAGACTAAGAATAGAATGAGTACAAGAGTAAGGAACATCTGCATTTAAGTCCTTTCAAAGCTCGGAGCTTTTAAATAACATCATTTGGTATTTGGTATTATCTGGTGCATGGTACTGGGAGAGGAAATATTCCTTGATTCCAATATGAAGCAGGTATCACTAACAAATATGCTTAAATGTTTGGATTAGGCTTTATCAAAATAAAAAAATCAATACGATGTCATTATATATACATCTTTATGATAGTTTATGTATTTTCATCTATGTAGATAAAATGTTCTTACTAATGACAGTACCTGCCACATTCATATGTTTAAGTGATTTTTGTAACGTGAATGAATGTTAAAACAGTGTAATAGTATAAAAGTTAAAGACTGGTCTCTGGATTTAGACTCTAGGTTCAGTACTGACTCCATCTTTTATTTAGCTGGACAATCTTGGGTAAATTACTTATCTTCTTTACATGTTAATTTCTTTATTTTGGAACAGAAAATAATACCTATTATTATTATTATTATTAAGTCAGATAATAATACCACTGTGAGCTATGAGTTAGTCAGCACTTGCTATGTGCTAGGTACTCTGTTTATATGCGTTAAAAGTATAATTATAATTATCACAAGCACAAAGCATGTTAATATTCTTACTGATGAAAAAACTGAAATGCATAGTTTTAGTTAAGTAAGTTATACCAATGATCATTTCTTTTCTTCCATGTAATCTTGTCAGTAAGACAAATGGTAATTATATTCTGTATTAGATACACTATGATTAAAAATGTGTTCCCCATAAGATCATAAGCACCTCTAGAACTATAATCTATTTTTGATTCCTCCTTCCCATGGTACTTGTGTTTTCTTCACTCACAGGAACCAAAGACAGTTGAATAAAATCAACCATTAACTGTAACTTGCCACTTTGTTAGAAGCTGCTTAAAGGTTTATTTTTTCCCTTCCGCTGGTAATCCCTTCAGTGCTCAAAAAGAAGTTTAAATTAAGTTAATGTGATACTCTAAATCTTTAATTTCATACTAAGTTTTGTTCTTAGATTAGAACTGTAGAAGCACTTAATTGTACAGATTCTCTAAAAGCTATGTGTTCAGTAGAGGTTGTTCCAATATTGTGTATAATTTTTACCAAAAACCAATACAGAAAAATCCCAGTAAATGTTTGTTCTTTTTATTTCAATACTTAACTGAAATGAAAATATCCAAAGACTGAAAACATTCTGGCTTCAAGTATTTACAGTGTCTACCTATTCTTTTGTGTGTATATGTCCAGGTGTTTGAGTGTTTCTGTGTGCAGGCATGTACTCGTATATGGAGACTAGAAGTCAACTTTAGGTATCATTTCTCAAGAGCCTTATTTTTGAGACAATGTCTCTCACTGAGACCTGGGGCTCACAGATTAGGTTAAGCTTGCTGGTCAGGGAGTGCCAGGGATGTGCCTGTCTCCCTAGCACTGGGATTTCAAACATGTGCCACTATCCCTATAAGTGGGTGCTGGAGATTGAACTTGGGTCCTCATGCTTGCATAGCAAGTATTTTACCAAGTGAGCGATTTCTGCAGCCTGAGTATCTATTCTTCCATAGTAGCAGTTGGATTTTTGGCTGAGTAGCTTGCAGAAACAAGTAACTGGTGATCTTCCTATGTGCAGGCTGAAAACTGAGGTGTTCAATTTGGTCACTTTCTAGACATGCAAACACAGAATAACTCAAAGTCCATCAGGAGGGTGCCCAAGATGCTCAGATTTCTCTGCAGTTACAACATATTGTTCTTAGATGAGCTTTAATTCCAAAACTTGTCAAACTAAGAGGAACTGAAATGATCAATAATTTTCAATTAAACTATACCATATTAACTCTCAAAGCACTTAGGAGTGTGTGTGCGTGTGTGTGTGTGTGTGTGTGTGTGTGTGTGTAAAACTTCCAAAATACCCATTATTCAAAAATCACTTTATGGTGCTAGAGAGATGACTCAGTGGTTAAGAGCACTGGCTGTGCTTGCAGAGGACCTGGGTTCAATTCCTAGAACCACCATGGGGGCTAACAACCATTCATAACTTCAGTTCAACATGGGTGCACCTACCTATATACAGGCAATACACCCATACACATAAAAGAAAAATAATAAATATTTTAAAAATCACTTTATAGTTCTACCTTCTATCTTAAAGATAAATGGTACTACCAAACCAGAGTTACTCATATTTAAAAATGGCATGCAGTCAGGCATGGTAGTGCATTCCTTTAATTCCAGCACTTGGGAGGCAGAGGCAGAAGGATTTCTGTGAGTTCAAGGCCTGCGTGGTGTACAGAGCTAGTTCTTGGCCAACCAGGAACTTAATAGTCACAAATAGCTCATTCTGGTAGAAAACTTCCATTGAGACTGGATAAGAAAAAAGTAGTGGCCAGACTCACTACTCAACCTAAAGTGAGTCTGGCCTCCCTAGGTAGGAGAGGAAGATGGCCCCATGGCTCTGCTTTGCAGTCTGGCAGGGTCAGACCTGGGATGGGTAAGTGGGTGAAAGGAAAGCTTGCCAGCAAACCACAGAGGGCACACAGAGAAGAGTACTGATAATTTGCTGAGCATTTCAATCGCAGTCTAACGCTTGGGATCGCCAATCGATGCTCCCCACTCTTTCACCCCATTGTAATGGAACTGTTACCATTTCAAAAACTTAGTAGAGCTAGAAAGGTTTTATAAGTGATACAAGCCTCCGCTGACTAAGTGAGGAATAGTAGGAGCTAATAAGAAATTCATCTTTAAAAGAATTATTTTTGAAGAGTGGTATGAGAAAAGAGAAAGCCAATATTTAGAAATACAAGACATGTTGATGAGGAGCCTAAAATCTGTGAGTTTTTCCCCCTAAGTACAATGATTAAAATCCTACATTCGAAGGTGGGGTTGTAAGCTGACGGTGGAGGTGTCTGAATATGACCAAAAACATTGTATGGGGGCTGGAGAGATGGCTCAGGAGTTCAGAGCATTGACCATTCTGGCAGAGGACCCAAGTTCAATTCCCACATCCACAACCATCAGAAACTCCAATTCCAGGGAATCTGATGCTCTCTTCTGGCTTCTGCAGGCATTGAACACATGGGTGCACTTACATACATGCATGCAATATACTCATACACATAAAGTAAAATAAAAACATCGTATGGAATTCTTGAATCAATGAAAATATTAGTCCCTCAAACCTTCTACATTCAAACTGAGTATGCACATTGTGTTCAATGACTTTATAAAAGTAATGCCCAAGTATTAATCAGTGTGCTTCTTATAATAAAGGATAAAAGAAGTGAGTCTGCTTTACTAAGGATTTATTATTTTTTAATACAACATGAGGGACTTTGCGGAGTTTTGGGAACTGATATAAAAGAAACTGACTGTGTCAGTGATTAAGTGCATGAGGAAGGAATACTTTTAAGAAACCACAATGCCATGCAACCATTGTTTATTGTAAATGTGATAGACACACATTTATGTCAAGTCAGGCCCTCAGCAGGTGAAAGAACTGAGACGAGAAGCAGACCAAAGAGCAGCCAGGCATGCTGACACCAACTGTGAAGAAAACCATTGAAAGGAAGCACACCCAGAAACACTTGGGTGGGAGGCCTCAGGCTGAGTGTGTGCAACTGGGGCTTGCAGTTTTGAGAACTAAAAACTGAGCACCAACCCTCGTGCAGGCCCTGTTCAGAATGGAGAGCGACTGTATGTGTGTGGAGCAGCTTGCATGCTGAGCAGTGGCTTCTCTTCAACTTCATTTACTGAAACTGTACCAGAGTGACAGGTACAGAGGGTTGAGGAACAGAACTGCACATTCAGGTGATGCCTTGGCATTCAAGGAAGCTGAGAGAACTCGGAAAACCCCTGTGCTTAGCAGAGGCGGGTCAGGAGCCAGCTGCTTTGACCTTGACAACTGCACGATTTCTCTTGAAAGTACTTTGAATTTAGGGGTGAGACGGAAAAAGAGGGAAAAATATTCACTGAAACATAATGGAAGTTTTCACAACCTTTCACAAGAAAAAGAATTAAAGGGAAGAAAATGACAGGAGAAAAACAACACATGCCTTAATTAATGCCTGCAAGGGGGCCACGAGCAGTGGAACATCATGACACTGAGTTTTAACTGGAGGAAATTTTGTGCCCCAGAAGATATTTGGTAATGTCTAGAGACATGTTTTGATTGTCACAACCTGGAGGGCAGGAGATACTATTGGCATTTACTGGGTAGAGGCCAAGGGGCTGCTAAGCACACTGCAACACCCAAGACAGCCTCTCACAACAAAGTGTTCAGTCCCCAGAATCACTAATATGACTACTAGGAAAGCCTTTATTATCATGACATGGCTCGCTAAATTCAGAGAATGAACAATGATTTCTTACATTATTTCATGTGAATCTGCTTCCCCAAGGCAAGAAGCCACCACTACAGGTCATGTGACGCTATATGCTCAAATCTAACCAAACAGCCCCTTTCCAACTTTGTGCTGATTTCAAAAGTATTAGTAATCAATATCAAATCTACTGTCTTTGGATCATCTGGGAAGGGGAGGGGGAGAAGAAGGGAGTGAGAGACAGAAGCAGAGGGAGAGGGGGGAAGAGACACTGAGACTGAGATAATTGGCTAGATGAAAGAGATAATTAATTATCAAAATTTTCTTCATGGAAATGAAGTTCTGACTGTCACGCTCTTCTATTTTTTTACTAAATATAAGGGAAGTAAACAGACCAAAACTTTCATCTGTGGAAACTAAAACCCACATGCAAACTAAATCTACATATAGACAATTCACTGAATATGTATCTGAACACAAAGAAAACTGGCTAGATTGCATTAGTGGCACTAAATGAAGTGGAAATTTAAATCACTAATGTGAAATGTATTGTTATGAAGTCTTACAATGAACAGCACGTGGGAGCACCCCTGGAACAAATGTTTGAATCTAAGTTTCTGTAAGTCACTGACGTTATACTAGGAAACTTTGTTGACACAACCTTCAAAACACAGCTGTCGTCTAAGTGCCTTTTGACTGTCGGCAGCACTCCTACTCTGCTCTGAGCCAAGCACTATCATCTCCTGTCTCATTCTGGCTTCTGATCATTTGGCCTCCACCATGGTGGCTTCTGCGCAGTTTCTCAAACAGGCCACATTCATGACTTGGCACCTGTTCGTTGCATGTTCCTTTACTCTTAAATATCTCAGCCTACCCTCTCTTGTCCTTCAAGTCTTTGCTTTGGTGTCATGACATCTTCCCAATGTGGCCTGCTTTGCCTACCCTCTTTAAACCTGTAGTCCTTCTGCATTCCCCATCCTTGTGGTCACTTTTTGTTTCTACAGTCTCCTTCGTTTTCTAAAGCAGCAGCTTGCTTTTTTTCCTGCTAATTGACTGCTGTCTGTCTACCCGAACTAGAATGCCAGCTTCACGAGGGCTTGTGACTGTTTTGTTCACTGGTGTAGCTCCAGGTCCTAGAATAATGCCTAGGTACAGAAGGTACTTGAGAAAGATCTTTTGAATGAATAGTTTGAGAAAATATACTTGAAATTCAACATTGCCAATTAACTAAATGTGAAAATTCCATTTACCCATGCAAATATGCCTATCTTTCAGGTACTGAGCCTATTAACATTAATGTATGTTCTCTGTTGAGTCTCCCTGACAACTAAAATAGGGTGTTTTTGCCTGGTAATTTCTTCTTATTAATTTGAAGTCTGAGAATTACTTCTCTATTCTCTTCTTCAATAGGTTTTTGGGTGCTTCCTCAAAACTACACGATATGTCCTTCAGAAAAATAAACTAATATAGTATGACTCAATGTAAAACTAATTTGGAGTCTTTGTACACACTGTTCCTTCTCTGTGAAATATCTCCTTGTCCCTAAACAATTACCCCACTGTAAGACCTCCTCCAGGAAATCTCTCTGATGCTTTCTTTTAATGATACCATCCTCCATAATAATTTGTCTGCCTTTCCATAAATAAAGATTATTCCCGACAAGTTCTTTTACCCTAGCACACCAAAATATAAGGACATGCAGTCAAGCTGGGTATGGTGGAGTGGGATTACATCTCTTGTAATCCTAGCACTTGGGGAGGTGGAGGTGATCATTGGCTACCCAGCAAGTTCAAGACCAGTTGGGGCAAACATTAGAGCCTGTCTTAGACCCCCCTCCCCCAATAGTTATATTTCTTCCCCTGGAACTTAGACTAGTCTGATGACCTTTTTACTGATTGATATGACCAATCAAATGCAAAAGATATGACATGGAGACAGTTCTGGGTTCTAAGCTCAACAGGCCTGGTGACTTCCATTTCATTGGAGCCCTGAGCCACTGTTCTTCTGGAGATGGGGTTACATGGAAAGAGTGAGAAAAGTGTTGAATATGGGACAATGAAGAGGGCTTAGTCCCCTAAACCAAGATGTCAGAAGACAGAGTGAAGCCTATGAGGAAACCAGCCCTGCTACTTTTGGTCAATGATCTGGGTAACACAGATGAGGACCCCATACAATGAGAAAATGATGGTAGCTGTTTTTTGAAGTCACTATGTGCTGATGTGTGTTTACCTCCAGCAGTAGGTGAGATACATTGTCTAGTCTCCCTACTGACACCATGCTTTTAAGGAATGTGCTCTGTGTGAAGTAGGCAATCAAATATTTGCTGAATATATAAACCAGAAGCTAAACTAGAAGATGAGGTCAAATACAACTACTTTTGAATTTTGTTTGATTTGGTTTGCCATTATATTAAATACCATGGCCAATCAAAATATTGAAAGTATTATACACAATCATAATTTGTTATATATAATATTAACATAGTCTGTGAAGAACAGAATTAACAAAAAATAGTATTGTTGAGCAAAATAGTTTTTCACATAATGAGCTAACAATCTGTTTTATAAATTTGAAGTTTTCAGATTATCATTTTCTCTTGTATATATTTTGCAGAGTAGGATGTTTTCCTTTTATGTGTGTGTGTGTATATATATATATATATATATATATATATATATATATATATATGGAGAAAAATTTTGCTCTCTATACACTTTCTTATATTCACTATTTCAAAAGAATCCCACACCATGCTGTTATATTTGACAATGCTTCTTCTGTTCCCTTTACAAAATTTAATCCTCTGTATAGAGGATTAAAAAAACAGAAGTATTATACAACTACTGGGTTGTTCAGTGTAAGGTTTTCACAACAGTATCAATTTCATATCTTCATGTTTGGAAAAATGAGTAATAATTTAATGTACAACTAATTTACACTAATGGGTGCTTTGAACATTTCTCCAACAATTTTCATTTATTATTAATACATTTTACTAGATGGTTTTGAAATTGCTCACATTGTCCTCAGCTTTTATCTAGAAGAATTTCTGCTAAAATTAAAATTTTAATTACACTTGACTTACTTTTCTTAACCATTTAAAATATATTGAAGGAGCCAGGCCTTTAATTATATGCCTGGAAGGAAGGAACACCATGCTTGTGGATGCTGGAGGCTAGAGAGACCTCTGAGGCTCCCTAATGAATCTAGGCCTGGGAAGCAGGCTAGGGATGAGTAAGAAGGCCCACTGAGTTCCTTTCGGTTCTGCTCCTATGTTTGTCTTGACGTTGTTGAAAAACCGGGGACTTAGAGTTATCATTAACTTGATACTAGGATGGAATAGAAAGAAAGAATAACGATCTTTCCAATACTCTAAGGGTACAAAGTGTATTATACTTAGAATTGTGAGTTCCTGCTATGTTTAAAAACTAGATGCATGACCGCACAAAGGAGAAGGAGCAGGTAGGGGGTGAGCTTGGGTGGCAGTTGGGGGTCAAGAGGGGAGAGCCTGGAGGCGGGTGACTGTTCAGTACTTCCTTGCCAATCACATTCTAGGTCCAAGTTCCTAGTGCAGAAGCTCCAGTGCTTCTAGTCCTACTGACTCAAGGACTCTCCTTGACTGTGACTACCAGCCTTATGTTTTACTGCTGTTGCTAAAAGACTCGTGAGGGGGCAGAAGCACGGATCTTCTCCAAGTGGGGCATAATGAACTTTCCTGAAGGCCCCACGATTATAAGAAAATTCTGTTCCTGAGGTACCATGTCTCTATGGAACACAAACTTTGAGACACCATCAGAAAAAAGGTTCTGTGGTTTAATAGTGGGCCAAATGAGACCTCTCACTGCTATCAACTTCTTTGAGAACTGCATGAATGGAGAAAGAAAGATATTTGTGATGTCAGCATTGTGGTGAATGGGCAAAATCTATAAAGCTCCTTAAGAACACACTGGTTGTAGGCATTCTTTTAAGACTTCATATGACATTTCAAAGAAATATTACTAAAACAATACTACTTGTAACTGCAGTTCAAGGCTTTTCAATTATCTTGAATTCCTTATATTCTGGTAACTTGGTGCTCACAAAATATGGCACATACTAGACAGTGGCTCTATTGGCTGTGAAAACTGTAGGGTCAAAGCTGTATAGCAAAAATATTTGAAAACAATTTGTACAGGACTGTACAGCAAACAACCACAGGGTTGAATTATATGGAGTACCCACATATTCAGTTAGTTTTCAAAGTAAACTATGTTTTATTTATAGGATAAACTAACTGTTGAGTACTATCAAAATAAAGGAGTTGCTGTTTATACAGCTTATATCCATGTGTCACTTCAACATGGAGGAAATTCACTTATGGAAGTCCAGCAATGGCTAGCCTAATCACTGTTCACCACTTAGTTCACTAGAGTCTTATTTCTATTTTCACTTTAAAAATTTTATTATTTTAATACAGATTTTCAGTGAGTGGGTTTTCCACCCCCTCTGGTCCAATCTTCTTCCGTTTTTCCCATTTTAATATGCTTCATACCTTATACTGTCTCTTCTAGTCTTGAGGTATTATTTCTGATTGTTGTGTGCTGACAGGCATGCCTCTAAGAACTCAAGAAGTATCATGTTAGAATGAACTGACTTCTTCCATCACCCCTTTCTTTTTTTGGACATGGACTTTACTACTTCCCAAATGAATAATGACGTTGCAAAGTCACTGTAGTGAAGCTGGCAAACATCACTAAAATGATTATGACTCAGAAGCAGTTTTCTACTGCTACTCTAATCAGATAAATGTTTTTGGTTTTAGATATCTGTTACTTTGGCATTATTAACTGTCTCATTATTTTTGCAGTCTACAATACCTCGGCTTTATTTAAAAGATAGAAATCTGATTAAGAATCTCAAAACTAAAATGATCTGTATTATATTTGTTTTCTATTAACTTGTTAGGCAAGCTAAGCAAGCTATCATATTTTTATTCAGACGCACTCTTTAACATTTAAATTAAGACAAAATGTGAAAGAACAACTGAGCTGCAAGGAAAATACAAGGCTGGCCAGTCTACATTATCAAGGTGTAAGTATATGGTTAACTTTTATTAATAGTCTTGTTGTTCTTATTGAGTTTGTCATTTCTTTTTCTCTCATATACAATGACAAAAGAAGAAAAACAGATTGCCATGTAATTTTTAGTAAAAAGTCCTATTAATATAATGACTTTTTGATCAAAAGCAAATAAATTCTTGCTAGCAAGTAAAGTTAAGATGCTTGCTAGTAAAGAAAATTTTCTGGTTATTATCACTATTTTTCTCTTCATAAGCATTATGGTTAGTGACAAGAATGACTTACCTTCACATCCCTGTGAATTATGTTGTTATCATGACAGTAGCGCAGAGCTTCCAGGATCTGTCTCATGTAATGGCTGTAAAATAATAGAGAAATAGAAAATTGTAAAAAGTGTTCATTTTTAAAAACCAATAATGTCCATAGTTTATAACTCCCACCTTCATATTTGCTACCCATAGACATCTTTCACTTGAGCAGACAAGACAATGAGGCTTACGGAAATACCTGACAGACAAATTTAGGAGCTTCTTCAAGAAATAGGATGTTCTATATTTTCTAAGCTAAGTCAAAAGAATTTCACATAATTCATAAGCAACATCACTATACACACTAGAGTCAATCTTAAAATATGAAAAAGCCCTTTAATATCTCAATGAATTATATTTAGCTGAACTGAATTGCTCTGCAGGAAACTGCTCATTACTATTGGAATGATTTTAACTAAAGGAGTCAGACCTTTGGGTCTGCTAGTAGAACCGGTTTTCGACCTTATTTACACTCAGCTCTGAGGAGAATCTATAAAAGCCTTTATGCATACAATTTTTCTATGTAACTTAATCATGGTTTCATTGAGGGCATCCTTGAACAAAGCAGAGCTATTTCTAGGCTCTGGTTCTAGGAAGTCTCACCCCTCCCATGGCCATTTGGAGTCTGCAGAGGTTTCCACCAGGTACAGATGAAGAACAAAAGAAGAGTTAGTATTTTTTTAAGTCATTAAAAGGTGATGACAGGGTCAACAAGCAGTGGAATATAACAAGAGTATAAATATTCACCCACTTATGAGTTTGTATTGGGATAAAACACATCTGAAGCAGAAAATCTGGTAAATCAAAAATGCATCAAAAAGCCAGGATTGGTGGCACACACCTTTAATCTCAGCACTCATGAGGATGGAGGCCAACCTGGTTTACATAGTGAGTTCCAGGCCACCTGGGACTATGGGGAGACCCTATCTCAAAAAGACCTCCCCAAAATGCATTAAACTCACCTAACCTACTACTAATACCACAGGCTAAAAATAGCCTGCCTTAAATATGCTCAGAATACTAATATTAGTATATTACTAGCTCAGGAAAACATCAAAATAAAAAATTTGAAGTATAGTTTCTACTGAATGCCCATCATTTTTACATTGTCATGAAGTAAAAAATTGGAAAGTTGAGTAAACTATGCTCTCAGAGGCTTTCTCCCTTTTCTTTCCAACTAGCAATAGGACAGAAATACAATATGCAACATTTTATAGTACTTATTAAACTTTGTTGTGTTTTCAGATCGTATATTTCTGAAACTAAACCAAAACTAAATAGTTTAACTCATTGCAATCATCAAAGATTTTACAGGAATGTTTATGACTTAAGACAAGTTTTCCTGCTTTACAATTGGTATGCTACTGTCTAGCCAAGCTCATGCAAATATCCTTCTGGTTAATATGTGGATTGTTTTATGCTTTATAATAGATTAGAAGATTTCCTTAAAAAATAAAAAAAATAGAAGAAACCCCCCAAACTTAAACCAAACCCAGGCCTTTTTCCTGTACTTATCCATATCTCCTCACAACTGGGATCTAAGCAGTTCTTACTTTGATGTTCAGTTGTTTTTACTTTCGAAAAGTACATGTGAGGCATTTTCCCAGGCCAGTATAGCCTACAATTAATTTTGTTTAGGTTAGGAGGACTTAGTGTTAGGTCCTTTTAGTCATACAAATTAGGCCTTGGAGGATCTGTGACTCCCTGAAATGGCCAATAACAAATGCCAATGTGATTTGCAAACTTGGAGTAAAGTCATTATCATTATAGTTATTATTACTAAGTTTGGTCAAAGTCTTAAGAATCTCTAAATGTCAATGCAGATGTCAAATGGAATGGAGGGTTTAAAGTAAGCAAAATGGACATATACCTACAGAGTAGAATATTTTGGATACATAGTACTAAGATAGCCTCCTAAATCATCTTCAGGCTAAGGAAAACTCCTGTCTTACAGCCTCAAAAGATAAAGCAAAACCCAGTGAAAGCATTTTTAAATCTGAATCTCACAGTACTCCATTATTTGGCTGGAGATGGAGTTTAGTGATAGAAGACTTGCTTAGGATATACACAACTCTGGGCTTAATCCCTAGCATGACTACAAAATAATGTACTTTATTACTTGATCCAAATATGCATACATAGCAGGATCTCTAAGGCATATGAGGGGGGAACACAATTTTTTCTCCATAAATTATCATAGATCTAAGCTAATCTTCTACCTTCTCAGTCATGACCCTTGGAGGTTGTGCATGTCAGAGTTGCTGACTCAACTTTTTATCAAAAACTTTCATTTCATGAACTACTGCAATCCATACTTTCAACATACTCAGAAATATGTATGCTTTTCTCTGTCTTCCCCAAGGATCAGGAAAGATGACAGCTCTATGCAAGGAAAGAACTGACCAACAACCTATTTACTCCTTCTAGAAGGAAGCATTTTGAGGGTAAAGATAGTGGGTGAAGAAAGGTGATGACAACTCCTGTTGTCAACACTGAGTTTAAAACACTAAATGCTATTTGTTGGGCAGAAGAGATCTTATCTCTGAAATGCACTTAACAGAATGTTCTTAGTTTAAGATTATCTGTGGTAACTAGAACCTGGGATCTTTGAGGTGTGGATGGCTTCCTGGAGAAGATAATATTAGCGTCCAACGCTCTCAGGTATAAAACAGATGTTTCATAACTGAAATGCTCTTTTAAGCGTGTGGAATCCTACAAGCCTTAGGCAGAGAATTTATTCTGGGCTGGGTATGTACTGTTAGTTAATATGGAAAGAAGTGAAGCAGTGAGTCCTAGATAGCCCAGGGCTCCCGGTGCTTCAGCTGTGCCTTTTGATTGCTTATATTCTTGAAATTATTTAGCAGAGCTTGGTACTAGGTAAAGAGATGACTTAGATTTGTGAGAATTTGAGTTGGTAATCTGATGTTAGCTTACTCTACAATTCATTACCACTGAAAGAATATAGGCAATCCTAAATGGGTTGTGTTATACTGTACTAAACACTAAACAGATCTGTATTTTGTGCCATGCTTTGCTGTTCTTCTTGGAACTCAGATGCTAGGTGGAGAAAAAAAAGCATTATCCACTTGATAACTTGTGTCTCTAAGTCCTGCAGTTGGACTCACTAGAATACTAATACAACCTGAATTTTGTAAAAGTAAATCATAGAACCAGAAGAAAGTAAGTTAGGAGTCATCCGGCTAAATAGTACACAGCACAAGAAGAATGAATGTGCTCTGCTATGGGTCTGGTGTAAGAGGGAACACAGCTAATGATACTATCTGAGTTCTCACTCTTCCCTTTTCATTGTTAGAAAGAAGAGACTTCAATAAAGTGTGCAAATAAATTGCTCTTTGAGCAGTGTTACTTACTGGTCCCACTGCTGCTCCTTCCTGATCCTTTCTGGAGAGTTTCTTTCATAAAATCACCATTTTAACAGCAAATACAAGTGGGCTTAAAAATCAGTAGGCTTTCATCTTGATATATACATCTATCTTTTCTATAGGTCTTGAGATTGAGAGATCAGAAGTCATTTTACTGCATGATATCCCTTCTACATGCCTATACTGTCACCCAGACCCATGGCCAAACCAGGTTTAAAGCTAAAGGATAACAAGAAATACTGGAGATGGAAGTCAAAGCAGTTCTGTCAGCATATACACCAGGTGCTCCAGTCTTGTGCTTCCAGTCAGAAAAGCACCCATCTTCCTCCACTGAGGAATAATTAAAAAAATGAAAAGTCTGAATTGAGATTTTTTTCCTATTTTATGCTGCCTTTAAAAAAGGACAAAAGACCACTGGGGGATATAGCTCAGTGGTAGAGATCTTGATCAGCATACATGAGGTCCTAGATTCAATCCCGGGCACAGAAAAATTTACAAAAGAAAAGTGTTCTCAAATTCTTGAAGAAATATGTACAGAGTGATATACAAAAGTCTGAGAGTTTTGTTGAGTTTGATACAGTGCTTCACAATAATGCCACAAGGAAAATCAAGGTAATGTTGATGGGTTTTGGTATTAGGGAATGCTTTTTACTTCTGAAGTCCAAGAAAGAAGAAAAACTGTGATATGAACTCAACAACAGAAACAGCCAGAATGTGCTTCAGAGAACATGGCACACAAGACAAGAGGCTATTTTGCATCAATTCAGAAATCTAAGGAAATAATTATAGTTAACATACACAAACTTTCATTTGCTTCTTTTCCTCAGCTCCAGTACTACAAAAACCCAGCTATTCCTCACTGAGTGTATTCTAGTCCTGTGCTACATACAGTCAAGTTCACTTCTTTCCTGAAACTGGGGCCCATGTTCCTCAGCTAAGCCATGTGGGCTTAAAGTTGTATTAAGGTAGTTTTTTAATTATTTCCTGCTATGTCCTTCTATAACTCTAGTTGCAAAAGGAATGATAGGAAAGAGGAAACTATACTCACTTAATGTAGTTGCTTTTTAAATGATAAAAAGTTTTAACAAATCTGAGTAGGTTTGTGAGTCTGAACCCTTCGACATATTCTGGCCAGTGACTGAGAAGGAATGTTGTATCTCATGTATTAAATGGGCAACCTGCCAGTGTATAATTCTGCCATGACTGAATATAATCAAAGCAGAAAGCCGTATTGCTCTAAATTTATAAGCCAACAGGGTCACGCATGCCTGGCTGCCATGATGCTTAATATTTACTTCTTTCTGAAGTCATTGGGTTTTATGACTATTCTTCCACTTAGAATAACAATCATCCTTTGGTTGGAAGACCACGGTGGCCTGAAGCAAACATATTCAGCAGAAAAATAGTGCTTTTATTTTGGCTGCTTTTACCATTTTGCACTTTTCTTCGATTAACTAACTAGTCGCATAATAATTTGCTATCACTAAAAAGTAAAAGGAAGAACTAATGAAATGCCTATGCCAAAGCCAGACATCAAGCAAAAACATCAAGCTTAATTCTACATGGTTCTTGAGCTAGCAAATCCCTCTTTGTGGAAACGCATTGGGAATGGCTAAGACAAGGAGTACTGGTGTGGCAAAGTAAACCCATGTACATAGATACAGCCATTGGCATTTGCAGCCACTGTCTGGTTCCACTATACACACAGCAAAGCAGCTAGGTCCTTGCAGAGAAGAGCAGCAGTACACTTGCAGACGAAAGGGTAGGTTACTTTGTGGGATTTCTTTATCATTTCCTTCTTTTACTTCCACTTTAGCTTCTGGGAATTAGATACAGATTACATACCTGGCTACTGCTTCACTGTATACAAAACCAGCATCAGCACGCTTTACGATTTCAAAACACAGATCTGCTCCATCCATACTGTAGAGAAACGGGAAAAAGAATATCAGAAAAGAGGAACTTCCAATACAACACTGAAAGTGAATGTATCATTGCTAAGTTGTTATCTGACTGACTACTACTAATTGTATGTTACTTAAATTCCCTTTCTTTTAGTGAACAGTCCACACAAATTGTAGGGGGTATTATAACCACCTATTGCAAATCTACAGAAAAAGAAAACTTTAGGGAGATTGTGTCAATGGAAGTAGCAAATAACATAAATATCATGGCAATAAGTCTCAGAAAGGAGCAATTCTAGAGGCGTTTTTTAAAAAAATTCCAGCCAAGTAATGGAGTGTTTCAAAAATATAAAAACTTTAAAGCATTTTGCAATAGCTATCACCAATAAATGGGAAATTCAAGTTATATACTGTGAAAGGGAAAAAAGAGCCAATAGACAACTAATTTTGCTTACCTTCCATTACCAAAGTAATTGCTATAAACACATTGTAATACACTGATGTGTTGCAAACAACCCAACGTTACCTTGTTCTAAAACTATTTCTCTAAAGTTCTCTATTTCTCACCAGGGAGAAAGAGCCCTTCTACCTACTCTGTCCAATAGCACTTTAAGGAAATCACACTGTACCCAGACTGATCTTACTACTACTTCCTGAAAACACTAGTTTCTTTGCCTTTTTTTCCTGCCGTATGCGCCTCTATATACTGCTTTTCATATTCAAACCTGCCTTAATTCATTTCCATTGCATTCCCATCTACCAAGGAAGCTCCCTCAATGATTACCAGCCTCACCAATGTCTTCCTTTGCTCTTACCCTTAAACTATATATTCTATAACATAAGCACACACACACATACATGAAACTTCTGTAAGATTACTTATAGTAATAAAATTATTGAAATATTAACAGCTAACATTTTCACAATGCTTAAGGCTTACAAAGTTTTGAAATTCAGTAGGTCAATCATCAATATAATCATGCAGGTAAAATACTGAGGAAACAGAAACTTCTAGAAGAAGTAAAGGAACTAACACTAGTATTTATCAGACTGCAGGGGAAGTAATCTCTGTTATATTTCCCATCATACTTTGAACTAACCATTCCATAAGGTTGACATTCTGATCCCCAAGTAATTTAAGTTATTGGACAAATGTGTGACAGGGACAGGACTCAAATCTGTCTTGCTGTGTCCACTGTTCCTCCTAGTGACTACATCTACACCTACTGGGTGTGCAAGGAACAAGTGAACATCATCATGCTAAAGTACTAAAAAACAGTTTATAATTTCAACATATTCCAAGCTGAGACTCAGTGGAAGACTGAGCACACAGATCTTTAATGAATAGGCAGCTACATCATTTGAATCTTAGTGTGGTTTTATATACAGGAAAATATTCCCACAAAGCTTTACAAATTACCTAGTTTTAATTTGACACCTATTAGACATTTTCAATGTCAAGTCGAATTCTTCAAAATGTTTATGATGGCTTTGTGTACTCTCCCATACTTAGAAACCAAACTAGCACGAATAAGAACAACTCTGATCACGTGTTAGATTAGAATTTCTGTGAGTGGGAATTGCTAGGCCGAGGGTATACACAATAATGCTATTGATATCTTTACTATCAAAAACACTTTAACAATTCATATTGCTGCTTCTGAGTATGAAGGTGTCCTCGCTTCTGTCTTGCCCTCACCAGGATGACTACTCTTTCTCATCACCGCCAGTCACATAGGAGGAAAAATAGTCATTGTATGGTAGCTTTAATTTACATTTCCTTAATTACTAAATTACTAGAGAAGTTAAATATTTTCATTTCTTTGTATTGTGAAGTGAAAAAAATGCTACTTTAAAACTGGACTGGAGGGGGCTGGCGAGATAGCTTAGCAGTTAACAGAACTGGCTGCTCTTGCAGAAGGTTTGGATCCCAGCAACCATAAGGTGGCTAAGAACCATCTGTAACTCCAGTTCCAAGGGTGTCTGATGCCCTCTTCTGATATTTGCAGGCATTGCATGACATGGGTACACTTAAAAACATGCAGGGAACACACTCCCACACATAAAATAAAAATAAATCAAATGAAACAAAACAAAACAATAAGCTGGCTATAGGGCTGGTGAGATGGTCTGGATGGCAAATCTGGCTATAGTTGAAGTTGATTAGTTAATCTATGAGAACTAAAAATAGAAATCTCAGTGAAGGAATTTCTTTTACTTAGGCATTTTGTCCCTTTTCTCTGAAATCTGAGCATAAGTACATGCACAAAGTTGGGCAAAGAAGAAAGCCAAGTGTATTGTATAATACAGTATTAAGAATTTGGGAACTGTCCTGAGAGATAGAGGAAGACTTTTTGGAGGGATCTAGGATGGAAGAACGAAAAAAGGAGATGGTGCAGGGAGGTGGCAAAGTGGTAAAGGGCCTAAGAAGGGAACCATGCTAAGAAATAGGTGAGAATTATTTACTGATCTGTGCTTCAATCACCAGACTGGTCATAAGCTGAAATATTAGAACCTTAAATAGCAGTCTCTTCACATGCACATACATACAAGGGGTACTTTTAGGTTTCTGTTCCCTTCTACTGACTGGTCTATTCTTGCATCTAAAATTGTATCACTTTAAATATGCAATAGCATATTGTAATATTTGGCAAAATTAACTTCCACATTATCCTTAAGAACTGTTTCTCCCAGTTGAGAATTAAAATAATTTTGCTAAACTCTAAAATAGTTTTATGTTTTGCTTAGATGTAATTATATCCAGAATTTAACATTTTTAATATTTTCATCTCTGATTATATCTCTCCATTTCTTTTCATATCAATAAGTTATAGTTTTAAAGTTTTATTTATTTACTTATTTGAGATAGGGTCTCACTATGTAACCCTGTACAGCCTGCAACTCTATGCAGACCAGGCTGGCCTCAAACTCATAGAGACCCACCTGCCTCTGCGTTCCAAATATTGGGATTAAAGGCGTACATTAGCTTTGTCCATAGGCATTATATCTAGCTATTGATAGTTTTCTTTTCTTTTCTTTTTAAAAATTGTAGTGCTGGGGGTGAAACCCAAGGCAAGCACTCTATCACCAAGCTATAACCCTAGCTCTGGCATAAATAGTTGTTATTATAAATGAGGGTTTTTTTGGTCCATTATATCTTTTTTTTTTTAATTCAAGGGTTGGGGCTGGAGAGATGGCTCAGTGGTTAAGAGCACTGGCTGTTATTGCAGAAGACCTGGGTTTGAATCCCAGTACCCACATGGTGGTGAACAACTGTCTGTAACTCTAGTTCCAGGGGATCTGACATTCTTTTCTGATCTCTGCGGGCATTGCATGACACAGGTGTACTTACATACATGCAAGCAATACACTCATACACAGGAAAAAAAAATCCAGGGATTCATTACCAAACAAATCACGGATATAACTTAAAGTATGCAGATATGTTCTATGAAGGATTATTCTGAAACAAGTCATGACTGGGAAAGTAGCTTTCTATTATTAAAAGTATCTGATTATTTATAAACATTAACTGATATTAAAGCAGAAGAAGCAACCTACTAATTTTAAATTTCATGAGATACAGAAATAAAAACTAAAAATATTGTTATTTATGCAAATTTTATTCATCAGAAGTTTAATATATACATATTCATAATATACACAATAACAACCTTGAACATTTTACTATTTATTTTTAAAATTTCCTTTTATGTATGTGAGTGTTATGCTTACATGTATGTATGTACACCTGTGTCATGCAATGCCTGCAGAGATCAGAAGAGGTGTTGGATCCCCAAGAACTAGAGTTACAGATGGTTGTTAGCCACCATGTGGGTGCTGGGATTTGAACCCAGGTCTTCTGCAAGAACAGCCAGTGCTCTTAACTGCTGAGCCACCTCTCCCAAGTCATCTCTGCAGAGCCAACTCTCCAGCCCCTAACCTTGAAATTTTAGATAAATGTTTAAAATTGTTTAATTTTATTCCTTAAAAATATTTTATTATTATTTTTTATTTTATGTGTATGTGTGTGTTGCCTGAATGTGTGTAAGCACATCCATGTTGTGCAATGCTTGTGGGGGATCTCCTGGAACTGGAGTTACAGACAGTTGTTAGCAGCCATGTGGGTGCTGGGAATCGAACCCGAGTCCTATGCAAGAGCAGCCAGTGCCCTTAACTGCTGAGTAATCTCTCCAGACCCAATAATTGTATTCTTTGATAAGTTATTTTATAATGTAATATTTCTAAAGACAGTGACAAGGCTTCTTGTGCTTTTCTTTTTGTTTTCCCATCTTGGGATCTCTCTAGGGCTGTTATGAATCTTCCAAAAGCATATTCTCAATTTCCGTAGCTATCTTTACTCTGAGAGTGAGGTGAGAGGGAGAAGAAACCCTTCTATGGGAGAGTCTTGAGGGGCTTCTGTCCTGCATGAGGAGAGAAACCATGGGAGGGTTACTCTGAATTGCAAACAGTGGTAGAATTAGGAATGCTTTAACTGCCCCTTCCTTTCATCAATTTGAATCAAGAATTATTCATATAATTAAGAAAATGATCCAAAGTCAAGATATCAAACAAATAAAATAGACATATGTCTAAAGGTACATGGGATGACTGCATGTATGTTGGAAGGGATCAGAATTTACACTCCAAATTATGCTACTTTGGCACAAGGATGATTTTTGAGCTGGAAGCACAGCATCATGTGCTTTGATTCAACAGCCATGTCAAATTACAATAAAGGTTTCTAAATGTTTGGTTTCCATACCTATCTTGCAATAGACCAACTAGTAACAGATGGCTGATTGGCACTCATGCCCAAACAGTTCTTTGAGGAACACTGCTATAAATGAAAGACCAAATCTGGATTTCTCTGACCAGCATTTTCTCTGATGATGATAAAACAACTATGAAAACTATATGAAATTAGAAAAAAAGTCTTGTATCTTCTAAGAATGAAGAATATAGCTAGTGAGAAACTATCTAGTGAGAACAGGGAAAAGATCAGGGGTCAAAGAGATGAGCAAGAGCAACCTCTGCCCTACGGCGTACAAAGTGAGGGGTAAAAAGAAGGTAGCTGGGGGGCACTTTTGGGGAAATAGGAAGAGTAATAGGGTTCAGCTAGTTTTATACCAGGATGATCTAAGAAGAGAGACTGAGTTCTTGTTTAGGCAGATGTCTGAAGAGCCTGCCAAAGGTTAAGATTCTTGTTGGGGCCAAACAGCAGAATTTTGAAAACTGGGATCCAGAGCGTGTTCCGGTATGACATGTAGGTAGCCCCCCAAGCTCCAAAATGCCTATTATTATCATGTAGATAAAAGCTGAACCTAAAAACCTCAGCAAAAACACACATTCAGGGTATGTTTCCTAATATCAATGTAGTCGTTTTAGAAATAAGTTAACAAAATGACCCAAAATCCAGTGCATGCTAAGTAACTACTGACCTAAGGAGAAATCATAATGAATTAGAGGATTTCTAACATTGATAATAAAGAGTATGCATCAAAATTTGCCTAAGATTGAAGTACTACATTTTAAGACTGTAAGTATTTCTGCAAATATGGAAAAGCTGAAAGGATTTGAGGCATAGTTCCAATATTCCAGTGTAAGATGGTGGCAATCCATGTAACACCCGTACCCATACCCAAACTCACACAAATATAAGTTGGCCTTGGAAAACGTTTTCTTGAATAGGAAATCTACTGTTTGTGGAAAAAATACATTAATATATCAATAATCAATATAACCTTTCTGAAGGGCAAAAGTCTTAAAATATACATGCACTTTGACTTGGTTAATTTAACCCAAGGGAAATAATTAGGGATGCTTTCCAGTGTTAATGGCAAGGCTTCATCATAGCTATTTACAATAGGAAAAAATTGCAAGCAACTTAAATTCTAGTAATAAAATAATAGCTAAATAAATTGTGGCAAATCCACAGTGGGGAATGTTAAATGATGTCAAAAATATATTTATTGACACAGAAAGATGTTCATAATATACTAAGATATATAAACATATATATCTACATATATGTGTATATATAGATATAGAAATTACTGAATATTAAAATTGTTTTAAAGACTGGATAGGATGATGCTTGAAAAGTTTTACTTTCTAATAAATGAAGAGGCACTATATTTCTGTCATACTAAATCAGCTCTAACCATTTAAAAAATGTGAAAGCATCCTTTCAGAACACAGCTAAAACAGCTCTTACAAAACAGTTTGTAGGCATAAATTTGTGACAATGATCTTATTTTACTGTAATAAAAAATTAAAGCTAGTGTTTATTCAGTGCATAATTCAGTGCAGGGATCAGGCAATTTCTAAGTGCTTTATATGCACTGACTCATTCAGTGGCTACAAGAATTCTATTACGTAGGTAATTACAAACATTTCTGTTTTACTTAGGAGAAAACTGAGGAAAGGGCAAGTAGCTTGCCCAAGAGATCACATGGCTTTTTTTTCCCCTCTTGAGGTAGGTCCTCACTATTGTAGCTCAGGCTGGCTTCTGGTAAAGTCAAACTTGGGCAGTCTGACTATGAAGTCCATGGACCCACCCCCAAACTGCTCAGTTTTCAAAGAGGAAACATTCTACTTCTACCCAACGCCATCAATGACTTAATAAAAGACAAAAGGTTACAAGTAAGTAGCTAAGATCACACTATAAAGGAGGACTCTGTGTAAAAGATTCATTTTCATGCAAACTATGGACGTCCTAAGTTCTAGAACCCCACAGGGAGATCTTCTGGATACAGAACTCCCATTCTCATTCTTTTCTAAATGATACATATGGAGACTTTATTGATATGGTTTTGTGTGTGTGTGTGTGTGTGTGTGTGTGTGTGTGTGTTTTGATTTTTTGAGAAAAGGTCTTACTCTACAGCCCAGGTTGATCTTGAACCCTTTGGGCTCCTTCTGACTCAGCATCCTGAGTGCTGGGATAATAGGTATGTACCACCATGCCTGCCTAATAAGCTTGTTGGTAAGTACTATAAGCTTTGCATATACAAATCAATCTTAATTAAAAAGAATATAATTTTTAAAAAAATTCACAGCTTTGTTTGTGGTACTGATTTGGTTTCTTCACAAATGTCCCATAACCATTTTCTCCTTCAGCTACTTTGGCCCTCTTTATAGTTCTGTCTGGGATGTCCTCTTCTACTTTTCTACCTCTTTGACTCCTACATTGACACTGATGCCCTTCATCACCTTCCTGTGAACCTCCCTGTCCCCTCTACTGAACTTGTGGGCTCTAAGAATCTGTGCCTATGACCATTTAGATGATTCTGCCAGTTATTATTTTATAGGCAGGCAACTGCCTGGTCTGTACAACTGTGGCAACTTTGAGGGCATAAACAGGTCTTTTGTCTTCAGCATAAAATTTCACATATTAATGGTTATTTATAAACATTTATGGGTAGTGAATTCATTTCTGAAAGAGAAACCACACATACAAACCCTTTCTTACGCTTCCTACAGCTACACCACTTCATAATTGGTAAGGAGAATTTACTCTCATCTAGTTTTTATTAAGCATCAACTTGAGTGAAGTGAAGGGCAAAAAGACCAGTTCCATGAATATCTTATCTTCTAAGAGCCTACATCACAAATGGAAAACAAATGAAAAAGATGAAAAGTGAAAGATGAAAGATAAGGGGCTGGGGAGATGGCTCAGAGGTTAACACTCTTGCAGAGGACCCAGGTTTGATACCCAGTACCCACATGGTGGCCAGGAGATCTGATGCCACTTCTGATCTCCGTGGGAATTGCACGACATGGGTGCACTTACACACATGCAGGCAATGCACTCATACACATAAAACAAAAAATAAAATACTTAAAAAAAGATGAAAGATAAATGAAAGTTTTGATGGAGAAAAAGGTACATCTTTGAAGGATTCTGAAAGTCTTCATGAAGCAGGTAGCCTCTGAGATAGGCCCTAAAGGAGAGAAGCAGGGAGAAGAAGAAGAAAAGAACATGAGAACCAGAGGCTTGAGAATGGAGCTAGCTTCTAGAGGAGGAGTAGTTCAAAGAAGAGTAGCATCTCAAGGCATTTCTTCTGCTAACCAAAAACAACATAGCTTGGTGCCTCAGCAAGTGAATCAACATGTGGGGTAGCATGTGTGGGGCTATAATTTGAGCCAGCCTTTTCCTTCTCACAGATCCTGTGGAGAGGATACACTCATATTCTTTCCATATGAACTGGGGCAGGGCCCAGAGAAGTACTTAGGATTGTAAATGATGATATGCATGCAGTGATGAGATAAAGCATGAAGTTGATATAAAGCAATTTAGATACCCTGTTAAGAACATCAAAATGCTGACTACACCCCCAAGTGCCTATTTGCCGGTTGTATTTCGGTTCTTACTTTATTTGTGTATGAGGCTCAATATCTTTCTTTTTAAAAGTACTCTTTCACTGGAGTGAACTCTATGCTCAGTAGAATATAACTCTTTTATGTTAAAATTGAATCAAATTAATTTTCTGTTTTCCATTAAAATTTTTTATTGATGTTTTTCCTTTGTGAATCTTGGTCCTTTGAAGTTTTAAAAGCAAACCAAAGATCTGTTAAATAATATTCTATTACTTGTTAGCTTATCTATGACTTTATTAGCTTATATAAACTCAATTCTGTCTGAAGTATTTCTGCTTGTGTTTGCGGGGGGGGAGGGGTTAGTGAGGGTGGGATTTCTGAATTACTAGTATTTTCCACACTATTTTAAAACTCATTTTCTCTACTATAATTTCTTGAGCTTTTTCATATGTACTGCCAATGAACTCCTACCGAAGGGGAATGCCAGTACTGCCTGCCTGGGAGGTTTGCCCTGCCTTGTATTCTTCTGAGTACATCTGCTGCTGAGTGTGGCCTCTGCTAGCTTTATGGATTTGAATGTTTAATAGGACCTTAAAAAAACCCACCCTCTGAGTGGATGCCACAGAGTAGGTAGTATCTGAAGAGATTTCTCATAGCTCACTGCAGGGATAAATATACTAAGAAAGGCTTCAATTGAGGGTAAGTAGATCCAAGTAGTCAGGGCAGCAAAGGAAGGGAAAGGGCATGGAGAGGAGGCAGGACAAATCAAACACATTCTTCTCTTTTGCATTTTCTTAGTCCTGGTAGGGTACACATTTATAGTCCTTTTGGCTCGTATGCCACCCCTAACATGTTCAGGGCACAGAAGGCACCATGTTCAGGGCCCCTATGCTAACCATATAAAGTCTCCTTATTCAAAGTGCTTGGGATCAAAAGTGTTTTGGATTTCAAATCCTTTTGGGTTTTTAAATATTTGCACACACACACACACACACACAGACACACACACACACACACACACATAGGGGATAGAATCCAAGTTCAAACACAAAATTCATGTCTTATACATAAATGTTACAAATATTCTAAAGGCAATTTTATTCAATATTTTCATGTGCCTGTGTTTTGACTGCAATCTGTCATGTGAGGTGAGGTGGAGAATTTTTCACTTGTGGTTTTATTTTGGCACTCAAAAGCTTGAAGATTTTAGAGCATTTTGGAGTTTTGGATTGGGGCTACTCAACATGTTCATCAAACTTACAAACTGCTGAACATGCCTTGACAAACAAATAGAAGAACTTCAAAGGGATTTGGAGCACTGTTTGATAATGGTGCCTCCTAGTGGATTAAGAAAACTTTCTGTTACAAAGGACAGCAAATGATCCTAACAGGAGCCGCAGACCTCTGGAGTTCTCATACCTGTCTAGAGTTCTGTGAACTTCCAAGGCAGAAAAGAAGGCAGATGGGAGCAAAGTCCCTGCTCTAGCATATTCCTGATTTGCTCTCACTAATCTTCACAGTTGCATACCTATCTCCCCTACCTCCAATCATACAAGAAGGTCGAGGGTCCTCCATGTAGAAATTGTGAGTCACATCACAGAATCTTTTCTGAGACAAGGTCTCACTCTGTAGCCCAAGCTGGCCTTTAACTCACTATATAACCTAGGTTTCGAAGCTATCATTATTTCTATGCTTAAAATGAGGTCTTCAGATTTCAACCATGACACTGGTTACTGAGTAGTTCCAGTTCTGATTGCACATGGCAGTATCCAAAGTCCAAGGCCTTTGAGTCTCTTTTCTACCCAGCCCTTTCCCCCCAAATCTTTTATCTTCATTAGTTCTAAAGTGTAGTGGTTGTGTAAATACCTTATTTGCAATTCTTTACCTTCAGGATGTATTACTTCAGTAGTTATAAACACACTTCTTTTCAGGTTTCTTAGGCCTCTAATCTAGTCCTGCTTATCCCTTTGGTTGAGAGCTGGAACTGAACCTCTACCACCCAAATCAACCACTGTACCAGACTGATTTCAATTTTTCTTTTTAAATTTATTTTTTATGTGTATGAGTGTTTTGCCTGCATGTAAGTAGTGCACCTATGTGTACCCTTGGGGGCTAGAAGAGGGTGTTGGATCCTCTAGAACTGGAGTTACAGAAGGTTGTGAGCCACTGTGTAGGTGCTGGAAACTGATCCATGGTCCTCAGCAAGAGCAGCCAGTGCTCTTAACTGCTGAGCCGTCTTTCCATTCCCAGAGTTCTTCTCATCTTGCCTAATTTTTTTCTCTCTCTGTTATATGTACATGTTTGTTTGGGTGCCTATGTGTTAGCACATGAGTGAAGGTCATAGATCAAGGTTCCCTGTCTTTCCTGATTGCTTTCCGTCTTATATTATGACACAGGGTTTCTCATTCAACCCAGAGCTCCTAGATTTGGCTGCAGTGGTTGGCTACTGAGCTCTATAGATCCACCTATCTCCACCCCAGCACTGGGGTTACAGACATGTGCAGCCACACCTGACTTTTATACATGGTTGCTGAGGATCTGAACTCAAGTCCTCAGGCTTTGCATGGCAGGCACTTTACTGACAGCGTCATCTTCCCAGCCCCTAAATTCTTATATCTGATGGGGTGAATGTATATGGTTATTCTTAAGTTTCTTAAGCTCCTCTTGCCATTTTTATCATAGAAATATGTTTTTCCTCTTGCTTTCCAAAAACTTCTGTTCATTCAAAGGCAAGGTCATGGCACTGTCACCACTAATGACAAAGTTCCTAGAGAGCATATAGATACAAAGATCACAGAGTTTCTGTGTGGTATCCTGTGGAATCAAGGACTCGGGGTCTTTCATAGTTCTATTTCTGGAATGTCTTCTGTTTATCTGTTTTATCAAGCATTTGAAGAACTGTAAATAATCATGCCAGCCTTGATATGCCCCTGCAGATGAAGAAAGTGGGCTAATTTGGAAAATGATTTCACCTTAAACATAGCAGAGATTATGAAATAATCATGTAGTTAATTATTGGTTTTCTGTTTTTGTTTGACTTGTCATTTACATATTGAAATCAGACTAACTGGTTTAATTCTTACTTCTAGGCAAGTTCCTAGCTAAAATAAAATGTTCATGTTGGTACTTATAAAACTATAGATGTATAAATACAAATAAAAACAGGTGCGAGTATTGGTATCTGCTTAAGCCTTAATTGTTCCAATGTAGGAAGAAATACAATATAATTACTACTACATCCTCAGAAGAACATCTTATGTGCTTGGGAGTTGTTTCTAAGTTTCTGACATTATGAAGAAAGAAATTAGGAGTCCTTGAATGTTCAAATAACATTATGGCCAATTTGCAAACAGCAAAAAAAAATCTGTTTACATGAACAAATAAAAGCCGACAGTTAACTAAACGGATCCTTTGAGTATTACAGGAACACACAGAATCCTAAAATTATTATCTTTATATACTATGAATTTTACATTAGTCACTCCTCTGGGATTAAAATACTGGATGTTCCTGTTAAATGTAGGTATGTTAATAGCTAATACCAAAGATTTACTGAGCATTTAACTACACGCCAAGCACCATTTTAAGCGGTTTGCAAGTATTAATTTACTTAATCCCCATAACAATGCCAGGAGACAAACACTATTTTGCAAGTAAAGAAATTGAAGCATAATACAAATCTTACATAATTTGTCCAAGGTCACATGGTTATGAAGTAGCATAGCCAGAAATTGCATGTAAGCAATGGGCTCCAGAATTCTGAGCTCTTTACCTTTCTAATCCTGAGGCTCTACAATACATAGTGTTTATGACAAAGACAATGAAGATTATAAGACTACTTTTCCATTTCATTTCATTACATTTTCACAAGTAGGTAAAGTAGAAATTGAGGTGCTAAGGTGCAAAATGGACCGTGTGTTAGTAACACCTAAACTTTACCTCTATTTCAGATCCTTCTTATGGAGGCCAGCCTCATAAAGCAGCTTTTATTGAACACCTAAAGGTGGGTGTTCTATAATCACCACAAATGCCAAGCATCTAAGAGTTGATGAACAATGTCTATCCCCAAAGCTTATTTCTATCTGAGGAGCTAGTGTTTCATCACCTTGGAATAATTTGGGCTATAACATCTCTTCAGAAGGCCTTTCCCCTTCATCACTTCCTCTAGGCTCAACTTCTAGAATTCCTGTTTTGAATATATGTTCGACATTCTCCAACTGGCCTCCATGATTCTCAACTCCTCTTTTTCTATTTAAGATTTTTAGTTAACTATTCTTTCTTTATATTGAGTCTTCAATACTGCCTTTCAACTGGCCCATGACAATTCTGAAGACAGACAGACAGACAGGCGGGCAGACATACACATGTATACATATACGTTAACACTCTCCCTAAGGTTTTTTCAGCATTTACCAAATAGAATAGACTCTTGTTCTATGGTTGTTACTCCTTATGTCCATATTTCTTGGGGACTTCAAAGTCCCTTTTTATTATTCACACTTTCTGGAGCTCAAATTTCCTGTACTGAGTGTATTTCAGGTTATTAGCATGCAGGTGCATCTTTTAACATCTTAGTTTGAATACTGATCTTAAGTGGGGGTTTCTTGGTTTTTTTTTTTCTTCTTCCTTGAACTACTCCTTCATACCTGGTAGTCAGGGCTCTTCTTAGCCACAGCCACAGCCACAGCTCAGGATCTCTGTCTATCTCCTGACTTCACTCAGTAAGCCTGACTTCCCTGTAGGAGTTTTCGGTTCTTATTACAATGAAGAAGTTGAACTCCAAATTGCATCTTGTCTGGAATTCTTGATGGACTTTTGTTTCTACTACTACTACTACTACTACTACTACTACTACTACTACCATTTTTCATAGTGAGTTTAGAGGTTTCTCTCTCTGTACAAGTCTGGTTCTATTCTTACTTTGGCAAATGTATTGAGATGTACTCTATCACCTATAGAATCAATTTTCCAGATCAATTTAAGGTCACCCCTGAGAAAGGGCTTCCACGAGCATCCTATCTAAAGCAGTACTCTTTCTCCTTTAACTCTTATCATGCTCTATCTTTTACCTGGCCCCACTTCCTAATGGCACATTCAGTAGTTATTGTTACTGCATATTTGTTTGTTAGTCTCTTCTACTAGATCATTAAATCTCATGTATTCACGGAGTTTGAGATGCTCACTGTTAAATCTTCAGCACTTAGAACAGTGCTTGGTACACTGTAGACATTCTATAAGTACTTGCTGAAAAGATGGATTAAAAAACCTTAACAAAGATATCAAAAGACTTAGACATAGCAGAACAATTAAGAGTGAGGGCCTTAGAGTCTAATTGCTTAAGTAAGAACTCTAGTTGCAACACACCCATCTTGTAAACTTGAGCAAGCCACAACTGCCTAAGTTTCAGTTTTTTCCTCTGAAAATGAGCATTGCAATGAAAGCCAGTGGGTTATTAAGAAGACTTAAAGGTCAATAAAAATATAAAATACAGCATGTAGTTGCACATATTACCAATGGTTTGATTATTACACATACAAACTTATCTCCAGTCATGTTCTTGTCTTACATGTTGCTTCAAAGTAATAACCTATCATTGTAAGATGTGACCCCAAGCTTAGACATTGATTCACATTTCTGGCCATGCCACATTCCACATGCTTGTTCTGCCTGTACTATCTATCCTTTTTCTCATTCATGCAGTCAAGTCTGTCATCCATAGTCTATTAAATTTACCTACCTAGATTGCCAGACTAGCATGGAAACAACGATTTGTCCTAGTTGGACATAGAAAAAAAAATCCCTGATTCAAAAGAAGTCTATCCACAGTGGGTCAAGTAAATAATCTATGGCATTAGGTTCTAGAAAACAAGGTGGAAAGTGAGACAATCAGATAAATCTATTAGTATTTTTTATCTGCATTTAGAGTGTGAAGTAAGAGATGTTCAAGGCCATTACTTAGGCTTCAAGGTCATACAAATTTGGGAACTAGGGAATTTGTTGGGGAGGGTGTTTGTGTACAAGCTCTTAAATGAACAGGCAAAGCTGGTCTTCTTAGAGGACAGTAAATGCAAATCCCAAAAACACTCAAGAAGGGAGTAGTAACTTTGATTCCTGTGATTTTCCCTGTCTCCCAATTCCCGTGAGGCCTAGCTTCACTCTAATTTTCTTCTCTAAATTTCTTGAGATTTCTGTGCTTTTATATTTTAGCTACTCTTGTGTAGTTTATCCCTGCCATTACCACCTGGTAAACTCCTGGTCACTCTGGCATCATCCCTTCTATGATGGTCACTTGAAATCTCTGTATCTTTCCAAGATCTGTGTTCCTAATTCATGTGCTCCACTTCCTGTTTGAACAGCTTCATTCAGATGTCTCACAGAGACTTCAAATTCAACATGTCCAAAATGTACTTAACCTCCTACTTATAGAATTGCCCAGGTTAGACAATGGCACCGTTACATACTGGGTGCTCAAGCCAGAGATGGACAGTCAACTTTGGCTCCTCCTCTTTCCTAAATGCGGTTCCTTCCAGCCTATGTTTACTTCCTTTGTTCTATACTGACATTTATCTATCCTGGCCATCAGTGTCCATATTGAACTACTTGGATAGCCTCCCAATTCTCCCTGTATCCAAATGTGTTCTTCCTAACCTCACAGCTGCAGTGTATCCAAACGGTTCTTTAAAAATGATACTCTGACCACATATACCTTGTGATGGTATCACTTCTTTTGGATAAAACCTCAAATCCTCATCATGTCTTAAAAGGCTCATCAAGAGCTTGCCTCTACTTCCTGTAAATCCCTTGATCCCTGAATGGTGTGCTTGAGAACTATGAAGAATATAGTAAAGACAAGCAGTACTCTTTATAGTCTGGCAGAAAGGAAGAGGAGTATATATTTTTTATATCCTTTACACGATTCAATGATGCTGTTGACATTCAAAATCAACAATGGCAAATATTTCAATTCTTTTGGATCCAGTGATTTTATAGTAATCACAAACCCACTCTATTAACAACATGCTAATCAACTCTACAGATACAGATGAAGTTCATAAAACACATTATAATTTTTCTCTGACCATCCTTGTCTAGACACATACATAAAAGTACAATGTTTTATAATAAAGTATATACTAATTAATATAACTGAGATTAGCTTTGGTTTTATAATCATAATGTAAAATCAAAGCTTACATTTTCAGACAATGCTGGTGGTATAACATTATGGAAGAAATTTGACACTAGCAACAATATGAAATGATGCCTGCATAACATTATTCATATAAAAGAATAACAATGGAAATAACCATTCCAAATGGAATATTTGGGAAACAACCCAAATAGTCAAAGGAGATTTCTGTGTCTTTAGGAGTTTGCTAGTTTTGTCTAGTTCATTCCTAGTTATCACCTAGTAAACTCCTGGTCATCCTTCCAAATCTCAGTATTCTGAGTGATTTCCAAAAATGGAATATTTGGGAAACAACCCAAATATCTCCTAAAAGAGGAAAGGTTTAATGACTATTCTATACCATAAATGGAATACTAAACAGGTATAAAAATGTCTACATACTGCTATGCAGTGATTCAGTGTTTTCCATATTCTTAAAGCACAGAGTCAAGGTTTAGCAAAAAGTATATGAGAGTGTATAAGAATGGTGCAAAACATAGCTATTCTTATATGGTCAAATAAGCATAATGGAAAAACAAAAGTGTTTTTAAGTTTCCACTAGGACAAGAGCGTAAGTGGGACTGAGGGATGTAAACCAGATCTTTCTCAATGAACTCTATTTATAGGTTTAACTTTGTAATCATGTAAATGTTTTCAATAATCTAAAACCAAAATTTAAGTCAAAAGAAAAAAAAAAGGCAATCCTGAAAATTAAAAAACAAAACAAAACGGATACAGGTATCCAAGTAACACTATTGTCATATTCTTACTGTGGCATTGTACTTGTTTTGCAGAATGCTAATGTTTGGAGGAACTAGGCAAATCTACAAGGATCTGTTATATTTCTTATAGCTACATGATAATCTATAAGCATCTCAGTAAAAACTTTAATCAAAAACAAATAAGTCTAATGACATCTATATCAAGTTTGTGGCATAACTACAAAAAGGAGACATTTTGAGTAACTTTAAAACTTGCCATGGTGACTGTGCACC
Source organism: Eospalax fontanierii (assembly GCA_035773235.1). Lineage (NCBI taxonomy): Eukaryota > Metazoa > Chordata > Mammalia > Rodentia > Spalacidae > Eospalax > Eospalax fontanierii. The sequence goes on from CM069525.1 coordinate 40,254,508, forward strand.
TATGTAGGGATATACCCCAAGGAGAAAAGAAGTGCAACGAAATATCAATCTACATTCAGCAGCCCTACTTTTACCATATATTTAAATTAGTGGGATGAAGCGAGTAAGTGTGTTAATGTGGTAAGGAACCAAGAATTCGTTAGAGATATGATTTTAAAGTATAAAGTTGAAAAAGTGTAATAAAATTCTGCAATTTTCTTACTAAAAAACAATGAAAATTTCAAATGTAGAAGGTATGAAACCGTCTTTATTCATTACTCTGTTCCAAAAATGGTTAACATACCGGTCAGTTTTGTTACCTTTATTCTTGTAATGGGGACCTACCTTCAGCCACATTCCCACAGAAATGGAATGATGGCCTGACAGTAGGGACAGGAGGGAGGACCCAGTCACTGACCTAGATAACCCTATTTTCCTTCTGGCTTCACCTTGTTTCTTTTCCCTCCTGAACTCTCCTGAGTTTTTCTCCCTTAAGTTATCTTGGTTCCTGGGAACAGAGTTGAATGATGAACATCTTAAGATGAAAGACTCAAAGTACCCCTAAGCAGGAGTGATCTTTCTGATACATGGCTGACTTTAGGGGACAAGGCAATAATCAATCAGACCATGTCAGACCAAGATGACTTGGAGTGCCACTACAGAAACTCCTCATCATTATTTTTGCTTCTCTTTCCTATTTAATACTCCTGTGAGTTTTCTGACGACAAATTTTTAGGTCATTAGACTTTTATTTTTTCTGGTGTGGTCACACTGTTAATAAACCTCCTTTCTGCTTTCATCATTGCTCAACTCTTTAATTGGCTTTTGGGGACAGGTGGCTGAGCCTAGTTCATTGGGACTCCCTGGAATTGGGGCTTTTGCCCTAATTCTGATATCATTCCAATGCCATTGCTCACTCCTTGACTGATTTTGAGATGAATCTCAGACATAAATAACATGCAATGTATAAACATTTCAGTACTTGTTTCCAGACAAAAAGCGCTGTTTGGGGAGTGTTTTTTTTTTTTTTTTTTGAGACAAAGACTTACAATGTGGTTCCTGACTGGTTTGGAACTTGCTCTGCAGAGCTGGCCTTGAACTCACAGAGATCCACCTGCCCCTGTCTCCTAGAATTAAAAGCGTGCACCACCACACCCAGCAGGACCCCTTCTCTTTCTCTATTTTTTGGTAAAATAATTGTAATACCTAAATTACATATTAAAAAACCAACAAAGGATTTTAGTATCTAGTAACTGTGTTATCTAATAAATGAAAATCTTAATTGCTAATGTAAACTGGAAATAATGGAGTAACTCATGGTTTATTTTCCATTCGTTTGGTTTTAATTACAAACAGCATCAAAAATGTTTATGGTACCAAGTGCTGTGCGTTCAAGGCTGGAGATACGGTAGAAATGAAGATATGGCTTTCCCTCAGGGAGCACTGTGAAAGACAATTTTATATTTACATATAAGTTGCACAAGAATATACTGAGCTTCTGTAAATGTTTCAGCTAATTTTGCTTAGGACTAATATCTTAGGTTAGAGTTTCTTAGTTTTTCCTTGTTTTTAAAGACCACAATCATTTTAAAGAGCACTGACAAAGACTTTTGTAAAATGTCAACTAGGTGTTTGATTACTTTTTTCCTGCCTTGATCAGTACTGTGGATTTTTTTGGGGAAAAAGCATCAGAGGAGATGTCTTTCTTATCACATATGAGAGGGTGCTCAAGGGAAGAGGGAAATTACCTACTTAGGGCACCTGGGATTCCTCTGAGAGCGCTTTGTTTCTTCTTTCCCCTGTATTGTCTACTTCCTCATAAGCAATATGGACTCATATCTACTGCATACTTTGTGTTCTAATCCAATAGTACTTTGTCCAATTGCTCTAGGTTTGGCCATTGGAGACACTTTCAGATTTGTTTCTGGGCCTCTGTGATATGCACATATCCATTTGAGCACTTTGTTATTTTCAGGCACTATAAGATGCTTCAGGTTTATCTTATATTTCTGTCTCACTCCCAGAATTAATAATCATTTGTTCTAGAAGCCCTGGCTCCTAGGTATTTAGAAATGAAGGTCTGGAAGGGTGTGTACATATTAATAAACTATATGAGGTCTACCCTTGAACTCCAATGCAGGATTACAGGGTTCATGCTAGCCTTCCCTCTTGCTTATCTGTAACTTCCTCTGACAGAATTTCAGCCCCTTGTGTGTGTGTGTGTGTGTGTGTGTGTGTGTGTGTGTGTGTGTCTATCAATCAACCAGCAAAACAAACCCACATCATAAACAAAATTAAAGAAGCAAAATTTTGGGCAAACATTTGCAAATACATGAAAAAGATAAATACCATCAGAAAATAAAAAAAATTCTTTTAAATGGCAAAAACCTAAAGAAAGTGACTGGAAAAGAAAGAAATTCGCAAACACACTCTAAACTATTTTATGGCACGAATGACAAAATTAATGCAAATTAAACCAAAACACCATTTAACTTATTAAATGTAAACACAGAGGCTGGAGAGATGGATCAGTCCCTAATGTACTTGTTGCAAAAGCAAGAGAACCTGAGTTTGGACACACGAAAACCCACAGGAACTGTGGCACGTGTCTGTAACCGCAGCACTGGCAGGGCAAAGATGCGGGGATCATGGGGTTCCTTGGTCAGTCAGTCTAGGCAATAGATATGCTTCATGTTCAGTGAAAATCCTGGTCTCAAAAAACAAGGTAGAGGAAGACAATAGACATTGACCTCTGGCTTCCATGTGTACATGCATGCAAACACATATGTACACATATATAGAAAGTATGGGTATTTATGGAAAGTAATGTGAAACTACATAAATACTTTAAAATATATTACTATAGTACAGTTCTGAGAATCAGAGTCTTCTTTGCCCTTAAGCCATTTGCTTATACAGAAAAATTCTCTACTCTCTAATACTAACCTTGGGATCTAAAGAGGTAGGAGTGCACTGTAAGTAAACAGCCCTTCCATGGATCTGCAACCCCAAATTACATCTAAATGGCTGGGAAAAGCGAAAATTTGAACTTTGATTAAGACAGATTCAAAATCCTAGCGCCTGAAGATATCTAGCAGCAGAAAAAAAATCTTCCTTTGAGGAAAAATGGAGTTATTTTTAGGTTAGTAGGTATCAACATAATTTCCAGCAGAAGATCAAAATGAATCAGGCACTTGAATGGATGAGAGATCTTGACAAAGACTCAGCAAAAAAACCAAACCAAACCAAACCAAACCAAACCAAACCAAATCAAACCAAACCAAATCAAACCAAACCAAATCAAAGAAATCAAAACAGACAATAAAGCAAAGCCTCAAGGAGTCCTCCACTACAAGGTTATTAAATAATGAAGCTTACTATGTTTTCAGAATACAAAAATCCAGCTTTAAGTTTTTCATAAGAAATTAAAAATGATAATATATAATATAGAAAATTAAAATAATTCGAAACTATAGAACAAAAAGTGTAATTAAAAATTGACAAGGGAGATTAACAGCAGATTAAGAAGAGATGAAGATAAAATTAAAGACCTGGAATGGAAGGCAGAAGAAACAAAAGAAAAAAAACCCCAAACTACAAACTATAAAAAAGAATTTAGGATGCACACAGAATATCATATAAGGGTTATCTTTTAAGTATATGTAACTGGGTCATAAACTGATGAGTAAAAGGGACAGAGGCAATATTTGAAGAGATAATGGCTGAGAATTTTCCATAATCCATGAATAATATCAGCAGTGATTAAAGATACTTAAAGGACTTAAGGCAAGATTAAAACACACATGCACAATTCTTAAGATATAACAGAGAAAACTTCAGAAAACAAAAAGATGAAGCAAAAATCTAATAACCTGAGGCTAGAGAGATGGCTCAATGGTTAAGAACACTGGCTGCTCTTGCAGAGGACCCAGGTTTGGTTTCCAATACCCATTCCAGAGCCAGAAATGGCAGATTTTGAAGCAGAATTCTCCACATTAATGGAAGCTAGAAAATGTCAGAATGGCATTTTAGGTCTGAATGCCAATCTAGAATTCTGTACTCAGTAAGCAGACTCGAGTCTAAAGGGAATATGAGAAACGTTTGAAACTAATAAAAATAGAAGACTGTACCTAGGAGACTGACACAAGGAAAACAAACCCAGATAAAACCATAGATATGCTGAAAGAAGAAAGAAAAAAGATGTTTAGTACGTGGGCAAGTCTAAATGAATAAATGAAAGAAAAAAGAACGGTATGAATATATGCCACTTATGTTTTGTGTATATAACTATTAAAATTCATGAGAAATGATGATAAGTCAAGGGAAGTATTAAAGGAAATGAGTGTGTTCTACAGAGTTTGTACTATTAAGACCATAAGTGATTATAAATATTAGAATATGATGGGTTACAGAGCATATTATAATTTCTGGGTTACACACTAAAATCACAGAAAAAGTATTTAAGTTCCCAAATTAATAGAAGGAAAATATAATGACAAAAGATCTAAATAAAGGGAAATTAGCATGCAACAGTTGGTACAAGTAGAAAGCACATAAGAAGGCCCCACATATAAATCAAAATAGGGTCATCAAGATGGCTCAGTGGGTAAAAGTGCTTGCTGCCAAGCTATGCCTGATGACCTGAGTTCAGGTCCCAGGACAGATAGTGGGGAGAATTGACTCTCACAAGTCGTCCTCTGACCTCACACACACAGAGACACAATATAATATAAAATATTTAAAAGCACATTAAAATATAATTGTGAATAAACTAAATGCTCCAATTAAAAAACAAAGATTGAGGGGCTGGAGAGATGCTCAGCACTTAAAGAGCACTGGCTGCTCTTGAAGTAGATCCAGGTTCAATTCCCAGCACTCACATGGTGACTAACAACTGTCCCTAACTCCAGTTCCAGGGGATTTGACGCCCTCTTCTGACCACCATGGGCATTGCATGACATGGGTGCATCTACCTACATGCAGACAATATAATAATACACATAAAAATGTTTTTGAAAAAAACAAAGATTGAGAAGCTAGAATAAGACAATGTAGCATTCTGTCTTTAACAAGAAAAACATCTAATATACAGGGATGCAAAAAGGATGAAATTAAAAGGAAAAAAGCTCTAAAAAATAAGCTTCAAGTAGAAAGTTGGAGATAACCATTATTGAAAAAACAACACACAATACAAAGGATGTATGAAACTGTAAGTTACTGAAAAAGCTAATAAAACTGGTAAGTAGCAAAAGAGACAAAAGAAAAAGCAAAGACATAGATTACCAGTTATTAAAAATGAAAAAGGGCTGGCTTGACAGCTCAGTGGATAAAAAGCTCTTGATGGCAAAAGCCTGACAACCTGAATTCAGTTCTCAGAACACACATGGTAGAAGGTGAGAACCAACTCCTACAGTTGTCCTTTGACTACCACATGTGCACTATGGAATATACACACACAATAGATAGATAAAAAATAAAATGTAAATTAAAGAATAGAGAATGATAAAGATAAGATCATAGAGCCCAAAGAAGAACTATGAACAACTTTATGCCCAAACGGTTTCAAAATACAGATAAAACCAACTTCTTTCTAGAAAAACACAATTTACTAAAAATGTCACAGTAATGACTAGAACTTGTGAATATTCCTATAAATACTTAAAGACTTGAACTAGAAATAAAAAGCTCTTTTCACATGAAAGTCTGGGTGTATGTTCTATCAGTCATATATAGAAGGAAAAGAAAAGCCAGTTAAATAAGACAGGGATCTTTGATTCATTTTATGAAGCTAATGTAATCTAGATATGAAAACCTAGTATGGACACTACAGGAGAACTATAGCAGAATCTTCCAATAAATATATATGTTGGGCCAGTGAGATGGCTCAGTGGACAAAGGTAGCTGTCACTAAGCTGGGACCCACATGGTGGAAGGAAAGAACCAACTCCTGTGGGTTGTCCTTTGACCTCCACACAGATATACTTTCTCAATAAAATGTAATAGGATATTTAAAAAACTGGGGCAGGAGAAGTACCTCAGCGGTAAGAGCACTGGCTACTCTTGCAGAGGACCCGGGTTTGATTCTGAGCATCCACATGGTAGCTAACAACCATCTGTAACTCCAGTTGCAGGGGATCTGACGCCCTCTTCTGACTTCCACGAGCACTGCATGACATGGGTGCACTTACATACATGCAGGCCATACACTCATACACATAAAATAAAAATAAACAAAAAATTTTAAAAACCTATAAATATAAAAAGTGTAAATAAAATCCAGCAATATTTAAAAAGGATTATAGAGATCATTTATATATCATAATCAAGTTGGGCCAATCTAAGAATAAATAGATTCAGTGAATTAACAGATCAAAGGGCACTATAGTATTTGATCATTTCAATATCTCCAGGAAAAACATTTGATAAAATTCATTTTCTATTCACACTTATACAATATACAATATGTATATACAATATTTTTTTCTGGATGCTTTTTAATAGTAAAGGTAAGAAAGTGAAATAAAATGTAGAAGAATTGTGGGCTATTGAGATGGCTCAGTGAGGAAAGCTTGCCACTGAGTCTGACAACCTGAGTTTGATGCCTGGAACTATGTGGAAGGAGAGAACTGCCTCTTGTAAGTTGTGCTCTGACTTCCACACATACTCCATGTCTTATATGGCCCCCTCACCATAAATAAGTAGATATAATAAAAAAGAATTGAGAAGGAATAAGTCTGATTATATTCAAATGATATGATCATACATATAGAAAATTCAAATGATTCCATAAATTAATCATTGGAATTAATGAAGCCTACTGAATAGAAATGAATACAGTTAGTACAAGGAAGGAAGACAATGAGGAAGACTCAACTACCCTTAAAAGCAAATACCCGAGAATAAGTCTAGCAAAACATAAATTTAATACAGATGTTATTATGATCTAACATAGATGTTGGATCAAAGAATAAATCTAACATAGATATAAAACAGTCTCCATAGATAAAGCATAATTGAGATAAATCAAAGAGCTAAATGAGAAGATGCTAAATTCATGAATTCAGTACCAATATTGTCAAAGCAGGTCAATTATTCTCAAATTGTTACAAAGATTTAATGTGAACATCATGTCAAAACACCAATGGTTCTTTTTTTGTGGAAACTGAAAAACTCATTCTAACATATTTACGGGAAAAACATACTTGAAAAATAATATAGGTGGAAGGACCTGCTCTCCAAGTTACCAGAGCATATAAAGCTATGACTAATAACATACTCTTAGCATAACACCAGGCAAAGAAGCCAGAGTTGAGCACAGAAACTATCAGACATAATGGATGATTGATTTACGGCAAACATGGTACGTTGATAATTGTGTGGGGACAACTGAATCTCCATGTGGAAAGAAGTGAAACTGGATGGCAACTTCATAGTATACCTCAAATCAGTATCAGATGGATGATAAAATATAGCAGAACATCTGATTTGTCTAATGGTTGATGAACACTTCTTTATTTAAAAAGTTTTTGATTTATTTTACATGTATGAGTGTTTTGCCTGCATGTAAGTGTATCATGTGCATGTAGCGCCCATGGAGGCCAGAAGAGGGTGTCAGATCCCCTGGAACTGGAGCTAAAGATGATTGTTCACTGCCATGTGGGTACCAGGTACTGAACCCAGGTCCTCTAAAAGAGCAGTCAGTACTCTTAACTGCTGAACTGTCTCTCCAAAAATGTTAATAATAAGCAAAATCATTGATGAATCACACTATATTAAAAGTACCAAAGTTTGTCATTGAAAAAAATACATTAAAAGAATGATAAGATAGGACTCCCAGTGACAATCAGGGGAGAGTAATCAGGAGAAAACCTTTATAAAATTCTAATGCATAACAGTACTAGGAAAGATATACAGTGCATGTAATAGCTACGAGAATAAAAGGGGAGTTTTGTTAGTAAGGACTAACAACAGGCTTAAATGATCGCAGTCCCAAGAAAACCAGGACACAGTCATAATTCGTTGGTGAAGGATGGGCTTATGCATATATTTTAGAAAATGGTTTGGTATTTTCTAAGAAAACTGAAGTTATATTTAAAAATTTGCCAATCCTTTTTAGGAAGATATGAATGTATACTCAGGTGCATGTACAAGACTGTTTAGAACAGCGCTGTTCAAAATAGCCAAATCTAGAAAGCACTCAGATACACACTAACCTGAAAATGACTAAATAGTGAAAGTTTGTTCATTGCAGTACTATGTGGTAATGAAAAGCAATAGCTGCATAAGGCATGGGTCCTGGATGGCTCTTACACACCTAAAACATATATGATTCTTTTTGAAATATTTTAAAAATCAACACTGAATTATATTATTCAAGGATGCTACTCTGGATGACAGAGATATAAAATATATGAAAGCACAGAAATGATATTCAGGTGAAAGTTACTTCTGACAGAGGAAGGGGCTGTGATCACAAAGGATTAGAATTACGGGGCTGTAGAAGCACTGGCACTAAAAAACATCTTGACTTGGATTATAGCTACAGTTAGCTGGATGTTAATTTTACAATAATTCCTCAGGATGTGTATGCATGTGCATGCATTGTTCTAAATACATGCATGGAAAGTTAAATCTATGAGTAATGTGTTTATTTATACTCATATACAGCTTATGTGGTAGTACTGTTTAAGTTATCATGTATGAGAATATTAATTGTAAAGTGTCTGTGGAGTATTCAGTCATAAATGGGATAACTATATTATACCCCCTCTTCCCAAGGCTCAAGAAGTATTGTGGAAGAAGGGGTAGAAAGATTGTTAAGAGTCAGAAGTTGTGGAAGACTGGGGCTAAACCACGTCTTCTGAACATAACAGGGACTGATATACTCATGAATTCATAGCAGCTGTGGTTGCCTACACAAGACCAAGTCAGTCAACATTCTAGTATGGAGGCGGCAAGGACTCACAAGCCCCTACTCCTAGCTGAGGAGCAGTTACTGGACTGATGACTGCTGAGGAAGGGAGAAGGGAGAGTCAGTTTTCTTTAAGGGTGTGACCCCTGGTAGGTGGACCATGCTCCAGTGAATGGCCCCATGCCCAGGAGTATGTATATGGGTAGCATAAATTGGACTCAGTGGATTATTATTTTTTTTAAAGACATGAAGTTGGGAGAGGGTAGGGATGTGGGGGGTGGATTTGTGAAGAGTTAGAGAGATGAGCGTGTGAGGGGGTAAATATGATCAGCATACACCATATGCATGTATGAAGTTATCAAAGAACAAAAATATATTAAAATAATATTAATCATAACATTTCTAATAGAGAAAAACAAAGTAAATGTCCACTTGAGGGAAATTATCAGATTAAATATAGCACATGAACACATTCAGGCAGCTTATAGCAGTCATAAAATATGCTTAAAAATTCAATGCCAGAGTAAAATGCTTATTGAAAAAATTAGGAAACAAAATCAAACATAGAAAAGGAAAATTTCCAAAATCTCTGCTGATTAATTTCTGTGAGTGACATTACTTTTGTCATAACTTTCCATCTTTTCTGAATTGGTACAAGGTAGGTATATTATAAAGGTTATATATACTAAAATTATTCTTAATTTTAATTTAAAAATTAACATATTTTTAAATGCTAGAAAATCAGTTAAATTTGCATCATGTTGTACAAGTATATCATTCATTCCAAATTATTTTATTTGCCTGCAGAGCAGATTTAATGTACTGTACAAAAAACTGCTAGTGTGAGAACTTCAAATGTAGTTCTAAAATAGTAATATCAGAATACGGTTTATTTTCAAATGCAGCATTCATAGCTTAAAATCTGTTCTATACTCTAACATCTCAATCTATGATTTGCTTTAAACATAGATATGGCTACCTAAAATGTTTTCTACTTCATATCAAAATGATGCCATACTTATATGTTAAAAACAAAAACAAAACCCAAAGCTTGTAATTATCTCCACAGGCGATCATATTTGGTTTGCAGATCTAGTTTATCAACTCAAAAACCCATCTTCCATTTATCTCTATTTTAGTTTCATGCAGAAGAATGAACATAGCAGGACTTGTGAATATTTGTCAGGCCTGCTTCTAATATTGGCTCTGATATGCAGGCATCTGGGAATGTGAACTTCAGAAGTTTCTACCTCACTAACTAAAAAGAGTGGCTCTTTTGAAAATTTACTTTCTGGGGGTCAAGGAGTTGGTACATACCAGGAAGAGTGTTGTGCCTATGTGGCCAGCTCCCAATACAAACTCTGGGCACTAAGTCTCTGAATGAGATTCTCTTCTTGGCAACATTTCACATGCTATCACAACTGATTGCTGAAGGATCCTTGGAAGCTTGTTCTTCAGATATCTACCTATGAACCTTTTCCTTTTGTTGCGATAAATGATAACTGTGAATCTGACTACATACTGACTCTTTTGAGCCTGTTTAGTCAATAATTTAGTGAATTACCCGAGAGTAGTCTTGGGGACCTTGATATAGTATTTAGAACTAAAATCAACTGAATATTTTGATACAGCGGGTCAAGAGAAATGTCAAATTTGCTGAACAAATAAGCAATTTGCATCACACATAAGAAAAAATCAAATAGATCATAGAAGACTATAAAAAATATAAAAATATGTATACATCTTCAAATAAATTAAGATGATACAGTTCAGATTTCTATTGCTTGATATGAAATAAAAGATACTTTCACTTAAGTGGCAAGTTTGTTGGTAAGTAATAATTCATTCCACTTAGTTTAATTTATTTCATGAACACCCTCATGCATAAATATCAGATAAAAATTAAAGTTAAAAAGCAGTTTCAGTCTATCATCTCTTTTGTAAGCTTCAAAAATACAAACTGAGAATATTATTTTAAAAGATAACAAACTATTGTTTTCATGTCAGATATTTTAAATTCACATTTAATTACTGGAAAAATCTCCTTGTGGTATATGTTATCATGCTATAATAAGGTAATTAAAATTCCTTTGCCAGCCAATTTAAGATTTATAGCTTAACTCAAGTACCAGACACTACTGAAGACAAGCCTGAATGTGTTACTTAGAAATAAACATTTACCCTTGAGGGGGTAACACAATTGAGTCCTATCTTCAAAACTGAATCTGTATTTTAAAATAGATTTTGGCAAATCACTGTGCCACGGGTTCAAATTTAAGCATAATCCCAAAGGAATGGATGTGGTACCATCACATCTACTTGTGTAAGAACCTACTGTGGGTGGTGGGGAAACAATGACATGAACTGTAAGTAGTGTTAACTGGGCTTTAAATGTTACTCAACCCACCCTGTTCTGTGAAGACCCACATTTGTTCAGATTGAATATCCTGGGACAGGACATAGGTATATGCTTGTCTAACAACCTGCACAAGATTTTCAAAGTTTTGAAACCTACTGCTCTAAATGTTTTCCAGCTCTAAAATTTTGGTTCTGTGAATCTTTGCATTTAACTATGTTTTCCAGTTATAAACCATTTATAATTAAGTGGCTCTCAACTAGTTTTAAGGGCTTTCTAATATATAAGCAACATAACTGTGCCGTGTAACTGCAGTTTATAAAGAGAAAAGGAGTGCTGGTCACATATAGACTGTGGCAAAGACAAATATGGATGTCAAAGTAGGAAACTTGCTGATAATCCAGTATGTTCTTTTGTCTAGCCTTTTCTCCACATAAATAAAAGCTTCTAAGTAGCCAAGAAACAAGTCAATGACCTAATTTCATTTTTTCCCTTTTAATTATCTATTCTGTCTTGATGTAACATCAGAAAACTGTGAAAAAGATCCAGCTCACTCATAACCTGAGCAACAAGCCCTCAAATACCAGGCACGGGAAACTAACTCCGGAGTAACTTAATCTCCATTGCAGCTGTAGACGCATCCTCTAACTTGGCCGGTAGGTGGAGGCACACGCAAGCGTACTGGCTTTGCTCTTTCATCCACAGGCGTTTAAACCTCAATAGTAATCTCTGTTTTGGGATTGTTGGTTTGAAACCAAGAGATCAAGGAAGATGAAAAAGCGGGGGATGGGGTGGTGGTCGGGGTGCCAAATATAACTGTGAAGGTGCATTTATAAAATAACGATAGAAGAATTTTGTATTTCTACTTTGTTTCTGGCCCTTTTAAGAACTAATTGCTAGTTTAGCTGTGAATTTATAATCTACTTGCAGATCCCTAGAGCTCATAAAATGTTCTAAATTTAGATAGCTGTCATTTAAGATTCATGTTAAATTAGGAAGAATTGAACACAAGTGACTATGATATTAAGGAATTATTGCTGATTTTGTTAGATATGAGAATAGCAATCTTTTAGAAGAGACTTTATCAGTTAGAAAACAAACAGGAATGTTCCTAGGTGAAACAAAAGTGCTTTACAGCTCTCTAGGGGAAAATGAGAACAGGAGAGGAGAGTCTGAACAGGAATGACAAAAGGTTTTGATAACCGTTGCAGCTGGGGTTGGCATTTATTATACTAGTCTCCATTTTCATTTGGAATTTTCCAAAATAAAAGGTGAAAAAAAGAGAACAGTCAAGTTCTAGTGACTTGGGCTAACATTTGGAGTAGACTACTGGGAAATGTTTATTTTTAATGAGGTGTTACCTGAAGATAGCCACTGGATTATTTTAACCACAGTGGCATCCAAGAAAATCAGCTAAAAAATTTCATATAAACCTCAACACTAGAGAAGTGAAATCCAGATTTTATGACAACAAAAACCATCTTCTCTCTAGTACACTGTCATTTTAGGACGCTTTACTACAAACAGTAAGAGTTACAAACTTTAGGTTAATTTGATTAATTGATTAAAATGCTGTGGTTTTTTGTGACTTGAGCTTGTCCAGTGTTCCTGCAATGTTGGATTAGTATTCAGTTATTCATAGCTTTACTGTATATTTAATAGCTATAGAACCTGCTGTGATTTTATCCCTCTCCATGTTCGTATTATAACTTGAATTTATTTTTTTTATCAGTATGGTGATGATTTAAAAATTTTATCCCCCCCATCTGCTCTCTGTGCTTGTTACTTTATAGTATATGATTAAATCTCCTTTTAGTTCTCTCAAAATAAAAATATGGTCAGAAGCAGATTTCTTGAGTGGAGGATAAAATTACATCAGAAAAATAATTTTTAAAGAATTATAATTTTAAAATTGGACAGGATATCAGAAACTTTCTCTAGTCTAAAAGTAAAAGCCAGAATTCAGCTCCCCTGGATGGGTACAACTCCTCTTGTGCATTTCTACTGTGGAAGTGTGTGGTCCATAAGCCAGTGGCTTCATCCATGGAGTAAATCTTATCATTAGACTTCTTCCTTACTTAGAGGTGAAGTCTGTCACTTGGTGATTCTAGTGATGGCCTGCAATTCTACACTGAACAAACATATAATCTTATATAGTATAATACTGCAAATAACTGAAGACACTGATTATGTTCTACCTATGGTGGGGACTCTTAGAACAAGAAACCAATATATTTCTGGGTACCTAAGCCTCCAGTGTTTTCAAGAGCTCCATTCGAGGGCCCTTAACTTGGAATTAGGTATGTCTAGAAATGCTTAAAGTCCTTCCAGGGGACATGTGAAGTGGGATTTTTAAAAGAATTTTCTTATTGTTGTTGTTGTTGTATGTATGCAAGTGAGTGTATATGTCTGAGTTCATGCCATGGCATGCAAGTGGAGGTCAGAGGACAACTTTTGTGAGTCATTTCTTGACTTCTACCTCATTGAGGAAGGGTATCTCTGGGTCTCTCTTGTTTCTGCTGCAACTGCATATTCCAGGCTGGCTGGCTGTGAGCTTCCAGGCTATTTTCCTGATGTGGGGATTGAACTCAGGTCATCTGGTTCACTCAGCAAGAGTTTTTACCTACTGAAGTCATTTTGCCATCCCCTGAACTAGGATAACTTGGTCTGTCAGAAACAAGTTATAGGATCTGATAGTTTTCCTTTTATATCTCCAGATCTACAATAGCTACTTCAAGAGATAACTCCTCTTCTATCCTGAAAAGTCTTTTACCTTCAGAGACAGCTGGGGAAGGCACAGCTCCTTCAGAGGGAGACACCTTGGGAGCAAAGCAGAGGCCTTCAGAAAGAAAAGGAGGCACTGCCTTATATCATCCACACAATGTGTGCATGGCAGAGACAGATCCATTCGGGAATTTGAAATCAATAGTCAGATGAATGACATTGGGATGTCTATTAACACTTTAATTTTACTTAAAAAATGAAGTCAGAATGCTTCTTTGACATAAAGTGAGTCTGACTGGGCTCTATGATTTGACAGTGAGGGTTCGCTCTGCTATGTACGTCACATAACAGATATTTCCCGTGGGGTAAAGATGATAAAAGAATAGCTACACAATTGAGAAACATGTTTAAAAGAACATTGAAGGTGCTGGAAGTGATATTCTTTTTTAATATTTTATTTATTATTTTTATTTTATGTGTATAAGTGCAATGCCTGCATGTATATAAGCGCACCTGTGTCATGCAATGCCCACATAGGTCAGAAGAGGGTGTCAGATCCTCTTGGAATTGGAGTTACAGGTGGTTGTTAGCCACCAGATAGTGCTGGCAATGAACCCAGGTACTCTGCAAGAGCAGCCAGTGCTCTTAACTGGCTGAGCCATCTATCCAGCCCCTGGAAGTGATATTCTTAAAATATGTTTTTATATATCAACTTACAGCAGGCCCGGCTCAGAGTTCTTCTAGCAGGTTTGCCAGTCAGTATTTTGAAGGCTGTGACTCTATGACAGAATTTCTAGGTTTTCCTCTTCTGGCTATCCTCTTCTACAAACATTGCAGTGTCCTGCTTACTATGAACACTCCAGGGTGAATGAACAGTGTGTAAGAACAGGAGTGTGGCTTTGCTTTGAATCTTACATACTTTCTAATTAATGTAGCCTAAGACTCCATTTAAGACTTTTTATTTAAGCTGTTATAAAGAACTAATTAAAGCATTTACATCTTTTTCCCATAAATAGTTATAATTAAATTCACACTGATGCTTGAACTTGCCTTAAATTTCCTTTTCTTTGTTTTAGTTCTTTGCATACAAAGTTGTAAGGCATTTTCATATTTTGATATAGAAAGTCAATGTGTTCGATAGCCCTCTGTAGGGGGCAATTTATGAAATACATCTTAGGGATCCCCACCTCTTGCTATTCAGATTCTGGTATGTGACCTGTATCTACTAACTCATTTCTTACTAACAATATGGCAGAAGAGATGGTTTGCAACTTTGAGAATTAGATTATAAGACTGGTCTCCACCACTTGCATTATATATGTTGCTTGCTGTGATGACGCTAGTGGCCATATTACAGAGAGGCCCCTGAGGCAAAGGACCAACAACTCTTAAGGAACTGAGGCCTTCAGAACAATAACCTAGGAGGAACTAAAGACTGCTTACCAACCATCTAAGTGAGCTTGGAGGCAGATCCACTCCCAGTGGAACCTTAAAATGGCTCTGGCCCTGGCTAATCTTGGTTATCAAACTTCTGAGAGATCCAGAGCCAAAGGACCTGGCTAAGTTGGGCCTCCTGACACAGAGTGAAGCAATATATGTGTGCTGTTCAAAAGCCATTAAACTTTGAGGTGGTTTGTTATGAAGCAACAGATAATAAATATACCTTCTAACCTTGGTATCTTGAAGATTTAGCAAGTATATCTTTTTATATTTTCTTAATAAAGGACAATTATTAAATTTGAATTATCAAAGACAAAAACCTTGCATAATGCTGTCCCCAAAAGCTTTATACAATCTTTGTGGACAGTCATCCAGTCAGCCTTGGGCTACTCAGTTGTACCATCCTTAGCTCACATCTTTAAACAAAATCTGTGAGAAACAAATGAAGTAGTGTATTGAAATCAAGATACTGTTAGTTCTAGAATTTCCTTTATATGGCAATATGGTGATTATATTAAAAGAGAAAGTCAAGTCTGTTATTACATATTTTGAATTGCCAGAGAGACTTCCTACATGGAAATCTTCACCTTCATCTCAGTTTTCTTCACCGAGATACGAACTGCATATTTCGGGGCCTCTTGTTCCTCTGAGCTATAGTTTATTTTGGAGCCTCTTCTTTGAAGTATAATGAAAGTGTGAGGGCACCTGATACGCCCAGCTTTTGTTTTCTTTGCCACTGGGAATCTTAAATGAGAAAAATCCTTTTTACCTGTGACTTTAGGTCTCTCTAAATAAATGAATCCATGTCTATTGCTGAACTTTAAGAGAAAAGTGTTAGTGTTTTCCACAACCAACATTGTTTAAAACATTACTCCTTAAGAAAAAAAAGCACACTCACAATTCAAAAACCATGTAAAGCATTCCATCTGAGCTATATGTCTCCAATAACTCTACAATGTGTGGATGTTTCAGCATATGACAGATACTGGCTTCCCGCTTTAGATCTGCAAAACAAACATACAGCATACTTCATTAGGTAGGAACAAAAGACAATTAGAGTGAAGGATGAATGAATGGATGTGATCTATGGTAACATGAAGACTTCTCTAACTAGAGATGAAATCCCCCATTTAAACTGAACTTATCTTCTTATCTTTTAAAATTTGTGACAATATAACTTTTCATACTTTTTGGCAGCTTAAATCTCTATATAAGAGTGAGCTTACTAACAAATATTTACATATCTTTGTACAGATAAAACTTTGCCCCAAATAAAATAAATATTTTCCACAAACTTTACAGTCATGTCTCAGTCTCTGAATTTAAAATTTTTCTTTGATCTGCTCATAAGTAACTCAATTTACTCCTTTAATGTTTAGTTTTTTTCTTAGGTTTCCTTAAATCATATAAAGAATTTGGTGTCTATATTTAGCTTAAAATGTAGTATTTATAGACACATCAAGGAAGGTAACTTAGTATTTACAGATACTTCAGAAAGAAAAAAATATATTTTACTCAGAAAAGGCACTATTCCTAGCGCTAAAGTCAATAAATAAATAAATAAATATATATGTATTTGTAGTGATGGAATGAAACTCAGGGCCTTGTGCTCTGCCACCCAGTTTTTACAAATATTATCTGTAAAATATGTTAAATAACTCAGGATGCTATCTACTTCACAGTGCTATTCTGAAGAACACATACAGATAATATAGGTATGATTGATATGTCTAATAATAGCATAGTATTATTTGTAGTTGGGTATGGAAGCACATGACTGTAATCATAGCACTTGAGAGGTGGGAGTAGGAAGATCAAGAGTTCAAGGCTATCTGCAGCTACATAGCGAGTTCAAGGCCAGCTTGGGAACACAGGGAGTTTGAGGTCAGTCTGGGCTGCATGAGACTATGCCTTATAACAGCAGCAAATCTTATTTGGAAAAAAATATCACCATCATCAAACTAAGTTTGAGCAGGGACATCATTTGCTATGTTTCCACAAAATAAGATAATTAAAGTCTTTTCGTACTAATAGTGCTAGATAGGGCTTTACCTATTCAGTGATGAATAAAATCCATCTCTTTTCTGAGTTATTAATTTAACTTAGTCCTGTCAGCAAGAGCAATGGCTGAAGATAGAACCTTACAAAACCTACTTATATACAGGTAGAATAAAGAAAAGAAGGCATATTATACAAAATGAAAACTACCAGAAAAGGAGGGGTCAATAATACAATATTAAGTCAAGGGCATAGAGAAAATAAAGGCACATATAGATAGAGAAGGTTGGAATCTGAGAAAAGGCCATGAACATCCTGAGCTGGGTGAGTTCTAGGGACAAATCAAGGTTGAAGTCAGCATGCAGGAGGCAATTATTTAATAATAGATTAAAATGTATCATTTTTTCTCACTGAGGTGAGCACCTTGACCATTCTGTGAGGGGCAGATGTTACTGATGAGGAGACTCATTCAGGCTTGGAAATAGGTTTAAGATTATACAGGTATAAGGGAACAAGCTTTGAATCCTGATCTGTCTGACTCCAAAATCAGCAATCTCTCCATTAAGCCATGCTATGGGGTTAGGTGTGACTACAATTGAAGAATCTGGCAAGAAAAATGGAATGGAAGGGCCAAAGAAGCTTTTGCTTGTTTGCTCGTGTGTGGCTGTGAAGGAAACATAGTGATTAGAAAATTCACAGAATCTGGAGTCCAAAACTGAATGCTAATCCTGTCTTTATCCCCGCCACCCTCATACCAAGCACAAAATTCCATCAATGGTTCCCTTGCAATCAATGAAATGAGGATGGTGACAGCTGATGTGGCTGCAACCTACTAATCACCTTCAAAGGGCAGTGGTAAGATTCCAATGAGCAGCCACATGTGAGAGTACTGTGTAGAGAGTGGCAAATGGGGTGGAGGCTAGGGAGGCAAATGTGTGTGGAGGGGTGGTATGCTCTATCTTCACTGTCAAATAAGAGATCAGACACCCAGGAAAAAATGCCTCTATGTTCAAAAGCAGTTGTGAAGGCCCTGCAGGAGGGGGGTATGAAACAGCTGCAGGGCTTTGCAGGGAAATCACTGCCACAAGGAAGGCCTTTAACAAGTGTGCTGGAGGGCCAAAGGGCCAGACAACATCAATCAGATGCCTGCACAATTCTCTCCTCTCAAGGATGTTCTGCCTCCTGACTCCATGAAAAGCTTAAGAGTTTTATTACTTCTTTTTATGTTTACCTCTAGAGCTTCTCGTTTTATTAGAAGTCGCCCTTTCATACTTTCTGTTTTCACTTTAGTTACTCCTTTCCATTCCTTTCTTTTCTAATCAAAAGCAATTTTAGCTCAGGGTTCTGACACTGGATTCATGAAGTAAACAGATTCAGTGTCTGTTACAGTAAAAACCAGTGTCTTTCCCACTCTTCAGTTTATTTTCTATCTTGCCCCATTCATATAACTACAATGTGCTTCAGTTCTCTCTCATCATTTGCCACGTGACATCTTTGTTACAATGAAAGCTTCTGAGTAGAAACTGTAACTCTAACGACTCCTGCACTTGGCTTGGTTAGCATGGTAAACAGCTAAACAAGCTCTTCACTTAGTTCTCTCACCTACCAAGTCTCTGAACAAAGGAAGAATGTCTGGGGCGCCAGCCTCAAAGAACAAGGTGTATAAATATCACTGGATCTGACATTTCAGGGACTAAAATCAGAATGCTGATAGGATCACACACAACAGATAATATAAAAATATATTTGAAATGATAGGGACAGCGATGTAAAAGATGTTCAACTCTTTTTCATAATTCAAGTATCAAGTAAATAGTGCAAACAGAAAAGCATAATTAAAAAACAAATATGTTGTATGTATGTTCTAATTGTAGATTCTAAAACTATTAAACTTCCCAGGGCTAGGGGTGGTGCATGCCTTCAATCCCAGCACTTGGGAGGCAGAAATAGGCAGAGCTCTGTGAGTTCAAGGCTAGCCAGGTCTGTAAGATGAGTTCCAGGCTAGCCAGGGCTACATAGTGAAACCATGTCCTCAAAAAACTAAACTCAAAATGGTTATTTTAAAATGTGAATATGAATTAATGAAACAAATACACATCTGTTGAGTGCTATTGGATCTATGCTGACACAGCAGACTGAGGTAACCCAGAAAGACAAATATATGTTTTCTCTCATAGCTGGATGCTTAAAGTATATAGATACACATTATAAAGAGAATAAAAGGCGTTACCTTATAACAGGGGGCTATTGCAGTACTAGATATCATTGGCTAACAAAACCAAACCCCAATCCTGGGAATGGACTCCGTCCTTGAAGCTGTTGAGCAGGGGTCCCATAGACCCTCAAACAATACTGGCCATTGACCCTGTTCTTGGTTACCCACAAGAACTTGATGGTAAGACCCTATTCCATGCACTATATTCATGAGCCATAGAACAAAAAAGGGGAAATCAGGCTGGTGCTGACTTCAGAGCCTCATAGTGGTCAAAATGCTGAAAGGTGTTATGAATGCTACCAGAAGGAAAAAATAATCAAAAACCTTACCCAACTGTGAATTCTGTGAACTACAACAATTGGCTTGGCAAGATATGCCCACCAGTGTAATAGTGACGCAAATATTATGGGAGTAACCAACTCTATAATTGGGTTTAAGGTCTGCTTCATAGGATGGAGCCCATACCTGACACTGATATAAAGCTTAGGAACCTGAAGCTAGACAGGTCATAGGGCATAGGAGAGAGTCTAATTCTGGTTTTCTACCAAATAGCTATAGTATTAAACTAACTCCTAACGACTTATTGTTATACCCATATATTAATGTATCTCTCAACTCTCAACAGAGAAGTTTCCTTATACAGCCGATAGTGATTAATACAGAAACCCACATCTGGCCAATATCAGAGACAATGAGGCTGCAGAGTGCTTATCCCTGAATATAACACCTATATCAAACTCCTGCCTCCCAAGCCTCAGAGATCATTGCAGAAGAGGAGCCAGAAAAATTGTAAGAGCCAGAGATGATGGATGACCACAAGGAAACAGAGTCTCCAGACAGCTGGTCAGCTACTCATATGAACTCACAGCAATGGTGACAGCATGCACAAGTCCCATGCAAGCTCAAACCAGATGTAGACATGGGGAAGTAGGTAAGAGACCTCAACCCTACGTAAGGAACTTTTGGCAACTGATGGCAAATGGGAGGGGGGAGAGGGAACAGTCTCTTTCGAGCATAGGACTCTTGGTAGGTTAACTAGGCTCCAGTTGATGAACCTATACTTAAGGACATTTGGGGACACAAATTAGACTTTATATACCTTTTTACACATATGTAAAAGTAAGTACAGTAAATTGGGTGGGGAGGGCAGTGGGAGGAGGAGGAGTGCAGGTAGGGGAGGGGATTGAAATACCATCAAATTATATGGTATGAAAATCATAAAAGTTCAATAAAAAACCCCAAACCCAAACAAACACACAAACAAAAAACACCAAACAAAAACACAAACACTACTGTCTGCCTAGATATCAACTCATGAGGCAGAATAAGAAGGAATTTGAAAGTAGATGGCAATGCTCAGATGTAAAGTGATTATCTGACTGCTTACAGATACAGGCAGAGAACAGCTTTGTGAATGGGGCAGCTTAGCATTACCATGTCTGCTTTGACATACTGCTTTGTTTACTGACTAGCAATCGACCACTTTCTCCACTCTCTATCATACTTTATTTTGTGATTTCTCAAGAAAAATTTGAAAGATACTCTCAACACTCAGGTCCTCAGGCTTGGTGGCAAGTGCCTTTACCTGATTAGCCATCTGGCCAATGAGATTTGCTTTTTAAGTATTTTTATTTATTATTTTTATTTAATTATGCATATGAACGTATTGTCTGCATGTAAGTAGGTGCACTCCTGTTGTGCAGTGCCCTTGGAGGTCAGAAGAGAACATCAGATTACCTGGAACTGTAGTTACAGACAATTGTTAGCCATCATGTGGGTGCTGGGAATCAAATCCGAGTCTGTTGTAAGAGCAGCCAGTTCTCTTAACTGCTGAGCCCATTCTCCAGTCCCTAAATTTGCTTTAAACTCTTGACCATGAGTTCTTTCTCATCTTATTTTGTAGTGGGAGAATCGAACTCACACCCTTGCACTTGTCAGATAAGCATTCTACCCAAACACTATACACCTTTAACCCCTCTTGCAATTTTTACACAGATATTGCTTGTTAATTATTCAAAAAACAATCTAAATTCATTCACATGTTCTTTAAGAATAATCTCAGAAAAGGAAACTCTATAGCTTGTCTTAATAACCACAATTCATCAATTAATAACTAAATATTGAGCTTTTCAACTATTGTTAATCTAAATCCCCTCTATCACTTTAAATTATTTTTATTTTGCTTAATTTACCAAAGCAGCCAAGAATGGTTAACATACTGATGATAGTTTGTATGCATCAAAATTCACTGGATGGCTTTATAGATTCTAACACTAGACTACGAAGTAGAACATTTAAGAGTTTACTGCACATTGCTTGTGATTTTAAAGTACCTCTCAAGTATTTACTTAATGACTGCAAACACTCTATGAAACAAATGCATTTAGTTCCCATTTTACAGAGGAAGAAACAGGCCCTGGGTTCAATAAGTTGCTGAAAATTCCATAACTAGCAAGTAGAGACCACATTACTAATAACAAAAGGCCAGTGGTCTTTATATCATGCCACAATGGCTCCCAGAACTCTGTTCCAAGATGCTACAACAGGGGAACATTGCTAACACGGTACCACTGACTTGGCTGAGCAGTTGTCAACACTGTTATACAACCTGCTTCTTCTAGCTGCACTGTCACTAGTGATGGCCAGAAGTCAAGTCAGACACTAACTTCCTAACAAAACATAAGCATTCCTACCTATTTCTAAATAATGCTTAGGTTGTATTAGAGACTCAATAGTTAAAATTCATGAAGAGCTGGCCCAGGCTCCAAACTCAAACAGAACATCTTAGTGCTGTCCTAGAAATCAGGACCAGTACTAATTTGTTCACTTGAACAAATATTAATGACAAATGAATAAATGAAAATCATCAATGACTATTTTTTCCTTGCTGTTATGAAATTAATGACCACATTATGTTTTAAGAAAGGAATTCAAACAGAATCTTAAAGGAATTATAGCAGCAAAGTCATTTTCTGCTTGTGAGGCTTATCTTTATGTAATAACCAATTTGAAGACTAAGGATCCCAGCTGCCTTTGGCAATAGTGCAGGTTGGGTTTGCTTTAATGAGGCTATTTTCCTATAATTCACAGGAAAGTTGACCTCTTCAACTAGTGAGGACTAGAGGCCCAGATAGGCCCTCACAAGCATTGGGGTTAACTGAAAACTCATTACTTCTTTGATCTTTCACACCTTTTACTACCATTCCTACAAATTTTATTATCTTTTTTCCATACACATAGAATTCCATTCATTTCCTAATTTCTTTGAGTTTTGGCCCCTCTTTTAATCCTATGACCTAAAATCTCATCTGTCCAGTCAATGAAGAAAGGAAGCAGCCTATCATTAACTGAGAATGTTTGACAAATATAAATTTTTTCTTAATGAGGCAAATAAGCATTAATCAGAAATCAATTTAAACTGTATTGAGTATTTACAAATTAATGAGATTTTGGTAATATATTTCCC
The DNA here is from genome assembly GCA_035773235.1 of Eospalax fontanierii. Lineage (NCBI taxonomy): Eukaryota > Metazoa > Chordata > Mammalia > Rodentia > Spalacidae > Eospalax > Eospalax fontanierii. Next base: position 40,277,597 of record CM069525.1, read on the forward strand.
AAAGAAAGAATTTTCATTTCTGATAAGTGTAATAAACACATTAAAGCAGAGTGTCCTGTTTAATGCTAAATTTAAACTAAAGTCAACATTATAAGTACAAATGTCTATCTGCTATAAAAAATAAAGCCAATTACTGTGAGTGCTACTTGTCTTTCTCTTTCATTAGGATGAGTTGGTAAATAATTGTCTAAAATGTCATTATTTACTATGGATTTAAATTATAAAAATGTCAGGTCATTTCTAATCCAAATAGAAGTACTATAAATCACTGAGCTTACTAGTTAGATAAAGGTTCAGGTGATTAATTCAATGATCTTTACGACTATTTATATATTCCCTTGAAGACATTCCATGTAGTCCAATTTGCTGTTGCCCATGTTGATATCAAAAATAATATAAATGATACACTAATTAGTATAAATGTTTACATAAATGAAATAAATATATTTTAGAGTGTCTGCCAAATAATGACATTAAAGCTTTTCTCTATTTTTGTAGGCAGAATGCCAGAATATGTATTTCCTTACTCCTTAAAGAATGTGCACTTATAATCAATGTTCCTTCTTCATTTTTTTCTGCTGAATAGCTCTTCTGCCAGTTTACCAAACTGGGAATGGGTAAAACAGTTTACTTAATCGAGTTAGAGGCAGAGGCTTGATGCATCTCATTCACATAAAGCTGAGTGGAACCACAGCAAAGCAGGATCCTCTGAGCTAGTGAAAACAGGCCAGGAGATAGCTGATCTCCTCCTCACTTAAGGATCACTAATCACTTAGCAACAAAAGGCTTAACTTATGACACAATATTATGGAAAACAATTATAGCTAATACATTACTTAGGTCACGCTAGATAATGGCTTATTTTATATAAAATTAGACACCAGCTTCTTTGGTTTGCCTAAGACTTTCCTGACTGCAGCACTGAAAATCCTGTATCTTAAGAACTTAGCCTTAGTCACAGCAAGCCAGGGTGATCGGTCACCCTGTTCAATAGATCTGCCACTCACCCTTTCAAGCACTAACACTTTCTGCAGGAAATAAGATACGACAGAGTAACAGACTTGTAGTCAAAAAGTCCATTTTAAAATTCTCCAGCTGGATGTGGTGGTGCACACATTTAATCTTGGCACTCAAGAGGCAGAGAGAGGCAGGCAGTTCTCTGTGAGTTTGAGGCCAGCCTGGTCTACATAGCAAATTCCAGGCCAGCCAGAGCTATACAGTGAAACTTTGTCTCAAAAACTGACTAACTAACTACCTAAAATTATCTCTCCAACAACTAATAGCTTTATCATTCTACCACTGGTTTCCTTATCTATAAAATGGGAAGAGTACAACAGCTTCCCTCCATGATTATACACAGGCCTTGAGGGTTCATAAACAAGTTGAAAGTGCTTTGTACAATGCATGACATGGAGCATGTTTCACTTTGACCATTTTTGGTGGAAATCATTCTTTCCTACCTTTAACAAATATCAACCAGACCAACTCTGAACACAAAAGGTGGAATGTGAACACTTATTACTAAGCCATACTACTATATTGTAGTTCAATCCCTACTTTAAAATTGTAGTTTTTCATCTATATTTTTTAGGGAAGTCACAGTAGGCCTGTGTACTCCTTGGAGTCATATCTTTACACCAACCACTGCATCTCCTTCATGTCCTATTTACAGCTGGCAAAACCTGTCCATTTTATTTCTGCGTCACCTGTCCAAACTCTCTTTCTCTTACTGCTATCACCCTAGTGTCAGTCTTCACCCATTTTTGTGTGGATCACAGCCAAGATCTTCTAATGTGTTCCTCTGCCTTTGGCTTCTCCTTTTCATTTTACTCATTCAAGTGTTATCATAGTTTAAAGCAAACATTATCATATGATGTCCAAACCCTTCACTGTGTTCTATTCTACACACTAAAATGTTACAGTCCTTCAATATGGCTTTGAAAGCTTTCCAAAAAATGATTTTATGTCCAACACCTTAACTAGAGTCCACAGACCTATTTAGGAGTTTAATTGGAACTAGAATGTAAAACCTTTAGGTTTTTTCCTTTCCTTAAAAAAATTCCCCACATATCTATGTTCTACTCCAGTTGCTTTTCCTTCCACTTCTCTGACCCACCCTTATGTGCTTTAAAATGTGCTTCTTAAGGAACATGCAAACTGATTTCCATAGAAAAGGAAGGGGACTAGTGGGAAGGACTGGTGGAGAAAGTAGAAGGTATGGGGGGGGGAGAGTATATATGGTCTAAGTACACGATGTTCTTGAATGAAAATATATTTATGAACTTCATTACAATAATAAATGGTGTCCCCTGTGTTTGACACGTGATGTGCTTCTTTAGCCTGATGAACCCCAGTCACACATCAAAATTCCACTCACACTTTGACTTAAAGTTCTCGTTAACAGTCTCCAGCAGAGGCAGGCATATACTGCTGTGACAACAACACAGCAGATCCCCCAATGCTCTCATCCATGCCTCAGGGTCTTGGCATTTATCAAATGATCCTGTTGCTGGTGATTTACCTTCCTGCCAATCTTGCTGAAAGGCAGCACCAAACACAAAGAACCCATTCAACCTATGTCTATCACACATCTTTGTCACATAGAAGTCTATGTATCACTGAAGGAGAGACTTTAAAAACGAACATGACTATAAGCCATCATCACACACTCTTTATCTTCACATTTTACTCAGAGAGAAAATGAGGCCCTAGGTAGGTAGGAGATGTGCTCAAATTCCCATGGCTAATTTATAACCCACGTGTAAGATGAACCCAGGTTTTTGATTCCCAATCCAGCACTCTGCTAGCCCATACTCTATGTGGAAGGTGATGCTCAAACTGTTGAAACTTTGAAGCAGTCTGTGCTCGGCAGCACACGTACAATGATCAGAGACTTTTCAGAGAATGGCAAGAAATACATGCAGTAAGAAAGTAGGACTATCATTCTGCACTTTTTTGTTTGTCTGTTTGTTTGAGATAGGATCTGTGTGATCCCGGCTGGTCTGGAACTCCCTGTGGAGAACAGGCTGGCCTTGAGTTCACGAAGATCCATATATACCTCTGCCTCCTGAGGGCTGGGATTAAAGGTGTACACCATCATGTCTGACACTATTTTGCACAGTTTGTTACCATGACTGCAAATGGAAAATTTCAAGGTACTACCAGCACAGAATGCAACAACTTCAAACAAAGTAATGTACCGAGTATATCCATGTCATGGTGAAGTTTATATACATTATTGAATATTATCATGTGGCCCTCAAAAAGGGCTTACTTGAAAAACTACTTAGGATTAAAGGTTTCAGGTAAATTTTGATCATTAAAGCCATTATATATGTGGCTCTGTTAATTACTGGTTAACTATGCAGTAGTAATTATATTAAATGATAATAGTTCTGAAAGAAATTGGTTTATAAAAATGAACATCTGATTTTCCTCCACTAGAGGGAACTAAAAGTCATATCACACTGAATATCACTCAGATTTACAGATCTAGACAATATCATTAAGGCAGTTAGTGGAGGCCCTCTTGTCACCAACTGAATTCTTAGATGGACCAGTCTAGAGTGAAGAAGATAGATAGCTAAGAGTGTACAAAGGAAAGGCACTGTATTAACTCAGGTCAACAACCTTAAATGAGATAAACAACTTTATACAAGAACAGGTCGCCATGTGGGAGTGGGAACAGATTTAAACTAGAGGTAGGAGCAGGGATACTAGCTGAGAGTTGTCAGGAGCGTTACAGCTCTGAGAAGTGTTACAGCTCTTTTCAGGCTTAAGAGCACCAGTTCTTGAAGCCTCGAGCCACGGGTCTCTGAAGCAGTAGGTCTTGGAGGCTGGAAGTAGCTGCAGGAATGAAGTCCCTTCTGTAGCTGAAGTGTGGAATCTTGGGAGGCTGAGGCAGGAGCGAATGCCCCTGCAGCTGTGGGTCCAGTCCCCCAGAGGTTGGCCTCAGTGTGTTCTTTGACTGTTCCTGAGTCTGTCTCTGGTGAGTCTTTATGGCAGTCTTCCTTTTCCTCCTCTGAAGAGTGCTTCAACAAGACTGCCTCTCTAGAGCTCATCAGCGAAATTATATCTATTTAAGGCCCTGATTGTCTGAATGTGTGTGCACAGAAATAGGGTGAAAAATGGAACCAATTAGAGACACGCTATTGAACCTGGAGTGGGAGGGGAACAACACTGACCCCACTGAAGGTGCCCCATCACATCGGCAGGTCTGCTTCTCTACCCCTGTGGGGGTGGGGATGCAGGTGCTTAGCTGTCAAAAGGAGTGCTATTGGTTTCCAGTTGCCATGGCAACATCACCACCTTTGCACCTGGAGCTGCTCCTTTGATCTCTTCCAGGAGCCATCCCATTGTTGTAGTCACAGAGATCATTGTTAGGGCAGCACTCTGATCACTGCAGGCCCATTCCCACCATTCTGATAGCACTTGGGGGCTCTTTCTGTCAGTTTTCATTTGGCCAGGGTTTCTTCACTTTGTTCCTTTCTGCTGCCTAACAGCTTACATGGTGACAATGGCATGCTGTCAATCAGCAGTCCACCACAGGGTTTAAGTATGAGGGCTCTCTTCCTATCCCTGTCATTATTGGTCTTAATCCTGTAATACACAATGGGATGATTATCTGCCTTTAACACGTCTATCAACAACAATAACATCAGCTAACATTTACTAAGTATTTTACTGAGTCAGGCTCTATTTTAAAAGAGTTCACACATTGAATCCTTAGAACAACTTGACTACAAGGAATGCAAGGATCTGACAATCCAGGTATAGCACAATGAATCTATACAACTACCTCCTCTCAGCTGAAGCATCCCTTCCTGGAGAGGATGGAAGCTTTCCTAAGTCCCAAGAAATAAAGGAAATAATTCAAGACTGAGGAAGTAAACTAAAGGGAAGCTTCTGAAAGTCAAAAGATTCAAAAGCTCCTCCCCAGGATTATACAAGCGATTACAACTGCTGGAGAGAAGACACTCTTTGATGGGCGCAGTTTGATGCAAATTAGGCAGGGAGCTCCAAGTTTCGGCTTTCATAAGTTAACACCTGTGTTGGAGTGGGCTTTTTAGTGATGCAGCTGCCTTTAAGTCAGTCATGCTGGAAGTAACCCTTCATCTATACTCCCGTAAACTCATTGCTTCTATACGCTGGACCAGAGTGGGATGGTTTCTTTGGTCTGTTGTTGGTATTCTATATAGAGTGAGTAGAGGTCTGTTCATTTCTCTTCAATAAAAGCCACACATTAGAATCCATCACTGCATACTCACTATGACCATGTTACTAAGGCTACTGATGAAGGGAAGCAAGAATACCAAACAGGTTTATCTCTGTGAGATATGGGACTGTGATGGCTAGCTTTGGCTTAAGGACTCCCAGTACACCTTGAGTAGTTAAAACACCCTTAAAACAATCTCTAATAATTTCCCTTTCTATTCTTCCTTTATTTCTTCTTTTACTCCTCCAAAGAAGTCAGACCTACATAGTCTCTAATGGCTCTCTCAGCCTTCCCAGGTTCTATATCTGTTCAGTATCTGTTCAGTTTTACTCATCTGTCATTTCCCAACAAATTTCTTACACATCTAATCAACCTTGATAACTACTTTTGTTGTAACACCTGAACTAAGACATCAAGACTGTAATGAGGGAAGCCAGTGAGACATAAGCTGGTATCCTTATCAAAATATTCTCATATAAGTTTGGGATTAGGAAGCACCAGGCATTTTAAAGGTTGTAGGGCAGGTAAAGTGAACAAACCGGAGTACTGGTTAAACTTTTACAGGACCATCCTTTGACCAAGCAATTTACTCCTTCCTTACTTTTTGGAAAATTTGGACTTGGACTCATAGCTCAGGTCAAAATAATGTACTAAACTTAAAAAGAGAACTAAACTGGAAATTTCATATTTAATATGTTAAAATAAATATTCTCAGTCTTATTTAGATGGTTTGTGGAATCACTGTAATCAGGCTTAGACACCCGTGTGTATACCTCCCCCCGCCCCCGACACATCCCTAGCCCAAGACAGACACTCAAAAGAATCTTTTCTGTCCAATCTGTAGGAGCTCTACAGATTCTAGACACTTATGGAGCTGTCAAAATTGGTGCAGTCTTTTTCTGATTACTTATGGTTAAGTTACTCCTACATGCAGAGTTTCTAGGCAACTGTTTAATATTGCCCTCTTAAAAATAAAACAACAACTAGGGATCCTCAGATTTTAAAAGAAATTCTCTAAAAAGAAAAAAGTCTGAAAGAAATAGAAAAAAATCTTTCTGAGAAAGCCATTTCTTACAAAAGCAAAACAAAGGGAATGTCAAGCAATTATGACTTTGACACAGATGTAATGGTTAATCTTGTTTGCCTTGATTCCACAGAGAAGCCCCTAGGAGATTAATAAACATACCTCTGGGTGTCTGTGACACTGTGTCTGTGTGAGTGTTTCCAAAGAGGATTAATTAAAGGAGGAAGACCTTTCCTGAACATGGGTGGCACAAACCTATAGGCTGGGGACCCAGTTGGCATGAAAAAGAAAAAAGAAGGAAGCCGGTGACCACAAACAGTCTTTCTGCTTCCTGGTGACCAAAATGTGAACTGTCTGGTGCCACATTCCTTCCAGCACAGTGGTCTGAAACTTTTGAAACTCAGAACCAAAATAAGTGTGCTTTCCTTTATGCTGTTTTGCTAAGGTGTTTTGTCACAGTGATTAAAAAACTGTCTAAAACAGAAAAATGGTATCAGAGAGGTGATGTGATCATGCCTACCTGACAATGTGGTTCAGAAACTTTGGAACTGGTTTGTGGAAGAGTTTGGAGATGTGGGCTACAGAAGTCCTAGAATTCTATAAACAGAGCTTAATGAGTGATTGTGCTGAGAGCTCAGACCAAAGTGCTGGTTGGATTGTAGTTATAGATAGAAATTAGGACTCAATAGGGAACTGGATTAAAGGCCATATATATAGATGTTACATTCTGGCAAAGAACCTGCCTACCTTTTGTTCTTGTTCTGGTATTATTTTGTGTGAAGCTGAATATAAAGGTGGTGGACAGAACAAAAGGAAAAAAAGGGAAAAAGCCCTCCAGCGTAAGCTCCTTCCTTCTCCTTCCTGATAACCGTAATCCAAGGTACTCTGCTCTACCACACCTTCCCTGCCATGATGGACTAAAAATTCTGACATTATGCCAAAATGAATCTTACTTTGTTCAAATTGCTTTGCTTAGATGTTTTATCAGAGTGATGAGAAAACTAACACAGTAGATAAGAATAATATAGAACAAGAGTATTAAGCTATATAATACTAATAATTGTAAAGAGAAACAGAATACAGCTTTGGAAGTGATAAATTAAAGAAAAATAGGAGATTCAAACAGAAAGAAGGCTTAGAAGATCGAGCTGAAGAAATAAAGTGGAACAAAAGAAAGAGATAGGAAAAGGAAAGAAGAAATTAGAGATCGTGGCTAGAATTCTATAAGCCATGCTATTAATGAAATAACAGCAACTAGAAAGGAAGAACAGGGAAAGTGCAGGGATATAAGTTTTCTAAGAAATAAAAAATCTTTCTCTGAACTGAAGGGCAACGACTATTTAAATTTAAACAAGTTTCTAAGCATAATGATTTTTAGTTTTGTTTTTGTTTTGTTTTGAGACAAGGAATCATTATTATGCTACCCTGGCTGGCCTGGAACTCTCTTTGTAAACCAGGCTGGCCTCGAACTCAGACGTTCACCTGCGTCTGCCTCCTGAGATCTGGGGTTAAAGGTGTGTGCCAAAACACCTGTCCACAGTGATTTTTTAAAAGGCCTATAGTAAAGCACTTTGTTGAGAAATTTTAGGGTACTGGAGCAAGCAGAATATCATTAAAGCTTTAGAAAAGAGAAAAAGGGCCAGAGATTGGTAAGATGTTACGCCTGATTTTACATATTTAAAAAATAGGCATGGAGAGATTATGTGATGTACTTATGTCACACTACTTGTAAGTTTTAATACATATGCTATATTTTTTCAAAGCCCTGAGAGGTTATTTCTGACCTAGAATTCTATACATAACCAAACTACTGGCCAAATCATGGAGTTGAATAAAGGCATTTTCAGATACCTAAAAAAGGGCACCTTTTCTAAGGGTGTTATCAGAGTGCAGACTCTACCAAATGGAAAACAAAAACAAAACGTATATAGGAAACGTAGGAAATAGAGATACCAGCACAGACTAAAGACAGAGAATTCACCTGACAACAGCCTAGTAGGCCAAGATGTAGCAACCAGGGATCCCTCTGCTACCAAGAAAAACAATGAATATGACTATAATCTGATGGAATGAAATGCAATAAGAAAAGTTACAGTGTGTAGGGATAAATTAACAATGAGACAAAAATCTCAACAAAGAACTAAGCCAAACTGCACTCTAGATGCAATAATTAACTGCACAAAACATTACATTTTACCAATGACTCAAATATAGATAATTCAAAATGGACAAAGTGAAGTAAGGAGAAGCAGGAAATGGGGGGGGCAACATAAAAACCTATGTCTTTTGTAGCAGTAAGGTGATAATAAATCTATAAAATCAAATAGTATAAACACATGTTGTTCGTTACAAAAGAATTAGTGGTAAGTGCTTAAAGTGGTAGTCTCAGATAATGGGCTGGAAAGGTTGCAATGAAGTAGGACAGGAATTACTTTGGTATTGTTGCTGAAGCAGTATGTTGAAATCTAGGTAGTGGGCTGTGGGTTTACCGCAGTGATAAAATACTTTTCTAGGAGTAACAATACCAACAAGAAAATAGCGATAAAACTCACGTGCTTAAATGAAAGTAAAACTCAACTGTTTGAATAACTAGAATAAAATTTTATACTTCATCAAAAAGCATACATTTCTGACGATTAAAGAAACAAAAGATATCATACACACTTCAGAGGATTCTTTCACAAATTTCCTATGAAATACTGAGATTTGTAATTGCAGAGGTTATGGTCAAACATTTTCTTACATAGGTGCATCATTTGCTGAATAATTATTTAAATATATATACAGAGAGACACATTTAAAATGAAATAGAGCAAAAACACTTAAAAGGCATGTGTTGGTGAGTTTTTAGTGTCAATTTGACCCAGCCGAGAGTCACCTGAGAAGAGGGAACCTCATGTGAGGAATTTTCCAGATCAGAGTGGCCTATGGATATATCTGTGGGAGATTGCCTTGGTTGATGACTGATGTCGGAGAGCCCAGCCCACTGGGGCAGCACCATCCCTAGGCAGGTGGGTTTGAATTATATAAGAAAGCTAGCTGAGCATGTACCACAAAGCAAGCCAGTAAGTAGTGTTTCTCTATGGTCTTTGCTTTACGTTTGCTGTTACCTGGGGTATAAGCTGAAATAAACTCTTGCAGACCCCTGCAAGTTGATTTTAGTCAGAATGCTGTATCACAGCAAAAGAAAAACAAACTAGAACAGGCATGAAGGACAGAAAAGGAGAGCACAGCTGTAAATTAGCCTACCTGGGAAGTCCTTCTTTCCCACTAAATTTAATAAGGTAACACCAGAGATCTTGGATAAGCGGTTTTGTAAGTGGTTCAAATATGGTCATGGTTGTCTTTGGGGGTGGTTATTATTTAACATGTTACAAATTATAAAGCTCCTTTCCAAGGGTAATAAAGTCAATGTAATATGCTGGGGCTGCAAAAGTATATAGCCACCAACAAAATAAAGCACTTTTTAGCTGTTTTATTTATTGTGTAAGCCTTGCTTATTAGCCAATTTAGTGTTTGTTCTCCTATATGATATTTAAAAATCTCTTGTTAAAACAGTAGACATTTAAAAAGCATCATCAAAATGGTGTTAATATTCACTCAAATCTGAGATATTGTGAAATAAATCCAAGTCTCTGTACTGAGTATGGATGGCTCTCCCACTTCAACATAAGCACTCATTTTATACTGTCCCAATTCACATAGAGCTTGATCCACTGTTAATGGAGTACTAAAAACCACAATTAAAAGGTCCTTTTCCTTGTTTTATTTCTTGGTTAATTACAATGTTCAAATAGACCACTGGAAATAATTTCCTTTTAAAATGATCAGTTTTGCCTGTTTTTATTCTCTCTTTTCTTTCTCTCTCTCTCTTTAATATGGCATGGGTCTCATTAATGTCATTAGTTGCAATGCCTGGTGAGAGAAAACGCTGACTTTGTGCACATGGAATCAATTTCCTGAATTAAAAAAAGTTTTGTGAAACTACCTCTTATACAGTATTTATTTTCTCAAAAGCCTTCCCTGTAGGAAATACTTTAAGTAGTGTGATAGGTGCAGAGTTGCCAAATCTACATTTACGCAATGAACACAGTCTTGAACTATGTTCCTTTATTGTTTTCAGCCATTTAACTTTGCTAACGATCTCTAATATATGAGGAGACATATACTGAGTTTATGAAGCTTCCTTCCCTAGGATGACAAGACAGCCATTCTCTAGCTTTATATTTATGTATTTAGAGAGGTTACTCTTAAATGAAAAAGTAGAAAATTAAGAGGGCAAATGGAGAAAGGTAGAAGCTGAAGAGAGGGAGGAAGGGGGTCATATGCACAGTTCAAGAATGATTAGGATACCCAGTCCAGAACAGAAGAGCCAGGAGAAGACAAACAATATCATAGACAGGCTTCAGAGCAAAGGCTGAATGACAGACAAAAGGAAAACCCAAGGTATGACTGAGATAAGGAAGAGACACCCAATTTAAAGACCAGAAATCAGACCCAGGATCCTGATGGGGCATGAAGATAATGTTCCTAGAACTAAGATAAAAATAGAAGGGCATTATCTAGCAGATATGTGCAGTCATGACAAAGTGTCAAAGGTATTCACAGTTCTGGATTGATATCCCCAAGACCTACCATATAAGTCTTCAAGAGAAAGTTCAGACCCTTATAAAGTGGGACTTAATAAAGAAATAATGAGTACTGGAGAAGACTGAAGAGAAGTGAGGTGCAGAATAGATGAAACCTGGCACAAAGATAATTATAAGAATGCCAGATGTGGTGGAACACACCTGTAATCCGGTATTCCCAGCCCCAAGGAGGCTGAAGCTGGAGGGTTATGACTTCTAGGCTGGTCCAGGATAGACAGCAAGATCATGTCTCAAAATGGAAAGATCAAATAAATAACAAAAAAAAAGAATATGGTAGTGCTGGGCATGGTGACACATACCTTTATGCCCGGAACTTGGGACGCAGAGGCAGGCAGATCTCTGTGTGTTCCAGGCCACCCAAGACAACACAGTAAGTCCCAGTCAGTCTCAAATGAACAAACAAACAAAAAGAAAACTCCAAAAACTTTAGGAGCAAAACAGTGAATAAAGGAGTGCAGAGTTTTCAAAAGAACAGTGTAAATACAGTAATTCAGATGATGTGATATATTCTGACTTTACAAGGATAGAGAAGTATTTAAAAATAGCATTTATTATATTCATTGACACACATCTTTAAAAATTTATATTATCATTGTGTGTGTGTGTGTGTAGTGTAGTATAGTGTAGTGTAGTGTAGGGTATGCTTCCCATAGCCCACGGGTGGAGGTCAGAGAACAACTCTGTGGGCTCACCTTTATTCCAGTTCTAGGTCTCAAACTCAGGTCTTCACAGCTGTATATCAAGTGCTTTTATGTGCTGAGCCATCTTTCAGACCATCTTGACAAACTTCTAACTTACACTTTACAACCAGCTGTCTAAATATTTTAAACACTGGGATGCAGTTACTAGCAAGCTTAAAAATACGTTAGGAACAACATAAAGCACAGCAGAAACAGCAGATACCATAAACCTTTGTAACCTGTCTTCACTAAATGGAGACTGATAAAAAGAAACAGTGCTGGATCAGCTACTAATAACCAGAAAGAGGAATATATTTAAGAATTAATTCGATAAGTTTAATGAGGGTGAAAATCATATTTATTGGGTACCATACAATGCCATGCACTACACTTGATAGATGGCACACAGCAGACAGTACATGTTCACCACTGACATCTTGAAGAATGGGAATTTAGAACTATAAATGGAATAAGGATAATCTAAATATCTTACAGTCTACTGAATTATGGAATAACTACTGGTTTTTGAAAAAAGAAAATGCAAAATAGTGTGTGAAACATGGTACCTTTTATTTAAGAAAGAGGGGTGTGTTTGTGTGTGCTCACAATACAGTACTTACAATACTGTAATTATGAATGATAGTTTCATATAATTAAAAAAATAAAAACTACAAGCTACTGAAAATAATTACTGATGGAGGGAACAAGGATATTAAATATATTTATCTGAATATACCTTCTTTTCCAATTTACTTTTACAATAATGAAATTGCTTCATATGATTCAAAAAATTAAATCCAAACAAAAATATCTAGAAATAAAAATGAAACAAGTTAATAATGTACTGAGTTAATGGCCAAACCATAAAGAACAGTTTCTTTTTAAGATTTATTTATTTTATTTATGTGTAGGAGAGTTTGTGTGCTTCAGTTACGTGTATCGTTTGTGCAGGGTCCTGCAGAGACCAGAAGTGGGTATTGGATCCCTTGGAACTAGAATTACAGGCAGTTGTGACCTGGCATGCCAGTGCTGGAAACTGAACCCAGGTCCTCTGAAACAGCAATAAGTGCTCTTAACTGCTGAGCCATCTTTCCTGGCCCCAGAACAGTTATTTTAAGTAAATTTTTTATCTAAAAAACTTCCTTATTTTGAAATAATTTCAGACTAAGAAAAATAAGTAGGTACTTTGTAACTATAAACTTGGTCACCATTTTTCCAGTAGTGTCCTCTGCTCTCATGGTACTTTATCATTATTAGTTGTCTTCGCTGGGCATGGTGGTACACGCCTTTAATCCTAGTGCTTGGGGCTCTGAGGCAGGTGGACCTCTGTGAGAATGAGACCAGTCTGGTCCACAGAGAAAATTCCAGGCTAGCTGGGGCTACAAGGGAGACCCTACCTCAAAACAACAATAATGACAAAAATAACAACACCTGTCTTCTTAACAGTTAAATAAAAATGATAGCCAATGATAACGTTTCTAATGAAGTTCCCTTAAACTTTCAATTACAAGTAGACAAAAGGAAGATGCCATCAGAATCTTCCTGTAAGTTTTACTTAAAAGCTGCCTGACCTGGAACTTTTGAAGTATAAAAAACAGTGAAAATGTGACTGAAGATTGATGTACAAAACCTGGAAGTTCCCCTCCCTCGATCCTGTATCCCAGACTTCAAGTTCTGAAGGTGATCCCTTAGCTGTCACAGCTGCCCATTCACTTCCAAGGCAGTACAGCAGGGTGATTATGAGCAAAGCTTTGGAGGTGGCCAATACTAAGTTTGTATCTTGGCCATTTACTCCATTGTTTTCTGAGTTCGAATAAGTCACTTAACCTCTGTCAAGCTTCAGTTCTTTCCCCTGTAAACTAGCAAAATATGTGAATTATATAATAGAACTCCAATGAAAAATGAGACACCTTTTAAAGGTAAGGCATTTCACACAGCTGAAATGCTAAATAAATGTTGACTGTTGTTAGCATATTTTTGTCATTCTTAATTCTCATCATGGCGACACTCTACCCATTTCATCTAAGTAATTTATATTTTTAACTACCCTGGAAATATAGCAATAATCTTCCAACTAGAGCACTGATGGAAATAAGATAAGCTCTATTATATTTGACATCTATTCTATAATAGTATGTCCCTATCTAAACATAATTAGAATTATGATTCTTTGAAATCAAATTTAAAAATTACTTTAAAGGGGGCTATAGAGATGGCTCAGCAGTTGAGAGCACTGGCTGTTCTTGCAGAGGACCCAGTTTCGATTCCCAGCACCCACATAGTGGTTAACAACTGCAAACTCCAGTTCCATACGATTTGACGCCTTCTTCTGACCTCCTTAGGCACTGTAGGGCATGGATGCATTTACATACATGCAGGCAAAACACTCATGCACATAAATCAAATATTAAAATATTACTGTAAAGACTTTCTAACAATGAAAATGTAATTTAACAATGAAATGTTAGAACAATGAAACAGAACCTTGTATTCCCACTGAACTAGAAAGCTAAATAAGAATATGAAACAAATATTTTCAGACACTGAACCAATTCTTTCTGGAAGCAATGTTCAGTTCCCAGCACAGGGAGAGGAAACAAAGCACGGCAGAGTAGTGCCATTTGGCTGAGAAAACAGAGATTACAGCTTGGAGAGGATGAGGGGGAGGTTCTAGGCACAGCACTAGAAGGGAGTGAGGTGAACAAAAGCTCCAAAATTCTGCACAAAGAACACTCGTTCTTCACCTTAATAAATTGGGTATACACAGCTTCCAACCTCAGGAAGCTAAGCCGAGAGCGCAGGGAGACACTGGCATTCTAAGCAGACACAGTAGAGAAACCCCACTTAATGCTAAGACAATTTACATCTTAAGAATGAGAGCTAAAATGGGTGCTAGAATAAAGACTACATTAGTTGTAGTCTAATAAAAACACCATAGAAACACACTTTTAAGCTAAAACCGTCCCCTAATGAAAATTCTAGATCAATTTCATACCACTGATAAATTCTACCAAGCATATAATAAAGAAATCATGTTAACTCTACAAAGTTTCTTCCTCTAATTTTAAAGGAACGCTTCTCAACTCATTTTATATTATTAGCATAAACTTATTACTAAAACCAATGACCTTACAAGAAAACTACCGACCAAAATCGGCAATTTTCAGGAATAGTTTATTACTACAAAAGTGTATCCCCCTCTCCTTGTAATTAAATCCCATGGCCGGGCAGTAGAAACCTCCTTTTGAGATGTTGTTCAGGGTAGTTCAAGAGACTCACAAAACAACATAGGGTAGTGCCTACATAGCCCTTGGTTGCCTCCCAGAGCTGGAAGGTAAGATCCTATTGTTGAAAACACCATACACTTCGGACATAAGACTTGGAGAAATAATCTGAAACTGGCCTGGAAGCCTCCTCCCTGAAGACTAGCTCACATAGAACAAGAAGGTGCTGTGCAAGTTGCCAAGGAAGAAATTCATTCAATGTTCCTACATATCTGTAAAGCCTATAAACCACAATAATAACTGCCTCAGTGAAATCTCTCAGTGCAATAGTGACACTTTTGTCTTGGGAGTAACAGTTGTCTAATTGGTCCTAAAGCCAGCTCAATAGGAGGGAATACATGCTTGGTACTGTAAACATGGCCAAATAACCAGGGCTGGAGAGGTCATAGACCCTAGAGGAAAACCTACTACTGCCACTTTCCTAAACCAACATAACTTCTTATTATAGTCTAAATACTTATCCTTATATTCTCTGAGAAATTAAGCTCTAACCACCCATCAAAGAAGTTTCTTTTTGCAAAGGAAGGAGACTATTAGATGTAGATGAAGAGCTACAGGCAATCAACGGCTGTAGAAGGAGAGAAAACAATTTACTTCAGGGATGAGCTCCCTGATGGATTATCCAATCCCAAGTAGTTATCCATAAACACATACACATGAGTACCATTATATATGTATTTATGTATATGTGTGTATGTATAACAACATATGCAATGGACATGAGTCCATTAAATATATGCATATCTGTATATGTAACAACAATAAACAAGGAAGGGGTCACAAAGTTGAGATGGAGTAGGGGTATTCTGGAGGAGTTGGAGGGAAGGGAGGGCAGGGTGGGGGTACTTATATATGAAACTGTCAAAAAATTTAAATTGATGATTATGTTTATAACTTAAAAGGAAAATATACAATCATTTCAATAAATGTAGAAACAACATTTGACAAAATACAACATCCATTCCTGAAAAGAAACCTGAGCAAACTAGGAATAGAAAGGAATTTCTCTTATCTGAAAAGGGTCATGCACAAAAACCCTCCAGTTAACATCACACTTAGTGGTAAAAGATCAAATGTGTTCTAAGAGGATGAGACATTTGTTCTCATGACTTCTGACATTATATATATAGGAGTAGAGTTCTAGTCAGTGTAAGAAGGCAAGAAAAGCAGATTGGAAAAGATGTAATGCTGATTCTATTTGAGATGACATAATAAACACAGAATTTCCCATGGAGAAATCAAGAGGAAATCTACAACAAAATGCTGTAAGTACTGAGTTTATTACGAATTGTAGAACATAACAAAAGTAGTATATCAAAATCAACTGTATCTGTGTATCTAAACATAAAAAAAACTGAACACTGAAACAAAAATAATTTATAATACTACCAAATATAAGAAATACCTTTGCAAGGATATAAAAACATCTATAGAAAATGATAAAAACACTGCTTAGAGATATTAAAGAAAATGTAACTCACACTGAGGTATATCTAGGTACACAAACTTCACTCAATAGGCCTTAATATATATGACAGAATGCATGCAATCCACTGGGTGGGTTATGAGGGGTTCAGATAGAAGAGGGATCTAAATATGATTAAGGTATATTGTATGAAATCCACAAACATTCAATAAAATATACATTGAAAAAAATCATAACCAAAGGATAGCTGTGAGTTGACTTGGAAGACTTAATATCATTAAGCTCTTAATTTTCCTCAAATGCTTTTATACATGCAGACTGTAATTACTTTGCAAAGTACTATGCTAGTAGATACGTGTATATTGGAGTTCTGTATGTTGCTGTGGTTAACAGAGTACCATGTAAAAGGTGAGAACTACCTGTACTCAACATAATGCCAATCAAAACCTAGAAGGTCTTTTTTGCAGAAACTGACAGCCTACTCATAGAATTAATATAGACATATAAAGCGCCTAGAAAAGTGAAACAATTTTGATCAAATAGAACAAAATTTGAGTAGTGATACTACTTGCTCTAAAGGCTTACTAGCTACAATTACCAAGGCAGTGTGGTATTATTATAGATCTGTGGAACAGAAGAGAATTTTGAATTATGCTTACATATATATATATATTTTAATCAAATGATGCTGGAACAATTAATATACTATGTTATGTATTAATTTACATGATTATATACAATTAGTAATTATATAACCATATATATTAATACATATGAAAAAAGACAAGATCAAAAAAGAACCCAAAACAATATAACATGTATTCATGCTTTATATTATATACAAAATTAAAAGTTCTTGAAAAAAATGTAAGAGAAAAGCTTTCTGACCTTGAGCCATGCGAAGATTTCTCAGAAACACTATAAAACATTGTAAAAAATATAATCCATGACGAAGAAACTGACTTACTGGACTTCATCAAACCACTGACAGCAATTACCCAGAAAATGAATAAATAATAAAAATCAATGATACTTATTTTTGTAAAGATCAATTTTTTGGTCGTTTTTGAGACAGGGTCTCCATGTAGCCTTAGCTGGCCTGGAACTTGCTAAGTAAACCAGACTGGTTACAATCTCACAGAGATCTGCCTGCCTCTGCCTCCCAAGTGCTGGGATTAAAGGCATGTATCAACACGCAAAATCAAGTTTTGAAAATGATAGTTTAAAAAGTGGCAAACCAGAATTTATCAATATTAAAACACAGGTTGTTTGAAAGATTCCATGAGAGAAGAAAAAGAGTAGACACAAATGATAGATATTGGTAATGAAATAGGAGACATCAAGATGAATACAGCATACAAGAACATTATAAAAATACAAAATACACCAACAAATCCAACAACTAAGACCAAGTTCATGAATTAAAATATTCAACTTATCAAAGTGATATAAGAAAAAGAAAGCCAGGCATGGAGTACGTCTTTAATCTTAGGCAGAAGCAGGTGGATCTCTGTAAGATCAAGGCCAGCCTGGTCTACATAGTGAATTCCAAGCCAGCTGGGGCTAGAGAGACACCTGTCTCACACAAACAAATAAACAAACAAACAAAACAAAAAATTAAATAACCCTGTATCTATTATAGAAATTGAATGTTTAATTTAAATTTTCTCCATCAAGCAGATCTCAGGCCCAGATAGCTGGTAAATTCCAGCGTACATCTAGAAAAGGCAATACTGATTCAACATAACATTCTGAGAAGACAGGAGCTTGTTATATGAGATCAGTAAGACTAATTCCACAGATATCAAAGTCAACAGAAAGTTTAAATAAGAAAGCACAAAGCAATATCTTTTATAAGCTTTGATAAAAATTTTAAGACACTGATATATTTACGCTATCAGTATATAAAAGTGCTAATGCACCATAACCAAGTGAGATTTATCTTTGGAATGCAAGATTTTTAACAATAAAAAACCAATCAGCATAACCGACAGAATAAAGAGCCATAGCAAAACCTTAATACAGCAAAACACAATTAAGAAATTAAACTTTTCCATGCTAAAAATGTCAACAAATTGGGAAGAGAAAACTAATTCTTGAATATATTGAAGAATACTTATGGAAAATGTACAACTTATACAAAACTTTATCATGAAAGACTGAATGTTCTTCCCCTTAAGATCATTAAATGTGTCCTAGCCAGGATATTAATGTAAGAAAGAGAAACAAAAGGGAGAGAGAATAGAAAGAGTGTCTTTACTTATATATGACTATGACATGATTGTGCAAAAAGGAATTCTTAAAGAATCTTTAAAAAGGTACTTATACTAACTGAATTTCACAAGGTTGCCAAATATAAAATCAGTATACATAAATGAAAATTATATTTCTATATACTGCTAACAATCATCAATAAAAATCACTTATTTCAGCATCAAAAACATAAGATACAGAGAAAAAGTAAAAGCATTTCCTCTAAAATCAACAAAAAGACAAAGGCATCCAGTATTACTACTCTTATTCAAATGATGCTTGAAATCTTAGACAATGCAGTAAGACATAAAGACATAAAAAGGAAATGAATAGTAAAAGATGTAAATATCCAAGTGTGCAGACAATAAAATCCTATACTTAAAAGACTCAAAAGATTCCCCAGAAGACTCTTAGATCTGATCAACACTTTTGGCAAAGTAGTGAGATTTAAAAAAAAAATGAACATAAAAAATCTGTACCTTTCTCTATACACCAATAGTGAACTCAATGAAAAACGAGTCAGGGAAACTGTGGCATTCACAATGACCTTAAGAAAATTACTGAGGCATAAACTTAATCAAAGATGTTAAAGACCTTTACAATAAGAACTTCAGAACACTGAGGAAACAGAAGATACTAAAAGATAAAAAGATCGCCCATGTTATGTATTGGATTAATAGAAAAAAATAATTTTACAATTCATGTGAAAGTGTAAAACTTCCAAATAGCCAAATCAATCCTGAGCAGAAAGAATAATGTTAGAGGTACCTGATTTCAAACTCTCCAACACATCCAGTATGGCATTATTACACACACACACACACACACACACACACACACACACACACACAGAATGGAAGACCTAGAAACAAGCCCATGCAGCTACAGCCCTAATTTCAACAAAGGAACCAAAAACATATCTTAGGGAAAAAACCATAGCTCTTTAACACATAGTCCTGGGAAAGATATAGAAGATTGACTCTAGAATCCAATTTCTCCACTTATATAAAGTCAACTCAAAATGGATCAAAGATCTTAATTTAAAACCCAAAATTTGAAATTACTAGAGGAAAACATTTTATGATCTAAGCACAGGCAATGACTTTCTAAGCAGAACCCCATAGTTCATGAAATAATAGCAAGAACTGACAAATGAGACTGCATAAAGTTAAACAGTGAAGAGATAGGTTACAGAGATGGAGAAAGAGTTTGCCAGCTATTTATCTAATTAATTTCCAGAATATACAAGCACCCAAAAATTAAACATCAAAATAAATAATCCAACCAATAAATGAGCAGAATAGACACTTTTCAAATGAAGAAATACAACTAGCTAATAAATGCATGAAAAATGTTCAGCATCTTTTGTGTTTGGAGAAATGTAAAAACTAAATTGAGATTGCACTGTCTCGAGTGGGCTGGGCCCTTCTACATCAGTTAACCATAAAGACAACCAATCCCTCATGGCCATGCCTACAAGGCCAATTTGACCTGGGAAATCCCTCAGTTAAGATTCCCTTTCCAGGTGACTTTAAGCTGTGTCAAGCTGACTGCTAAAGTTAACTAGGGAAACTTCTCTTTTGTGTTAGTAGATGAGGGGCCCCCTTTCAACTGTTGCCTATCAAGATCCTTCCTAGTAGTCTCTACCTCCCAGCAATAATGGTCCTGAATTTTTTTTTGCCTTAATTCCTACCCCTACTCCACATATCCCTCCATCTGTATCTGTTCCTCTTTGTTGAGAAGGGCTTCTAAACCTTTTCCGCTTGTAATTCCTTTCCACCCAAGACATTTGTACATGACTTTGTTTATACAGGCGTATAAAACCAAACATTTGCTGATAATAAATCATAAGGAAACTTTAAAACAATTCTTTGGCATTCATAATTTTACCATTTATTAAAGACGAAGGCACATTTGCATACTGAGATAGATGTGTTTGTTTATTTGTAAAAAATTAAATCTTGGCTGAATATGCAATATTCAATAGCAAAAATGCAGGACAGTGAGCATTTGTTTTTCCAGAGTTGATCAGTATTTTGATTTTATAATGTCAATGCTGAAAACACCACTTTGCATAAATGTGTATGTAGTACAAAATGGCAGAAATATACTTATGACCATGTCAGAAATTGTCAGAAATTCTGTCCTAATTGAAAGCCAAATTCATTTAATGATTTTTTTTATGACATTCAAACCAGCAACTCAAACAGTAATGCAAAGGAAAACATTGTAACAAACTCCAATCCAATCCAATGATGAACTAATTTAATACTGAGATGCTAAGGCACGGCGGCGGAAAAATATTGTCTTTTTTCTATGATTAAGCCATTATGTTTCTATAAAAGCAGAAAACTTTATATATACAGCAAAACATTATAATTCATAACATACAATAGTCTTGAATCTGAGCTGGTGTTTCAAGCAGTGTCTGATGGTGTTATACTGTATGATGGCATGAGCAACACAGTGTATACACTGTGCACTCAGAGCCAAGGCTGCAGTGAAGTCACGATGAAACGGGTGAATGCTGCTGGAAACACAGCAGGTTCATTATGTATTTGGTTTTGGATTAAGTTTTGATCAGTGCATGCTCAGAAATGGTTTCCTATTGCCAAATTTTCACAACCCCAGCTTTCTGTTAGATGACATCATATGGGGTTGCTGCCCACAGCTTAAGAAGCTGGGACCTATAGGAACCCTTATTACTCATGCCCCTTCTTTTCTCACTCTTGAGTGTCTCCAGACAAATTTTTCCTCTTGAAAAGCATCCTGTATTTACTTCCTCAAGGCTTACTCCTTCCTTGGACTACTGCAACCTGGCTTCTGTTTCTACCACAGCACTGAAAATGTTCTCGCCAAGATTCCCACTGATTTCCATGCTAACAAATTCCACAGACGTCACAGTTATTCCATCAAGCAGTCTTTAAATCATTTTTGGTATCACAGAAAGTATTTTTTTCTCTCAGTTTTGATAACAGCATTCTCAGAGGATAAGTCTGAGTCTTTTTTATTTCCTCTGTCTGCACCTAACCTTTTTGTAAGTGGAGGTGTTTATTAGAACTGACCCTCTCTGCTCTCCCCACTCCCTCTGATCTCTGTGAGATTGAGGCCAGTCCAATCTACAAGTTACAGGTCATCTGAGGCTACAGGGAGGCCCTGTCTCAAAAAACAAAATCAAAACCAAACCAAACAAACATCCACCCAAAAAAGTTCCTGAGGCGCGTAATGTTCAAAACACATTTATTGTCCATGGTTTATCCTCTGAGAGTGTGTGCTTTAATTAGGTAACATAATTACCCAACTAATCATATGAACCAAAGGTGGGCATGTCCTAGAATTTTCTGTTTAAAACCAGCAGGTCTCATTGGTTGAACTTCCTTAGCACTCTTCTGCATGCCTTTCCTTCATTCAGAGTTATTATCAAAGCTTCAATATGGACACCTATTTCTTATATGGACCAACTTGTTAGATGGTTTCTCCCTCCTGAAATAGCCACCTTCACAACAATGCCTAATTGGTCATAAATAAATACTTGATTGTGTGACTTTCCTGCTTGAAATCTATCAATGTCTGTCTAGAGCCTGAAAAATCAAATCCAAACATCTTTTAAGATCTTTTTGGATTTATTTATTTTTATTTTACATGTATAAGTGTTTTGCCTGGATGTATGTAAGTCCACCATGTGCATGCAGTACCTATGGAGGCCAGAAGAGCGCACTGGATCTCCTGGAACTGGAGTTATGGACAGTTGTTAGCTGCCATGTGGGTGTTGGGAACCTGAGCAGGGTCCTCTATAAGAGAAGCCAGTGCTCTTAACCATGGAGTCATCTCTTCAGTCCCAAGTCCAAATTTCTTATCATTGCACACAGGACATTCACAACCTAGGTAGTGCATCTCTCATTCTCCCTAAGGCTTCAACTCTAACAAAACAAAATAAAAACCCCTTGCATTTTCCTAAATAGAGCAGGCTACTAATTCACTACTGTACACCTGTATACATTTTCCCTCCTGTACCCTCAGTCAGTACCTCTGAGAAGTCCATTTATTAATTCCTTGATTGTCATAGAAGAATTTGTCACTTTTCCTTCTGTGTTACGGCTGGAGATGCTTATATTATATGTCTACTAAATTGTGTTAATAGTTTTCTTTTGCTATAGAAACCAGTTACTTCAGACTTTATAACTTACAACAACACTAAGTATGTCTTTTACAGTTTTAGAGGTTGGAAGTCTACATACAGTGAGTCCTAAGGGATTAAAATCAAGGTGTTGGTAAAGCTGGTTGCAGAATGAATTAGAGGTGGGGTGAGACTTCAGAATATTCAATAAAAAGATTTCTGCATTGTTGAACAATGAGTAGTTGAGACCTAACTTAGGTGTCGGTAAGTGGGAATGGAAAGAGGTAAAATAGGATAAGACTCATGTTATTAAAAAAAAAAAAACCCTTTTCATGGAAGCAGTATTAGAGTCACTACTCCCCAATGTGTTGGTTTGGCATTTTTATAAGACTCACTGCTGAAGAGATTGCTCTGATCATACCTAATTCCTCACACTCTTCTTTAAAGTCTTTTAATTTTCAGAGAAATATTCTGGTTTTTATTTAAATATATGCATTTAGTAGCATTTTCACCAAAGCTCATTTGATCACTCAATAGCATTCCACCCAAACTACTTAGGTAACAAATGAAATCCTAATATACCCCCCAAAATACACAATATGGACTTAACACAGTATTCTGAATCAAATCATGGGTTTATTTATGTGGATGATATTTTAGGTAAAATTGGATTTTAAAAACTGAATTTTCCCAAATTGATGAGAATCAATATTAAAAATTCCACTGTGAATAAGCTATGATATTTAGATATTAATGTTTTAAGGAAAATAAGGAAAAGAAAGCAAAATAAATTGAAAACATGGCCAAGTCTTACAGACAGGGTAGCTAGATACAATATGTTACCACACTATTTGTGTGGGTACAGGTCATGAAACTAAATGGGGCACTCTTAGAGGGGACAAAATCTTGAGGTGAGCATAAGAAAAAAAGAGAAAAAGGAGGGTAATGTATACCATGAAAGATGAGAGGCCACTGGGAGGGCATCAAAAGAGCAGTGGGGACGGGATGAACAACAAAGTATGTACAACAATGCTCCAATGAAACCCATTAATTTGTGTGCCTACTTAAGAAACTATACAACTACTATAATCAGCTGGGCATGGTGCGCATACCAGTAATCACAGCGCTGTGGAAGGCGAGTCAGGAGAATAGCACGTTTACAAGGCCACCATTAGCGGCATAGTGAGACTACATCTCAAAACCAAAACAGAACAAAGCCCTCACTATATTCACTGCTAAATACAAAATCTTCATGTCCCCATGCTAGTTATCAATCTCTGTGCTTTCACCCTTCACTGACTGCTTTGCACTATTAAAGTTGGGCTCAATGTTTTTTTCCAGCTGGCACAACATCAAGGTTTGCCCACAGATGGCACCAGGGGGACACTCGTGGAAGAAATATTTTGTTCTCCTGGTTCCAGTGTTTTTCTCATAAGGCTCCTGCAGCGTGTTTAGTTTATTTTCAATGCCAAGCACGTGGCACCTTTCCACAGGCAGCTTCTCTCAGAACCCTCTTGAGATGGCTCTGCAGCAGAGTGCTTCTAGTAGGGTGCTCTCTGTGACCTGCTTCCCCAGAACATCTTAACTTGGTGTACATTCAGAGGAGAAGCCTATATCCCTAAGGACCAGAGATGACAGATTTGCAACCTTTCTGTGATCTGTGAGCTACAACCATGCTCTCCCCCAAAGGTTTGAATCTCAGTGCTACAGGAAGGGTAGCCCAGCCCTTCCTTGGGTGTTCCACTTCAGCTCTTGGAGTACTAGCTACTCCCTATTCCTGCTATTCCTCTATTTTCAGAGTTCTAGAATTCTAAGCAACCAATGCTCCAGAGGATACAGTAATTTTTTTCTATTAAACCTTGTCTGTTCAAACTAAATTACTGTTTGACTTCCATCTCTGGAGCAGACTATGTCTGATATACCTTTGATGTGACCAGATTTCTTAAAGATAAAAATATTCAGCAAAGTCTTTGATTTCACTAAATCATAGAAATTAAACTGGTCACAGATAAAGTCAAAAGAAAGACAGTGGCTTCAGAATTTTTCCTTATTTCAGAATCAAACATTTAAAAATATATTATGAAAGCAACACCACCACAAGTAAGCTTCCTTTTATGAATCTTTCATGGTTAAACCAACTATATCTGACTATTGTAATTAAATCAAATTAGCCTTGTGCACAAATCTAAGGAGCCTCTTAGATGAATTCATAGTTTTTTTTATGACAGTGTACCACTGATGATGTGTATTTCAAGGATGAGTGTGTGTGTGTGTGTACCTACGTCTCTTACTAAAAATGAAGTATTTTACAGTTCAAAAGGCAATCACTACCTATTTCCTTTTAAGTTTTGAGAAGCATGCCAAAACCATAGCATAAAAACAACCTGTCTAAAATAATTTCCTTATCTTTTGATTTTTTTAACAAAAATTTGGTTTTAATAAACAGTGCCAGGCTGCATTTTAGTGTTGTTCTAATTGTGGAACACAATATGTACTTATTTTAGTCTCCTATTAAGTGACAAATTATTCACTGTCATATTTACCCTCAATTGAGGATATCTGATCCTGTGGTGGTTTGAATGATAATGTCTCCCATAGGGCCCAAATATTTGGACACTTGGTCCCCTGTTCCTGGCACTGTTTGGGGAGCTCAAGAAGCCTTTAGGAGGCGTGGCCATACTGGAGGAAGCCTGGCACTGGAGGCAGGCTTGGAGAGTTCTTAAGCCTTGCTGGATTTCCCCCTGCTTCCTATGTGATCACTCAGCTTTCTGCTTCCTCTTCCTCCTGTTGCCATGCTTCACCTGCCATTACCGACTTTTACCGTTTCAGAATTGTAAGCCAAAAAACCTCTTCCTTCTATAAGATATCTTGGTCATGGTGTTTTATCACAACAGAAAAGTAACTAATACAAGGACCAACAATGAAAACTTCACTAAATAACACAACGAGTTTAAAAATGTACTTGGTATGGCAGACTAAAGATGGCCAGAAATTGCAGTCTCTTCCATGAAAGGGAAAGGAAGAATTTATATCCTTTCTTCTACAAGACCAAGAGCTGTGACTTTTCAGACCAATAAAATTCAAAATTAACTCCCAGATTCTCTGTTGGTCCAAGAAACATTTTCCTTATTATCAAAATCCTTGTCATCACACTACCTTGACTACTGGTCAAGATTAGCTTTAAAATAGCACATTTTGCATATGGATGGTCTAACAATTGCAAAAATTCATGCAAAATGCAGCTTTACACTAAAATATATAACTATTGCTTTTCTGTAATTTAAATTGTTCTTCTTTAGTAAGACCTCCTGAATAATTTCCATTATTTCAACTTATTTTCATTGCTGGGCCTTTTTAATTATTCCATGCTGGTATATTAATAATATATTAAGGCAAGAAAGAGCTTTAAAAATACTATGTAGGAGCTGGAAAAATGGCTCAGAGATTAAGAGTACTGGCTGTTCTTGTAGAGGACTTAGGTTTGGTTCTCAGCATTCATATGATGGTTTACCACCATCCTTAACTACAGTAGTAGGGGATTTAACGCCCTCTGGCTTTCATGGGCATTGCACAACATAGACAAACTTACAAACATACAGGCAAAACACTCAAGACACGTAAAAATTTAAAACACTATGCAGAACTGGTGAGATGGCAAAGTGCTTGCCACACAAAGCCTGAGAGTCCCTTTGATCCCCAGAACCCAAGTAAAAATCTGGGCATGGTGGCATGTATCTGAAATCCCAGTACTACGGACATAGAGACAGAGGATTTCTGGTGCTTGCTGGCCAGGCAGTCTAGCCAAATCAGAGCTCCAGGTCAGTGAAAGGCCCTGTCTCAAAAAATACAGTGTAAGGTGGGCCTAGCCAGAACACCCACTAGGAAGAATAGAGGAATGGTTCCTGTGGGTGTGGCATTCTGCTCTGGCTAGTTGTGAGACCAGCACCTGCTTACCTGGGGACAAACTTACTATTCGCTATATTTGAGACCCCACCCCATAAGATCATTGGCTACCCAGACCTATAAGAGCTTGTGCACCTATTCAATAAACGAGTATGCAGTGCAACACGAGTTGGCAGTGCCACGCGCTTGGCCTGCTTCCCGTCCAATTCCCGGAGTCTGTGGCTTGACTCTGTGTCTACTCACCCCCAACCCCTTGGCCTGGCCCCCCAAAGTCCACTCGGGCTGACCCCAAGTGGTGAGACACGACGGTAACGGATATGACTATAGGGAAGCAAAGAAGATAGCTGATGTCAACCTCTGACTTACACACAGACACAGACACAGACAGACAGACAGACACACACACACACACTCTCTCTCTCACACAAAATGCCCTTGAGTGCTAGAAATGTATCTCTGTCATACAGCATTTGCCTAGCATGTGCAGAGCCCTGGATTCAATCTAGGGAACTAGACCTCATATAGTCATATAAGTAAGGGAAAACATAAAAGGATCCTTAGTCTGCTCAGGTCACTATAACAAAGTACCAGACTAGCTGGCTTATAAACAACAGATAAAAAAAAATCTTAAAATCTTGGAGGTTGGGAAGACTGAGACCAAGGTATCAGGAAACCTGTTACCTGGTGAGTTTGCTTACAGTTTCACAGCTGACATCCTTACACTGAACTCTCACATGGAAAAGGGATGAGGTAAATCTCTGGGATCTCTTATTTTTTGACATTGTATATATAAAGAAAGTTTTTAATCTTTTAAAAGTAGAAAACAGACTTTTTCTGACTTGTTGAATGAAAAGAATGTTTTGGAAAGCAAGACAGTAGTTTTTTGTTGGAGTATACAACCGTTTTATATAGAAACTATGTCTGTGGCTAGCTAAGTGGGAGAAGAGACTAGATTGTGTAGAACACTGAGTCACTAAAGCCTTGAGGAAGACTCTTGCAGTCTCACTCCACAGAGCAGCACACTATACCTGATTCTGTACCAAGTCTTAAAGGTGGCTTACAAACCAAACTTTCCTAGCAGGGTGGGTGATATGCTGGAAAAATAGGTTTGTAGTAATTGTGCTACATGAGGCCATGCTGCTATTTTAAAGCTTTATTGTTTTTCATTAAGAGAATGAATTCTATAATAATTTTCATAGCTTGGATTTGTATTCTATATCATAATGAGTAAGTTTAAAGATTTCTAGAGTGACATTAAACTGTGTTCCAATTTTGGTCCTTTTGAATACCAGCTGGGCCCCAATTTTTTCTGTCAACTGGGAAGAATAAATTGGGTTGTTTTGAGAACTAAGGAGATAATGATAAAGCAAGCACAAAGTAAAAGTGCTTGATATTCAGTATACCATTTATCTTGTTATTAATGTCATTATCTTACACAATTACATGTGATGTCCTAATTATTCCACACAATCACCTTCTTATATCATCTCCATTTGACAAGCAAGGAAACTGAATTTGGGATCTCCTTAATAAGAACACTGATACTATTCTTGGGGGCTTTGTCTTTATGACTTAATCACTTCCCAAAGCCTTACCTCCTAACACCATCACCTTTGGGATTAGAATTCAACTACAAACTGGGGAGAAACACAAGCATTCAAATTGTAGAAGGTACAAAGACATCCTCCAAATCAGCTGTCTTTAATGAATGTATCCGGCTTATAAAGTAGAAAGTTAATTAAGTTTGAAAATAAGGAGTAATCCCCATGAACAAATTTTGAATTTTTAAATTTAAAACATTTGGGGACTGGAGAGATGGCTCATGGTTAAGAGCACTTCTTGCAGAGGCCCTGGGCTCAGTTCCCAGCATCCACATGGTGACTAACAACCAGCTGTAACTCCAGTCCCAGAGCAACCAATACCCTCTTCTAACCTCCAGGAGCATTGCTTGCATGTGGCGAACTTACAGACAAAACACTCAAAATAAAGTAGATAAAATATAACAAAAATCTTTTAAGACCATTTTTACTGATGGTATTAGAACAATTCATGTCCTCTCATAGCTTAGAAAAACTATTCTTCTGTAGTTTTATTTGGGGAGAAAAAATAAGAGGAAAACAAAATAATTAAAATAAACAAGTAGAAATTGTAGAGATGGAATTGAGGTTGCCTAGATTAAGTAACTCCAGAATTAGCTGAAGATATTCTGTTACAACAGAGGACAGGGGAATCACACAGTACCTAGGGTGCTATACAATAAGCCAAGGAACTTCATGCATTATCACTCAATCTTATTGCCAGTTCTGTGAGGACAGTTATGCAACTTAAGGTCAGGGTGTTCAAACAAATTTGGAATGTCTGGCATGTCTGACTTCAGCTTTCTTAGGCCTTTCCCTGCTTTGATGGATCTATACGAAAAGCCAAAGCCTTTAGAATCCACTTAGAATTTAACAACCTTAAACGTAACTTGCATTTAATAAGAA
The DNA here is from genome assembly GCA_035773235.1 of Eospalax fontanierii. Classification (NCBI taxonomy): domain Eukaryota; kingdom Metazoa; phylum Chordata; class Mammalia; order Rodentia; family Spalacidae; genus Eospalax; species Eospalax fontanierii. The sequence continues at coordinate 40,306,631 of CM069525.1, forward strand.
CTCAACAGGATACATATGTCATTTATTTAGTCTCATGGATAGTGGAGGTATTTTCAAATATTGGGGGACACTAAATCACACTAAAAAGATAAAAGGTAGGTTTTCAAAGTTCAATAAAAAACAACTCCATTGAATAAGCAAATAATTAAGGTGGAGATAGAGGATACATTTCATAACATTTTCATTTATATATTCAGTGTTAAAAAAATCATAGAGACAAATTGGCAAAACTTCTCAGAAAGTCAGTATTGCTTACTGACTTTACACTAAATAATGAGTAATTTGGCAATCATTCCTCAAATAGTAGTCTTATTTCTGAAGTGTAAACAAAATAGACGAAATTTACCATATTGATGGGGAGGAAATTTAAGCAAGCCAAGATAAAGGCAAATAGCACAGTTAATGTGAGGCCAGTTCAAACAGACAACGAAGATTCTTACCTAAACATTTCAGAAATGGCATTTAAGTCATAATTTTAGGTAAATTTTTATCTCATTTTAAACTGAATGCCTTGACAATATTTTTAAGCATCCAATAAAACGAGATTTAGCAGTGCCCCGAGTCATTCTTCCTGTAAATATTAAGTGACAATATTATTAACTAAATATTGAGTGACAGTCTCATGTTTGGATTACCAGATCTATAGTTATCTATGCTTTATTTCTATTTGCACTGGCCCTAGTATTTAATATTCTGCACGGAACAGTTATCTAATGAAATTTTCCCTTGGACAAGATTGAAACAAAGCTTTTAAGAAGAAATTAGACCTCTTTATCTAAAATGTAAACATTGATTTAGTTGGTCTTTACCACATGGGTGTCATAATAAAACCGTTGCAATCTCTTGCCCTTGGGAAAATGTAACCTAATCCATGTATATAAATTAGAAGAGTACAGCTTGATAAATATCAGTGAACTCCCCAAAATAACTAGCACCCAGATCAAGAAACTGAATATGACCAGCAGATTAACAGCCCTACTAGGCACCTCTCAGCCACTACTTTCTCTCAGAGGTAACTACTATTTTAATCTTAAACAGATTACTTATGGACTAGGGAGATGGCTCAGTGGTTAAGAACACTCACTGCTCTTGCAGAGGACCTGGGTTCAGTTCCTAGTACCCACATGGTGGCTAACCATCCATAACTCCAGTTCCAGGGGAATCTGACATTCTCTTCTGACAACACAGGTGAAATTACATACATGCAAGTAATATACTCAGAAAATATGCACAAAATAAAAATAAATAAAATATTATAAGATTACTTACAATATTTTTCTACTTTATATAAATGTAGCCATAGAATAGATAGTATTTTATTTTACATCTGTCTATGTATATGTCTATGTGTTGAGTGCAGGGCATGTGAAGGGATATGTATGCAAGTCAGAGGACAACTTCCTGGAGCTGGTTCTTGCCTCTTACCTTGCTGAAGCAGGGTCCCTCTTGTTCCTGCTGCTGCTCTGCATACTTCTGGCCAGCTGGCATGTGAGTTTCCAGGCAATGACCTAATCTCAGCCTCGTACCTCACAGTAACAGTACTGGGATTACAAATGTGTGCCACTACATCTGCTTTTTAATGTAGATTCGAGGGACTCAACTCAGGTCATCAGGCTTGCACCACTAGCACTTTTACCTGCTGAGCTATTTCCCTACCCAAAGAGCCTTCCTTCTTTTACAAACCATTATGTTTGTGAGGGTCATCTATGTTTTGTGTATAATGAAGATTCATTCTCTTTTCACTGCTCTATTATATTAATATACTATAATCCCTTGTTATTCTGCTTTTGAACATCTGAGTTGCTTCTAATTTAAGGCTATTATGAAGAGTTCTGCTAAAACATTTGAACACTTTCGTTTTTTGGTGAATATATATTAAAAACATTTCTTGCATATATACCTAAGGAGTGGAAATGCTAGTCATAAGGCCATAAGGTATGTATATATCAGCTTTGGTAGACATTCTCAGTTGACAATTTTATGCTCCTATTAGCAGTAGGAGTTTCCTTCCTTCCTTGTTTATTTTTTTAAGAGACAAGGTCTCACTATGTAGCCCTGGCTAGCCTAGAACTTGTCATGTAGACCAGGACCTTGAAATCACAGAGCTCCATCTGCATCTACCTCCCAAATGATGGGATTAAAGACTTGTGCCATCATATCTGGCCACAAATTTCTTTTTTTTTTAAATACCAAAATACTTTTCCAGTCTTCTGACCATTCGTCTCTGCCTCACCAATCCCTACAGAGTTTACTTTGAAGATATCTAGACTTGACCTCTCTCCCATATAGTATGAGACAAGTGATCAAATATCACCGTAATTAATTATATGGCCTCATCATAGCAAGCTGCAGAGCAAGCTTAAACAACAAAGTACTTTGGATAAATTAGAGAGCTAGCCAGGTAAAAAGGGGGTGAACAGTATTAGAATCATGTGTTTATACAGTCCAACTTTGGAGTCCTGACCATGAAAGTGTAATACAAGCATTTAAGTTTCACAGGTGCAACATTCACCAAGGAGTAGAAATCTTTCTTTGTTCCTCTGCTATTAATATCAGACTGTTCCTTTATTGTAGCATCCCTAGAATTCTCAGTAAGTTCACAAAATTTATGGCATTCTTTATTTACTCAGTAAATATTAACCAAGTATCTACTTTGTGCTAGGCATAACTGTAGACAGTAAGAGTAAATAAAGCTGGAAAATCGCAGAAAAAAGATTCTTACTTTCACTGTATGTAGACACAACTTTTCTGTTTTGGGGTATGGAGTACATAAAGTTTGAATATCTCAGCACTGTGATATAGAGGGTACAGTCAAACAGTGTGAAATGTGGCAAAATATGGATGTTGAAGTTCAAAAACTAACTTTGATTCACCTGGCTCTATCACTTACGATGCATCAATTGAAAAGTTTTCTAGTCCTCAACTGCAAAATGTAGATTTCTTTCAGGGTTTCTTAGAAGATGAAATGAGACAACACATATAAACAGCACCTAGGACCAAGTGTGGAATTTAAAATAGCAGATGATCAGTACAAGGCAGCTTTTAAAAATTAGAATGTACTTATTCATTTGGGTATAGCTGCAATCTTTACTATGAACAGAAACACAAAACTGCTTTTGTTTATACACACTGCTCTTTCCGATGCACATTATTAAAATATTTTAATTATATAGTCAATTATCCATGCTACTACAAGGGTTGAGATATTTAAAAAAACATCAGTTTATCTAAAAGTACCAACTTAAAAACACTGCCTTAACACACTTATGGGCTTACCAACTTCCTATAGAAGGCCTATGCACTCTAGATGCAAAGTTATGAACTGGCCACAAAGGAACTGGGCAATAGGAAAGCGAGACAGACAGTAAAAATCTGATGCAATGAACAAGATAAGAGATTCACTTTAGGAAATTTGTTAATGTTTTCTTGTAATTGGGCATATCTCTTTAGGGGACCTTGGAAACTATGCATATGGAGGTGTTACAAAAAATAGACTACTAGGGATCAAGGGTGTCTAATCCAGGGTAATTCCCATACCTGCACAATGATGATGTCATTTCCTTGTGCCTGGTGGAATATGACAGTGTTCAACTCAAATTTGACTCCTAGTTTCCTCTTTAGACATACAAAGATTGGGAATATTTGCTCACAAAACAAGATATTACCATATAGTCTAGAAATGCTGCTCTTTATAGAAAAAACACTTTGGCTGTATACTGGGAATGGAACTCCGGGCCTCACAAATGCTATGTAAGACCACTAGTCCTGAAGTATATCCTCATTTCTGCAATGCTACTCTTAAGCATACACCTGAGACTTTAAAAATGTATGCCATGAAAAATCATGTATAGCTGATTTTCATTATTCATGGCAGTTATGTTTTATAGTCAGCCCAAACACTGAATAAATGAACACTGAACCATTGCTCTTAAGAAGAAATACAGGGTTAGGTTCCTAGAAATCTCTGGTCACATTTCTGGCAACTGATCAATACATATCCTCATTTTATAAAATATAAGGATATCTTATTTCATATTTATATTGTTGAATTGCTAACCGAACTCATAGGCAACTGCTCTGTAATGAATACCTGAATGAAGTACATCTAAGACATGTATTTCCTTGGTAAGGCACAAAATAACATTTTTGTATTTAAGAATGCTACACAGCACATTGGTACTCCACTTGGTGGCTACTTTTAAGAAGTCAAATCAATAGCAAAAAGCACAAAACTGTGAAACTTGGCTCTAACTAGACCTTGAAAAGGGTACTCATTTCCAGAATGAGAGCCAAAACAAGTAGGAAAGAGCTGCCTTGTTTAACCTCAGTGAGAACCCATGTGTTGAGCAATTAAATTTTTTCCTCTGTTTCGCAGGTATGTGGGCGACCACGAAAGTGCCACAAGTATTAGTTTGGGAGTTACAAAGAAATATGACCGAATAGGTCAATTTATAAATATAGAACCATGACTGGGGACTGACAGTACATTAATGTTCACAGCAGTATTACACATAACAGCTAAAAAAAACCGGGTCTAAACACAACCATCAAGTAATGACTGGATATGTAAAATATGGCATAGGCGCCACACAATGGCTTATTATTGGGCCAAAAAAAGAACCAGAGCATTGATACATGGTACAATATGGATGAACCTTGAGACAGGTTAATGAAAGAAATAAGACATAAAAGTTTTATATTGTATGATTCTATTGATGTCTAAAATGGGCAAATCCAAAGAAAGAGAAAATAGATTAAAAATTGCCAGTGGTTGAGGAGGGGGAAAATAGTGGGTGTTGCTACAGGTTTCTTTCGGGGTTGATGAAAAGGTCCTGGAAACCCACTGACATGTATAGTTTAAAGGGGTGAATTTAATGGAGTATGCAGTACATCTCAACATTATTTTTAATATTTTATTTTTATTAACATGTCTAAATTCTACCTATTTATAGGGCTCAGTGTGGTATTTCAACTTTTGTAAACACCATATATTAATCAATCAAATACAGCTTCCTTTAAACCACTGCTTCTAACTACCCCAAATCTGTATCCCACCCTACTCTACTTCCCTGAATACTATTCTACTTTCAGGCTGACTTTTTTGGTCTAAAGAGAGGACATATAGTACTTGTCTTCCTGTGTCTAGCTTATTTCATAATGTCCTCCAATTTTATCTAGTTTGCTGAAGATGACAGGATCTCATTCTTCCTTATGAATGAATAATACATTGTACATACATAATGCATTCTTTTTCTTTTGATATTTTTATTAATTATTTGAGAATTTCATACAATGTATTTGATCATATTCACCCCAACTCCTCCAAGATCTATTATTCTTACCTCCTTACCCTAAAACTTCATGTCTTTTTTTCTAATTCTTAATTGAATTTTTGTGCATTTCATATAATACATATAATCATATTTAGACCCCCTCCCCTATGTGCAATCCCCCACAGTCTCCCCACCAGATTTCATGCATGTTGTCATACTGAGTCAAGTTTGTGTCTTCAGATGTACCTCGGTATGAATTCATCCACTGGAGCCTAGTCAAACTATCCAGCATCACTCCCTTAAAGAAGACCTCATGCAGCAGTGATCAGTTTATAATGCATTTTCTTTATTGTTTCATCTGCTGATGAGCATCTAAGCTGGCTCCATTGACTGTTGTAATACTGCCATAGACATGGACATGCAGATATCTCGTTGGTATGGTGAGTTCATATCTTGTAGACAGAAACCCAGAAGCAGGAACACTGGATCATATGATAGATCTTTTTTTAGGAGCCTCCATACTGGTCTTTCAATAACAGCTATGCTAATTTACATGCATAACAGTGTATAAGAGTTATTTTTCTCCATATCCTTGTCAGCACATTTTATTTATTTATTTATTTATTTATTTATTTATTTATTTATTTATTTATTTATGTGTATAAGTGTATTGCCTGTGTATATGTAAGTGTACCCATGTTGGACAATGCCTGTGGAGGTCAGAAGAGGGCATCAGATCCCATGGAACTGGAGTTATGGACGGTTGTTAGCCACCATGTGAGTGCTGGGAATTGAACCTGGGGCCCCTGCAAGAGCAGCCAGTACTCTTAACCTCTGGGCTATCTCTCCAGCCCCTTTAATTGTTTCTTTTTAAATAGCCATTTCCACTGGGGTGAGATAAGAGGTACCTCATTGTGGTTTTGATTTGCATTTCCTGAATGGCTATGAAAATTGAGCATTTTTTCAAATATTTGTTGGCCATTTTATTTCTTCTACTCTTTTTTGTTATCTTTTTGAGACAGGGTCTCACTAGCCCTGGTTGACCTGGAACTCATTATGTAGACGAGGCTAGCCTCAAACTCAGAGATGCACATGCCTCTGCCTTCCAAGAGCTGGGATTAAATGCATGCACCACCATGCCTGGCTTATTCTTCTGAGAAGTATCTATCTGACGACCTTTTGCCTTTGTTTTTTGATCCTGAATTCACTACACAGCCTAGGTTGTTTTGGAAGTTACAATTCTCTTGTTTTAGATTTCTGGGTGTTGGGATTAAAGGTATGTGCCATTATACCAGGCTAAGGGTATAGTTTATTTTTTTCCCCATTGTGTTGTGGATGGAACACAGGACCTAGTTTGTGCTAGACAAATACACAAATGTGTGTGGGTGTCACGTTAAGTATACCATACGCATGCAGTGCCCACAGAGGCCAGAGCAGGCATTGGATTCCCTAGAGTTGGAGTTAAGGACCTTTGTCAGCCTCCATGTAGGTCTGGAAACCAAACCTCGTTCTTCTGCAAGAGTAGTCAGTGCTCTTAACCACTGAGTCATCTCTCCAGCCTTTCCCCTCCCTACCACCCCCCGCTCTGTTATTATTTTTAAATAAGTAGATAGGAATGGTTGGGGCTTTTTAGGAGCAATTTCTTTGTGAATTATATATCATGAACTCCATAATGACTTAATAATTAATTTTAATGATTCATCAGCTAGGAAGTTGATCAAGTCATCCACCAATTTTATTGAAAGCATACCAAGAATCAATCTAAACCATTCCCTTTCTCAATAATGATGCCAATTTCCAACATGCCACTTTGGTGTCCTGGAGACTTTTGTACATATTACAATATACCACAATGCTATTTCGGATGGGTGAAAGGAAGGTCCTTCCTTTCAAGAAACCATTGCAAAAAGGAATATGAGAGAAAAGAACCTATATTATCTATTATGAGCAGTTCTTAAGCATAGAAACTTTAGAAATAAGAGAAGAGTTTGGAAATTGGTTCCTTTGCAATGATGCCTATGCCTGATGCTGTGTGGAAGTCTTTGGGAACATTAGGAGCATCTGTAAAGTATGCCTGATATAGAGTGAAAACTCAAACATCAATTTTCAAAACTTTCTTTTTTCATCATCAAATTGAACTCTCACTTCATTTATTAATATAAGTTACCATTTAAAATCTACAACTTTCATACTATCTCCCAAATGTTTTAAATTTCAAGGGGACAGATTGCATATGCTTATGTTTCATTGTGTTTCCCGTTTATATTACTAAGTGCAGTCCATGTTAAAAATAATCTGTGTTTTAAATAATTTCCAGGCCATTTTTAGTACCTAATATATATAATTATTGAACTATACTGTTCAGGGATTCATGACAAGATAAAAGTCTGTACTTACTGAGTATTGATACAATGCTTTTTTGCAGAATATTTCCAATCTCTGTTTGTATGGATCCACTGATGTGGACTCCGTGAATGAGGAGGGTTGTCTGTACATGTAAACATTTGCTGACACGAAAATCTAGTCCTTGTCAAAGAAAACCAGGATTATTAATATATTTTTGTATAAATCAGAAGTACAAGGGCTATGCAGTGAATATTAATGATTTTTGAGAGTCCTCACAGGTGAACATTTATGAAATTTTACTTAAGCTCTCTGATCCTGGAAAAACAGCAAAAGTTAAGAAATCCACCAACTTTCTGTGTTCTGGGAAATAGCTTATAACAAAGAACTACCTTCCCTTTAACATTGAGATAAAATTCATGGATGTTCCCATTCATCTAGGATAAGGATAAATACAGACACTCTGAGTTCCCATTCTTGACCTCATAACTGATGAGCTGAACTGTTGAATCAATAAGAACAATATACACACTAACCTTTTCTCCCCCGCTGGGTCTTTCTAGCCTTACTTACTCCTCCTATAGAAGAAAAATCTTGTTTTGCTTGATCTTTGAGAGGCACATATATCTTTTATGACCTCAGACTTTTCAGTTAAAACAGACTTCATTCCCATTGTTTGTCATTCTAGAGTTTTCTGTACATATTGCAATGGACCACAGTAAGATTCTGTATGAGACTGTGAAAAAGTCTTATCCAGAATACATTGCAATGGCCCCTTTTCCCTTTGTGCAACAATTCTTTTGAATAAATGCTGTCCTTATTAAGAAAGAATTATTTTGACAATTGTATAATGCAAATCTATGTAGAACAATTTTAATAAAAAATATTTCTTGTGTTACTTTAAAAATCTATTGATTTAGCTATAATAATGGCAGCTCAAACAGTTAAGAATTATTCCTCATCTATTTCTTTAGACTTAAATATTACAGTCATCAACTACACTTCAAAATTCTTCTTGTACCTATTTTATAGATTGTTTTCCATCTCTCTCTTCCAAGGTTTATGCATTTATAAATGCACCAAAATCTCTATCATTTTCTATTTTTATGGTTTTCTTAGAAATTCTCTAAATCACATAATATAAAGACTAATGAAATAAAGATTTGAAAGAATAGGTAGTTACTTATATAGGCAAAGAGACCACAGAAAAAAAGTAAAAGAACAACAAAAATCCATGGGCAGATTAATGAATGCATCTTTCAACTTTCCCCAGAGCAGTTTCCTTGTGCAGCAGGTGGTGATTAACACAGAAACCCACAACTGGCCGACGTGCAGAGAACAAGAGGCTGCAGACTGCTTATCCCTGAATAGGACACCTATAACAAACTTCGGCTTCCCAAGGTTCAGGGATTATTGTAGAAGAGGGGTGTGGAAAGATTGTAAGAGTCAGAGGTAGTAGATGATCACAAGAAAACAGGGTTTTCCAGATAGCTGGTCAGTTACTCATAGGAACTCACAGCAATGGCTACACCATGCACAAATTCTATACAAGCTCAAATCAGACAAAATTCCAGGATAGACATGGGGGAGTGGCTAAGAACTCCCAACCAAACCTAAGGAAATTTTAGCAACCAATGGCTGCTGGGAGGAGGAGAGACCATCTTTTGAAAGGATGGGACTCTCTGTATGATAACCAGGCTCTGGTGGATGGACTCACACTGGAGGGCATTTGGATACACAGATTAAACTCTATAGGAGGGAAAACCTTAAAAGACTTTCTTTTCCCAGAATAAACTGATGCACTCATTTTATATCTTTTTATGCTGCTATATTTCCTGAATGTGACATTAAGATGAAATTAAGGTGAAACTGAATATATAAACCAAAGAGCTTTGAAAGCACTAATATATAAAACATAAGTCTCTTCATCAACACACATAGGTTATATTAATGAGAAATACAGATTAAGAGACATCTGTAATGCTGATATTAGAGATTATAGTCGACATATTAAATGTTCACATTTAGAATCATATCAAATGAGTTTGAGTCATTTTAGTTAACAAATAGCTATAAACTTTCAGGAGCAGGTAATATGGACTAAACTGTCTTCATTTTTTTGAAAGGCAAAAAGAAAAAAAAAGAGAGAGAAAGAAATCAGAGTTACTTCCTGCATAGCTGATCTCAAGAATATTCACTATAAATTAGCTCAGCTGTAGAGATACATGAGCAATCTCTCATAGAGCCAGTTGTGAGATTTGATTAGCAAGACAATCAGACACTTCACATTTGGAAAATATACCATCTTATTTAAATTTACTTATCCAGAAATACTTCCCAGAGCATCAAAAGTAATCATTTAAAAATTAGATGCATTTGTTTCAAGATTATCTCAAGAGTTCAATATACACAGACAATTAGGCAGGTAGACAAATGCACATGTGTACACACACACACACACACACACACACACACGGAAATATTAAGAAAAAAGCCAAAGATATATCATCAATGCAATTTTCTAAGAGGCTCTCAATTATCCAAATTGCCTGAAATACAAAATATTATTTGATTTTTCTTTTAATATGATTTTATATATAATGAATATTTGCTTCAAAAATAAAGGAAAAAAAATCTAATGAGAAAATTCCTTTTTAGAATCCATTAACCAGGGACCAATGTAGTAATTAAGTGAGAACTGTGATCAAGAACTGTGAAAATAGGTGTTCTGTTGAAAATTCTATGACTAGCTGGAAGCTGGTCTTCAGCAGTTTTGCTCAAATATTTCATTTGGTAGGAAACCCTTTCTGTTTTATACATAGAACCACTACTATGGAATAAAGCTTTTAAAACATTAATCACAACTAAGCATTTCATGATTCTTAAGAATCTATTAATCTATGATTAATAATACCAATGCTAAATGTGATTATGTGATAAACCAACAATAAAATGAATTTATGCTTCACATGCACATAAAGGATAATTCAGTAACATTTGAAAGAATGAGTGCTCTCATTTCAAATACTGAATTCACAAGTTAGAAGTTAATACATTAGATCTGTGGCCAGAACTTAATAACACACAAAAGTGATCAGGAGCCATACTCTGTGCTATTTTACATGACAAAAATAAAAATGTAAGTGTTCATGTCTTGCCATTTTCTGTATTTCTTCTACCCAATTACAAATCATAGTGGAGGAAATGATGACACCAATGGAATGCAACTGTGAAGAAAAGGTTTTCATATACCTTCTGCATGTAAAAGGAAGAGCTACACAATAATTAGAGAGACCAGTAATTATTCTACAAAATGAATATAAACTCATTATGCAAATTAAACCTATTAAATATTCATGTTTCCTGGGGAAAGTAAATGACAGTGTTTGATGATGCTCTCAGTTACATCAATCATGATTTGCCTGTACATAACAATTTGAGTTATTAGAAACCAAAACCTTTATTTAAAGCGTTTTTTCCATACTCTTAAACATTTAGGGGATGATTATTGCTTTTGTGGAAGACTGTACAAATTCTAAAGAAACTCTGAAAGAACTTTTATTCTAAAATACTTACAGATTAACCGAAATGTGCAAAAATTAATACAAAGATGGTTTGTATACCCTTAACCCAGTCCTTCCTTCAACTGATAGCATCTTGCAAAACCACAGTACAATATCAAACCTGGGAAATTGACATTGGTACAAACAACACACCATGATTTCACAGGTTTACATGCATTCATGTGTGATATGTAGAGCTATTCAATTTTATCATCGAGTGTAAATTCTTGAAGTAACTAACAAAATATGAAGTAGAATTGTTCCACAAAGAAGATGGTCCACAATGAGCCCAATGCAACTCCTTTCCAACCCCATGCACCCTATTTCATGATTCTTACCTCAACTTTGCAGTCTCTATATCTTGACAATCATTAATCTGCTCCCCAGTTCTAGAATTTTATCATTTTGAAACTTACATAAAGGAAGCCATAACAGTATATGATATTTACAGATAGTTTTTTTAATACAGCATAATTCTTTTAATTGTTGCATGCATTTTATTTTTTATTGCTGAGTAGTATTCCATGGTATGGATATACCACAATTTACTTAACTATTAATCCACTGTATGGTATTTTAGTGCTTTCCAAATTTCACCTATCATGAATAGAACTGCTATGAAAACTTGATTATGATCTTTCTGTGAACATGAATTTTCATTTCTCTGGGATGTACATTTCCCTTGAATAAACTGCTGGATTGTATGCAAAGTGTATTTAGTATTTTAAACATTGTTTTCCAGAATTACAACATCATTTTATATTCTCACTAGCAATGTATGAAAGAGCCATTTTCTCTGTATCTTTGCCAGAAAATGGTATCATTATTTTTTAATTGTAATTCTAGTAAGTATGCAGTGATGTGTAATTGTGCTTTTGATTTATCTAATGGATAATTGTATTTATAGAACATATTTCTGTGTACTTGGTTAGGCCTTCTACTTTTTTTATAAACCTGTAATTGAATTTTATTATTTTGGGTTTTGGAAACAGGATCTCCCTGTAGCTCCAGCTGGCTTGGAACTCACTATACAGACCAGGTTGGCCTGGAACTCACAGTGATCCACCTGCCTCTGCCTCCTGAGTGCTGGGATTAAAGGCCTGCAACCACCATGCTCGACTTTTTTACTGTTTTTATTTTAAAGATTTATTTTGTTTCATACGCATGAGTGTTTGCCTGCCTGTATGTATGTATACAGTGTGCATGCCTGGTGCCCGTGGAGGCTAGAAATGGGCATCGGATTTCCCGGAACTGGAGATACAGGTGGTTGTGAGCCACCATGTGGATGCTGGGAACTAAACCTGGGTCCTCTGCAAGAGCAGCAAGGGCTCTTAACTTGTGAATCATCTCTCCAGTCCCCTCTTACTAGTTTTTTAATGTATGAATTGTGTGCTTGGTATCATGTCTAAGAATTCTTCATCCAGCTCTAAATTGCAATGATTTTCTGGTATATTTATATGTAATGGAATTTTATGTTTTACATTTAAATCTGTTGCCTACTTTGAATAAACTTTTGTATAGTAAATGAGGTTTAGATTGAGGTCCACTTTTGGTCTCTGGATGTCCAATTGCTCTATTATCATTTGCTTTAAAGCATCATCCTTTCTTCACTGAACTGGATTTGAATCTGTGAAAAATCAGTTCGTTGTGGTCTGGCAAGATGGTTCAAAAGGTAAAGGTGCTTGCTGACAAGCCCAGTGATCTTTGCTATATCCTCAGCCTCTACATGGTGGAAGGAGAGAATCAACTCCATCTAGTTGTCTTGATTTCCACATGTGCACTGTGTAGACACAGGCATGTGCACACATCCAGAATAAAGAGATGTTAAAAAATAAAAAAAAGAAAGAAAATTGGTTGTATTTGCCTTTGGCTATTTCTGAAAAAAAATTAACCTATTCTATTAATCTATCTGGTTATGTCTGTGTCATTACCAGAGTGTAATGTATGTTGAAAAATGGGGATGGATTGGTTCTTTGCACCTTTTTAATGTTTGTTTATTAAAACCAATTGTTTTAAATATTTTTGCTCTTTTTCCTTTCCATAAACATTTTAAGATAAGGTTTCATAATTATACCTGCAAAAACTCTTGATGAAATCTAAATTGAAATTGTGTTGAACTATGAGATAACTGGGAAGTAATGACATACTTCCATGTTGACCAGTCACTCTAAGAACAGGGTACATGTATCCATTTACTTACTCCTTTGATTTCTTTCATTAGTTTCGTAGTTGTTTTCAACACAACAGGGTTGTATATGCTTTGTGAGATATATATTGAAGCATTTATTTTCTTTTAGATAATTTCCAATGGTTTTGCATTATTAACTATGGTTTCTAGTTCTTTGCCAGTCTATAAAATAAATTTAAAGTTCTTTATATTTGCCTCATCATCTTAGTGAACTCACTAAAGTTTTTTTTTCTCCTTGAGACTTTGTACATGGACTCTCATGTTATTTGCAATTAAAATTTCACTTCTTCCTTTTCTATCTACATACATACATAAACTTTTCCTAACTTGCTGTGGTTGTTTCCAGAAATGCTAAGTAGGGTGGCAAATGTTGACAAATTGCTTTATTCTCACACTTGAGAGAAAAGCATTATTAGTAATTTTTTTTTGAAAAACATAAGGTCTACATCGAGATTCATTGCTTTTCATGTGGATGGACAAGTTTGTTTCAGCTCCACTTGTTGAAAAGATTGTCTTTTTTTCCACTAGATTGCCTTCTCTACTTTGTCAAAGATCAATTAGCTATATTTGTATGACTCTATTTCTAAGCTCTTATTCTACTGATTTATTTTATCACTGAGAACCAGTCATGTTAACCGTAGCTCTGAGGTAAGTGCTGGAGTTGTATAATAGATGTCTTAAAACTTTGTTCTTTTGGGAAAAATATGGTAGATATTCTTGATATTTTTCCTTTTCATATAACTTCAGAATCACTTTGTCAATATCCAAAAAGTAGCTGGCTACAAATCATAATCTGGAATGCAATGAGTATATAGATTAATTTGGGAAGAACTGACCTTTAACAATATTGTCTTCCTATCCATGGACATGAAAAGCTTCCAATGTATTTCCATCTTTAAAAAAAAGTTGTCAGGGATGGAGAGGTGGCTCAGTGGTTAAGACATTTCTGTTCTTCTGGAGGACTGGAGTTTGATTCTCAGCACTCACATGACACATAGTAGTCATCTGTAATTTTGGTTCCCAGGGATTCAACACCCTCTTCTGGCCTCTACAGGTATTGCATGCATATGGTGCAATTACATACATGTAGGTAAGACACTCATACACATAAAATAAAAATAATAAATAAAATACTTGTCACTGGGGTCCAGTGGGTGGACTCACAGTGAGGGACATTTGGGGACATAAACTTGACTTAATAGATCTTAACATATAGGCTAGAATGCATGAAATCTGGTGGAGGTTATGGGGGAGTGCAGATAAGGGAGGGAGTCTACATATGGTCAGGATGTATTATATGAAATGCACAAAAATACAATAAAAATTTTTAAAGTTGTCTTAATGTTTCAGATTTTCTTTGTCTAGGTCTTGTACATATTCTGTTAAGATTATACATATTTCAAGTTTTGTGTTAGTGCAAAGTTTTTCTATTTTAAATTTCAAATTCCAATAGCTTACTACTGGTATAAATCAAAGCAACAGACTTGTGTCTCAAACCATGGATTCTGCAACCTTGTTATAATCATTTCTGAGTTTCAAGAGGTTTCTGTGGTTGTGTTTTTGTTGATTCTTTTGGACATTTTACATAGAAAAATCATGCCATCTAAGAACAAAGTTTTTTACATGGGTGCTGGAAACTAAACTCGGGTGCTTATGCTTATGCAACAAGTGCTTTCGCCTACTTGGCCATCTCCCCAGTCCTCAAATATCTTTTCTCCATCTTCTCAAAGGATAAAGTAATTTTTCTTTCTTCATCCTGTCAAGGTTACAGATTACTTTGACTTAAATGCTGAATCAACCATTAATTCACTCATTCATTTTAAAGCTAATAATAATACATTGTATGTATTAGACCATTTAACTTATTCATTTATTGGTTGATGAATAATTGGTTTATTTCCACAATTTGACTACTACAAATAATGCTGCTATTAACACTCATTTGTGATTTTTTTGTGTGTGAACATATATCTTCAATAGTTTTGGACACAAATGAAGGAATGGAATTACTAGGTCAAAGAGTGTTCAAGTTCAGTTTTTGATGACCTGCCAAGCATTTCCACAGCAGTTATATCACTGAGCATTCCTAATATCAATGAACGAGAAATGCAAATTCTCCTTATCTTTGCCAACAAACCTCTGTGTTTTTTAATACAGACATCAAACTGGGCATGAAACAAAATCTCATTATGGTTTATATTTCCTCTATTTTCTTAAACATCAATGATGCTGAACATTTTGATATTATTTATCAACTTTATAAATATTCTTTGAAGGTTTGTCTTTGTCAAACCCATTATTATTTTAACTAGTTCATCTTTAAAAAATTTTTTTTGATTTGTTTATTTTTATTTTACATGTATGAGTGTTATGTTTGCAGGCATGTAAGTGTACCCATGACCTGTAGTGCCTGAAGAGGACAAAAGAGGGTGTTGGATCCCCTGTAACTGGAGTTATGGACAGTTATTAGCCACCATGTGGGTGCTGGGATTCAAGCCTGGGCCTTTTGCAAGAACAGCTAGTGCTCTTACACACTGAGCCATCTCTCTAGCCCCAGTTATCTTCCTTTAAAAAAATTACTACATTTACTTATTTGTGTGTGCATGTGTGTGTGTCTGTGTATGTGCATGCACATGCATGTGTGTTCCACAGGACATGTGTTGAATCAGAGGAAACTTATAGATTCTTTTACTATGTGTGCTGCAGAAATTAAACTCAGCTTCCCAGACTTGGTAGCAAGTGATGAGTTTTTTATCCACTGAGCCATCTTGTTGGCCCTAACTGGGTTATTTTTATTTATTATTGACTTTCAAGAGTAATGTGTATGGAGCTGGAGAGATAGTTCACTGGTTAAGAGCACTGGCTGCTCTTACAGAGGGCTTGGATTCGGTTTCCAGCACCTACATGGCAGCTAAAAACTGTTTTAATTTGTTTCAGGGGATCTGATGCCCTCTCCTGACATGTTTGTAAGTGCACAACATGGGTGCACTTACACACGTGCAGGCAATACACTCATACACATAAAATTAAAATCATATTTTTATTAAGAAAAAGTAATTTGTATATTTGGAATAGCAAAATATTATCAGATACATGATTTATAATAATTTCTCTAATTCACTGATGTTTTACTTTTTGATAATATTCTTTGAAGTATAAAAGTTTTTACTTTTGATGAAGTCTAATTTATTGATTTTCAACCTTGTTGCTGTGCTCAGCCCAAGGTCATGAAATTTCATGCTCTATGGTTCCTTCTAAATTTCATGGCATTAGGATCTTTGATCTACCTTAAGTTAATTTTTGTACATGGCATCTAGTAGGTCGCATTCATGTTTTTGTGTGTCAACATTCAGTTGCCGTAGTACCACTGGTTTTGAAGAAACTATTATTTCTTCAATGAATTGCTTTGATACCACTGGTGACAATCATTTGACTTTAAGTATATGAAATTCTGGGCATGATGGCACATACCTGTAGTCTCAGGCAATAGAAAAGCTGAGGCAGGCTTGCTCAAGACCAAGAGTTCAAGACCAGTCCGAGCAAGATTCTTTTTTTTTCAAAAATACAAAAATATATGAGTCTATTACTAGATTTTTGCCTGAATTTCAATAATCTATATGTATCACCTTATGATAGTACCACACTTATGTGTGCTATGTGTATTAATGGTAGTTTTGTATGATGCTTTGAATTTGACAAATATTAGTACCCCTGCTTTGACGCTTTTCTTTCAGAACTGTAATGGCTATTCAGGGTCCCTTTTCCATGTGAATTTATGATTAGTAAGTCAGTAATATTAAGTTTCTGGATTAACAAACATGGGAGGCTTTATTATTTACTTAGTAAATTTCTCAATAATATTTTAGTCTTCAGTACACAAGTCTCATACCTCCTTGGTTAAATACATTCCTAAGCATTTTATTTTCTTTGATGCTATGTCAAATAGAAATATTTTCTTAACTTCATTTTCATATTTTCCACTGCTGGTGGAGAGAAAATAAGCAGTTTTCTGTATTGATCTTCCATGCTGCAAATCTGTTAGGTTCAATTACATGTAATAGTGTTTTTTGGATTCCATAAGATTTTCTATATACACAGATTATTTTGTTTTGTTTCCTTCCTTTCCAACCTAGGTGATTTCTATTTCTATTCATTTCAGAACTTGCTAAAATCTACAGTAGAATATTGAGTAAAATTGCTGAGAATAGACATTCTGGTCTTATTCTTGATTTTTGGATGCAAGTATTATTTTAAAAATTATAGATAAAATTAGTCATCATTTTTCTTAGATGCCTGTAAAAAGGTCATCTTCGATTCACACTTTGTGGACTATTTTTATTATGAAAGGGCATTTGATTTTGTTTTTTCTGTGTTTACAGAGATGATCAGCTGACATTCATCTTTTTTATTAGTTAAGGTATAATACGCTGATTTTTTTTCCCCAACAGTACTGAGAATTTAACCCAGGACCTTGCACATGCTAGGCCACAAACACCTCTATCACTGAGCTATACCCACAGCCCATATTGATTTTTAAATGTTTAATCAATAGCAATTTATTACATAAATTTTATACATCTGTTATATAATATTTTTAGAAATTCTTTATTAAGATATAATTAACATGTTATACAATTTCCTAACAAATTATACAAGGTAATAAATTTTAGTATATTCATAGACGTATAGTTATCATATTCAAATTTTAACATGCCTAATATGAATTTTAAAAAATATTTATTATTTTTATTTTATGTGTATGTGCATATTGCCTGCATGTGTGTAAGTACACCCATGTTGTGCAATGCCAGAAAAGGGTGCTAGATCCCCTGGAACTGGAGTTACATGAGAGTTTCTGGCTGCCATGTGGATGCTGGGACTGGAACCTGGGTCCTCTGAAAGAGCAGTCAGTACTCTTAACTGCTGAGCCATCTCTCCAGCCCTCCTACTGTAAATTTATTCATGGAAAAATTTCCTTTCAGAGTCAAACTCTTGTCTTGTTATGTCTACTCAGATATTCTATTTTTTCCTAAGTCAATCTTAAACTTTCTTTTTTTCTAACAATTAGTCCACTTCATCTAGATCATCCAATTTATTGACATATAACTGTTCCCTTATATTCTAATTTTAATACTGTCACAGTGACCCCTATTTAATTTTCAAATTTATTAATTTGCATCCTCTCTTTTTAAACTGGTCAATCTAGGTGAAGGCTAGTTCAATCTTTTTGTTGTTTCAAAGAAAAAACTTTTACTTTCAGTGATTTTTCTCTATTCTATTTCATTTATTTATACTGTAATCTTTATTATTTCCTTTTTATGGTCTGGTTTGAGTATAGCTTTCTCATTTTTGTAAAGTAAAAGTTAAGTTATTGATCTGACCTCTTTATATTTGCAATAAAGAAATTTCTCTCTAATGCAAGTTTTTATAAATGTTATTAATTTTCTATGTTGTATTTAAAGTATTTTCTAATTTTCCTTGTGATTTCTTCTTTGGACATTGGTTATTCACAGTATGCTGTTTAAATTGCATGCTTTTGAAATTCTCTAATTTTCCTCTGTTTCTAATTTCTAGTTTAATTTCATTCTAGGTTCCATCCCTAACCTTGCATGACTTCAATACTTTTTTTTAATGACTGAAACATAATTTACTGAGCAGATTATCTTAAATAATGTTCTATGCACACCTCTAATCAGAGGTATTCTAAAGATGTGCTAGACCAGGTTGGTTTTAAGTGTTTTTGAAGCTTTCTCCCACTGCTCTGTTGAT
The DNA here is from genome assembly GCA_035773235.1 of Eospalax fontanierii. Lineage (NCBI taxonomy): Eukaryota > Metazoa > Chordata > Mammalia > Rodentia > Spalacidae > Eospalax > Eospalax fontanierii. Next base: position 40,325,767 of record CM069525.1, read on the forward strand.
CTTCTGTGTAGTTGTTGAAATCTTTTGATAAAGTCAAGTACTGAGGTCTTCCAACTACTATTGCTGAATTGTTTCCTGTTTCTTTCACCCTCCATTTACTTTGGGGTATGTTGTTAGGTACATATATGTTTATGCTCTTTCTCTCTCTCTCCCTCCCTCACTCTGCTCCCTTCCCATCTCCACAGTTTAATATGTACACAGGTTCATGTGGAGGCCAAACATCAACCCCAAGTCAACCTTGAAGATCATTCCTCAGGTATTATCTACCTCACTTTTTTTTTTAATTGAGACAGCATCTCTTACCAGCCTGAAGCTCACCATGCAGGTTAGGCTGGATGGTCAAAGCACCCCAGACACCCGCTTGTCTCTGTCACCCCTTACCCTAGTACTGAGATTATAAGCACAAGACAGCACACTTGACTTGACTTTTTTACAAGGGTTTTAAGGATCAAACTTAGGTTCTCCAGAGCTACTGCCTCAATCCTGTATCTTCTTAAAGTACTGATTAAATGAACATCTAAAGTATCCTATACCATACAATTATCTGGGCTTAAAAGATAATTAGCAATATCTTTATTTTACTAATGAAAGGAAGTGGACAATACTTCAATGACTTCTAGGGTCTCATTTCCATTTCTAATCATTAAAATAAAAAGAAATCTTTGGTTATGTCTACAGGTCTATAAAATTCTGATTTCTAACAGGTTTGATCTCTTATTTTTATTTATGCTAATAATATTGGATATGCAAATGAAGACATTCTTGTTTTAAAAAGGTTTAAAGAATACTCTATTATTACATAATTTCTTCTATGTTTTTCATTTACTTTTCCAAATTAAATCTGGTATGATACCAATATCAAAAAAGATTAATTCTTTTAGCATAAAGTATCATTCTAGTAAAAATTTCTTTTATGTAAAGTTACTTTATATCTCTTTTGGTTATGATTTACATGATAAAGCTTTTCCTATCAACTTTCAACTTAAATGTGTTTTGAATCTAAAATGTGCCTCAGGCTGGCAAGATGCTTCAGCAGGTAAAGGTGCTTCCACCAAGCCTGATGACCCAAGTTTGATCCCTGGGACCCACATGGTAGAATGACAGAACTAACTCCTGCAGGTTGCTTTGATTCCCAAATGGCACACTGTGGCCTGCATGTGAGTGTGTGTGCAGCACATACACACAATAAATATAAACAAATACATAAATTAATAAAATGTACCCCTTGTAGACAGCATATATTAGGGCATGTTTTTCACTTGTTTTGTCATTATTTGCCCTGTAATTAGTTCTTAATTCATTCATATTTAATATTACTGCCAATAAGGTAGAATTCATATTTACAGTTTTGCTATTTATTTTCTACATGTCCTTTTTGTTCCTATATTCCTGAACTAGTGACTTTTGTGTTGTACAGATGTCTACTCTATCATTTAAATTCTCTTCTCATTTCTTTTAATATAGTTCTTGAGGTTTTTTTTATTGGTTGATTTGGGGATGACAATATTGCATAATGGTCTCATGAACAGAGTTTTATAAAGGATACTTTATAAAGTCATCTTTTAAGTCAGTTAGGAGACATAGTGATACAGTAAGACATGTGTTTTCCATATGGTCACACACCTCCTCAGCTAGTCTTCCTAAAGTGAGGGACTCTGGGTAGGCTGACTAGATCTTAGTGGATGAACCTGCACTAAGGTCATTTGACACGATGGACCTTAACAAAGAATGTATGGATTCCAATTGGGGAGCTATGGGGGTTGCTGGTGGGGAAAGGGGTATAAAGATGATTCAGATTGACTGAGATGCCCTGTATAAAATACACAATGATTCAATAAAAAATATTAAAAAAGGAAATGTGTTTATAGCCAGGTGTGGTGGTGCACATCTTTAATTCAAGCACACAGAAGGCAGAGGCAGGCATATTTCTGTGAATTCAAGACTACCCTGGTATCTAGGACATACTGAATTCCATGTGAGCCAGGGACACATAATGAGATTTCATTTCAAAAAAAGTTTACACTGACATTTATATTTACATACGTAGTTTTGTTTTTAAGAATGATCTTTATTTATATATGGCTTCAAGTTATTAACAAATGCTTTCTGTTGAGACTTTAGGATTATTTTTACAATGTCTTGTAGGGCAGGTTTAATATCCCTTGTAGGCAGGTAGATAGATTTTTCTCCATTTTTGTTTATCGGGAATACCTTATAGTTCAGTTTTTGATGTTCTTTCTGTATAAAGGACTTTAATAGTCTTTTTCTTTCAGTACTTGAATGCTATTCCATTGACTTCTAGTTAGTCTTCATGGTTTCTGATGAAAAATCCACTGGTACTGTTATTACAGATCCCTTGTATGTGATGAACGGTTTCTCTCTTGTTGTTTTCAGAATACTCTCCTCCATAGCATAGTTTCTTTGTCTATTTCTTTTCAAATAGTTTCTTTGTCTATGGCTTTTGACAGTTTGATTATATTTCGGGGTCAATCTTCTTTGGCACTTACTGAACTTCTGTGCCATTTTTCCTTCAAGTATTTCTTTAAAATTCTCTCTATTCCTTCTCCTATCCTTTAGCATTCCCATTATGTGCATTTTTTTATGCTTGATGACTTTCTTCAGATCCTTATTTATTAGGCTCTTTTGAAAAAAGAAATCTGTTTCTCACTAGATAATCTCAGTGAGCCTATCTTCCACTCTACTGATTGTAATTCTTCTGTTAAAATTTGCTAGTGAGACATGCCTACTAATTTTTCACTTGGGTTATTATAGCTTGCAACTCCAAAATTTCTATTTGATGCCTTTTCTTTTTTGCTTGTGTAGTTTATGTTTTTTATTATTGATGTTTTCTATTTGGCAGGATACTCCTCTCATAATTTATTTTACTTTTAAAATTCATAGTAGCTTCCTCTACTTTCCCAAGTATATTAAAAATAGCTAAAATAAAACATTTGTATTTGCTCTTGGATAATTCTTACTGATTGCTCCTTCCAACCTCTTGTGCATGAGCTGCATCTTCTTGTTTATTTGCATGCAAGACTCATAATTGGTATTGAAAATTGGATATTTTCATCATAATGTCTACTGTAAAAATCACAATATCCCTCTTCCAAGATTTATTGTTGCTGCTGATATTTATTATTGCTCTTGTTCTTTAATGTTTAGTAATTATTTGGGAAGAAATTCTGTCAACTCTATATTTTTAACTCTTTGGTTAGTGAAGTCTCAGCACAAAATTAACAAGTAAATAATAATAAAAAGAACTCATAGCTTTGATAACTCAGTTTCTAATTCTATCCACCTTACTTTATTTTAATTTCTTTATGTGAATTAATTTTGATACCTACTTTTAAATGAAAAGTATAATTTTTGGCTCAGCAGAACAAGAAGAAAAGAGTACTAATTAAAGTTTTATTTAAAACATAGGAATTTCATTAATGGTGGCATGCATGTGTGTATGTGTGTGTGTGTATGAAAATATCTCCCAATCTGGGGCTGGAGGGATGGTTCAGTGGTTAGGAGTGCTTCTTGCTCTTCTAGAAGAACCTAGTTCATTTCCCAGCACTCACATGAGGAAGCTCACAATCACCTTTCCTTTAATCCTGGCACTTGGGAGGCAGAGGCAGGCAGATTTCTCTGAGCACAAGGCCAGCCTAGTCTACATAGCTAGTTCCTAGCTAGTTGGGGCTACAGGGAGAAAGACAACAAAACAAAACAAAAAAAACCCACCCCCCCCCAAAAAAAAACCAAAACCCCATCATCCGTAACTCTATCTCCAAGAGATCTGACTCTCTCTTCTGGCCTCTGTGTATGCACACATGAGCATGAGCATGCGCACACTCACACACACACACAAACACACACACACACACACACACACACAAACACAAATAAAATCTTTAAAGCTTCCAATTAGAAATATCTTAGTATCAATTTACTCAATTTTTACTTAGCTGAAACTTCTTATTCATCTCATGTTTATAAGCATCAATTTTATGTCTTCATATATGTGAAGGAAGAAATTCTAAACCATTCAGGAATGTCTGTTTCAGAATCTATTAAAAACTGTAGAAATTTAAGGAAAATGAACATACATGTAAAACTCTGCAATTTCAAGGGATCATTGGATATTGTGCAATGTGGTAAACCCTTTGGACTAAAATTATTTTTTGAATAAAAGTATAAATGATAACCTATCCAAATAAGTAGTATATGGCCTTCATAAAGCCTATCATAATATCCTTTTTTCAAAAAAGACAGGGACTCCTTGTACCTCCAGTGTTGGGATTAAAGACATGCACCACCACACTTAGATAATATACTTGCTTTAATTTTCATTCTTGAAAACAGGGTTTCATGTAGACCTGGGTGGCTTGAACTTACTGTATAACCAAGGATGACCTTCAACTACTGATCTTCCATCCTCTACCTCCCTAATCCTGGGATTTACAGGCCTATTCTACTACACTTAGCTCATAATATATTTGAATATAAATACAGTAATAGGAAAAATCATGGGTAATGACAAAGATCAAATAAACCACAAGCCAAAGAGAGGGGGATAATATAGCAAATCAAAGAATAAAGAATAGATTTTGAGATCATCTGTTGCTTAAAAATTAGCTTAATTAGAAGACAATATAATAAAAATCATAGATATTTCTAGATATTCTTATTTGAACTTATGGATTCATTTTATTGTACTTCAAAATTTGTTTCTTATTAATACAGTATATCTTTTATGCTTTTCCATGGAACAAGTCATTTTGAACCCTAATTTGTAAATAGAATAGAAGGATTCAGATATTTTGCCTGTAGTAACGAGAAAAGGAATGAAAGACGTTGGGTGGGGAAGTCATGAGGGGGACAATATTCAAATAATTATAAAATAATATATTAGTATTTATTATGTATATCTTATGATAAAATGTTCATAGTCAGAATGAGGTAAGTAAACTAGTGTGATAAGAACAACAGAAGATATGGGAATTCTATTACAAATAAAAGAAGTGGAGTTTTTGGAGATGAAATTTGATTCAGTTTCTTTTTTAACTTGTAGTAGTGCTGGGGAGAAAAACTAAAGTGTAGTACCACAACTATAAAGGGTCAATGGCATATTGTCACTAGAATATCACTGAACTCTGACCAAAACCAGATATAGTCATAAGTAATATGAAGAATTCAACTGGGTACCATTTAAAATCTATAGGTGGGGCTGGAGAGATGACTCAGTGATTAAGAGTGGCTGTTCTTGCAGAAGACCCAGGTTCAAATCCCAGCACCCACATGGTGGCTAACAACTATCTGTAACTCCAGTTCCAGAGGGTCCGATGCCCTCTTCTGACTTCCATGGGCATTGAATGACACAGGTGCACTTATGTACAGGCAATACGCTCTTAGATGCAAAATAAAAATAATAAACAAAACATTAAAAAAACTATACATGGATAGGATTGATATTTAAAAAGTACAAGATTCCATCTGGTTCAAAGACATTTAAGAGTATAAAAGATCAATTGAATGGCCTGTTCTTGTTTTAATGATAGGGTATAAACTATAACTTCAGTGATAGCTTTATGTATGTATGTCACATTTAAAGAAAGACAAGACTTAAATCTAGGGATATAAATTACATGCCAAGTCCTCCTCCCTTTAAGTTTGGTGTTTTAGAACCATTAACCAAGTGGCAATAAATAGAGATTCACTTTCATAGTCTGGGTCTGGAGCTCGAGAAATCTGGCTAAAGAAATTTGTTAATAAACTACCTGAGACAAAGGAGAAGGTAACTGTCTCCCTAAAAATTGTCTTTAGCTAAGAGAATGAAGTATATAATAATAATAATAAGGTAAATAAAATCTTTGATATTAATAATTCGGGGCTAAGAAATAGTTATGAATATGCATTTACTTTTAACATTGCTTAAGAGAATTTTGTTTTTGTTACTCTAATTTAACATAGGTAAATGAGTAACTCATTTCACATTTGTGATATTTAAATCAGAGCCTTACTGATTACCATTAATAAATGGTATCAGAACATTTTTTGAAAAGTTTCAAAACATCTACTTGTCTAATAATCAGTTATATATAACATTATCTCAGAAGTCAGGAAGATTTCCTTTAATAGACTATTGAAGGTATTGAATGTATTAAACTCAAATTTAGTTAAAAGTTAAAGGAAACAGTGATTGCCTAGCATGTTTGAGGTCCTGGGTTTGAGCCCTAGCACTACAAGACAAGACAAAACAAAACAAAACAAAATGAAAGCAAAACAACACAAGCAATCATAAAACAAGTTCAAATAAAAACTTAATTGTTAAGCCAATTTAATGGCAAATTTTACATTTTTCTTTTTTTATTGAATTGAGTCTTTCATAAAACTATCTCAATCAATCTTAATCATCTTTATATCCCCTTCCCCACCAGTACCACCCTATAGCTCCCTAACTGGAATTCATACATTCTTTCATCTGTGTTAAGGTCTATTGTGTCAAGTTACTGTCCCCAAATATTCCTAGTGGCAGGTCCATCCACTGAGGTCCAGTCTACCTATGCAGAGTCCCTTGCTTTAGGAAGATTAGCTCATCCTCAGCCAACACTAATGTTGCCAACATTTCTTCAGCAAAGATTGGGGTCGGTTACCCATTTCTCCAGTTCCATCCTGGTTTTTGTATGCTTGAGTTTGCTTGGGTCTTGAGCATGCCAAAACCATTGCTGTAGGTTCATATGAGCAGGGTCCCAAGAGCTTGTAGATTCTATTTCCATGTGGTCATGCACCTCCTCACTGGCTCTTATCATCTTTCCGCCCCCTCTTCTGCAATGGTCCAAGCCTAAATTATCAGTTTTCTAAGTTTATAAAAAATTATAATAAGCTATGAGATCTCTAATAATTTTTTCCATAAACTTTTAAAGATTAAAGCACTAAAAACAAATCAGGGACTCTTTTTGAGTAAGAACTTCTAAGAATCATCTACAAACATATTGATAATAATTTTGAGTCAAAAAGTATTTAAAAGCAATGATCCTGAATAAAGTTCTACAGAAATCAATTAAGTTGGAGCTCACAATATATGAGATTCTACTTCCCAAAGTAAGATAACTGGATCAAACACAAATACGATATTCTGCCTTCGATTTTCTAATTTAAGTTCTCAACTGCATTGCTCTTGGGATTAAAAGACTAAAAAAAGGCACATCTTTTATTAGGTTGTAGAAAAGTCTATTGTTAATAGGTAGACTAATCAGTTTTGTCACCTTTAGTATGAATCATGGTACATACTTAACAGCTTTAAATGCCTACACATTTATAAACATGTAAACATATGAATATATTAAAACAAAATTTTGAGTCTAATAAGTTCTAAGAGTATTGATCTTTCAATTTTCACACTATGTGACTTAAGCCAAGTGTAAATGAAATATCAATCTTCTGGTTATATCAGATCATAATCCAAAAGGTAGTAAATTATATGTTTACAGGGGCCCTAGCTGTTTCTGAATCAGCAATTGACACCCTTACAATTATTTCCCTTCCCTTCCCACCCTACATCTCAGAACATAGGCCTCAAATTAGATCCTAAAAACCTATGTTGAGATTTCACTTTCTAGTAAAAAATATAAGCTCATAAAAATCATAGATGACTCTAACTCTGTAAGTTACTTCATATTCCAAATACTATCTTTTAAATTTCTGGGTAACTGTTTAAACTGCAGTTTTAACTGTCTCCACCCACTTCCCACTACATCACACCCTCCGTTTCCCCACCCCCAGATGAGGTTAGGTTGATAAATGGATTTTGGAGATGGAATAAAGCCAGACATCAAATAACTTACTTGAAATCCATCTCTTACCTTCTGTACTTAACCCTGGACTTGATGTGAACTTGGCTACATCAACAATTTTTACAGCAAATTGCTGCCCAGTTTCTCTGTTGATACATCGTCGTACAACACTGAAGGGACCCCTAAAAAACAAAAAGTCAATTTTAATTCATTGATTTTTAAGTTCCTCTTTTTGATCAACATCTTATTGTATTTTGTTATTTACCACAGTCAAACTACATAACCACCAAGCCATCCTATTTTAGTCTCCTAATAGAACATAATTCACAATGAAATTTTAGCAATGTAATTTTGAACATTTATGTCTAATTCATAAGGCAATTCATCATTTTAAAATATTGCTAATCCGAAAAATGGAAGCCAAGTAATTAGGTTTTCAACTCAGGATACTTTTTTGAAATTACGAAGAATATTCTTATTTTCAAGGCAAGTAATCATTGCAGTATCCCAGATAATTACCAACATCTTCAACACAAGGAAGTTTATAAATGTGGCAGTACCTAGACAGGTATAAGTTAGAACCAGAAACTTAAGTCATTGTTAGCATCTCCCTCTTAACCCACCCACAAACCTAATCTTTTCTAACAAGTCCTACTGAGTGTATCTCAAATACCTTGTCAGCATTTCTCTCCATGTTTGCACTCATGTTTGCACTACCAGCTTTTGCTGTAAATACTCAACTCTTCTCATTCACTTGTGTTCTAAAAACAAAAATCTGATTTTATGTACTCCTTAAAACCCCAAAGAAAGTGCTTTCAATATATATTCCTAATCAAGAACCAAAATATAAAAGCAATTACTAAAAAAAATACACTTCAATAAAATCTGGGTAGGCAGTTCACAAAGAAAAAGTCCTGCGTGATCTACCTTCCAACCTTCCTAGTCTCACTGGAAATCACAAAGAAATCACCATCCTCCTCAGACTTTATATCAATATTGTCTTAAACTGCCATAAGAAAGGAACTGTCCAATAGTAAAATCACTGCTTTGGTCTACACATTTGCTTACTTACTCCTCTCCTCAGCCTACCCGTATTATTGACTCAATACTTGTCACATAGTTGGATTAGCTGAGGTGATTTTTAAAATGTCAATACTGGGTACAAGATGAAGATGGACACACACACACACACAGATGGACACACACACACACACACACACACACACAGAGTTTCAAGATAACTCCAAGGTGTATTTGTGTGCAATAGCATTTGAACTATGATGAAAACCATTAAATACACAAATACATGTGCCTATTTATAGTTTTTGTCTCCTGATATGGGGAGAAGAGACAAAAGATCTCTTTCAGTGGCTTTTAAAAAAGTTTATCATTTTATTATTTTATATGTATGAGTGTATTGCCTGCATGTATGTAAGTGCATCTGTGCATGCAATGCCCACAGAGGTGAGAAGAGGATGTTGGATCCCCTGGAACTGGAATTAGAGACGGTAACTGGGAAATGAACCCAGGTCCTCTGCAAGAACAGCCAGTGCTCTCAACCGCTAAGCCATCTCTCCAGCCCCTCAATAGCTTTTATAGGTACAAATAGTACACTTCTATGTGTGATCAGTCTGCGTAGATGGAAAAAATGATCATTTACACAGGACACTTTTGACTTGTGATACTGTTTTTATTTCTTTTTTCAATCTAACCTAGAGATAAACATTTATTTAAAATCACATGCATGCCATCAGGACTGTGAGGACCTCAATTACACCCATCTTCAAGTTTCTTTACAAAAAACAAAGCTAATCTGGAATGGAAAGAAAGATTTATAATGTACTTTTCAGAACTCTGCAGAAGACCTTTACCATGAAATCACTCAAAACCATTAAAAGATTCTCCTCTGTGACAACATTAGGAAGTGAGGTGGGATTCCCACAAATGTTTCCATTCTTAACCTGGATGTCTTAGATGTGGCCTGACAATACCAAGTAATTTCAGGAAATACTTAATATAATCAGGTTTTGTCTATATATAAATCCTCAGGACTTGACTTATATATGTATTTGTATACTGTGATTCAACTCACTGAAACATTTTGGAAACTTTCTGAGTTCTGTTTGTGGTCAATCAAGTCATTTTCTTTTCCCTCTTTCCTACTTGAGCAAAAGTAAGGGAAAAACTGTAAACTACCAGGGCTATCTTTTCAATAAGAGTAAAATTAACATAACTAGGGAGTTTCCTTATATTCATCTACTGTCTCTGGCTCTTATAATCTTTCTGCCTCCTTTTCCACAATGATCCCTGTGCTTTCCAAGGAGAAGGTGCACTGTATGTGTCCTATTTAGGTCTGATCACTCCATGGTCTCTTGTTTCCTGCATGTTGACTGTTTGTGGGTCTCTGTGTTAATCACTATCTGCTGCAAGAAGTACTCTCCGGTTGAGAACTGAGAGATATATTAATCTATGGATGTAACAGTAAATCACTGTGAGCCAGTTTAATATTATATCTATCTACCAGGGTAATAGTAGCACATGACTATTGTCACTCACAGATTCCCCCTTTTGGCCTGTGATTTATCTAACCAAAGGTTCTTGCCCTGATAACAGTGTCAAGTATGGATTCTGTTGTGAAGCAGGTCTTAAATCCAATGAGAAGGTGACTGGTTATTGCCATAATATTTGTGCCACTATTGCACCACTCAACATACTTTGTCAAGCTAGTTGCCACTGTAGCTTGCAGGGTTTATAGTTGGGTTTGGTTATTACCTTTGTCAGTAATATGCAAATCACCTTCTAGTACTATGAAAGCTAGCCAACAGAGAGGTAGCTTCAAGGTCAGTACTAGCTTTATTTCTCCACTGTTCTACAGCTCATGCATGTATGTAGTGTCTTTTTACCACCGAGTTCTTGTGGGTAACTGAGTGCAGTGGTAATAGCCAATGTTGTTTGAGGATCTATGGGATCTCTCTGGTCAACAATTCCAAGAGAGGAACTACATTCCTGGCATTGGGTTTTTCACTCGCAACTTTATTAAGGCTAATGAGCTCTTTGCAGATGAATACAAGGAAACTGTGTTCTCTGGACACCCACAGTGCTTAGGAAAGCACGCACAAGACTTGTGCAAACCCCAGTCAGACAGAGGCCCAGCATGGATGGGAAGGAGGGCACGAAGCCCCGCAGATGGATACTGAGAGGGGTAAAGACAGTTTACCTAGGTTGACCAGACTCCAGGGCAAGGACCCCTGTTCAGGAGCACTGGGGAGGCACAGATTAGAATTGATAGGCTTTTACAAAACAAAAATTAAATAAACAAAAGGGCAGGCAGTAATAGAAGATATGAAGTCTGGGGAGAGAGTGATGGGGAAGGGCTGGAGATGGGAAGGATCTGAATGTGATCAAAATGCACTATATGAAATTCTGGAATCAATAAAAAATTAAAAAAGACAGGGAGAAAGAAGAGAAAAGGGAATGATGAGACAATAAAACACATAAACTTAAAAAAACCTATAAATAAAACCATTAAACCTATCCTTTAAGTTAATTTTTTATGAAGTAAAGAAAAATATTTATGAACTCTTTAGGATCTGAGGAATAAGTAAAGCATATTAAAGGTCTTTCCCTCAAAGGCATCCAGAAAGCTAACAAAGGAATGCTGAGCCAAATTTAATATTGTAATAAAGTAATAAAATATACATTCAGCTGTGAAGGAGGCATATTGGTGGGAATATGGAGTAAGTTTGAAGGGAGAAATCAGTAGATATGATATTTCATTGTATAATATATGAAATTCTCAAAAATAAAGAAAATTTTAACAAAATAAAACATATACATATTATTTAACTCCTACAAATACCGAATATTGACTGGAATCATAACACAAAGATCTATTTGAGGCAGATGGCTGCTTACACAAGTCTAAGACTAAATTTTTTTATTAATTAAATTTGTTATTTGGCAATTTCACACATGTACATAATACATACTCACCACTCTCATCCCTGACTCTCCCATTTCATGACTACTGTTATCTATACGCCCCCTCTTCCCTGCAAACTACTTTTCACATTCATGTCTATTTGTTTTGCTTTGTGACCAAATGAGTTTAACCAGGGGTCTCTAAGTGACGTGCTTTGGAACTACTGCTTAGAGCTTGGTGGGCTCCAGCAGTGGTATATAATTGGAGACAATGATTCCTCAACTCCCAATAGCTCAGCAGTAAGGAATAAGACACCATGGATCCCTCCCCCTTCAGGTCTGACTGTTAACAGGGCCTGTGTTGTACTGGTCCAGTGCTGATAACTGCAGTTATGAGTTCATGATTTTGATGGTTCTATCAAGTCTAAAGAATAGCATTTGGTAGGTTTTCATATTGTCCTCCAGATCTTGAATACCTCTCATTCCCAACTTCCACAATGTTCCCTAAGCCTTAGAGGAGGTAGTATAAATGTCTCTTTAGGGTTGAGCCCTCAATCATCACATAGTCTCAACATCTTTGGCATCTATGAATCTAGTCTCTGCATTCACTGCAGACAGACTTCTCTGATTAAGGCTGAGAGTAGCATTTGTCTATGGGTAAATATACATATTTAGAAGGCAGTTTGATGTTATGTTATGTCAATTCAGTTATCCTATTTTGTTCGACAACTTCCCCAGGCATGGGTTGTTACCTGGGCTTACAGTACCAGGCATGAGCTCCCTTCTGTGGAGTGGGCCTCAAATCTGATTAGAATTTAATTGGTTACTTCTATAAGTTGTCACATTATTGCACAGGTAAGCACACCATGCCCAGTAGGTTGTCTGATTTTTAATTTTTTTTATTTAAAAAAACTTAATTTTTTAAATTAAAAAATATTTTATTTATTATTTTTATTTTGTGTGTGAGTGTACTGCCTGCATGGATATAAGTGCATCCATGTTGTGCAATGCTCACAAAGGTCAGAAGAGGGCATCAGATCCCCTGGAACTAGAGTTACAGATATGGGTGCTGGGAATTGAACCCGGGTCCTCTGCAAGAGCAGCCAGTGCTCTTAACTGTTGAACCATCTCTCCAGCACAATTAGAAAAAAAATTTTTTTGGTTGTAGGGTTGGTTATAGCTGGATAAGACCAATGACGTCTTTTTTCCCCTAGTAGCCTGCATAATAACTTTTAGGGTTTTGAAAACTAGCCAGCAGGGAGGAAGTTTCCAACTCAGACCTAGTTTGCTTTCTCTGTATCTTGCAACTGAAGTGTGTGGTATCTTCAGCAATAAAGTCCTATCCTTTAATTCCGATGGACAACTAACAGCACTGGTAAGAACCTGTATGGTTCTAAATCCTTCACTATCAAATATTTAGCCAAGATATAATTTTTTTCTGTAAAAATAAACAACTACACCCACCTAACTAGTATGCAAATTTGCTTCCATCTTTAACAAATGGTAAAATTATATGTACATCAAAGAATTAAAATAATTTCTTTATGATTTGTTAACAGTATATGTTTGATCTGTATACCTATTTTCATGCATGTATATACCCAAGGTTGCATAAAACTTTTCTTGGGTGAAATGGGGTCATGACCAGAAAAAGTTTAAGAAGTGAATGAGATTACTATCCAGAACTCAATGAAAAATTCCACTGGCACATTCGGAGCTCTCTCAGACAGCTTTCACTCTTTCTGCCTTGGGGTTTCCAATTTTAGTAGTACTGTCATTTTGAACTGGATAATTTTTTTGTGTGTAGGAATATAATATGCATTGTACTCACTAGAGACTAGTAGCAAACCCCTGGACTTTGATAACCAAACTGTCTCCAAATGTCGCCAAATGTCACCCTGGGAAGGGGCAATACTGGCCCCAATTGAAAACAGTGCTCTATTTCTAATCATGACCAAGGCTCTTAAGACTTCTGGAGATGAGTATAATTTAGAAACTAGGAGATAATACCAAGAAAAGTAATTTCGGGTAAACAGACTATACAAAAAAGCACTTCAAATTAGATTAATATTCCTTAGTAAGGTTTTACAATGATGAAATGATGAAACAAAAACAGAAATATCAGAAAACAAAAGAGCTCTTGAAAAATAAACGTGAAGAAAGCTAAAACTCAACAGAAGGGTTGACAGATAAATGTTGAGGAAATTTCCCAGAAAAAAGAGGGAAAGAACATTTCCCATTTTAAAAGGTCTAGTCAAGCATTGAGCAAAATAATTAACTCATGTCTATATATACACTACCTTAAAATTCCTGAGAAGAAAATTTTCATATTTCCAGAAATGGAAGTAGGAACACAGAGAGCAAAGATGACATAGTTTACATGTGGTGGCTCAGGTACACAAATGTCTTCAGATCTCTCAATGGAGACAAGAACACAATAGAGGAACACTTTTATAATCATGAAGGAAAATCACCTCCAACCTTTCTGTATGTCCATCTAGACCATCAATAATCATAAAGATATTCTCAGAAACTAGGAAGCTTAATAAATTACTGACCATGAATAAATACATTATGGAAAATTTATAGGATGTGTTGACCAAACAAAGAGTGTACCGATAAAAAAGATACCAAAGGACCGTAAATAAACGCTCCAATACAGAAGACAGATGAAGGAAATCCCCAGGAGCACAAAGAAGGGAAATTTCAGGTGGACAGCATATAGCAGGTAACCACACAGGCTGAAAGACAGCAAAGATTCCCACTGCTGTGACTACCTTTTTAGCCTGGAAACAGAATGGCTAAGTGAACTGGATCCAGATTCTTCTGCTTGCTTTTTCTGGCTACGGGCTAATGAGGATCCTGGTCTTTTCTGCAGTGTGGACCAACAAAGGATTCTCATTTTATTTTACTGCAGTGTTTTGCTTTGAACTATTCCTAAGAACTAGAAGAGATGCCAGGAAATGAGGAGTGGCCTACGCCCCTGACCACATTCCTGCTGGACTTAACCCCCTCTCCCTACAGTTCCAGTCTCCTTCCTGCTTGAGAAAAGCTCAAAAGCCTAGGATTTATTCTGACCAGGACAAATAACATCTCAGAATGGACTTCTAAACAATTGCAGGGCATCCAAAGTCAGACTATAAGCAGCAAGATCTGTTCCACTCACTTTTCAAAGCGTGGTGCCAATGTAGCCCTTTCTTTATACGACTAAATTTGTGCATGCAAGATAACATACTGTTAAGGATACACGCACTGGGGGTAAAGCTATGAAGAAATCAAAAGGAATAATCAATACAAAAGCCCAGATGGTAGTTTAAACGGGAAGGAAGACTGTATGATGAGAAGCACAGAAGACACTTTGGAAGGCAGTGGTAATGTTATGTTTCCTAATGGATATTAGATTCATGACTTTCTATCATCATTCTTCACACATACACATATTCTACAGCCCTGCATATATGCCCTTATTTATTATTTTCCTAGCTTTAAAATATTTAATGTCTGAAGGGATTAGTTCATAAGATCTTGCTAACCAAGGTGTTAATTTTTATACATCTAAATAATACAAATTATTTCAAATGATATTAATGGAGAAAAACAATGGCTGTAATTCAAACACAATAATGTCAATATGGACTATTAATTATGATTTTACATCCAGTTGAAACAAATTTAGAGTGATAGTTTAAGTTGTAATACACAAATTTTTGTTGACTGTTCAATATAAGTTCTCGCCCTATGAGTAGTTTACAAGCAAAACAAAACTTTTGATAAATGGGGTAAAATTGCCCACATTATAGGCCTGTAAGTTCTGTTATATTTATTGTGCAATGTACTATAGGATATGAAGGAAAAATTATGATTAAGAATAATAGTTTTAAAAAGGAAAGAAACCCCTAAGCAAAGTGAAGACAAACAATAAACATTTACACATATATTCAGAAAACACATAACACAAAGAGTTTATATATAGTTGACTCTTTATGATTCACAGATCCCACACTTGTAAATTTTCCTACTTGCTAAAATTTACTTTTCATCTTAAACTCAATACTTGAAGCACCTTTACAGTTTATAGTTTCATATACTGTGGCAGAAATTTTGACTCTCCTGATCTTTACATGTTGCCACCTGAGGTCAAATGAGGTGATACTCTATCTTCTTGTTCTAACTGTCATATTGTAAACAAGTGACCTTTGTCAAGTCTATTTATTCCATTTATTTCCCATTTTGTGCATTTGTTGATTTCACTACTCAAAATGGTCCCCGAGCATAGTGCTGCCTAGTGTCTCTAAATACAAGAAGGCTGTAATGTGTGTGATGCGGAAAATGTGTTAGATGAGATTCATTAGAGCCACGAATTATAGAACTGTTGGTGATGGGATCAATGTTAATGATTATGAACAATGTAGAATTGCACATGAAAGAAAGTTATGTATTGACTGTTTGAGAAAAATATGACAAAAGGCTCAAAGGAATCTAATCCTCCATATCCTCCAGAAAGAATCTTTATTTTCTATTTCTGTTTTAGCAACTTCACAGAACACAGTGACCACAAATTACAACTGTGCATGTATAAATGTACATACAGATATGCATTGCATGCACATATGTGTACCTATTATGTAATATTCACATTCATCGGTGTCTGGAGAGGATTGGTTGTAGGACCCTACACAGATGCCAGATTCCACTGTTGTTCAAGTCCTTTATATAAAATCGTAAATTTATATATAACTTATATGTAATATATATTTTAAATCATCTCCAGATTGCTTATAATATCTAATAAATGTAAATGCTCTGTAAATAGTCATTATACTGTATCATTTGAGAAATAATGACAAGAAAGAATAGTTTACACATGAGTTTTTAAAGTATTTTTGAACTGCAATTAGTTAAATTCATGGATGCAGAACCACAGATTATAATAAGCCTAAGACAATATCACACATTATTAAATATACAATCAGCCTTCCAAACAGAGGGCATCATGTTCAGGTGATGTAGGAGGAATTGGGAGTTTGGAAATGGGGGTGGATATAATCATATTTCATTGTACATCTTTACAAAATACTCAAACATAAGGGAAAAAAATCTAAAAAGAATCTAATATGCATCAGACATTTGTTTTCTAATAAATATCTGGTGACTGATGCCAGAAAAGGGCAAACTTAAAAAGAACAAGCCACTGTTTTCAAAATATTTTTACTAATTCTTTCAGAATTTAATACAATATATTTTGATCATAATACTCCTACTCCTTCCAGATCCACCTCCAAGTGACTACCCCCTCAAGTTCATGTCCACTTAAAAAAATAACCTACTGAGTCCAATTTGTACTATCTATATACTCCTGGGTAAGTGGCCATCCACTTACCACTTAGTCTCCCTACAAGGAGAAACTCTAAATAAAACTGTAAAGAAAACTGACCACCCACCCCCAGAAGCCAGCAACTCTCCACAGCTCCTTGGTTAGGGATGGAAGCTCATGAACTCCTTTCCTCTTCATGCCAGAATGTTGACTGTTTTGTGCAGGTCTTGTATAGGCAACCGCAGCTGCTGTGAGCTCTTATGTGTCTTGTCATGTCCAGAAGACTGTTTCACTCCAGTCCTCCCCAACCTCTGGCTCTTACAGTATTTCCACTTCCTCTCCCATTAATGATCATTGATCCTTGAGGATGTGTGATATAGATGTCCCTTTTGTGGCTGAGCACTCCAATGACATTATTCTCTGCACTTTGAGTAGTTGTAAGTTTTCTGTGATAACTACTACCCACTACATAAATAAACTTCTCTGAAGAGGTCTGATAGCTGTACTAATATATGGGCACAGAAATATGAATTTAGAAGGCAGTTTCATATGACATCCATTTAGCAGAATAATAGTAGCAGGCTTACCCCTACTGTGAGTCTGTGAACTATGGATTCTTGGCCAAATTCACAGGACCAAGCACATGCTTCCTCCCGTAGAGTGGGCCTTAAATCCAATTAGAAAGCAATTGGTTACCCCCATAAAATTTGTGCCACTATTGCACCCATGGGAATATCTTCCCATGCTGGTCATTATTGTATTTCACAGGATTCACAGTTAGGTAAGACTGTTGATGACTTTTTCTTCCTGCCAATAGCATATACAGTACTTTGTAGTACTATAAAAGCTAGCCATCAGGGAGATGGCTGGTCAGCACAAAATTCATTTCTCTATGTCCAGTGACCAATATGTGTGGTGTCTTCAGCAATAAGGCCTTACCATCAAGTTCTGGTGGAAAACCATGAGCAATGGCTTATCATTGATTTGTTTATAGCATCACCTACTTATAATAAGTAGATAAAACTTTTAGAAATAATAGTGTTTCTATGTATTTATTTACTTACTAAGTATTACTGTACTACTTTCTGTATAATTTTGATATTCAAAATAGACATTTTGGGTGGGTACATAAAAATGAAACCATTAAAATATAGTGGCAATAAATAACATTGGTGGTAATAATAAAACCTTGAAAACTATAGATGCAAATTTATATTCAAGTGACACCTAACAAATGTAATAATGTTCTTCTCTTATTTCAACACTATTAAATCTGGTCATTACCATTGAAGAAGAGCTTATGCTTATCATTTTACCGATAAATCCCTCTTTAGTTTGCTATTGATGTACTGTAATAACAATGAAAAATAGATACTGTCCTGATGTTATTTTTTCTACTTTAATACTTCTGGTACATACATCTAACCTAAATATACATATATACTGCAAGCTAGGTTGTTTTAGTACAGTGACTAAACAGCAACAACAACAAAACCCTACCTACTCATAGCTAGAGAAATACACATGAAATGGAAACACCATTAAAATCAAAGTTTCAGGAAGGAACTAAAGACTAAATATGGCATACACTTTAGCCTAAATTAGCCTAAAGACTAACAAAGGACCTTGAAAATAGAAAAGGAAAGCTTACTTGATAAAGTTAGTATTGGATCTCCAATAACCTAACAGAACAAATCAGGTTCACTTGCGTCTTCAGAGAGTTAAGATCTAATATTTACTAGTTAAAAGCTAGCATTTACTAACTCAGTATTTATCCTGACATAATTAGTTCCTCACAGGGAAGAGAGGGTTATACCAGGAGCTATGGGGATAAAGGGAAAGAAGGAGCTCAAAAGAGGTGGGATCATAGGAGACTGGTCTTATCAAAGTAGAAATGGGGAAATGGAGACATTTTAAATGGGGAAGGCACAGAGGGAGGGTCAGACAGGCAGAGGTGGGAGGTGAGGGGAGGGGAAGAGAGAAGAGAAGAAAAGAGAGATAAGTAATACCTACCTAGTGTTAAATACCAGAGGGAATCATATTGTCTAGCAACTTAATGACAAATTCCATATACAATATCTCTACATGAGTCCATGCACATAGCTCAAGGCTACATAACAAAAACAGTGCCAGACAGGAAAACCTTCCTTTGAGTTGTTGGCCAGAGTGATGCAAGAGACTTTCAAAATTACACAGGCTATTGCCACAGTCCTTGATTTTCTCCCAGAACTTGAAGCTAAGACCCTATTGCTGAAGACAGGACAAATTCAGAGACTGGATTTGGAGCAGTACAGCTGGAACTGATCTGGAAGACACTTTCCCTGAAGGCTAGCTCTCATAGCCCTGGAGAGCACTATGCAAGAAGTCAAGGGAGAACATCAATTGATGGCCCAACCATGTCAATGACTGGCACAACATTTGACACTGGTGCAATAGTGGCACTTTTATCTTGGGGCCAATCAACTACCTAATTGGTCTTAGAGCCCACTCAATGGGAAGAAACTCATGTGTAGTACTATAACCATAGGCAAATACACATGGCTGAAGAGGTCATAAATCTTAGAAATCCCCAAGGGTGTCATATGCTTAAGCTAATGCAACTTCTTACTAAGGGGAAAGCATGTATCCTTATATATACAGTCAATAATCCCAGGCACCACTCATCAAAGAAGCTTCTGTTGCACCAGACAGAGACTACTGCAGAGTGACACAAGTGGTCACAAACAGACATTATCCATGAATTGGTTATCTATGGCACATCTACCATGCACCCTCTACACCCAAGTCTTGTACAACGTGGAACAAGGGATAAAGAGGACACTAATGAATCAGCTCTCATTAATGTGGCTCCTTCATGCAACAGAGGGCCAGGAACACAGAAGGTAAAAAAATGGCCAATTAATGGAGATTAGGAATCTGCAGAGTGTGAGTCCCTGGACAGGACAGGTTTCATTCACCCAAGGCTTAGGGGTCATCACGGAAGAGAGGGAAGAAAGACTGTAAGAACCAGTGAGGAGGTGCATGACCATATGGAAACAGAATCCAGAAGCTCCTGGAACCCTGCTTATATGAACCTACAGAATGATTTTGGCATGCTCAAGACCCATGTAAACTCAAGCAGACAGGGACCCAGGAGAAACGGGTAGCAGACCCCAATAGTTGATGAAGAAATGTTGGTAACTGTTGGATAAAGATGAGCTAATTTTCCTAAAGCGAGGGACTCCAGATAGGTGGACTGGACCTCAGTGGGTGAATCTGCACTGACATTTAGCGACACTAACTTGACACAATAGACCTTAACACAAATGAAAGGATATATGGATTCCAGTTGGGGAGCTATGGGGTTTGCTGGTGTGGAAGAGGGTATAAAGATGATTAAGATTGAGATCGTATGAAATACACGATTCAATAAAAAACATGCATGCAGCCAATACACTCATATACATAAGAAATAAAAAATAGGTTTAAGAAAAAAAGAGTTTAATGAAAAGTTTAGTAGGCCTTGCTTTAGATTCCATGTAGCATCCTATCCTATGGTCTGGGTCTACATATGATACATTCATCCTTTACTAGCTGTATAGGAGGACTATAGATTATAAATAGCAAAGTCTGCTCAAATAACAAGATTTAAAATATTTGATTGGTGGTGGTTGTGGTAGTGGTGAGGTGTGTCTGAAGGACTTAGTTAGAACTGTAGAGGACTTTGTAAACATATATGATAGAACATAGATCAAGGATAACTGCTAAGAGAAGAGAAAAAAGCTTTTTTTTTGTAAATCTAAGAAAATAGCAAGGAGAGTAGATATGGACAGAAAGAAATAAGCAAGAAAACATGAAGGACTATGAGGGAAACACGTCACAAAGAACTCTAACTTCATTATACATGTATAGGTTCTCTTAGCTTAATACATAAAGAAATTCACAAATAGATATTGAAACAGTGAAATTTAAAATTTTAATTGATATATGTACATTTCTTATTTTTACGTTATTTTTTTCCAAAGAGGAAATAAGACAAAACCCCCAAAGAACACACAAATAAAAAAGATTAACAAAACAGTTCCTGTCCTCAAGGCATTCCCAATGTAGCACATTGCTGTTGGTATATAGAAGTAAAGTTAGTATAACGCTATGGGACTAAGTATTGAAATAACAATGCTGCAGGTTTATTATCTGTGGATAGGAAGGTGGCCAGAGAAGTCCTCAATGAGACAGGGAAATCTGGAAGGGCAAGAAATGGTCAAAAGGATTTTTTCAAGCCAAGGAGAGAATTCCAAAGGCAGGCAAAAGCATATGCAATGGCCTAGAACCACATCAAATATGCAATGTGTGCTAGGTGCCCCATGTTATTTGGTACTGCTGTTATGAAAAACTGGAGAGTGTAAAGTGGCTGGAAAAGGAGAAGAGAGCTAAAGATCACAGCGGTAGAATGGAGAGAGAATGGCCTGTTGAGGATGGAAGTTACTACATTAGCCCAAGGAAGAGGTAAAGATCTGAACTAATACAGTAGGGACAAATGAGAGACATTTCAGTGTATAAATTGAAAAACAATTTAATGAATAATTAGCGTGGGGCAGGGTGGGGTGAACTGACTGATTACTGATAGATTTCTGGCAATAGTTGTTGGATAAATAATAGTAGCAGTAAATAAGAGAGGAATCACAGGAGAAAGAACTGGTAGAAAGCTAAGGAAGAAAGAAAGGAGACACATTTGACAAGTATTGCCAGAGAATACTGAGGCACAGACTTAGAGCGCAGACAGGTAAAGTTTTGAAAATTTAAGAAAGAAGTAAGAGGGTTAGGGAAATGGCTATTAGTAAAATACTTGCTGTGCATGCCTGGGGACCTGAGTTTGGATCCCCAACACCTATGTAAAAAGTCAGGTATGGTGGTACTCATCTATAATCCTGGTGCTGGGGTGGTAGAGACAGGCAGATTCCTAGAGCTTGCTGATCTGTTTGTTTAGCTGAATCTGTGAGCTCCAGGTTCAGTGACAGACCCTATCTCAAAAACAAACAGACTGGAAAGCAACTGAGGAAATGTTGGACATCAGTTTCTGGCCTCTACACATATTTGCATAAACATATGGTTCCTCCTCCACACAAACTCATCATACACACACAAAAATGGGGAGTGAGGGTCAACATGGACATGAAGTGAAGACATTAAACAAGTATCATTATGACATACCATGTGCCAAACCACTAGAACTTTTCAAATACTCTCTCATTATTTATTATCACTGCTAATATAACACAAGCTCCCACTTTATAGATTATGAACCTGAAAATAAGATGGGTTGAGGACTAGAGCTCAGACATAATGGGACTCTAAATTCTAAATTTATATTTTCTGTTTTCTCTAGGAAGTATGAGCAAATAGGAGGTAACTGAAGCCACTGTTGCAAATGAGAATCCTTAAGAGAAAAGAAGATGAAGCCCCAGCATCTCCCTAAGGGAGCTCTAGAAATATCAACATAAGACAAGAGGCCCAATAAGAAAAAAAGCTTGCAGAAATATGACACCAAAATCAAATGCCCAATAAAGTCTGCCCTGGACAGTATCATTGGGGTTGCACATCAGAAACCGGCCCAATGGAATATGTGAGAGAGAAATATTTTTGAAACTCACTCTTCACCTTTTTACTCCTAATTTTCTCCAAGTGTTCATGAACAGAATTACTTATAACTAGTATTAGCATTACCACAACTGTCAAATTCTCTGTGCATAATCTACTCCTTATAAACTGAAACTAATAATTATGAAAGTCTGAGAGTATGAAATTACATTGTAAACCTTATCTTCAAAGTGATGTGTTCTGTTAATATGCCACCAACACAGATTGTTTTCCAAATGGTACATTATCCTATAACAGCATTGTTGAAAACCATAATCACAACTGTACCTAAGGGTTAAGGAGATTAATACTTAGGCTCAGACACTGTCTTTATTAACAGACTATTTTCAGTGATACTTCTGTGGAATGCTATTAATCACTTCCTGTTCTGAACCATGCTTTAAAGATCCCCATAACTAGTCAAACATAATAGTAAATTAAATAAAATTATTTAATTTAAATTAAGTGAAAAATCTTGAAGCCAGCAATACCCCCTCCTTCTCCTAATGTTCATTTTAGTTTCATAAGGTTATACAATATTTATGCTATAACAAAGAAACAACATATAATTAGATAACACTCTAACTTGACGTTTTCTAAAATGACACCTTGTGGAGTTCTCAAAGAATGAAATTTTCTGTGTCAAGTGAGGTTGGGAAATGCCATGAGAAAAACCAACCCTATGCTCCTTCTCCCACATCATAGGACAAGTTAAGAGACTCAGTTTTGTTGTTAGGAAACAAGTATTTTTCCTTAGCTCTATCCCTACACCTATGTGGAATCTACTAACCATCACTGTTCTCTGGAAAACACTTGTGATACAATGACCTGAGTCTTCTTTTAAAATGATTAAATTTCTTCTTTGACAAGTTTATACATGCATATAGGTGATCTGAATCTTAATTTTTACAATAACAAAATGAACATAAATTGTGATGTAATGGCTAAGAGCAATTCAAATCTCAACTTCTTCCTGGAACAAATACTCTCACACCAAAATGTGGCATATAGAGTCTTGATTAAATGACTTGGGGGGGGGCGTTAATCCAATTGTTTGCTTAATAAAGGATGGAAAAGATTTAGCTATGCATTTAAAATGTCTATTAATTAATACTCCCCAAAGTAATTTACTTTCTTTTACAGTTGTTAATATAAGCATATTCAGCAGGCAATAATGCAACCTCTGCTCTTTTAACCAAAAAACACTTAATACAAAGACAAAGCATGCAAAGGAAATAACTATTTACACTCAATTGCCCAGCTCAGTGCAGGACAGCAGAAAATAGGTTTTGAATTATAATTGTAGTAATCAGTTTCTAGGTCTAAAGAAGCAAAGTAGATGATCTGGAAAATAATTGCTTTGGGGAAAGAAATCTGAAAATAAAAATACAGTGGATATAATTATTTAACCAAGATAGTAAAATCAAACACCAAAAGATTTAGGAAAAAATGGTTAGGTTACCCTTCATGTAACTCAGAGTATGACAGTTCTTAATGCTCACTTGTAATCAATCTGAAGAATAGACCAACTTCTCAGTACTTAAATAATTTCCCATGAATAAATAAGCCACACAACAGGGCACAGAGGACAAGAAAAGAGCAGGCGCTCATATCCCTGAGAACATTTCAAAGTGAACTCCTAAGCTTTTTCACCTCTCTTAGTCTGTACTGCAATGGTGGACAACTCCTTCCATGATAGCTTAGTCAAAAACTAAGATGCCATTTTTGATTGCCTTCTTTCACATTCTAGTTAAAAAGAAAAGTACGTGTATGAGTGTTTTTTATTTTATTTTTGTGATTTTCATACAATATAATTTGATGGTATTTAGATCCCCTCCCCATCCGCACCTTCCCGTATTGCCCACCCCCTCCCCAATGTAAATGGCCTATATAATCTGATTTGTGTTTCCAAGTATCCTTCAGTGTGGGTCCATCCACAGGATCCTGGTTAACTTAACAAGAGTCCTGTGCATGTTCTAGTTTTAATTCATTAGGAAACGCCCCGGCTGTACTTTCCAGAGATCTTTTCATTTCTTTCACTGGTTCTTGCAGCTCAGCTGATTGTTGGGAGTAATTTTCTGACAGCTGAACTAAAATCTTCATCAGATCATTCCAGTATCTGCTTCAACTGAGTACCAGAGTCAGCTGAATGTAAAATTGTGATTTACCTGGTGCTTGGTGTGACAAATGATTTTTCAGAGTATCCTGGATATTGTGATTATTATTCAGAGACTGGCAATAACAAAATCTTTTACTTAGGCAAACAGCTATCCTGTTTAGGTTTCATGCAGAGTGGAGACTACTTTTGTGGGCTTTAGTTGCAATGGAAGTTTAATGTTCTGAGTCTTCACAAGGCATTTGATGCTATTGGTGCTCTGTGATGACTACTGTTCACTTTCAACATGACAGAATCTAGAATCACCTTGGAGATGGGACTCTGGGGATGGCTGCAGGGATGATCTTGATTGACTTAAACCAGGTGGGAACATCTGCCCTCTGTGGGGGGCACTTTTCCCTGGTTCAGATCCTGGTCTATATAAATGGAGAAAAGGCACTGAACAGCAGAAAACATTCACTGTTCTCTGCTTCCTGAATGTGGATGTGATATAACCAGCTGCTTCAAGCTCCTGCCACCTTAACTTCTCCACCATGATAGTTCTTGAACTGTGAGCCAGAGTAAACCCTTTCTCCCTGAAGTTTGCTTTTGTCATAGTATTTTATCAAAGCAACAGGAAAAGAAACTAAGACAGGCTCCAACTCAGTCTCTGCTGGTATCACGTGTAGAATGAGAAGGTATTTCCCAGGGCTACTTAATATTTATTAGTGGGCAACTCTGAGGGAGAGTGTTTAGAAGCTACTGGGTCTGAGTCTCTTGAAGACACGGGGTGACAATACTGACCATTGCCCTTGCTCTTGGTTACTCACCAGAACTGGATGGTAAGACCAACCCTATTGCGGAACACACTACATACATGAGCTGTAGAACAAAAAAGAAGTCAAAGGGGTGTTAACTTTAGAGCCTTATTTCTACTGGTTAACACTATGAATGTGCTGAACAGTGCTATGCATGCTGCCAGAAGGAAAAAAATAATCATTCTTACCCAGTGGTGAAGCCTATGAACTATAATAACAACTGGATGGGCAAAATATGCCCACTAGTGCAATACTGGCACAAATATTATGGGAGTAATCAATCACTCTTTAATTGTTTTAAGGTTAGCTTCCTAGGATCAAGCCTATACCTGACACTGAGAACAGGCTTAGGAACCTAAGGTTAGATAGGTCACAAGACATGGGAGAACCTAATACTAGTTTTCTACTAAATAGTTATCATACTAAACTGTTATACCCATAGATTAATGCATCTTACAACTGTCACCAGAGAAACTAGTATTGGGTTTTCTACTAAGTAGTTATCATATTAAACTGACTGTTAATGACTTACTGTCTTACTGTCACACCCATAGATTAATGCATCTCTCAACTCTCATTAGAGAAGTTTCCTTATGCAACAGATGGTGATTAACACAGAAACTGGCCAATGTGCAGAGAACAAGAGGCTGCAGAGAGTTTATCCTTTAATAGGACATCATATCAAACTTCTGCACACACACACCCCCGCCCCAAGCTCTGGGATCATTGTGGAAGAAGGGGTGGAAGGACTGTAAGAGCCAGAGATAGTGGATGACTACAACGAAAAAGAGTTTTACAGACAGCTGGTCAGTTACTCATATGAACTCACAGCAACAGTATCACATGCACAAGTCCCATGCAAGCTCAAACCAAAAAAAATTCCAGAATAGATATGAGGAAGTAAGAAGCTCCAACCCCACCTAAAGAAATTATGGCAACAGATGGCTGGCTGCTGGGTGGGTGGGTGGGGCAGAGACAGTCTCTTTCAAGCATGGGATTCATGATAGGTTAATCAGGCTCCCATAGAGGGACCCACACTGAAGGACATTTGGAGACACAAATTAGACTCCACAAGCCTTATAAATAATAGAGTACATTAAACTGGGCAGGGGTGATAAGGGGAGATGCAGATAGGAGAGAGGGGATCTAAATACCATCAAATTATATTGTATGGAAATCACAAAAAATCAATCAAAAAAGAAAAAAAAAGACATGGAGTGAATGGAAGGGGGACACACAACTTACAGAACGATTTCCTTACTGGTACAATTAAATATAAGTGAATATAACCTAAGCTTCATTGTTGGCAGACAAAACTACAGGGACCTGAGTTGTGGCACAGAGGATGAAATAGCCAGGGAGTATAGTTGCTTTCAGATTAGACTACCTGCTAGGGCTCCCACTGTGGAGGAAGGGCTTAGAAGTCCAGGGGTATCTGTACTCCTGTGGGCAGATCAAATTTTCTGCAGGGGCCCAGAGTAGAGTAAGAGAAATGGGTGGTAGGCTGGCCCTAGAAAGGGAATTATTGGTGACTGATTACTACTGGGTGAGGGTGAGTATGCCTTACTCAGAATCTCTAGATAGGCTGAGTAGACTCCAGTGGATGAAATTACAGCAAAGGACATCTGGGTACAAATGCTTGACTGGATAGGACTTAACATGTATGGGGGAATGCATGAGGTCCTGTGGGGGGTTGGAGGACATGGATGGGAAAGGCGGGGGTCTAAATTTGATTGAGAACTGTTGTATGAAATGTACAAAGGCTCAATAAAAGTTTTTTTTTAAATAATGAGTGCTAGGTCATTAGATTTTCTTTCTATCTTCTATTTGCTCCTGGACTGAGTACCACAGATGTCTACAACCCCAAATCACCAATGAACAAAGAAAACAAAAACAAAACCCCCCAAAGCATACTTCTCTGACAAGTGGACCAGAAAACAGGAAGCCCAACAGAGACCTAGTGGAACTTACTCTGCCTGCTGCTCTGACTGAGTTGGCATGGGTCGTGTGCTTGATGCCACCATTGCCACAAGTTCACATGCGCAAGCTTCCAGTGGCCTGAAAGCCTCTGTTTCCCTATGTTTATGAAGGAGTCCTGGCTCTTACAATCTTTTTGCTCCTTCTTCCTCAATGGTCCCTAAGCCATGGGTGGGTAAGGTTTAATATAGGAGTCCTATCCAGGGACACATACTCTGCAGTCTCTTATTCTTTAAAATTTTGCCCTTCGTGGCCCTCTGTATGCATTACACTCTATTGTATAAGTGACACTGGTGAGAGTTGAGGGATGCACTGGTTCTCTCTCTACCCATTGTTCTACTATGTTCCATGAGCCTTAGGTATAGAGATTCAACTGAAGATGTTAACTCAATATTTTTATTCAAATGTTGAGGCACCTCACTGC
This sequence comes from Eospalax fontanierii, assembly GCA_035773235.1. Classification (NCBI taxonomy): domain Eukaryota; kingdom Metazoa; phylum Chordata; class Mammalia; order Rodentia; family Spalacidae; genus Eospalax; species Eospalax fontanierii. The sequence continues at coordinate 40,353,713 of CM069525.1, forward strand.
TGTCTCCACCTTAAAATTTTTTTTTTACTGAGATTTTGTACATTTTGTAAACAATTCTTAATCAAATTCAGACCCTCCCTCCCCCATCCATTCCACCCAACCCCCCACCGGACCTCATGTATTAGGTAGGACTCCCAGATTAAACCTCATCCACCTTTTTTATTCCATCTTTCAGGAAGCTTTTATTGTTTTTACATGACCCATTTCCAGGACAGTGGGCTGTATTTATAAAGGAGATACGGTATGACTTGAATCAGAAATGTTCCCTATAGTTTCATGTTCTAAACAGTTGCTCTTTGGCTAGTGGTGATATTTTGGGAGGTTGTGGAAACTTAGGAAGTGGGGTCTCACTGGAGGAAGGTCACTGGAGCAGATCTTTTATTCTTGTCTCCTTCCTACTGTTTCTTCTGCTTCCTAGTTGGCCATGCAATAAACAGCCCTCCTCTACTACATGATCCCACTGCCATAATGTTCTACCCAAGTGCATGGAGCCAAGCAATCCTGTACTGAACACTAGTGTAATTATGTTTCAGTTGATATCAAGTTATAGTTACTTTGTTTTTTGAGATGGGATCTTACTCTATAGCCAAGTCTAGCCTCAAACTCATGGCTATCCTCCTCAGCCTCCTGAGTGCTAGGATTACAGTTATGAACCACCATGACTGGCTAGTTATTGCTCTCTTTATCTTGAGGAACACTTTCATTTACTTAGGAGAAATGAAAATTAATTTGTCCCCAGGCATGGTGGTACACGTCTTTAATCCCAGCACTCAGGAGGCAGAGGCAAGCAGATCTCTGTGAATTCAAGACCAGTCTGGTCTACATAGTGAGTTCCAGGCCAGCTGAGGCTACAGGGAGACCCTGTCTCAAAAAGATCAAAAAAAAATATTAATGTGTCAATACCAAATACAAAAAGGCAAACAAAAAGTAAGAAATCACATGTTAACTGATTAATAGTATTTTGAAAATAAATTCTTTGCTTTACTAGAAATATCAGTTGCCTATTCAAAATCATCCTTGGCCTACTATATTCAAAATTCAAAAAACAAACTTTTAAACTTTTTGTTATTAATTATTATTATTTTGTATGTTTGTGTATGTGTTAGACAAAGGACAACTTTTGGGACCCTAACATACAATGCTTATGTCTAAATACTTTATTTTAATGACTTAAAACAGGCCTTGTAGAAGGGATATTTTATAAAATTGTGCTCTTAAAACTCTTAAAACTCAGAAAGCCTTCTATCCTAAAGGTTTATAAAAACAATTACAGCAGTAACTAGCTCAGAATTAAATTAGGCTCTTTGCTATGTGTTTCAATAGTTCATTTAAAAAATTCAGTTTGTATGATCTGGCAAGATTAGATATGAGCCTCAATCACACTAATTGCTTATCACCAGAAGATGTAGCTAACTGGAATGAAACTATATTATTCATATAATCACTTTTTTACAGATAGACAAATTCAAGACTTAGAAAGCAAAGAAAGCATCATGGTTCCTAATTAATGCTGCGCATAAGCTTAAATCAATAAATAAACATGGGATGGGCTAAACAAATGGAAAGGTTTTAGTCAACAATCATTCAACAGATCATTTAAAATGAACACATATACAACGATCATGTCTTACTCTTTAACCAAACCTTTATTTCTATCAACTGGTAGGAAGAATAGAGAATAAAGCCTGAAGAATATCTAGTATAAATAAAAATAACATGTTTTAATGTTGGGCATAATGCAAGGTGAGCTTAGCCAGGCCACCTGCTAGGAGGAATAGAGGAATGGCTCCTGTGGGGGTGGCATTCTGCTCTGGCTAGTTGTGAGATCAGCACCTGGAAAGAACCTGCCTACCTGGGAACAAACTTACTATTGGCTGTATTTGGGACCCGACCCCATAAGGTTATTGGCTATCCAGGCCTATAAGAGCTTGTGCACCTATCCAATAAAGGAGTTTGCGGTGCCCCGTGCTTGGCCTGCTTCCCGTCCAACTCCTGGAGTCTGCGGCTTGACTCTGCGTCTACTCGCCCCCAACCCCTCGGGCTGGCCCCCCAAAATCCACTTGGGCTGGCTCCGAGTGGTGAGGCAAGACGGTAACTGACACGATGATATTTTAAGATGTGAGGCTTCTTTTCGATGCACATGTGTATGTGTGTACTATGTGGTATATGTGTGGAAACTAAAGGAAGACGTTGGTTGTCATGCTCTATCATGGTCTGCCATATTCATTGAGACAGGGACTCTCACTGATCTAGAGCTCACCATTTTGACTAGACTGGTAGCCAGCAAGTCTCAGTGATCCTCCTGTCTCTGCTCCCAAACAGCATTGGGATTACTGGCAGCCACAGCCATGCCTTGGTTTTTATGAGTTCTGGGGATTTGAAATCAGGTCTTCATGCTTGCTTAGGAAGCACTCTTCCACTGAACCATACACCTAGCCTCAACACATGATTTTTTAAAAGTGCTTTCACTGAGTTACCACTGAACTAAGAAAAACAAATTTATTCTACTAGCCAAGAATTTTTGCATATTAACATCTCACAATGAACTTACAGCTTCCTTTTGGCATGCCTAGGCAACCTGGAAGTAAAAAACTCCAATTAAAAAGAGGAAATTTCTTGAAGGAAGTGATCCTTGATAGACTTCAACTTTTTCCTTTTTGAATCAACGTTATTACAGAGTAAGTAGTTAAGAGTTCTAAAGGCCTGGGGTTGAATCCTGGATATCCATTACTAATTATGATGATATAAGACCAGTTGTTTAATGTCTTAGAGACTACTTTAAACTGTGAAACACAGATGATAAGGTACTTCAGAAGATCTGAGGAAAACAGAAGGTAACAGGTATACTGAGCTATGCCTAGCACATATGCACAAGACATGACATCTAAGGGTGATGCAAGCACCTCTTCACTACTTCTCCCTTAAAAACACAGCATCTTTCTTATTACAAGAGTGTCATTTAACTATTAATACTAAGAATGAAGAAATAACCAAAGAATGTACTGCTTTCAATAATAGTGAAACAGGTAAGCCTATTGAAGAACAAAATAAAACCTGGACACATGTACACACACACACACACACACAAGGGGGAGGAGGGGGGTAAAGGAGGAGGGAGAGAGAAAGAGAGACTTTAAAAGCATCAAGTATCAAATATTTTATAAAATACTTCAATTTTGCTGGTTGAAGAACTAGGTAAGGGGATATAGATCTGGCTCAGTTGGCGTAGAACTTGCCTAGCAAGCCCCAGACTTGATCTTTTGTACTACATAAAACTGGGCATGGTGACACAACCCTATAATCCTAGCACTAGGAAAATGATGGCAGAAGTTCAAGGTTATTATTGATTATATAGTGAGTTTAAGGCCACCTAGAATACAAGAGACCTTGTCTCAGAAACAAACAAAAAACCAAAAATTGGGTTGGGGAGATGGCTCAGCAGTCAAGAGCACTGGCTGTTCTTGCAGAAGATCCAGGTTTGGATCCCAGCATCCACATGGTGGCTAACAAAGGTCCATAATTCCAAGTCTAGGGGATCTGACGCCTTCTTCTGTCCTCTGCTGGCACTGCACCACATGGGTGCACTTACATACATGCAGACAGTACACATATACACATAAAATAAAAATAAATTAAAAAAAATCTAGGCCTAAATGAGAACCCACAGTATTAATTTCAGTTACACAGAGCTACTTTTTCTTGGTGGACAATTTTCTACCCTTAGGAAGCAGCTACCTTGAGGGACTCAGAAGAATGGATGAGTAAAGAAAAGTCATATAAGCAACCTGATAAAATACCACTCTTTCTTAGTTTCTCCTGAAAGGCCATGCTCGGGTTAGAGGTAAACCAAAAACAAACATGGGATTGCATGGAGCTGGGGACTTGGCTCCCTCTTACCTGGCGGTCCATATCCATAGAATCTCAAATCTTAAAAATTAATTGGGCATTCCTAACCATGTGCAACTCAATCTCTCCAAATGGTAGACAAACATCTTGAAAACAGATACTGTCATCTTAGAATGAGCAAGAATCAAGATAAACACAAAAGGAAAAAAGCCACAGCTTATGATACTGAAACAGAGACAGATAATAGACCAAATTTAAAATTCACTGAATATTAGTACAACCAAAAGCTGAAGAATTACTGAAGAATAATTTAGGTCAGAAGAAATTATCCAGAATATACCATTGTGAAACAAAAAGACAGAAACCTATTACAGAGGACACAGTAAAAGACAAGTAAAATAAAGAGATTTAATATATGTTAACTGTGATCTCTAGAAGAGAAGAGAGTGAATGAGTTAGTTACTACAATATTTGAGAAAATGATTCAGAATTTTTCATGAGATGTTTTCAGAACTTTTATTAAACATGTCTGCCCACAAATTTGGGATTTCAGGTAAATTATAGGATTACTAAAAGAAATTTGTACTTAGACACATTATAAAAAATAAAGAAAAAGAGAAAAACCTTTTTAATCAGAGGTTAAAAAAAGAACTTAAAAAAAGAAAGTATGACATCTGACAATAGAAATCAGAAGACAATAATGTTGCACTAAAATAAAGTGTCATTCAATCATTTGTGTACCCTGGGGAGTTATTTGATAATGGACTCACACTAAAGGTAAACAGACACTGAAAGAGTTTGCCTTAACAGACCCACACTCAATTTCTAAAGGCTATTTCAAACAGGTCTGAGAGACAGCAATGAAGAGAAAAACAAGATGTATATATGTGGGTAAATCTAAATAAGAACTGCAAAAACAAAAATAAATTCTTGTGGGGTTTTCAAATATAGAAAGCATTAAAATGTATGATAAATACTATAAGTCAATAGGGATTAGTTAAATGTCCTAATATCCTTGCACTGGCGGGGACAAGGGTGACGAGACTGGCTAGTATTACCTTGACAAATTGTATTAATACATGACACATTATTTTAAAGCTAATCACTGAAAAGGTTAAAAAGGGTGTCTGATTTCCAAAGTAGGTAGGGGAGGAGATTAAAAAAAAAACTAGACCTCTGTCTCACTTGAATATTGCACAAATTTTGTGCATGTTCTCATAAACACTATGAGTTCACGCATAGGTGGGGGAGGTGGGCTGGGAGCCCCAGCTCTAGTTGAGAACCTATTGGCAACTGATGGATGCCGGGAGACAGAGTCAGTTTTCCTTAGCGGGTGAGAAGTCTGGTAGGTAGACTAGACTCCAGGGTATGGGTCCACACCCAGAAACACTTGGAAGGCACAGACTACAGTTGATAGGCCTTTAAAAAACAAAAATTAAATAAATAAAAGGCTAAAATAATGGATGGCATGAAATCTGGGGGTAGAGGATATTGGGGAGGGGATGGAAAGGTGGAAGGGTCTGAATGTGATCAAAATACATTGTAGGAAAGTTTGGAATAAAAAACTTTTTAAAAAAGTACTAGATAGGAGAGAAGTAAAAAAAATCACATGAAATGAAATGAAAATATAAAATGAAACAGAATAGGCAGGCTATGCAAAGATTTAAATACATTACAGCCATGTGCCAGAGACAGGAAAAATACACAAATAATTAACATAATAAATTTTAAAGTGCAATAAAGGGAATAAGTCTACAGAGGGGAAAGTAGAATATTGCAAAGGCGTTTGAAGTGCTAAAATAAATTTGGGACAGATTTTAGGATTTAATAGGTTAATCAGGAGGGGTCTTATAACACAAATGACATACTGCATGATCCAGTGGGGAGGCTATAGGAGGGTGCCAGTGGGGAAGGGCATATAAAGATGATTAAGATGTTCTGTATGAAATACACAACAATTCAATATAAATTTTTTTAAAAAGAAAGTGGTCTAAGCTGAGTGTGGTGGCATACACCTTTAATCCTAGCACCCAGCAAGCAGAGGCAGGCGAATCTGTGAGACTGAGGCTAGGGAGTCCCAGATCAGTTGGGGCTACAGGAAAACTCTGTCTCAAACAAACAAAGTGCCTAAGGTGGGCATGATGGTGCACCTCTTAAATCTTAGCACTCAGGAGGCACAGGCAGGCAGATCTCTGTGAGTTAAAGGCCAGCTTGATCCATAGATGGAGTTCCAGGTCAGCCAGATCTACAGTAGGATCCTGTTTCAAACAAAAAAGAACGAAAGAAGAAACTAGTTCACCAAAATTATATTTAAATATTTTTACATGTTCTATTAACATATTCACCTGCTCTAAACATTTTCTACTCATTTGTCTCTAGTCCTCCTCCTTTCACCTTTCCTCTACATCCCATAATTCTAACCTTTTGGAGTATGTCAGTTTCTATTCTTCAGTCATTCCTTTTGCCTTGCTAACCCAATCTTCTTAGTCCTTCCCACACACGATCATTAAGTCTATGATTTTCGCATTATGTACCCAGTCAGTCACATGTTAAATATCTTCCACTTATTTAACAGTGAGAAAAGTAGGTATTGCATCAACCTTCAAAATAAAGACATTTATTTTCCACTCAGAAAAAAAGAGAAAGTGGCCCATAACTGATCTAAAGTCATAGCTCTGTCGCTATCTTCAAAGGAAACAGTATTTTCAATATATTGTATCCTTCCCACATTTGTAACCCCCTCCATTTCCTTCAGTGCTTGTGAAAGAGGTTGATGCTATTTTTTTTTTAATCTTGGACCTGTGCAAAAGATGACAATGGCAGGAGTGTTATCTGTGAAAGGTCTCATGAGTTTTCTCAATACTTATAGAAGAAAAACACCATTATTATTATTTTATAAGATATTTTATCAAGATATTAAGACTTATTTAACTTTAAAATCTTACACAGTGCTTCACAGCTAATACATGACAGAACCAGAATCTCAACATGAACTCTGCCTGTCTATACAGTCTATGAGATTTCCACTACCCATTGGACATCTGATGCCAACCACACTATTGCCAAGAACAAGAAAAAGTGAATTTGAAAGGATAAGGATTATAGAAAATGGCTGTTAAATGCTCTTGGACCTATTAAGGATACTCAGCAAACACTTGGCTGAATGAAGGATACACAGAAATGATTTTGTGGTCAAGATCTATCTAGGCACAAAAGTAATAAACAGAACTGAGTTTTCAGAGAGGAGTGGAAAGCCACTGCTCAGCCATTTTTTTCACCACCTGCTTCATTGCTATTCATAATCCCTTGCTTTGATTTCTAATGGATATTTTCTTTGATTTTTTTATCATCCTAATCATGTTCACAAAATCTGAGCTGTTCTTAATCTCTAGGCAGTACTGTGTTTTCCTGTCTCATTACCTTTTTCTGAAGGCTGAAATGTGATTCTGTTTCTAATAACATATGCTGGGGGATTTCCTCCAAATAATTAAAACTTGAAATCTAAAGTAACTTTTCCAGGTGGTTCAAGAAGTTCCTATGCAATGTTTTATTCTGTCAAACCAGTCATACTGCATCCAGATAAAAGGGATCTCCCTGTCAACCATACCAAAAGTACTGCAAAGAACAACCAGACAAATACTGAACAACCTGGCTTCCCCAAAACTCTTCAGTTTCTGTTTTTGTGAGGGAATAGTGGTATTGGGGAGAAGGACATGGTCTTCAATAGTGTAAAGAGCACTACAAATGTAATTGGCAGGGCAAGAGTGAAGATACTCTTAAAGAGAAACATTCAGAATCCCTCCCTTTGACTCTTGAGACAATGGGCCCCAAAGAATTAGAATTTCCTCAGGAATCTCATGCTGCAGAAGGAAAAAAAGGGGGCTTGGTTACCAGCCAGCGGGAGCTCTTGTCTCCCAGAAAGAGATTTTCTTTAGTGCAGATAACCTGCAGGACAGACTAGGAGCCAGGAGCCTAGACAATGATACATTATGTCAATGCTAGGTCACTTAGGAGCAGGATGACACCTTTCCCAAGACTGCTTACCTCTTGTTCTCTGTTTAAACCTAAACTTCACATCAGGCTTGTAAAGATGGACCTTGGGGGGGTGTACTTGGCCTTTGTATTTGTTCCTCTTCCCAATGTGGCGACATTAATCTTTCCTGTTTTCCCCTGTCTCTTTAATCGGTTTATTGAAGGTGAGTTCTGAGCTTAACTTCCTAGGGTTAACAGCTCTGATAACAAGTAAGTAAAATGCTGTAATGGTTAGTGTTGACTGTCAACCTGACAGGATCTGGAATCACCTAGGAGGCAAGCCTCACAGGAATATCTGTAAAGGATTATTTAGATTAGGTTAGGCTGGGCATCCCATCCATGTGAAGGATTATTTTGGTTAGGTTACTTTAAGGTGGGAGGACCTATCTGAAAAGAAGGGCTTCTTGCCTATGGATACCCTGTGACCAGCTGCTGCAAATTCCTGCTGCCATGACTACTGCGTTATGATGCACTGTAACCTCAAACTGTGAACCCAAACCACCTGTTCCCTCCTTAAATTGCTTTTGTTCAGGTATTTTATCACAACAACAGGAAAAGTAACTAATACAGATACATATAGGCTTTCTTAGATTTTTAAAAAATTTTGTGCAACAAATTTCAACAAACAGCAATTTTAAATAATGTGAGTTTATTAGTTCAGTTTCTGCAAGTCATGAGTTTAGATGGCTCAGTTAGGTTCTTTGCTTAAGATCTCACGAGACCAAAGTCAAGGTGGCAGTCAGGCTGAGCCCTCATCTGCAGGCTCTGGGGATTAGAATCCACTTCCAAGCTGGTAGTTGGCAGCTGTGGGACTGAAGATCCATTTCCTTGCTGGCTATTAACCAGAGGCCTCTCATAGTTCCTAGAGCTCAGACTGCTATGCAAGCCAGCAATGGTGACTCTTTCACATTCAGTTCCTTCCATGGTTTGAACCTCTCTCTCTTTTTTCAGTAAATATCCTTTAGGTTGATCTGCTTTACTTAAGGAAAATGACTTTTAAAATTATGCCACGTCTATTAGAGTGAACGTGAAACAGACCACTTCCCACAAATAGACGATAACCTTAAAAACAAACATATCTAAAACAATAGCACTATCAAATTCCAGCAGGTATTGTTGCCTTCCAAACATTGTGTTGGCTGCTAATGCTGTATAAAAATCAAACAGCCATATTTAAAGGTACTAGACTAGTGAGGAAGACCAAAATGATACACAGGATTCTATTTATTATAGTTTACTTAATGATATGTTGAGGTGCCACTTAAAAATATAGGCAACCATAATACTTGTCATACATGCCAATGCGTATTACTTTATGCCCTAGTTAGAAATATGGTCAGAAAGAGAATGGTACAGGGTTTACCTAAAGGACTTTGGATATTGTTATCATAGCAAAATCAGTTAAGAATAAACAAACCAAAATCAGCTTAAGCCTAAAAGTGTGGCTGATGACTTGTCCTGAACAGCTAAAGGGACCTTGGGGCTTCCAAAGGTACAAGTAAACCATGTACAGTCATTCCTCCATTGCTGCAGTTTCCATTCTCCTTAAAAACAGAGGCAAAGCAATATTATTCTATTTTGTTCTGACTGCACTTCTTTATGAATTCTTAAAGGAGTTATTTATGGTATACCCAATTAAGTTGGGCAGTATGATCACTTAGCTCAGGGGTCAGCAAACTACAGCCTGTCACCTGTTTCACTAAATATGATTTTATTGGAGTACAGCAACATTCATTCACTTATGTACTGTCTATGCTTTTTTGCTTCAATAGCAGTTGAGCAGCTATGGAAAAAACTATATGGACTGCAAAAACTACCACCTGGTACTTTACAGAAACAGGTTGCGTACCTGAGATATTCCTAACGTGTTGATTTCAATTTCATAATGCATTGAGAATAAAAGTTTCAGATTATGTGAACTGACTATCCTTTCCACCTCTTCAGTTTTGCTATAAGTGAATACAGTGTATCTGTTTTATTTAGAATAAGGAACCATGCTTGAAATTTTCTTAATATTACTAGGATTACTAAAGAGTAGATATAACAGCACACCCAACCTACAACTCCTCTCTCTTTTTAAACACCCTTTTTACCTCATCAAGAGATCATCTACATAAACCATACTACCTCTTTTTAAAAAATGTTTTTAAAAATAGTTTTAGATTTTCAGGAAAAAAAAATCATGAAACAGTACAGAGTTCCCATATACCATGTACTTAGCTCGCCCAGGAACTTAAGATGGCACATCTGTTACAACAATTGAACCTATATTAATAAATAGGAATTAACTCATGTCTATTCTTCAGTCACATTTTCTTAGTTTTTTCTAAAATGTCATTTATCTGTTCCAAGATCACATCTAGGATACCACATCCTGTTATCATATCTCCTTAGGTGCCTCTTGCCTATAATGGTTTCTCATACTTACCTCATTTTTGGATGACCTTGAAAAATTCAAATCACCTTACAGGTCTAATCAATAACTACTCCTATATAAGAAGTTCTTGGATCAAGTTAGTATCCTGTAGAAGTCCATATATTGGAGACTAGGTCGTCAGAATAGTACTATCGTGAGGTGGTAGAAGCTCTTGGTGGTGGAGCCTAGTGGGAAGTCCTTAGGTCACTATTGAAGGAATTGGGTCACTATGAAGTGAGCAGTTTGCTATGCTGTATGCTCCCTGTCACTACTAGTCACTATTCCCAGAAGAGGCTGAAAGCTGCAGGTCTGCCTTATCTTGGACTAGGCCCAAGCCAAAAGAAAATTGCTCCCTTTAGATGTTAATTCTCAGGTACTTTGTTATAATGACAGAAAGCTATCACAAGATCTCTAATATACCAGCTGAGGCCATGGGTGCACTTCTTATTTTTTCCTGTGTCCTCACATGACCAACTACTTCATACTAAAGAATAAAATAAATGGACAGGCTTAGAGCAAATTGTTTTTCAGAACTAATGACAACCAAGAGGATTGAAATGATGCCATTTGAATCTATCTACAATACATATTTTCAGAAAGGTCTTTTATACAAAATATTTAGTCATTATACTACTAACACTAAATTTCAGTGAAAAAGAAAAAGAAATGAGTACTTTTGACTTTGACTCAACCCTAAGTCTATTCAAGGAACAACCTCAGAAGGAAAGGCAAAGTCAATGTTGACCTTGCTTTTATTTTTTTGGGAAAAATGAGAATCCAATTATGTCTCCTAGAATGACACACTTATACCACTTAACATTAAGTGCTTCAAACAAAAGGCTAATACTGAAGCAAAGGTGAAAACCCCATGCCAAGAACCAAGAGTTTAAAACAGTACATCTGTCGTGCAATTCACTGCAGGGCTGGAGGCAATTAGGGATTCCTCAAACCTCTTTTAGAGAACCAGCTATAAAAGAAGAAATGAGTTCTACTGCACAGACTTATTTTGGACTATAATATTATTAATAATAAGTACTGGAAGCACTAAATAACAAAGAGTTTATCAACTGACAAAAATACACGACTCACAATTCTTTCTAGGAAACACATCAAAAAAGCCATTACCATTTCACTTAGAAAAATTCTTGTACTTCCACAGTGCACAAAAGCACTTACTGTCCTTAATTAGATTGTATTTTGCTACTTTCATATAACAGACTGGATTTTTAAAAATTTAATTCAGTTTTATTTAAGAATTTCCAACAATGGCAACTCTTAAAGTCTCCAAGCATCTGTATCCTTACAGAACTGCAACAAACATTATTAACGACAACAGCGACCGCAGCAACAACAACAAAATCACTAATTCCAAGTTGGTCAATTAACAGACTGGTTTTTTAAGGCCTGGTTTATACTCTGGTTTCCCATAAATTTACGTATCTGATCTGTAATACAAACAATCCAATGTACTATAATCTCCTGTTTTCACTTCTTATACAGATAAAAATGATCTTAATACTAAGTAAGCACATCAAATTATGATAAAATTCTCATCTGCAGGTAATACACTACTGATAAAAATTAACCACTTTAAGAGATTATTCAGCTTGATGATAATAAAATGTATTTTATAGTGACCAGAAAATATGGTAATTGGGAAGAGCAGTATTAGCAAAGGTTATTTCAAGCACTGCTTGGTACTCCTTAGCTTCGCATGAATAGTAACAGATGCTTACTAATTTGGGTTAGTACTTGATTTGAATGTACAATGCTTTAAAAATTAAATAAACTATCAAGGACAGCACATAATGCTAAAGCCATTAGAACAAATCTGTCTTAACTGCTTTATCTGAAATCTTGGAAGAGATTTCTACCTTAAACCATGAAATCATTACTTTGCAAGAGATTAGTTTCAGTAACGTGTTAAGAAGTGAAATTCTGTATTTTTATCTTTGCTTGGAGTGGAAATGATCTGAGACAATGAAAATCACCATATTAATGCTTCTTTGCTCCTCCTTTAAATTTCTGTGAGTCTTTTTTACCACCAACCTGAACATTGCAGCCTTCCTTCTCTGCTGAAGTTTCTGTGACTTTCTTTCTTTATTGCACTTGTACAACCATTTTGGCCTTTTCCTTTTCCCGCCTCTGAATCCTCATACATAACAGCTTGGCTTACTCTAAGACAGTCATGCTACTTTAATAGTCATCAAAAGCACTGCTACAAGAACATCTGCCCCTCATCTCTGTGCCATCATCTGCCTCTGCTTAAGCTCTCTGACTGCGGTTAATGAGATGTTAGAAGACAGTGCATTAACAGTATCATGGTGGAAGGAAGCGGACAGAGATGGCTGCAAGAAAAACAAGAATTCATTTCAAATGAATTCTTCATATAAAAATTATGAAATCATAACAATTCTTTCTTTAAAAAAATTATATTGGCTGTCTGCTTTGCACCTGCTAGATTCTGTTAAACATTGATAATGGCACCTCAAAGCACCTCTATAAGCAATGTTCTGATGGCTAGAAATGACTACTCTCCCTGCAAAGTGACAGCTTCCATGGGCAAGAACAACACTGCCAAGAGGTAAACAAATTAAGTCTTTTAAAAAAATTTATAAGTACAATCACCTCATGCCCACAAGGTACTCTGTGAATAGCCTCTTAGACAAAACTGTCGTCAACAAGAATGTCTTGAGAGGCACCTCTCAAACATAGTCAGATAGGAGGCCAAGGACAAGTTTGAGGAGTGTTACAAGGTGGGCAAGAACAGTGGTTCTTCCAGAAGTTTTGGTTTTAGGTGTTTCTGGTTTTCATCATTAAAAATAAGAAAAAAATCCTTTTGGTTGGTATGTTAGTGTATATTAATAAAAAATAATATTCTGCAACTCTAGTACAAAAGAAAACTCACAATGGCAGAAGCCATAATTAATAGTCTGATATTTTATTACTTATTTGTGTGTACACTTATATGTATGTATGCATGCACATCATGGTGCATATATGGAGGTCAGAGGATAACTTGCAGGAGTCCCTTCTCTTCAACCTCAGGCTTTCAGGTTTGTGGGCAAGTGCCTTTAACCACTGAGCAATCTCATCATGCCTAGTTTGATTTTTTTAAAACCTGATTTTAGTATTTAAACAAAAAAGAAATCCCAATGAATATTCTTTCAAGAAAAAATAAATATGAAAATGTGAAAAAACTGAATGGTTTATGGGTGGTACAGAAAATTAATCAAAATTATGTTGATTCACTGGAATCATCTGGACTAAGAAATACTTTGTTAACAAAAAGTTTATTAATAATAGCTAAATTCTAATAAAAATATTTATATTCACATAAAGTAGTCAAGTAAGTCCACAGTTCAAGAATTTTGCAGAAGCACAAAAGGATTACTCACCCATTCGTGTTGCTTTTATCATAGTCTTCCAACTACAGCAACAAGAATGAGATTATCAATGACTGGTAAAATATATTAGTATACAATTAATTGCTGTGGTTTAAATGTGTCCTCTAAAGTTCATGGGGCTAAGAGGTGGTTAGGTCATGTGAGCTCCATGGTTAATAACAGTATCCTAGTAGTAGATTTGTTAATAATATGTTTGCTATAAAATTGAACTTGGATCTCTTGCATGTACTCTCACCAGATGCAACCACTGATCCTGGATTTCACAGCCTCTAGAACCATGACCCAAATGAACCTGTGCGTTATAAATTACCCAATCTGTGATAATGCTATACTAACAAAATGAAGTAACACATTAGATTTAATTAGAAATTTAATACTCACTACATGTCAATCATTCACTTAACTTGCACAATAATTCTGTAATTGGTATGTAGTACCAATTATAGTTAGTAGTAGTTTTTTCAGCTTCATTTTACAGATGAGCAAACCAAGGTACAGACAAGCCAAGTTACTTGGCAATAGCCCCAAAGCTAGTAACTGACTCAATTAGAATTGAAACTTAAAAATCCTAGCTTTACTTAGGCTTTACTAATGGCTTTCTTAGTCACTATGCTATCCTTGCTTCATACATATATTCGATCCCCACTTAAGTTATTTAATCATTATCTCTCTTATTAGAAGTAAAAACTCATCTGTTGTATATCGGGAAATTATGCAGATTTCAGTTGCTATATGTGTTTGTGTTCTGCAGTACTTTGGGCTTCTAAAAATTAGTATAAATATATACTACTCTTATATGACATTTGGAAAATATATGTACTAATTAATACCCATCAACTCAAAATGTGTGGGAAACATCTCTACCTAATGCTTACTTTAAAACAATTTTCAAGCTTGCAACAGTGAAATTAATATTGCACATTGATTCAGTTTCTTACTGTTGAAAAATTACATTATTAACTGGCACTTAAAAAATCCTAATTGGTTAGAAGGTGATGCAAAAGTATAACTTTTGGAGTTAATTATGTAATCATGAGGCAGTTACCATTCGACTGAGTATCTTGTAAGTAAATAAACAAAGGCAAACACAGAGTCAAATCTCATATACCTGACACTTGGGCAAAAGTCAAGATACAGGTTATGTTAACTGACTGGTTACATACTTTGGAGTTATAGTCACTCTGCATCAGTTTCTTTGGGTTTTAACAGAAGGGATTGGAACTAGATAAATAGTCATTCTGCCAAGTTCAAAGGAAAAACAATAAGGTACTGGCAATCCACAGGTTTTTCTATTGACTTTCTCTTCCCTGTTTCATGGCTCACCTTAAGACAATCATTTCTGACTGGGAATTGGAACATAAATGTTTTAGTTCTAAATTAGTCACAATTACACTTCCAATTTTCTTGGGCTTCCTTCCAATAGGCGAATTAGACTGGCTTCCAATCTCTTTTTGTATGTGTAAGTAATTTTATTTACCCAAAGATGTAAGTTTAACAACCAAGAGAAAGGGGGGGAATTTCATCAGAAAACTCTATTTCTAGAGAAGAGGAAAGGCTTGTTGCTGACAGAAGTTACCAGATGCCAAATAGATACTATCAGCAAGCAAGAAAAAAATTTTGTTTTGTCTTTTTGAGACAGGGTCTCCCTGTAGCCCCAGCTGGCCTGGAACTTCCTATGTTGACTAGGCTAGTCTTGAACTCACAGAGATCCTCCTGCCTCTGCCTCCCAAGTGCTGGGATTAAAGGCATGTGCCACCATGCCCAATTACGAAAGAAATTTTTAAAAATGTTTATAGATTTATTGTGTGTGTGCACGTATGTATGTGTCTGAGTACAGGCATATGCATGTCACAGTGCTCGTGTGAAGATCAGAGAACAACTTGCAGGTGTCAGTTCTCTCCTTCCACCATGTGGGTTCTAGTGATCAGACTCAGATGGTCAGTCAGGCTTGGTAGCAAGAGCCTTTACCCACTGAGCCAGCTCATCAACCCAGAGCAAGGAAGAAATCTATAGCAGTAACTTCATACTATCAGAAAGATTAAAGCCCAGAGGGGAGGATTATGACAAGAAATACTAGACTTAACCTCTAATCATTATTTTCCTCCAAGTACTCACTACTTTGAGGGCCCTGTGGCAGTAGAATACCTGTATCTAACAAAATAAATCTATTCAGTTTAGTACCTGTTGGTTTGAATTCTGGCCAATCAGATTATCTAAAACTTCTGCCAAAGGATTTATTTAATCCAAATCTAAAATACTAGAAATATCTTAAGAAATCATTTAACTATTCCACACCTGGAGTTTCTCTCTCTGATCATACTTTCCAAGTAAGATTATATAATGTAAAGGTAAAGACAGCGGTGCTGGCTGCACAACATTGTCAATGAAGGTAAAGACACTAAATTTTACACTTAGAATGGTAAAAATGGAATTACAGGTGAGTTGCCACACCCACCTGGCATTTACATGGGGTCTGTGAATCTGAACTCAGGTCCTTATGCTTATATGACAAGTGCTTCAACAGCTGAGCTATTTCTGCAGTCCTGTAAATGTTTAATGATGTCATCATCTTATAAAAACTCAGGATTCTGGGGTCTTGTTGGTATATTGACATAATAAACATCACAATTTATTTTGACTCTATATGTGATTAAAATGTTTTATTAAATTTATTTGTGTGAGTGCACATGTGTAAAAGTGCATGAGTGTGCATACTGCAGCATGTGTGTGAAGGTCAGAGGACAACTTGTGGGAGTTGGTTATGTCCTTCCACTTTGTGGATTCAGAGGATCAATCTCAGGTCACCAGGCTTGGCAGCAAGCACCTTTATCTGCTGAGCCATCTTGCTGAATTTTCAAAATGTCCCCTTTAAAGGTAATTCTTAACATCTTGGCAATTTCAAGACTGTTTGTCAAAATTATTCCCTATTAGAAATTAGAGTACGAAGAGTCCTACAAGTTCTGTCACATTATTGTTTTTTTAACTTACTTTGATTTTATTGACAAATAAAATTGTATATGTTTATATGATATTTTAAAATGGTTATTCATATTTTAAACATCCTTTTATCTATATCACATTAAAAGTTCAGAAAAGATTAAATAAAGTGTTAGGAGAAAGCATAGCTACCAACTAACCGCACCTCTGATTCTTAGGGAAGAAAAACATAAGAAAGATAATTGACTCTCCAAAGTAAAAGCCTAGTTTTTTTTTTTTTAGACAGCGTCTCCCTGTATCCCCAGTTGGCCTGACAGGATGTAGACCAGGCTGGTATCATCTCACAGAGATTCAGCTGTCTCTGCCTCCCGAGTGCTGGAATTAAAAGTGTGGGCCACCACAACTGGCTAAAAGTCTAATTTCTGGTAAGTAATTTTTCTTCAACAAATTAAGGTCTTTGAAATATAAAAAGCAAAACACATTCTGATACTGAGTGTCTTCATTATATGCACTCAATTTTTTTTCAAAGAACAAGATTATGGCACATTAGAGGTAGACTAAACACATACTATTCTTTCCCTAAAGAACAAGTATTTTTTAAAAAATATTTCATTCATTTTTATTTTATGTGTATAAGCATATTGCCTGCATGTGTGTAAGTGCACCCGTGTTGTGCAGTGCCTGTAGAAGTCAGAAGAGGGCACTGTATCCCCTGGAACTGGAGCTATGGATGGTTCTTAGCTGTAATGTGGGTGCTGGGAATTAAACCCAGGCCCTCTGCCCACTGAACCATCTCTCCAACCCCAGAACAAGTATTTTTAAGATTGCCATTCCCCCCGATTTGGGGAACAGTCTTTCCGTTGAAGTGATTATGCAGATTTGATGGCAACCTGAAGAGATTATGTAGGTTTCCTGCTAATCAGATGGCAGCAGGGATGGCTAAACCTATGGTAAACAGTCAGAACAGCATTTAGTTAACTCCTGCAAATCACCAAAGTTTGGGAATTAGACATAAAATGTAATTGCATACATCCCGTGTGACTTGAAATATTCCCTCTAGTTGTACCAATGAAAATACCAAACTATGAGATATGAGTTATAAATGTTTCCAAACTTTCATCAGTTCTGCACTAGATAGCAGGAACAAGATTTGAAAAACATTCTTACAAAATAGAAGATTTATCTACATAATAAGCTTCCATTGTCTAAGAAAGACTAAACATTTAGTATGGGAGATTACTGTTTCCAGTGAGGAGGGATTTGCCTTTATGCATGGGCTCATGTAACTGGCTTAGTAACCATCCCTTCAGCCCAAATAGCTGTAAGAAATTTGAGTAAGACAATTAAGAAGATGTCTTCTTACATGGGCTTGAATTTAAATTACTTTGCTTTATTTGTATTCAAGATACCATCTCCTATCACAAACCTATATTCTGTCTTCTTACCAGTGACCAGGTTATTCCATAATATGGAAAAAAATCACTCAGTCTTATACAAATCCTTCTACCTGCCTCTCTCAGATATCTGTTGAGTCAATGTAGAAGACAGCACTCTGAAGATGAGGGATGAGGAAACTCTTATGTCCAAAGCACACCAGGTCAATATCATCACATGGGCTTGGCCAAATTAACCCTCCTCAACTAGGTCCCAGGCTGTGGTTGAGAACCACAATTAGCCAGTTCTGATAAAACACAGATTGAAATAATTGACTACTTAGAGCCAAATGGAAGTAATTCAAATGCTCAGTCATGTCTATGAAAATATTAGCCAAATATATAACCCAATTATATTTTTTCATTTTCTATTTTAAAATATGGAAATCTTGTATAATATCCAAATGTTTACTATAAATACAGCTGTTCTGTTTATTCTTCAGAACTGTACTGCTTATGTTAAGGACTTTTAAAATTTCAATAAATAATTGAAATTTTCATTATGCTCTTGAACTCAGCAAAGATAACTTTAAATATCAAAGATGAAAAATCCAAATAAAATGATCTTACCTTATGGAAATTTAAAAAAATCACAGCTCATTTTCTTTCATTTATAAATAAATGTCAAAGTAGATCATAAGGGTAGCTAAGATGACTACAGAGGGAGATGATGAATAACTGGGAAACAGCCTTGACTGAAAATGCACAATTATCACCAAGGTGAATACAGCTAGTGTTATTTGTTAGACATGGTGAGTATCAATCTGGTATCATACTAAATAAGTTTGAAACTTTTTCAACAGGTGCTACAAAAATATGTAACCTCATTTATGATTACTCAGCAAGAAATATTCAGCTAATAGTAGTAATAAAATGAGAATTAATTTCCTGGCATGAGGCCTTCATTAGCATTCAGATTAACATAAAGTAACTAAAAAATCAAAGCTCTTAAATCCAAAAGAAGTACCTGGTGAATTCAAGACGTGCCTCCATTTTCAGTATTCAACTTGCTTTTATTTCAGGGAACTTCTATTTCATAGGCATACTCAGATAATGAGAATTGTTGCACATTTGTTGACTGTGAAAAACTACATGTGCTGTTCCACTTTAGAATAGTGGCTTGTAATAGTGTGTGCCATGCCCACAGACCTATGATTAATTTCTAAGAAGTTTTACTATATTCATTTATTTATTTGTGTGTATGCACATGTACACGTACATGCCTGTGGAGACCAGAAGACAATTAGTGGGAGTAGGTTCTCCCCCTCCACCATGAGTCTCCATCAGATTGTCGGGCTTGGCAGCCAGTGCCTTTATAGGCTGAGTCTTCTTGCCAGTCCCTATATAATTAGTTTTAGGTAACTGTTTTATCTTTTGCTTTGTGGTTTTCAAAGTTATTTTCTCAATCACTTCTGATTTAATAGGTTTAATATTAGTGCTGAAATTTGTATGTGCCATACAACTTTAGAAATTCACCTTACTTCTTTATAATGTTTGAGGTTCTTTTTTTGGTTACTTCTAGGTATTCCTAAAAAGTCAAATGGTATTTTCCCCAGAATCTGGATCTTTCAGAAGAACAGTAAGTGCTCCTAATCGCTGAGCTATTTCTCCAGTCTCATGTCCTAATTTCTTTACTTGGGTGCTAGTTAGAGGAATTTGTTTGGTTTGTAAAAACTTATCAAGTTACATGTACTTATGGTATTTTGCTATAGTCTGTATCATGATATACTTCAAGAGGAAGTTCAAAAAAGAAAATTACAGATTCAGATTCCAGAATGCTCAGCCGTCAGTGCAAAGATTAGTAGTGTCCAGCCCCATGCAGACCATATAACTTGT
The DNA here is from genome assembly GCA_035773235.1 of Eospalax fontanierii. Lineage (NCBI taxonomy): Eukaryota > Metazoa > Chordata > Mammalia > Rodentia > Spalacidae > Eospalax > Eospalax fontanierii. The sequence goes on from CM069525.1 coordinate 40,373,620, forward strand.
AAGTGGTTCTCAGTGTTCCACACCAAACTGCGTTGCTTTCAGTGTTCACTTCCTCCTACTCAGTCTCTTATTTCCCTTTCGATCATTAACAAACTATTCTGTCTCATCATCAGAGAATGCCTGGAATAGCATGGTTAATAACTTTCTCTTCAGGGGCTTGGGGTATATGTAGGTCAGTGGTAAAGCAGTGGCCCAGCATGCATGAGATCATGTAGGTTCAAATCCCAGCACCAAAAAATAAAACTCTGATTCTTTGTGGCTGGGCTTTTAGCTCATTGGTAGAGAAGCTGGCCAGCATGGGCAAGGGCCTGGGTTCCATCCCCACCTTCACACACACACACACACACACACACACACACACACACAATAATAATAATACAACTTTTCTCTTCAACTTGATCCTATATACACGATAATACAATCTTCCCCTCATATCTGTGTGTATTGGTTCCTGATTTAATTCTTTATATGAAAATTGGATTATTTTATATAGAATTAAGGTATTTCCTCTTATTCTTTAAATTATCTCTAGATTACTTATAATACCTAATGTAATGTAAATGCTAAATTAGTGGTATTGATAGTATTATATAGACAAAAAAGTGTATAGTATCAGTACAGACTAATTTTTTTTCTAACATTTTAAAATCTGTGGTTGGTTGAATCCACAGATGTGGAACTTACGGACATGAAATGTTAAATGTATATTTTCATAATACCTAAGCCTCAGTTAAGCTAGAAGCTTAAATGCTTCAAATGCATTTCAATAATTAATAGCGTTGCTTTGGTGGTCTAACTGCAGTCCTTATAATTACTGCAGCGTGTACAATTTTTTAAGACAGCAAGATACCTCAGTATTCAAACTGCTTTAGTCAGTCCTCATATACTTTATTTTTTAAATGTTAACAATTAGAAAATGGAAGAGAAAATAAAGTTTCACATTTCTTAAATTCACTGAAATGATTGGGGAAAGATTAACAGAGTAATACTATGGAAAATGGATTTGATTACATAAATATTTCACATCTTCTGCCTACCATTACAGACTCATCTTTCAACAAAACCTATACCTATATCACACCTAGCTAAACCAATCACAATTATCTTCCTAAGATTAGTTTCTTGTCTTTCCTACTGCCTCTGTGCAAACTTTGTACAAATTTTTTTCCGCAGCCTAAAATATCCTTCCTCATGTCCAACTCCTATCTACTAATCCTTCAAGAATTAGCTCAAGTATCTATGATTTTTTTTTTCATTTCCTTCACAGACAGTTAAACTCATTGTTCCCCAGAGGCAAAAAGTATATAAACAATGAATCAAGATTCACAAAACTCACCAACAAAATATTAGGGTATAGAATCTGAGAGATCTCTTTATTAAGAAAGTTGATCATTTCATTCATTCTCACTTTTGAAGCAGGTTCAATTCCCTTTTTATATTCTACCATAGCACCCTTATGGCTTTCCTTCATAGTATTCAGCATCACTGAATTTTAAATAATTGTTTATAGACTCATTTAACACCTGTCTCCCTCTCTGCATTGAAAGTTCCACGACAAAATAAGAATCTCCTATATTACTCATAGCTGAATCCTTGGAACCCAAAACAACCTAAAACATAATAACTACATAACAAATTTTGTTGAATGAGTTAGCTCCAAAAGCTTCATGTCATTTGGGGTTGACATACCATTTTAGTTCACCATCCTGAAAATGATATCCTGATAAAATATTCCAAAGATCTTCTGTATGTGACTTTTAGATATTGAAAATGATCATAACAACTATGGCAAAACTAAGAATATGAAATAATTCAATTTATTATTTCTGTGTTTAGTTCCTGTTATACTTTGAATGTGAAGAGTCCCCCACCTGCTCGTGATCTAAAGCTTAGTCCCTAGCTTGTGGCATTATATTTTCATTTAAAAATTTTTTATTCATTACTATTATTATTTGTGTTTGTGCTGGGGGGGGCAGAGGGAGAGAATACACATGTCACAGAACAGATGTAGAGGTCAGAGACAACTTTCAGGAGTCTGCTTTCTCCTAAGTATGGGTTCTGGTGATGGAAGTCAGTAGACTTGTGAGGCAAGGACTTTTATCCACTGAGCCATTTGGCTGGACTTTCTTTTCTTTTATATATTTACCAATTTCATACATGTATACAGTGTATTAGATCTTACCCCTCTTACCCTATCTTATGACTCTCCCATTCCTGCTGGCTTCCCTCTTCCCAACTAGTCCCACTCACTTCCATGTCTTGTGTGTGTGTGTGCTGTGGGGAGTAATCAAACTGCTGTGTGCTCATGATTGCAATGACTATATCATATTCAGAAGACAACATTTCATAGCTATTTTTCCATTCTCCATCTGTTACAATCTTCCCCTACCTTCTGCAGTGCTCTTTGGGCCTTGGAGGGTGTGACAAAGATGTCCCATTTAGGGTTGAGAACTCAACAGTTATTTTCAGTACTTTGACCAGTTATGAGCTTGAGCATTAATTGTCACCCATTGCAGTAATATCAAACTGACAAACAAGATATGCCCAGTGGTGTAATAGTGGTCTGACTGCTCTGGAGGTAACCAACTACTTTCTGACTGGATTTGAGGCTTGCTCCATGGGAAGGAATACATTTCTGGTATTGTAAACCTGGTCAAAAGCCCATGGCTGGGGAAGACACAGGCCTTAGGGGAGAATCTACTACTGATATTTTGTTGAATGGACATGTAGTCTAACTGCCTTCCAAGTTATTTATATTTATACCCACCATCTAGTGTTGCTCTCAGCCTTAATCAAGAAGCTTCTTTGTGGCACTCTTTAGGGTGTGGATCCTCCTAAGAGGTGGGGCTTGTCTGGAAGAATGTCATTGGTGTCAGGCTTTTGCAGATTGCACTCACTCCCTGGTGCCAGCCTGTGGTCTCTGCTTCTTGGTAGGCTATGTTGAGAAAAAAACTTCGTTATATGTTTCTACCATCATAGGAGGATCCCTGCTGGACTTTAATGTCTCTGAAACTTCAAGGCAAAATAAACTTGTCCTAGGGTTGGAAAAATGGCTCACTGTTGGGCATAATGCAAGGTGGGCCTAGCCAGGCCACCTGCCAGGAGGAAAAGAGGAATGGCACCTATGGGCGTGGCGCTCTGCTCTAGCTAGTTGTGAGACCAGCTTCTGCCCAGCATCTGGAAAGAACCTGACTACCTGGAGACAGACTTACTGTCTTACTATTGGCTGTACTTGGGACCCCACCCCATAAGGCCATTGGCTAATCAGACCTATAAGACCTTTTGCACTTCCTTGAATAAAGGAGCTTGCAGCGCCATCTACGTGCTTCTCACTCAGCTCCCAGAGTTTGTATCTGAACTCTGCCCCTACTCACCCCCTCCCGCACAGTGGAGACCCTTCAGTCCCCTTGGGCTGGCCCTGAGCACTGGGACCCCCAACAAGTCACTGGTTAATAGAATAATTGACTGCTCTTGGGGAGGATCTGGGTTCTATTTACAGCACCCAAATGGTGCCTAACTGTCTAACTCCAGTTCCAGGGGATCTGACGCCCTCTTCTGACCTCCACAGGCACTGCATGGATGTACTTTCATACATACAGGCAATACACTCACACATTAAATTCAAAAAATATTTAAAAATATAAACTTTTCCCCCCTTAAGCTGCTTCTGTGAGGTATCTTGTCACAGTAATGAGAAAAGTAACTAATACTGGTTCTAATATTGATGAACATAAACTAATAGTGGGGTTACATTCTTCTTAACCATGGTTCCCTTCACTACAAACAGGAACTAAGACTTTGGGAAGATTCATTCCTGGTTTCTGAAATAAGAAAATGGCCAACATATTTATTTGGCCCCCAACAGGACCACATAGAGATAACTTTGCTCATTTTTTCTTGATCATTTATTCTCCCAGGGATTAACTCCCTTCTTAGCAATTATGTCTACATATTTTCTCTCATACTTCTCCCTTGTCTTTTCCAAATACTGCTGTTCTTAGGGGAAATAATTTCTCCTAGTCCTAATTTGTGTAATTTGTGAGTCTAAAAATTAAATATATATTAAGTTGCCTATTATCATGTAGAATATACCTACATCAAAGAAAATAAAAGACTTAAAGGAAAAATTAGTCTTTAAAACTGATGCCAAGGACTGGGGAGATCGCTCAGTAGGCAAAAGTGCTTGCTGCACAAGCATGACGATATAAATTTGAATCCCTAGAACCCATGTAAAATGCTTAGTGTAGCTGCATGCCAGTAACCCCAGTGCTGTAGGGAGTGGAGACAAGAGGATATCTGGTGCTTACTGGCTGCCAGCCAAGCTCTAAGTTCAGTGAGAGATCCTATTTCCGGGAATTAAGTGGAGAATCACAGAGAAGGACATGGGGTGTTCCCCTCTGGCCTCTTCACTTAAACTCACCCCTGTGCATATATCATATGACACCACACATGCACACACATACAGACCTTTTACCACCAGTCACTAACCAATTTATAGTGATCCTTAAAGATACTCTTTTTAAGGCAAAATGTTTAGTAATAGTACATGTAAAATGTGTCTATAGTTTATGGCCAATAAGATGGCTAAGAAGGTAAAAACACTTGTGCAAGCCTGGTGCACTAGTTACTTTTCTGTTGCTATAATAAAATACCACCACCAAGGCAACTTATAGAAGGAAAATTTATTGGGCTTATGGTTCCAGAGGGCTAAGAGTCCATCATGGTAGTAGAGGCATGGCAGGAGGCAGCTGGAACAAAAGAAGTTGAGAACTCACATCTTCAAGTAGGCACAGGAAGCAGAGAACAAAACTGGAAGTGGGACAAGACCATGAATTCTGACAGCTCTCTCCCACTGATATACTTCCTCCGGCAATACCACAACTCCTGAAAGATTCCATGACCTTCCCCAAACAGAGCCACTAACTGACCGAATGTTCCAATACCTTGAGCCTATGGGGGATAGTCTCATTCAAACCACTTCACCTGGCAACTTGAGTTTGATCCCTGGAATCCACACAAAGGGGTAAGGAGAGAAATGACTCCAGAAAGTTGTTCTCTGATCATCACATATGTACTATGGCATGTGTGCCCACATACATCCACATCACACATTCACAAACACACAGGTGCATAATTTTTTAAATCTTTTAAAGGAAATGAAATAAGTATGACACATATCTTTGATGGCTTCCTCTTAAAGCTTTGAGGTTGGTCCTATTAAAGACCAAATGAGACTACAGAGAGCCATTCTATGCCTGCAGTCTTCAATCTAATTTGACTGAAAGTGGTGTAATTTCAAGCTTTTAGAAGGCTGCAAACAGCAACAGTCACTCTCTTTCCCTCTCTCAAGCTCTCTCTCTCCCTCCCTCCACCAGTCTCCCTCTCTCTCATACACACACACACTCATTCACAATTAAACCCATTATTTGTATACTAACTGAAAAAAGTAATTTAAATATATAAGCCTGACTCCTGAGTTCAATCCCCATGTCCTCCATGGTGGAAAGAACTGATTCCTATAAGTTTTCCATAGCATACATGTGTCACACAGTCACACACATACAATGAATGAATGAATGAATGAATGAAATAAAAAACTGGACTGATGAGATAGTTCAGTGGATAAAGGCATTTGCCACAAAGCTTTGTGACCCGAGTTCAATTCTGCATGGTAGAAGGAGAGAATTGACTTTCAAAAGTTGTCCTCTGATCTCCAATGAATACTGTGGCCTGTTCCCCGACAAAATATTGTAATATAGAAATGTAAAGCAGGCTTTAAAATGGAATTAAAAAACAGATAGAAGATTTTGAATGTTGCCATCACAAATAAATGATAAACATTTAAGATGAAAATGGAAAGACTGCTTTTTTTCTTTGGAGATAAGGTCTCATTTATTCAGGTTGGCCTTGAATTCTCTCTGAGACTACATAGAAGACCATCCTGAACTTCTGATCCTCCTTCCTGTAACTCTAAGTGCTGGGATTACAGGAGAGTGCCATCACGCCTAGTTCTACACTGTGTTGGAGATGGAACCCAAGGCTTCATGCATGTTCCCCAGCACTCAAAAGCTTTTTGCAGATGTGACTTCTCGCCCATGGAGTTTACTAAAAGCAAAAAGATAAATAAAATCTTGTATACTTTTGACAGAAAAATGTGGTCGTGAAAACCCCTAGATTGTCCCGCAGGAAACATAAAACTATTAAATCTCCAAAATAACTCATGGTCCTAAATTCAGATCCATAGGACATTAGCTGTGAAGCCATGTGATCCCCAAGAAAGTCTGCTCTACTTCCAGCACTTCAGATGAGGCCAGAGAAAAGGAAAGATGAAAAACAACCTCCTAAGAACAGCAAGAAACTTCTTTGTGAGCAAAGTAAACACTTCTCTGTTCCACATAACATTCTGATTGTTCCACTGATTCTGCTGTCCATTTCAGCAACCACACCTATCCTGTGTCTGACAAACAACTAGCCCCTGCCACCCCAGGATCCAATTACTTGCATTATGCTTAGGCCTCCCAATCACTGGCAGCAATTCCCACTGAAATTTCCTATTGAACACAGGGCTCTGTAAAGATGCTGGGACACCCCTCACGAATTTACTTCCCAGGCAAAGAAAATTCACCTAAAGAACCTGGGGTTGTCACATAAGTCATGTAAGAAGCCAGGGTAGGAAGTCTACTTTTCCTGAGCAGTAGGATTTGATAACTGTCACATTTTCTCCTCCTTCATCTTTTAGGGGGAGGGACGTTTTATTAGTTATCCTATTTTTTTTCTACCTGTAATAGTTTGAGTATGAAGTCTCCCACCCAAAAGGTTCACATATTGAAAGCTTGGTGCTCAACTGATGGGATTACTTTGGGTGCTTTTGCAAACTTTGGGAAGTAGAGCCTAACTAGAGGGAAGTCACTGGAGGCTGGTCCTTGGGGCTATATCTTATCCTGCCCTGCTTGTTTCCTGTCTTTCTATGAAGACAGCAGTCTCTGCCACATGCTGCCACCACCACAGACCCAGAGTCAATGAAGTCAAGGATTATGCACTAAATTTGTGAACCAAAATATAACTTTCTGTCCTTAAAATTTTAAACTAGTCCTAATGGAGAAGACTGCACATCATCAAGATACTGAAGACTTAAAAGCAATGTTTGATCATGATAAGGGCAGGCATGTTATTTGTACAGGAAGACAACTGAATAATGATTGGATTGCTGGAGGGTTATACTGTAGCAAAGATTATTAATCATCTATCCACTATTCATTCCCCACTCTTTCCATGCTATCAGAAGCCCAATGCTGTTGGATTCCACCATGCTCAAGAAAAATTACATTTCCCAGTTTTGTAGAAGATGATATAGTTATAGGATATCATTTGGTCAATGGCATAAAAGCAGATTTCACTGGATGTGGTTTGTGGGAAAACTCTTCTCAAGGGAGCTTACACAGCCAGCAGGCACCATCTTGTTCCTCCCTGTCTTCTAGCTTGCCTGGAACATGAATGTAATGGCTAGAGCCTTGGGGACTATTTTGTAACTATAAGCACCCAATAAAGATGGTTATAAAGAAGGCTAGAAAATGCCTGGGTTCCTAATAACATCTTGGAGGCACCATGCCAGTCATGGAATGTATTGTGAAATTATTATTTGGTGAGAAAAATGGGCACAAATTACTTATGACAGTATTGTTTGTGTTTCCTGGTCCAGACAGGAAAATTTAATTCCTAATGACATAATGTACAGAATCTGTAACTTATTGTGATATTTCCCATACTTAAAACTAGAAATATGCCTCTCAAAGATCTCAACAGCTACAATTGCTACTGACCTGGCACTCAGTGTTTTAGAACCTATTTTCTATTTGTGTAAACTTCAGTTTCCTCTCAGCTCTAGAAGCGAAGGATTCAAAGATACATTTTAGACCTTACAATAGAGAAAAAGTGCTAAGATTTCTACAAATTACTCAGATCAATTATATAATCTAATTCTACAACTTTGGATCAATTACATTTTTTTTCAAAACACCTGTCTCTTCATTTAGCGATTGAAAAGCCAGTGAGAAGGCTGGTAGACAGCACTTGTCAGTTAGACATGACAACCTGAGTTCAATCCACAGAACCCATGTAAAGGTGAAAGGAGAGACGCTACTCCCAAAAGTTGTCCTCTGATCTCCCCATGTGCACCATGGCATGCACCCCTGCACATGCACACATATCATAGGTACATCCACAATAATAATAAATAAATAATAAAAACTCTGAACCTCAGAGCTGCACCACTGGCTAAGTGGTTAAGAATATTGACTGCTCTTGCAGAGGACCCAGGTTCAATTCCAAGCACCCAAAAGGAGGCTAACAAACATCCATAACTCCAGTTCTAGGGGATCCGATGCCCTCCTCTGGCCTCCACAGGCACTGCATAACATGGTGCATTTACAAACACGTAGCCAATACACTCATACACATAAAAATAATGATATATTTTGTAAAACTCTGAACCTTAAATTGCTATGAATATGCTGAGCATGGTGGTCCATGCTTTGGGAGGCAGAGGCAGGTAGATCTCTCTGAGACTGAGGCCAGCTTGGTCTAGGCTAGCTGGAGCTGCAGGGAGACCCTGTCTCAAAAAGACAAAAACCAAAAGAGATCATCAAGAATATACTCCAATCATCTCTATTGCTTTGTTTCATGATGCAGAACTAAGGCAGCAGGCAGGAGCAGGGACAGGGGTAGAAGCAGAGGGCAGAGGCAGATCACTGTGAGATTGAGGCCAGTCTGAGATGGTCTACATAGTGAATTTCAGGCCATCTGAGGCTACATAGTAAGATCCTGTCTCAACAAAAAACAATATATACATATATAATTGAAGTTTCAATACTATTAAGATGTATGTAATTAATATCTCACTACTCATGGTCTTTAAAACAGGTCGTTTTTCACTTATATTTTCCTCTGAAGCTCATTAACTATTTTTCCCATGCTAGGGATGGAACCCAGAGCTTCGTGCATGGTACACAAGTGTTCTACCACTTAACCATGACCCTGCTTCCCATTAAAACTTCCAAAGCTAACTTCAATGTTCTTTCAACACATTGTAACCACTTGAAAAGTCCATAAATGTAACTTAAGAAGTACTTTATAATGGAAACAGTAGCAATGTAGAATAAGTTACAAAGACATCTTTAAGGTCAAGTTTGCTTAGATCACTTTTAGAACATCTCATACTCTGAACACATGAAAATACAAATGCCAACTACATAAAATAAAAGGTATTATGCAATGAGCAAAACGGACTGTTCTGTAGGTGTTATAAGTTAATGTATCTAAATGCTAAAGCATCTTAGTACTTGCTTTCCCCACCCCCCACCCTGTCACTGACCAGGGTTCAAACCCAGGGCTCTGTGCATGCCAGGAAAGTTCTCTCCCACTAGATTACATCTCCAGGCCCAGGACCTTAGTTTTTTAAAAAAATGAACAAATAAGGTCACACAAACAGAGTTAGGGAATTTCAAGTGAAAACTGGGCTAGAGAAGATCAAAGCTTCTTTCAAAAACTTAGCTATCAGCTAGAGATCAAAGCATTAGATATAGCTGTTCTCTAATCTATTCTTCTACCTGGCTGATATAGACGGAAAGCAGTAGAAACTTTCTAAAAGCTACTCTGAACTATAGACATGCTGTATATATTCTTAATCAGGAGACATATGCCCTAGAAGCTGTGATACTATCCACAATGGCCATCACCCGGGCTGATTTAGAGTCATAGAAGCAAAATCAAAAGGTTTAAATATATTTAATGTTCTCCTATACAAAATTTTCTTATATACAGTTACTTAAGTGGCAGTTTTTGCAAAATGGAACTAACAACTTTTGAGGAAAATGGCCAAAAATGAAAAGGTGTATCAAAAGGTAAAACTGAAATATTTTGCAGAAATCAAAGGGCAAATTCTTCATCACAGCTACATCCCAAACAATGTTTTCCTAAGTTATCCCTCTGGTTTCTGACCAAAAGGCTTTATCTTTGTATCTTTGTTCTAGGCTAGCTGAGTCCGTCTCAGTCTCTCTCTCTCTCTCTCTCTCTCTCTATATATATATATATATATATATATATATATATATTTATATAATACACATATGTACATACACAAAAACAGGAAATTTCTAACCAAATTTAACATTTCTAAAGTCTTTATCAGATACTTGTGCAAATAAAACTGAATATATTGCTACATTTCTAAGATAAATACACTAAAATAGTCATAAATGTCCTAGACACAGAGCAAAACATTAAAACTTAACATATTAAGTTGAAAATCACCTTGAATTATATTAAAAAGTGTCAGGAAGCAAGAGTGTATGTGGTATGTGTTTAGGGCTAGGTGGTCCTTTTCAGTAAATCCCAAGTCTTCACTTTAATGTATCACACACATCAGGTCAACAATACTGAATTAAAAGCTTTACAACACATTTTTAAGCTTAAAAATGCAGTGACACCTTTTCTAGTTCATTACTCTCTCCCTCACTACCCCTCCCCCAGGCTTCCCCTGCCTCTACCCCTATCTCTTTCTTTGACAGGGTCTCCCTATAAGTTGGCCAGGAACTTACTATATAGATCAGACTGACCTGGATCTCAGAGATCTGCCTGCCTCTGCTTCTCTTGTGCAGGGAATGAAAAGTGTGTGCCATCATGCTCAGCTCTTTCAAATTTCTTTAAGTCTGATCATGGATGACAGAAGCAACAAAATTAAATCTATGGAGGAGGCAGGTGTGGTGGTACATGCTTTCAATCCCAGCACTCAGGAGCGAGTCAGGCTGATCTCTGTGAGTTCCAGGCCAGCATGATCTACATAGAGAATCCCATGTGGGGGCTATATAGAAAAACCCTGTCTCAAAATAAAAAGAAAAATACCAAATTCATATCTATTGAAACCAACAACCCATTACAAATGACACTTTTCCTCAGGTAATCCCAGGTAATGAAATGTGAATCTAAAAAAATTAGCACAAAAAACAAAAACTACAGCTAACTCAAAGCAGTAATGACATCATCTACAAAAATATTCTGAGAAATATTTTTCAAATTCCCAGAAAACATCACAACTTTCAATGTATTCTTCAGTTTATTTCCCCTTCTATTTCAGAATGAAAAAGATAAATGAAAATTCTGACACAAGGATCCCAATTTAGCCATCTGCCAATAGATCATAAAGTCATCCAAAGTTTCAAACTACAAAGCAGTCGCAGGTAGTTCCAGATGGTCTGAAAAACTTGTGGACGTTGGCTCCATGAGCTTTGCCTATGCTCTCTACCAAGACCATTCAATGACCTAAACCCAGGAGAGGGAATAAAAGAAGGGATAGAAATTGGTGTTTTCCAGAGGAAATGAAGAAAACTTCTTTAAGAAACTGAAACTCTGCAGCAGAAGCAAATCTCCCTGTTGGTTGGCTGCTATGTGTGTGCTTTAATGCAAAGCTGCTGAATCACTCTAAAGTCACTTACAATAAAAACAAGTGTTAGGAAGACTAAGTAGAACTTATAAAAACCAAACAATATTTGAAAATAGAATTTATACACTAGTTATTTAAAGATACAACATTTAAAAACTTAGAACTAGCAAAAACACCACCACATAATAAAATTCTCTACTATGAACATTTGTCTCACAGTAGCTTCTTAATATTAGCTCCCACACAATACTCAGAGGTCATCCACAGCTTTAAACAGCACAATAATCAATGTTCCATTAGTTGATCCAATGTTATGGCCCAGGGAAAAGTGAATGTACTGAGAGAGGACTATTTATTCCATCGGAAGGCTTACATGAAAAACACCGTACCTGAAAGGATGGAGACATGATTGTGAATTTTCCAGCAGAAACTGACAAAAATCAGAGGGGACAAATCATGCTCTCAAGTTTGGCAGTTCTGTAAAACTTTAATTACTTCCTTGTTGGTGTGCTCTTTATTAATGAATGACACAGCAAGTATTTCTGCTTATTAAACTGTTTACTTTATCCACTATTATCCAAATAGAATCCCTTTAAATTTCCATTTGTGGAAGGGTCTAGGTAGGTCTCATAAAGGGTTCCTTGGGAAATACCCACTTCCAACTTGCTCTGTTCTTACCCAGTTTTTCAGTTCTCATTTTCCCCTTTCCTTTTCTGTGTTCTTCTCCCTCTCTATTGATATCAGGCTGTACTCTGAGCTATGTCACTCCATATTTTGTAAAACAGTAGTGTACAGGCTCTACCTCACCCAACGTAACTCTATTTTATAAGCAGCATTTGGCTCCATTTTGCATGCAGATCTACAGGCAGGACAACTCTGTATCACACTGTATATATAAACACCAAATACCACCACATGTTCAGCACCATCCTGGAGACAGAGACTGATAACTTATTCCTAAATGATAATTAGTCCCTAAATCCCTATAAACTTAGCAAAACAGTCTACATATGGCCACATGAGTATATTAAAAAATAGGCCCAAGAACTTACCAAACATATAAGATCAAGGAAAGAATCCCATTAATGGGGTCAACTGGATCCCATCAAAAAAGAGGACACCTAACATTTCAACGGTGATGGCTCCTACTGACTTATCATTTGTGTGTCAAGAGACCAAGGGATTGATAGGTAGAGAACTCCACACTGTCACCTGAGCTTCAGCTCTATCCCCTACTACTGGCATAGCCTATTCAAACTGTCATCCAATAGTCTACCTGTTTTTTTTTTCCAACAAGTCCCAGTCCTACATCTTACCTACAGGGTTGTGTGGTCCTGAATCTTGCCTCTTATGGCTTCTACAGTTCTGAACCATGTCTCTGAAGCTGTACTCCTCAACACTGAGGCCCACCTGTTCAACCTTGTGACTTCGCAGCCCTTACAGCCCAGCTCTGCACCTCCAACAGTTCTCCAAACTTGTTTATTCATATGTGTAACATGACAGTGACTCTGCACCTCTATGAGCTCTCTGTCTCTGCCTCCAGTAATCCCTCTTTGAACTCCTCAAACCCTGCTTTGGCCTTTGTAACCTAGGTACATAGGTAGGTAGATAAGTGCTAGAAATACAATTAACATGAGAGATATATGTGTCATGTTTAAATATTGGTAAATAAGACTGGAATAAACGAACCTGTGTTTGCCAAGGGCCAGTTATCAAGGGAATCAGGATTACCTGGCAAGCTTCAGGCAAGGAAACCAACATAGAACATAGCTAGTGAATTTTTTGTTCAATAAATTCTGATGTTTTTGAAAGACACAAACATGTCCATCTATGTTTCTGACACTGTACTCACAACACTGGCCTTTCTTTCCCCTTCTCTCTGCTTTTCAACTCCATATTCTACCTGTTCCAACTCCAAGGAAAGTGACATTTCACTCCAAGGCCAAGCCCTGTCATATTCTAATTATGAGAAACTAGAAACTATACTTTTGATCTGTCCCTTTGAAGAAAGTGCATGTTACACTGGGGGAAAACCTGCCACATAATTTGAGAGTAAATAAAAAACTATTTAGCTAGGTCCTTATATCCTTTTTTCTTCCTCAAAAACTAACTAAATAAATTTCAGATAATCAAAGATAATAAGATATCAGAACAAAGGGAGAAAAAAATATATAAGTTTTCATGTGATGCTCATGAAGCATCAAAACAATCAACAGAAATAAAGAAAAGGACTGATACGTTATGACTATGGGAGAGGTGTTAACCTTCACTTAACAAATTTCACAGATTGAAATCTAATAAATGCCCATTTCACGCTGATTGCTCAATGCTAACTGACTACTGGGGAGTACATCTGCTCATGAGCCCCACAAATTAAGATGTCTACTTACCAAGAGTTATTTATGTTTGTTCTTAAATATCTTTCTCTTTATGTTAACTGTGTAGGTGTTACTATAATTCTTAACTATAGGTTACATATTTGCTACATCAATCAAATGTGAGCACAAAAAGAAAGGAAGAGACTGCCAAAGCCAGATAAAGGTGATCCTGATTAAATGTGGTGACAAAACTATAAAACATTTGGGGGAGCTATAAAATATGTGAAAAAAACATACAGTTACATCACAGCTCATTATAACTCCATTTTAAAGAAATAAAAACTTGGGCTGAATGTGGTGGTGCACACCTTTAATCCCAGCACTCTGGAGGCAGAGGCAGGCAGATCTCTGAGATCCAGGCCAGCCTGGTCTACATAGCAAGTTCCAGACTGGCTGGGGCTACAAGGAGTGTTTCAAAAAACAAGCAAACAAAAAAGCAGAAGACTAATAGTAACATGAAAAAATTCTAAAGTGGAAGTCATTGATAATGCCTTCTGGGTAAGATGTATAGAAAACATATACAGATTCTTAATCAAAGAAAAGGACATTCCAGTATCAATGTGTGTATCTGGAAGACAGAACTTAAAATGTTAAAGAAAACGTGTAGATTTTTTTCTGGACATCTTTCTCTTGCTTTAGTAGCAAGCTGTAAGATGCAATCACATCAAATAAAGAGGCTTCTTCTATATGATTTCTAACTTTTCAAACACAAACTCATTAGGAACAAAATTGAAAAGCAAATTTGAAAACTATGTGAAATAGCAGATTAGAACTTTTAATACGTGAAAGCACTTAACAAAGAAATACATGGCAACTAAGAGGAAACAGGACAGTTTAGAAAAGGGATATAAACAATTAAACATGAAGACAACGAATACATTCATTGATTATCAAAAAGACAAAATACATTATGCAGTATCATTTTTTACCTATCAGGTCAATAAAACTTAAGCAACAACCACAGTCAATACTGCCAAATGCACAATACAATAAATATGGATAGTTTGTCCCTAAAATTAAGTATCTTGTTGAAACTTTTCTACAAATCATTTTGGCAATCCTTCTAAACTGGAAGTTTAGAAGGTGGTGGCTCATGCCCTTAATATGAGCAATCAGGAGGCAGAGGCAGGTGAGCCTCTGTGCGTTAAAGGCCAACCACGTCTATGTAGCAAGTTCCAATCCAGTCAGGGCTACGTAGTGAAACCCTATTTCAAAAGGTGGGGAAGAGCTGGGATGGTGAGATGACTCAGTAGTTAAGACTACTGGCTGCTCTTGCAGAGGACCAGAGTTCAGTTCCCAGAACCCAAATGGCAGTTAACAACCATCTGCAACTTCAGTTCCAGGGGATCTGACAGTCTCTTCTGGCCTCTGTGGGCACTGCATGCACATAAATACATTCAGAAAAAGCACTCGTACACATAAAATTAAAATAATATATTTTAAAAAGAAATGTCTATATCAGAGCTGGTGAGATGGCTCAGTGGGTAAAGGTGTTTGCCCTGCAAGTCTGACAATTTGAATTCAATTCCTAGAACCTATATGAGAAGGTAGGAGGGAACTGACTGCATCAAGTTTCTCTCTCTCTCAAATAAACATATCAATAATTTAAAAAAAAAATAAATATCTGTATCACTTGACTGACTAAGCAATTCTATTTCTAAGGACTCCCTTCTTGGGAATGAATCTGAAACCTAGATAAAGCTTTGGCAAGATACACTTTCCAGGGCTGGAGAGATGGCTTAGTGGTTAAGAGCACTTGCTGCTCTTGCAGAAGACCTGGGTTCGATTCCCAGGACCCACATGACTGCTAACAAATGTCCATAACTCCAGTTCCAAGGGATCCTACCCTCTTCTGACCTCCAAAGGCATTGCACGATACAGATGCACTTAAACATATGCAGGCAGTACACTCATACACATAAAATAAAAATAACAAAAAGATATACTTTCTAAAAGTATTAATTGTAATATTTTTTAAAGTGGAAAAATAGAAAAATGATGTCAAACACTGAGGATAAAGTAGTAAACAAAACAGTCCCAGGCTGACTGAGTTTGGAGCCTATTGGGAAAGTCAAATTATACAAGTAATTATCTAAAGTACAACAATAGGGGAATCACTAAGTAAATTATGAGACCATTCAAAAGATGATATGACACACAGCCATTAGAAATTATTTATAATGAATTTTCAAGGACACGAGGAAATACTTGCACTAAATGAAGAGCTATTAAATTATAAAAGGCTATAAAGATATAATGAAAATCTATGGGGTAAAGCAAGAAATGGCAGAATGAGGCCTCTACCTACTTATAATGGTCAAGACCAGCAGGTCTGTAGCATTTGATCTTGGGCTGCTTCCATCCCCCACCTCAATTCTGTAGTTACCAAGCTTTGTAGACACTGTCAGTGAAGGAAGCTGACCTGATTTAGAGCCCCAAGGGAAAGCTCCATTGTTCTGACACTGCTGAAAAGAATAGTAATCATTAGTGAACAAACACTACAGCTGCTAAAGCCTGCAAGGTTTGTGGAGGCAAACAAAACAACAGCCAAATGTGTAAGAAGCACATCTGCAAAATGACACAGCCATAGAGGGCTTAAAGCCATGACATATTTGGGGGTTCAGCAAGGCTGTACACATGTGCAGAGCTGTGTGCCTGCATGACCAAGAGAGATTAGAAAGGGTCGACTGTGAGGCTTTGCATAAGTTCAAAGTGAAAGTCAGGGCAGATTTTTTAAAAATTTCGTAACAGGTTTTCATATATTACATTGTGGCTGGCTCTTCCCCACCTACCTGCCTACCCTCCTACTTCACTGTACTTTCTCCCCAGTGTTTCTTCCCCTCTCAATTTGTTCTGTTGAAGCCTGTACCTTTCTCCCTTATGGTCTTTTTTCCCAATCACATGGGCCTTTTTCTACATTTCTGACCTTTATCCATACTTTTTCCCATCTGGATATGCATATTTTATAGTTAGGTGCTAGAATCTGCATAGGAGAAAGATCATAGGGTATTTGTTTTTCTGAGCCTGGGTTATCTCGCTTAATGTTTTCCAGTCCTATCCACTTTCTTAAAAATTTCATAATTTCCTTTTTCTTTACAGCTAAATAAAATTCTATTGTATATACATACAGAGACATAGACATACACACACATCATATTTACTATGCATTCTTCTGTTGATAGACATCCAGGCTGATTCCATTTCCATGTTATTGTGAAAAGAACAGTGATAAGCATGGATATTCAAATATCTCTGTAGTAGGATGTGGCATCCTTTGGGTATAGATACAGGAGGGGTACAGTTGGATCATGTGATTTCTTTAGTGGCCGCACTAACTTACACTCACGCAAATAGTGTATAAAGGTTCCTCTTTGCTTACATCTTCACCAGCATTTGTTGTCATTTATTTTTCTTGAAGGTCACTGTTATCAAAGGGGTAGAATGGAATCTCAAAGCAGTTTCAATTTGTATTTCTCTGATGGCTAAAAATGTTGAATGCTTTAAATATTTATTGGCCATCTGTATTTCTTTTGAAAACTTCCTGTTCAGATTATTGGCCAATTTATTGATTAGCAGCTCTATTTTCCTTTAGCTGTTCCAAAGTTTCCTGTTTAAAATTAAGGTCTCTGGTTCAGTTAGTAAGTGATATGGATCTAATTTTATTCTTTGGCAGATAACATCCAGTTTTTCAGTGCCATTTGTTGAATAGGCCTTTTCCCAGTTCATGTTTCTGACACCTTTGTAAAAAATTAGGTGCCCACATCTGTATGGGCTTGCTTCTGGGTCTTCTATTATGTTCCTTTGGTTTACATGTCAAGGCAGATTTTTAAAATATATTGTTATTTTTAAGCTATGTGTATATGTGTGTGTCTCTGTGTATGTGCAGTGAGTATAAGTGTCTGAGGAGTCCAGAAGAGGATGTTGGCTCCACTGTGGCTGGAATTATAGTCACTTGTAAGTTGGAGTTGATCGATATAGGTGCTAGGGACTGAACTGAGGTTGTCTGCAAGAGCAGTACTTGCCATTAACCTGAAGGGATCCAATTGTTGGGTTTGGTAGACTTTATGTTTTAATTTTTAATACATTTTTATTCATCATGTATGTGTGCATATGTGTGTGGGAGGTCAGAGGACAACTTATGGAAGTCAGTTCTCCCATTAAAAATGTTTACATTTGTGCATACTTCAGCACCACATACATTAAAATTGGAACGATACAGAGAAGATTAGCGTGGCCCCTACGAAAGAGTGACGTGCAAATTTGTGAAGCATTCTATATTTTTAGATGATAAAGTTGAACAATTTGAGCACTCAAACAAAGATTATGAAAAACTTATAAAACACAGTAATGGAATATGCAGGAAATGAGGGACACGATGAAAAGACCAAATTTACGTATCACAGGCATAGAGGAAGGAGAAGAATCTCAGAATAATGATATTGGCCAGATCTTCAACCAGATTGTAGAAGAAATTTTCCTCAAATGAAGGAAAGACTTGCTCATAGAACATCAAATGGACAGGACCAGAAAAGAAACTCCCCAGGGCATACCATAGTAGAAACCCTAAGCATACAGAACAAAGAAAGAATTCTGAAAGCTGAAAAAAAAAACCACCCCAACAAGTCACATATAAAGAGAAACCAGCAAAAATGTCTATTATACTTGTAGGGGGAAGAAAAATATTCCATGACATGAATAGGTTGAAAGAATTCATGTCCAGAAACCCAGCCCTTCAGAGAAAACTTGAAGCAATACAAAGAGCTAAAGAAAGGAACAACTACACTGAAGGAACAACAGAAAAAAACTAAAAGAAGGTATAACTGGGGAAACACAAAGTTAGACCATGAATGCAAGCAGAAATTAAAAGGATGGGAACCAATACACATCTTTCAATAATAACTTTAAATAACAATGGACTAAACTCCCCAGTCAAAAGACACAAGTTAGTTGAATAGATCAAGGAACAAAATCCATCCTTTTGTTATCAGTAAGAAACCCATCTCATCTTCAAGGAAAGGTACTGCCTTAAGGTGAAAGCACAGAAAAAATATTCCAAGCAAATGGCACTAAGAAACAAACAGGAGTTGCAATTCTAATATTTGACAAAATAGACTTCAAACTAAAACTAATCAGAAGAGATAAAGAATGTCACTTCATTCTGTTCAAAGGAACAATTAACCAAGAAGATATTATAATCATGAACATATATGTACCAAACTCCGGTGTATCCAACTTCATTAAAGCAGTACTATAGGACTTTAAGACACAGATTAATCCCAACTCACTAACAGTAGTTAAAACCCCACTGTCTCCATTAGATAGGTCAACTGGACAGAGAATAGAGACATCTGAATTAAACAATACCATACATCAGACATATACCAAATATTCCACCCAAGTACCAAAGAATACACATTCTCTTCAGCACCCCATGGAACTTTCTCTAAAATCAACCACATACTGGGGCACAAAACAAATCTCAAGAAATACAAAAACTAATTCCATTCATTCTATAAGGCAACAATGTAGTAAACCTAAAAACCAGAAGTCCTAGTAACCTTATAAACTCATGGAGACTAAACACACTCCTGAATGATGAATGGGTCAAAGGAAAAATTAAGAAATAAAAGTATTCCTGGAATTAAATGAAAAGGACAATACAACAAAACCTATGAGTTACTTTAAAAGCAGTCCTAAGAGGGGACTTCATAGCTCTAAGTGCCTACATTAAAAAATTAGAAAGAGCAGAAATAAATGACTTAACATTACACCTCAAGAATCTTGAAATCCAACAACAAATGAAACGCAAACCCAGTAGACAAGAATAAAAAAATGAGAGCAGAAATTAATGAAATAGAAACAAAGAAAAAATGAAAAAGAATCAATGAATCTAAGAACTGGTTCTTTGAAAAGATAAACAAGATAGAGAGACCCTTAGCCCAGTTAACCAAAAGAAAGCAAGGGCAACTCTAAATCAACAAAATCAGAGATGAAAGGGGAAATGTCACAACAGACAACAAAAACATCCAAATATTATAAGAGAATACTTAAAAAACCTGTATGTCGTTAAATTTGAAAAACTTAAAGAAATGGTTGTATATCTAAAATCATCGGAATCACCAAAGCTAAACCAAGAAGAGAGCAACAGCTTAAACAGACCCATAATGCATAAGGAAATTGAAACAGTAATACAAAACCACCTGACCAAAAAAAGCCCAGGCAGGCCCAGATGGATTCACAGCAGAATTCTACCAGACATTCAAAGAAGACCTATATCCAATACTACTTAAGTTATTTAAAAAGGCAGAAACAGAAAGAGAACCCCCAAATTCCTTCTATGAAGCCAGCATCACTCTAATACCAAAACCAGGTAAAGATAGAATCAAAAAAGAAAGCTATAGACCCACATCCTTAATGAACACAGATTCAAAAATTCTCAACAAAACACTTGCAAACCGCATACAGACCCACATCAAAAAGATCATCCAACATGAGGAAATTGGCTTTATTCCAGAGATGCAGGGATGGTTCAATATATGTAAGTCAATATATGTCTTATATATAAGCATATAAATAGACTCAAAGACAAAAATCACATGATCAACTAAACAGATGCAGAAAAGGCCTCTGACAAAATTCAACATGCATTTATGTCAAAAGTCCTAGAGGGAATAGATCTGGAGGGGATATACCTCAACATAATTAAAGCTATATACAAAAACCACACAGCCAACATCATCTAAATGGAAAAAAACTGGAAACATTCCTATTAAAATCAGAAGCCAGACCAAGCTGTCCACTGTCTCTACTACCTTTTAATATAGTGCTTGAATCTCTTGCTAGAACAATAAAATAACAGAAGGAATTTAAAGGAGTACTCATTGGAAAAGAAGAGGTCAAAATATCCATTTTTCAGATGATATATTATGCCTAAAAGATGCCAAACATTCCACCAGAAAACTCATAGAAATATTAACACTTTCAGTTAAGTGGCAGGTTTACAAAACTATTCTGCAAAAATCAGTTAGGCTTTCTATATATCAATAACAAGCAACTGGAGAAAGAGTACAAGGAGACCCTCCCATTCACAATAGCTTCAAAAATATCTTGGAATAAACCTCACCAAAGACATTAAATATTTTTACAAATGAAAGTTTTAGATCTTTAAAGAGATTGATGAGCACACCCGAAGATGGAAGGACCTCCATGCTCATGGACTAGAATTAATATTGTGAAAATGACCATCCTACCAAAAGCAATATGTAGATTCAATGTAATTCCAATAAAAATTCCCATGACATTCTACACAGAATTAGAAAAAAATTCCTAAAATTCATATGGAAGCACAAAAGACCCAGATAGCCAATGTAACCCTGAGCACAAAGAACAATGCAAAGGGGATGACTATACCAGATTTCAAACTATATTACAGAGCTATAGTCACAGAAACAGCATGGTACTAGCACAAAAATAGACCCATAGACCAATGGAGTATAATTGAAGACTCAAACATGAATACATGGTAATTTCAGCCACTTGATATTTGACAATGGGGCCAAGAATACTCACTGGAGGAAAGATAGCATCTTCAGCAAACGGTGTTGGCAAAAGTGGATGTCCACCTGTAGAAGAATGAAACTAAACCCTTATCTTTCACCTTGTACAAAAGTCAACTTCGAATATATCAAAGACTACAATGTGAAACCAAAACTCTGAAACTGTTAGAAGAAAACATTGGCAGTAACCTAGAAAATACAAGTGTAGGAAAGGACTTTCTAAATTGGTTCCATCAATTGCTCAGGAATTAAGGCCAATAATCAACAAGAGATGTCATTAAACTAAAAAGCTTTTGTACAGCCAAAGAAACAACCAAGGAAGTGAAGAGAAAACCCACAGAATGGGAGCAAATCTTCAGCAACAACAAAAATGACAGAGGTTTAATATATAGAATATATGAAGAATTCAAAAAACAAAGAATCAAGAAAATAAGTGACCCAACTAAAAGATGGGCTAAGGATCTGAGCAGAGAGTTCTCAAAAGAATACAGATGGCTGAGAAACAGGGGACTCTGGGTAGGCTGACTAGACCTTAGTGAATGAACGTGCACTGAGGAAACTTTGAGGAAACAATCTTGACACAATAGATCTTAACACAGATGAAAGAATGTATGAATTCCATCTGGGGAGTTTAAAGATGATCAAGATTGAGATATCCTGTATGAAAACCAGAACGAGTCAATAAAAATTGCTAGAAAAAATGTTTTACATTATTTATTTTAGTGTGTGTGTTATGTGTGGGCACATGTATGCAGTATCACGTGTGGAGGTAAGAGTACAATTTTAGGAATCAATTCTCTCCTTCCACCATGTGGGTTCTAGATATTGAGCTCCAGTCCTTAGGCTTGGTAGAAGGTGCTTTTACTCACTGAGATATCTTGCAGGCTAGGATTCAGTAGACTTTAAATTAGCTATTATAAATATTATCACAGAACAGAAACTATAATGAAATAAAGAAAAGTACATAATGATGACTCAGATAGAAAACAGCAATAAAGAAATAGAATTTAAAAGATTCATACAGAAATTGTAGTGTTAAAACTTATTTTAACACTCCCTATCACCGAGTCACATGATGGCCAAGGAAGTCACTTTTGCTGGAGGTATACTGAACATTAACAATGCTTTACCAGTACTTATGAAGACCATCCACATTCATGATAGCCGTGAAATTCGTGAAGATGCCAAAGCCTTAGACAAGCATGAGACCTATCTTTGTGAGCATGCATCCAATCATGATGAGGCTATGTATGTCAAGTTTGTGGAAGCTCTTTTGCTGAATACCAAATCAACCTAAGATTGATGACAAGAAACTAGGGGAATGGGTAGGCCTATGCAAAATGATAAAACCTTTAAAGTGGCTGATTGCACTACCTATCTCAAAGATTCTGAGGCCAAGGGTGCTATCAAAGAATGCTTCAAATGCAAGAAAGGAAAAAAAAATTGGCTCATTTACTTAAAAAAATTAACAGCCAAAATGAAAATTTCATTAGAGGAATTCATCATCAAATTTAAGCTGACAGTATGGGAAAAAAAACAATAAACATGAGGTAAGGTACTCAGACTGAAGAAAGAAAACCTATGATATAGAAAAACAATGACGTATATGATGAGATCATTTCCTCCTCCAGACTCTTTACATATAAGACTGTGCCATCTGTAATGAGAAAATGTTACTTCTTGTGATGTGGATGCCTTTAATTTCTTTTTCTTTAGTAATTGCTCTGGCTTGAACTTCCAGTACTATACTGAAGGAAATTGATCAGGATGAGTATTCCTGAGTTGTTGCTCGCCATAAAGCAAAAGTTTTCACAATTTCAAGTTCAGTATATTAGCTGTAGGGTTATTATACATGGCCTTTAATGCATCTAGGTACATTCTTTCTATGCCTAATTAATTAGGAAAAGATTTTGAATTTTATCAGATGCCTTTTCTACTTCTATTGAGATCATCACATGGGTTTTGTATTTTATTTTGTTAAAGTGATGTTTTTTATTAACTATTTGCATGTGGTGAACCATACTTGATGGATAAATTCAGTTTGGTCATGATGCATGATCCACCCCTCATGCTGTCTGAAATTTAGTAGTAAATAAATGAAGTATAAAATAAATTTGGTATCGATG
Organism: Eospalax fontanierii; assembly: GCA_035773235.1. NCBI lineage: Eukaryota > Metazoa > Chordata > Mammalia > Rodentia > Spalacidae > Eospalax > Eospalax fontanierii. The sequence goes on from CM069525.1 coordinate 40,397,117, forward strand.
GGAAAGGGAAAAAATCAGTAATACATCAAACACTTAAAATTATAGGATCACTAATTTTAGGGTACAAGAAAAGTTAAGAGCAGTAGAGTCAATCTCTCTGTTTTCCCCACTGAACAAAAAAGGTAAAGCAAAAGGCGAATATTTACTTGTCCATGTCATGTCATGCCATGCCTTACGATTTTGAGCTTACTCATCAAGGTAAAAAGAAACCAATCCTAGAAGAGTCTCTTTAGAGATAGCAATTTTTGTGCCGAGTGTGAAAAGTGTCAAAATCAAAATGGAGTCATTTATGATAAACTGAATCACAAAGCCATTAAAAGTGGGTTCACATGCATATTTACACATTACACATTAACATATTTACATATTTACACAAGCTATCACAAACAATGCCAAAATCATAACCTTGCACTAAGAAATACTTGTACAAGAATGCCTACCCAGCAAATATCTGTTCAACTTTGAACTGAGAGCTGGACTGTTGCTGGATAATTGTGTCAAAATAACTCATAAAACTTGTCTTATTTTTAAATATTTATTTATTTAATGTTCTATTCACAAGGAAACAGTTTTCCAGGTGGCTGGGAACTTGCTCATATGAACTTAGAGCAATGGTTACAGCATGCACAAGACCCATGCAAACTCAAACCAGACACAAATCCATCATAGAACTGGAAACATAGGTAAGAAGTCCCAGCGTTAGCTGAGCAACTACTGACAGCCAATCATTGCTGGGTGAGGGAGAGTTAGTCTTCTTTAAGGGAGTGATGCTACACACGCTCACCAGGCTCCAGTGAATGAACTCACACTGAGGGACATGTGGGGACACAAACTTGACTCAGTAGGCTGTAACTTTCCTTATCTTGCCTTAAAAACCTCTTCACTTCTTTTGCCTCCTTGGTCTGCATAAGGTCTATCACCCAGAATCCCAGATTACAATCCTGTCATTTCTGATTAAAATCTGTTTTGGAAAGTCAGTGTTTCTGTCATTCATTTTAGGTTGACATAAGGATGTAGGATTCTTTTAATAAGTTATTACATTTGGATTACTAGTATTTGGTTGAAGAATTCTGCATGGATGTTCACCATGAATATGGCCTGTAATTTTTTTTCTTGTAGTGTCCTTGTCTGCTATGATATCAGGGTAATGCTTACTTATAAATGCAGTTTGGAAATATCCTTCCCTCTTCAATTTTTTTTAGGAGTTTGAGAGGACTGGCATTAGTTCTTCTTAAAATATTTGTTAGAACTCATCAGTGAAGCCATCAACTGGCATTTCAAATGCCATTGAAATGAGAGGTTTCTAATTACTTAATTTCCTTATTATTGTTCTGTTCAGATTTTCTGTTTTTTTGTGATCAATCTTAGGTACACTTTTTAGGAATTTATCCATGTCTTCTAGGTTATCCAATTTGTTACTACCCATAGCAGTCTCTTACAGGCCTGTGTATTTCTTTATTATCATTTGTAACGTCCCTTTTTCGTTTATAATTTTGAGTCATTTTTTTCCTTAGTCTAACTAAATGACAACGTCATCTTTTATTTGCTCTTCTCTCTCTCTCTCACTCTGTGTGTGACATGTATGATGGTGTCTACAGAGGTCTGAAGAGGGCCTCAGATCATCTGGAGTAGAAGTTACAGGTGGTTGTGAGCCATCCGACATGAGTGCTCTGAACTTGGATCTTCTGGAAGAACAGCAAGTGCTCTTAACCACTGAACTATCTCTTCAGCCCTCAACTTCATCTTTTTGAAAAATCTTAGTTTTGCTGACATTTGTAAATTTTCTCATTTCTATCTTATTTATTTGTTTTGCTGATTTGGAGCTTATGTTCTTCTTTTGATACTTCATCAGGTACAAAGTTACATTGTTTAAAACTTTAGTTTTTTTCTTGATGGTGATTTTGTGTGTGTGGGATATATGTGCATGTACATGTTCATGAGTGAACATGCTTATGCAAATGCACGTTGCATGTCTGTATCAGGTGTCTTTTTCAGTTGCTCTCCAACTATTTTTTGAAGCAGAGTCTCTCACTGAACCTGGAGTTCACCAATTTGGCTAGGCTCGCTGGTCAGGGAGTTGTACAGATCTGCCTGTCTCTACCTCTCCAGTGCTAGGATTATAGGCATACACCACCACAACCAAATTTTTTACCCAAACTCGGGTCCTCATACTTATATGACAAGAACCTTACTGACTGAGCTATTATTCAAGAACCCAATGTTGATGTTTATCATCATACCTTTCACTCACAGAATAGCCTTCTGATCTATTAAATAAGTTTGGTATATTTCCATTATCATTTGCTCCAATTAAAAAAAATTGTTCCCTTTCTATTTCTTCTTTGACCTAGTGGTTGTTCAGGAATGTGTAATTTAATCTACACATATCTGCGGCTTTTCCATTTACTCTCATGTTGACTTCTAGTTTCATAACATTGTGCTTAGAAAAGATACTTGCTATGATTTCTATCTAAAATTGTTAAGATTTACTTTCTGGCCTTAAATGTTACCTACCCTGGAAAATGTCTTATGTTGAAAACAGGGTACTGAAATCCACTACTATTACACTCTTACCTACTTCTCCCTTTGTTACATTAATATTTGCTTTATATATTTAGGCATTTGATATTGGGTGCATATATATATATATATATATATATATATAAATTGTTATACCATCTTGATTTAACCCCTTAATCATTATGCAATTATAATTTTTTCTTTTTTGAGTTCACTTGCTGTTTTTTTGACATATAGCTTCAACTGCTCTTTTCCTATTATCATTTGCATGTAGTAACTTTACTCATCCCCTTGCTGCAATGTTTATGTATCCTTGGAACTAACAACCCTCGGGGCTCTGGATATCTATCCAGATATCTATCCAGAGCTCAGTGGTTCAGAATGTGAAGTCTTGCAGAGGAACCAAGTGGGCCCCGAGTACCCACATTGGGTGGCTCAGAACTATGCATAATTCCAGTTCCAGAGGATCTGACACCTTCTTCTGGCCCCCATGAGCACCAGTACTTATGTACATATACCAACACATAAATACACATAAGTTTAAAACTAGAAAGTCTCTTGTAATAACATTAAGTTGCATTTTTCATCCATTCAGCCACTTTATGCTTTTTGATCAGAAATTTTAATCCATTAACTCTTGCCATCACTATTGCCACATTTTTTAAACATTTTCTGCTTTGTAGTTAATTTGTTCCATTCTTCCTCTCTTGCTGTCTTTGTGATTTGATGATCTGTTGTATAGCTATACTTAAATTTATTTCTTTTTATCTTTTGAGTATCTACTAGAAGTAATTTCTTTGTGGTTACCAACAAGGCTTACATAGACCATTTTTAATAATAATAATAATAATAACAACAGCCTAAGTTGATAAAGACTTAACTTCCATCATGTATAAAAAATTTACATTTTAACTTCTCTCTCTTGCTATTGATGTCACAATTTATATATTTTGTATCCATTAGCAAATTATCCTAAATATGATTTTAATGTTTATCCTTTTGTGTATGTATGATGTTTGTGTGGATGGGTGGACATATGCGTGGAGAGGTGTATGTGTGTGTGTGTGTGTAAGGCAGAGGTTGATGCTTGGGTATCTTCCTGATCACTCTCCATTCCACCTTATTTTATGAAACAGAGCCTCTCACTAAACATTGAGCTCATTGATTTGGCTAGGCTGGTTGGCTAATGAGCTCCAAGGATCCACCCTTCTCTGTTCTGCCCCTCCTGGCACTGGGGTGACAGACATTTGCTGCCATACCTGACTTTTACTGTGCAGCAAGCACTTTACCAACTAGACCATCTCCTTAGACCCACTAGTTTTGTTTTTTAACTTTTATACTAGAATTAAAATTTATGTACTACCATTACATATTATTCTGATTTTAAATATAAACTTATTCTATTCATTACTTTTGAGTTGCTATGATAAAACACCATGACCAAGGAAACTTACAGATGAAGGAGTTTATTTGGCTTACATTTCCAGAGAGTAAGTGTCCATCATGGTGGGAGAGGCAGCTGGTATAGAAAGCTAGGTGCTCATTTCTTCAAGCACACACAGGAAGCAGAGAGAGACACACTGCAAGTGGACAAGGCTATATGCTCAAAGCCAGAACCAGTGACATGCTTCCTCTAGCAATGCCATACTTCCTACACCTCTGTAAACAGCACCACCAACACGGGCAAGTGTTCAAACACTTGGAGCCTATGGGGAACACTTTCATTCAAACCACAACATTCTATTCCCTGGCTCTCAAGGGGTCATGACCATATCCTAATTCAAAATGCATTTAATCCAATATTAAAAGTCACCATAGTTGTTAACAATCTCAATATTCAAAAGTCCAGAGTACAAAGTTTCTCCTCAGACTCAAGGCAGTCTCTTACATGTAAGTCCTTATAAAATCAAAAATCAAATTACATACTTCCAACATACAATGGAATAAAACACACATTCCTTTTCTAAAATGGAGGAATAGGGCAATAGTGATGAAATACTAGATCAAAACAAGACCAAAAGTCACCAGGGCAAACACTAAATCCTATATGTCTGGGACTTTAGTTCCACAGGGCTTAGATGGCTCTATCCATCTAGCTTTGCTGCCTGCAACATACATCTATCACTTGGGCTGGTACCACTCCTTGAATACAGCTCTCCTTGGCAGATGTCTTATGGCTCTGGCATCTCCAACATCTTAGGGTCTCCACTGTCAACCAGGATTGACCTTTACAGCTTCACACCATGGCCTCTCAGGGATTCTTTGCTTCCTAGGGCCTTCTTCTCACAGATTCCCCTTCTGCCCCCACCATGTGCTGCTTGGCCTCAGCAACTCTGAAACTGAGGAAGAATCAACGACCCTCCCCCTCATTTCTACATTTTTTATGCCTCTAAATCCAGTACCATATGAAGGACACTGCCAAGTTCAGCTGACAGCTTGGTATGGAACTTGAGACCCTTCACCCATATTACCAGCAACTTTTATATGTTTTGGTTTTCTAGGGGCAGAAAACTTCTCCTTTAAGCCTTTTCTTTTCAGAAGTTGGAAGTTTAGTTGGGTAGGGTCTTACACTGAGGGTACTCTTCATTGTTCAAGTACAAATATGAAGGATTCTCCTTCATGACTCTAATTTCCTTATCAATGGAAGGCTCTTTTTCAAGACACAACATGGCTGCCTTGGCACCAGCATTAAGTTCCCTAGAGCTCTTTTTCTTTCCCAATTGTTTATTTTGTATTTCTTCCTGCCTTACTTGTTCTTTTTCATTGTAGATTTACAGCATTCAAACACTTTTCTAATCCAAACTTGTCTTTCACATTCCTCTAAAACCTCACATGGTCAGTTTCTTCACAGCAACATCCCACAGTTTGGTACCAACTTCTATATGAGTTACTTTTCTATTCCTATGATAAAACATCATGTCCAAGGAAATAAACTCCAAGGAGGAATTTATTTAGCTTAAAGTTCCAGGGGGATAAGAGTTCATCATGGTGGAGAGGCATGTCCACAGAGGTGGTCAGAGCAGAAAGCTCAACACTCACAATTCAAGCACATACAGGAAGCACAGAGAGACACACCAGAAGTGGGCAATGCTAAGAAATTTCAAAGCCTACCCCAGTGATATGCTTCCCGAGCAAGGTCACACCTCCTACAGTTCTGCAAACCATCAACTAGGAACAAAGTATTTAAATACTTTGAGCCTATGGGGGAAATTCTCATTAAAACCACCACATTTATCCTTGAGAGTGAGTTTTATACTTTGATATGCTTTGTGTTATTTATAGAATTCTTTCTTTTTGACTTGAAGAACTCCCTTGAGCTTTTCATATAAGGCAAATCTAGTGAGGAAATGCCACATTAAAACCTGTTTTGTCATTTCTTACTATTTGTGATTACTAGGTGTTTTTGTTTGTTTCTTTTCTTTCAGTACTTTCAGTGTATCATTCAACTCTTTCCTAGTCCACAAAGTTTTTGCTGAGAAATATGCTTAAAGTCCTATGGGTTTCCCTTACAGATGATAAGAAGTTTTTATTTCTTGTTATCAAAATTCTCTTTGATTTTTGAGAATTTAATTATAATGCATCTCAGTGAAGATCCTTTTATAAAAAATCTAAACTATTTAGGGTATCTTTGAATTTCAGAGATTTGGATGCTCATTTAGCTCTTCTGAGTTGGTATGTTTTCTATCATTATTTTTTTCAATAAGTATTCTTCCTCTTTCTTGTTCTCCACTCCTTCTGGAAATTCTATAATGTATATACTAATTTATTTAATGGTGTCCTATAAGTTTGTAGGGTATATTCAATCATTTTCATTCTTTTTTTTTGCCATTCCTTTTACTGGATAATTTCAAATGACTGATCTTTAAGCCCACTGTTTCTTTTTTCTCATTGGATCTACTTTTGAAGCTTTCCATGGAACTTTTCAATCCAGAGGCTGGAGAGATGACTCAATACCAAGAGTGCTTGCTGCATGAGTTCAAATTCTCAACATCCACATAAAAAGCTGGAAGTGGCCATATCTCTATATGGATTATGGGATGGGGAGACAGGAGGATTATTGGGGCTTTCTGGATGCCAGCTTAGCTCTAAGTTCAACAACCATCCCTATTTCAAGGGAATAAGATAGACAGTGGTAGAGCAGGACAGCCAACCTCATCCTCTGGCTTCCACCTGTGTACACAAGTACATTCACTCACAGACACACATGTGTATAAGCAACAAATGTATAAAGCACACACATGGTTTTGTGGAAAAAAGGTTTTATGGACAAAAATTAAGCACAAAAAAATTAAGAGGAAAAAAGAGTAAAGTTAGTTAAGTATTACAAGTGCATACATTGAAGATGCTTACGAGCAGAAAAGAGGTGATGTATAAATTAACACCAAGGCCTTAGACTGGAAGAGCACTTCCTTGTTAGAGTCACTGAATATGTTTCAATGTATCACAGCACCACAAGAATCTTAGCAGCACTTTTGTTTATATCGTAGGAAGTTACAGAGTGTCAACAAGAGCACCCAAAGTTGCCTGGCACAATAAATTTGTTTTCTTAGTGGATAAATACCTTTTAGCTTTGGGAACATGCACAAATTAACTGCAGAAATGCAAACAGTAAAAAGGGCTCCTAAGCATATAGATAGCTTCACAAGAGAAGAGGTTCTTGCACTATGTTTTCAGATAAGTGACAGTAGTCATTGTGTACACATGAACACACTAGTGTAAATAGAGGGCAAGAGGAAAGAAGACTACCATCTGTTATGACACAAAAAAAACTGTAACTCAGAGTGGCATAAATAGTTCTAATGAGCAAGCAAAATGAGAATAGAGAACGGATGGCAAGAAAATCAGAAACTACAAACAGAGAAAAACAATGCCTTAGTCTAGAAACTAAAAACCCAGATTAGAAACTTGGCTTTGCGCCCACTAGCTATGTGTAAATCTCTTAAATCTTGGTTAAGCCCCAATTTCATCATTTATACAATGCAAAATATAATAGCATTTAGAACATTCATTTGAGAATGCAATGAAAATAGTTTTGGGGTCTCAGTAGAATAGTCAGATGGCAAAAGGAGTAAAATATCTTAAAGCAAAATTTCTCCAAATCTTTTCCAGTCTGCTTGTGATTTTTAGATTGTGGTTTTCCTTTTCTGTCATGAACTTAGAATCTCAGTTTTTCTAAATTAATGCTGTCTAATAAAACTTTGGGTGACAATACAAGTGTTCTAAATTTATGACATCCACTATGTAGCCACTAGCAACATACAGCCATTCAGCAATTGAATTGTGGCTGATATCACTAAGAAGCTAAAATTTTAAAGTAACATCTTTTATTGAGATATAATTAATTTACCATAAAATTTACCATCTTAAAATATAGAATTCAATGAGTTTATTATATTCAAAGTTGTGCCTCAATCAGCAAGCATTATTCCAGAAGACTTCCATGATCAGAAAAACTCCACACCCAATTGCAACCACTCTCCATCCTGTCCTTCCTACAACTCCTGCTAATAAGTGATTTAATTTTTGTCTTAAAAGATTTATTTATTCTGGACATTTCATGCAAATGAAATTATACAACATGTGTCTTTTCTGTCTGGCTTATTCAACCTAACATAATGGATTTAGGGGCATCTATGTTGAAGAATGTATCCATACTTCACTCCTTTTATGGTTAAATAATATTCCACTGTGCAACATTTTCTTTATTCACTCATCTACCAATAAACATTGGGGTTGTTTGCACACCTTGACCATTATGGATGTTAGTATGAATATATGTATGAGTTTTAGTATAAATATACACTTTTCACTCTCTCAAATATATACCTAGTAGTGGAACTGCTGGATCACATGGAAACTATATTAGCTTTTTGAAGAATTACCAATATGCTTTCCATAGTGGCTATACTATTTTATAATCTCACCAGTTTCTCTACAATATTGCCAATACTTGTTATCATCCATCTTTTTCTTTTATTAAGTTTGTTCTTTGGGAATTTCATATGGGGATATAACATATTCTGGTTACTCTCTCCCTCCATCCTCTTTTATCCCTTTCCAACCAATCCTTTTCCCAGATTCATGACTTGTGGCTTGGTTTTGTGACCCAGTAGTTTAACCTGTATGACCATAGTTATCCATTTATTCTAGCCATCTGTCTCGTTTGGTTCTCTGTTTCTGTGATAGAAGACTGACCAAAAAGCAATTTGAGGAGGAAAGTATTTATTTCATTTTACATTTCCACAGTCTAGTCTATCTTTGGGGAAAGTTAGGACAGGAACGCATGGCAGGAACCTGGAGATAAAGCAGAGACCACAGAAGAAGGCTGCTTACAGGCTTGCTGCCCCTGGCTTGCTCAATTACCCTCCTTATATAGCCCAGGCCTATCTGCTAAGAGATGGTCCCTCTCAGAGTGGGCCTGGGTCTCCTGCATCAATCACCAATTAAGAAAATGCCTCATAGGCCAATCTTCCCTCTTCCCAGGTGTCTCTAGTTTGTGTCAAGCTGACAGAAAATCAACACAACTGACCCCTTGTCAACTTGACACACAAACACATCACGATTAAACAAACTTTCTTTTCTTGCTTATCCCCAAGATCTTATGTTAATATTCATAATATAAAATTCACTACAATCGTAGAAGCTCCACAGTCTTTAAAAATCCTGACAAGTTAAAAGTCAAAGCTCTCTAAAAATCCAAAGTTTCTTAACCTTGGGCTCCTGTAAAATAAAACAGGTTAAAAACAGGGAAAAACAGGACACAGTTAAGCAAAACAAGACCCAGCAGAATAGCTCAATGTCTGACATCTGGGATGCAATCACAATCTTCTGCGGACCCCAAAGGTTTGGGCAGCTCCATTTCTCTGGCTCTGGTATCTATAGCACATACACTTTGTCCAATAGGCTCAGGCCACTCCACACCTGCCACTGTCTTTGGTGATCATCCAATGATTCTGGCATTTCTAATACACTGGAGTCTCCACTGCAACTGAGGCTGCACCTTCACTAACGGCCTCTCCTAGCCTCACATGGTACCAAGCCCAAGACCCCTTCAATCCTAGGGTCTTCAGGGCAACTGAGACTGCACCTTCATCAACAGCCTGTCCTGGCCTTTGACAGTGCAAAAACTCAGCTGTTTTTCATGGTCCCTTCATACTACCAAAATCAGTACCACATGGGAGACTTTCGTAAATTGCCAAGTTCAGCTTCCAGAATGAGATACAGTCTTGGCCCACTCTGGACCACAGCTTCTATTTGCTGACCCCGAGGAAACATTTTGCAAAAGATTTCACCCCAATGATGCAGGTCTCTTATTAATCACAGTTTATTTTTCAGCCTCAGCTGACTAGCATGGATCTCCCCAGTAAAGCAAAGGTTTCACTTCAGTGGTTCTGGTCTCTTGTTAATCACAGCTGATTCTTCAGCCCCAGATGACCAGAAACCACATATTTTTAGTTCAAAATGGGGACACTAACAGCCTTGAGAGTCTTTGCTTCCCTCTAAAACTTCACAAGGTAGGCCTCCGCTGTCTTCACTGTTCTCAGCCCTGTCTTCCAAGTTTCCACAACAGCAGCTCATTAAACTCTGAACACTTCTAGCATCAAGTTCCAAGATCTTCCACAATTCTCCCCAAAACATGGTCAGGTCCGACACAGCAATATCCCACTCTTGTACCAATTTGTAGTTTGCTTCTCTATTGCTCTGATAAAATACTGATTAAAAATCAACTTGGGGAAAAAAGGGTTTATTTCATCTTATACTTCCAAAGTGTAGTACATTTTGGGGGGAAATCAGGGGCGGGAACTCAAGGGAGGAACCTGGAGATAGGAGCTAAAGTAGAGACCACAAAGGAATGCTGCTTACTGGCTTGCTTCCCCTGGCTTGCTCAGTTACCCTTCTTATACAGCCCAGGTCCACCTGCCCAGGGGTGGTACCTCCCAGAGTGGGCTGGGCCTTCTCGAATCAATTATCAATAAAGAAAATTCCCCACAGATATCGCCACAGTCCGCTCTACAGGAGCAAATTCCTCAACTGAGGTTCTGGTTTCCCAGTTGTCTCTAGTTTGTGTCAAGTTGACAAAAACTAACTAGCACATCAACCCAATGTGTGGAAAGTGGTAGTCACATTGGTTTTTTGATGTGCATTTCTGTAACAATTTGATGTTGTACACCTTTTCATGAGTATGCTTGCAATTTACAAATCATCCTTGAAGAAAGATTTGTTTAATGAATTTTATTTAATGCTAATTAACCTGAAATAGCTACATTCTGCTAGTAGCTACCAAGTTATCAATTTCTGCTTACGGTCAGGTGGACTGGCTAGGTGCCTGAAAGTCAAGTCTAGAATCAGGATTCATCCTAGATGGTTCAAGTGGAATATGTTAGTAATCCAGCAACAGAGAAACGGGAAATCTGTTTAACATTTGGCAGGACAAAGTACCTAGTATAGAGTCTGGAACTTTAAAAGTTCTCAGAAATTAGGGAAACTAAGTATTGGTTGGGTTTTCACCATTTGTTCAGTATCTATAGTAAAATTCTGTGTCTACTAACCTACTTAAAAGAGACATTATGAGAATTAGATGGTTTTAAAGTAGGAAAATATTAGAATTAAAAGGAAAATAAAGTTATGTCACTTGGGGGCAGCAGTTTCTACTGCAGCGTGACTACCCTTAAATCACATTCTCTACTTACTAAAACATTTTGAATTTGAACACTACAGCTTTTAAAATGGTTTAAAATCCCCACATTTTGCAGAACTTGTCTACAGCAGTTCTCTGATAGTAGCACTCAGCTCCCAAGCTCAACTGGCTTCCAAGAAGTAAGGAAAATTCCTGAAGCTTACCTTCAGTTCTGGAGAGCTGTCCTAGATGCCTCTGCACAAAAGGGGGACAACACACCAAGAATCTACAGAGCATTTCTCTTACTTAAAGTGTAGTGTGATTCCCAAGCTTTTATCATTACCCACCCCTGACCTCTATTTCAGGTAGATAAAAGAGAAATGATGAAGTTGTTCAGATGATTCCTGTGGGTGGCTATTGTATGGCTGGGACAATAACACTGCTCTCTGTTAAAGAGTTCACATTTTATTCATCACTATAAATAACAATCTAATTTTAAAAATACTGTATCTCCAACACTATTTCACAGAAAACAGTAACCTCAAATTGTCCAAAGATAGGTTGCTTTGGGCCACGGACCTGAGTAACTATACTCTATGGTCTTGCCTTTGTCTGATCCTCTTTTTTTTTTTTGTATCTCATCACTGGGATGAGTAAGCAGGGCAAGAGATATGAACTACACTGATTGGAAAAGCCTTAAAAATGAATGAAAGGGCTAATTTAATCATTTCATATTCAATCATTGACTATTTTCTGTGTCTTGGATACATCACAGACCAAACAAACTCTTAAGTAAGATAGTACAGTATCATTTAGCAAATTCCTATTTTCTAACTTAAAACATCAGTCATGTAAGGAAAAAAAACACACCCATAGAATCACACCTGCAAAAAAATACATACATACCACTTTTTCTCATCTTGCTACTAGAGCCAAAGGAGATAATGAAAAAGCCTTTCTTTCAAAAGCTACTGCATTTCCTTCAGTGATGTATTCCAATCTAATAGTGAACATGAACAGTCATCTTGGTTAGATGTGTAAAGGCTAACAGTAACTCTCCCAGAACACACTCCAAAAATTATCTATGATACTTGGTACTTATGTGTTCAAATCATTCTGGTGAAGTACTAGCAACCAAAGCAGTTCAGGACAAGGATAACATCACATGAATCCTTAAACATAGCAGTTACAAACTGGGCTTTCTCCTGAGAGGAATTTAAAAAGGCACCAAGTATAGGGAGAAATGAAGGCTACAAACGATGATTAAGTTTGATTACACTAGAGTACCAAAAAAAATGAGGACATACCAGCACAGATCAGTGAGGAAAGGTCACAACATTATTAAACAGATAGTACTATTACCAGACAGAAAAAGAAAGGGCAAAGTAGAATATTATTTTCATTCACAAGTCTAGGCATTGAATTAATAAGTTGCTATCAGAAAAGGGAACAGGTTTGTAGAAATATGAGGATCACGTATAAAGGTATTTACCTAATGATGTTAGCTATTTACACTTCAGGATTATGGGTAAGAAAATAATACTAAGATTTCATCTCAAACAGGGATCAATGAGTTTTTTGTTTAAAGGGCCAAATACCAAATAGTTGAGGTGCTAGAGAGATGGCTCAGTGGTTAAGAGCACTGACTACTCTTGCAGAGAACCTGGGTTCAGTTCCCAGCTCCTACATGACATCTAAGAACTGTTCATAACTCCAGTTACAGGGGATTTGATACCCTCTTTGGTCTTCCCAGGCATTGCATGCACATGGTATACTTACATACATGCAGATAAAACACTCACATAAAATAAAAAAATAATGAATCAAGCTGCCAAGAGAGAAAACCCATCAATGATCCTATTCAGTTGTAAACCCTATGGATCTCAACAATGACCAGTGAAGCAAACTATGTCTATTGGTACAGTAGTGGCACTTTTACCTTGGGGGTAATCAACAGCTATCTAATTGGACTTAAGACGTGCTCAAGAGGAAGGAAATCATGGAGAAGACATAGGCCCTAGAGAAGAACCTACTTCTGTCACTTCCCTAGAGCAACCTAATTTCTTACTGCATTCTAAATACATATCTTTGTATTTATGGTCACACATATCTCTCGCCACTCATCAAAGAAGCTTCTTTTTGCAAGAGATGGAAACTATTACAAAGTTCCACAACTGGTCAAATGCAGAGAATAAGTGACTGTGAGTTGCCCAGCCCTATGTGACACATCTATAATTCCCGAAGGCTCAGAGAACATCATCAAAGAGAGGGGAGAACGAATCTAAGAGCCAGAAGGAGAAGACACCTGTTGCTAGTTAATGCATTCTAGACATGATAGGGAAGCTGCACCCATGGAATCTCCACAGTATGGTAGTCTAACAAGATCTGCATAAGGACAGAACAAGTTGACATGCTAAGGTAGATGGGGGAAATTTAATGGGGTCCTATCTCTAGATGAAGAGCTATAGGTACTCAATGGATGTTCAGGGAGGAAGAATCAGTTTCTTCCAGTAACTAACTCCCTGATAGGTTATCTAATCCCAAGTAGGCAGCCCTAAACACAGGTACACATGAGCACCACCAAAGGTACTCAGTACATTATATATATATATATATATATATATATATATATATATATATTTTTTTTTTTTATAAGTATACGTATGCATATGTAACACTAAGAAAGAAGAAAACAAGATATTGAGAGAGAGAGTGGGGAACATGAGAGGAGTTGGTTATGGATAGGAAAGGATGGAAATAATACAAAGATAATACTCAAATATGAAATTCTCAAAAATAAAACAATTTAAAAAATAAATCAAGGGGAAAAAGTTGAGGTTCAGTGGACAATGGTCTTGTCACAACTACTCAATTACTCAACTCTGCCTACAGGATGAAAAGCATCCACAGGCAATAAGCAGGTAGTGAACCAAATTGGTCCACAGGCCATTGCTTTCTTACCTAGACTTATAAATGAATATTCCTCAAAATTTGATGTTCATCAGAATTCTCTTGGAGGGCTTTTAAAAATAGAGATCGCTAAGCCTTGTGACCAGAGTTTCTGACCTGGAGGGTCATAGTGAGGCCTGAGATCTGCATATCTAATATGTCCTTAGGTGCAGCTGCTAGCTGATAGGTATTACACACTTTGTAAACATCTGCCTTTTACCTTACAGGCTAAACAGATGTTGAACAGTGTAAGTTCACATTTGATTGGACACAAACATTCTCAATTAAAGTTCAAAATTTCAAGGCTCAATCAGAATTGCCTAATTTAAGGAAAAAGAACCAGGGGAAAACAATTCAAATTCATTTTCTTTTCCTTGGTGTTAATTATTGGTCCATCAGTAAAATAAACACAATTCACCTTCAACTATTCAACATTTTCATCTAACATGTTCTAAGTCTTATACAGAGGTTAAGTATTTAGGTACATAATAAAGAACATAAAATCAGTTCAAAGACAAAGGTAGGGGCTAGCAAGATGGCTCAGTGGGTAGAGGCACTTGCTGAGCAAGCCTGACCACCTGAGTTTGATCCCCAAGGCTAAGGTGCAAAATTCTCTCCTTCTCAATGGTGTAAGGAGAGAACCAACCCATGCAAGTTGTCCTCTGACCTCCAGATGCACACTATGGCATGTTCATCCACACACAGGCACAAACACATGCACACATAACCCACAAATAAGATGTGATAAAAATTTAAAGACGAAGACAAAGGTAAATAATTCTTAAAAAAACAAAAAAATTTTTAACAAAGCCTATTTCTAAGTAGCTGTACTTCAATAAAACTGAAATAATGCTAATCATCTTAATACCCCCTTCCCCATAAGCACTCTCCCATAGCCCCCCCCACTGGAATTCATGCATTCTGTCATTTATGTTAAGACCTACTGAGTCAAGTTAGTGTCCCCAGATGTCTCTCACCATATAGTCATGTACCTCCTCCCCTGCCTGGCTCTGACAATCTTTTCACCCCCTAATGAAACCAGCAATGCAGCCGTTCTCATCCTCCTTTCAAAGATTTGTTTTATTTTATGTAAATGTCTGTGGAAGTCTGCGTGAGTGTATGCCATGTGTGTGTGGGTGCCTGAGGAGGTCAAAAGAGGACATCCAATTTCCTAGAGCTGGAGTCACAGGTGGTTCTAAGCTGCCCAACTTGGAAGCTGGGAACTGAACTCAGGTCCTATGGAAGAGGTACAAATGCTCTTAATTGCTGATTCATCTCTCCAGAACCCCTCCCCCGCATCCTTCTTCTATGAGATGAAAAAATAAGAGGGAAATAAACCAAATATTGATGTCACACAGATTATCATTAAAAAATTCCTCAGAATACTTATTTCTCTGAGTCTTTTCTTTCGGAGGGGCTACATTTTAAGACAGGGTCTCTGTCCAGGTTGGCCTGGAATTTACTATGTAGCCCAGGCTAGCCTCAGACTCATAGTGATCATCCTGTCTCAGTTTCCTCAGTGCTGGAATTTCAGGAATGAGCCATCATGCCTGGCCTGGGAAGTCTTAAATTACAGTTTTAAAAATCCAACTTACACCTCTCTCTGTCTCAAAATAAGTACCAAACCTGCTTAGCCTCTGAGATGAGATGCTACGCATTCACAATGGTATGAACGTTGACACACTCTATGTCTGTGAATGGATCTGGGGATGGGGGAAAATGCTAATAAGATCATCAGGTTCATATAAATATTTGTCAACCTAATTCTGAAGCCACCCAGGTAAGTCTAACCAAGAAGACTGAGGTTCAATCAGATGTCAACTTAAAACCCACTAAACCATTAGTGCAAATGGGTCATAGATTATGGAAGAATGACTCAGCAGTATATTTGAAACACTCAGCAAGAGGAGAAACATAACCTAACAAAAAGTAGAGCAGCAAATACTGAGGGTTTCCTCTTCAGATTTCCTGGCTTTTTCTGCAATGATGAGACTGAAGCATTTTCATGTGAATAGATGTTTACACTGATCAGTTTAATATCCATGAGAGAAATACTTTTAAAATAGCATAGATTACAACATATATGATTAGTAGAGTTTTTCACTTTCCAGCATGTTTTTAAAATATTATATATCGATTATAATATGAGAGAAATATATTCTCACTCTAACCCATTATCTGAATTTTCTAGTAATGATTTTTTTTCAATTCATGTGAAATATAATTAAGAATGTCCTTAGCAAAAACAGCTTCTTGTTTGTTTTACAAGTGCCTAATTATTTTACAAGTGACTGAATTAAAGAAAAATTATTAAAAAGATAAGCAGGAAGTCCTCTTGAAGAGGACTCAGGTTCCATTTCCAGCATCCATATGGAAGCTCACAGCTGTCTGTAATCTGTTTCAGGAGATCTGACACCCTATTCTGGCCTCTGTGAACACCAGGCACACACACAGTGCACATACATACGTACAGGCAAACACACAAAATAAAAATAAATCTTTTTGTTGGGTGTTGTAGCACATACCTTTAAATCCCTGCAATCCAGAGGCAAGAGTCGTGTGGATCTCAAGACATTGAGGCCAATCTGGTCTACACAGCAAGTTCCAGGCCAGCTGGGACTATAGGAAGACCCTATTTTAAAAATAAATAAATAACTGTATTTTTTTTTAAAAAGATAATCTCAGGCTTGGCATGGTGATGCACGCGTTTTAATAGTAGCACTCGGGAGACAGATGCAGACAGATATCTGTGAGACTGAGGCCAGCCTGGGCTACACAGTGAGACCCTGTCTGAAAAATAAAGATTTAATGTCACATTATACTGCCAGAACTAAGACCTAGTTATGATGATATTAAGCCTAAGAAAACCATTAGTTATTCTTATACTAATAAAGTCAGACATTTCTGCTCTTGAACTAATAGTTTAAAGGAAAGTCAGCAGAAACTTCTAACCTAAATGATGCAATATAAATAATACTGTCTAAGGATTATCATAGGAAAAGATGCCTTTTTATGTCTTCTGAAATAAATCTATAACTAGTCTCACAGAAGTGGTCTAAATAGACCACTCACTTCCGACATGATGATCATCATATAGATGACAACCTAGCAGACGAAATGCTGTTTTGTTCATTGAGGTAATTTAGATTCAGTGCCCAATCCTTCAGAAACTACATGGGTTTTCCCCTCTCACTTTGCTCTCTGTTAAGATATGGAAATTGGAAACTTCTCTCATAATGAAATTCACAATATATAGTTGTTTTTTAACTATGTATTCTAGGATTTTCATTCTCTTTTTAAAAGAATTTTATTACATTTATTATGTGTTCACATGTACGTGCCTGCATGCCTGTGTCCCAGAGGACAACTTGTAGAAGTCAGTTCTTCCATGATGTAGGTTCTGGCAGGATCTGAACTCAGGTTGTCAGGCTTGGTGACAGGTGCCTTCCCTGTTGAGCCATCTCGCTGGCCCAGGATTCTCATTTTCTTCATCATGAAATCTCACATTATGAACAGACTTTAATTCTATCAAATGTGCAAATGCAAAGGTGTGATACAGAACTCCCTCTTTTAACATAATCTTTGAAGCTTTTCACAACATTGTAAAACTATAACCTAGGACAGACTTACAAATAAATTATGAAAATCTATAGATTCAAAGAATCTTTCCTATGTATATAACAATTTTTTTGCTAAAAGATACAAGGTGCTCTTAAACCTATTTTTAAAACTTTCTAAGAGTTTTTAAATGTCTCCTACCTGAATTTCTCTACTCCTTTTTATAAATGAGGAAATAGGCCTAAAATTTTAAGTTATTCAAAGAGAAGACTGACAAATCATTCAAGCATCATATCCTCTACAAAAATTTTCTTATTTTTCTCTTGCTAGGTGGTCACTGTCTTTAGATTTCTCACTTAACACATTCATTCAACAACTAATGACCACTTTCTATGTGTTGGTATACTGAACTATACAGAGGATAGTGGAGTGAACAAGTCATTTGTGACTTCTGCCTCATCTACAATTACAGAGCTGTGGTCTAGATTTAATCATTTGTCATCTACTGAGAGAAAGCTCCATGAGGTCACAGAATTCAAGTGCCTGTGAATAATAATAACCGCAACAAAACAAAAACAATGTATGGACATTTCCATAGATTGTTATTCAATCCCTGTAGCAACCCTGTGAGGTATATACTATCACCCTCACTTTATAGGTTAAAAAACTGATGCTCAGAGATATTAAGTAACTTGCCCACATTCTTGTAGCTAGAAATACTATCACTACCACCAATTTTACATACACAAGAGAAAAGAATATTCATTTCACTATATTATTTCTGCAGTAGAGCACTGTTTAGCACTGAGAAAGTACACATCTGAAAATGGCTAAAACTTATGTATATAACTGCCGAAAGCAATCTGAGTATCTCAGAGACAATTCTACAAATAAAAACCACACACGCTGCACTTTACAATCAGTAATCCATGCAAAAGCCTTGTGAAGCAGTTATCATTCCTTCTATAAAGAAGAAGAAAATGGCTGCATTGTGACCAAAGGTTACCAGACCAGATCTTAGGGGGCTGCCTTACAAGCCACAAAGCCACGGAACCATATGTTCATGGAAAACTACATACTGAGAGAGGCAGAAAGGCTGAAATAAAAAAAACCCACAAATATGTAAAATAGCAGTGATATAATGGCTAGTGGCATACTATAGTAGAGGTAGAGACCTCTATAACTAAATTAATAACATTATTTCATTTAATAAGCAGTAAAGTCTACATATGGTTCAATGGTAATATTTCCTTCCTAGACTGACATATACCAAAATACTCTAAACACGAGGTCAGAAGCCTGAGTTACAGATTCAATACTGTTTGTGTATGTATTGTTATTGTTGTTGTTTGCTTTGAGACAGGGTCTCACATAGCCCAGGTTGGCCTCAAATTCATTATGTAGCTGACGCTAGCCTTGAACTCCAGATCCCTCTGCCTGTACCTCCCCAGTACAAGGATTACAGGTATGCCCTCAGCATGCCTGGAATATAGTATATTTGAGATAATGAACTATGGGGGGGGGGGGAGAAGAGGACGAGGAGGAGGAGGAGGAGGAGGAGGAGGAGGAAGAGGGTGGGAGAAAAAGAATGAACACGAGAATGACTCACTTGACTGTAAATAAAACAGTCACAATAATAGTTATAAAGCCAAAAAGGTGTATTTTAAGAAATTGCAAAAATTTGGCAAAGAACACAATAATAGATACAAGAAGCTGAAATGAAATAATGTGTACTTAGATACAAAACATATTTTGGCTTAAGTACAATAAGGCAATCATTTTATTGTGAATGGATGTGAAGAACTAAAAAAGCATAAGAACAAACTTAGAAGGTGGGGGCAAAGAGGATGAGAGGGAAAAGAGAATGAGAAATGGGAAGCACGCTAGTGTCATAAGGTGGACAGAATTCTTTGACATGAGAAAAAATTAAGTTCCCTATAGTGGAAGAATTACAAAAACAGTGTGATAAGTACCAAGAAATTAAATATTTAAAAGATCAAAAAATTGACTTTGTCTTTTAATGAAAGGCTTCCATTTTAGTGACAGCCATGTATAAGCTAGGGAATGCAAATGGCATCATTTTAGGAAAATCCAATTATTTTTACCTAAAAGCCAAAAATCAAACTCTACAAAACACAACTACAGTGACAAAGAAATTTACTTCTTTGTTCTAAATATGCAGATTTTGAGATAGATTTACATAGTTTAAAATTACCAAAACCCACAGAAATAAAATCAGAACCTAGCTTTTCAGACATACCACAAACTGAGTATTAAACATTCCATTCATTTTGATAGGTGCTTTAAATTTCCTGTGTTATAGCAATGTCTTTCCTCAGCCTTCAAACAGGATTGGCATTTCACATTATTAATCTTCCCTACTTTGAACTTCTGTGTCAGCCTGCTATCCTGATTCTCCTGAGTTACACTATAAACCACAAGACTCCTCCCCATTCTCAGTCAACCTGCAAGAACTCATTCATTCATGTTTTATCTTCCACACAAATGACTCCTAAATTAGCACTGTCATTTCATATCTCTTCCTTTAAATTTCACAAATCTCTGGTCTGATGTTTCCACAGCTATCCATTTAGGAATAGCTTATACTTATTCCAAAGCCAAAGTATCAATTCATATCATGAATACTAGACAGCAAAGAGCTAGAGATAGCTGTACCAATGGATATGGAAAGATCACCAAATAAACTATTTTAATGGAAAATGAATATTTCAGTATAGTATACAAATATGATCCCATAGTTTTAAAGATTTAGTTATTATTTGTACATGTAGTTGCATGCCTACCTGAGTTTATGTGTACCAAGTGAATGTAGGAGCCTACACAGGCCAGATGAGGGGGACAGATCCCCTGGACCTGGAGTTACAGGTAGTCAGGTGGTGAGAACCACATGGTTGTTGAGAACCAAGCCTGGGTTCCCTGTAAGAGCAGTAAGTGCTCATTATTTTATTTATTATTTATTGTATGTATATGAATGTATTGCCTGCATATATACTTACACGGGTGTGTAAGTGCAACCGTGTTGTGCAATGCTCCGAAGGTCAGAAGAGAGTTGTTAGTTGTCATATGGGTGCTGGGAATAGAACCCAGGTCCTCTACAAGAGCAGCCAGGGCCCTTAACTGCTGAGCCATTTCTCCAGTTTCAGGATTCCAGTTTTCAAAAACAAATAACTTCCAGAAAGAGATACAAGAAATTGAACAATGGTTACCTCTGGAGCACGGGGATACAGAAAACTGGAGAATGAAGAAACACTATTTACCTTTGCAGCACATATATTTTTAAATTTACAATGTGCATCATTATTTTTATAATTTGCTTTAAACTATAAAGACTAGTTGCAACTGGAGATAATATTAGGTAAAATAATCCGAGTGCAGAAAGGCAAATACCATATATTTATTTTTCATTTGTGAGTCCTAGAATTCTTTACAAATGCATAAAATAGAAGGGGATAGCATAAAATAGAAGGGGATATGAAAGCAGAAGCAAGACTAAAGGAATGGAGGAGACTAGCAAGGAAAGAAAAGAGGGAGGGGATACTAAAGCAGTGAGACAGTATGGTGAATATGGTCAAAGTGAAAGAAACTGTCAGTATGCAACATAACAGAATATATAATGAATATATGCCAATAAAAATTAACTATTACAATAAAACTAGTTAAACTATAAAAATGTATTAAATCTCAAAACTGAAAAACATTAGTTCTAAGTCAATGCAACTTTAGAAATATCTACCCATAGGGCTTAAGAAATGTCTCAGTGGATAAAGTGCTAGCACCCATTAAAAAAAAACCTGGAATGGCAGTGCATGTCTGTAACTCCAGCACTGGAGATTTGGAGACAGATGCTGGTCAGTTATTCTAGACAAACTGACAAGCTCCAGGTTTAGTGAGAGACTGTTTAAAAAAAAAAGAGTGCGATCAAGATAGATACTTTAAGTTGACTTCTAGCTTTTACATGTACAGATTGAAAGCACACACACATACACACAGACAGACAGACACACACAGAATGAGAGACAGAGGGGGTGTTGGGGAAGGGTGGGAGAGCAGGAGGGAAGAGAGGAGGATTGGGAGAGGAATATCTACTCGGCATAGGAAGTCAGAGAGATCTTCCTTAGACTAACTGAACTCCATAATCAATAAAATGGTATTAACCCCAGAAAAGAAAGGAAGGGGCAAGTTCTGCAGCACCTTGAACCCCAGTAGCATAAATCCATATTTGATAGTTCCCAAATCTGTACTGTTAATTGCAGCTAAGAAATAAGCTCTAAAATGTGAAAGAGGCTTAGTGGCTGCTAACAGGTATTTGCTTTGCAGTGGTAACTATGTCTTTTGACTAAAGGTGTAGTGCTGGCAACCAGCTGAGACACTTAAAAGAGTCAGAAGCTTCAGTGTAGCTTCTGATAGCATGGTCTTCAAAGTCAGAATAAAACAATTCACAGGACATAAGAATAACTAACTACCTATGAAACCATCCCATTCCACCCCCAACAAATGCCTATCTCTGACAACCTCACTACGTCTGGCATGCCAACTTAGGTATAATTAGTCTCTTGTCTTTTGAAGTAGGAGAATTGGAAGAAACAATTTGAGGAGTAAAATTGGATGGAGAACATTTCAAAATTAATTACATTTTGGACAGATGGCCAAGGTTCCATATTTCCACTGCTAAAAAATATATAGATTTATCAGTTAGTTTGGTAACAAATGCCAATATTTCATTAAAGAGCAAGAGGAAAAAAATCAATACAGAATCAAAGAATGAATAATATACAGAACCTCTACTGAAGAGGTAGAAATGTAACTGGAAAGTCAAGCAATCAAAATTTATAGTAATCAGTTTTTGAAATGAAAATGAGTCTTATTTCAAAGAAATCCAATACAGTATTTTCACAACCTGAATCACCAGCAAAATTTAGCAAAAGCAATAAACTTTAGAAGCAGCCAGAATCCCATGTGATCTTGGCCAGATTACTCCTTACCACCTCTTTTTAAGAACTCCCTGTAGTCCCAGCTCGCCTGGAACTCCCTATATAGACTAGGCTGGCCCTGATCTCCCAGAGATCCACTGCCTGCTTCTGCCTCCCAAGTGCTGTGACTAAAGGTGTACATCACCACACCCAGTCAAACATTTTTAAATATCAAAGTTCCTTTAAACAGGGTGGGGCATGTCAGTCCAGGCCTTTAATCCCAGCACTAGGGAGGCAACAGAACTTTTGGGTGGAAAGATGGCTCAGCACTGAAGAGTGCATACAGTTCTAGAAGAATGAAGTGCAGTTCCCAGCTCCCACATCAGGTGGCTCACAGTCACCTGTAACTCTAGCTCCAGTGGATCCAATGCCCACTTTCAGCCTCCTCCTTGGGCACGGGCACAGGCACGGGAGGGGGCACGTGTGCACTCACAAACATTAAAAATAAAAATAAATCATGTTTAAAGTTCTTTTAAACACAGTGGTCCCATTATATTTAAGGTTATGAGAACACTTAAAAACTCAATATTTCAAGCACAATCTCAAAATAATGTGTATTTCTATAGTTTAAAGAGCACAGCTGTACCTAGAGATGGAATAACTTTCACTGTAAGGGGACTATCTAGGAACACAATTTAAGGGACATTAGAAAATTACTCCATTGAGTAAAGCTTGTATATACAAGAGAAAAAAGCAAGAAGCTGAACTGTCTATGTTAATTTGCATACAAAGCTTGTCACTGTTATGGAAGAGTCCACAGGAAACATTTATTTAGGAAGAACATTTGCAAATGACAACTCCTAAAGCAATCCATTAAAATCAACATAAAGACTCACTCAGAAAAGAGCTCCACTTTCTCCCTAAGAGGGCCCCAGAATCAAACTCATCAGAAATTGACCTTGCTTCCTTCCTCCCAAGGAGGTCTGCTTCCCCCAGGTTGTCTTCTGTGGAAATGGCAGCTGAATCCAAAGGCTTGGGTGATCTGAATTCTCAGAAATACAGCTGGTGACTGTGTTTCTTTCATTGGCTGTCGCTGATGTGCTCATGCACTCCTGCTACTTGCTTCTGGAAAATTCTCAGTTCATTCCAACTTGCACTTGACCTTCTTCTAGCATTAACAGCTAGTTTACCTACAATGTCGACTTAAAATTTCCAGGAAGAGTCTTCAGTGTGATGTAAAGTTCCCCCTAAGGTACTTGAATCCCAAGTCACCAAACCAATCAATATATGTGAAATGCAAAGTGATTAGAAAAAATTAGTATAATTGAATTTTTATTTATGCTAAATTACATATTTTAAATGTTATTGATCCAATATTTACATAAAGGCTACATTTAACTCAGTTCTTTGGCAAAGTGCATGACTGTAGCGACAAGTATGGAATTTAAAGTGCATAAGTAATGTAACCATTCTCTTTTAATAAGGCGTATGTGCAAACAATCCATACTAAACTGATGAATTTCTTATTAAATTAAGCCATTATTGTGGAAAGCCATCAACTGTTACTGAAGCAATCCTTGTTTTGCGTTGTTCCTAACATCAGACAATCACCATTAGATGAGTGTCATAAATCAATGTGAATCTTAAAGGGCCCATGAAATCAAAGCCAAACACAGGCTGAAACTAAATTCTTACTTACCCACCAGGTTCAGAAACACAAGTGCATAGAAGATAAAACACATGTTTTGGTCTGGCAGATTAAATGACTTCCAAAACACAATTATTCTACTTTGTAAAAATTGTAATCCCCTGAAAAGCCAGTCCCAGAATGCTACATATATCACCTAAGTTTTAAAACAATGCCTCCGATCACAGCTTCACATTAGATTCATTTTGCTTAAAAATATACCTGTGACATGTCCCAGAGATCTTGACTTCATTGCTCTGTCACTACCCTGGCATTGATTGCTTTTAAAAACTCCCCTGGTAATTCTAATATATAGCCAGGTAGAGCACCGCTACTGTAAGCTAATTCAGCCTTTTGGAACAACAATTGCTCCAAGGTTGATAAATGTGCTTTTTGCCTTTTAATGAAATTTTACTAAAACTACTTAATTTATTCTACAGTTAATGAGTGACTATTGCATTACAGGCAGTACATTCAACAATGGAGAAAGATGTGTGTGATACATTCCCCTGCCCTCAAGAAGCTCCCTATTAGCTAGGTAGAGAGACCATAAATAAGTAACTGTAATTAAATATAAGTCTTCTCAGGGTGTAAGCAAATACAGCATGCTTCTCAAACTTGCATGTCATCCCTGAGCAAGGGTCAGGCCGCACCATTCCAATTTTAGTATACGTCTTACCAGAGCAGGAAAGGCAGAAGTTACAGGTTACTTGGGCAGCATAAATACCAGGGCAAATATTCAGTCTACAAAAGGTGAAAATGGATTCTCTATCACAGATAGTGTTCTTCCAGGAAGTTGATGCTTTTCTATGTTTTATTTTGAATGAATTGTCTTAAAATTTCCTTCATATACTGAGTGCATATTTACGTACAAACTATAAATCTGCAAAAGCTACAGTAAGTAGTCATGACACAAAATGAGTCATCAACATTTATTTGCACAATACTTTTTTCTTTCCAATAATTGCTACATTTAATAAGACAAGAAGTTTGGGGGCTAGCTGGGTGTGGTGATATAACTTTATCCCCACCACTTAGAAGGTAGAGGCAGTTGGATCTCTGAGAGTTCAAGGCCAGCCTGGGCTACATAGACTCTTCTGTTTTATAAAAAATAGAAGTTTGGGGACTATGTATGATTAGACATTTATTTCAGTAATTTGAAAGATGTTACATGAAAAATGTTATGAAAGCAACAGTAATTCAAGAGTTTCTGCAAGACTTTCAAAAATTAGAGGGGAAAACACACACACACACACACACACACACACACACACACAGAGGAATAAGTTTTGCTTTTTCAAAAAAGGAAATGGCATCCCCCTGATCTTCATAATTAAGATACATGATTCTCTCAAAGACAGCTGTAACAAAAGCAAAGGCAGCAACAACGACAAAGAACATACGTTCCAAACAGCGATCTATTTTGTACCTCCCAATTACCTCAAGTCGTGTTCTTAACCACAGAAAACACATTTAAAAGAGTGTCTAAATTAAACTGAAATTTTCCTTTACACCACCAAGTAAAGTCTAGTTCGTAGTGGATGCGTGAGTACATAGATGGATGGGTAGGTAGGGGAGTGAGTGGGTGGCCAATTAGTCTTGAAAAGTGAAATCTATTTTAAAGAGTCTTACTGAAAATTTAAATCTATTAAGGCATTGTGGTGAAAAACAATTTGTGATACTTATTTGAGGCAAAGGAAAATTGAAATTCCATAGAGTGTGGCTGGAAATCAACAAAAAGATTTTCAGTACAAACGACGATCCGTAAGGCCTTTCTGTTTAAACCCATAATTGAACAATTTCTAAGTTAGAATGTACGATGTCAAGGTCCCTGCAAGAAAATCTCAAACGAATTTCAATTTCAGGATCAATATATACTGAGACAATTTACCGGAGAAACCTTCAACCTTTACACACAGGGTGAAGAATACCATCATTACATTCTTTAACACTAAGGCTACCTTGGATTCGTTATTTCAAGAAATGGCATTTAATAAATGACACTGACCAAGTCAGATTTTGTAGAATATGAATGAGATTTCACAGTTCACAGTAGTGAGGGCAGCCCCACTCAATACCTATCATCTCAAAATTAGCTTGCCTCTCCTTCCTGCAAAACAGCTGCAAAACAGCAGATTAATTTAATTCTGCCAAGGGTGTTTTCTGAAAATATTCTACCAGTTTAAAGTCA
Source organism: Eospalax fontanierii (assembly GCA_035773235.1). Taxonomy (NCBI): domain Eukaryota; kingdom Metazoa; phylum Chordata; class Mammalia; order Rodentia; family Spalacidae; genus Eospalax; species Eospalax fontanierii. The sequence continues at coordinate 40,423,570 of CM069525.1, forward strand.
GCAGAATACAGACTGCTAACATGATGCTGACCATTTTTCGAAATCAGAAGAGGCCACACACTGTCACCCTTTCAGCTCTTAAGGAATTAGAACTAGTTACCAAATTGATTCAATGATGGCTATTTTCCATCATCACAGCATAATTAACATCTTAATCTCACATTTTCCAATTATGAACTGCTGGCTCATTTACAACAGCTATAACTAAGATGCAACAAACATCACTCACTCACACATGGTCATTTAGGCAGTTTTGGGGAGTCATCTATTTTACCTTCTCTGTGTGCTCCTAACAACGAAGAAACCAAGGAGACTGGGTATTTTTTTTCTCTCTAGAATTGTGACAATTAAGCCCTTGAAATGTGGCTAGTTCAACTGAGTGACTGAATTTTGGATTTTGTTTAAGCTTAATTAATTAAAATGAAATTTTAGAGAGTAAATTCAGTTACTGGAAAACTTTTATGTGTGTTTGGAATAACTTGGGTATGTGAATCTACTTTTGCAAATGCAAATTTTATGACACCTAAATACAGATCAAGCACTTCTGATGAAAATTTTGTTTAGCATCAGAATTTAGATGTGCTGTTAGTATAAAACACACACAGGATCTCAATGACTTGGGAGGAAAAGATGCACAATGTCTTAATAATTTTCATGCTGAAATGATTAAATCTGGGTCTACTGTATCAAATAAATATTTTACTAGAATTAACTGCACCTTTTTTGCTTTGAATCTTCTGAATGAGGCTACTAGAAAATTATAAATTACATGTGGCTCTCATCATCCGGCTTTTGAACAGCGCTGCTCTAGGGCACTTCCACAACGACTTTAACAGACACATTTGAACATCCTCCTCCTAACAGATCCGCTGGCCACTGAACAATAGGGGCAAGGAGTAACATGTCCTCTAAGCATCTGGATCTGAGTAAAGAGAGTGGCAAGCTCTGCTCACAATTTCACCATGTGAGAACAACCCCGAAACACCTCAATATGGAAGAAGAACGAGTTATCATCAGCACTCAAAAAAATTGAAACTGAGTATACTGCAGACAACTTAAAAAGAGGTAGAGCCAACTGCTCTGTCTTGGTTTCATTTCCCAACTGTGGACCTTAAAATAGACAATAAAGCACCGCTTCCAAAAAGAGGTAAAATATTCCTACAGTAGCTATCTAACAAGCCCTATTAAATAAGCAAAAACTGCTCTTAGATCTTATCTCAACTTCCAATGCCACAGAAATCACGCAGAGCTAAGAAAGCAACTTCAGATTGCCAGCATTTCCCTCACAAGCAAATTAGCAGGATTGTGCACTTGGAATATTGTTTGACAAGAATGAAAAGGAAACAATTCAAAACAGATTTCAGGACTGGACAATTAGATGAGGAACTGCAGATTTAATTCTCAATCAGTACTGTGATTAATCTGATTCCCTGCTTTTCCCTAGTGTAATTATACAAGCCAGATGAAAGGATGAGCATTTGGACTGTCAGTTTTATATTCTAGACCAGCCCGGTGACTCAAAGCAGACGGCTCTACCACGCTAACCACCATCCCAACAACCGTGGAAGGGAGCCTCCAGCACTGATTGAACAGTCATTGCATAACGAGGCATTAAGAATTCGGGTGTCCCTAACTCTTTCTACGTTCGTCTACACCCGGTGAAGAATTTGCTGAAACCAGACGCACCCGTCTTCAATGACCCTCTTCAATCCGGGCACGGGATGAACACAAAGGCATCTGTCTAATATCCTGGCACAATAGACACACACCCCACAATTAAAAACCCTGGACGCGCGCTCGCTCTCTCCACACAAGCACACGAAATGTAGGCTGCTCTTTTCGTAAAAGGTCTGTGGTACAGGCAAGGTAACAATAAGCCCAACTGTTCCCGGGAAGCAAGTATAAAATCGGGTCCTGCCACGTCCCTGTGCAACCGTCAGACAAAATGCAGGCAGCCCGCTCCACGCCTTAAGGGGTGCCGACTCCGGCTCTCTGGCCTCAAAGAATCGCTGAGAGGCCCCCAGACCCCTTCCTGGCAGGAGATCCAGGTACACGTCTATAAATACTCCAGGGTGAAGAGGACGAGGGAGGCAGAGGGGAGGGCGGGCGGGCAGGGGGCAGGCCCGGAGCGGGTGCGGGAGGCCCCGGGCATCACTGAAATGCATTTTTCCACACTCCCGCTCCCTCGCGTGGAGACTCACTTGCCGATCACCTCGCACAGCTCGTACACATCCTCGAACAGCACGTCGTCGTCGGCCATGGTCCGGAGGGGACAGCGGCCGCAGCGTGGAGGGTTCCGAAAACGGGGGTGGGGGCGCCCAAGAGCTCAGTGCCCGCCCCGGGGCTGTCCTCTCCTCAGGACCCGCGAGCCCTCGGTGCAGAGGACGCTCGACTGGGGCCGCGAGGCCCTGAGACTGCAGCGCCTTCCTCTGCGGGCTACCGCCCCGGCGCGGGCGGCGGGGCCGGGGCGTGGGAGCGAGGGCGGCCCGGGCCCGGCGCCGCCCGCCCGCCCGCCGCTCCTCGCGCTGCTGCTGGGGCCGCGCTGCCCGGCGTGCGGACCCTCGGGGACCGCGAGGCGCCGCACTCTCCGCTCGTCAGCCCGCGCGGGCCACGAGGCCGCGACCGCTCCCTCTGCCGAGACCGGCTCCGGCGCGGCGCGGGGCAGCTCGGGCTACAGGGGGGGCCGCGACAGCACCATAGAGGGAGGATCGTCGCGAAGGGAGGTGGTGGCGGCGGATCGGCGCTGGGGACCAGGAGGCGGCGGCAGAGACGCTCCCTCCTCCTTCTCCTCCTCCCGCCGCCGCCGCCCGCCCGACTGTGGGAGGGGGCTTCGCGGGACGAGCGCTCAGTACGGGCTGGAGCCGCGACCGCCGCCTTCGGCTCCTCCCCTCAGCTTCAGCAGCCGCCCGGCTCCGGAGCCCGGCGCACCCGCCTCGCGCAGACTGGCCCTCCTCCCGCTTTGGCCCGCGCGGCAGCCAGACCCGCAGGCCCCGCCCACTCCAGCCCTTTGGGAGGCGGTGACCAAGAAAGTGGGGGTGCGCTCTGAGCGGCGCATGCGCGCGGGGCCGGCTACGTCAGGAAGAACGGGCGGGCGCGGGGAATCTAGAGGGCGCGGGGGGTTGGCGAACGGGGCGCGCGGGCTGCAGCTGCTGAGGTGGGGCTGGTCGAGGTCGTCGCCTCCGCTTGCAGTCCGTGACCAAGTGGAGAAAAGGGGCCCTGGACAAAAGGTCCAGGGCAGCGTGCACGTTCTTGGACGAGATGCTCAGGCACTCTGGCAGTGCTCCCCCTTCTTTTGTAACCGCAGGAAGCTAGCCCCAGTTTTTTGCTGGAAAAAAGGCAGGGAAAGGGTGCGAATGAATGGGAAAGCTGGAGAGGAGGTGGAGAGATTGTCACTCAAGACAGTGTTTAGTGGCGAATGGTTTAAGTACCACCTTGTCATTCCTTAAAGAAGACAAGGGTGCGGGGGAGGGTCGTCCAAAGAAAGGACCAAACAAAAACTGTCAAGGAAGGTGTGCAACAACAAACGGTGAACTAGAGAGAGAGCTTCTTTTGCGCTCTGTTCCAAACTCAGCAAATATCTATGCAGCGTCTACTCGCTAGACACAACCTAGAGACGGGACAGGAAGCCAGTAACATAAGGAGACTTAAAATTCATTGAATATTGTCTCCCCAGTCCCCGCTTTGTTCACTATACTCCCTGTAAATGTTGAACTTATTGGGATAAAAATGCAACTAGAAGGAATGGATGCACAGGGTCAGTCAGAAAGTGAGGTTGTGGGTGTTGGCGCTGTGCTAGGTTATATTCAATATGAAGATTTCTGTTCAACTGAGCATGTGCAGAATGAGCCAACGCCATCAGACAGGTATTTGCCTCAGTTGAAGATCAATAAAAAAAAGTCTTTGTTCATTCATACAGCAGAAGTGTCCAATTAGTTCATAAGTCAGCTTCCGGAAATCATCTGTTAAAATTCTTGGTGCGGTGTTTTTTTAAAGTAGCATTTACTAAAGTGGAGGGGGCGGGGTAAAGACTCAAGGCTATTTCCTTTTCAGAAACGTTCTGCACAAATCCTTGATCACTCCCTCAAGAGGCTAAGAGATTTGCCTATTAAGCATTTGAGAACTAAATCTCCTTTTTTCTTTTCTTTTTTTTTAAAGTCAAAATCAGAGGAAAATATAATTACACAAGTTGTTTTTATCCTTTCCTGAAGAATCTGTATTTTCTTTGAGGATACAACATGACATGTCTACCTCCCACATAATAAGGCATCACTCATTCTGCCCTGAAGTGCACAGAAATCCTCACAAGTTACCTTTGATTCCTTTCTCCAGTCCAAATCTGAGCTATGCCAAGGCTTGTCTACCCTATTTTGGAGTTGACTTTTCATGGGAGTTATGCTCAGAAGAAAATGCAGGTGGGAAAAAGGTTAACTGCAGATATAGAAATGGTCTCCATTCCTGGAATCACAGCTGAGTTCAATATGGAAAGAGCGCTAAGGAGGTAGGTCTCCTCCATCTTCATCTGCAGATGTGGAGGGTGTATGCGATAGTTGCTCTCCAAGAGCTGTCTCATGACTCCACTATTGGAAGCAATTCTAAGTTTGACGTGGCATTATATTAATCTTTTCTGGAGAGTTGGTCCCGAGATTCATTAAGTTAATCACTACAGCCCCTAGCCACACTGACTGGTCTAACTTTATTAGCACTTGATATTTCCTCATCAGTCCTTGAAAGGATTGAGGTCTTCCAATTAGAACAAAGTTCCAGACTTTCCCTCCAACCCAAAGTTATGTTTCCTAGCCCCTAGTATGAAATTTAGTCACCTAGAAGGTTTTTAGCAGTCTATATGCCTGGTCTGTATATTGAGTTTCAGGCCAGTTGGGGCTACTTTGAGACCCTGTCTCAAAAAAAAAAAAAAAAAAAAAAAAAAAAAAGAGAAAAAAGAAAAAAAAGATTTATAGTATTTGTGTTTCTGTGTGCACACGTGTGTGAGAGTACCCAAAGAGGCTCAAAGGGGGTGTTGGATCCCTTGCAGCTGGAGTTCTAGGCTTTTGTGAGCCAGCTGATGTGGATGATGGGATCTGAAATCCTGTCCTCTGACAGAGCAATAAACACTCTTACCCTCTGAGCAATCTTCCCAACCCTGAAATTCTACTTTTAAGTAGTTCTTCTTTTGTACTTGGTGCACGCTGTTTTCTCCCTCCATTACTTAAAAAAGGTAGAAATACCTCTAGTATTCAGTTTAAATTCTTTCTGATCTCTTTTTACCATTTTTGTGTGTCCAGTTCCAGTTTCAGCACAGTTTTCTTTCCAAAGTCCATTCTTGTGACTTCAGAGGACTTTCTACAAGCTGCTGGAATCATTTTGCAATGTGGCAATCCTGGGAGTTTAGGTCTTCCCTATCCAGTTATTAACTATGAGCCAATAGTACAAGAATGTGGAAGACCAGTTCCCTGACTAAGAAAGAGGGGTCCAGTCCTTTCACTTGGGAACTCCCCTGCGGGACTGAGCTGAGGGTGCCTTTTTGCAGGCCTTTGGCTCCCTCTCCTTTGCTTTCTTAATTCTCTCTTTTGCTGTTTTTTTTTTTTTTCCTCCCGGGAGTATTTTCTTAATAAATCACTTGCTCATGGTTTAAAAATAATGTGGGTTCCTGAACCTTACTTAAGACCTAACAAATCTGACTCTACTGGAGTTGTCTCAGAGATCTATATTTTTGTAAACTCCCCTAAGTGAGTCTTGTATACCTAAAAATGAAGAACTTCAGCTCTAACATGGGCCTGAACAACTATCTGGACAAAAAAAAGCCAAGGCTGACATCACCAGTAGGGTGGAGAAGTGGTAAGAAATGCACAAGAGCACTCCAGGGAGCAATAGACAGCCAGAATACAAATGTGTTTGCCTCCCATTTTCTTTCAGTTCCAGTCCTGTTAACCCCCTGTTAAAGAGCCACTCTGCTCTTCTTCCTTTAATAGCCAGGAACAAGATGCTGGCAACTTTTTTTTTGACACTGGAAACAATACTGCCTTTGGAAATAACATAGAGTCAGTAAATACTGAATATTGCTATCACTTAAGAATTAACCCAAAAAAGCCAGGCGGTAGCTCAAACCTTTAATCCCAGCACCCAGGAGGCAGAGGCATGTGGCTAGTCTGGACCAAATAGTGAGTTTCAAGCTAGCCAGTGCTACATAGTGTGACCCTGTCTCAAACAACAGAAAAAATTAACCCAGATATATCTGTTCACTGAGCCACTTAGACTCACAAGTGCTTTCTGGCCTCTTAGAGCCTTCTCTGTGTTGCATGCTAATGAGAATTGCATTAGACAGAGTTAGTTATGAGTAACAGAAAATCCAAACCTGCTTAAAAAATACTAAGAATCTATTGGCTCACACAATTGAAAAGTTAAGATGAAAATTAGTATCACATGAAGTTTGATTCTGGACTCAAGTGAAGTCACAGATGAACCACTTTCCCACAGTCTCATTATTATGCCCTATGTGGTGTTAGCTTTATCTTTAGGGGCCACAAGATAGACCCTGGAGCTCCAGGCTCTCCCCTGCACTAGCAAAACATCTGCCATTGTTTCTGACTTCACCTCCTTATACATCTAGAACAAGAGAAAAGAATCATATTTATCAGGTCCTACACATGTTCAAGGAGTCCTTCTCTCTCAGTGGCCTGATATTGAAGCATATAACTATGCCTGAAACAGTTGTTATAGGCATGGAATGAGAGTCTCTAAATCATTTAACCAATCCGGCCCCACCCTTAAACTACAGATGCAAATAGAGCTAGGGAAAAATGAGAAAGGAAAACCAAGAGAAAGGCAGCGGTGTGAAGGCTCCCTGTTCTAGTTACCCAACACCAGCATTGGCTGTGTCTTAGCACTCTGCCTTATTCTCCAGTTCAGCTAGTCACTACATTCTGTCAACTTTCCTTTCAAAATTTCATTTAGATTCCTCCCCCGCTTTTTCATTTCTTGTCTCTACCCCAATCCACTGCTCCATCAACCCATACTTAGATGTTGCTGACTTTACTCACTGGGCTTCTACCATCAACTGCTTGTCCTGCCCCATTCACTGGGAAGGGATTGGAGGTCCAGTTGATGTTCATGAGAGAGAATTTTCAGCATCAAGATGAGACCTAGTGTATTGTAAGCATTCCAAAGGTATTTGCTGAATGGTGAATGAATGAATAGCATCAGAGCTCTCATTATTCCTGAGTCTCTTTTGTTTTTGTATATAGTCCTTTTTCTTCATCCCTTACACTGAGAAAGTTTCTGAATCGTGGTAAACACTCCATATGTAAATTTGGAGTGTTTGGAGGATTTTTTTCTACTAAATGAAAATAGTTTTATTAATCAGTCCCTGGTTAATGATGGTTCAACTTATGATTATTTGACTTGATCATTGTGCAAAAGTGACATGCATTCAGTAGGAACCATGCTTTGAATTTTGAATTTGGATCTTTTTCCAGGACAGCTGTAGGTGGTCTGATTTTCTTTAATGTTGGACAGTAGTAGCAACTTCAGCTCCCAGTCAGCGCTGTGATCATGAGGGAAACAACCAATGCTCTACATTGTGCTGTGTGGCTAAGCTGGGATGAGTGCAATATAGTATATTAAATGCATTTCTACTTATAAAATTTCTAACTTATGATGGGTTTATACATACATCATTCCATTGTAAGCTGAAGGTCATTTGTGTGTGTGCATGTGTGCATTCGTGTGTGTGTGTGTGTGTGTGTCTGTGTGTGTATTAGGTAGTCCTGGGGATGGAACCCAGTGCCTTATGAATGAATACTAGGCAAGGACTCTACCGCTGAGCCACACTCTCATACCAGTCTTTCATATCATTTTTTAAAATCAATGAATGCTAGTCTTGAACTCAGGATCCACCTGCCTCAACCTCCAGAAGACTGAAATTACAGGTATGTGACATCATAACTGGCTACTTCACATGTTTCTTGAATTGAATTAGAGAATTATTTACAGTTAGAAATAGAATTAGGAGCCTAAAGAAATAAAGTGATTGAATTCTTGAAAATGGAAATACATAACAGAAAGATCAATATTTTTACAGAGGAGACAGTCAACAACATCAGGGCTGAAGAGCTGTCAAAGAGAGCAGAAACTGTTTAAAAGGCCATTGGATTTTTCTACTAATTGAAAATAGTTTTATTAGTTATCTTTTGTCTAGGGAAACAAATCAAAAGCTCATACAGCATCAGAATTCTTCCTTCTTCTTAGCTGTAAGAGATTTCAAAGGTAAACATAGGGAATTAAATTTCCTCTTAGTTTCTTGTCTGTATATCCTAGTACTTTCTTTCCAGGCTGCCATTAAACTGTCACACACTGTAAAAACATGAGATGAGCTGCAATGCCTTCGATGTGTGACTTATATCTAGCCCAGGCCTAACTACATTCCAAAGAGTCATGTTAAGTCACCCAAGCTTCTCTAGAAAGGAGTATAATTTACTATGCTAAGTGCACTGTGGAAAAGGTCAAGTGATTAATAAGTCACCAATATGAAATACAAGCCTATCAACACTGGAAAGTTTAATCATTTACCCTCTGTGGGGTGTGGGTGAAGCAGATTCTTGCTGAGGGTCTTTTGTGGCAGTGTGAATCTGTAAAACTCTCCAGCAGGGATTTCCTTTTTATCATACTCATAAAATAATAGGTTTTACTTTTAAATAGAGGGATTTTTTTCCCCTAAAAATTCTTTATTCTCACAGAAGTAATCTACAATGTCAAGTTCTGTACTAATAGGATGTTTTCCATTTTGGTCAAGAGATAAAAAATACACAGACTGTTTGTGGCAGTTCTCGGGTCTGACAGGAATTTTTCAGTGATATTTTGCCTTCCGTGTCCTAATCAAATACCTCCCACTCAAGCCTGTTTACCCTGGTTTTTGCTTTTAAATTGTCTTGTAAATGGAGACAATTGCTAAGAAAGTAACCTTATAAAGACAATAGCAAAAAACAAACAGGGGGAAAATAGAGAGATTCTGATGATCTATAAAGAAATAACAGAAGGACCATTTATTGAGGGCTCATTATATGTGTCAGGTACTATGCAATGATATTGTGCATTCAGTCCACACCACCACCTGTGAGGTAGATATTATCATAGATATTATTATTGCCTTCATTTTACAGATGTGGAAACTGAGACTTGGAGAAAGGTTGAGTAATGTATAAGATCCTTAGATCCTACAACCAGAAAGAGATGGGATCAGTGTGGAAACAAGCTCTGCAGGTCTCAAAGTCTGAATCATCCCGTACTGTGTGGTTGGCTTTCTCTGAGGCAGCAGTAAGTTTGCCTTTTCAGATTAAGCAAAGTATGCCCCAGGCAAATGGTACAATTACTTGAATAACAACAATGACAGTTTCTGCTTTTGTAGTGTTTTTTAGTGCCAGGCATGGCCATGTGTTTTTCCAAGCATTTATTTGCTCATTTAATAATACTTTGTTGAGCCTTTATTACATACTAGTTACTGAAAATACAATAGTCAATTAAGTCAACTTAATTTTATTTTTTAAGCTTGAGGACCATTTTATTAGAGTTTTAGAGAAAAACCACCAGGTAGGCAGGATGTAAATCTTGGCAGCCGCCTGGGGACCATGATGGAGAAGAAGAGAGAAAGTCATGTCTTTTGAGTTAAGGTCAACAGTGAAGATCTGTATGGGGTGGGATTCAGGGAAACAGTGGGAAAACCCAGAGTGCCTAGGATTTTGATTGTTATTCAAAGAAGAGCTAGACAGGGGAAAGGAAAAGTTACATTTTTTATTTTAAAAATTTTACATTTATTTATTTTTAATAGAATTTCTGTGAATTTCATACAATGTATATTTTTATCATATTTAAATCCTCCCCTATCTGCACCCTTTACTATCCATGGCCTATAGAGTCAAAATTGTGCCTCCAAATGCCCTTTGGTGTGGGTTCACCCACTGGAGCCTGGTTAACCTAAGAGTTACATCCCTAAATGAGACTGATTCTCCCCCTCCCAGCCTCCCAGCAGACCTCAGTTGCCAATACATTTGTTTATTTTTAAAATCATTAAAAAAATTAAAATTAAATCTATTAATATATTTGTGGGGGGCACCCCATGGTAATATGTGGAGATCGCAGGATAACTTGCCAGGGTCAGTTTCCTCCTTCTGCCCTGTGGGTCCCAGGGATCAAATTCAGGTTGTCAGACTTCTGCAATAATCTCCTTTATCTACTGAGCCATATTGCTGACCCTCAAATGTTTTTATGCTTTTGAGTTACAATTCAGAAAAGTGGGAAGGCAACTGCTTCAAGATGATTCTTGCCTTCTTAGAGATTATAAACCTGAGAGAAGCAGATACAAGTCATCATAATAATAAATGTATAGTTATTTCAATAATAGTGCAAGGATCGGGGCTGGGAGTGCTTGCTTAGGATGTACATCTCCTGAGCTTTATCCCCAGAACTACATAAATGGAATGTGGTGGTACATAGCTGCAATCTCAGCACTTAAGAATTGGAGGCAAGAGGATCAAAAGTTCAAGGTCCTTCATAGCTACATAGTTACTTTGAAGTCAGGTTAGGTAGGCTATGCTGAGATCCTGTTTCAGAAAACAGAAGAGGGGCTAGAGAGATGACTCAGCAGTTAAGAGCATTTGCTACTCTCTTCAGAGGACCCAAGTTTGGTTACCAGCACCACACTGAGCAGCTCACAACAGCCTGAAACTGCTATTTCAGGGAATCTAGCACCTCCTTCTGGCCTCCATAGGCACCTGCAGCCACATGGACATACAAACAGACACACAAGACACAAAACAGACACACAGAGGCACACAACACACATAACTAAAACTAAATAAATCTTAGAAAACAAAACTCTCATCATATCATTTAAAAGATTAAAGTATGTAGCTACCATACCCAGTTAAAAAGTTTAGTGAGGTTCTACCAAGATTCAAACTCTGATCTCTGAATTCAAAGTCCTGAATGCTAACCATTAAACCACAGGACCTACTGAATAAGATTTTGTTACTTTAATACATTTGTAGATGATGCTGAGCTTCAGGGAGGGCAAATCACTTGCTCAAGGTAATATAAGTATTCATGTTGCAGACAGACTTGATTCCTTTTCCTAACCCTTTGACTCATATTCTTTACTGTCACTCAACTTAGATAACCAAATCATCAACCATAAAATATGTATTTTAGTAGGCATTTAATTTTGTTTTAAATTTATTTTATAGAAATTTTATAGAAAATCTCAAGTTTTGAAAATTTCATACAATATATTTTGATCATATTTAGACCCTCCTCTCCTGTCTGCACCCCCTTACTACCCCTGCCTGATTTCATGTAATATGTACATATATTTAATTTTAATTTATATGTATGAGTGTTTTGACTGCCTGTATGTAAGTCCACCCTATGCGTGTAATGCCAGTGGAGGCCAACTGGAGTTACGGATGTTTGGATGGTTGTTAGCCACCATGTGGGTAATGGGAACTTAACCTGGGTCCTCTGCAAGAGCAGCCAATGCTCTTAACCACTTGAGCCATCGCTCCAGCCCCAACATTTAAACTTGGACATATTTATGAGGTCCCATGTGATGTTTAGGTATCCACATTGCATAATCAAATATCAAATAGTTATTTCTTAGTGGTAAAACTATTCAAAATTCTCTCCTTTGGCTACTGTGAAATATACAGTTCATTATCATTTTCTATACTGTGCAACAGGACAACAGAACTTATTTCTATCTAATTACAATTTAGTAAGTGACAAACCTTTCCCTATCTCACCCTCCTACTCCTATAACCACCTCTTGATGGTTTTAGTGACTGAAGCATGAGAAATCACAGAGCACCAAATTTAGAATGAAGTATGTAGTGGGTGTCAAGGTTGCCTGTCTCCTGTGATTATGCCAGCCCCTCTCTACCCCACATTCCAGACAAGAAGAAATGCATCTAAATGTAGAACTGGAATAGCAGCTTAGTTTCCTTCATTTCAATTTCAAAAGCTTTCTTTTCCTTCTTTAGTGAGGATAACACCCTAAACCGAAGTGGAGGTAACCTTTTAGTAGAGCAGCTGCATTAAAAACTTATTGGAAGAGCATGGGGCTGGAGAGATGTTCCCAGCACCCACATGGTGGGCAACAACTGTCCATAACTCCAGTTCCAGAGGATCTGACACCCTCTTCTGACCTCTGTGGGCACTGCACACATGGTGGATTTACATACATGCGGGCAAAACACTTATACACATAAAAAATAAATAAATTAGTTAAATTAAAAAAACTTGTTGGAAGAACAAAATAACAACAGAGGGTATTACTTTCTGAGACAAAGTCCTTAGTTCTGTTTTAGAATTCCTGTTAAATCACAGATTGCTTCAGCCTAAGGATTGTAGCTTGTGTATGTGAGCTGGAAAAAAAGCAGTTTTCTCAGGGGAAAAAACTGGCAGATGCTCTGACTGTACAATTGTGGAGGATGTTGGTTGGAGTTGTTATGACCTGCTGCAGCTGAATAGTGAAGAGATTACCATGACATTAAAAAAAGCCATGTATATGAAATGGTTGAACAGACTAAAGTTGATGATGTTACAAGGACTATACCACAGGACATAGGAGACTTCCAAGCAGACAGGCTAGAATAGGGCAATCAGTAGCAAGGGCACACTTGGACATGATTTGAAGTTCTACTGGTTTAAGTGGGAGTAGACAGGGATATAACTTTGATCAAGTGATAAAATCAAGACCTGCCATCCTGCCTTGGTTTTGGGGGGCATAGACATAGCTCAGGGTTGCATAAACAGATTATAGTTTCATTACCAGATGGCCTAAGTCATTAGAAATTCTTCTGGGCCACAATCTTGAGAATGTAAAAATGGTTGGAGGGACTGGAGAGATGGTTCAATGGTTAAGAGCATTTGCTACTCTTGAAAAGGATAAATCAAGGTTTGGTTCCCAGCATTGACATTTCAGCTCACAACTGGCTGTAACTCCAGTTCCAGGGGATCCATCACCTTCTTCTGGCCTCCATGTGCATTGCATGCATGTAATATATAAATATACACACAGGAAAAACATTCAGTGTTTACATGTATGTATGTGTAATGCATGGTGCCTGTGGAGGCCAGAGAAGGGTGGTGGAATCCCTGGGAATGAAATTACAAGTGACTGAGTCACCATGTGGGTGCTGGGAACCAAGTCTGGTCTTCTAGACGAGCATTAAGTACTCTTAACTATTAAGCCATCTCTCTAGCACCCCCAATAAATAAATCTTTAAAAAAATTTAAAAATGGCTGGAAAAAGATTGGGAGCATTTTTGATAATGCAGCTTCTCTATCTAATGTGATACTTTTCTTTAAATGTTTTTTTCTCAAAATTTTAAAAAATTTGTGTCTGGAGAGATGGCTCAGAAGTTAAGAACACTTGCTGTTCTTCCAGAGGACCCAAGTTTGATTCCCAGGAGGCACATGGAGGCTAACAAGTGTCTGAAACCCAGTTCCAGGGGATCCAACATCCTCTTCTGGCATCTACAGACATTGCATGCACGTGGTACACTTACATACATGTAGACAAACACTCATACACATAAAATAAATATAATTTAAAAGTTTTACTTATCATTTTATTACTTTAACTCAAGTCACAGATGGTTCTTGGGGTACTAGGAACTGAACATGGGTCCTCTGCAAGAACAGCCCATGCTTTTAATTACTGAGCCATATCTTTAGTCCCCTTTAAAAATATTTTTTAAAATATTTATTTGTTTTTTGATTTTTACAATATATATTTTATTCATTTTTGTGCGTTTCATACAATGCATCTTAATCATTTTTAGCATAGAAGCCTAAACCTTAGCTGAGGAACTACTGGCAGCTGATCACTGTTTTGTGAGGAAGAGTTTGTCTTTTCTAAGGAAGGACCTATCCTTAGATAGGCCAGCCAGGCTCTAGTGAATGAAATGACATGGAGGGACATATGGGGATACAAACTTGACTCGATAGACTTTAACATATATGACCGAATACATTAAATTCAGTAGTAGTGGGGGGATATGGGACAGGTACAGATAGGTGAGGAGATATAAATATGATTATTTTTATTTTTAACTATGTGTGTTTTAATTACTTTCCACTACTGTGATAAAACCACTGACCAAAACCAACTTGGAGAGTGTATTAGATACTTTTCCGTTGCTGTGATAAAGCACCGTGACCAAGGGAACTTATAGGAAGAAGAGTTTTTTGAGCTAGGAGTCTGTCTTGGTGGGGAGGCATGGTGAGGTGGCCTGAGCAGGAGGAGAAAGTTAAAGGCTTTCTTCAAGCATCTTCAAGCAGGCACAGGAAGCAAAGCAGGACCGTAAATACGGCAAGGTTTAAGAACCTCAAAGCTTGCCCCCAGTTTTGTGCTTCTACCAGTAAGGCCACACCTTCTAAGACTTCCCAAAACGACTCCATCAAATAGAGTCAAAATGTCCAAATACTTAGAGCCTATGGGGAACATTTTCATTCAAACCACCTCAGGAAGGAAAGGGTTTATTTTATTTTACATTTCCCAGGTTCATCACTGAGGGAAGTCAGGGCAGGAACCTAGAGGCAAAAGGTGAAGAACAGATGATGGAGAAATGCGTTTACTGGTTTGTTTCCCTGGCCCGTGCTCAACCTGATTAACACAGGACCACCTGACCAGGGGTGGCACCACACACAGTGGGCTGTGTTTTCCCATATCACTTAACAATCAAGAAAATGTCCCACAAACATGGCCACAGGCCAGTCCAATGAGGGAGGACATTCCTCAATTGAGGCTCTCTGCACCCAGGTGTGTCAAGTTGACAAGTGAAGCTATCCAGCACAATGTGTATATGTGTGTGTCTGTGTGTGGTTAAGTACTCATAAGTGCAGGTGCCAGCAGAAGTTGGAGGCACGGGGTCCTTCAGGAGCTGGAGTTACAGGTGGTTGTGAGCCACCCAATATGGTTGCTGAGAGTTGGACTTGGGTCTGCTGCAAGAGTAGTGCATGCTCTTAACTGCGGAGCCATCTCTTTAGCTCTAATATGATGCTTTTTAGTAAGAACAAAGACTGGGCAACAAAGACTGGTCAAACAGTCTCTCCATTTAGCCTGTGAGATATAATCCTTATAATTCTTTTCCTTTAAAAACATTTTTAAAAGATTTGCTTATTTTTATTTTATGTATATGTCTGTTTTGCCTGCATGTATTTAAATGCCTGATGCCTGAAGAGGCCAGAAGAGGGCGTCAGTTCTCCTGACACTAGAGTCACAGATAGTTGTTAGAAACTGGGTCCTTTTGAAGAACAGTAAGTGCTCTAACCACTGAGATATCTCTCCAACCTCAATCTTTCCTTTTTGAAAAACAGTATCACTATGTATCCCAGGCTGATCTTCAATTCACAATCCTCCTAATTTAGCCTCCCAAGTGCTGGGAGTGCAGATGTGTATCACCTTACCCAGCTCTATAATTTTTCTGGAAGTGAGACAGGATAGAAAGACAAAGAAAATTACAGGGACAGAAAAAGAAAGGAGTTTACCTGAAGACTTTTTCTAGCTGAGAGTTAAGAATTTCAACACAATTAACATTTGCCATGAAGATTGCTTACATAGAGACAATATTCCTTTTATAGAGAAATATTTAAGGTAATAATGTTAACGTTGAAATGAACCATGCATAAGGTCCAAATGTGTATGACCTTGAGTATGATCTTACTCCTTACTCCTTTCCTAGATTTAAACCTGAAGTTTTCTGGGAATCTCAGGAATAAGACTCTAAACTTTGTTTATAGTAAAAACATCTTAATTCCCCCCCTGAAATCCTTGTGACCTAGGATTTTACTGTATCAGCTATAATCCTATCCAATACATATCAGGTACCATGTTATGATATCATTTATGTTTCTTAGCAACCGTTTGAGATGTAAGTTCAGAATGCACCAAAATAATTAATACACACAAATAATTTTATCACCTAGTACTTTGGTCTCTTTTGTTTGCTTTTGTTTTTTGAGACAAGGTCTCTTGTAGTCAAGACTGGCCTTAGACTCCTGATTTGATCCACTTCCCAAGTCCTGCTGCTATGATTTCTTTCACAGCAGATTTTTTTTTGTCTTTTTGAGACAGGGTCTTCCTGTAGCCCCAGCTGGCCTGGAACTCACTATGTAGACCAGGCTGCCCTTAAACTCACAGAGATCCGCCTGACTCTGCCTCCCAAGTGCTGGGATTAAAGGTGTGTGCCACCATACCCAGCTCATAGCAAACTTTCAAAATTTTATTTTTATTTGTGCTGGATAACTTTAGCGTCAGCTTGACACACCTGGGTCAATTGGGGAATTGCCTCCATTGGATTGGCCTGTGGCCATGTCTGTGGAGTATTTTCTTGATTGCACTGAGGGCAGTGCCATCCCTGGGCAGGCTGTTTTCAATTGTGTAAGAAAGCAGGCTGAGCAAAGAGTAGGGGAGCAAGACAGTAAGCAGTGTTCCTCCCTGGCCTGTGCTTCAGCTCCTGCCTCCAGGTTTCTGGCCTGAGTTCCTATCTTGATCTCCCTCCGTGATGAACTGTGACCTGGGAGATGTGAGCCAAATAAACCCTTAACTTCAAGTTGGTATTGGTCAGAATGGTTTGTCATAGCAGTGGAGAAGCAAACTAAAACAGAAATTGGTACCTGGTTTGTGGGCTTGCTGTGATAGACCTGACCTTGGTGTTTGGGGAGGGTTATGGAAGCTTTTAGAACTTTGTAGACAATGGAGGCCTGGCTTGGGAACTTCAAAGGGAAGAAGAGACTATCAGGGCTGTTTGTGTGACATTTTGAATTAAGAATCTGTGGGTTCTGGGTGGCTGGGGTTGAGGAATCAGCTTAAGTAATAAGAGACCAGAGCCTAAAGTGAAACCTTTGTTTTACTGTGACAATTGATGCTGGTTAGCTGGGGTTGAAAAATCATCTGTAAGTAACAAGAGACCAGTATCATTGTGGCAAAATTTTCTGGGAAGAAGTTCCTGAAGGTCAGTACACACAATCTGTGGTCCAGAGGGGCCCAAGCCTCCATCTTAAACTGGAAGCAGAACTTGGTAATGTGTAACAGTCTCCTGCATGGTTCTGGTGTTGAAAGTGTAAATGGGCCACAGAGAACAGCTGAGGCTTGACACCCTGAGAGGCCAGGAAAGGCCCTTGATGAAAGTGCAGCCTCAGTTGCAGTGAAGACCCCAGGATTGCAGGGGTCATGGTGAGAATCTGAGGCTTTACCCCAGGGGAGGCCAGAAGAACCCATTGGTAAAGGTGCAGCCCAGTCTCAGTGGAGACCACAGCTTTTTGGAGATGCCAGGACCATGGGAGGACCATTAAGGACAGCAGTAGGTGTGGGATGGAGTTGACCTTTGAGACGAGCTGTGTGTGCTGTGGACGGCAGAGCCAGAGAAGTGAGCTGCAGAAACCCCTTGAAACTCAGAAGATCATGAGTGAATCCCAGATGTCCAGCCTTGAGTTATTTACTGGACTTAGGTTTTGCTTAAGTGTGCCCCCAATTCTTCTGTTTGAAATAAGATAATACTTGTTTTGGATTTTACAGGAGCCCACAGTTAAGAAACTTTTAAAAGAGACTGAACTTTTAAGTGTTTGGATTTTTTAAGGACTATGTGGGGCTTTTAAGATTGTACTGTCTTATGTTGTGATAGTAATGTTAGCATCATATCTTGGGGACAAGAAATGGAAAGGTTGTGGTTTAAGAGTGATGTGTTTTGTGTGTCAAGCTGACAAAGGGTCAGTTGTGCTGAATAGCTTTAGTGTCAACTTGACACACCTGGGTTAAGGGAGCCTCAGTTGGGGAATTGTCTCCAGGCGTGCCTGTGGCCATGTCTGTGGGGTATTTTCATGATTGTTGAGTGATGTGGGAGAACCCAGCCCACTGTGGGCTGTTGTTGTCTAAAGAAGGCTGAGCATAGGCCAGGGGAGCAAGCCTGTAAGCAGTGTTCCTCCATGGCCTGTGTTCCAGCTGCTGCTTCCAGATTCCTGTCCTGAGTTCCTACCTTGGACTCTCTGATGAACTGTGTGACTGGGAAATGTAAGTGAAATAAACCCTTTCCTCCCCAAGTTGGTATTGATTAGAGTGTTTTTTCACAGCAATTGAAGGCTAACTAGGACATTATTTTTATTTATAACTGTGTGTGTGTGAATGAATGCCACGTGTGTGCATGTACCCAAGGGGGCCTGAAGAGGGAGTCAGATCCTTTGCAGTTGGACTTATGAGCAGTTGTAAGCTGCCATACTTGGGTGCTGGGAACTTTGGAAGACCTGCAAGCGTTCTTAACTGCTAAGTCATTTTTCCATCCTAAGACTTATTTTTCTGATACAAGGTCTTACTATGTAGCCCATATTGATTTCATATTTGTGATCTTCTTACCTCAGCCTACCAATTGCTGGAATTACAAGTATATGCCACCATGCCTGGCTAAGATCAGACTTTAGATGAGAGGAATAAATAATGCAGTTATCCTAGAAGCTGAAATATTCTGAGTCATAAATTGCTATCCTTGGTGACCCAGGAGGTAGACAAATGCTGAGGAGGGTGTGGGGAGAGGCTTCCACTTAAGTCATCATTTATGTCTAGAACACTGAGACAGTTTTATCGTCCCTTACCAGGAACTTGTGGGAAGCTTTGCCTCCTCTGGGAGACCCAGTACTGAAGCTGTGCTGGAGCAAATGGTTACAGGAAGATGATGGAAGGCGTCGTTGTTCTCAGAAACAAAGAGACTGAGGACATTTTTGCCAAAAATTACTTTCTTTAGCTGATTTTTATATAGCCTGGATTTAGAGCTAGTTTTATTTCCCACACCCACTTTAGCCTCTGTTTGAATTAAAAGAAAGAAGCTCAATTTCAAATGAATTTGTTAGTAAAGATCTCTCATTCTTCTGGTGCCTATTAAGGCAAAACTGGCTTCATCAAAGGATCACACACAATGGATATAGAATTGCAGACTAAGATAAATATTCTCAGAGATGACACCAACCCATAATGTGTAAAATTGTAACTTAACCTCCCTAGACTGGGAGTGGGCTAGTGGAAGGTGAGATAAGGCTTCCCTAGAAGGGGCATGGACTAGGCCAAGGGTTGGGTTAGAGGTTGAGAAGCTCAGACATAAAAAGGAATAACATGTACAAAGGGCCTTGGGTTTGGACCATAATCCTAAAAGCTATAATCCCAATTTCTGAAATCTTAAAAGATCAAAATCCTTAATATCTAAAATCCCCCACAAACAATAGTCCCAAAATATAACTATGGAACAAATAATCTAAAGATTCTTTACACACATTTATTTACATTCTAAAAGAACATCAATTTGAGACCTTTATAGGTTGTTTTGCATAGTAAAATAGGAAACAAAACCATACATATCTTTGTAAGTATAAGCACTCAGATATTGCAGGCAAAAGCAATATAATAAACATTAAAATGAATGCTGGCATCATAGTGTTCTGAAATGAATATTTTAAGGGAAAAAGGAATATCCTTTGAGTAGCTTTATCATATGAAAGACCACATAGACTAGTTATAAGTGGAGGCTTTCAAACCGAATGGAAAGATGCTCATTGCCTTGTGAATAGTTCATTTAAGGCAACCAAATTAACAAAGTACAAGACACAAGAAAGTTGCATGGGTGTAACAGCTATGACCAGACAAATGGTACTCAAATATAAATAGACCAAGAAGTAAAGTGCATATCACTGTGGTTGGTAAGTGAGTGCACCCAGATTTGTAAGTACTACCATTTGACATGCTGTAAAAGACATTTTAAAATCTTTAAAAACTTTTTAAAAAAAGATTTTATTTTTATTTTATGTGGACAAGTGTCTCCCTGCATGTATGTAAGTGCATCACATGTGTGTCTGGTGCCCCTGGAGACCAAAAGAGAGTACTGGATCTCCTGAAACTGGAGTTACAATTGTAACTTGTTTAATTGCATTTGAGTCATTCCCGTGAGAATGAAAGTTATGGTATTTTAGCAATTTTCACTTATTATGATTTCTGTAAATGTTACAAAACCTTAGTATGTGAATTAAGGGTATAAGAGTAAGCCTTTACTACATTACTGGAATAATTATCATGATGCCTGATTCTAAGGATGCTGGGTGTGGCTCACTAGCCTCTAGTTAATTTGCATGGCCTCTCAGTCCCAAGTCCACCACCCTACATTGCAGTTGCCAGAATTTGCTGACTTTCATAAATGAGTAGCCAGAGACGGGTAAGCCCAAGGGGGTGTCTGTCAACCTACGATAGGGAATCAGCCTCTGTGGCCAGAAATTGTGGCTGGTTTTCCAGTGACGGGTAAGACAGGCACTGACGTCCTTGGCGACCTAGGACAGACGCTCATTTATGTAAGAGAAAAGGGGGAAATGTAGGGCTTTGGCTCCCCTGCATGCCCTTCTCTTAGTGCTAGGCTCTTGGCCAAGAACTAGCCGGATCTTGTCAATTGCAGTTCTGAAGTAAACAACTTGATCTTTATTGATTTGACCACAACTTCCTCAGTTTACATAGGATGTGCGTCATATGGCTGGATGTCTCCTGAGAACCTGAACTTTTAACCTCCTGCAAAGCCCTGCCTCAGGATATATAAGGCTTGCTGCCTCTCAATAAAGTCAGTCAGTCATTCTCCTTTCCTCCTACCTAATGTGTGTGTCTGTGTCTCTGTCTTATGTGTTTCATTCAATCCGCAGCCCTCCACTGATCCGGACTCAGTCAACAAACGTAGCCAGGGTGCTACACCGAGTGAATTCATGAGTGAAATGATCGTGTCATGTCAAGAAGACAGTATTTCACAGCACTCCTCCCCATCCTCTTGTACTTACATTCTTTCTGCCCCTTCTTCGGTGTTCTTCGAGTCCTGAGGGGTTGATATAGATGTTTAATTTAGGGCTGAGCACTCAGTAATCACTTATTCTCAGCATTTGACCAGTTATGAGTTGTTGCATTAACTGACACCATTGCAGAAGGTTCTCTGGCTAAGATTAGGAGCAGCACTAATCTATGAGTAATACCATAAGTATTTAGAAGGCAGTTTGACAATATGTCTATTTAATAAAACAACAGTAGTAGGTCCTCTCCTCATGGTCTCAGGGCCTGTGACCTTCCAATCCATTGACTTTTGACCAGGTTTACAGTATCAGGCATGAATTCACTCCTGTGGAGCAGGCCTCAAATCCAATCAGAAAGTGGTTGTTTGCCACCAAAATCTTCATGCCACTATCAGATCACTGAGTTCATCTTGCCTGGCAGGTCTGTATCATAGTATTCGGGGTTCACTGCTGGTTAATGTCACTGATGACATTTCTGATTTTTCTCTCCAAGTGGCCTGCATAGCATCTTCCAGCATATGAAAGCTAACCAGTGGGGTTTTCAGGTCAGTTACAGCTTGATTTCTTTATGGCCTGCAACCAAAGTAAATGTGTCTGCAGCAATAGGGTCTTACCTTTTAGTTATTGTATACATTCAAGAGCAATGACAATAGCCTGTGTTGTTTTGGGGGCTGCTCTGGCGTCCTTGACCAATAACTCATAGGGAAATATACCATGCCTGACACTAAGATTTTCATTTAATAACCCATGTCTTTGGGGGAAAGCATTGTTTACCTATGCCATGTACCTGTGTACAAACCCTTTTTAAAAAATATATTTTAAGGGGCTAGAGAGATGGTTCAGCAGGTAAGAGCAATGGCTACTCTTGCAGAAGACCTGGGTTCAATTCCCAGCACTCACATGGTGGCTAACAACCATCTGTAACTCCAATTCCAGGGGAATCTGATGACTACTTCTGAGCTCCACAGACATTGTATGACATCGGTGCACTTACATTCATACACTCATACACATAAAATAAAAATAATAAAGGATTAAAAAGATTATATTTAAAAATTAGTTTACAAAGTAGTGCTTTTCCATTAAGTTTTTTTTATACATCCTTAGTTTTTAATATATGAATATTGACAAGATTGATTAAAAATATAATTGGGGTTTGGAGCAGTGGCTCAGTGGTTAAGAGCATTGACTGATCTTGTGATTAAGAACACTGACTCTTCCTGTAGAGTACCTGGTTTGTATTCCCAGCACCCACATGGCAGCTAATAACTCTGTAACTCTAGTTCTGTAGATCCCACATACATCTTTTAGTCTCAGGGACTGCAAGACATAGGTGCACTTACATACATGTAGACAAAACACTCATACACATAAAATTAAATAAAATATTAAAAAATAATGGGTCATAACTCATGAACATATCTCTTCTTTTATTGAAGAAGTTAAATATTTGAATATAAGCACCCAATGCTTACACACAAAGACAATGCTGTGACAATACAATTTGGAATGTTAAATTCATCAAAAAATTGCACCAAATAAATTAGAATGCTCCAAAACACCCTCTATAGCTTGTACTTTCAGAATTGGAAGTGATGTATAAATGAAATACATAACAAGGAAATTGTAAACAGTGGTGATTCCAGGCATGATGGCACACTCATGGATTCCACTCAGGAGGTGGAGGGAGGAGTAGGATTACAAGTATGAAGCTAATGATGCTAATAATGGTGATGATGACAATTTAAACTAGCAGGAAAAACTAAAAAGAGGAATAGAAACCTCCAAATTAGTTGTTTTGTCATAATTTTGACATATGGAAAATGTATATGACAAAGATAGAATATGGGCAGTTGTACAGTGAGAGTTCATACAAGGTCATCAACTATATTCTGCAGTATTTTATCACAAAATAGCTACTTTTTTTCTTTGAGGGTATGGCTTCTTGATAAATTTTGTACATTCACATTCTACTGGGCACTATTGTTTTTGAAATTCTTGATAATTTGATATACACGTGCACATATCCTATGAAACTTTCTCATCTGTGCCATGCTTCTATATTGTTTCAGGTACTTGGAAATCCATTCCACACACACTCATATACAGGCCAAAGATTTGATAAATATAATCTTGAACCAGTAAGATGGCTCAGTGGATAAAGGTGCTTGCTGTTAAGCTTGATGACCCAAGTTTGATACCGAGGACTCACATGTTACAAAGAGAGGACTGACTCCTGAAAGTTGTCCTCTAAATCTCCACTTGTTCACTGTGCATTAATCTACACACACACACACACACTAATTTAAAAGAATTAAATAGTAATAAAGATGATCAAATAGGAGCACAGTTCCTTAAGCATCTTCTTATTCTGTGATGCACATATTATTTTAGAATCAGTCAGTAGCTTCACTGGCATCTTTTAGGCAAATATGACTTTAATTCATTAAGAGCCTCTGAAATTTCATCAGCTGGAAGGAATGCCAATGCAGAAAAATGATGGATTTTCAATCTAAAATTTTCATCATTGGTGTATTGTATGACAAGTGCTTTTCCCAGCACTAGTTTTCTTTCTCTTTTATAGTTTTTGTTTTCAGGATTTTGTCATTTGGAATTTGAACCTTTTAGTATGGTAACATTATATATGTATATATATGTATATATGTATACATATATGTATATATGTATATATGTATAAATATATATATATGGATGTGTTTAGACTTTAGGGATTTTGGTCTTTGGGGATTTCACTACTTAGGATTGTGCTTTTGAGTGATTATGATCAGCACTGCAAAGCAAAAGATCTGTTGTAGAAAATGAAAGAAGGCAAAAACAAAGGGAGCGAAAAACCTTAACTGAGGTTTGGGGCATGGTAAACATTTTGTTTCATGGGGTAGGCCACTGATAGGTTTTAAGTACAAATTTACCACAATAGAATCTACATATTGAAACAAATAGCTGCAATTTGGAGGATACCTTGATGGAGAGAGCAAGAGTGGATAGGTGAAACTGGTCTTTGGCGTGAGGATGAGGATGGCCTGAAGATGAGGATCAGTTTTGTGGGGTGGTGTGGAACACTCTGTCTGCCTTTCTCATTTCTTGTTCACCTCCTCTTTCTGCTTTATGTTCTGAAACCTGAACTGCATGACTTGGAGAACACTGTCTCTTGCTCTCCAGCTTCTGGTTTTGTTTGACCAATGGGAAGCCCTTGTAGAAGACTAGAGTTTGGAGAATAGGACCATGGTATTTATTTTTGCCCAGTTCCATTCTTTCCGGATTTTCCTTTGGCTGGCTGTATCTTTCAATAGACGTTCATAAAAACCTCAAGTCTGGCTTCTGCATATGAATATCTCTGCCTCTGTTTCTCTGTCTGTCTGTCTCTTTCTCTCTGTATGCTAGGAATGGAACCCAGGGCCTTATGTATGCTAGGCAAGCACTCTAGCACTGAGCTATATTCCTACATATATGACTCTAGATTTTAGTAACTGCTTCCCCTTGCCTGGTCCTTCAGTCCTGGAGGTAGTGGTACCTTTGCTCTTATTCCCAAAGGTTTCTATATTTTCTACTTGGTGTGATTTCTCTGCACTTATTCCTGTGTAAATAATTATTCCTCCATTCCTTCTAGTTTGAATGTGTCATATTTTTCCTGTTGGTACCTTCATTGATATAAGTGGGAACAGGATATTAAAGAGACTGAACATATCAGCGATTGAGCTAGGAGGTTAAATTAGCATGATGGTTGATGATAAAACACATTATTTATGGACACAAAAGTGTTACAGAATTTTTATGTAAAACAAAATAGATGCCATGGACTACTAACTGAGAATGATATTTGCTGAATTTTAGTTACTTTTGAATTGCTGTGACAAAATACCGGGCAGAAACAAGATCCAGTCATTACGCTTGTCCTATATTTTGTATCCTAAATGCTACTACAAAATGATTATCATTCCAATCTCTAAAACTATGGTTATGTGGAAAGGATACAGACACCATGAAAATACTAAAATTTTATTTTTTAAGTGGGAAACAATTAGGGCAGTAATAACTTGAAGATGAGATGTTTGTTTTCCATACAGATCCAAGCAGTTAGTAAAAACTCAAAGCTCAACTTACTTCTTGGGGGGCATCCCCAACCCAGTGTAAACATAGAGGGGGAGACTTCAGAGGAAATGGCTCTATTACCAGTGGCTTTCTTGTTGTTTCAGAATGTAGCACTAACCCATAAAATATTTGTTCAATTGCCATTTAATTGGAGAAATATTTCGATATGTAGCAGGATAGTTGCAGAATACTTAGGCAATATAAACAAACAAGATGAATTTGGGGAAGACAAATCATGCTTGGAATAGATCAATAGGAATTAAAATGTAGTAGGCAGAATGATGCTTACTCCCAACCTACCACAAGGTATCCAAGAACCTGTGAATATGCAACCTTACATTGCAAAGGGGACTTTGTAGATGGGGTAAAGTGAAAGATATTCAGATGGAGGAAAATCCTGGATTATTTAAGTTGTTCTCTGACTTCCACCTCATGGCATGTACACACATACACTCACCACAGATAAAAATAAATTTAAAAAATGCAATACATTTAAAAAGGACCCCCTCAATTTTTGAGACAGGGTTTCACTATATAGTCTTCACTGGCCTGGAACTTGCTATGTAGACCAGGATGGCTTGAACTCAGACATGCACTTGCCTTGCCTCCAGAGGGTTGGGTTTAAAGGAGTATGTCACCCCATCTGGCATGAGAGCCTCTTTTTAAAAAGATATTATAAGATATACTCAAAGACATTATTAATAATAGGGAGCATGAGGAAGGAATCTTTCTGAATGATTTTATTAGACTCCATGTATTTATCAATGTTCTATAATGAACATGTACTTTTCTAATTAAATATAAATACAAGAAAAAATAACATGTTTCCAGTTTTCAAGTTTTAGGATATACCATGATAACACTTATCATTTGATTTATTATAGACCCAGAACACGAAATTGTTTTATAATTTAAGCATTCTTTTGGGAATTAGAATTAGCTGCACAATTGATATGGCCTGTGTAAAATGAAAACATGGGTTCAAAAACTATTACAAATTCCAGCAGTGCAAAAGTAGAGCAGGCATCAACTGAAGTATTAACTCTTTGCAACTGCAGAGTCTTCTTCCCATTAAATCGGCCCTGGTGGTAATTATTGCCGCATGTAGATACAGTGGCTTTTGTATAACGTTAGGCAAAAATCAGAGTTGAAGTTGATTTTCTGAATTTCGGTGATGAGACACAAACTTAACATGTGTGAATAATCACCTTTGCCAAATTTTGATGTTGTCTTCTTCAACTCTGCAAGTTGGCATAGTTCATTCAACCAGAAAAAAAAGCAATCTCTTCTCAGCACTATGTTTAAATGATTTTGAATAGCGTATTGTGTCTTGCCATGAAAGAAAATAATCAAATTACTCAAAGTCTCAATCCAGAGAGAAACCAAATAAAGTCAGTGCTTGGGGATCCTCAGATTAAAGTATATTCCGAAAATTCCTCCACACCACACCCTGTTTTTAGCCATAGTTCCCATTTAGCTGAAAGATCACCTTCCCCTATACATCTTTTAAAATCTAATTTTATTTTTTACTGGTATTATTTTAAACAGATGCATAAAGCAAAAGTCCATATTTATGGGATTTTACAAGATATTTCAATTCATCTATATAGTGTGTAGTGTTTAAATAAGGTTAAACATATTTATATCTTCAAATATTTATATTTTTTTGTAAATTTTTATTGAATTTATGTGTTTCAAACAACATCTCAATCTTAATCATCATTGTATCTATCATTTTTAATGATGAAAAAATATTCAAAATCCCTTTTTCTGGACTGATGAGATGCCTCAGTGGTAACAGTGCTTGCTGTGTAAACTTGGCAATGTGAGTTCAACTCCTGGAACCAACATGAAGGTGGAAAGAGAGAAATTGTGGTCTGACCTCCACATGTATACTGTGGCATGTATGCCCCTCCCCTTAGATATTGATTGCATTTGTACAAATAATAATAATATCATTTTTCTAGATTAAAAAATAATAGTACCTTATTGATGTTATCAATGGTCACCTGACTATGCAATAGCATATTTGTAGTCTTTTTTGGTCTCTTCTCTAGCCCAATCCCTGTCCTATGTTTCTGCACCACCCTGATCATATATCTGTTATACCTTTTCTCACACTGTGATACTGTTATATTCCTCCCACTAGACTATGGTAGAAATGGAGATATGCTGTTCCTATTCCACTTCAGTGGAAGACCTCTTGCTCAGTTGCAGGAAGGGTGATCAGTCCTTCAAGGGCTGCTTCTGCTGGAGGTAGAGGCTTCTTTTCCTAGGTCATGTACCACAGAGAGTGTCCCTCCTTTTGCTTCAGGCCCCTTCCTAGTAGCCCATAGTCTATCAGTGATCAAACTGGGAATGTCATCTCAGCCAGCATGGCCAGATTCATAACAACTCAGATGGACAATTCTTGCTTCAGAGCTCCCCAAAGAGTTGGATGAGACTGTCAGAATCAGGTTTCAGTCAGCTTTTCTTTTGATCCAGTCCTTCTCCCCACTACATTTCTTTTACAAATGTTGATTCTTAACTCCATCTTATTGTCTCCTTTTAGATAATCTAGTCTACAACACAAATTCTGAGTTCCCTATTTCATTTGCCTTTGTATGCATGACCCTTAGTACCTTGCTCAGGTCATAGTCCACACTAAATAAATGCTAGTTGAACCAAGCAGTACATTATGCTTTGAAAACATACAGTATCATTCTCAATTTTTTCCTCTCCCTGTCACAATTGTATGATGACAATCCTTGTGATGCTTTTTAATGTTGTTAGACAACAATAAAGAAAAATGCAATAAAGTGGTACTGAAATATCTTCAGACAAGTTATTCAGCCAATATAATCTTTATGTATTATCTGTATAATTTAAACATGATAATATCAGCATTTTAATATAATATTAGACTTTGCAAGTCTCTTTATATACTATTAAAGTAGAGCCTTTGTTAAGCTCTGAAAATGTTTATTGTTGGTAAAATGAAGGCAATCCCCAAAGTGCTTTTTAATAAGAATACAGCATGAATTCATAGTTATGGGTTTTACTTATGATACATTTTTTTTGTTTTTGAACAAGCCATTTTAGAATAGAAAGCAGGTTGGGGGAAATTGAAGGAAGCAATGAAGAGAAGAAATAAATAAGCTGCTAGCAATGTCAAGAGGCCTTGAGTGATGTGACACTGCAAAAATTAGTTCCCACTGCAATTAGGATTGGGAAGAAAATTGAAAGAAAAAAATGAAAAGAACACAAGATGAATGCCAAACACCATTTTTACCAACACACTCCAGAGGACACCTCCCCTGAAAGCAGGAAAACATACCTACCTAAGAATTATGCAAAGCACAGAAGCCCTGACTTCCAATTTATAGGCAACATACGAATGTAAATGCAATGGATTTTGAAGTTCAAAAGCTATCAGAACCCAAGGGAAATGGGTGTTGAGATGAGATTGGGCACATTCAGGATGGCATGGCTGTAGACAAGAGAGGGGTGATCAAATGCAGGAGGGTGAGAAGAGGCAAATTAAGATATGACCATGGATCTGAGAGATTGAATACTTGCTCATAAAAGCGAACTTATCAGTTTTCAAAATAATGTCTTTGAAAATGATGGCAATTTTGATAAAAGTAAATGCTATAATTTTCATACTTTTCAGGAGTGTTTATTCAAAACAATAATTCAGCCCAAACTATGGATATTAAAAAGATAAATGGTTCTAAACTTGGTGTTGGGTTAGGATGCATCTATGGAGCTTAGGGGATGCTGCTGTGTAGCAATTTCCTCTGAGGATGTTCTAAATGGAGGCAAAACCCAGGATGTTCTAAAAGGAAGTAAAACACTTCTTAGCTTCAAGAAGTCCCTGAAATGGACCAGATTCACTAGGCTTCTCTCTTCTCAGAGGTCTATGAGCAATAAGGACTGCTGAGAGACTCAGGTGAGCCAGGCTTCCTGGAAGAGGCAGAAACTAGCAGAGCTACCCAGACCACTTGAGCTAACTGGAAAGGACACTCTCCAACCTGTCAAGCTGCCTGTAGGTTGTGCAGTGCACTCCAGGTTTCCAGCTTCTGAGAGCTGTCTAGGCCTTTGGTGATGCAGCTGTCTTTGAGTCATATCTGTTCCTGTAAGTAACCCTTCCCCTATACTCCTGTAAGTAATCCCAGTAAACTCATTGGTTTACCAAGTTGGATTTTGCTGGTATCCTTCCTTTGGTGTGTCAGTGGTTCCCTATCTGGGGTCAGTAGACATTTGTTCACATCTCCCCAGGAGTAGTGTCACACAATAGAAACTGAAGTCAGTGAAAACATTGCGTATGATACAGTAATGGTGATCACATGACATCCTGCACCTGGCAAAAATCTATAGAATGTATGACATCAATCAGTACAACACTAACATAAATTATAGACATTAGTGATGAATAATATGCTGATATTGGTGCATCAGTAGCAACAAATGTACCATACTAATGCTAGAT
The DNA here is from genome assembly GCA_035773235.1 of Eospalax fontanierii. Lineage (NCBI taxonomy): Eukaryota > Metazoa > Chordata > Mammalia > Rodentia > Spalacidae > Eospalax > Eospalax fontanierii. The sequence continues at coordinate 40,453,001 of CM069525.1, forward strand.
GTTAATAGGGAAAATGGGAGGGGGAACAAGAGAGTATACAGAGACTTTCAGTACATACTGCTCAGTTTTCCTATACATCTAAAACTGCTGTGTGTAGAGAGTTGGGGCAGCCATTATGAGCACTTATTGCTCTGGCAGAGGATTTGAGTTCCCAGAACCCAGCTCACAACTGCCTGTAACTTCAGCTTCAGGGGATCCAGTGCCATCTTCTGGCCTCCATGGGCACCCTTTCATATGTGGCGTGCATACTCATATACAAATAAATAAAAACAAAACTTTAAAAACTGTTCTGAAACTAAAATCCATTCATTTATAAACAAACAAATCAACCCTATTTATGACAATGTTAATGGTGCTAAAATTGAAATAAACAAATACTGTAGTCTGCCAGGAAATCCCTTTCCTGCACTTCTGTTGCTAGATGGTTCACTGCTCCTGTATCATTAAGTGGGTGAAAGATTCCAGCCTGACCACTTTTCTTTGGTCACAGGAATTAGTACAGACCACAGGAGCCAAATTGAATGCCTCAGAGTCCTTCCTGATGTTTTCTAAACTAGAGCTGGGAAAGAACAGTCCCCTTTCCATCAGCGGTGTGCCTGCAATCCCTTGATTGATGATTAGTTCAAAGAATGAAGCAGAGAACGGTAGGAATGATGGGCAGAAAAGGGTGTCCAAAGTCCCAACACCCAGTCCCCTGAGGTCACTTACCTGTGTTGAGTGTTTGGTCCTATAGCCCAAACAATGTTAAGCTTATTTGAATTGAGTTTATCCATTACAACCAAAAGATTTTTTTTTTCATTTTGAGAAAGTAATCCTTTATGAGCACTTATGTACTTGCTGAATAATATCTCATGTGATTTTCATAAGGAATCAATGTGGGAGTTACTTTGTATATGTGATGAAATGGGGGCTACCTAAACAATAGGGAAGATGCTCAATACCGCCTCCCAATTAGAGGCACAAGCTTTTCTGGATTTAAACCTAGATCTAACTCTATCCAAAACCAATGCTTGTAACTAGTATGCAAAACGTATATAACAGGTCATGTTTATTGCAACTTTTGACCCCACAAATTTGTTCTCAATCTAGATTCAAATATCTGCTCTAATATTTTCTATTGGCTTCAAACATTTGAAATTGCTGATATTCAACCATTTTAGACCTACAAAAGTGGGTGATTTCACTTAGCTTGGAACTATGTGGTGTGGACTGCATTACTTAAAACTTTAGAGTCTCAGTCTCTTAACCTAACAATGATATAGCCTAAAAAGACCTGAGATAAGTATTTTGTCAATGGGTTCTTAGGTTATGATTTAGGTGCAATGATTTTTAAATTATTACTTATTTATATATACATATATGTGTGTGTGCACACGCATGTGTGCTGTGCACATATGCATACCATGGTGCCTACGTGGAGGACAGAGGATAATTTACAAAGCTTAATTCTTTGCTTCTACTACGTGAATGCTGGGGATCAAACTCAGGTCGTCAACCCTAGCAGTCACTGAGGCCTTTACTCACTGAGACATCTATCTCACTGGCCCCTTGGTACAATTATTTTATTTTGGAGGATTTTGAAAGATGTTCAGTGAGGGAACAGAGGAAGTGGGATGAGGAAGGAATAAGACTCGCCAAAGGTTGATGGGTGTATCACTGCTGTGGACAACTCAGGTTTAGTCCTGCTGGGGATATCCTGAGGAGCTATGCAGAATGCATACGCTGAAACTGTTCCACTGGGCAGCTAAGGAAGCTGGGTTGTTATCCATTCACCTTCTCACATTTTGGGTTAAAGGCATTCCCTGAAATTGCCTGCTTAGTCCACATGCTGACCCAGAAGTTTCCCTGCACTGAGAAAATGTCCCAAGCAAAGTGATATGCAGGCTCTGCACTTTTCTGGAGGTCACCTCTGGGGTGATGAGTAGGATACTGACCATGTTACATAGGCTGCTGCCACCCACTTTATGGAGTTTTTTTTTTTTGTAAGGATGAAATATACATAATATATAGTCACGGAAATAGTCCATCAATTTAATTGAATAGTAAAAAGTGAGATTAAATAGAAAGACTTTGATGTGTTTTAGATTTGGAAGCTAAGGGATTCATTGTTGGGTGTTTTATCTGAACAAATAAGCACATATGTGTTATAAATATCTGGTTTTAATTTTGTTTTATATAAACAGAATCATAAAAACATATTGCTTTTCAATTTGGTTCTTTAAAAATACGTATCTTGGACTTTTTTTGTCACCCTATGTGGCTGTATCTCATTCCCTTTTTTGTTGCTGTTGTGCTTTTGTTCTTCTAAGTGCTGGGGATCAAACCTAGAGCTTTGCACATGGTAGGTAAATACTCTACCGTTAAGTTCCACCGCCACCCCTGCTGTACCTCATTGTTTATGAAGTCTATGTACTATGCGCAGCATTTCATTGTATGCATTTCCTTAACTGATTTAATCCTATAGCTCATTTTTTGCACTACAGTGAACACTGCATTGAATATCTTATGGGCATATTCCTGGAGGGGATTCATGCAGATGTATCTGTAAGGTAGACTCCTATTGGGGTAGTTGTTGGGTCCAAAAGTGTGTACATTTAAAAATTGGACAAATACTGACAAATTGGCCTCCACGAAGCTTCCTTACTTGTACACTCACTAATGGTGTAGATCGCTATGTCCTCACATCTTTGGTTTTACTACTTAGCTTTTCTAGATTGCTACTTTGGGAGGAGAGCACATTGAGAAAGAGTTTCAAGGATTACGTAATGTTTTGCTTCCTTTAAGTTATAGCAATAATAATGGATGGGAAAATGGTTTGTTGATTCATTCTCCCAGTATGTTTTAGGAAACTACATATGACAACACTATACAAATGTCTGTGGATTAGATGCCAGTAGTCACATCATTAAAGCTTATAAATACAGTGAGATATGGTCTGGCCGCATGCCTATGATCCCAGCATTTGGGAGGTAGAGGCAGGAACATCATGAATTTAAAGCTGGCCTGGGCTACATGGTAATATCCTGGCCAGCCTGAGCAGCTCTGTAATGAGGGCCTGTTGCATAAACCACAAACCAAACCAACCAACCAAGCAAAAAACCCAAGCCAAACAAACAAACAACAAAGGATAACATACAAATATAAGTAGAGTGATAACTCAGGGGAAAATGGCAGTGCCCAATGAAAAAAGGTAGCAATTGTTCAGAGTGTTCCATCCAAATCCCCTTACCCCTTACCATCTCAAAGTGATATTGGCCTCAAAGTTTTCTATACCCTCCAGGGCTTGCCATACCATTCATGAGCAGGCTAGAAGTATAAGAAATGAATGTCTTCCTGGCAATATGACGTAGTCAATAAATGACAGGAATTGATGGTGTACCTCAGCTCTCTGGCACCTTTTGAGGAAGAATTCTGAGGGGCATGTGCCTTATGACTTCTCCCAAGTTCTTCAGTGGGGCTGAATTCGAGTAGCCCATAGTGAAAACAGGTGGTTTTCCATTTTCTGTCTCATTTCTCCACTCTGCTACCATTTCATTTACCTTCCAAATAAACAATGTGAACTCTCTTCCTTGTCTTAGAATCAACTTTTGAGGGGGGTCCAGATCTAAGGTCTAATAATACATTTTATTGGTGATACAGTCTCAATATATAACTCAAGTTGGCCTTGAACTTGAGATCCTTCTGCTTCAGCTTCCTAAGCCCTAGGATTATAGGTGTGCATCACCATAACATGTAGTCAGGTACTTCTTGGATGAATTGTCTTATAAGTAATCTTTATATCTATGTTGCTTTTACAGTCTTAGTATATTACAGTCCATGAAACAGTAGTAAATGGCTATGATGTTTTTCAAAATATCTCTGAAATTCATAGAGTTAATAATAAGCAGTGGAGTTTTAGCTTTAAATGATTAAAAGCAACTTGGCAGTCACAGTGATATTTATTCTCTCATAGCTTAAAAATAATCTTTCCCTGAAGTGTAAAGGTTATTGTTCTCATTTGAATCTTGTGCTTTTCCCTTTTTCATCCTAGATGTGACAGATACATGTGCCCTTTGTTCTTTGGGACTTCTTAATATGCAATAATTGTCACACATAGACTACAGTTCTATATCTTTACAACCCTCTGCCCTCCTCTGGATTGTTGTGTTTAAACGCCCCAATGGTCTCTTTTCTTTTGCTGTATTTAACTCAAGTAATGTGAGTACAAATATTTAGGGTTTATCGGATTCTCCAAACTTAAATCTATCCAATAAGCAGTCAGTGACCAAACTGAAAAGATTTCTTTGTCCCCAGTGGATTGATTAAGCATGGAATTCCATAAAGCTACCACACAGTTCCACGAACTGTGAGGCTACAATACACTGAGTTAATTTGTTTCAACAAAACTTTGTAGGTTCTATTATAGGTAGTGACTTTCAGATCTACTGCAGTGACACTTTCCGGAGCAAAATAATTCCATTTGAAAGCCAGCATGCAAACTAGGTCTTTTCAGTTTAAAAATATTTTATTGTTTGACAGTTTCATAGATTTAGGTAATTAATTTTAGTCATTTCACTCCCTCCATTCCCCGCTCCAATCCTCCTCTCTCCTGCTGGAACTCCCCTTCTTAACCAGCCTCCCTCCTACTGCCATCACTTCCTTTTATGTGTGACCCACTGGGTTTAATTAGAGTCTCTTGCCCAAGCTTGGGTGGGGGACTGTTTACTGCTGCAAGGGCAACTTATTGGTAGCTACACTACTGAAAAGAAATGACACCCCTTTCCTAAACAACAGTTACTACCAATAGTTGGTCATGGGCCCCTCCCTCATCCATGATGAAATGTTGACAAACATCCAATTTTGTGCAGATCTTGCTCAGATAACCACAACTGCAGTGAGTTCATGAGTTCAATAGCTATGTCATGTCCAGGAGACATATTTTTGCTGCCAAATCTCTCTTTCTTCTGGCTCTTATGTTTTTCCATGATATTCACTCAGTCTTGGAGAAGGTGATATAGCTGGTCCCATTTAGGACTGAGCACTCCACCATCATTTATTCTTGGCGCTTTGGCAAATCGTGAATTTCTGCATTAACTTCCACCTGCCAGCTGCAGTAAGAAGCAGGCTGGGTGCAGCACTAATCTAAGTGTATAAACAGGAATATTTAAAGGGCAGTTTGACACCATGACTGACCATTTAGCAAAACAACAGTAGTAGAATTCCACCTAGGGCCTATGACCTCCCCAGCCACAGGCTCTTGATGAAGTTTATCGTCAGGTCTTAATTACTTAAAATTTTACCCCCTGCAGGTTGTGAGGCAGAGGAAGGTCCAAAAAATACACAGGGCACATTTCAGAAACTGAATTTGTTATAAATAGTGTTAAAGGAAAAGGTATGTACAATTTCAGGATTAAGCAGACCCAAACCACTGTTGGCCTAGTATCTACAGGGGAGGTTTTTATTGGCAAAGGAAAAATAAAGAGGGAGAGCTTCTCAGGGAAAATGCTGGAAGAAGATGTGGGAGCAGATTGTCCACCTAATAAAGCTCAAAGCTATTGAGGATCCATGTAGATCTGCTATGTATTTTGTTCTGGTACAAAATGGAAGGTCAAGGTTGGGAAGACAGCATAAGCCTAATAGAATGAATCATTTTGCATGCGAGACACTCACCAGCTATAGTTAAATCTCACAGTTGCTTGGCTCTAAAAGAAAGCAGGGATGCCTTCAAGGACAGAGCAAACACACGGACAAGAAAGCATCTTATCTGAACCTCCGGGCCTGCTCCTTTTCCTGGGTGTAGTTTCTGCCCCATCTGGCTATCCCCCTGCAGCATTAAATACTACTAGGCTGCCTCTGAGGAGAAGGGGATCAAAGAGACTGTGATCTGCAGAAGTTTCTGTGTGTAAATCCTGGAAGCCTTTCATGCAGATGCTGTCTAGAAGCCTTGTTTTTGAAAACCTTTTTGCTGAAGGTTTGAGGATAAACTTGGTTTTCTTGATATTAGACAGCTCACATAGGGCATGGTGATTAATACTAAATTCATTCTCTGTTCCATGATCTGTTTTCACTCTCAATTCAGCTTCCAAAATGCAGTTGCTTACAGAAATAAGACGATGGTGATTTACTGTGTTCTAGTTAAAAGTATAGAGATATAAGTTCTATAGAGAATAGTAAACAAAATCTACCTACTAGGTATGGACCCAAAGCAGCAACTTGTTTTAAACGATTTGGGATGTTTCCTCTTTCGATCCTATCTGACCTTCTACATTACTTCATTCTTCCAGTGTTTAAGTTCTAAATATTTTGTTCCTCATACTTTTCTTAGTGCTTCTACTTGCCTTTTAAAAATTTCTTTTGTTATTACATTTTGAACTTTATAGGCAGCGATATAAACATAACAGTTTTTTTTTACATTTATGTATTTAGTCTGTGTGCAGGCCTCATTGTGTGTGTGGAAGTCAGACAACTTGCAGGAGTCAAGTCTCTCCTGCTACATGCATCCCAGGGATCAAACTCAGGTCATCAGGCTTGGCAGCAAGTGCCTTTCCCTGCTGAGCTATCTTGTTGGCCCTATACATTTTAATACTGGTACCTCAAACAAAAGTCTCAGAAATAAGTGTGTCCCTCACAAAATAAACAGATTTTTGTACACAAATATTTTTCATGTCTCTTGCACTTCTTCTGCTTCTCTAATACTTTTTGTTATGCAAGTCTCACACACATATGCATATTCACATGGATCAAAAGCCAAATGGAGTTGGGAAGGGGCTGTTTTGGGGGGATCCCAGGGGAGTTGGAAGGAGGGAGTGGGGATGGATATGATAAAAATATATTGTATATATGTATGTAATTATTAAATAATAAGTAATATATTTTGTGTTAAATAATCAAATAGGTACACTTGCTTACATAGTGAAAAATTCCTATTCTTACCCACTCAGTTACCCTGCCTGGATGTGAACATGAAACCAGCGTGTGTGTGTGTGTGTTTGTATGTGTATGTTTTCATAGATGTTTTATGAATATACAGGTTATACACACATATTTATATACTACATATTTCCTCTTCACCCATTTTTACAAAAAATAATGGTAATGTGCCATGTATACTACTCTATAGTTTCATTTTTTCCACTTAAAATTGTGAAATAATCCCATTTCAATGCCTAAAGAATCTCTTCATTCTTTTAAATGGATTTATAGCATTCCACTGCATGCATACATCATGGTTTATTTAACCAGCTCTTTATTGATAAAAATTTGGATGTCTCCATTCTTTTCTATTACACACAGTGCTGAAAAGCATAGTTATGTGCTTCATTTTTTCCCCTGAGAAAATACATCTCTAGAATACATTTTTGGAACTAAATGATAGGTCAAAGGTCATATGTTTTGCAATTTTGATAGATGTGGCCCAGTTGTCCTCTACAGAGTGATTCCCATTATCTGAGCAACACCTATGTATCTGACTCATATTTGTGCATTTGTGTACTTCCTACTGATCATCCATATTCAGGACCTTCTTACATTAGTAACTCTGTTATTTTTGCCAAGCATCATGCAAAATAATTTGCTCTTATTTTTAATAGTAATATTTATTTAGTTAATTAATTTTTTTGGTGATGAGGATTAAACCTAGGAACCCATGTGTGCCAGGCAAGCACTCTATCACTGAGCTACAGACACAACCTTTATTACAATTTTGAGACTGTGTTGCTAAGACACTTAGGCAGGCCTTGAACTGAATAACATTTTTTTAAAAGGGAATTGGAAGTAAAAGGTTTGGGTACAAGTCTTGGCTACATTTTTTTTTACATTCCTGTTAACACAAAGTACTTTTGTACTCTGAGATTGTTTATTATTGTCTGAAAACCTTGATAAGGCCCCCAGACCAAAAACTTTGTAAAAATTAGGGGACATTCCCTAAAAGCACCCAATATTGTCTTGGCACACAGTAAGTGTGTTTGAATAAGAAATGTCCCCCATAGGCTCACATATTTGAATTCATGATCCCAGTTGGTACTGCTGTTTGTGGAGGTTTAGGTGGTGCTGGAGAAAGTAGTTCACTGGGGACGGGCCTTGAGAGTTCATAGTACATTCATGAAGCAGAGCAACTGGAAGTAGAGCTTCCAGCTTTCTCCTCCAGCTGCCTCTTGCTGTGCCCTCCCCCAGCCATGATAAAACACCAATGCCATAATGTATTCTTATATTCCTAGAACCATAGGACCAAATAAACTCTTCCTTCTACAAGTTACCTTTCTCATGGTGTTTTATCATAGCAACAACAATTATTAATACAGTAGGAATCCTGTAACTGGTGGTTCCTTCCTCTTTTGTGCATTTTCTGTCTTGGTCTCCTTATTTTGAAAAACAGGATAAGGTCTCTGAGAATGTGAAATGATGAGCTATTTGGAATTGTTTTGTAAATTTTATGTGGTAGGCAGAATTGTGAGATGATCCTCGAAGGTCCATATACCTATATAATCTTCACTGAAGAATAAGAAAGGCCCATAATATGCCTTGATACCCTTCCATTATGTTATATGGTACTGTTGACTTTAAGAAAGGATGATTATCCTCAGTGGGGTTGTCTTAATCCAGTGAACTCATAAGGAGCCAAAAGTGTTCCCTGGCTGGTCACAGAAGAGGAAGGTAGAGTGACACTCTCTGCTTGGGCAGTCTCAAAAAGCTGACACATGGTCCCTAGCCAACAACTAGCAGGAAAATGAGGGTCTAAGTTTTACAAGGAAATGAATCTTACCAACCATCAGTAAACCTGAAAGAGGACCTTGAGACCCAGAAGAGAATCCCAGCTCCAGCCAACCAACACTGTGATGTCAGTTTGGTGAGATACTGGGAAAAAGTATCCAAGCATACTATTTTCAGTATTGAATGTACAGAATTATGAGATAATCAATATATGCTACTTTATAAGCTACTATGTTTGTGGTAATTTGTTATACATCACTAGAAAGCCAATATGAACCCCATGTTTGTGAGATAAACCAGTAATGAGATTGAATAGAGTTCAAAGAAAACCAAAAGTAGTATTCTGTTTTTCTTTTTTAAAAATGCTCTCATTACCAATGATTAATTATACACAATGGGTTTCATTATGCTATTTTCACATATGTACATAACATATTTTGAACATATACATTCCCTATTGCCCTGCTTTGCCCTCTCCCACTCCCATCAATCCCCTTCCTCTCCTGTATTCTTTTACTTTCATTTCATTCATTCTTTCTTTTTAACTCAATGAGTTTCATTAGGGTTGTTTACAGGGGCATATGTACCTTAGCAGTGGGTATACTTCTTACAGAATATCTGTTCCTTCCCCGTATTAACTGCAAATAAATCCTCACAGGAGAACAGGGTCCCATGAGCCTCTTCCCTTTCAATGACAGGCCCAATCTTGTGGAGATCTTATGCAGGTAATCATAGCTGCTGTGAATTCAAGAGTGTAATAACCATGTCATGCCTGGAGGTCAAATTTCTACACTGGTCCCTGTCCCTTTCCTCTGGCTCTTACTTTTTTCTGCCATTCTTCTATGATGTTTCCTGTGCTTTGGAGGAATGATGTCCCATTTGATTTGGAGGAGGATAGCTGTCCCATTTATGGCTGGGCATTCAATCATCATTCGTTCTTTGTATTTTGACAAGTCATGAGTCTCTGTAGTTACCATTGATCACTGCAAGAGGCAGCTTCTTTGATCAAAGTTGAAAGCACACTATTATATGTTCATAAACATTGTTTAGAAGGCAGTTAGTCACATCATGTCCATTTAGCAAAGCAACATATACCTTACCAAGTAGTACCTAAGACCTCCCAAGCCACAGACATTTTACCAGAGATGAATACCAGATATGAATTTCCTCCCACAGAGTGGGTCTCAAGTCGAATAAGAAAGCAATTGGCTACCCCGTAGCAGGCTTGCCATTATTGCACTAGTGGGCTCATCTTGCCTGATGGCTTGGTGTTGCTGCTTACAGAGTCATCAGCTGAGCAAGAATATTGATGAAACTTCTCCAAGTATTTACTGTCTTTAACACAACCTTAGCACCATTTAAATTATGTATTGATTGATTTGATGCTTACCTTCTTTCTTGGACTCAATTTCCTCAATCACATGGTACTTTAATAGTCCTTTTACATATTAGGATTATGCTTTCATTACATGTTCACTGATTATTATTATTATTATTTCAAAATGGGACCTTGCTATAGCTGAGCCTGGCTTTGGCTTCTAGATCCTCCTGTCTTAGCCTCCCAAGTGCTAGAATTACAACTGTGCGCCAGCACTCCTAACCCCATTGCTTGCTTCTAAGAGCACAATTTTTTCTTTTCTTTTTTCTTCAGCCATTTTTGATTAATTTGAGCGTAATTAACTAAACTGTGCATTGAATGACAAAATCTGGCTTTAAAAGCACTGATATGATTTTTGATGTTCTATTCTATTACTCAGAAATAGTGGAAGTAACTCTCAAATGAGGAGCATACTGAGAATTCCGTGCTCTGATATGGTTCTTTATTGTCTACTCAGGTTGCATGTGTATAGTGTACACTTAATCTCCAATAAAGATAATTGTTGATTCTAAGTAAGATGAGCAGCTAGTCATGAGTTTTATAAAGAGAAAGCCATTAGATAACTTGACTTTAACTGATATCAGTAATACCCATAAGAACAAAATTATGAATCAGGAGAGCATGCAGAAGCTTAATTTGAAAGTTTATGAGGGGTATAAGATGAGCTATTATATAGTAACAATTATCTGAGAGATAAAACTGATAGATCCTATAAATGTTTTAAGTGTGCTGGCTAAGACTTCTTAAGTTTTCAAATTACCATTTTAGTCTTATTTTTTTAAACCCTGAAAATTAAAACAATCACTGTGCATTAAAATACATTTAACAGGAGCAATGTAATAATTAGACATATTTTGTTTAATTTAAAAATCAATGACATTTTCAGGGTACAATATTTACTTGAAATTTTATATTTACTGCTTTGTCTTCTATCTCTACATGCTAACATGGGAGCCTGTACACTAAACAACGTATACAAGTTACAAAAAATGGCTTGCTTATAAAGAGGGTTGGAGGAAGCAAATTTCTAGATGGTGCTTCTATTTATGGTTATTAATTCATGGGTTAACTGATTAGGAGCTTCTAATATAGATGTGTTGTATCTGGTGGTTATCAATAGTGCTTATGTTTACTTATTTTTTGTTCAAAAGAGTATTGTTTGATGAATAATCAGGTGTGTGTGTGTGTGTTTGTGTGTGTGTGTAGTGGCATTTAAGAGTCTCACTATGTGTAGGTCAGTCTGACACAGAGCTTGCAATCCTCCTGCTTTAGCCTCTTGAGTGCTAGAATTACAGCTGTGTGCCAACATGCCTGGCCAAAATATAGCTTTAAAAATTATGTGTATGAGTATTTGCATGCATGCACATAAGCAATGCCCATGGAGGCCAGAAGACGGCGTCAGATCCTCTGGAACTGGGGTTATGGATGACTGTTAGCTGTTACTTGGATGCTGGGAATTGAATCTGGGTCCTCTGGAAGAGCAGTGAGTGTTCTTTAATCACTGAGCCATCTCTCCAACCCTCCTCTCTTACCAATTAGTTTTTGATGATTTAGCTTTCCTAAGTAAAGGAATGAAAGTGTCAGCACACAGGCAACCTGTTCCTTATAGTGGTCAGTTCACATCTACTTAATAGACTTCTACATGTGAGACCTATGTACCTCACTTTTCTCTTTGGAACTCAAGGGTTTATGCAATTAATCCTCCTGGCATCTGATTATACTTGATTAAGAACAGGTGGTGGTATCTTCATTTCACAAGTAAGTCTCATATACAGAAAGAGGTTAATGATTTGCTGACAAGCCAACAGCAAGACTGGCCTGGCAGCCCTCATGGCTGCTCTCCCAGCCCTGTATTCCCTGCTCTGCACCAACATGCTTCTGCTTTTACAGCCATACTCTCTGCAAATCTGGTTTTCATTATGAATCACATGCTTGCCTTGAGGATGGAAATGGAAAGCTAAACAAACGAGGTCCTTAATCATCCCATTTTCATCATATTGCTTAAAGAGTCCCTGGTCAATGTATTTACAAAATTATTTCTGCTTAGCACTTTGTCCCTCCCTTTTAACTCTTTATGTGGAGATATTAGAAAGAAATAGAGTTTTATAATAAAAATATAGAATTTTAGGGTAAAGTGTTGATGTGAGAGATTAACTTCACAGTAGCATTAACTTAGCTGAATGCCAAAGAAAGGATATTTTATTTCATGAGAATTTCATGAAGTATGCTTCCTTTGTAATCATGTAAGATTGTTAAGACATGGAGCATTTTTATGTAATCATGATTATAAAACAAATGTTAGTTGGAGAAACATCAAAACACCTTAGGATCACATTGTATAATCCAAGTAGCCCCACTGTGTCATAGAATTTAAAATGGAGAGAAGAAATTGCGGGGCCCACTTTGAAGATATCAAACATGAGAACTTCACGCAAGCTCTCAGCTCCTTCTCCAGCTGTCAGTATCACCACCAGAATTGCAAACAACAGTAGGTAACTTTAGCAAAATGTGTCATATCCAAAAGAAAAAAAATATAGTTGTACCAACATACAAGTGAAATTCAACTATTAAACAACAATTAGCATATAAGGTGGCATAGGTTCTATAAAGAATATTTGAAAATTGTAACTGAACTTGGAAAAATGCAAATTAACTTTGTTTGAAAAGAAAATGATTCAAGGAGCTGGAGAGATGGCTCAGCGGTTAAGAGCACTAGCTGCTCTTGAAGAGGACCTGTGTTTGATTCCCAGTACCCACATGGCAGTTAGCATGTAAGTCCAATTCCAGGGTATCCGACACCCTCTTCTGACCTTTTCAGGCACTGCATGACACAGGTGCATTTACACATACATGCAAGCAATATACTCATACACATAAAATAAAAATAATAAATAAAATATTTTTAAAAAGAAAAGAAAAGAGAATGATTCAAAAGACTGAAGATATGCTCAGGAAGTTAAATATTCCTCTAAGTCAAAATGTTGATCAATAGAGGTATCACAACATTACATAAAAAAATTTTGCAATTATGTGTCAGGAGATAAATTCTGTATTTTGGTATAGGCATATGACTTTGTCTATTCCTTTGACTTCTATGAATTGTTTTACACCTCAATATTGTAAATGGGGAAGAGGGTAGTACATATTTTTCCTTTGTCCAAGGATTATTGGAAGGAACAGATGTGATTGTATATGGTAGCGTTTTTTGATATTTTAAAATAAAATTTGCATCTATTTATTTGTGTGTGCGCATGTACCCGTGTATGTGTGTGTGCTTGTGTGTAGAGGTCAGAGGAGAACTTTTAGAGTTGGTTCTCTGCTTCTAGCATGTTGGTCTTGGGGATCAAACTGGGGTCATTCCATTTAGCAGCAAATGACTTATCTGCTGAGCCATTGTGCCAGGGTTTCTTTCTCTAAACCATTGGTTTAGAGAAACTGTCAGGGTTTCTTTCTCTAAACCATTGGTAAGGGTTCAAGTTTAAATGATTATGTTAGAATGGCCTACTTATAACATTGAAGTGAAACTGTCTGTGAATATATCTCTGAGAAGCATATACAGCATTAAGGAATTTCAACCCACAAAACCATGGGTGCAAGAAAAGAACTCTGCATTTTTCTAAAATGTCACTTCAGTCATTTTGGGATTTGCCTTCCCTAAAGCCTGTTTCCTATACTATGATCTTACCCAAGTCAAGGCACTTTTTACAGTTTAAGCTTGGGATTGGGGTTTTAGCTCAGTGGTAGAGCACTTGCCTAGCAAGTACAAGGCCCTGGGTTCAGTCCTCAACTCCCGAAAAAAGTCTCTAAGCTTATATACCTATAAACTTTCTTTTGGAAATGCAAAAACAAAATCCTGAAAGATTTGGAGCCCTTTCAAACTTTCTGCACTGCCACATATCTCCTTTGAGGCAACAGAGCTAACTATGATACGGAAAGGACAAACTATAAGTTAGTATTGCAAAATATGAACAGCCATTTAGTAATTCAGCATGTGATTGTTGAGTACCTGTTATGTGCTGGGCACTGTACTGGGCTGTAGCAGTGGACAAGACAGGGGATATCCTGCTTTGGAGCTTGTATTCCAGAGAAGACACATATTAAAGAGTGGCTTAAATTATTTATTATTTACTTCCACTTACAATAAGTGCTGTAAAAAGCATGCAGAATGTGTTTAGAGAGGATACGAAGGGAACCCATTCAATATGGGGTCAGGAAAGTTTTCCATGAGTTCTACAGGATAATCAGTATTTGGGGCAGGGAAGGAGCTTTTAGGAGGAGAGGAGAGGGCATGTCTTAGAGATGGACGAGTAATAGGCCCTTGAACCAGGCTTGTACAGAAAGGCTAAATACTTTTGGCTTTCAGCATAGATGTTGCTACTTACTGAGATATGAACATTGGAGAAGGTCCAGGTTTGAAGGAAAAAAAAACTGGGGAGGATTTTCTCGTAGGAGAGGAGATGTTTCATAAAACAGCAGCTTTCTGGCAGAGGTTGGCATCCTTTGAATTTGAGCCCAGCAATTACTCAGCTAGTTTGTCCTCTGAGCTAGTTCAGATCCTGAGAACTTTTTTCTTTTCTTTTATTTCCTTCCCCCACCCCCCGCCTTTTTTTTGAGACAGAGTCTAACTCTGTTCTAGGCTGTCCTGGAACTTCTTATGTAGCTCAAATTGAACTACAAGATAAAATTTAAAAATACAAAATATAAATTTCATTATTTTTATTTATGTTTATGTGCATGTGTATCTGTGTATGTGCATGTGCATTTGTGTGCGAGTACCCATGGAGGCCAGAAAATGGTGCCAGACCCCCTAGAGCTGGAGTTACAGGTGGTTGTTAGCTACCGAATGGATCCAGGCACTGGGAGCCAAACTCCCTTCCTTTTCGAGAGCAGTATGTGTTCTTAACCCCTGAGCCATCTGTCCAGTCCCTGAGAATTTTCTTATGTTTCACTGCCTCCTCAGTGTATCCACTTAAATGTGAAATTGATGTCTTACATTTAACATGTCCCGAGTGGACTTTCTGGTCTTTAGAAAAATGTGATCCTTCTGCAATGTCCATCATCTCAGGAAACAAGTCTCTAGTTGTTGGAACTGAATCCCTGGAATTATCTGTATTCCTCTCTTCTTCTATACCACATATATGCAAACAACTACTAGTAAATCCTATTATTTCTGCCTTCAAGTTACATCCAGAATCCAATCACCTCTTACCCCTGCTGCCACCCCTTTTGCTCTAAACCATGATCAAGTTTCTTTTCTCTTTGACTGCCGTGGCAACCTTTCAGTACCTTCTGTCTTCTATTCAGGTTCCTTAAAGCCTGAGTGATCCTGGTGAAATGAGCCAGAGCATACCTCATTCTGATCAAATCCCTCTAGGACTCATTGCTCTCAATAAGAAGTCCTCACAGTGGCCTACAAGGTCTGTCTTGACCTCCTATCCTACCATTCACCCTGATGCAAGCTTCTCTCCAGTCTTGCTACATTTCTCTGTACAGTCTTACAGTGTTTCTAAGCACAGTATGCATGTTCCCATTCCAGGGTCCTTGCAAATTCCATTTGTTCCACTTGGAATGCTTCACTTTCTCACTTCCTACTGCAATATGTCATCAAGGCTTACTCTGAAATCCTACTTTAAATCTCAGCCCTGTTACCACAGTCATCCCTGTTCCTTTTTTTGTGCCTATATTTTTTATTCATCATCATTTATTCATCATTCATCCTGTTTCTTGACCTTTTAATTATATGACTCCTTCCTCCAATACCCTATTAGAATGTGTATACCTAGAGAATTTGTTTTCTCCTTGACTTTGGTGCCTCGGTGGTACTTGACACAGGGAGGAGCTTCAGTGACTCTTCTGTGTAATCAGCCCAGCTGCATCTCAAATTTGGCTTTATATTTGAATTAATCATCATATTTGTCCAGCTGGGACGACTTAGGGCTTGGAGGAATCCCAGGGCTCAGAGATATTCAATGCCTTTGGCTTTTCTGTGACATCACTATTCCAGTGACTAAGATTTGAGTCTTTTCCAATTAGGTCATTAGTTATAGCCCAGAAAACCCAACATGACACAGAAGCCAGATAGTGCTATTTGGCCAGGCTCATGCCTTCATGCAGCACATCTCACAACTGTTTATTCATTGAGGTCCCAGTACACTCAGACTTCCAACATACTAAGTCAGTCATGGCTTAAAAATCAGTAGTTGTCTGAATTATTTTTCTGTCTCTGAAGGCTTTGTGACTAGTGGTGGTTTGGTTCAGATATGGTAGCAGCCAAAAGTAAAAATGTTTTGTGTTGGTTGGGTCTTCTGCAAAGCCAACATAAGATAGATTTAGGACTTCAATCAGTTTATTGAGGGTAAAGCTTCTGAAAAATAAAAGGAGACCGAAAAAAAAAAAGATTAAGCAGAGAAAGCTACAGACTGTGGTTCTCATGTAGTAAATAACCAACCCAACCATAGGTTTGATAAGTCTCTGGTCATTTTGTCAAATTGAATCATTGGATGGGGCTGCCTGAGAAGAGCTTGGCTTCAGCCTCAAATCTGAAGTAGATATTGAAGGTTCTATACCCAGGTGAGTTCCTGGCAGCTGAATTGCAATTCCAAAGTCAGTCAGCTACCAAATAGTAGGACAGATTCTTTCCTTCATCCATCTGTCTCTCTCTGTTCCTTCATCTCTCTCTTCCTTCTTTTCTCTCTCTCTCTCTTTCTTTCTTTCTTTCTTTCTTTCTTTCTTTATTTCTTTCTTTCTTTCTTTCTTCTTTCTCACCTTTGTTTTTTGGGGAAGGGTCTTGCTATGTAGTCCTGCCTCAGACTCCCAAGTATTGAAATTACAGGTATGAATCACAATATCAGACAGGCAAGTTTTTCTCCCAAAGGACTGTCTCCATAGTACACCTCTAGGACCACTACATATACTCACTGAAATGTTATATAGACTATTCCTGGATCTTCAAGTTGGTCTGTGGTGGGTTGGGGATGCAGGAAAAGGGCAAACAGGTGAGTTTACGTTTACTGCATTTGGGAGATATAGGTCTGAGTTTCATTTGTTCAGGTGTGATTGGTGGCAAGATTTCTTCTTTTTTCTTTTTGGTTGATGGGAGGGGGGCAAAATGCCATAACTTATTGTTTTTTTGTAAACTTTCTTCAGATAACTGTCTCAAAATAGGAGCTTTTGAGCATTAACCAAGGTCTTGTTTTTCAGTGACAGGGCAATCCAGAACTGCAGGAGAGCATCAGTTTTGTTTATATATTTAAAATATCTGTCACAACAAATGCAGATCAGTTGCTTTAAACTCTGAAATCATTCCCTCCAGTGTACACTTCAAACAACAAACTAGCATTGGCAGTTATTGCATCACCTTAAAAAAATCCATGCTCTTGCAATCAATTAAATTCATTATACCTGAGTAATCATTACCAATGATGTATAATGTAAATAATCTCTGAAGGGTGTTTTATTTATGACTATCAGACATACTAAAATTTTTCCAAGGCACCACTCAGTAAAGTTTCCTATTGAAGTCACTTTATCGTAGGGAATCAGTGTTTCTTTGGGACACAGTTCCCTTGAAAATTGCCTAAATGTCTTGCTTGTCCTTACCTTCTTCCAGCTGGGCACTGTTGAAGTAATTTGTCTCTATCTTGAGGTTCTTTACTTCAGCCTCCAGATACCCATTGAGATATCCTTCGGTGGGGCTACCAGGCTTCCTAAATACCCTTCTTCCCAATGAATATTCATTTGGAGAACCTTGCTCTAGTAATAACTTCAGCAGTTGCTTTGCCACAAATATATGCACTACCACTTTCTCCAGCCTGGGACTGGGGCACTTTGTTACTATTAATCCTATTACTTCTCCATGGATCATTTAATATGATCGCTTAAGGTTCATTGTAAGTAACTTTGACCCACTTTAGGTATGCTTGATAGCAAGAAACAGAAATCTACTCAGGCTATTCAAGAACAATAATTGAATTATGGCCATGCAACTCAGGAATAGGAATGGAAATGTCAGGCACTGAAAGGTATCATGCCGACTGCTGTAGAGCCACAGAACAATTTCTTCTCTTGATAAAGTTGGTTGGTTCTATCTCCTATATCCTTTTTCACACATCCAGAACTTTAATTTATTCACTTGTGGCTTTGGCTTGCCATTTCTTAGTATTCTGATTTTGGATTTCAATTTCTGAATTTCTAGGACAAAGTACATTATACACTTAGATTGACTTAGGTGTAACCTCCTGGTCTATTCAGTCATGACTGAAGCAGAAGGTGGACTTAATAAGCTTAGCACTCCTATGGTGGTAGATGAAGTAGATTGCCTAAGGAAAAAAACATATGGACAGTGTGGTAATGACTGATATATCAACTAAAGTTGAGATTCAGTCTCTTGGGTCCCAGAAAGCAGTTATAAATAAGAATAAGATTATTCACAAATGTTTGGAATAATTTTATTATCAAGAACTCATAGAACTTCCAACCTTAGCTGAGGAACTTTTGTCAATGGATAAATTCTAGGAAAGGGGGAATCTGTTTTCTTTAAGGGTGTGACACTGGATAGGTTAACCAGGCTCCAGTAGATGGACCCAAACCAAAGGACATTTGGGGACACAAATTTGACTTGATAGGCCTTAATATATACGACGGAGTATATAAATCCAGCTGGAGTATACAAAAAAGAGTATAGAAGGGGAGAAGGTCTAAATATGATCAAAATATATTGTATGAAATTTGCAAAAAATCAATAAAAATATTGAGAAAAAGTTGATAAAGGAGGCTGGAGAGATGGCTCAGCAGTTGAGAGCAATGGATCTTCTTGCAAAGGTTTGGTTCCCAGCACCCACATGGCAGCTAAGAACCATCTATAACTCCAGTTCCAGAGGATCTGACACCCTCTCTTCTGGCCTTCTCAGGCATTGTACACATGGGTATACATACATACATGTAGGTAAAATATTCATATATATATATATAAAATAAATAAAAAATATTTAAAAAATTCTTATAGCATAGTGATTAAGACTGTGACCTCTGGAGTCAGACTTATAATCCATGTGATCTTAGACATGTTACTTAAGCCCTCTGTAGCTCAATTTCCTCATCGGTAAACTGGAGATAATGGTAACTATGTTATAATGTTTGTCATCAGTGTGTGTGTATATAAATATATATGAGTAAAAACACATGTTATTTACTTAGGGTCACAGAGACAGATTTTACTGGATGAGTCTTTTAGCTGCCAATAGGTCATAAAGATCTACAGTGAAAAATTGTAGAGTAGTACCTGTCTCATGTTAAGTGAGAAATAAGCATCAATTATTGTGATCTTTTTTTGAAATAATAATTTACTTGTTTTTATTATTTTATGTTCAGTTGCACTGATTAATTGTGTATGTGTGCATGTGTGATGTGTTCATGTGTGGGCAGTTTGTGTGTATAGGTCAGAGAATTGCTCATGGGAGTCAGTTCTCTCCTTCTACCATATGGGACCTGGGAATTGAATTCAGTTTGTCAGGCTTGGCAGCAGATGCCTTTACCTGCTGAGCCATCTTGCCAGCCTAGTTATAAAGATCTTAACTACGTATTTCTTTAGGATTTCTTCCTGGCTAACAGAAGCGTTAGAATTTTCTGTTCAAATCTTAGTTACATCAAAACAAATGTTCTTCATTTTATTAGCATGAACTTCCTAACAAAGGGTGTGGGTAAACAATAAGCTCAATTCTATGGCTTTTAGGAGTATATACTTTATTATTTAGCATAGTACACTATTTACACTTATTCAAGTAAGTACTGACTTTATATTTACACAGGACTTAATTTTTTCTTTAGATTAATACTTAAAGGAAGAAATGTCTTAACTACTTTTTCTTAAATGAAGAACCACTTCATCATTATAATAAATGAGTACTCTATATATCTTGACTTAAATAGAAGATTATCATCCATACAAACACAAAGAAAAAACACTATGTTCCTGAATTCTAACTAACTAGACACGTTTGCTTGCTTAAAGCATGAGTTTGATTGATTGATTGATTGAGAGAGAGAGAGAGAGAGAGAGAGAGAAAGAGAGAGAGATATCAAGTGTCAGAGAGTATTAAAGACTAACACACTAAGTTGAAACTTTGGTAGTGATGTAATCAGAGGACTAAAAAAAAAAACTGAGCAGAGTTTAATGCTTTCTCTTTGTGACTTACTGTTATTTAATGGTAGGTGTGAGGAGTGCCGAAAGCCATCCCTGAAATTATCTCTCCTACTACCAGTGGAACAGGCTCCACACAATGGGAAAGCACTGTTTGGAAAGGACTAACAGCCCATTAGCAGGGAGGAGAATAGAAACGGTGCTTTCTTCTTTTATTTCTTATTCCATTTTCTCTATAGGAGAACTATATCGCAAGGAAAGTTGGGGGTCTGGAGTCCAAATACTTCCTCCAACACTTAACTAGCCTTGAAAGTGACTTATCATTTCTTACTTGCTGGCTTGCAACGGAGAGGGAAAAATAATGCCTAACTTGTAGAGTTATTATGAAAATTAAATATGACAATACATGAGGAGTGTTTAGCACTGGCTCTGACTGAAATAAGTCCTAATAATATATGTTTATCATAAGTGGGATCATGCATACACTGACTTGCTTTTTAACTCTCACTAATAGCTTGCAGTTATATCTCCATGTGAGTTCATATAAACTGACCTCATTTTAAACAGAATTCCAAAGTATTTGGAGCCATTCAGGTTGTTTGTGTGTGTGTGTGTGTGTGTGTGTGTGTGTGTGTGTGTGTGTGTGTGTGTATGCATAGTTATTTTACAAGTAAAAGGGATGAGGCATACAAAGGTAAGGGAGGCTGAATACACCATCATATTCTGTGCTTCAGTACTCTGATACATTGTCAATATCTTCATTCCCATTAGTGGTGAAGCCTTATTTATATATGCCAGAAAGATCAACTGCCCCTCAGCATCTACTGAGGTTTGATTGACACTCATAATGGGGGAAATGAAATTACTTGAGGGGTATGGAAAAAACCTGTCTGTGGATAGCCTTAATTGTATGGGGTGGAAGGTGAAGGGGACGACCAGAAGTCTGATAGGGCTGGAAAAATTGCAAAGATACCTAGGGTGGGTAGGGGCAGTGAGACAAAAATCAAGACTCACTGAAGAGAAGTGAAAGGAATATGCAGGAATGCTTTACAGGCTTATTCACTCACATGCCAATTTTGGATCCTCTTTTGTCACCTGTTTATGATATAGAAAAACAACAACAACAACAAATGGCATTTCAGGGCTTGTCTAGCACAATGCTCCATCTTGCAAATGTTCAATAAATATTTACTAGGTGGATGAATAGATTTACATTCCCGATTACTTTAGACTCTGGGAATCTGGAGCTAGAACTCCAGGTGTGACAGGGATGCCATGAGGAATGAAAGTACCATCCCATGTGGCTCACAAAGACAAACCAAGTCAGAGACTAGTAGGCAAGGACACATTCTCAAGGGGATGGTTTCCACATGAAGTTACACAATTAATAGCATTGTTTCAGGTGCTAGCAGAGGGGAAAAGAATCTTGAAAGAACCATTACAAGATTTCCCATGTCCTTTGTACAAAACCATAAAAACAGTATCTCACATAGCTTATGATTCTATGTCAAAAAAGTCATTGGTATGTCCAAGAAAAGATACTGACTACACATTATTTGGTCAAGGCAGTTTATAGAACATATTGAATTTGGCTGTATGGTCCTCAAGAGCAAAATCCATGAGTTATTTTTGGTGGTATTAGTACAAATATAAATAAGTACAAGGCTACCTGCCTTGGGTTGCTCTTTATGGAAGGCAGTATAATGCCTTTTGTATACAAAACTTTATTTCAAGGTGTAATAGTTGGAGTTCAGGTAGCTTGTACTGCAGGCTAATAACAGTGAACCAAGTACTTTTATAACAGTGAAGCAAATTAATTTGAAACAGTTCAAATAAAATGTGGCCTGTAGAGTTTGTATTCTGGTTGTATCTTCTCTCAGCCATGTGTATCAGTCATGATTTGCTAAAATGATGCTCTATAACAACTATTTGATTTTCTTTATTTTTTTTTCTCGTTCAAAAAGCCGTTGGATTGACAGTGGCTTTATTGGTTCAACTGGGACTGTCTTGGCTTGGTTCCAGAGCTAGGGCTGGATTTGTGTCTGTCTATTCTACATTATCTCCTCATTCTTTTTGCTTGCTTTTGTTTGAGACAGGGTCTCACTATGTAGCCCAGGCTGTTCTCAAATTCGTGATCCTCCTGCCTCAGTCTCCTCAGTGGTGAGATTACAAGTATGTACCACCACATGTGACTTTACTTCCTCATTCTTGAGAAGCTACTTAGGGTATGTTCCCTCATAGTGGGTTCAAAAGTTTCAGACAGAAAACCAAACTACACAAGTACACTTAAAATGACTGTTCTTGTCAAACCAGTTATCATTTCATTGTCCAAGGCCTGTGTCAAAGGAAAGGCATATATACTTCTTCCACTGAGGGAGGACATGACCAGATGGAGAAAATGGGTACATACAATGTAACCAAGAACACTATGAGATCTTGTTTAGATGACAAATCTCTTTGACCCTTAGCTTTCTAAGCCTACAAGATAGGTGTCATAATGCTAGGGTGTCTGTGTACCTACCTGAAGTCCCAGGACTTGGGAAGCTGAAGAAGGAGTACTGTGGATTCCAAGCCAGCCTGGTTCACACATAGTGGGACATTGTCTCAAAAGAAAAACAACACTTATGAATGAAGACGTACGAGATATGAGTTAATGTATATAGTTGGAACAGTGCTCATAGTAAGCACTAAGGGTCAATAAATATCAACTTTTCATACCTGAGCTATTTTCTAAACAAGAAAAATCAAACATTTAAAATTTTTCCTAACAGAAATTATAAACAGTTTTGACATAATTATAATTATACTGTTCACAATGATGAATATATTAACATGTACAAAGAAAGATGATAAACTATAACCAGAGTAAGTAAAACCTTGATTAAGCAGACCTCAATTAGCTTGGTTCTAAGAATATTTTGGTGCATGTGTATGAGTGGGTGCATACATGTGGATGTGTGTACATATATGTGTGCATGCATGTGGTGTGTGCATGTATGTGGAGGCTGGAGGGCAATCTTTCATATCATTCTTCAATAGCCATCTGTGTTTTAAAAATGATTTTATATGATTATTTATTTATTTGTTTGTGTGTGTATCCCATGACATAAATGTGGAGGTTGGAGAATAACTTGTAGGAGTTGCTTCTGTCCTCTACCATGTGGGTCCCGGGGATCAAACTCAAACCATCAGGCTTGGCAGCAGGCACCTTTACCAACTGAGCAATCTTGCTGGCCTGTATTTTGTTTTTTGACACAGGGTGTCTCATTGAGTTGGAGCTTATTAGTTAGGTGAGCCCCTGAGAGCTTCCTGTCTCTGCCTCTCCAGCCCTGGGATTACAAATGTGATGCCATGCTTGTATCTTTTATGTGGATGCTGGGGAATCAAACTGAAGTGCTTATATTTGTGTGGCATGCACTTTACCTACTGAGGTATCTCCCAAGCCCCTGGTTTTAAGAAGTTTTGACTGATAGAATTTATAGATTACAATAGGGATTTCTCTTCTCTGAAAGAACGTGGCCTGAAGGTAAAGGCTAGGATGAACCTGAACATGTCTCTGAACCTAATTTGAAATACATATATATTAGCATAATTTATATGTATTTACATATATAATTTGTATTTTTTTCTAAAGATTTAAAAATTTATGTGAATATGTGTGTGTCTTTGTGCATGTAAGCTGCTTGTGTATAAGTGCCCATAGTTATCAAAAGAGGGTGTCAGATTCCTTAGAACTGGTATTGTATATACTTAATGTTGTGCTCTTGGAAATTTTTTCCATTTTATTTATTTATGTGTTTGTTTGTATGCATGTACACATGCTAGTGTGGGGATCAGAGGATAACTTACAGGAGTTAGTTCTCTCCTTCTATAAATGTAGGTACCAGGGATCAAACTCAGGCTTGGTGGTAAGAGCTTTAAACTCCTTGAACCATCTTGCTGGTCCTTAATGAAGTCATTATTATGATCAATTAGATAGTACACAAATATTGCATTAAAATGTAAACTACTACAAAACAATGTTCTTGTTACTCTAATCTCTTGTTTTACAGAAGGAAGACTTTAAACTCAAGAAATGATTGAAATTGTACAGGTTTATCTAACTCATTGCAGAATAACCAATGCTAGAGTAATGTCTGTTTACTCAAAGTGTTACACTCATAATTGAACAGATTTCTTTTCCCATTACTCTTTGGAAGAAGAGAAAAAAGACAAAAATAGGTATATATATATATAACAATTTAAAAATTAACTCTCAGTAGAGTTAATTCTGGGAATAGTGGATTTTAAATTCAATTTATTCCAGTTTTTCCTCTGCATTGCTATACTGAGACTCTAGAGAACTACTCAGAACAATAAGGTAAAGGTAAAGGAAAATGGAATTGTTTAGAGGTACTATTATTGTTTTTTTCTCCCTTTTATTATCATTTAAATTTATTTATTTATTTATTTATTGTGTGTGTGTGCTTGTGTGTGCATGTGCATGTGTGTGTCATTAATCAAGAGTGGAGCGTGGAGGGCAGAAGACAACTTGCAAGAGTCCATTGTCTCTTTCTACCATGTAGGTGCCAGGAATTACTCAGGTCATCAGGCTTGGCAGGATGTGTGTGTGCGTGTGTGTGTGTGTGTGTGTGTGTGTGTGTGCATGCACACACACAAAATAAAATGCAGTTAATTTTTTTAATTGTGAGAGAATATAAGCTCCTTTCAGAGAGAAACTTTGTTTAGTTAATGGTAGCATCCCTAGGTCATGAATCAATGATTGGCAAAATAAGTATTAGAGATAACTTGTCAAATGTTGAGCACCACATCCAGGGAATAGTGGGAGTCAATATAAGGTAGCCAGTTTTATTATCATGAGGGGAACAATAATGTTTTGATGAAAATTGTGTGATCTTCATCCATTGGTGGTCAAGCAGTAGGAGTTCAAGTACAGAGTTCAAACCCAGTGTAGGAGTTCAGGAATTCAAAGAAAGATACACAAGGGACCAAAGGCATTCAAAGCACTACAACCAGATGCAGAGCTAGAGTAGGCAACCAGAGAAATACCATTCTAAAAATAGGTGAAGATCAGAGAATTCAAACATGAAATTTAGTACATAGCATAGAGAAGGATTCGTCAAGTAGAGTCAGCCCTCTGTGTGTTGGCTCTGAATGTACAGATTCAACCAGTCATGAACTGAAAAATTAAAAATTGAATCTATGACTGGAAATCACAATATGTAATCTGTAACTTTGGGAGAAAAATAAGGGGGTCTGAGAAAGTTCCCTGAACTAGTTTTGACAATCTATAACAAAGAATGAGGGATTGGGGAATATTTTAAAAATTGTTGAAAGAGGAGTAGGACCCAAGTGTGTCAACTGGATAGTTTCTTCCAGGGAAGAATGACATGGTAATATGAAGAGACTTAGAGAGACCAGATGTACTGAGTACTGGCCACTGAGAAACCAGATTTGATCTTATTTGAGAAGAATCACTGTCAGCTTCCAAAGATAAGACCACCATAGGTAATGAGAATAGAGAGGGAGCAATTAAAGTAGCAACAGGTAATGATTCTCCTCTGAAAAGTTCTCAAGGAATAGAGCAGTATTCGATTCATTTCCCACAGTGGTGCCAATATAATTTAGTGGTGGTGGTAGGCTAGTCTCTTTAGCAAATATCACTGTAACAACTAGATACTGACAAGGAAAAGTAAGAAAAAGAAAAGAAATTGGATCTTAATTTTTGTATCACCTTAATCAAAATTACTCAAAATAGACCAAAAGCCTAAGTATAAGAACTAAAGCTATAAAACTCTTTTCCTAAAAATTTTGTTTTTAAAAAATATTTTATTATTACTTTAATTTTATGTATATGAGTGTATTACTTGAATGTATGTAAGTGCAGTGCTGTCGTGCAGTGTCTGTGAAGGTCAGAAGGCATCAGATACTCTGGAACTGGAGTTATGGAGCAATTGTTGGATGCCATGTAGGTGCTGGAAATCAAATCTGGGTCCTCTGTAAGAGCATTCAGTATTCTTAATCTCTGAATCATTTCTCCAGCCCCTGAAAACTATAAAACTCTTAAAAGAAACTTTAGGGATAATTTTAAATGTCCTTCAATTTGGCAATGATGAAAACCAAAGCATATGCCTTAACAGAAAACTAGATACATTAGACTTTATAAAAATAAATATTTTGATCATCAAACAACACTATCAAGCCAGGTATGGTGTCATACACCTATAATTCCAACACTTTGGGTCACCAAACTCACGAGTTCATGGCTAGTCTGGGCCATATAGCAAGACCTTTTCTAACACCAAATCAAATCAAACAAAGCAATCAAGAGACTGAAAGGATAACTTACAGAATGGGAAGAAAACTCGTTTCCAATCATATGAAATGAACTGAATGCTTATGTGTCACCAGAATTCACATGTTGGAATCCTAACCATCAACATGTCAGTATTTGCCTTTTGCCAGGTAGTTAGGTTTAGGTGAAGTAATGAAGGTGAAGTCCCCAGAACGGTACCGTATCTATAAGAAGAGGAAGGGAGTTTAATCCTTTCTCTTTTTCCTTCTCACCACTCTCCCTTCATCCCTCCATCCCATTATGTGAGGATAGCAATATGATGAATAACTATGAGCCAAAGACAAGGACTGAAAATGAAACTTACTTGAATGGCACCTTGATCTTGGACTTCTTAGGTTCCAGAACTGTGAGAAAAAATATTTCTTTAAGCCATCCAGTTGGTAGTATTTCCTTATGGAAACCTGAAGGGACTAAGATATCCCTATCTGATAAACATATACTAGGCAGAATATATGAAAAAACTTCTAAGACTCAGTAACAAAAAGACAACTCTACTTTACAAATAAGCAAAGGACTTGGATAGCTGTTTTCTAAATTGTATATATCCAGACAGATATTTATTATACAATATTGGCCCATAGAGCCTGAGTTATCCCATGATTTGTGAGCTGGAGACACAGGAAAACAAGTGGTGCAGTTTAAAGGCCTAAAAGTTGGAGGGTAGATAGATTTTGGGCCTGAGGACCAGGGGCTTGGGGGGTAGGGAGACATGGGTGGCTCCACTCAGCAGTCAGGCAGAGAGAGCGTGAATCCACCCTTCCTCTACCCTTTTGTGTTCTTCAAGCCCTTGGTGAATTGGATGATGCTCAGTCATTTTGGGAAGGGTCAGCTCTTATACTCACTTCACTAGCTCAAATGCTAGTCTCTTCTCTCACAGCAACATCCTTATTGATACACACAGAAGATCATAATTGCCAGCAATATGGGCAGCACATAGTCCAGTCAAGTTGACACATAAAATGAACTATCATAGGGCATTTTGTTCCATGATAGATAACCAGAATAAGTATGAAAGAAGAAGAAACAGAATTTAATAACACCCACAGAAAGACAAGGGAATGAAGAGGCAAAATTCATTCATTTGCCACATTGTCTTTTGTTTGGGGAATAAGGGAATGATGGTCATTACTCATAGTATACACGTTGCTAGGAATGGAGAGGAATCAGGAAGGAAACATAATCATCCTTTCATGGAGCAGCATCAAAATGATAGATCTCTTCTGTTTTGAACACCACCACAATTCTAAAAAGTTTCAATCTATTGCAGCAAGATAAACCTGAGTAAGGATTGACCAACCCACAAGATTCATTTGCAGTTGGCTAAAGGAGAGTACAGTTGTGCATACTGAATTGTAATGAAGAATGTATTCCAACATATTGAATTCTTAGAAAAATTCTTAAATAATGAAAACTACCACTAATGTTTGCTGCAGGTCTTTCAAACCATCTAAATTCTGATTGTTCAATAAATAAAAAGCTGAAAAATTATGAGATTAAAGAATTATGTCTAGTTTCAGCCATCCTCAGAGAAACCAACAAAAAATTTTCTAATAGAAAACAGCATTATCATTCAACAAACATAACTGCACTAAGAAAACAAGCCGCGATGGATTCAAATAGAGATACTAGCTGAATCAGAGATTCCTCAAAATAGGTACCTACAACCTTGGCTACTGAGAAAAGTTAGGAAAAAGAAGACTACAGATAACTGAGGTGTAACAAAGATCTCCTTGAAAGGAACCGCATGAAAAGTAGGGTCTCTTTATTTTTTAGCTAGCAAAGATCCTAATTGGTGGCCATGCCAACATAGAATTTTCTGGAATCTGTACCACTATTCATTTAAGAGAGCCATCAAGACCAAATGGCCCACACCCAGTGGTACAAATCAACTTTCATTCTTACTGACTCACCTGTGCTGCCCTAAATAATTTGATTTTTTGTTTTAAATTTTATTTCATGTGTGTATGAGTGTTATGCTTGCATGTACCATAAGTGTACTCATGTTGTGAAGTGCCCATGGAGGCCAACAAAGGGTGTCGGATCCCCTGGAACTGGAATTACGGATGGTTGTTAGTTGCTATGTGGGTGTTGGGATTCAAACCTGGGTCTTCTGAAAGAGCACTCAGTGCTCTTAACCACTGAGTTATCTCTCCAGCCCTAATTTGACCTTTTAAAATATCTTTCCTCCCTTACATTCTGGTGCTCTGCACTACTTTTTGTTTTATCTTAACTGTTTGACTTTTCTATGTCTTTGCTAATTTTTACCCATCATTAACTGTAGTTGGCTTTTCGCTCTTGGCTTCACACTATCTGGAATCTTGTCGATATAAGCACTGTTTTTTCAAGAACTTCTCACTGATTCTTATATCTGTGTTTGCCACAAAGTGGTTGGAAAGAATCTTTTTTTATGATGCTAAGGATCAAATCCAGGGTCTTGTGCCTGCCAGGCAAGCCCAGTAACTATAGCCACAGTAAGAAAGTGTTTTAGTAGTAAGGGTCAGCATACTTTTTAATTTAATCCAATATATTTGCCTTGTGAATCCTATTTTCACTAATAGCATTCAAGTAAAAGCCCAGTTAGCTACCCTGAGTTATTCTAGTCTAAACCACGAGAATTTTTAAAAAGAAAGCTGAAGCCAATATTAGATAACGTGGACTTTATGTTGCAGACCTTGAAGAAGAATAGAAATTCTCTCCTCATTAGCATGTGAAGGTTGGAGTAAATCATTACTTGTTAAAAATGATTAGATGAGCACTGGAGTTCTACGGCCTCCCTTTAAGAGTGCCAGAGGAATGAGAGGGAGGGAGCATCCAACAAGGAAGTATGCTCCTCCTCCAGACAGTTGTGAGGGCTAATCTGTTTCAGGTCTCTCTCCTTGTAGTTTCTGGCAGCCTCAGACGTGTAGATGGTGTTCTCCATATGTCTTCACACTGTCTTTCCTCTGTGTCTTTCCTCATATCCCAATTTCCTCTCAACATCAGTCAAATGGAATTAAAGAATTAGGATATTTTCTTATGACCTACTCTTAATACCAAGGACCCAAACTTGATAATTTGTAAAGACCCCATTTCCAAGTAAGGCTACATTTCAAGTACAGAGCTGGGTGTGGTGGCACATGTCCATAATCTCAATAAGGTGTGAGTGACTGTCACTGATGCAGCAATCAGAAAAACTCCAAAAAGGAAAGAAGAAGATGTATTTTCCTCCTCCATCCTTGCATCCCTCCCTGGGTCTCTGCATAGACAAGAGTCTAACTTCAAGCAGCTGTAAAGCAGAAATGTGGTTTACAGAATTCCAGTCCAGGCATCATAAAACAAAGTATTGAGACTGTGTTTGGAGTTGAGCTAAAGCAGTTTAGTTATTGGCACACCATCCTCAGGAAATTAGGTAACTCAGAAAAAATAAGATTTTTATCCCAGGGAAAGGAAATATTAGACCTAAGAATATCAACACCAGTGCTTGATTAATGGCAGTTAATGAGGTAATATCTGGCTAAGAAAGAAACACCTTATGCAGAGGTGTGGCTATAAAGTAATGTGATTGAATTTTTAACAACATATCAGAGTTTTAGCATACAAATGAGAACAATTCCCTTCAAAATACTTTCATGCAATATTTTTTCAACTAATTCTTCAAACTGGCCATGGTTCAATGTTTAAAGCTCCTTTTTGGGAGCTTCCACTTTTGATTCACCCAAGCTGCCATTCATGTGTCTTTTGAGAATGAATTAACTTTTCAGAAACAATGTATTATCTCAAGCTAAACATGGTGACTAAAAGCTACATGGTCAGGTTTGATTCCTCATTTCTTTTGACAGGGTGAGAGCAGAGGTTTGAAGAGTAGCATGTCAAAATCAAGGTATAACATTTTCTAAAGATGGTATCTGGCTATAATTCCTTGTCAATGAAATAACTATGGACTCAGAAAAAGTGAAAGCTCACAATAGCAAAGAAACTCAAGACTAATATTTTGTTATTTTCCAAGTCCCTGGAATTATATCCAATTTTAAGTGTAATAAAGTTTTTGTTCTTTCAAAATTTTATTCATGTATTCACTGTATCTTGGTCAAATCCACCCCAACCCCTCCCTCCAATTACCTGTGCCCACTCAATGTCCTTTAAAAAGCATAATTCATTGGGGCTAAAAGACTGGATCAACTGTTAAGAGCACTGGTTGCTCTTGCAGAGGACCCTGGTTTGATTCCTAACAACCATAAAGCTTGATCATTTAGCTCTAGGACTGCCAGTTATGCCCCATGTTTAAAATGTTCCAAAGCTTCTTAAAAGAGCACCAGTAGCTTGGGATTAGCTCTTCAAACATAGAGACTTATAAGGGATGTTTCATTCTCAAATCATAACAAATATGTGGGACAGATAGTGAGGTATTTAAATAGCTAATGAGGAAGGAAAAATCAGGCTAAGTCCAGTGTTTTCAACTAAAGTAAATGCTTAAAGACGACAAAGCAATGACAACAATTGTTGAAAAGAAAAAATTATTGACTTCAAGTAGAACATTCACACTTATGAATGAAGGCAACAGAGCTATTAAGATTTCATGCTACTTCCTGAAAAAAATGGGGCTGGCTGGATGGCGCAACAGATAAAAGTGCTTGTTGCATAAACCTGTCAACCTAAGTTCGATCCCTAGAACCTACATAAAGATGGAAAGAGAGAACTTACTCCACAAAGTTGTCCTCTGATCACCACATGTGTGCTGTGGCACCTGCATGCTCCTCCCCGTGCAGATATAATAAATAAAAATTCTAAAAGAGAAAAAAATTAACTTGAAGATATGTTCTGTCTGTGTAAATATTTGTTTATGTATATTACAAATGTTTATGTATTTATATTCCTTGGAAAGAAAAGTAATTGTTATATGTAAGTACCAATGTATAATAAAAATTAGGAAATAGAGCCAGGCATGATGGCACACGCCTTTAATCTCAGCCCTTCATATGTTGTTGAAATGCTGGGGCCATGCAATTCCTTCAAGTCTATGGGGAAGATCTCTGTTCAGTGAAGGCTTACATCTGTATTTGTTGTCCTTGGCTGCAGTTCTGAAGAGATTTTCTTAAGTCAGCTTTGCCAGTAATGAAACTAACATATTCATTTCCACCTATTTCCTATGCTTTATTGCTCAGTTGGGTTAAATCTTGGAAAGGAAAGAGCAAAACCAGATTTGAAAACCCCAAATCAGTTTGGGGGGGCAGAATAAGTAAATAGTGAAATGTAGCCAACCCTGTTGAATAACCACACAAACAGTTGTTGAGCATCTGCAATGTATAAGGCATTGTGCTCTGAACAGCGGACAAAAATAGTGAAGTAGACACAGATTTTGTGCTTCTGGAGTTTAGAATATGGTGAAGGAACACAGTCAAGTGAACAGTTAATAAATACAATTAAACAACAGTAAAATTGCTGTGAAGTGAACAAGCCGTTTTTGAAAAATTGAAAAAAAGCACCTCAGTATTCCAAGAGCACAGGTTTAAAGGGGATGACTGGCGAGGGATAAGTTGAGAAAAAGCAAGATTCAATCATAAAGGACCTTTTAAGTCCAAGGCATATGGCATTCATCCTAAAAGCAATGGGGAGCCATTAAAAGGTTTCAAGCCAGGGAAGCTTAGAATTAGATTTTCATTTTGTGAAAACAGCTCTGATCACAATACAGTAAATGAGTTGAGGAGGGAAAAACTGAAGTGCAATTTTTAGACTATTGCAACAATCTGTTTGGGAGTCTGTCTCCCCAGTGTAGCCATCCCATTCTAACCCCACTGTTAATTATCTAGAACATCTGAGTAATTGACAGTGGAAATGGAAAAGGGCTTGTGGATTAGGGAGATCAATAAAAGGTCGATTGACATGATAGGACATCTTCACCGATTAGATGTAGAGAGAGCGAGGGAAAGAGAAGAGTCACAGACGAGGCCCAGCTTTATGGCTTGGATGAGTACTCATTTATAAAGGGAATGCATGTAGGAAACTGGCAGGCAGCATCACTGAGCTTCTGTTGCATTCTGTTTCTTACCATAAGGGTTGTGTGTACTCTTGTGGATGTCTGCTGGAGTAATGTACTTGGAAGGAACAGATTAAATACGCCTGGGTATAGAAGTGTCATTAATATGTAATAGGCCAACTTTACAGATACTTGATCCTAATTCCTTTACGATTTTGTATCAGTCTGGGTTTCTCAGACAGAAACTGCTGAGTCACAGTGCAGGTGACCAAGGCTCTGTTGCTGTAAATCAAACTTTTTTTTTCTGGAAAAGTAAGTGGGTAGGAGCTTAATTAGTGTACACTATGTGAGAATGAGTCACTATCAGTTAAAAATCTTTTCCTTGGGCCACACTCACTTTTTACTCAGGTTGATGTAGGCATGAGCACATTACTCTAAGAAAGATGTCTCATCAGCTACAACCCCCCCCCCTTCCCACCTTTCCAACTTCCTTATAGCACTTAGAAAATCACTTTCTTTCTCTTGTCTGTGTCAGTCCTTCTTATCTTCCATTTCTTCTAGCTCTTTGCTTTTCTGGCAAGCATTCAAATTGGACTTTGGAGTTGAAACAGTAAAGTTAAGTTGCTTGATAGCAGAAATAAAATCTCAAGTAAATAAATCAGATTTAAAAAGCAAAATAAAAGTATAAAAAGAGAAAGTTCTTGGGATTGATAGTAATACCAGGAACCAGTATTACGTACTCCACCCTTGGCACTAAGGCCTTTGTTCAGCAATACATCATCCTTACCTAGAAAAGCACAGTTGTGAACAACTAAAAGGAAAGTGGGGTGGAGACAGGCAATGTTGTCTTTCAGGAAATACCTGAGAGAAGGTAAAGGACTTTATAGAGTAATGTTCTGTGTGCAAATTAAGTTCATTCAGGGCAAAACTAAAATAGATAAAGATTTTGATTGAAGCAGTATTTCTTATAATGGTGAACTTTAATCAAAAACAGTGGTCATGAAACAGATCAAGTTAAAAAAATAAATGAATATATCTGATTTTCTAGTTTTAAGAGATGGCTTCTGTCAAATAAAGATGGAGATCTAGTCAGTGAAATAGTTTATTTGATTATAAAATTTACAACCTGGGCTGGGGAGATAATCAGTGGGTAAGAGAGCTTGCTATGCAAGCAAGAAGACCTGAGTTCGAATCCCAAGAATCCTTGACAGGACATGTGTGCCTGTAACCTCAGTGTTGGAGGCGGAGGAAGGAAGATCCAGGGAGCTTGCTGGACAGCCAGTGTAAGCCTAAAAGTAGAGGTCTGGGTTTAGTAAGAGACCTGGTCTCAAGCAAATAAGGTGGAAAACAAAAGAAGAAAATATCCAACTTCATTCTCTGGACTCCACATGTAGATGTATTGTGCATGCACATGCACACACATGTATATACACCACACACATTCACACACCCCATATACACACATAAACAGGCAAGTAAATAGTGAATGAAAAATGTACAACCCCTGGGCTATTGCCCCGAGACTGTGCACTTCAAAAGTGGAGTTCTTAAATTTAGATTTCAATGACTGTCATGTGGCTAAATATCTAGCCGAATAAACAGTCACTCGAGTAGCTTGGCAATGGCTTAGTGAACCAGGAGGGAAAAAGAAAGAAAAGTCAATTTGATTCCAACTACTTAGGATAAATATATGCCAGATCTGACAGCACTAGTGTGATTTCTGGTTGAGCATGTGGTCAACGCAAGGTGAAAACATGGGAGTACAAGGGAGCATGAGCACACGGCCAGTCAGTTGGCCTTTCATCTAACATTTACTAAGTGTCTATTGGGAGTCAGTCTTTGTGTTAGTCTCTGGGGACAGATTAAAACTCTTGAGGTCTTTTCAGTCTATCTGGGTGAGAGGAATATAATCACATATAATACATGTGGTATGTGTGTTGTCAGTGCTTCTCAAACTGCAGTATGTATTAGGAACTACCTGGAAAGTTTGAGTAATATGCATGCTCAGAGAAAAGCACTTGCAGAATGTGGTAGGCCCATAAGGAGGTGATGCTTGAGCTGAGTCAAAAGTAAACAAAGTAGATTTTCACGAGGCAAATTAAGGAAAATGAATAGAATTCAGAAACAGAGTTCCCTGCATTTGGGGAACAGGTTGAGGGTATAGAGATGAGTGTGAGCCACACCACTAAAGGTCTTTTTTTTTTTTACTTTATTGTTATTTTTTATTTTATATGTATGAGTGTATTGCCTGTATGCATGTTGTGCAGTGCTGGAGGAGGTTAGAAGAAGGTATCTGATTGGATCCCCTGGAACTGGAGGCAAGTGTAGCTGGAATCCCAAGTGAGAGCAGTGTTAGATGACGAGGTCAGAGAAGTTGACAGGTTCCAGGTCATGTAGGGACTTAGGGGCTATGATAAGAATGCTGAATTTTAGTTTCATTTTGTCAGTTATAGGTATGATATGATAAGAGTGGGAGGCAAGAGAACAGTTAGAAGATTGCTGTAGGAATCAAGGGCAGAGTCAATGGTGGCTTGAACCAGGGGTATTTTAATAAATTCCGATATTCATGTGTTTAGCACTATAATATTGACATAAAATAATTCCATTATTTTAAAAATTGTCTCATGCTACCTTTTGGTGGTCTCACCATTGTCCCCTTCCCTGACCCTGAACAATTGGCAACCATTGACCTTTTACCTGTCCTTATAGGTGCATCTTTTCCAGAACTTCACATACATGGAATCATGCAGTTTAGAACCCTTTGTCTCTGGCTTCCTCCATTAAGCAAAATACATTTGCTATTCATCTATGATATATGAATAAGTGCTTAACTTGTTGTTGCTGAAATTAGTTTCTGTTGTATGGATTAACAGTTTCTTTTTTCAGTCATCAACTGAAGGACATTTGGTTTGTTTCCATTTGTTTTGTGATTATGGATAAACATTCGCAGGTTTTTGTTGGAATATAAGTTTTCATTTCTTTTGGATAAATATCTTGGAATATTATATATATATATATTGTTAAATATACACTTAATATAGATCATATCCCTAAATATACATGTATCTCTTACATTTTTGACTTTATAGGAAACTGCCAAATTGCTCTCCATAATGACCTCTTCCATTTTGCAATCCTACCACCAGTAATACAAGAGTTCCAGTTGCTCTGCAACTTCACCAGCATTTGGTATTGGCAATACATTTGTTTTAGCAATCATGGGCAGCACGGAGGGGTATCTCATTGTGGCTTTAATTTTTAGTTTCCTAACAACTAATACTGCTGAGCAAAGTAGAACTAGGTTTACTGATGCAGTGGACATGGAATGTGACATAAAATGAGTTAAGGATGATTGCAAGTTTTGAAGCCTAAGCAAAATGATAGAAAGTGAGTAGAATTTCAAAACACAATTAATCTGACATGATTTCATTGACTCAGGAAAAGCTTGGAGTAGTAATTAGGAAGAAAATGGGTATAGTTATTTGGGCACAGGAAATATCATAAAACAATCCTATCCCATATGCCCATGAGGAAATGTCAAGGTGATTTATTCAAAGTAAGTAGAGCTAAAGACGATTAAAGGACTTTTATGGATGGTGTGTGGGTGGAAAATGAAAGGTGTCACCCTCAAGAAAAGATATATTTGCCTGAGAAAAGTAGGCTCCTATTAACATCTCAAGGATGTGATTCACTGTGGAAGTCTGAAATCTGTTTTATAGCTTGGGTGGGTGGTGGCTGGTACAGGGTTGTTTTTATTGACAGAAATAAGTTAGGAACAACTGATGGATTGAATAATAGAATCTGGTACGTGGACATCATGGACCATGATCTCACCTTGAATAAGCAAGTCTAAGAAAACAATTACGTTGGTCCATACAAGGCAGAATCACAGGAAAGATGGTAAAAGGAACCTACCAGAAATACTTTGCCCTGGGTTCACCACCTGCCTTCTCATTATGTAAGTACACCTGTGTCATGCAGCGCCTGTGGAGGCCAGCATTCTTTAATCATTATTTCTCGTTCCTCATTTTTTCCCTAAAAGACAAAATTAATCACACATCCTAGATACTTTAATCTTGTTTCATGTATTTGTTTTTAACATTTTACATCTTTATATTTTCTTTTGTTCATGACTATTCCAATCTATCAGTTCTCTCTGCTTTTGTTAAATCTATCCATTGAGTTCTTAATTTCAGTAAAAGCACTTTTCAGTTCCATAATTCCATTTGAAAGTATCTATCTATATCCCTACCTGTCATGTCATCCCTTTATTGTTATTCTTATTTATTTATTTAAAATGCTTAATTAAATGTGTGTGTGTGTGTGTGTGTGTGTGTGTGTAATGACTGAGTCATCTCACCAGTCCTCCAGTGAAATATTTAATCTTTTGCATTCTCAAATGTATTTTTATAGTTAACTTAAGTTTTTTTCTGTGGAAATGCCAAGATTTAAGCCACTTATTTATCTATTTTTATTGTTTGGTCTTTCTCAAGTTATAGTCATTTGCTCATGTTTCTTGACATGTAACAAACTTCTTTTTATTTGGATGCAGATGTTAATCTTTTCCTTAAGGTTTGCATGTCATTGAATGATCACCTTGACTCAGCTGATGGAAATATTAACTTTTGTCATGGCTGATCTATATCCAATTTGCTCTTATTTGAAAAGGATACCCTTGCTGTTAGCGATTTTCCCTTCTAGGGTCTCCATTTGAAGACCTGTGAAATCTTCAAAAAGGACCAGCTCACTTTGTTGAGTTTGAACTTCACAACCGAATCCCTAGCACTATTATAGAGTAGTGAACCATTTTGCTAGCTATTTGGCCTCTTAAATGTTGTTTTCTTGAATTCTCATTTTGAGTATGTATACAATTTGGAATATTTTAAAGTAAAATTATCCTGAAATTTTCTTGGTTACCTTTTTCCTCCCATCTGATTCTGGTCTCCTCTCCTTAATCACATCAAACTTGAATTTTTCATTCTGAAACCCAGAGAGATTTGCAACAGGCCTCTGACCACATGTGACTCTATTCTCACTGCAATGAACTACTAAATGCCCTAAAGGAAAATTCACTAACACTATGGCAATGTACTTCCCAACTCCAGAAAGTTTTACCCCTGTAATTGTACCCGCTTTGTTGTGCTCCAATGACTCCAGATACTTTATACATATTTTTCAGCTTTTGTGATGTTTTTTGGCAAGAAAGTTATGCAGAGAAAAGTTGTTCTTTGTGACTGAAAACTGAAGACCCTTGCATTATATTTTGCAGCATTTTCCACTCTTGAACTTCATACTTCAATATAGATCGCTGAAGTAATTTTCTTCTCTTTCATTTCATCCACTGATTTTTTTTAAGTGTAAAAGGTCATGTTTATTGGTCTCATCAATTTATTTTGAACTGTATGAACTGTCATTAGATGAGCTTTCTTTTCCTCCACATGGCTACCTGTGTCCCTTAGTAATTTTGTTTCTCTATTACAGCACCTTTCTGGCAAATAGATATTAGAATAAAGTCATACTTTGAATTGTCTTCTAGATTAAAAGACAAATTTCCTGTAACTTTTCTGGCAGGGCAACTCGCCTCTTGATTCAGGTCCCCTATACCTTGTACCAATTCCTATGACTTTCCTTACCTTTCCTTTTGGCTGGAAAACTTTTTGAGATTCTTATTGAGTCAGACATACTACTAAGAACTGAAAAGTTCTAGTTAAAAGCTCCTAAAGATTTGCCGGAGGAGTTTCCCCAGTTCTCGATCTGCCTGGAGGAAACAAAGTTCTGTGAGAAGTCCTTCTTCAGCTGTCTGTCCAGGCCTTCTTCATACCCTTCAGCTCCAGCCTACTTTCAGGTCCCTGTGGCCAATCCTGTACAGGAGCAATAAGAGATATTTGACAGGATATTATGAGAAATTAGACAGCAGAGACGCATGTTTCTGTTGACATCTACCAAGAATTCTTTGTATATTTGTTCACCTCCGAATTTAGGTGGTGACCACAAAAAAATGGTATAGGTTTATTGAAAACTATGTGACCTGATTATTTGAAGAGTACTGAACATTGGTTAGATTAAGGCATTCAAAAATCCATTTGTCATCAGCAGCAAACAAGTTAAAATTGACTTGGATGAAATTTTGGCTCAATACAGTGAATATTATGACACTGGCACCCATGCTTTAATTTGGCTCTAGGTGTCCATGAAAGGAGATTTAATAAAATTTCATTAAAGTTAGAGATGTGTCAGTTCCAATTCCAGCACTTTCCAAACTGGCCTTAACAAGGAAGTTAACAGGGAGGCCAGATACATTTGTGTAACTCTTAAAACAATGTTAACTAGGCTTTCATTTTTCTGCTGCCTTTTTCAACACCATTTTTATCCTAATGTGTGTCATAAATTTCCAGAATGGGGAAATCAGTGGTCACAGATTGCCTATTCAATTGCTGTTTGGGAAAAATGCTCTTCTATTCCAATGACCTGCAAAATAGCAGATCAAAAATATCAGTTAAAAATAACATCCTCACCATGCGTTGTGGCATATGCCTTTAATCCCAGCATTTGGGAGGCAGACGTAGGTGGATCTCTGTGAGTTCAAGGCCTGCCTCTCTACATAGCGAGTTCCAGTCCACCTGGGGCTCCAGGGAGACACTGTCTCAAAAAGACAAAAAAAAATCCGCATTTGGCTGAGTGTTTTAGTTTGGATCCTGGCCCCGCATTCAGTCTTATGAAGTAGGCTTGAATGAAGAGTTTTATTTGAGAAGTAATGTCAGGACAAACTACTAGGGACATATAAATGTGAAACAATAGCTAAGATATGTTCTTTTAACATAGACAATTGAGATCCAGAAAGCCTAATAGAACATATCCTATTTGAAATGTGAACAGACTAAGGAAGTCAGTAACCAAGTTCAGTCCCTCTTAAGTCTGAGGATATAAAGAAAGTGAATTCCAAAGGGATGTGCCCACAATGTCTGTTACATATTGTAAACAATACTGCAAAAGATTATGTATATTGTATTTATACAGTGTATTTTCTACCTTTTCTCTTTGTACCTTGTGCTACTGCTTCTTCAAGTGTTAGCTAACTTCACATTCTATTGGAAATACTTCTCCCTGAGGTTATTCCTTTATCTCCCCAGATACAAATGACGGTGCTCATTCTGCTTACTATCATGACATTCATCTTAAACATTTACTTAATAATTTTGCTCCTGTGCATTTCCCTGTTATTGCATTATAGTTATTCACAAGTAAATGCTATCCCCCATACCAAGACATTTTACCCTGAAGACAGATATACCTTTTTCAGAATTCTAGACTTGCAGCATTTAGCACAGCACTTGTGTAATCAATGCTTGTTGAATGACTAAGTCAACAGAAATAGTGTACTGAATGAAGTCTAAATTGAAGTCTGAAGAGTTTTCTCATTGATTCTAAAAGCAAAGAAATGTCTTGAACCATTTATTTTTGGAATACTTGTTCAAATTTGTTGGATGAGGTTTTATCTAGACAGCCAGATATTTGAATGAATACCAAGGGGTGCTGTGACATTGAATCATCCCACCTGGATTGTAAGACATGTGTATGGGTGGGTCTGGTCTGAAATCATGCTTAGAAGTAGTTAAGTATGTTGTTGGGATTTTTTTTGCC
This sequence comes from Eospalax fontanierii, assembly GCA_035773235.1. Classification (NCBI taxonomy): domain Eukaryota; kingdom Metazoa; phylum Chordata; class Mammalia; order Rodentia; family Spalacidae; genus Eospalax; species Eospalax fontanierii. The sequence goes on from CM069525.1 coordinate 40,493,154, forward strand.
TTTTTTTGATAGATTTTTTTCTTGTAAAATATATTTTCTAATTTTTTAGTCACTGTGCAAAATAATGGGTTTTCTGATGACATTTTCTTGCTGTATTTCATTGTTCTTTGTTCACACACAGGGCCTCATTACCCTCCCTTGTCTGCCGTCTTCCATTCCACTGGTCCCGTCCACAGAGCTCCCCTTCTGTTTTCATCAGACAGATGTTTTCACTAACTACTGTTTACCTTTGTTTAGACAAATGTAAAAGCCAGAATAATTCCATTTTGATTTTTTAAAACAAAAGAAAAACTGTTTTTTTCCATGCATTCATAATGAATGTTTACAGTTATTTTATACATTAAATGCTATTAATCAAGAGAAGTAATTTGAGTTAAGCTTTTGCCCTAAATAAGTAAAAATGGGAGCATAATTGGAAACGGTTTTCCTTCTCCTATTTTTGTACTGTTCTGCTTAATATTTGGCAGATGGAGTACGAATAGAAATGCTTAAGTTGGAATGCTTTATGGGGTTTTAAACTGTTGTTAATTAGTCATGAAATCATTTTAATTACTTAAAAGTTCCATGACAGTGCTTCAAATATGTGCCACATATTGGAAAACTATTACAGACCATCATTTTGTAAATCACTTTACTTAATACTTATATTTATAGGAAGGAAAATAAGGTGAATATATTTAATGTATTCCTAGAGAAGAGATTTGACAGGGTAAAGAGAACCTGTTTACCACAAATTTGGTTATCATCTTGCAGCCTTTGGTATTTTATCAACAGTTCAAGTAATTTTTGAAAACTGAAAAAGTAGTATGAAGGAGAGGATCAATTGAACCCAAGCCTGGTCTACACTCCACTTTAACTCTTTACATGCTTTATTTGGGCTCTTTGTGTTCTCACTGCCAGCCTAGAGAAAAGAGAGGGCAGTCATGACTATAAAGAGTAGCTCCTTTCATTTTTTCCAGCTTTAATGAAGCATAATTAATACAGAAAATTATATATTCAAGATATATAAGTGATGTTTTGATGTACCTATATATTATGTGATGATTATCACAGTTAAGTGAACTAACATCTATTCTTCTGTATAGTTTAAAAAATTTTTTGTGTGTATTTGGGGAGAATAATTATGATTTATTCACTTTACCAATTTACATGTATCTAATACATTATTAACTGTAGTCTCCATCCTGTGATGTCTGCGGAACGTTTTACCTAATAATGAAAACTTATTCCCTTTGACTAACACCTCCTCATTTCTCTCATCCAGATCCCTGGAAAGCACCATTTGACTCTTTTTCTATGGATTCAACTTGTAAAACTTTCATATATAAATAAGATCTTGCAATGTTCTGATTTTCTGTGCCTGAATTATTTCACCTAGCATAATACCCTCCAGGTTCATCAATGTCGTCCAATGGCAACATTTCCCATTTTTAAATCCTGATAAAGTAAACCCTTTTTAACAGCTCCAGAAACTGCTGCTGAGACAAGATGAAGTCATGCATAAGGCATGAGGGAGTAGAAAGATATTCGCTCCTTTGTTTATTAATAGTTGTTGAATGAATTAACTGATTAAGAAAGCATGTTTTCAACTTCAAAGGATTTATAATCTAGTAGAAGACATATGTAGTCTATGACAATTATAAATTATAGACTATGTAACTACTATAAAACAGGCTAAAAAAGATTAAAAGATATGGGCCAATGAGGTAGTTCTGTGGGTTAAGGTTCCTGCTGCCAAAACTGACAACCTGAGTTTAATGGCTAGGATCCACATGATGGAGGGAGAGAACTCACTCCCCCAAGTTGTCCTCTGACCTCCATGGGTGCTCACAATAAGAAAATACATGCCAAAATTAATTTTATTTATGAATTTTATTTTTTGTGTATAAGCATAAGTACACTTCTGTCATGCAATGCCTGTGGAGGTCAGAAGAGAGCGTCAGATCCCCTGGAACTGAAGCTACAAACAATTGTTAGCCACCATGAGGATGCTGGGACTCGAACCTGGGTCCTCTGCAAGAGCAGCCAGTGTTCTTAACCACTGAGCCATCTCTCAGGCCCACAAATTTTTAATGTTAAAAAAGCAAAATCTGTCCTTAGAAAAATTGGAGAATTACTTCCAGTTTAGGGGTGTGTGTGTGTGGAGTCTGGAAATACCTTTTTATTTTATTTTATCATAAATACAATTTTGTGTGTGGTGTATATGTGTATTCTCATATGTGTGCACACGTGTATGTTGGTGTACACACATATATGGAGGCCAGAGGTTGACATTGAGTGCCTTCCTCAGCTGTTGTATACGTTACTTTTTGAGATAAGGTCTTGCCCTGGACCTGGACTTCAACAACTTGACTATTTACCTGCCAACAAGCTCCAGGGATCCATTCATCTCTATCCTCTTCCCCTCCAGTGTTAGAAGTACAGTGTTAGAGGTAGGTTCTGGTTATCCTCACTCAGGTCCTTATACTTAAACGGCAAATCCAACTGAAGCATCTTCACAGTCCTTGGGAAGACTTCTTGGAAGACATAGTCTTGAGCCTTATCCTGAAGGATGGGTACAATTTTAAGAGGGAATTAAGAGAATATTCATAAGAGACACATTATCCATTTTTCTTGCTGACTGTACCTATGGCTGCCTATGACTTCCCTTAGCCTATGGATGTTAGGTAGGGAGAGCTGACTGTATTCCAACTTCGAAGGGTGACTTGACTTGACTTAAGTAGACCAGGGTCTTCAGTACTCCAGGATGACCAAGATGAAGAAGGATAAGTGTAGTCATTAAGTCAGAAATATAGATGAGATCTCTGAATCAGAGATGTGGATTGGAGTAGGATGGAGAGCCAGAAATTAAGATTAACATTGGAGCAGCTGGAGTACTACAAACTTGGGCTGGATCTGTTGGGAACTGTAGGTATATCCTGGATTCATAACTTAGGGAAGAATAGATGATTTCATTTGGAGCAATGTCAGACTTTGTGAACAGTGGGAAATTTTTCTCATTATATATCCAGAACCTACTGCCATTATAATGTATTGGTTTTGGTTCACTAAACCATTCAGTCTGGTTTTAAGTGGGCATCTTCTCCAAATACTCTCCCTTCTCACCAAAACAGTGGTTATATTTGTTTTATTTTAATTTTTACTGCATTTATGGTGTGTGTGTACATGCGTGTGTACATGTGAGTATGTACCATTACATTTGTGTAAAGATCAGAGGATATCTTGCTGGGGTCAGTTCTCTCCTTCCATGTGGGTTCTGAGGATCAAAGTCATCTCATCAGGCTTAGTGGCAAGTTTCTTTATCCCCTGAGCCATCTCTCTGGTCTTTTTTTGAGACAGGATCTCACTGTGTGGCAAGATTGGTTCTGAACTTGTTATTTAACTGAGGATGGTGTGCAACTGGCAATCTTCCTGCACCGAGCAGCCTTCCAAGGACTGACATAATAACTGTGTTATACCATGACCAGCTTTTCAATTGTATTTGATACATTTCTCAGACCTGTCTATTTCTCTCTGTCGCCACTGTAGGTTACTGTAGGTTACTATACCTAGCTTTCCAGTCATTGGTTTTCATCCTCTTGTGAAACTAATAGCAAATGAAAGCAGGATAATGAAGAGTAGTCCATTAATGAAAGTCAAGGCAGTCAGAACTCAGAGTTCAGAGGGACACTCACTGATTGTAGTCTATAGCCATGCTGCAGGAGAATTGAATGATTTGGATTCTAATGCTCGCTTCATCTGTCAGTTTTGTCTTGCCCAACTTGTTTGCGCCACTCCCAATTCCCAGAGGTAGTGGCTAATGGAAAGCCGTCTTGATGTTTAAGGGAACTGTTTTGGAATCTCCTGCTGATATTCAAGAACAAGTGCTTCTATGTTCTGAAAAAGTTCACCACTGAAAAACTTTCCTAGCAATATTCATTTCTAAATTGATTTTATTCTATAGGTAGAGAGGGCTAATTAAATCATTCATAAGAGTGAGCTTTTAGAATAATTCCTGTCTCATCTCATACCATGTAGAATTTTAACTAAGTACCAGATAAATTAGTTCTGCCTCTGTGGCAATTTCCATAGCTAATGTTTTACAACTGTTCGAAAACATAATCAGTCATTGTAGGACAGCAGGTTTTGCAGCTGCATTACAAAGAAAGTTGCATGGCTTAGATTTGTCATGTTCACTAATCTTAATATTGCTGCTATTAAATTGATTAATAAAGATTTAAATAAAGTCATTTATTCAACAACTGCTTATTGATCAATTGGTATAATCAACACACTGTTTTAGGCACTGGTGGGGTACAAGAATGAGGAGAATCCATTATAATTTTTAGAAAAGTCCTGTAGAGAATATGAAATGAAGAGAGAAAAATAAAAAAGAACTAAAACAATATAAAGTCAAGTACTTATTCCACTTGAATAACTAAGGAAAAACGGAATCTTTGAGTATATGTAGGGAGGAGAAATGAAGACAGAGGGAAAGAGCATCCAGGGAGAGAAAATTCCATGAAGAAAACCAGTATAGGGCTTGTTCAGAGTAGTGATGAAGAAAAACTTTGGAAATGTTGACTGAAACACACTTAAAGTTTTAAAAACATACCAGGGGAATGTGCTACTTTGGTCAATATTCAAAAAAATTTTTAAAATTACATTTACTTATTTATTTTTATGTGTATAAGTGTTCTGTATGCATGTAAGTGCAACTGTACATGTATGTGCATTGGTGTATGTGATACCTGTAGAGGTCAGAATAGGGCATTAGATTCCTTGGAACTGGAGTTATAGATGGTTGTAAACTGCCATGTGGGTGCTGGGAACTGAATGTAGGTCCTCTGCAAGAGCATTCAGTGCTCTTAACCACCAAATTACATCTCCAGTCCCCCTCACAATATTTTTATTGGTACATATTCATTGTTCATAAGGATGAGTTTCATAGCGACAATTTCTTTCAAGGATATCACATGGTTTGACCATATTCACCTTCCATAGCCTTCTCTTTTTCCCATCTCTTGTTCCTCCCCCTTCTGTCTCTGAAATAATCTCACTTGTATTTTCCTGATATAAATATATGTATTTATATATATATAATATGATTTATGTGTCTATATAAAATCTAGAATCTGTAAATGAGAGAAAAATGTGATGTTTGTCTTTCTGAGACTGATTTACTTCACTTAATATGGTGATATCCAGTTTCATTCATTTTCCATGAAATGGCATAGTTTCATTCTTTTGACTGAATAAAAGTCTGTTGTGCTAATGTACCACATTTTAAATATTCATTGATCTCCTGATGGACACCTAGGCTCAGTCCATTGCTTTGCTATTGTGAATAGTGCATCAATAAATATGAGTGTGCACATATTTCTGTAATATGCTGATTTAGGATCCCTTATGTATATATAGTCGGGAGTGGTATAGCTTGGTCACATGATAGATCTATTTGTAGTACTTTAAGGAAGCTCCATACTCCCTCCCATACTGGTTGGACTAGTAGTATATAAAAGTCCCATTTCTCCCGTCATCTTCACCAGTATTTGTTGGTGTTTGTTTCCTTTATAACAGCCATTCTGAGGGGTGAGATGGAAGTTTGATGTAGTTTTAATTTGTGTTTTGCTGATTACTAAGGATGTGGACCATTTTTTCATATGTCTGACCATTTGCACTTCATCTTTTGAAAACGGTTTGCTCATTTCATTAGGTATTAAACAGAGTCTGTCTCTATGTGGTCACTTGCATGGCTAAGGTGCAGACTATATGTGGTGATTTGCCCGAGTTTAGGTGCATAATGTCTCTATGCGTCCATCACTTTCTTAAGTGCAGACAGAGGTCCTATCTCTAATAGTCCTCCTTTTCCTTCCTTGGCTTTTGGGTTGGTGTCTTCCGATGAGTTTAGAACCTTTGTTGTATTACACTTTCTGTGCTGCTCTTTGTGTTGTTTGCTCCACAACCGGGTGTGGTTCATAGACTGGGCAGTTGGTACTTTAGAGATATCCTGTCTCCAGGTATTGGATAGGACTGTTGACAAGTTCAGTAGTGTACCTTATATCCTAGCACCTTTAAGCATTTTCCATTGCTCCTCTTCCAGGGAGCTAATGAGTCTCACTCCAGGCTATGGCTCAGACCAGATTTCCAATGTGTGGAATACTATGTGTTTCTAATTCAGAGGTTTTCCCTGAGCATGCCTTAATTGGAGCTGAGCCCTCCAAATGGACTCTGAACTCCTTTCTATTTCACTTTCTAAAGCTCCCTTTTCCTTTTTTACTATCAAAATCAGCATTTTTCTGCCATAACCTACCTTGTAGGATGACTGCTCTGCAAAGTCCCTGATTCTAATAGTCAGTGCACAGTGTCCTCTGCTATCTTCTCCCTTAGGCCAATAATTACTTTTTTTAAAAAGATTTATTTTAAAAATTTTTATTATTTTTAATTATGTGTCTCTGTGGGCATGTGTAGGTGCTTGTAGAGGTAGGTCAGAGGCATTGGGTTCTCCTGGAGCCGGAATTACACATAGTTGTGAGTCCCCTGATGTGAGTGCTGAGAATTGAACTTGAGTCCTCTTCAAGAGCAAAATCTGCTCTTAAATACTGAATCGTCTCTTCAGTTCCTAAGCCAATATTCCCCCTGCCCCCAGTTTTGTTACTCTTTAATCTTAAAGAAATGTAAGCATGTACAGTCAGCCATTCAGGTGTACAATTTCATGTCCTAGAAAATGTTATTTTACAACATTAGTGTATCAGAGGCTTGAAATACATGAACTTGAAAGCAGAAAATAGTAGGATTAGTCATAAAGATGTCAGACAAGACATAGAACTTTAAAAATCTTAAAGTTTAAAATTCCTTTGGCAATCTTAAATTTGAGTTATTCGATAAAGAACAACTTGAGGTTAGAATCCAAAATGGAGAGACAAAGAACTTGGAAGCAGACTGTTACAAAAAAAAAAAAAAAAGCTGTCAACCTTTCTTGACTTACGTCGTGGAACCATGTGAACATGCATATTTTGGTCAGCAGATGTGTGATTCTACATCAATCAATTTAAATATGTCTAAATACTGTAACCTCTTCATTAGCTGCATCTACTGCATATATTCTTATGCTGTGTCAGTTAATTCGGTGCCCTTAATAAGTAACATGAAGTCTAAAGTAGGAACCCTAACCATGCAATATCATATAACAGACATTCTCTTTTTCCACTTACATGGAGGACTACAGTCACTTCACACATTGCTATTGATTTTCTTGAAAAGTGGTGAATGCAAGCTGGACATCTAAAATACCTTGAATATTATAAGTAACATTTTTCCTTTTTCTTTTCTTTTTTTTTTTTTTTCCTGATTCAGGGTCTCCCTATAGCAACAGCTAGCCTGGAACTCACTATGCAGACCAGGCTGGCCTTGAACTTACAGAAATCCACCTGTCTCTACCTTCTGAGTGTTGGGATTAAAGGTGTGCATCACTATGTCTGGCTTCTTTCTTTATTTTTTAAATAACATTTTTATTGATTCTTTGAAAATGTCCATGTATTTTGATCACATTCGGACCCCCTCTCCCATCCCCTCTCATATCCACCTCCACTTCCTTATCTTCCCCAAGTTAATGTCCTCTATTTTTTTTACAATAATGAAGAATTGTTGCTAGTTTATACTACATCTACATTTTGGACAAGTTGTGGCTTCTGGCCCAGGATTCAAGCTCTTACAAGAGTATTTATCTGGAACATGGCTGGAGGGCAGGATGGAAGAAGACCATGAAAAGCCATACCATATCCTATAAAGTTTTATTAAGAAGTGATGTATTTAATTGGCTAAATGTCTGTGGGAATTTAAAGTTTTAAGGTTTTTTCTAACGGACAATCTTAAAAAAATGAATTCAGCGTAATATGTGTGATCCAAATCTTAACCTTTAAAATGAAAAGAACTATTAGATTTCAGAGCCTAACTAGCTTTCATGATTACATGACCCCAAATCATACCACTGAGCTGTTTGATGAGCACTCCCTAGGCAATTAGAGCCAGTTGGAAAAAGTAAATGATACTGATGCCTTTGCCCTAGTTGAAAACAAATGACATCACCAGTGTACAATGAAGATATTCCAGGGCTTTGAATAAAGAAACGGAAGGATTTAGTCATCACAGTTGCATTGCATTAGTTATGAACCAAAAACAACCAATGCTGTATCAAATATGTGCTGTAGCATGCAATGCCCAGTTTATGTTTAAGAAGATAATTTAGTTCAAGCCTAACATTATCTGTCATTAAATTAGTGCTGTTAATTTAACTTTTATTGGACTGTTAATTGCATTTTTGTTTAATTTGTAAAGTTATTTTAGTGTAGTTGAATGAGACATTTAAAAATAAGAAGTGTATGTTATCTTTATATTTGTCTATCACTAAATAAAATGTTGATACAATATTTTGTTTTCTTTTTCCTCTAAAAGTATTCTAGCCAGGTGTGGTGGTACATACTTATAACCCCAGCACTAGGGATGCCAAAGGAGGATCATAAATTTGAAGCCAGTCTGGAGTCTGGAGTCTGGGTTCCCCTGTCAAAGACAGACTATATATATTCTGTTAAATATATGTATATATTCTGTTAAATTAAACCAAATGTGGTTGCATATGCCCTTAATTTCAACACTTGGGATACAGAGGCATCAAGATTATGAATTCTAGACCAGCTGGGGCTACCCATCAAATCTGAGGCAATACTCCATCTCAAAAAGTATATCTTTGCATTACTCAAGTTTGAGAAACATTTAGATAGACAATGGAAACTCAAGAATTTTGTGGATGTGAATGACATGGTTGGGGCTATGCCTAAGCAACCTGTTCTGGCAATGATATAGAAGGTTTACTAGAAAATAAAGACAGGGCGTGGTGAAGAATATAATTTTGATGGTCGAGGTGTGTGCCAATAAGAGTTTAATGGAATGGAGCAGGGCGTGGTGACATGTGTCTGCAATTTGAGTATTCCGGAGGCTGGGGTGAGAGGATCATCAGTCCAAGGACAGGTGAACTATATGAAAGTTCTAGGCCAGAGTCAGAAACATAGAAAGACCCTGTGTAAAAATAAGAGTTTATGGGAGTTTAAGGAAGAGGCAGATTGGAGAGATGTAGGTGGAAGACGATTAATGGGAAATTTATAGGGACTGCTTTGATGTATAGAAGAGAGGACAGGAAGGCATCAATTCTCCATGAGAAGTTACTTTTTAACCTTTTCACTCAATTCTTTGGGAGTTTTATTATCTCTGAAGGTAAAAATATCATATAGAAAATAGAAAAGCAATCAGTTTAACAAAGGCAAAGTGTGTGACTTTAGACGTTTTTCATTGTCAATGATAATTTTCAAATAAGTTAATGAATTAAAAGTACATGAAAATAAAGAGGAAAAATAATGCTTTTTTAGGGGTGGAAGCTAATAAAGTAGTTTACCTATAAATGAGTTTTTATATCTTCAATGTCTACCTAATTGCTTGGTACATAGTATATATCAGATAAATATTTAATGAACTGAATTTTTTGATGTGAATGGAATGAGACTACTTGAAAATTATCGATCATTTAAATTTCCACTATCTCTGTTATAGATGAAAAAGAACTTAGAGGATTTCCTGGTTCTTCAGAACAACTGTATTCTTCATAGGACACACTTTTTGTAACATTGCTGTACTGTCAGAAGGGCGGCTGTCTTCAGGGACCAGTCACATATGGTGAGCTGTAGCTAGAATGACAAAAAGCTGGGACTACAGAAACAGACTTCTGGGGGACTGGAGAGATGGCTCAGTAGTTAAGAGCACTGGCTGCTCTTTCAGAGCACCCGGGTTCAGATCCTAGCACCCACATGGTTACAAACAACTCTCTGAAACTCCATTTCAGGGGATCTGATGCCCGTCTTCTGACCTTCGAGGGCATTGCATGACCCGAGTGCCACTTACAAGCAAGCAATACATTCATACACATGAAATAAAAAATAATAAAGAAAATATTTAAAAGAAATAGAGTTCTCTAAGGGGCAGATTTTCCTTGAGACCATACGACAATGGAAGCATTGATGTTGGGTTACTCAATCTTGGGATAATGATGGGATAGGAAGATAGTTCAGGGCCTTCTGTACTGAGCCAAAGCTTTCAAACTGAAGGAATCTCTTGGTTTCTGCAAGAAACAGAAGCAATAATTCTCCAGAGGAAAACCTCAAATTTCATCTACAAAAATTTCCACTGATGAAATTGAAACAGTGAATTCACAATGAAAATTGTGAAATACATGAGAAGGAAATTCACAGTCAATGAATGTCAGCATAAACAGCAAGGACTACATTTGTAATATCCAAGGACATAGTTATTAAAACACTCAGTAAACACAGAGTAAAATATATATGGCATGAAATACAGCAACTAATGAAGGACATAATAAGAAAACTAAGCATTCAGTAAGATGCTACTAAGAAAGATAGCAGAACTGAAACAATTAAATTCTAGAATCGAAAAAAAATACAATTGTTGAAATAAAAACTTAATGGGTAGAATAAACAGCATTAATGAATGCAGTACTGAAGGCAAAGAAGATAAAAAACATTAAAATGGGGCTGTTAAACTGGGTCAACACTTATGCCTATGAACAAAGGTCCATCTTTGGGACTCACATGGTGTAAGGAAAGAACCGACTCCTGAGAGTTGTTCTCTGATCTCCACTCATTCACTATGGTGTGTTTGCACACACACACACACACACACACACACACACACACACAAACACAGAAACAAATAAATGTAATGAAACTGTTTTTGAGAAAGGGTCTCATTCTGTAGCCAAGGCTAACTTGAAACTCACTGTGTAGCCGAGGCTACCTTCAAAGTCATGATAATCCTATTGCCCCAGTCTCCCAAGAGCTGGGATTACAGGTTTGAGCCAGATTTTTAATTTAATAAAAATTTAAAAAGGTAAAAATTGAGAATAGTTTAAAATGCACCTAGTCTAAGTGCTAAGGGAGAGACTAGAAAAGCTAGAAGAAAGGTAATAATGAAAAGATTATAATTTTCTATACCTAATGAACAATATGAATTAAGAAACCTAGGAAGGCCAACATACTCCCATCAGGAATAATAATACAGTTGGAATGACAATATGACTCCAATAGCAAAAACAGAAATCAAAAGTAATGGGATAATGTCTTCAAAAGGTTTAAAGAAAATAATTGTAAGGTAACTTTTCAAAATTAACAACAAAATATTTGCATCAAATAAACTGAAGGAACTCACTTCCAATAGTTACACTAAAAGAAATTCTAAATTATTTTCTTCATGTATTAGAAAAATGATCAGACATATATAAGATGCAAGAAGAAATGATGAATTAAAAAGTTATGTGAACCTGGGAAATGTCTCAGTTGTTAAAATGCTTGTTGTGCAAGCATGAGGATGTAGGATGTGATCCCCAGAACCTATGTAAACAACTCAGCTTGACTGTAAGTACCTGTAATCCCAGTGCTACAGGCAGATCTGTGGAGTCATTGGTCAGTCAACCTAGCTGAGCCAATGAGCTGCAGGTTCAGTGAGAGACCCTGCCTCAAAAAATAAGGTGGGGCGCAATTGAGAAATACACTTGATGTTGCCCAGTTGTTTCCACGGGCATGCACATGTAAATCAGGTGCATATACATGAAAAAGTACATAAATCACCCAAACAAAATAAAAAATAATATTACATATAGTCATTTCATTAGCTCATTTGTTGATTGTCAGTTTTGTTTCCTTCCTTGGTATTTAATTTTTGAAATTCCTTATAAATTATGGATCCTAGCTTATGGAGGCTGTTGCAGAGTTCCGCAGTTGGTCAAATGCAGACAGTGTCTATGAGATGCCCAGCCCTAAGTGACACATCCATAATGCAACCTCTACACATAAGGCTCATGGAACGTAGTGGAGCAAGGAACAGAGAGAATCCTAATACAGTCCTCAGTTATTACCAGCAAAGCTTCCTCATACAATGGAATGTTGTATGCACAGTGAAGGCTGCAATGGACCAATTTTTAGAAAGTAAGAGACAGGAAAGTATGTGTCCCTATATAGGACTCCTCTCTTAAAATTTACCCACTCATAGCTTCCATTGAGGAAGAAGGAGTGCAAAGACTGTAAGAATCAGAGTTGGTGGTCTTTAAAGCCTCTGGGAACTTGTTCATATGAACTTACAGCAATGTTGGCAGCATGCTCAAGACCTATGCATCAAACAAAAACCCAGCATAGAACTGGGGACATTGGCAGCAGGCCCCCAACCTGGGGAACTATTGGTAACTGATTATTGCTGTGTGAGGGAGAGTTGATCTTCTCGAAGAGAGTGACTGTAGATAGGCGGATTAGACTCCAGTGCATGAACTTATACCAAAAGGCATTTGGGTACAAAAGCTTGATCGGATCAGCCTTAACATAAATGACAGAATGCACAAAACTTGGTGGGGGACTATAGAAGGGTACATATGGAAGAGGGGATCTAAATATGATTAAGACTTATTGTATGAAATGCACAAAAACTCAATAAAATGTACATAAAACAATAATTACTAAATGGGTAGAAAATATCATACAAGTCAGAAAGGGGTTAATGAACATTAAAAGTGTTAAAAAGAAGTGAAGATGCTATTTGTCATTATATTTTGCAAGTTAAATGGTAATTCTAACAATTCAAGGCAACTATTAAAAACGGGTAAACTTAACATAGGTAAAAAGATAAAATGGATACAATTTAACTGAATAGACTTAATCAATTCTAATAAACATGAAAAGAGAAGAAGGGAGCAAAGTAAAGGCAAACCCCTAGAGAAATAAAGCTATACATTATAGAAATAAGATCATTTGCATGAGTAATCATAAGAAACAAATGTAATAAAACAATCACTGAAGTCTAGTCAGGAAGATATGAAAATCTTAAATATATGTATATTTTCGTCTGAAAAATATGTGACAAAACTATATGGACATAAATGGACAAAATGAGCATATTTGAGTATATTTTCATGTATAGTTCCCAACATGTAAGAGTAAGTATATGGAAAATTTGAACAATTAGCAATCTTGATACTATGTTCATATCTAAAACTCTTTACTCAATCATTTATGACTATACAGTTTACCATGTTGTATGAAACATTTTTAAAATGTGGGTCAGGGCTGGGAGATGGCTCAGTTGGTAAAGTGCTTGCTGTGCAATCATGAGGACTTGAGTTTTTATACCCAGCACCTACATAAAAAGCCAGATATTAGCAGCATGTACCTGTAATCCTAGTGCTGAGGAGATGGAAAGGGAGAATATCTGAAGCTTTCTGCCCAGTTAGTTTAGCTAAAACATTGAGCTCCAGGTTCAGTGAGAGATGTTGCCTCAAAATAAATAAGACATGAGATTAGTGATCCTCTCAGCCTTTGTCAGAGAAGCTTCTTTCTGCAGTTAGGAGTTTCTGCAGTAACTTCAGAGACTCATAACTCTCAAAGTGCTGATAATTGTTGCATGATTAGCTCTAGATAGACATCTTTGTCATCCCCTCTCTACTACAGAAGACTCAGGACTTCATCATGGAAGAGAGGGTGGTAAGAATGTGAGTCAGAGGATGGGGATGAGTGTTGTGAAGTGTTATCGTGTGGACATGGCATGATCATTGTTCTCAGGAACTCACATCAGCTGTGGTTCCCTGTATAATATCTGACCTGTTAATACCCTAGCACCGATGGAGAAGGAGCATATGAGGCCCCACTCCTAGCTGAAGAACTATTGGTAGCTACTGGATGCCTGGAAATGAAAGTCCCTTTTCTTCAGGGGTATAGCCACAGGTAAGTGTTCTATGATCCAGTAAATAACCCCACATCCATTCACATGTAATAAACTCAATGAAACAGAGAGAGTCAGAAAAAGACTTAAAAATATGAAGGTACGAGGGAACGTGTTTGGAAGAAGGGTCTAGAGGGAGTAGGAGGGGGATAAGAGAGGGGAACTGAGAGTGAATATGATCAAAATACACTATACATATGTATGAGATTATCAAAGAATAAATTTTAAAAATGAGGCTGAGAGCAACTGAGGAAGATGCTCAATGTCAACCTTTGGTTTCCACATTCGTGTACACACATGTATGCACACCACTGCCCACATACAAAAATTTGAACATATACACACATACACACATGCATATGGATCATTTAGTAAGTAGTCCATAAAACAAATTTTAAGATATTTCAAATAGTGATATCATACAGATCACATTCTCTGGCCATGATTCATTTGATTTAGAAGTCAACAATAATTTGTAAATATTCCATTGTATTGAGAATTACATAAAATGTTCTGAATCAAATAAACAATAATGAAAAATTAAAATGATAATATAACACATCATATTTGGGGGCTCTAGAGAAGTCAGCATTATCAGTATACACAGTATGGTGGTTTGAATGAGAAATGCCCTCTAAAGACTCAGATATTTGAACACTTGGTCCCACTTGGTGGTACTGTTTGGGGAGGTGATGAAGCCTTGCTGGAGGAAGTACGTTACTGGGAGCAGGTTTTGAGAGTTTATAGCTTCCCCACAGTTCTAGTTCCCTCTTTCTGTCAAATGTGAGCAGGTGAAGCTTCCCGCTCAGGATGCCTGCTACCATGCCTCCCCCAGCATTATGGACTTTTCCTCTGGAACCGTAAACCAAAATAAACTCCTTCTATAAGTCACTTTTACTCATGGTGTTTTATCACAGCAACAAAATGTAACTGTTACACACAGGGAACTTTGCAATCTTAAAATGTTTATATTAGAAAATAATATACTGCCTTTAATTAATAAGCAAAATCACCAACTAAGAAGTTAGAAACACAGCAACACAACAGCATAGCAAGTCAAAATAAGAAGAGAATGAATAAGCATACCATAGAGTAGATGAACAAAGTCAAACTAAGTTCATTGAAAATATTAATAAAAAATATAAAATCATTATTAGAATCTTTTTTTCCATTCCAAATAATACAGTGGCCATGTTCTCTCTAACTCAGGCATTCTGGGAAATGATTTTCCAAGAAATACCTTCTATTATGAAAATCTTTTGAGGTATTTCTGGGTCCTCTGCATTGACCCTGCTAATCTCTGCTGAAGAAAATGTTACAACCTTGAGGGACAATCACAAATAATAATGGCCTCTGGCTTAAGTTTATCTACAATGGCCACGTCAATCCACTTAATCCACATCTTCTTTCACCAGATGAAATGAACCTATAATTTCACAGAGGAAACAGATGTGTGTTAGGCATGCAGTCCCTTAGCTCTTAGTATCATTCATTACTATTGATCATGTTGGACAGGTAACTTAAATGAGTGCACTGAACAAGGGTTAGATAAAAGGAAAGGTGGGGACTGACTGAATTGAAGAGTTGATTTTTGCTGTGTGAGAATGTGAACTGAGGTCCTGTGATTTTCAAGATAAACTGAAGCCATGAATGTTAGATAGCTATTGCAGCCTAACAGCATTTATCTGTTGGAAACTTCCCTATTTTGAAATTTTTGATTTTCATTTTTTTGCCATATTTTGGATCTGGAATGTAATGTACCCTGAAGGCTCCACAATGAAAGAAAACATGTGATATTTATTTTTCTGAGACTGACTTAATTTGCTTAATATGATGACCTCCAGTTGCATTCATTTTCCTGAAAATGACATAATTTTGTTCTTTTTATGGTTGAGTAAAATTACATTATATATATGTACCACATTTTCTTTTCTATTTCTCTACTAATGAATACCTGGAATGCCTCCATAGCTTAGTTTATTGCTGCAGGAAATATTGATGAGCAAGTATCTCTGTGATATGTCGATTTAAATCCTTCAGGAAAACACCTAAAGTGGTATATCTGGGTCATGTTGTAGATATTTTTTTAATTGAATTTTTGCGATTTTCATACAGTATAGTTTTAAGATACTTAGATCCCCTGCCCTATCTGCATCTCCTCCTACTGCCTATAGAGCCTTATTTGTGTCCCAAGATGTCTTTCAATGTGGGTCAATCCATTGGCCCACCAAGAGTCCCATTCCTGTAAGATAGTCTTTCCCTCTCCCAGCAGACATCAGTTACCAAGATGTCCATAATGATTTGCATAGTGGCTGGACTAGTTTACATTCCTATCAGAGTTACCTTTTCTCTGTATTTGTTATTTGTTTTTTTATGCCTGCCTTTCTGACTGGGATAAGATGCAATATCAATGTAATTTTAATTTGAAGTTCACTGATGGCTAAAGATGTGGAACATTTTTCATGTGTTTGTTGTCCATTTTTACTGTATTTTTGGAGGACTGTTCATTTCATTAGTCTATTTATTGACTGGGTTGCTTGATTTCTTGTTGTTTACTTTTTGGAGTTCTCTGTGTATTCTAGATGTTAATCCTCTGCCCAATGTGTAGATAGCACATTCTACAGGATGCTTTTTCACTCTGTTAATAGTTTCTTTTGCTATGGAGCCTTTTGGTTTCATGAAATACTGTTTGTCAATTGTGGGTATTTCTTGAGTGATTATAGTCCTCATAAATTCCTTCCCTATGTTTATTCCTAGAAATATTTCTATTATATTTTCTTCTAAGAATTTCAGATTGTACATTAAGATCTCTGTTCCATTTGGAGTTGGTTCCTGTACAGAGATGTATGAATCTGGCTTCATATCCAATTGTTGTGGGGAGACTTTTAATAACTGCCTCAATCTTATTTGTTATTCATCTGTTTAATTTGCTTTTGTCTTCCTGATTTAATTTTGGTAAATAATTTATTCTACGAATTTATCCATATATTCCATTTTTTCCAGATTTGGGATTTAAGTTTTTAAAGTACTTCCTAATGATTCATTGCATTTCTTTGGAATCTGTGCGTGCTGGGAATTGAACCTGGGCCCTCTGCAAGAGCAACTAATGTTCTTAAGCACTGAGCCAACTCTCCAGCCCGAAACTACCTATTATTATATCAGGTTCTATCTGACATCCCATTCCCATTAGTGTTTGTTTTATCAAGTTGGGAACCTCATATTGATGCCTATGTATTTATAATTGCTATATATTCTTTTTAAAATTTTATTTTATTAAAAAATTATTTTGAAAATTTTATACATGAGTACACACTATATTTACATATTTTCCAGCCCTCCCTCTTCCCCATCCAACCAACTCCTCCCATGTCCCTACCACTCCTTCTCAAATTAATGACCTCTTCTTCTATATTTATTATTTTTAAACTCACACACATACACATACACAACCTACTGAGTCCAATTAGCATTGCGTATATATATACATACATATATATATATATATATATATATTGTGTGTGTGTGTGTGTGTGTGTGTGTGTTTAGGGCTGATCACTCAGGACAGGATTGGGGGTTTGTCCCTGAAGAAAAAAAACTGATTCTCCCTCAGCAGTTGTTGACTGCCTGTAGCTCTTCATCCAGGATGGAGCCTTGTGAAATTTTCCTTTATCCATGTTGGCATGTTGACTAGTGTGGTCTTTTCAGGTTTTATGTTGGCAAGCCTATTGTTGAGAGTTCATGCAGGCAGCATACTTGCCCTATGCAGAAATCACTATCTCTCAGAAATCCTCCTAGATCCTAGACAGTCTTTCTGTCCCCTCTTCCTTAATGAATCCTTAGGTGTAGGGGTTGGTTATAGATGTCTAATCTGGCCTGGGTATTTTGACCAGTTGTGGATTTCTGTTAAAACCTCCATCTAGGGCAAAAGGAAGGAGCTTCTCTGATGAGGGGTGAGAGTTGCACTTATCTTATGGTTATAAATATTTAGAAAGTAATTGGAAACCATATTAATTTAACACAATGATAGTAGTAGGTTCTCCTTTATGGTTATATATTCTTGGTGAATTGGTGTCTTTATTAGTATGTAGGGACTTTTCTTTATGTCTTCTAGTTTTGAAGTCTACTTTATCAGACAGCAGAATGACTTCACCATGTTGCTTTTGATTTCTGTTCAATTGGTGAACTATTTGCCATCCTTTGATTCACAGTCTGGGTGTCAATTTGATCTATGGTGTAGTTAAATTCTATGTTTCTTTATTGATTTTTATTTTGGATGACTTCTCTAGAGATGAGAGTGGAGTATTGAAAAATATGAAATATTATATGAATTTGTGTGTCATTTTTGTGCAGGCCATGCTTTATCTTCTCTATACCATTCCTTTCTAATTTTAGTATACATGGTGCTGAAGTAAGCACTAGACCCTGTTTCTTAATCTATGGGTTGTGGCTCCATATGGAGTTGTGTAACTGAATGTGGTAGTCAAGTGATAAAGGATTTCTGAGAACAATGACCAAAAATTAATTCAAAATCAAGTGTGCTATAAATCTGTGGTATTTTTGGCGGTTGTTGCTTGTGTTGCATCACTGGACTTCATTGTAGCCATGGGTTGGAAGACACAGCATGTCTCTTTTGCATTGTCCATGCTTTTATATCAAGGAATACAAATGAAAGCTGCCTGAAACACCTTGGCTCAGATTCAGGATTATTGTATTTTATGAAGTGCAATGCTTTTATAGAACATGCAGATTTTTTTGCTCTTAGAGAAACATAGTGGTTTGATTACAGAAAACAAAGACTTAATATTTTCCTACTTTCATTTCTCAGCAGGTAAGCATCAAATTAATATATTTTTTAATTAAATTGTGTTTTAAAGTTTGATTTTAAACATTGCTGTTTGAGTTACTGACTTCAGTTTCTTTTCTTTTTGTTTGTTTTTTTTTTTTTTGGTAGGAAACTTAAAATTTTTTTTATCCTTTGGGCAATTCCCTCATGTACATAATAATTTTTTGGTTATCTTCTACCTCTATTACACTCTCTCTCATCTCATTCTGTCTGCAAATATAAGCTTCTCTGATAGATGCTGAGAACAGCACTAATTTATGGGTATAAATGTAAGTATTCAGAAGGCAGTTTGATACCATGTCCAGTTAACCAAATAGTAGTAGTAGGATCTTTGCTCTAGGGCCTGTGGACTCCCTAGCCTTGGCTTTTGAACATTTTTAAAGTTCCAGGCATGAGTTCCTTCCTGTGGAGTGGGGTTTAGTTTCAAAGCATGATTACTTGCATTTTATTGAATTTGGTAAATTAGTGAGAGAGGCATATTTTATCTAATTTTATCACTTAAAATCCGAGATATTCAGGGCATCAAGGTCATAAGATTTGGTCTGATGGATTATTCTGTTTTGTAATTCAACACAACAGAAAGCTTTTGAGATAGGGCTAAACACGCAGCTATAATATTCAAGTCATCACCACTCCCTTTCATATCTCTAGTTCTTTAGCGAGTGCAACTGGCTCTCCCCCACAATCCACGTTGAATGTGAGTATTTATTGCCATCTTTGAGGAAAACACTGAATGAATTTTGGTTTGGGGTTAGGACAGAATTTATGACAAATTCTCAAGTGGTCTCAAACATACTATTGACATCTTCATACTGCATAATTATATGAAGTAGCATTTTCAGTACTGATGATTATAAAATCAAAAAAGTGATCAACCGTGAAAGATATTGAAGCTGTAGTACCAAATAGTCAATCAAAGTTTAATTCTTTGAAAAATATTTTTATTGATTCAAAAATTTCATCCAATGTATTTTGATCATACTTAGACCCCCTCCCCCTACCTTTTTCTAACTCCATCTTACTACACCCCAACATGTCCTCTATTATTATTTTTTTAAAAGGCCTTTAAGGACTATCAGGTCTAATCTGTGTTTCCCAAGTGCTCTTGGGTGAGGGTCTATCCCTTGGAGTTTGGTCAATCTACCAGGCATCACATCAGTAAGATTTATAAAATAAATGTACAAATGAAATATTTATTAAGATAAGTCATAGGAACTTTATTATAAAACCTGGTATATATAGGTATATATATAATTTATATATTTATAATTATATGTATAATTTTACCATCTTTATTAAAGATGAAAGTAAATGGATATGCTGCTCACACAAAAATTTCTCAGGTCCAAAGGAGTTGCAAGTGAAAAAAGTTTAAGAAGGCCTGTCTTAGAGCAATCTTTTGGGGTCACTAATAGATTGATGGCTCCAATTTTTCTTGGAAATCTAAATGACCTTATGACTTTGCTTCTAAAGGGAAACACACTCAGAGTTACAAATAATTGACTTACATGATTCTTAAAATTTAAGTAGTGCCTGGGGTCGAGAATCACCTATTCTAGAAGTCAAAATGTTCTTTAAAGGTACTTTTCAAAACTGGGTTTTCCCCTTTTAACCTTAGTATAGCCATTCTTTTCTGAGTTTTGTTTCATATATTTTACTGCATCAATTAAAAATAGTTTTCTCTGAAGTTATATCAAAATATTTTTCCATATACTCATCAGTATGTTCAGTTGCTTCTTTGAATAATGTGGTCATTTAAAATATGCTATTGAGGTGGCTGGAGAGATGGGTTAGCAGTTAAGGGTACTGGCTGCTTTTGCAGAAGACCAGGGTTTCAATCACAGCACCCACATCGCTGCTAAAAAACCGTCTGTAATTCCATTTCAGGAAGATCCAACACCCTCTTTTTGCCTTCACAGGCACTGTACAAAACAAGCGCACTTACATACATGCAAACAGTACACTCATATATATACAATACAAATAAAAAGGTTTAAGAAAAAAGATTTTAAAAATCAGTGTTGATCTATGAACATACGGGAAATTGAGGCTTTCAGGCTACTGGAAGCTTGCTCATGTGAACTTGTGGCAATGGTGGTGTCAAGCACGAGACTCAGGCTAACTCAGTCAGACAAGGATCCAGAGTGGAGCAAGGGAATGGGCAGCAGGCCGGCCCTAGCCTGGGAACTGCTGGAGACAGATTACTTCTCGGTGAGGGAAAGTAGACCTTCCTTAAGGTCTCTAGATAGACTGACTAAAATCCAGTAGATCAGCTTGCACCAAAGGACATCTGGGTACAAATTCTTACCTGAATGGGACTTAAAATGTATGGTGGAATACATGAGGTCAGGGATGGGGAGGGGCGTGTGTGGGAACGTAGGTTGGGGAGGGAAATCTAAATTTGATGAAGAACTGTTGTATGAAATGTATAAAAGCTCAGTAAAAATATTAAGAAGAGAAATGCTATTTATACAGTATTTTTAAAGTACCTCTACTTTTGAAGTATACTTCTCCTTGCAGTACTTATTATCTGCACTTATTGTGTATAAATTTTTTAGCATGTGTTAAGTGTCTACAATACAATACTTCATTATGACATTCTTGACAAATCTCTTTTGTATTCATGATCATGTTTTGTGATCCATTGAATTTTTAACCAGGGCTGTCTGTGTGACCATGGGTTTGGAGCCTGGTGGGCTCAGCCGTTAGTACACAACAGAAGACAATGATTTCCCCCTCTCCCAGAATCTATCAGTAAACAATAGCTCAGCATAAAGGATTGGGCTATTATCCTTTCTTCTCCCTCTTTCCTCCTTTTCTTTTTTCTCTTCCACATCCCTAGTAGTCTTTCTTTTGATTACATCTCTTTTAAAGCTAAATGGAAAGTTCCAGTGGCCTATAAAGTTTTCTGTTGTACTGTAAGGCCCAAGACCAAATCTTATCTGTCTTTGCACATCCTTTGTCTATCATGGGTCCTGGGTGGCAAATACTGAAGAGACCTTTTTTCAGTGAGTTGAAACACTATTGTTGTTCTTCATTTTGAAATGTGTTAACATGACTCGTGGCAGGGACAAACCTGATTCTCCTTGTGTTCATAGTTATAGTACCTTCCCAAGACATCTGTAGCTGAATGTGACCAAAATTTTAGGCAATGGTTTCAGATATAAGTTCCCATACTCTTTCTCCAGTTGTTGGTTGAGTTCTGAAGGACTCTGGGGCCCAGGAGAAGGGGAAGAATCAAGATGGAAAGCTACTCAATCACGAACATCCATTTTGAACTTTATATGAGCAAGAAATAAACTTCTATTGTATTCAGCCATTAAGACTGAAAGCCTTGTCTGAAATCCCAGTACAGAAATGGAAAAGTGGGTAAGAACCAATAGCTGCTGGGATAGGGAAAGCCAGTTTTCTTTATGAGTGTAATGCTAGATAGGTTAACCAGGCCAAAGTGGATGGACCCAACTGAAGGGCATTTGGTGCCACAAATTTGACTTGATAGGATATGAAGGGCAAAGGGGTCTCAATATGATCAAAATAAATGTATGAAAGTAGCAAAAATTCAATAAAATTTTTAAAAAAGAAAGGTCTGTCTTCTGTAGCATGTAGTATCACCCACTCTGATTCGTTTCTGCCTAAACATTCTTAAGAAGTGATATAATCCTTTGCACGTGTGTAGAATGGTTGTGTTCATACAGCAGCTCTCTGACACCAACCAAGTATCCTACAAATCTGTTCAAGTTTGATATTAACCACCTAGAGTTAGCACAGACCTCACAGGTTAAGGGGCTTAATTCACAAAACTGTTTTAGCCTCAGATGCCAGTCCTAAGTCCTGGGTATTCCTAAGTCACATACACTTCTTTATAGCCGCTTATAAATTTAAAGGTTCCCATAGCCACTCCTCCTTTCAAGTTCAATAATTTACTAGAATTATTCAGAACTCATGAAAGCACTAAACTTAAGAAAATATAAAGGATGCAGCTCAGGAGTAAACCATGTAAGAGATAAATAGGGCAAGGCCTGGGCAAGGATAGGGAGGAGCACAGAGCTTCTATGCCTTCTCTCCATGGAATCAGAATATCCCACTTTCCAAGAACATCAGTGTATTTGCCAACCTGGAACCTAATGATCAGGGAGTTGTACTGAAGGTTTTATTATGCAACAGGTCTACTTAAATAATTGGCCACATGACTGAATCCAGTTTCCAGCTCCTTTCTCCTCTTTCCAAGTTGGGAATAAAGTTTCAACTTTCAACCTTGTGCTTTGCCTTTCAGCCTTCCCCACTAAAGCTCTAAAGTGTTCTCCTTTATACTCATTCTTTTAGTTCCTCAACCCTATTGCAGCTTTAGTTGTACTTGCTTTCAAGTTAAATTAGAAGAAAAGTTCATATTCATGTTTGATCAGTCAACAGTTGATTCAACTATTTTTAACTTCATTATTCCCTTGAGTCATTTTGTATCCAGAATTCTATGTCGATAATTTCCTTGTTGAAGTAACATTTATTATTCTTTTTGATTATTAAATGCAAATACAATAATAAAAAGTATAGCAAGAAATAACAGCTATTAACATCATGGTGCACTTTAACAGTCTTTTTGTATATATATATTTGCACATCAACAATTCTTTTCTCTGCATACCTAATTGGAATTATATTACATATAGAACTTGTTTATGTGATTTTTACTTCCCTTTATATTTCTTATCATTCAATGTTCTTTATTGAAGCCAACATATCTACTTATACTTACAACTGTATCATAATTTATTTAGACATTAGCCAGTCATCTGAATATTCTGGGTTTTGTGATTTTAGTTTTATAGTTAATATTATGGTGAATATCTTTTATATTCATTACTGTACATATCTTTGACTGTTAGTTCTCTTTCCTTTTAAATGCAAAGTTTAATGTATTTTGAGTTATTTGTGTTTTGGGGAATGTGTTGCTTCTTTTGTTGAACAATTTAGCACTAGGCAAGAGAATGAAAGCACTGATTGTTCTGATATGGTTAGTACCTTATTGGGGACAACTTAAAATGCACAAATAAATAAAAACAAAAGAAGTTTTTATTTAACTGTGAAGAAGAGCAAAAACTCAAATATGTCAAATTAAATATGTGAAGTCACGAGCATGATATATAGATGGAAAAGGATGAATTGAGTATGCTGCTATTTGGAAATATATACAAATTAATGTTAGATGACATAAGAATAAGAAACAAGGGGTATATATTAGCTGCCTATAGTAGCTACTTTCTATTGCTGTGATAAAAATACACTGACCAAACTAACTTGGGGAGGAAAGGGTTTATTTTATCACACTTCTCCCAGGTCAGAGTTCATCACTGGGAGAAGTCAGGGCAGGTACTCAGGGCAGGAACCTGGAGACAGGAACTGGAACAAATATTGGAGGAATGCTGTGTACTAGCTTGTTCACCTGACCTGTGCTCTGTTGGCTTTTTTATTCAATCTACGACCACCTGTCTGGGGGTGGCGCCACATTCAGTGGGCCGGACCCTCCCATATAACTCAACAATCAAGAAAATGCCTCACAGATATGGCCATCTGCCAGTCCTCTGAGGGAGTTCCTTAATTTAGGTTCCCTCTACCCAGACCTGTCAAATTGGTAACTGAAGCTATGCAGCACACTGCCTATGTGAAAATATATTGCTCTGCATTGCTAAAAATTAGAAGAGCGTTTACAGTAGCACCAAGATTGATGAGCTAACCTTCATTTTCCCTAAGTTTGTTTTAAATGTGCCAGTTCACCTTTTAAATTAACCTACCTCAAGTTACCTTAAGCAAAAAGGAATTTATTCTTTGAATGCTCCAAAGGGAAAGAAGGTCTTAGTGACTGATGCAGTTACAGGAAAAAGTGTTTCTCTTATTTAGTTTTGTTCATCTCTGTGTATCATTTTTGCTTCGCACAACGATCTGCCCTGATTTAGCCTTCATCATTTTTATGTGCTACTGTTCGCATCTGCTTCTCATTACCTTATCAAGCTATTAGAACTCAGAAAGTCATTTTTGAGAGCGAAACACTGTATTTTCCTTGAGGACATTTTCTTTGAAGGCTGGGGAGCTTGAGGATATCATTCAGTCTGGAGCCTTCTACCGAGTGCCTCAACTCAGTGTTTTTATTTGTACGTGTATGTGAATGTGCATGTGCCTGATGTCTGGGGAGACCAGAGAGGGTGTTGGATCCCATAGAACTAGAGTTATAGGCAGTTGTGAGCTTCAGTGTGGGTGCTGGGAACCAAACCTGGGTCCTCTGCAAGAGCAGCAAGTGCTTTTAACTGCTGAGTCATCTCTCCCTGATCAACTCATTATATTGATAAAATATATAAAATATATAGTATATAGCCATCTTTGTTCACTTCTCCTTTAGAGGCATAGACTTTATCAGAAGTTAAGGTAAGACATTGAATTTTAGGTGTGTTTCACTTTAAGTGAATGAAACTCTAGATTTTGGAATTTCAGGTAATATAAAGAAGATATTTAGGATAAAATATGGTGTATTTCACCATAACTGAATAGGCACTCAATTCTTCTCTAATTTCTACTAGAGTGTTAATGACACACTATCTGATTAGATACTCCTTGGAACAAAATGTTAATGTGGGAGATGGGAAGAAAGATCTGTGATATTGAAAACAAGGAATATCATGAGTGTAGTTCTCTGTATAATGAAGCTAGCTTTTCTGCAAGTGAAATCTAGAATTTATAGATGATGAATCTTATATAGTAAATAAACCAAGGGGTCTTACCCTGAATCTTTTCTGGTATTTTTTTAAGAGCACACAGAGTATGGAAATGATCTGTGGTTCTAATTTACAGCTCTGTCATTTTGTGGACCTGGTGTTAAGGGATTGGAAGGTAGTGTTAAAGAAAGCATGAAGGGGCTGGTGAGGTGGCTCAACAGGTAAAGTGCAAAGATGAAGACTGGAGGTTAGATCTCCAAGAACCCATGTAAATGCTGGGTAGGTATGGCAGGTCTCCTGTAATTTCAGTGCTTGGAAGGCAGAGACAAGTGATCCTGAGAGCAACCTGGCTAGCAAGATGCTCTGGGTTCAAGTGAGAGACAGTGATTGAAGAAGGCACTTGAGGTTAACCTCTGGCCTCCATAAACGGGCACAGACATGTGCACATGCACTTGCACACATATGCACCCCACACACATACAAATATGTATACATGCATAACACACACACACACACACACACACACACACACACACACACACACGATGAATGGAAGATTATGCCCATGCAATAACCTTGCTCTGGAAGTGATGGTAATTCATTCCACTGAAATCCCTTGGCAAGAATTAGGCACATGATCCCAATGCATTGCAGGGTAGGGCAGGGTTAGCTAGGACATGTAACCTGTCTTAACAGCTACTTTTGAGTATCAGTTCTATACCATAGAAGGTAGTATATTTTTTATTGGTGTATTACTTACTTTTCTGTTGTTGTGATAGAAACACTGACCAAGGGAACTTATAAAAGGAAGAGTTTATTGGAGCTTATGGTTCCAACGGGGCAAGAGTCCATCACAGCTGGGAAGCATGTCCATAGAGGTGGCTAGAGTAGACATAGAACCTAATTACTCACATCTTTAAGCAAGCACAGGAAGCAGAGAGTAACTGGAGATCCAGCAAGGCTTAAGAACTTTCTAAGCCCACAGCGACATGCGTCCTCCAGCATGGCCACACCTTCTTAGAACTCCCAAAACAGTGCCACCCACTGGGGACAAATGTCCAAATACTTTGGAGCCTATTGGGAACCTTCTCATTCAAACCACCACAATTGGTCACCTGGTTGTCTCCATTGCACTCTCCTGACTGTTTTCTGGTCTTCTTTTGTGTAGTTAAACTTATTTTACACACTCATAATGGATTAAGCAGCCCTGATATTAGTTAATCCCTTAAAAAAGTTCTATGCCTTCCCATTGGTTGCCAAGTTAAATATCAATGCCTCACCCTGGTACTTAAGCCCTCAAAGAACAGAATCTCAGCTTGATTTTTTTGGCCTTGTCTTCCAGTACTTCCCTACCCTTTTCAAATGTTATAGCCCAAACAGACCACTTGCTGTTCATCAAGCACAGGGTCTTTGATTCATCCTATGCTCCCATCTGTTGTTCTGTCTACCTCTCCATTCTCCCTCTCATGGGTAGTTCATATTTTAAACAAATTCAGCATATTTTACTGATTTTATGCCTCCCAAAGTCCTTGGGGAAGCCATTGAATTCTAAACTGTCAGTGTCAAAAATGATGTTCTTGTTGAATATTACAGCACTTGGCATCAGCAGGAGGCTTGGCCTGCCAGCCCGAGAAAGCAGGTCCTTTCATTGACATGTTACAATTAACACCATGGAGACAGCAGCTTACCCACATTCCACTATTTGTAACTACTAGTTGAGAGTATTGGCATGAAGTCATTTCCTGGGGCATAGTGTTTACCAGCTAGAAGTCGAGATTTTTTTTTTCTTCTTTATAATGCAAAAATGTAAAGCATTTCCTAATGAGTACAAAGACTCATTAAGTGAAATTATAAACAAACAAACACATTTGAAACAAGAAACCACATATAGACTACTATGGACGATTAAGGAGAACAGTGTGCCAAATAGATAAAAATTATATAAGGACTTACAAAAAGATCTCTCTAGATTTATTACTCAAGGTTTCTGATGCCAGAAAGAAAGTTAAACTAGTTACTAACATTTCATTACCTTCATACCTACTAACCCAATTTATCAGATATTCTTGAGGATTCTGCTTCTAATATTCTGTTAGTATCGCTTTCAGACATCTAACCAATCTCATCAGTCTATAGAGGCCAACATTTGCTATATTCACCACTTCCTCCATTCCCTGGACTTCTCTATCCTCCTTGAGTATCTCAGTCTGAAGACTCATTTTTGATAAATTTTTAATTGAATTTTTGTATATTTCATAGAGAACATCTTAATCTTAATCATCTTTATATATTCTTTCTCACCGGCTCCCTTCCATTGCCCCCCCACACTGGTATTCATTCATTCTGTCATTTGTGTTAAGACCTAGCATGTCAAGTTAGTGACCCCAGACATTCCTCAGTGCAAGTTCATCCACTGAAGTCTAGTCAGCCTATCCAAAGTCCTTCACTTTAAGAAAATCAGCTCTTCCTCACACAGCAGTAATCTGCTGCCAATGATTCTTCAACCAAGATTGGGCCTTATTGTCCATTTCTACAGTTCTGCGCTGGGGTTGTAGCTGCCTGAGTTTGCACGGGTCTTGTGCATGCTGACACCATTGATGTTCTCATGAGCAGGGTCCCAGGAGCTTGCACAACTCTACTTCCATATCATCATTCACCTCCTCCCTGGCTCTTACAATCTTTCCACCTCCTCTTCCACACTGGTCCCTGAGCCCAAGGTGGGTGGAGTTTAATATAGGACTCCTGTCCAAGGACTCACACTCTTCAGACTCTTACTCTCTATACCTTGGCCTTGTGACCTTTTGTGTTTTTGGCCCTCTGTTGCATGAGGGAGCTTCATTAATGATAATTGAGAGGTGCATTAGTGTCCTCTTTACCCCTTGTTATATGTTCTGTGAGCCTTAGGTATATAGGTTGCATTGTAGATGTGCCACTTAGGCTTGGACAACTCACAAACAATGTTGCTGTGTGACCAGTTGTGGAACTCTGTAATAGTTTCTGTTTGGTGTGAAAGAAGTTTCTTTGATGAGTGGTTACTGGGATACTTGTCTGTAAATATAAAGATCTATATTTTGCACATAGTAAGAAATTATATTTGTCTAGGGGTATGTCCTGAGGTTTTCTCTAAGATCTATAAAGACACAAATTTTATGTCTGCTAACTGTCTTTTCAATGTTCACTCTACTGATCCTGAATTCACATTCTGACTTGGCATGCTCATAGTACCTACTCTTATGTTCATCATATGTAAAACTCCCCAAAGCCTTGATGTTTATTCAGTTATGTCCAAATGAAATGTTAAAAATGAATATTCAGGGGCTGGAAAAATGGCTTAGCAGTTAAGAGCACAGGCTGCTCTTACAGATGATGCAGGTTTGGTTCCTAGCACCCACATGGTAGCTAAAAACCATCAATAACTCCAGTTCCAGGGGCTCCAACACCCTCTTCTGACATCCTCAGACATTGTATAACTCAGTTGTGCATACTCATACCCATAAAATAAAAATAATAAATATTTTTAAAGGATCAATATACAAGTCGCTGGAGAGATGGCTTAGTAGTTAAGAGCACTTACTATTCTTGTAGAAGATCTGGGTTTGGTTCCAAGAACCCACATGGTATCTCACAACTACCTGGAACTCCAGTTCTGGGGAATATGATGCCCTCTGCCTCCACAGACACGTGGTGCATGTAAACTGATACAAGCTCACACAGATAAATAAATCTTTAAAAAATGACTATACAAGCACTCAAGAGGCAGAGGTAGGCGGATCTTTGTGAGTTCAAGGCCAGCTCGTCTACAGAGCGAGTTCCAGGACACCTGGGGCTACAGGGAGACTGTATCTCAAAAAGACCAAAACAATGAATATTCAAAATACTGTCTTTTTAGACTTCATTTATGAGGAACTGGAACCAATATTTGTCTTCTCTAAACTAAAGTATTAAGTAGAGAGACTGCTTCAATTGTGTCCCTCCCTATCCATCCTTTCAACTGCCTGTCCCGTTGTTTGTCAATGTAGTATTTACTGTGAGCTTATTGTGTGTAATCATTGTACTTGGTGTTGTGCTGGTTACTTTTTTTCAATTGATATAAACTAGTGTTATCTGGGAAGAGAGAATCTCAACTGAGGAATTTCCTCCATCAGACTAGACTGTGGCCATGTCTGTGAGGCATTTTCTTGTTTGCTGATAGATATAGGAGGGTCCATCCCACTGTGGGTAGTGCCGTCACTAGGTAGATGGGCCTGGGTTACATAAGAATGGTAGCTGAGCAAGCCAAAGGAGCAAGCCAGTAAGCATCGTTCCTTCATGGTTTAGGCGTCAGTTCCTGCTTCAGGTTCTTGTCTTTAGTTCTTGCCTTGACTTTCAGTGATGAACTGTAACCTGCAAGTCAAATAAACCCTTCCTCCTCACATTGGTTTGGGTTAGTATTTTATCAACTCAAAAGAGAAGCAAATTAATATAGTGTTCCTGCTGAGGCTGTTCAATAGTCGAAATAGGAAGCTTCTCACTGAGCATTTAGTCCATTTCTTTTCTCAATTAATGGATAGTTTTTAGCTTTTTTAAAAGTTTGAACATCATTAGACCAAATAAGTAGCCATCAACCATATTACTTCCATGACTCAAAACTTTCAGTATTCTCTAAAACAAGCAATATGTCCCAAACCTATTGGACAACATAGCAAGAAGGTACTACAAACTTCTCAGTTTGCCATTCAAAGTCCACTCTTACATAGGCTCTACCAACTTTTTCTCAGCTTATTTTTCAGACCTCTCTTTCTTCTAAGGATCTAACTGGTCCTTCTGCAATTCCTTGAAATTCTCCCCCGAATGTCCCACCCCAAGATCTTTCCTAATGTGATTCCTTTACATTTAATGCCCTTTACTTATTTCTATCTGTCAAAGATCTAGTGCAAAGAACATGGTGGGCTCTTAATATTTGGTTTTAAATTTATTTCATTTATCAATTGATCTTTATCTATACACACTGATCATATTTTGTATATTATGTGTTTATGTGCATAGTTTTCTCAAGGTATTTGCTAAATATACAAGCAACTTCAGTTTAAGAACAGCCCATTTTTTACCTCCAATTAAAGATGATCTTTTTTTCAGCTATTGAAACATAGAGAACACTGAAAATGGTATGCACAGTTAGGTTTGCAATAAATGTTTGTTGGCTTGAATAGACACTGTTCAGTCATTTAAGGTCTATAAGGAGAAGAGTGAATAGTCAGGGAGGAAGGCAGAGATGATAAAGTACAAGTAAGAAGCTACTGTTGTGAATGACAGATTTTAAAAATAGATTCATTCTCTCTCTCTCTCTCTCTCTCTCTCTCTCTCTCTCTCTCTGTGTGTGTGTTTGTGTGTGTATATACACATGTGCCCATGGAGGCCAGAAAGGGGGCCTTGGATCTCTTGGAACTAGAATTACATATATTTGTGATTCACCTGATGTGGGTGTTGGGACTTTAGCTCCAGACCTCTGATAGACCATTAAGTACTCTCAACCACTGAGACATCTCTCCAGCCCCTGTCAATGAGAGCTCTTAAAAAAGTATCTGGATCTCAAACAAAGTGAGAATGGAAAAGGGATGGGTAGTTATGTAGTTATGAATGCTCATACAAAGAATGGATTATAGAAGAAAGAAATAGGAAATATTGATTGAGTGACTGAAAGAACAAGACTATCATAGCAATAACAAATAAAACTCAAAGAAGGGTGGCCTGGACAAAGGGGAGAGAATGGTGATAGCACGCACAAGTCCTATGGAAACTCAGTCACACAAAACCCAGCATAGAACTGGAGAAATGGGCAGTAGGCTCTAATGCTAGCAGAGGCAGCTGATCACTACTGGGTGAAGGAGAGTTGATCTTCTCTAAGGGAGTGACACTAGATAGGCTGGACAGGCTTCAGTGGATGAACTCACACTGAGGGACAACTGGGTACTCAAATGTGACTCGATGGGCTTTAACATATATGACAAAATGCATGAAATTCAGTGGTCAGCTGAATTCAGTGGTCAAGCCAACAAACATTTATTGCAAACCTAACTGTGCATACCATTTTCAGTGTTCTCTATGTTTCAATAGCTATGGGGGAGGAGTGCAGATTGCAGAGGGAGTCTAAATATGATTGTGATGTATGAAATACACAAAAATTCAATAAAATACATATTGAGAGGACAAAAGCAGATAATGTATCTAGTGCCTCAGGCACTGAGTTAGAAGTATAGGTATAACCAGAAGGAGGGTCATAACAGGTGGCTACAAATGAGGAATTGCAACTTTGAAGGGCCATCAGCTTGGTTGAAACTTGGGGTGGAAAAATTTTCCCAAAGAAGTCTGTCGAGCCAAGGAAGAGAGCTCATGATAGATCTCAGAGAATGTCCATATGCCCGGAGCATTATCATAGGAAACTATTTTTATGAAGAAATTTACTGAGCAGTGGTATCTGGCACTTAGCTGTCTGTTTCATTGTAGCTACTAAGATGACTCCTCCTTTCACAAGTCCTTTCCTTCACCCACATCTTTCAGTAAAGGGAAAGAAGCTGTTTCTCAAACCTTGCAATCTTGTCTTTCAGAAGGCTCCAGATAAAGTAGTTACTTTTTAACCAGGGAGCAAAGCACAATGTACCAATATTAAAGATAATGAATGGAATTCTGCCCATCAGAGCTAAGTGTACTTTGGACTTGGAGTGGCAAGGAAGGAAAAGTACATAACTGGGAAGAAAAGTATACAACTTGATTGGGAACTGAACAAAGCAGCCCTTGGAATTCTCTGTTTAGGTAGGAAGTAGTCCCAAAACAGCTTTTTTGAGAAATTTTGGAAAGCCCCCTAAACAGATTCAAGAAACATTCATTAAACATCTATTCTGCTCCAGGCCTTACAATCAGGGTTTTCATGTTTAATCTTTACCCCCAATTCTGTGAAAGTGATATTATTTTCATTTTCAGAAGAGAATATGCTGGGATTTTCTGAGGTAATAAACTCTGAACTATCTCTGCTGGCCCCACCCAGGGGCACTGTGTATGGTACCCACCAGGCACCATTCCCTCAGCTACGGACTCAGTCTTAAGAAGGATCTCCAGTTAGTGGCCCTGTGTCATGTGCCTCTGTCCTAGCTGTCAGTAATAGACTTTGTGTGGCTTTTTTGGTTGTTTCCTCCAAAGTTAACACAATAGAATCCCCTTCTCCCATAGAAAAGAAATCAAATACTGAGAAAGCTCCAAATCATCAATAAAAATCCAATTCAATGAGGGCAGAAGAAACTATATATCCAAGGATACTGGTAAGCACTGGAACTGAGCACAGTTCCAGGTCTTCTGAATCCTATTAACCTTATTTTATTATTGTTGTTTTACTGTATTTAAAAATATTTTATCTATTTTATTTTTATTTTTTTATGCATATGATTATATTACCTTCATGTAAGTGTACCTGTGTTGTGCAATGTCTGAGGAGGTCAGAAGAAGGCCTCAGATCCCCTGGAACTGGAATTATGGACAGTTGTTAGCCACCAGGTGGGTACTGAGAATTGAACCCAGGTCCTCTGCAAGAGCAATCAGTGCACTGCACCACTGACCTATCTCTCCAGCTCCTTTGCTGTATTTTTTAAAAGGACAGTGAATCCATTTCCCTCCCCTTTTCAAAACTTCTCCCCATCAACCAAACTTCTGGGATGTTTTTAATGTACCAGAGATCTTGTTTAATGTTTTTTGTGTTGTTTAATATGTACATAAACCTTTCATTGATCAATATCATTGGGAGTAATTAATATACCTATTTTACAGATTAAGATAACTGAGGTATAGAGAGGTTATGTGAATTCGTCCATGATTATCTGTAAATAAGAGAGTTTATCCAGGTACAAAATTGGAGGCCTTTCTATAATATTCTGGTGCCTTCAGAGGCTGGAGAGAAGTAAGGATTTGGTGGTGGTGGCAATGGTGGGAGGAGATGGGGATTTACTATGTAGTTTAGGTTGGCCCTTTCCTCATTATGTAGCCCAGGTTGGTCTGATGCTTGTGGTTTTAACCTCTCTCTTGAGTGATGGGATTTTAAATATGTATCAGCTTATCTGGCAGGGAAGGGTAAAGATTGAAGTCTTATTTGTCTTTACTTTCTTTTTTCTCCCTCCAGCTCTTAATTCAGTGGCTAGTACATATTAGGATGCCCACCAATGTCTGTTAAATGAATACATGAGTATAACTGAGTGAAATAGAGAGTGTAGGAAAGAAAACTTAAGTCTGTCTGAAAATATCGCAACGACATTGACTTTTTTGAAAGATTTAGTTGCTGGAGCAAGCAACATGGCTCAGTGAGTAAAGGTGCTTGCCTGCAAGCCTGAGTTCAGTCCCTGGAACCCGTGAAGAGTAGAGAACTAATGCCACAAAGCTGTCCTTACATGTGCACCATGGCATGCATGCCCTCCCCAACACATATCCTATACAAACACAAATAAATATATTTTATAAAAATATTTGTGTGTGTGTGTGTGTGTGTGTGTGTGTCTGTGTGTGTGTGTGTGTTTGTGTGCAGATGTGGAGGTCAGAAGAGGGCACTGAGTATCCTTTTC
The DNA here is from genome assembly GCA_035773235.1 of Eospalax fontanierii. NCBI lineage: Eukaryota > Metazoa > Chordata > Mammalia > Rodentia > Spalacidae > Eospalax > Eospalax fontanierii. Next base: position 40,527,086 of record CM069525.1, read on the forward strand.
TACTGCTCTCAGCCCATTTCTTTGAAGCAATGTCTCTCCCTGAACCAGAGGCTCATTTTCTCAGCTAGGCTAGAAGCCAGCAATCTCAGGGATCTTTCTAGCTCTGCTCCCTCAGAGCTGAGGATACCTGAGTTACTACATGGGTACTATGATCTAAACCGCGGTCCTCATGATTACACAGCAAGCACTCTTAACTGCTGAGCTCTCTCTCCACTCCCTGAAATTGATTAATAGAATATATTAATTAAAAATTCTACTTTCAAAAAATAAAATTAGCATCCCCCCTGTAAAGCAGAAACCTTTACAGAATGATTGTGAGGATTGATAGAGAGGAGTATGGAATGGAGATAAGACTACATGTCATGAAGCAGAACTCTCTCTGACTAGATTACAAAGGGAAGACAAATACCTTAAGAGTTAAAGCACCTTTAGAAAGCTTGCACTGTAAGTTCCATCCAGGACTGTCAAATGCTCAGCTCTCTTGCCTTAGGTTTAGACAACTCTGCAGTGTATCCGGAGTTCAGGCTTTGTCTGATCCCATCCTCTAGCCTGTAGCCTGCCTTTATTTACCCTGCTTCTCTCTCTCTCTCTCTCTCTCTCTCTCTCTCTCTCTCTCTCTTCTCTCCACCCCCCCTATGCTGGAGAACAGGTTCATTCTTGCTAACTTACTTGCACATGAATCCTAAATTCTGGGTCTGTTTCTGGAGAACATATCTAAACCTGGAAATCATTCTAGAACAGTACATTATGGCCCTAGTGGACACAACATACAGCAACTAAATGAACAGATATACAACAAAATGGTTTCTCTCACCCTAATCATTCATGAGATAATGAAGAGTCTTTTACCATTGCCACCACCTTAGATCAGACCTTCCTTATTTCTTACCTCAGTTATAGCCAGAACCTCCTAGTGGTTTTCTAGAACACCGTAGCCTTCCTTATGCATTGTAGCTAACAGTTTTGTGTAATTCTGGTTTAGATCATTCTCTTAAATGCCCCTTAAAGTTCTTTAATATTTTTCCCCTAATTTTCAAGGTTAAGTGTAAGTTCCTAGTTCATTTGACTCCTGTTTTGCCTTTCTACCTCACTTCTACCCACATTATTCTAGGCATGTCCTTTGCTACAGACACATTGGGATATTTGTATATTCCACTTGTCTCTGCTGTTTAGGTCTTTGTTCTAGTTTGCTTTATGTTGCTGTGATAAAACACTGTGACCAAAAACAACTTGAGTGACGAAAAGGTTTATCTTACACTTTTAGGTTACAGTTTGTCATTTAGGGAAGTCAGAGAAAGAACTCAAGGCAGGAGAGGACACAAGAACCTTGGACGAATGCTGCTTGTTGACTTGGTCACTGGTTTATGCTCAGCAGCTCTCATACATACTAGGTTCATGTACCTAGGGATGGTGCCACCACAGTGGGCTTGGCCCTCCCACATCAATCATCAAATCAAGACAAATCTCTCACGGATTTGGTCGTAAACCAATTTGTTCTGAGAAATTCTTCACTTGAGACTCCTTTCCAAGTGACCCTAGGTTGTGTCAAATTGATAACAAAAACTAATTGAGACAATCTTGATCCCTTTGGAGTAAAATTTTATATATGCTGTAAAGGTGCAGCTTCATTCTTTTGCATGCATACATCCAATTTCCCCAATATAATTTGTTGAAAACACTGTCGTTTCTTCAATGAGTATGTTGGAATCCTTGTCATAAAGTCATTGGATATATATATATATATCCCTTGCTTCTGGGATCACACTATTTTGGTTACAGTAAGTTCTTTTGTAATTTAAAGTTTTTATTTTTGAGAATTTCATGCATGAGTACTGTATTTACATAAATTCCACCCTTCTCTCTGTCCACTGTGACTCTGTCCTTGTCCCCCTCCCTCCCACTCTCATTTGAAATATTCTTTTGATTTCTTTGAGTCACTTGAAATTATATATTCTATTTTTTTGCAAAAATAAAATACCTTCATAGCTATAAAATTTCTTATAAACACTGCTTTAGTTGCATACTATACATTTTAGATGTTGCATCTTGGTTAGCATTCAGCACGAAATACCTTACCTTTCTCTCTGGATTTCTTCTTTGATTTGATTATTTAAATGTGTATTATCTTTCAGCTAGGCATGGTGGTGCACAACTTTAATCCTAGCCCTCACAATGTAGAGCAAGTGGATCTCTGTGAGTTTGAGGTCAGCCTGGTCTACATAGCAAGTTCCAGGCCAACCAGGCTATATAGTGAGAACTTGTCTGAAAAAGAAAAACAAGAAAAGAGGATGAATATATTGTTTTTTATAATTCTTACTGTAATAATTCTTATTGTTATAATTCGTATCGTTTCTTATAATTAATTGTAATGTTCCTTACTTCTGTGGCACTATTAACACAGCCAAAAACATATAGCTGAAGAGGCCATAAATCCTAGAGAAAATCCTACAAAAATCCTACATCTGTCATATTCCCAGAAAAATGTAATTTCTTACTGTATGCTAAATATAAATCCTTATATTTACAGACAAGTATACTATTCACACTACTCATCAAAGAAGCTTCTTTTTGTAACAGATGAAGACTATTATAGAGTTCCACACCTGATCACACACAAAGAATAAGTGTCTGAGAGACCCAACCATAAGTGACACATCTACAATGGAACACCTGAGGCGTACAGAACATAGCAGAACAGGGGTAGAGAGAATACTAATGCATTTCTCAACTCTCACCAGTGAAGCTTCTTCATGCAACAGAGCGCGATGCACACAGAAAGGCACACTGGCCAAAGTGTAGAGTACAAGAGACTGCAGAGACTGCAGAGTGAGTGTCCCTGTATAGGACTTCTATATTAAACCTTACCTACCCATGGCTCAGGGACTATTACAGAAAGGGGGTGGAAAAATTGCAGGAGCCAAGGTTGGTGCATGATCACAAGGAAACAGAGTCTTCCAGGCTTCTGGGAACTTGGTCATATGAATTTACAGCAGTGGTGACAGCATGCACAAAACCCATGCGAACTAAATTAAAAATCCAGCATAGAACTGGGGAAATGGGCAGGCGGCCCCAACTTTAGCTGAAGAAATATTGGCAGCTGATTGCTTCTGGGTGAGGGAGAGTTGATTTTATTTAAAGGAGTGACTCTAGATAGGCTGACTAGACTCCAGTGTATGAACTCACACGCAGGCCTTAACATATATGACAGATTGTGTGAAATCCAGTGGGGCATATGGGGAATGTGGATGGGTGAGGATGTCTAAATATGACTGAAATGTAAAAAGGGAAAAAAATATAGAAAAATAAAAAAAACACAAAAAACTTGTGAATGTGTTGTTTCTTATAATTCCCATGTATTTGAAAATGTCCATAATTTCTATGTTCCTTTCTAATTTTGTTCATTATAGATGAAGAACATTTTATTTCTAACTTTGTAAAATTACATATATTTATGTGCACGAGTGTGTATGTATGAACATGTGAGCATGCTTGTGTATGCACATGCATATGGAAGCCCCACTTCGGATGTTGTCCCTTGAGTGCTGTCCACAGTGCTTTTGTGATATGCGGTTTCTCATTGGCATGGAGCTCACCAAGGAGGTTAGGCTCACTGGCAAGTGAGCTCCAGGGACTCACCTTCTAAGACTGGTATTACAAGTGAAAGTCACCATGCTCAGCTTTTTTGTGTAGGTTTTAGGGATTTAACAATGGACCCCAGGCCTTCATGTTTATGAGGAAAGCACTTTGTTAACTGAACTATCTATCCAATCCCTGGAAATTTATTAATTTTTTAATGGTCTAGAATATGGTCTTTGGAAGTACACTTGGAAGAATGTATCTTCTGCTCTTATTGGATGGATACTATAGATATCGCTAAGATCTAGTTGGTTTATAGTGTTGTTCGTGTCATCTATTTGCATTGATATCCTGCCTAAGTGTTCTGTTTGTTATTGAAAGTGAGGAATTGTTCTATCGTTGAACTGTCTAGTTCTGTTTAATTTCTGTCCATTTTTGCTTGATATATTTTGGTACCTATTATTAGGAGCATTTTTGTTTACTTGTTATATATTCCTAATGGATTGGCTTTTTTGTCATTAGAAAAATTTGCATTCTTATTTCTTATAATGATTTTGTGTATGTCAAAAATCAATTTTGTCTTATATTAGTGAAGACAGCCAGCTTTCTTGTGTATGTTTGATATCTCTTTTTGTGTTATTTTACCTTTAATCTGTTTTCATATTTGAAACTAAATTGCCTCTTCTGTAGAAAGTTAGTCTGATATATTTAAAAATTAAAAGTAAAATAAAAAAATTAAGCATATAGTTAGGTCTGATTTAATACAATGTAACAATTTCTTTTTCTTTGATTGTTTAATCCATTCGTATTTAATGTTATTGATATAGTCAGATTTATATATGCTATTTACATTTTATTTTCAGTGTCTTATATACTTTAACTTTCTTGTTCATCTCTTCATGATTCATTTCATTCATTGGAAATAACTAAATATTTTATAATGTAGAGATTTGATTTATTTAATGATTTACCATATATCTTTTAGTTATTGATTATAAATACGGTGTACAAATAGGGGCTATAAAAAACTAGTCCTTGGGAATTCTGTGTTTAGGTGGGAGCTAGCCTACTAAACTCTAATTTAATTGTAGTAAGATACTACCTTAATCCTAATGAGATATAGAAGTGTTATTTTTCTATAGCTCCCTCTCTTTTTATGGCATAATTCTTATAAATATCTACAACTGTTTTGAATTCAACAATATATGATTATAATTAACATTCAGAATCATTTTCTTTCTTTCTCTTCTTTCCTTTTTTTAATTTCTATTTTGTGTGTGTACATGTATGTGCCACGCACTTAAGTGGAGGTCAGAAGAAAACTTTGGGGAGTTGATTCTCCCTTTCCATCTGGTTTAGGTAGGGTCTTTCTTGCTATCTCTATTATGTTACATAGTACAGGCTAGCTGGCCCAAGAGTTTCTGGGAAATTCTTCTGTCTCCACCGCCCATCTCACTATAAAAGTGCTGGGAATACAGCTGGCTTTTTTGTGTAAGTTCTTTCTAAGGATCAAACTGAGGTTGTCAGTCTTGTAGGGCAAACATTTTTATCCACTCAGCCATCTCACTGGCCTTGGAATAATTTTTCTTATCCCAGCACAGCTTTGCTTTACAAATATACTTTTTGCTATTATTGGCAAACATTTCTATATAAGTCCAATGATACTTGTATACATATTATTTTATAATATTGATTATAAAGCAGTTAGATAAAGAGGTTAAGTATACATTTATATTGTTTTTAAAGTAAATAATTATTTTATTTGTGCTCTTTTCTGTTTGTGTAGGTTAAAGTTACTATAGGAAGATAACTTGTTTTCATCTTGAACATGTTTCTGTATTTCTTATAAGGCTACTGTGCTAGCAACATGTTTTGTTTTTGTTTATCTTTGAGACAGGTTCTTGGTTCTCACTATGTAGCCCCAGCTGGCCTGGACTCACAAGGTATACCATTCCAATTTAGCCTCAAACTTGCACTGATCTTCCTGCCTCTGCCTTCCAATTGCTGGGATTAACGGTGTGTGCCACCATTTGTGGCTTGGAGAGATAATTCCTTTTTTCTATTGAAATTTTTGTGCATTTCATACACTCAATATATCTTAATCATATTTATACACCCTCCCCTATCTGCACTACCATAGCCTCCTGCCAGATTATATTATGTCATAAATGTTAAGGCCTATTCAGTCAAGTTAGTGTCCCCAGATCTCCCTCAGTGTGAGTTCCTCAACTGGAGCCTGATCAACTTATTTAGCATCACACATTTAAAGAAGACCAACTTTCTTTCAATCATCATTCATTGGAAGAATGGCAGTGATCAGTTGCCAATAGTTCATCAGTTAAATGTGAGGCTTCTTATCTGTTTCTCCATTTCTATGCTGAGATTTGTCTGGTTTTAGTTTGCATGGGTCTTGTGCATGCTGTCACCATTGCTGTAAGATCATATGAGCAAGTTCCCAGCCGCATGGGAAACTGTTTCCTTGTTGTCATCTACTACTTTGGGCTCTTACAGTCTTTCCATCTCCTCTTCCACAGTAGTACCTGAGTCATATGTGGCTGAGGTTTAATATAGGAGTCCTGTCATCCAGAGACATGTACTCTGTAGTCTCTTATTCTCTACATTTTGGCCAGTTATGGCTTTCTATGTTAATCACCCTCTGTTGTATGATGAAGTTTCGCTGGTGAGAGTTGAGAGATGCAATAATATTCTCTCTGTCCCATGTTCCATTATGTTCACTGAGCCTTATGTATAGCAGTTACATTGTAGATGTTTCATTTACAGCTGGGCATCTCACAGACACTTATCTCTATATCTGACCAATTGTAGAACTCTGCAATAGTCCCCATCTGTTGCAAAAAGAGAGGTATACGTGTCTGTAAATATAAGGATACAAATTTAGTATACAGTAAGAAATTGTGCTTAGGGATGTGACAGACATAGAGTTTGCTCTACGATCTATGACCTCTCCAGTCATGTGTATTTGACTATGTTTACAATACCATATATGAGTTCCCTCCCATTGAGTTGGCTTTATGTCCAATTAGATAACTGTTGATTGTCTCCATAATGAAAGTTCCACCACTACACTGATGGAGATAGTTTGCTGGGTCAGTTATTGTTGTTGCTGTTATCAGGCTTTACAGCTGGGTTTGGATCATTGATTGATTTTTCTTTCTTAGCAGCTTACATAGTGTCTTATGATACTATTAGAATTACTCTTAAGGGAGGAAGTTTTCAGCTAAGTTCCAGCTCCATTGTTCCATGTCTTGTGTTTGAAGTATGTCCTGCTTTCAGTAATAGGATCTTACCTTCAAGTTGTGGGAGACAATCAAGGGCTTTGTCAGCAGCTTGTGTTATTTGGGGAGTCTTTTGGACTATGCTAAGCAAAAACAACTCAGAGATTTATTTTGATTGGCATTGTGTTGCTTGTTATATCTATACACATACACTCATAAGTATGTGTGTGCGTGTGTGTAAAATGTGTATTTTTCAGCAGGCTTTTTGCACTAATACATTTATATTGGGCATAATGCAGGGTAGGCCTAGCTAGGCCACCTGCCAGGAGGAATGGAAGAATGGCTTTATTGGGTGTGGTGCTCCACACCGGTTGGGTGTGAAGCCGGTTTCTGCCCAGCACCTGGAGGGAACCTGATCCACCTGGGAACAAACTGCGATTGGCTGTAGTCAAGACCCCACCCCATAAGGCTATTGGCTAACAAGACCTATAAGACTCTCTTTCTTGAATAAATGAGTTTTCAGTAGACCACCACTGCTGGCTTTCCGCTCAACTCCTGGAGTCCGTGTTTTGACTCTGCGCCTACGCGCCCCCTCCCCTATGGCGGAGATCCTTCTGTCCCCCTCGGCTGGTCCTGAGTGCTGGGACCCGCAGCACATTTCCTTCCGGGTTTTCACACCACTTAAGTGTTATCTCTCCTCTCTCTGCCCCTGTATTACCCTCCTTCCTCCCGCCACAGTTAAAGTAACCTCATTTTCCTCAGAATATACAAAGAATTCAAAAAGCAAAGAATCTAGAAAACAAATGACCCAATTAAATAATGGGCTATGGATCTGCACAGAGAGTTCTCAAAAGAAGAAATAAAAATGGCTGAGACACCTTTAAAATGTCCAACATCCTTGGTTTTTATGGAAATGCAAATTAAAATCACTTTAAGGTTTCATCTTACCCTAGTCAAAATGGCTAAGATCAAGAGAACAAATGACACCCAAGACTGATGAGGATGAGGAGAAAGGGGACCTCTCATTCACTGCTGATGGCATTGCAAACTGGTGCAAGCACTGTGGAAAACAATGTGGGGAACTCTTAACAAACTAAAAGTAAACCTATCATATGATCCAGTTATACCACTCTTTGGTATACACCGAAAGGATTCATTCCACTGTGGAGATACTTGTACAGCCATGTTTGTTGTTGCTCTTTTCACAATAGCTAGAAATGGAAACCCTGACAGAAGTTCTCTATCAGTCCCTTGATGTACACATCCGGTGGTGAGTTGGTGGGGGAGTCAACAAAGTGCTAGATGTCCTTCTCTTAATGGAGGTCCAGGTGAGCATGTTTCACTTTTTGTGTGCCTGGTGTATTTGATAGATTCTCAGGCCTGATTTTTCTTGATATCCCCATGTATTCGTATCTTCCCAATCTATTTTGATAAATAAAATGATGGTACTCTTTTACTTTTAGGAAGATGTTATTAATCAGTCTGTTTCTTTTAAAAATATTTTATTTATTATTTTTACTTCATTTGTATGAGTGTATTACCTGCATGTGTGTAAGTGCACTCGTGTTGTGCAGTGCTTGTGAAGGTCAGGAGAGAGTGTCAGATTCCCTGGAACTGGATTTACAGATGGTTGTTAGCCTCCATGCAGATGCTGGGATTTGAACCCTGCAAAAGCAGCCAGTGCTCTTAATTGCTGAACCATCTCTCCAGCCCCTATAAGTCTGTTTCTTATGAGTGGACCTAGGTAGATGATGTTGTTTATGTGCACTATGAGGTTTACAGTCATTTTGACTGTACATTTACATGCAAAATGGAACCAAATGATACTTTGTAAAATGGAGTCACCCAGGGTGAGTTACAATTTCTGAAAGTCACTCTACAGTCTGATCCCCACACTCATTTAGAAAATTCACTCTGATATATCAAAGGCAGATTGCTGAAAATTTGCACCCCCCCAAAACAAAACAAAACAACTCTTCAGTATGTAGTTTGAGTACGAAATGTCTCCATAGACTCATGTGTTGGTTGCTTGGTCCTCAGCTGGTGGTACTGTTTTGGGAGGTTATAGAAACTTTAGGAGGTATGGCCTAGCTGGAAGAAGCAGGTAACCAGGGTTGCATCTTTTAAGATTATGCACCCCTTCCTTGCTGTACTTTGTTCCTGCCTCTGTCACATGTTGCCACGCCTATGATGTTCTATCGTACCATGGGCCACAGACAATGTAGTCACGGACTATGAACTGAAAACTCTAAAACTGTGAGCTAAAATAAATGCTTCCTCTCATAATCTGTTTCTGTCAAACATTTTGTCACAATGATGAGTAAGTGAATACAATCTATGAATGTGCTTGGGCTGCCATAACAGAGTACCAAAGATAGGGTGGCTTATACAACGTAGATTCAATTTTTCATACTTCTAGATGCTGGAATCCAAGATCAAGGTGTGAGCAGGGTTGGTATCTATGATGCCTGCCCTTTCTGGCTAACACAGAGCTGCCTTCTTGCTGTGTCCTCTTCTATGTGGAGATTTTTCTAGCATCTTCCTCATATAAGAATACTAGCTATAGTTTAGAATGGTGGTGCTCACACTTGTAATCTTAGATCTTGGGAGACAGAAGCAGGATGATCAGGAGTTCAAGATCAGCAGCCTGGGCTACATAGTGAGACCCTGTCTCAAAAATTAAAAAAAGATAAAAACCACTATGATCATCTCACATAAATTTTATTACCTTCTTATATACTCTTTCCAAGTATATTCAGACTGGGTGTTAGAACTTCAACTCAGGAATTTGGAAGAGGGGGCACAGTTCAGTCCATAGCACAGTCAAAGCAGACATTATAGACTTTATTGCATCCTTCTTTGATCTCTCCGCAGAATCTGTGACTCAGCCTGGCCTGCTGTGTAGCTCAGAGTGGCCTTGACCTTTCAGTGGTTCTCCTGCTTCTGCTTCCTTAATTCTGGGATTACAGACATGAGTCATCACACTCCACTTTGTCTTTCAGTTCTGTGAAAATTTCATTTCTAAGCTCCCACATAGGTTTGAACCTTGGGACCCACATGGTGGAAGTGACTCCCACAATTTGGCCTTTGGCTTCTGCACATGTGCCATGACATGTGTGTACCTACTCTGCAATCCCTAGTACACACACACACACACACACACACACACAGGCACACACATAAGAAAAAGATTGTAATAGCAAATATGAGAACAAAGGAGAGGAACTGTTATGGGAAGAAATGCCAAGTGACTGCACACAGGAAGAGACACTGGAAAAGAGACTGCTTGTGATCAGGGGACAAGAGAAAAAAATAAGAAAAGAAGATTCAAGCATTAGTTAGATTGGGGCCATGGAATGCAGCAGCAATGGCTTTACTGGTTTGGAGGGACCTGAAGGCAGCACTCACTAGAGCTGTCCTATGATGAGTGGGCATAATGACCACACCAGGAAGAAAGGATTCCTGTTGAGGAAAAAAAACAATACATTTTAGACAGGATTGCTTAGGACAAGCAAATGGGATTCCTTAGAATGACCAAGCTTTGATTCCCCTGGAGAGGTCTTGGCCCACCTCCAAAGTCTTTTCCTTTAGGGAAGCAGGAACATGACCCTCACTCCTAGACACCTCGCAGTTCCAGCAGTTCCAGTTCTTCCTCCCTCCTCTCTTGGCCTCTGCCCAGAGGAATCTTGCTGTAATCTGGATCTGGAATCTTTCTTCTTTCATTTTCCCCCTTCAATCTGTTCTGCATTCCAGAGAATCTGTTTTCTCAGGTCTTAGAGGACTAGACTTTTGTAAACCAGAGGCAGGAAACTTGGAGACTGTTGCAACCTTTGGCCCAGTCCCTCCCTACCCCTATTCCAGGGAAGCAATTTGTAGCTGAGTGGTCTTGAGTGGGAAATGGGCACACAATCCCTGGAAAACAAGGACTACATACAGTGTTTCCTACACCCTGAAAGACAGAACTTTGTGGTAGATACTGTCATCCCTTTATGGGAATGGAAAATGAGACTCAGAGAGGTTAAGTTGCAAGTCAAACAGCTAGTAAGTGAAAAGGTGGTACAGACAGATCGAGGCTCAGTTTTAGTAAGCCTGTAATCCTAATACTTGAGAGACTAAAGCAGGGGGATTGTTGAGAGTTTGAGACTGGCCTGGATTGCATAGTGAGTTCCAGGCCAGCTTAAGCTACATGTGTCCAAAGAACCTGAGAGGAGATTCAGTTTTGCTTGCTCCTGTTCCCTCCATGTACCTTCCTCAGAAGAGCTGAACTTCCTAACTGATCTGATGAACTCTGAATGGATTCACTCTGCATTACCTTCTCTACTTACTGAGTAATAGTTGCTTCTGCAGTCCTACTTTACAGAGTCTCATATTTCCCAGCTGTAAACCTGTGGCATGGTGACCCAACATGATCACAGGATAAAAACCAATGCATACCGTGGGTTCATCAGGACATGAAATAACATAGTGGACATAAAAAGAGTACATCCTAATGCATTCCAATTATACAAGTCCAGGGGCAGTACATTTGAACTTCATTCTTTTTTTTCTCTTTTGTGTTTTTGAGATAGGGTCTCATATAGCCTGGGCTGGCTTCAAACTTGCTATGTAACTGAGGATAATCTTGAAGCCTCTGATCCTCCTGTTTCTACCTCCCAAACTCGAGGATTATAGGTATGTTCCACTCATCTGGCCTAATTTTATTTTCTAGATCAACAACATAACTAGAAATTAACCATTGTGCTTTGAAATATACAAATAGTCTAACAGGAGGAAACCATTAAATAAAAATGTAAGAAATTTTTGTCAGCAATATTTTACTTAATTCATGTCTTCGTGGTTGCGTTTTGCACAGAGCACTATTTTCCTTCCTCCCTGTGTTAGTGGTGTTCTCCATGTGGAAACTGTTGGTCTGGATCCCAGATGCAAGAGCTGGAAGCTTCATTCAAATGAAAAGCTTAAGCTGGCACCATTCAGTAGGCTGAGGCTTCATCAATGGCAACACCTCTTCGCCAAATGTCAATAAATACATGTTATAATAGGAAACAAATGCGGAAAGCAAGTATCAGCTTTCTGCCTCCTCCTTCAGAAAGTTGTGCTAGTCGTACAAGGAGGGAAATTTCACATGTTTCTTTTGGTTTTCTGATTTTTACCTTTGTAAAAATCCTGCTCACCATGAATTTCTGAGGCTGCCACAAAGCTCCATTGGAAGCAACAAGTAACTTGGATGCTGGCTTCCCAATGGAATTGGACAGGACATCACAGATAAGAACTACTTGAAACCGAAAGCAAGCTGCCATGCAGCTGGCCAGTGCATGCAGGGGCCACCCTTTCTTAGAGTCTGGGTTTCAGAAATGCTTCATAGGATCAAGTCATCTCAAATATCCAGCTGTGGAAACTAAATAAGTCTATTGATACTTTCCATTTTTGCAGCTGGGGAAAAACAAATAAGGGTGAATTTGGTTTGGGAGAATAATGTTAATTAAAATAGGACCTTCTAGAATCCGTGTACAGTTGAGAATGTGCTTCAGAGAAATGTTAATTATCATCTCTACTTTTGATTTAATAGAGCAATTCTGGGTTTTTTATTTTTTAGACAGAGTCTCTAGGGTCTTACTATGCATCCCAGGCTGGCCTGGAACTTGTGATGCTCCTGACTCAGTCTCCTGAGTGCTGGAATTAAAGGCATGTGCTACCATGCTTGGTTCAATACATTCAGTTTTAGTTTTATTATTTTTTATTCTTTGAGGATTTCATACATATATGCAATGAAATATGATCTTATATGCCTTCCATTTCCCCTGTGGCTTCCTCTGTATCCCCCAGGCCCTTCCCATCATAACTTCATGTTTTAGTAACCCACTAAGTCTATTTAGTGCTGATCATATGTGCATAGGTATGGTATCATCCACTGAAACATGGGAAACCTACAAGTGGCCTGCCTTCTAAGAAGAATGATTCTCTCTCCCTCAGCAGCTATCAACTGCTTTTCAATAAGGGGTGGAGCCTGGAGATTATGTTCCCCATCTATGTGGGGATTTTGGCTGACTTGATCTTGTGTACGTTTTGTGCAGGTAATTGCAGTTGGTCTGAATTCATGAATACAATAACCAGGCACGTCCAGAAGACAGTATTTCACAGCATTCCTCCCCATCTACCAGTTCATATATTCTTTCTACCTCCTCTCCCATGATTATTCAGTTGTAATTGGCTTATACCTTTGAAGGGGCACAATTAATTTTTACCAGGCTATTCACGGAATATCTCAATAGCCTTGTTGACACACAACTTCAGGCAATATCTGACCCATATCTAACTTATTCAAGAGCCAAGATAAGACATCAAAATGACAGCTTCTTTTGAGGAAATTGGCTCACTTATTTAGACCACCCAAGGAGATGGTCATTGCCTCAAAACAGCACTAGTCTTGCTACCTCAGTTAAATTCGTGACATTGTATGGAAACAATCACTGACTCTTTTAGTACCTTAAAGCAAGTCTAGTCTCTTTTGAAGCTTATGGGGCAATTAACTTGTCATTTATAAATTTTACTGAATCCCATTTATACTGTTACTTTCAAACTGGCCATATTGAATGGGATTACCTACAAAGGGCTCCGGAATCTTTCCAGTTTGTAGTAACTGTCATCCCTGTTAGTATACCTTGAAGATTCTTTCACTGTAGAGGTTCTAGCAACCTTCTTGTGTGATCTGGAGTCTCTGAACCACTCTGGATGATCATGCATTTCCAGTACCCTTTAATGGTAGAAACAGACCCTTTTGTTCCCATGATATACACCATTAGAAGGAAAAGTACTGAACCTTTCTGATGACAGAGGATCTCATAGATCTATTGTGCCTTATCATGGCAGCAGTACTGTGAAAACTCAGCATGGCTCCTGAAACCTCCATGACACCAGATGATGCCAAATTCATGTTTTCAAACATGTCCTTTCAGCAGAATGTGGTGCTTTTTTCCAGTCCTCAATTCCTTGTCAGATGGCATGGTCCTGGAGTAGGGTACCTCTCTCTAAGACCCCGTTAACTACCTAAAGAGCCCCTTGGGGTCAACATTGCTGAGTGAGCAACAATGAGACTTCCTAAACCTTTTATATGGTGTCTTTTCCAGTGCATATGGTGGAACTTGTGGGAAATTGCTTCTTTTTATCCCTTAGCTGTGTCTTAAGTGATCAAGGATGTGGTATCAGCACAATTGGCTGAACTTCAGGTAGTCATCTTGGCATGAATACTCTAGTAAGCAATTATCCCTGTTTGCATATTTATATAATCATGGGCTATTGTCATGACCTGGTTTGGCTAATAACAACACACAATTCCTTTTTCAAGGTTGCTTTCATTGGGGTAAGGAATTATGGAGAGCTCTGCATCAGAAATCCTCAAAATATAAATGGAATTCATATGTTGTCTCTGCACATCCTAAATCCACAATATAAGGAAACAGCAAGACATTTTAAAAATCATTTTTTGGAGTTCCAGACATTGTTGAGAGTGACCTATCACTCATTTTATGTCTCAAAATATCCCAAAGTTGGGATCTTAGGAAAGACATTCAATACAGCCTTTACATCTTCTTCAGGCTTCAGACTATAGGCCTCATAGAGCATCATAATGGCTCATTGATACAGATTCATTCAATTGAATAAAGCATGACATATTTGAGCCATCAGAAAAAATACTATGGGTAAATGGTAGTAAAGAGTTAGACTCCATTTTTTATTTATGACTGCTTATAGCACCCAAGTCCATAACTTCTTCCCCTACTACGGCATTTCTGGAAGGTGGACATGGTAGTCTCAGTACTCCCTGCCTTGACCATGGTAGGAAGATCAAACCACAGAAACCTTGACACATCTGTAGGAACCTTATCCTGACTCCTGCCCTCCAACTGTCAATAAAACCCAACACAGGGCTGTAGAGCAAGGGCTGCTCTTGCAGAGGACCTGGTTTCTATTCCCAACACCCGTACCGTGGCTAACAACTGTCCATAACTCCAGTTCTAGTGGACTCTGAAGTTCTCTAGTTATCTCTGCACGCATTGGTAACAGGTGTGCTTACATATTTGCAGGCAATACACTTACACATAAAAATAAAAATAATAAAATATTTTTAAAAACCCAACACAGTTTCTCCTTCTTGATCACTCAAGTCTTTTCCAAATTTCTTTGGAAGGCTGCCTTGGTCTCCCCCACAGACTCATTCTGTCAAGTGATAAATATTTTGTATGCTCTTGTTAAATGTGTGGCATTATTAGCCTCAATATCCAAATGAAAACTTAAATGGAGGTTCATTATGTTTCTGTTAGCTTGATAATGGCCACAACATATTAGAAGTTTATTCCTTGCTCAATTACATATTTCTCATTAATGATTGGTTTGTTTCTAAATGGTAACTTAGGGACCCAGGCTTCTTCCACCTTATGGTTTCCCACTGTATCCTAGGACTTTTATCTGCTTCTAGGTACTAAAGAAAGGGAAAGAGAACACAATAGAGATACTTCTGCTTCTTTATAGTCTTTGTCTAGATTATGTATATTACTGTTGTTCTCATCTCATTGGTAACATCTAGTCATATGGCCACAGGTAGATAATAAAGAAAACTCAGAAATGGACTTCCATGTTTGTTAGTAACAAGTCTACTTGTTATTGATAAGAAACATGGATTTTAAGAGACAGCTCACTATTTTTTTTTTCAAAACAATTTATTGTATCATATTTTGTACCTTATGTTTGACAAGAAAAAAGAAATTTCATTTGTAACTGCAGGAAAAAGAAGTTGATCTGTTATTGAAAAAACAATATTGGGCTCCTTAAAAATTATAGTCTTAGGCTTGACTGAAATGACCAAGTGAGGAAATATATTC
Source organism: Eospalax fontanierii (assembly GCA_035773235.1). NCBI lineage: Eukaryota > Metazoa > Chordata > Mammalia > Rodentia > Spalacidae > Eospalax > Eospalax fontanierii. Next base: position 40,542,774 of record CM069525.1, read on the forward strand.
TTAGACATGTAGGATTCAGCTCACCATTCTATTTTGCCAAAGTCATAACACATACCTATATGCACTTGAGAATTTGAATAGAATATCACTGTAGCATTGAGATCAGGTTGTGGCCTGTTGCAAATTACTCCATACTGTGTAAAACAGTGGTTTTTCAGACTGTGCCTTCCCCTGAGAGACTCCATTTTACAAACAGCACTATACTCCATTTTGAGGATGGAGGATGACTATCTTGGTGGACACATAAACAACACCATTTGTTTCAATAACTTATTATTAAAAGCAGAAAGGATGTCACTCTTTAAATTTATTGAAGTAAATCGGGGCTGTAGGAACACATGGGAATATTAAAATCATGTCAGGAAAACCAGGACCAAGAACAAACCATACATATCAGACTGAAGAAAGCCTTTAACTTTCTCACTTTGACTTCATAGAGGAGGACACCTAACACTGTGATGGCAATGGTCCAATGGGCCTGTCATCTGGCCATCCCATGTGTGAGTGTCCAGGCCTGACAGGCAGAGAACTCCTGACTGTCTCAAAGCCTCAGCCCAGTTCAGTCTCTGTTTACTCAAGTTGCTGTCTGTTAGCCCTCCAGTTTGGTTCTCTGCACCTGCCATCCATCTGTACATTTACTCACTGGGCCCAATCTGGCCCTTGGTTTCTACAGTCCCCACTGTACCTTACTCCTGAAGCTCAGCTCTCACTTATAGGTTGACTCTTGAGTAGCAGCAACAGCAGCAGCAACAACAGCAACAGTTGCACAGCAGCAGAGCCTCCAGCAGACTTCCAGCTTGTTCATGATATCATTCTTGCAGGGACTATCTTTGCACCTCTATCAGCTTCCCTGTATCTCAAGCCACTTTGAAACATCCCAACCTCCTCTGTTATGGCCCTTTTAACCTTTTGTGGTCATTTTGTAACCTATATCTATCTGTCTGTCTATCTATCTATGTATCTATCATCTATCTATGTATTATCTATCTATCTATTTATCATCTATCTACCTACTGTATTGTGTGCAGTGTGTGATGAGAGTTAATATTAGTAATTAAGATTGGATTAAAAGAAACCTATTTGCCTCAGGTAAGTCTATCAAGGAAAGTGGGACTATTTTGGCAAATTGCTTTCAGTGAAACGGTTGTACCTTGAGAATTTATTGTTGTTCAGTAAATTCTGACATTATGGAAAGACACAAATGTGTTCATCTAGGTTTCTGAGAACAGTACACTCATGACAGCTAATCTACAGATAATCATTTTTAGAGTAGAATTGTTGGGAACAGGTATTTCAAATATGTCAGTAAGAATGAGGTCACTCAGGCCCCCCTATACGAACAATGCATGTCTCTCTCATATGTGGGTCCTATCTTCAACTCTTTTGTTTTATGTGCTTATCCTGAAGTACACGTGGAAGGTAGGAAACCAGAAGTGGGCTCTCAGAGAGGGATTCATTAAAGAAGGAGGGATAGTAGAATATAGATCAAGCAAAAGCAGAGAGGGGAGAAAGACTGAAAGCAGAAAGTTTCAAGCAGGCGGAATGATGGGGATGGGGAGTTGAAGGGGCAGGACAAGGTTAACCATAGTGAAGTGTATATGAAAAATCTACATGGAAACCTATGATTTTGCAAGTCAAGTAAAAAATATACTAAGAGGGGACAGTAGAACATATGTGATATGAAACAATTGGGGGGAATACTGGATACAAATGGTTTAAGCATGGATGAGACACCAAGATGGGGAAAAAGGGGTAGGAGGTGGGTGAGCAAAATAAGGAAGTGTGAAAAAGCCTTATGAAAACCCACTATTTGTAAGTAAGCTAATTAAAAATGCAACTCCTTGGGCTAAAAAAAAGAGAACACATGAACGTGGGAAGAAATAAGATTGGTGGGGATAGGGGAGGAATTGGAGGGGACAGATGGAGGTGGATTTGATAAAAGCACATTATATGCTTGTATGAAATTCTCAATCAATAGAAGTATAATATAAAAAAATGAAGTTTTAACAGAGGTACCTCACATGGGTAAATAATGCTCCTCCCAAAAGATAGGAGCTATGAAAATCTCAGTGGTAGGCATGGGTTGCCTCCCTATGAGTTACTTGATGGAGGGGCCCCAGAGGCAACCCAAATGCTACAGGTTATTGGCTCTTGATTGCCCAACATTACAAGACGGTAAGACCCTGTCACTGAAGATACCACATACTTTGATATTGCAGTACACAGAGAAATCAGTCTTGAAATGACCAGAAAACTCTGCTTGCTCATTAGCTTTCGTAGTGTTGGAAGGTGCTATGTAGGCTGCCTAACCCTGGATCCTGCAGGTTACACTACCAGCCTTCCAGGCAAGATATGCTTACTGGTGCAATGGTGGCAAGATTGTCTCTGGGGGGTAACCAACCATTCTCTTGATTGGATTGAGGCCTGTGCCACAGGAGGAAATTCACACCTGGCACTATAAACATGGTCACAACCCATGGCTAGGGAAGCCATAGACCCTAGGAGGGAACCTATGCTGTTTTGCTATCTGGAAATGCTGTCAAACTGCCTTCTAAATATTTATGTTTGTATCCTTAGATTTGTGCTGCTCTCAGCCTTGGTTAGATTAGCTTTTTATTTCAATGGATGGTGGTCAGTGAAGAAGACTTAACTGTTCAAGGTGATGAGAATAAATGACTGTGAGTGCTCAGTTATAGATGGGACATCTGTATCAACCTACTGCCTCCCTGGGGAAGAGCACAGAAGAGGGAGCACAAAGAATATAATGAAGAGGAGTACTGTGAAATACACATGAACTAACAACAGCTGTGGTTACCTGCACAAGACCTGAGTCAAATCAAGTCAGTTAAAAATTCTAACATGGAGGGGCTACTGAGCTCCACCCCTAGCTGAGGAGCTATTGGCAGTTGATGGCTTCCGAGTGTGAGCAGTCATTTTTCTTTATGGGGGGTGGCCACTGGTAGGTTGCTCATGCTCTAGTGGATGACCACATACCCATGCACATCTAGGCATCACTAATTGGACTCTGAGTTAAAACATATATAAATAAGAGGACATGAAGTTGGGAGAGAGATGTATTGGGGAGTTCCTGGGGGAAGATGGATGGGGGAATTGGGTTGCACATCATCAAGATACATTGTATACATGTATAAACTATTCAAATAATAAGTAAAAATAATATTAATCGAACAACCCCCCCAATATTTCAGTAACTCAATATTTGATTTCCTTTGAGGCCTGCTTTCTTCTCTTTGTATTCACGAATGTAGTCCAAAGTGTCAGGGGATGGTGTTGAGAGACAGACATGGATCTATGCTTGGCCAAATAGACAGAATTGTGGGCCAGGAGGACAAAGCTGAGTTTTCTTCTCACCTCTGTCATAAGCCCTCAGGCAAGTTTCTAGATGTAGGAAAGCTTTAGTTGCTTTTCAAGATATCTTGAGCTTCTCAGCTATTTTAATTTCAAACAATTTTGAAATTAATTTGGGGACAAATATACCTCCCCCTGAGAAAGGAACCTAGAGGAATATTTGTCTTATTTGTATCTTCCATATCCTCACCTGGTTTCTATTCATTCTTCCCTCTCATCTCTGAATTTTATTTTCCAAGAACTTAAAATAAACACTATGATGGTCAGAGTGCCTTAATGATGCCACTCAGGTCATCTTTATGTTAGGGTATTTTGGGGCTGTTGTTTGAATAATCCCTTCCACTGTATCATGCTTAGGTACTGCATTTTAACACTATTCCATGAATCAAAATATCAATAACAAGCTAGTAAAATAATATTGAGCTGGGGTTGAATGAGAGGAGTCAGTGAACCACAGGACTTTCATGCTCTCCTTTGGCATATAGATTTAACATCACATGTGATTTAAATCCATACAGGAGCTAAGCTCACCATGTGCTGCTCTCATCTTTTAAAAAAAACCTCCTCGGACACATCTTGCCAAGTCTATCTGCTTTTCACTTTAATACCCTTTAAATGATTGAAAATCAGATTTTCCTACTGACTGTGCCTTTTGTCCTGCATGATAAATGATGATTTCTGCCTCCTCCCCACTCTGTCTGGTTCTGAACGTTGTTCAAAATAAGTCAGCTCTTTGCGCTGAGTTTTTGCTGGTGTCAGGGGATTTATGTAGGATGTGAGCTGAGCTATGGCAACTGCAGCGATTGGATAACGGCTCCTTCAGAGCTGCATGCATAGCACAAACCATGGTGGGGCTTTTTTTGGTTCTTCCTCAAATAGCTGCAGTTCTTCTTTGGGGATTTAAAATGTCCGTGTATTTCCAAGTAAGAGTAGGAATGGAAAAAAAATCTTGTCAATTTATATTTTGGCAAACGAACCTCATTTTATTATATTGGATGCATGATTTGGAGCAAAACATGTAACCTTTTTGAGCCTCAATTTATTGATCTGTAAAATGAAGAGATTGGTGCTGCACGAACTTAAAGTCCCTTCTGTGTATGAAGTTTCATACTCTATATTTAAGGACTTACATCACTTGACCCAAAAGGTCTTGTGTGTGTGTGTATGTGTGTGTGTGTGTGTGTGTGTGTGTGTGCATGTGGAAGCTTTAGATCAACCTCAGGTGATGTTTGTTAGACTCCATCTACCTTGCTTTTTGAGATTGTTTCACACTGGGGCCTAGGGCTCACCAATTACACTAGGGTGCCACCAAGCCCCAGGTATTCTCTGGTCTCCATCCCCCAGTGCTGGCATTTACTGTGGCATTATGTCTATGTGCTGCTATACTTGGCTTTTTGCTTTGGTGCTGGATATTGAATTCAGATTCTCATACTTATGTGAGAAAGCACTTCATAAATTGAGGTACCTCTCCAGCCCCTCAAATTATTTTTAATAGCTTTTTTTTTCATTTAAAATAGAGAATGTAAGATGGGAATATTTTAGCACTCCATATTTAAATAGTAAATAAATAGCATTCTCCCATACTTAAAGTATTCAATATAGAACTAATTGAGTTCTTTCCCCCCAACTTCCTTCTTTCCTAGCACTCCCCATTATTGGGTAACAGTATCACATCCATATAGTTTCTCAACCTAAGAATTCCTAAATCATTCCCATCTCTCCATTGTAGTTCCTTCCCATATCCTCTGATTTTGCTTTCTTCAGCTCTCAGGAATTGCATTTGTATATAAATTCTTTGAGGGTAAGCTTACCTGGTTCTTCTTTGCTGATGGAAGGTAGCAAAGTCTTTGTGGGAAGTCAGAGGGTCAGGACGTCCATGCCAGTTCCACCTCCTGCTGCTAAGTGTTATATTTGTCCTAGGTATAGCTAAGAAAGCTTGGCTTCTAGAATGCAGAATAAGCTGGGCCCCATATATGAGTGTGGCAGTACAATTACTCTCTGACCGTTGGAAGCCTTAACATGTTTTGAAAATTGTTGATCACAATAGTATACAAAATTCTCAGTAAGTTGACATATATGAAGTGCTTACTCAGTGCCTTGATGTATCCTAACTACTCAATAACTGTTAGTTGTTTTGTTGTTTATGATGATGATGGTGAACAGAAGGCTCGTTATCAGCCTTAGCCTCTCATGAGCAGCGAAACCTAGAATAAAATATTCCTGGTCCAAATCCTCTATTAGATGTACTAGGCATTTGCTCTACCTGCCCTTCTAACCACGAAGCCTTCCTTGGCTCACCCTTGTTACCTTTGTTGCTTATTCTCTGTTTTGGTTTGACTGTGGCCTGTGCCCTTCAAAATTCATATTAAAATTTGACTGCAACCATGGTGGTATTGAGAGATGAAGGTCTTTAAAAGTTGATTAGGTGGTTAAGAAGGATTAATGCAGCTATCATGAGACTGAATTAGTTATCACAAGAAATAGTGGGTTCGTAGAAAGCACAACTACCTTTTCCATGTTGTTTCTTCTGATGGTGCCTGCTTTTCCTTTCACTTTTTTCTTGTACTATTAAGCAGTGTGTGTGAATCAGAGCACGGACTCATACCATATTTTTGGAGCCTTTGGCCTCTAGAACCATAATGCACAATCCCTCTTTTGTTTATACATTATCTGGTCTCACATATTCTATTATAACAGGAAAAAAACAGGCTAAGACACTATGCTAGTGATAGATTGATAGGTTTTGATTTTTCTGTCTTAAAACTCTGCTCACTTTGTTGGATAGGTGAATGGGTGGTCAGTGAAGAGTAGATAAATTGTTTTGATGTGGCATCACCTCCCATTCAACTTTGTGACTCATTCGCCATGCCCTGAACACAGAATCTATGTTCTTGAGATGTTAAGGACTATTTTTCTTACTTCCCATAGACCTGTAATTCTGCTAATTGGGTCTTTTATACTAAAGGCTCATTTTACTCTGGCCCTCTTCTACCTGACATTAGATTCTCCCCTCCTCCCTCAAAGCATTTGTGAGCATGATAGATGAGATTTTCCAAACATGATCATCACTCTCATTCTACAGTATTTCCTACAAGGGGATCTGAGTGATCTCCTCCAGGGCTAGCTGATCATTCAGTTGCATTCCTTACTGGGTGCCAAGTGGACAAAGATGCTGAAAGCTGATGTGATTTGGGCGTGATCTTAATCACAACAGTTGCATCATCAAAGGAAGTATAGTGACTCAGATAAAGGCCACTGTGAAATGGAAGGTATATGAAGAGTCTGGAATCCTTCCATCTGAGTCACTCAAGAAAGGGCCATGGTTTGATTATGACCTGTGTCATGCCACTTCCCATAGCTGCCCCTGTACCCAACAGTTCCATTGACCCTCAGGCTAGAGGCTCACCTCATAAAGAAAGGTAAAGCTGATGTATCACTTAGTGTTCTGAAAGATTCCAATAACAATAGGGACCTGGTTGATACAGGAGAGCCAGGAGAAACTCCTCTAGTCATGTAACTCAGTCTTCATCAGCCCTGGCCCTGAATTCTGTTCTTCTACATTCTCTGTTGATGCTCATGTATTGTATTGTTGAGCTTTTTCACATCTGACTTGCTCATTGTTCATAGAGAACATGCAGTTCTCCTGGGATTCTAGCAAGAGCTGCATGAGACAGGGTCAGAAGGCTATTGGCTTTGTCCACCTGGCTGCTCTTAATAACTATCTGCTCCTACTCTCTGACCTCCATCTGATAGATTTGTTTTACAGGAAACAATAAATTTGTTTTCTTGCATAAAAATAAAGATAATTGTTAATATTTATTAGTATTTGTCTAGCTATTCCATCATTCAAGGATCTAGCTTGGCTTTCTTACATGGTGGCAAGAACATTTCAAAACAGTGAAAGTAGAAATTGTAAGGCCTCTTGAGGTATAGGTTCTGGAACTCAAAATGCAATTTTGTACCACATTCTATTGGTCAAATTTATTTAGTTATCATATTTATTATGGTTAGTGATTAGTGCTGGGGATGTACTGTGGCAGTAGAGTACTCCACTAATATGTTTAAGGCTCTAGATTTGATCCCTAGCACTGCAAAAAACAAATACACACAATAAAAGAATAGTGCATTAGTTATTTTTTTTCATCAGTGTGACAAGTGTCTAACAGGAACGAGTTAAGGAAGAAAAGGCTCATTTGATATCACAGTTCAATCTGTTATGCTGCAGAAAGTATTGTGGAGTTCACAATATTGGGTGTGTGTGTGACAGAGAGGTCTCACGTCTTGAAAGCTCACGAAGCAGAGAGCAGGTCTAGAAGTTGGGCAGAGCTATCACCCTCAAAGGTCCACCCCCACTTAGCAACCTCTGCCAATGTTGTATCTCCCATTCCAAAGGGTCCACAGCTTCTTCAAATATTGCCACCAGTGTTAAAAATATGAGGTTTTACCGGATGGTTCAGACTCAAACCACAATAAATAGTTAATCTTGTGAGACAGAAATGAATTCGAGTGCTTTGTGAGAAAGGCAAGAAAGAGCCACACAGTTCCATTGGGGTATTTTGGAATGCTCATTGGCACTTCTTTTCTGGGTTCTTCCTTCCTCATATTGTAAGCAATGTTAGCTATCTGAAAATCCATACATGGGTGTTCCAGTCAATCTTGTCCATCAACCATTCCACACCAGACACCAGGCATGTTGTAAGGAGGACATTTGGAAAAGGATCTACTACTGCCCCCAGCCATTTGAGTCACCTTTATGTCTTCATGTCATCATACATATTATATATCAGAGATATCTCCACTGTGTCATATGTTCGTCATTTGTGTTTCAATAAAAGGTTCTTTTATGCCACTTCACTGTCCTCACCTGGAGTCATCAGTCTCATCATGTGGTGTCAACCTGGTGTGAGTATTAGCAGATCTAGCTTCTTTCCATCTTCCTCTATATTGACTCTGCTTCCTTTTAGCTCTTCAGTCTCTTATACCAGGGTCTGTACCACAGTCTCACCTTTACTGTTCTTTTTATTTATTTATTTTAAATTTTATTGAGTCATTGTGTGTTTCATACAGAACATCTCAATGAATCTTAATCATCTTTATATCTCCTTCCCCACCGGCACCTCCCCATACCACCTCAGCTGGAATCCATGCATTCTTTCATTCTTTCACCTGTGTTAAGGTCCATTGTGTCAAGTTAGTGTCCCCAAGTGAACTCAGTGCAAATTCATTAACTGAGGTCTAGTCAGCCTACCTGGAGTCTCTTACTTTAGGAAGACTAGCTCATCCTCACCTAATAGTAATCAGTTGCCAATATTTCTTAAGGAAAGGTTGGGGTCTGCTGCCCATTTCCCCAGTGTCATGCTAGGTTTTTGTCTGCTTGAGTTTATATGGGTCTTGAGCATGCCAAAATGATTAATGGGTCCTAGGAACTTGTAGGATTCTATTTCCATATGGTCATGAACCTCCTCCCTGGCTCTTACAATCTTTCTGCCCCCTCTTCTTCAATGGTCCCTGAGCCCTGGGTGAGTGAGACTTAATATAAGTGTGGGTCCTGTCCAGGGACCCACACTCTGCAGATTCCTAATCTCTATGATTTAACCATTTGTGACCTTTTGTGTTACTGGTCCTTTGTTTCATGAGCGAGCTTCATTAATGAGAGTTGAGAGATTCGTTAGTGTCCACTTTACCTCTTGTTCTATACTGCTTGAGCCTTGGGTTTAGAGGCTGCATTGTAGATGTGTGTGTAGATGTCTGTGTGTGACCAGCTGTGGTACTCTGTATTAGTCTCCATCTGGTGCAAAAGAAGCTTCTTTGATGACTGGTGACTGGGATACTTGACTGTAAATAGAAAGATACATATTTTGTATTTAGAAAGAAGTTACATTAGTCTGGGAATGTGACAGCTCTGGGAATCTAAGATCTATGCCCTCTTCAGCCATGTGTATTTGGCTATGATTACAGTACCACACATGAGTTTTCTCCCATTGAGTGGGTTCTAAGACTAATTAGGTAGCCATTGATTGGCCCTAAGATAAAAGTGCCACTACTGTACCAGTGTGGAATGCTATGCCAGTAATCAATGTGGTTATTTGGTCATGAAGCTGGTATTTGGCCATTGATTTTTCTCCCTTGGCTACTTGCATAGTGCTCTCCAGAACTATGAGTGGTAGCCTTCAGGGCAAGAGGTTTCCAGGTCAATTTCAGTTTCACTGCTCTAAATCCAGGCTCCGAAGTATGTCCTGTCTTCAGCGATTGGGTCTTACCTTCTAGGTCTGAGGAGCAATCAAGGGCTGTGGCAAGAGCTTGTGTAATTTTGGGGGTCTCTTGGACCACCCTGGCCACCAGCTCGAAGGAATTTTTCTCCTGTCTGGTACTGTTTCTTGTTATGTAGCCTTCAGTTAAGCATATAGGCTCATGTAGAGGTATTGTATGTGGAATTTGTCATTAGGTTGTTAGACTAATATGATTCCCTCTAGTGTTTTATACTAACTAGGCATTATACATCTCTCCTGTCCCCTCCCATCCCTTTTCCTGTGTAACCTTCCCTTCATTCCTTACCCCATTTAAAATGTCCCCAATTTTCTCCCTTGATAATACCATTCTCCTAATGCCTCACCTCTCTTGAGCTCCTTTCCCTTGATCCCTACATTTCCTTATATAACCTTCCCTCTGCCTTCCATTTAAATACCCCCTTTTATCTATTTCTTCCTTAGTAACATCTCTCTCTTAGGTTCCTGCTTTCTCTTTACCTCCCTGGTTCCTTTCCATTTTTCTGATTCTTGCAGTTACATCAGTATACATACTCACATATAAGGGTTTGGTGCTAGAATCCACATATTAGAGAGTCTGTGTTACTTCACTTAGCATAACAGTTTTCAGTGTTTTTAGTTCCATCCATTTACCTGCAAATGTCATGATTTTGTTTCTTTACCTCTGTTCTTTTTATTTTTCATTTTTTTTGAGACATAGTCTCCCTGTATCCCCAGCTGGCCTGGACCTTGCTATGTAGACAAGGTTGTTCTCAGTCTTACAAAGATCGCCCTCCTGAACGCTGGGAGTAAATATATGTGGCACCATGCTCAGTTCCCTCAGCTATTTTTATTGTCAGTCTCTTACTTTTACATTAGTCTGGAGTTGGCATTCTCCTACCACGTGTGTCCTTGGGGATTGAACTAATGTTCTTAGGCTTGGCAGCAGGCACCCTTACCTACTGAGCCAGGCCACCAGCCCCAGTAACATCAGTTTGAAAGTACTGGATATAGCCTTCTTATCCATACTTTATAACTTAATAAAGAAGGCAAGGTCCTGATAACCTGGTTTCAACCAAACTCTCTAGCGTCATTTGCCTCCACTTCCTACTGGAATCTTACCCTCATGCTGCCCAGAGTTCTCTTCATTCTTTAAACATGTATTTTTTCACACATTCTAATGTTATATTTACTGTTTCTTCTGTATGATGAGTAATCAGGATTATCAATTTAATTGGATTAAGAAATGTTTGGGGGATTGGTGAGTGCGACACATTTCTAAGTGTGTCTGTGAGGGCATCTCCTGAGGTCATTAGATCATAAGGGAGGCTCTGAGTAAATGACTGGATTGTTTCTTGATGGATTTGCAATATACTGACATTATTGAGAAATATTAAAAAGTAGTGTGGGTCGATCCTAATTGGCATATGCTCTTGGCAGCTATATCTTATGCTGGCCTCTTCCTGTATTACCCTTTCCTCTGCTTCCTGGATGCTGTGATGTCAACTGTTCTGTTCTGCCATGTCCTTCTTATGGTTCCATTATCTTTCATCCTTAAGAAGTTATAGTGTTTTCTCATTATGTTGTAAATGTTTCTGTCATGCTTAATCATCCTGGTAGTTTGTTAGGTCTTGGAGGGGAGACAGGATGGTCTCTTCTCACTTTTGAAACAACTGAGTACATATTATTTTAAAGCTAAGAACAAATTTCATTTGTTTCCTATTCTTCCTGGAGGGGTAGAAGACTTGTCAGTGGAGGAAAACTGCTTTTTTTATTTCGAGAAAACACTTTGATGAGATTTTTGTCTATGCAAAGTTGAGCTCTCACACATTTCATGGAAAAGTTAAAGACAAAGCAAAAATGCAAACTTGAGCATGTCTCTGTCTAACAACTTGTCTACTAGTGTTCATCACCTTAGGAGGAAATTTAAACCCCTGAGTTAAGCCCAAAGGGAAAACTTAGCAGGTTTCTTTACAGAAAAGTGACTAAGGCTCTTTATTCTTTGGATGTCGTCATCACTTTTCCTGTAGTGAAATGTTCTTAAATAAGATGACCTGACAGTTGTACTTCATAGGAATTGTTCCTTTTATATCCTGCGAATGTATGAAAGGATGTTTCTAATGGTTTCAAAGTTTATACAATAAGGCAGGTACTTGGAGTGCTTGAATGATTTTGTTTTGCAGTATGCATTTTACTTTGATTTCTTTCTTTTTTAAAAAATTGTAGTACAGTTGATTGAATGTAGAACTTTGTACATGCTAGGCAAGCACTCTACCACTGAACTACATCCTCAGACTCTGGATTTATTAATGTCATGCAATTCTTTCTAGTTTATAAAAAAGTCCATGACTCATATTGCCTGCATATATATGTGTGCAATATATACATATTATATACAACATATACATGCACATTTGCATGTACACCTGTATAGAATCTTGATCAAATAGTGTAAAGATTTGTAGTTTTTTCTTTTTCGTAGAATTGGAATTCTAATATGGGAAAAAGTTGATATACATATTGTAACATTATCATGAATGTTTTCCCGTGTCTTTGAGGAAAAATATTAGTTTTTAGCTACTGTAAATAATATTCCAAAGTTCTTTTGTGTACTTAAACTTTAGTGTTTATTGTTGTTTTCTTGGGGTATTTTTCTTAATGCGTAATTATTGGGTCAGGGAGTATGATCACGTACACATCTTGTTCTATATCTTATATCACCACATTGCCCTTTAGAAAGGTTGCAAAAGTGTAAATTCTTTCAACTGTGTAGAAAAGTCAATGTCTATGTACTTTCTTCTCCAATATTGGTAATTTCATTAAGAATCACTTTGTCAAACTGATAGTGAAAATGGCAGGCTGTTGTATTAATCTGCCCTTTTTGTGTATCGATGTAACTTCTCTTTCAATAAATTGTGGCTTCATCTTTGGATCCTCACAATCAGAGAAGCACAACCTGTCTGTGTACTTGGATTCTGAGAGTTTATGTTCCTATTATCTGAGCTGGAACTTGACTGTTTTATTGGAAGTGAAGGCCAGTTACCAGATATCTCCACGGCAACTTCTCTGAGTTCACCAAGGGGAATTAAGGCACACATCTGGTTCACCAAACATTTTGCAGAGGAGACAGATGCTGCAAATTTCCAATCTTAGCACTAAGTTCCTTTTGCCTCTCCCTGCTTCCCATGGTCCAGGTTCTCTTTCAGTTGATACTACGTGTGACAAGCAGTCACACCAGGTTCTCCCTAGTCCTTGAATGCTATTTTACTATCTGGGTCACCTAATGATCTTAAAGGCCCCAAGCTTTTTGAGGCTTTCTCCTCCACCTTTTCATTTCACCTATCAACATATGTAAAATGGCCCATTAGGAGAAAGTGATTCCAATATGGTAATAGAACAGCACATTGTTTCAAAAACACAATTTACAATTATTAGAAAATTCTTAAAATAATATATTTCTTAGGCCGGGTTCCCAATCTGGGAGAAAGCCACAGGTGTTACTTCAAGACAAGAATTAATTAGTAAGGGATGAGGATGTAGGATTGGGCAGATGGTGCAGCTGTGATGAAATGCATCCACAATGGAGATCTCAGCTGATACTTTAGGCAGTTGTGAAACTGGCATGATCATTCAAACTTGCTCCCAGTTGAGAAATGGGAATCTGATGTTCACATCCCACACCCACAACCCAGTCCTTGTATGTGGCTACCCTCAAGGTAGTGGATGCAATTTTGGGACATTCTTGTCTACCAAGAACCAAAGGGGCAGGGTTCAACTTCCAATGTTCAGCAACTGGCACTCTTTTAAAAATATTTTTATTGAATTTCTGTGCATTTCATATACTAGATCTAAATCAAATTTAGACACTCTTGACAATGGAGGATAAAAGCCTTGGCTTTGAAGGGAGAAATGGACAATTTTCTCAATTTATTTCCTATTTCCGATTTATACTTACATTGTAGGTCTTCTGAAAAGATTAATTCATTTTTATTTTATGTATATGAGTGTATTGTCTGAATGTATATATGTGTACCACATGTATGTCTGATACTGATGGAAGCCAGAAGAGTGTATCAGATCCCCCTGGAACTGGAGTTATGGATAGCTGTTAGCCACCATGTGAGAGCTGGGAATCAAACCAGGTTCCCTGCAAAAACAATCAGTACTCTTAGCTGCTAGTCATCCCTCCAGCCCCTTGAGTGGCAAGTACACTTAAACGATGAGCCATCTCTCCTAGTCCTATGAATCTTTTTGACTCTAAGGTATGTTGATCAATTAAGGCAGGAGGTATATTGGAGGTATCTAAGTTGGATTGGAACTCTAGTTCTTGTCCTTTTATCTCTATGATCTTATGCAATGCATCGATACTTATTGAAACTTTGTTTATCCGTCTATAAAATGATATAAATGGTATAAATAATGCCTTTCCTCTTAAAGGGCAGATGAGAAAACTTAAAGATGAGTTATATTAGCTATTGAGCACTGTGCCTCCAGGCACTTTTAGACAACTCATGTTACTTTCTATTTTCTTCACTTCTTTGTCTTAGGTAGGTAGTATTTGTCTCAACCAGTTTTCTTTCTCTTAACAGTATGGAGACTGTATTCACTTAATATTCTTGAATAGTTCTTCAAGAACTTAAAAGACTGGGTTGTAAAACTAGGAATTTAGATCATCCAATCTTTAAGCTTAATTTCACCATTTTAAAGTTCTAACATTTTGTGATTCAATGCATGGGAACATGCCAGATAATTAATTCTTTTCTCATTAGTATTCTCACTATTATCACCTTAGTTTTAATGAGCTACACTGGCGATTCTGGCGCTCTGTGTGTTCAGATGTTCCTGGTAATTAGAAGAATTACATGAGGAGAGTCTCTTGGGAAAGTTTCAGGACTAGTGGCACCAAATTGATATTCCTTTGTTGCCAGCTTCATAAGAAGGAAGCACTGATCTTCTCTCAATCTTTATAAAAAGAATTCCTACTGCATGTAGAACGTGAATGAGAATAACCAAGAAATTTCAAATCCCTGTGACCAGCTATCACCATTAGAAACAAACACACACACACACACACACACACACATACACACACACACACACACACACAGATAGACACATGCAAACTTTAACCAACTGACATTATAGTGGCTTAGTCAATTAGCTATTGAGTTTACTAGCTGACCTTAAAAGTGGTACAGGAGTCGCTTTGTTTATTATAGACTACCAATATATCTTGTGTTGGTAAGATAACACAGACCATATGGGCTAAACAACAGAAACTTATTTTCTCACAGTTCTAGAGCTACTTGAGTCTCTACTCCTGCTTTGCAGATTGGTCACCCGACAGTATTCTCATGTGGCTTTGCCTCTGTGTGGTTACACAGTGCATAGGCACAAGGAGATAAATCAGAGGTATTTCTTCTTCTGATAATTACCAGTCTTACAGATTAGGGTTCAACCTGTATGACCTCATTTAAATTTAATTACTTGCTTAAAGACTTTGTCTTCAAATACTTTCATTTTAAGGGTTAGGGACATAGTGTAGAATATAATAATATCAAATCCATGTACTTGGCAATAAACTAGGTGAATCACTTGCTGTTGTAATTCACTGGCTATTTACGAATTCACTAGGGTCAGATGTGATGGTGCACACCTTTAGTCCCAGCACTTGGGAAGCAGAGGCAGATGGAGCTCTGTGAGTTCAAGGCCAGTCTGGTCTATGTAGTGAGTTACAGGATAGCTGGGGTAAAGGGAGACCCTGTCTCAAAAAAATGAAAAAAAATTAAAAGAATTAGCTAGGGCCTGCCAGATGGCTCAGTGGTTAAATATGCTGAGTTCAATCCCCAAAACTCACATAGTGGAAGGAGAGAATGAATTCCTGCAAGTTGTTCTGACCACACCCTTCACATACACACACACACACATACACACACACACACACACACACACACACACACACAAATAAATAAAGTAAAAAACCCACAACTACAACTAGATGGATGTGGTGGTGTATAACCTTAATGCCAGTGTTCAGGACACTGAGGTAAGAAGATCATGAGTTTGAGGCCAGATCGGGCTACATAAGAAGTTTGAGATTAACCTGGGCTATATGGCAGGACCCTGTCACAAAAGAAATTTAACTATCTGTAACTGCATATACACAGACTAATGTGACTTCTTACAGAATAGTCAGTGTACACTCTCCAATGTCAAAAGAAAGACAGACATTATCTTCAGACCTCTGAGGAGATCTGCAGGCTTGAAGACGTGTTAAATTTGGCTGTTCTCACTTAGAGATTTCTTTTAAATGGTTGTTGTGGAGTGTTTAAGTCATCTTTTAGCTCCTCGTTTGTATTTAAATTTTCTTCATATTTTATATTTTTTCTGAGCACTGATTTGCTGTGTTATGACTGGCTTTCAGAGATGATGATTTTCTGTTTCATTTGGATTGAAAGTTGCTGTTTGAAGCTGTTTTATGTGGATTTTGCTGCTTCTTTCAGAGCAAATAAGTTCTGTTTATTTACTTTCAAGGGAACTGTTTCTCAGAAAAATGATTCCCTACAGGTTTGTGATGGTTTTAATACATCTATAAACAAGGCCATTTCCCCAAAACTGCCATTGTTACTTAAGAGAATTCTTTTATTTGTCTTCATTCAAACCTATATTTGAAAATAATTGATTTTTGTTTTACCTATTCAAATCTCCCTTAAAGCTGTGTTTACCCATTTCTAAGACTCTTGGAAAATTTGACAGTAGGCATTCATAACTCTCTGTATGACTGCTTATTCAGAGCTTTATTTGATATTTTCCATTTATATTTTCGTGGGACTAGGTGGCAGAGCAAAGAAGAAAAGATGCTTATATTTGATCCCAGCATATGACATTTTCATATATATTAGCTTCATTTAACCCTGAAAAAACCAATTCTTAATCAATTTACAGTATAGCAGCAGACCTCATGCCCACCCTGCCATCAGTCTCTACACTGATTACCCATTATCTGGAGTAAAGTGGAGGTTTCTAAATCAGAGCTGCTGTGAGGTCCACTCTGTATCATTGCTGAACCACATAGGTGAGAAAAGTTAAAAAAATGAGAGTAAGTATTTAAAACTGCACAGCGAGTCAGATATGGTGCACATGCCTATGATCTAGCACTAGGGAGGTACAGGCAGGAGGATTAGGAGTTTGAGGTCAGTTTAGACTGCATAGCAAATTCAAGGCCAACCTGAATTGCAGAGACCTTATCTTAAAAAAATGACAAGGATTAGGAATGTAGCTCAGAGGCAGATCACTTACCTAGTATGCAAAAGGGATTCTATCCTCAACATCACAGAGACAACTAAAGGAAATTAACCAGATCAACCAAACAGTGCGCGCGCACACACACACACACACACACACACACACATGCACACACACACATTCACAAAACCCCTTTTCTCAGCAATTTAACACTGCAAAGATATCCAAGTACATAATCACTTGAATTCATCTTGAACAGGGGAATAACACTTCAGGTTGAACCCAAGTGACACATGCTAGACTGGTTCCCAGTCCAGTAATGTTTTAATGTTATAAATAATAATATTTTTCTTGTAGTTTGTTGAATAAAACACATTATAAGAACTCAGGTCACTTGTTTTTTATGTTTGACCCTTGAAGTAGACTTCATTTTTCTTTTATAACACAGGCTATTGCCAGATCCCTTGGTTATCTCCCAGAACTCGAAGGTAAGACCCTACTGCTGAAGATATGACATACTTTGGACACAGGACTTGGAGCAATGGAACAGGAAGTGATCTAGAAGTCTTCTCCCTGAAGACTACTTCTCATAGTTCTAGAGGGTACTGTGCAAGCTGCTAAGGGAGAAAATCAATCAGTGATCCAACCCAGCCATAAAACCAAATAACCATAAGGACTGGCACAGCAAACTACCTGTACTGGTGCAGTAGTGGTAGTGTTATATGGGGAGTGATCAACAGCTATCTAATTGGACTTAAAGCCTTTTCAATGGGAGTGAACTCATGGGTGCCATTGTAAACAGCCAAATATATATGGCTGCAGAGGTCATAGAGCTTAGAAAAAACCCTGTTTCCCTCATATCTCTAGACAAATGAAATTTCTTATCACATGCTGAATATGGAGCCTTATGCTTACAGACAAGTATACCATACACCACTCATTAAAGAAGCTTCTTTTTGCAGCATGTGGAGGCTACTACACAGTTCCACAAATGGTCATACACAAAAAATATATGTCTGACATATACCTACCCCTATGTGACATATCTACAGTGGAACCTCTACACCTAAGGTGAATGGAACACAACAGAAAAGGGGGTAAAGAGAATATTGGTGGATCCCTCAGCTCTCACAGGCAAAGCTTCCTTCTACAACAGAGTGTAAAGCACACAGAAGGCCACAACTGGCTAATTTTTAGACTGCAAAGTGTGTGTCCTTGGATAGGGCTCCTATATTAAACCTCACCCACCCACAGCTCAGGGACCATTGTGGAAGAGGGGACAGAAAGAATGTAAGAGCCAGGGATGGTCCATGAACATAGGGAAGCAGAGGCGTTCAGGTCACTGGGAGCTTGCTCATGTGACCTTGTGGCAATAGGGGCTGACTCAATCAGACAAGGGCCTAGAGTGGGACAAGGGAAATGGGTAGCCTGGGAACTGTTCAGAAACTGATTGCTGCTGGGTGATTCCCTGCCTTATACATATCCCCAACTTCATATATATATATATATATATTATATATAACATATATATATAATATATATATATATATAATATATATTAAGTCTCATGGAGTCTAATTTGTGTCCCGCAAATGTCCTTTGATGTGGGTTCATCCACTGGGACCTGGTTGACTTCCCAAGAATCACAGCCTTAAGAGAGACTGACTCTCCCCTTCTCAGCAGCCACCAGTTTCCAATAGTTTCTCAGTTAGGGTTAGGGTTTCTTGTCCACTGTCCCACATCTATGTTGGGATTTTATGTAGCTTGAGCTTACCTAGTACTTGTGCATGCTGTAACTATTACTGTGAGTTCATATGAGTAACTTCCCAGCTGTTTGAAAAACTCTATTTCCTTGGGGTCACCCACCATCTCTGGATCTTAGAGAATCTTTCTGACATCTCTTCTGCAATGATCCCTGAGCCATTGGAGGCAGAAATTTGATATAGGTGTCCAATTTAGGAATAATTACTGTGCAGTGTTTTATTCTCTGTATGTTGGCCAGTTTTGTGTTAATTGCTATCTGCTGCATAAGGAAACTTCTCTGGTGTGGACTGAAAGATGCATTCATCTATGGGCATTATTAATAAGTCATTAGCATTCACTTTAATACTATATCTCATTGACAGAATAATAATATTAGGCTCTACCCTATGGCCTGTGGCCTCTCTACCCACATGATCGTAAGGCTAATATCATTGTCAGTTCTGCACTCCATCTTATGAAGTAGACCTTAAATCCAATTGGAAAGTGATTGGGTAGTCCAGTAATATTCATGCCTCTTTTGCACAAGAGGTCATATCTTGCCAGGCCAGTTGTTGTAGTTCACAGAATTAATAGCTGGGTAAGGTTAATGAATGATATTGTCTTCTGCTAACACGCATAGCATGTTCTAACACTATGACAGCTAGTCAGTAGACATGAAGCTTTGAAGTTAGTACCAGCTTCAATTCTTATTTTTTTCCTATGGCTCATGTATGTAGTGTCTTCAACAATAGGGTTTAACATCAAGTTCTTGTGAATAACGAAGAGCAGGGGCAATGGCTACTGTTGTCTGAGAGTCTATGGGACCCCTGGTCAATAGTTTCAGAAGAGAGAGTGCATTCTTTGCATCAGGCTGTGACTTTGCTAGCAGGGACAGTGTCTTCCTGTTATAAGGTAACTATTTTTAATTTCCTCATACAATACATATGAATATACTTTAGGAAGCGTCTATAGTGGTAGGCTTCCATATGGCTTTTTCTAAAGGCCGTTGATGTTGTCCCTCCCCTTGCTCCCTCCTCTGCCCTGCCTTTCCATTCCCCATCCAAATTAATCCTGCTATATTTTCCCCCTTTACCTCTTTATATCACTGCATTCTGTCTCCTTTTCCATGCATCCTCTCCCACTCCTTGGCCTGTTGTTTGTTTCAAAGCTAATATCCTGCTATGAAAGAGAACATATGATATTTGTCCTTCTGGGTCTGGGTTACTTCACTCAGGATGATTGTTTCCAGTACCATCCATTACCTATGAAACTCATAATACCTTTTTATTCAGCTGAATAATATACCACACATTTATTAATCATTCATCAGCTGTTGGACATTTATGTTGTTTCCATTTCCTGGTGATTTCGAAAATGGCAGCATCGAACATGGATACACAATTATCTCTGTAGTACAATGTAGTGTTTGGGGAGTATATACCCAGGAGTGGCATCAGTGGATCAAACGGCAGTTCAGTTCTAGTTTTTTGAGGAGTCTCCACACGGAGTTTTCACTCCCACCAGCAGTGGATAGGAGTTCCTCTTTCCTCACATTCTTGTCAGCATTCTGGCCAGGTTTTTGTTTGTTTTTTGGATCTTCGCCATTCTGGGTGGGGTAAAATGAAGTCTCAAAGTAGTTTTACTTTGCATTTTTGTGATGACTAAAGATGTTGACAATTTTAAGTATTTCTCAGCAGTTTTCATTTTACCTTTCGAGAACATCTTGTTCAGCTCATAGCCCTATTCTTAATTGGTGTGTTTGTTTATTGTTTTTTAATAAACAATATTTTATTATTATTGATTATATATATATATATAATATTATCGATTCCTATCTATACCTCTCAAGTGCTCCTGGGTGTGGGTTCATGCCCTGATGTCTGGTCAACTTATTAGGTAACACACCACTAAGGAAACCTGACTCTCCTTCTTCCTTCATAATCTCCCTTCTCTCTTCATGACCCGTTACTAGCCAACACATTTTCAGCTAGGGCTGAGGATTCCTGTCTACTTCCACCATCCATGCTGAGCTCATTATCTGGCTTGGGTTTGCACAGGTTTCTTGCATGCTGTCATAAACGATATGGGTTTATATTCGTAACAACCTTGTCCTGTCTTGACAACACAGTTTCCTTGTATTTATCTATCACCTCTGGCTCTTACAATCCTCCTGCCCCCTCTTTCATAATGATCCCTGAGCTTTTGGAAGAGAAGTTGCAATATTGGTCTCCCATTTAGGTCTGAGCACTCCATAGTCTCTTATTTTCTCCACGTTGACTATTTGTGGTCTTCTGTGCTAATCACCATCTGCTGCAATATGAACCTTCTCTGGTGAGAATTGAGGGATGTACTAATCTATGGATATAACAATGTCATTGTGAATTAGTTTAATATTATGCCTATTGAGCAGAATGATAGTAGTCGTTTCTTCTTTTTGGCCTGTGATTTGTCTAGGCACAGGTCTTACCCTGATAACAGTGTCAGGTATGGACTCCCTGTTGCGAAGCAGGCCTTTTTATACATATGTAATGCATTTTATTCATATTCGCCCCCATTACCTTTTCTTGCCCTTTTCTCATCATTTTTCTCTTTCCAAGCAGCATTTCTTCTATTTTCATATATATATTTGGTGTGTGTGACCCTGTGAACGTTCTCTGACCAAAGCTGATAGCAGCACTGATCTGTGGGAGTAAAAATGTTGAGAAGGCAGTTTGACAGGCGCATCACAGGACAATACATTTTAGTTAACCAAATCTATCTTATTAAGCATTTTGTCATGGGTCATGCTTTTGGTACTGCATCTAAGCAGTCATTGCTCTGCCCAAGGTTACGTATATTTTTAGTGTTATTTTCTAAGTGTTTTATATTTTTATTTTTAATATAGGTTTATATTTTCAGTTAAATTCTTTTGTGAAGGATGTGAAGTCTATGCCTAGATTCATTATTTTGGCATGTGACATCCAGTTATTTCAATGTCATTAGTTCCATTTAGTTGCCTTTGCTCCTTTTTCAAAGATTAGTTGACCCTATATTTGTGTGGGTCTCTTTTTGGGCTCTCTATTTTGGTTCATTGATTTTTTGACTTTTTCACCAATACTATATTGTCTTGATTACTGTAGCTTTGTGTTCACTGATTTTCTGAGAGGAGGGTCCGGGCTGGCTTTAAAGTCTTGGGCTTAAGCAATCCTCCTACCTCTTCTGAGTAGCTAAGACTGCACTTCGGCTGGCTTGATTACCTTAGCTTTGCAGTAATCCTTGCAGTTAGGCAGTGTCAATCCTTCGACTTTGTTCTTCTTTACCATAATGTTGCCTTTTATATATTGTTGTTCCTCTCCAAATTTTAAAATTATCCTTTCTGTTTCTAAAAATAACTTGCTAGTACCTTAATTGGGATTGTGTTGACTTGTAAGTTCAAATTGGGAAGAACTGACATATTGACACTGTTGAATCTTCCTCTTAACTTCTGAAAATGTGGCTATTGGAAAATTGAAAATTATACATTTGACTCCATTTATATTTCTGCTGAAGAGTGTGGGTATAGACTACTGGGAGCACTGTTACAAGTAATTTTGAGAAGCATTATTCTCTATACCATCATGCCATTAACCTTGTCTTCTGTAATAAAGCTAGGACTGGTCATTTCAAGTAGTTTTTCTTGGTGATTTTGATTATTAATTACACATACTGTTGAGGGTCATTAACACTTTCTCAGGGTTTGTCTCCAAGTCACAAAACACAGGAGAGTCATAGGAGTCTCATTTTCATAAATTAGGTGCTCTGTAAAGGAGAATGTGGGTTGTTGAAAGCTTTCATTTCCCTAGTGCATAGGGCCATTTGCCTCTGCAGTGGGACTCTGTTTGAGATTGTGGATGCCTTTCCTCCATGGCTATAGCTTTTTCATTTGTTGTTTTTTCATTATTATTTCTATTTTGTGTATATAAGTGTATTGCTTGCATGTTGTGCAATGCCCATGAAGGCCAGCTGAGGGTGTTGGGTCCCCTGGAACTGGTGTTACAGATTGTTGTTAGCTACCATGTGGGTGATAGGAATCGAACCCAGGTCCTCTTGTAAGAGCAGCCAGTGCTCTTAATCACTGAGCTATCTCTCCAGCTCTTATTTGTTGTTTTCTTGAGATGAAAGTGTTACTATGTTGTCCTGGCTGGCCTTAAACTCTTTTTGTAAGTTAATTTTTTAATTTATTCTAGAATTTCATACACTATGTTTTTATGACATTCATACCCCACTACCTGTCTACATCCTTCCCACTACCTCCTTAATTTCATATCCTCCATTATTATCTCTTTTTATGTTATTAATTTTTATTTCATATGTATGAATGTTTTGCTTACATGTAAGTGCACCCATGTATGCAATGCTAACAGAGGCCAGAAGAGGGCCTTGATACCCTGTAACTGGAGTTGTAGATAGTTGTTAGCCTCCATGTGGGTGCTGGGAACTGACGTTGGGTCCTGTGCCGGAGCTGTCAGTGCTCATAACTACTGTGCCATCTTTCCAGCCCTTCCTTTTAAAATATTATTTATCTATCAGTTTTACATGTTTGTTTTTTAAAGAACTGTCGATTCTATTCTGTGCTTTCCACGTGCTTCTGGTGTGTGTCCATATCCTGGAGTCTGGTCCACCTATATCAGGTGTCTTGGTCTTAAATGATTCTCTTGCCTCAGACTCTGAGTACCTGGGACTACTGGTGCTGTTTCCTACATTCTGCTGGATTGATCAGTTCATCGTCAGCTCTGTTTCCCCTACAGAGGGGAAACCCACCCCTTCCTTCAACTTGAGCTCCAGTGTTTTCTCCTTAGTGAAGTTGTCTCACTTTGAGCTTGACCCTTATGTGACTTCCAAATCTTTATTTTATATATACATATATATATATATATATATATATATATATATATATATATATGTATATATAAACATTTACTTGGCTACATTGTAAATGTAGTCTAGGAGGCCCTTCCTTACTTGACACTCCTATAACATAATGCTTGCTTTATTAATCATAATGATAGTATCTAGGAAAATGAATGCATAATGCAACCCTTTCTAATATTCTTCAGATAAAACTGCCATGCGGTTTATAAAATCAGCAACGTATTTTGAATGGCTGGTATCAATCATTCACTCCATAAATATTTTTGGCTACTTTCTTTGCAAGATGCTATTCTGGGTACTGGGGATATTGTTGCTCCTATATAAAGATTCTTTATCAGTTATCCTTTTCAGTTACTATGAATCCCATTTTATGAATGAAGAAATTTCTACTTTGTGAGTATTGATGATAGGAAGCATTCACCTTCCACTAGGAACACTGAAAATGGCTAATCCACATTTTTCCTGTCTTCCTTTCAGTGAGGGCATTGAAACATGACTAAGGCTCAGTGGCCCAAACATACTTCTTCCACTCTGGTCCTGAGAGTACTGGCTCAAAGAAGGAGGAACTGTGGGGACTCTTGGTTTTCCAGAGACTGCAAATGTGTGTGGTAGCAGTTTGGCAGCAGCAGAATCCTTTGTGGTCTGTGGAATAATTGTGGCATTGTTTTGAGTCAGGTTCTAAAGAACTGCCAGCATTTCTATGAGCTACCCAATATCCCTCTGATGAATTTCTTTTCAGTATAAATCAGTCAGAGTTGGTTTTTATTGCTGACAACTAAATACACTGACTGATTCAGGATAATAACAAATAAACACATGAAAAGTGAAGTAACAATTCAACATCCCAGGATAGACAGTGTCACAAAAGCAACAAATTCACTGCAAAATGAACCGTGTGGGAAATATGCCATTATTGAAGAGGTAATAGTCTCAGTTTGTTTCTGTAATAACCTGAGAGGCGTTGTTGGGAAGGTGGCCTTGCCTCAGATTGGAAGTACCTGGATGTACAGACAGACTTACTACTGGCAGAAATATGAAAGAACTGAGCTGAGGGTGTAACTCAGAGGTATAGTACTTGCCTCATGTACAGAGCCCTGGTTTTTAGCCCTAGCATCACAGAAACAAACCCAAGCAAATAAAAAGAACTACAAGATATACATCTAGCCAGGAAACAGATTCAAACCTAAAGAATCTACAGAAAATACAGAAATAGAAAAGGTTAATCTATCATTGAAAAGAGATTTACTGGATTCAGCAGATAAAAATGAAGATATTCAACTATGCATCTTTATATTTATAGCCAAGTATTCCAGTCACCACCTATCAAAAGAAGCTTCTGCTGGGAGACTACTACAGAGTACCACATCTGCAATGCAATCTCTACACTTAAGGCTCATGCAACACAGAACAAGGGGTAAAGAGGTCACTAATGCATCTCTCAACTCTCATCAATGAAGGGCCCTCAGGCAACAGAGGGCCAGTAACACAAAAGGTCACAAATGGCCAAAGAATGGAGATTAGGAGTCTCTAAAATGTGGGTCCCTGGATAGGACTCTGTATTAAGCTTCACTCACCCAGGGCTCAGGGACCATTGAGGAAGAGGGGGTAGAGGTGAAAAGCTACAGTGTGCTGCTCTTTCTTTGAAAGAAGAAAGATCACACAATGCTATCTGGGCATGGTGCTGCATTCCTGTAATTCCAGCACTTTGGAGCCCATGCTATGATCATGAGTTCCAGGTCAGTCTGGGATACTTAATGAGACTGTTTCTCAAAAAGATGACATAATGTTACAGTTTATCTATAGTCTGCTATGTTTGAATACTTGGTCCCCAGCAAATGTTTTTGGTGGTTATAGAACCTTTAAGATATGGGGCCTAGGTAGCTGATATAGACTGCTAGGGGCAAGCTTTAAAGGGCATCATCTGGCTCTGTTTTAGTTCTCTGTCTTGATCCACTGAAACATGAAAAAGTTGCATCACAAGCTCCTGCTGTCACTGACCAAGCCATTCCTGCTACCATAATTTCCCTGTCATGATGGATTCTATGTTTAAACCATAATCTAAAATAAACCCTTCCTTCCTTAAGTTGATTTTGTCAGGAAACCTGATGTGCATGCTCTGCTTTTAGTGAGTTTTGGTTATGGTTTGGTATTTTCTTTTTCACTACACTTGAATTCCAAATTACTGTCTATTTTAGTTCATGGTCTTACAGTTATCTTAAAATTAAACAAGTTACTTTTGACATACCACTTACATGTGTAGGTGGAAAGTAATCTAACTGCCTGTGATTCTTTTCCAAATTCTTGGGCTAATTCTCTAAATATTTTCATTCCATGATTTCTATTGGCTTCTTCTGTCTCATGGCTAATTTGTTAAAACCTCCAGATGTGGAATTCACCCCTTAATCTATTCTTCAACAAAGATATTACTCTGGTTTGCCAACATATCTTAAAGATGTTCAGCAGCAATGACTTAGAGTTTAGACTTTTTGAATACTGCCTTCTCAATACCAAAATATGCTGCATTACTTTCTGTGTGTGGCACTGGGGAGTGAACCCAGGGTCTCTCACATGACAAGTGAGTGTTCTACCATTGAGCCACAAACTCAGCCTTTTAAAAATTTTATTTTGAGACAGATCTCCCTAAATTGTTCTGGCTGGCCTTCGTATTCCTGGAAGGACTTGAGTTTGTGGTCCTGCTGCCTCAGGTCCTGAATAGCTGAGTATATAGGCCTGAGACTCCAGCCCCCTGACTGTTACAGTCTTTTGTTGGACAATTGAAATGTAGTAAATTTGATGTTTGAACAGCAAAACAGAACTGAACACCTTGATGCTAAGCAAGGCTCCAGGACACATTCAAGGCTTGCAAGTAAGGAAAGAAATTAAGTCTCCTCTACTTCAGAACTGACTGCCAAGAGAGGGATAGGATAGATGCCTTTTAGATTATTTAGACCGATGTCCTTCAGGAAAGTTATATCTCTCAAGTTGTAATGAGGTATTTCCCCCTCATATCCACATAAAACCTGATCATGATTTTGGAGGTAGAGAAAAGGCCTGGCTCATAAATCCTCCTAGTCCACTTAGCCACCGAGTTACTTTCCTAAGGGGCTTCTGCACTTCTGTTTCCAGAGCAATCATCTGCTGTCCCCCACACAGGCCCTCCTTGTTTCTTTTTTCTTTCTCAGCTCATAGTTACTCAGGCCTTCAAGAAACTCCTGTAAGAGGCATGAAGGCATTTCAGATAGGTGATAGGGGCAATTTAGATTGGAAAAGAATGCTGGGACCTAAGAAGATTTGTGACACAGAAAATTTTTCTCTGACTCATGTGAGGATACAAGAAGTTAGTCTTCCACAAAATGCAAAGACAGGTCTCACCAGACACTGGATCTGCTGACACCTTGATGGTGGACTTCCAAGCTTCCAGAACTATGAGGAACACACGTTGGTTGCTTAAGCTACTAGGTCTGGGGTATTCTGTTACAAGAGACTGAACTAACTAAGGCAGTTTGGGTTTACTCAGAACCTGACCTTTACATTGTTTTTGAAGGGAAAGAGTTAATTTGGGAAGTTATCCTGGAGAACAACAGTAGGCTAGTGGGGAAGTAACACAGGAAGTGAATATAGTCAACCTGA
Organism: Eospalax fontanierii; assembly: GCA_035773235.1. Taxonomy (NCBI): domain Eukaryota; kingdom Metazoa; phylum Chordata; class Mammalia; order Rodentia; family Spalacidae; genus Eospalax; species Eospalax fontanierii. The sequence continues at coordinate 40,569,896 of CM069525.1, forward strand.
GGTGCAGAATCAGGCCACTTACTACTGTAGGCAACTATAGTCAATTCCACTAGAGATAATTCAATGAGAACGAATTCCAGGGGAATTAGTTCCTTGAAGCATTTTCTTCACTCAATTTATAAACATCAAAAAAGAGAAAGACCAGCTGCTTTAGATTCTTGGTTGTTTCTATTCAGTTTGTCTTTAATTAAATATTTATTTATTTATTTTATGTGTATGAATATATTGCCTGCATGTATGTAAGTTCATCTATGTCATGAAGTGCCTGTGGAGACTAGAAAAGGGCGTTGGATCCCTTGCAACTGGAGTTATGGATGGTTTTTAGCTGCCATGTTAGTGCTGGGATTTGAACCCAGCATTCTGAACCACTGAGCCATCTCTCCAGCCCCTCATTATGTCTTTTGAGGTAACAGGGAATGTGGCATTAAGTGCCAATTCTCAAATCTCCCTCACTACTTAGAGAGCTAAGAACTCCATTTACTTTTGATCTGAGGCTATCTTTCCTATGTTCCAATTTCTCCCTACTTCTCATTCCAATGTATACATGGTCTCCAAGTAAGCCTTTTCTAGAGCATCACTCTTCCCCAAGTTTCATCTCCTTAATCTGTCTTCTAAGATTCTTTCTCCTGATTTTATTTCAGATTTCAGCCAGCTTGCCAGGTTTGCCTCGTATCTATGTTCCTTGCTCCATCCAAACAAGTTATTCCTTGGTCAGTTTTAGACTTTCTTCTGTATCCCTACTTATATTTCTACCTAGAATATTCCCTGTGAACTTGTTCTTAGTTTATTTGATTTATTGGAATCCCATAAAATCTTTAAAGACTCATCAGGCATTCTTTCTTCCATGAAGCTGTTTCTTGGCCTTTTGACTCTTTGATAATTTTATTAGTGTCTTCTAGTATTGTTTCTGATATGTGTGTACGCAGTCCTATTAGATCTTAAATGTGGGCACAAAGACCATGTTTTAGTCATCTTTGAATCAGTCCACTTTTATCCAGTTAACTAAAGATCCATCAAGTGCCAGTAACTGCCCTCAGCACTGAATTCCAAAGATGAATAAGACACAGTACTCATTGTCAAAAGCTATGGAGCCAGATCCTGTAACCTCAGCACTTCAATGTGGAGGAAGGAGGATAGCAAGTTTAAGGCCAACCTAGACTATACTGTAGGACCCTGTCTCAACCAAAAGCAAAATCAAGGAGCTGAACAGGCTAGGTTTAGGGGAGTGATAGTGATATACAATAAGTGTGTGTGTGTGTGTGTGTGTGTGTGTGCACATTTTAATGCCTCAAACATTAGTGAGTGCCTGTAATGAATGAAGGTGCATGGAGATTTATACTTAGTATTTTTCCTGCTGGGGAAGATAGCTTTAGGGGAAGAAATGAACATAATTGTATAATGGTGGGAGATGCTCTGAATGGAAAGGATTCTAAATCTGAATTCCAGTTGTGCTGATTTATAGTGCTGTGACTTTGGGTTAGCTACTTTCTTAATATATAAAATAGTCAATACCAACTAATAGCATGGCTGTGGAATTAGATGAGGTAATACTTACACAGTGCTTGGCACATGTTTAGAACTTATTAGAAGCTTGGTAACTTATTGTGTTCCTTCCTAATACCTCTACTTTTAGAAAAATCTGGACTGAGAGATTTGATTTTCTGTCCATCTTCCTTTAAATTGAAAAATAAGTTGCATTTCTTTCCATTATTTTAAAATTTCCATGCCCATTTTATATATTTGGTTTTGGAGACAGGATCTCATTATGTAGCCCTGGCTGGCCTACAACTTGTTATGAAGACCAAGCTGGCCTTACCCTCACAGAGATCGATCCAACTGTCTCTGACTCTTGAGTGCTGGGGTTATATCCAGCATTAAATTTCCATGCCCATTTTAACTGTACGTTTGGGGGACTCAGTGACAGAGAGAGGACAGAGTTGACTTTATTTTGGAATGTAAAGGAGGACCTTTAGATAGGTTAATATTCTTTTATTTTAAAAAATAAAAATATTTTATTTATTAATTATTGTTATTATGATGATGTGTATGAGTGTATTGCCTGCATGTATATGAATGCACCTGTGTCATGCAATGCCTACAGAGGTCAGAAGAGAATTGGATCCCCTGGAACTGGAGTTACAGACAGTTGTTAGCTGCCATGTGGGTTCTGGGACCCAAATTTCAATCCTCTGCAAGTGCAGCCAGTCCTCTTAACCACTGAGCCATCTCTCTAGACCTACATATAGATATTCCTAAAGCAAGGATTGATTAGAAGTTAAACTGGCTTTGTACTACAATTTATGAATCAATAACACTTGGAGTACTTAGAAAAATAAGTTCTGATCCCCTATTTTTAAGTTATTTCCTTTAATTTGTTAGAAGATTATATGAAAAGTTGCAGGTTACACTGTCTTGAGATCAACTTCCTTCTTCATTTCTCCCTCAACAAGCAGTTATTGAGTATCTTCTGAATGTTAGGCATTAACCAACGAGCAACTGATGAACCAAAGAGACAGGTCACTACTCCATAGGCCTTATAGCCTGTGACAATGGGGGCTGGTATTGATCAAACAATTCCACACTTAAGTGTATAATGCCAAAGTATGAAAAGAACTGAGGGCTGGGGAGATAGCTTAGTTGGTAAGGTGTTTGTTTTGAAAGCATGAGACTTGAATTTGATACCCAGAACCTACATAAAAACATTCAAATAAAAATGCCAAGCATAGTGATGCATATTTATAATCCCAGTGCCAGGGAGGAAAAGATAAGTGGAGCACCTGCTCACTAGTCAGTCAGTTTAACAGAACTGGTAATCTCAAGGCCATCAGAGACCCTGTCTCAAAGGAGGTGAATAGCATTCCTAAGGATGACACCTGAGGTTGTTCTCTGGTTTGTACACCCATTTGAATACATGCAAGGGCATATGCCTGTGTGTTTAGATTTATGGGTGAATGTGTTGATGAAGCAGAGAGAATTAGGGAAGGTATAAGCATGCCAAGGGAATGAAGTAGTTTGTAGGCACATTTTGTGCCGGGATGCCCGGCAGGTAGGCCAGTGGCAAAGCTGGTCCAGCCGGCCTCCTCCAGGGGCTGAGCGGGATGGTGAGTGTCGCGACCAGGCCCCTCTCCACTCCGGAGGAAAAAAAAACACGCCCAGTCGGGAGTCTGTCTAGCAGGATCTTGTTTATTAACTGTTACAAAGTAACTTATATAGGGTAGGGGCGGGGCTAAAAGGGAGTGAAGGACCAATCGATCTCTGTCATGTAATCTGCAGCCAGGCAAAGTCCATTCTGATAGGCTGTCAGACTCGGGTGAGGCTCTGACAGCTGCATTCTAAACGGTTGGTGATGGTTGGTTGTGACAGTTGGAAACCGTTAGAAGTCTGGCCGTGGCAAGCCTGCACTAAGGCTGAGTCACGATCGTCTCACGTCAATCTGCAGCTCCCAGTGCGTCGTGTGAGGACACTCGATTATTGTCGCACAGTCTGGCCTCGAACTCACAGATCCTCCTGCCGCTGCCTCCATCAGCTTATCCTACCGGTGTGCGCCACCATCACCGGCCCCCAGCAGCCTGCGAGAGGCCCGGAGCGGGGGCTGGCTGGCGTCCTGCCCTGCCTGGAGCTGCTGAGTCACACTGAGGCCTGGGTGCTGGAAAGTGGCCGCCATTTTTGCCTGGGGGCTGTGTCGCACCACAGACTCGGCAGCGGCCCAGGAGGGAGTGATCCTCGGGGGGCTCAGTGGGGGAAGGCCGGGGCAGCCCACGGCGGGGGGCGGTTGGCCCCTCGGGGTGGGAGGCAGGCCTGGCATGGAGGTCAGCGGCCCGGGAGGGGGTGATCCTCAGGGGCTCAGGAGCGGGGTGGGGGGTGTCGCCTGAGGTAGCCCCCGGGAGAGGGCGTTGGCCAGGGCAGCCACCTGGGAGGAGGCAATCATTGGCGGCGCCTGCCACGCCTCCATCTCCCAAACTGACAGCCACAGCCCGTGCAGTCAGCCCCACGGGGAACTGCAAACCCACCCTTAAAGGGCGGGCCAGAGCTGCAGCGGCCCTGGAGGCCTAACAATTTTGAGGCTGGAATGGAACAGAGTGAAATGGAGCTAAACAGATTTTTTGAATCCAGACTATAGGGTCTGATGTGCCATGAGAAGGTTTATTTTTACTGAGAAAAGTCTGAGAGATTTTAGGAGGCTGATGCACATTTTGAGGAAATCTTTTTTGCTTGATGTAAGAAAGAAAGTTGGAAAGGACTAAGAACGGAAGTTAGGAGAGCCACTGGGCCAGAGCAAGAAAGAATCAGTTAAAGCTTGGTTTGGGGACTTGACTGTGAATAGAGAGAAAGGAGCAAGGTTCAGAGAGATTTAAGAAGTAAATTTAGTCTATTAGTTACTTTGATGTAGCTGTGACAAAATATCTGATATAAACAAGTTAAGGAATAAAGATTTATTTTGGCTTATGGTTTACATTAATGCAGGGAAGGCATAGCTGACTAACTCTGTCTATTGCAGCAGGAGCATGAGGCAGAGACTGTTCATATCATGGCAGACCAGGAAACAGAGTGGGGCCAAAAGCAAGGGCTAGACCGTAACCTTCAAAGGACCACCTGTAGTAACCTACTTCTGCTTAGGCAGCCCTGGCTCCTAAGAGCTCCTCAGTCTCATGAAACAGCACTACCAACTGGAGACCAAGCATTCAAAGCATGACCCTGTGAGGGCCATTTCAGATCCCAGTTATGGCAATTAGTAGCACTAGGTGATGTATAGACCAGGAGGGATGGGGACTGACATGTGACCTTCTCTTTTTAACTAGTACAGCCCTGGTAGCTATATAAATGCTAATAACCATTCTAGACATTGCTTGGAACTTCAGAGACATTCAAGGACAATCAAGGGCCCCAAGAGAACACTAAGCTGGGTGTGAGGAGAATACTTTTCTAGGTGACAGATTTGCAGTCTTCACAAGCCACTGAACTCTTCTAGGCATGAATTTTTGTCATCTGAAAAATAAATGGGTTGTATTAGATGATCTCCACACATAGGCTGCATATAGCTCTCCCTTTATTCTTAAGGGAGAAATGAAATTTGGGTTTTATATATTACTACTTTACACTTGTAGATTAGTTTAAACACTGTGTATATATGTGTGATATTTTCATATTAATTATTACATAGATTTTCATAAAAACTTCATGAATTTTGAAGAGTTTTTTTCTGCCCAGTCATTAGATAAGGTGACTGAAAACCAGAGAGATTAGAAGTTTTGTTTAAGGATACTAATTGACAAAATTAGAGAGCTTTAGTCTCCTAATTCTTTGTGTGACCTCTTTTTATTAAATGTTTCTATCTGCTATTACATATTTGCATGCTTTTGTATTCATCTTCTTCCCTTGCCATTCCACTATTTCTAAGTGTTCTATACAAAGAAGCAGAGTGAAGCAGTGTAATTCATTTGAGATACTTCTGATATTTGGTCTTAAACTACAAGCTCATTTGAAGCTCGAAGCTTCTTTGTGATTATTCTTGCCACTCCTGACCTAATTACCAGGAATAATTAATAATTTGGGACAATTCCAAGTATTTATATAGAGAAAATATAAGCAGATACAGAGGACGTGAAAGACTGGCCTGATTAGGAAGAAAGCTATTATGGTGCTTTCCAAGTTTTGCTTTCAAAACATAGGCAGAAACTATTTTATAAATGGTTTTTCTTCTAAAGAAAATGGTATTGGATATTGGGACTGCTAGTTTTTTTAACCCTATTAAATGCATTCTATATCTCAGAGGAGGTTCAGCTTGATGTACCCAATCAACAGCGGTGATTTGAGTGCAGTCTCTTCTTCTTACATAAGTGATCTAGACAGTTATGCGGAAAACCATTTGGTTTCCATTTAATAAACAAATATTCAATCAGTCCTACTATGTTCTTACTTCCTAATTATCTTCTCTGAAACTTTATAGCTTTCTAAGTGGAAGGTATTGCTTTGTCAGTCCAGACAAAAGAAACAGAAAGAAGGCCTGCAAATGTTCAGAAATCCCAAACATTTCATATAGGTAATAACATAAATAATCTGTGGCCTGTGTTTATTGTGTATTGCTATATAACAAATTCTTGTAAAACTTAATGCTCTAAATGAACAAATTTATTACATTTCATGACTTTGTGGGTAGCAAATTTGTTGCAGGGTATCCTGACCAGTTCTTCTGTTCTATGTCATATTGAAAGGACTAATTGGTGGTATTCAGTAAATAGTGCACCTCGTCAAGAACATTCAAGAATGTCTCAATTACATGTGTAGTAGTCTGGTGGGGACTAGTGCAAGACCATCTTGGTACTTTCAACCTCTCCTCTCAGCCTCTCAGCAGTTTAGTTGAACTTCTTACATGGTAGTTCAGGGCTCTAATAGACCAAGTTAGAAAAGGCAGATTTTTTTTGAAATCTGAACCTGGAACTTACACAGAATCATATCTGCTATTTTCTGCTAGTCAAAAGTATCACAGGATAAGCCAAATTCCAGAGTGTGTTGGTACATATCTATAATCAAAGCACTTAGGAAATGAAAGATGAAGGCAGGAGGATCAAGAGTTCAAGGCCATCCTCAACTACACAGTAAGTTTGAGATCCTGTCTCAAAAGCAAAGGCAAAACAAAACAAATCAACTAAGTACACAAAAGACTCCTTTTCTTACTAGGATATTAACAGTGAGTTTACTAAATAAATGAGATGACAGATTTAAATAAATAAAATAATTTGTAGTCATTTTAATGCACCTCACTTTTAGATTTATAAGTCTTTCTTCGTTTTTGTTCCAGCACCATTTCAATATCCCAGCCATCCTAGGAGCTAATGTTGCTCCAGCTCTCTTTACTTTTCCTGGGCTTACTTGGGACCCCTTGATGAAGAGTATTTTTCCTTATTTCCAGTCATCAGAGTCCACCAGCTTAAGGATGACACCCATTTCCTTTGGATGTTCTTGATGCTTCCTTGAAGAATCCTATCCTTAACGAGCTTCTGAATTACTGGAAGGATGTGGTACATTTTAAAGAAAATTAATCCTAATGAATCTTTTACATAAATTAATAAAGCCCTCTTTGGCTGGTTCTTAGCCTATAGAAAATTGAAACTCAAAATGAATCCAGGAATTTTATGCAGATGATCATACTTGGGTGCAAGATTCCATTTACAATGGTTTGATTTTTGTTTTTCAAACATAGCAGGTTCTTTCCTAATATAAGCACTTTGTGCATGACCTTTTCTCTGCCTATAGCAGCTTATCTTCTTTCCTCTTGATTAACAGCTATTTGATTGAGTGTTATGGTCCCCCAAAGTCTCATGTGTTGATAGCTTGACTTCTAGTGCAGTAATATTTAGAGGTGGGATTTTTGGAAATTGTTGGATCATGAGGACTCTGACATTATCAATAGATTACCCCCTTGATATGTTTATAGTTTATGGGATATATCCATTAGTTACTTTTCTTATGTCTGTGACCAAATATCTGACAAGTAACTTAAGGGAAGAAATGCTATTTTTTGCTCATCGTTTGGGGGATACAGCCCATCAAGATGGAAAATGATTGTTGGTAAATCCAAATCCTGTTTGTGGCGGCAGGAGGCTGCAATCCACAGCTCTGTGCATCAAGAAACAGAGAAAGGGGGAGTTTAACTGTTGCCATTACTACAAATACTCAAGGTAAATTTCCAGAGGTCCTATAGTGATGGCAGCAGACTGTGTAACCATGGAGAAGATTATTTTCATGGGTCACGGTCAGCCAGGAATTGATTTCTTATCTGGAAACACATTCTCAGAGAATATTAAACATGTAATTAGGTAAAGGACAACAGAGAGGGTGCAACAATGATAAGGAGTTGCCATTGGGTAGCTTTGAAAAATTAAATATATATATTATTGGGATTTTTGGCTAGGCATGTCCTTTTTCTGAGTAATGAATACAGTTTAGCCTCCTTGTAACTAGGTATGGCAATGTGTTTCTTATTTTACCCAGCAGGATATAAACAGACGTATCATGGACCTTCTTTTATTAACCATGTTTTTTCTATACCATTACCTAAAATCCAGATACTGCCATCTTTGGCCATGAAGATAGACGATGGATAGATTTCCAGGATGGAGGAGCAGTGAGTGGCAAGGAATTTGGGTTGCTAAGGACTTTGACTAAAGCTTCCATTTTGGCTTTGATTGGCAATTCTTCCCATGTTTATAGCAAAGAAAAATAAAGTTATACCTTCTAAAAGTGAAACTGAGCATGCTGATACATGTCTGTAATTCCAGCACTGGAGAAGTAGAGGCAGGAGGATCAAGAGTTCAAAGCCAGCCTGCTCTATATAGTGAGTTTCAGGCCAGCCCGAGGTACTTAGAGAGACTCTGTCTCAAAAAGAAAGAAAAGTGAAGTGTTCTCTTTATAGATTTGCTTCCATCTCTGGCAAAAACTAATCTTAATGTGTACAAAACTGTGCCTGTCATTAGATTATATAATATTGATTTCCAACCATGTGAAAAATATACCAGGTAAGACAGTACAAATGGTAGGATAGAGAGGATATTCCTGACCATGGGCATCATAGTATTCCTTACAATATTTTCAAAGATGGGCTTTTGATAGGGGAGAATAAATTCTCATTTCAAGTTCTCTTTTCTTGAATAACACAAAAGATTGGGGAAAAATTATTCTACTCCTAGAGGGCTTTCTGATTTTACCAGCCACTTCTGTAATATCTTGGAGCACAAATTGATTCCTTTATTACTGTTAGAAAGTTCACCTGCCAGATTATACTGATTTCCCGAACTCATTTTGGACAAAGGAAAGGTCACATTGTTTTTACAGTAAAGATATGTTTTCCCCCTGTTATCACTTGCCTGGTTTTCTTTTTTTGGCCTTTCTTTTGTGATAAATGTCTTAAATAAGACATTTTCCCAAGATATTTAAAGCAATAATACTTAACCTTTGTATAACCTTTCATCTCCTGAGTCTTTTACAATGGGTACTGAAGTCAGAAAACTCCCTCCAAAGGCCATTGCTGCTACAAACTAGGATGGAAACAGTTTGAGTTCATCAGCTATTAGATACGACTTTTAAAATAACAAAGAAGAAAAAAATGCAGGTTATTCAAGATGCTGTGTTTGATGCTCATGCAAGGAACTCTGGGCACTGAAGAGTCTTATCAAGCAGAAAGCTTTATTTACATGGCCATACCTGTGAGCACTGGGTATAGGTATACAGGGGTATGTATACAAGGTAGAATTACTGTGATAACTGCATTATCTTCCATTTTGTTTTTGATTTTGCAGTGCTAGGTATAGAACCCAGTACATTTGGTATGCCAGGCAAACACTCTACCAGATAGCTACACTCCCAGCAGTTATGACTGCTTTTGCTCTAGTCATTTCCATTTACTCTCTTCCTTTCTTCGTCCTTCCCCTTTTCTTAACCCGTCTTTTCTAAGTTTTTAAATTGATTTACAGCGCTACCATTTCCTATGGACTTAGTTTGGATTTCTCCACAAATGGAGCCTCCAAAGGATTTACATATAAGGAATCCCTAAGAACTGTCTGAGTGTATTCCCACTGGGGACCCCTGGAAAACAGTGAAGAAAGCAACTGAGTTGTCTTACCTGAGGGAACTAGTTAGTTCTTATAAATAAAACAAAAGAAACAGATATGTGTTTGAAGATAACTCATTTTTTGATAACCCCCATAGAATTCTTTGATTGATCCAACTATGTGGATGTATAAGTAATAAAAAAATAAGTTGGGTGTGGTGGCTCACACCTATAATTCTAGCACTTAGGAGTCTCAGTCAAGAGGATTCTTGTCAGTTCAAGGCTAGCCTTGGCTACAGAATGGGATCTTGTCTCAAAAACAACCCCAAACTAAATAAACAAATAAAAGAGAAGAACATAAATCATAAGAATCGTCTCTATTTGCCTATGTCCAACAGAGAATTGGATAATTTGAACATTATAAAAGGGCCCTTTCTATACTTGACCTTGCTAATGTTTATTATTTTGAATTTAACTCTGATTCTCAAGAGGCACTTTTAAGCACCCATTAAGTATGTGATATTAAGCTAGACACTAGCAGGGAGAAGAGGAACTTGGAAGAGAGCGGAACTTTAGTCTGAGTCTGCTAGGATTTATAACACAGCAGAAAAGTCATATGCTAGAAACTGTATAATTACATGATTTATAAGAAATTAAGTTTAAGGATACATATAAGACAAGGATATGAAAAAATGTTAACAGAATGATAAATAAGGGAATTGACACATCAGAGTGTGTAAGCATGGGACAGAGTGAATACATTACATTACAATGACTATAACTTATTAGGCAATAAAAATTTTGGGCTCCATTATAAATGTATGTGATCATTGTTTTGTATTTGGTCTGTCATTGAGCAAGATGCTCTAATGTGGCATGATTTGAAGGAAAAGGAAAAGGGATGGTCTGAGCAAGGTGATGGTGGCATGTGGTTGATTAGGTGGTGTGTGGTTGATTAGGTGGTGTGTGGTTGATTAGGTGTTAGTAGCAGGTGGAAAGAGGTGAAATTGATCAGGTGAGATCAAATGATGAAGGGCCATGCAGACTCAGGTGATGGAGGATCTTGCAAACTGGGCAGGGATTGGATTGAACTTGAAAGTAGGTTAAGAAAAAAACTACTTCAAAAGATTGCTTTAAAAAAGACTTTAAATTTTCTTGGTTGATATGACACTGTTCATTTTTTTGTTGAAGTATAATATACATAAAACAAAATGGTCCATTATAAGGTTTCAATTTGATGTGTTTTTTATTTGTTTGGTGACAGAATCTTATGCAATCCCAAGCTGGCCTTGTTTTGCCTGCCTCAACCTTTCAGTGCTGGGATGACAAGTGTGTGTCATCCTGACTAGCCAGTCTGATGAATTTTAACAAATGTACATCCATGTAACTACCACTCAGATAAAGACATAGAATATTTCCAATACCCAAGAAGGGCTTCATATTGTCTTTTCACTTTTGTGAAAATTGTCTTAATCACCTTTCAGATGTTGTTGACTTATTCTTGAGCTTCATATAAATCGAGTCATATACTATATATTCTTTTATGACTGGCTTCTTTCTCTTAGCTTAATCTTTTGAGACATGACATTTATGCCTTTTCATTGCTGAGTAGCATTCAATTGAATGAATACACTACAACTTGTTTATTCACTCTCTTGTGGATTCTAGTTGTGCATGCTATGAATAGAATATCTAAGAGCATTCTTGCACATGTTCCACATGCTTTTTTTCTTTATGGTGGGAATGGAGCTTTTGGCTCGGGCATACTCGACAAGACATCTACTAATAAGTTTCACCCCAGAATCCTGATTATGATATTTTGCACATCTATTTTGATGGATATACACCCTCAGTTCTCTTGGGTCTATAACTAGGAGTGAGGCAATGGCAGTAGAGGGTAGGCATATGTTTTTCTTTAGTAGTTACTGTCAAATAGTTATTCAAAGTAGTTGTATCAGTTCCTACCCACACCATCACCAGAAAAACTGCATTAGCTCCATAACCTTGTAAATACAATTTTTGGCATTTTGGTGGCTATGCAATAAAATAATTTTTTAGAGGAAGATTGTTGACACATTAGGTAAAGGGAAGAAGACTAAGTGTAGGTAAACCAGTTGTAAAAATGTTCCAATGTCACGGACAGGACACTAGAGCCTGATGTAGAGGAATTAGGAACTGTGAGAAGGAAAGGTTTAAAATAAGTGACTTTCCAGAAGTTGGCAGGGGCTCAGAGCTCAGTTCTCAATTTGACTCTTCTATCTAGAAAAATTACTGAGCATTTAAGTCACTTGCTATTAATTATAGCTGGGTAACTTTAATGTTTCTCAAAGAGATCTTGAATCATAGATACTGTAAACATTTGAAAAAAACTGTAGTAGAGCCTGGAAAGGGTTTTAGAAAGAGCAGGCTTTGCCACGGTTAAATGAATGGGCACGTGAGGATTTCAAATGTATTTTTCTATTTTTTCCTTGAGAACTGATGGTAGTATTCCTTCTTTTCTCCCTCTCTCCCTCCCTGCTCTTTCCTTCTTTCTTTACATTAATCTATCAATGAATACACATTTGTCAAGGGCCTTCTCTATGCTAGGCTCTGGCTGGGTGCCATGGTAGCTCTGAAAATGAATTTGACATGTTCCAGTCCTCCAGGAATTTTAGTCTGTTCAGTAAAGGATGTAGCAAGTATGCAAAAATTACAATAGCAAGGAAAGCCATGTAAATCCCCACTGCCCTGTGTTTGTGGTCACCATTCCCCCTACTTCCAAGTAGGATTCTCCAATGAAGAGTGCTTACCGTTGTTCTTTCAAATATGAAAGGCGGCATCACTGAGAAACCCATGGTAGGGGTGGAAATCGGAAACTGAGAGTACTTCACTGTACCTAACGTATCATGGCTCAGCAACAGTGTGCAAATGCATATATGATGGTTAGAATTAACTGTCAACTTGACAGAATCTAGAATCACCTGAGAGATGGACTTCTGGGCATGCCTGGGGTGGGGAGGATTATCTCGGTTGTGTTAGTTGAGGTGGGCAATGCCATCTCTGACTGGGATCTAGCACTGTACCTGTAGAGAAAAGTGGCTGAGCAGCTACCTGCATTCATTGCTCCCTTCTTTCTGGCTGTGAGCACAATGTGACTGGCTGCTTCAGGCTTCTGCTGCCTTGGCTTCCCAGCCACAGTGTGCTGAAATAAAATCTTCTTTCCTTAGGTTGCTTTTGTCAGATTATTTTATCACAGCAATAGAGAAATAGCTAAGACAGTAGAACAACGGGCTGTCCCCCTTGTCACAGGGCTCACTGGGAACTGTGTTTATTGCTGCTGCCCAGCATCTCCAGAAAGGATCAGATCGCATGTCACTAGCTTAAGAAAAGATCCAAATTAAAACCTCAAAGTGCAGTTTGTACTGAATGCAAGCAGCTTATACATCATTGCAAAGTTGACAAACAGTACGTTGAACTATCCCAAGCTGAGGACCATCTGTATGTAAGCTTGAAGTGGGGAGCGAGGTAGGAAGCAGGGAGAGTGCCAAGTGGCACTTACATTAAGCTAAGAATGAGAAAGAATTCAATAGCAGAGATGGGGGAAGGTATGGTGGTAATAAGGAACAGCCTGAGTAAAGGCAGGGAGAGGCCAAATTCAGGGCGCAGTAAGACAAATTACAGTAGAAATTGACCAGAATACAGTGTTCAGAAGAGAAGTACATCAAATAGACACGAAGGGCAGATTTTGGGTCAGAACAAAAGTCAGGTGGCAAATTTTATTTGATGGGCAATAGGGAACCACTGAAGGTTTCTGAAGAAGGCATCGTAGTTGGAGCTGCCTTTTGCAAGATTACTCTGGCCGTAATAAACTGCAAGGCTGAAGGCATATTTGAGGAGGCTTAATCGTCTAGTAAGGAGGAGGGGAGAGAGAATAGGGGAATGAGAGGCAAACAGAAACAAAGTATAAGGATATGCATGCATGTAAATGCCATAATGGGACCCTTTACTTTGTATGATAACTAAGACAAAAATAAAAAGATTTCTTACAGTATGCATTAGATTGGCTGGGATAGAAAGCATGGGATGGCCAATATGAGAAATAATTAGAGAAAAAGAGGATTCAGAGGAAAAGGAGGAGGAAGGCAAGACAGAAGCTGCTGTTTTCTTTGGCCTTTCACAATGCCGTGTTTTAGAAGCAACCCAAACTTTGCATGAGGCAGTTGATCAGGATGGTATTTTGGTCAGGGGGCAGAGACAAGCTATGGGGCAGAGGTTTGGTGAGACACAGAACGGACTACTCTGCGGTACTCACAAACTCTACTTAGATGCAAGGCTGGGTTCCCTGATGCTACCTTCCTTGTTGCTGCACCTTTTTTTCTTGCCTTTCACTGCCACAGTTCTAGGACCAACTGTGCCTTCTCACTGCCATTGTCTCCTCCCTTCCTACTCACCCAGCTCCTTCGGATACAGCTTCATTGTCTTCACTACAGCAGAGCAGTACTCCTTAAGTTCCTAGTGCTTCCAGGCTGCTAGAAGTCTGGGAGAGTCTCTGAGTCTCTGCTGAACTACAATCTATACTGTATCCAATTTTTCTAGATTCTGTGGCCCTACTTTTCTTAGTTTTCCTATTATCCCCCTGGTTACTATTGCCTCGTCTTCTTTTCATATCATTCTCCTCTGCTAGGCCATTCCAAGTTGGAGTTTTAAATCTTCTTTTGTTTCTTCCTAATTGACCTCATTCAGCACTTAAAACTTCTGCTTTGATATGTATGCAGATGACATCTACATTGTTCTCTCCTGGAGATGCCTCTGTAAACAGGACTGTCTATTTGACATGTCCACTTGGATATTTCCAAATTGGGTCAAATTCAACATGTGTAAAATTTGATTCATGGGACCGGAGAGATGGCTGGGGGTTAAGAGCACTGGTTGCCCTTGCTGAACCCACATGGTGGCTAACAACAGTCTGTAACTCCGATTCCACTCAATCCCACACCCTCTTCCGAACTCTTGACGCTTTCATGCACATGGTGCACTCATATACATGCAGGCAATATACTCATACACATAAAATAAAAATGAAATACTTTTTAAAACTTGATTCATTATTTTTCTCAGTGTTCCTCTGCTGGTAGTGGTATGACTAGCCACCCATTTATGTATTCCAGAATCTAGAGAAATAGTATTGCCCATCTTTCCCTTTTCAGTCCCTCATGTCAAATCTGTTAATGTTCTGTTGACTTTACTTCCTAAAATATTTCTCAAACACATTCATTCTTCACCTATGTTTATACTCCCAATAACTGTCATCTTGACTTCTATCACATCACAAGATGAACCTCACTGTAAGCTTACTCTGTCTGCTTCAGTGCAACTTCCATTTAGGAGCCAACGTGAGCCTTTTCAGGCAAAAACAGATTTGTATTAGAGTTAGTCTTCTATACTTGTGACTTTCACATTCACAGATTCAAGTAACCCCAGATGGAACATATTCAAGAAAAAAGCACTATCTCTATTGCACATATATAGACATATTTTCTTGTATTTTTCCCTAAGCAATACAGCATAACAACCATTTACACAGTGATTGGATTGTGTGAGGTACTATGATCCATGTAGAGATGATTTAAAGTATATAAGGGGATGTGCATAGGTTCTTTGCAACTACTATAGGATTTTATAGAAGGGCTTTGAGCATCTGTGGATTTGGCATCCGTGGAGGAGGGATCCTGAAACAGAGGTATGCTAGATAGATGTATGGAAAAGAGTTGGAAAACTACATGGTGGCTTTAGGCTGATGCAACCACAGAGCTGTATTGCGGCAGAATTCCATGTGGCCAGTAAATAAACAATACCACACATAGGCCTGGTAACTCAGGCTTGAAGCCTCTAAGGCTAAGGCATAAAGATCAAAAGTTCAAGGTCTGCAAACAAGATCCTGTCTCAAAATAAAAATAAATAAATAAAAAGGTTGGACATGTAGCTCAGTGGTAGAGTGCTTGCCTAGCATGTATGAGGCTCTGGGTTAAAATCCCAGCATTGGACACACACATATTCATGCCTACTCTACACTGTCTGGGGTCAACACAGCTGACTAAGAGGATGACTGTGTGCTTTTCTTCATTATAATTACATCTATGTATCATTAGCCTTGCAAAACTAGCTATTCCTAGTATACATGTGATGCACTGACACATCCAAAAATCCCGTGTAAAGATAGAAAAGATGAGTAATCACAATTCCAAGAGAATACAAATCCATTCCTGGAATTCACTGTCTCATTCTTTTAACTCATTCACAACTATCTTCTCTATTAAAGTTTAGTTTGCCTATAAGATACGTCCTAACTTCTTAGCAGCATTCCTGTCTCTTGGGGAATCTACATTTAACTCTTGGGTACTTTCACCATGTAGTAAAACTTTCTCTTAAATGTGCACTTGGTCTCATCTCTAAAATCTTCTGCTGAGTGTGACAAGCAAATATTGGGTAAAGTTTTTCCTCTGGTGTCTCTGAGAGCTCCTCAACCTTTACTACTCACAACAGAACCAGTTCCCTGTGGATTCCAAGAGTCAACAGTATTATTTTCTTTCTAAAATATTTTATTGTTTATTTTATATGTATGAGTGTATTGCCTGCATGCATGTAAGTGCACTGATGCTGTGAAATGCCCTTGGCATTTGGAAGGGTATCGGATCCCCTGGAACTGGAGTTACAGACAGTTGCTAGGCAGCATGTGGGTGCTGAGAATTGAGCCCGGGTTATCTGCAAGATCAGCCAGTGCTCTTAATGGCTGAACCACCTCTCAAGCCCCCAGTGTTATTTTCCTAAAGGGCTTCCATGTTTTTTCCATTGTTCATAGAAAAAGACTAAAATGTTCTTCGGGCCTTGAAGTGACTGTTTGTCACTATCTTCTTCAACTTTACTATCCCTGTTTTTTTTTCTTTCTACTTCAACTGCTCAGACCTTCCCTCCATTCCTCCTAACTCCCCCACCAGAAGAACTCCTCCAACAGAATGGACGTCAGCAGTTGCAGACTGCCTACAACAAACCCCCACCTTTTCTATTCATGGCTAGAACCTTAGATTAAATACCATTTGCTTAGAGAAGCTTAGGGAAGCCTCCCTTGACGCCTTAAATTAGATCATTCTCACACCCCCTTGTTAAATGTTGCTCTAGCACTGGGTACTTTTCCTTGAATGCAGTTTGCATAGTTTATAATAACCCACCTATTACTGTGATTGTTTTATCAAATTTTATCTATCCCTCTAGGCTGTAAGTCCCACGAGGATGGCAACAGTGTCATCTTGTGCTTCCTCTGGTCTGGTCTGGCCAGAGTACTTAATTGGTAGTGTTTGGAACACAAGTAAGTGTTCAAAAATAAATACATGTGAAATGAATGAATGAATGAATGAATAGTTTAAGTTATATTTTCTGTGTCTCGTGGAGGATTTTAGAGAAACCCTCGGTGTTCATAGTGACTTTTCTGTCGGCAATCCTAGTAAAAACTCTAATTTGAGATTTGTGAAAATAAAGGAAAATTGTGGTGAAGGCAACTTTGGAGGAGATTTCAAAAACTAAATGGGGAGGCCTGAGGAAACTGGATTTACAGAACATCTCCTGCTGCTGCACAGAATGTGAACTTTGATCTTGTCCATCCTTTGGCTTCTGGTATCTGGAAGAGCCAGAACAACTGGATGATTCCATTGTGCCAGAGGCTCCAGATGCATGCCAGGAAGTTATCATATTTTTATCCTGTTTACACATTCTTTAAAAATAAATCTTCTATTGGTCATGCAGCCTCTATTCCTTCTTAACTTTCAATCATTTATATAAAATCCCACTTTTCTTGCCTTCCTTGGAACACTGATTCAGAGCTATCGGCATCTGCCTCAGAAATGGCAATTCTTAAGGCTCCAAATAAGATCTTTTCACTTTTACAGTTTCTGAATTTGGATTGATTGACAAGTTGAAAATTGGTGATCCTGGGCCATATGTGGCCTGATGGAAATTCTTATTTCGTCCTACACATTGTTTTGTGAAGAATTGAAAGGTAAAGGTATATAAAGATTTCAGAATGTGCAGGTCTTATTTACAAATTGGAATTTTGGGAGCTGCGCATGGTGAAGCAGGAGGATCATGAGTACAAGAGTAGCCTGGGCTACATAGAAAGTTCAAGGATAGCTGGTGAAACACAATCCCATACAATGAGACTATGTCTTAAAAAACAAAAACTGAAACGAGAAAGCAAAATCTGAATTTCTGACTCTTCTTAAAAAGTGAAGTTTTGAAAAATAGACACCAATAATCTTTACACCAATATCTTTACACCAATAATCAACTGGAGTTGAGAAGGGACTTCTGCATTTCCACAAGGCATTAGCAGTTCATCATGATAGTCACCACCTAGCCTTCCTCACTTATTTAACTATCTACTTAGCCCACAGAGATATATACTTCCTATACTTAATATTCCTGTTCTGAGCTTTCTGTATTGGAAGTCACTGAACCCAGCCAACTGGACAATCTGATATAGTTCTGAACTGTTGCCATGAAAAGTCAAATCACTAATTTCTTTCCCTCCATTCTTACGAAATTATCTTAGAATGCAGAATTCTTTCATCTAACCTTTTCATTTTTGAGAGGAAAGAGCTGAGGGTCAGAACAGATAATGACTTGTCTAGGTTCACAAAGTTCTTTGTTGGCTTTTGTCTCTTGGCTGGTGCCTTTAGAAATATTATAAAAAGTTTATAGAAACATATTATTTTGTGAATTTCTCATTTAAAATTATGTCTCCTTCAGCCCAGAAGAATTAATTTAAATGTGGTAAGTGATCTTTTCAGTCTAAGTCTCAGGTTTGTACGGCAATGTAATGGAGGAGCAGCAATACAGAGGTGCTACAATGCGAATTCAGAACCCTGAGCCAATAGCTTCCTTTCAGAACGGCTGCTGATTTTGCATCTACTTTTTTTTGGTAGTTTGTTTGTTCTTAGCCTGTGAATTTTGATTCTAGTTTTATCTTTATCTTTAAAAAATTGTAGGGGTTGGTGAGATGGTTCAACAAGTCAGGTGCTTTCTGCAAAGCCTGTTGACTTGAGTTTGATTCCCAGGATCCACATGATAGAAGGAGAGAACCAGCTCCTGCACCAACTTTTACAAGTTGTCTTCTGACCTCCACACCTGTGTCATGGCATGTCACAACCTCCGCCCTCCATGTGAAAGTACCCTATGGTTAAACATGCACATGCAGTGATAAAACTTAATAATGTAACCATTTGTAAATGTGCAAGTCAGTGGCACTCAGTGCATTTACAGTGTTGTGCAACCATTACCTCTATCTAGTTTGATCACTCCACTCTAATCTTGTCCTGCATGGATTATCTATCTGAATTTCTGCCTGGCTCTAATCTTGTTTATCTTTGACGACAGGATGCCTGTAGGCTATAAGCTCTTCTTTAGGAGTCCAAGATGCTTGTCAGAGTGACCAGCAGATAATCTCTAATTTCATTATAATGCTATATGCAAACTAAATGATATCCCCCCTCCAATGACATGACACTTAACAATTAACATGCAAGCCCCCAATGAGAACCATAAAAGGAGTGAACATGCACAAATTCCTGGAAAATCTTTGTCGGATCCCAGAAAAGACACAAATATTCCTTCCCTTTGTTAGCTATCTCTCACCCTTATTTTACTCTATGTCTTTATCCTTCCTTCCACCAACATTGTGAATGCAGCTTGAAATTACAATTATATTTGTCGATGAGGAATAGTAAGTTCATTTTCAGTACTTATCTACTTAGAAAATAACCACTATTTAAAATTAATTACAGAGCAGAAGTCAGATTAACTATGCCTCATTGTTGTGACAATATACTTGAGAGAACACCTAAAGGCTTATGATTCCAGAATGTTCAGTAAATGGTCATTTGGCCACACATACTTGCACAAAACATCATGGTGTGTGGTGGAAGAAGAGCTATTCACATCATTTTAGACAGGAAGCAAAGAGAGGGTACTTTGGTACTCTAGCTGACTTTCTCCTTTTTCTTATCTTATTCCTTTGAATCCCCTCCAGCCTATGGGGTGGTGCTCTCCACATTCAAGGTGGGTTTCATGTGCTTAGTTAATTGTTCCTGGGAAAGCTCTCACAGACATGCCCAGTAGTGTGCTTTGTTAATCTCATAGGCACCTCTCAATCTAATTATGCTCACAATATTAACCATCACACCAATTAATGTGCTCATTATAAATGATCAAATCTTATGGGAGAATGTATGATCTGATTCAGTAGATAATCTATAGAACAGCTTAGCTCTGACTTAAGATACATCTGTTGAACATTTTGCTTTCATGCAACATGAATTACATGCCTATGTGAGTGAATGGAACTTAAATCCTGGTGAGGAGATGTAGGTACTAATTAAATAAACACACACATGTATTTTCGTATTTTCAAATAGTCCTTGAAAGAAGTATGTAAGGAGTCTGAGAATTCCTTAGCAGGGCCACATGCCCTCTTCTAGTGTCTATGGCTAAACTTTGGCAAGGAAGGGAGTGACATTTGACTCCTATGAGAATTAACAAGGTCTGGGTGTGGTGACACATGCCTTTAATTCCATCTCTAGGGAGGCAGAGGAAGGCAGATATCTGAGATCAAGGCCAGCCTAGTCTACATAGAAACTCCAGGCCAGCTGGGGCTAAAAGGAGACCCTGTCTCAAAAAAAGAAAGAAAGAAAGAAAGAAAGAAAGGCCAACAAAAAAGAGTTAACTAAGTAGACAAAAAAGTACTGTGTATTAGTTACTGCTCTAAATACTTTGGCATGGAACAGTAATAAGAACTGGCCTTTGCCCAGAAGTTCTGTTTTCTTTATACCAGTTACAGAAATCCCTGCTGAACCTTTATATCTTAATCAATAACTTTATTATAATGAATGACAAAGAAAGGGCACTAGACTGGAACTCATTTACCATCCTGAAATTTTTCAGAGATCTCAAGTAGACAGGTTCAGCACAGGTGGAGTAATTTTGACAGGAGAAATGTCAAGTTGTTTAATTATGATTCAAGTCCAAAGTTCTGATAGTCTTATTACAAGCAGTGGATCTAAAATTTACTAGGGAAATAGTGAAACAACTTTTTTTTTCACAAAGTAAATGTTGATTCTCCCCAAAGATTGCTTGGGTGATTTTCAGCACAGTATTTTATAATTAACCCCTTAGACTCTACACTATTGGAGCCTATATTCTTTATCAACAATCTGTTTCTCAGAATCAAGCCAAAGATAAATATTTAAATGCCTCAATATTGGGCAATAAATAGGGCAAGGGTACACATAACAGTAAGATGTGAGGAGGGCCTTCAGAACCATTCTGTCCAGTAGAGGCGCCTTGTAATGCACGCTTACGTTGTGCAGTGTCACCATATTGTTGAGGACAATGAGAAATGACCACAATAATGAGAAATGACAGGCTGTTTGGTCAACAATGAACCTTGGTCAATTACAATAACTGATAATGCCAATCTGCATTATTTAAAGTATATCTGGGGCATAATATACCATGGAATGGTATCTGTTGTTTCAAAATCAATTACTAAATGATTCTTATATCTGTCACTATCTTTGTGAATTCTAGATCTCTCTCTTGTTTCTTGGGGCTCCATTGAAAGGAATATTATTATATGGGGCAGAGTGGTAAATATTAGTATTTTGGATATAAGGATGAAGTTTTGTTTCAGAAATATGTCTTCTGTCACGTCCACCCAAATACAATGTCAGACCATTTGATATGGGAAAATTGATTGAAAGAATGAAGAAATTTAAGTGATTATTTGATTTAGAAGGGTCTAACAGTGAGATTTTTCTGGCAGGTCCTCACATACACTTTATATGTGATTAGCTTAACTGATTTGTCTTGCAGCTCTTCAGTGACCCTTTCTCTGAGAATGAGGCCATTGAAAATGACTCCCATTGGAGAATGTGATCCCAATCCTAGGAAAGAACTTGCTGACTATTAGAATGAAGACTATGAAAGAAGTAAAATGTTGCCCATGGAAGTGATTGGCAGGCTTCTGGCAGGCAGTAGGGAGAAAGAAAAGGGAAGCTAAAACCAGAGAGAAGACAAAATGAATGTGAGGGATGGGTGTGACTGAGAGTCAAATGACATTGCATTGCCTTAGTGTCTGTGCTCAGTCTGTCTAGAGAGGTTGGACTTTATAGAACTGAGTTCATAGAACCCACAACTGAGTTGGTGGGAAAAGATATTTGCTGGCGTCTGTGACTGTTTAGATTGCTCTTTTAGGCAAACTGGTTCTAGCAGAACCACTTTGGCATTACTCTGTGTATGTTTCCTTCCCTGCCCTTTCCTTATTTTTTTTCTTTTTATTTTCCCTTATTTTAATTTCTGTTGTTTTGTGTTCTGATCTGTTCTTTGATATATGGTCTCAAGAAGGTAGGCCTTTTCTTTGATACAGGGTCTCAAAGGTAGCTGTTGGATACATCTACAATTTCTCTCTCTGATTTGAGGGACATGCCTCCAAATGTGATTGTTAGTCAACTAACCAATGACTTAAGCCGGGAGGTCTAGTGGAAATGCAGGGAAAGCTGGGAAGGAGAGGTGTGGCCAGCGTGTGTGTGTCAGAGGTTCAGAGAACTTCTGATCAAAATGCTGGCTCTGCTATGCGAAATCTCTGTCTCTCTCCCTGGGGATGAATCCTTTGTAAGTAACCTGGAATAAATTAATTTCTCTAAGACAGCATTCTCTGTCTGCCCAATCGATTCAAACCTAGGGGTGGGAGTGGGGCTGAATGCTGGATCTCACTGTGAGAGACTTCATAAGACAGTAGGACAAGATGGCCTCAAACTCACGATGTAACCAAGTATGACCTTGAACTTCTGTTCTTTCCACTTTTACCTCCCAAGTACTGAGATTGCACACGTGTGCCATCATGCCCAGTTTATGCAGTGCTTGGGGATCAAACCCAGTGCTAGATAAGCACTCTATCAACTGAACTATGTCCCCAGACTCATTTTGGCTCTTATTCAAAGAAAGCAAAGATTTGGTGGAAGTTTGATTTGAATATGAAGTGTCTCCCACAGTCTCATTTGTTGAACATTTGGCCCTGAATTGGTGGTCCTATTTTGGGAAGTGCTAGAAATTTTACAAAATAGGGCCTAACTTGAGGAAGTAGTCATTGGCTAGCAGGCCCCTGGGGTCTGTATCTTTTGCTGTGTCTCACTACTTCTCAGATGGCATGAAGTGAAGCTCCGCTGTCACAAAAGCCCACTGCCATGATCTTGTGTCCAGGTGAATGGGGCCAAGAGACCATGGGCAGAACCCTTGGAAACCATGGACCAAAATAAAAATTTTTCCTTTTAAGTTATTTTATCAGGTTTTCCTCACAGAAGTAAAAAGACTAACATTCATGGGGAACAGGAAAAGGCACATATCTTGCTCAAGAAGGCTTTGGAAAAACAAAATCTGTAGAGAGAAAGTGAGTGAACAATATAGAATGAAAACAAGGAAACAAAACCAGAAACACTGCATATTAAGAAAAACTGGAGGAAGTAACAGAGGTGATATGCTGATAGAACTTGATATATTTGGGGCTGGAGAGCTGGCTCAGCGCTTAAGAGCACTGACTACTCTTGAAGAGGAATGGGTTCAATTCCCAGCATCCACATGGTGAGTAACAACTGTCTATAATGCCAGTTCTAGGGAATCTGACATCTGATCTCTGCAGGCATTATATGACACAGGTGCACTGACACACATTCAGGCAATATACTCATACACCTAAAATAAAAATAAAAGTAATAAATAAATAAACATTAAAAAATGAATTTGCTATATTCTCCTGCATGTTTTCTATGATGCCATTTTATTGTGGAAGTTTCATTTTAGGAGAAAGTAATACTAGCCATTTTGGATATATGGATGTTAAGGCGAAGGAACATGATAAAATCTTGAACTTGCAATCAGGGGGTCTGAGATAAATTTCAGCTCTGTTGCCAGCTCCTCATGAGTTGGGGGCTAGTTATTTAATCCAAACCTGCCTTGGTTTCCTCATGTTGAGAACTAAAACCCCACATAAATTTCTGTTCCTGTGTTTAACAGTATTGCGATCAGGTTTAGTTTCTCTATGTTTAAAAATATTGAAACAGGCAAAAATAGCTTAAGGTATGTCAGCTGGAAATAAAATCAACCTAATTGAGAATGAAGAAATTACATTTATTTGTAGATAATTAAGATTGCAATCTGGGAAAACACAGATTCAAGCAGCCTTGAAAATGTGCTCAGAGGTTTTTCAAAATGGCAGTTGTGTTTATAGATTTAAACCACAAGGGGATTTAGTAATTACATAACTTGTTAGTCAAGAATTGTGGTTGGTGCTGGCAAAAGGTAGGCTGTCTTGTAAGGAGTAGATCGGGTATAGTTTTAGTCTCTGGGTAGTTTGGGGAAGGACCTGTTGTATGGAAAGTTAACAGAAACCACAACAGTTCAGGAAAATGGTTTGGTCCAGTCCAATAGGTCAGCTTATACCTAGGGGGTGGTGGTGGGTAAGTCAGCAGCCCAGTTCGAAATTTCAGCTACACACATGTTTGAGACCTGATTTTACAGTGCCTTCTGAGTTCATAAGAAGGATCCTGAAGCAATGTTACTTCATTTTGATTCTTATCTTGGCAGCTACTTGCTCTAGTAAACAACAGTTCCTAGAAAGAAAGACAATTCACTTACTAAATTAAGCTCCTTAGTAAGACTAACAGCTTCCTCATAAAGTCTTGTTCAAGTCTCTCTTTTTGCTGTAGTCATTAACCCAAAGTTATGCCATAGACTCAGCCCAATCTCAGTTTCCTACTTTGCAAAGTTCACTTTATAAGCATCCATCTCAGGCTCTGAAACCTTTTAAAGATCCTTTCCAACGTACCCTCTCTGAGATGCTATGATGTTTGTCGCGATAGTGTTCTCTTCCTACTGCAGTGATTCTGATAAACTGCTTTGCTTGCTAACAGGTTTTTCTAGGAGTTTTTTTTTTATATGGAATTGAGAAGATGTAAAAGAGGAGAGTTCGACCCTATATTCTTGGAAGTCCCTTTTATCTCTCACTTTCTTAGATTCATGCTGATGACATTTCCTTTTTGGCTCTCTCAGCCATGGATATTAAGCTGCTTTTATACACTTTTTTTCCATGCTTTTTTCTTTTCTCTTCTTTGCCTTAAAAGTACAATATAATCAGCTATTTTGGAGGAACAGCCACTGGCAAATTCTAGTTGGAGTTAAGAAATGGATAAGCCAGGGCATGGTGGCATGAGCCTGTAATCCCAGAACTAGGGAGGTGAAACAATAAGTTTGACACCAGCCTGGGCCACACAGAAAGAATCTGTCTCAAAAACAAACAAATGACCACTGCACAAATAACAACAACAAAACATCTCCAAACAATGACCTATTACTATCTGTAATAACAGCACAACAAAAACTCCTCATAGAAACTAAAAGATGAATGATGGTGGCTGTGTGCTATTTAATTTTATAGAACTCTATATTTAAATATGGATAAGATAGCAGATTTTATATTACATGTATTTATTTTACCACAACGTTAAAAAAAGAACCTGAAGGTAATTCCCCTCCTCACAATTTTTGTAGAATTCTAAGAGCTGCAGGGATCCTCTTTAAAAGACATACAGAAAATGTACCAGGAGTAAGGAAATGGTCTATATATCTAATATTCTTTTCCTTCTTATTCTCCATTTCTTTCTCCAGTGAAAACTGCAAGAGGTAACTATTTCCTTGTATTTAAAGAAGCTGAATTTTTGTGTCTGGAGAGATGGCTCAGTGGCTACTCTTGCAGAAGACCTGGGTTTAAATCCCATCACTCACATGGCAACTAACAACCATCTGTAACTCCAGTTCCAAGGGCTCCAATGTCCTCTTCTGTCCTCTGAGGGCACTGCAAGACACAGGTGCAGACAAAACACTCATGCACATAAACATAAAATAAAAATTCAAAAAAGAAGCTGGATTTCAAACTGACAATATAAGAACACAACTGGTAAACACTAATAACTTGTTTAAGAATGTACTAGTTTGGCATTATTCTCTATTCTGACCCAGTTTTTCATTCATGGGTCACAAAGTGATAAAAGGAAGGTTAATGTATGGTTACACCTGTATTAAATTTAAAGAGCATGTGGATAGAGCTCAGGGAAGTAAATTAGGCCAGAAATGGGAGAACCAACAGAAATATTTGAATATCAATTTGTATTTGACACTAGATGAATGATGAATACACAGCTTATGGCAGGTCAATAAATCTGAGTTGTACAGTTCTTGTCATAAGATTCATCAGTGTTTGCTATTTATTTGTAAGCTTAATGTGAAAGAAAAAAGGCTAAATCCTTTGTGCAAAAGCAAAGGGGAAATGAGCATTAAAGACATTAGCATACAAAGGTTTTTCTTTTCTTTCATGATCTCTCTCTTTAACTTTCATTTTAAAGCCTGTTATTATATGTGTCTGTAAATAAAAAGAAAATTAAAAAATTTAAATTAGTGGTGTATAGGCAAAAGGAACTTTCCACCCTGTAAAGGTTCAGTAATTCGAGTCTGGGAGGAACTGTGATTCTTAATCTTGATTATGAACTTGATTCAATTGAGAGCTACCTAGGAGATCAGTGAAACACACGCTTCTGGGTTATGTCTCGGAGGGAGTTTCCAGCGAGGACTGACATGTGGGACAGCAACTGCCCTGAATATGAATGGCACCATCCCATGGGCTGGGAGACCTGATGGAGTAAAAGTGGGAAAAGGCCACTAGCCAGTGCGTGAAAGCTCCACTTTTCTAGAGCAAGGATGTCTGCTGCTGCTGCCATTGCCTGCGGATATCAGACTACAGTGTCCTCAGCCTTTCAATGTGGATGTAAACCAGCCAGTCTCCAAGGAGTTTCTCAGCCTTTAGCCTCAGAGTGGGATTACATCCTTGGTCATCCTTGTTCTGAGGCTTCCAGACCCCTGGACTAGTGGTGATCAGGTTCTGTGCCTATTTAGTATACAGACAGCTATTTATAGACTACTCAACCTCAAGTTATGTAAGCAATTCAATTAATCTCCGTGTGTGTGTGTGTGTGTGTGTGTGTGTGTGTGTGTGTGTTCTATTCTTTCTGTTCATCTGGATAATGCTGACTAAAATAGGGGATTTTTCTGAAGTTCTCTTATCTGACTAGGGGAAGTTCCTGCAGAAGGAATGGGATTGCTATGAACTCCTTTTCATGTAGTCTCATTAAATAGAAGATTAACTCATAGGGGAAAGGTGGTAACCTGAGAGACTTTATCTGCATAATAAGGTAGTCTTTGGTTGCCTTGTGTTTCCGGACTTCTAGTCTCCTAACCTATTTACCTCAAACTCTCAGTATTGTATTCCTTTCTGTAGTTTAGTGTGCTATATAAACTTCAATCATCTGGTGGCCTTTCTTTAGTCTTATATTTTGTATGTGCACATAAAGAATTTGTGTACTCTGGTTCCTGTTAATCTGTTTGTTGTCAGTTTCTCCTAAAAAGTCAAATGCCAAGCCTTCAGAGAATAAGAGGAAATTTCTCTTTGCCTCTACCCTGTTATGCAGGTATGCTATGGACCACAGAGCTCCAGTCACTGAAATAAATGGGATATAAGATAATCTGGCTTTGTTGATATCTTTGTACCCTATTTGGTTACAAGCACCTGTTTTTCCAAGGAAGACAGCTATCCTGGGAGAACCAGTAGGGATGAACTGAATTGTGTATTTCTCCTTTCTTTAAAAGAATTAGCTTATTTGCTCTATTAATGAACATATAAGACAATTGAATTTTTTTTGTAAGTTTGGAGATATGAGGATGAGGCCAAGAGACATCACGAGATAACAATTCCTTAGGAATGATGCACATAGAAGTTAACTGACATCAGTGGCTTCCAAGAGAGTGGTGTCACCGGGATTTGAATTTAGCTCTCTCTGCTTTTAAACCTGAGCTCTTTCCATGTGATAATGTTGGTCCTCACAAATGATAAAGAAACTCTTGAGCACCTACTATGTTCTCATCATATGTGAGGCACTTCATGTAACAATATGGCAGAGGTATTAGTAATACTACATCTACATTTTCTGATGAGTAAGTCAAAGGTTGGTGAGTTTAAGCAACTTGCCCAAGATCACAGATCAAGTATTAACAACAAAAGCAACCAGATCATTTCTAAATCCAAAATTAGCCATATCTTTGCAAGTTTGCAGAAGACCAGGAGAGAATACAAGTTGCTTTTATTGATCATTCCGGAATATGAGGCTGCTTCCATCATTAAATCCTTGTTGATTCTCTTGGGTATGTGTTCAAAGGAATCAGTCATTAAACAATAGAGATACATATGCACTTATGTTCATTGCAGCATTGTTCACAATGACTAAGTCATGGAATAAACCTCAGTGCTTGTCAACAGATGAATGAATAAAGAAAATTTTGTTTATATACACAATAGAATATTATTCAATCATAAAGAAGAATGGGGCTGGGGAGGTACTTAGTAAATTGCTTGCCTTGTAAGTGTGAGAACTTGACTTTGATCACCAGCCAGCATGTGAAAGATCTGGGTGTTTGGGGTTGGAGAGATAGCTCAGTGGTTAAGAACACTGACTGCTCTTGCTGAGGACCCAGGTTGATTCCTAGCACCCATGTGACAGCTAACAACCCCCCTGCAACTTCAGTTCCCGGTGATCCAGTGCCTTCTTCTGACCTCTGAACGCATTGAACAACATGGGTGCACTTATACACATGCAGGCAATACACTCATACACAGAAAGTAAAAATAATAAATAACCAAGAAAAATCCGGGTGTGGTGGCATGCATTTGTAATCGCAGTACTGAGGAGGCAGAGACAGGTGAATTCCTGATGCTTGCTGATCAGCCATTCTAGCCTAATTGGAGAGCTCCTGGTCAACAAGAGATCCTGTCTCAGAAAGTTGGATGGCTCCTGAGGAAAAACATCTGAGGTTGGTCTCTGACCTTCACACATGGGCACACATATGTATGCATACGTGCACCCACAAATGCACCACTACCAACACCCACTTGAATAACTTCCATCCACACCCATAACTTTTTTTATATAAAAAGAACAAAATTGTGTCCTTTTCAGGAAAATGGGTG
The DNA here is from genome assembly GCA_035773235.1 of Eospalax fontanierii. NCBI lineage: Eukaryota > Metazoa > Chordata > Mammalia > Rodentia > Spalacidae > Eospalax > Eospalax fontanierii. Next base: position 40,598,593 of record CM069525.1, read on the forward strand.
GACTACCATGTTAAACAAAATAAGCTAGATTCAGAAAGGGAAATAACATATTTTCTCATATATGTGGAATTCACATTCACATATTTACACATACACACATATGTATATGACATGAGAGTAGAAGGGAAACCTTGGGCATGAGGGTGAGAACCAGTGTGTGAGAGAGGGTGAGAATACGAGAGGGCAGTGGGTGATGAATATGAGCAAAGTACAGTTACTTACATGGAAATGTCAGGATGGAACTCATTACACTGTAAAAACGTAGCACGAATGACTTCAAAATGATGTTCTTGATTACAAAAAAATTTCTTTGTTGATTGATGACCAATAGAACCTTAAAGGCTATTTATTCTGTGGCTGTTTGGGAATATGGGGCTTTATGTGAAAGAAGAAAGAGTTATTCTACCAATTGCCTCTTTGATTCATTTTCTCAACTTCTAGACCCATTCCCTACGGCCTGTTAACTTTGACCTCCTTTGGTCTACCCCACTTTGAATGCTAGGACTGATGGCTCATGAAACATAGAAAGGGTCAACAATGCAAAACAGGAAAGGGCCATCTCTGTGGCACCTTCTAGTTTTGTTCCATCCCAAATTTCACTGAAATATTTCTTCAAGCATGTTCAGTGACCTGTTGCCACAAGAATTTGTTGAGTTAGCTCAATGAAAATGGTTTGGACTTACATGGGATTTTAATTTCAGTTGCTGACACTTAACCCAGATAGGTTAGAGCTTTAGTACATGTAGCCAAAAGCTATCAGAAAAATAAAAACCACTTAAGATACTTTCTTCAGAATAAATTGTGAAATAAAAACAAAAAAGTGCCACTTCTGGGTTTCAAGTGTAATAATTCACAGTTAATGCACAGTAACCTATAAACTTTTGGTAAGTGTAGGGCACAACGCAGGATGGACCTTAGCCGGGTCACCTGCTATGAGGAATAGAGGAATGGCTTCTCTGGGTGTGGAGCTCCGCTCTGGCTAGTCGTGAGACCAGCTTCTGCTCAGCATTTGGAAAGAACCTGCACCAAGATGATCTACCTGGGGACAGATTACTATTGGCTGCAGTCAGGACTCCACCCCATAAGGCCATTGGCTAACCAGACCTATAAGACCCCTTGAACTTCCTTGAATAAACGAGCTTGCAGCAGCTTGCCACTGCCTGCTTCTCACTCAGCCCCTGGAGTCTGTGTGTTTTGATTCTGTGCCTACTCTCCCCCACCATGGTGAAGACCCTTCATCCCCCCAGGCTGGCCCAAGCACAGGGACCCCCACCAGGTAGGAGGTCTACTTTTATTTGTTCATGTCTGGAGAAATGAATGTTGTGAGAGTAAATAAGGTACTTAGGCTGGAAGTGCTCATGAGATCTGAGAGTCGATTGTAACTTTGGGCTTCAGACACAGAGTTTTGTCTGAACAATTTGAATTTTGTACCAATAGGCAGCTCTCAACTGACTAGATTGAGAAGTGTATTCCAATCTCGTGGATCATCTCATGGATGAAAAGAGAAGGTAGTCATAACTGGAGGGCCAATGAAGAAGGAAAATCCACAGGAAGCTTCTGCTCAGCTATGAAGGAAACAAGGTTATCAGGAATCCTTGTGCATATGCAGAAGGATTGGTTGATGGTTCTTTGTCTTTATGCTTCTCTGGGAGGCCATACTGTTTGTCTGTGTTCCTGGTTACAGACAGTGGCCTGTGGCTATCAAAAGTAAGTACTTAAGAGATTTGCTAGCAGCATGTCTGGTTACTGGTATCCCTCTGATTTGTACCAAGAGTTAGCCAGCAATATGGGAGTTGAATCTGTCATGTTTTTTCACTCCCTAGTGTTCCTGCATAAAGACTAAAGAGTTAGTGGAATAAGACTCCAGTTTCTACCCTTTTGGCAAGAAAAACTCCAAGGTGTACACCATACTATCTTATAGAGTTCCTTAGCAGACCTAAACTTCATTTATTGGCTACCTTCCTTTCCCCATCTTGCTTCTTTCTCCTCTTTTGATGCTCCCTGGCGTCACTTTCAAAATAAACTGTTGGCACTTGAAACATAAACCTCAGAGCCAGCTTCTGTGGAGCCTAGCCAAGGACAGAGCCATTGTAGCCAAAGAAGCTTTCCACTCAAGTGACAAGAAACTCATGAACATTGCTCTGTCTATTGGGGCCAGTATAAGCATGCATCATTATCTTTTAGTAGCTCAGACAAAGCCAACTAAATGAATACAGGGCCTGTGTTTCAAGTGTGACTGAACAAGTGGAGTCTTAGCTTAGCCTTCAGTAAATCAGCTTTTCTTGGTACGCATCTCTGGTTGCACTTGATCAAGTGAAGATCACAGCTGCCTGGAGCTTAGAGGAAGTTCATAAGACCCCTGCAGTTCAAGGGGTGCTATGAGGCAAGTGAAGATGGCATACCTCAGCCTCTCCTTCTAGTGTGACTTTACATTTCTGGGACATCATGAAGCAGGCATTCAAATGCTTCCCATCCATGGCAGAAGGAAAGAGAAGCAACACTATTTCCCCAAGGAGTATTGGTCACTGAGGATTTTGTTAAGCATCTGAGCTGATAACTTGAGGCAATAGAGAATGAAGAACAACGGGAACAAAAATTGCTTTCACCAAATGGTGTTGTAATGGGAAAAGCAACCTATCTATCAATCACAGAAAATAATGAAGCCACAAAGGTTCATATTCAGAAGACCCACGTAAAAGTGTTGGTAATTTTAGAGAGGTAGAATGTTATACTCAAAAGGAGCTCCTTTATTTTAGGTGAATAGATCACAGAGCGCTGCATTCTTTTTAATTATTGTGATTATTCATAACAATATTCCAAATTTGTATAGTACCTTTCTTCTGAGGAGCTTGAGGCATTTCATATATATTATCTCATTTCTCTTTTATAACACCCCAGGGGGAATATGTATTATTAACTTTCTATTGCCATGGGACTGCAGTTTTGCAAGTTTATTTTCCTGCGAATGAATGGAGCTGTGTCTTTACAGAAGCAGATGTTGGTTGTGAGTCACCTACAACTTGTGCCCAAATGGGAGTTCATTATTATAGCTCAGTGACCTGACTTTTCTTTGGGGAAACCGTTTTGCTTCTTCCTGCCTCAGTTTATAGAATAATGATGGAGCCTAGTTAATGAGCTTAGCTGATATGAAATCAACGCATAACTGCAAAAAGAAAAAGAATCATAGGAAAGCCTCATGCATAGTTAATTATTATATATGGAGTTTGCTAGTTGCAGTCAAATATTTATATAATATTTTCAGTAGAAAAGGGTTATATAATGAACTTTCTTCACTAATCACTTTTAAGGAGAAATCTCCACTTAACAGGAACAGCCTGGTTTTGGTCTCAGCTGAAAGGTAAATTTCTTTGTCCAGTTAGGAAACGCTCCGTCCGTTTTTCATTATTGACTAATACTGTATAAACCCTATTTCTATGGTGCCCATGAAAATTTAGACATGAGTTTTCTTATTAACAAGAAACACAATAAAGTTCAGTTATGACGTCTTCCCTATAAATTATTCTCTTAAGAAGGTTTGCCAGAAATAGTTAAAGAATTATTTTTCCAGGTCATATCTGAGGAGGAGCAGAGGGTTTCCGAAAAGATATGCAGAATTCTGGCAGCCATTGTCCTCTCTGAATGTGAGGATATGGGTACCAAAAATGGGGTGCCTGTGTTGGTTGGGAAGGGGAACCACCCCTGCTCTTTCCAGTGGTCTGTGTGCTTTTCTGGCTTCCATCTATACTGAAGCCTTCAGGATATTAGTAAACAAACACCTCATCAAACATACAAAAAGAGCCTCTCACTCAGGCACTCCAAAACATCTAGGTCAAGAGAAGCCTTTTAATCCTGAAATGTTGTCAGGCTGTGTGGTCTGAATTCAGGGCCACCATTTTAAGAATTTAATTGTTGTATTTCCACGCTGCATAAAGTTCCTTGGAATTTACATATCCCTCTTGTATTGGAAAGGCATGACAGGACAACGGAAATGACCGCCCTGTGAAATACATCAGAGTAAGTTCTGCTCTTCTGGAAAAGGAAAGCTCCCAGTGTTGCCTGTGTAAACAGGGTTTGGTCCTTTTGTTGATGTCAGCTCAACCAGGATTTCTCTTGTCTGGTTAACAGAGGTGTCGCACTTCCAGTCTCATGCCAGGGCTCATCCTGTTCTTGGGAAGACAATTCTCCAATGGTCATCCTAGACTTCTTGCTAGACTTTAAACAGATAACTTTATAACCGTTTTTTTCAGCTCCCTCACAGTCTTCTAATAAAGATGATTAAGTGAATCTGGCTTGTTTTAGATCTTTTGATTCAACAAGCCTGTCTGCCCTTTATAAATCTATTTCTGTAATCGAATCCATCTGGCCATTCCTTGTAGCCTCCGAACTTCTAACAGCTACCAAAACTGTAAATAAAGGGCCTTTGGATACTTAAACAACCCTCTTCTGCTGTCAGGAAACATGTGCTTTATACAAATTATGAAAATGGAGCATAAGGAAAAATGGGTGAGGTGAAAAAGTAAGAATAGATATATCAATGTTTGGAACATAGTAGGTATGCTTTAAGTGACTGCCGGAAAAATTGAAAGTACAACCTGCCACATGGACCAGGCCTTTAACCTCCTGGTGCCAGGAGGAAGGGTTATGATGTACCCAGAATGATGGTAAATAGGTCAGAAGGGATAGTGACAACTTATAGACTGGTATGCTTTGGCAATTAGCTTTTACATGCAGTAACATGCTTCACCATACTGTTTATTTAGTTTTCACTGTTTCCTGACAATACTAAGAGCTGCCTGGGTGCACATTGTATATAAGGCTCGGCACCCAACTTCAGTGAGATCATAGGTAAGATATAAGGCAAAGGCGCTGAATACATGAAAGCCATACAATACTATTTAATGGAATGGATAAATAGTGACAACTAAATTTCTATCATTTCATTGGTTATAAATAATTTTGAATGATATAAAAAAAGGACGGGATAGGGGCTAGGAAGATGGCTCAGTCAATAAAGTGCTTGCTGCATAAGCATGAAGACCTGACTTCGATTCTCAGTACCCACATAAAAAAGGGTGGTGTGTGCCTGTAACGCTGGCATGGGATGTAGGGGAATAGAAACAGGCATATCATTGGAGCTCACTGCCCAGCTAGTCTAGTAGAATCAGTAAGCACCAGGTTCAATGAGAAATGCTGTCTCAAAAAATAAGGGGGGTAGAGGCTAAGAAAAACTTCTTATATTGACCTCTGGCCTCTACCTACACATACACACATGTGCACATGTACTTACGTGAATGCACACATGCAGACATACATGAACATATACACACATACACCAGACACCAAGAAAAGAAAATAGAGAATATAGCAAGTCAGTTGAAACCTGTAAGTATTTTTATCTGTTTACAGGCCTACAGATTATGGTAGAGGCAAACAATGCTATGTAAGCTGGGGAATCTGGTACAGCTTACAGGTTTAAGGAATGCTTCTTGGAGGAAATAATAGCCTATACTGGATCTGAAAGTATGCACTGCATTGTCTAGGCTTTCAGAGGAGATCAGGGAAGTATACATAGGAACTGTAACATGAACAAACACACTAAGACCTGTGCGTAGAGAAATTCTGGTGTATTCATTCATTGTTGAATAGAACTTTACAGACTGGGTAAGTTATAAAGAAAGTTTGTTTGGGCACATAGTTTTGAAGGCCTGTGGTCAAAGCCCACATCTAGTCATGGGCTATTTTCTGGCAGAGTCTTGAGGTGGTGTAGGACATCATATGGTAAGGGACAGCATGTGTGTGTGTGTGTGTGTGTGTGTGCTGTGATCTCTGTCTTTCTTCTTCCAAAGTCTCCAGTATTCAACCATGGTGGCTACATTATCTAACCAGAAGGATTTATAATTACCTAATAGAGAAGTCTGAGTTCAACAGTTGGGAGCAGTTATGTCTCCAAAGCACTACCTCAAAACATTATAATTTAAGTTTATACCTTCTTAATACTTCACAATAGGGATTAAACTCCATGGATTTCAGAGGGGACAGACCATATTCCAATCATACCCAGTAGAGGTGAGGTTGGGGACTGCTTGTGGAGGTCCCTTTATTCATTCATTCATTTGCTTATTCACTTGTTTACAAATACTGAGAAATGTGGCAAGTGCCTTGGGGATTTTGGTTGCAGCGGTCAGGAAGATCAACTGGTCTGGTTGTCAGTGAACAGTGAATTCTAAGGGGGAAGGAACAAGGTCTTCATTCAACTGAGTAGGTATAGGGAGTTTCAGAAGAGTCTTAAGCAATGAAGGGACATGGCCATATTTGTATGTTTGAAAAGTCACTGTGGGTAGCTAGAAATGCGATTCCAGTTTCTTTGTGACTGTGATCATAGCTAATGACAATAACACTACTAGAATAATTTTTCATGAATGGTTTATTTGAAAACAAGGGAATATAAGAAAGATTTTAATGCTAAAACATTGAAGTATGGCAGTTTGTCATTTACCTCAAGAATTATTCGATAATGTCTTTTCTTTTTCTATAAAAAATGGCCAAAATGTTTTGAATGTTTCAATTGTTGTCTTATCCAAAGCGAAAAGGTTTAAAAGTTTAACAGATGACCTTTTGGAGCTTCTCATGGTTTTATTGCTTTATGATTTATGAAGGGAAAATAGCTACAGTATAAACTGTGTACTTAAGACTGGGAGAAGGGATGCAACCAAAGTTCTTTAAGCTTTGTCATGGTAACTTTCTACTTTTTTTTCTTTCTCTTTCTTTTATTCTCCCTCTCTTTCTCTCTCTTTCCTCTCTCCTCTTTCATTTTTACAGAGGAACTATGTATAGAAAATTTATCGTAGAGTAGCTGGCACCTGGGCACCCTGTTGATTTCTTCCCTCTTCTTTTCTCTCCCCTTCTTTCTCTCCCTTTGATGACATTGTTTTCATTCTCTCTAGACGGAGTGGAGTCCTTTTATTATTGTGAATGTTTTAGATGAATTTGGATATAAGGGATGACTGCTAAATTAACTTGATTTTTATTTAATACGGATGACTGTGTCTTGGTTCTCAATTACTTAATCCTGTCTTCCTGACAGGAGAATTACATCCTCTTGCCTGTGGCCAGGCAAACTTGCCATAGCTCCCTGAGGAGGACTATATTTCTTCATTCTATTGTCAGTGTTGAATATGCAACTTTCTCTGGACAATAAAATAAGGGCAGAAATAGACAAGTGCACTTGTCTATTTCTTACACTTGGTACTCTGTTCCAGAGAGGAAGGGGGTGCTTTTTCTTCTTGGCACCTAGAATGAAAACAGAGGAGTGCAGTAAACCCACAGAAGACATAAAGTCCTGAGAAAGACTATTATTGTAAGTTACTGAGATTTGAAGTTACAACTGCAATGCAGTGGAGCAAAAGGTGTTAAATCCTTAATCAAAAGGTGTTAAATTCAATTACATTGAAAGATAGGGATAATGAATAATATTTTTGCAGATTTTCAAGGCTTGCATTAAACAGTGTTTATTACAATGAAAAAGTCAAGTTTCTTATAATACCATATATAGGGATTTCTTTGGTATTCATTTGTTGAGTCCTAAACTGTTGTCATTATTGGTATAAAAATTCCTGTCCTACTAAAAGATTTGACAATGTTAAGTAATGACGTGCTTTAACATAAATGAGTACTAAATGCTGTTGTAATATGAGTTAGTGGGCCAAACCACAAATATTTAGAAGCTAAAAAAGATTACAGAGCAGGCTCTTCAAATAGTCCAAGATGATGGTATTGGACCATGCTATTGGACTCACTTGATTTAATGACGGTTTGAAAATGGAATGTCCTCTACAGGTTCAAGTACTGAATGTTTGGTCCCCAGCTAGTGGTGCTATTTTGAAATTTCTGGAACCTTTGTCAAGGGGGATGGAACCTTCTGAAACCTTTAGCCAAAATAATCCTTCCTCTTTTAAAATTGTTTACGGTCGGGTATTTTGCCACAACAAAGCAAAAATAAGTAACACAGTGATCTGGTTCCTAAATAGTTTGATTTGTGAATGTGCCTAGCCTTTGGAAGCTAAAGATGTTTGACTAAAGTCCCTATTCTTGTAATGTGACACAATTAGGAACAGGAATTAGGGCTCTTGGTTTGCTTCTTCCTGTGCTTGGTTCCTGAAAGATCCACTTCCTCACTGTGGTCAGTCTCGCCTGCTTTCCCTGTTCCCCTGCCTTATGATATTTAAGACCCATTTGGCATCTTTTTGCTACCTTATGTGTTAGTTGTGTTGAATATGTATTATAGATACTTTGTGGGGCAAATGCAGATAAAATTAAAGACCGTCATATTTTTTCTTCTGAAATGTTGTAAATGAATAGTATACTATCTCAATGGATAATATGATTGCCAAGGGTTTTTTTTTTTTACAATAAAATGTTTTATTTTATGTGAATATATTATGCTAATTATCTGTCTCAGTCAAAGTACTCAATGGAGTATGGTTTTTTAAATCTTGAATCACTGTGTATTTCATATGGAATATCTCAATCGATGTCAATCATCTTTATACCCTCTTCCCCACAGACAACTCCCATAGCCCCCCAGCTGGAATCCCTATATTACTTCATCTGCATTAAGGTCTATTGTGTCAACTTAGTGTCCCCAAATGTTCCTCAGTGAAGATTCATCCACTGAGGTCTAGTCCACCTATCCAGAGTCCCTTGATTTAGGATTAGCTCCTTCTTACCCAACGGTAATTAGTTGCCAATATTTCTTCAGCAAAGATTGGGGTCTGCTACCCATTTCTCCAGTTCCATGTTGTGTTTTTGTCTGCTTGAGTTTGCATGGGTTTTAAGCATGCTGAAATCATTGCTGTAGGTTCATATTAGTAGGGTCCCAGGACCTTGTAAGATTCTACTTCCATATGGTCACGCACCTCTTCACTGGCTCCTACAATCTTTCTGCTCCCTCTTCCAAACTGGCCCTTGAGTCTTGGGTGAGTGAAAGTTTAACATAAGAGTCTGTTCAGGAACCTAATCTCCATTCTTTGACCATTTGTAACCTTTTGTGTTATTGGTACTTTGTTGCATGACCGAGCTTCATTAATGAGCATTGAGAGATGCATTAGTGTCCTTTTTACCCCTGTTCCATGTTTCATGAGGAAGCTTCTTTGATGACTGGTGACTAGGATACTTGATTGTAAATAGAAGGATACATATTTTGCACTTAGTAAGAAATTGAATTAGCCTAGGGATGTGATGGCCTTGGGGATCTCTCTAAGATCTATGACCTCTTCAGCCATGTGTATTTGACTATGATTACAGTACTATACATGAGTTTCCTCCCATTGTGTGAGTTCTAAGACCGATTGATTTACCCCAAGATAAAAGTGCCACTACTGCACCAGTTTTGAGTGCTGTGCTGGTCATTGATGTGGTTATTTGGTCATGAAGCTGGTGTTGGGCCATCGATTGATGTTCTCTCTTGCCTGCTTGCATAGCACTCTCCAGAGCTATGAGAGCTAGCCTTCAGGGGAAGAGGCTTGCAGGTCAGTTCCTGCTCTATTGCTCAAAATCCAGTCTCTGAAGTATGTCCTGTTTTCAGCAGTAGAGTCTTAGATTCAGGTTCTGGGAGGCAATCAAGGGCTGAGGCAATAGCCTGTGTAATTTTGGTAGTCTCTTGAACCACCCTGGCCACCAACTCAAAGGAAGTTTTCTGCTGTTTGGCACTATTTCTTGTTATGTAGCTGTTGCATAAATCCACTCTCCATGCCTTAGCGGGTGGGATCTGGTTAATCCAGCTGGATAAACAGAAAAGTGATCTTCCATTTAGAATGATTTATTTATTTACAAAGTTATAAAGTCTCTGGGGATGCGCACGCCCCGCTCGCCCGCGAAAGTTTGCTGCTGCCGAGTGGCCCAATAAGGTTTGCAACCTCTGCGCGGGCGCAGGTCTCTCAGTTCATTTCACTAAGGAGAGTCTTTGGTGGGCAGGGGCGTGGCGCGCTGCCTCCTGGGTTCCTGAGCCTGGGACCCAGGTGTTTCTCTTCCCACGTGGATCTTAGCAACCTGCGCTTATCTCCCCAGCTTGCACCACGATGATTCCGCCTACTCCCGACTCCCTCCTCCCTTATTGGTCACAGGTTGGGACTTGCCATAGAATGAACCAATAAGAAACAAAAACTGCAGAGAGACAGTTTCTATGGCTCTACAGTAGCCTTGAGCTATGCATGTGGACTCATGTAGAAATATTGTATGTGGAATTTGTCATTAGGTTGTTAGACTAACATGATGCCCTCTGGTGTTTTACACTAATAGGCATAATTTTCTCTTTTCTCTCTCTCTCCCTGTGTAACCTTCCCTCCATGCCTTCCTCATTTAAAGTATCCACATTTCTCCCTTACTAATACCATTCTCCTGTGGCCCCACTTCTCTTGAGCTCCTTCTTTCCCTTTATCCCCATAGCTCCTTGTTTAACCCTCCCCCCTCCCATTTAAATACCCCCCCTTTTATCTATTTCTCCCTTAGTAACATCTGTCTCCTACTATTCTCCATCCTGTGGGAGAATTCATTACTAGAGGGAGAAGATAAGTTGTAAGGCAAGAGACCCTATCCTAATCTTCACCCTAATCCAATGTCTCAGGGATGTATGGTGGGCCACTAACCTAATAATGTACTCACTATCTTAAGTTACAAGAGATAGAAGCTGAATTCAAGTGAGCATTTTATTAATGTATGCTACATATATTACATATATATATATATCGATAATACACAGCAACGTGCTCTATAGTGAGGTTTTGATCAACAATAGACTGCTTATATCATGGCAGTCCCATAAGATTACATCACCTAGGGATGTAGAGATCTCACTTTATGTAAGTACATTCTACAGTGTTTGAGAAATGAGGAAGTTGCCTAACAGTGCATTCTCAGAACATGTCATTGGTGTTCAGGGACACATGCGCATATGTGTATACATAGACACAGAGAGAGAATATATAAAGGAACTGCTTGCTATTTACCTATTGCTGGAAGAAAAACTTTCAAATGGTGAAAAACTGTGGATTAAATGAAACAGATACATTAGCAGAAAAGTTTATTTCCCCTTCATATGGAAACACTAGATAAGAGTTTATTTGCTCAACAGCCAAAGCTTAGAGTTTATATATCAGCTTAATAAAAGGAGGGGCTCAGTGCTTTTATGCCATAGTATGGAAGGCTCTATGAGGCTTTTTCATTGCTGTTGCTAATGGACAGTCTCTTCCAACTAGAATGTCTCCTCCCCACAAGAAGTATCTTTGACAGCTGAATTCACACCTCTTGGTGCTAAAGGGTCAGTAATCTTCCCAAACAGGAAACTCCCTCCAGAGGGGGTTAATGACAGCTGCATTTTCATGAGGCTCTGCTTGAGTTTGGATAAGGTTTCTTTCTGCAGCTGCTGTTTGTTCAGATGTTTTCAGTTTAAAATAATCTTCATGCCACTGGTAGATTATTGGTTATTATCTGTCTGGCATCTATTTAAAATCATTAATGAGTTTAGAGGTAGAACAGCTTAAAGGGAAAGGGACTAAAAATCGGTTACCTTGGTATATCCCATTGTCTTTTTCCCCCTTTTTCTGACAGGTTCCTTCCATGTGAGAAGTTTAATGGCTGACTGCTGCTGCTGCCCAAACTGGTATGCTACTAGCTAGAGAGCTCAAGTAGAGAGAGAGTTTATAGTAGCAAAGTAGCAGAGAGGATGCCAACTAACCCAGTTCATGACATGTGCCTCTCCTTGATTAAACTATGGCCAAGTGGAAATGGTTCTGTGGTCCAGTCTTAGGCACAGGCCTTTTTGAGGGCATGTGACCACATGTAATGGCTTTTCCATAGAGTTCTGCTTGAAGCAGAGGGGTAGGAGGCACTCCAGGGAGGGGAAGACTCCCTCAACTTCTCTTCTGCAGACCTCTTTTGCCCTCTTACCTCTACCTCCATTGGAATGAAGCTGTGCTACAAAAACTGGATGCTATAGGGGGAAATGGTATAAAATCAGGAAGATGGAATGACATCTGAGATTATGTTCAATCATTTGTTTCTCCTATCTTAGGATTTTCTGGTGGAAGTCCCAATCTTCTCTCCCTTGAGTTTTGTTTTGAGTTTTTGACTTGTTGCTGAGACAAACAAGAAGCTATTTCACCTTTCTATCTGATAATTACACACTTTTAAATGAATACAACGATAACTTCACAGGGGCATATGATTTCTAATTAATTAAGGTCTGCAAAACCCTTTGTGGTTTTTTTTTTAAATCAAAAGCAGTTTAGAAGTGGTGTGGGCAAAGCTCATGACAATAAACTTCAGCTCTTTTAATTGTAGTGAAATTGGTATCAAGTATCATTTGAAATACGTGGACTGGAACTTGAAAATCTTTTACGTATACAGGGATATATTATAGCATGGTTTGCTTTGTATCACAGCCTCTGAATAGTTGTGAGGTTCTCTTTGACAGATGGTCAACTGAGGCGGGCTATCTAATTTAACTGAAAATTAACATTGGCAGCTGTTCCTGCTAAAAAGATAATCTGTCTCTCAAATTGAGTAGAGCAATGCTGACCTCTTTCCAACTCTTTTTTACATAATTGTTGGTAAATGACAGTTTTCCTCCTGCAAACACTAAACTCATAGATCTGTCCTTAGTTCTAGGTCATATCAAATGCCCACTTATAGTAAAAATTGCAGATAATAGCTCTTCGTCTCTCTTTAACCCTGTTTTCACTATAGTACTTGATTGAGAGCAACACTGGCCTCTTATTTGGACTTTTAAAAATAGTACTGGGAATGGAACTATGGTCTTGTCTATGCCAGGCAAGAGCTTTACCACTGAGCTACACCCTCCGCATGTTTTCTTTTTCTGTATCTTGAGACATAGTCTTGCTATTTAGACCAGGCTTGTCTTAAACTCACCATACTCCTGCCTCAATCTCCCAAGTAACTGGGCATTCGAGAGTGTGCCACCACACCTGGCTTATTTAGTCTTAATGCCATCTACAATTCTTCCAAAAAATCTTTACTCATTATGTAAAAGTTCTATTCACTCCTATATTATGTTTAGAATATTAAATATCTCCTACATCTTGGTCCCCAGCTGATGATGCCATTTTGGAATGTTCTGGAAGCTTTAAGAGATAGAGACTTGCTGGAGGAAGAAGGTCACTGGGATATATCTTTGGGGGTTATAACTGGTCTCCCACAACTTTTTCTCTGCTTCTTGTCTGCCATAAGGCAAACAGCCTCTTTCTACATGTTCTACTCACCATTGATGTTCTGACTTATCATGGTCCCAGAATCAATGGAATCAAGGATTGTGGACTGAACCCTTTGAAACTGTGACCCAAAAGAAATTCTTCCTCCTTTATATTATTCCCTCAGGTATTTTTGTCACAGGTATACAAAAGTAACTAACATACTCCTGTTGTGAGGGCATTAATTGCCTTATGTACTTGCATCTTGGGAATTGTCTCTTAGATGGGTTCCTTGAAACCAGAGTATGAGTGGAAGTTTACTGGAAGATGGGAAGGAGGAAAGCAAACAGCATTAGGGAGACTAAGAGGCTGTGCTGTCATGTACAGGAATGTTCCATGTCCATGAGGGATGTGTTCCAAGACCCTGGTAGATGCCTGAAATGGCAGATAGTACCTAACCCTATAACATAAGGCCTTTTTTATTTTATGTGTTTATCATGTACTGTGTTCATAACATTTTTTCAGTCTGAGGCACATTAGCAAAAGTAGCAAATCTTTTATGTTTAAGACAAAAAGAAGAACTTTATTATTTCATAGAAGATTCACTGTCATTGTAGACCTAATCAGCCTGGGCATTTGTTTTTCTTTTCTTAAGTAGAGAACTTCCACCTTTTCACTTAAAGAAAATAATATAAATCTTCTTTTTTGAGTATCAAAATTGTCACCATTATCAATGTTGCATTTTGGCGCCATTGTTAAGTAAATTAAAGTTTATGAAAACAACCACTGTAATACCTTAATAATTAATTTGATATCCAGGATGACTACTACATATTAGGCAGATAGTACATACAGTATGGATACACTGGACAACGTGATGATATGTATCCCAGGCATGACAGAGTAGACAGTATGGAATTTCATCATGCTATTCAGAAAGGTACATAATTCGAAACTTGTGAAAGGCCCACTTTAGAACTTTCTATTTTATCTTTTGGGACTGAGACTGACCATGGGCAAATGAAACCATGCAAAACAAAATAGTGGATAAAAGTGGGCCAATATAGTTGTAACAATGGCCACAGATGATATTATGTTAAGTTACAGAGTTGGAGTGACCTTTCAAAGAGATCTCAAATTAAGATAAATAAAACAAATTAAGGAAAGTTGGATTTCTGCATTGAGTAGTGATTGCATTAAGACTATCCTTAAGAAGTGTAGCCTTGCGTGAGATAGCTCTCTTAGGCAGAGAACATGGCATAGAGGACAAGTGCCTTGTCCTAAAGGAGAGTCCCAGGTGGCACACTGTAGGCTACTACCATACGAGAAAATTCAAAGATACCAAGCACCCCCACACTACTCATACACAGAGAAAACTCGGGAATAGGTCTAGAGTTTGGGATTCGATATTTATCTATGTATATATTTAAGCATTATTTGAATAGCATATGGGTATAATCTCTTAAGAAAATGTCACAAGTAAAATTCCCTAGACTACCTTCATTATGTCTACTCATCTCTGGGGCTCCAGAAAGGCCAGGAGTGGGGTGAACCAAATGAAATATTAGCTTAAGGTGCTAAAACCTCAAGAACTAAGACATTTAACATTTAATGTAATATTTAAAAAAATGAAAATTAGTACAAAGAAAATCCTCAGTGAAGGAAATATCACGCTCAGAGTCACTGTCACTAATTTTCCCATTTGTCTCAGATTCTAATGTGGCTCAGTACAACACCTCTTTGTTATTTAATCTTTTTCTTTACATTTAAAAATATTTCATTGAATTTTTGAGATTTTTATTCAATATAATTTGCTGGTATTTAGAATCCTCTCCCATATCCACATCTCCTTTATTGCCCCCTGCCCAATTTAAATGTATAATATATATAATAAGACCTATAGAGTTGAATTTCTGTCCTCAAATGTACGTCAATGTGGGTTCATCCACTGGAGCCTGGATAAACTACCAAGAGTCCCATCCTTGAAAAAGACTGTCTGTCCCCTTCCCAATTGGTTGTCAAAAGTTCCTTTGGTTGGATTGAGATTTGATTTCTTACTCACTTTTCTTTGTTCTGTACATCCACTGTTTTAACTGTTATATGTTGTGTGGAGTTTCTTTTCTGGTTCCATCTACTTTCTGTTCTGTGTGCCTTTTGTATCTTGATAGGTATCTCTTTCCCTAGATTTGGGAAATTTTCTCCTATGATTTTATTAAAAATATTTTTTGTGCTTTTGATCTGGGTTTCTTCTTCTGTGCCTATGCTTCATAGGTTTGGTCTTTTAATAGTGTCCCGGAGGTCTTACATATTCCATTCCTGGGTTATTAAAGATTTGACATTTTCTTTGAGTGATGCATTCTCCAAGCTTGTCTTCAAGATCGCATATTCTCTGTTCCCTTTCCTCCATTTTCTTTTTGTTTCTTTCCTCTAAGCTTTTTGTTTGAGTTGCTGAAGCTTTCATTTCAAGTTTTATTTCAGATCAACTCTTCTTCAGAGCTTCTATTTCTTTATTGAAATAGAATTTAGTTTTTTGAATTGTTTTAATCATTTCATTCAACTGTGTTGTCACTCATTTTTTTTATTCATATCCTCTGAGTTCCTTGACTATTTTTAATTGCTGTTTTGAAATCATTGTCTTGTCCATCAGTTAGGTTGTCATTCTTAGGTAACATTAAGATGGAGTTGATTTCTGTAGTAGATGTACCTTGGTTATTCATGTTGTTTGTGTTTTTTTGATGAAACCTAGGTATCTGGACTTGTGTGGTGGTGTTTATTGGTATAGGTAAGTAATCTCATCCTTGTTGAAAGCTTGTTTTCTTTGTTTGTTATTTTAAAACTTGTCAGATTATAGCCCAGCATGCCATCACACTCAGTTTATTATGGATTTTTATTTTTTAAGAAAACAGCACATTAAAACAGTCATGGTAACTGAATATTTTGTGTCTCACTTAAATTTTGTAGCTGATATGAATGCCTCATTTATCCTACTGTAGCCCAGCCTGGAGATGTAGGTGCCATTTTATATTCTACTAATATATTGCCAGGTGATTAAAAACTCTTCATGTAGATGTACCTGACATCATTAGCAATTCCATTGACCTCATGTGTAAGCCAGATTATCAGTCTTCCCACATTTGTGTCCCACCTCCTCCCAGAGCAAATCTTCATCTTCTCTCACTAAAAGTTTTACAACAGCCTCCTAATCGTTCTGATACATTCTACTCTTGTTGCTTTTGGGCTTGGCCTCCATGCTCTGGAGTGGTATTTTTAAAGAATAAATCAAATGCTCTCAGTTCTTCTTTTACCCAATGTCTTTCCATTTCTCTTGGAATAAAAGTTTCCAATATGGCTCCTCACAAGACTATACCATGTGGGCCCTCTCTGTACATTTCTCTGTCTTCACTGGGATGTCTCTTTCCAGGCATCACTGAACTCATACCACATTCATTTCTAACCTTCTTCTCACCCTGCCCGGGCCTCATTTCTAGTAGTTCCCTCCGAACAGCTGGTTCTCTGGTCTCAGCCCCAAATGTTCTGTCCTTTTATCATTCAGGCATATACATTCTGACTTAAATAGTTCCCAGTCCCATTTTCACATGTCATAGTTTGAGTTTGTCCATTCATCAATTACTGTTGGACACTCTTTTGAGTCTCCTTGTTTATATTGTGCTTCTGTTCATAAGGATACAAACCCAAAGAATACAGGACACTAGCAGAATCTTGTAGTCTTGCTTCCTGCCGTTTCTCCAGCACCTAGAACTTGGCCTGACAAAGCTGAGCTTTAATAAATGTTTCCTGAAAACCTTAATGTAGCCATGTTAACTATATTGACTTATTTTTCTATTTTCTTTTTAATAGGCTTTATAGCTGTTTCAGATTCACAGAAAACCTTTGAACAGAGAATTACCATAGACTCAGTGTCCCTTCACATGCACAGCCTTCCCTGTTATCAACATCCCACACTAGAATTGCACATTTGTTACAACTAATGAATCTGTATGGACACACCATCACCTAGAATCAGAGTCTGTAGTCTACATTAGGCTTCATTCTTGGTGCGATACATTCTATGGCTTCAGATAAATACTTAATGATATGTATCTGTCATTATAGTGTTACACAGAGTAATTTCATTGCCATAAAATTCTTCTGATTTGTTTATTTCTCTTTCCTTCTCTGCCTCCTAATTCCTGGCAACCACCAATTTTTTTAAATACTGTCTCTATAGTTTTGCCTTTTCAAGAATGGTATATGTCTGGAATCATACAATATGTACCTTTGTCAGATTGGCTTAATTTACTTGCTAAAGTGCCTGAAGTATTTTCCATGTCTTTTCATGGCTTAATAGCTCATTTGTTTTTAGCATTGAACAATATTGCATCAATTGGATGTTCCAGTTTATTCATTCCGTTACTGAAGCACCTCTTGGTTGCTTCCAAGTTTTGAAATTATAAATAAAACTGCTATAAACATCTGCATACAGGTTTTGTGTGGACATAAGTTTTTCAACTCTTTTGGGAAAGTAACAAAGAGTGCAATTGCTTGATAATGTTATAGGAGGATGTTTAGTTTTGTAATAAATTGCCAAAGTGATTGTACAGTTTTGCAGTCCTGCCAGCTATGAATGAGAGTTCCTGTTGTTCTGCATCCTGTCCAGAATTTGGTGTTGCCAGTATGTTGAATTTCAGTCACTCTGATAGGTGAGTCGTGGTATCTCACTGTTTTAATTAACAATTCCCAGGTGAAATATGAGTTTGAACATTTTTTTCATATGTTCATGTCGTCTGTGTATCTTCTTTGGTCAGGTGTCTGTTGATGTTTATCCCCATTTTTAAATCAAGCTATTCATTTCCTTACGATTGGGTTTTAAGAATTCTTTGTATATTCTGGATGAGTCCTTCATCACATATGGCCTTTTGCAAGTATTTTCTCCCCATAGTAGCTATGCTTTGATTATCTTGCATGCCTTTTGCAGACCCCAAACTTTTAATTTTAATTAATTCCAGTTAGTGCTGGTTATCATACTCACTTACTCAAGGGCATCTGGAGTTGTATTATATTTAGGTCTATGATCCCCTTTGAATTCACTTTTATGAATCTTCCCTTTGAGCTTTTCCACTTAGTAGTACTGATTTAAAATTTGTTTATTTATTTATTGTTATAAAGCAGTATTAAAAGCAAAAGTTTTCTATATATATATATCCACAGGGGCACGAAGGAAAGAAATCTCAAAACTTCATTATTGGAGGCTGCAGAGATGACTCAGCGCTTAAGAGCACTTGGAGAGAACCTGTGTTTAGTTCCCAGCATCTACATGGGTGTGTGAGTGTTTTGCATGTAAATGGACCCATATTGTGCAATGCCTTCAGAGGCCAGACGAGAATGTCACATCCCCTGGAACTGGACTTATGGATGGTTGTTAGCTGCCAAGTGGATACTGTTTTATAGAATTCTATCATATGAATACACCTCTTTTTACTGATATGGACTATTCAGTAGTGAACATTTGAGCTTGTCCCTCTGTATTTTGATATTCTAAGCACTGCTGTGTCCTTGTCTACATCTTACTGATATGTACGGGTGCCTAGCTAAGGGAAATGTCTGAAAGTGGAACTGCTGCTTCACAGCATAATTTCAGATTGGCTTTCAAGTCTAGTTGATCCTGGCAGAGTGAGTGCTGTCTGAAGTGACTGAGCCAACTTGCTCCCACAAGCAGAGAATGGGAATATCTGTTTCTTCCCAACCCAACCAACATTCGATATTGTTTAACTTCAACTTTGCCAATCTTGTGGTTGAGAAAATGGTCACATAAAAATTACTTTCCTTGATTATTGGTAAGGATGAACATATTTTCACATGGTTATTGATTTTTTAATATTTCATTTTCAGCAGAATGAGTGTTTTTTAAAACCCTTTTCTCATTTCTTTTTCTGTTGGGTTGTTTGTCTTTCTCTGGTTCATTTTGGCTTCTTTACACTAGATATTAATATTTGACAGACATATTTATTGAAAATACTTTCTTCCAGTCTCTTGGTCTTTCAAAATTGTTTATGATATTTTTTTTGCCATACAGAAGTTTCTAATGGTGCTGTAGTCACATCCATCAAAATTTTTCCCCTTGTTTCTTATTTTTGTGTGTTGTTTAAGAAGGAATTTTCTGCCTATAGACTATACAGTTTTCCCTCTATATTTGCTTATAATAAATTTTGTGTGTTTTTGTCTGCGTGTGTGCATATGCACATGCATGGTGGCGCATGTGTGTGTTCATATATGTGGAGAACAGAGGTACCATCCAACTTTTATTTTTGGAGATAGGGTCTTTCGCTAGTTTGGAAATCACACAATAGGCTGGGCTGGTTGGCCAGCCACTCCCAGGAATCCATGCATCTCTGCTTGCTTAGAGCTGGTATTGCAGACATACACCACCATGCCTGGGGTCTAAGGATTGAATTCATGTCCTCATGCTTGTAAGGTAAGCAAGTTGTCTTCTCAGTCCTTGCTTATAATAATTTAAAATATTTGTTTTGTTATGTAGAGGTCTTTTATTGACTGGAGTTTATATTTCTGTATGATATGAGGACTCTACTTTTATTTTACTTCTAGGTCAATGAGTTTCTAGTTATTTGTCTATGCTATACATATTAACTTCTTTCTCCACTGAGCTCATCTTTGTGGACTCTCTTGCTGGGCATTATGGGGTGGGTACTGATTTATAGAGTCTAAGCCACCTATTTGTTAGTCCTTTTTGAAAATTGTAAACACTTAGATGCTTAGTAGTAATGAGTCAGAAAGAGGAATCCTAGGTCATTGAATAGATAGGTTGATAACCCCATCCTTTGTATCAGTGCAAACTACTGAAGGCCAGATGCATTTCCCTGAATCTAGATTAGAGAAAATAGTCTTCAAATTTCCTTTAGAAAGGGGATGTAGTACATTGTATTTTCAGTCAGACAGGACTAAGTTTGATTTCTAGGATTAGGTATCTCAGCTGTTTCATTTGTGTGACTCTGGGCAAGTCTCTTGATCTCTTTACATGCGATTTTATTATCTGTAATAAGGCATAGTAATTCTTATTTTGTGAGCTAGTTATGAAGACCTGAGATAATGTTTATAAAGTACTTGTCATTTGTGTGAAGCCCATTCATGTTAACCATTATTATTTGTTATGATAATACCTTTTTTTTCGGAGATGTAAGTTTTGAAGAATGGGCATGGAGAGGAAGAGAAAGATTAAGAATTGAGAAATGGCAACCATTTTTAAAGGATTAAGGTGGGAGGGAGATGAGGTTTTTGGCATCCAAGAGCTGAGGTGTTGGAGCTGAAATAGAAATTATCAAGCCCCTATGCTATACCAACAGAAAAGCACCTGAGGCTCTAGGCTGTTGCTTGTTAAAGAAACTGTGAGTCATGAACTTGGCAAAGAGGGTGGGAACCTAGAGAAGGGATGTATGAACAGAAGATCCATTGTCTGAAAGCAAATATACTGGGGATATTTTCAGGTGGTGTTATCAAGTTACCACATAGGAATGACTTAATGTAACTAATAGAAAGCCGGCTGGGATCAAAGCTGGGAACAGCCAAAAGAAGCTCAAAGGGATGCAAGTCATTACACAACTGGGGAGTCATTGTGTGCTGCTGTAAGCCTTATTGGCTGGTACTAGGAAGCTCTGCACTGTTCTCCAGGTTGAAACCTAGTAGTTCTAGCTTTGTTGGTTCAGGCCAAAGTTCAGATGTTCACATATAGCACATGAAAGCAAATAGGAAGGAATAGGCTCTGGGGGATATGGTAACAAAGCAAGCCTTGGTCATCTGTGACGTCAGAGTTGTGTAGATCCATTGTACTCTAAGGGGAGTTGGTGAAGCAGCAGCTTGAATCTCATTTGGGAGCTTAGGAGAATTACAGACTCTTGGGTTCCATTCTAGACTCACTGGGTCAGGAGCTGCATTTTGTAATATTTCCCAGGTGATTTGAATACCTTCTAAAATTTGAGAAATGCTTGTTTTAGTCCAATAATAAAATAAGATTAAATAAAAAGAGAAATCACTTAGAAGACATATATTATGCTTCTCAAAAGAAAACACGTAAAATTATACCTTCTAAAACATTTTTTTTACCCTGGGACTTGAAAGAATAACATTCTAGAACTATTGTATCTGTTACTTGGTCAGGTCATAATCTTTTGGTTTAGGATTTTGATGATGCTGATGGTGCTGATGAAATAAGGTCTCAGTAGCTCAGGATGGTATGGCTTTCACTGTGTAGCTCAGCCTTGCCTTGAAGTCACAGTAATCCTCTTCTTTCAGCTTCCTGAGTGCTGGGAGTATAGGCATGAGCCACCATGCCTGTCTGGTTTGGCATTATTTTTAATAATCAAACTATTCTCTTACTTTAGATAAGCCAGAAATCCTACTTCAATTTTTCCATAGGGCAAAAGGCTTATCAATATTAACAAGTACTATCTTTAATTCTTTTGTTTGTCTCCAATGAGAATCAAACTTAATTATCAAGCTGCTGAGTATGGAAAAAGAATTTTTTATTAGATATTAACTGAGATAATTAAATCTACTCATTTGAAACATTTTGCTCAGTTGGGATCACCTCAAACACTGTGTCTTAACATTAAAGAGCCTGTTAGAGTTTTCTTTTCATCTTGGTAATTCTAGGGAAAGTGTCTGGTTGAAAATTCATTTTATTCCAGTTACCATACTTTTGGACAAAACTGAAACCTCACTTGACTCATTATCTTCTAGGAGAGTATTCTCAAAGTGTGGTCCTTGGACAAGCTTCATGAGTATCATCTGAAAACTTACTGAAAATGAAAATTCCTAGGGTCTAGCTAAGACCTACTGAATCAGAACCTCAGGATCAAGATCAGCAATCTGTATGCTTAACAATCTTTCCAGATGATTCTCATTCATGATGAAATTTGATTATTTTTTGGGACAAGTCCAGGCTGGCTTTGAACTTACTATGTAGCTGAGGATAGCCTTGAACTCCTAATTCTCCTCCCTCTACTTCCTCAGTCCTGGGATTACAGGAAGGTACTACCATTCCAAAATTTATGTGATACCAAGGACTGAACCATCTCTCCACCCCAGGTAAGAAAGTTTTGAGTAGATTGTCTTATATTTCCATATCAGATTTCTGTAGGTGCAAGATAATAAAGTTATCAGAGCCTGGAGAGACGGCTCAGTGGTTAAGAACACTTACTGCTCTTTCAGAAGACCTGAGTTTGAATCCCAACACCCACATGGTGGCTGACAACTGCCTACGTAGCTCCAGTTCCAGGGGTTCCAATTCCCTCTTCTGTCCTCCACAGGTACTGTACAACATGGGTACACTTACATGCAGACAAAATACTCATACACATAAAAAAATACTAAAGTTATCAGATAATCATCTATGGATCCAATTTGCTAAAAGCTAAATCTGAAATTTGGCTCCTTATATAGTAAATAATAATAAATTTTAACTTAAGAGAAATTCCTTTCTTTTTATAACAGTTTTGATTGGCATGTATTTATTGTGTATGAACCTAGGCTTCATAAGGACATTTTCATCCCAGCATATAAGGCATATTAAGCATAGTCTCCTCTACTCCTCTCCCTTTCCTTTTTTCACCCCTCCCCATTCCCTCAGTGCTCTGTTACTCTAGAGTGGTTTCACATTTGTGTCAAATGTGTGTGTATGTGTGTGTGTGTGTGTGTGTGTGTGTATGTACTTCAATATAACTGTATAAAATATAGGATCCACATATGAGAGACTACACACGAGAATTTTCTTTCTTAAACATTTTATTTTTAGCATGGTTGGCTATCTGATTTTCTTCTACATAAATGATTAGAAGTGGAACTGGTGAGATGGTTCAGCAGGTAAAGACCCTTTTATGGAGTCTGACAACTTGAGTCCAATTCCTGGGACTCACATGGTGGAAGGAGGGACCCAATTCCCACTAATTGTCCCATGACCTTCACATGTGTATTGCGGTATGTACACACACACACACACACACACACACACACACACACACAATAATAAATAAACAAACAAATAAATAAATAAATATTTTTTGGAACGATAAAAGAAAACTAGAAATAAGGCAGATACAGCTTTCAGTAGTAAAGACCTGTGTCTTGGTACCAGGAAAAAATATTGCTGACTTTGAAGAACATGGACAAAACTATAGAAGTGCCAGTGGGGCAGGGCCATTGCTGTAGTTTGAATCTTGAATGTCTCCTAATATACCATGTATTCAAGGCTTGCTTGTCAGTACTTGATACTGTTTGGTGGTCCTAGTCCTTTTTGCTCAGAATTCTGTTCACTCTTCCTTAGGGGAATCACTTTTACATCCTTGCCCTTTCTTCTGTGTATTGTCTTTTTTTCTCTTTCCGTTGGTTCATTACCATTGTTATTAAACACAATGCAAGGTTTCCATTTTAAAAGTATCCTCCCTTGATACAGTTTGCTTCTGTGTTGCCACCAGCTTTCTGTTCCACTTTCAGGTGACCTCATTGGATGAATTGCCCGTACTCCTTGATTCCTGTTTTCTACATGCCTCCTATATTCTCATTCATTCATTCTTTTTTTAATTTAAAGTTTTATTGTTTGAGAATTTCATGCATGACTTATATCATTTCCATACTTACATCATTTCTTCTCCTCCTCCCTCCTCCAACTCCTGTGTCCCCCTTCAAGTTCATGATCTCGTCTATGACTATTACTGTATTACTTATCTATGTCTATATCTATCTATATCTACATATGAATGTGTGTGTAACCTACAGAGGTCATTTAGTGTTGCATATATATATGGGGGGGTGGTTGGTGCTGATCACTTGGGATTAGATAATCTATCAAGAGGCTTGTCCTTGGAGACATCTAATTCTCCCTCTCTTATCAGTCATTGATTATCTTTAGCTAGCTCTTCATCTAGGAGTCCTTGTGAAATTTCCTCCATCCACATTGGCATGTCAACTGGTATTGTCATTTATTAAAGACTTGTTTAGGCAAATATATTGTTGAGATTTCATGGGTGTATGTTCCCTAGCAAGTCTGGAAGATACTATCTAGGAGCAGCCGTCCTGATCCTCTGGCTCTTGTCATCTTTGTTCTATCATCTTTTGTGACCCTCCCTGAACTTTTAGGTTCCCTGAACCTTAGGTATAGGGCTGAGCACCTCATGCTCACCTATCCTCTGCATTTTGACCAGTTGTGCATCTCTGTGGTGTCCTCTGTCTGCTGTAAAAAGAAGCTTCTTTGATGAGGATGAGATATGTGGGTATAAAGATGAGAATTTAAAATACACTTATAAATTATATGGGTTTAGAAAAATGGCAGAAATGGGTTCTTGTCTAGGGTCTATGACTGCTCCAGCTAATGGTATTTGTCTAGGTTCATAGTGCCGGAGAGTTCCAGATATGAATTCCTTCCTATTGAGTAGACTTTAAGTACAACTAGAGACTTGTTGGGTTATCCCCAGTATAAAAATACCACTATTGCACCATTGGAGATATCTTGCTGGACAAGTCACTGTTCTGATTCTTAGTCTTTACAGCTGGTAGGACTATCAATTGCTTTTCACCCTTAGCAACTTGCATAGCATCTTCCAGGGCTGTAAGAGCTGGTTCTCAGGTAGGAGGCTTCCAGGCCAGTTCCAGGTGGAGTCCTTCAGGTTCTGTGTTCAAAGTGCGTGGTGTCTTCAACAATAGGGTTTTATCTTCAAGTTCTGGGACACAGCCAAGGGCAATGGCAATAGCCTATACTGTTTTGGGAATTTCTTGGCCACCCTGGGCAACAACTTATAACTTTCTTATGTGTGGCACTAGGTGTTTTGTTATAGTCGATGGCTCTTGAGGGGTACATTATTACCCTATGTGGCATAACTTCATTTAAAATATATGCATATATCTATACACACAAGCACATGTATTTATTATGTAAGTCATGTAAGTTTGTTAGATAATATTTCCCTATGGCATTTCAAACATTGTTAGTGTTACTTGTCACTCTTTCTGCCCTTTTCCTCTGTATCACTCTCCATGCCTCATCCTCAGTTAGATCTTCCTAGTTTGTTTCCCTTTGCCCCCTCATAGTACCTCTGTCCTACTGCTCACCACCCACAGAGCCCCCTTCTTCTCTCTTATTTGTAGGTCCTAGCTCCAAATCTTTAGATTTGAGTATATAACCTAAAGTAACAGCAGATGTCAGGAAAGTAGAAAGACATCGTGGTGGGGACTTGGGGGTGGGAGGAGTTATTCTTTCTTCCACCTTCTGCTACAGCTGTGACAACTTTACTGATACTGCATTTGTCAAGGTCTTTAATATCTCCATGTGATCTTACCTGATGTGTCAGCAGCTTTGGTCATAAATAACTATTCCTTCCTAGATAGATTTTTCTCACTTGATTGTGAGGATACCATAATTTGTGGTTTCATATTTTATTGGCTGCTCCCTTCTAGTCACTGATTTGATATCCTCCTAGTGTTTCCAAACTCTAAGTTTTAAAAGAGTTTTAGTGCTGACTCATGGAGCTTATTCCATAAATTTCCATGCACAATTTCTAAGTAGTCTTATATGATACTACTTTTTACTAGTATTTTTCTCATCTATTTTTTATCTCCACTTGGGTAATAATATCTAAAATGAATCGAATGCTTTCTATATGCCAGCTCTTGCTCTAAGTTTTGTATGTGTATTTGTTCAAACATTGCATGCCTTGCAATCATCTCAAATTTCGCATGTCTAAAGCTGAAGTATGGTGTTCCTCTCCACACAAGCTCCTTCAACATTTCCCACGTGAATGAATGGCAGCACCTTTTACTCAGCAGTTCAGATCTCAAGCTTCAGAGGAATCCCAACTCTACTTTCCTTAATAGCAGCAGCAGATCCTGCTGTTTCTAGCTTCAGAATCCATTTTACATCCAAACAGTCTAACCACCTTTATCACTGACCCCTGCTTGGAGGCTCCATTGATTGGCTGGAAGCATTTTGCTACAACTTTTCTTTTTTCACTAAGTCTTCCCCACAGTAAGTCATTAAAAATGTCATATATGTCTTTCTTCTGCCTAAAATCTTCTGATGACTTCTCATCTCACTCAAATAAAGACCCGATTTTGACTGTGACCTACAAGACTTTAAATGACGGCTCCTTCTTGACACTCTTCTTGTCTCCTAGTCTTCATCTCCATTGTTGTACCCACTGCAGGGGCTTCTTGCTGTCCTTTGAGCTCCTTCCTCACTTATGCTTCCATCTCAAGCTTCCATCTTTTTTCTATCTGGGAATTAAAATGGCATTTGCATCATTGCATTTAATTAAAGTTGGCATTTAACACTATTCATTGGAAGAGTATTATTTATAATACTTCTGTATTCTGATTATCTTGAACTAGCAAAAAAATTCATAGAATTATCAATTATTTATGTACAACCTTCTAGATAAACATTCTTTTCATTAAATTCAAAACACAGATACAGATTAAATACAGAATTGTAGCTAAGGTTGTATCATTCTACTATTAAACTCAACAACAATTTGATTTCATTAAATTAATGTAATCCACTACATTAAATTAATGAAAATCATTCATATATTATTGGCTTTGTAGTTTTGTTTTGATTTACTTTAAAAACTTGGTTTAGTTGCATAGTTGTATAAGAGAGGTAAGCATAAGGAGTTTATGTTTTACTTTTATGTTTGTCATTCAGTAGTAGCATTATAGAAACAACAAAAAAGCAGTAGAGTCTGCAAGCATGTCAAATTGCAAGGACACACTTTCAGTGATTATATGATTTCCAGAATAAAATTTCTCATGAGAGAGAAAATAGAGGGAATGTGTGAGAGGCTTGAATATTTCAGATCAAAGATAAAAAGTTAACAAAAGTCTTAGCAGTCATATAACCAATAATAAAGAGAACTGTAGAAAAATTATGAAAATATGTTTCTTGGTTATGAATATATTAAGCACAGAGAGTGAGCAGAGAAATTTATATTAATTTTCCAGAATCTCTATTCTTCCATTTCAATAAACATGTTATAAACAGGAAAAGTGAAGTTGAAGGTGAAATTAAATAACATAGAAAATATTAAGAGACTATCTTCCTATAATAAAGCCAATTGTATCTTTGCTTTCTTAGTTTTGTACGAAGTAGTTCTCGTAAAGGAACATGACTATTTGGTGACCACAGTACAAAACCGAACCAAAACCACAAGACATCTCTCAATTTAGCCTAGACTGAAAAAGTAGATGTGTAAGTTTGCTCATAATATTACTCCCCTCAGATATCTGTAAGAACGAATACAATTTCTAAAATATAGTTTAATTTATTGCACAATTAATTAAATTAGCTATTTGGCATTGTTATGAAAGAAGTTAAAATAGGCAGGATTTTATGAACATCCCTTTGATCTTGATGCACACTCTTCCAGTTATTTATTCAAACAGTAATCCAGGTGATGCTGTGAAGGGATTCCACAGGTATAACTTAGGTTTTAAATCAACTGACTTGAGAAATACACACATATGGTAGTCTACATGTGAAACCTTTAGAAGGAATGCGTTTTCTCCCACGGATGGCAAAAGAGAATGTCAGGGAGACACATTCCAGCTGACATAGAAGAAAACAAATATCCATGTGAAAAGCTTTTGGGCAGATCTCAGATGCCGAGAGCAGTCCCACTCAGCTGTTTAGCAGGAAAATGAGCATCACTCTGACAGTTATGAGGAACTGAATTCTATCAATGATTCTGGAAGACTCGAGACTTAGATAAGAACCAGAGTCTCTTCTGACACTTTGATATCATCTCAGTGATATGCTGAGCAGTCAATCCAGGTACATTGTACCCAGACACCAATATATAAAACTGTGATATACTGAACATGCAATGTTTTAAGTCACCGAGTTTGTGGTCATTTGTATAGTAACAGATAGACAGCTGTCTTTTCAAACGACTGTTTTGAAATCTTGGAAACTTTCAACATCACCTTTTGGAGCAAGTATGAGTAAAAGTAAAAATCATTTCTATTTATTCCCTGAACCTCAAATTTAATTAAATTTATCCTCTGCCACAAAAGCTTCAGAATGTCAAAGAATACAAAAGAAATGATAGAAATTCAATATCAGAGAAGAAACTGAAGAGTGCAACATGGAGTATCTAGTTGTTACAACTCCAGCCATGGATACCGAATTGGGGTACTTAGTTTAGTCTTGGAGAGCCTGTCGTGTACTATACAGAATAACAGGTAAGATGCTCATTTATAGGAAGTTGGTTTTAAATAACAGAAAGTGTGATGATAAATCACAACTATAAATTCAATATACAGTCTATTGGGTGCAGTGAAGGAAGAATTATTGCCATATTTGCTGTGGTGGCAAAAACTATCTCCAAGCAGATAAAAATTGAAGGACAGATTCTTTTCATTTTTCAGTTTAAGACTGGCAAAATTCTTCTAGCAAAAGTTGATAGTTTGTGGGCTGTGTGGTCTGTGATGCAAATAGTCACCTCTGCTGGCTTAGTGGGAAATGAGCCATAACCAATGCATAAACAAACGAACACAGATGTGTTGCAATAAAGCTTTATTTATAAAACTAGCTGGCAGACTGAATTTGTCAGCCATAATCTAGAAAAGTGAGAGGGGTTTGAACTGGTAGTGGCAATGTACTGAAAAGAAGGAAGAACAGAATTCTGGGAGACATTATGGCAGTAGAACTCACAGGAACTGACAACTCTTTGGCTTTGGAGGAAAAGAGGAGAGACTTCAAACTTTTAAATCTGAGAGGACTGAGCACTGTAGTGGGAATATAGGTAAACGAGACCATGTGTGTGTGTGTGTGTGTGTGTGTGTGTGTGTGTGTGTGTGTATGACTGTGAAGAAAATAGGCTGGTAATTGATGTAACATATTTATCTTCTGACTATTTAGGTAGAAAGGTCTAGGAGGCAATTAGAAGCATAAGTTGAAGGAAAGAGAGGGACAGAGAGATTGGTTGGAAAATTTGGGAGTTATCTCTATAGATTTATAGGTCTAAGTAAGATCACAAATGAAAGGTTTGTAGAATATAAGCTAATATATGTAAAAGTGCTCTCTAAACTATAAGGCATTCTACAAGTGTAAAATATTCCTGTTAAATGTGACAAACAGAAGCATAAAAGGCGGTAACAATCGTTTTATGTCTCAGAATCCCTGCTAGCTTCCAATTATTGCATTTTCATCCTATCATGGCCTTTGAACATTTTTTTCCTCCCCCTGTGTACGTTCTAAGATTAAAATGCATTAAACATTATCCATGTGGTGCTATAAAGCTTTTTCCCCCCAACAGATACTCTTGACTCTTTTTTATTTGGTAGATACAGACTTCTAAGAGGGCAGAGACAAAGGCATAGAGATATTACTTTGATATTAGGGCTTGGAGCTTTACTTAAATGAAGAATGAGCAGCACCTTTAGGGGTTTCAATGTTTACTCACTTATATTGGGTAAGAGATACAGAGTATAAAGCAAAGAGATCATACAGAGTTGAGGTAGCCCTCAATTCTTGAAGAGTCTTGTCCAAGCTAATTTGCTCAGTACACCAGTTTCAAGTAGTAGGATCCTCAAAACATGCTGGACTTGCCTTTCCAGGCTGTTTTATCACTTGCTGCTGAGTAAAGGATTTCCAAATGTAGTAGTTAGAAGGACAATTGTATTATATTGCATGGTTGTATGGGTATAGAATTTAGATACTGTGTGAGCTTTCTGTTCCATGAAGTGTTAAGAAGATCACTTGTTGGCATTCAGTTGGTGAATGGGCAGGTCTAGATGTCAAAGGCAGCATCACTCTCATGTTTTCTTAGTGCACTCAGATTGCTATAACACACCACCATCAATCAGGTAGCTTATAAATTAAATTTATTTCTCACAGTTCTAAAGGCTAAAAATTTCAAGATCAAGGCTATTGACAGATTTGGTATTTGGTAAGGACTGTCTTTCTGATCATTCCAGGCGCCTTCTTACTGTGTTCTTGCATAATAGAAAGGGCTAGTTCACTTTCTGGAATCTCTTTTATATTTTATAAGGACACTGATTCTAGTCATGAAGGATTTGCCTTCATGGCCCAAATACATTGTGAAGGCATCATATTCTAATACCATTGTATTTGGGGGTAGTTCCTACATAGAAAGGGAAAGCACATTTAGACAATAGCAAGGTCTAGCATTTTCATCAAATAGCTGAAAGACTGGATTCTATTGGGTCTAGGGATGAGGCCACTTATACATGGTCCATTTAGCATAGTGGCCTTAAAACAGATTTCTTACATGGAAGATAAAAGTTCAGAAGTGAGAAAGTTAGTATCTATATAAAGTGCATGCTTCACAGAATTGTACGATTCAGCCTTGAACCTGCATTTTGTTACTTCTGCTGTATTATAATGGTGCGATATCTGCATAGATTGAAAAGGAGAGAGGGGCTGTAGAAGACAGTCCTATTAAATAATTGGTGAGTGTCTTCTAATGTAACCACAAATGCCATGTAGCAAAAGGATGTGCCTCTTTTAGGACAGTTCAGATGACAGCTGCTAAGAAGACTTGACCTTCCAGGCTTAGCATTTCTTGGGGTAATAGATTTGTAGCATTCGGTTTGATGGTAAATTGCTTGACTGAGTACTGTTATTCTTAGAGGGCAGATCTCAAAATGAGGACTTGGACACAGATGGTTTCTTTTGGAAAGTGATCCCAGGAAACAAGAATGGGAGACTGGTATCTTACTTTTGAATTACTATTACAAAAGACCTGACACTGGGAAAGTTAGATATTTAGCACAGCTTTAGAGGCTAAAATGTGCAAGATCAGGTTCTCTCTTTAGCTCTGATGAGGGCCTTCAGGATTCATGATAGCATGGTGGATAGCATTATGGCTGAAGTGTGTGAAGAGCCAATTGATTAATGCAATGGAGGAAATTATGGGAGGTACCGCACTACCTTAAAACAACCAAACTACATAAAAACTAGCCAGGGTCCAGGAAGAACTACATTAATCTCTTCAGAGGGCAATACCTCCAAAGGCTTAAAGACCTCCCACTAAGTCCTACCTCTTATAGATACTATCATCTTCAAACTGTCACATTGAGGAATATACATATAGTATATAAAACTTGGGGGAATACACTCAAACTATACCCAAACTGTTACAGTAGTCTTGATCAGGGCTCTGTGAAGACCCATTATGGAAATCTGTGTTTTTGATGTGCTGGAGACCTAATATTCCACACTACCCAAAACATAAAAGAGTTAATCTAGTTGGGCTGGTCAATCACATGTCTAAGGGAGCACCTCTCAGGAAGGTGGATCTGACTTAAGCCAGGCTAAGGATAGGATGGATAATTTATCCTTTTAATGAGATAATACACTTTCTGAGTCAGGACTCAGAAAAAGCAACATTCCCTTTTGCTTCTCATCTGACTTTTTCTTTAGGGTGCTGGTAGAGCCTACTAATTCTTTCTCTGGTCCTTTGGGCTTTCTTAAGCTCTAAAGCTCCCCTCCCTGCCAGCTGTCTGCTTCTCCTTCATGCGGCTGACCTTCATGGCAGCTTAACTCAAATGGCATGTCTTCTCTTCCTCTTCTCCATTCTCCTCCTGAGGGCAGCTGCTGAATTGGACAACTTGCCTGGCCTGGGATTTTTCTTTTTTATTCTTTAATAATTTCATACATGTATATACTGTATTTTGATCAAATTCACCCCATTCTCTTTCCCTCTCTTCTCTATGCCCGCTACCATGTTTTCTTTCAACTTCAAGTTACATACATGAAACCAACTGCCATAGCAATGGATGGAACAAAAATGGGGTAGGAAGATATGAAATTGTCATCTGAGACACCTCATATGCACATAGATACACTTGAACTTTCCTATTAACTATGATATGGATACAGGTCTTAAAGCATAAGGGAATATAATAGTATAAGTGAATGCAATGCAGTTTGTTTCCAATTTTTCCCTTCTCTGGAACTCTCCTCTGTGCTTTCACCTATCAAGTGCACGCTGCCCACATAGATCCTACCTGAATTAGGAAAAATGAAAATTCTCATAAAAAAATCTTCTTTCCTTCTGAACTCTATTATTATCATCCTGGAAGTGCTTACAATGGTAATTCTTGCATTGTTTGGTAGGAAAAAAATTGCCAAGATCTGACTTCCCTGGTTTGTGAATAAACAGTCTTGTCAAGGATCATGTCCTCATCTTAGAAAAGAAAATAGATAAAGCAATTGGTCCAGGTGCCCCCAAAGTATGCCCCAGCTTCTGTTCCCACCATTTCTGTGGGCAGAGTCCTCATTTCCTGTAGGGTCTGGACCCCCTGTAGCCCTTCTCTCTTAGTGCTAGGCTCTAGGCCAAGAGCTAGCAGGATGTTATCAGTTGCAGTTCTGAAGTAAACAACTTGACCTTTAAGCTAGCCCTCAGTTTACATCAGGTGTGCAGTCATGTGGCTGGGTTTCCTGAGAACCTGAACTTTTAACCTCCTGTAAAGCCCCGCCCTCAGGGTATATAAGGCTTGCTGCCTCCCAATAAAGTCAGTCATTCTCCTTTCCTCCTACCTAGTGTGTGTGTATCTCTCTCTCTCTGTCTTATGTGTGTGCATCATTCAATCCGCAGCCCTCCGTCGATCGGGACTCGGACAAGGAACATAGACCAGGACTCTACAATTTCCCATGGTGATAAACTAGTAACTATGCTCTCTAGTCACTAAAGAATAGTTGACACTGATCATAGCTGGTGATGTTTATTATTTTATCCCCTTGACTTATCAGAGGACAAATCAATGGCTGGAACTGAAAGGAGCGAAGATCATTGTAGTTTCACAGGCCAGTTTCAAGGCCCTGAGTGAGTGAGATAATAAACTCCCTCTTTTCTATGTGAACCTGCATGTGAGATCCATATTTTTATATAAAAGGATGGTTCATCTCTTTACAAAAGGCATCTCCAGGGAACTAATTTGCCTATTGAACTTCCCTGGGGTATCTTATTTGTGGCTTCCTTTATTGAAAGTGTAAGCCTGTGTAGCATACTATAACAGTTCTCAAAATGATTCCAGACAAATGGGCATTAGTTTTATTAAAAGCTTTTTTGAAAGTTCAGTAGTGTAAACCAGAGAGAAGAGGGCTGCTAAGCTTCAAGTTGGAGGTAAGGATGTGCTATTGTAGATTCTTTTCGTGTCACCATTTTCTATTTAAAAATTAGTTTATTTACTATTACTCTGCGTGTGTGTGTGTGTCTGTGTGTGTGTGTACTCATGACATGGCACATGTATGGATGTCAGAGGAAAACAACTTTTGAGAGTTGGTTCTCTTTTTCCACTGTGGATCCCAGATATCCACCTCAGGTCATCAGGATGGCATGGCTAACACTTTTACCTACTGAACCACCTTGCCCCTCTTTTTTGATCCTTAGAGACAGTGACATATCTTGTAAAGCTTCTAAGATTACAATATGAAAGTGTCTGGGATGCATTAGTACAAGTTAGCAAGGTGTCAGCTACCAGCAATAGAAACTATGACAATAGTGATTTAAAGTAGTTCGGAGTTACTTTTCTTACATCTTAGAAATCCAGTTGAGTGTGACTGCTATTGTCTCAGCAACATAAGGTCTTTATTTCTGCTGAGCTTATTCTAGTGACTTCTTGTCTTATGGTGGCAAAATAGCTGTAGAATATTTGGTGTTACATGTGAGTTTAAGGAAAAAAGGAAATTGAAGGAAAATTTTTTTTCTCTGATGTTCTACTTTGGGAGGTGAGGGACAGGAAGTGACATATCACTAGAAAGTTATCTTTTGCACTCCATTACCCAAAAGTAGGTCACAGGCTCATGGATCAGTACTGGCCAAATGACCCGAAAGGACCACTTAGTTGTATAATGATTTATGACCTGAAAGAGACCTTTCTTTTTCTAAAATCATACAATTTCTGACTGTTTCTTGAACAAATCAACATTTTATTAGTAGAGGAGTATGGAATGGACAGGGGCAGTTGGATGGTAAATTAGATAGCCAACAAACTGTGTCTGTTGAGTCAATGGACTAGGAAACCTGATTGTGACATCCACCTTGGCCACTCAACTTCGTGTGAAACATTGCATAAGCCACTTGAAATGGTCTGGCGGCAGTGACCTCATATCTAAATTGAGGTTGGTGGACAACATTAGTGCCAAGTTCTTTTTCTAGATCCAACAGCACTCAATGGTTCAAAGCAATGATAATAACCTCTAAATGTTCATGGCTAAAGTAAAACTGGTTTGCAACTGAAACAGATGCCCTAATGGTGTTGTTCTGGCTCTAAGAGCTGGCTGCTTGCAGTCTCTTGCAGTAATTATGCACTGTGGATCCAAAAGAAAATTGAACCTCCTCCCTGCTTTTAAAGTTTTGAGCTCTCTATCTCTCATATTAAATTCTGTATTTGAGTAGTATAACTTTCTTCCATATAATTCTTAGCTTTTCTTAGTAGAATAGAGATTTTTTTGATTTAGCATAAAGCTTCTTCTAAGTAACAAGAAATTATTGCCAGCCCTCTGATTGATTGCCCAATATGAAATGAAAGTCGATGCCTTTTTAATATACAATTATAATTAGTGCTTGGGTATATCATATATGCACTTTTTACCAGTTTCTAATAATGGTAAAAACTGAATGTACCAATTACGTGGTATGCTTATGATTAATACCATGACTGGCTTTTGCTATTATTACTAGGTAACTTTTTTCAAAGCAATGAACTATGATAAGTAGCATATGTAAGCTTAAACAAGAGTAGATGAGGGGATAATATTTCCTCAAAGTTAGATTTCATAGTTTTAATGTCCTTGACATCATTAAAGCAGTCAGTGGAGAGAAGCTTACTCAAAACATTTATTCTGGCCAAGTGTAGCACTTGGGTGTCAGAGGCAGATGAGTCTGTGTGAGTTCAAGGTCAGCTAAGGCTATAGGGACACCTTGACTAAAAAAAGAATAAACAAAAAAAACCATTTGACTGTTAACCTATATTATTTGTATATTCATGGATGTACAAAAGGAAGTCAGAAATAGTACAGAATTGTAAGTCATTCCATTGACTATGAATGGAGTGCCTTCTTGGTACTAGTAACTCTTGTAGGTAGTGCCATCTAACAATGAAGAAGAGAGAAATGGTTCTTGTCCCATGAAACTTGCATCACAATAGAGAAGATACACACACACAGACACACACACACAAACACTCAAACAAGTATGCAAAATGACTTCAAGGAGGGATAAATGCTTTGAATAAAATGAAGCAAGGCAATTTGATAGTGAGTGGATGGGTGGACAACATTAGATTGAGCAGTCACAGACTATTTCTCTGAGGAGATGACTATATGGAAGCCTATTAATTACATTTGCTGTCACAAAATTCCCGATAATAAGCAACTTAATGGAGGGTAGATTTATTTTTAGCTCTCAATTTGAGCGATACAGTCCGTCAATGTGGAGATAGCATGGAAGCAAACAGCACCATGGTGCGGGGAGCTTGGGGATGGCACTTCTCATCGCCTCGCACCCTGACAAACAGGAAGCAGAGATGGGACAGGAATGGGAATGGCTACAAGCCTCAAGGTCCAACCCCTCAGTGACTCACATCCTTCAATGAGCCCCGCCTGTTTAAATGTTTCTCTCCAAATAGCACCCTAGATGAGGACCAAATGTTCAAACCCATGAATCTGAAATGGAAATTTCACATTCAAATCATAAGAACATTCCACTTCTGGGATCTATAGGCTCATAGCCATCTCATAATGCAAAATGCATTTAGTCCTAATTTAAAAGTTTCCGTAGACTTACAGATCCGCTACTGTTCAAAACCCAAGGTTCAAAGTCCCTTCTGTGACTCAAGGTTGTCTCTTAACTGTGAGCTCCTGTAAAAGAAAACAACAAAAAAACAAAGTCACACATTTCTAATATTTCATGGCACAGAGCAAAAATTCAAAAATGGAGAAACAGAGTGATAGCAAAGAAAGACAGGATCAAAGCAAGATCAGGGCAAACAGTAATGCCACTGTTTGATGTCTGACATCTAGGGCTTGTGATGGCATCAACTGTGTTCCAATTGGTTTTGATAGCTTTGATCCAGCTCTATTGCCTTTGGCAATTGTGTTCTTTCTCTTGGGCCAGCTCTACTCAGTGTCTGCAGATTTCATTGGCAAATGTTCCACTTTTCTTGTATCTTCAGTTCTCCAATGAAACTTAGATTCTGCCTTCACAGCTTTACTCACAGAATGTTTAGGAGCTCTCTGCAAGGAATCTAACATTTCTACATGCTTCCTGGCCTCTACAGCTTTCTGGAACTTTGGCAAAAGCCTCCATGACCCTTAACTCTTGCATCTTGCACAGATGCAAAACTGTTATTATATGGAAGATGTGTCCAAGTTCTGCTGTCAGCTTACAATATAGACTGCCCCCCACCATAGTTGTAGTGGCTCCAAATACCTGCCTGGAAGAACCTGAAAAGACCCTTCCCAAGGCAGCCATAGTTGATCAAGATGCTATAAAGGCTGTCTTTGTTCCCTTTATGAAGTGCTCCCTTATGAAATGCAAAATTTTCAAATGAGCTTTCACTATTATGTCCTAGAGATTTTCATATCTTTTTTATTGCTTATGTATAAAGTTTGTGATTTCTTTTTGAGGATATGCACCTCTTAAGAATTATAGCTACCCTGTTTACACCTCACTTGTTTGTAACTTTATGTTCATTCTTTCCTTACCAAACAATATGTTTTTAACAAATTTCTGCTCTCTCCAATTGCAAATCTAGCTAAGAACAGTGAGCAGTAACCATACTTAACCCTTGATGCTATGCTATCTTGAAAATTCCTTCATCAAACAATCAAATCTGTTTCTTTCCAATTCAGCTTTACTCAAATTTTCAAGACATAAGTAGAATACAGCCAGATTTTTTTTACAGAATATAACATCTGTGTCCTTTGGTCCAATTTCTGACACAGTCCTTGTAACCTTACCAGCCTGACCTTTACTTTTGTATTTTTTCATTATTCCAGTCTTCCATACTCCTTTCAGAATCTCTGATTAAACTCAGCTTAAATTATTCTAGAGCTTACTTAGCTGGAAACTCCAAATGTTTCCACATTCCTCTGCATAGTTCTTTGGCCTAAGATCAAGGTCTACCCTCTGTGACCTGCATCAAGACCTTACCCCCTAATGACTTCCCGAAACTGCATCGCCAGATGGAATCCAAATGTTCAAACACAAGATCCTGCAGTATACATTTTACATTCAAACTGTAAGAGGCAGAGAAAACTTTCTATGCTCTGAGGTTTCAATGATTTAGTCTAAACAATAAACTGATGGTAGGCAGATTAACAGAAAATATACTTAATAATTCATGTGCATGGGAGTCCCATAAATATATGACACTCTAAGAAGTGTCAAAGGATTGAAACTTATGTAGCATCATAATCTACAGAAAATAATAGAGATATTCAGATTATTTTGGGGAGTTATGGGAGCATGAATAGAAGAGTTGTATGGTGAATAAAAGTAATTGTGGATTGTCTCTTGTGACAAGGTGTTATAATTTGGGGGATCAAATTTCAATCTCCTCTTCTGTGCTAGATGCCAATCTTTCTTGGTTGATGGATTTTGGATGTGTATGTGCAGAGATCCATAAGAACTGTATTTGTTTTGGAGGATCTGTCTAAGCAGATAAAGCAAGTTCACAGGAAGCTTATCTTGCATTTGTTGTGGTTCTTGTACTATTTGGGAATGGGCTTGCATGAATGCCTTCCTTTTAACAAAATGAAACAGGATAATGACAGGTGAAAAACATTAAACTGGGCAGTCTTTTCTTTTAAGTTTTTGGTAATTTCATATAATGTATTTTGATCATATTCACCCCTACTCCTCCCACTGTCTTCTCCTAGATCCACATCTGTCTACCACCACCGATTTCATGTACTTTAAAAAACTGAGTTCAATTTGTCCTTCCCATATACCCCTGAGTGTGGGGTCATCTGATAGCGCTTGGTTAACTTACAAGAGGCCACACATTTCAAGAAAACTCTCTCCCTCTCCTAGCAATTATCAGTCAGCAGTAGCTCATCAGCTAGATCACCTCCGTCCTCCATGCTCAGATTTTGTCTGGCTTGAACTTCCACAGGTTTTGTGCTTGTTGTCTCTAGTGCCCTGAATTAAAATTTCAGCCTCCTCTTCCATGATGATCACTGAGCCTTAGGAAGAGGGAATATAATATAGGTGCCCCATTTAGGGCTGAGCACTCTGTGGTCTCTGAGAAGTCATTTTTGTTTCTTTAAGGAGATGTAATTTAGGCTAAGCCTGAAAGGAGATAGGGATATGAAGTGTTCTAGCAAGATGGAACTGTAATTCCAAATGCCCTTAGGAGAAATTAAGTATGGAGTGTTTGGATACAAATATTAAAGCCAGTGAGGTTCCAGTGCAGTGAACTAGTTAGGGACAGTGGAAATAGGTTAGTTGGAGAGGTAACAAGGGGCTACCTATATAGGTTATTATAGAGAAAGGATGTTCAGTAATCCAGCTATGGTGGAAATCCAAGTAGAGGTTTGTGCAGGTGAAGAACATGTGATTGATGTTTTATAAGATCTCCCATTTGCTGGGTGGTGAATGGACTAGAAGGAGCAAAAGAAGCAAAAAAGATTATCAGTTCGAGAGTACTGCAGTGTTTCAGTGGGAGGGATGATGTCTTATGAGCAGAGAGGGGCCACAATGTGTTAATTAAAGACCTACTTTGAAAGGAGAGTGATAGCATTTGTTACTGGGTTGTGTATGGGAAAGGAAAGGAATTCAGTTTGACTTTTGGATTTTAGGATGAAGTTACTAGGCAGAAGGATATGAATTTTCTGATACTAGGAAGACGGGGATGAGTGGTTAGAGTGGGGGCAGTGTCTGACAATAGGAAGTTGTGGTTGAGAAATGTTAGAATTGAGCATCTTTGCAGATGACTTTGTCTCAAAGGTCTACTTTGAAACAGGAGCCTTACTAAGGAGTCTTCTGAGGAATGTAATGGTTAAAGCCAGAGAAAAATGAAGTAATCCTTGACAACCCTTCAATAACAGGATTCTGTTGCCTCTCTTTTTAAGTAGACAGAGATAACTCTTCCAAAGTAATCTCTCTGAGCATGAAAAGAATTTCAAGCACATATGTTTAAGACCTTTAGTACGAGCCTCCCTAATCCCCTCTTCACCTTTTTGATCAGCCCAAGCACTTACATCTACAGAAAATCTAAGCAAACAGAGGCAGCTCTGGAGAGAAATGAATTGTGTGGAAGTCTGTAGGATTATTAAGATTAATGCAAAAGAAAAGGACTGTTCTCAAATAAGCATGAGATAAAATGCTTGGAGGGGGGAAAAGTCAGGATTATATTTTTGCTTTAATAAAGTAGAAATATGTAGACAGGAACTAATTTTAAAATGCCTTTTTTTGGTAAAGATGGTCAAACAAAAACTCTATGCTTTAATTATAAATTGGATAGAAAGGACTGTAGCACCTCAGAATTTGGATTATGAGTTTCTGTTGTTGATGGTTGTAGAAGATGAGTTAACTAGGTCTGATACCTCAAGGGCTCCTAGAAGGCAAGGTGAATATTGAAGAGTCAAGTCCCATTTTGGTCTTAGGAAAATATGAGATTTTCTTTGAAGTGCTCTGACTGTCAGTATGTTGCTAAGAATTCTGTTGGGGACACACTTGATTTCAGGAAAATTAGATTGCTGCTCTTTTCTTTCCCTCTGTGCAGCCACTCTGACTCAATGTGCCCTTGAGTGGGGACTATCCACTGAATGACTTGATTGGGCTTCTTAGCTTTCTCTTGTTCTGTTGGCTGGCAGGCGAAGGGCTGCAGTGTGGCCACATGATCAAGCATTTGACATTGACTGAATATCTAAAGAAGTCTTGAAACCTTATCTTCATGTGACATATACAGTCACTCCTAGACTTACAATGGTTTGACTTGCAGTTTTGACTCTAGCATGGTACTGAAGACAGATTCATTTAGTAGAAACTGTGGTTGAAGTGTTTAATTTGGAAGATTTTGTTGGTGTTATATAATCCAGGTCCAACTTTTTTTTAGCACACTGTACATCTCCCCATCAGTCACATGATCACATGGAGAAATGAACAATATCCTATGGTGTGATATTTTGCTAAACTAGGTTGGGTAATGTGTTAGGTATGCTAAATGAATTTTTGACTTGTATGTCTGATTGACGGTGTAAGCTGGGGATAAAACTAAAGTCTTGTACATGCAAGACTAGTGCTTTACTACTGAGTTACATATCTCCCTGCCCTAGACTACAGTATTAAACTGAAAGACAGAATGAAATTATCAGTGAACATTATGCAAAATAGGGGTGCTGTTTCTTGAAACTTGTTGTAGCTAGACCTGTATGTCCTGGGTCACTATTTATGGTGCATTTTTTAAACCTCCAACTTGTGTTTTTAAAGCAGTTTGTGATTAGTGCTGTAGAGAATAGGGTCTAAGATCACAGCCTCTACCTTTAAGACCCTCAGAGAGAAGAATTTCAACTCTATGAATCACTGGTTGCATGACTTTGGTGAATTTCTCACCTTCTTTGGGACTAAAATATATCATCTGTAAAGTGGGGGAGAAAAATAGATAGTGCCTCGTAGTGTTATGTTTGTTGAGAGGATTTTAAAGCCCCGACTACATTACCTGACACACAAGAAGTGTCCAGTAAATGGTAACCATTGTGTTTATATTATTTACTGGCCAGTAAGCTGGCTCAGTAGGTAAAGCTACTTGCTGTACAGGTCTGGCGAACTAAGTTCTGTCCACAGAAACCCACATAAGGCAAAAGGAGAATACTGACTTCACAAAGTTGTCCTTTGACCTCCATATGTGCACTCTGGCACAAGTGTAAACACACACACACACTTACTTTTTTATATGTTGACATACGATCTTCCCATAGCACCAGCTGTTCTGGAAAATTTGCTATGAAGACCAGGCTGGCCTCAGTCTCACAGAGATCCATTTACTTCTGCCTCTTGAGTGCTGGGATTAAAGGTGCATGCTACACCTTGCTAATAATAATAAATTTTAAAAATTGCTTATTCATCTGTTGTGGGTATGTCTGGCAGGGTGAGCTGTGATTAGCATTGTCAAGTGGGTCTTATTCCAGAAAATGAGTGTTGTCTTATTGAGTTTTCCTTAATTGTCAATAATAAGAAGTGGTCTTCAGTCTGGAAAGACATCTGATACTTTATTTCAAAACACTTGTTTGAAAATAGAGATTTCCTCAATGGACACACAATTCTTAGGATTTTCAACTTAGAATACATTGTAATTTGCTATATATTTCCATTTTGAGAAGATTGGTACTAGTGGATGCAAGACTGGATGGTATTGCAAACACCCCAAAGATTCCTGAGGTTGGAAGTTAGGGCTCTCTCCCACTTGCTGCATGTGTGGTCTCCCTATTTCCTGAAGTGAGCCATCTGCTTCTAGGAATTAATATCTTTCCTCAGGCCTTGCTTCTGGTAAACTCATCCATACTGTGCTTTTCTGGATGGTTTAACACAGTTAATAGTGATTTATTTAGGGACAGCCTTTTTATTACCATGGTTGTATTTAATTTTTAACAGCTTTATTAATCCATAATTAACATACTATGAGTTCACCCATTTAAGATGTACAGTTCAGTGATTCTTAGAGAATTTTCATAATTGAGAAATCAACAGTATTATCCATTATCAGCACACTTCCATCACCCCAATCACAAAAGGGATCACTAGGTCCATTGGCAAACTTTCTTCCCTTAGCCTCAAGCAATCTCTAATCTACTATTTATTTTTTATAGATTTATTTTTTTCTAGATCTTTCCTTAAAGCAGAGTCATACTATGTGTGATATTTTAAGTATGGCCATTTTCAGTTAGCATAATGTTTTTGAAGTTTAGCCATACTGCAATATATATTACAACTTCATTCCTTTTTATTAGCTGATAGTTTTTTTTATCATTGTACATTTTTCAATTTCATATTGATTGTTTCCATCTATTTGCTGTTATGATTAACGATGCTGTGAACATTCCCATATACATCTTTATGTGAATGTACCTTAAATTTCTTTTCTTGGGGAGATAGGTAGGAATAAAGTTGAAGGGTCACATGCTAAAATTATGTTCTAACTTTTAAAGAAGTTCCCAGTCTTCCAAAATAGCTGTACTCTTTTTACATTCCAGTTAGTAAAACATGAGGAATTTAGTTTCTATATATTGTAGCCAACACTTTAATAAATTTCTATCTCCTTTCTTTCTTTCTTTCATTATTTCTTTCTTGTCTGTGTGCACATGATCTCTGTCAGTGGTGGAGGAGGGGGGCACATGTGTACATGACACCCACATGGAGGACAGAGGACAATTTGTGGGAGTCAGTTTTATCCTGTCACTGTGCGAGTCTCAGGGATCAATCTCAGGCCCTCAGGCTTGGAGGCAAGTATTTTTTCCCTATGAGTCATCTGGCCAGACTTTAATTATTATTTTGATAGCAGCCATTCTAGTGAGACTGAATGGTAACTGGTTGTGGTTATAATTTGAATTTCACCCATGAAAAATGTTGAGCTTTTTTCATGTAATGTCTTTCAAGTATTTTACCAAAGTTGTATTTGTACTTTCTTATTGTTATATTGTTAAGTTATGTGTGTCCCTATGTAGTCTGAATATGTAATCCTTATTAAATGTATCAATTGTGAATATTTGGTTTGTCTTTAATTTTTCTTAAAAGGTGACTTTTAAAGAGCAAAGTTTTAAACTTTTGACAAAGTCCAATTCATTCAGTTTTTCTTTTATAGATTTTGATGTGGTATCTAAGAACTCTTTGCCTAACTCAAGGTCATATGAATTTTCTTATATATTTTCTTCTGAAAGTTTTATACTTTTGGCTTTTAAATTTAGGTCTCTGATGTGCTGTGAGATTTTTTGTGGATAGTGTGAAGAAAGTGTCTAAATGTATCTTTTTTGAATATGCCATATGTTGAAAATTGTCCCTGTGCCATTTGTTGAAGAGATTATTATTTCTATATCAAATTTTTTAGCACTTTTGTAAACAAGCAATTGACCATAAGTATGAGTTTATAGCTAGACTCTCAATTATGTTGGACCAATCTATATGTCTACTGTTGTGCTAGTACCATACTGTCTTCATTACTGTAGCTTTGCAGTAAGTTTTGAAACCAGGAAGTCGTAGTCCTCTCACAGTATTCTTCTGTTCTTAGACTACTTTAACATTCTGGATTCCTTGCAGTTCCATGTAAATGTTAGGATAAGTCTTTTAATTTCTGCACCAAAAAAGACAGCTTGGATTTTTATAAGAATTGCATTGAATTTGCAGAACAGAGTAACTTGGCAAGAATTTCAATCTTAATGATATGGCATCTTCCAGTCTTTGAAACTGTAATGTCTCTCTTCACTTATCTATATTTTATTTAGTTTCTTGGTATAATGTCTTACCATTTTCAAACATACAAATAACTCATAGACATCTTCTGTTAGATTTATTCTTCAGCATTTTATTTATTTCATGATGTTATGAATGGAACAGTTCCTTCATTTCATTTTCCAGTTGCTCAGTGTTAGTGCCCAGAAATACAATTGATTTTTGTATATTGATCTTATATCATGCTAATCTTATTTGTTATTGCCAAATGTATTTAGTGTATTTCTTGGGAAT
The DNA here is from genome assembly GCA_035773235.1 of Eospalax fontanierii. Taxonomy (NCBI): domain Eukaryota; kingdom Metazoa; phylum Chordata; class Mammalia; order Rodentia; family Spalacidae; genus Eospalax; species Eospalax fontanierii. The sequence goes on from CM069525.1 coordinate 40,642,505, forward strand.
TTTCACATATAAGATGGTACCATCCCTGAATACAAAATGACAACAGAGAAAATTGTAGAGAAAGAATGCTATACGACTGCTGCTCTGTAAAAACAATGAAAAATACAAAAATGTCAGAATCAACTTTTCAACACTCTGGAAGTTAACCAAATCTTATAACGCCACAGAAGGGATTATTCTAGAAAATGGCTGAATAGAGGCAATTTAAGTTACAGTGGTTTCATGTACCATTCTCCAACCGAGTCATATCCTTGTGATAACAATCTACATTACTAATATATCAGTATTGGTGATTTATAATCAAATTTGTTTTTACTGCTGTCTAAAGCAATGAATAACAGTTGAGGCAATAGTAGACTAACTTGAAACTTGGTAGAATAAAGATTTTTAAAAAATTCTGTTGTATTCCTGGGAATTTAGAAGGCTATATGTAAGTTCCGGGAAATGTGTACTATACATGCTCAGGAAAGACCTGAAGAGTATCTCAAACTCCCATCTTTGGCTGACCCTGAGTTTGAAAATAAACCACATGTAAAACTCAAGGTATAATTTATCCTGCTAAAGTGTTGAAGGGCATTTCCCAATGTGCACACAAGACCTCTTTTGCAAAGACTGAGAATTCTCTTGTTCTGAGGATGTAAAGAACTCCGTCCAATAACTGGCTGGATTCCAAGCTGACAAAACAGAAAATTTTATGACAAAACATGAAAAATAATGTATTCTTTCCAGAACTGGATGAGTATAGTTGTTAAACCATCACCAAGCAGTGATGCACATGAAACCTATAATCCCAGCTGAGATCATATGAGGTTGAGATCAGAGCATTGTGAATGAGGGCATCCTTTTAAACAAAGTGAGGCCATATCTTAAAAGGAAGACAAATATACATACATATTTTTTTTCAAACAAAAACCCCAAGGAGCAATACCATAAAATTCTGAGGATGAGGGAAAAATCTGAGGTCGAGGTTGATTTATTACGCATTCAACTCAGAATCTCATAGAAGTTTTCCCAAAATCACATACTGGGGCACAGAACAAACCAATGACACCCATGTTGTTCAGTGCTCATGGAGGTCATAGAGGGTATCAAATCCTTTGGAACTTGAGTTACAGGAGGTTGTTAGCTATCATGTGGGTTCTGGGAACAAAACCTGCGTCTTTTGCAAGAACAACCAGTGCTCTTAACCACTGAGCCGTCTCTCCAGCCCCTAAGCTTTCAATTTTGAATATGGTAATGTATGTCTTCTCCATTAAAAAATTAATTGAATCATTGTATGTTTCATTCAGCACATCTCAATCAATCTTAATCTTGTTTACACCCCTTTCCCCACTGGTACTCCCATAGCCCCCCAACTGAAATCCATACATACTTTCATCTGTGTTAAGGTTTATTGTATCACGTTAGTGTCCCCAAGTAACCTCCTACCCAGAGTCTCTCACTTTAGGAAGACTAGCTCATCCTCACACAACACTAATCAGTTGCCAATATTTCTTAAGCAAAGGTTAGGTCTGCTACCCATTTCCCCCGTGCCATGCTGTGTTTCTGTCTGCTTGAGTTTGCATGGATCTTGAGCATGCTGAAACTATTGCTGTATGTTCATATGAGCAGGGTCCCAGGAGCTTGCAGGATCTATTTCCATATTGTCAAGTCTCTCCCCACTGGCTATTACAATCTTTCTGCCCTCTCTTTCACAATGGTCCCTGAGCCCTGGGTGAATGAGACTTAATATAGAGTCCTGTCCAGGGACCCACATGTTAGATTCCTAATCTCCATGATTAGCCATATGTGACCTTTTGTGTTACTGGCCCTTTGTTGCATGTGGGAGCTAATTAATGAGAGCTTAGACATTCATTAGTGTCTTCTTTAGCCCTTGTTCTATATTACATGTGTAGAGGCTGCATTGTAGATGTGCCACTTAGGCATGAGCCATTCACAGACAATGTCTGTATGTGACCAGCTGTGGTACTCTGTATTAGTCTTCATCTGGTGCAAAAGAAGCTTCTTTAATGACTGGTGACTGGGATACTTGACTGTAAATATAAGGATTCAAATTTTGCATTTAGAAAGAAGTTACATTAGCCTAGGAATGTGACAGCTCTGGGAAACTAAGATCTACGACCTCTTCAGCCATGTGTATTTGGCTCTGATTACAGTACCACACATGGGTTTTCTCCCGTTGAGTGGGCTTTAAGACCAATTAGGTAGCCATTGATTGGCCCTAAGATGAAAGTGTCAGTATTGTACCAGTGTGGAATGCTATGCCAGTTATCAATGTGGTTATTTGGTCATGAAGCTGGTGTTTGGCCATTGATTGATTTTTCTCCCTTGGCTACTTGCATAGTGCTTTCCAGAGCTATGAGTGCTAGACTTCAGGAGAAGAGGCTTCCAGGTCAGTTCCAGCTTCACTGCTCCAAATCCATTCTCTGAAGTATGTCCTGTCTTCAGGACATACTTCTTACCCTCTAGTTCTGGGAAGCAATCAAGGGCTGTGGCAAAAGCTTGTGTAATTTTGGGAGTCTCTTGGACCACCCTGGCCACCAGCTTGAAGGAATTTTTCTCCTGTTTGGTACTGCTTCTTGTTATGTAGCCTTTAGTTATGCACATGGGCTCATGTAGAGATGTTATATGTGGAATTTGTCATTAGGTTGTTAGACTAATATGATTCCCTATGGTGTTTTATACTAGCCAGGCGTTATTCATCTCTCCTCCTCCTCCTCCTCCTCCTCCTCCTCCTCCTCCTCCTCCTCCTCCTCCTCCTTCTTTTCTCTCTCTCTCTCTCTCTAACCTTCCCTCCATGTCTTCCCCACTTAAAGTGTTTCCATTTTCCCCATTTCTCCCTCGATAATACCAGTCTTCTAAGACCCTACCTCTCTTGAGCTCCTTCTTTTCCTCTATTCCTATATTTCCTTGTATAACCTTCTTTCCCCGTTCTATTTAAATACCCCCCCTTTTATCTGTTTCTCCCTTAGTAACACCTGTCTCTTATTATTATTCTCTCTTAGGTTCTTTCTTTACCTTTACCTCTCTGGTTCCATTCCACTTTCCGGATTCCAGTAGTTACATCACGATACATACTCATGAAGGTTTGGTGCTAGGATCCACAAATGAGAGAGAAGATATGTCATTTGTTTTTTTGATCTGTGTTACCTCACTTGGAATATCAGTTTCCAGTTCCATCCATTTACCTACAAATATCATGATTTTTGTCTGTCTTTTCCGCTGAATAGAACTCCATTGTGTAAATGTACCACATTTTTATTATCCACTTGTCAGTTGAGGGACACTTAGGTTACTTCCATCCCTTAGCTATTGTGAAAAGAGCAGCAACAAACATGGATGTACAAGTATCTCTGTAATTGGATGAGTCCTTTGGGTATATGCCAAGGAGTGGTATAACCAGGTCAAATCTTAGGTTCATTTTTAGTTTTCCTAAGAGTTATCCACACTGCTTTCCATAGGGGTTGCAGAGTTTACAATTTCACCAGCAGAGAATGAGCGTTCCCCTTTCCCCACATCCTCTTCAGCATTTGGTATCATTTGTTCTCTTGATCTTTGCCAGTCTGACTGGGATAAGATGAAATCCTAAATTGGTTTTAATTTGCATTTCCTTAATTACTAATGATATTGAACACTTTTAAAGATGTTTATCAACCATTTTTATTTCTTCTTTTGAGGACTCTGCCCAGATCCTTAGCCCATCTTATAATTGGTGGACTTGTTTTCTTGATTCTTTGTTTTATGAGTTCTTTATATATTCTGAATGTTAAACTTTGGTCAGATGTGTCACTAGTTAAGATTTTTCTCCAAGCCTGTGGGTTTTCTTTTCCTTGGTTGTTTCTTTTGTATACAGAATCTTTTTAATTTAATGAAGTCCCACTTGTTGATTAATGACCTTAATTCCTGAGCAACTGTTGTCTGATTTAGGAAGTCCTTTCCTACACCTTTATCTTGTAGGTTACTGCCAACATTTTCTTCTAACAGTTTCAGATTTCACATTGAGGTTTTTGGTCCATTTGAGTTGACTTTTGTGCAAGGTGAAAGATAAGGGTCTAGTTTTATTCTTCTACAGGTGGCGATCCAGTTTTGCCAGCACCATTTGTGGAAGATCTGTCTTTCCTCCAGTGAGAGTTCTTGTCATCTTTGTCAAATATCAGGTGGCTGAAATTGCATGTACTCATATTTGAATCTTAAGTTATATTCCATTGGTCTATGGATCTATTTGGTAAATGGTGCCAGTACCAATTTACTTTTATGACTATAGCTCTAATATTGTTTGAACTCTGGGATAGTAATTCCCTGCTGCATTGTCCTCAGTGTTGTTATGGCTATTTGGGGTCTTTTTGTTTCCATACAAATTTTCAGATTTTTTTCCTAATGCTGTAAAGAATGTCATGGGGGTTTTGATTGGGATTGCATTGAATATATATACATATAATATTTTCATGATAATAATTCTTCCAATCCATGAGCACGGTAGGTCCTCCCATATTCTGGTGTACTCATAAATCTCTTTCTTAAAGAGTCTATTTAAAATTTTCATTGTAGAGATCTTTAATGTCTTTGATTAGGTTTCTTCCAAGATGTTTTAATTTTTGAGGCTATTGTGAATGGGAGGCTCTCCTTGTATTCTTTCTCCAATTTCTCATTGTTGGTATATAGAAAGGCTATGGATTTTTGTAGATTAATTTTGTAACCTGTCACTTTGCTGAAAGTGTTAATCATTTCTAGGAGTTTTCTGGTAGAATTCTTGGCATCTCTTAGGTATAATATCATGTCATCTTCAAAAAGGGATATTTTGACTTCTTATTTTCCAATGAGTACTCCTTTAACTTCCTTCTTTTGTCTTATTGTTCTAGCAAGAGTTTCAAGCACTGTATTAAATAGTAGTGGAGACAGTGGTCAGCCTTGTCTGGTTTCTGATTTTAATGGGAATGTTTCTAGTTTTTCTCCATTTAGAATGATGTTGGCTGTGGGTTTTTTGTATATAGTTTTAATTATGCTGAGGTATGTTCCCTCCAGTCCAATTCCCTCTAAGACTTTTAACATAAATGCATGTTGAATTTTGTCAAAGACCTTTTCTGCATTTATTGAAATGACCATGTGATTTTTGTCTTTGAGTCAATTTATGTGCTTTATGACATTTGTTGACTAATGTATGTTGAACCACCCCTGCATCTCTGGAACAAAGCTGACTTGATCATGGTGGATGATCTTTTTGATGTGTGTCTGTATGTGGTTTGCAAACATTTTGTTGGGAATTTTTGCATCTATGTTCTTTTGGTCAGGAGGTTTTATATTACTGTTTCAATTGCTATGGGTCTGTTTAAGCTGCTGATGGCTTCTTAGTTTAGCTTTTATCATTCCCATGATTTTAGGTATACATCCATTTCTTTAAGGTTTTCAAATTTCATAAAACCTAGGTTTTAAAAATATTCCCTTATAATGTTCTGGATATTTTTGTTGTCTGTTCTGATGTTTCCCTTTTAATCTCTGATTTTGTTGATTTGGAGTTGCTCTTTCTTTCTTTTGGTTAACCAGGCCAAGGGTCTGTCTATCTTGTTTATCCTTTCAAAGAACCAGACTTGAATGTATTAATTCTTTGTATTGTTTATATTTCATTAGTTTCTGCTCTGATTTTTGTTATTTCTTCTTGTCTGCTGGGTTTGGGTTTCATTTGTTGTTTGCTTTCAAGATTCTTCAATTGGAATGTTAAATCATTTATTTGTGCTCTTTCTGATTTTTTAATGTAGGCACTTAGAGCCACAAACTTCTATCTTAAGACTGCTTTTAAAGTGTCCCAGAGGTTTCGTTGGGTTATACTGCCCTTTTTGTTTATTTCTAGGGATACTTTCATTTCTTTCTTAATTTTTCCTTTATCCCATTCATCATTCAGGAGTTTGTTGTTTAGTCTCCCCCATGAAGTTACCAGGTCTTCTTGTGGTGTTGATTTTAAGCTTTATTACATGGCGGTCTGATAGAGTGCATGGAATTATTTCACTTTTTTTGTATTTGTTGAGGTTTGTTTTGTGCCTCAGTATGTGGTCGATTTTGGAGGAAGTTCCATGGGGTGTATTCTTTGGTACTTGGGTGGAATATTTGTTCTGTCAGGTCTATTTGATGCATGGGATTGTTTAACTCAGATGTCTCTCTTGTTTATTCTCTGACCTGTTGACCTGTCTAATGGAGACACTGGGGTATTGAAGTGTCCTACTATTAGTCAGTTGGTATTAATCTGTGTCTTAAAGTCCTGTAGTACTGTTTTTATGAAGTTGGGTGCACTAGAGTTTGGTGTGTATATGTTCATGATTGTAATATCTTATTGGTCAACTGCTTCTTTGATCAGAATGAAGTGAGCCTCTTTATCTCTTTTGGTTAAAGTCTATTTTGTCAGATATTAGAACGGCAACTCTTAGCTGTTTCTAAGTGCCATTTGCCTGGAATTTTTTTCCCATCCTTTTACCTTAAGGTAGTGACTGTACTTGAAGGTGACATGGGTTTCTTGCTGACAACAAAAGGATGGATTTTGTTTCCTGAGTCATTCAACTAACCTGTGTCTTTTGAGTGGGGAGTTCAGTCCATTGGTATTTAAAGTTATTATTGAAAGACACTTGAGTCCTGTCATTTTAAGTTGTTTGCCTCTTTGGTCTAGCATTTGGTTCCCCGGTTAGACCTTTATTTAGTTTCTTTCTGTTGCCGCTTTGTATTCTCTGAAGGGCTGGTTTTCTGGCCTATTCATGTATTGGAAGATTTTTCAATTATAATAGACATTTTTGTTGGGTAAAGTATTCTATGTTGGCATCTATGGTCATTTAGATCTGGGAATCCTTTGGTCCAGGTTCCTCTGGCTTTCATAGATTGCATTGAAAAGTAAACTGTAATTTTGATGGATTTTCTTTTACATGTGACTTGTTTTTCTTTTGCAGTTTTCAGAATTCTCTCTTTGTTCTGTATGCTTAGGGGTTTGCTATAATATGCCATGGGGTGTTTCTTTTCTGGTCCTATCCATTTAGAGTTCTATGTGCCTTTTCTATTTGAATGGGAATGCCTTTCCTTAATTTTGGGAAATTTTCTCCTACAATCTGGTTGAAGATCTGGTCTATCCCATTATCCTGAAGTTCTTTTCCTTCCTCTCTGTTTATGGTACGTAAATTTGTTTTTTCATGGTGTCCCACATGTCTTACATATACCATTCCTGGATTTAAAAAATTCATATTCTTTGAGTGCTTCAACTTTATCATCCAGTCTTGATATTCTGTTTTGCATTTCATTCTCTCTATCGGTGAGGCTCTCTCCAGTTGTTTCAGCAGTTAATTGCAGCAAAATATAAAACTGTTTTTCCCTAAAATGTAGTTCTATTCTATTCCCCATTTTGTGATATTATTGTCTATGTATAATTCTTTTTGTCATATTTCATGTCATCTTTGTTATTCTTTTAGGCAGTTGTGTTTTAAGTAAGAGGGCAGGAAGGAAACTATATATTGTTTCTTATATTTAAGCACTTAATTACCTTTACTCATGCTCTCTATATTTTTTCATTAAGTGGAATTATTTCTTAGTGTTATTTTCTTCCAGTCAGAACTCCATTTGGCATTCTTTGTAAGAGAAGTCATTTTTATGTGGAAACATTTATTTGCCTTCATTTTGGAAATATGGTTTTGCTGGACATGAGATTCTTCGTTGATATTTTTTTCTTCTATCAGTATTTTGAATATGTGCTTTCTGAAGAGAAATCATATTGTTTATGTGATTAATTGCTTTTCTCTCACTACATTGAATTTTTTGTCTTTGTCTATGTATGTTTTATTTATTTTTAAAAAAACATTTTATTTATTATTTTTATTTATGTGTATGAGTGTATTGTCTGCCTGTATGTAATTGCACCCATGTTGTGCAATGCCTGTGGAGGTCAGAAGTGGGCATCTGATTCCCTGGACTGGAGTTACAGATGGTTGTTACCCACCATGTGGGTGCTGGGAATCGAACCTGGATCATCTTCAACAGGAGTCAGTGCCCTTAAACTGCTGAATCATCTCTCAAGCCCCAATTATGTATGTTTTAGTGTGAACTTATTAGAGCTACCTTACTTGGAGTTCACTGAGTTTCTTGTATATGTACGTTAAAATTTTAATATATTTTAGGAACTTTTGGGTCATTTCTTCAAATGTTTTTTTGACCATTTTCTTTCTTTTTCTTTGAAGTCCAAGTCCAAGCATGTTGGTAAACTGAATGGTGTTTCACAAGACTCACTCTCAGGCTCTGCAAATATTTTTCATTATTTTCTTCTTTCTTCTGTTCTTCAGATTTGACAATTTCCTTTCTTTTTATCTAATTTTCAAAATGCAATTATCGTGTGTATGCATGCACATACACACACACACACTCATGTACATACATACACACTCATATACATACACACAAGTCATGGCATAGATGTGGAAGTCACAGGAATTGCAGAAATTCTCTCCTTCCACCATATGGATTATGGGGATCAATCTCAGGTTGTCAAACTGGGAAGCAAGTGCCTTTTCCTGCTGAGTTATCTCACTAGCCCCAGATTTGATAATTCCTATTGATTTATATTTACATTGTCTGATTGTTTCTTTTGCTACTCAAATCTGTTAAGACCCTCTGGGGAACTTTTTATTACAGTTATTGCACTTTTTACTCTAGGATTTAAACATGGTCCCTTAAAAAGTTTCTCTGCTTGTGTTCTGTGTTTGATGAGCTGTTGCTACCTTTTCTTCTAACTCTTTAAATATGGTTTTCTTTAGTTCTTTGAACTTGTTTTAAAGTCTTTGTCTTCTAAGTCCATCAGTTGGATTCTCTGCAGTGATTTCTATTGTCTGAAGTTTTTCTTATGTATGGATTGCATTTTTCTGCTTGTTTTTGTGTTTCTTATAACATTTTGTTGAAAACTGGATGTTTTGATAGTAAATTGTAGCATTTATGGATTCTGATTCCCTTTAGTTGGGGGGTTTGTAATTTCTGTTTTTGCTGTTGATCCATAACTTGCTTAGAATGACTATATGGTACCTTACTCCCATCACTGTGTAGCTCTTGATGTCTCTAGTCAGTGAAAGCAAAATTCATGATCTCATTTTAAGCTTGATTATTTGGAGCCTGCAGTAGGTTAGCAAAGATTTCTTGAAGGCTGTGTTTTTAATATTTTGGGCCAGGAAGAGGTTTAGCTGAGGATTTAGAAATGACATTCAAAGTTTAACAAGTCTGCCATAGTGTTTACTTTCTGTGATGGTGAAATTTCTCATTCACCCTGAGGTAAGTAGCTCATTGAGGCTTTATTTAGTGTATTTGAGCATAACAACAGTCTTGTAGACCCCCAGAATACATGAAGGCTAACCAACTCCCACTCTGGTTCTGTCTCTTTCTCTCTCAATATATTTGCTTTTATACTGATATGATTGACTCATCTAGTGTGGAAATTTCAGACCAGCTGTGATTTTGTTCATTTCTGATTGTTTGCCTCCAAGCTTGCTATTGTTTTCAATAATGCTCCTGGGCATGGGTTTTTACATGTTCCACTCCAAAATCATGTTAGTCCGTCTACCAGGGAAACTGCTGGTCCTTCAGGCTTGCCTTGCTTCAGGAGAACTACAGTGCCAAGATACTGCCGGGAAGGGTATGAATAACCTCAGGGGAAATTTTAAACTTTTCCTATTTTTATTCAGATTAGGCAGCAAAACCTTGAATAAATGCTTATCAGTTACTCTAGCTCTTTGGTCAAAGTCCAAACTCTTTAATTTATTAGTTTTGACTTGTTTTATTGTTGCTATTGGGGCAAGTTTTTTTTTTTAATTTTTCAACTATTCCAGCACTATTACTTAGCTGTAGAAATTCTGTCTCAGCAATGGCCTTCTGAGTCTCTGTTTAACTCAGACCATATTTGAATGGAAAAGCTTCTCAGGACATGACAGTTCATCTTGGATGGGGCAAAGGTAAGGCAAGTTGTAAAGAAAGACTTTCTTAATATTGCATCACTTTTTCAAAGGAGCCTTAAAAGAGATTGAGCATCCTGTATTCAGAGAGTATGACCAAATCAATATCCGGAAAGCTTGTTATTCCATGTGGCAGTAAGTGTGAAGGCTGTTGGGCACCGCTGCTACACACACTCAATTGGAATGACTAGTCTTTGGAAGAGGAATTGGGAAGGGGCATAAAGGGGCATTTCCTTCATAAAGTGTCGAGTATATAGGAAATGAAAGGTTGGAAAACCACCTGTGTGTCTACGAAGGGGCACCTTACTGATTAACAAATTACTAGGGGTTATGTTTCTCATCCTTTGTGCATATTTATCTATATATAGTTCAGTGTTTGTCTCTGGTTCGACTTAGTGGTCTCTCTGTACCTATCTGTAATTATACCCATGAAGCTGGGCATCTTTCACAGCTGGAGGGTATGTAGCCCATGTAGCAATGTGGGGATCACTATGTGTTCCATGGTGCTATTGTTTTATTGTTGCTTAAAGCTTCTTGAGTTACTAAAAACCTCTGCTAAGCAAATGAAGCTCTTTGATATACATTTTTTGATCAATTAATGACTCATGCACAGAGTAAATGGAATTATTTTCTCTCTTATCAGTCTTAATTCATATGCTATAATGTTGATGAAGGTTGGGTTTTTAAAAATGCTGCTTCTACATTTATGTACGCTCTTTGTTTCTTTTACTAATTACCTGTACAATAACAGTGTGTCTAAATTGGTCCAAAACTATTATTCTAAATAAAAATCTAGCATTTGAAGCAGTAATCTCCCAAAGTGAGTGTCTTATGAATGGTGGTCAGCATTTAACCAATTACTATGCAGCAAGAGCATGCTGATAGCAGAACAATTGCCTGAAGGGAGCAGCAACTTGCATAACCCTATTTTGAACACAGTAGATGTTTTTATTTTATCTTTCTCAGTTTTAGCTGGTGTTTTAAAGAGAGACGTGATTTTGCAGCTTTGGGGAGCACTCGTCTATTTCAGGCAATTGTCAGAACCCAGGACTGGAGGAATTCAATGAGGACTCTAGAGCTCTGTTCTAAAAAATATTGTAGAAGCAGAGAGAGTCTTTGGTTTTTCACAGCTAAACTCGGTCCATTTTGTGAGCAAATGTCACACTAAAAGACAGAAATACAGCTCAGAGAACAGCTTCAGAGAACAAATAGCAGGGGAGGTCCAGGCGGCTATAACTTAGTACTTTAGTCATCTTTAATGGAAATGGAGCCTCTAGCCAAGCCTAATATATAATGTATCATAAAACATATGTCTGTCAGTCTCCCAGGTACGATAAATAGGGAAAACACAGACCTCAAAGGGAGGCTATGGCAGGCCTTGCAGAGGGGCTCAAATTACTTGGCTGGTTGTAGGGGGTGGAAGGCTGTGTAGGAGGAGTGATGTAATGTGTATTTTTAGTGTTTCTAAGAAATGACTGTCTCTATCCAGCCTAGTTCTGGTGGGCGGTGGGTGGTGGGAGAGGGAAGGAAAAGGAGGGGCTGCATTTATAGAACTGCATGGGAAAATTGAGTCAAATGCCCGTTTTCCAGGTGATTAAGCACTTTCTTTTTTATTTGGATTGTAGTAGAGCAGGGAATACTAGGGCACAGTGAACTGATAGCACTGGCTGATTCTTCTCCTTGGTAAAACAACAGCCCAGGGAACCCGGTAAGGCTGGCTCACTTGGCCCCCCTGCTCAAGAGCTCCAGTTACCTTCTACTAAGGGCCCTTGGTCACCCTCTGAACTTCCTGCTGTCCTAGTATGTTCTGATCCTCAGACAGACCATTTTGTTTCGTGATTCTTGATACCTTTGGTGTAAATTCTATGACTCAGTTTCCTAATTTGTACAATGGGAAGAATAAATTATCTGTTTGGGAGTCACACATAGGTCTGGTAACTTCAATTCTAAAGCAGGTTTTATGGCTCATCTCAGATCTCCACACTTGAGATACCATTCCTGCTGTGTTCTTAGGGCTATGTCCTGCCTCTCCCTAGAAAAGCTCACTGAAACAATTTCCAACATTAAGCCCTTTCAAAATGGATCAATTTAGTCTCATTCCTTCTGTTTATTCTCAGAATTATCAATACCTCTGGACCTTTCTACTGTTTTACCTCTCCTGTGTCTCAGCACATAAGTGTCCATGTTCTCAAAAGTGCATACATTCAAACACACTCCTTTTATACAGCACCATGCTCTAGGGAGAGTGGCTCTTTCTTGGAGTTTTTGGAAGTTAAACTAGACCAAGGTTTTTGTCCTAATATGTGATGAAGCAAGCTTTAATCCAACTTCCAAAGTCTCATTCTTTTGATTTGTGATAGCTTTTTCATGCAGATACGTCTAGGAACTACTAAGTTTTCCAATCATTTTTGACATGGATGGATACAAGTGAGCTCCCTGGAGACTGGAAGTGGGCTGCAATCAAGGGCATATGAGTGGATTCAACTTGATTCACTTGCCAGTGTTTCTTGGGATCAGCTACACAGCTGTGTCTGACTTATTGATGTTATTGTCACTTATGAATATTTTAGCATGTTCACAGTTGCCCAGTTTCTCAATGATTTAAAATTCCCTTTAACCCTTGAGTTCTTGTTTTCCTCTTCAGGTGCCTTGTCTAATACTATCTATATAGATCTTACTATGGCAGAATGGTTTTAATTTTTTGGTGATGTGCTGGTATAAGAAATTCAGTTTATATACATGAATTCATATTGGAGTTCGGTATGGCCAAGGCTCTGACTTTTCACTAATAACATGTGACCAAGGATTGGAGAGATAGCTCAGTCTGTAGAGAGCTTGCTTTGTAAGCATGTGAACCTGAATTTGATCCCCTAAATCCATGTGAAAAACCAGGTATGGTGGCATTATCTTGTAATTTCAGTGCTGGGGAGGCAGATACAGGTAGATTCTGGGGTCTCACCTGTCAGCCAACCTATCCTACTTGGTGAATAATGAAAGACCATGTCTCAAAAGATGAGACGAATGGTGTGTAGCTGAAGCTATTTAACAAGAAAGAGTACCATGCAGGAGAAACATCCCTTCAACTTGCTGGTCAGGGTAGTCCACGGGCCTCCCAAAATAACACAAGTTATTGCTACAGCCCTTGATTGCCTCCCAGAATGTGAAGGTAAGGCCCCATTGCTGAACATAAGACTTACTTTGAATACAGGACTTGGAGCAATGGAGCTGGAACTGACCTGGAAGTCTCCTCACTGAAGACTACCTCTCATAGTTTTGGAGGACTGTATGAAAGCTGCTAAGGGAGAGAATCAATCAATGGTCCAACCCCAGCTTTAAAGCCTAATAACCACACCAGTGACCAGCACAACAAACTATATTAGTGCAGTAGTGGCACTTTTATCTTGGGGATAATCATGAGCTGCCTAGTTGGATTTATAGCCCACTCAATGGGAGAGAACTCTTCTGTGGCACTGTAAACATAGCCAAATACACATGACTGGAGAGGTCATAGATCTTAGAGACAACTCTGTTACATCCTTAGAAAAACATAATTTCTTACTGTATGCTAAATATGGATCCTTGTATTTACAGATAAGTATACCATTCACTACTTGTCAAAGATATTTATTTTGTAACAGATGGAGACTATTATAGAGTTCCACAACTTGTCACACACAGAAAATAACTGTCTGTGAGATGCCCAACTCTAAGTAACACATCTACAATGGAACGTAGAACATGGAACATAGTGAAACAAGGAGTAGAGAGACTACTAATGCATCTCTCAATTCTCATCAACAAAGCTTCCTCATGCAACAAGGGGCAATGAACAGAAAAGGTGACAAATGACTGAAGTGTAGAGAATGAGTCTGCAGAGTGTGGGTCCCTGTACAGGACTCTTATGTTGAACTTCATTCATCCACTGAGGGCTCAGGGACCACTGCGGAGGAGGGGGTGGAAGTATTGTAAGAGTGAGGGGAAGGGGTGTGTGACCATAAGGAAACAGAGTCATACAGACTCCTGTTACCTTCTTCACATGAACTTACAGCGATGGTGGCAGCACACACAAGACCCATGAAAATGCAACCAGACAAAAACCCAGGACAGAACTTTGGAAATGGACATCAGGCCCTAACCTTAACTGAAGAACTATTGTCAGCTGATTACTGCTGGGTGAGGGAGAGCTGATCTTTTTTAAAAGAGAGATTCTAGATAGTCTGACTTGACTCCAGTCAATGAACTTGCACTGAGGGATGTCTGAGTACACTAACTTGACTCAATGGGCCTTAATATATGTGACAGAATGCATGAAATCTGGTGGGGAGGTGCAATAGGATGTGTGGATATGGGTAGAAAAATGACTAGTATGTTTTGTATGAAATGCACAAAAATTCAATAAAAATATCCATTTAAAAAAACAAGATGGATGGCTCCCGAGGAATGGTTAACCTCTGGCTTCTACAAGCACATGACCCCATATACATATGTACCTGTACCCACATATATAAACCCCCAACAATATGTGACTAGGACTGATGTGTTCCTGTTTCAAATCTGATCTATACAACTCTTCCATGTGGGATTACCAAGTTTTTGCCTAATCTACTGAATTGAGGCAAAGATGATAGTTATAAGCTGAATGTTTGTGTGTCTTCCAAATTTCATCCTAACTTCCCATGTGGAGGTATTGGGCAGTGGGACCTTCAGGAAGTAGTTGGATCATGAGGACAGATCCTTCATAAGTAGGATTAATGCCAAGATAAGGAGAGACTCCAGAGAGCTCTCTCACCCTCCCTGCCATATGAGGATATAGCAAGAAGTTGGCTGTCTATAATTTGGAAGCAGGTCTTCCGCAAAAACCAACCATGCTGGCACTCTGATTGCAGACTTCAGCCTCCAAAACTATGAGGTTGTGTATAAGCCACTCAGTCTATGGTGCTTTTTTGTAGCATCCTGAACCCAGGTGTGGCAATCTTAGAAATATTCTCTGAATGCAATGAGCCTGAATCCCAGCCCTGTATCATTGCTTAAAACACTCATTTTTAAACTTTATCTGGGAAGCCTCTATGTTTCTATTGTTTGAACCACCATGCACTGGGGATTTATTACAGCAGTTAAGATTATCTGAATTAAGTTACCCTTGGAAACTAATTAGTTGACTATGTTTTTACATATAGGTTGACTTTAATTTAGTTTTCCAATAGTAACATTTCTTAGCAATCACTATGTCTCTTCCATTTTCCTGAACCCACGAGACCCACAAACAACACTTAGTGAATGAACAGACCAAATAACTGGGCTAAACAGATTATTGGACTGCAGTTGTCAGAATATGTCTATGACAAGCATTTGGTCCCACATTTTCAGGCCAGTGGCACGATTAACGATTGCCTTGTGCTCACAGAATAGCATTTCCAAAAATAGCAATTGTAGGCTGTGAGAGAAGTTGAACTTGATTATTATGGGGATTTCTTACTGTAGGCCTTTGTATGAAGAAAAGACCATGACTTGGATTCAGAATAAAAGAAGAGATCTTATTAAGAATGGCTAAAGCAGTCTGCACTTCCTTTTTGCCTTCTGCCTTTTGGGCCCTTTTGGGTTTCATGGCCACTGATTATCGCCTTAAACTGAATAAACCCACTGAATAGAATTAGTCAGAATAAGAGATAGGCATCCTTGTCAGTCACAAATACCTGCATCCCTGAGGGAAATAATGAAGAGAAGACTCCACAGGCTTAGCTATTCTTCTATTTCTTTCCCATAGAGTCCTCAACCTTCTTCTCCTGGGCTCCCTTTCAAGAACCTCAGTTGAAAAGGCCTGGTATTGCTAAAGCCCTTTTGCTGACTTTTTTCCCCACACAGTACTGATATGAAGAGTGGCTTTTGGTTTTAATCTGTTGGCCTCTTTTCCATTCTCCTACGGAGGCTACTAATGATACCCTCTCTATAAGCCTAAAGACTCCCCAGGTTTTATATATTATATAACAATATATAACTAACGTTGATAACCAATTTTGAACTTTGCAAGTAGACTAGTGCTTCTTAAAGTCCACATATTTGTCAATTACCAGGGAATATTGTTAAAATACAGATTATGTTTCCCTGGGTTATAGGTGGGCTTGGGCTTAAACACATCTAACACGGTCTTAGGTGGTGTCTTTTTCTGCTGGCACTGAGACCACACTTTGGATAGCAAGGATCATTGTTCACCATCTGGTACTGATGGCTCTCATCTGGCAGAATAATTGGGAGTGGAAGTTCATTTTGTGCCTCCTGTATTTATTAGTGATCTAACTCTGTTCTACAGGGCAGGCACTGTTAGGATTCACAACTATCTCCAGATAAAAGAGGATGCTTTTGTTAGAATCTGATGGCCTGAGCACTTTAATTTCTGGGAATTCAGGTTAGTGTCTTATTTTGTTTGTAAATCTGTGAGCAAATAACACAAAGTGAGGAAGTTAAAAACAATAGAAATGTATTTCTCATAGTTTTGAAGGCTGAGACATTCAAAATCAAGGCACTGGCAAGACTGGTGTCCAGTGAGGGCTGTTCTCTGCTTCCAACATGGTGACTTGTTACTACATCTTCCTGAGACAAAGAGCCCTGTGTCCTCCCATGGCAGACAGACAGAAGAGATGAACAGTGCTCCTTTTAATTTTGAGGGTTTTAAAGGGTGCTAATCCCATTCTTGAAGGTGAGGTTCTCGTGATTTAATCACCTCCTAAGATGGCACCTCTTAATTCTATGGTGTTGGGGATTAAGTTTTAACATGGATTTTGGAGGAGATACCAATACTCAAGCCATAGCACTTGATCATTTTTGAGATTCTTTGTTTAGCTTGGATCCATTTTTCTTGCATAATCACCTCCAAATCTTTTTCAAAGTTTTCATTTGACAGTTTCTGTCTTTAACAGATAGCTTATACCAATAAGCAATTTATATTATGTTTTGTATTGAAGGAATCACACAGTTATTGGCACTGAAAGAAATCTTGCAGTCTATGTTACCTACAACCCTGTGGAGCCTGGAGAAACTGCAGACTCATTTCTAGTGTTAAAGTACAACTTTCAAAATGTTCAAAAGCACGACTGTTGTACAGATATAAAATGAACATGTGAAAGATTTTATTCATCTCATTAATTAATGAAGAAGCTAGCAAGATGGTAAAGCTACTTTAAAGGGCAGATATTTATGTATAGTCAGTCAAAGGAATACTAAACTGAATTTGATAGACACAACATTGTGCTTTACTGGGCCCATAAAACTAACACGAAGGGTTATCTTTTCTACTGGGAAAAAACGTACAAACTTCAGTGAGTCTGGGCTCTAATCAAATCAGAGATAGCAAAGCCAAGTATAGATGTATTTTGTAGTTCAATCAAATAATTCTTAGATGAGCCTCACTAAAATGGCATTGGAAGAGCAGCAGTGAGTCCTTTCCTTTAGTTCTCAGTTTGGGCCAATTATTTGTAGCACTAGGCAGAACCTGAGCTAACACCAGGAGTCCAGTGCACTTTCAAACTTTGTTCTTGAAAGATCAATAGCGATATCATTTTAGACACTTGTTTTTAACCCTTTTGATACTCAAATATGCCAGCATATCAGATAGTAGTCATAGGGCTATATGGGTACTCTAATGATACCTCTTTTGCCCACTAGAAAAGGTATATGTAACCATGAGACCCTGATGTGGGATTTTATATATATATATATATATATATATATATATATATATATATATATATATATCTGAATCTTTTTCTGATTAATTTATAATTTTAAATTTTTATGTGTCTGAGTATTTTGCCTTCATGTATGTAAGTATACCATATACATGTAATACCCATAGAGACAAGAAGAGGGTGTAGATCTCCTGGAACTCAGGTTACAGATGGTTGTAAGTTGCTATGTAAACTGGGAACCAAATCTGGGTCCTCTGCAGAGCACACAGTACTTTTAACTATCGAGTCATTTCTTCAGCGTCCCCAAACTATTCTTTATCTTTTCTTTGTCTTCTTTGAGAAAGGGTCTTCGTGTAGCTCCAGCTGGCCTGGACCTTGCTATGTAGAACAAGCTGGCCTCACAGAGGTCTGCCTGCTTCTGCCTCCCACGTGTTGAGACTAAAGGGCGTGCCTCACTGTGCCCACTCCCAAGGAATTATTCTTAAGCATTGGTTTATTAGTAAAATTAAATTTCCTCACAGCTGCCTGCACAGCTGGCCTCAACATATGAACATGGCCTGGCGTGACTTAGGGAACAGGGTTTGCTTCATGAAAAGCTCTTCCTATGCGTTTTACAAAATCTCATCCTGCTTTGACTGAATTGGTCATTGTTTCTTTGTATCTTCTCTTGATTTGGACTGTGGAATCTTAAATACAGGTCAAGAACTACTAGAGTACATGGAATGTGAAACACATTGACTGATCCCTTAATCACGTACTATCCAACAATTATGGTCTTGTGGTTTTGAGGGGCACCGAGAAACTTGAAGTTTATGTTATGGCATTTAAAAAGCCTGTACATACTAACCAATGGGATGAGAATAAGGATCTACTTTCCAAATTCTCTAGTTCATATGTCTCAGTGGTCTCCCTCTGTGGAGAGATGATGCTCCATGACAAACATCGTTTGCTAAGACATGTCCTGAAACTCGGGGGCAGCCTTACTTGGCATTGACCCTTCTGGCCGTAGCTGATCAATGAGGGCTAGGGATTGAAACTCAACTCCATTGTGGTCTGTGATGCTCTGTTTTTTTTAAAACAGAAAGACAGTACCAGAGAAGTGCTGGCACTATGTTCTCACTGACTGTAGATAGAGTCTTTTCATGCTGTACTATCTTTGAGTATAAAGACTTTTCTACATCGTCACCTAGAAGTCATTTCATACCCTTCTCTGTTTGACCACTAGTCTTTTGTCTATTCAGCAATAGTGAGGAGACACCTTTGCTGGTGAACAGAAACCCAGGATTTATGGCCTTTGTTAAAAATGAAAATGCTGGAGAACTGACTGGCAACGTTATTGTAATTGGAGTTTTTCATATGAACCATAATCAAAACAACCAGGCTGTCTCTCTCCCAGTTGATCACATAAATTTTTTATAGGTTAGTATCATATATGATCAGAAACATTTCTCTAGTGTTATACTTTGGATCTTAAAAGTCCTTCAAAGGTCCATGTCTTGAATGTTACTTCCCTAGCCTGTGTTGCTGTTGGTATGTGGTGAAATCTTTAGTGAGTAGGGCCTAGTGAAAGGAAATTAAATTGTTGGGGGTCATTCTCTCAAAGAAAATATTAGCAACAGGGAAAAAGAGAATCTCTTTGTGTGTGGTGATGGGGAACAGGTTCAAAGATGTGTGGTCAGGGGAAACTAGTCATAATCAATGAAGCTGCAGTGTCCTCTTTCCTATCCCTGACCTCTTCTCTCCAGGATACCCTGGTTTCAGTACTCCATCACTGGTGA
Organism: Eospalax fontanierii; assembly: GCA_035773235.1. NCBI lineage: Eukaryota > Metazoa > Chordata > Mammalia > Rodentia > Spalacidae > Eospalax > Eospalax fontanierii. The sequence continues at coordinate 40,661,921 of CM069525.1, forward strand.
CTTTTGGGCCAGATCCCCCAAAATCTTCCCCCCTACACAATCCAAAGATTGGTGCAGATGGTGGACATCTCCCTAAGTGTACTGTTTCAACCCGATTCTCAGGAGATCCCTGGCATGTACCAGCGCTTAGGGCTAGATTATGAAGAGTGAATGCTGCCATCCATTGTTAAGTTGCTAGAGCCTGTTGTAGTTAAGTTCAGTGCCTCACAGCTGATTACCCAGAGGGCCCAGGTGTCCCTGTTGATGTGAAAGGAGCTCACAGAGTGCACCCAGGACAGGACTTCAGCCTCATCCTGCATAACATAGCTATCACAGAGTTGAGTTTTAGCTGAGAGTACACACAAGTGACACAGCAGGAAGCTCAGACAGCCCAATTCTTGGTGGAAACAGTGGCAGATTGGCAGATCCTGCAGGTTGAGTGAGAGGCTGAGCCGGCCAAGGTGCTTGAAGAAACACTGAGGAAGAATCCCTGCAACATCAAGCTCTTCAAGATCCTGGCTTCCCAAAACATCTCCAAGACAACTGCCACATGACAAAACCACATTTTTCTCAAAGTTGACAACCTCATGCTGAATCCCCAGCATGAAAACTTTACCTAGGAAAGTGACAGCCTCATCAAAGGTAAGAAATGAGCGTGATCATTAAAAAACTCCATGCCCAGAGAAGTAGAGGATGACTTTCTCTCTGACTTTTTGAGGAGCCAGCAGGTGTTGGGGGAGTCTAGTGCACCCCTCCCTGACCCCAGTATCTTGTGATGGTCCCTCAGTACCTGCCCTTTTGAATTAAGGAAGACTGAAGACCAAGCATCTTGGAGGAAATGGCTTTCCTCCTCCCTCTATTGGCAGAGAATGGGAGTTGGGATTGGGTCAGTGTGTGATTTCTTAGTAATTTCCTGTAATAATGTTCCCTCCCTCAGGGTGGGAGGAGAGGACCACCATTCTAGGAATTCTCAATACATTTTTTATTACTTAAGTTGAAATAAAAAGAGAAGATATGGGGACCGTTGACTCTCCCTGTCTTTTTCTCTTTGCTGCCCAGGCACCATGAAGTAAGTAGCTTTGTTCTAACAAGTTCCCTACCGTGATCTTCTGCTTTACTGCAGTCTCAAGAACAGTGGAACCAGTTGGCCATGGTTGAAACCTCATGAACAAAAATAAATCTTTCCTCTTTCAGGAACTGGAAAACATGGTAGCTGAACTGTCTTGAATGAACGGAATTTTGGTTGTAGCCATAGCTCTGTCATTTATTTGCTGTCACTGTGAATAAGCCATGTAAATTCTCTGAACATTGATGTAATCTAGAATAATGAAAAGGAGATAGAAGAGCTTTACACCGACTCAGCTTTTAGTCAGTGGCTCCAAAACTCTGTTGGACTTTTTTCCATGGAGAAGAAAAGTCTCTGTTTTATCTGTGGGTTTATCACTGTTTCATTCAATAGAAGACCATAGAGCTGATACTTTATGCCTTCTAAGCCTGGATTCTTAAAGGCAATGCAGTCTCAGCCTTGAATTTGAGAACCTTGTGTTGGATCTTTCTGTCAATATAGAAGAACTTTAGCTATACTCTGGTAGTTTTACTCTGATGACACCCAAGCCACACCCAGGCACCATACATTAATGTTATAGTTAAGTCTCAGCTGAACTCCTTGCTAATAGTCAGTTTCAACTGTCAAATATGTGACTTGCTGTTTTGCATGTCCATCTAAGCTTGCATTTCATATGATTTCAAGTCTTTCTGACATTTGCCTACAACATGACAGATCTCAAAGTGACTGACTCATCAAACCTTTCCAAAATTCCTTACCCAGACACCTCTTTTAGATTCCTGTGACAGTAATAAATTATTTGTTTCATGTCGATAAGTTTTGAGGTTTATTACATGTTCATAATAATGGCAAATGCTTTCTCAGACCTTGATACTCCTTTACATCCTCTTCCTATTAATCTATGCATATATTCCATTCTTTCATCAATCCAGAATTTTTCAAGGTCTGCTGACCAGCACTGGGTCCTCAGAGATTAATCAATCATTCACTGTCTGTGGCCTTGCAGAACTTACAGAGTATATGAAAAGGGAACAATAAATATAAATAAAATTACGTCAAACCACAGGAACCATCACAAAAGTAAAAAAAGGCCACATGCTACAAACTTTGGAAACTGCATTAAGGATGACTGAGTTCAATTAATGAGTAATATTCATAAGCTCTTGAACCTCATGAAGAGACATTCTAATGGAGGAAGCAAATGATAACAAAGTGCATGACTAAACAAGGGACTACATTAACAGTGGGCTGTGTATGGAGTAGAGTGAAGAGGCTGGAGGATGGCAGGTTGATAATGAGGCCAAGGTAAAGTACAGGTGAGAAAGGGAGAAACCGACAGAGTAAATCAGAATGGAGAGAAGGCTGGAAGGAGAGCCAAACCACTATGGCACCAGACTTTTTTACTTACTTGGTTGGAGAGCACTTTGATCCTCTTCAGACCTGCTCTCAGATGTTCCTTACAACCTCCTTATCAAAACTTGACTTTGGGAAACTTCTGAAAGTCATTCACATGCAGGTGCCAGTAGCCAATGGATAAAGAAAGACACACACACACACACACACACACACACACACACACACACAGAGTGGGATTTTATTCATCTGTAAAGAAAGATGAAATTGTGAAATTTATAGCAACATGCACAGCTATGGAAAGGATCATATGTATTAAACAAGGTAACCCAGGCTCAAGAAGACAAAAAATGATCACATGTTTTCTCTCATATGCAAATCCTAGCTCATAATATTTATATGTTTATATGTACATAAGTGGGGGTGAGTGTAGATGAGACATTTGACACTAGAAAGAGACCACAAGATGCCAAAGACGTGTTGAGGAGGAATTAGGGAGGGCAACAGGATATATGTGATGCAGAAGTGGAAAGGGGACGATGGGGTGTGGAAGGGAACAAGGGAGGACAGTCAGATGAGGGAGAAGAGGGATGGAGGAGAATCAACAACCAAAATTTTGGTTGGAAATAATATAATGAAACAATACTGTGTATGATGATTAATTTTTAAAAAAAGATTTAATGTGATATCTTTTCTTGGGACATCAGTTGTCTAATAGGTTAAACTAACGAAATGAAATCTTGAGGCTAGAGAGATGGTTCAGCAGTTAAGAGGGTTAAGAGCACTGGCTGCTCTTGTAGATAACCCAGATTCAGTTCCCAGCATCCACATGGTGACTAACAACCTTCCATAACTCCAGTTCCTTCTGACCTCCATGGGCACTGCACAATGCATGCAGGAAGTACACTCATACACATAAAATAAAAATCAGAAATTAAAATAAGAAATGACTCCTTAAGGATCAGAATAGCAAAAACTAACAGGAGAGGATTTTATGTAACTCAGGTTAGTTTGATTTAAAAGGGCCAAATGCATCAGAGTTTACACGAAAGGCATCCAAGTCTCTTCCACATTTTCGTCCATGTTTATCTGATTATCTAAGTCTCTTTTGTGGTTATGCATCATTCTTCTCTCTTTCAGGCTCAGTGGACTTTTCTGCTTCTCTGAGTTCACAGACCAAAGATGGCAGCCCCACTGGTACCCTTGGCTGCCAAATCTGCAGCACAAGTCCATCAACTGTAGTTAACTAATGACTCAGCCAAATCCCACTTCTAAATTTCAGGCAAGACACCCTCACCCCACTTGGATCCAAGCCTTCCCCAGCACCCTGAACTGGGTAGCTTGTGGGGCTTTTTGCCAATCAAGAGAATGGTGCCTGGCAGATATACTGATTGCCCCTGTCATGTTAGAGGGAGCTTTTGGCTGCAAGGCACCCAAGGATGCCCATTCCTCCTGAAGTCATTTTCATAAACCTAAATTTGTCCTCAGCAATCATTCTGGGGACTATTCCCAGCCATTGCTAGGAGTGTCCTCCTCTTACTACACTACTGTAAAAGGAGATCAAATCAGCGACGGCTGGTGGTGTGTTTTCATTCGTTTAAGTCTCAGATGACTATAGTTGTCAATTTGCCTCCAGAAAAGCCCTCATATTGTGTTTCCTGTAATGGAGCGACAGGCATTCAAACCTAGATATGGTGGCACCGTGGTTGCAGTTTTACTTGCCCCATTTTCCCGTAAGTTAAGGCGGATGCATCCCTGTTGACTCGATCGTTATAATAAAGAAGAGAGTGCTTCTGAGAAAATCTTGCTCTCCTAAATGTCAGAGGATTAGTGGGTAGGCAGGGTACTAGCCATCACTGTATTCTTCTATTGTGTCAGGCACTATGCCAAAATGATTCTGCCAGCTTCTTCCACCAATTTCATAGCAATGATGTGATACTCAGCAAAGAGAAGTCCCATATGGGTGAGTTTGTAACCAACACAATATCTCACTTTGATATTACTTTTGTTTTCTATACAGCAAAATCATTCTGATTCTCATTATTAGAACAAGACATATAGTCAGACGGTTATTAGATACTTTGTTTGAACTAACATAGAAAAACTGCAGTAGAAAAGGATCCATTCCTACAGTCTTTAGGCACTCCTAAGCAGTAATGGTACATATATGGGAGTGTTCTGTTTTGGAGTACAGCAGCCCAAGAACAGTAACCTCAGATGGGAACTCTAAACTTCCTTTGCTTGAACGTAGATATTTTCTTCCTTCTTCTTTCCTGTCTGGGAACTAGGTCTTGTCATATAACCCAGAAAGGCTTGCCTTGAACTTGAACTCTGTATCCTTCCCTTCCTTCCCTTCCTTTCTTCCTTCCTTCCTTCCTTCCCCCTTCCTTCCCTTTCTCTCTCCCTCCCTCCCCTCCCTCCCTCCCTCCCTCATTTACTTTATGTTTATTTTATGTGTATGCCAGTATTGAGTGCATGTATGTGAGTGCACCCATGTTGTGTGATGCCCCTGGAGGACAGAAGAGGATATCTGATGCCCTGGAAGTGGAGTTAGGGACAGTTATTAGCTGCCATGTGGGTGCTGGGATTCTAACCTGGTTTTCTGCAAGAACAGCTAGTGCTCTTAACCGCTGAGCCATCTCCAGCCCCTGAACTCTGGATCCTTTATTCTCTCCCCCTCCTTAGTACTTAGATTACAGGCATACACCATGAAAGTTTATGAGCTTAGACTGCCTTTGAATAAATCTTTGATATTTTAGGATCTTGTCTCTTGAATGGAAAGATTTCCTGTAATTGGGGTCAAACAGACAATTGCATAGTAGTGCGCACCTTCTTTGGCTGTGTAAATATCATTAGCCATAATGGAATTGTTGGCTAGTTTTGAACCTTCTAGGATTAATCCCTAGTTTGTTGCACTGGGAAGTTTGCCAGGACTAAGGTAAGTAGAAACTACTGATGTCTGTCTTTACTCAAAGGCCGTAAATGATCATAAAGTCTTTACTTACATTAATAAATTGCTGACATCTATTTAACACATTAGTGACACAAAGCACTTCACTTGTTTTGCCAAATGGTCCTGTGGTGTTATTCTAACTTTAGAAAGAAGGGACCTCTAGCCTCAGAAGTTAAGCAAATTGCTCTTGAGGAACAGGGCATAACTCAAGAATTCAAACCCTAACATTTGTTAGATGTGAACTTAACCTCGGATTGCTCATCTGCAAAATGGTCATAATCAAAGTCATCAATTATGCAGAGATTGGGTGAGAATGACATAAAATCCTATATGCTTGCTTTCTCTGACAACTTCATAAGGCCATGCAGTTCTAAGAGGCAGGCCTTAGACTTGAACCCAGGGCTTCTGGATTCACACTGCCTTTGATGAGAAAATGAAGCTTGACTTGGGGCAAGGAAAAGGTCTGGATTCTAGAGCCAGCTCTTGTGTGTGACTGATGAGTGACAGTCCTTCTCCTCCTACGTAAGCATATATGTACTTCTATCTAGAGCAAGTGCACAAATAGTTAAGGCGAATTCTATTAAGATAGAGCAAGAGACATCATACCATGATATGGAATGTATGCTTTTTAACAGATGTTTATTCTGCTAGGTAATCCTTTTGTTAGAAGTTGTTTTTCTTCACCAATCAACTTCACTGACATATAATTTACATTCAATAAAACATACCCATTTGATTGTTCAAGACTTTTCACAAATGCATACATCTGTGAAACCACTATGATCACCTAATGACAAAGTAATGTTATGAGCCCCCAAAACTCCATCAATTCCCCTACTGAGGGCTCAAGGCACCCACTACTCTATCATTATAGATTCTATCTGCCTGAATTTTATATAAATTAATTCAGTTTGCATTTTTAAAGGGCTAGTTCCTTTTGCTTAGCATAGTTCTGGGGTGCGACCATATTGTTTAGTAGATCAGGAGTTTCTCCCTTTGTATTGCCCTGCAACATTTCCATTTCACTGTACGGAGCCATGCTTGTGTTTATCCATTCGCCCTGACCAGCAATCACTCAGTAAGGTTAAGGGCAGATGGAATCACCTTAGACCTGGATAAGTGGGACCCCTCCCTGGCCTTTGTGTGTTCCACGATCTTCTTCGGGCCCTTTTCCCTGAGATATCCTTCCTATGAGATGAGTCAGGGATGTGACTTTTGGGGACCCTTACCTGGGTGCTCAGAACCCAAGGATCCCTTGCTCTAGAGACCCTGCGTCTACTGTCAGAGCTTATACAGACCTATTCCTGAACTGGTCTGCTTGAGGGGAGATATTTGTTTTATCCTCAAGCTTTGGGGGGTTCAGCAGAAGGTGGCCTAACAGGAGAGTTTGGGGCATAAACTGCATAGAACTTGAATGGACAGTTTTGGCTGCCCATAATTGTGAATGAAACCTCCTTATAGGAAGAGATGAGGAGGTCTATCGAAGACTGTGGCCTTAAATTTGTATTCATTTCCTTGCCCACAAATGATAGGTATAGGCGTATAGACATCAGAGTAGGAAGAGAAGGAGCAAGAGACTTCTAGGAGGAAGTAAGATGGTAAAGAGACAACCCATCCCCCAAGTTTCAAGGTCAAAGTATAGAGATTTTAGAATGGGAGGTCATTTTAGATTTCATGTTTTCTCATTCTTTAATTTCACAGATGAGAAGCCTGGGGCTTAGAGAGGTTAGGTGACTTCTCTAAGGTCACACAGCTAGTTAGTGGCCAAACTAAGAGGTGAGATCGTTTTAATCTGAGTTCTTTTCAGTATGCACAAAACCAATGGTTTTCAAATGTTTTGTTTACATATCCTCTGAAGCATATTTTGTTAAATTGCAAAGCTCCTTCATATATTTTGAAGTTAACTTCTAAAATAATTTTAATTATAAAGTTAACTCATTCAAAGAATTTAATTTTCAACATATTGCAAATATTGTCTTTTACAAATAAAACTGTCACGTCACTCTTGGAAGTGGAGTCTCAATAGTCATTTGCTATCCAGCAACATCCATTTACAAAAACACATGAACAATATTTTCTTAGAATATATACAAATTTTATATCATTCCCTTTAGTCTTCGAACTTGAATGTTTTTTTGTTTGCCCAAGGAATTGTCTTAACATAGTTTATGAATTGAAAGATATTTTTATTCATTACTTTATTAAAGTTTTATGCATGAATGTTTAAGTCTATCTGTATACACATATCTAAAAATACATAGATACATCCACATATATCTACATGCATGCATACATTTGTATAAACTGAAATTGTATATTGCTGTTTTCTGTCTTTTCATTCATTAGCTAAACAAATATTTATTGAATTGTTCTAGACACTACTCCGGTAAACCAAACACATTAAGATCTCTGCCCATATGGAATTTATGTTGGGTGAGGCATTCAATATACAGAAGAAATTGTATATATATAATGTGTGTGTGTGTGTGTGTGTGTGTTTGTGGTTGTGTGTGTATAATCTTAGGTAGTTGGAAGTACCAACAAGAGAGACAAGGTCAAGGTGATGCTGACATTTTTGATGAAGTGATTTCCTTGAAAGGATGAGTTTTGCATAAAGATTTGAAGGAAGGGTAAGACTTACTCATGTGCACCCAAGAGGAAGGGCATATGAGGTAAAGGGAATAGCCAGCGCAGACATCCTGAGGCTCAAATGCACCCATTGAGTTTGGGAAAGGGCAAAATGAGAGTTGGGGCTCTGGAAATGGGCTCAGAAGTCATAGATAGACAGATTAAAAATTCTTGGTGGATATTTTAAGGATTTTTAGTTTTGACCTGAATGATTATGGAATGTTTTGATGGCATTTTTGATGGAATTATGTTTCACTGAAACTTTTATAGAATTTTTTGGAGCAAAAATGGACTGCAACAAGATATGAACAAAGCAGACACAGTTGTTAGTAAGTAGTATGATTTATTTTATGTGAAGCATTTTTTCTGTGTGTATCTAGGAGGGTGTTTCTCCAGGAGATTAGCATTTGAATCAATACACAGAGTGAAGAAAAATCGCCTGCACCAAACTGGGCATTACCCAGTCACCTGAGAGCCTGGACAGAACAAGACATAGAAGAAAGAGGAATTTTCCCTCTCTCTTGTGATGGTTTATCCATCTTCCTCTGCTCTTGGATATTGATGCTCAAGATTTGTGAGTCTTTGGAACTGGACCTGAACTTACATGCTCAGCTCCTCTGTTTCTCAGGCTTTGGGGTTTTGAATCACACCACTAGCTTTCCTGGGTCACCAGCTTGCAGATTCCAGATTGTAAGTTGCCTTTGCCTCTGTAATTGTGTGACTTCATTGATACATAGATATATAAATAAATATGTACATTCATGGGGCCTCTCATATGTATATAAAAATCTCACATATATAGTTCTCATCCATATATAAGATCCTGTCTCTATCTATCTATCTATCTATCTATCTATCTATCTATCTATCATCATCATCTATCTGCCTACCTATCTATCATCAGTGAGCCACTGAGTCTGTTTCTCTGAGGAATCCTAATACAGATAGGCTGCCAGATTTCTGTATTTTCCTTTCATATCTGTGCTTCACGTTTCCCATCCTGCCCTATGCCTTGGCAGGCTGATCTGCATGGACTTTATCAGTGAGTCCTTTTCCCTCTGGCTTCTAGTGAGCTCAGGCAATGGGGAACAGTAGGAGATGAGAGGGTGAGAAAATGGATGGTATCAAAGAGAGGGAATTTGTTCCATTTATTCTTCTGGCTCCTTCTCTGACAAGTTACTGCAAGCTCACTATATCCCTCTACCTAAGACCACAACTCCAGCAAGGATGTTTTCCTATTTACAGTTATTCTTTTCAGGTTTGGATAACTGTGATCCTCTTGTTTTTCCTTTAGGCCTAGAGAGAGATGTGGCATGGCCCTAGTGCTTCACACCTCAGATTAGTTTCCATAACTCTGGCCACACCTCTCTGAATACAGTCCTTTTAATTGAACTCCTCAGCTAGGCTTTCAGTGTGCCATGTGTTTCCTATTAAGACCCTGACTCCTTATTTAATGCTGTGTTAAAGAACCCCAAACATTAATGATTTAGAACATCCACAGTCATCGTTTTGTGATTTAGGGAATGGTTTGTGGGGATACTTGTTTTTACCCCCAGGTAGCATTAGCTGGGGCTGAAGGATCCACTTCTAAGATGACTTACTCACTCATATGACTGGCAAGTTGGTGCTGGCAGTCATTTGGGTACTCAGCTAGGGATGTTGGCTAGGGGCTCTAATTTGCCTCCAATTGGGATGCTAGGACTTTTACACAGCATTGAAGTTGGGTTCCAAGAGCCAGAAAGCAGAAGCTGCCAGTCTCCTTAAAGCTTAGATCTGAAACTGGCACAGCAACCCTTCTATGTACAATTGGCCAAACCAGTTAGAGGATAAGCCCAGATTTAAGGGAACAGCACAATGAATTTATAGCCATCTTTAGTATATCACATTGACAGAGACAGTAAGCTATTTCCATAATCTGGATGAGAGATGACTGTGGCTTGAACCAGGGTAATAACAATGGGGATAATGAAAAATGGTTACAACCGGGTTATTATTTCAAGTGAACCAGTGAAGTTTATTGATTGACAATTAGGTGTGTGATATAACAAGAGGAGTTGTGATATTCTGTGTCTTCTGAGAAGTAGATTCTCAGGTGAAATTAAACAAATAAGCATTTTAATATTAATATTTCCTGTCTAGAAAGGAAATAGGGAAGGAACTCGGGAAATCTGGGAGAGCCCAGAGAGTGTGTTGGAAGTGTGATCTTTGATGAACGTAAGAGGAGGGAAGGAGAGAGGGAGAGGGAGAGGGGGACGGGGAAGGAAAGGGGGGAGGGAGAGGGGGGAGGGAGAGGGGGAGGAAGTGGGAGAGGAAATCTGTATTCTAAGGAAGGTTTTGCAAAGACTTTGGAGAATATGGGGGTCAAAATTGGACAACAAGTGAGTCCTTGTGTCTCAGAAATGGGCATGTCTCAGTATCTTTCCCACACTGAAATACTGGCATAAACCTGTGAAAGAAGTGGCTTCAGTGTGAATGTCACAATGGATTTTGACCAGAGACAGTTAATCAGTTTCATCCTCTGTGGGGGGTTTGTAAGGTACATTCTCACAGCTGACTCAGGGGTCAAGGACAACTTTAAGGCTTTATTTTTATTTTAGGGTGCATTTATTTTATATTTTGTTTTATTTGTATTCCTTTTTGTGAATTTCATACAACACATCTTGATTGTATTTAGATCCCCCTCCCCATCTTCATTCCCACATAGTCCCCCCGCCAGTACCATGCATTCTGCCATGTATGTTAAGGCTTATGGAGCCAAGTTTCTGTCCCCAAATGTCCCTTGGATGATCTGAGAAGATAAAAGGTTAAAACTGATCTAGGGAGGCCTGTAGGAAGATCTGGTTTTAGGAGGAATATCAGGATGACTCAGGGCATGGTAAGTTTGAATGCCTACTGGATATCTCAGTAAAAATATCAAACTGACAACGGAATAAAAATACCTAGATTTCAGGGGAAATGTCCTAGTGTAGATAATAAATTAGGGGCAGTAAGACTGTACTAAGAGGAATCTCTTCTCAATGAAGTTATCATTGCTATCTTATTTGTACTCAATTGATCAAAAAAACACAAATATATATATATATCAAACTTTGATAGATGAAATAATTCTCAAATATGAAACGAAAATATTATTGGAAATACATCTCTTTATAAGATATATTTATGGATGAATATTACTTACTGTTACAAAGGGACAGAGTTCAGTGTATACTATATCTTCATTTTTCATGCTTTTAGATTTAAGTGCCAAGAAATCTTGTTCATGTAGATATGTGAATTCAAGTGGATTTTTGTAGCATCATTTGGAGTTTTTAAATTTTCCTGCAACATATGTTAAAGATTATTTTTAATGGTTTAATGATAACACTAGCAGGTCTTCCTGAGGTTTTTAAAGACAAAAAACTGAACACCATGTGATTAACATAAAGATTTGTTACTCACTGATTAGAGTTATCTGTTTCATTAACATTAGCTCTATGCTTAGAACAGTCCCTCTTTTGATGCCTGGCATTTATACAGCAGGGGAAAGTGTACCTTAGAAGATTCTAGAAGGGTAAGAAGTGCATGCTTTTTCAGTGAAATGGAGGAGAATATTTATGAGAAGCCTTTTCATCACAAGTCTGCCCTTATTTGCAGGTAATACATTAGGGTCAGTCAGACTGTTAAAAAATTCATTTTCAATGAAATAATCATTATTATATTATTGACACTCAAGGGATCAAAACCTACAACTATATACCAAATTTTAGTAGATGAAGTAATTCTTGAACATGAAGCTAGCATTTCATGTTAGGCAGATTTTAGGAAATAGATGCTGAGCATTCAACCCCTTAAAACCTTATTATATTTTGGATCAAAAGTTTTCTTCCATGTTAGAGTGATTGGAAAGTTTCTTGAAAAGGGTATTGGGGTTTATTTATAAGGCAATTAAGGTTGACTTCCAAGGCATATGAGCATAAAGACCCTGAGAGGAGATGATCTGAGAGACCATGAGATGGCCAAGACTGAGATCTGTCCCAGCCTGGAGGAAAATGGTTCTACTTCCCTGTTATCTCGGGTCATGCTGAAGAATAAAATCTCAGACTTAAACTTGGGAAAGAGCCACAGGACTGGACTGATGGTCACAAACTGGATAATTTATACAGAATGGGGGCTTATTTAGTTCCTGATTTGGGAGACTTGGGTGTCCAAGAGCATGGTGTTGGTATCAACTCAGCACCTGGAGTCTTCCTACCGGAACATCACATGACAGAGTCACTGGAAGGTAAGACAGTAAATGTGCCATGGATAACTGATTTTTATTTAAACAAGAAGAAGTCACTTTTGAAATAGTCCATTCATGAAGGAAGAATCCTCATGACCCACTTACCTCAAAGATCCCACCTCAAATACCATTACCATGTATGTGACTTTGAGGATTACTTTTCTAATACATGAATTCTGGGGGTCAAATACAGAAACCTTAGCAATGATTTAGGCTACTTTAGACCAGTTAAAAGTTGCGCCTAAGTATATACACAGGAGATGAATTTAGTTTTTTCCCTAGCCATTAGGAAGTGTGTGAGGAGAAAGGATGGTTAGGATAGGGAAAAAACTGGACCCTTAGATGGTCCCTTCCCATTCCCTTGAGTACCATAATGGCTCTCCAGAGGGAAGGTGGCTGAAAAGCTTGCTATAGAGTCCCCTGAGCCCATTTCTCACTTCTTGGTGTTATAGAGAGATCATCAAATTAAAGTCAGAAGGCCACGGTTACACCAGTATGTATTCCCATTGTTTGTGTGGCCACAGGAAAGCTCTATTCTAAGCACGGATTTTTTTACCTCTAAAAAGATGAGAAAAATATTCGCTTCAGTTCTTTTTAATGTTTAAAATATCAAATGTTTCTGAATATGCTTTTCAAATCATGATTTATTGTATAAATAAAACCATGAGTAATTCAGTATCAAGGAGAACCCACTATATGCCCTTCACCAGGGGGCAATGGTAGCTAGACACAGAGCAATATGGGAAGGAGTGATGGCCAGGGCTGGGATGCTGATGGTGATAATAAGGAGAGAGGGAACCAAGGATGACATAATTCAGGAAAATCTAGCAGAGGGTGATTTTATGCAGCTTCATGAAGGCTTAGATGGGATGTGAGTGTACTGAGGGGGCTCAAAGCTCCCTTTCCAGGACGGCTGCTCCTGCTCTCCGCAAGCTTTCATTCCCTGGAAGACATTTGTGGGATGGTGCAGGCCTCTTTCACTCTGCTAGGTGTGTGTGGGGTGCGATCCTGGGCCTTGTGCAGCATACCCAGGGAGGACTGGCTTTTAATGCTTGCCTGCCGCACCACTGCTTTCATCCCATCTTCGGAAATGTTCCTTTAACAGCAAATGCCATGTGGACAAGACACCTGTGTTTTCCCCTTTGATCTCCTCTCACTTCTCTAGTTCTGTGTTATGGTGTCTCTGAGTCTGTACGGTACAGAAGCCATGTAGTAGGTGCCAGGAGGAGGACTGTAAACGTGACATGAGCCTTACTTACTCTTCAAGGAATGTAGAAAGGTGTCCTCAATCCTGCATTGCTTCTTTACCCAGAAGACTTTAGAAATCTTAGGCACAAGGAAGGAAGGAAAGAAGGAAGGAAGGAAGAAAGGAAGGAAGAGAAGGAGGAAGGGAGGGAAAGAGGTTGGGGAGACCACTCATTGCAGAAGTCCTATAGCTATGTGCCAGGTAGTGTGCTAGATGTTGTACATACATTTTCTTGTTTAATCCTACTGACTATTATGGAGAATATTTTTATTTACTTTTTATCACTGTGTGTGTGTGTGGGTAGTGTGTGTACACATGATACAGCATGAATGTGGAGGTCAGAGGACAACCTCAGATATATGTCCTCATTTTCCACCTTGTTTGAGAGAGGGTCTTTTGTTGCTCATCTCTGCATACACTAGGCTAGTTGTCCTCTGGGGATTCTGTCTCCATCTCCCATCTTGCCTTATAGTGCTGGAATTAGAGACATGTGCTACCATGCCTGGTTATATGTAAGTTCTGGGGATTTGAACTCAGGTATTCATGTTTGGTTGGCAAGTGCTTTACACACAAAGGTATCTCCCCAGTCCTTAAAAACATTTTTGTGTGTGTGGTGTATGTGCACGTGTGTGTGTGGAGGGGGGAGTATGTGTACCTGTGCTTTCACTCGTACAGGAAAGAAGCTGATGTCAGCTGTCTTCCTCTATTGCTCTCCACCTTGAGAAAAGATCTCTCACTGAAACTGGAGCTCACTCTTTTGGCTAGACTGGCTGGCTGGAAAACCCCAGAATCTGTTGTCTTCATTCTACCGTAGCATGCTGGTTATAGGCATGTGCCACCACACCTGGCTTTCCTGTACGTTCTGAGAATCCAAACTCAGATCCTCATGCTTGTGCAGCACCCACTAAGCCATATCCCTAGTCCCTATGGTAACCATTATTATCTTATTTTATGGATGAGGAAATTGTGGCTTAGAGAGCTTCAGTTAGCTTGTGCAAGGCCATAGAAATAGAAATTGGCAGATGGGTCAGTTTGGCTAAAATCTGAGTTCATTCTGATTTTCAGTATTTATATTTATTTGCCAAAGGACCATGGAGACACATGTTCATCTTTTTCCTTATGTTCAGAGGGTCTTACTTGTAATTATCCTCAGTGGGAGGTGAGGGTAATGGAAGTGAGGTCATGAGCAGGTTCTGGTAAGCTATTGCTTCTGAAAAGAGGCCTGTATACTCATCTGTGCTGTAGAGGGTGGCGATTTCTTTGTATGGGTGGAAGTTGTGAATATGCTGAAAGCAGTGAATTTTCTCAAGTGACTTCTTCCCTCCATCTTGTTCAGTCCATGTTGATAATCTACATAGACTCAAGGTAACATGAAGACAGCTAGAGGTGGTTCATCATGAAACCCAGTGTCCTCTTTTTCTATGGAAACCCTTGGAAGCCACAATGGTACTACGACTACAGCTTTTGATTTTGCGTCTTGATGACGGATTTGAAATGGGCTAAACACAGGGCGTTCTGGTTGAAAAGAAAGCAGAAAGCAGTTAAGATCTAGGCTTGCTCAGTTTTACTCATAGTATGACTTCTTTTTGGGTTTCTGTTGATTAGCCCTCTTGAGAATAATGGCACCTTGGCTGCTGTGTGACAGCCTGTGGTGTCACCGGGGACAGCCTGAGAGACTGTGGTTGCCAGGAGTCCTCAGGTAGTGGCTGCCATGAGAACCACAGGCAGTCCCAGATGTGCTACACTTGGCACTCTGGGGCCTCTGAGAGCCCTAGTCTGGCCATCTCATACCCCAGGAAGGTGTATTCTGGTTGAGAGAGAGGAGAACATTCCCCTGATTCTTAGTACCCTGGGGGCTGACAGAGACTTTTAAGGCGCACATCCCTTGGGTTCTTCCCTAATGGGAGCTCCAGGAAGTTCTGGAAGGCTGGGTAGGAGGCTTTCCCTTGGGAGTCCATAACATCACAGCTGTACCTTTATGGATCTCATTAAATTGAAGGGATCTACTGAGGAAGTTATAGATATCATTAGAGGAAGATGGGGGCTGAATAGAAATGTGTCCCCAACATCTAGCATAGTGCCTGGACAAGAAGAAATAGTCAAAATAATCAATGGCAACCTGTTTGTTAAGCTGAGAGGGATGGCCATGGGGACTCGGATTCTTTCCATCTTCCGGGTTTTCTTGTGTCCCCACAGACAAGAAAGAAGATGGCCAATTTGTTGCTACACCACATTTCTGTATTATAGGCAGTAAAAATAGAAATAGAAAAAGAGGAAAGGGAGTCCTTTATCAGGGAAAGTGACATTCCCAGATATATCTGAGAGGTGGAAGAAATTTGGGACAGTGTATATTTTCACTTGTTGCCTCTTAAAACCAGGCTTCTTTTAGTCAGTAGAAACAGTTTTCCAGGACTTAGGTAAGAAGGTACCCTAAACTAGTCTCTTAAAAGACATAAATTTATTATCTTGAAGTTTTGGATACAAAAGTTTTAAATCAAGGTATTGTGAGGATTCCTTCCTTCAGAGACAATGAGGTGACAATTCCGTCATGCCGCTTCCAAAGCTTCTGGGGATCTAGAGGCCGTTTTTGCCATTCTGTTGCTTATAGGTACATCAGCCTAATATCTGCCCTCATGATCACATTTCGTTCTCTGTGACTACATGTCTATGTCTGTGTTCAAATTTCCTCTTTTGATAGGGATGTAGTAACCAGCAAACACCCTATTTGCAAATAAAGTCATGTTCATAGGTATTGGCAGTTTGGATTTCAGCATCGTGTTAGGGATTATAATTCCAAGTGTTCCAGGTAGTCTTGAAATACGGCCTAAATACTCGATCAAGAGGTCATATATATTTCACTTCTGTTGAAAGTAATTGTATGTGATGTCAACTAACAGAATATGGTGAATAGGCAGATAAATAAAAATACAGATGGATAAATACAAAGTAGAAAGCATTGCATGACTTTTTGGGGATATTGTGGAAGAAGGTAGCCTTCACATTAGGAGTTTGACTTTCCTGAGACTGATTGTCTTCTTAGAGGTGCCACGTGTAGGTACTCCAGTCCAAAGCCCCAGGTGAGTTCTTGGCCAGTTCTTGAGTTGGTTTTAGTACCAACCTGTGTGTGCACCATCTTAGAAATGCAGCCCAATCAAGCCTTTAGATGATTGCAGCCCCAGTTGATGACTGACTCTGGAGACCACAGGTGAGAACTACTCAGACAAGCCCTTCTTGAACTACTGTCCCACAAAACCATGAGCAAGGAGACATATTTTTGTGAATTTCATACAATGTGTTTTGATCATATTTAGATCCTCTTCCATGTCTGCACTTCCCCTTTCTAGTTCTATACTCTAATATATATAAAATCAGGTTTGTGTGTCCCCAAATGAAGAAATGTTTTTTTAAGCCACTCAGTATGGTAAGTTGTTGTATAGCAATAGAAAACTAGAATAATCATCAAGAATATTAAAATCAATATTGGTCAACCAGTTAGATGAGGTGGCTCTGAGATTTAGGGAGAATTGAAACTATGGGGGTGGTCTCTATGGAGCGTCTTATCAGAGCTCCTTTTTAAATATCTACTGGGAATAGAGTGCTCTACTTCATGCTGATACACCTGATTGAGCTGAGTTCCCAAATAGTAATATCAATCTGAAATTTTGAATAATTATCTTCACAGGAGAACTTATCCAGGAATGATCTGTTGTGATAGTTACAATGAAGGCAGTGTCCCCAGCTTCTCTTATCAACATAATTTTTATCCAACTTATGGGGTGCGGGGACTGTCATCAGGAAACATGGTGCTAGTTTGTATGAACTTTGTTTCACCAAGGAGATGGTGGTCCCCTTGCTATGATCTGAGAGTGGTACCCCAAAGAAGTTCATATGTTGAAAATCTAATCTTCAAAGTCTTATGTTAATGGTATTTGCGCTTGGAATATTGGGGAGCAGCTGGGATTATAGGATGTCACAAAGGGGAGACACGATGGCATTAGTGGTTTAAGAAGGAAGGAGAGAAGGAGGACAGGGTGGAAGAGGAAGAGGAGGAGGAAGAAGGAGGAGTACTTGACCTACTATACCTTCTCTTTCTTTCCATGTAATGCCTCTGCTGTGTTATAATGTAAGGCCTTCACAAGATGACAGGTAAAGACTGCACTATGCTCCTTGATTTCCCAGTTCATAGAATCATGAGTCAAATACACCTTTATTTCTTATAAATTATCTGAACTTGGGTACTTTGTTATAGCAACAGAAAATGGACTAATACACTGTATTAATTACTTTTCCGTTGTTATGGTAAACCACTGTGACCAAGGGAAGAGTTTATCTGAGCTCAAGTTTCTTAGGTTCCAGAGGGATTAGAGTCCATCACGGCAGGGAGCCGTGGTGAGGTGACCAGGGCAGGAGCAGGAAGCTAAGCTCTCACATCTTCTAGCAGGCATGGGAAGCTGAGAGTGACTGGAAATTTGGCAGGGCTTAAGAACTCTCAAAAACCTGCCCCTAGTGACATGCTTCCTCCAGCATGACCATACCTCCTAAAGCCTCCTAAAATAGTAGCAAGAGCTGGGGACACAATGGCTTACAGAGCACAATAGAACAATGGATAGAAAGAATAGTAATCCATCTCGCAACTCTCATCAGTGAAGCGCCCTCATACAACAGAGGGCAATGAACACAAAGGCCACAAATGGCCAAAGCATGCAGAATAAGAGTTTGTAGCGTGGGTCCTTGGACAGGACTCCTATATTAAATTTCACCCGCTCAGGGATCAGGAACCATGGTAAAAGAGGGGGTAGAAAGATTGTAATAGGGAGGGGAGGAGTTGCATGACTATATGGAAATAAAGTCTTATAAGCTCTTGTGACCTTGCTCATGTGAGCCTACAGCAATGGTGTCAGCATGCGCAAGACCCACGCAAAGTCAAGCAGACAAAAACCCAGCACAGAACTGTGGAAATGGGCAGCAGGCACCAATATCAGCCAAAGAACTATTGGCAGCTGATTACTGCTGGGTGAGGAAGAGGACATGTTCTTTAAGGGAGAGACTCTAGATAGGTTGACTAGACCCTAGTGGATGAACTTTCACTGAAGGACTTCTGAGGACACTAACTTGACTCAGTAAACCTTAATATAAATGACACACTCCATGAAATCCACTGAGGGTGGTTATGGAAGGGCCTGATGGGAAGGGGGTATAAAGATGATTAAGATGAAACACAAAAATTCAATTAAAAATTTACAGAAAATACAAAAAATAAAAATGTTCAAATATTTGGAGCCTATGGGTGACATTCTCATTCAAACCATCACAGATGACTCTCTCCCATTTTATAGATAAAGCCTTAGAACATGACCCTGAATTGTGGACCCTGAATTTTACATTGCAGTTTTCATTCCCAATTTATTTTATAGACTCCAGATCCAATCTTTGTCTCACAAATGCTGAGTGAAATGGGGCCTGTCCCTTTATAGAATTTCCCAACAATGCTGGATTTCTTTCTGTGTCTATGACACATCTGGTGTCCAAACACAGATGCTTTTTTGGTCATGCATCTCTGTCTTTTGTGTGATTTACCGAGTCTCAAGACTCACATTTTTGTCTTTGAATCTTCTTATATATTGTGTGTAAGCTAAATATTTGGTTTTCTTGACTTTTATTTCATTTTTCTTAATTTTTTCATATTTATCTTCATGCTCCAATCAGTTTCCCTAGAGAAGTTGCCAACTAACTACATTTCCTTTCTCTGGGTTCCTTAAAAAATTCTATTTGTTTCTCAAGCCTTTTGCTCAGCCATGCAAAAGATCTCCAGTTCTGTTTTCCCAGTTTTGAAACTATAAATTGCAAATAAAAAGGATGCTACTCGGAGCTGGATTCAGAACAGTTAGGGATTGGGATTTGTAGAGAAGTCCAAGTTCATATTCTTGGCATGCTATATTTAGCTGTGACATTAAGCAGATTATTTGTTTTCAAACCTCTTTCTTCATCTATAAAATGGCCATATAAAGTTATAGATTTTCAAAGACACACCCAAGAATTATTCTCATCTGGAATGTTCTTCTGGGACCTTGTTATTGCTGCTCAAGAGGTAAGGTCTGTACCCTTTCCTTTGAATTTAGATGTGTTTCGACTAGCTTGTAATGAGATGAATTTAGAGGAAATGATGCTGCATGAAGGTAAGTCAGAAAAGTTGGTATACCTTAGAGGCCTGAGCAGCCATGCTGTGAGGAAGTCCAGTAAGCTCTTGTGACAAAACAAATTGAGAAGCTCTCATAGCACAGATGATTCTCATTTATTCTCTATGTGCAAATTTGCCTATTCACTAAAATGTCTGTCACCTCAAATCCATGCCTGCTTGGCATTTGACAACATTTATGAATATGTGTAGAATGGTGAACAATTTGTGTCTTGTTTCATGTAATGTACACATTCTTAGCTGAGGTCGAGCACATTGATACTCATCTTGTTTCAGCTCTTATATGGAAAACAAATCTCCTTTTTCAGTCTATTTAGAGTCACATTTATCCTCATATCTGTGGTGATTTTGCTGCTTAGAATAGATCCCAAGCATAGTGCTGAAGTTCTGTCTGGTATTCTTGAGCTCTAAAAGCATTTGATGTGCATAGAAAACAATTACTTCAGGTAAACTTTGTTCTGGACGAGCTATGATGCTGTTGACTCTGAGTTCATTGTTAATAAATCATCAATACATATTAAAGGAAGTGTCTTTTAACAGAAACATAAAACAAGGTTATATATTGACAGACTGACAAAAGCACTGTGGACAGAGATCAGTATGTCCCCCAGGAGCAATGGTTCAGTATTTGTTCATTTAGTGTTTTCTATAAGTTATGACTTATAGAACCTAACTACCATGGATGGTGAGAATCAACTGTACATGAATAGAGGGAGATGCTCCTCAGTGCCCAGCTGCTCCAGGATCCAGTACTTCTAGCTTTAGTCACTGTCTGACTGTAACTACAGGACAGACCCCAGATCAGGCAGCACAAGAGAATTATGAAACTTCCAGCCATTGAAAGTTGTGTGACATAATTTTTCTTCCACAAAGCACTGCTAATTCCTTGTTATTGCCACTTACGTATTTATAATGTTAGTAACACATTTTGTTAATACTGAAAATGTTGATTTAAGCTACAGCAGTGACCAAAATAATGGAGTTATTAATTCATCCCTCACGGGACTGGTGAGAGGATTAAAGGAGACATCATTTCATCATGTTGAAAAAGCTAAATGTTATTAAGTGCCAAGCACTTTACTACCATTAATATTATAAGTCCATTGTATTAGACTTTATTTCGTAGAATCAGATTATTAAAGCTGGAAAGAGGCTTTATAGATCACTCAGGCTAATCTATGTATTTTTTTTAGATGAGAAAATAGAGCCCTAGAGATGGGCTCTAATGTATCACAGAAAGTTATTGGTAGAGGGTAAGGCTGAAGTAAGTCTCTTCCTTTGTGTGGAATCAAAACCATACTGTTGATCTTGTTGGACAGAAGCTGGTCTGGGCCTTTAGTTCCTATTATATACTAAAGGCAAGGCATTTCTGGTGTGATTTAGAAAGTTACTTTTTGTTCTGTACATTTTGGGTAATAGTGTGTCATTTTTGATGACAGAAAACCAACAAAAACTCACAAACATTTGTGCCTGTGGCCTATGGGACAGGCTGGTGACACATTGACATAGATGGCTTTGTGGTTAACAGTCTAACTACCACTAAAGGTACTGAGGACACAAGGTGGGAAGAAGGAAAGTTTTAATTTGCCAATTATTTTAAATTGATTAATATATGTATATCTTACCTGTTGTATTAACTAGTGAATTTCTCTCTTTATGTAACTAGCATAATTTGTCATTTTGTGAAGAAGACTTTACAGACTTTTGAGGTAAGGAAATGTCATGTTGGATAAACTTTTAAAATGCCAAAGCTGAGGATGGGAATACAGCCCTGACTTTGATCCCCAGATCTGTATAAACATAAATTGGGTATGATAGTACCTGTAATCCCAGAATTTGGGAGGCAGAGGCAGGAGGATAAGAAATTCAAGGCCATACTTGTGTCCATAATGAGTTCTAGGATAGCTTGGGCTATATGAGACCTATTTTTCAAAAAATATGTTAAATAAATGTTAAAGCCAAATGCAAAATTAAAATAAGAACTTGGCCCTATGCTTCTTTTATTTCTGGTGACTCATTAAATGTGGGTCCTGAATGATTTAAGAACATCCTTCAGGGTTACTGGGTTTGTCTCTGGTCACACTGACGCATTTCTGTATTGTAGGACCACATAGGAACTGTGTCTGCATTACCATTTCCTTCTTTATTCTTGTAGTTGGGACCTTAAAACTGTTTTAAACCAAAACTTAAATCCTCCCCCTCCCCAGAAAAGAACGAGAGACTGATCACATCTATTTTCTCTGATACTTTGTATAGTGATATTATAATTTAAGTTACAGAGGGAAAAGTCCCCATAACAGGGATACGCTGATTTTCAGGTTTGTAAGACCTCATGTGATGTGTCTGCATTAAAGGAATTTTATTATTATGAGTTAATAATTTATGACTCTAAGCAGGGAATGTGCCCACCAGCTGGCAAGTTGATTCTTTCATGGACACATAAACTCCTGTTTGTCACATGTCTCCTCTAAGTGTTATTCAGGGCAGAGGTTGCCCTGCCCCATCTGGTCCTGGTCAAAAGCAGACCCTGCTCATGCAGACAGGTACGCTTGATGCTCTTCACCTCAGAAAATCCAACAGCAATTCCTGTACTCAAAGCCTTTGCCTGAATTCATGCCTAGTAAGCAAATTCTAATTATAATCTGCATCCATGCAGATTTCTGAATGGATGTGAATGAATTGCAGTGAATAAAAGTTTTGGTTCCATTTTCTATCCAGTACTTCCTTCTAAGTCAGTAACCTGACATTTCAGTTTGGCATATCAGTCTCACTCAAGGATGTAGTTAATGAGACCATGTCCTAGAGAAACAAATTCACAAATCTTTCCTAGAGACACTATTGAATAACTCTGCATAGGACAAATGGAAATAAAGGAAATTTGTCAGGATCCAAACACTTGGGAGCATGCTATATGCTAGAAAAGGACCCAGTGATGTTAAATAGGAAGCTGAAAATAGGCCCAACTACTAAGTGTATGGGGTAGAGAGGGGCTAGGGTAGGGAGACCTCTGGGCCAGTCTCTGTCAGTCAGCTCTAGCTCAGAGTTTCAAAGCATGTTTATGGACAACTGAATCAGAAACATTGAATGTGGGCCTGGAATTAACATATATTATATATATATGTTATATATAATAATTATATATACTTCACTAAGAGAAACAATGGGTAAGAGGATAACATTACATGTCTAAATCTATATCAAAATTTTGAACTTTTTCATGGTTTTGTAGCTAATATAAATGGAACTTCCCTAAGAAATGTTTCTCATAAATTCACCTACACCGCAGCACCAAATAAAACTATTTCGAAAGTTTTAGCATCTTAAATCTTTATTCAATAATGATTATTCTGAGGAGTATGTAGTACAATGAAAGAGGATAAACTATATACATGGGATTTAAAGAGTCCTTCAAACATTTCATTTTATGTATGTTTTTAAATTGAGTTTTGTGCATTTGATATTTGATATAATATATTAATTGAATTTATACCCCTTCCCCCATCTGCAGCCTCCTTGTAGTCCTCCCCCCACTGGGTTTCATGCATTCTGTCATATATATTAAGGCCTAGCTGGTCAAAGCACTTGTATCCAGACGTCCCTCCATGTATGTTCATCCACTGGTACCTAATCAGCTTATCTAGAACCACTCTTTTAAAGACCAACTTTCCCTTACTCCACATTTTTAAAAATGGAATTCTATGGTTATGAACAATTGTAAATTAAGTAGCATTTACTGGACTTGAGAGTTGACTCAGTTGTTAAGAGCAATGACTTTTCTTGCAGAGGACCTAGGTTCAGTTTCCAGCATCCACATGGTGCCTAAAAACCATCCATAACTCGTTTCAGCAGAATCTGGCACCCTCTTCTGACCTCTGCAGACACCACACAATAAGCATGCATATACATACATACAGGTATAAAATTCATACACATAAAATAAAAATAACCAGTAAATGTTAAAAAAATAAATAGCATTTATAAAAAGAAATAAATAATATTTACTTAAAACCCATGGTATTCTTTATAACAATGAAACCTAGAAAAACATGAGTGTTCACAGCCCCGTAAGGTTCGTGCTAAATTTTCTTTTCAGGTACCTTGCATATCACCTTCTAGCACTACGAAAGCTAGACAGTAGAGATGAGGCTCTGAAGCCAGCACCAGCTTCATTTCTCCTTGCTTGTTCTAGAGCTCATGCATGTAGTGTCTTAGGCATTAGGGTCTTATTATCAAGTTCTGCTGGGTAACCAAAGGCAGGGGCAATGGCCAGTATTATTTGAAGGCCTATGGGACCCTTGGTCAACAGCTTCAAAGAGAGAGTCCACTCATGTCATTGGGGTTTTATTTTGTTAACCTATGTTATGTAGTAGGGGAAATGTCTCCGTCTTATAAGGTAATGCCCTTTAATCAGCACACTTTAAGCAGCTTCTACAGTGGTAGGTTTCCATATGGTTTTTTTCTAAAGGCCTTTAGTGTTACTTACCCCTCCCCATACTCCGTCCTCTGCCCCATTTCCCATTCCCCACCTCATTTAACCCTTTCTACTCTATTAGTCTCCTTTCCTTCTTTATATCACTGCCTTGTACTAACCCTCCCAGGAGGCCTTCCTCCACCCATGGCCATTTATTAGTTTCTTGACCTCTCTGGATTTTCAGATTGAAACATGTATATCTAAGATTTTAAAGCTAGCATCCAGCTAGGAGAGAGAACATCTGACATTTGTTTTATGGAGTCTGCATTATCTCACTCAAGATGAGCATTTCTAGTTCCATCCCTGTACCTGAAAAATTCATAATATCATTTTTAAGAGCTAATATTCCATTGTATAGATGTACCATACCTCCATTATCCATTCTTCAGTTGATAGACATCTATATTGTTTCCACCTTCTGAATAGTATTTAAGTGGCAGCAATGAACACAGATAGACAAGTATTTTTGTAGTGGACTATAGAGTCTTTTGGGTATACACCCAAGGTGGATCAAATGGTAGTTCAATTCCTCGCTTTTTGAGGACTCTCCACACTGACTTCTACAGTGGCTACCCCAGTTTTCACTCCCTCTATCAGTGGATAAAAGTTTCCTTTTCTCCACATCCTCATCAGTATTTGTTGTTGTTTGTTTTCAGTATCTTAGCCATTCCGAGTTAAGTAAGGTGAAATCTCATAAACATTTAAATTTTTATGTCCTTGATGACTAAAGATGTTTAATACTTTTTTGTAAAAGTATTTCTCAGCCATTTGTGTTTCATCTTTATAGAGTTCATTTAGAGTGCATCCTTATTCATCTCCTTGTCCCGTTTTTTAATTGGGTTGCTTGTTTTTTGATGTTTAGCTTTAAAAATTATTCGTATATTTCCTGCAAGTTACAATAATAACTGGCCTGGAAGATATGCCCACTGGTGCAATAGTGGCATGATTATTATAGGAGTAACTTACTACTTCCTACTTTGATTTAAGGTCTGCTTCATAAGTTCGAACCCATATCTGACTGGTTTCAGGCCTAGAAACTCGAGGCTAGACAACCCATAGGCCATGGGAGAAAGCCTAATACCACCATTCTGATAAATAGATATAGTATTAGACTGATTTCTAATGACTTATTGCTATACCTATAAATTAGTTTGTCTCTAAATTCTCAGTTGGGAAGCTTCCTTATTCAGTAGATGATGTATAACACAGAGAATCACAACTTGTCAATATGCAGAGAATAAAAGGCTGCTCATCCATGAATAGGAAACCTATATTAAACTTCTGCCTCCCAGGGCTCAGGGATCATTATGGAAGAGAGAGCAGAAAGATTAAAAGAACCAGAAGAGGTGCATTACCACAAAGAAATAGAGATTTTTCCAGATAGTGGGTGAGTTTCTCGTATGAACTTACAGCAATGGTGTCAATGGTGACAGCCTGCACAAGTCCTATGCAAGCTTAAACCCCACAAAAATCCCAGCATAGACGTGGGTAAGTAAGAAATCCCAACCCAATTTAAGGAAATTTTGGCACAAGTCCCACATAAGCTCAAGTTAAACAAAATTCCAGAATAGATGTGAGAATATGGGTTAGAAACCCCAACCCTGCCTGAAGAACTATTAGCAACTGATGACTGCTGGGCTGCTGGGAAGGGGACATTAAATATTGTTTAAGAATGAGACTCTTAGAAAGTTGACCAGGTTTCAGTGGATGAGCCCACAGTGAAGGGCATTTGGGGACACAAAACTGACTCTATCTATCTATCTATCTATCTATCTATCTATCTATCTATCTGTGTGTGTATGTTAGAACACAGATATTTGGGGGGGTTAGTAAGTGGGCATGCAGATACAGGAGGGGATCTAAATATGATCAAAATACATTATCTGAAATTTGCAAAAATTCCATAAATTAATTTAAAGGAAAGAAAAAATATGAGTGATAGAAACTTGCTTGCTTTCTATCTTTTCAGGGTTTCTATCCTCTAGTCTTGTTTCATAATCTTTCAGACTGGTCTCTGATGGATGACTCAGCCTCTAGGGGCATCTAAAATATACTGTGGTGCAAATTTAGCTTCTCATAAAATTTTTCTGGTGATATGCTCTTAATGTTTGTGTTCCCTCTAAAGTCCTATAGAGAGATCATACCTGTCAATGTGATGTTGTTAAGAGGTACTACATTTGACAGATGACTAGGTGATAAGGGTGGAGCCCTCATGAATGAAATTAGTGACCTTGCATAAATGGTCAGACTACAAAGTACAAAGTATTCTTGTAATTTCTCCATTATAGGGATGCCTGATCCTATATCAGAAGGAATGGGGCTTGACAGAGGAGGTGATGCTGGTGACAGCTGGCTAGACAAGAGGAAAGCCTCACCTGTCAACTGCCTATTTACTCAGAGCCATGGCCTCCAAAAGAAATGGACATGTCTCTAAAGGCAACATATAAGCCCTGAGTCCTATGAGGTTTCACAGCAGTATGAAATGTACAACTACTAATTGTTAGACATAGTTTGTTAGAAATAATCCATACATGTCTTATGCATTTGGTGAAATTCAGGTATGAAAGGTAAAGGTTACTAATTGGAAAACACATCTTACAGTGCTTCTACAAACAAAACATTGCTTTAGAGAAAAGCCTACAGATTCAGTCTTCCTGCCCTGGGGTAAGCCAATGTGTATGAATAGGAAAACAAAGAGAATCTGCGTGTTCTAATTTTCTAAGAGCAGGGAAGCAGCCCTTGTTCATCTTGGAGAAAAACAATAGGAAGAGGTGAGGCTACACTGTTTTTCACCATGTGAACTGGCCCAGACTCTCTCCATTGTCCAAAGGAACATATATTAGGAAAGGAAGAACATTTGAATGTGATTCCTGTCATAAAATTTAATTCTGAAGTTCAAATCTTAATTTTACAATTGTTTCCCACAATGTAAAAAAATATGTTGGGGCATACATGGTTCAAAAAACTAAATGGTTTCTGTAATAGGTAAATCCATTACTGTGAAGTTATATATGTATGCATGTGTGTATATATAATATATGTGTTTACATATGTATATGAAGTGGAAAACAATGTACTATTTGAAGGTAATCAGCCTTTTCACAATTATTTCATGGTCATGTATTGATACTGGTTAATTAGTCCAAATATAAATTATACATTTATATTTTAAGTAAATGTGTGCATATTAAAGCTATTTTTTCCTTCAAAAATGGTCAGAGGGAATATTTTTGCTCCTTCTGTCATGTGAAGACACAATGAGAAAATAGACCTTCATCAGACACAGAACCTAGCATCCTGGTCTCTGTCTTTGGCCAATCTCTACTGTTTTTAAGTCACCTAGTCTGTGACATTCTATTAGAGCAATGTCCACTGACTAACACTTCTATGCTGAATTTCATTCTCATTGTTTTAACAAGTTTATTGTGTGTGTTTATGTGTGGCATGTGTAACCATGTTCACATACATATGTTTAGGTGTATGTGCACATGTGTGACAGGGGTGATCCTTGATCCTCTCCACCTTATTCTTTGAGACAGGGTCTCTCAATTTAACATGGATCTTACTAAAGTGGCTACTCTAACTAAGCACCTTGCTCCAGGGATCCTCTATCTCTGCCTTCCAAGAACTTTCAGAACTACAAACAGCTTGCCACACCTCCTTGGCATGTATGTGGGTGCTGGAAATCCAAACTTTGGTCCTCATGCTTGCACAGCAAGTTCTTTATCCACTGAACCATCTCCAGAGTCTCTGGATGAAATGAATTTTTAATGTTTGAGTTTATAGCATCATAGATGGAACAAAACAGGAAAATATTTGGGATGGCAGATCTTCCTGAGATTTCTCAAGTTACATCACAGAGTAAACTATCCTTATTAATTTTAAGGACAGTCTTGCTTAACACTATAATTAATAGGGACAGTTTAAAGAGGCTGAATAGAACTGAAGATCCAATGACAAGTGACAAACCCCTTATGGTTCCAAAGCATATATACAGAACTCATTAAATTAGAGCAAAATATATTTAATGACTTAACACCTCCAGCTGCACATTTAAGTCAGGACTGGAAATTAAAGAGAAGATTTAAGGAAACTGTAAGGTGTTAGTTTTTCTCCAGATATTCTACTATCTTCTTGGGCTAGAAGAGAAACACCATGATTTGACACTCAGGAAAAATTTTTATGCTTCTTTTGGAGTGTAGGAGTGTCTGGTATCAAAGAAACTGATGCTTGTGTTTCATCTGGAAACGTAAGAAAGAAACTGTCTCAAGGGTAGTACAAAGTGAGGGGAACCAGGGCAGTTTGTGTATTGTATATTCTCACCATTTAGTGGGCAGGTGGGAGCAGTTTCCAGTGGACATGGATTCTGTGGGTATGGTAGGTAGATTCATCTTTTAGAGCTCTTGCTCAAGTAGGTGGCTTACTGGGACAAGAGAGTCCTGGAGTAAATGGCTGAAGAATTTCTGGAAGCAAAAGTTAGGGGGCTCAGACTTGATTATACAGAGTGTGTTATTATCCAGGAGACAGCTACCCACATGTTCCTGTAGATTATCTAGAGATACAAGCAGCACCTTCTCCTTGTATCTGTAGCTCATAAAGATGCCCCACTTTGTTATCTTCCATAGCAAAGGCATGTTACAATAGCATCATTGACATAAGATGTGATCTCAATCCTGTAATATGTCTATCTCACAGAAGCAAGCAGAAATATGTAAGAAGAGGGAGTATATCAAACTGGATTCCTGATAGAAGCAAAAGTGCTATGGGTAATGTACAGAATAAGAGATTTGTCATGGGAATCGTATCTTACAATTGTGGAAGTCATGAAATCTTTGTGGGACTGTTGTCTGTGTATGTTGTTGAAACCACTATCTTTATAGGCCCACCAGGACTGACACAAAGTCAAATTGAACTTCTCAACTCCTTCAACTCTGATGTCAGGAGTGACCGGTTGAGGAGCTGGTACTGTCTGCTATAGAGCTGCATACATGTCTGACTCAGGAGGTAGAGAAGTTAGAGTTTAACACTTTGTGGGCCTTAGGCATGACCCACAAAAGGTCAGCAGATAAGCAGCAATATCTGTGATTCACTGTGGGGCACCTTACTCTCACCATCAGAATTTAAAAAATGGCATCTCCTTCATGCCTTGTCTTGTATCCTAAACTTAGACGTATATTGAGAGGGAAATTCTGGGAAATGTAGTTCTATCTTAGCCAAATGATTGAACATGAGAAAAAGTAGAAAGAATAGTTAAGTAGAAGATAAATTATGAATAACATTGTAGAGTCTTATCTGTACGATAAATTCCCTAAGCTAGTGCTCAAATCAAGACACGAGGAGATAAGAAGCTTTGAAATGAATATGAAATTAAAGTATTGACTTATATTGAATTTTTAAATGCCACAATCAGAACTTGTTCTAAAAGCAGGCTAAAAGTCACAATATTTACTTTTGCCGAATATATTTTTTGGGAACAGGGAAACTGGTTTGATGCATCAAAGTTGAAGGCAGTAGTGAAGCAAAATGCAGCCACTTTCTATTTACACTCAGCAAGTTCAACCTTTAATAAACCACTTCCACAGGCACTTAGTGTGTCCAGATTCAATTGCGTACATTGTTATATTTTTCTGAGTCACTTGATCTCTTTGTCTTTTTCATATAATTTAAAATATTTAAAATTGTATTTGGCATATGCTTGATGAAATATTCTCCATCACTGTATATTTTATATACATGTTGGATTCTGCCTGTTTTATTAATGTTTTAGTTTGATTATGTGGCATTTAGCATGAGAGACTTCTATTTGGGTCTGATTTGTTGGGACCTAGTGCCACATTCACTCCATATCATTGGCCTCCTCTAATTTTATTCACTACACATTATGTAGAATGGTAATTTACTAGAGTTAATAGAGACCTTAAATATGTTTAGTTAGTTGCTATTTTAGAAGACAGAATCTCTTCCTTAGTGAGTTGGAGTAAGATGCTTTGTAGGCAGGTCCAGAATATGAATCCAGGACTTCTATGTAAAAATTAGCTTTCCTGTCAGGTATAGTGAGGTATCCCTTTAATTTTAGCACCCAGGAGGCAGAGGCAGGCAGCTCTTTGTAAGATCAAGGTCAGCCTGGTCTCCATAGTGAGTTCCAGGTCAACTGGGGCTACAGGTGACTCTGCCTAAAAAAAAGTCAGCTTTCCTTTCTGATATGCTGTTTATTTTGTGAATCTCTCTAGCATTGTGGGCCTGACATGGTTTCACATCATCTAGAAGCCTAGGGTCCCCACAGCGTGTGCCATGCTGTTGTTCTTTGTTCATTCCAGGCCAGATGGGAGTACAGTACTGATCTCAGAAATGACAAGGGTTCTCGTGTGTCAGATCTGGTTTCCCCTTACTTTCAGGTTTCCCTGAGGTGGATCAAATCTTTCTTCCTTTCATCTACTCCCTTGTGTGTAGCCTGAGCCTCTTCCTGGACATACACACTACCCACTCTTGTCCAGGCTTGAGGCTGTGGCTCATTTGATGACTACAGACAAATAACAGCAGCCAATCCCTCTGGCTGAGGGCAGATCAGATTGAAGGCTGTGTAGTTCCAGGGAGGCACTGTCTCTTTAAAACAGGTTTGGATGAGCATGCTAATCCCAATGGTTTCAACTTGTTCTTGGCATTAACTTCCCCTAAGCCTCCTCAAGCCCCTGGTGAAATTCTGTTCTCAATGTTCACCTCTGTAAAGGTTTGTCGTCTCTTTCACTGTGAATGAAAATGATCACATTCATCCACCTCCTCCATGGCCCACCTGATTTCGGGGGAGATAGTAGTTACAATGCTTCTCTGTCTCTCTGGGACATGTGACATTGAAAGCAATTCTTTCCCATCAGAGATTTGATTTGATTCTGTGGCTTTCTCTCCTAGACTTTTAAAGTAGAGAAAAATGAAGCCATCCGGTGACATTAGGAAACCCCACCATTAAAGCCTTTCACCACAGCTCAGTTAGGAGAGATAAAAGCAAGTGAGATTTCCAGACACCCTCAAATTTCTGATTCTTTTGAATCATGGAAAGAAAAAACAATCAACCTTCTAGTGTGTGTACAAGTGTAGCTCCCAGACCACAGTGAGCACTGCTGGACTTCCTGGCCTCAAAGAACTCACCTGCGTCTCTACTTCCCCTTAAGACAACCCAAGAATGCCGACAACCTCCACTTTCCCTTAAGAAAACCCAAAACTACTTCGAGGTTTCATCTTATCCCAATCAGAATGGCCAATTTTTTTAAAAAACAAAACAAATGATGACAAATGTTGGTGTGGGCAAAGGGAAACACTTACTCACTGCTTGTGGGAGTGCAAACTGGTTTAGCCACTATGGAAATCAGTGGGAAGGTTCCTCAAAAAGCTAGAAATATATCTACCACATAAGTTAGCTATAACATTCTTGGGCATATGCCTTAAGGAGTCTATATCCTACTACAGAGATACCAGCTCATGCATGTTCTTTGCTGCTCTATTCACAATACACAGGAAATTGAAATAACCTCGATGTTCATAAACTGATGAATGGATAATAGAAATGTGGGACATTTACATGATGGAATGTCATTCAGATGTTAAGAAAACAAAAATTACGAAGTTTGCAGGTAAATGGATGGAGTTGTATGCAGTCATTCTGAATGAGGTAACCCAGACTCAGAAAGACAAATACCACATATTTTCTCTCATTTGTGGATGTTAGCTTTGAATCTATAGATATGTATATTTCATTTGGAATACGAATAGAAGTTAAGAAATTAGCAAGGGGCCATATAATGGAGCTTTCAACAGAGGGAAAATAGAACACAGTAGTATAGAGGGGTAAAGAAGAATAATGAAACAGAAAGGATTAAATTGGCTGGGGCTGGGAGGGGAGGGTAGAGGAGAGTATAAAGGAGGGATAACTAATGCTAAGGACTTTTGAAAAGTCATATGGAAACCTACTGCTATAGAAATCTCTGAAAATATATACATATATAATGAAAAGTTAGACAGAGTTACCCTATAATGTGATGATAATGGCCCTGTTAGATACGATAGGCTGGCAAATAAAAAGCCCAGTGCCAAAAATAGGTTACTTCTTCTGGAGTTTGGTCAGTGAAGTCCCTTACCCCCTTAAACATTACAGATTACTTCCAGTGCTCTTGGTCACCCTCTAGCACTTGACAGTAGGGCTGTTGCTAAAGACACCATGTACTTGAGTCATAGAACGTGGAGACATAAAGCTGGTACTAACCTGGAAGCTTTATCCCTACTAGCTAGTATTTATAGTGATGGAAGGGTTATGCATGCTACTGGAGGAGAAAACTAATCATCAGTCTTACTCAGCTATGAACCTTGCAAGCTATAATAATGACTGACCTGGCAAGACATGCCCACTGGTACAATTTGGCATGAATATTCTGGGAAAATTCAACCACTTTCTAATTGAATTTAAGGCCCACACCACAAAGTGAAACCCATGACTTGCATCATTACTGGGACCAAAAATCTGTAGCTAGACAGGTCATAGGCCCTAGGAACAACCTATTACTGTTATTCTGCCAAATGGGCATAGCATTAAATTGACTCCTAATGACTTATCATTTTACCCATAGATTAGTGCTTCTCTCAACCCTCATCAGAGAAACTTCTTTTTGTAGTAGATAGTGATTAACATAGAGACCTGCAACTGGTCAAGGTGCCAAGAATAACAGACTGTGGAATGCTCAGCCCTAAGTGGGACACCTATATTATACACTATCTTCTCAAGGCTCAAGGATCTTTGCAGAAGAGGAAGAGGGATTGTGAGAGCCAGATATGGTGGATGACACAACAGGCCAGTTTCACATATGAACTCATAGTGGTTGCGATACCATGTA
Source organism: Eospalax fontanierii (assembly GCA_035773235.1). Taxonomy (NCBI): domain Eukaryota; kingdom Metazoa; phylum Chordata; class Mammalia; order Rodentia; family Spalacidae; genus Eospalax; species Eospalax fontanierii. The sequence goes on from CM069525.1 coordinate 40,694,956, forward strand.
AGATCAAGCCAGACAAATGGAGAGGGGAGGTAGACATGAAGTCCCATCCCTAGGTGAGGAACTGTTGGCAATTCATAGCTGCTAGGAGAGGAATAATCAGTTTGCTTTAAGTGTGTGGCCCCTGCTAGATTGACCAGGCTCCAGTGGATGGCCACATACCCAAAAGTTTATGGGCAGCAAAAATTGGACTCAATAGACTTTACCAAAAAAGGACACAAAGTTGGGTGGGTAAGGAAGGGAGTGGATATAGGGAGAGTTCAGGGAGGGAGAGTGATTATGATCCAAATACATTGTATGAAATTCTCAAAGAACTAATTTAAAAAACGAGGAAGAAATATAGACAACCGCAAACCATATCAAAGCCCATAGAAACAGCAGCAATGTCTGTGAATAAGGGATTTTTCTACTTCCAATCAGCATTGCATTTTTCCAGTTAAGTTGGCTTTGAGACAGCTGACCACACTCAGGCCTCTAGAATAATGTGTTGATTGTAGCAAGCTGCAAGTCTCTTTCATGAACCGTACTTCTGCTTTAGGCCTTCTGTTCTTTCCCATGCAGTCCCAAGCACAGGGAGAATGATCAGATTGGCATACAAATCTCTTTCTCACACTGGAGCAGGGAATAAAAGAAGAGCATTTGCTATGCCCTCAGGTACTGAGGGATAACAGAAGACAGCCACAGAACCAGATTGGGCAGATTCTCTGTACCACCAGGGTATTTCCAAGGGTGTTTGCCCAGGGGAGAGGGAACAAAACAACCCTGGAGAAGCTGTTCTTGAATTGCTCTCTTCAAGAGTTCTAGAGTATCCTTTCAGGCTCCAGAGATTCTGATGGAAAATTGCATGTGAGAACCACAACCTTTAGAGGGTCTGTGCCCACAGCTTCTAGCATCAATGTCAGTTTTCTCTCTTTCAATTAAAAACTAACATGTTCAGATGAAAATCAGGTACAGCACTCCACCTAAAGAAAATAATGCAATTGTCACATGTATTCACTGGGTAAGACGACTCTGTCCTCTTCTCACACCTAGTCATGAAAGTGGGCAATGTGGGGGAAAAATGGAGCAGCAAGGTTGACAACCAGAGATATCTTTAATAACTAATTTTGATGAGCCTAGGCCCACTTTTTGTTTGGCTCCAAGACATCTTTTTAATAAAAAGTTTAGGTTGTGACAAAGCAACATATTAGATTTCCAGTATAGATAAAAGAGACATAGGGGATGGATTATTTTATAAGATGTAATACTTTATTGAGTTGAATGTCAAATTAATGATCTATTTTCTTTGATTTTCAGGTTATGGAAGACCTTGAATCTAAAAGATTCAATGAGGCGGAATGACAGCTGATTCTTTTTAGTGATTTACTTGATAATTTTGAGCAATTCTCCTGCTGTCTGCCTAGTCTACTTGTCCTACTTCTTTTAAACCACATAAGTGTTTAAAATGTGCCTGGTTTTGACAGGGATTCACAGATCTAACATTTCTTAAACATGTCGTTTTGGGTGGGACAAATTCCTGTGTGTACTGGTCAGGTAAGAGCTTTAAGACTGTATAAAGGGGAGTCTTGAGTGATGGTCTGCCCAGGGAAAGATAATTTCCCATTGTGTTGATGGGTTAATGCTGAATCTCTGCCAACATTTGGCCTGATTGGATCCAATAAGCTTTGCTGAAAAGAATTAGCCAATGTGCAATCCAACCTAGGCAACTACAGTGAGTGAATCAATGAAAATCTGTTGAAGACCAACTGGTTGTGGCAGATGCTTAAAGTTTAGGATCAGGAAGAAAATTAACATGTTGGTTGTTTCTCTACTTTCAAGGATGTTAAAGCTCTGAATAGACATGCCTCTTCAAGAAAGCACTAATAGAGAGTGACTAATTTGGGCACTGTGAAAATGTAAATGAGACTGTCACTCTTCCATGAGAAACTAAGTCTCCCTGTGTTCCACAGTGCAAATGTCTCCATCCCTAACAGCTGCTCCATGTTCCCATTCTCTGTGACCCTCTGACCATATCTTGCTCCTATTTATTTCTTCTTCACATGGTAGGTGGGGACCGTGACAGCACACTCCTTACTCTTTGTCTTTGGCCTTTTGTTTTCTCTGCTTGGAATGTTTTCAACTTCAAGATGGCCTTCTCTGTCTATCTTTCTTTCTTAATAAAAGTATCTATATTAGTCAACAATGGACATATTCTGTATGTTTTTATAGACCTTGTTTATTATTTGTGCCTCTGCAGACAATACAAAATCCATGAGATCAGGTGCCTTGTTGTTTTATTCAACCAATGAAGTAATGAAGAATGAATGAACCTGGGTAGACCAATGGACATAGGTCAATTTTTAGCACCTCTCTTATCACCTATTTCTTCACTAGAAAAGAGAGACCTAAGACAGGAGCTGAAGTCATTCTGTAAACATATTATTATCTGTCAACCCAACTTTGTCTAAATCATTATAATTCACTTCTTTTTAAAATTTTATTTTTTGAAGTTTTGCAATTTTCATGCAGTATGGTTTAATGATATTAGATCCCCTCCTCCATCTGCACCTTCCCCCACTGCTCTGTCCCAGTTTAATGTACTTTCATATATATGTGGCCTATGGAGTCTGATTTGTCCCCAAATGTTCTTTAGTGTGGGTCTGTCCACTAGGCCCACCAAAAGTGGCCCATTCCTGAAAGACACTGTATTAGAGTTCCAAAACTGGTCGAATGCAGGGAATAAGTGTCTGTGAGACACTTTAACTCTAAGACCCTTAACACTTAACTCTAGGATGGATGCCTCTCTCAACTCTCACCAGAGATGTTTCCTTATGCAGCAGATGGTGGATAACACAGAAACCATAATTGGCCAATGTGCAGAGAACAGAGGCTGCAGAGTGTTTATCCATGAATAGGGCACCTAGTTCAAACCTCTGCCTCCAAGGCTCAGGTATCATTGCAACAGAGGAGATAGAACAATTGTAAGAGGCAAAGGGGTTAGATGACCACAAGGAATAGAATCTTGCAGCTTGCCAGTTATTTATATGAACTCACAGAAATGGTGACAGCATGCACAAGGCCTGTGTAAGCTCAAACTAGACAAAAACCTTTTTGCTTCTTAAAAGCTCAAGATCAAAGTTCTTAGATAAGCAAGTAAATGAATGCCAATTTATGACCTGATTTGCATGTTATAATTTAAAGTGGTGTTTTAGGATCAAATAAATTCTAGAATATGTTCCTCAGTCCTAAAACATGTACATTATTTTATTTTACTATTATTACCCCAGAGAAACCTGTACTCAGTCTATCAATTTACTGAAGTTATTTTTTTATTTATTTAGCACCTAATATGTACTAAGTGCTTCTCTAGGAACTGGGGATACAGAAATAGATAAGCAAGACAAACACCTCAATTTTTTTGAGCTTGTATTCAAATGAGGAAGGCAGATAATTCCCAAGACAAATATGTACCATGTTAGGAGGTGATTTGACTTCTAGGGGAAAAGGAAATGATATGAGTCATGGGGCAAAGGAAGGCTTCACCTGATTAGTTGATCTGGAAATGTTGAGCTACTGAACTACGTAACTATCAGAAGAGCTTGCTTGCTCTGCAGTAGGAACAGTATTTGAAAACTGTCTGAGGTGGAATCATATGCTATATAGCTGAGAAAGAGCAGAACAGCAAGGATGCTAGAGTGGCTGAGGCTGAGTAGTCAAAGGAGAGTAGTGTAAGATGACACTGGAGGGGAGGTTAGACAGGATCTCAAAAGCAGTTATGGGGACTTTGACTTTTACACTGAAGTAAGGACTCAGTCATCAGAGGATTTTAAACACAAAGTTGGTGTGAATTGACTTGTGTTTTTAAATTTTGTTCTGTCTGCTTGGAGAACATTCTGTGTAGGGCATGGAAAGACATATGAGTTGGCCATGTGGAGATTATTTCAGCATGTCACGGTTTAAGGGGTGGTGGTTAGGACCAGAGTGATATCAACGGACATAGAGAAAATTAGCTGGATCTCTGTGTATTTCTGAACTGACAGTGTTTGCTAGTCAATTAAATGTGTCCTATGAGAGAATGAGAAGAGTGAATAAAGTGTGTCATCAGGATCTTGGACTCAGTCTCCAGAAGAATAGTTGCTGTTTCCTGGGAAGAAGACTGGAAAGGACTTGGGTTGGAGTTGGGGTTTGAACCAGGAGTTCATGTGGGTCCTGGTAAGTCTGAAATACCTATTCAGAATTCACCTGAAGATATAAAGTAGGCAGATGAGTGAAAACCATTGGTGCAGCCACAGAATCTGGTATATTTTGGGGTAAAATCATGTGACATTCTTGAACATATTTCTTCTCTAGTTCTGGGAGGGCCTTGATGTTTGCAAAGATGTGATGTTTCATTTTGTTAAAAAGCTACACTATCAACTACTCTCTTATGTTTAGGGGAAAAAGGCATCAGCTACTACACACAATTCCTTCAGCTTCTGTGTCTTCCTTCTCTATCAACTGGTGCTGCATAGTTTTATTTCTATGGTTATGAGGAAGGACAATGAGATGCTCATCATAACTTTAGACATTTAAAAGTACTTATTAACATGTAATACTAGGCCTGGATGCAAAGGGGGCTTTCTGCCTTCTTGCAGGCAAGAGGTATGTATTGCATAAGAAAGGCCCTATCCTCTTGGAGCAGCAGCAGGTAGGTGAAGGGAAGTGGAGCAGCCACAAATGACAGGCGTTCCATGTTTGTCACACTGGCCATAGGTTGACAACCTGTACCTTAGAAAATGTGTAAAGAAGTAAACAGGCTTCCTAACAACAAAGCAAAATGAAAACACAACTTTACATTACAAAAGGGGCTTTGAAGTGTGATTAAATTAGGGCTCTTATTAAGAAGAAGAGATCCTAGATTATCTGGGTGAGAATAATAATAATAATAATAATGACAATAATAATAGTGACAAAAAGACCATATAAGAGAGAGGGAAGAGGATCAGAGTTAAAGAAGAAGACATGATGATGAAAGCAGAGATTACAGCTATGTGGCTGAGTCAAAAACAAAACTGTGGGTGGCCTGGGGATGCTGAAATAGGCAAGGAATGGATTCTCCCCTTGATTTTAGATTGATAAGACCCATTTTGGACTTTTGACTTCTAGAACGAGGATAATAAATGTGTCATTCTTAGCTACTGAATTTATTGTATTTGTGAAGATATTTCTGTCCGCTCTGGAGGATGCATCTTTTAATAAACAAGGTCCTGTGCACTTTCCCATTAGTTTTCTGCTCCTTCCCTGGTCTTGTTTGATGTTTCCTAATATCTCCACCTCACCTCTCACCTTCGCCTATTTCTTCCTGTGGTCACAGGGCCAAAGTAGTCCTATTATTTTCTGCCATGGGTACTGCTCCAGGAGGTCTCTGACTTGTAAGGCTTCCACAGCAGTGCTGGATGGGAGCTCTCATGGCAGTGATCCTACTCATTGTTTTGTGCATTCTCTCACACCACCCCTTTTCCGATCTGCCGTGCTTGGAACACGGCTTGCCCACCAAAGTCATGCTGCAGTTTGGGTACCTTTTGTGTAGTGTTGAGAGATGAGACCTACTGAAACATGTTTGTGTCTTGGAGCAGAATGCTCATGAATGAATTATTTACACTTTTGAGTTCTTACTCTCGAGGCACTGAATCAGTTAGTCAAGTAACTGTAGGAGTGGTGTATTATAAAACAAAGCCAGTCTCAGGATTTTGCCCTTATGATTGCTTGCCAGGAGTTAAAACAGCACGAAGTCTTCACCAGGTGTGAAACTGATGCTGGGTTTGTATTCTTGGACTTCCCAGTCTCCAAAAGTATAAGCCAATGTAAATCTCTTTTGTAAATAAGTTAAGTTCAGGCATTCTGTTGTAGTAACAGAAAGTGTACCAAGGTAATGCCTTTCAGGGCCACTTTTGTAAAAATTCAAACAAATAGGTATATCTGCAATATGAATTCCCTGGGTTAAGAAGCCAGGCCTCATCTAGCTTAGGCCCAGAATTCTGTGTGATATTCCTTCAGCTACCATTGGCATAGTGGAGGAAGGGCTCACTTTTTTTTTTTACCTCAGTCACATCTCAACATGATAAATTTGAGGGCTTTAGTGACATAGACACTTGGTTTAATTAATTATCTTCACAATTAGTCAGTGTTCAGAGGTGAACCTGAGTAGCTTATCAGAAGAATTGGCACATAGCAGACTTCCATAATGATTTGTGTTGATGTGGTAAGAGTTACACTCAAAGAGAAGAGAGGGGTTTGTTTTAGGTTGGAGTGCTTAGGCAGCTGACTCTAGCTCAGTGGTATGGATGGGGATCAGATACCCTGTTGGGAAAGTGGATTTCCCATTGATAAGAGGTGGGCAATGAGACAGCAGACAATACATATGGATCCTAATTATTGTGGCTCAATTCACATGCTTTTAAAAAAGATTTATTTTTATTACTTTTACTTACCTGTATGTGTGTATATCTGTGTGAATATATGTTGTGTGTGTCCATGGAGACCAGAAGAGGGTGCTAAATCCCCTGGACCTGGAGTTCCAGGCAGTTGTAAGCAATCTGACCTGGGACCTGGGAACCAAACTCAGGTCCTCTGCAAGAACAGCAATCACTCTTAACCTCTGAACCATCTCTCCAACTTGTGCTTTTGATTTTTGTAATGTTTGCAAATATAATAGATATTTAGTAGAAATCACAGTTCAAATTTTGATCTTAGCCCTCCTAGGGCAGTGTCCTGTGGTCTAATGCTTTCTGGCTCTGCTGGGTAGTGGCAGTGACTTCAGCCTCACCACTGTGAAGGGGAAACAAGAGATGTTCTATAGTGTGCTAACCCTAAGCTAGAATGTGCAGTGGGTTAAGTGCGTTGAATACATTTTGACTTAACATGTTTTCATGTTACAAGGCACTTATCGGGAAACAGTATCATCTTGGGTTGAGGGGTATTTATATGAGCCAGTTACCTACAAGGTGGATGACTGGAACTCTGAGACACCATGCAGGGGACAAGTTTCAGTTTTATCCTCACTTGTGGGGCAATAAAGTTGGAATAATTGCTTCCTAGTTCTACTGTGCAACCAGTTAAGAGCTGACTTTGGAGATTCTAACTGGCCCCCACCTACAGGGATCAGATAAAGCATTTACTTTGAGACCCAAAAGACGACAGGCAGAAGTTGTAAGTGTTCCTGGTAAGAAGCTTCCTGCTCTCTGGGGAATCAGAGGTGTGCACTGAAGACTTTGGATGGGGTTGTTAGCAGCAAACAGAGCATCAGAATCCTGATGGCAGATTCCCATGCAATTTTTTCTACTTCACAATGTACAAAAAGCTGGGTTTGTTGCTCCTCAAACTGTTTGGCTACTAATAAAAGGGTTTATAGGTAGCAAGCATTTAATAGATATTAGAGCAAAGCATGGAATGGGTGGCAGGGGAGAGATCTTTTCATCCCAGGCACACTCATCACCCATGAGGAAATTTTTCTTGTTTGCATTTTCTACATGCATATGAAATTCGTTTTAGAATCTGTGCTTTCTGAGAACAGAGACTTTTCCTGTTGCTGTCTCAGCTTATCCCATAGTTTGCAGGTAATATATTTCAGTAACATTTAGAAAAATTTACTGCACAGCTTGTTCTACACACAAAAGCTAAATGTTAATGCAGTGTTTTACTAACTGTGCTAAAATCAGCTAGTCAGCTGGTGAATTACCCAGAGGCCCTTTACTGTTGAGACTCACATGGGGTTTTGTAGCCAGCCTGAATGTCATTTATGTAAAATCACAGTGGTGATGTCAGGCAGGGGCTCTTCAGCTTTATAGCTGGACAGGCCACATTAGACATTTACAAAGGGTTTTTCCTTATCTCCTGGCAGGCTCCTCTCCTCTAATCCTGCCAGGTAGATGTGCTACCTATGTGGAGAGCCCAGAGCAAAGCAGAGACACAGTGGGGTGCCAGGTGGGATGCGTTCCTGTTCAATGGATTCACCAGTAACAGAAGGAGCTGCAGATGTAGAGTGAAAGTGAGAGGACCAGCTTTGTCACAGTGTGACTCCTAGTTAGAAAGCAGAACAGTGCCATGGGCGTGGTCGTCAGCACCAGGAGATCATGATCCATCTGGTAGACTCCAACACTGAACTGAAACTGTAGGTTTGGGTTTTGGCATTAAAGATATTTGGTACCACAATGTGTCCTGTGATGTGTGTGTGTGTGTGTGTGTTTGTGTGTGTGTGTGTGCCATTGTATGCCCTCAGAGTTCTAGATTGCTTATTGGCAAATTATGTACTGAATATAGCTTTGTTGAAAGCATAGAATAATAATGCAGTACATTTTATACATTCATTTGTCCATTCATTCATTCATTCATTCATCCATTCAAGGCATTGATTGCACACTAGGTAGATGCTGGGAGTGTAGCCTGTAGCTGAACGAGTACTGGCTTATTCTCTCAAGAATATCCTGACCCAGACTGAGGAATTAGGAAGCTGTGTTCTTAGTGACTGCATCATGAATTTCTCACGGTGAGGCTCGGCATTGAGCCCCACCCCACGCCCAGGTTTGAACCCACTGAACGGACAGAGAATGCTCTTTATTCCAGGTTACTTACAAAGGAACTATCCCCAGGGAGAGAGGGAGATGGAGGTGTTGTATGGCAGGACTGCATTCTCATAAGCCCCACCCCCACCTCTGGAACATGCATGTGAGAATGGCACTCTGGAGCTGCACCGGCCTCTCTCCTTCCCAGCCTTCCCTGTGTTTCCCTAGACCTCCCCTCTTAAGTCATTGGTTAGTTGACTGTCAATCATATTTGGAAGCCTATCCCTCACAGCAGAGAGAGAAAACTGCTTTTCTATGCAACATCCCAGTCCTTTTTCTCTCTTGCTCTTACATACTTTCCACCACCTCTTCCGTGACAGTCCCTGAGCCATAAGAGCAAGGGGTTTGGGGAGGGAGAATAACAGATATAGGATGATGTTCTTTATACTGTAGCATGGATTATCATCTTGCTTCTACTGTAAAAACACAATAATTTTAAAACAACAACAACGACAATAACAATAGCAAAAGTAACATCCACACAAATACTGAATGACCTAAACTATGGGTGTAAACATAAGTGCTTAGGCAATGCCTAAGTAGGCACATCATATTTATCTTGCAATTATTGTAGCTTTTTTATGGGGGCTTATAACTCTCTCCCTCACCATTGGGGGTTGACATTCTTTTCCTAATATCAGATGTGTATGTGTCCTCCCTGAAGAGCGAGCCCTGAATCCAATTTTAAATGTGCTTGGGGTGCACATACCAGACGAGCCTCTATTACACCTGTAGAGACATTTGAGTGCGAAGCATGCAAGATCTGTCCTTAAGCACAGCTTTTCAGGACTATTCTCCCATAGCGCCCTACATAGCGCCCTACATAGCGCCCTCTAGCACTCTGAAAGCCAGCCATGCATTTGTGGGGAGTTTTCAGCTTGGTCCCATCTAGATCTCACTTTCCATGCTCAAACCATGTCACATCTTCAGTAATAGGGCCTTACCATCCTCTTCCAGTGTGCAACCAGCACTATAATGTGGCAATTACCTTTTGTTTTGGTAGACGGGGACTTCCAAGGCTCCCTTGGCCAACAGCTCACAAGGGGAGCAACCCACACCTGCTACCGGAATTACTAGTTAACAATCATATAAAGTATCCTTTTACTCTTTGGCATCTAAAGGCCTAGGCCCATAGAGCTCCCAGAATTTCACAGCTGTACTTCACCCTTGTACCCTGTATGAGTTACATTCCATTCTTGTTCCTTCAGGTGTACTGGAAGTCTCTCAACTGGGTTTCATGTCTGTAAAACACTCAGAAGTTAACATTATATACACATACAAGGTCTAACATAGCAAGGAAAATTCCTTTTAATTTTCATCAGCTGTTTTTTCAATAGATCCATATCGGATACAATGGTATATAATCCATTTAGTGTCCTGGGTTTCTCACATGGAGCCTCCATGCATCCATTTATCCTTTCCAACCTCTTTGGTGCTGGCCCAAACTGCTTGGTCCTACATATGGCCAAGGAGGAATAAGGCTTCTCTTGCCCCTGTCACACCTGTTGTTTCCTAGGGCCCTGGAGACCCTGGATCTGACCCTAGCCACACCTATGGTCTCTCCATTGACCACACCTGATTGTTGGGAGAGGCTCTGGCCAGGCAAATTGTCTCCACCCCTTGAATAGCCAGTCAGAGGGGAGAAATGTACCCTGTTTACTCTTGGTGGGGTTAGTATCCACCCCTGGGATAATCTTCATCCTCTGTGTACCTTTTGTGAACCGTATCTCAGGACTTAAAGCCTCCCAAAGGTGCATTAGCACAGAATTTGGTGTTTTATCAATCCTTTTTTAGGAACTTGGGCTAAACCCACGTTTCTCCACATTTGTCTATGAGTAACCCAAGCAGACCTCCTCTTCTGTTTTGCCTCCCTTACACATATTTTAGGCTGTTTTATTCTTCTACAGACATACTTTACATGCTGGTCTAGGTTGTTTAAATCTACCAAAGCCTCTCCTGCCTTGTAAAGCTCTTGTCCCACTAGAGGATCTAGTAGGGACACTAGACCTCCATACCAGTATCGAGGTCCTTATTCAATGAAGTCCCTCATTAAATCTCTAGTGAATGCAGTCCTATCTGGTTCAGTAAACAGGGTACCGTACATTGTTTTCCTCATCCCCAGTTCTCTTAAAGCACCTGTCTTTCTCATGTCGTGCTCCAGCTCCTGAAATCCATGGGAACCTCTACTGGTAATAACCAGGTTTCTCTAATGGCTTGTACAAACCAGTCTATCAGTGGCCATTTCCCTTTGTACTGGAGGCTATGCAGCCTAAATCTCAAGGAAGGAGAGCTGTAATGTTGCTCAGCTGTCCTGTTTCTGCAGCATTGAAAATAATCTCATCTGTTCCCATGTCCCACAGCCTTACTAGCCAGGTAGTTAAGGGTGCCCTCCTGGTTTGTTTGAATGCCTTTCCTGGCTCCAGCAACTCTAGGGCCCAGAATCCTTTATTCACTATATTCTTACGCTTGTTAAGGCCTTTATCAGCGTGAAGGTGTGGATTTTTCTTTTTGTATTACAAATCAAACCTGGGGGCACTTTTAGTTTCTTCTGGGTTGCTCCCTCCCTCATTGTTGCTTGGTTCTTCCCAGGGGTTCCAGGTTTTGAGGTCCCAGGATGGGTCCTGTATTATCAACCTGACCTGGGTTTTCGTTCCTTTTCCACCTCCTAGCTGTAGAAAGCAGCAGGGTAAAACTTCTATGTCCTTTTCTTTTATCCAATTTGATAGCAAGGTCAGAGGCTAGTATTGAAGAAGTAAGCCTCATATCTTTCTCTCGATCTAATTTGTCTCTCATACTTTAAATCTCTCTCTGGGCTACAACCTCAGCCTGAGACTGCCATCCCAGTATTTTCTCCACCAATCTCATTTGCTTAGGCAAGTTCACCTTAGTTACATATTTCAGTATAAACCACACTATCCCTGCAATGGCCACCATACTCACCAGTTCTATGGAGATAGTCCACCATGTCAAAATTTCCTCTGCCCACACTTTTCCCTTGGCTGGTCCCCATATTAGCAGTGGCTCCATAAATCCTTTTCCCAGGAACATTCTTCTTTTGTCAGTTGCTCCTGCTCAGCTACACCAACTGTATCATGAATTTCTTATGGTGAGGCTCCGCATTCAGCTCACCCCACCTCCAGGTTTGAACTGACTGAGCAGACAGAGAATGCTCTTTTAGAGAAGTTAATTTATTCCAGGTTATTTACCAAGGATTCATCCCCAGGGAGAGAGGGATATGGAGGTGTTGTATGGCAGGGACTGCATTCTCATCCCCGCCCCCCACCTCTGGAACAGAATGGCGCCCTGGCACTGCTCCCACCTCTCTCATTCCCAGCCTTCCCTGCATTTTGCTGGATCTCCCCCTTAAGTCATTGGTTAGTTGGTTGTCAATCACATTTGGAAGCCTATCCCTTGCAGCAGAGAAAGAAAACTGCTTTTTTATGGAACAGTGACTTTGTTCAGTAGCTGAATCAGAGGGAAACAGTATTGATTTTAAAAGAATATAGTCTTGCTTCCATGATGAACTGGGGACTCCTTACCTGAAAAGGTGAAATCTTGTAGTTGATAATAAAGTAGTTCTTGTTACTTTTTGTTCTTTATTGCAATTCATATTCATGGTTTGATCCGCTAGTTGAAACATTCTTTTCTTTTTTTAAAAAAATTATTTATTATTTTTATTTTATATGTATGACTGTATTGGTTGCATGCATGTAGATGTGCTGTGTTGTGCAATGCCTGTGGAGGTCAGAAAGGGTATTGGATCCCCTGGAACTGGAGTTGCAGACAGTTGTTAGCTGTGGTGTGGGTGCTGGGAATTGAACCCAGGTGTTATGTAAGAACAGCCAGTACTCTTAACCATTGAGCCATCTCTCCAGGTTCTTACAGTGATAAATAATTGAAAATTAAGATACTTACTGACCTAGTTGAAGGAATTTTCAAGTTCTGGTTGGTGTTCTCTGTTGGCTTATGGAGTTCTCCATTGATAGACGTAAACACAAGTGAATTGTAGGCACGAAGACAGCTTAAATGTGTACCTTGAGATGCTAAGTGGATGTAGGCTTCATACAAGAACACAAAAGACTCTATACAAAACACACTTCTGCATCTAGAGGCTACTCTTATTTTGCCCTCATGTACTTTAAAGAAATTATTATTTTGCCTAAAGATTTGTATCCAGAGAGATTGGATTCAAAACTATTTCTTTCCAAAGCCTACACTTAGGCACTCATCTGCAATAGCTCACATCTCATGCATAGAGTTACTATATCACACTAAGTTCTTGAGTTTAAACACTGTGTATGAATTGGCCTAAGTGTCTTAGAAAATCTTTCTGAGTGTATCAATTCTAGGTCTTTTAAGCAAGCCTGTTTCAAGGGGGAAGCTGGAAGAGAGGAACATTGATTATCACTGGCCTTTATGCAAGCTTAAATATATATATTTATTTATTATGATTATTTTTCTATTTTATTCTTAACTTGCAAACAAAAATTGTATATACATAAGGGGTACAATGTGACATATATATGTATCAATGTGTCTATAAATGTATCTATCTATCTATATATGCCTAGGCATACATTGAAGAATGATTGAATAAAGCTAATTAACCTCATATACTTAATTTTTGCAGGGAGAACATTGAGACTACTCTTCCAGCAATTTTGAAATGTATGTTATTATTAATTATAGTCATCATTTCATACATTGGATCATTAAAACTTAGTCCTCCTGTTTAGCTGAAACTTGGTTTTCCTTCAACAATGTTTTTCTTTCACTTGTCCTTCTTTTTAGTCCTTGATAATCTCTATTCCATTTTCCACTTCTATAATTTTGACTATTTTAGATTCCACATGTAAGTGAATTAATGCATAATCTCACTGCATTTCTTTCTGTGATGGCTTATTTTGCTTAGTACAATGTGCTTCAGATTAATCCATGTTGTTGCAAATGATAGGACCTCCTTCTTTTTTATGGCTGTGTTGTACTCCCTTGTGTATGCAATACATTTTCTTTATTAATCTTTTGGTGGATAGGTTGTTACTGTAATTGACTATTGTCAATTGTTACTGTAATTGACTATTGTGAATAATGCTGCAGTATACCCTAGGAGTGCTGGTATCATATTACTGATTTCATTTCTATTTGGGTATATGCTCAGGAGTATGATAGCTGAGGCATGTAGTTGTTCTAGTCTTCATTTTTTAAAGGAATATCTACATTGTTTTCCATAACAGATGCATTACTTTGTATTTCTACCAATAATGTACTTGGGTTCTCTTTTCTTTACCTTCTAACATTTACAATATCAAAAAATAGCCATTTTAACAGGTGTTAGGATATTTTTCATTATGCTTTTAAAGATTTATTACAATTATTATTTAATTATATATATGTGTGTATTCATGTGAGTGCAGGTACCCATGAAGTCCAGAACTGGGCATCAATCCCTTGAAGCTGGAGTTAGAGGTGATTGTGGACCCTATGAGGTTGATGCTGGGAACCAAACTTGGAGAGCCTCTGCAACAGCAGTATGTACTCTTAGCCTCAGAATTCTATCTCCAGGACCCTCCTGTTGTGCTTTTAATTGCATTTGTCTGATAATCAGTGATATGAAACATTTTTACTGCCATTTGTTTGCCTTCATAGTCAAACATTTTCTGATGTCATTCTGTCTCTTCCTGCCCAGTGGGGAATAGGTTTAACAAATCATTTCTTTCCAGTATGCATTTTATCATAATGAAAACCTGCCCACGGCAGCTCAGCACCAGGAAACTTCTATAGTGTACCCATTATTTCTTCTTCTCTATGTCGAATTCCCTTCTTTGATTTGAAAATCTTGGTTCAAGAAGCGATGCTGGAAGTAAAAGTCAGCCTGGTGCTGAGGCAGGGAAAGAGGGAGAGAGTTAGGATAGAAGTAGAAATGTGATGTCTTTCTAGATGAGGGACCAGTTAGACTGTGAAGGCAGTTTGTATCTAAATTCATGATATTGGAGTTCTAGGGGTGTTTATCCAAGGATTCGATGGTTTTGGGGATGATGATAATAATGATGGTGGTTGCTATAGTATCTGTACAAGTTGAATACCTTTTCTGTATGTTACAATTATATTACTGCTAGTCCAACTGCAGTACTGTTTGCTTGTATTAACCACCCAGCTGCCCAACATTACTTGGGAAAATTGCAAGTTTATTGTGATAAATAAACTAATTTCTGCAACAGCTCATTACAGAGCATCTCCTTACAGTTGCCTGGTGAGACACGTACTGATCACAATTCAGTGTTTGCATATTTCAAATTCAATTAAGGATGCAAAGATAAAAATCCATCTTTTTCAGGTGTTTGTTGTCTTACTGTTTAGCTCATGGTTATCTTGCTATGTTTCACCTTTACCTGCTCTAGAGACTACTGTCATTGTTTTAATCAATCAGTTTCACAGTCCTGTAAGGAAATGCCAGAGGCAATTAATTTTAAAGAGAAAAGGCTTATTTAGCTCATAGTTTTGGAATTTCAAGAGCATAGTGCCTGTATCAACTTGGCTCTATTGAAGGTAGTGGACGATGGTACTTCATGGCAGGAGTATGTATTTCAAAAGACTTTACATCTTCAACTGGGGCAGGGAGAGAGAACATTACACACCTCCAATGACCTGAATGCCTGTTATGTCCTACCCCCTGTAAAAATCCCAGCACCTTCCAATAGTGTCTTCCTGAAGATCACACTTTAGATTACAGTGGGCTCTAGGGAATACTCAAGTAAGATAATCTGAGTATTAATAATGAAGTAACATCCAGACCATTGCAAATGGTGGAGTCTAATTAGTAAGTCAATATGCATTTCCAATACACTACTCAATGTAGTTTTTATCAGGCAAGTCCAAACATTCCTTCTAGATTTGATGAAAATTTATCCAGTCATTGCCACGTCAGACAAAAACTTGACTTTATTTATTTAGATAAGAACCTTTTGACTTATACCCAATTTTTGATTGTTCAGAGCTTTTCATTTCTGACAAGTAGAGCAAAAGGAAGATCACTAGAGCTCAGCATTCCCAGCATTCAGAGCAACATCAGCATCTTCTCAATACAACCTGCTATCGATTCACTGGATATTTTCAAGGCTGAAGCTCTAATTGTTAGTGTCTTTGAGACCATGAGAAGTTTGGAATATCTTGACCGTATGTCCTAATGCCAAGAATTCATCTTTTGTGTCTGGGACATGAGATGTGAAAGTGAGGAGAGTTAACTGTTTTTTCATTCCTAAACAGGCTGTGAGGCATATGTTATGTGGACAACCAGATGCAGATAAGGGATGTAATGAGGAATGTGTGTATGACTAGCTATACCCGGTTCAATTCTCTATCATTTAGTGTTTGTGGTAGAGGAATCCCCTGAGATTTAAAATTGTGCTTTGTTCTTGTTACATTTTTTGAAACATCTGGATTACAAGGAGGTTTGCAAGCTAGCTGACTTCCCCTGTTTCAAGGAGATTTATGTCACAGAGCTAAGCACCCCACTGTGCTCTACTTCCTTTAGGCCCTTGTCTTCCAAAGCCGCCACATGGAGTGTTACAGGTTAGGGAGAGAGTTCTATTTTCTTTACAATTTGTTATGAAATATTTCAGACATATGACCAAATTGATAAAGTTTTACAGTGAATTCTCATTACTCACTGCCTAGTTACTGTTAATATTTTACTGTACTTGCTTTTATCATTTTACCCATCCTTTGATATACTTGGAGAGGTACATTTTTCAGAAACAAATGTTCCAAGAACAAGAACAAAAGATGGAAACATCTCCAAGATTGAAAAGTAGTGATGCTATGGGCATCATGGGTAATGAAGGCACGTGGCCTTGGCTTTCACAGTGCTCGGAGATGGAAAGGTCTGGGAAGGGCTTTCTTAGGAAGCCTGTAAAGGGAATGGGGCAAGGATGTAGAAGCTCTCCATCCCAGGAAGAGTTAGTGAACACGGATTGAAGATAATCTGCCTTCGTCTTGGAGCACTGCCTCACATTCCTAGAGGAGTTTGAAAATCTTCCAAAGTCAGGAAGAGAGAAATTTCTCAGGACTGGGAGCCTAATCAATATAGGGGTTCGAAGATGTAATTTTTGCTTTTGGAAAATAATATACTTTTATTTGCACATCTGGATTTTTGGAGCCCAGTTCTCCCTTGTAAACCTATTTGTTATATGGAAACTTCACCTAAGGCTGTTTTGAAAAAACAATACAAGCTAAAAACAAATCTTGAAGGTGTTTTCTCCGCCTTTCTAGTAAGCCACGGTTTAAATCTGTGGAGACTTGAAGAAAGGGTCTTAGAGAGTTTTGCCTGGTTTTGCTTGCTTAATTCACAGCTTATAGTCACTTAAAATCAGCCTTAGGTTTAATGTTACCCTTTAACCATGGTAATTATTTTCTTCATTATCTACCTGCAACCTTCTTCTTAGGGAAATGAGAGGTGTAATTGAGAGGGTAGCCATGGGTGGGGTGCATCAAAGAAAGATTCAGTAATGAGCAGCAATTAGTCCCAGATTTCCACTGGATAAAAGATGTCAAATTAAATGTTTCTTCACAAAGTGTAGAAAATTATATCTATTTTCATTCTTTAGTTTCAATCTCATGTTTAGGAAGCAATTCTATCCAAAAAAAAAAACTGTCCCTTTAGAATACAGCATTTGTAGGTACTCTTTTGTCTTAACCCCCAAATTCATGTTTGACTACAAGATGTGATATGCAGACTGTATGGATTAAAGGATCTTTTCACACTAAGGGATGTTATTTCAATCGCATTGTTATAAAGCCAAAGGAGATAAAGCCTTTCTTGGTGCAACTAAGTATCTCTGGTGCACGTTCTATAATAAATCACACATTGGGGGACCTGATACCATAGCTCAGGGCCCCGATTTCTCTCTGTGCTTGCTCCCATTCCTTTTGCAAGCTATGTTTTCTCCATAAAGGAAAAGTATCTGCTTAGAAGCAGCTACACTATTGGCTGGTGTGGGCTGCTCTGTTATCTGTGAGAAGAATTTTGATTTGTGTTTTAGAAGATAAAGAAGGGTGAGGATCAGAGCTCCAGCGATCTTAAGATTAAACTCAGCCCTATCAGTGACAGTGAAGAAGTAGTGAGGCTAAAATGAACTGATTGCAATTTTTGATGCAAGACTGTGTAGGCAATAAGAACAGGGGCAAGGCCTTAAGCTGTAGAGCATACCCTGTCCTCCAGATTTTGGGATATTGACAGAAGTACATGGTTGAGAAATGCAGGGGCAGGTTAAGTTAGAGGAGAATTAGCTAGGCTAAGGGATAGATAAGCATGGCAGAAAAGTTAGTCCCAAAAGTGCCTCTTTTAAGTTGTCCTCTATTTTGATTCCTGTCTTTGTATTTGCCATGAGTTAGCAATGCTCAGTCTATGAATGAATTAATGAACAAACTAAGACACAAAGAAAGCCAGGACATATATCTCTCTAGCTGGTGACTTCGTATTTTCATCTTCTTTTATTTAGCTACATTAAAAAAAATAATTTTTGGAGAAGGTTTCAGACAAGTTTTCTTTCAACTACTAGGTTGAAAACCAGGCTGACCCTCCACATGTGTTCTGGTGAGTCAGGTGGAATGTGACAAGGACTGACTTATAATGATTCATGCCCTGTAAATGTGACTGACTGATCTGAAACTTTGGGCAGAGAGTGGAATACAAGGAATCAGAGACTCTTGTCGTATGAATGATTGGTTTAGTGTTAACCACATGGTCAAGGTGTAATGTGGTCAATTTATTGAGGTTTATTATAGAAAATGATAGACAGATGGAGATGGAGGGTTAGTGTAGGTATACTCTAGAAAATGCTCTTGTCCTTTATCAATTCTGTCCACACTGGTCTGATAGCTACCAACAAATATGACTCTCTAACTGGGGTTTCCTCCAATGACAAGAGTGTGTTGTTTGCACATAACATGCTAGCACTGCCAGGGTTTTAAGGTGTCCCAGGACCAGCCTTGACCAATTATTGCTGAATGCTTCTATATAGTATCTTCACCCTTTCTCTTTTCAGTTAGAATAACTCTAAAGTTTGTTCTATGGTATCCTCAGAGGTCTCCAGAGGAATTAAACACCAATCTTTCACAGTGGTAACCGTTAGAAAACAAAACACATTTTTTATTGACATTTTCCCCTTCCCCATCTAATCTGTTCTGTTCTATATTAGAGTCTCCAGGGATCTCATCCCAAATAGAATACTTACATTGGAATCCTTGTCCCAGGGATTGCACATTTAGAATACAGGCAGCTTTTTTATTAGTGGATTCCATATATGTACATTCAATCAATTATGAATCAAAATTATTCAAGGCAAAATTGCATCTGTGATAAACATGTACCGAATTTTTCTTGTCATTATTCCATAAACAATACAGTATAATAATTATTTACCTAGTATTTACATTGTATTGGGTATTATAAGTGAGAGGTGATTTAATGTATATAAGAGAATGTGCATAGTTACAGTCGAACAGAAAATCATTTTATGTCATAAATTTATTAGTATCCATAGGCATTTCTGAACCAACTTCCCATAGAATACTAAAGGATAAATGTATATATACTAGTATGTATGTCCACAACTGTTCTGGATAGCCTCAGTTGTCAAACTGATACATCTGAGTACAGGGAACCTCAACTGAGGAACTGTCTCCATTGGACTGGCCTGTGACCATGTCTGTGGAGCATTTTCTTGATTGTTGAGTGGTGTGGGAGGGCCCAGCCAACATCCTGGGCAGGTTGTCCTGTATTATATAAGAAAGCATACTGAGAACAGACCAGGGGAGCAAGCCAGTATGCAGTGTTCCTCCATGGTCTGTGCTTCAGCTTCTGCCTCCAGGTTCCTGCTCTGAGTTCCTAATT
The DNA here is from genome assembly GCA_035773235.1 of Eospalax fontanierii. Taxonomy (NCBI): domain Eukaryota; kingdom Metazoa; phylum Chordata; class Mammalia; order Rodentia; family Spalacidae; genus Eospalax; species Eospalax fontanierii. The sequence goes on from CM069525.1 coordinate 40,714,423, forward strand.
TGGTCTCCCTCAGTGATGAATGGAGACCCAGGAGTTGTAATATAAAATAAACCCTTTCTTCCCCAAGTTGGTTTAGGTGAGTGTTTTTATCACTTTCTATTAAGTAAGTAAGACAATAACTGTGTGATTTTTCACTTATTTGGAAAAAAATGAAAACAGGTATTAAAAATTTCATGTCAACAACACAGGTTTATCTAATTATTTTAAGTAATTCGCAGTATGGATATATCCTATGTATCCATAGTATTTCATAGTGTGAGTATATCATGTCTCATTATCCATTTCTTTGGTAGTGGAGTTTCATTTTTCTAGATTTTTTTCTTTTCTAACAGTTAGGCAAGAGGATCCTGTTAAGATTCAGTTTGCACTATGTCTGTTACACTGCTGACCCAAAAAGCAAAAACAAAATGAAAAACGTATGTTCTCCTGGAAAGTTATGGTGACAAATTTGCCCCAAGTGTTGGAAGAGCAAGAAAATTGTGGTTACCTAGAAGCATTTGGGGAAACAAATCAGATTCAGTAGGCCTTAAAAAATTATAGAGGATGTGCAATAGGGTGGAGGAAGTATTAGGAGTATACAGAAAGGGGGGGAAGTCTAAATATGATCAAATACATTGCATGAAATTCTCAAAGAATCAATAAAAATATTAAAAAAATATTGTGATGATATTCAATCATTTGTAGGGGTGAGAGTGGTGTCTGTACAGCTTATCCTCCTGAATTCCACGCGGCAAATTCTTTGTTTATCAGAACCCAAACTGAAGTTCTGAAGGGAAGGAAAAGATCAATGGAAAAGTCTAAGGAAGCCAAAAGGGGTGGAAAAGAGCTTAGAAAATCTGTAGTCGAAAATCTGTAGTCAGGGTGGCTGCCTCCTGTTTTAGATGGGCTGGTCGTGATGAGGCTCTCTGGCCTTCCCCTCCTATTTTTAAGCTTCTTTGTTTCTGCTAGTCTTTGACTTTTAAGAGCACCAGATTTGGGGGCTAGAGAGATGGCTCAGCTTTTAAGACCACTGGCTGCTCTTGCAGAAGACCTGGGTTCAATTCCCAGAACCCATGATGCCAAACAACCATCCATAACTCCAGTTCCAGGGGATCCAATACCCTCTTCTGACCTCCACTGGCATTGTACAACACAGGTGCACTTACATGCATGCAGGCAATACACTCATACACATAAAATAAAAATAATAAAATATTGTTTAAAAAGAGCACCAGATTTTGAGACAGGTTTTAGTCTTGCTTTACTAATTATTTGGAAAGGCCCCTAAGTTATCATGTAGAACTGTCATCCCATTTTACATGAATGGTAAATAAGACCTAGAGCAATTACATGATTGCCTAAGGTTCCGTAGTGAGATGGTACGTTATATAGGCTTGGAGACTTTTATAATGAGGAATATTCTTAGATTATATGCAGTTGAAAAGCCTGATTGTCTACGGAAAAGATGGTTCTAGATGTAAGTTGTGATATTGTCTCTGGGAACTTCAGAAGGAAGAAGCCAACACAATAAGTGCTCTAGATACTTCAGTTACCTTAGCCCTTCATAGAAAGAGGAGGTTAGACTGGATCAATTAATTGACAGATGTTTCTTGAAAATCTGCTATAGGTGGGGAATGTAAATAAGGCCATTCATCATCTTTGACCTTCTAAAACTTATGTTCTTTTTAGTAACACATGCACTGTCACCAAATTGGGTTCAGAAGGCATCTGTTAGGAACAGTAGGCGTTATTTCTGGGGATCCTGATACTTTTAGAGGTCCATGAATATGTTTTAATTTTTTTCAGAGAAAAGTAGAACTTTTAGGTAAAGGAATTAGTGTGAAAAATGGCATTACTATATTCATCCTTATAATAAAACCATAAACTACATTTTAAAATAAGAGGTTTGTATTGAGGAAGGGGCCCACGAAGTAAAAAATATATAGGGTCATAGATGTCAAAAACGGGCTCTGATTCCAAGTGCTTGCTGTGTGACACTATTCTTGGGACTGTGAACAACGTCTATTCACAGCAGATATGGAACTGACAGCGGATCAAGGTAAGGATACCACCAAAGTTCGACTTGGAAAATCAATGGGTTTTATTGGACTTACTTACAGGAACATGGGTGAAAGGTTATTTACAGGAGTAGAAATGACTCAGAGACGGATGGGATGCATCACCAAAAGCCCACCCCAGCATAAATGACAGCTCATGAAATCAGGAAACCTGGAGCTCGCTGTACAACCCCCAGGCAGTTGAACTAGTTGGAGAGTGTCTTTTTCAGGTAGTTCAGTTGGTCTCTATAAATCTCCCCTTCACCTTGGCTGATTTGCCTCTTCCAGGCAGCTCTGCTGGTCTAAGAGTGACTCTCAGCAGTCCTTACTGCTTATATAAGCTTGGAGGATGAGGGACCTAGTGAATCTGGTCAGTTTCAGGGACTTCTTGAAGCGTTTGAACTGTTTTCTTCCGGAGCTTAATGAGCTTCCCTATAGGATGGAATGTTTCACCTCCCTTTAGAATATCTTGTTGGTTTCACCTCCAGCATCTTAAGAACTTTCCTTGATGTGGAATGCCTTTTCTCAGAGGAAATTTCTACACAACAGTGCCAAATCCTGTTAGGGTTCACATATTAATTTGCTGGGGGCTGCAGCAGCAAATGACTGCAGCCTGAGTGATTTAAACAACAGAAATGCATTGTCTTTTAGAGGCTTAGGAGTCTAAGATGGTATCTGAGTTGTTGCTCTTCCAGGTCTGTAATGGAAGGGTCTGTTCTAGGGATCTATCCCATAGATGGTTATCGTCCTGTTTCTTCACATTGCCTTTGGTATGTGTGAGTCTCTATTACTTTGTGTACTTGTTTTTAAGGACATCAGTTATGCTGGATTGGGATCTTGTCTTAACTTATTACATCTACAACTATCCTGTTTGTAAAACAGATAAAATTCTAAAGTACTAGGGTTTGGATGTCAATGTATGAACATGATGGTGGGGTGGTGGTAAGTAGGAAGACACAATTCAACTCACAACCTACACCAGAGAGAGACAGTAATTGCCAAAAGCATCAGAGCCAGAGAGGGACAGGAGTCCAGCAGTTGGAGGACAGAAGAGGGTGACAGAGCTGGATTTGAAAATGTTCCCCAACAGCTCATGTGTTAAAGGCTACACTACTATTCCATTGTACTATTGGAAAGTGGCAGTCTTTAGTACCTAGACCTTACTGGGGAAGAGGAGGTTCATTGGATACAATATCATCGGAGGGCGTGTTGGCATCCTGGATCCTTGTTGTCTTTCTCTTCTTGTTTCCTAACTGCCATGAGATGAGCAGTATTTTTACCATGTGCTCTAGCCATCATGCTCAAGGTGCCAGAACCATGTGACTATGGCCTGAAACCTCTCACACTATGAACCAAAATAAACCTGTACTCTTTAGAAACTGATCACCACAGGTACTTTGTCACCATGACAGAAAGCTGACTAACACAGAGGGGTACTCAGATCACTGACAGGATGATATGAGGGGAGGAGCAAAGAGATGCCAGCTGCATAGAAAGAAGTCCAGGAAAAGCTGCATGAGCAGAGGATTTCCAATGGTGATATGGAGCATGAGTTTGGGGGTCTCGGGATGCAGTTTATCAGATGTTAGGAAAAGCTGGGAATGAAGCCATGAGTTTTGTTTTCTAGTCTCACGCATATGTTAATCAGGAATACTAAAAAGTGCCTTAATTTCTGACAGTTTCTTCTAGTATAATATAATACAACACAATACCTTTCTGCTAATGGTGTGGATATGGTTTGTGAATATCCGTCTGCTCTCTCCCCCCAATTTGTGTGTTGAAATCTAAGCTTCATGCTGGAGAATTATAAGTGGTTAGAAATTGGTCTATGGTGTTTAGATGCAGGACCATTGAAAGGAGATTCCAATTAGAAAACATCATCATGATTGAATTCTGGTGGCTTTATCAGAGGTAGAAGGAGAAGAATCACATATAAGTACCCCCAATATCTCTTGGTGTGCAATGCCTTGCCTAACTAACTTGGGACTTTGCCAGTGAGAAGGCAGTTCCTCAACCTTGGACCAGAATTGTGAACCAAAATAAACCTCCTTTCTCTATAAAGTTTCACAACTACAGGTATTTCATCATAGTAGTGAAAAAAATGGACTAATACACCTCCCTTTTGATTCTAACCAGTTTGAAGTGATTTATGAACCCAAAGGCTTATTCTTATCCTTGTCTTAAAAGCTGCTACTCAATGACTCAAGTTTTCTCAGTTTTAGTTCTCATTTTTGTATACTTTGATGAAACACCTTTATCCTCTATTGTCATCTATTCATTGCAATTTTCTGAAAAGACATGAACTTATTAAAAACAATTAAGACCCAAATGTGTTGGAAGGAGACTTGGCTTATTACAGATTATTCTAAAATAGTAATTAACCCATGAGTGTTATTACTTAATTGGCACATATTTTCTAAATTAAAAGTATGATGAAAAAGAATAAAAACCAAACCGTGTCTTAGCTTTTATACAGAATTCAGTATTTGGAAAACATCTGGGGCTAATGTGTATGTTAAAACTGTTAGCTTACACACACCAGTTTCACTTGCTCTTTCATGCTAAAAATTTTCCCCTTATAGTTGCCCAAATCCACACGTATGTTATCCAGAGCTCGATAAAACCTGGGCGCCATTTGTGGTCACATCCTCTGAAACTCACCCGGAATGGGTTTTCAGAGCCTTTAAAAATAGGCTGGGTTCTGGCAAAGCTTCCAAGTATAGGAAGAAAAAAGAGCGACAATTTAGCCTTTTGAAAGTAGATTTAATTTTAGCCTTCCTTTCCTTCTTTTTACCCCCTTACACATATGAGGATATTAGTAGAGCTAATATTCTGAATTTCCCATTTGTTTAAAAAAATAGATTCCAGATGACCATCAGATTTAAACTTAGTGATAAAAAAATCCTGATTATTTTGTACTGTTCTCATCTTCAAAAAGAGCTTGTTTACTGCACTCTGTAAACCAGTTTGTGCTGATTGTACCTCCCCATACCTTGACTGGACCATTTCTTAATCACTGTCAGCAATAGTATGCTTCCCATCTACTGTGACATTAGAGCAAGTCGCTTCTAAATGGCTGTAAAACATGTTGCCATGGTGATGGAATTCTCCTGGTCAGCTGGAATAGAAGTTCTGCCAGCAGCGATTCTCACCCTTGATGTGCTGTGGGAAGAATCATCCCAGTGCTTGCTAGAAATGCTCACTGTAAGATCCCATCTTTAAGCTTTTGGATTCAGAAAGTTTAAGTATAAATCTGCATTTAAAATCTAAAAACTAGGCAATGAGCATTCATGTGGCTCACAACCCCATCAAGAAAACTGTGGACAGCATGCAAATATGGCTGATTATATCCCTGGAGAGTGCTGATATTTGTCTGCATTTTATCTGTGTGAATGGCCTCTAGGTTGCTGAAGAACGTGCATTCTGCCTTCTTGGGATCTTTATATGTGAGCATCTGCCACACATCTGGTTTGTGTTTACTCTCTGCTCTTTCAGGGTAAGATTCCTCATCTCCAGAAAAAAAGGTCATCTGTTAGTAATTCCCTGCTCCACTCAGCAAATAACCTACCAAGTACATGTGTCTGAAATTAGTATATGCATCCTGTGAGTTTTAGAATTTCCTTCTGCTGGGTATTCCCAGGTGTAGCTCATCTTGATATGTCTATGGGGAGGGGAAGCAAATGAAGTTGCTGTGAAAGCTTCCTTGAAAAGATGAGCACATCATCTTCATAGGAAAGAACCTCCATGGGTTGGACTAGAAGAGTGCTCATGAATTTGCAAGTTCTCTTGATCCATTCCAAATCTTAAAATTTTCAAGCGATGAGGGCATATATGTATTGGTTTATGAAAATAGAAATAATGATGTCTTTGTTGAAAGTACAGTCATGTGCTGCATAATGATGGTTTGATTGACAGTGGACTCCATATGCTATTATAGCATCATAGATTACATCACTTAGTAATAACTCAGCTATCTCAGTCTTTATACTAAGTACACTATGATCTTCCTACAGCTATGGTATTATCGACCAGCAGATTTCTTTATTGTTGAGGGGCATATGATTTTGTGTTTTCATTTTTATTGGCCATTTTATAATTTCTATAAAAGGCGAGAGTCTGCTCTAGCAGTTATTTCATGGGGAAGCAGGCAATGCAAGATGGGGTGTGGGAAGTTGTAATGTCCACATTGATTTGGAAATAGGTAAATCTCACATTCTACCGCTATGGAAGCCTATTCCAGTCATTGTGGATGCAGCCATTGTGGATATCTTTCTATTTATAAATTAATTTGTTAACAATTTATTTTCTCAAAGATGTCCTAGATGAATCCTTTTATTTTTAAGAATTGATCCTAAACCCAACTGTATTCCACATTCATGTTTTAAAAGCAAAAACTATGTATCAGATGTTATACTAAGTGCTATCTGAAACAGAAATTTTAAAAGAATACTTTGCTTTCCTCTTTTAATTTTGAGACGACCTCTCACAGGCAAGCAGTTCAAGCTGGATGGCACAGGACATGTAACATAGATACCTATCTGGACTCTAAGATGCACACAGAATAGGAACAAACACATTCTTCCTTTTCAGTTCCCAGTGAAGTTAGATAATTGCTGATTTTATTTTCCATTTTATGGAGGAGAATTATCCTTCAGACCCTCCAAACACTCTTATTAAAAGTGCTCTCAATCTTAAGTCTCTTTCCAATGATTCAGACACCTTTTACTTCTTCCTTTGACTCTGAGTTTTCAACTTCTTCAGCTGTTATAATTTTGAAACTAGTAAAGTTTTCTGTAAATTGTAAACAGAGGCAGCTTTATTTCTTTTGCATGGAAAACACATTGTTACTTGTAATTGATTTCAACAGGCAGAAAATGCAAGTGGATGCCCGTGTGGAGAAGAAATGACACCAGTGTAGGATTCGGGTCAAGACAGATGTAGATTCCAGTCTCATCTCGACCAATTAGTAGTTCTTGGGAACTGGGCATGTTCCTCTGAGAATAGCTCTTTGAGAGGGTCATTTTGATGAGTAAGTGAGGCACTTGATATAAAACACCTTATTTATAAATGCTTTCTTTCCCAGCTTTCCTGCTCTTCCAAATAAAAATATATAAAGAAGAGAATGCATTCAAGGAGGGCTGTACGTCAAGAGGAGAAGACAAGAGAGTTTGAGCTTAGATGACCTTTAGCTTTGTTTACTTATGGAATTATCTTTTGGATTTTTAAGGTGTATTTTTAGGTTAACTGTGCATATTTGTGTCTGTGTGTAAGTATGTGCCGGTGAATGCAGGTATCCATTGAGGCAGAAGAGGGTGTTAGATTCCCTGAAACTGAAGTTAGAGGTGGTTATGAGCTGCCCAATCTGAATGCTGGAAAACAAACTTGGGTCCTCTACAAGAGCAGTAGGTGTTCTTAACCACTGATGTATGTCTTTAGTCTCTCTCATTTCTGAGCTTTCAAATTAGACCTCTAAAATTCATTCAGTATTATAACTAGAGGTAAAGCCAAACCCTTGAAGTTTTATCACTCTTATCATTCTGTTCACTCATCACCTAGGTCTCCTTCTTCAAGTTCCTTCTTTGGAGTAAAATATGGTAGAAATAAGGTACCTGTCCAGAAATATTCTTAAAAGCTATAACAAGTGATTATACAGCAATTCTTGTTTAGAGACTAGAATTCACTTGAACGGCTTTTAGAACTATACATTCTAGGTCTACCTCATCTGGATTTGACCAGTTATTACTGGGAAGATCCTCTCAGTGATACCAATAATAATTGCTTTAGGGCGGTGCTCACAAACTTGAGTATACTTCAGATCACCTGGAAGGGGTGCCATCATTCCCTTGCTTTCTCTCAGGCTCTGTAAATTTTTATTTATTGAGTGATTTAAAATTTGTGTGTATATTTGAGTCTGCATATATGTGTGAAGGTACCTGTAAAGGCAAAAGGCGTGGAATCCAATTGGAGCTGGTGGTACAGTGGTTATAAACTGCGAGATGTGGGTGCTAGGAACTGAACTTAGGTCCTTTGCAAGGGCAATGTGCCCTCTGAGTCACTGATCTATCTCTCCAGAGCCCAAACTCTTATACTGTAGGTCAAGAGTGAAGCCTGAAAATTTTAATTCCTATGCCACCTAGCTAGAGATCATCCTTTGAGGACCACTTATTTAATGAATACTAATGAAATAGCTTAATTTTGGCAAACATGAAACCATTTACAGTTGTCCTTCCGTAGATAGAGTCTATGGTATTCCATGATGCCTGAAATTATACATAATACTAAACACTAGTAATAATAATAATAGTTAGTTTTCTGTTGGTGTATCAAATACACAAAATAAGTCAATTTAGGAGGAGGAAACATTTATTTTGGTGCATGGTTTCAGAAGGTTCAGTTCCTGATCACTTGCTTCTGTTGCTTTGGGCCTGTGGCAGCATGCTACCTCTTCACAGGAGCATGTGAAAGAGGTGGATTGATTACTTCATGACTTCTAGGAAGCAAAGGGTGAGAGATGGAAGGATCAGGGTCCCTTTAAGTTCATGTTTCTAATGATTTAACTTTTCTGCCAGTAAGCCCTATTACCCAAAAGATTTTTACTAACTCTCAGTATTATCATAGGCCAAGCCTTCCACATAGGGACTTTTGGAGTCATTTCTGTTCCAAATATACCACTGAGTGTTTTTTTCTATATATACATAACTATGACAAAGTCTATAAATTAGGCATAGTACTAGAGAGTGATATGTGTCTAATGTCCAAGTTATTTGAGAGACTGATGTTGAAGAGTTGCTTGGGCCCTAAAGTTCAAGATTGACCTGGGAAACATCATGAAACTGTCAACAACAGCAACAGCAACAAAAAGACAGGAATTTAAATTAGGTAAAACAAGAGATTAACAACAACTAATAATGAAACAGAACAATTACAACAATATACTATAACAAAAGTCACTTATGACAAGTTATTTCTGGAATTTTCTGTTGCATATTTTTAGGTTGTGGTTTACCCTGGAACTGAAGCTGTGGAATGTGAAACCACTGATAAGATGGAACTTCCACACTGCAGTTTATGATCCAAAAGGATAAAGTCTAAGAGTGAAGATATAATAAATTGAAATTTAACCTTTTAAGGAATGTGAAAGAAAACAGCCATGAAAAGCTCATACATGGCAAGGGTAAGAGGTAAAAATTACTATGTTCAATAATGTGGCATTTTTGTTTGTTATTTCACAAGACTGACTCCAGTGGACTGTAGAGAACATGGACTTTGAACCTTCCTACTGAAGGGTGGGCTGTGAACTCTGGGTCAGTCACCCCTGGGTAGGGGGCCGCTACCAGATTATTTGTGTCTGATCTACTGACTGGCTCTGGGGCTATGAGAAACAGAGTCTAAGATAAAAACCACAGGCCCAAATGCCCTCTTATGTGGTGATATGATATGTGCCCTTTGATGCAGTGAATTGATATTTTAAATTTTTAAAATAGACTTTATGTTTTTCATTTATAGATTTTTACTTTTAGATAAATTTTCAATTCAGAACAAAATTTAGAAGATGATGTAGATATTTCCTGCCTCTCCCCTAAGCGTAGCTTCTTTCATTGTCAATGTCTCCCACTAGAGAGGCATATTTGCTACAACTGAAGAATCAACACTGACACATCATTATCATCCAGAGTATACAGGCTACCTAAGAGTTCTGTACATACTATGGTTTTGAACAAATATAAAAAAGCATGTAGGCACCATTCTAGTTTCATACAGAATAGTTTCATTGCCCACAAAATCCACTGTGCTCTGCCTAGTCATCACTCCGTGAGATTTTTTTAAGAGTGAAAATAAAGAAGAGACTGAAGTTACAACAAACAAAGCCCACAGATTTTTCTGTTTTGCTTCCAGAAAAGAAGAAAAGAGTACAGGAAGCAGCCCTGTGAATAACGAGAGGTAGGTAAAAGTTAAAAGAAAAACAAAGTTTCTAAAGAAGTTTCACTGATATGTGCAGACGAAGGCATCCTGACTCTTCCAGCATGCATCAGACGGAAATGGGATTTCCTCTGTTGCAAGATCTGCAGGTGGGTTAGGCTTTTTTATATGTAAAATATAATCGTACTCACTAAGAAGGAGCTTCAAAAATAATTTCTCAAAGTTTGGATTTTTAATGGGCCTTGGATGATAAAACAGTAATTTTCCCTTAATGAAAGGTGAATGGGTAAAATTTTCAGAGCACATTTAAAGAAGTGGATGGAATTTTGAGCACTGTGAAAAAGAAAAATAAAGGAGAATATGGACACTAATATTTGACTGTCTCATCATATATGTAACATATCTATCTTATTATCTCTCATTTCTCTATATATCTCATCTCTCTATATATACATACATATATACGTATGTATACAAACATTCCTTCTCTATATACATTCAAACACACAGAAAAGATAGAAAGATGCCACACAGACAGATACACACACACACACACACGAGAGAGAGAGAGAGAGAGTGAGCGCCACATGGACTGGTACATACTGAGGCAAGAAGATCATGAGTTGCATCCTTCTCTCTCATTCTCTCTCTCTCTCTCTCTCTCTCTCTCTTTCTCTCTTTCTTTCTCTATCCCCTCTCCCTTATGTGTGTGCCTGTGTATATGAATAGCAGAGTCTGAAAACTGCATAGTTTGATGAATTTATCAGTGAGTAAATTATTCAAATTGTTTATTATCTACACCAAAATTTGAATCATACTATGGTTTCTTCATCTTGCTTTGCATGCAATTAGTTAGCATGTGTTTAGGAATGCCAACCAACTCTATTATTAGTTCTAGGAAGACATAATCCCAAGGTAAACCTGCAGCTGCTGCAAGAATGAATGTGTCCCAAAGACAGACACCATGGGCTTTTATAATGGATGTGGTTTTGGAGTATTCGGACTATAAAAATGCAGCGCAGATCATCAGAAATGACATGTAATTCCCCCACACCCCACATTTGGGACTTCCTCTTAGTCTTCTTCCTATGGCCAGTTTTTCCATAGGCTACCTTCCTAGGCAAAACTGGCCAGACCTCCTAACCTAAGAGGATGGGATTTGGGTGCAGGCTTGTGCCACTTTGGTGACCCACACCTCCAATCACATTGGGCTTCCTACTGCAATTCGTAATTATGATTTAGGTTAGGTTTTCCAGTATGGATCACAGGCAAAGATAATTTTGTCTCTAGGAAACTCTATACATTTGAGTAGGCAGAGAGCAGTAATAGACAGTGATACTCAGTTAAAGCTTATCTATAAATAAAAATGTATTTTTTGGAGGAACAAATGTAAATTGAAATTGAGACTCTTCAGGAAAACAACTCAAACTTTCTCCCCTCATCATATAGGAGTAGGTTTATCTGTATGGGGCAAAATTCCCATAAAAGAGGATAAAAACACCAGAGGAAACCCCACAAAAGCACAAGGTCAATTTCCCTCATGTGGAAGGCAGTTTCTTAGTTTCTGCAGTAATGGGCTCTGGCTCTCTTGATGCTCAGTGATACTCAACAAGTGGTTTTCACAGGAACGCTTGCTTAAGTTCCAGTCACTTTTTCCCACCATTATCTGGCAAAAAATGGAAGGATCAAAAACAGGCATGTCAGTTCATCATAAGGGTCATTGCTGGAAGGTGTCCAAAACTGTTCAATGTGCATCCCATTGACTAGAAGACAGTCATATGATCGCATATAGTTACAAATGAAGCTAAGATGTCTATTCTCATTGACCTTGTGACCACCTAAAAATGAGGGATGGATTTTTAAGTATTAAGAGATAACTAACTGTGTCTGGCACACACTGCTTATATTTTATTAAGGGTAAAGCAAATAGACCTCTAGCAGGGATGGTGTATTCTATTACAAGTCATGCTTCAGAAGAAGGGAAAGCCTGCTGTCATAGTCTATTCCAATGTCTGCGCCCATCTTCTGCCCTCCTTGTCCACTATCCTGACTTCAAGGAACAACTATGGGCCCAGACCACTTTGAAGAAGGAAGAATTGGCGATCTTTGAAATAGAAAACAAAACTTCTAGTATCTGCCATCCAGGGCTACCTGTATTCCTTGTCTTGGAGCATTTCTTACTATGCAGTAAGTTGTTGCAAAATGATAATAATGCAAATTATTTTTACCCATAGAAATGTAAATTGGTTGTGTCTGGTAGTATGCAATTGAGTTTTGCATCATTTTGTATCTATTTGTAATTTCATTTTAGCATTCTTTGTCTGCCTTTGAATTTTCTCTTGAAAAGGTTGCAACGTCTTCCTGGTTCCCTCATGACTTAGTGAGTTAAAAATATCTTTGACATGTGCTCATTTTGTATCTGCAAGACAGTTACGTTTAACTTTTCTTTTAAAAGTTGTCTTTCAGATTGTAAGATCCAAGAAGAAGGTGCATCACCATAGAGAAATAGAATGCTACAAGCTCTTGGGACCCTGCTCATATGAACCTACAGCATGGTGGGTTCAAGACCCATGCAAAAAAATGCAGAGAAAAATCCAGCATGGAACTGGGGAAATGGGCATCAAACTCCAGTTTTAGTCGAGGAAACACTGGCAACTGATACTGCTGGGTGAGAAAAATCGAGGTTCTCTGGATAGGCTGACTAGACCTCAGTGGATGAACTTGCACTGAGGATTTTCCAGAAACACTAACTTGACACTACAGGCCTTAACACAAATGACAGAGTGTATGAATTCTGGAGTGGGAAAGGGCTGTGTGAGGATGCCACTGAGGAAGGAGGTATAAAGTTGATAAAGATTGGTTGAGATGTTCTGTATGAAAGACACAAAAATTGAATAAAAATTCTATAAAAATTGTCTTTCAGTAAAGTCTTTACCACATTCTGTGCGTTTTGCTTTGGTATATCTGATATTCTATCCTACTCTATTCTCTTAGGGTCTTCTATGCACTTGGCATATGGTAAGCAAACAAAATAGAACACCAATGAGAACAGTAACAAGAACACCATTTACCAAGCCACCATGCTTACTTGACACCTTTCTTGACTCTAGTCTTCTGAGTGTAGTTATATCCATTATATGGGTGTGAAAATGGAAGCTTCTAGTAGTTTGATGTCTTTCCCAATTTTACATAGCTGGAAAGTGACTCCTATGCCAGTATGCATTTCCCAGTTTTGTGTGTTTTATAGCTAATGATTGGAAGTGGTCATTGTCATTGTTGTTACCATTTTTAGTGACACTTGCACATTAATTGAGAATTCTAAGACCCAATATCTTAAGTATAATAGACGAATCTCTGTTAGTAGGATTCCAGAGCACTTTTGGAGTGCTTAGAGCTGAGATGCTTCCTTGGAAGGCACTTTCAATCACCGCATGTATTGGTTCTTGCCTTGTTTAGCTTACAGACAGAATTCACTTTACTCAGAGAGAAATGACTGTTGAACTGGCGAAGAGCTCTGGGGGATGGAAACCTGGCTGTTAGACCCAAATCAGCTGCTAGCTGTAGGACACACAATAATAATGCTGTCCAGGGATCATTTTTCCAATGCTTATGTCACAGATACTTATGAAGATCAAGGAATCATTTCTGATTTGCAGAACTCTTTTTCCTAAAATCTCATGTGGCATGGAAAGGATTTTGATGGCAGTGATGAGGATTCGAGGAGACACAGCCAAGAAAGTGGAAAGTGTCTGAAACTTGGTCTTGGAAGACTTGGGTTTGAGCACTGACTCCACTTTGTGATATTCGATATGTTATCTTGGCTTTTGTTCACTTAAGGATTCTCATCTTTAAAGTCATGGATATATGGTTTCCAGAATCCTTTTAGCACCAAAATTATTTGACTCTCTGAAGTGATAGTTTATTATTATTGGCTATAAATCTCATTATATGTGAAGAAAAAACTAAATATATTCTTTGTTCTACCACTGTATTTACAGATCTGTAGTTTTGCATAATTACCTTGTTTAATACTTTTAACCATCTCTGAAGTAGATTAGGAAAGTACTTCTATTTTTATTTTAGATAAAAAGGATATGAGGCCAAGAGAGTTTAACTGATCCAGCTAAATGCCACGTTTGACTTTCAGAGCCCTACAAGTAGATTTTTAGAAGAAAGAGCTCCTGAACATTTTAGTATATTATCAGACTTCTGGCCTTAGGGAATTGCCAAGTTCTCAAAGCTGTAATGAGGATTAAACATACTTTCTAAATAGGGTTTTAGTAATTAAAATTCAAACATTTGAAAAGTTACTTGAAGGAATTCTTTAGATAGGAAGGCAATCATTGACTTCTCTAAGATGTCATTAATAATACCTGTCTTGCAAGGATGTGGTGAGACTTAGATGAAGTAATGAATTCAAAACATCTTGAACCTTGTTGAGCACACAGAGGTTACATCCAATGATTAGCTAACGTTGTTACTCTTAGCATTGTGTGATTGTTGTTGTTGGTATACTCTTCAGATGTCATGAAAGAAATCTGCTCAATGAGGCTGCCTTTGCCAAAAGGCTTTCATTTGCATTGCTTTGTATCAATACAAATATACATATCAATTATTTATCTCTAATTTATAATCAAATAAGTTACTCTGGAGAGAATAAACTGCTTAGTAGCTGAGGGAATACAAACACAGTCATCGACCTGGGTAAGAAGCACATCTGTCTCTTTAATTGAAGCTGTTGGATTTTGATTTGGACCATTTTCAGCCTACAGGACTTCACAGAATCATGGAGACTTTTAAGAGCTACTTTCTTAGCATAAAACTAGTACAGTTATGCTTAAATATTTTAAGCGTAATAGGACATTAAAAATGAAAATTGCAAAAGGGTTCTATTTTTTTTTCTTCCTTTAACCCCTATTTTGCCCCTGGAAAAATAATCTTGTTAGTAATTTTTAGACTCCTTTTAAGAATTTTTGTACGTACACACACACACACACATTAATGGGTAAATTTGTCTCTTCTTTGAAAAGCATGAATAGGATCACACTGTTGTCTGCCTTGCTTTAAAAAAATGCATATTGTAATCTATCTTTGAGGGCCTGATGGTATAGCTCAGTGGGAGAGCAGTTGCCTAGTATGGATGAGACCTTGGTTTCCATCGCCAGCACTGCACCCCTAACAATGGAACTTGAACATTATTCTACATTAGCATGTATTTATACATTTTTAAAACATTACATATGGGGCTAGAGAGATGGCTCAGTGGTTAAGAGCACTGGCTCTACTTGCAGAAGACCCTGTTCGAGCCCCAGCTCCCACATGGCAGCTAACAGTTGTCCCTAACTCCAGTTCCAGGGGATCTGATGCCCTCTTCTGATCTCCAAGGACATTACCAAACATAGGTGCATATATGTATATGCAAGCAATACATTCATGCACTGAAAATAAAAAATAATAAAATAATTAAAAAAACAATACATAGTATTCCCAGTATGGGTATACCATAATTTAATGCTTATACCATAATTTAATGTGTCCCTTCTCTTTTTTTTTTTCCTTTACAAGTCCCGTAAAATATTTGAATAGTTATGCAAGTGTTGCTGTGTTAGTATGGGCCCTTGGAGGTCCCAAAAGAACTAGCTGTGAGTGTTCACATAATGCTTATCTCGATCTAAAGTGGTGGCTAATGGAAGAAATATTAGACATCACATCAGTCTTCTTCTTAATGTGCTAATATTGATCAGGTTGCTTTCAGAAAAGGTTATCTTATTAAGACATAATGAGTCACAATATTATAGTGAAACAAAATAAAGGAAATGCAAAAATCTCTTGGGTAGACCAAAATGGTATACAGGTAACCAGATCCTTTCAGATTACTATTATGATTGGTTGCTTTGAGGTGTCACTGATGTGGGGCTCAGTGAAGCCCGAGGCTCTAGTCCTCCCCCTCAACCCTCTCATCAAGCAATTGCATTATTGAATATGCTGATTTTTTCCCTTCAAATTTGGTTTAGTGTATTCCACTCCATTCTTCTTCCCATTACATTTATTCACCATTCATTTACATCTGACAAGAGAGTGGCTCTTACTATTTGCTAGGCATATTATTAGGAGGTATAAGTAAACTTTCTCATGTAATCCTCTCAACTGCTAATCTCCATTTTAAGGGTAAAAATGAGGAAACAGAGGCTCAGAGGTTAAATGATATATACAAGGCTACTTTATGTGTACAAAAGGTAGCAATAAATATTGAAGATGTGAAAAAGAGGGTAGAGTTTGAGAACACTCATTTTTGAAAAGAAGATCTGCTAAGGATTACATTTGCCCACCAATGGAGATGTCCATTTGAAGGGTTTCAATAGCAATGCCTAACAAATAGGCATTTCATGATTTTCCTTTTTCATTAGACCATACTTGGACTAATTTTCTTTATACTGTTCAGATGAGTAAAGTAAGGCACAATCTACAGTTTACAATCCCCATGTAGCAAAACACATATGGCCAAATTCTCAGCATTCCAAATTATTAATGTTTGATGAAAATGTATTAAAGGCATGCTATTATTTAGAGCATTTTGATTGATGATCACTGCATTTTCTTTGTAGTCTCCAAAGGCATTTATTTGCTCACTCCATAAAGGTGGGGGCCACTAACATTAAACATAAATATGTTTACAGTGAGTTTAGATTGACCATTTAGCAATCGTTTGGCTGGGGATCTGATTCTTCATAAAAGTAGGGAAGAAAACAAAAATGAAAAGGAAAATAAACCAAAACAGAAACCCCTCTGGGAAATATATTCTCAGTAATGTGGAATTGCAAATTATGCCTTGCATTATTATTTCACAGCTGGGTCAGTTCAGTGTTGCCCTGAATTTAACTCTGCATTGCTCTTTCAGATTTTTGACTGTGAAAGCCATAATGTAAAATGGGGTGAGAAGCAGTGTAGCGTAAGGTAACAAATTTGAGGAAGAGAGAAAAATAAAGGTAATCATGGTCCTCAAATCCATAAATATATTTAAATTCAAAGGCCATCTTAGAATGACTATCCACATTATGAATATAATAGATAAAACGGCTTTGTGCAGAGAAGCAAAGTGAAACTAAAAGAACAGTAAAAATCTAGATCTAGTCACTTAGTGTTTGGATAACTGTTTGCTTCTATGCATAATCAGAATTCTTTTCTGATTTTCTTTGGTCTTGCAAGTAAACCAAATGGTTTTAGTATTCTACCCAAAGAAAGATTTCAAGAGCATCAAGAGAATTGACCCAGGACTCACCATAACAGGCAGGTAGATACTTAAGGTTTATTGGAACAGAAAAGTTTGTGGGAATAGAGAGGGAGGAGATGAGAGGATTCTGAACCACTCAAGGCGGAACCAAGAAAGGAATGAAAAGAAGGAGGCTTTGACTAGGTTCTGTGCATATATAAAATATGCTTGCATTTTTAAGAGCAGCTGGGAGATTCTGCATATGTAATGTTTCAGATTTATAAATAATTAAATGCTGGCAATTTTGCATTTCGCTTACTTCTTTGTCCATATGTAGTGGAACAGCCTTTGCTGTTCATTACAGTCACCTAGAGAAATTTTGATATAAAATAGGCTGTTTAGTACCTAATACAGAGCAATTAAATAATTCTGGGGGCATGGTGGAATCTGGCCATGTCTGTGCAAGCACTTAAAATTTTCCCAGGTAATCCTGATGTAAAATGAAAATTATCTACTTTTCTAGAAGCATTGCTTTGAGTGCAGTTTTTATGACTTCAATTGAGATGGAGTCAGCAATCTGGCTCTGGTGGCTACAAAGACCTGTATTTAGGTCATAGCTTTGGCTGGGTTTAGTGACCTGGTAAAAATCCTGGATCTGCCCCTTCATATATCTGAGGCCTTGAACAGGTTGCTCACTTATCTAAGCTTTTGTTTCTGTACCAGTAAATTGGAGACTGCTACAAGCCCCAATTTATTCAGTACTTTCTACCTGTTCATTAGGTTCAGCTTCACAGAAAACTAATGAAGCTGTTTGAAACATACATCACATTTACACATATGGTAATGAGAGAAGAATTTGAGATAAGATATAGTCAAGAGTAAAAAAAGGATTTTCAGAGAATAAGCAACCATGTGGTGCCTAGTCCCAATTGATACATCTACAATGTAACCCCTACAACTACTCAGGAAGAGTATTATGGAAGAAGGGGCAGAAAGACTGTCAGAGCCAGAAAAAGAGAATGCCTACTGGTAGATAGTGTATTCTGGACATGATCAGGAAGCTGCACCCATGAAATGTCTACAATATGGTTATGTAAACAAGAACTACATAATGACAACACTAGTTGATGTACCAGTATAAATGGGGTGGTCCCACTTCTTGATCAAGAGCTAAAGAAAATGGATGCTGAAGGAGGAGGAATCCATTTTCTCAGGTACGAGTACCCTGATAGGTTTATCTAATCCCAAATGGTTAGTCACATGTACACACAAGAACCACTAAATGGATTCAATGTATTATATGTGTGCATGTATGTATGTAACAACAACAATCAAAGAAGAAGACAAGAAATTGAGAAGGAGGAGAGGAGAGTCATGGGAGAAATTGAAGAAAGAAAGAGAAGGGTGGAAATGATGTATATATAGTACTCATGTATGAAATTCTCAAAAAATAAAAAATAAAATTAGATTGAGCTGATGGTTACACAATTGGGTAAATACATTAAAGCCATATACTTCAAAAAATGATTTTGGTCAGCTAAAAGGATGATCAACCCTTGCCTGATAAGTTAAGGGATTTCAACTCAAAATTTAATAAAAACAGAACTACAATGTGTAACAGGGTGGGATATGAGAGTAGTTTCTGTGTAAAATTTCTGTAGGTTTCATAGACAAAATTTAATAAAAAGTAGCTTCTTAGTGTGACTGTTCAGTAAGATGATGTCCTTGGAGGTTAAATGAGAGAAATTTGCAATGTGAGAATCACATAGCCACAATTTCCCTGCCCTGAACTGGATCCTGTTTTTAAATCTCAGTTATTCATATCATAAACATTTATTGAGTATCTATTGTGTGCCATGTTCTAGGGTCTGGGGATACAGCTCCCTTCTTCTTTGCAATCAAATTATATGGGGTTTGGATTGGGAGATAAGACTCAAATATCTAAGTTATATGAGTTAGTAGGGATGAGATATGAAAAAATATTAAACTGGCTAGGGGAAAACAGCAGTATCGTAAGTAGGCTTGTTAGGGGTAACAGTTCAGGTGAACTTTTGGCATGTTTGAGGGCCATAAAAAGGATAGGTGGCTATTTTCAGAGCAGAGAGGAGGGAGCACAGCAGTGAACCATAAGT
The DNA here is from genome assembly GCA_035773235.1 of Eospalax fontanierii. NCBI lineage: Eukaryota > Metazoa > Chordata > Mammalia > Rodentia > Spalacidae > Eospalax > Eospalax fontanierii. Next base: position 40,733,721 of record CM069525.1, read on the forward strand.
GAAAAGATATTGTTATGGATATGCTTGTCTTATTCAAGAAAAAATGAAAAAAGTCCCAATTGAAATATTGAAAAAGGTCTATTACACCTAGGCCTCATCCTCACTTTCTTAAGGCAAGCATAAGAGTGAAATATTTAGAAACAACAAATTTGAAAAAGCACACGAACTTTTTAAGACATTATAAATCATCCACTATGCAAGTATTCTTGTCATCTGGCATGCTTCCGTCTAGGTTGTAAGTAGACTAACATGCAGAAGTAGCATAAAATAGCAAAGCTGAGTTGAGATTTATGCTTTTAGAGGCTCTCCTGGGCTCCATTTCTAGTTCTGGTGACTCAATTCTGCATTTTTAGCATGTGGTATTCAAATGTGAGACTCAGCATACTTTCAAATTACTTCAGGTTAAATGTCACCTTTGAGTTGTTTTCAAAATAGTTTAAATCTCAAATGTTTGTTTTTTATGTCATTTTTGAAGACTTAGAGTTTTCAAACCCGTTGCCATTTTAATTAAAAAATGCCTCTTTACTTTCAGCTTTCAATACTCTTGGCATTGAGCATTCTTCATATGTTTATTAATCATTTGCATTTTTCTATTATTTTTCTGCATACCGAAGACTTTGTCAAATATAGTTCCTAAACTACAATGTTTCTAGAGGCTGCTGAGTTGAATGTTGAGGACTTTGTCTATCATTTCATTGAAGTAACCTTAAATTAGGTAGCTTTGTTACCAAAAATAGCTGCAAGGGTGCTCATGTATGAAATTCTCAAAAAAACTAAAACTTTTAATTAAAAAATAGCTCCAACACTTCTTTCTATCCCACATACTGTTTTAAAATATGACTTTGTTCCTTCTCCTTTCAAGAAATAGAGTCCATTTTTCCCTGTCTTGAGCTTTGACTAACCTTGTGATTTACTTTGATGAATAGATTGTGGTAGAAATTAACAATGTGAGTTTCTAGCATAGGGCTTAGGTATTCTGGAAGCTTCTTTCCCTGTCCTTTTGGAAGATTGTCACCATATAATAAAATTAGGATTGGACAAATGATTAGTGGAAGACACAGTGGAGACAGCAAGAAAACACATGGATAGAACCCAGGTAGACATTTGCCAGCTAGAACCCAGACTGTGGACACAAGGCAGACATCATATAGTGGATCCATCAGGCCAACTCAAATAACATGGGACAATAAGGAGCTGTACTTTTGACCTACTCAAATTTAAAATGCACAGAATAATGTACAATAAAATGGTTGTTTCATATGCTACTTAGTTTTGGAATATTTACTCATATAACAATAGATTGCTGTTACCTAAGGATCTTCAGGAATGGAATTTTTACTGTGCTCATTGACTTGCTCCCACAGAGAAGTAGGAGTAGGTTTGACCTAAGTTGTTCTAAAGAGAAGAATTAGAACCCACCTTAAAGCAGAGATTCCATGGAGGTGCGTTCTTAGCTACACGTAAGAACCAATAATTGTTTATCTACAATGAATGTGTTACTTTGTGAGATAGTGAGGTAACCATCCCTCTAAGGAAGTATTTCTAAGGAAGTTGGATAACCATTGATCAGAGACACCGTGATGAAGATGAGTTCTGAGGAATTTAAACTGCATGATCTGTAAAGTTCTTTCAAATCTCATGACTTCCATGGGAAGTGAAAGGGATGGAAAAGTTGTAAGATGAGATTTATCATCAATAACTGTTACTAATTAATTGTTGGGAGATGAATTTTCATTTTGTGGTACATCATATTTGTCCCTTCTATTTTTTTACTATTATTTTTTGAATGAGGGGGTCTAAGTAAAGATAATTGCTGAGATATTGGGAAGCCTTAATTGTTACAATCATGACAATTTAAGATAATACAATGAATTTACAAATTGACATTTTCCACATCTATTGTTCATTTCCTTTCTTCTGAGAGAGTTTCTTAGGAATTATATAAGTGTGACTACTTAGGAAGAGAAATAACATGAGGTCTTTGAGATTTATTTGTAGAACTCAGCACCAATAACTTTGATGTTCGTGCTAATATTACAGGAACATTTATTCAATTGAGTTATGATCACATATATCAAACTGTTATTATAATCATCTATGCAAAGGAAGAGGACCGTAATGGACAAAGGAAATTTTATATGAAAAGGGAATGTTGGTACATTTATATGAAAAGAATTGTTGGTACAAAATGCAGTGACCGCCTGGTTTACTACCACTAGATCTTTGACGTATGACAGTCAGTTGCTGGTGAACAGGGTAGATGAATAATTAGATTCCTTGGGTTAATACTTAATCCCACTGAATAGTCAATCCCACTGAGGAAATTGTTTTAATTGTGAATTATATACTATAAAAATTCTATTCAAGGGCTCTCTGCCCCTCCTTATGCAACAGATAGCTATATTTTGAGGCTTCGTAGTAAGGATCAGAGTTGATAGATTTGGCTGTATTGAGCACCTGGTCACTAAGGATGCTTTTGACTCTGGCTAAGTGGATATCTATGTCGTTAGTGTTCCCTTCATTCACTTAAACTACATAGTATGCATAGCACAACATGATTCCACCCACGGAACCACTTGTGTCTTTACCACCATCAGAAGGCCAGGCCTCACTTGAAGGGCAGAACCAAAAAAAGGCATAATTTATGCCTGTTCTGCTAATGCCTCCAAGTTTGTGATGGGTGTGAACTATTAGAAATATGATGTGTTCCTCAAAATAATCAGCAATATCTTTTGCACCAGAAACTCCTTAGCACTCTCACAGGCTTAGGTCATCCATGATAACTTTGGCATCATGGAGGGATTCATGTCCATAGTCCCTGCTATCACTATCACTCCGAAGATCATGGATCACCCCTCTGGAAAACTGTGGTGATACGGCCTTAACACTCCTCAGAATATCATCCCTATGTGCATTAGTGTTCCCAAGGCTATTAAGGAGGCCATTTTAGAGCTGAATGAACAGTTCACTTGCATGGTCAGCCATGTGCCTAACTTCAATATATCAGTCTTGGAAACTATGTCAACTATGATGACATTAACAAGATAGTGAAGCAGACATTGGATACCCCTCTAAAGGAACATGCTGAGCCACACTGAGGACAAAGTTATTTTATATGATTTTAATACAGTGAAATCTACTCTCTTTCACTTTGATGCTACGGCTAGCATGGCTCTCAACGGCCACTTTGTCAAGTTCGTTTCTAGGTATGACAATGAATTTGGCTTCAGAACAAAGATGGTGGGTCTCATGGTGCAACATGTCCTTTAAGAGACCAGTTGTGGAACTTTGTAGTAGTCTCTGTCTGTTGTGAAAAGAAGTTTCTTTGATGAGTGATGAAGTGGCTGTGAGTGCCCATCCCTAAGTGATATATCTACAATGCAACCTCTATAGTTCAGGTTCAGGGAAATTTGTAAAAGAGGGAGGCAGAAAGAATGTAAGAGCCAGACAGGATACCTGCTGCTAGCTAGTGCTTTCTAGATATGATAGGGAAGCTGCACCAATGAAATCTCCAACATATGGCAGTCTAACAAAGTCTGCATAATGACAAAACCAGTTGTTATGTCAAGGTGAATGTGGGAAATTTCACAGGCTCCCACATCAAGACGAAGAGCTATGGGCAATTAACTGATGCTAAGGGAGGGACAATCAGTTTTCTTCAGGGGCAAACTCCCTGAGAGATTATCTAATCCTAAGTGGGCAGCTCTAAACATAGGACATAGGTAAACACAAACAACACAAGCGCCACTAAGTGGACTTAGTGCATTATATATGTGTACATATGTGTGTACATGTGTGTGCGTGTATGTGTATGTATATAGCAATAGTAATCAAAGAAGAGAACAAGAAATTGAGAGGAAGTACAGAGATATAGGAGGAGTAGGAGGGGCACTGGGAGGGACGGACATAATGTGAATACAAAATTCATATATGAAATTTTCAAAAACAAATACAAAACAAAAAAGAGAAAAGACACCGTGGCTTGAGAGATGGCTCAGTGGTTAAGAGCACTAGGTACTCTTCCAAACACCTGCATGGTGGCTAACAACCTGTAGCACCAGTTCCAGGAGATCTGATGCCTTATTCTAACCATTCTGGCCTCCACCAGCATTGCATGACACGGGTGATAAATATATATACACATATATATGTATATATATATATATATATGTATATATATACATATATATATGGTATATGGAAAGCATTCACAGACACACACATGCAGGTAAAATAAATGAAAAGTCACTTTTTTAAAGAAGTAAGAGACTATGGGGATGGAGCGATGGCTCAGCAGTTAAAGGCACTGACTGCTTTTGCAGAGTACCCGAGTTTAATTCTCAGTATTCACATGGTGGCTAAAAACCATTCATAACTCCAGTTCCATGGGATATGACGCCCTCTTCTGACCTCTGCAGGCATTGCACAACACAGGTACACTTATGTGCAACCAATACACTCTTATACACAAAATAAATGTAATAAGTAAAATATTAAAGAGGAGTAAGACATCATGCAACACTATATATAGAATCGAGAATATATAAGGAAAAGAGAGGCCCTCTGTAGCTGTAGAGTCCCTGCCTCAACTCAGTTCCTCCAGTACACTAAAAATCTCCCCTTCCCACTCGCAGTGTCCATCCCAGCCCACCTGAAGAAGGGAAGGAGCTTAGAGAGTCCAGCTTTGTCATATACCACCAATGAAGTTCATTATGCTTAGCCAAAACAAAATTCTGTCCCAGGCCAGGTTTGAATTAAATTTTTTGTTACTTGAAATTCTTGGTGAGTAAGGAAAAAAATCCCTAGTGACCATGAAACTCAGAGACACAGTTACCTGAAAGAAGAGAACTGCAGGAAGAGTTGCCTGGTGATTGGAATACCTGATGATACAATGAGAGATTTGTTTTGAAACATGTATTTGACAGGACCAGAGAGTCAGGTATTTAAGTCATATTTTCTTATCCCTGTGACCACTGTCGCTGGTATAGAGTCTCCAAATGTGGATGCAAACAATTCCTTTAATACCTGTTTATATCTTCCATTCAACTTTTTTCCACCAAGAGGTAAAGTCTCTCTAGTCTCTTTAAATCCAAAATGAAGTTGTGACTTGCTTTGATGAACAGATTGCAACAGGAGTGACTTTTGGCAGGTAAGAGAACTTGTATCTTGCATATTCTTTTAGAAGCCAGCAGCCAGATGAGAAGTAAGAGAAGCAAGACTTGCAGGGAAGTCTTGCTTGACTCATGAAGTGAGATATATCCCAGGCCATCCCCTTGCTTTTCTAGGCATCCCATCCAAGGTTCTAGACATATGAGAAGTCACCCTGAATGTTCCAGCCATAGCTGAGTTTGTGTGAAGTGGGTCTGCCCAGATAAACCCAAACTAAATGGAAGAATTATAGGTTTCAGTTTGAATCATAATAAATCATCATTTTAGGCCAGTAAGTTTTGGAGTTGTTTTAAAATTCAATGAAGATAACCACCCTGAATGGGTTAGAACTTGAGAAGTCAGTTTACTAGGGATTGGAAGAGGGGTTGGGATGGAAGAGAGGTGAAATTCAAGGTGGAGACGTAGACGGGAAGCAGTCTTGCACATCTTCCCATTGAAGAATTTCCATCAGAAACACCAGCTTGGGGAAGGGAGAAGTTGCAAGATTAAATCAAGTGTGCAGTTTTGTTTCTTCTTGCAGACTGGCCATTCTAATTTTTGAATTGAGACTCTTTGGGAGTTCAAAATGAGCATAGAATTTTCTTTTATCTCAGAGTGAAGAGAAAATTTAGGAACTTACATGCATTTTTCAATTAGAGGCCTGGAAGTAAACCTCTACATTATAAAGGGTCATCAGGAAGACAAGATAACAATAAAGATGAATTTTCATGATTTTATTATTTATGCTTCATGAATTGACTATTACAATCCATGGTCTTCCAGACCTTATAGCCAGTGAAAAATTCCCAGTGGTTAGGAATAGTTGCTTCTGACCTTGGCTGTTTTTCCATCTCCCTAAACAATGTCTATTTTAAATGTAACAGCAGATAACCAAAACAAGTACATGGACATGTTGGTACTTGGCTAGTTTATTCGTGCTGGGGAGGAGTCGCCAACCTTATTTCACTGTCAAAGATGCTGGAGGAAAATTGTGTTCAGGTCACACAGTTAGCCATCAGGATTCAAACCTAAGGCATCTTCGTACAGGGGTCATCAATTGAATCACAACCCTAACATTGCCTGCCTTTATAAATTTCTCTTTAATTGCTGACACCTTCAGACAAGGCCTCACTGTCTGTCACACTGGGTATTACTGAGAAAATGCATACATGTTTGTTTATCATCTATTTAAAGCTAGTAGGACAAACGACGTAATTTTTTCACTTCATCTTTATTTTTAATAAGGAAAACATTTAAAGGTATATAACATAATAGAAATTGTGGTAATTTGGAATGTTTTGAGCTAATTCTAGGAATTTGATACTTCAGTCCTACTCTGTCTTTTACCCTGACTCATGGGAGGCCTGAAGAAATTATATGTCTTGGGAGAAAGGCTGGCAAGTAGTGCCAAACAGTAGTTTCTGGTGAGCTGTAGCTTTCTTTCTAAATCTCAGTTTAGAAAAGACCCTGGTTAAACACGGGGCTAGAAGCCTAAAGAGTTTCTTCCAACCTGATATGTACTCCGCAAAGGACCAAAGGTGCTGTTTCCCACTTTGTATCTCAGAAGAAAGAAGGAAATCCCCCTTTCCCTCATACTACTTAAGAAACACAGCTGGAGTGCTACTTGCCACATTACTATATTGAGCAATGGGAACACAGGCTGTGAGGAACAAGCATAGAATTTCCTTTAGGTTGAGGATGGGGTAAGGATGGGCAGTGAGCGGTGCAGGGGGATGGAGGAATTTATGGGAGAGTGCCTCTGAGACTTCAGAGGTGAGGAGGAGCTAGTCATGTGAAGGATACTTTCTCCCAGTCAGTAAAGTCTGGAAGTCAAGACAAAATCTGACTTCAAGTGTGAGAGGTGCTAGATCCTGGTGGCGAAAATGAAGCAAGTGGCACATTAGGGTCTTGGGGCCTGGACAGAGTTTTAAAGACCTTGACACATGTGAGGGTCATCCCTCCTCTTGTTTTGGGGGGCAGTATCTCACTGTGTAACCCAACTTGTGATCATCTTGTGCCAGCCTCCTGATCTCCAGGATTATAGGTATGTGCTACCACATACCTATGGTATCTGGGCTTAACCCTCTTTTTGATAACTGAATTCACATTTTCTATCCCCATTATATATGGTTCCAATAGTCAAGTGGTGGGGACATCACAGAAAATTGTCCAGTCAGGGTATGCATCTTAAGGATTTGTATTTTAATTATACTGCACAGTGCAATAAGGACAGAGAACCACCAAGTATTACTGGGAATATTCAATAAGGACAGATAACCACTACAGCCCATTCATTCTGCTATCCTCACATGGGAAGTAATTTCTGTAAATTTCTAATTGAGCTGCATGTAGTCACTAGATATCTTTCCCTTCTCAAGGCCTTGTGAGCATTCAGTTTTGAGAGGTTGTTTGGGCTGAAGCTAGCCAGCATTGATTTCTGTGACTTGTGACAGAAAGAAAAGGGTGAACATGATAAAATCCCACATCAGCAATAATCAAAATAGATTAAGAAGTCAGTGACGTTGACCTTTACAGGCTAGTGTGGACCAGTCATGATCTAATTTATTTTTTAAAAAATCACTCTGTTCTGTGTGCTTCCCTTTTGGCCTTTCATTCTTCTCCCATAACCTTTTCTGAACGCATTCTCAAGTTCAGTTGAGAAGGGGTATGTTTGGCCTTGACTAAGGGCAGGGAAGTTACAGAAAATGAGACACAGGGGATGCCTGATTATTTGTAATGTCCTATTGGAGACAGGAGCCAAGAACTTGACAGCCTGTTCCCTCCCATAATATCTTCCAGCAGATTTGGTCTTGATCTGCTTCATCCTCTGAATGACATAAGAAACAGGGGGCCTGTTAATATTCAGTGACTTTACTTGCTTAAAACTGATATCACATTTTAATTTACAGACTTATAATTGGACCAAACAGATCATTACTCATCCTTACAGATAGAATTAAAGGCCTTAATTTTGGTTCACCTTTGTGGAAGGAATGAAAGATGGAATGAGATGATTTCATTGTTTCCTAAAGCCAGAAGATAATCTCTAGAGAACTGTACTAATTGCCTAGTTTTCAGTTCATCCTCCCACTCTTCTGCTGTGGGGCAAATTTTCTTCTAGGATTCCTCAAGCCAGCTACTTAAATTTCTGAGGCTCCCTGGGAAAGGACACAATAAATGCTCATAATGAAATGTAATCCATGGCTGAGGCTGCAAAGGAATTAGTGGTGAAGAATTCGCTCCTTCAGCAACAAAAATCATCTGTGAGGTTTGAGATATTTGGACTGAGACATATGGCATGTAAGCTTCATTGGTAACCTAGAGGGTAGTCGCAAATGGCTTGGGACCGTGAGCAGAGAAACCTACTGGATTCTTGTTGAAGTTCCAGAATAGAAATTGGGTGGGTAGAGAGATGATTTAAATAGATATCATCTAGATCAGTGGTTTTTAAAGTGTTTGTAATCATAGAACATTTTGTTTAAATGGCATCTCTATTAGTCACTTTTCTCGATGCTGTTACAAAATGCATGATAAAATCAACTTGAGAAAGGAAGTGTTGTTTTAGCTTACAGTTTGAGCATAAAGTCCATCACAGTAGGGAACGTACGGCAGTGAGAGCTTTTCTGCCTGTGGCTGCAGGAGTGTGAGGCAGCTCTCACACTGCAGCTGTAGTCAGGAAGCAGAGAAAGAAGAATGCTGATACTCAGGTGGCTTTCTCATATTTTATTTAGCCTAGGACTCCAACCCATGAAATGATGGGTCTTCCTGCATCAGTTAAACCCCTTTGGAAACACCTTTACAGAAACACCCAGAGGCTTGTCTCCTAGGTGATTCTAAATCCCGTCAAGTTGAAAATCAAGATCTTGGACCAGCTGTCTAGGTGAAGTAGGAATAAGAACTCGTTATGAATTCCATAGATAGATACTCTCAGCTCAAATTAGGCCCTGAGCCAAGCCCCTGTGAACAGAGTGAGGACATAGGACACACTATTCTGATAATGGCCAGTAGAAATGGGAAATTGTGGTTGGAACTGGTATTTGTTCTAAGTGATTGAAGTATCATTGAGTCCTCAAAGCCTTCCCTTACCAAATTTATTTCCATATCCTCCAGTTGGGCAATAGAATTTCCAATCTAACCCCTGTAATATGTCTCCTGGCCATTTAACAACTCTGTTTCCTCCTGTGCTTTGGATTGCCATAGTTTTCGTACAGTTTTAACTCTGTACCAGCCATTTAGATGAGCTGTTCCATTTTACTTACATTTTAGTGAGTTTTTGTGCATTTCTTAAAATAGATTTTAATCAAATTTAGACCCTCTTCCCCATACACAGCCCCCATGAACCCCCACTGGATTTCATACATTCTGTCATATATGTTAAGTTCTATCCAGTCAAGCATTTGTACCCAGCTGTCCCTTGGTGCAAGTTCATTCACTGGAGTCCAGGCAGCCTATATAGAGCCCCTACCTTGGAAAACATAAACTCTACCTCACCCAGCAGTAATACGGTGCCAATAGGTCCACGGCTAAGGTTGGGGTTTGCTGCACATTTCCCCAGTTCCTAGCTGGGTTTGTATCTCCCTGAGATCAAGGATTTTGCACATGTTCTCACCATTGCTGTAAGTTCATATGAGCAAGTTCCTAGAGGTATAAAAGTCTCTGTTTCCTTGTGTTCGTAGACTAACTCTGGCTCTCACAACCTTTTTATGCTCTCTTCCACAATGATCGCTGATTCATGGGTGAGTGAGGAGTCCAATGATAAAATCCAGTGATATGAATTCTTCAGTCTCTCACTCTCTAAAACTTAGTCAGTTATGGTCTTCTGTGTACATTGCCCTCTATTGTATGAGGAAGCTTCATTGGTGAGAGCTGAGGAATGTATTAGTATTCTCTCTACCCTCTATTCTGTTCCAGGAGCCTTCTGTTCACAGGTTCCACTGTAGATATATCATTTAGGCTGGGAATCTCTCAGACATACATTCTCTGTGTGCGACCATTTGTGGAACTTTGTAATAGTCTCCATCTCTTGCAAAAAGAGGCTTCTTTGATGAGTGGGGTACAGTATAGTAGTATGTATAATATAAGGATCCGTATTTAGCATACAGTAAGAAATTTCATTTGTCTAGCGATATGAGAGAGATAAAGTTCTCTCTAGGATCTACGCCCTCTCCAGCCATGTGTATTTGGCTAAGTTTACAGTGTCACCCCTGAGTTCCTTCCCACTGAGAGGGCTTTAAGTCCAATTAGATAGCTGTTGATTATCCCCCCACATAAAAGTGCCACTACAGTACCAGTAGAGGTGGTTTGCTGGGCCAGTCATTGTGGTCATTAGGCTTTATAGCTAGGTTAGGTCATTGATCGATTTTCTCCCTTAGCTGCTTGCATAGTATCCTCTAGAACTGTGGGAGCTAGTCTTTATGGAGAAGGCTTCTTGGTCGGTTCCAGTTCCATTGATCAAAGTCTTATGTCCAAAGTATGTCGTGTTTTCAGCCGCAGGATCTTACCTCCGAGGGTCTGGGAGGCAAGCAAAGGTTATGGCAATGAACAGCCTGTGTTATTTGGGGAGTCTCTTGGACTACTCTAACCAACTCATTGAAGGGAGGTGTCTCTTGTCTGGCACTGCGTTTCTTGTTATGCAGCCTTCAGATGTACACATGCAGTCATGTTCAGATACTGTATTTTTCACTTGGGTTTTGAGTTAATACATTTCCTTCTGGCTTTTCATACCACCTAAGTTTTTATTTATTGCTCCTCTCCCTCTTCCTGTCTAACTTCCCTCCTCCCTCTCCAGTTAAAGCATTCCCATTTCCTCCTTCATAATGCTTGTCTCCCTTTTGTCTCCATGATTCCTTCTACGTCCTTCTCTCCTCCTTTCCCAGTTGAACATCCCCATTTTCTACATTTCCTTCTATGTAGCATCTGTGTCCTACTATCCCCCTCTCTTAGCTTCTTGCTTTCCTTTTACCTCTGTGGTTCAATTTTATAGTAACAGCTATGTATGGAGAGCTCAAGAATACACAGCACAAGTGGCAGAATAGTCATACATCTCTTATCAGTAGTAGGGAGAATAGTCATACATCTCTTCACTCTCACTAGTGAAGCTTCCTCATGCATCACTTTATATGTTACTAAGATAATTCTGGAAAATGAATAGTTTGCAAAAGAAACATTATAATGAAATCTCTAAAAGAAAAAAAAACTTATGGTTAAGGTTAGTTTGAAATATTTATATAGATGAAGACTGGGAATGTGGCTCAGTGGTAGAGCCTGGGCATAGTATGGACAACTCCTTGGATTTATCTCTAGTCCTGCAATGATTCTAAATCAGTTGGTATGGGGAAGGAGGTGAAAAATGAAGGGTTGAGTCCCTATTCCTGTTTCACTCAGACAACTTGATAGATGTGTATATGTTGTCTTTCTCCTCAAAAATACATTTGCAAGTACTCTATGACTGGAACTATATATAAAATATTGTCTCTAAGATTGTTTTGACTCTAAAAATTTTGGAGCCTGTGATCTATGCCTTCCTGTAAACTTCCTTTGGTAATAATTTGTTAACAACATCTATAGTCACACAAGAGTTTGGGTGAGAAATCCTCTCTCAATTCATATATATGCTACCTGAGAATTAAATGCATCCTCCTATCAGACTTCTGTTCCTGACAAGATTGTGTTGATCTTCCTATATATGGACAACTATAAAATCATGAAATATTGAAAAAGGCAACCATAGGAGAAGCCTGGAAGGTGGTAAAAGGAAAGTGAATTAGTCTGGCACCATGGAGTTGGAAGAACAATATAGCTGCTGGGGGGTAATCAACAGCTATCTAATTGTACTTAAAGCCTTCCTAGTGGGAGGGAACTCATGGGTGACACTGTAAACTTAGCCAAATACACGTGGCCAGAGAGGATCCTAGAGAAAACTTTATCTCTGTCATATCGCAAGACAAATGTAATTTCTTACTGTATGCTAAATACGGATCCTTATATTATACATACAACTATACTGCACCCCACTCATCAAAGAAGCTTCTTTTTGCAAGAGATGGAGACATTACAAAGTTCCACAAATGGTTGCACACAAAGAATATATGTCTGAGAGATGCCCAGAGCTAAATGACACATCTCCAGTGGAACCTGTACTTCTAAGGTTCATAGAACATAGCAGAAGAGAGGTAGGGAGAATAGTCATACATCTCTTAACTCTAGTGGAGCTTCCTCATGCATCACATGTAATGCACAGAGAAGACCACAACTGGCCGAGGTATAGAGAATAAGAGACTGTGCATTGTGTGTCCCTGGAAAGGACTCCTATATTAAACCTCACCTACCCATGACTCAGGGACCATTTCAGAAGAGGACATAGAAAGACTGCAAGAGCCAGGATTGGTGTATGAATATAAGGAAACAGAGGCTTTCATGCCTCTGGGAACTTTCCAGATGATGACAGCATGCACAAGACCCATGCTGACTCAATCAGACAAAACTCAGCATAGAACAATGGAAATGGGCAGCAGGCCTCAGCTTTTGCTGGGGAACTATTGGCAACTGATTACTTTGAGGTAAGGGAAAGCTGAGCTTTAGGGGAGTGACTCTAGATAGGCTGACTAGACTGCAGTGATGAACTTGCACTGAGGGACATCTGAGTACAAAAGCTTGACCGGAAAGGCCTTAACACATATGACAGAACACATGAAATCTAGCTGGAGGTGGTTTATAGGAGAATATAGAAGGAGGACCTAAATATGATTAATATCTATTATATGAAATACATAATAACTAAATAAAAAATAGACTAAATATTAATTCCTGGTCAAGATTCAGAGAAACCAGATCACTCATACTTTTCCAGTAGAAATGGAAAAATGACACAGTCACTCTAGGAAGTGTTTTGGCAATTAAAAAAAACTATATATGCAGCTACCATATGACCCAGCAGTTGTAATCTTATGCATTTATCTCAGAGAAATGAAAACTTATATTCACACAAGAAGACCTATGTATGAATATCCGTAGCAGGCGTACCTGTGGGAATCCCAAACGTGAAGCAAATTAGTTGTTCTTCAGTTAACTAATGGCTAAACAAACTGGTGTATCCATACCATGTAATACTGCTCAACAATGAAAAGAAATGGACTCTTGTTACATACAGCAACTGAAATGAGTTTCCAGGGGGTTATGCTTTGTAAATGCAACATGAAAAGTTTACAGACTAGGTGGTTCCATGTATATGGCCTTTTTTTGATAAAATTTACAAATAAAGAATTGATTAGTGGCTGCCAGGGTTCTTAAGGGGGAGGTGGGGAGAAATGGGGACAGGACTAGAATGTGGTAGAAGTGGTCAAAGACAACAGGAAGGAGTGTTGTGTTGGAACTGTTCTGCACCCTTTTTTCCTCTGTATCTTGTCTGTGGTGATAGGTATCTAAGCCTACACAGGTGATAAAATTGTGTTGTGCTTATTAATTTTTGTCAGCTTGGCACAAACTGTAGTTTGCCAAACTATAGGCACCTGGGAAGAGAGAGAACCTCAAATGGGGAATTACCTTCATCGGATTGAACTGTGGCCATATCAATGAGGCATTTTCTTAATTGCTAACTGATGTGGGAGGGTCCTGACCACAGTGGGCAGTGCCATCCTTGGACTGGTGGATCTGGGCTATATAAGAAAAGTAGATGAGCAAGCCAGGGCAAGCAAGCTGGTAAGCAGTGTTCCTCCATGGTCTCTGTTACAGTCCCTACCTCCCTGGTTCTTGCCTTGGTTGCCTTCTGTGATGTACTATAACCTAAAAGACGTTGTAAACCCTTTCTCCCCATGTTACTTTTGGTCACAGTGGTTGATCACAGTAACAGAGAAGCAAACTAGGATAAAACTACACACACACATGCACACACACACACACACACACACACACACACACACACCCCTCTGTAGGAATCTGAATAACTGGATTGTATGAATGTGCTCACCATGGTTGTGCCATTCTGCTATGGTTACACAAGATGTTACCATGGATGGGAACTGGGTGCAGAGTTCCTCTGTGCTACTTAAAACTGCATTTTCACAGAAAGGCTAACAAATAGGAGGGCATTTCAAAAAGAAGGAAGTCTGTGGTGTACACTCACTTCTACCCTAGGAAGAAGTATTCCCAGGGAGTCTGATTGCTCTGGTTTCCTGGAGAGGACAGTGAGTGTGGAGAGACTGGCGGTTTTCTTGACAGAATGTGAAATGTAGGCGGACAAGCTTTCCTGCTCCTGAAGAGAGCCCTTAAGTACTGAATGCTTTTTATTTAAATTTGAAAAATGAAGTAGCCTGCTTTTGTTTGGGCCTGCCACTAAATGAGACTGCAATTAGTGAAGTATTTTCAGGAGCACTAGGCCTCTTACCCATTAGTCACACCGGATCCAGGATATTTTAATTGCCCTTTTATAACAAGTGCCTTGACAGACACTTTTGTCTTCATTCCATGTGTGAAAAAAAAAACCCACAACCCCAAACAGCACAGCAAAGGAGGAAAACCCTTCTGAGTAAGGGTGTTTTGAATATTACTTCACATCATTAATGGAATTTAATTATATATGAGCACTTAAGTTTAGCACCTTGTAGTCAATTTTTACACTTCTGATTTTGGTTTCTTTAATATATTTACTCAGTATGACAAATCTTTTTTTTTTTTTTTAACAGTAAGTCTGTAGAGAAGTTCCCATTCCAAGTGAAGACTGACTGCGGGAGACAGATGGGGATGATGGAACTTGTATGTTTATTCACTGTTGCAGGGCATGGATGACCAGGCAGTGATACAAGGATACTAATGGATATTACAGTGTTTAACCCAGACTGCTCTTCAGAGTAAACATGAATATGAATATATCTCAGCTGATCAGACTATTGGCTGTTCATGGCTGGTGACTGGCCTCAATTTGGAACAACTTTGAGGGGCCATGTCTGTCCTAGAGTACTGTTAGGATAGGCTGAGGTCTCAGTTACAATTGACTTATTCGTCAGTTTTACATTCTTCATACCTTCATAGTCATATTTCCTTCCATCTTTCTGGAATAAAGTGTTTCAGAAAGCAATTTCCAAAGGGCCCAATGAAAGACAATACAGTTGCCCCTAAGTATTCATGGGTAAATTGGTTTTAGGTCCTCTACAGATACTAAAATTCACAAATGTTCAAGTCCCTTATACAAAATGGTATAGCATCACATGTAGTCCGTGAACATCTTCCCCTGCACTTTAAATTATCTCTAGATTCCCTATGATAACTAATGCAATGTAAATGCTATGAAGACAGTCATAGTATTATATTATTTAGGATATAATGGGAAGAAAATAACTATATTTAGCACAGATGTATTGTTAGAAAGTATTTTTGGCCTGTAGTTGTTTGAATCCATAGATGTAGAGCCCATGAATACTGAGAGCTCACTTTATATTTTGAGTTCCCTAAAATCAGATTTTGTGAGGAGGACTTGGGTGCAGGTAGTTTATTGGGGAAGTGGTTCTAGGTATTAGGAACACTGAAAGACCAGGAAGAGAAGTGAAATAGGGAAGAAAAAATGGCTTATAAGAAGTGTGCCATCAAACTAGTTGCTGTTATGGGCAACTAAGGATTAAGTTTCTGGAGGATATCTGGAGAGCATGGCTCAGATCTGTAACAAGACTAAAGACATCTGTATAGCATTAAGATATGTTTATCTCTAGGAGTAGAAAGAAATATGAGTAGATCTAGCAGAAAAATACCTAGGAAAAACTAATGAGAAAATCCCAATGGCTGATCTGTGTTCACTCTGAAAATGTCTAAGCTGTAGATTCTGAGAGTTGGTGTCCGGATCAGAAGCATCAGTATCACCAGAGGACTTGAAAATGTCTATTCTCTGACTGTAGAGGTAGCTTGGTGATATAGCACTTGTCTGGCATGCATAATGTCTTGGTGCTATCCCTAGTATCACAAAATGTACATTCTAGGGTCTTAACTAGATTTTAAGAAGCTCTTCAGGGGATTCTGAGGTGAGTTAACATGTAAAAACTAACTCATTCTAGATCATTTTATTAGTACCTGTGATTTCAGTAACCAAACCATAGCTCTAATTCACAGATATTTGCTCCAAATAGGCCTAGTTTCAGAACAATGAGGCATCAAATGAACAGTTGTGCAATAAGAATTCTCTTTGTTAGTCCCTAGGTTGAGTAGGAACACTATGAAGAAAGCTTTAAAAATTAAAAAATCATCCAGAAGATAACTTCTGATCTTTTCTAGTACTGTAGACTGCCATTGTCTATTTTTCTTCTCTATACTCAGCAAACACTGATCATGTACAATGTGCTCAGCACTCCTATAGATGCTAGGGATATATCAATGAATAAAGCAGATGAAAAATTTTATCCTATGGAGCTTAAATCTATGTCTCTATCTCTGTCTCTGTCTTTCTCTCTCCCCGTGTGTGTGTGTGTGTGTGTGTGTGATGGTAGCTGGGAATGAGAAAGTAGTCATTAAATACTAAATAAATTCTAAACCATAATTGGAGTTAAGAAGTGCTCCGAAAATTGGAGGGCACGAATGGAAAGTGCTAGTAATGAGTGGATTGGAATTTTAAATAGAGTGTCCAGGGGAAGGGCCTTACTGGTATGTCAGTGGAATCAAGTTTTAGAGTAAATGACAGAATGAACTCTGCAGAGAACTGTTGGAATAAATGTTTCAGAGAGAAGAACAACCGTATGAAACAGATTCCCTGATATTAGTCTATGTCTCCCATTGCATTTGAACCTAGGCACAGGGGAAATATGATGTGATTGGTTTAATTTGAAATTGGGAGCATTTGAATCAATGGCTGAGCTTACTGAATATGCAACATGTATTTGGATGTCTCTTGGTCTATTTTGTATTGCCATAAAAATACCTGAATCTGGGTAGCTTATAAATAAAATAACTTTATATTTTTAGCTTGCACTTCTGGAGGCAAGAAGTTCAATATTGGGTGGCTACATCTAAGAGCTACTGCTAAGAGCATCATACTACATGATAGTATAGCAAGCAGAAGAGGCTAAATGAATTGATAGACTTGCTTTGCAACAACTTACCCTTATGATAACTCTCCTAATCTGGCAACTCAACACATTTCTATAGGATGAGCCTTAATACCTTCTGAGGGTATTTCATTCATGAGTGTAATAGCTCTCATTGCTCCTCAACTGTTAATGGTTTCACCACCTTCCAGTACCATTACATTAAGGACCAAGTTTCTAGCACAAGAACCTTTGGGAGGTATACTTAAACTACACCCTAGCTATTGCAAATGACTACTGCCACTATCCCTTTAAACATAGATGCACATATTTATGTAAATTCTCATGCAAATAAAATGGTGTTCATTTTATTAATGGGTATTTATAAATTTATACCTATATATAAACCTATATTTTGTAGTATATGCTTGTAAAATTATTTTACAATACATAGGTATAAGTAAAAACAAGGCATTGTCTAAAGGAGGCAAGGAACCCTGAGAGAAAGTAGAGACTGAGTTCTTCCAGAAACAAACACTTGGTTATAGAAAGTGCCATGAAGTGCCCAATGATGCAAGTACCAGTTCTGAGCCCAACAGGAAAAATTACAGATGGTGTGTGAGGTTGGTCTGCCTGCTTTCCCTTGACATTCTTTCTCTTTTATGACTTGAAAAATGTAGATTCAAAAAGTTCATGTCATAAATAATCCACTGGAAAAATTGTAACATGGTGTCCTAATGTCAGCCCTTTCCTTTAGGTTACATAAGAAAATTAGTAAGGGTCTCAAGGTGGATAATTTTACCCTAGCTAATAAATCAAGCAGTTCCTTACATCAAGGAAATGGCAGTTGGGGCTGCAGAGCGGGCCTATAATATATACTTGAGAGCTTCGAGTGATTATGAGAGAAGCCTGCTGATGTGCAGCTTTGGGCTTTTCTGTGTCAGCACTAAATGTCTTGATTCAGGTTAAACAAAACCCACCTCTTCTTGGAAGTAGCAGTCCTCAGCATACTCTTTCCTGACCAGTTTGCCAGAGCTGGTGATTTATTCAGTGTGTTAAGCACTGGGACAACTTTTCCAATCAGCACCAGTCATCTAGAAGGCGATGTCAGGTCTGACCAGAGCAAGCAAGATTATTCTCTCCATATGTTTCTAGACATCCCTTAGACTGTGATATTCCCTGCCAACAGGTTTTCAGGAAACCTTTGGAAATCAGTTACTGTAAGATCTACAACTGTTGAGTCCTGGATATTGTTTGAACACAACAAATGAATAATAATCCAACAGTGAATGATGTACCCTTCCCTCGGGCACGAGAAGCTCCCCTTTTGGGATATATCTAAGAAGGTGTGTGATGGAGGTTTCAGAGCAGATATAAGTGAAAACACTGGGAGAAATTAGAGTAACAATATTCAGTCTTCTGAGGTAGAACCGTGTTTTAAAATCCAAACTTCTAGGGAAACTTTTTGTTGAAAGTTATCTTTTCTGCAACCGTCGACTGACAAAACGTATCAGATAAGCTCATTTAAAAACATTACGTATTTAGACTTTTAGTTTTACTCATCACAAAGTGTCACCAAATAAGTTGAAAAATATTAATAACCCATACACACACACACACACACACACACACACACACACACACACACACAGTTTGTTCAATGCCTCCAGTGGCATTCTGGAAGTAAGGGAATAATACAGAAAAAGTACCCTTGAAGCAACTTCTGGAGCCTGCCCGTTTGAGGCAATGGGGAGAGAGCAGGGGAGAGAGCAGGTTCCATTTGGGGCGATTGTACAAGTTTTAAAGTCTAATGTACCATGCCACATACATAATACATTGACAAAGAAGTATCCGAATTTGTTCAAGATGAATTCCTGCCTTTTCTTTCCCAAAGAGACTTATTGAAGCCCCAAGGTCGCAGCATTGCACTGTCATTCACAGCGTTTCTCGCGAGGGTGTTCTTCTTCCTGTATCGCTGGTAGTGAGGTGAGGGTGAGGGAGGTTCTTCTCAACAACAAAAGGCTCAGTGCGGACTTTCTTCTAAAAGGGCAGCATAATTGGAATAAAGGTTCCTCTAATTCTGTAGCTCATGTTTTTAAGGTTTTGCTTTATTTTATTTTTAAAATCTGATTTGTAAACTCCAATTTCAAAACAAGAAATGTGCTTTTTCTCCAAATGACAGTGAAGTGGCTCTTTTCAGGGGCTCCATTGGATTTTCTCATTCCTGTGCTCTGTGGTGAGTGTGTGTGTGTGTGCGCGCGCGTGTGTGTTTTATATATCCTGTCATGCACACGACTCACACAGACCTTTTAAAGTTAATTAAAAAGTGTTCCATGGGCTGCCAGACCTAGGCAGGAAAATTCCTCTGTAATCTTTTGTACCAGATTAAAAACCTCTGACAATCAGGCTGTTGCCAAATTTCAAATGAAGTGTGCAGAATAAATTCAATAAGATGTACAGTTCAGTCAGCATCAGAGTGACTTTTTTCTGGCTTAGCAAGAGTCAGGGGACTCATGGGGAGTGAACTCCTTCCTTGAGATACATTATAATCTAGCTTTTATCATGGCATTCGCTTAAAGTGTTGCCTAAACTCCCATGATATATGTCTTTGACAGAAGTGTTCCCTGTTAGGTACAAGTTCAGAAATCATGAATATCATATACCCTGCTTGGAAATCATGATGCATATAAAATCTCAGTTTTTCTTTATAAAATGGGTTCATTTTATATGTCTTCTAGATACATTTGACCATTCTACCTATTTTTGCATAGTAATACTCAATATCTGCTTACAATATCCAACAAATGACTGGGTTGTAAGCTCTTTGATAATGAACCTTCTGACACATATATCTTATAAAAGTTGTGGTTTCCTTTGATAAGCACTAGTAGGAGAGCATACGTACAGACAGCATATTGACAGCAGATACTTGTTGAGCTAAGTGTCTGCATTGCTCCAGTTCTTGCAGGATACCTGCTCTGGTTGGTAGTAATCAAATATTCTGTCTTTTCCAAAAGAGAGTCAGTCAGTCACAGAGAAAAGGCCCTTTATGGTCCCAGATACATTATTCTAAAATACTACCTTAGATGTAAGGTTGCAGAAACTGTCTGGCAATTGACATCACCATGATCTGCCATTTGGTTATGCTTTCTTTGGACCCCATTTTTACTGTCTTGTTCTTTTGTCTACTGTGTGTAGAGTAACGAGCAGGCATTCTTAAAGCAATGGGAATAGTTGTCATACTATATTATTTAGGGAGTTGTGACAAAAAATGTCTGTACATATTCAGTACAAATACAATCGTCATAAGCCTGCCTACCTAGTACACAAACAACACACGGAATGTGTAGTGCTTGAGCCATATCAAGAGACTGAGAACATGTGAAATGGTGGAAGCTATATAGTGGATTGTAACTTATATATCACTTAGATTCAACAAATTCAAATTTTGTTTTTTTGAAACATCCTGGAATTTTATACTTTGAAGAATACTTTTAATACATGGCTGATTGAGTCCACAGATGTAAAACACACAGGTATGGAAGGCTGACTATAATTTGAATTCTTTAGTAAAAGCAGAATCTTGGCCCCAGCAGAAAGTACCGCAACATTCTCGGGGGGGGTTAACTGTGAAATCGTTTAGTTGAGAGTTTATGGAGGTAGAGGTAAGCTTGAAACAACCAACAAAGGAGGAGGAAACACACAGAGAATATTAATAGCAGGAAAGTGTTACTACTCAAATACTTCTCACTTTAAACCGAATTCATCCTTTCTCATGAAGTTACAATTAAATGAGAATGTTTCAACATGAGAGACACAACAAAAAGATATACAATGTGGTGTTTCTTGAAAAGAATCTTGTCCAATGACAAATTTTAAAATTTATATTATACATAAGTAAAGAAAATGATAACCATAAATACCCACAGAATGTATGGGCACGTTCTGAAGAACTGGGAGAGTCTGCAAATGCTTAGGTTTTGCTATATTTTCCTCAATCTGTTTTCATGCCAAACAATAGAAACAACAAAAGTAAATTTTGGAGAAGAGTTTCATAAGAATAGCCTGAAGGGTTTAACTAAGTCCCAGGATCTTTACATTGGGGTTCTGTGTTTAATTTTAAAGATAGAAGAAAGTAATATGTTACTAATATTGAAGTGTACATGTTTTGAGGCTTGTTTGGTATGACTGTGAAAAGCTTAAGGCTATTTATACCTTATATCCCCATAACTAGTTCAAGCCAGGAATACCAGACACATGTGATCAGTATTCCACATGAGTACAAGTGCCTGATTTTTAAAAATTGAACAACAATATGGTAGAGATTGTTAGCTTTATAAAAAGATAGATATAGTTTTATAAAAAGATAGATTTTTGATAAAATAAGAGACCAATAAAAAGTAGTTTAATCAACTTTAGTCACATAAATTCATACATTTCTAGGTCAAGTGCTGGTCATTAATCAATTTCTGAGAAAGTTGATGTGAATCTTGACATTTTACAGATTAAGTAGGATCTACAGTTCTCCAGAAGAGTGTAATGAAAGTACTTTCTGATTCATTTGTCATTTGTAGACTCTTGCTACCTCCACATCTTTTTTCTCCCTTGAAACTATTTGTTATCTTCCTCATTTATTATTATTATTAAAGGTTTGGTTTTTTAAAAATGATTTACTTCCTATCTAACAGTTTTCATTTCCATTACTCTGGTAGTAAATTAATTGTCCCGTGCCTGCAAAGTTCTTTGAATCTTCAACTTCAGTGGCTTTCTTCACCCCTCCAATTCCATTGTCGAGCACTGGACATTATCATTGAAAACTTCCTACCTTTCCAACTTATTGCTTAAATGTATTCACTATCCATAGTTCTTTATTTCCATGAATCCTTCAATCCATGGAGATCTAGCCACTCATTTTTCCACTGAGACCTGGCTAATCCTCTATGTACTACCATTCTGATCTTCTGCTTCATTTTTCAATCCTCTCATTATCTAATCAAATTAGATTGAATTTAGGGATTAAATTATTCTCAGACCCACAATCATTCTCTTGTAGATATTCTTAACCACTCCTTTCCCATTTCCTTTGGTTCCTGTCTTTGGCTAAATGACTTCCTCAGCATACCCAGTCACTTTCCATCTCCATATAGGTATGTTGAGCAACTTACCATGGTTGGAGGAACTTCCATGACATAGTAGATTATTATGATCATTTCTGATTATAAAGCCTAACCAAGCTATCAATACTGCCCAGGAAACCTATCTCAATGTCATTTATCCTCTGAAATCACTCACTTTATTTCTAATTTTCTCCCAAACTTCTGATTATTTCCTTCACCTCACTTTCTTTTCATTTTTAGTGGATGGCTTAACGTCACAGTTCATATATAAATTAAATCCTGTTGGAAGGGAATTCTCTCAATTTCTGGTCATTGACTTTCAAATCTTTATTGTATCTTAATTCATTGCTCGTTTTTTCCTCCTTTTCTAGTAGGAAAGTCCTCCTTCTTATATCTAAAATGAAAACTTCCACTACCCTCTAGATTACATGCTTCTTGCTTTCTGATGGAGCTCTATTTAATTATTTTTCCCCTTTGACTTCTCTGTGTTTATCCCTTTCGTTTCTGGGTTTATCCTTTACGTTAAACTTGATTTAGGCAATTCTATCAAAACATAAATAGCATATACATGAAGACATGCAGAGTCAATGCTTACTGACATCATACCCTGGTCTATCTCATACTTCTTATTTTAAATTTAGTTAATAAAATAACTTCATCTTTTTGAAACAGGATCTCATGTAGCCCAGGCTGGTCTCATATTTGCTATGTTAACCTTAAGCTTCCTGATCTTTCTGCCTTGACCTCCTAAGTACTAGGATTTTAAACATGTATTGCCATACCCAGTAGTTTCTTATTATTTTTAAGAGTAAGCTTCCTAAAATGTGGCCTATATTCACCAACTCTGTTTCCTTGTCAATTTATCTTTTTGTCATAGATGCTACTAGAAGCCACTGATATTTGTTTCTATTTTATTAACATATATAATGCATCATATTCTGGTTCCTTTGCAGTAGGGAAGCATGTGAGTACTCAGACTAATAGTGAACATATAAGTCTCTATACTTTCTTGCCCTGCCCCAACCAATGCAATTAATGTAAAAGTTCAACTTTAAGATAATGGATCTTGTCACCCTAGATAATTGAAATTAATACAGCTGAAACCTTTGCTGTTCTTCTGTACACAGCTATTTCTTTTGGCTTGAAAAATTTGTTTTTTTTTACAGGGCAAGGTGAAGTTCATGAAAAATCACAAGACTCACAAGGCCCCTCTTTGAGGTTATATTAGCAAACAATTGCTGGAGGAGAGAAGTGGTCTATGGAGTTGCCTGAAAATATAGGAGGAGCCCCATTAATGTATTTTTCAAATGAGTGGACACCCATGGTGGAGTGGGCTTTTCAGTGTTGTAGCTGCCTTTGAGTGACTTGTACTCCTGTAAGTGACCCCTCATTTGGGCTCTAATAACAGTAAACTCATTGGTTTACCAAGTTAAACTTTGGTAGACTAATTTCTTTGGTCTGTCAGCAGCGTCTTGTCTTAACATTTGTTAACATTGTCTTAGGGAAGTCGCACAGCATCTTCATAACACATATTACATAAATGAGAAATATTCAGTTGTATAGGAAACACCTACAATTTTTAAACAGATTTTTATAACAGTGATATTTAGCTTATACTGACTAATTCACCTCTCAGATTTCTTCTGCTCTGACATTTTGCTTGACTACTATTTACCAAGACTGCTTTTGCTATAACATCACCAATGTCCTTCCTGCTCTTGAGCACAATGAACACATTAGATTTCAACTCTAAATTGACCTCTCAATAGAATTCTTTGCAGTCTATCATTCATGTTCCTAAGATGTAATACTCCTTTGGCTTCTATGTCACTCAATTATGCTTTGTTGGTTATGTTTCACAGTTCCTCCTTTTCTTTACATAGTTGAATTCTTCCAAAACTCTGTTCTACAGATGGCTCAGCAGTTAAGAACACTGACTGCTCTTGCAGAAGACCTAGGTTCAATATACAGCACCTACATGGTGGCTAACAATCTCCTGCAACTCCAGTTCTAGGGACTTGCAGCATCCCCTGACCTCTACTGGCACTGCACTGATGTGATATACACACACATGCAGGCAAAAAGGGACACATGAAATAAATAAATAGATTGATAGATAGTTAAATAAATAAATAATTTAAAAGCCATCAGTTTGAAAAGCTTCAGGCTTATCATTTTGACTTTCTCTTATTCTCTGAAAGAATCAGACTCCTACATTATGACCTTCATGATCTTAGCCAGGAACAAAATGGGGAGTGGATAGGTGAAGAACAGTTCTATGTAAGAGGAAGAGCATTGCAGGCAGACTCCTACTCATACCTTATATTTTAACTCATTTGTGTGTTCAGAGAGTTTCTGCCTGACCACTCCAGACTAGTCTGTGTTCCTCCTAAGTTCGCTTCTCTCATTGTGCTTTGTGCATTTCCTTTATAGCCTTTATTATATATTGTTGTTATTGTAGTTATTTGTGCAATTACTATGTGTATCCCTCATTAGTATATAAGCTTCATAAAACAAACGTATTCCTATTTTGCCTATCACTATATTTTCACTCCCTCTCACGGTGATTGATTTGTGCTGCCAATCAATCAACATTTTCTGAATAAATGCATAAGACAATTCTTATCTCTGTGCTTTGATTATCATAAAATAGAGTATTTTGAAAAATCACATGGAACAAAGATTACCAAAACACGATCACACGATCAGAAACTTCACTTTGACCCTGTAGATCATATATATATATATATGTTTTGAATTCAAGAGACTATGTTGTAAAATGAAAATAAACAAGTTCAGCCTAAAAAATTCCTTCTAAAGCTGAGCTACATATATAGGACAGATGCTTAATAATTCAGATACATTTTGATGACTGCCTTTCAAAAAAAAAGCTGCAGATATTTAAAGTATAGTGCAATGGATAAAAAAATGAATATCTTCTAAAATTATAGTTTTATTTCTGTCTAATAGATCTATAATTTTTAAAGACACTACACTGGACTCCGTGGAATCTGTACAAAATAAATGTACACTAAGAGTCATTTCTGCTCAGTTAAAATGTGAAAACTCATGCTTCCCTGACTAAATTGTCAAATTAGTCTCCCTTAGATCCTGTAAAGTATTTGACCAAACAAACTTAATGTGAAGAATTAATCTGAAATGTATACACACACACACACACACACGCCCATAAGTGCACACACATGCCCATAAGTGCACACACACACACACACATACCCACACACTGAAGATATTTACTGAGTAGCACATTTTCTATCAAATTGCGTTTCAATCAAGAGCATGAAAAATTGATATTGTTGATAAGTCCTCCCATCACTTATGCAGAGAATATTCCTTGCAAATTTAATAGCAGAAGTTTCCATTTATAAATGTTGCAGTGTTAGTGCACAGCTTTTCCTATTTTCACTCAAAAAGAAAAAGAAATGAAATTTCAAGCACATGATCATCTCAATAGATGCAGAAATAACATTTGATAAAATCCAACCCCATTCATGATGAAAAGCTCTCACCAAACTGAAAATGGCAGGAAATTCCATCAGCCAGATAGAGGGATTGTAGGACTATCCCATATTGCATTCTTAATGGTATGAAGCTAAAAGCTTTCACCTGAAAATTAGGAACAGGATATGTATATTTTTTCTCATTACTCCCACTCAACAACATTTTTGACATATTAGTCAGTATAATAAGGTAAAATGAGAACTAAAAGGCATCCAAGTTAAAAAGACAGAAATGTAACCAACTTATTCACAGAGAGCATGATCCAGAATCCAGAAAATCCTAAAATAATCATAACACTGCCATTAGAATTAACAAATAACTTCAGGTAGGTTACAGAATACATGATCACTATAAAACATTGATTGTATGTCTACTTGCTAGTAATGAAATATATAAATTTTAAAAAGGATATTTCATTTATAATA
Organism: Eospalax fontanierii; assembly: GCA_035773235.1. Classification (NCBI taxonomy): domain Eukaryota; kingdom Metazoa; phylum Chordata; class Mammalia; order Rodentia; family Spalacidae; genus Eospalax; species Eospalax fontanierii. The sequence continues at coordinate 40,759,935 of CM069525.1, forward strand.
TTAAAAAGAAAATATTTAGAAATAAAGTTAACAAAAGAGCAAGACTTCTGCACTACACTAGAGTGTTGAAGTCAATTTAAAGGAATCTAAGTAATGGAGATTCATTGTTTATGGATTGGAAGACTCGTTGTTACTGTTATTATTATTATAGACTTACGGGTATATGTGTGTACAGACATTTGTATGTGGGTGCCAGCAGAGCCCAGAAGGCATGAGATCCCCTAGAACTGGAGTTACAGGCAGTTGTGAACTACAGGACATGGATGCTGAGTACAGAACTCCGTTTCTCTGCAAGAGCAGTATGCCTTTTTAACTGCTGGGCCATCTCTTCAGCTCAGCCCAATACTACTATAATGCCAATTATCCCCAGCCTGATATACAAATGTAGTGCTCATCAAGTCTACAACTTACTATTACTTTCTTAACTCTTATACTAGGAGAAAGGGCTGGGGTAAAATAGAGTGAAGAATGGGCAATATATGTTAATTGGTATGATAGTTAATTTTGTCAACATGAATGGATCAAGAGACACCTATAAATTACAGGAAACTTCTGAGTGTTTCAGTGAGGGCATGTCCAGATACACTTGGCATGTGGTCAGCAACCAAGAGGGAAACACCTATTCTGAATGAAGGCAGCACTATGCAATAGGTTAAGGAGCCCAGAGGAACAAAGATGGAAGAAAGAGGAAGCCAATTTGTGAAAAGCTCCAGTCTTTCTGAGCACATGTACCTGTTGCTGATGTTACCACTTGTGGACATTAGAATCCAGCTTCTTTAGTCTTTCAATATGGACTCACATCAGTGACTTTCTAGGGAGCTTCCAGATCTCTAGTCTTACACTAGAACTCCATCACTATCTCCCCTTATTCTGAGGTTTCTAGTTTTTTAGACTGAGTTCTCTATGTCCAGTAGGCAAAAAGCCATTGTTAGACTTACTAACCTCCAATCATGTATGCTAATCTAATAAATCCCCATATATATGTGTATTTATATGTTTTATATGCACATATATATGTATATATATATGGGTGTGTATCCTATTAGTTCTATTCCTCCAGAGAATCTGAATATAGCTGGTAGAGGGTTCCATTTTGGGGTGATAGAATGTCCTCAAATTAGATGTGGTGATGGATATAGATCTCTTCCTTTCAGTGGGAACCACCCCTTTCAGATAATTCACCAGAATGACAATGTCAAAGAGAAAAGGGCTTTTGATATATGTTCTCTAAGATTTTTAGGAAACATGCTGTTCTACTTGGAAGTCTTCAAACAGTGTTGACATCATGGAATGGGTGCTGTTCTAAAATGCGTGTCCCATACATATTACCATAACAAAAGCAGAACTATCTATAGCATGCTTTTGGCATTTTGGTAAAGAAGCAAGTTAAGAGCAAGATTCTGGCTTGGGGAATTAATGTGTGTACTGAGCATATTAAGCACTCTAACAAACAAGATAGTTCACTGCAATGTGTGAAGGAAAATTATCAGAAAATGAAGGAAGCCAAAGACCAAGCTAGCCAGACTCACAATGAAGCAGCCTTCAGATTTCACACAAAGAAGCACACTTTATGAACACCAATGGGAAGGAGCCTGAGCTGCTGGAAAATAGACCCTATGGATTCATGGTATTGTAAGTATAACTAAGAAAGGACCATTTAAATTATAAATAAAAATCTTACTAGTGTGATATTAGTCTTTCATTGTTTATTTGAGCCAGCTACCTAAAGGGTTTTTCAATGTTTCTTTGTTGGTACTTTTTTTCCTACTAAAAACTCAGACGGCATCTTGTTCAGGGCCAACTAGCTTACACTTTCCATGTGGTGGTTAAACACTCAGATTTTGGCCCTGAGGAGCCTGCTTCCATCAAATAGCTGCATTAACTTGGAGCACAGACACTTAAATTCTAAAATTCTCTGTCATCTTTGAAGAGGAGATCAGAATGACTTCAGGTTAATTGAGAAGAATTAAAGGAGGATTTTTTTTTCCTCAGTGCCATGGGCCATGGTGAGTGCTCAGTCAAAACAAATGCTCTACTCTGTGCGTTGAATGCTTGACACTCTGATATAAACCTATAAACCACTTACTAGTTTGAAGACTTACTCATGTTTTCCTAAGACAAACCAGGACTAAGATCTTCTGGTTGATTGTTCTGTTTTATTTCAGATTGCATCATGTAGACTGGCTGCCTTATTGCTTCCTTCTTTCATCCATCTGGTCTTGGTTTGGGGTTTCCTCAACAGTTTGTGTCTTTGAAAGTCTCAGTGCCAGGTGTGAGGCTGGGTCACTGTCCTGCTTTAAGAGAAACACTTACACATCTTTATAGCCTCTGCATGGAGCTGAAGTGATCTTGAAGATGGCCTTAGATCTATGGTATATTTGAAACAAGAGAGTAATTTGCTTTCCATTGGTGATGTCTGCCAAACTTTACTTTCTAGACAACATGATGGGGCTCTCAGAGTGTCAGAATAAGACAGGAACTGCATCTAAGGAGAAATTTGCAGCTTGAACATATAATGAAGTGGATATCAGAGTGTGTCAATTGTGCTCTGAAAATAAAAACATCTCAGGATAGGAAGTATTAGACAAGATACCTCTCAGAGGGATTCATAAAAAATTCAGCTTGGAGTTAAACTAACATTTTGTTGTGTAAAATATCCTTTTTCAGCTGTATGAACTCTAAGCACTTTACAAATGAACACACACCAGACTTCAAATTAATATACACTGAACCACACTTGTAACCACTTCAAACATAAAAATGTTGACTTGCCAATGTTCTTGTAATGTCTTCTTTTTTCTTTGTTGTATAGTTCCTGCTCTTTTCACCTTCCTTCAGTTTAGTGGTTCTACACAGCTCTATCGTGCAACAAGGTAAGGGGTGAATGAAGACATAAGCAAATCTCTTACAGCCTGCACATTCATTTATCTAGGTCCAAATCTTTCCTTGCTCATTTTAAGAAACATAAACAAGAAATACTGCCTCTAAAATCTCCTAGGTATTGGGTAGATCCATTTTAATAATATGGCTAATTAAAAGCAAAGAGGTTTTCCCAGATGATGTTATAAGGAGATATGACAATAGAGCAGGGTCAGAGAGAAATGATTAGATATTGCTAGCTTTGAAGATGGTGGATTGGGGAGCGGGTGATGAGCTAAGACATGTGAGCAGCTTCTGGAAGCTAGAAGAGATAAAGAAGCACATTCCCCCCCAGTGACTCTAAAAGAATGTAGCCCCCCTCCACACCTTGATTTTAGCTCAGTGATATCTCTATTAGGTGTGTTCCTTATTTAGAATGAGCTTCATTGTCAAAGGGCAGAAAAAGATTGATGGCTTAGCTCAAAGACTGAGAGAGGGTGAGAAGGCGAGCACAGAGAGAGTGAAATTTGTTTTCTTTCCTCACAAATGTGTGCTTTTATTTTGTTCTCCTGTTCGATATTTATTTTTCTGTGCCTTCTCCCATTCTTCCCTTCCATTAGGTAACATTTCAAATGATTAGTGCAACTTTTCTGTGTGTAATTGATCTAAGATATATATATATATATATATATATATATGTATATATATGTATGCAGAAAATTTTAATTTATGTAAGTTATCTTTTACAGTAAATCCACTTTCCTTTAGTTTTTCATTTTTACTTGATGCTATATTTTTTAAATTTTATTTTGTTGAATTTTTACAATTTTCATACAATATACTTTGATGATATTTTTAGATCCCTCCTTTATTCACACCCTCCTCTTGCCTCCTGCTTAATGTACTCTCTCTCTCACACACAGAAGCACACACACTATCTATATCTATCTATATCTATACCATGGTTTGTAGAGTCTGATTTGTGTCTCGAATTATCCCTCACTATGGGTCCATCCACTGTGCCCACCAAGAGTTTCATCCCATGAGACACCATCTTTCCCGTTCCCAGCAGCCATCAATTGCCAAAAGTTCCCTAGGTTGGGTTGGGATTTCTTACCCACGTCCCCATGTCTACACTGATATTTTGTCTGGTTTGAGCTTGCATAATACTTCTGCATGTTGTCAACATTTCTCTGAGTTCATATAGGTAAATGGCCAGCTGTCTGGAAGACTCTGTTTCCTTGTGGTCATCTCCCACCCCTGGTTCTTTTTACCCTTTCTTTTACAGTGATCTCTGATTCTTGGGAGGCAGAGATTTGATACAGGTGTCCTATTCAGGGATAAGCTCTGTGGTCTCTTGTTCTTTGTGCATTGACCAGATTGTGCATTTCCATGTTTATAGTCGTGTCCGTTACCATCGTGTCCCGAGTGGATTTTGCGGGGCCAGCCCGAAGGGTTGGGGATGAGTAGACCCAGAATCAAGCCACAGACTCCAGGAGTTGGACAGGAAGAAGCCCAAGTGTGTGGCACTGCAAACTCGTTTATTGAATAGGTGCACAAGCTCTTATAAGACTGATAGCCTATGGGGTGGGGTCCCAAATACAGCCAATAGTAAATTTGTCCCCAGGTAGGCAGGTTCTTTCCAGATGCTGGTCTTACAACTAGCCAGAGCAGAATGCCACACCCACAGGAGTCATTCCTCTATTCCTCCTAGCAGGTGGCCTGGCTAGGACCACCTTGCATTATGCCCAACACATGTGAATCACTATCTGCTGCATATGGAAACTTCTCTGGTGAGAGTTGAGAAATGTGTTAATGCTATGTGTAGAAACTGCATTGAATTTGAAGATGTGTCACGTAGGATTAAGTGTCTCACAGACATTTAACCTCCACATTTGATCAGTTCTGAAACTCTGTAATAGTTTCCGTCGAAAAAAGAAACCTCCTTGATGAGGTCTGAAAGGTATACTTTTCTGTAAGTATGAAGCATATTTAGAATAAAGGAAGAAATTATGTTGGTCTATGAATGTAGCAAAATTAGAGTCTTCTTTAGGATGTCTGACATCTCCAGCCATATATATTTGGCTATATTTACAGTACTACTCATGAGTTCCTTCCTGTTGAGCAGGACTTAATTACAATTAAACAGCTGTTGATTACCCCAAAGATAAACCTGTCACTAATGCACAAATAGCAATTGTTTGCTGGGCCAGTCGTTGTTGTTTATTAGGCTTCATAGCTGGGTAGGACTATTGATTAGTTCTCTCCCTTGGCAGCTTGTATAGTATCCTCTGATACCATGCAAGCTTGTTTTCAGTGAGGAGGCTTCCAGATCAGTTCCATTGCTCCAAGTTCTGTGTACAAAGTGTGTAACTTGTCTTCAACAATAGAGTCTTACCTGCAAATTCTGGGAGGCAATCAAGTGATGTGCAATAGCCTGTGTGATTTTGGAAGCCTCTTGGACTACCCTGACTATCAAGTTGAAGGGGAGTTTCTCCTGCCAAGCATGGAGTTTTTTGTTATATAGCCTTCAGCTATACAAACGCACTTTTATTACTGTACGTATATTTTTCTGGAGGATTTGAACTAATACATTTCCCTCCGTTTTTTTCCCATACCATCTAAGCATTATTTATTTCTCCCCTGGCTACCCCTCTACAATCTTTGATACTCCTTCCCCAGTTAAATACCCTCCTCACTTTCCCCCATTTATCCCTTAATAACACCTGTCTCATCCTACTACAAAGACACTTCAACATATTTCTTGCTGTTCTTTTTACAATAACTAAGAAATAGAAACAACCAAAATGTTCCTCAACTGATGAATAAATACTGAAAATATGGTACATTTACACAGTAGAATTCTACTCAGAAGTAAAAAATTATGAAATCATGAAATTTGCAGGTAAATAGATGAAAATGGAAACTGTTTCACTAAGTGAAGTAACACTGATTCAGAAAAACAAGCAACGTATGTTCTCTCCCCTTTTTGGATCTTAGCTTGAAATCCCTAGATATGAGTATAAATCCTGATGTCATAGGAGCCAAGAAAATGGGAAGGAACCATGGAGATAAAGGGGAAGAAGGATCTTGATGGTGTGTCTTTAAAAATGATCCATGAGTTACATGCAACCTGGTTTGTGTTATTTGATCATAGCATCTTTGTTTTCTGAGGCCAGAGGTGACCAGGAGGACTCTGACAAGAGAACAGTGTCTTGACTGCAGAGGATGAGGTGAAAACAGAAAGCAGAGAATAGAGTAAAAGGAGACAGAAGATGAAGAAACGTGACTGGGGAGACATCATTAGGAATAGAAAAAACTGTAAAATGAGTGTGAGAGAGTGAGTTAATAAATAACAAGTAGCTTACTAACATTTTCTATTTGATTCAGTTTTCCTAAACTTTTCTGCCTTTTCTAGGCTTACTTCAACATTTCTGTCAGATTCTAAGAAGCAAAACAACAACAACAATAAAAACAAACAAACAAACAACAAAACAAACAAAAACTAAAACAATCAAAGCATAATAAAGTAAATATCTCAATTAGGTCTTCTGAAATCTTGGTTTAACCAAATCCTTTTTTATTTCACTGGCACCTAAATGTTCATTTCCTTTATGTGAATTTTTGGGTTCCTGTATTTGGAACTATATGTAGATTCAAGTAATGCAAATCATTTCTTGTTTGAATGAGGAGAGTATTTCTTTCCAAATAGTTATATATGTTTTTTTCTTAGTGGAAATAGTATTCTTGCTTTTAGTAATGATTATAAAAGAAATTCATACTTATAAAAACATTCTTGAAGTACAGAGAAGAATGAAGATGTGAATATTACTTATTATCCTATCATCTGAATAATATTTTTGGTGTGTATTATTTCAGCCTTTAATTCTCATTAATAATATCCAATCAATAAAAATTTATTATTAAATTTAATGGACTAGGTATTAATAAACAATTACAAGCAAAAATATCCATAGTTTTTGTCCTGTGGACCTCATCATCTAGTGAAGGAGAATTGTATTTGATTAATTATTTGATTATTTAACCAGTTCCTATTGTAGTTAGGTTGTTTTCTTCTCTTGTATCACTCAGCTATTGCCATGGTAATGTTAAGTAATAGGTAATGCCAAAACTAAGTGGCATGCATGAATAAGCCCTTATTGTCATGTTCATATCTGTAGATAAGCTCAAGACAATTCTGCTTTGGGCTGTAGGTTCAGGAACTGAAGAGTTTGTCTACTGTCTATGTGTCCATTTTGGTGTCTAGACTGAAGAGAAAGCAAGCAATCTTAGGGACAATCTTCTCATGTAGGCAAAACAAGAAAGCCAGCCAAACCTTTACTGTTATCACCTTTGCCATTGTCCTAATGACAAAAACTAGTCATATGACTAAACCAAAAAAAACAAGTAATTAGGAAGGGTACTCTTCCTACCATCAGACTATGATAGATGTTTGCTGTCTACTGCAAACATTTGAAGAACTGGGATAAGAAACTCAATCTACTGCAGAGCACACAACCATAAGTATTATTTAATAACTGTCTTTTCATGGTCATAAATATAGCTGAAAAATTCTTAAGCATTATATAATCTTATATTATCCAAAGACAGAAAGGAATGAGCTGTAATCTTATTTCTTCCTAGATTCCTTATCTTCATGTCATTTACCTGTTGATTAGCAAAGATTGCTTCGTGTTTCCATTCCTAATTCTGTCACTCATAGGAAGAATAAAATTGACCTGATTTGTTTATACTATAAAATATTCATACCCTGAGGCAGGGGATAGTTCCTGAAACACAGTTGTCTGATATCTGACCATAAAGGAGATATGTTCATATAAAAGATGAAATAATGTGGCAGTTAGGAAGACGATCAACAATCTCTGCTTCATTGTCTTTGTGGTTGTCATAAGGACTCCACACTGCAAATTTACAGCAGAGGAGGTTTTCTCTACAGAGAAGCCATAAAACGAATACTAAGCTGAAATTAGAAGGTTGAGTAGGAATAACCCAGAGAAAGAGAGGCGGCGCCAGTGTTTTAGGGACAGCATGCATAAATGCTTTGTGGTAAAGTAAGCCTGGGGTGGGGGTAAGTGTGAAAATCCTAATAATGGGAGAAATAAGATGAAAATCATAATGTGAATGAGACTGTAGGGGTAAGGGGCATACATTGCAAGATCTTGGAGATCAAGGTAAAGTTTTTAGTCTTCATATTAAAAGCAATAGAAAGCAACTAAAGAGAATGATATAACCAAAACTGAACTCACTAATTATGGTATGGAGACAAATTGAGGAAGTGGAAGAATAAATACAGAAAGATCAATTAGTAATTTGTTTTGCAGTTTATTAAAAGAAGATAATAGCTTAGCTAGAATGGTATGATAGATAAAATGTTGCTAAATTTGAGAACGATTTAGAAGGTAACATTTATGGTAGTTAATGATGAATGTGATATGGGAGTGGTGATTAACAAAGGTATCAAGGACTGCTTTTAAATTTCAGAACTACATGGCTGGATAAATTTTTGTAACATTTATTGTGTCAGGAACTACAGGAAGAAGATCAGATTTGAGTATGAAAACCACAAACAAAAATGTTGAATTTGAAATGTTTCTAAACTATTCACTGAGAAATGTTGGATTATGTATTATCTTTACATAAATGGAAAGTGATATCATAGACATTAGTAATGGAGAATACAAAATAGGAAGATCAAAGTTCTAGCAATTATCCTTCAGGAATGAAGACATTTAGTGGGCCATTAGAAGAAGATGGACTTATGAGATAGGAAAGGAAGCTAAGAAAGACCAGCCATAGATACAAAAGAAAAACCCAAGCACAGAAAGAAGAGCAGAAACCAAGGGAACAAAATATTAGTAAAGAGGAGCAATGAAGTAAACTGAAGAATATGTAGTTTGGCTAGTAACATTGAAATTATAGCGCACAATTTAATTAAGGTGAAGTGAAGACTGATGAAAATGGTTTTGAGTACATTGAAGACTAGGAATTGGGAGACATTCAAATAGGCTTAAAGGTAATAGGAAGCATCTGTCTGAGAGGAAAAGGTTTTATATAGAAGAACGATCACATACGGACTAAACTTTTTGTGAAAGCAGGAAATAATGGGATCTACATGTGCACTTTACATGCCAATATGCCTAGAATCTATATGTTTATATATCTTTATTTTATGTGAACTATTGAAATAAACATATTTGCTTGCAAGGAGCAAAATGTCATACTAATGACAAAGTGTTTAATAAGGAAGGCTTCTAATTAGTATGCATGATACGAAATATGGGATTGACAGTTCCAGGATGGTTTAAATGGCTTACCATCATCACCACATATCTGGTGTGAATTTTTTCAAACTTTTCCATTCCACCTCTTTGGCATGTCAATGGTATCTCCCCTTATGGGCTCCAGATGGCTGCCACTGTTCTCTAGATCTGCTATCTTCACACACTAGTATCTCAAGTGGAAAAACAAGTGGGGGAGGTATGAATGATTAAACTGTTTTCTGTACCCAAATTTCATTGACATTATTATCAAAAAGAAATGAGATTTCTATGATTGTCTTTTACTTGTTTTTACTCACTGGAGTGAGGCACTTTGGACCCCAAACATCAGACCAAGGAAGAATATAGAATAAATTTTAAACTGGCAGCTCCAAAATGGCTATCATGAAGCATGTCTGCCTCAGTAGCTATACTGACTGATTCATGTGCATACATGTGTGCATAAATTATAAAATTACTTGATAATACTAAAAATTCACAAAACAGTGAATGAAATTATTGAAAACCAAAACCAAGTCAGATGTGGTGGCATATGCCTTTAATCCCAGCTCTTGGGGATGGGGACAGAGGCAGGTGGATCTCTGTGAGATTGAGGCCAGCCTCATCTACATAGTGAGTTCCTGAGTTCCTGTCCAGCTGTGGCTATAGGGAGACCCTGTCTCAAATTAAAAAAAATAAAACTGTGGCTGGAGAGATGGCTCAGTGGCTAAGAGCACTGGATGCTCTTACAAAGGACCTAGATTCAATTCCCAGAACCCATATAGAGGCTATCAATCATCCATACCTCCAGTTCTAGGGGAATCCAACACTCTCTTACAACTTCTACCAGCATTGGGTTATATGTGTGCATTTACACACATGTAATACACCCATACACATAAAGTAAAAATAAATAAGACATTAAAATTAAAATGTGAAAAGAAATAATGTGTAATTCCATGTACTCCAAAATAAAGAACTATACTTGACATTTTAGCATAGAACTTTCCTGAACTGTGCTTAAAGAATATTCTTTCATCTTCAAAAATTGAGAGTATACTGCATGCATGGTATATTCTATTTTTTCACATGAAGCATATTTTTTGAATCGAGTTGCTAAAACTGTAGATTACACCCTAGTAGATCATGTTTCCGTTTATGGCTGTTTCATGTATTGTTATAATTATATAAACAGTGATTTCTTCATATTTAACAGTACTAGCTATAAAAATGTTTAAAATCTTTGATAATATTGAGAAATAATATTAATTATATATTGTATATTGCAAATGGCAACTCAGATATTGTACATTCTTTGTTAGAATTGAAAAAGCTTTCTATGTCTGTGTTTTTCACTTTAAGTTTTTCTTCTTTTTTTTTTGCTTTGCTTTTATTATTTTAAGTTTTAATGTATATGTGTGTTTTGCCTGGTGTGTGTAAGTGCACTTATGCATGTAATGCCCACGGAGGCCAGAATAAGGTGCTGGATTTCCTGGAACTAAAATTGAGGCTTGTTATTAACTACCATGTGGGTGATTGGAACTGAAATCTTTATTTAAGCATAACACTGAAATAACTTCACATGTATTAAAATTTGAATTTGAGTAATATGAATTCAGTGGAAATTATTAAGGGTTTTGAAATCTTACATGATATAATGGAAATTTAATTTTAAGGAAAGTGTTTAATGGCTAAAAGTTATTTTAGGAAATTGTTTATCCTTTATTCAAATTTTGTAATTTTCTTCCATTTTCAGTGAATCAAATGGATTATTTACTTTGGAAGATTTCAGAGAGATAGTTTTTATATTCATGCCTTCAAACATTATTCAAAATCAGAGAATTTTAAATATTTTCTTAAAAATACTGAGAAACTCTAAATCCCTTTTCCCAGTGTTTTCCCTTGATTTCAGTCACTGTCCAGTATGCTGTCCATATTTACATAGATAATCACATAGTGATCAGTGTAATTACAGATTTCTCCTATGTCTCATGAGTGATGAAGAATTTACTGACTCTGTATTTCTATTTCTCTCACTCTGCCCCTGTCACCCTCTTTTCAAATAATACATATATGAATATTTATATCTGATTTGGGGGATATTATGGTGATGGGAATTACTGCTATGTGATATTGACAATGTGACGATTCCTCCCACTTAATGGAGCTAGTCTTCATGGCAGCCAGGCAGGACAAGAGCATCCCAGAATATGTTGCCCTTCTTTGTCCGTACTGTATATAAGTTAGAGCAAGGCTCTGTAGCTTGACTACTTGGGTTTGAATTCCAGCTCTCCTGCTCTTTAGCTCTGTGGCCGTAGATAAGTTATCTAACCTCGCTGATCCTTGGTCTATTTGTAGAAGAGGGACAAAAACAAGACACATCCAAAATGGGTATGGCGAGGATTCAATGAATTGATGGTTTTTAAGTACATAATAAGCAGTCAATAAATATTACTGTTATCATCCTGTCCTCTATTTAACTTGTATCATAGCACACAACTATGCACACAGCCAAACGATAGTGTCAAATATAGATACAGAAATGTTATGAGTTTGTTGGTTGCTATTATAGACAGAAAACCTCAGCATCCCAGGTGGTTTCATGTTCCATCTGTGTAGAAAGGCAGCGATGGAAGGCAAGGAAAGCGGAGAACATTTGATAGTGCATCAAAACATTAGTGCGAGAGCACTTCCCTCTAATGAAGAAAGGCATTATTTCATATAGTATACTAAGTAAAATCTATTACAGGCATCCAGAAGATAGTATCAAAATCCATTCATTATGTTCAGCGGCTATTGTGGTTATTCAGACATCTGTTGGCATATTACTTGATATAACTGAATAATGAAGCACTCATTCAATTTGCAGATCTGTAGTACAGTGGATTTAGGAATTAGCTCAATGTTTCATCAGTGCCTGTTATGAAAAGGACAGATAATAGAAAGATTGCTCTGCCGTCTGGTAGAAAAACCATGTCAAACTATTGCTGACTGTGCAAGCTCAACTGAAATCCAGGCAATTTCCCTGTGCTTTCTTACTTTCCCCCCTTTCCAAGAGAGTATCTTCCTTATCCTTTGTGCCAGCTGTGCCGGGGACGTATAGAAAATGATTGTGAAGCATGGAGTTACAATTTCTGTCTTGAATTATAGTCTCTCAGATTTAACTAGCAACCTTGAAGCAGAGAAGTATCTGCAGAGCCAGCCCTGAGAACATCAAGCAATGATATTGTTCCTGTAGCTGAGATGCTTTTTTTTTTTTATAACACAGTAGGGCTGAGATTTAAAGATAGCACAGGATGCCTGCTAATAACCCCTGTACTAAAGCAAGTGAGAAAATTTGAATTGTAGGCTTCCTTTCTTAAAGAGACCACTGATTTCTTGGTGACCTGAAAAATAATTTTTAGAGTTAATAAGCTTCAAGGTTCAATTCATTGCCTGCAGGCACATATGTGTATGTATGTATGTTTGTATGCATGCATATATGTGTATGTCTGGTCACATATGTTCGGGCACATATGTGCACTTGTGTGCAGAGGTCAAAGGTCAAACTGAACAGCTTTAAAGTACACTGTAGTTCAAAGTCACTGTGATCTCAGACCTTACCAAATCCTCAGTTGGAAAAGGGAAAGATGCAGATTTATGCTCAGGCTCCTTCAAATGACCCTTTTTGTATCTGAACACTTTTTAAGGAAAGAAAGAACCCTACCCTAAAACAGCTGGAAGTAGAAAATGAACTACCTCATGTGTGAGCCCATAGTTTGCTACCTAACCTAACCCCTTAATTTACAGTTTCAAATTGTGGTAAAATGATAAACAAATAGACAATTATAGCCATTGTAAGTATAAAATTCATGTCCTTAAGTATTTTCAAGTTTTTGTGCATCATCATTCAACTCCAGAAATTTTTCATCTTCCCAAACACTCTGCATCTCTTGAACAGTAACTTTCCATTGTCCTTTTAGTGTAGCTCATGACAATCACTATTCTTTCTGTCTCGTTGAATCTACTTTCTAGGTACCTCGTATAAGCAAAATCATGCAATATTTATCATTTTGTGTCTGTTTTTTATCACTTAGCATACTGTTTTTAAGGTTTATTCAAGTTATAGGGTACCTTATATTTTCATTGTTTTGGATACATATACCATATTTTATTCATTCATTCACCTTCAAAATAATACATGTGATCAGAAAGCGTATGTTGGACAGTCAAGTTTGAAGGATTGTATTTACTTACATTTCTTTATTTGTTCCTTATTCTCATCATGATTCCCTTTGGTCAGATGATATTTTATTACCCCAGTGACTGTGGGTTTTACCATGTAATTCAGTTTGTTAAAGTTTAAGTATGCTATTTCTGAGACCTTAAGAGGTATTGCATATTTCTTTTTGGGGGAGAGGTTTTTGACACTGGAAAAACACACTCAATGTAATAATTGATCTTGTGAGTGGATACATGTAACATTTTTAATACTAGCTCAGTGCCTGAATCCAAGGCCAACCGACCCATTAGATTCCGAAGATCCACAGACCTGTAAGGAGAAATAGTGATTGGTTTGGAGTTATTTCTTATATTGCTTATTTCAGCAGAAAATCTCTGGGTCTTGAAGAGAGAAGGAGGAGACTTACTACCAATATGTCTGATGGCAGATGGGGATAATGTTCCCCAGGAATTTTTATTTTCTTATCTTGATCCAGTTCAGTATATCCCTGGTTCTTCTCTGCTTTCAGAGGCAAATGTGACAGCCTGGAATGAGATAGGTGCTGCAAGTCAAGCTTGTTTCCTTGATGTTTTTTAAAAAAAAAGAGCACTGAGGGCTGGAGAGATGGTTCAGCATTTAAGAGCACTGGCTGTTCTTGCAGAAGACCCAGGTTTGAATCTCAGCACCCACATAATGGCTAACAAACATCTGTAACTTCAGTTCCAGGGGCTCAGAAGCCCTCTTCTGTCCTCTGCAGGAACTGCATGACCCAAGTGTACTTAACATACAGGGAAGCATAACATTCATAACACATAAAAAAATTAAAAAGGAGCCCTGACTAGGGGTTCCTATTATTAAGGACCTGGCTGATGAAGATAATAATCAGTAATTCCAGATGATTAAATTTTAGAGCAGAACTCTTTATATGCATTCCCTTGTCTAAGTGCCTTATTCCTCTACTCAACCACTTAATTTTCTCTTTGTAATCTGAAGAGTTATCATGCCTAATGCTCTTTCTGGTTTCATCTGCCTTCTTCACTCTTCAGGTCATGGCCTTCTGGCTTTTCTTTTCCTTAAGGTGACATTGTGAGCCCAAAGTCAAAAGTTCTTCCAAGAAAAGTGCTGGTGGATCCTAGCTTTCCAGGGAGCATGCTGGGGTAATGTGTACCAGAATTTAGATCACCTTCTTTGATCATGTACTCCATGACTGCTGCTTATACATGGATTTGTCATGCTTCTCAATTATGGACTGAATACGCATTGTGTTACAGTTTCCTGTGGATGAAGACTTTCCTTCCTGCACCAAGCAAGGAGGATCCTAAAACTCGAAATTCACAAGAAATGTGTAAGATTAAAAAAAAAACAAACAAGGAAACTCGTAAGACTAAAGAGGCTGTTGGGTGATACTACTCCTGGTGTGAACAAATGTCTACTTACCCCAGATAGGGAGCCAACGACAGGCCATAGGAAGGTTACCAGCAAAATCCAACTTGGTGAACCAATGAGTTTATTGGGGTTACTTGCAGGAGTATGGAGTATTTTACAGGAGTAGAAATGACTCAAAGACAGCTGCATCACCAAAAGCCCACCCCAGCATTGGTGACTGTTCATGAAACCTGGAAACCTGGAGTGCATTACACGGAGCTGAATCAGTTGGTGAGTGCATTTTCTAGGCAGTTCAGGTGGTCTGAGCCTCTTCTAGGCAGCTCAGCTTAGATTTTTCTAGACAAGTCTGGTTGGTCTGAGAGAACATCTGTTATTCTTGGGGATGGAAGGGCTTTAATGAACCTGGTCAGTTTAAGGGACTTACTGAAGCTTTTGAGTTATGTACTTCCTGAGTTTAATAAGCTTCCCCATAGGGGAAGGAATATTTTACCTTCCTTTAGAACATCCTGTATCTTTAGAATCAGTTTTTCTTAAGGGAGAGAAAACAAAATGACATCACCTTTTGTGACATCATACCAAAGTCAAACTATATTTTGAATTGAATCTTTTACAAAGCTTATTTTACCTTGAAAGTCACAGGAAAAGTTATGAATAACCCTGCATAGAAAGCATAGTAGAAAAAAAGGAGATTGAGAAACTAAATCTCAGAATATGATGTGACTCAATGTGCAAATGTATTTGGAGGATTATACTGTTTATGAGGTATGTGCACACATGTGTGTATATATGTACACACACACACATACTGCACTGAGCAAAATGATGTACATTTGACATTTGAAGCCTCAATTTTGCTAGAATTTTGAAGGGCCTAGTTTGGGGTAAATAATAATCACTTAGTGCATTAATCTTACATTCTCAAAAATGTCATATTGTTTCCTCAGGACAAGACTGTCAACTCAAATTTACCCATAGACCAATTTTCCTCTCAAGAAAATCTTGGTAGGCTGAACTAATAATATTTCACAAAAATTATGCCAATGGAGGTAAAGCTGTTTTCAATGAGGTTGTGGCATTGAATAATGACCTTCTGCAGACTGGATCTGGCCCACAGGCTTAATGTTTGACATTAATATCCTAGGATAGCTCAGGTTTATTTTTCCTAATAATCAAGGTAGAACTGTTTCACAGGCTGTTAACAATAGAAAGGATTTTGAGAATTCATTTGTTGATGTAGGACTAAACTGTTATCTCTTCATTGGATCATTTGTACACATGTGGGACAGATTAGAGTATGTCTCCTGTTTGACAGTGCTTTTGGAGAAGTAGTAAGATAAAGTATGTTTAAAGTGGATGGTGAGGAATTTAAAAAACTATTACTGACAGAACATGCAAAATATATTAGAAACAGCCTCCAATGGTGGACAGATTCTTTCTCTGTCTCTGTCTCCCTCTCTGTCCCCTTCTCTCTCTCAAATACACATATATACACACAGATATATTTTGTGGATGCAATTTGTTAATGCATATAAATACTTTTTGTACTTTCTTTCGCTTCCTCTTCCAGTTAACTCAATTTTTTGGTGTTTGTGATGATTAGTCTTGATTGTCAACCTGATTAAGATCTAGAATAATCTGGGACATGTGTTTCTGGGCAGACCAATAAGGAATTATCTCAATTAGATTAATTGAAGTGGGAAGATTAGCCCACTATGGTGGCACTATCACCTAAGCTTGGAATCTTTGCTGTACTTAAAGGAGAAAGGTTGCTAAGAACAAGCATTCACTGTGTCGATCTCTGCTTCTTTACTGTGTGTGCAATGTGACCATCTGCTTCAAAGTATTACTGTTGTGACTCTCTCATCATGATGGACTATAACCTTGAACTGTGAACCAAAATAAACCCTTTCATCCTTAGCTTGCTTTTATCAGGGTATTTTATCATAATAACAGGAATAGTAATTGTGATTCAAGAGGAAAATAAGTATATCCATACATTTAATGGTACATTTGTCTATCTCTGATACCATTCTTATTGCTTAATGACTGAGTTTATATTTCAATACATAGAGCTCACCTTATAGTAGTTTTATAAGTGTTTTCTAAAGTAGAGAACACCAAAGACATCAAAGCTATCTTGAGAAACGAGTGCCCCAGTTATTTGGCAGAATACCTATTTGCAATTATGCTGCCTGCTAAGGTACCATCAGTAAATTTTGTTGTAAGAAATGTTTGAACCCTTGTCATTAATACCTGTTTTTTAAAAAAGTATGAAAAAGGTATTTCTCCTTAGCAGCCTTGGGAAACGTAAGCATATATGCTGGTGGTCTCATGGGCTGCAATTTGAGTCTACCAGTGTTGTAGCAGCCAAGATATGACATGGGGAGCCCTTTAAAAACTGTGCATTTCTGTAACCTGGGGCCTAGAACTTCAGAGAGTTAGTTCCTCTTACTCTGCTGGCATAAATAAAGTGGATATTCCAACTCTAAAAGTAATTGCTTGGTCTCTTGACTACCTTATTTCATAGTAAGGCAATGTTTTAGTCTGAAAAGGACATAGTGGTGAGTAGTGGACTATTCTGAGTGACTGTAACTTGATCCAAGGATTCGTACTGGTTTAACCTCATTAGATAGGATTCTATTAGAAGGAACTTGGTTTGTAGTAGATAAATTACAAAAGATATATGTATAAATAGTATACCACTGCCTTACATTCCAGGGAGGAAATTTTGACTCTGGTGAGTGAAATGGCCCTGCTCTCCAACTCTGAGACTGAACTCAAAGTAGTGGGAAATGCTGGTTGTCCTCTTTGCATCCATTTCTCCTCTTTCTTATCTTAATTAACTCCTTAATTTCATTTACATACATCCCCACACATAACTCATATAAATAAGTAGAAGCTGGCTAACCATAGATTTGTGAGACCTTCTTAGTTTGATTTAATCATTTTAGCCATTTGGTATTGTGGTATGGGTAGTCAGGCCTAAATCAACTTGGTCTAATGAGAAATGAAAAGAATTTCAGAAAGAAGTTTTTTTTTTCTCACTGCCATGCTAAAGTGAACTGTTTATCATTTTGAATTAATTACCAAAGTAGTAGCATTAAAAGATGTGCTAATAATAAATTCATGATCTTGACTACTTGTTACATCTTCTGGTAAATTCTTAAAAGCATAAAGTAAGCTTTAATATTCACCTTAGATGTTTCCAGTGGAAGGCGATGGAGTTTCTTTTGCAGAGATTTACTCTGGAATGACCTTTATCACCAGAATGAGAATTATTGCTACCTTGTAGAGAAATATATACTCCATAAACTGATGATATTGGTGGCATTTTCCATTCTATTCATTTCATGAAAGGGAGATTATACTGGGGTTTCCAGTTATCATCCCCTATGTATTATACATGTTACAGATAGATTAATTTATAACTGTCCATTGTTGAATCTCCAGGAATTATATCTTAACTTATGGAGAAGACTCAATGTCATTCAGAGAACTTGGACTTCGAAGCTATATATGACGAATTCTGAGTTTTCTTCTTTTAGGATATGCCATAAGGGAAGAGGTTTTCTATTTTACGTTTCTACATTTTCAATAAACTTTCATCATTTTATCTTATTGCGGTCAAAGTTTGACCACAAGCCATTCTTAGACCAATCATTAGAAAGGAAAATTATATTACCTTTTAACCATTTGGTCTTGGAAGCCAGTTTCACCAATCTTCTCCAAATCTACTCAAAGAGGTAGAATTAATGTCAAATACATAACCACAGCTTGTATATTGTGGATTTAGTAATTATATAGTTGTTTGAGTAAGCATAGAATTGGACAGAAGGATTAGACACATATAGTCAAAATGCCCCTTCCTTCTAAGCTTTTAAAGATGCCTCATTTTTGGTATCATGCACCATCATGTACACAAGAATATATCCTTAAGATCTGGATGTCTAAGGTTGATTTTCTCATGCTTTGGACTTTGATTAGGCTTATCTAAATGAATTTAGATTTGGAAACTAAAACTGAAATAACACAGTGAGATCCTGATTGCATGATAACATGGATTCTTAAACTGGCTAAGTGTAACAATGGATTTAGATTCATTTCAACAATGCTGGATATTATAGGCAAATATGGTTCATTATGTCCAATAATTACTAAAAACATGACATACACCAAATGAATGTCTCTCATAGGCCTCCTCACAATGCATACTGTTCATTATAGTGAGACTCTGCTCCCACATCTTGGGTCTAGACTAATGTCAGGACTTGGCTGGATTAACATAATATGACAGAAGTAATGTTTTCAGATTTCTAAGGCCAATCTTTAAGGTGACTAGTAGTCTCACTTTCCTTTCTCTTGTAAGTTATCTGCTTCATAAAAAAACATGACTGCTCTGAGCTCACCATAATTTTTTAAGTATCTTAATTTTTATTTCTAATTGTTTGTATATGTGCATGTCTGTGTGTGTGGTGGTGGGGGGCACATGCATGTGATTGTAGTGCCCACAGATACAGAGGCCAGAAGAGGGTTTTGGATCCCCTGGAGCTGGAGTTACAGGGAGTTGTGCACTACGTGACATAGATATTGGGAACTAAACATGGGTCCTCTGCAAGAGCAATATGGGCTCTTAACCGCTGACCTATTTCTCCATTTCCTGAACTCACCAAATTGTGAGCATCTCATGCTAGCCCAGTGTAGAGCTGACATGGAGTGGCACTGAGGTACCATTCATGAGACTGAGGCCATGTTGGATTTGCCACCATGGCTACAAGCTGAATTTTGACAAATGTGACTTGAATTTCTGGCTGTGGGATCACAGTAAAGAAGAAAACATTCTTTTAAGCCAATACATTTTAGTATAGTTTTAATCTAGAACAATAGGTAACAATAACAGTAAAACATGTTTCTTTGCTGATGCACTTTTCAGAACCTTTACTACGCATGTAATCTTGAATCAAATCCAAAGCCTGTTGAGATAATTTGCAGTTGGAGGCTCTTATCTCCTATTGCAATTCTAAATATATATTTTGCAGTCCAAAGAATGTGAAATTCTTTCAGAATGTGGAAGATTGGGGCTTGTTACTCTATGGCCATCAGATTCCTTTCCTCTCATTTTTGTCTTTTTATTCCCTGTACCTCACCTAAACTATTAAATTGGAGGTGTTTAATAAATGTTACTTGAAAGAATTTATGGATGAATAAATAAACAGGAAAAAAAGCTGTTTTCAACATTTGGTATCCAAATGCAGGCTGGGCTTGATTTCCCAGCTCAAGCTAGATTATCTAACTTGTTGAATCAGTACTCCCTAAATACCCTGGATCAGACCCACAGCATGGGGTGAGGCCAAATCTACAGATGTAAGTCAACTAGATCCAGTTTGGAGGACTTGCTCTGGAAAGACTCAATATTTAATACTGTACATAGAGACAAAGCAGTTTACAGTAAATTAGCATTTTAATATGGCCATTGATTAAATTGACGTCTCAAGAAAATGCCTGTCAAGGACACTAACCCTCTTATATCTAATACCAGGAGGTATTTAGGTGCCAACCCATTGTCCAGTATTTATTTATTCAGTTGACAATCTCAAACAAATATTCATTATCTGTAATACCCAGACACTGGCCCAGTCATTCGTGATTCCGATTTCTGGTAGAAAACCCCCACCACTTCTCCATGCTTTCTCATCATGTCTCCGTGTCTTAGAGAACATCTGGAATGAGGGAGTAAAGTCAGAGCAATTTGATTACTTTGTTAATACAAAATCACTGGGGGTCATACTGAATTTGTGTCTTGGCTCAACAAGACACAACTTTTTTTTTCTAAGTTTTCTGAGACCCAATTACCTCATTTGCAAAATGGGCATAGATGATAACAGTATTAACAGCTACTTCACAGAGTTGTTTTGATGATGGAGATAAGCTTAGAAAAATGCCTAACTTGTATGTTATGTCCCCGATAAAAATGATAGAATTGGTGTTTACCTGGGCTTCAATAAAATAACACTTTCTTTAACACACATATAATCCAGATGAGAACTATAAAAAAGTCATGATTGTGTAAAATGTTTAAAAGAAATTGCATAAAATGTGGCCTCTTTGAGTATAGTTTCCAGTTCTGTACTAGAATGATATATTCACTTACTTTGTTATAACACATTATGGAACTATCCTATTTGAATATCCATAGTGTACTTCTCTATCTAGTTGCTTTTTTGAGTTGGCCATATGATTTTGCTTCAGCCCAGGAACGTTAGCATATTTATGTATGGTAAGTTGGACAGTTTTAGTTCATATTCTATTGCTAATAACACATTGCAGGCTGGGGTAGTTATAAAGAAAAAAGTTTATTTTGTGCATGGTTTTAGCCCAAGATCAAAGAGCAGAATCTACTCATAGCCTTCCTCTTGGCATAGTTCTGAGATGGCTCAGAGCATCACAGGGTGAGAGACAGAATAAGAACAGAATATGAGAGAGACCTAGCCTTCATGAGGAGAAGCATGAGAATTGTCCAGTATGAAAATATTTGAGCAGGACATTCCTGTGCAGAAAAAGATTATCTGACAGGTTTCATCCCCAGGTTTCCCACTATTGCATTACAAATCAAGGGGACCTGAGACCTGAATTCTTTTGATGAAGTCGTGAAATTTGCAAACACTTACCGAATAAGCTTGGTTTTTTCAACAGATGGAGACTATTACAGAATTCCACAAACAGTCGCACACAGAGAAAAATTGTCTATGAGATGATCATCCCTAAGAGACACATCTACAATGGAACCTATATATCTAAGACTCGCAGAACATAGTGGAACAGGAGATAGAGTGAATACTAATACATCTCTCAACTCTCACCAGTGAATCTTCCTCATGCAATAGAGTACAATGCACACAGAAGGCTACAACTGATCAAAGTGTAGAGAATAAGAAACTGCACAGTGTGTGTCCCTGGATAGGACTCATATATTAAATCTCACCTAGGGCTCAGAGAACATTCAGAAGAGGGGGCAGAAAGATAGTAAGAGCTAGGGATGGTGCATGACTACAAGGAAGTCTTCGAGGCTTCTGGAATTTGCTCATATATCATTGTGTCAGTTATCATTGTGTCTCACCACTCGGGGCCAGCCTGAGTGGACTTTGGGGGGCCAGCCCGAGGGGTTGGGGGTGAGTAGACACAGAGTCAAGCCGCAGACTCTGGGAGTTGGATGGGAAGCAGGCCAAGCGCATGGCACTGCAAACTCATTTACTGAATACGTGCACAAGCTCTTATAGGCCTGGATAGCCAATGACCTTATGGGGTGGGGTCCGAATACAGCCAGTAGTAAGTTTGTCTCCAGGTAGGCAGGTTCTTTCCAGGTGCTGGTCTCACAACTAGCCAGAGCAGAACGCCACACCTACAGGAGCCATTCTTCTATTCCTCCTAGCAGGTGGCCTGGCTAAGCCCACCATGCATTATGCCCAACAGAACTTACAGCAATGGTGTCAGCATGCACAAGACCAATGCAAACTCAGTAAGACAAAACCCAGCATAGAACTAGGGAAATGAGCAAAAATCCCCAACATTAACTGAGGAACTATTGGCAACTGATGACTACTAAGTGAGAGAGAGTTGGTATTCTTTAAAATAATGATGCTGGATAGGCTGAACAGGCTCCAGTGAATGAATCACAGCAAGGGACTTCTGGGTGCAGAAGCTTGAATTGATAGGTCTTAATATATATGACAAAATGCATGAAATCCAGTAGGCAGGCTACGAGGGGTGCAAATAGAAGAGGGGATTCTAAATATAATTAAGCTGCATTGTATGAAAACCCCCCACATAACTGAAAAATGTGTGTTAAAAAACATAATGATCAATTAAACAATATTGAAAGAAAGAGATCCAGTCTGATTTTCATAGTAGATCCATTTTAAATAACACATCAATCCATTAATACATTGATCACATGAAGGTATTAATTTATTCTTGAGTACAGATCTCCAATTTATCCCAAAATAGTTTCACCTGAGCCCACTTCTTATTTTAAAGTGAAATTTTGTAATTTTCTTTCAAAACATTTTATTATCATTACTTTATTAAGAAAGTGATTACATATAAACATGTACAATGATATACATGTTTGTGTATGTGGAGAGTGCGTAAGGGAAGTGAGGGGCAAACTCACAGTACAGGAACAGTGACAAATTGCACATTAGTTTTTCAAAACTTGGTAGTATTTATGTCAGTAAACAATATTCAAAAATTATAGTAGACATATATAATTTCAAGTTTATATTCTAGGATCTAATTACATATTTTTACTTTGAGTACTATATCAATTTAGTTATTATAGTACTTTCTATTTCTTTTGTTTTTAACTTCCCAGAATGTGGTTATTTTTTTAATCTCTGGAAGTTGAATTCAAGTATAGGACAAGGCATATTGGGCCTGTTAATGAGTAATGGAAAGGTAATGGAAAACCTTTTGGTGCCTGGTAATGAGAGATATCCACGTGTGCAGTGAGGACCAAAGTTGGCCCTCCTAGGAGGTGGTCTATTCCAGAGAATCAGTCCTCCCAATATCAGAAACTACAAATAACAGAGTTCTCCTCTGTCCCCAGCATAAGTGACAAAACTTCTGCTATGGCCAACCTGGGACCTCAGAAGAGGGAGCTGTGGGGAATGTAGTCACTCAGAACTGCTGGCCAACACCAGGAAGTCCTCTATGCTCTACTCTGCCCCATCATCAGTCTACCATAGAGGAATGTAAAACCATGGCTCATGGTAGGACTTCAAAGCTTCAGGCTCATATGAGGCGATCAGAGTTCCAGCTCACAAGAGAGGACCACATCTCCAGGTTCGTGTGAGGGGAACCACATCTCCAGCTCACAGGAAGGGATCACAACTCTGGCTCATGGGTAGGGGCACTCCAACTCCCAGGATGGGACCATAGCTCCAAGTTCATGAGGGGAGACCACAACTCCATTTCACAAGAGGAAACCCCAGTTCTTGTTCACAGGAAGGGATGTAGGGGGCAGATGGAAGGGACTCACAGTTTAGCTCACAAGAGGGGACCACGCAGCTCCAGTATCATGGAATGGAGTCATAGCTCCAGCTCAGACTAGGGGACCACTGCTCCAGCTCCCAGAGCAGTATGCAGCCAGCTCCTGTTCATACATAGTATTGTGTGTGTGTGGGTGGGGGGAACCATAGCTTCATCTCACAAGAGGGAATCACACAGTTCCAGTTCACAGGATGGGATCACAGCTCTAGGTTGACTGGATGATTTTCTTTTTTGAAATTTTCATACAATATAATTTGATGGTATTTAGATCTTCTCTCTTAACTTCCCCTTATTGCCCCTTGCTCAAGTTACTGTACTCTCTTATAATGCAGCAAAAGAGATTAAATTTCAACATAGGTTATAGAGAAGTTAAACCATGTTCAAACTACAGAAAATAGTGTGTCCCCCAAATTCCTATCTACCTGGAATCTGAATGTTCTCTTAATTCTATTTTTGAATAAGATCTTTGCAGATGTAATCAGGTTAATATAAGGTCATAGTGAATTCAGCTGGGGCCTACATCCAACAGCTGCCTCGTCTCTGAGAGAAAGGAAGGGGAGATTTGCTTAGCAATACACACCAGGAAGAATACCATATGATGGTGGAGTCAGATATCAGAGTAATGATGCTATAAGCCAGAGAACACTGAGGACTGTAGATGCTAGGAAGAAGTAAGCCAAGATTTTCCCATGAAGACTTCAGCAGAGCAAGGCCCTGGTGACATCTCAAGTGCAGACTTCTAGATTCTAGAACACTGAGATAATATGTTATTTTTTAAGTCACCCAATTTGTTACATTTGTTATGGCAACACTAGCAAACTAATAAAGACATATACAGAGTCTTTAAATGTGTTTGTGTCTGCTTTGGTCTATTGAATTTCTGCCATTTCACCTAAAACATGCTTTGGCAAGGTTTCAGAATGAGACCTTCATTTGAGTGTGTATGGGAACTGAACTCAAGATTTCAAGCATGCTAGGTATGAATTCCCCCACAGAGCTTCAGCTCTAGTTTGAAGCAAAGCCAGGCAAACCTCAAATGACCTAGCAGAGCCTTGGCTAACCTACTGACTATGAAAGAAGAAATAATGCATGCAGTTATATTGCATTTGGGGTTTTTGTAGCAATAGTTGGCTCATGTAGTGACAGACTGTGAATTAGAAATGAATTTAAAAAAACTGTTTCTTAGAAACCTAGAAAACTCTCCAGATCATCTTATTCACTATCTTCAGAAATCGATGCAGTCCAGACATGTTGGGGCACTGCTGGGAATCAGATTCTACATTCGAGTGTTCTTCCTTTCTGCTAGCAAGAAGAAATATGTCTACTTTGGAGTCACTTGTGATGTCTTCTATTTGGATGAACAGGCAATAAATGGAATACAGTGGGAGGGAGAGAAAGAAAATCCAGGAAGGCTCCTACACTGTTTCTGTGTTTGTTAAAGGAGTCAACAACACAAATAAGAGGGGTTGTCTTTAGAAATAACATATGGCTAGACAGGTTTTGAAAGATTAAAAATAGAAAAAGGGTTTCTAGCTTATTATGGCATAAAAATGAGAAGCAATTTGCACAGATGTGGGCAGTAATAGAATGAATAGTGGAAGCTGATTAGGTACATTTGCCCAGGGCAACTCATTAAAAAGCACCCAGCTACAGTACTGACACCTCTATAATTTCTACTGCCTTCCACCATTACCACTTTGTCAGTGTTAGACGGAAGTCAGTCTATTCTTCAAAAACTTCCGTTCCTGAAATGTATTTTTTCCCAAAGCCATTTTCCTGTAGAAACATTGGAATCATTCAATAATGCTTTTGAAGGGGGCTGCACCAGCAATACCATTCCTTAGCTGTAAGGCAAGAGATTAAATATACACATTGTTCCTGTATTCCTGTCACTTTTCTGCCTTTGTCTTCCTTCCAGTAGACGACACATCATTACACATGAGGTAAGACTCTACGTGCTGCTCTCTGTGTGTATTTAAAAGATGAATTCAGTGGGTTCATCTCTCCCTTTTATTTTTAAAATGGGGGAAGGGAAGGCTTCTTTGATCTTTGAAAATTATGACTAATAAATATGCCTATTCAAATATTGTCTTAACATTAAAGCAGTGATTGCCTTTGGGTTCTTTTTGGAATCCTTTACTTTGAAAGCTAGATTTTGATGTGCTAGATGCTGATCAAGTTGAAATTGCCACATTACATTTATGTATCTGAAGTATTTTTGACAAGCAAATGTTGTACTGCATTTCAAATAATCTATATTTTAACATGGTTTTCTTATTATAAAAGTAATTCATAATTATCAAAAAGTTATACTGCATACCAAAAAACAAAAATAAGGAAAAATCTGTAAACTTACTACTCAGAAATACTGTTATAATCTGTATGTGTATATTACAATACATGCAACTATAAATCATGTGCAACTTTAAAACCCCCAATCTGGACATCTGAAATCAAAACTATTCCAAAATATAATTGTTTTGAGTGTGGATATGACACAACATTTGGAGAATTCCATTCCACGAAACTTAATGGGAAAAGTGTATAAAATTATTTTTAGCTATGTGTATAATGCATATATGAAACATAAATGAATTTCATGCTTAGAGTTGGGTTCCATTATCAAGATATTTCATTACATACTGCACATACTTTAAAATCTGAACAAGAAGTCTAAAACATACTGGATGCTCGTC
Source organism: Eospalax fontanierii (assembly GCA_035773235.1). Taxonomy (NCBI): domain Eukaryota; kingdom Metazoa; phylum Chordata; class Mammalia; order Rodentia; family Spalacidae; genus Eospalax; species Eospalax fontanierii. The sequence goes on from CM069525.1 coordinate 40,786,400, forward strand.
TTGTATACATCTATATATTTTCCTCATATTATTTTTATTATACTGGTTAAACAGTTTTGAAAATTCTTTCTTTTAATTTGAGGTATCTGTTTTTGGTGAAACTTGCTCTGTCTTCTATTGGCATTTTGCTTTTTGAAGTCTGGTTCTTTAACCATGGTTTAAAAGAGTGTGTGGGTATGATTTACTGCCTGAGTGTATGAACAAGGATCTCTTGTTTGCTACTCTTTTCTGGAGAGAATCATGAACCCAAATCTAGGGTTCTAGCTTTAAATCAGTTATATATGTGCATATAATCTGTCATTAGGTTTCAAACATATATTAATCCCATGCCATATGAAGACTATATGGTAATTACTTTAGAGCTTCTAGTGGATGTAGAATACATCAGTCCTCAAGTGACCAGCAACTCAGGAAACAGCGGGAGAACCTCAGTTCCAGTGAAGTCTGGCACTGGCTGGTTCTCGGGGAAGCAAACAGAATGGCCTGGCTAAATTCTAACATTAATCTACAGAACAAGAGATGCTATACTCACAGTCTCAGAGGCAGAAAAGGTCTTTACACATGTAAAGAATGGCAGGCAAGCAGCTTAGTTTGGCAATAGCAGAGGAGCCATGCAGGGGAGAACAGACTGGAAGCTGATTTGTTTGGAGGATCTGGACCCTGGGAAGGTAAGTCTGACTTTGACAACACAGATGGGAAAGATCCTGAGTAGCATTCTCAGCAGGGAAGTGATATAAAGATGATTTTATTGCCTGTGTGGATTTACAGTTCCCATTATCTAGTGTGATCATTCTAAGAGCATGCCTGCTAGCTTCCACCCCGTCGGAGTCTGGCCATCTAAGTTGTGTGCAGCTTGTGTGGCTAGTATCACATCCTGTCCCGCTGGGAAGGTCTGAGGTAGGCCAATTTCAGCCCCTTGAAATAATTAGTTCCCACTGCTCTCTATGTACAGAACCAAAAGGAGGAATTTATTGGCTTTGTGGGCAATGGCCAGATATTGCCAACAGAAAGTATAAAATTAACTGGATTTTCAGAGAGGGAGTATTTACCTATTCCCTAAAATTAGCATGGAGTCGCATCACTCAAAGTGTGTGTTTCGGCTCTCACACATTGCTTGAGGTGATACAAAATGGTACCTAGGAAAGAACACTTGTAAATGACAGGAAAATCACATATGCATTAATCTTTGGAGTTACTAATCTCATTTTTAGGAATCTACTCCCTAGAAAGAATAGCAAAATATGTAAAAATAAATCTGCAAGGTTATTCATTACAATATATTGCAGCAAAAGTTTGGAAACAACTCAATTTCCTTCAATAAATGAATGAAAAATTGTTTCCCATCTATAGAAGAATATTATTTAGCTAAAAAAATGAATGACTTACAGCTGTGTTTACTGCTGGGGAATTACTTCTACCATATGTTATTATGTGAAAGAAGAAAAATAAAACACACATATATTATATACAATCATTTTCTTTAAGAAAATTAAAATGAACTAATAAACCTAAAGAAATATTATAAATGGGTAACAAAGAAAAATTAAGGTATAAATAAAGGGGTAAAAGTGGAATTTCCTCAAATGTATCTTTTGTAGATTTGAACTTAGAAATATGCAATTATTCTACATAATTCTATCATATTAGAAAATTAAATTTAAAAAGCAATTACTAAAAAGAAAATCAATATGAAACAGATGAAACTGTGTGACAGATTTGGCTTAACCACACAAGAAACTGTCTCATCTGGTTTCAGTTAAATGTCAACATTTGACTTCACATTCCTAAAGGAATTACACGCTAAGACAGAACTGCAGAAATGTCCTAATGTTGGTGATATGATTTTGATATTGTTGAGTATGTAGTGTGAGATAAAGCAAGTTTGTATGTTGGTGCTGAGAATTAGTATTGTTTCAGCAAGAAAAAAAGGAGGCACACATGTAATACAGATACTATTGAGGTAACAGTTTGAATCCCTACATCATAAAATCATATATTTCATATTTTTAAAATATCTGTTCTAACTTTGAACACTGTGACAAACTCAGTAGCAAGGAACATCCCTGGTGCTTGCATTGTTGTCTTTAAGTCCCATTTACCACTCAAAGGAACCCGGAAACCTTCAAAAATAGCTGACATCAGAACTGGGGAAGGAAATGTACAAGATAAGTCTAAAATATCTTAGGAAGTAAGGACCTTTCCGAGACTGTAGGAGCATAATTGCCAAGAGCCTCTTTAACAGGGACAATTGAATTTACTGATAAGAATAACAACTGTAATGTTTTGACATTTTTATGTATGTTTAATCCATGTGCTCATCCTGATTAAAAAAATAAAGCTCGCCTTCAAGCTTTCTTTGAATATGTTAGAGAACCAATAGGTGTTTTGAAAACTAAAAGATAACGGGAACAAAGGTTTTATTCTGTCATTCCTATATTAAAAGGACAAAATGATAATCAAGTAAATGATAAGTAAGAGTTCCTCCTAAAAGGATGAATGATAAAATAGTATTGGTACTATTGTGCAAATAAAATATTGGATCTAGACAACTACCATGAGTGATAGTGAACATGACAGAAATAGAGAAAATGAGCCCTATTTGGCCTTTTAATGAATGCTCATAGCACTGCCCATTAAATACTATTAGACAAAAATTGAAACTGAATATGATCAAGACTTTAGTTTTAATAACTAATTTATGGGAAATGCAGGGAAAAGATGAACATGTTAAAACATCATGAGATATAATTAGCAGAGTCTAGACTGCAGTGAACATACTGGGGTAACCAATGCAATTTATTCACCAAAAATGCTGAAAGAGAAAAGGAAAAAAGAAGGATTGAGAAACGAAAATAGAGTGGAAAAAATTAAGAGGATTGCTACATCCAAATCCTATTTGCGTTGCGATTTAATCACAAAGGGCAAATACAAGACATATCAGCAAAACCTGAATCTCAGCTTTATTTGAGAGTATTAAAAAATCATTGTTACCTTTAATTTTTATAAGTGATATGGGAATTGTTTTTTGGAGGCGAATACTGTAATATTTGTAAATGACATGATAAGAAACTGTGGATTTGTTTCACACTAAGAGTAGTATAGGATAGGAAAAGAACTTGGGCAATACATGAAACAAGACTGACCACCAGCTATGTGTCTTGGTTGGAACTAGGTGGTGCAATGGCTGTGTGTGTCAACACATCATGATAATCAATCTTAATCAAATGTGGTAGAAAATATGAGGAACAGAACACAAAGAAAAAAAGCTATGCCTTCACTTCTTTCAATCTGCTTCTAGCTTCTGAGTCACTGAGGATTCTAAACTTCTATTATAGCTTCAAAAATGCAGTTTATTTTTCTTTTTTTAGAATCATCTATTAGAATAAAGGATTTGCATAGCCAACTTTAATTTTAATGTAGTATTTGTGATGATACAATCCTGAATGTGTTAGAAAACGAGACACTTTCTGTTGTAATGTTTATGGACGAATCATTCCTCTATTTAAGTCCACTAATTAGTCTATATTATCCTTGACTTCTGGTAAGTCATATTTGCTGCAGGCTGTGTACTACCTTTCTTGGTAAGTATTGATGAGTATTAACACAAACACTGCTCGTTTGCCATCTGTAACTAAGCTAAAACTTTTCTGCACAGATAGCACATAAGTTTACTCTTTTATCCCTGACCTTACGGGGACCTTTGTCCCCATCAATAGTCTCTCCCTTGTATGCTTGACTGTCATCTTAAATGAAGCTACCGACATTGTATTCCTCTTATTTCTTCTGAAGTGATTCTCTGTGACAAAGCCTCACACTCCATGACCCTCATCCCAGGAAATGCTCTTTGTGTTTGTCTTCCTTTAGCTATGCCTGCAAGTCTTCTGGGGAACTGTTTACAGTTTCAGAAATCACAAGTCACCTCTGAGAAGGAAAAAACGTAAAATTATCTTTCTTTTGAACTCTGTGTGTAAAGAAAGATATCTTAGACTCTGAAAGACAAGAGGGGAGGACTTACTGAAACTTTTACTTTTATTGTCACAATTTTTACTTCTTATTTCAGGGCGCTAACTGATGGGTTCAAATAGTGCCCAGTTAGATCTATAATTTTATGGTATATAGTTTTATTTAAAGGGTGGATAAAAAAATCACTGGAGCATAGTTGGCAGTTAGATAGCTTTTAATTCAGTACAGTAATATACGCAATGAATAGATAAATCGATGCCACCCCAAACAGATATTAATTTTGATAACATTATTCCTCAGATTTCTCATTGTTATGTGGTAACACATTAATAATAGTTATCAATAATGTCTTGGATTCATAATGCATTACTGTATTGAAGTCATTCATAGTTATGTTATCTAATAAGGTAGGCAAAACAATTGTTTGAGAAATCAAGAAATTTTGATCCAATGATTTCATAGACTTGTAAAATTAGTAACAAGCCCCATAATCATGGGATATCCTTTCTACATCTCACGCAGAACACATTCTTCACCTACTTGATTCCTATTTCAATTTTTATTGAGTTTTTGTGCACTTCATATAATAGATCTTAATCACATTTAGACTCCTCCTCCCCATGACTCCCCACACCCCCCCAACCAGATTTCATGCATTCTGTCATATATGTTAAGGCCTATCCTATCAAGCATTTATACTCCGATGACCCTTGGTGCAAGTTCACCCACTGGAGTCTACTCAGTCTATGTAAAGTAGATCAACTTTCTCTCACCCCATAGTAATCAGTTGCCAATAGTTCCTTGTCTAAGGTTGGTGCCTGCTGCCCATTTTTCCAGTTCTATGCTGGGTTTTTGTATGAATTGGCATGGGTCTTGCATATGCTGTTACCATTGTTTCAAGTTCATATGAGCAAGTACCCAAAGACTTGAAAGACTGTTTCCTTACGTTCATGCATCAACCGTGAATTTTAAATCTTCCTGCCTCCTCTTCCACAATGGTCCCTGGGCCATGGGTAGGTAAGCTCTAATAGAGGTAAAGAGAATAGCAATACATTCTGCAACTCTCACCAGCAAAACTTCCTCATACAACAGAGTGTGAAGCACACAGAAGGTCACAACTGGTCAGGTTTTAGAGAATAAGAGACAGTAGAGTGCATGTCCCTGGATATGCCTTCTATTTCTCTTTTTAAAGGACTAGTTTTGGGTTTCATTGATTTTTTTTTTTTGCGGGAGGTGGGCCTTAGCAAAGTACCAATTTATTATCTCATACAGTGAATGTTTGTGTCCCTCTTTCACCAAATCCATAAATTAAAAACCGTAATTTCCAAGGTGATCATGGTATTAAGATGTGTGGGCCTGTAGGAAGACATTAGGACATGAAGGAAGAATTTCCATGAATGAGATTCATGACCCTCACTGCCACTATTGGACATATAGGCAAGAGAAATGAAGTAAATGTGTTAGAGAAATAATTGCCAAGAATAAAATCAACCCAAGTTTCCAAAAATGTATGAGTGGATAAGTAAAATATGGCATAGATACACAATAAAATATTATTTGCCCATATAAAAGCATGGGATTCTTTTGTAGCAACATGGATGGAACTGGAAGACATTATGCTAAGTAAAATAAGGCACAGAAAGACAAATACTGCTTGTTCTTACTTAAACTTGGAATATTAAAGGTTAGTTTCAGAAGTACAGTGTGGAATAGTGGTCACTAGAGCCTAGGAAGAGATGAAAGGAAGATTGGTAATGAGTATAGAGGTGCAACTGCCTAGAAGGAATAACTTCTAATGTTTCATAGCATAGTAGGAGAACTATAACTAACAATGATTAACTGTGCATTTCAAAGTAGATGACAGAGAGGATTTTGTATATTCTCAGCACAAAGAAATGATAAATGTCAAGAGTGATGGATATGCCAATTACTATGATCCGATCATTACACATTGTATGCACATATTGAAATGTCACACTGTACCTCATAAATATGTACAATTACTATGTGTTCATAAAAATAGATTTATGAAAAGGGGACAGTGGAGAGCTCCTTCATCCCTCCTACTGTGTGAGAACACAGCAAAGAGCTGTCCCTCTGACACCAAATCTGCTGGTGCATTAATCTTGTTTTCTCAGTCTCCAGAACTGTGAAAAAAACAATTCAATTGTGTAGAAGCCACCCTTTCACAGTATTATTTTTTAGATGTCCAAATGAATTAAAACAGGTTTGTCATTCGTGGATCTGGACACAGCTTAGGTGAAGCCTCTGCTTAGAGTCTGAAGGGCACCAGGTTGAAACAGTGTCAACTGGAGTTGTGATCTTTTCTCTTGCTTGGGAATTTCTTAAAGCTTATTCATTTTATAGACAGAATCTGGCTCCTTGAAACTGTTGAGTTAATAGAAGCTTTTGTTTTCTTTGAAATCAGCAGGAAACTATGTTCTCTATGCTTGATTCTCTTTTAAGAACTCTCCCAATTAAGCTAGGCACACCCAAGATTGTGTTCTTTTTTATTAACTCAAATCCATTAATTATTAATCTAATTATAGGGGTGAAATCCCATACTCTTGGGTAGGGAATTACACAGATCATGTATACCAGGAGGTAGGACTCTTGAAGGCCTTCTTAGAACTTAGCCAATCATAACCTGTATACTATCGTATACATCCAAATATTACTGGGAGAATACTGATAAAATTTTTTTCTGAAATTGGTTTATGAATTCAATACAATCCGAATTAAAATTGTAGCAGTTTCTTTTGTAGATATTGCCAGACTGGTCCCGAAATTCATACAGAAATGTAAAGGATCTAAGAGAGCAAAGATAGCTTTGAAAAAGGATATTAGAATTGGAGAAATAACATTACTTAACTCTGAAACTGATCTGGTCAATGGGACATTGCTATCAAGGTAAGAAGATGGATCAGTGAAACACAATAGAAATGGACACATATATTTATGGCCATCTAGATTTAAATCTTCTTTTTTAACTTCCATTAATGTTTTCCTTTTTTAATGTAAATCTTAGTACAGAACTTTCTTTCTTTCTGAGAAATTTCCTTGAACATTTCTTACAGGAGATTCATTGATTTTTCTGTTTTAAATTTCATTGATTGCTTCTTATAAAATTGTTTCCTTCCTTCTGCTTACTTTTGATTCAATTCCTTTTCTTGTTTCTTAATTTTGAAACTTGCATCATTGATTTGAGAACTGTCTTTTCTAATGTAAGCATTTACTGCTATATTTTTCCTTAAATGTCACTTGAAATGAAAGTACATATTTTGATATGTAATGTATATTTTTGTTTCAATGCAAACTGTTTTCTAATCATGAATTATTTAGATATATGCCATTTTTGTGCTATTGCTTTCTGGTTCAATTCCATTTTTGTCAGATAGCAAAATGTCCATTGTTGTATTCAATTTTATTTTATTAAAGCTTGATTGACGATATTATTACTTTGGTCACTATTCCGTATTCACTGGCAAAGAATGTGTCTTTTACTGTTGTTGGAAAAATCATTTAAGTCATGTTGAATGATAGCGCTGTTCAGGAACACATCTATATTAGTAAGTCCATGTTGCCATGACAACTAGTATAGACTGGGTGACTTTAACAGAGATTTATTTCTTACTGTTTTGGAGGTGCAGAAGTCTAAGACCAGGGCACTGGCTCATGGCATTCCTGATGAGGGTTCTCACTTATTGGCTTGTAGATAGCCTTTTTCCTGCTGTGTGCTCATAGGATCTTTCCTAGGTTTATCCATCTATCTATCTATCTATCTATCTATCTATCTATCTATCTCTATCTATCTATCACCTATCTATATCTTTTTAAAATTGTAATATTTTCTTCATTTCATTATATATGATGTGAGGTGCTGGGGTAGGGGTGTGTGTGTGTGTGTGTGTGTGTGTGTGTGTGTGTGTAGGACACATGTGTGGAGATCAGAGAACTAGCAAGAATAACTTTTCTTCTTCCACCATATGGTATCTGGGGGTCAAATGTAGGTTGTCAGACTTTCTGAATGAGCAGCATTACCTTCTGAGACATCTTGCTGGCCCCTATCATTTTTTTTCAAAATAAGACCATCAGCTTATCATATTAGGATCTCATCTTTATGACTTCATTTAGGCCTAGTTCTAGAAGCCCTGTGTACAAGTATAGTCACAATGGGAGCAAACTACTGGTGTGTATGTATGTGTGTGTGTCTGTAATTTAGCCCACAACAATGCCCTCGTTAATTTTCTATAATATATTTTTAAGTGTATGACTGCATTGCCTTGCATGTGTGTATGTGCATCCATGTTTGCAATGCCCACAGAGGTCAGAAGAGGGCATCAGATCCCCTAGAACTGGACTTAGGACAGTTGTTAGCTAACTTGTGGGTGCTGGGAATTGAACGTGGGTTCCCTGAAAGAGAAGTCAGTACTCCTAACCACTGGGGCATCTTGGCAGCCCCCAGTGCCCTTGTTAATTTCTTTCTTTTTAATCTGTTAGTCACAGCATGTTATGTTAGACCTAGAGGTGGGCAAGATGTGGCTATTTAGGGGACTAAAGATGGCCGAAGATAAATTAGGCTGTGGTAAATAGTTGACTAGCTTTTCTGGAAGCTCCTTCTGAGATGCATGTTTTTCTGAAAACCTTTATTCACAGGAGTGTGCCCTGATGTGATGAATGGTAGAGCCAGCAGGGGCAAGATTCATATAACAGGCAGGAGTGTCTGGTCAGCAATTTGTTTAAATCAGGAGGAGGGACTGGGCCATTGCAGATCCAGGAGTCCTTCTGGCTTCTCAGCACCAAATGAATGAAAAAAGGGCAGGAGGAGCAAAGACCAACAGCAAAGAAAGCTCCATGGGGGACAGCAGTTTGTTGGGGGTATCAAACTGCTGGGCTGTCTTCTGGGATCAGAGAGACAGCAATAAGCAGCAGAAGTCAGGCAGCCTTTATAGGCAGTTGGGAAGTTGGGTAACTTTCCATGACACAGGCTGGGGTGGTTTAGCTTGGGATTTTCCTGATAAACTGGCATACCCTGGCCAAGCCTACACCTGCCATTTTAGGATTTTTGGAGCATGCACTGCCATTTTAGGAGTCAGCCAAGAACATCACATTCCAGCCTTTTGTTGGTGATAAGGGGTGATGGTGGGCTTTCTTTAGCTACTTTCTGCTGGACAGAGGTGTAGGCAAAGACGGGTGGTCTCAAAGGCTGGAACATTAGTCTGAACTGTGGGGTCAGGTGGGCAGGCAGTGGGAGAAGACCTGAAGAATTCCAGTTAAGATCATGTGGTTCACTGACATTGATTAGTCCTCAAAAAATTTAAAAGGCATGGAATAATCATTGTTATGAAGAGGATGGATATCAGTGGGCTGAGGAGGGGAAGGAGAAGTAAAGGCAAGAGCAGTTAATCACATATTCTAGGCAGGGAATTGGGAGAAGTCAGAACAGGGTGAATTTTAAATGTTCAAATCAGAGTTTTTGATGAGGTCTTCCAAAAGCATCCATCTATTGGGTTTTCATTTTTCTTTTGGCTGCCATGACTGGACTCAGGATTTGCTTTTCAGGTACTTTGATAGTTGTTGGAGTGGATAGAATCACAGTGTGAATTCTCTCCCAGATGGTCTCTAGACTGGGAGAGAGAAGAAATTTAACCATCATTTAATTTTTAGATCAGAACAATAGTGGGTTTTTCCGTCTGCAGGTAGGGACTGCAGAGTTGATTAGGCCAAGATTTGAAATCTTGCACCTGAGAGGCATTTTCTTATTAAGAACAAAATCATTAGTGAGAAATTGTCTAAATAACATAAGAACTTAAGCCTAGTGTCTGGGAAGTGCAGCCTTACAGACTCAAAGAAATATGCCAATCATTTTCATCTTTGGTTATACTTTCCTATTGGGTGTTTAAGACCAAACAGTTGGCCCAAATAGACCAATTTATTTTTACTCTTAAGGTCTGTTAAAGATCTGTTCTTCAGGGGTCACATGGGCTTAGGAGGAGCCTCTGGCTCCTTAGGCCTCTCTTTTACCAGTTCCATCTATGTGAAGATAAGTCAAAAGGTCCTGCTAGATCCTGGCTTCACTTGGAAGTATCAAGGAAACATTTCCCTGTGCTGACCCTCTCCTTTGCAGGCTGGACACTGGTTTGAGTTCTTCTAGTGGGATCTCCATGACCTCCCCGAACAGGAGGAAAGGCGATTCATCACAGTTACAGGATCTTTCAAGAGATACCCCATAGTCTCCTAAAATTACTTGACCTTGGAGGACAAGAAACAAAAAATTGTCCCTTTAAGTTTCTCTGATCAGATTAGTATAGGCCTCAAAATATGGATATTAAATGTCAAAGAGATCAGTTGCATGGTACCTTTAATTACTGTGTAATATGTAGCTAAAGCTTGAATAAAAATCTAACATTCTTAAATAAACCCTGACTAGAAGAGATTTAACCTCACAGGGAAAATTTTAGCTGCAAAAGTAATTATTTTAACACCAACCTTGTATTCTATAAACCTGCTTAGACCTTTAATAGACTTCCTTAAACCTTTTCATTATGCCCTCTACTCTGGAAATATTTATCCATCTTAATATTTATACATAAGTTTTTTTTCATTACAATATATTTATTTTATATCCTTTTATCAAACTTTAAATTTATTTATTGATACCTGAGACATAAGAACATTTACAAACAAATTTATCATTTGTTGTAAGAATTTACTATGCAATTAATATTTATTTATCTCAAATATACTATTATAAAGTTTGAGACATCCTTGTAAACCTTAAGACAGGTTTTAAACTACCAATTTCTTTTAAATGTTTAGAGATGTTTTTACATAGGCTTGGCAAAGATATGGACCTTGACAAACCCATTTGTTGGTTCTAAAGAGGCCATAGGGGTAAAATATTTATTTTTTATAAAGCGTATTTAAAAGCAGAGATAAACTATACTCTGGAGCAGAAGTAATAATCTCTTAAAATTAATTTATATCCTTAAGCAATAGGAACCATATTGTAATTTAACAATTTTAGCTTACATGAGAACTTACTTATAAGTCAATTTGATCTCAAGTAAATTATTATTTTAATAATTGTTCCCTTAGTATTAAACATAAGTCTACACATTCATAACAGTCCTATACAATAAACGCTATAGTCAGACACAGTGATATGACAAACTAGTTTAACAAAACCAAAAAACCCAAAACTTTGACACCTTGATGAAAATTCTGTTAAAAATAAAATGTGACTGAAATTTAAAATAGTCAAATAGTAACATTTTAAAACCTTTCATGAAGGAACACAGAAAACAATGGTACCCAAAAGAACCTGGAAAGAGATGTCAGAATGTTCTAACACTCTAGTTTGTTCATGACATTGTAACTACAAGATGAACAGCAGAGGTCCCCAGGGCACGATGGGGCAGAAACAAAAGCAAGCATAGAGCAAGTGAATATCAGCGATGGTTTCAGAGGAAAACAGGATTGTAATCACAGTGCAGAAAGGACAGGAATTAATACCAGTGGAGACTGAATCTTAAACCTCCTACTAATGTAGGCTATTACTTTTTAATATACAAAACAATATGAGAACTTGAAAGTAGAAATCAGCAAATACAGCATATAAAAGACGTCAAAATCCAAAATAATTCCCTAAAAAACAGGTGAATATCATGCAAACCATGTTAGAATCCAAAAAGGTCCCCTTAAAAACCAGTAAATATGTAAAAAAAAAGTAAAAATTTAGTCATTTAAAAAATCCAGTAAATACCAGAAAAGAAGTTAGAATTCAAAATAATCCCATTTAGAAACAAGTCAAGAGAATGTTAGAATTTCAACTCCCATTGTGAAGGTCTGATAATACCTCCTTAGTCTTATATAAAAATGCATTGAACTTGTTTCAAGGCAATAGAGATTGTTGGAATCTCTTGGTTTTATATAATCCCACCAAGAATTCAAGATGAATATCAAAACAGAAAAAATAAATTGTAAGAGGATTAGGGCATACTATTAAATGCCTGCAGCTCATGGAATTTCCAGTTTGTCATGATCCTCAGAGTTCAACAGTACCAGTAGATTCTTAGGTGTCACCATTTTGAATTATGCCATGTGGTTGGATTAAGATAGTGGCAAGTTCACATGGGTCACCACCGTTTTGAAAATGTTATTGTCCAAGATGGCAACCAAACTAAACCACGTGGCTGTCTCCATATTGATGATGTCATCAACAAAGATGGAGACCATATCACATGGTTGCTTCCATTTCAGTGAGGTCACTAGCCATGATGGTGACCAAGCCACAATGGTCCCTTAGTGAGTTCAGTTCCCAGATAAAATAAGCCTATCCCCTCACTAGTTTATAAATCCTTTGGGATTCACATATCTCACAGATTAAAAATAGATATCAACTATTTTTGGCTTTTAGAAAGTACTCAGTTAAATCATACTGACATAGCAGGGGAAAGTACCCTCAGACATGTAGGTCTGAACTAGCAAAGCAAAGCAAAAGAATTCATGGTCTCAAATCAAGGAATGGATTCCATATCTCTCACCAGCCATTGCAACTGTGAATATGAAGCAATGTCCTTTGGAACTCTTCATTCCTAGATACAAGCTATTGCTGGAAAAGAAATTCATTAAGGCAGCAGAAAAAAATTGGGAGCTATGCCCACCACACATGTCCTCCTTAGGCTTTTGCTCTGAGAGCACATCTCACCTGAGTATGGACTGTGACTCTCCTTCTTCACCAAAATTTAAAAATGCTTACATCTAATTAGAAGAGTGGCTGCCTTGGGACCACAAGATCTAAGTACTGTTTGGTGCCCGATGGGGCCTGAGATCCAACTTACAGGTCCCTCTGCTCTGATTGTTCTCTTTTAGAGAAACATAGTGGAGGGAAAAAAAAAACAAGTCTGAGAAAAAGTCCAGGAAAGAAATGGCTTTTTAAACACTGTTTTTCTTTTGTCAGAGATGCAAGCAGTTTTCATTTTCAAATACCCCAAAGCAAGACAGCAAGATAAAGGAGTTCACCTGCTTAGTGGCCAAATTCAATGGACCTGTAGAAAGTTTCCATATAGCCAACAAATAAATAAGTTATTAGAATTTTGGGGTCTATTTGTGCTTGCCAAGATTATATGGGAGAAAGGGTTCTCACTCTCATCCTTCAAAAGAATTTAAGAATAGACCCAAACAGAAGCTTTAGGACACTTTCATTAGAATTTAAAGAAAAATCTGCAGGGTAGGCAAGACATATATCTCAACAGCTGCCTTAAGTAGAGTGTGTTGGCAGATGTCCCCAGGATTTATTAGAATTCATCACTTTTATATTGGGACCAAGCCCTGTTGCAATCAAAATAAGGTGGCAAGGCTTGATATAGTGTCCTTGAGTCCAAGAGGAGAGAGATTTCAGGAGGTAGGCAAGAGGGAGATTAGGAGGGAAGTGGTATGTTATGAGAGTGATATCAAAAGGCAAGAGTGTTCAGAGGACAAGGGCAGAGTGGGAAGCTGCTAGAGCTTCTGAGCCACTTTGATCCTTAGTGTGGTGAGAGAAGACTGTGAGATATGTCCATCTAAGTCCAGGAAGAGGAAGGGGAGATGAGGTCTCTCCCTGAGGAGTGACAGCTGTGAGAGGCATCCCTGTCACACTGCTGTTTCCCCATGAAATAATGCCCAAGTTATCCCTTATCCTGAGGAGAAGCGAGGGGTTCCCCCAGCAGGGCACAGGGATATGTTTGGCATACTGGTATGACTTAAAAAATGGAGTCAAACACCTTCGTAGAGAAGGGAGGCTTTCCAGGCAGGAAGGTACAGGAAGGAGGGAGTGCAGGAGATGGAGAAGAGAGGAACATCAAAGAAGGAGAGAGAGAGAGAGAGAGAGAGAGAGAGAGAGAGAGAGAGAGAGAGAGAGAGAGAGAAAGGCGAAGGAGGAGGCAGAGAAATAGATGAACCAATCCATGAGTGGAACACTTACCCAAACTCTGTCAGAGGGTGAGCCTGATGTGGTGAATGTTGGAGCCTGCAGGGGCAAGATAGTTTGTATCACTGACCAAGACAACTCCATGGGGGCAGCAGTTTATACGGGGATCAAATTGCTGGGCTGCCTCCTGAGATCAGAGAAACAGCAACTTGTTAATTTTCTAACTATATTATATAGATAATAAGACAGGAGCCTTTGACTATATTTGTGCATTTGACACATCTAATCTATTATTATTTGATTCATGTGGTTTGAACCTATGTATTTATGACTGTCATGTCTTCTTGGTTAACTGACTCATTTATCATTAGATAATGTCCCATTTTATCCTTGATTATTTTACCTGTTCTTAAATTTTGTTTTATGTTAATATAATGCCTTGTCTTTTGATTAAAATTTGCATGATATACATTTTCCCATATTTTCTTTTTTATGTTTTTACATATGTGCCTTTTATTTAAAATAAAATATATCTGATGTCTTTCTTATCAATATAACAATATACGCTATATAATTATGTTTTTAGGACACTTAATTTAGTATAATTTCAATACAGTTGTATTCCAATATATCATTTTTTGTTTTGTTCGTTTCAGATTGCTTACATTTCCTTTATTATTTTATTTGTATTTGTTTTTGTCTGTATCTCTTTCAATTTTATTTTGTGGTTGCTGTAGCATTGTGCCAGTGTGGATATATATTTCTGAATGGGCATGATGACATAGCTGCAATCTTAGCTACTTGGGAGGGTGGGGGAGGAAGATTACTTGAGCCCAGTAATTTGAAGCCAGTTTGTGCAACACAGCAAAACATCCTCCAAAGCCAAGGTATGTTTTTATACCGAGAGTGTGTAACATTTTATTTCTTTTAGTACAATGTGAAAAGCTTACAGTCATATACTTCCTTTTCCCTCTTCCTCCTTTATGTCATAGTTATTCTATAACATATCTATACACATTGACATATCTTACCAGATAATGTAACTCTTGCTTTCAGTCATACATACCCTGTAGACTTTTAGAAAGGAAAAATAATGATGTTTACATTGATGAGTCTTTCTGTTTGCCTCGTTTCTGAAGTTCTCATTTTCTGTCATGTATTTTGCTGGTGTCTAAAACTCTTTAACATTTCTGTTAGAGAAAGTTTTCCGGTAAATAATTATCTTAGTTTTTGTTAATTTGAGCACATTTTTATTTTGATTTCATTGGAAGAATATATTTACTTTATATTGAATTTTAGCTTGATGTGTTTTTCTTTAACGCTTAAAAATGTTATTCCTTCTGGCTTGCTGGTTTGGTGTTGAGGAATCATTGGCTTGCATACGGTGTATCACTTTCATTTTGGTTGCTTTCAGTATAGTTTTGATAATGTTTTCCCAGTTTTTCCTGCAAGAACATCTGTATTACCTTCACCTGGAAGTCACTGACACAAGACGTTTTAAAAAGGTTAATTTTTATTACTTATTTATGTGTATATACATGTGTGTGTTTGTCTGTGCATGTGTATGGGGGTGTCCACAGGGGCCAGAAAATAATGTTGGATTCTATGAGAGGTTGTGAGCTGTCCTATCTGGGGCTGGGAGCCAAACTCTAGCCCATTAGAAGAGCAGCAAGCATTAACCCACGAGCCACATCCTAATCACCAGACACAAGATATTTGATATTATCCCATAGGTAACTAAGTCTCTGTTCATGTTTTAAAAGTGCTTTCTGTTATTCAAGTTGATAATTTCTTTTGAACTATCTTCAAGTTCACTGTCTCTTTTTTATTATTTGTATTCTACAATTGGGCTCAAACACTGATTTTAAGGTATTATATATTCATATATAGTCTTTGTTTCTGTTTGATATTCTTTTTAAAGCCATTACATATTAATTTTTATTGGTTCAAGAATTTTACACAATGCATTTTGACCATATCCAAACCCCGTCCTGACTTTCCATCTCCACATGACTTCATGTCCCTTATTATTATTATTTGTCTTTTTAAAATTAAAGGCCTATTGAGTATAATCTGTGTTTTTTAAATGCTCTTGTGGAGTGTGGGGTGTGGTTAGAGTCTGGTCAACCTGTTGCTTGTTTGTATTTTGTCTATAAGTTTTAGTTATAATCAATAGGTTTCCTCTTTCTTGACCCACAATAAAAATCTCTTTTCACTTCAAGAGGGCAGAGATAATAATATTTGCTTCAGTATCTCCTGCCAGAGTCTAGACAAAAAGTATTAAATAAACTCTAGCCTTGTGTGTGGTTGGAGACAGCACTAATGAGCCAATATTTTCCTAGGTCTCAGGGACAGGGTTGTCACCTTGGCATATGTGGTTTCAAATTCTCATCAGACTTCTCCTCCTCTTTATTACATCTTTTTCTTGCTTTTTTCTTAAGAGTTACTGGTGTCTTGTGGGGGTCTGGGTATTGAGCAAGGCAAGCAACCCCTGATACCCTGAAGGGACGGCAGGTGTCTGGCCTGCTCTGTCTGATGTGATAATCTGGCCCTAGGAAATCACTGTAGATACGAAGTATCCCAGGAGCTCCTCCTCCCACTGCACTCTGACCCACCTGAGGCCCTGTTCGATTGTCCTCCATTCTCTGGCATGGCTGGAGCACAACCACCGTGCTGGAGATGGAGACCCACGCACAGTATCTGGGGAGTTCAATAACTACAAATTAGTTCATTCTTGGTGTGGAAGTGATGCTGCCATTGTGTCCACTTATAGTGGCATCCATACTAGTTATTGTTTCCACTGCTTCTTCAGTTTGCCCAGGTTTCTTTGGTGGAAGAGGATTTCTCCCTGATAATGTTTACAGTTCTTTAGTAGATTCCCATAGTTGACTTGCTCAATATTTTCCAAGTCCCTTTTATAAACAAATTGGAGATAACTGTCCACCATTATATTTTGAAAACCTTGGCAGTCATCAGTTGCTGCCTGTAAATATTTTTTGACTCTTCAACATTTTAGCACTTAGTAAGATTTTCTTTTTGGCTGCCTTTTATGGGGTAAACTGGTCATATGATTCATTCTGGTTTATAATATGAGCTGGAAGTGATGAGCATTACTTTCAGGCTGGAACATTAAATTGTCAGTGTGAAATTTCCTAAGCCTCTTTTTGCCTCTACCAAAATAACAGATAATGTTCCATTGGGAAATAGTGCTAGAGGTCCTCCAACAGTCAAATTCTCAGAGTGAGAGTCATATGGAACAAAGACTGCTACCAACTTATCATGGCCGTGTAGTGTAAATGTGAAATAAGACTTTCCTGTTTTAAGTCACTGTATTTGGGGATTTTTTGATGGTGAAACATTACCCAATGTAACCTAGATTCTGACAGAGAAGTTAAATGAAAGATATTAGCTCTCTTATTTGATCTTACACACTTCAAACAAAGGTCTCAGAGTGCAGAGACAAGTCTCCTGGTCCCAGCTAATTGTGAGTTCTGTCATCTAGGCACTCGTCTTTGAAATTCCATTGTCTCTATCTGGCTGAGATTTGCTTGATTTCTGACCTGTCAGATCTGAAATTTACATTCAACATTCACTCCATGAAACAAGTAGAGTATTGCATGACCAGAACAACTGGTAGCCTGCCAGTAAAGCTCAGAATGTAAGACATGGGCTAGGCATTATACTCACCTCTCTTTTCCATTCGTAGATAATTCACTTCTTTTCCCTTTCTTTGTCACAGTCATTTTTGGCATTCATTTCCCCTTTTGTACTTTTCTTCTTTATCCTTTGGTGGGCTGGGTTTTCCTACATCAGCTAACTTAAATAAGACACTCCTCTACAGCATGCCCACAGGCCAAACCAATGATAATCTTGATTGAGATTTTCTTCTCAGTTGATTCTAGGATGTATGAAGTTGATAATTAAAGCCAACCATCACAACTGTCCTTTACTTACATAGATTAAAGATGCTCTTTTCATTTAACTCTTCTAAAACTTTTATTAAAGTTGGTCATGTCCATAACTTTTGTTTAATTTCTGTATTCCTGGCCTAAAGAAGTAATATGCAAAATCTAGAATAAAAAATTCTGAGTGAAATATAATTATAATATCTATCCTGTACACAGTACTATATTTATTACCCATGCCATAATTTGCTAACCTCATTAGTGTCTATTAATTCATTTACAGTTCACAAAACTCCACACGTACACTATTGTATTTTTCTATTTTACAGATGAGATAACAGGCAAAGAGCAACAAGACTTGTTCAAGGCCATGTAAGTGGCTGAGCAAGAATCTGAAAGCACTCTACCTATCACCAGAGGCTGTGCTTTAGTCATTTCATTTCTTTTGCTTCTCTGTATGCAGAGAGCCTCAAACTATGAGTTGAAAAGCTGTGGTCCTTAGACCTTATTTAACTTGCTATACATTTGATTTATTGGAACTCAGCCACACCTATTTGTTTAATATTGTTTATGGTTGCTTTAATGGTACAAAGGTAAACTTGAATAGTTGACAGCCACTCATGACCAGCACTCAGATTAAAAAATATTTGCTATTTGATAGAGCATCTTAAACATTTTCCACTTGTGACCTCCTTTTATCCAGAAAACCTTTATTTGACTCCAGGTATATCAGCATATGAAATAAGCATATTGTTCAAACATTTATTGATAATAAATCATAAAGAAGTTATTTATATAACAGTTCTTTGGTATACATATAATTTTATTATTTATTGAAACAAAAACAAGTTTGCATATTAATGAGCTGGATATGCTTGTTTTTATGATAATAAATAAATTGTGTCTAAATATTTGATATAGCAGGACCTAGAGCATCTTCAATATTTTGTAGAATTCAATGTTTTGATTTTATGATCATCAGTGCTGAAAATGCTGTTTGCAATAGATACAGAGCAGAAAATGTTAGAAGGATGTTTATGGCTATTTTAGAAAATTTCGGGAATTCTATCTTTATCTCAAACCAGAATTCATTTATGACTTTTTAATGAAACTCAACTCAGCAACTCAAACATTAATTTTTGAAATCAATTATTTTAATACAATCCAATTGATTGCTGTACTAATTTGATACTTATAGGCTGAAGAACAACAGAGAGAATATTAAAAGTTTTGTTTTTCTGTCTGGGGGTGGCGGTGCATCCTCATAATCCTAGCAACTTGGAGGGCTGAAGCAGGAATGTGGCTGTGAGTTCAAAACCAACCTGAAACCATCAGACTGATCTGTGTCATTGTGATCCTGTGTAATTGTTATCCTACCTCTTTTATAAAAAAGTATTTGGTTTTCATAATGAAGTCGTTGTTTCTATAAGAGCATAAAATTTGTATATACAGCAAACATAACCTACAGTAGTCTTGAATTTGAGCTGCAATGTGTCAGGCAGCAACATTTGTTGGCATGATGTCATGTGCAGTCCAAGATGCACACATTGTATGTTCAGAAGTAAGGTTGAAGTGAATGTGTCTAATGCAGCATAGGTGAGGGATGCTAGAAACACCTCGGATTCATTACCCATTTGATTTTTTAATTCATTTCTGGTTATTATGCCTTCAGATTCCTTTTACTTTTCTTTATTTTTAAATAATTCCCATGTAAAGTTATACAACCCCAAATGAGGGGGCGTCATACCTCCAGTTGAAGAAGCTGGAATCTAAGGAAGAATGAATGTTTTCCTGACAAAGGAAATGGCATGCAAAAAATGTATGTGGCATTTCAATCTCAGGGTTTTTGAGGCTCATTTTGTCACCATGGGTGAGAATATTGTAAGTACTCAATGCTACTTGAAAATATTTAGCATTTATTCACACATAATTGTATTAGTTATACTGCTGTGTTTCTCTTTTGTGTTTCCTGGTGTTTATGTTTATGATCATATGAATTAAGAACAAGGAAGAGCAATGAGTAGCCCAGTGAACTGATTATGTTGCAAATTTACATAAAAAATTTTTACTGTTTTTTTTTTGTTGTTGTTGTTGTTCATACCGTAGGTCTTAATCAAATTTAGACCTCTTCTCCCATCCATGCCCCAAAATCTGGTCACACACAGAGAATATATGTCTGACATATGCCCAACCCTAAGTGACATATCTACAGTGGAACCTTTACACTTAAGGCTCATGGAACATAGTAGAACAATGTGTAGAGAGAAAACTACGTTATCCCTCACTCTCACCAGTGAAACTTCCTTATATAACAGAGTGCGATACACACAGAGGGCCACAACTGACTAAACTTTAGAGAATAAAAGACTGCAGAGTGCATGACCCTGGCTAGGACTCCTATATTAAACTTCACTCACTAACAGTGCTGGAATTATTGCAGAAGAGGGAGCAGAAAGATGTAAGAGCTGGGGTTGGCCCATGAACATAGGGAAACAGGCTTTCAGGCCACTGGAAACTTGATCATGTGAACTTGTGGCAATGGTAATATCATGCACAAGATATCTGAATTATTTTCAATCAAAAATATTTGATGATAAACTGCATATTTTGTGCTCATATATGGGTTATAATATAAAACAATCCTAGTGAATCTTATGACTTGTGAAAATGTAATATTTTCCCATGAATTTTTGTTAGTAGTGGCAAGGTGCTTAGAACACACCCACACGCCCATCCTCCCCACACACTTACCAGGTCTTGCCCTTATCCAAAAAAACCTCACAAAACACATTTTGTAGTTAACGTTTTATTTAGATCCATTTACAAATGAATATTTCACCAACAATACTTTATATGTGAGATTCTGTGGGTCTACCATTAATACTTTTCTTCCCATGGAGTTGAGGCTAATCATCAGAGAGTCACACTGCTATTTAGTTCTGAGATGTGTTTATTGTTTGCAGTAGTGTGAAAGAAATCTTCTGTGTCATAAAACCTTCACATCACTCTGACACATTGTAAAAAGGGAATTGTTGCTGGGAAGCATTTTTTAATACAGAAATAAATAATTGAATGGACTAAAAACTTTTGAAACTTAATTATGTGTTAGATTAAAGTTCATAGGTAGAAACATATTTTACTGCTTGTTTGATAGATCATGATTTTTTTCATCTGATGAATTTAATAATGATTTTATTTATACCAGTTCCTACTGGAAACCTAAGACTAGTGATTTTTTTTTTGGATCTTATGGTAATAAAAAAGTACATGATTCCACAGTTCTTTAATACTTGCTTATTTAGAATACTCTTATTTAGATGTTAGGGCAGGATTTTTATTTATATGCTAGAATCTATGAAAACTGTTTAACTGAAAAATTATTTTTGACTATCTTAAGGATCTGAGAGTTTCTTTTCCTGTTTTACCATTTAACCATTTCCTTTAATAGCATCATCTCACAATGTGAGAGCTCTTGCAGAAGAATCTTCATTATTAGCAGAAGAGCATATTTCAAACTGTGTTTTGCTTCACTGTATAGGTAATATTTGATAAAAGTTCCAGTGGAGCATCTGTAAAAAATGCCTATGATCTTTCCTCCAGTTACTGAGTACTTGCTCATTAACTGTAATTAATTAATGGAATATACTATATTTGCCTACATTTTAAGATAGACAATTTGTCAAGGTTGTTCTAAAATAATTTAATAAGATAGAAAGTTTTTTTCTTTTGTAGAACGTGGAAGCTGGAGAAACTTAATTGGGCTCTTGTTCTTCAGGAGCATTTCATTTACTCAGTCTTTTATAAATCAACATGAATTTATTGAAGATCTTTTCTTTCACTGGAGTTGTGAAAAGCCTGGAGCAAGAGTGACAAAAGATGCAGTTTCTACCCTCAAGATAATTATCAGCTACTTAGGAGACAGATAACTGTAAAATTTTAATACAGTACAACACAGACTAAAAGATAACATACTTATCATGGTGGTTTGGTCTATTAGATCTATAAATTAATGTACAATAAATAAAGTAGAATTAAATAAACACTAAACAACTAAAATTTAAAAACTTTTAAGTAATTGATGAGTCAAAAAAAATCAAAGGAAAACAACAAAAATGAACTGGAAAATAATGAAATGCTACATATTGTGACATGTTTTCAGAAACACTAAAGAGAAAATTTATAGTCTCAAATCCTAAAATGAGGGAAGCAAAGGATTAATGAGTCATATATCAAATTCAAGACTTTTTAATAACAAAAAAAACAATGTGTTTTTCCCTCAAACTGCAATCAAAAGATCAACAGGTATGACAATACAAAATCTTAAAATAGGAAACAAGACATGAGTAGAAATTATCAACCAGTAACTATTTTTGAAAGGACTAATAAAACACAAACGTCTCTGACAATATGGTTCAAGGAAAAAGAAGGTTCCTGTCCCCATCTTTATTGTCTCGCCTTGGGTCTAGACCTCTTCTCGACTCTGCCAGAGAGAGCACCCTATTAGTCTGATGAGTAAGCCAGATCCTACCCACCAGGTCACCATCTCCCTGCTTTGGGACCAGCTCCATGGAGCAGCTCCAGAGCTCACAAATACTCTGCTTAGCTAGTCAGAATTCACCCACTTGATTCCCATCATCCTGACTTGGAACTAAGCAGCTTTCCCCTGCTGGATAGCTCCCAACTAAGAAGCCTAGAACAATCCAATTCCTCCAATAAAAAATCAAAAGTGAGAACCTGAAGCATAGACCAACTAACTAGTCATACCTGATCAGAAAGCAACCAAGCTACATCAACAATAAAAACATAGCCAAACTTCAACTCAATAAAGGCAGGCTAGAATATCATATTAGACACAGAACCAACAAAGAAACCCACATGCCCAGGTCACAATGCAAAAAACACAACTAATATGAAAAACTAATATGAAAAAAAATACAAATCCCATCAGTCCTATAGAAGCATTCAACAATGAGAACTACCCAGAGGAGCTCCAGCGCACAGAATTAAAAGGAAAAATCATAAATATGATCAAATAATTAAGCACACACAAACAAGCAACTCAGAAAACTCAAAGAGAATAGAAATAAACTCTTGACAAGAAAATACAAATATACAGCTGAATGAAAATGGCAAAGACAGTTCAGGAATTGAAAAGTGAATTTATGAAAGAGGTAGAGATATTGAAGAAAACTCAGACTGAAGTAAAGATGGAATTGAAAATTGAATAAGTCAATTTGAAATGGCAGGAGAAAGCCTTACCAGCAGAATGAATCAAATGGAAAGCAATATAAAGATTGGATGATTAAGTTGAAGAATTGGAATGCTCAAGCAAAGAATATGAAAAAAATTAAGACACAAGAATGAAATTTGTAGGAAAAGCAGGATACCATGAAAAGACCAAATCTATGCCTATGTATAGATCATAGGCATAGAAGAACTATCTCTTTGACCAAATCTTCAAGAGGTTGATAGAAGAAAGTGTCCCTAAGTGAAGGAAAGATATACCCATACAGATATAAGAAGTACACAAAACACTAATTAGGACGAGAACAGAAACTCTCCATGGCATATCATAGCAAAAACAGCAAATTTACTGAAAAAGGAGAGGGTATTGAAAGCTGCAAAAGAAAAGCAAGTTACATAGGAAGGAAAACCCATCAGAATTATAGCTGATTTTTCAATGCAAACTATAAAAGCCAGAAGACTAGAGCAAAATATTCCAAATTCTAAATAACCTTAGATCTTAAGCAGAATACATTGCAGAACAAAACACTGTATCAAAGTCAAAGAGGAAAGAAAATTTTTCCATGATACAAATAGGCTGAAAAATTTCATGTCTACCAAACCAACCTTACAGAAAATATTGGAAACAAAACAAAGGGCTCAAGAAAGTAATGACCATATCCAAGAGGCTACAGAAAGAAAAAAAAATGAAGGTACAAATACAGAAACACAAAACAGGAAATAAAATATTAACCAATACAGAACTTTCAATAACTTTAAATATCAATGACCTCAACTCCCTAGTACAAACCACAGAGATGACTTGAAAGGATTAAGAAAGAAAATCCTTGGGGCTGGAGAGATGACTCAGAGCTTAAGAGCACTGACTGCTTTTGCAGAAAACCTGGGTTCAATTCCAACACCCACATTGTGGCTAACAATTGTATGTAACTCCAGTTCCAGGGGAATTTGATGCCCACTTCTGATCTCTACTGGCATTGCATGACACAAGTACACTTACATATATACAGACAACACACTCACATGCATATACACACACACACACACAAATAAATAACATTTTTTAAAAGAAGCAAAATCCATCGTTTTATTGTCTATAAGTAACTCCTCTTATCTTCAAGAATAGGCACCACCTTAGTGTGAAAGGATGGAAAAAAATATTCCAAGCAAATGGCACTAAGAAAAACGTTGACCTTTCTATGTGCCAATAACAAGCAATCAGAGAGAAAGAATTCATGGAAACACTCGCATTTATAACAGCCTAAAAAATATCTAGTAATAAACCAAACCAATGACTAATATTAAAGACTCCTACAATGAAAACTTTAAATAGGTTACACCTCTCCTTGGCAGATACCCAAAAGAATAATCCTAGTTCAGAGATGCTTGCAGAGCCATGTTTGTTGCTGATGTTTTCAAAATAGCTAAGCAATGGAAAGAATCTAAATGCTCCCCCAACTGATGAATGGATAAGATAATGTAGTACATTTACACAATGGAGTTCTACTCAGCACAAAAGAAAAATGAAATCATGAAATTTGCAGGTAAATGGAACTAGGAACTAGAAACTGTTATACTAAGTGAAGTAACACAGACTCAAAATCAAAAGACATGCGCTCTGTCTTGGTTTTGGATCCTAGCACCAAATCCTCATGTGTAAATGTGTATCCTGATGTAACCACAAGAGCCAGGAAAATGGAAATGAACCAGGTACATAAAGGGGAAGAAGGAGTCCAAGAGAGGGGGCTAGTAGGAGACAGATGTCGTCAAGGGGGAAATGGGTAAAGGGGAGTTACTTTAACTAGAGATGAAAGAGGGAAAGCTACATGGGGAGAGAGGAGTAATAAATGATGCTTAGGTGGTGTGAAAAAGAGAAATATATTAGTTTAAAAGGCTAATCAGAAATACACATATACGTATGATATATGTATGTATGTGTGTATGTGTTTTGGGGTGCATATATTCTACTTAAAGTTTTATAACAAAAACACAGTGCCAGGCAGGAGAAGCCTCCCACTGATTTGTTGGTCACGGTAGTCAAGGAGACTATCAAAATAATACAAGTTATTGCCACATCCCTTGTTTGTCTCCCATAATGTGGAGGTAAGACTATGTTTGAAGACAGGGCATAATTTGGAGACAGACTTGAAGCAACTGAGATGGAAGTGAACAGGAAGCCTCCTCCCTGAAGACTAGCTCTCATAGTATCAGAGGATACTATTCAAGCTACTAAGAGAGAAAGCCAATCAATGATCCTACTCAGATATAATTCTTAATCAACACAATGACCAGTCCAGCAAACTATGGCTATTGGTGCTGTAGTGACACTTTTATCCTGTGAGTAATCAAGAGCTGTCTTATTGAACCTAAGGCCTGATCAATGGGAGAGAACTCTTGTGTATTAGCCAACTACACATGGTTGAAAAACCTAGAGAAAAACCTACTTTGTCACATACCTTGACAAGAATAATTTCTTTCTATATTCAAAATATGTATCTGTGTATTTACAGACAAGTGTATCTCTCACCACTCATTAAAAGAAGCATCCTTTTACAGCAAATGTAGACTATTTGAAAGTCCCACAACTGGTCAAATGCAGAGTATAAATGGCTGTGAGGTGCCCATCCTTAAGTGACACTTCTACAATGCAATCTCTACACCTAAGGTTTAAGGAACATAGTGCAAGAGGGGGCATAAAGAATATTAATGAATCTCTCAACTCTCATCAGTGAAATATCCTCATGTAACAGATGGTGATTAACCAAACTTGCCAAAGCGCAGAGAATAAGGGAATGCATAGAACTTGTTCCCGGCTATGACCTCTTTATCAAACCTCTGCCACTTAGGTCTCAGGGACCATTAATGGAAGAGGGGGCAGAAAGACTATAAGAATCAGGGGTGGTGGATGACCTCTAGAGAACAGAGTTTTCTGTGAGGCTGGGAAGTTTCTTGTATAGCAACAGTGACAGCATACACAATACCCATGCAAATTCCAACCAGATAAAAACATAGCATAGAATGAGGGAATGGGTAAGAAGCACTAATCCTAGCTGAGGAATTATTTGCAACAGATAAACTATTTGCAACAGATGACTAATGGGAATGGGAGTTGGTTTTCTTTTCTTTTTCTGTAGGTTGACCACTTTATTATTATTTTTATTTAAATTTTAATTGAAATTTTGTGTATCTCATATACATCTTAATCATATTTATATCTCTTTCCCATTGGCACTCTCCCATAGCTTCCTCCAGGGATTTCACACATTCTATCATTTATGTTAAGGCCTAAAAAATCAATTTAGTTTCCCCTGATGTCTCTCAGTGTATATTCATCTATTGAGGTCTAGTCAGCCTATCCAGAGTCATTTCCTTAAAGAAGATCAGCTCTCCTTTACCTAGCAGCAATCAACTGCCATATAGTTCTTTGACTAGGATTGGGGCCTAATACCTATCCCCCAGTTCTATGCTGGGTTTTTGTCTACTTGTGTTCGCATGAATCTTGTGCATTCTGTCACCATTGCTGTAAGTTAATATGTACAAAGTCTCAGAAGTCTATAAGACTCTGTATCCACGTGGTATTGCACCTCCTACCCTGGCACTTAGACTTGTTCCACCCCTCTTCTAAAATGGCCCCTGAACTCTGGTAAGTACACAAAGTCTTGAATGATTAATGGGTCTAAGAAAAAATAAAAGTATTCAAGGGATTGAATGGAAAGAATAATACAACACAGCAAAACCTCTGGGGACACTTTAAAAGCAGTCTTAAATGGGAAGCTTATACCTCTAAAAACCTACATTAAAAGATCAGGAAAAGCACAAACAAGTGACTTAACATTGCAACTCAAGAATGTGGAATGGTGAGAACAAATGAAACTCAAACCCAATAGATGAGAAGAAATAACAAAAACCAGAGCAGAAATTAATGAAATAGAAACAATGAAAACAATAAAAAGAATCAATCAGAGTGAGATCTTTGAAAAGATAAACAAGATAGACCCTTAACCAGTTAACCAAAAGAAAGAGCAAATCCAAACCACCGAAATCAGAGATATAAGCGGAAACATCAGAACAGACAACAAAAATATCCAGAACATTGTAAGGGAATACTTTAAAAAAACCTACACTCTATTAAATTTGAAAACCTAAAAGAAATGGTTGAATATCTAAAATCATGGAAATAACCAATGTTAACCAAGAAATGATCAACAGCTTAAACAGATACATAACATATAGGAAATGCAAAGAGTAATACAAAACCTCCCAATTAAAATATGCCCATGCCCAGATGGATTCACAGCAGACTTCTATTAGACATTTAAAGAAGATCTACAACCAGTATTACTTAGGTTATTCAAAAAGATAGAAATAGGGAGATAACTCCCAAATGTCTTTTATGAAGCCAGCATCAACCTAATAGCAATATCAGGTAAACACACAGCCTAAAAAGAAAATTACAGACCCATATTCTTGATGAAAATAAATGCAAAATGCCCAAAAAATACTTGCAAACTGCATACAGATACATATCAAAAAACTATCCACTATGATCAAGTCAGCTTTATTCTATAGATTCAGGGACGGTTCAATATATGTAAGAAAATAAATGTTATAAATCATATAAATGAACTCAAAGACAAAAATCATATGATCATCTCAATAGATGAAGAAAAGACCTTTGTCAAAATTCAACATGCATTTATGTTTAAAGTCCTAGAGGGAACTAGACTGTGGGGGGCATACTTCAATATAATTAAAGCCATATGAACCCATGGCCAACATCACATAAATACAGAAAAACTGGAAGCAGTCCCATTAAAATTAGGAAACAGACAAGGCTGTACACTATTAACATTCCTTTATAACAGTGTCCTTGGAACTCTTTCTAGTGCAATAAGGCAAGTAAAGGAAATTAAAGTAAAGGAGTACTAATTGGAAAAAAGGAGGTCAAATTATTCCTGTTTGCAGACAATATGCTACTATACCTAAGAGATTCCAAAAACTGTACCAGAAAACATCTAGAAATGATTAACAGTTTCATCAAAGTGGCAGGTTACAAAATTAATTTACAAAAATCAGTAGCCTTTCAAGCAACTGGAGAAACAGTACCTGGAGACCTCCCATTTACAACAGCCTCAAAAAATTAAAATATCTTCAAATAAACTTGATCAAAGATATGAAAGAGCTGTACAATTAAAATTTTAATCTTTGAAGAAAGAGACTGAGGAAAAGACTGGAAGATGGAAAGACCACTCATGCTCATAGATTGGCAGAATTAATATTGTGAAAATGGCTGTTCTACCAAAAGTAATATATAAATTCAATGCAATCACAATAAAATTTCCCATGAAATTATTCACAGAATGAGATTTTTACTATGATAATGGATACAATTGAGGATACAACAGATACGAAGATTATGATTTCTACTACAGAAGGAAGTCACCTACACCTCACTACAGTTGATACAGATCAAGATCAAGATCTCATTCTTGTAGCCCAAGATGCTTTTGATAATGGAGTAGTTGCAGCCAAGAACTTTTACTGCCCCCCTCTTTTAATTCTAGATTTCCCCACACTTCTGATACTGCTTCGTCCATTTCTTAATCCCTGATTTATTTAGCATTTATCCTTGGACAGTTGTATTCTTGTTTTCCATCCTTTTTTGTTGCCGTCTCAAAGGTGTTATTGTTGTCATTTTGAATATTTCAACATCTTGAGTAAAAAAGAGGAACCCAGTGTTAAGCTTTGTGATTTTTCTTTGCCTTTACAGAGGATTAACACCTTACTATGAGAAAATAAATGATCTTTTTAAAGCTTTTGTGATACATATTGTAATAGTCATCAGCATATTTGACGAACTCCTTTTTAAACATTCTTTAGGGGAAGATAAATAATAGGAAACAGTTCAGTCACGTCTTCTTTGTCTGAAGTGGCATGGAACAGTCAGAGTTGACTGTATGAAACATTTCTTTTGAAAAAAATGTAACTTTTGAATTCTAAAAATTACGTCACATTTTAAGTGGTTGAAAGCTGATAGATTCTTAGAAAACATGTTGTATTTGAAATTACATTTGTTAAACCTTATAAACTTAAAACATAATTTTTATGTTAAATTTATAGAAGCTTAAGTATTTTCTTAATCAGAGAAGTACAACCTTTATTTGTTACATAGAACAATTTTATAATTTGCTGTTAGAAATTTTGATATTGGAGCATTGGTTAAGTAGTACAGAATACTAAGATATATGTGAGGAAGAGTAATTTCAAATAAAAATTCATTTGGGAAAAATCCTAAAATTATATGTAATTAATATTGTGAAAATGGCCACCCTACCAAAAGTCATTTATAGATTCAATGCAATGTCAATCAAAATCCCCATGACATTTTTCACAGATTTAGAAAAAAACATACTAAAACTCATATGAAACCACAAAAGACCCCAGATAGCTAAAGCAACCGTGAGCCCAAAGAGCAATGCTGGGGAGGGCAGTTACTATACCAGATTCAAACTATATTACAGAGCTGCAGTGATAAAGACAGCATGGTACTGGCACAAAAGCAGACCTATAGAGCAATGGAACATAACTGAAGACCCAAACCTCAGCACATGCACTTTCAGCCACATGATATTTGACAAAGGAGCTAAGAACACTCAGTGAAAGAAAGATAATATCTTCAACAAATGGTGCTGCCAAAACTGGATTGCCACCTGTGGAAGAATGAAAGTAGACACCTATCTTTCACCTTTCACAAAAACCAACTCCAAATGGATTAAAGACCTCAAGGTGAAACCCAAAACCATGTCACTGTTAGAAGAAAACATTGGCAGTAACCTACAAAATATAGATATAGGAAAGGACTTTCTAAATTGAACAACAGTTGCTCAGGAATTAAGGGCAACACTCAACAAGAAAGACCTCATTAAACTAAAATGCTTCTGTACAACAAAAGAAACCACCAAGAAAGTGAAGAGAAAACCTACAGAGTGGGAGGAAATCTTCACCAGGGACACATCTGACAGAGGTTTAACATCCAGAATATAGACCTCATTAAAAAAAGAATCAAGAAAATAATGACTCAATTAAAAGATGGTTTATGAATCTGAAGAGAGTTCTCAAAAAGAAGAAATAAAGATGGATAAGAAACATCTTAACAAGTTCAACATCTTTAGTAATTAAAAAATGCAAAATTAAAATGACTTTAAGATTTCATCTTACCCCAGTCAGATTCGCTAAGATCAAGAGAACAGATGATATCAAATGCTGGAGAGGGTGTGGGGAAAGGGAATGCTTATTCACTGCTGGTGGGACTGTCAACTCTGCAACCCCTGTGGAAAGCAGTGTGGAAAACTCTTTAAAAAGCTAAAAATGACTCTATCATTTGACCCAGCTATACCATTCCTTGGCATATACCCCAAAACTCATCCTGTAGCAGAGATCCATGTTTGTTGCTGTTCATTTCACAATAGCTAAGAAATGGAAGCAACCTATGTGCCTCTCGATTGACAAGAGGGTATTGTACATTTACATAATGGAATTCTATTTAGGGGAAAATAAAGGAGTTGGTTTTCTTTTAGGAAGTGATGCTAGATATTTTGATCAGGCTCTAGTGGATAGATTCACACCTATGGACACTTTGGGACACAAACGGCTCAGTAGGCATTAACATATAATACATGAATTTAAGTGGGGAGACTATTGGGGGGATGCAGATAGGTTAGGGGATCTAAGTATGATCAAGTTATATTATATGAAATTTTCAAAAATTCAATAATAAAAGAAATAAAAATAAAATAAAATAAAATGAAATTAGTAAATTAAGTAAAATTAAATAATTGCATAAAATGAAAAAAACAGTAAATTATAAGAAAACATTATGAAAAAATTACACCGCTGATTTTGAAAACTTAGAAAACAGGTCACATTTCTAAGAAAATATAATTTACTTAGGCTAGGCAGATGGCTCAGTGTGGAAAATGTTTGTCACTTAAGTATTTGAACTGAAGTTCTGATCCCTAGTAACCATGTACAACGCCATGGCCAAAGAGGTATGCACCTATAACTCGAGCCCTGGAGTCAGAGACCAACATACCTGGGAGCCGCAACAGGCAGTCAGTTCAGACAAAATGGCAACTCTGTGCTCAATGAGAGACCCTGTCTCAAAAAAAGATAGAGAAGAGATGAAGAAGTCATCCCAGCATCAGCCTCTGGCTTCCACATTTGCCCTTATATGTAAGCATACTCGTACACATGTGCATACAACACACACACACACACACACACACACACACACACAAATAAAGCCCAAAATATATTTTGCCAAGATTTATTCAATATAAAAAATCTGATAAGGATCATGAAATTAAAAGAATTAAGTCAGTAAAATATCTACATCCTTTTCCTTTGCACATTCAAAAACAGTAAGCAAATATTATTTTACAGGATAATTTCTAAAAAAAAATCCCCAAACTATATTCCTTATTTTATAGAAAATAATGTAGGAAATAGAAAGAGAGGAAACATACTCCACAGTTTTCATAAAACTAATTTGGCAGCAAACCCAAGTTGAACAAATTTAATTTGGTCAAATTAGTCTCATGGAATAATAGAATGAAAAGAGAGTTTAACATCAGAATCTATGAATACATTAGGTTGAGCTGTAGGAATCTGCTGATAGTCGACATTTTTATGATTTTGAAAAGGACGATTTTATGTGGCTCAACTTAATAATTCACTGCCTTACCAGGTTAAAGCAGAAAGATACATAGCTATCTCAGCAGAAAAAGCAAAATTGTTTATATTAAACATCATAATTAATGGTGTAACATTGTAAACACTCACTTGGAAATCAAGAAAAAGACCAAAAGCCATCATTTTGTGTTCTCATTGTCATAATAGTATACATGTATTGGAAAGATAGAAATGAAATAAACAAATTGTACAATTCATATTTTCTACATGACTAACCCAAGAGAATTTACTTATTATACAAATTTAAATAATTCAGCAATGTTTCTTTAAATAGCAATATGATATGAGAATTAAATATCTAAGCACCAGAACACAAACAACTGCAAAAACAAGCATGCAAGCTCTAAGCGGAAATTTACCATAAATATATAATATTTTTGAGAAAAATTATAAAACCATTAGTGAAAAGCTATTATGGCAGCTAAAATGAAAGAAGAGCTGTTATACAGATGGAAATACTTGTTGTTTTCAAGATAGCAGTTGTTTTCAAAGTATTTAAAAATTTAGTGTCATTCAAATAGAAAAGAGGACTTTCATGGAAACTCATAACCTTGCTCTCAAGTTTACATAGAAGAAAAAAGGGGCCAATAATGGACCAAAAAGGGGTCAAGACAATATGAAAAATAGTTGAGAGGATCTGTCTTATCATATAATTTTCTGTGTGTAAGTGTTCATGTGCATGTGCATATGTAGGCAGAGGCCAGATGTCAACACCATGTGTCTTACTCAATTGCTCTCCAACTTATTTTTGAGACAGAGTCTCTAACTGAACCCAGAGCTAGCTGATTTGGCTTGCCTTGGTAGCCAGCAAGTCACAGAGAACCTCCTATCTCTGCCTCCCCAGTGAAGGGACTACAGGCATGTGTCACCATACTGGGGTTTTATCAGTGTTGGGGATCAAACTCAGGTACTCATCCTGAGGATGGTAAATACTTTACTGACTAATCCATCTCCCCAACACAGATAACATGATTTATTAAAAGTTATAGTGATTAAGATTACATATTTTCTAGAAGTATACCCAATAGACCAATGAAACAAAACCAAGGGTTCCTGCAAAGTTTACCACAAACTTAGTGGCTTAAAACAAACAGAAACTTAATATTTTACAATTCTTAGAGCTAAAAGTTGGAAGTCAAGGTCAGAGTCATTTTCCTTCTGCAGACTTTAGAGGAGAAATCTTCTTTGGCTATTTTCCTGTTTGCCCATGTGTCTTCCTCCTCTTATAAGATCACTTGCTCTTGCCTTCAAGACCTACTTGCTAAATAATCCAGGATGTTCTCATTTCTGGAGTCATCATTTAATTGTATCTTCAAAGGCCACTTTTATAAAATAAGGTTATGTTGGTGGGTACTATGGATTAAGACATGGGTATATTGAGACTATGTGGAGGAATATATTCTACCTACTACAGAGGGTAAAGAGCTGTTAATAACTATTACTGAGGCATTTGCCTATCCATATAGAAAATAATTTCATTCTTCAATCACATATTATCAAAATCCGACTTCTATATGGACAAAACTAAAACGGAGAAGGAAAATGTAGACTATTACTGTCTTCTGGGTAGCAGAATATTTTAAACAATACTCTAAAGCACAGGCATAAGAGATAAAAATTGATAAACTCAATTACATTAAAATGCAAAATCTCTATAGTAGCTACCAAAATAATAATGACAAATAAGTCATATTAGAGGAATTTGTTTTAAATGTATGTAATTGATAACACACATACACAAATCAAATGTAATGGAAACAAAAAGCAATTAAAATGGGCAAGGGGATGAACAGGTAATTCATAGACGATGAAATAAACCAAGGAAATACATACTCTCGCTTTCTACTAATTTAGAGAATGAAATTGTAATAAAAGATGGGACTCCCTTTTGTAAACATTACATTTCTAAATATTAAAAAGCCTGAGATTTCTGGCACTTAGTAGAACACATTTTTGTATCCACTTTGGAAAATGATTTGACTCTTTCTAATAAACTTGAAAGCACATATACCTAGAACCCAGAAATTCCCTTGGGGACACGTGCATGGCAACTTTCACTCATCACTGAAAGCTAATCATTTGTAATAAATTCGACTGAATAATTTGAAATAAATTCATACAAATCTGCAGCAACTGAAGCAGATGAATCAACAGTATCTGTATTAACAAGAATAAATCTTAAAGATGCACAAACCTCTAATCCCAGCACTCAGGAGGCAGAGGCAGATGGATCTCTGTGAGAATGAGGTCAGACTGGTCTACACAGTGAGTTCCAGTCCAGCTGGGGCTCCAAGGAGACCTTGTCTCAAAAAAAGTAAACTTTAGAGGGGTAAACAGAGTACACCATCGTTTGTGTGTGCTTTAGAACACAAGAATCAGTAGTCTGTTTAGTTTAGTAACTATAACATTTGTTGTAGCACTCTGAAGATCTGCTGAGAATGTGGGACACTGAACCATGGAGGAATGGATCTACTGGCGAGGACAACAGAGGGAAAGAAACTAAAAGATAGTTGACCCATGAGATTTAAAATTATTTGCTATGATTTAATTAGGCATTATATTACTCTCTGGACTTTGCCTATTTCTGAATCTTTCAAAATCTTTCATAGTTTGAAAAGAGAAAGGTTAAAATGATTGGGTTATTACAAGGATAATACCAGACTTATGACTTAAGTCTTCCAAATTTAAAATATAGTTTTGTAACTAAAATCATTAAAAAATGAGATTTAGAGAAAAAGACGAATGAGTGAAGAAGAAAGATGAGGAATATGAAAGCTGAAACGGGGTGAATTTTGATTGTTATCAACTAGCTTTGAGATCATGGATCTATCCTGTATCCTCCTGGACCCTTATAAAGCTGGATTAAAAAGTGATCATCATTTTAACATACCTTTGCAATATTTACCGAAGAAGTTACAGATTAGAGAGTTACGCTATAGAAGATAGATGAAGACTAAACTTTTGTTTTTATTCGTTTTTTTTTTATTTTGAAAGTATCTCAATAGACAAGGTTGTCCATGAATTACTATGTAGCTCAGGTGAACCTTGAACTCACAACTTTCCTGCCTTTTGAGTGTTAGAATTACATGTTAGAGCCACCTGCTGAACTACACTTTTCTTATTAAAGTTCCAGAATACTATATTTCTTTGCAGTTAAGTCTAGAGAGGCAGATGACTAGAAGTTGAATGCACTGGGGGTGGGGGCAGTATCCAGTAAGACTGAGAGTTCACATACACTGGAACTTGGCAGTTTCTCTGGAGATCTATGCACAATAGCACATTTCTGCTTTAAAAGGCAATGGAGAAGAAGTAGGAATATGATAAATAATAGTAGAGGGCACGCATAAAAAAGAATGAAGACTAGAAGAGAGAAATTAGGGAAGACTTTGTGTGCAGTGTTTCTCATGTTGCCAATCATGTTACATTTCAAACAGTATTTTTACTGACCATTTGGGAACTTTGTCAAAACCAAAAATATTGTAGAACAAACATTACCAGTGAGCTCCTTTGAAGAGGAAGACTGGCTTGCTGGACAACTGACCCAGAAGGGTCCTCAAAGAGTGACATTCATTACAATGGACCAGAAACTGCTTCTAACTCAGTGGAAAAAAAATCTTCTGATTATCAAATGTGTAAAGTTAAAGCCAAAACTTGGATCTTGTTGATGGCTAATCAAAAATGGACTTTTTCTTCATGTTAGGCATTTTCCTTAAGTCTAATAAACAATCTTGTATGAAATAACTACTTTGTAAATTGTGTAGTTTCCTAAAGTATTAATGATAAAAAAATTCAAGAACCATTTTAGGCAATTTAATTATCTTTGTACTTTTTGATTGAAATAATATTGCAAAATCATACTGTGTTTAAGAATACTAGTGGCTCTTGCAGAAGACCTGGGCTCAGTACCCAGCAGCCACATCATGGCTAACAACTATGGCTAATTACTATAAAGCTCAGGTGAACCTTGATCCAATACCTTCATCTATCCTTCTCAAGCACTGCACACACATGATGCAATTATATACATGCAGGTAAAACACTAATACAAATAAAAAACAAATAAAACGTGTATATCAACAAACTCAAAACTATCATCCAGCTATGATAGAGAACATGTAATGCTTGCCTTTCTGGATCTGTATTATTTCATGATGATTGTTCTCAGTTCTATCCATTTACCTGAAAATTTCATAATTTCTTTTTTGGGAGCTGAATAAAATGCCATTGTATAAAATGTACCATACTTTCGCTATCCATTCACCAGTTGATGGATATGTAGGTTGCTTCCATTTCCTGGATATTGTGAAAAGGACAGAAATTAAGATGGATAAACAAAAATCTCTGAAGTAAGATCTGAAAGTTTGAGGGTATATATAAGGAACCAGTGTTCTTCATTGGCTCAAACATCACTGAGCCATGGAGAAGGTGGGCCATGTGGTAAGGAAAAGCACTACAAAGATTTTCTACCATTTTAAAATTTCTCCATTCTGGAGTCAGAAGATTTTTAGTTAATGCAAACCTTTGACTATTATCTTCATTCCATAAAAAGAAGAAAATAGACTCAGAGAAGAATTAGCTAAGATGATTCTAGTAGAAAGAGTTGCAAATGATCTTGAACTCAAATCTGTGTAATTTCTAACCCTAGGTTGTTAACCAGTAGGTTAAACCAATATATTAAGATAGTTAATCAGACATAATCAGGAGTGTATATAACCTATTTCTAGATACAGTTTTATGCTGAGTGATTAATTTTCATTTATTTATGTGAGAAATAGTTTTGGCTTTCTATTTCTCATCTATGCCTTGCTTGTGAATAATGTAACTGTGTTGTGTGAAAAAGTAAAATAAAGGAAAATAGTGGTAGGGATGTATCTCAGCCTAGCATACATAACAGCCCAGTAAGAGGCCTAGCACCATAAAAAACAAACAAGAAAAGAAAAATAAGTCTCAGCATCAACATCACCACCACAAACAATAACAACAGCCTTCCTATAGTGTTCCAAATGATTCACTTATAGTCATGCAGAAAGAATGAATACTATTTGATTATGGTCTATCCAAGCGTTTGACTGTTTTTCTTTTGACATCTAAGTCAGGAGGTTGATAAAAAGGAATGATAAGAGGGTGCCTGGTACTTATATATGCTTCACAGTTATCTCTAATTCCCAGTTTCTATCTACTTTTTTTCTTATTTTAACTTCAAGTGGTATGTATTTTAACTTCATTTAAACATGCTATTTTAAAAAACATATATGGCATAGAAAAGTCAGATATAGTGCTAACTAGCAAATGTATCGCTTTATATGCTTTTCATTTATGTAGTGAGAACACATTACATATATTATCTTTACATATTTCAAGAATACATTGTATTATCATTAACTAAGTCATCCTGTTGTGCAATAGACTTCTTGAAATTGACTCTTATCTAACGGTATCTTTTGGCTAGCCTAGCTCCAGCTTCTTGTCCCACTAAACAAATCATCCTGTGGTAACTGCCAGTTTAGTCTGCACTTCTAAATTTTAATTCGTTGAGATTCTTCTTACCAATGACATCATGCAGGATTTTTCTTTCTTTTCCTGGATTATTTACTTTAATTGAATAAAGTTTTTTTGGTTCATCTATGTTGTTGCAAATGGTAGGATTTCATTGTTTCATTTAGAGCCTTCAATTGCATGTACACATTTTCTTTATTAATTCAGGGACACAGATTAGTCCGATACTGTGCCTATTAGGAACACTAATGTTCTCTTGATTCATGTGTCTATTTTGTAATGAATATGAAAATAATGTGATAATTCAGTTTGATTTGTGTATGTGTGTATGTGTGTGTGTGTGTGTGTGTGTGTGTGTACATTCAATGGTTGGTTGGATTTCTGTATCATATACTAACTGTATTTTTAATTTTTAGAAACACTCATACTATTGTTCATAGTGGTTCTCCTATTTCACGTCCCCTCTGACAATGTGAAAATGTTCCCATTTCTCTGCTTCTTCACTTGTGCTTGTGTCTTTTGTCATTTTGATAATAAGCACTGTAACTGCAGTCAGATGATATCTCATTATGATTTTGATTTATGTTCCTATGATGACTAGTTATGCTGAACTTTATTTCATATGTTAACTGTTTATGTGTCTTCTTGGAGAAATATCTAGTTAGTTCTTTTGCTCACTGTGTATTTTTTTTAATTAGCCTTTTCAGTTCTTTATGTATTCTGGTTATTAATTCACTTCTTGTTAGATTTATACTATGGAAATGTTTTCTTCTATTCTCTAGGTTGTCTATTGTTGATCATTTCCTTTGCTTTAGACAAGCTTTTTGTTTGATGTAATCTCAATGTCCAGTTTTGCTTTTGTTCCTGAAGTTCTATCTAAAAAATAAGAAAAAAATATCCTTACCCAGACTAAAGTCATAATGATATTACCTACTGTTTTCTTCCAGTTGTCTAAAAGGTTTAGGTCTTAAAGTATGTAATCCATTCTGAGTTGATTTTTGTGCATGATGAGTGATAGTGGTCTAGTTCCTTTTTCTGCAAGTGATAACCAGTTTTTCCCAAATCATTATTGGAGAAATTATCATATCCTTACTGTGTATTCTTGGTGCCTTTACCCCAAAACACGGTAGCTGTAAATGCATATATTTCTTCCTCCATTCTGTATTTTATTCAGTTGATCTATGTCTTTTTTTTTTATGGAAGGGTCATACTTTTTAAGTTACTATTGTTTTGTAGTACGTTTTGAAGATAAGCACTGTAGAGTTTACAGATCATTTTCCTTCCTTCCTTCCTTCGTTCCTTCGTTCCTTCGTTCCTTCCTTTGTTCTTTCCTTCCTTCATTCTTTTCTTTCTTTAAATTATTTTTTCTTTATTTTCTAAACAGTGTTTTGGATCTTTATGGTCTTTTATGTTTTCACATGAATTTGAAGATATTTCTTCTCTTTTCATGAGAATGACTTTTGTATTTTGATACAGATTACATTGACTCTAAAATGGTTTTGTGTAGCATGACCATTCTTGCAATAATGATTCTCCTAACTCATGGACATGGACTGTCTTTTTTTTATTATTTAGGGTCACCCTAGATTTCTTGCACCAATATTTTATAGTTTTCACTGTAAAAACCCTTCACTTTCTTGGTTACATTTTTGTTTATGTATTAAATGGGATTATTTTCTAGATTTCTTTTTAAAATCATTCCCTAGTAGTGTATGGGCCTGATACTGAGTTCTGTTTGCTGATTTTGTATCCCACAGCAACACCAAACCTGTTCAATAGTTCTAACAAGCTTTTTGTGGAATCTTCAGGGATTTCTACATGTAAGATGATGTTTTATTTTCAATAAGGATGTATAACATTTATTTCTATTATTTAATTCTTTTGACTAGGAGTTCCAGTACTATGCTGAACAGAGGTAATAAAAGTGGACTACCTGGATTTGTCCTAGATCCTAGGGACAAGAGATTTCAACATTTTTCCACTTAACATATTGTTATTTGGGAATTGTTTTACATGGGCCCTGTTGTTTTTCAGTAGATTTGGTCCATACTGAATTTATGAGAGGTTATAACAGGATGTTGAGTTTTTTTTCCAATACTTGTTTTTGCATTAAGTGAAATCATCATATGTACTTTCTTCATTCTGTTAAAGCGATATATTTTGTTTGATTTATATATGTCAAATCGTCCTTGCACCTCTGAGAATGATACTTTGTCATGGTGAATGATTTCTTTCAAAGTACTTTGTTGAGAATTTTTACATCAGTATTCATAAGTGTCTGTTTTTTGTTGTGTATCAGGGTAATGCTGACTTCTTAGAATGTATTTGGAAGGGTTCCTATCTCTTTAATTTTTGGGAGCATTTTAAGAAGAACTATTAATTCTTTAAACATTTAGTACAATTCAGCAGCAAACCTCTTAGGTTCTTGGTTTCTTTGGTGGGGGATTTTTTATTATTAAGTCCTATCTCCTTACTTACTATTGAACTGTTTAGATTTTTTATTTCTCTGTATTTCAATTTTTACACATTTCATATGTCCAACCATTTATCTTTTAATCTAGATTTTCACTTTGATAGAGAATAATTATTCATGATGTTGTTGCATGATAATTGGTATTTCTGTGTTATTTGTTATAATGTTTATTTCATTTCTCTCTTTTTTTCTTGAGACAAGGTATATGTAGTTCAGTCTGGCTTCAAACTTGCAAGTTAGCCAAAGATGTTCTTGAGTTCTCTATCTTTCTGTTTCCACCTCCCAAGTGCTGGGATTATAGGTATATGGAATCCTGCTTTACTTCATGTTTTTTTATGGCTCGGAGTCTTGATGTTCTATACTTTTGCTTTGTTCTTTATTTCTTTCCTATTAACATTCAGGTTAATTTGCTTTTTATTTTCCTAGTTTTTCCACATGCAATATTAGGATGTTCATTTGAGATGGATCTTTGTGATATATGCATTGAGTGCTATAAACTGCATATGCTGTGAATCATAGGTTTTAGTTTACAGCATCTTTGTTTTAATTTTTGAAGGGGGTTCTTAACTTTTATATTGATCCATGGATTTTTCAAGTATTTGTTATTTAATTTCCAAATATTTATAAAGTTTCAATAGTTCTTATTGATTTCTAGCTATCTACCATGGTGGTCAGAAATGATACCTGATATAATTTTGATCTTCTTAAGTTTGAAACCTCCCATTATGCCCTAACATATTATCTACCTTCGATAACATCTTACATCTTTAGATAGAAAATTTTAAGGAGTGGGGAGGATTATAGCTGCAGGTTCCAAGTGGAACTTTGAGTCTCATTATTGACCCTCTCTGTTACATGTGGCAAATTAGTTAACCTGTTTGTGCTTCAGTTTTTTCAATATGATTTATGAATAATAATAATAGTAATAATAATGGCACATGCTTCATAGTGCGTTTGGGGATCAGATGAACTAGTAAAATGAACTGTGCTCAGCTCATTTACAAAAATTGGTTTCTACTATCATTATAAAACTAAGTAGAAAAAAATACATATTTTCCTCAACAAGATTTTCATGGTTACACATTATCACCTTCCTTTGCCTGGAAGACCCTTATGGGGCACATATCACATCAGAGGATTCTGTTGTTTTGCATTTGATCTTGTTAGGTTGACCAGAAATAAATGGGAAAAAGAAAATTGAATAGTTTTCCTATCATGTCTCTTTCTGATCATTTCTTCAAGTCTCCTTGATCACAGATAGAATGAAAATATACGTGCAGGCAATCTTTTTCATAACTGAAATTAGACAGCTTCTGTCCTTGTGATAAAAAGTTCTAGTTTCATTAAGCATTTGATTTTCTTATGTGTAATTTATGTTTGACAAATCAGTGATATCATTAATCTTAATGAAGTTCTGTTAATGGTGTTACTTCTGGTACTCCAAGATAATAAAACTGAAAGAAAAATAGATGTAATAATTTTAAAATTTCTCTTTGTAGTTATTTGAGGATGCCATCGATGTACAGTTTTCTACTTTTTTCCTCACTATGATACATGTGAAGATGATTTTGATGATTTTGATGGCATTAACAGACCCATGGACTAACCCAAGAGTTACTTGTGTTTGATGACTAATGATAATTTTCATTTTTTCTTAGAAATTCGTGGAAGAATGACTAAAAGACCAAATGTGGCATTATCACTTCTTAAAATAGACTTTATTTTAGAGCAGTTGTAGACTCATAAGAAAACTGAGTAGAAGGTAAAAAAAATCCTTATAGTCATGTGTGGTAGTTTGAATAAGAATGTCCCCCATAGGCTCTAGGTATATGGATACTTGTTCTGGTCCCCAATTCATGGTGCTGTTTGGGGAGGGACATAGGACCTTTAGGACATGTGGCCATGCTGGAGGAAGTATGCCACTAGGGACAGTTGTTGAGAATTCTTAATCTTTACTGAATTTCCAGTTTCTCTCTGTTTCCTGTGCATGTTTGAAGATGTGAGTACCTAGTTTTCTGCTCTGACTACCTCTGCCACCATGCCTCCCCAACAAGATGGACTCTTACCCTCTGGAACCATAAGCCAAATAAACTTTTCCTACCATAAGTTGCCTTAGTCATGGTGTTTTATCACAGTGACAGAAAAGTAACGTACACTCTACACATATACAGCCCCTCCTGTTATCAACATCTTCCACCAAAGCAGTACATTTATTATGACTTATGAACCTACATTCATACATCATTATTACCCAGAATCCACAGTTTGCATCAAGTATTGCACATTCTATGGATTTGGACAAATATAAAATAAAAAATATCTGGATGGTTCAGTGGTTAAGAGCACTGGCTGCTCTTTCATAGGAGTCCCAGCACCCATATTGTGGCTAATAACCTTCTGAAAACCCAGTTCTAGGTGATCTGACACCATTCTGATCCCTGTGGGCATTGCACCACAGGAGTGCATCTATCTACATGCAGAAAATATAAAAAATAAAACTAATAAATAAATAAAAGTTTTTAAAAAAGAATCATACAGTGAGGTTTGAGTACCCTAAATATTTTTCATTCTCTGCCAGTAGGAAGTGTTTTAATAAAGAAAGTGAATCCTTTGAACACATCAAACCTT
Organism: Eospalax fontanierii; assembly: GCA_035773235.1. Lineage (NCBI taxonomy): Eukaryota > Metazoa > Chordata > Mammalia > Rodentia > Spalacidae > Eospalax > Eospalax fontanierii. The sequence continues at coordinate 40,828,770 of CM069525.1, forward strand.
TGTAATTAGTAATTATATTGAAAATGAACCTCAGATATAATGGAGTAATGGTGAGCACTAAGAATGAAAATCAGATAATTTGTTAAAGTGCTTTACTTTATAGAGGAAGGAAGAGGAAGTCAATTGCTCAAGTTCATATAGTGGGAACGCCAGTGACAGTTGATTTTGGGTTAGTCATTCAATCATCAGTCATTGATTTTCTTCTGTTTTATAGGCCCCATGCTCAATATAATTACAAATACAACACTGTTTATGTTCAGAATTTAGAAAGCATAGGAGCAACTTAGAAGCATAGCAGCAATTACTGAACAATATAAGGGCGAATGGTTTGTAGAAGCACAGATCATAGGAATCAGCTACACTTGGGAATCAGTGAGGTTGAGGAAGATTGCAATATGGATAAATGGGATGCAAGACATTTGTTGAACCTAAAGAATAAAGGATAGCAAGATGGTTCAGCATGTAATGGCATTTGCTGCCAAGCCTGAGAACCTGACTTTGATCTGAGGGGTCCACATAATGGAAGGAGATAATTGACTCCTTCAAGTTGTCCTGTGATCTCCATATGTGTGCTATGACATACCCTCTAAAGTAATGAAAGCATTTTATAAAAAATAAAGAATAAGACATAAAACATATATCGTTATTTAATATTAAAGTAATATAATCTAAAATTTCTATCAGAGGGGTATACACACACACACACACACACACACACACACACACACAAAACATATCTCCAACAATTCTTATGCTTGAAACATTATCTAGAGATAGTCTATTAAGCAGGCAATATTAATAGCAGTATTCATTTACTGTTCTTAAGTTTTCTAAGCATATCTATATAAATATGGAGAGGAGAAAAGACAGAGAGATGAGCAACTCAACAGTAGCATGGGGTTTATTCAGGAAAAGACCTAAGGTGGGGTTCTCTAATGTAAGAACAAAAGTCCATCATTTGCTTAATAAGTTAGAGTACTTATGGGACAGAAAAAGGGAAAGGATTAGGGGCTTGAAATTTTTCTCTTTTGACCTGAATTCAGCCATTGCTAGGAGTAGCTATAGAGGTAGACTATGTGGTTGGTTAATGAATGTTGGGTTATCAGTAAACATCTCTTGTGGGCATCCATTACTGGAGTTGATAGACTAGGGAATCAATAATCTAGAAATACATGTTGGAACCAAGTTACTTTAGTTATGAGAACTGCCATTGTTTAATCAAAATGGAGGAGCTCTGCAAGATGGTGGGACCATGGCTAAGACACTTTAACAGAATTTCATGGAAGTCTCCCAGTGCTTCTGTAATTGTAGAAGGGCAGATATAATTGATCTCCCCAAAAATTACCTAAAATGAATTTAGGAGTAAGGTAAAATTACAGTGGATTTGGCCCTTATGATTTTTTTCTTTGTGATATCTCAATGCTCACACATATTCTGTTCATCTTATACAGTAGAATTTCATTCATTGGAGAAGTGAAAATGCACCATGTCATGTCAATTGATGATCTTCTCATGATCACTTTGTATTTTAATTGACCTATCCTATCCACAGCTTCTGACCTTTCCTCTCTCTTGACATAGCTAATTGATTGGCATTAGATGCTTTGATCTTTTCTCTATAAATCAAGACTAACCATATTTTCCTCATGGAAGATTCAGTTTTTATTCTGTGGCATCTAAATCCTTATTATGGTCTCATAATAGTCAGGGAATGCTTTTCTACCCTGATTTTTAAGCCTGACTTGTTAATTACACTGGCCAAGGACATGTAGATAGAAGTGTCAGTGTGCCATCCTGAGCCTGAGCTTTGAGAAATGTGTGTTTCTGTGCATTTTCTTGTACCTCTGTCAATTCATGATAAACACTTCTGGAACTTTATTCCTCTATAGCCTGTGAACTTAGTATATATACGTGTGTGGCAGAGTGCCCCAAATGAGCCCATTTAGATCAGTTAACTCTTATCTGAGTCTTATCTGAGTTAATCCTCAGAGATCCACAGGAATCAATGGTCCATGTTTTGCCACTGAAGTCTGCAACTAACTTGACTGAAGATTCTAGCACATGGTATGTGGATGTTGAGCCCTTCAGCTGAAAGGTTATATAGACTTGTCTGCCATTTGAGACTATATTTGAGTAAGCATGGGAAGATGATCTATGGAGGGAAAGAGGAAGGAAGACATTTAAGTGACAGAGATAATCACTATAGCCTTCAGCTGTTCTCTAGCTTTACCTTCCCCAAGACTGGGATTGTGGGAGTGGGTGTCCTGGTCACTGGACTGAGTTTTCTGGGTGTCCTTCCCCTTTGTGGAAAGATGGGCTATCTTTGGGCTATTCTTTGAACTGAAGTAGAAGTGTTAGCAGTAGAGACACAGAGCAATGCCAGAGCATGGTCTCTGCAAGGGTTCCTTGATTCTAGGTCACTTGAAAACAAAACCAGCTTCAGTTTTTCAGTTTAAAAAAGTCTAGGGAGTGGCTGAGCCTGCAGTGGGGGTCACAAGTTTCCAGAGATGAATGAAGGAGATGAAAGGAGCTGCTGTTATTTTGTCTGTCCAGTTCCCTTTCTCACATTTCCCCTGAAAATGTTCCTGTCAGAAATACAAGGCCGTGCTTAACTTGCCTATTCAACTTAAATTATATCATACTCTACCAGACTCAGAAGTGTCAACCTTAATACCACATCACTGAGATATTTGTTTCTCTACATCACAAAGTAGATTTTACTCTAGGAATATTAATGCCTGACCCAAAAGACACCAGTCTAGGTGTCTTGGATAATACTGATTCTAACTGCAAGGGCAGGTATGTGCTGGAGATCTTGCAAACAAAACAAGCAGCTATGGTGCTTAGTTTAGCCTCAGGTTAAGACAACCATAATCCTCTCTGGGATTTTTCTTTCATCAGTTTGAGAAAAGATTGTTATTTATATTTCGATGGCTGAGCTAGCAGAATCTGAGGGAGGTTAGATGTGCTAGTTATTTTGATGCTATCAGATCAAGAGAACCTGAGATTGAATTCTGGAAGATTCAAGAAATGCGATGAAGAAGTATGAGAGCAGGAAAGAGGAAGAGAAACTGGGAATATTGCCTAAACTCCTAAATGTAGTTTTGCTAAAGCTAATTCTACTCCTTGAATTTGTCAATAACAAGGCCAGTGAATCCCCTGCCATGTTTGCTGTTAAACTAGTATGAGTTAAGTTTTGATTCCTTTAACAACAGTTCTGACTAATTTGGAAGGCCATTGATGTAGAAAGGAGACGAGCATTTCAGTTACTTGATCTGCTTTATTGACATAGCTCCTCAAAGAAGAGGAAAGAAATTTGCTTAGATCTTAAGGCAAGAATAAAGTGATCAAATCATAAGGAGACTGAAGCAAAACCGTTCAGGCCTGATGCATTTTAGATTCTAATTAGCGGGCTGTTTGATTAAGGCTTTTGGATTTGCTATGTTTATGCGACATTACTAGCAGTTACTGTTTGACCTGCACAGCCTGGCTTAAATCTCACCTTCCCTCTGCGTAGCAGCCTCACCTGTAAAATAGGTTTAAAGCAGTGCCTATCTCATGTAAATTATTGTAAGAATTAAATGAATGGGTCAATGCCTGAAAAACCTTCAAGATAGTACTCAATAAATATATAGTAAATAATACTGGTTATTAGTTATTATTGCTATTTCTCACATTTGTTATTTTGATTTGTTAGGGGATCAGATGGTATGTATCTCCAGGCTCAAGAAAATATGCAAGGGAACAAATCCCAAGGTTTTTTGGAAAGAGAAGTAAGCCACAAGTGAATTAGAACTCAGAAGATTCTTGGATGCTTACTCTTGCAGGTATTCAGACATCTAAAATGTAGAGCTTAAAACACTGGGGATTAATGAATGACATATTTAAAGCCCAGTATAGGGTATTTGCAGAACTGAATCTTCTGTCTAAATTACGGGATTTTAATAATCTTTTTCAGGCCAACACAGTGTGAGAAATTTGAGAGGAGGAACTATACTATATACCTACCTTGAGGGTTTAAAGAAGTTTTTAAATGAATGAATAAATCTGACACAAAATGTCTTTTTCTTTGTAATGACAGCTTTGAAATGAATTACTCAAAAACTAAACAATAGCCATTATGTTATGATCATAGATTTCCCAAAAGAAATTCATGAAGAGCTCAAGTCGGTGCTTTTCACTTGAGGTTCCTCAGGCAGTTACAATCAAATGTCATTTGGGGATGCTGTCATCTGAAGTCGTGATTCTTTGGGATGACCTGTTAATGTCTCTGACAGCTCAGTCGTATTTTTGGGAGCTCAACTGAGCCATCTGTACTGTTGGGTGTATCTATCCACGTAGCTATGTACCTATGTATCTGCATGTCTATCTATATACATAGTCTATTCCTGTTAGACTTCTTACATGATGCCTCAGGTCTCCAAGCAGGAGTTTTGCAGGGAACAGGTGGAATCTGGCTTTTCTTTTCTGGCCTACCCTCAGAAGTCACATAACATGAATTCTATATCCTATTTGGTACAGGTGATTTCCAAGCCTGCCTAAATTAAAGAGGAGAGGATGTAGATCTTATCTCTTGGCATGCAGAATATCAAATTTATGATCATAAAAATAAAACTTCTATAATAGCCTTCTCTCAGTTCACTGTTGAGAACTTCCTAAGCCTTGCTCATACAAACTTACCCTGCAAAGGATTTGATTCTGGTCCTCTCACAGGTTACCTGATGGCATGAGCCACTAACATATGCCTGCTTTGTTGAAAGGTCTTGTGCATACATCTACTTTGTGCTACTGCTTAATTTCAGTTCAGGCCATCAGTGAGTTATCATTTTTGCCTCTGTGTGGCATGGTCTTCCTTATTTCTTCATGCCCACCTCCATTCTTCTTTTTTTCATTTGCTCTGAACTGCAAACACCATCTGCAGCAGAAATTCCAAAATGAGATTCACAGCAGAGCGTTGTACTATCAGTGCCACTCTGAGACTTACGCTCAGCTCAGCGCAGTGCACCTTGGCACCACTCCCACTTCCACTGTCCATGTCTCAGAGGACCTCTAGGTCAGGTCCCTTTGCTTTAGGAAATTTCTGTGCTAAATTATTTTTTAAAAGAAGATGAAATGGTGATGAAGATGACAGTTCTGAAAAACCTTGCTGTTTTGTCCTGCAGAAACCCTTTCTACAGCAGAATATTACTGGCTAGTGACTTTTCCAGGAACTACATAGAAAAAAAACATAACCCTGAGACTTGTACTGTAGTCAAAAATCTCACAGTAACTCAAAACACGTGGGCTATAGCATGCAAATAAGTTCAATAAATCCTGGCATGGTTATAGCTAATATTTTCAATTTTTTAAAGAATTTGGTTTCCTGCCAAAATAATCTGAAACAGTAGAATCCTATTATTAAGAACCAACTAGGTAGGAAGTTGTCAATTTGTAAAGTAATTTTAGATATATAAGAGGAAAACCAAACTGAATTATTTAGGGGACCACAAACTTCCTGCACAATTCTAAATATAATTATGCCACAGCCAACATAAATAATGCTACCCAAAATGAAACTTTAAGATAAGACTAAGCAGGAACTTTTAAGCCTCAAGGAAAATATTTATGAACAGTCTAAAGGAGAAATAATGGTAATTTATAAGGTAGTTTGGGAGATGAGCTTCAGAAGAATTATATGTTCAAACTATATGTCATAGAGTGTCCCTGAAGCTTAGAGCAAAAGTAAAAATAAAATAAAATAAAAAATCATGAAATTAGAAAGCCAGTCTTTGGCAGATGAAAGATGTGGTAATTATCCTAGTTGTGGTTAAGGGTATAGGTAATTCATTTTAAGTAGCAAACCATTGTATTTCTTTCCTGAAGTCTCATAAAAGCAATTTCAGTAAGATGAAAAACACACAATTGAAAAAACGTTTGATTAAGCTTTCTTCATCAGCTCGTGGACCAAATCAAGAAGACTGTAGAACTGATTGCCCCATTGTGAGAAAACAGAACTAGCAAAGAGCAAGGTATTTACCAATTGGTAATTCAGAGGCAAATGAAAATTGTTGGATATGTTTCTTAATTCTTTCTCATTTGAGAACAGAGAGCCTATATTGGAGGTGGGGGGCTCAAGAAGCAGGAATCACAACTGAGCTGTTCTGATGATATAGTGAGACATTGATGTAGCGAGACATTGTTAGTTGATTTGTGCTGTGTCCTTTTACCTCTGATAGTGAGAGACGCAGTATTCTCCATTGTGGTAAAGGAAGCCAACATATTTGTCATTAGGACATGAGGAGCTGTTGAGCTAAAGACAGTCAAAACACAGGAATTCTCTGTCTTCTAGCTTTGTTTGCGTAAAAGCAGGGCAATGATTTATAGAGACAAAAAATCGTTCTTCCCTCCGCCTATCCCTTTTCCTTACTACAAACAGGATGTAAATTCTCTTGGACATACTTTTATCTGCCCAGAGAAGGCTCCAGAGTAATCTGCTAACAGATGTTATTTCTTCCCACAGTTTTTTTGCCATTTGGAAGTGAAGGGCTGCTTTTCCTTTGTCTTGTCATTTCTCAAAAATGTACTGTTCTTTGTTGAAAAGGATATACAGGCTGGTCTCGAAGCCTTGAATTACTTTATAATGGAGCTTTCTCCCACATGATAAACACTGAGCGTGTTAATAAACTTGCTTGTTTTTCTCTAGTTAAATCTGTCATTTGTTTACAGAAGCCTGTCTATATTACAAATTGATGAGGGTCAAGAAAAAAAATGACATTTTCTCCTCTTCAGTGGAAAGGCCTGTGTCTTTCCTAATACTGGCTAGTTGCCTTGTGTTAGAGAAAGTTACCTTGGGAAATCATTGCTGCAAGAATTGACATTCTTGATTAAAAATTTCAGATGTTAGGAGCTTCCTGTAATGTTGGACTCAAAGGGAGAAGAATTACATCATATGGTGAAAAATCTGGTCTTCTTTGCTTCCAAATTCAATAATAAATTCAAGATGTTATGTGTGCTGTCTCATGTAACCTTAAATTGACCCATTTGAAGAAGAGCCACGTGTTAGTGGAAGCCATTTATAGGGTTGGCAATGGAGAACCAGGCCTCCATTACTTGTTGAAGGTTGTTGGAGTCACCCTGCTGCTTTCCATTGACTCCCACTAATGCCTCTTGGACGGCCCTAGTGGAGGGGCTGTGAAGTAGTTCTGGCTTCCCCTGGACCTAAGAGAAAGCTAACGTAAGCTCAGATGGGCCTTTTCTGAGCCCAAATCCTTTAAGAGGCAGAGTAGAGCATGTATTTGGACAGATTTGATCTTGGTTTTAACTTATCACTCATTTAAATAATCCATTTAGGCCTTCAGGACATGCTTCAGAGCACAAGAGAACTTGCTGTGCAAGCATGATGACTTGAGTTCAAACCCCTAGAACTTACACAAAAAGCAGGGCATGGCTGCACACTCCGTAACTCCAGCACTGGGGGATGGGGAAATAGGGTACTCTCTGGGGTTTACTAACTGCCAGTCTACCTCGACATTCAAAGAGAGGTCCTTTCTCAAGGGAGTAAGGTGGAGAATGATAGAGCAGGACACCCACAATTCACCTCTCATCTCTACACACATGCATGAATATATGTACCTGCACACACATGCAACTAAACTAAAAATAACTTGATTGCATTATGGAAAGTATCTCAAATAATCAACACCAAGTTTTTATAAGCATCCTTGTTTTACTTCCTGATAGTTTGTCTATTGTACCTCACATCTTAGGCTCTATGTGTACATTAAAAAAAACTTGAAAGATCAATTTGAGATACTTTAAAATCTTATTTTGGAGATTTTATAGGTTCACAGGTGACGGAAGGAAACTGTAAAGAAGATGCAGCCAAAGGCAGGGGGATAGGTAAATACTGTACCAATTTTCCTTTCCTGTTGCTCATTTTAGCTTTCGCTTTTCATCTTTGGTGGTAGTTGGCAAGTAAGTATTTGCAGAAACACACACACTTTGCTGATCTCTAACCAGACTTCTCTGAACTACAGAATCACAGACCCAACATCTGTTTGAGTACTGTCAGGCTCCAGTGCAACCATTTTAATTATTTCCAGTCCTCTTCCTGTACTTTCATACAACAATCAAAGATGGGGGAAGTGAAAATATGAATCAGAACTCATCCATTGTTTAAAACCCTTACATGGCTTTCACTTGCTCTTAGAATAAAACTCCAAATCTTTTACAAATACTTGGATCACGTGGTTCCCTCTGGTCAGTCCAGGCCCATCTTGTATCTCCCTCAATTTCCATTTTATAACTGAGATAGTTTGAGGTCTGGGATGTCCAGGCCAAAATCAAGATGGATTAACATTGGTTAGGGACACTCAAAATTGAATTGAGAGGTCATTGCTAATCAAATTTCAGATACATGTACGGCTGAGCCTTTGAGGTGGGATGCAAATTGACCTCTGAATCATTGTTAACCTCTGCTGACCTTCTGTGCAATGGGTCCCTTCCCTCAAGTTGAGAAACCGAGACTTTATAAATCCCTTTCCTACAAGACAGTTGCAATCATAATTCCTAACAAATGATGTAATTATCAACCCACTTGCAGTTTAAAGTTATAAATACTACTGCTATTATGTAAAACCTCAGAGCACATTTTCACTGTTGAGTCTGTGTTTTCCCAAATTGCAATTCTAGTGAGCCCCTGATGAATGTAATGTTCTTTGTTCTTTACTAGGTTGGCTTTATTCTAGGTCAATACTACTAAACATCAATATTTGTAAAAGGAAAGTAGGAGGATGTAAGTTGGAAAAGAAGAAACCTAGCTTCCATGCAGATTTCAAAAATCCTCTGCCAACCTAGTGGAAAGTTCCAGGCTGTTTTGCTTATCAGATTAGTCCTGCCCTTTATATCTTGCCCAACCTGATGTCATGTGGCTGCAGCAGAAATTAAGATTAAATGGATTTCTGTAGCCCTGGCAGATATTAGAGGAGCTAAAAGCTGGGGCAAGTCCTGTCCTGGATGTAGGTCTCCATGTCTGTGGTCTCTCACTCAACATGCTTCAGCTATACTTGAGTTCTTCATGTTCTCAAGACTCACAAAGCACGTGCTCTCTTTAGACTTTGTGCCTGCTGTTCCTTTTCTGCTTCTTTACCTTTTCCCTCACCCAGTTATGTTCCACATTATACATCCTTCTCATAGCACATTTCATATTTTGTAATTTATACCTTTTAGGGGAATATGTTATTGGACTAATTAATCTGCATAATTATCTGCATATTGCTTATCTCTCCTACTACAATGAAAATTCCATGGGAACACAATTTTATATATTTTATCTTTGCAGACCAGAAGTGTGTGTAACATACAATAAATACTTCAAGGGTATTCGTTGAGTGGATGAGTGACTGAAAAGGCATCCAGGGGGGCAGTGGCACTACCAAAAGTAGTACCAGGAAGCAGAAGGAGGATATCAGTACAAAGATGGAACCATAATCAACTATACATTCAACTAGTATATAAAGCTGGCTTCTTAGCTATTAAGGACACACTTTCCTTATTCAGAAAGAAAATACAAATCATTCAGTTCTTATAGGATCTCTAGTCTGTTTATGTTGAAATGAACACATATTTGAGATCTTATAAGCCATTTGGGGCAAAAAGCCAAGACTGAAATTTTTGTTTCATAGCATTACATCTTATAGGCATTTCAGTCTAAATATATGTGATGATGACTATGAGAAAGCTTGACAACTTGGAGTCTTCCTTTCAGGAGCTTATCTAGATCAAGAGGCTTAATACTCATAGTTTGACTAACCATGAAATCAAACAGATTCAGGTCCTTACATGACTGATCTAACCTCACAGAAACAAGATCTTAAACACTCAGATCCTAAACCAATGCTCAGCTGACAGTTCATTCAGATATGTTCCACAGCCTGGGAAATCTGTTTCACAAATGGAAGCAAATATAATTACCATGCCCTCCATACTTGCTGGGTCTGGTAGTATTTTCACGTGGGAATTCTGTCTTGGTATTTCTCAAGAAACTAGCATATTTTTCTATATCTAGAACCCATAGAAAAATCATTTGAGAAATCAAGAAAAGGAGAACAGTATTATAATAATATTATCGTCATGAAAGAATTAAAGTATGCTCTTTGACAAAGAGATAGAGCTGGGAAGTAATCTACTGACCTCAAATGGAAGATAAGGACAAGAAAGCCTGGCTTGCTGGATGAGAGATTAGGGTGGATTTATACAGAGACATGTGGAAGAGAAGTGGTGGCAATCCAATCATTTTTGCTTCTAGTTGTTGCAATGTAATCACTGTGTTTGTGGACCTGTTCGTGGTTAGTGGTGAGTCACACTTGCAAATAAAATAAATATTAGTCAGTTTATGTACACAGTTTACTTTAAATGAATCCTATGAGTGCTGTTCCAAGAAATAACAAGTTTAGGGAGCAAATAAGTCCCTAAAATTGGCAATCTTGATAAATGAAACTATGTAGTGCTATTAAGCTAGCTAGAAAATACAACTGTCATGTTATTTAAATATCACTTAATATTTGCTAGCATTTTGCAGTTTGAATGTCTGCTATGGCTTCAGTCTTTTGTAAATATTATACAACTTAACATTCAGTATTATTTCTTTAAAAACTGAGCTATGTGCAATGATGACTAAAGACAGGCAGGGAAGGTGGAAGTATTTTAAGATTAGCTTGTGATTTCAAGACTTTTTGAAAGTGCCTGGAAATTCTGATCTCTCATTTCTAAATCCTGAAGATCAGTATGTTCCAGGAATTTGAAAGGATTAAGTTGGCACCATCTTCCAGTTGTCCCACCTCTTTCTTCCCTTCACTCTTCTCAGGCTCAGTCAGCACCAGTCTTTCTTTTCAGTTTTCACATGTTGGCCACAGGTGAGTGACCTAGTTTCTAGCTTGATTTCTGATTGTGAGACTATATTTTTCTTCTGGCCCTGCACCTCGTCTTGAGCTTAGGCTACTTTGAATGAGACCTTTGCCATCTCTAACTTCTTCTAGATCTACCTGTTCCACATTTGCCACTGGACATTGCTCTCCACAGCCTATGTGAAGACCAAGTTTCCACTATATCCCAATTGGACCACACAAGGAATCATGTGCTGTTTATGTCATTTGTATCTTTGCCCTAGCCAAGACCCATTCTCTCCTCACTTCCATGCCCTGTTCCATGTCAAAAGAAGCTGACTTAACATTAGAGTTGGGCCTATAGGTCAATCCAATATACTGGTTATTTATTTATTATTGATATTTTTATAGTTCATTTATTTCTTTGTTGTCTATGGAGGTTTTCATATTAGAAAAGCAGAGTAAAGCATAAGCCTTACTTACAAACCTTAAAATACTGATTGGAGTTAGGCTAATGGAAGGAGGCTCCAACCTCAGTGCAGAGGATAGGAGCTCATTGCATTGATGCTGAGGTCTGTAAACAACAGCATCTTGCCTGACATAGAGCTCACATCATTATGCTGCTCCTACTAGCTTCTAAGTTTCCTGAGCCAGAGACATAGGAAATGGTAATGGTTTCTTCCTGATGCTCATCTCTTAGGGACTTATCTCTTGGTCTCTTAATTAGTCTCACAGTGTTGTAAGTAAATCTTGTGATGGTTAGCTTCAATTGTCAAAATTATTGTACTAAGTACAGGATTGGTGATGCAAACATTTGGATGTGTCTGTGAGAGCATTTGCAGCGAGGATGAACTGAGGGAGTGAGATCTGTCATGACTGTGAGAGACATTATTCTGGGGGTTGGGGACTTGGAGTGAATGAAAACAGGAAAAGGAGAAAATAAACTGAAAGCTGGTCCCCTTTCTCAGGTGGTCAGTTCCTTTGACGAAACCATGATCAATGCAATGCCTTCTCTGTCATGGTGAACTGTGTTCCTCCGATCTTTGAGTCAAAATAAATTGTTCCTTCCTTACATTGCTTCTCGTCATCTATTTGGTTTCAACAACAACAAAAAATTAATGAATACAAACCTTAAATAAAGTCTCTTCTTTTGAGCTACCTGGGATGAAATTTTTTTTCTGTTAAGATCTGGTTAATGCAAATTGACAACATGCCCCACCTTGGCCATATACTTGAGCAGATCTCCTTGGTAATGAGCCCTTTATTTTTATCAAGAGCCAGAGTTTTCTTTGTCATGGGTAAAGTGATTTTCTTGGTTGTCTTAGTGGAGCAATCCTTGTTGCTGAGTTAGTGTCCTCAGTTCAGGCTTTCCTTAAGAATATCTTATCCCTTTCAACTATGGAACCATCCTTAAAGTCCCAGTATGATTTATAGCTTACTCTTATACATGGGATACAAAAAAACTAGTAAATCTCTTTATACCTTCTTTTAGCAAAACATGAGTGAAGTTGCTTTTAACATCTCTGCTGGTATCTAGATCAATTGCTTCTAAAGTGTGTTAAAATAGTTTCTCAACTCAGTATCAGGAGTACGAGTGAGCAGAGATTTGTTAGTTTTCAGTATGGATGGAGAAACCATAACATCAACTTCCAGTTCAGCTTTTAATAGTATTCTTTTGAGGGGTGAACTGCAAATCAAATCTCTATTCTCATCCCCCTACCCAAGAATCTGCAGCTGCTGGCATTTGTTTGGTAATTATATAAGAAGCTAATTTTTTTTCACTATTGAATATACACTTGATCAATTTAGTTATGGAAGATATTTGAAAATGAGAAATCTTGAAATATGATCTCATAGCTAGTGCTCTTGACTTATTTCTCACCTTTCTGGTATTCTGCTGTATTATTTGATATTATCTATACAATAATTAATTGGATAAAACCTGTTCTCCCATTCATGGTATATTCTATAACATTTTCAGAAACATATACTAGTACTTATTAGTACATTCATTATGAATATAATAAACTAAAGAAAGTACACACTAAACAAAAAATATAAATAATATTTGACTTCTTATAGTTCACAAAGCATTTCCTCATGCATACATTTTTCATTAATCCTCATAATCTTTTGAGATGATTATTATTAAATCCAGCTTCACAAATGTGGATGTTAAGGCTAAAATTTTTAGTGGGCTCTAGGATATTGTGAAATTAGGAGTTGGTTGGAGTGACCTGCAAAAGACTTAAGCAAGAGCTTGGTAAATTGAACTACCTGTAGATAACGGTCCCAACATTAATGTCTGCACAGGCTGAACCTAGCAGTTGACAGGCAAAGAAAGTTGGGACATGCTTGTAGTCATATACAAAATCAAGGGAGAGGATACTCTAGCAGACAAATCATAGCAATGGAAATAAATACTTAGCTATTTTGAAGGGTTTGGTAGACTTTCAAGTAGCAATTTAGTGCCATTAGAAAGGTCAACACAGAGGAAGTGGAATGACATTAGTGCCGTTAATCCTAAATTCCACCTGTGCAGATGCTGAGGTTCCTTTTGTATAACCTGATTCTGTTCCCACAACTGGCACTGTGCATGGATACTTTCAGAAGCAGGGACAGGGAAAAGGAGGGTGAACCAATTAGGTATTGCTAAGCAAGGAGAAATAATTCTTTGTCCTTTGCTTTATAGTCTATGCACTTTCTGTAGTTCTTTACTACCTGTTATGAATTTATTATGTAGGGAAGAAAATAATGAACTTGAGATGAAAACTGAGGCCTATTGCTATGCAAAGAGATGGGTACAGTCAAGAAAGGCCTTGGGCTTTATCTTGTGAAATGGGCCTTAAATCCAATCAGAAAGTGGTTAGTTATTTTGATATCATTTGTGTCACAAGTGGGCATATATTGCCAGTCCAATTGTTATTGTAGCTGGCAGGGTTCACAGGTGGGTAAGGTTGATGGTTCCTTTTTCCTTTCTGATAGCATGCTGGCTTACTACCTGTTATGAATTGACTATGTAGGGAAGAAAACAATGAAACTGAAATGAAAACTGAGGCCTATTGGTATATAAAGAGATGGCTCAGGGGCCATTGTGAAAGAGGGAATGGAAAGATTGTAAGAGCCAGTGAGGAGGAGAGCGTGACCATATGAAAATAAAAATCTACAAGCTTCTGGGACCCTGTTCACATGAACCTACAGCAATTGTTTGAGCATGCTCAAGACCCATGGAAACTCAGGCAGACAAAAACCCATCATGGAACTGGGGAAATGGGTAGCAGACCCCAATCTTTGCTGAAGAAATATTGGCAACTGATTACTGTTGGGTGAGGATGAGCTAGTCTTCCTAAAGTGAAGGACTTTGGATAGGGTGACTAGACCTCAGTGGATGAACCTGCACTGAGGAACGTTTGGGGACACTAACTTGACACATTAGCTTTTAACACAGATGAAAGCATGTATGGATTCCAGTTGGGGGGGTGTTATGGAAGGATGCTGGTGGGGAAGGTGGTATAAAGATGATTAAGACTGATTGAGATATTCTGTATGAAATACACAATGATTCAGTAAAAAAGGAAATATGCAAGCAGGTCTCTGTCTTAGGTAGCATCCAGAACTTTTGCAGTTAGTTCTTCATCTCAGGTGGCAGCAGTAAACTCTAACCAAGCAGGCTTCTGTCTCAGTGGGTGTAGTCCACAGGATCAAGCCTTCATCTATGGTGGTAGTGTGTTGCTGTGTAGGAGCAGATATCTGTGTTAGACAGCAGCTGGGAGACTAGCACCACCAGGCCTCTGACTTCTGTGGACCAGACCCTGCAACTAGGCCTCTCTGGCCTGTACAACTTGCACAACATTGTCTTAGCAGGCTTTCTGCTCCAGTAGGTCCAGGGAACATCTGGAGACAAGGCTCTCACTGTGTAGGGACATAGGAGCACTGTAGGACCAAGTTCAGCCCTGGCAAGACCTGAGCTTTTGCTCCAGTGTGCCCAAGATTCCCCGAGACACTGAAGTTTGGCTCTAGTGGCCTCTTAAGGGTAGTGTGGGTGTAGAATTTAGGCTTCTGTAGTTAAAGAGGACACTGTAAGATTAGCAGTCTATACTGCTGGGGTTTCACAGTTTTTTCAAACTTTGGCATGACTATAGCCTCAGTTTGGTGGGTCTTATACTAAGTTTCTTACCCCTAGTGAGTCCACAGAGTTCAGGGATTGACTGGGCAGCGGTCCTGTCTGGTTGTCTTGGTATGTCATCCCATAAAGGGTTCTGTTGGCAATAGTCAAGATGGGGTTGCTCCAGAAATTCCATTAAGCAATCAACACCAAATTCTACAGTCTCCAAGGTTAAATCTCATGCACATATCCCTATGGGAAGAGTTACACAAAAAATCATCCAAATTGTCTTGGAAGAAAGGGAAGTCAAAACTGAATGACAAACCCACTCCAACAAATAAGCAAAACGTGACAAAAAATACAGGGAATATGATACAACCACCACTTATGACCATCCCCAACCAACCAATTCACTTATAGGGGGAATCAAAACTACAAATACAGTTGAAATGTCTGAGAAACAATTCAGAGATATACTTTTTAAAAGAAATAATGACCATGTAGAAGAATCAAACAAATGCATAAATTAAGGATATTTATCCTTGATAAGACAGTCTCCAAAGTGAATGGCATAGTCAGTAAATTGGAAGTGAAAGTCCAAAATATGGAGGAAAATTCAACACAGGGACTGAAACATTGAAAAGGAATAAGAAAGAATTACTTGAAATGAAGAAGATGGTAGATGGTCAACCAAACAAATATCACCACAGATAATATCATTAACAGACAAGACCAGGCAGAAAAATGAATTTCAGAGATAGAAGATAAAATGGAGACAATAATTTAAACAGATATATACAAGGAAAAATATCAAGTGCAAAACTTTCAAGAAGTCTAGGATACATTCAAGGGGCCAAAAAGCACATATGGGGCAAAGAAGGAACAGAGAGAAAATCAAAGGAAATAGACTATTCAACAAGGTTATAGTAAAAATCTTCCAAAAATATTAAAAGAAGCAGATATCCAAATACAAAAGGTATATAGCATTCCAAACAGACCTGACCAGAGAAGAAAAACATCGTAACGCATCATAGTCAGGATACCAAAAATACAAAGGAAAGAAATAATCTTAAAAGCAGCATGAGAAAAATGTCAGCTTACATACAAAGGCAGAAATGCCAGAATTACTCAACTGCTCATCAGCAGCCATAAAATCCAGAAGAGCGTGGAACAAAATGTTTCAAGCCCTGACAGTAAATAACTACTAAGAATGCTATACCCTGCAAAGTTACCTTTTAAAATTGATAAAGAAATGAGGGCATTTCAAGACATACAAATTAAGGTAATTTTTGACAATGAAGTCAACATTGCAGAAAATTAAATTTTTTAACTTTTTAAAATTTATTGTTTATAATATACATGTGTGAGTGCACCTGTGTCATGCAATGCATAGAAGTCAGAAAAGGGTATCAGATTCCCTGGAACTAGGGTTATGGGTGGTTGTTAACCACCATGTGGGTGTTGGGAACTGAACCTGGGTCCTCTGTGAGAGCAGCCAGTGCTTTTAACCATTGAGCCATCTCTCCAGCCCCAGAAAATTATTTTTAATGTATGTATTTATACTTTTTGTGTATGATTACTTTTGCTTGCATGCCTTTAAGTGTACCTGTGTCATGCAATGTTCGTATGAAGGTCAGAAGAGGGTGTTGGAACCCTTGTAACTGGAGTTAGCTGTCATGTCAGTACTGGGAATCAAATCCAGTTCTTCTGCAAGAGCAGCTAGTGTCCTTAACCCTTGAGTCATCTGTCTGGCCTCAGAAAATTCTTAATAGAATATTTTACAGTGAGGAAGAAAAAATACTGCCTCCTCCACATGAATACATGAAAAGTGTACACTCCATGAAAAGGAAAGATTTTTAAAAAATGACCTAGAAAAGAAACACCCCTGGTAGACACAGGAACTCAGGAAACTAATACAGGAGAAAGAAAAGAACTGTGTATAAATAGTTCAGTAAACAGATCATTATCAAACAAATTCATAGGAAATAGCAAACCCCTTTCTACATTAACCTTAAATGTAAATGACTTCACGTCATCACTGAAAAGACATAGGATAATGGGCTGTATTAAAAAACAAGAAGCAGCTGTATGTTGTCTCCAAGAAGCAAACCTAGCCAGCAAAGATTAAACACACACACACACACACACACACAAAACTGGAAAAAAGCAGCAGCAACAACAACAACAAGAAAAACAAACCCCTCCACTCCCCTAAAAAAATCTCTGAGGTCTGGAGAGATGGTTCAATGGATAAAAGCACTGACTACTTGTGTAAAGGGCCTGGCTCTCAATTCCCAGCACCCATACAGTGGCTAACAAGAGTCCATAACTACAATTCCAGGGGATCTGGTACCCTGTTCTGATCTCCTCGGGCACTGCAGGACATGGGTTCACTCATATCCATGCAGACAACACACTCATACACATAAAATAAAAATAAAAAAACAGAATTCTTGACATTAAAGGATTCTGTGCAAACTACCAATCAAATGGAAAATATAATCAAGCGGGCATAGGTATTCTTATATAAGATAAAAAAACGTTTATACGAAAACTAATTAGAAGAGATAAAAGTGTACTACATATTAAAATTAATAAAGGGAGCAATTAATCAAGAAGATATAACAAAAGCAAATATTTATGCACTGAATATCGTAGCCCTAGATTTTTGAAAGAAATACTAAAAGACATAAAAAAGCCTTATAGGTCATGACACAAAAATAGTGGGGGATTTCAACACCCACTCTCATTTCTAGATAAATGTTCCAAAATAAAACAAGTCAAGAAATCTTAGTGCTAAATTACACTATGGAGCAACCTGATTTAACAGACAAATATAGAATATTCCACCCTACAGTTAAAGAATACATTTTTTAGCAGCACATGGAACCTTTTCCAAAAATGATTACATCATAGGACACAAAGCAAGTCTCAATAAATACAAAAAAACTTAGATAATTCCTTTTGTCTTATCAGACCACAGAGTACTAAAAGCAAAAGCTAACAAGAAAAAGTGCATAAACTGCCAAAAATGCTTGGAGGCTAAACAGCATATTTTGGAATGAACAGCGAGTTATCCAAGAAAGTAGAGATGAAATTTCAAATTTTCCTAATGACAAATAATAAGTAGAACACAAAGTATGAAAACCTCCGAGACACAGCCAAAGCAGTCCAAAGAGGAATGTTTATAATGATAAATACATTGAAAAATTGGAGAGATTTGTGTTTCCCAAATTAATAGGCCTCTATGCAAAAAAAAAATAATTATAGAGGGCACGAAGTCAGGGGTAGGAGTGGAAATGGGGCAGGCAGTCTGAATATGATCAAAATACATTGTATGAAATTCTCAGAGAATTGATAAAAATGTGTAAGATACTAAATAAACAATGCAATAATGTCCCTCAAGCCTCTTGAAATACAAATAACCAATATTAATTCCTGTAGAAAGCAAAAAATAATAAAGATAAGGGAAGAAATTAATGAGACAGAGACTAAATAAATAAGACATAAAATTAACCAAATGTCTGGTTATTTTAAAAGGTAAAGAAGATTGACAAAGCCTTAGCCAATCTGACAAAAAGAGGGAGGGAGAAGGCACAAACAAAATTATAGATTGGAAGCATGTCTTTACAATGGATTCTAATGAAACCTAGAACATTATCAGAGATTATCTTGCAAAGCTGCATTCTAAAAAGCTGGGAAACCTAGAAGAAATGGAAGAATTCTAAATGCATATCTCCCCAAATTAAAAGCATAAGTCATAAATAACTGAAACAGGACCATCACAAGCATGGAGATAGAAGCTGTGATCAAAAGTCTCCCATCAAAAAATTCCAGTAGCTAAAAACTTTACCACTGAATTCTACCAAACTTTCAAAGAAGATCTCATACCAATACTTCTTAACCTGTTCCACAAAATATTAAGTGAAAGAAAACTGCCAAATTCTTTCTATGAATCAAGTATTATTCAAATCAGGTGAAGATACCAAAAAAAAAAAAAAAGAAAACTATAGATCAATTTCCTTAATGAGCAAAGGTGCATTAATTTGAGCAAAAATTCTCAACAAAATATTTGTGGAGACTGTAAGAGACAGGGGTGGTGGATGACCACAAGAAGGCAGAGAGCTACAGGTAGCTGGAAACTTGCACATATGAACTTACAGCATGCACAAGCCTCATGCAAACTCAACCAGACAAAATAGAGCATAAAAGTGAGGAAATGGGTAAGAAGCGCCAACCTTATTTAAGGAGCTCTTGATAACTGAACTGATCACTTCTGGGAGGGAGGGAGGGAGAGAGAGAGAGAGAGAGAGAGAGAGAGAGAGAATTGGTCTTCTTTAAAGGAATGATGCTAGGTAGGCTGACCAGGCTCTAATAGATGAATTCACACTGAGAGACATCTGGGGACACAAACTTGACTTGGTGACATTAACATATATGATGGAATGCATGAAATCCCGCAGGTGGGCTGAGAGGGGTGTACATAGGGGAGAGGGTCTAAACATGATCAAGATATATTGTATGAAATGCACACAAATTCAATAAAATATTTTTAAAAATAGTTGCAAACTTAATTCAGGAACATATTAAGAAGATCATACATTATGACTAAGTAAGTGGTTTCATCCCAGAAAGGTAAGACGTTGGTTTAACATACCTAAATCAATAAATGTAAAACACATTAAAGATAAAAACCACATAATTACCTTGATTGATGCAAAAAAGGTATCTGACAAAGCTCAGCATGTCTTCATGGTAAAAGTTTTGAAGAAGTTAGGAACAGATAGAACATGCTTCAAAATAATAAAGGATATGTACAACGAACCCAGAGCCTACATTATATTTAATGGAGACACAATGAGATTTTTTTTTCTAAAATCAGGGACCAACTAAAGATGCTCACAGCTTCTTCTCTTCTTTAATATAGTGCTTGAAATCTCACTCATAGAAACTAAATCAGAAAAAAGCAAAAAGGTATAAAATAAAGACTAAGAAGTCAAACTACCATTATTTTCAGATGACATATTTGATTATATGTTAAAAGAACCTTTAAAACTCCTAGATTCAGTAAATACCATAAAGTTGCAAGATACAAAATCCACAATGTAAAAAAACAATGGTAGCCTTCTTATATACCAAAATATGCTCTTAGAGAAAAAAACTAGGAAAAATATCCCATTCAAGATAGCACACAAAACAGTTAAGTTACTAGGAATACACCTAAACAAAAAAGACAAAGACCTCTTCAGGCAAAACTATAAGACCCTGAAAAGTGAAATGAAAGAAGATACTAGGTGATGGAAGGAACTTCTACGCTCCTCGAATGGCAGAATCCATATTGTGAAAATGGCTATACTACTCAAATTAATTTACAGATCCAATACAATACTTAACAAAATTTCAATGTCGTATTTCATAGAAATGCTTAAAAAATCCAAGAATTCACCTAGTACCAGAAAAGATCACAAATAGCTAAAGCAATCCCATGGAATAAGAACACACCTGGAGGTATCATAATACCTGACCTCAGACAGTACTGCAGAACTATAATAATAAAGATCACTTGGTATTTTCATAAAAACAGACAAATAAATCAGTGAATAGAATAAAGGACCTGGAGATAAAATGACAAAGCTATGCCCATCTAATTCTTGATAAGTTAGAAAAATATAGCTGATTCAATAACTGTTGTTGGCAAAACTGGACTTCCACTTGCAAAGAATGGTATTAGATTAATAACTTCTACTTCGTACGAAAATCCACTCAAAGAGTATCAAAGGATTTAATTTAAAACCCCAGGCTCTGAAACCCTTAGATTAAAATATAGGAAATACTCTTTAGGACATTATGTTAGGCAACATCAACAGCACAGGAATTAGCCTGAAGTATGAACAGGTGAGACTATTTGAAATTTAAAAGTGTCTGTACAGCAAAACAAAAAAAACAAAACAAAACAAAAAAACAATAAAAAAAAGAACTCAGAAGAGCACACAGACAGTCGACAGAACAGGAGAAAACTATCAGCTATTCATCAGACAAGGGGCTGATATCCAGAATATATAAAGAACTGAAAAAAATAAATTCAAAGGAAATAAAACTATGTTCAACAACCGGTCCAACAAATTGAATAGACTGTTCAAATGTGTTCAACACCTGTAGTCATCAGGGAAATGCAAATTAAAACTACTTTGAGATAGCACCTTACTCCAGTTAGAATGACTATTATCAAGAAATCCAACAACAGACGTTGGTGAGGATGCGAAGAAAGGAGTACCCTTATTCATTGCTGGTGGGAGTGCAAATTAGTACAGCCATTATGGAAATCAATTTGGATTTTCCTCAAAAAATTAAAAATAAAGCAACTATATGACCCAACTATCTCACCCTGGAGCATGTACTCAGAGAACTCCATAACTGACTGTAGAGATATTTTGACCCCCATGTTTATTGTTGCTCTATTGACTGTAGGAAGCATGTTTAACAAACCTAGTTGTCCATTAACAGATAAATGGACAGTGAAATCTGATATCTATATAAAATGGAATATCATTCAGCTCTAAAAGAAAATGAAATCACAAAAATCATGGGAATATGAATTACACCTAGAATGTGTAATATTAGGTGAGGTCACCCAGTCTGAGAAAGTAAAAAAACTGCATGTTTTTTCCTTATATGTGGATTCTAGCCTATAATGTATACATATACATATGTAAACAAATACATATATGTGTATACTATAAAATTTATAATTGAGAAAAAAAAGCAATTTGAAAAGAAAAGGAGCATACTTTTGTCGTTTTTTTCCCATGGTGGATGTGTGAGTTCAACTTTCTACATATTAAAGTAGCAGGAATCATTTCTGCATTCCTTAAGAGTCCAATAAGTGTTTTCTTTTGCGGGAAGTGATCGAAAAGTTGGGCTTCCTTTTTTTATTGCATTGACCATTAGAGGAGTGGGAACTGGGCATGACTGGACACTGAATGCCTGATTTTCATTGATCCACTTGGAAAAAGTAATTTTTGATATTGTTGTTAATGTTTGCTGCAGTTCTGTGTCCTGTGTTTGTGTGCATTTTAAAAAATTTTACTTATTTTTATTTTAGTGTATGAGTGTATTGCCCGCATGTGTGTAGGTGCACCCATGTTCTGCAGTGCTTGGGGAGGTCAGAAGAAGTTGTCAGATTCTCCTGGAGCTGGAGTTATAGTTGTTAGTTGCCACATGGGTGCTGGGAATTTAACCCCAGTTCTCTGCAAGAGCAGCCAGGACTCTTAAAATGCTGAGCCATCTTTTCAGCTCCCTTGCATGCTTTTTATAAGAGTTTTCATTGTTACAAATTCTTAATTAAATCTGATCATATTTCTAGGAAATAAAAAAGGAAATGGAACACATGGCCCTGTGATGATTATAATCCATAGTGCATTTTAATGATAATATCAACTGTACTAAAGCCTATTTATATGTCTTAGCTTCTCCAAAGAAGTTATCTGGTCAGCATTCTTCCCATCTTTTCTCTTTTAAGTATTGATCCTTAGCTACAAATACTGAAAGGAATGATCCTACCTCCCATTATCCATGGACACAAAAACTCTACAGACTTGCAATATTTGTTACGTTTGTGATTAGCTACATATGACTATAAAGTACTTGAAATGTGGCTTCTCCTAATTGAGACATACTACAGGTAAAGACTTAATACAACACAAATTTTCATTAGTAATTTTACACTGATTACATCTTGAAATCACACTATTTTGAACATAGTGGACTAAATAAAATAGTAAAATTTATCCTGACTCTTTACTTTTGAAATGTGCATAGTAGCATATTTCAAATCACATGTGTAGCTCACATATTTCTGTTGGGTAACCAGGCACTAGGCTGCTTTCAGTCTTTGTCAAATAGCTCTCTCCCCTTTAGGGAAGTTTTACCAAGTCAAATAATGTAGATTTCATAATTAAATGGAAGACTGAAAGTCATTTGGAAATTAGGTGATGAAACTGAATGGAAACATAACTCCTGCATGACAATTTGCCTTTCTGAGCCAAATGGAATAGTCACTGCTCTGTTCTCTCCTCTAGCCAATTTGCATCTTGCATTTTTCTTTCTGTCAGAAGTGTCATTTCCTGTTACTGATGAAACCATCTTTGCTAAGTGCATAAACAAGGCCACTACATTATTCAGACTGGATTCACTACAAATGTTTTCATCCTCTGGGTTGGGAAGAATTTGTATAATTGCTTAAAAACCCTTTTAAAAAAATCACCATCTTTGGTCACTTTCAGAAATTGAAGTCAGGATTACGGGAACAAAATAATATTGTTACCTTCCCAAATGTGACAGACTTGAGAAACTAGGAAAATAATCATTTTTAATCTTAAGTAATTTGTATCACTTCAAAGTTGTCTGTTTTTTTAACGCAAGTGTTTTAGGGCCGTGTTCATTAGTTTTTATCAAATTAATTACATTGGCTATGCAATCTATTTAATTCACTTAAAAAAGAGTTGTTTCTGTTTTTAGAAATGATTTTCACAAGTCTGTTTCACTTTGTGAATACATCTAAGTCGGTAACAGCAATGTTAGAACTTAATTATAATTATTACTTCAAAATAGAGAAAACGCACAAAGAAAAGGAAAGAGATCCTTTCCCTTTAAGTTGCTGTTGGGACCCATTATTTAGTTATATTTGCTCCCATGATGCCTTGTCTCTGCTTTGCTCTAGTATTCTATTGTCTTTTAATTTAACTTTCTATAATTTTTAATTATACTATATATATTTAATACATTTATTAAAGTATCAGTTTAGATTTGCTTATTGTGATTATAATTCAAAATTATAAATACTGAAATTTGCCTAAAACTGAACATGCATAGATTTTTGTAACTACTGTTATAGGGTATAGAACAATCTCAAAATTCTTCAAAGCTCCCAGTGACTTCTTTTTTGCAGTTCAGTATTCTCCCTACCCTTGATCCTTGGCAATCCATGATCTGCTTTCTGTCTCCATAATTTGAATAATGTCATATTAATGGAGTAATACAGCATGAAACCTTTTGAGATGTTTTTTTTTTACTTAGTGTAATTGGTCTGAGATCTAGTCACATTACTATATCTGTCAATAGGCATTTGTGCTGATATCATTCTAATCATTTACTGCCATGCTGTTTATGCACTCACTGAGGAATATTTGGGTTGTTTCTTAGTTTTTCTGACTACATACAATGGTGTTATAAATGCTCATGTACAAGTGTTTGTATGAACATGAGCTAGCTATTTCTCACTAGAAAATCCCAGAGGGATTTCTGGGTCATATGCTAGGTGTATGTCTGTATTTTAAAGTGATTATTTAAATTAAATTTATAATAAATTGTCAAACTTTTCCAAAGTGCTGAAAACATTCTGGATTCCCACCAGCGATAAATAAACGGGGATGTATTGCTCTTAAGCCTCACTATCACTAGGTCTTAGCTGTTTTATTTTAATTCTCTGCCTTTGCCTCTGTCTCTCTGTCTTTCTTCTCTAGAACTGGAATTATGGTCTGTTTTTAGCCACCATGTAAAAGCTGAGAATTGAACCTGGGTCCTCTGTAAGAGCAATCAGTGCTCTTAACCATTGAGCCATCTCTCTAGTCCCTTGGTTATTTTCTTATGTCAATCTTTTGTCATAATTTTCAAATATTTCTTTTAGTGTTTTCACTTACTTCACTGTGTCCTTCACAGAGCAAAAGTTTAAATTTAAAAAGTACCTAACTTAAAATGTCTTCTTTTCTATAGATCACCCATTTTTTGGTGTCTTATTTTTAAAAAAAACCTTTGCCTAACCTCTAGGTATTGATCAATTTTTTGACATTTTGGTATGCAGAGTGAAATATAGGGGAAGCTTTTTCTTATAGTCAACCAATCATTCTGATACTGTTTACTGAAAACTGTCCATTGGTTGTTGAATTTGTTTTTCATTTTTATAAAACTCAATTGAAAATATTTGTATAGATCTACTCTGGACATTGCTTTTTATTTTATTTGGTCTACATGTTTATTCTTTGGCCAATACCACCTTATCCTGATTACTATAGCTTCAAATCATGTTAATGTCAGGTAGTGTGTGTTCTTCAACTTTGTTTTTTTAAACTAATGATTATTCCAATTCTTTTACAATTTCATAAACATTTTAGGATCAATATGTACAAAGAGCCTTGAGAGAATTTTCAATTTGGGGAGAATTTAATATAAACTTTAAATATATCATGTCAGCCAATCCATGAACATGGTAGTTTCTCCATTTATTTCTATCTTTGTATTTTTCTCATTAGTATTTTTAGCTTCCCACACAGATTTCCTATATCTTTTTGATAGAGTTATAACTATTTTTATTTTAGTACTAGTATAAATGACATTTTCAGTAAACTTCAAATTCAAGCAGTTTATTATTGGTATATGGGTGAAGCAACAGTCTTTTGTATTTGATCTTTTGTTCTGTGACCTGGTTATATTTGCATAACCTAGGATTTTTTTATTTTAAAATTTCCAACTATGCAAATGTGTGTGTGTGGGGGGGTGTTGTGCATGTGAGTGCAGTGCCTCAGGATATTAAAGAGGGTGCCAGACTCCCTGGATTTGGAGTTGGAGGTAGTTGTGAGCTGCCTGAATTATGTGCTGGGAATTGAACTTGAGTCCTTTGCAATAGCAGCAAGCTCTCTTAACCTGTGAACCATCTGTCCAGCTCCTATTCCAGGATTTAAAAAATAAATTTTCTGAAGTTTTATCTATTGATAATAATATGCAAAACTGTGTTATTTCTTCCTTTGTGGTCTGTGCACATTTGTTTCTTAAGTTTATCTTATTGTACTACTTCTAAATTCTAGTACAGTATTGATGATAGGCTGTCAAAGAGGACATTTTTGCCTTGCTCCTGACCTTGGAGGAAGCATCCATATTAAAGCCTATTTTTAAGTGTGATGTTACTTCCAGATTTTTTCCCAATTTGTATTGAGTTTTTGTGCATTTCATATAATAGACCTTAATCAAATTTAGATTCCCTCCACGGTCCCATAGCCCCACCCATCACCAGATTTCAGGCATTCTGTCATTTATGTTAGGTCCTGTCTTGTCAAACATTTGTATCCAGATGTCCCTCAGTGCAAGTTCAACCACTGGAGTGTAGCCATCATATGTAGAATTATTCCCTTAAAGAAGATCTCTTCCTCACCGAACAGTAATAATTTGCCAATATTTCCTTGGCTAGCATTGGGGTTTGCTGCCCATTCTTTGATGGGTTTTTCTCTGCTTGAGTTTCCATGGGTCTTGTGTATGCTATCACCATTGTTGCAAGTTCATGAGCAAGTTCCCAGAGGCCTGAAAGCCTCTGTTTCTTTATGTTCATGCACCAACCCTGGATCTTACAATCTTTCTGCTTCTACTTCTACAATGGTCCCTGAGCTGTGGGTAGGTGAAGTTTGGTCAACAGAGAAGCTTCCTTATACAACATACTGTGATACACACAGAAGACCACAACTGGATAAATTTTAGAGAATAAGAGACTGTAGAATGTGTCTCGCTGGATCAGACTTCTAGATTTTTTTAATAGACATCCCTTATGAAGAGTTGAGAATTTTATCCTCAACTTCTACTTTGCTGAGAGTTTTTGTCACAAATAAGCATTGCATTTGTCAAATGATTTTTCAGTATAAATCCGTATGATCATACAATTTTCTTTCTTTAGCTGCTGCTTTGATAGATGCCATTGCTCAATTATTTCTTAACATTAAAGCATGCTTGCATGACTGGAACAAATAACATTTACTTCAGGTTTATAATTTTGTTTTTCATTCTTGGATTAAATTCACTAATATATTTTATTGAGATTTGCATTTATATTTGAGAGACAGACTGGTCTGCAGTTTTCCTTTCCTGTAATATTTTTACCTGGCTTTGGTACCACAGTAACATTAGCCTCATAGAATAAGTTAGATATTATTTTCTGTGATTCCATTTTCTGTAAAATAGTATGGAAAATTAGCAAAAGGTTACTAAACCTTTAGTTACTAAAATTAGCACTACCTGTTACTTATCTTTCCTCTCCTGTGCCCTGTACAGCCCTTTCTATTCCCTTCCCAGTTAAAGTATTTCCCCCTTCCCCCTACTACATTCCTATCTCGAGCTCCTTATTCCCCTTTACCATGATGGTTCCTTTTTATTTTCCTGGCTTCTGCAGTTACATCAGGACATATAATCGGACATATAATCACATCTAAGAATTTGGAGCTAGGATCCACAAATTCCTGTAACAATTCAGGTAAGATAAAATCTTAAAGTGATTTTGATTTGCATTTCCCTAATTACTAAGGTTGTCAAACACTCTTTAAGGTGTTTCTTAGCCATTTTTATTTCTTCATTTGAGAATTCCCTGCTCAGTTCCTTAGTCCCCATCTTTTTATTGGGTTACTTATTTTCTTGTTTCTTTGTTTATTCAATTCTTTCTATATTTTGATATTAATCCTCTCTCAGATGTGTAGGTGATGATGATTTTCTCCCACTTTGTGGCTTTCTTCACTTCCTTTGTTGTTTCTTTTGCTTTTTATTTTAGTGAGGTCCCACCTATCAGTTGTTGGACTTAATTCCTGAGCAACCGATGTCTGATTTAGAAGGTCCTTTCCTACACATGTGTCTTGTAGGATACTGCCTGTTTTCTTGTAGCAGTCTCAGAGTGCTAATTAGAAACTGTTGTTTACCCCCAAGATAAAAGTGCTACTATTGCACCAGTAGAGATTAATTGCCTTCACTGTTGTTGTTCATAGGCTTTACAGATGTTTGGGATCATTGAATGGTTTTCTACCTTGGCAGTTTGCATATTGATAATATGATAGCTAACTTTCAGGGAGGAAGTATTGAGATCAGTTGTACTCAATTGCTCCAAGTCTGGTACCGATCTATGTCCTGTCTTCAGCAATAATTTCTTATCTTCAAGTTCTGGGAGGCAATCAAGGGCTGTGGCAATCGGCTGAGCTATAATAAGAATCTCTTGGGACTACTCTTACCAACAGCCAAAGGAAGATTTTTCCTGACTAGCACTATGGTTTTTGTTATATGGCCCTCAGCTAGACACATGTACTCATGTATATATAAGTGTATTCTTCAGTAGGCTTTTAACTAATACTACTCCTTCTTATTTTCTGCACTACCTGTTACTTATCTTTCCTCTCCTGTCCCCTGTACAGCCCTTTCTATTCCCTTCCCAGTTAAAGTATTTCCCCCTTCCCCCTTGCTACTACAACTCTCCTACTACATTCCTATCTCGAGCTCCTTATTCCCCTTTACCATCATTTTTATTTTCCTGGCTTCTGCAGTTACATCAGGACATATAATCGGACATATAATCACATCTAAGAATTTGGAGCTAGGATCCACAAATGAGAGAGAACATAAGTTGCTTATTTTTCTGAGTCTGTGATAATTTCATTTAGTATAACAGTTTCTAGTTCTATCCACCCACCTGCAAATTTCATGATTTTGTCTTTCTTTTCTGCTGAGAACTCCACTGTGTAAATGTTCAACATTTTCATTATCCATTCATTGTCAGAGGGACATTTGTTTCCACTTCCTAACAATTGTGAAAAGAGTAGCTACAAACATGTAGCTCGGTAAGATACTGAGTTCTATGGGTATATTCCAAGGAGTGGTATAGCTGGATTGCATAGCAGGTCTATTTTTAGTTTTTAGAGTTCTCCATATTGCTTTACATAGTGGTTGCACAAGTTTGTAATCCCACCAGCAGTGAATGAGGGCTTCCCCTGTTTTCTATAACCTCTCTTTGTTTTCTATAATTCGTGTTTTATAAAGTGCTATGGGAAGATTCTTTTCTTGTCCTGTGTGTTTGGTATTATGTGTGCCTCTTGTGTCTGTATGGGTATATCTTTCCTTAATTTAGGGAATTTTTCTTCTATCATTCTGTTGAAATCTGGTCAATCCAGTTGACTTGAGATTCTTCTCTTTCCTCTATGCATATAATACTGTTGTTCCATGGTGTCCCATAGTTCCTACCTCTTTCCTCCTTTAGTTAGTTAGTTCATTCATTCATTCATTTTTTTTATGTTTTTGCTTGAGTTGTTTAATTCATTCCCCTGTTGAGACTTCTGTCATTTCAAATTGGTGTATTGAATTTTTCAATTTCCTATTCATTTTAGGTTGAGATTTCATTTCAATCTCATGAATTTAAATTTCAAATTCTGGAATATTTTTGTCATTTCTGTTAGTCATATATTTGGATTTTCTTGAGCTTCAGTCAGTTTATAACTATCCCTCTGGGTTTGTTGAGGTTCTTTAGCTTTTAAGTGCTTCAAAATTCTTGAATTATTTGATGTGATTGCTCTTTTATGTTTTGTCTTCGAGTTCCTATGGGTAGTTGTCTTTGTAGAACACTTCTATTGGACTGGGATGATAGGATTTTGTTGGGTACATGTGATCTTGGCTTCTAACATTATTTCTGTTTTTTCATTGTGACCTAGGCATTTGGACTTATTTTGTTGGTTGTGTGTATAACATGAAATTCTGGCCTGCCTTTGTTGAAGTTTGGTCTTTTTTTTTTTCTTCAAGGTATTTTTTATTGAATTTTGAGCATTTCATACAAAACATACTAATTATCTTCATACCCTTCCCCATCTGCACCCTTCTATAGCCGCTCCCCACACTGGATTTGATGCATTCTGTCACTTATGCTAAGTCCTATCAAATCAAGTTAGTGTACTCAGATGTACCTCAGTGCAAGTTCATCCACTTGGGTACAGTCAGCCTATCTAGAGTCACTCCCTTAAAGAAGATCAGTTCTCCCTCACACAGCAGTAATTAGCTGCCAATAGTTTTTTGGCTAAGATTGGGACATGATGTCAATTTCCTCAGTTCTATGCTCGGTTTTGTCTGCTTGAGTTTGCATGAGTCTTGTGCATACTGACATTATTTCTGTAGGTTCATTTGAGCAAGGTCCCAGGAGAGCATAAGATTATGATTCTATATGATCAGAAACCTCCTCCCATGGTTCTTACAATCTTTTCCCCCCTCTTCTGAAATGGTGCCTTAGCTCTAGGTGGGTAGAATTTAATGTAGGAGTTCTGTCCAAGGACTCATACTCTGCAAACTTATTTACTATGCTTTGGCCAGTTGTAGTCTTTTGTGTTCAATGCCCTCTGTTGTATGAGGGAGCGTCATTGATGAGAGTTAAGAGATGGATTAGTATTTTCTCTACTCCTTGTTCTGTGAGCCTTAGATGTGGAGGTTCCATTGCAAATGTGTCACTTAGGGTTGGGAATTTCATAGACTCTTATTCTCTGTGTGTGACCAGCTGTGGAATTCTGTAATTCTCTGTCTGTTACAAAAGAAGCTTCTTTGATGAGTGGTGACTGGCATACTGTTTTTAATTACATTGTCTGTAAATATAAGGATCCATAGTTAGTACACAGTAAGAAATTACATTTGTCTAGGAATGTAACAGCCTTTGGGTTTTCTCTAAGGTCTATGACCTCTCCAGTCATGTATATTTGGCTATGTTTACAGTAGCACACATGAGTTACCTCCTACTGGCAGGGCTTTACGTCCAATTAGGTAACTGTTGATTACCCATTACCCTCAAGATACTCAAGATAAAAGTGTCACTACTACCCCAATATAGTTTGCTGTGCTGTAACTGTTGGAGTTATTAGTCCTTAAAGCTGAGATTGAACCATCAACTGATGTTCTTCCTTAACAGCTTGCATAGTGTCCTCCAAAACTATGATCTAAGTGCTCTGTCCAAAGTATGTCCTGTCTTCAACAACAGGGTCTTACCTTCAAGTTCTAGGAGGCAGTCAAGGCCTGTGGCAATACCCTGTGTAATTTTGTGAGTCTCTTAAACTGCCATTGCCAACAACTGGGAGGAAGGTTCCTCCTATATGATACTATTTCTTGTTATATAGACTTCAGCTTTAAACATAACCTCATGTAGAGGTTATTACATAATATGTGTAATTTTTCAGTAGGTTTTTTTCACACCATCTAAGCATTATTTATTTTTCATCTTGCTTTCCCTATCTAAACCTCCCTCCTCCATCCCCAGTCAAAGTATGCCTATTTGACCCATTTTCCCCTTGATATCACCTGTTTCTTACTGTTCTCTCTCAGGCTCCTTATTTCCCTTACTTCCAGGGTTCCTTTCTATTTTTCTGGGTTCCTAAAGTTGCATCAGGATACATACTCATATATAAGGATTTGTTGTTAGGATCCACAAATAAGGAAAAACATGTCATTTATTTTTCTGAGTCTGTCTTACTTCACTTAGTATAAGAGTTTCTAGTTCCATCCATTTACATACAAATGTCATGACTTCATCTTTCTTTAACTCTGAGTAGAACTCCACTGTGTAAATGTATCACATTTTCATTATCCATTTGTTGATTGAGGGACATTTAGGTTGCTTCCATACCTTAGCTACTGTGAAAAGAGCGGCAACAAATATGGATGTAAAGTATCTCTGCAGTAGGATGAGCCCTTTGGGTTTATCCAAGTAATGGTATAACTGGATCATATGGTAGGTTCGTATTTTTTATATGGTATTCAAACTGCTCTCCACAGTGGTTTCACTAGTTTGCAATCCTGAATGAGCAATCCTCTTTCCCACATTCTCTCCACAATTGGGTGTCATTTTTTCTCTTGATTTTAGCCAATCTGACTGGGGTAAGATGAAATCTTAAAGTGCTTTAATTTGCATTTCCCTAACTACTTACAATGTTGAGCAATTTTTAAGATGTTTTGTAGGCATCTTTATTTCTTCTTTTGAGAACGCTCTGCTCAGATCCTTAGCCCATCTTTTAGTTGGGTCGCTTGTTTGCTTGATTCTTTGTTTTTGAGTTCCTTTGTATTCTGGATGGTAAAGGTCTGTCACATGTATCACTGGTGAAGACTTTCTCCCACTCTGTGAGTTCTTTCTTCACTTCCTTGGTTGTTTCTTTTGTTGTACAAAACCTTTAAAGTTTAAAGAGGTTCCACTTGTTCATTGTTGGCCTTAATTCCTGAGCAAACAATGTCTGATTTACAAAGTCCTTTCCTATAACTATATATTGTAGGGTGCTTGTATTTTCTTTTAACAGTTTCAGAGTTTCAGGTTTCATCTTGAAGTCTTTGATCCATGTGAAGTTGACTTTTGTGCAAGGTGAACGTAAGGGTCAAATTTCATTCTTCTGCTGGTAGAGACCTAGTTTTACCAACACAATTTGTTGAAGATGTTGTTTTCCCCCAATGTGTGTTCTTGGCACCTTGTCAAATATCAGGTAGTTAAAACTGCATGCATTCAAATTTGAATCTTCAGTTATGTACAGTTGATCAATGTGTCTGATTTTTTTTTTGCCAGTACCATGTTAGTTTTATGCAATACCTTTGTAATATGGTTTGAGATCTGTTATGGTAATGCCCCCCAGCACTGCTATTTGTACTCATGATTGCTTTGGCTATCAGGGGGTCTTTTGTGATTCCATATGAATTTTAGGAGTTTTTAATAATTCTTTGAAAGATGTCATGGGAAATTATATTGGGGTTGCATTTGAATATTTAAATTCCTTTGATAGGATGGTCATTTTCACAATACTAATTCTTCCAATTAATGAGCATTGGAGAGGTCCTTCCACCTCCTGGTGTGTTCCTCAATCTCTTTCTTCAATGATTTGAAATTTACATTGCAGAGATCTTTACTATCTGGTCAAATTTATTCCTAGATAATTTATTTTTTTGAGGCAATCATGAATGAGAGGCTTTCCCTATACCTCTTCTCCAATTGCTTGTTATTGTTATATAGCAAGAGTACTGATTTTTTATTAATTTTGTGACTTACTACTTTGCTGAAAATGGCAATCATTTCCAGGAGTTTTCTGGTGGAATTTTTGAAATCTCTGATATGTATTATCTGCAAATGAGGAGAACTTGACCTCTTCTTGTCCAATGAGTACTCCTTTGATTTCATTCTCTCTTGTCTTATTGCTCTAGCAAGAGTTTTAAGCACAATATTAAAAAGGAATGGAGATAGTGGACAGCCTTTTCTGTTTTCTAATTTTAATGGAAATGCTTCCACTATTTTCCCCCATTTAAAATGATGTAGCCTGTGGGTTTATTGTGTATATATTTAATTATGCAATCTAATTCCCTCTAGCACTTTTAACATAAATGCATGTTGAATTTTGTCAAAGCCTATTTTGCATCTATTGAGGTGACCATATGATTTCTGTCTGTGAGTCAATTTACATGCTTTATGACATCTATTGACTAACATATATTGAACCATCCTGCAACTTTGGAATAAAGCCCATGTGATCATGGTGGATGAACTTTTTCATGTGTGTCTGTATGCAGTTTGGAGGTATTTTGTTGACAGTTGTCGAACTATGTTCATTAAGAACTAGAATTTTCCTTTTTTGTTGTTAGTTACCTGGTTTTGGTATTAGAGTAATGCTGGATTCAAAAACGCAGTTTGGGAGCTTTCATTCTGTTTCTATCTTTTCGAATGATTTAAGTAGTATTGAATATCTGATAGAATTCTGCTGTAAATCCATCTGGGTCAGGACTTTTTTTGGTTGGGATGGCTTTTTTTTTTTTATGACTGTTTCAATTTTCTTATGTGTTATGGGTCTGTTTAAGCTGATCCCTTCTTGGTTTAGATTTGGTGATTCCCGTGATTTCAGATATTCATCTATTCCTTTATTTCTTTTTTAAGTTTTAAAATTTAGTAGATTATAGGTTTTTATAGTATTCCCTTGTACTGTTCTGGATCTTTTTGGTATCTCTTGTGGTGCCTAGGGTAAATTTACATAGAGTTTCCCTGTGTCTCAATGGACATGCGCATGGAGGTGCCATGGAAGTACCCATTGGATGCTGGATACAAACGCAGCTAGAAGTGACAGTTTTGATGACAGCAATGGCAAGACATGCCTCTAAGAATTTGATTGATGGAGATGAAATCAATAGAGTCAACAACTTTCCAAACATCCAGTAAGTTGAGGGGCAGGGCCTAGGGGGAAAGCAGTGAGTGATGGGTAGGAGAAATGTGTTCGGAAGTTTGGTTGCCTTCCTGGTGGAGTGAGCTGGGGATCCCATGATAAGTCCTTTGTAAATAACCCTGAATAAACTGGTTTCTCTAATTGGAGAGCATTCTCCTTTTCCTCATTTGGTCTGGACCTAGGGAGTGGGGCCCAATGCTGTGCCTCATTGTGAGAAAAATTCTTGAGACAGAATTCACATAGTAGAACAGGATCAACTAAGTAAAATGGAAACTGCTTCTGGGAAAAGGATTTATGTGGCCACCAACATGGGGACCCAAGGAAATACAGACAGAGGAAATTTTGACATGGTGGACTATCCCCATAGGACTGATATGTGTATTGACCATTGCAGGGATAGCGTGGTTTATAGTGAAATACATAACTAAGGTGAAGTCACCTAGGCAGGTGAGATCGGTGGGGAATATATTGGGGTGGCGATCCACAAGTAAGTGGTATTGAATGGTATGCCTGCTTGACTGGTGAGGGCTACCTCATGAATATTGTGATGCTTTGAGAACAGCAGAAGGTCTAGAACAAACTCTGCAATCCCTGGGAGTGGCACAGCAGAAGCAAAGATATCACTAAGCTGCTGAAGAAGTGGCTTGACCACTGTTGTGCCTCATATGAGACCTCTCTCTCAAGCTGAGGCAGTAGCCTGGAAAAAGTCTCAAAGTGTGAGAGAAGAATTAGATCAAGAGAAGGATATGAGGCTTGATTCTTCAGTACTGACTTGCCAGCAAATTGGCAAGAGAAAAAGATGTAGAAGTTTTAGCCTGCCATTTTTTTTATGGCTAGGAGGTCAAAAAGGGAAGGAAACACAGGTCAGTTTGATAATACAAGTCCATCCTGGACCCTAGGACTGGAACCCCTGGGAAGAATCAGGCAGCAATGAGGAAGGAAGCAACCCAGAAAAAGCTAAGAGTGCCCATCAGGTTCGACCTGTTACACAAAGAAAGGGGAAATCTAGGTGTCAGCATGCTGATGGAGACCTTGATGATTGTGAGAATTTAGCAATTAGAGGGTACTCAGCATTGGAACTGCTGGAACTAGAGAACAATCACTCAGCAAAAGAGCCTGTCATCACCTGGTTCCTGAGAATATGGGACACAGGAGCAGATGAGATTAGCTTAAATCCTGCACAGGCAGAAAAGCTGAGGAATATAACCACTCATCCCTCCTTGAGATATAGGCTGTGTAGCCCGAGTTAGTACAAGGGGAAGCAGTCTCTGATGGAATTGCTTGTATGAGCCATTAGAGATACTTGGTTATCAGCAGTGGAGGCTCCCATGGATGTTAGGGGCTGGAAAACAATAAAAAGGAGCCAAGCACTACTGAGAGAACAAGTTATGCGGAAAGCAATGTATGGTGCCATATTCAAAGGAACAGATATAACTGTGTTCACTAGAGAATTAATGAAGGACTTAATTGAGCAAGGGTCTCAACATTGGTATGGAGGTTTAGGATCTGTGCTAAGTCTGCTAGTGGGACAGGATCTTTACGAGGCAGGAGAGGCTTTGACAGATTTTAGTGACCTAGACCAGCATGTAAAATATGTCTGTAAAAGAACAGAACAACCTAAAAATGTATAAAAGAGACAAAACAGTGAAGGTAGTCTGTTTGGGTTACTCAAAGACAAATGTGGCAAGACTTGTGTCTAGCCCAAGGTCCTAAAGAAAAGATTGACAAAAAGCCAAATTCTGTGCCAAAGCACCTCTGGGAGGTTTTAAAACCTTCACAAAAGATATACAAAGGATAAAAACTATCCCAGGCGTGGATATTAACTCCCCAGAGTAAACAGGGTACACTTCTCCCCTGGGAATGTCTATTTGAAGGATAGAGGCAGTTTGCCAGGCCAGGGTGCCTCCCAGCACCCAGGTGTAGTCAATGGAGAGACAACAGGTATGGCTAGATTCAGGAGTTGGACCCAGAGACTACCTAGCCCTTGGAAACAACAGGTGCAACAGGGGCAAGAGGTGCCTTATTCCACCTTAGCCACATGTAGGGCCAAGCAGTTTGGGGAAGACTCAATGAATTTATCAAAGATAAAGAGATGCATGAAGACTCTGTGTAAGAACTCCAATATACTAAGTGGATTCCAGAAAATAACTAAAGACAGTAAAGAACTAAGTTTCATGCCATTGTACCCAAAAGGGATCTGTTGAAAAACCAGCTGATACAAATGAAAAGGGATTTTTCCATGCTATGTTAGATCTTGTGTATGTATGTAATATTAACTTCTGAGTGTTTTACAGATATGAAACCCAGTTGAGAGAGGTCAAATATACCTGAGGAAACAAGGAAGGAATGTAACTCATATGGGATCCAAGGGCGATGTATAAGTATGAAATTCTGGGGTGGTCAGGTCTATGCTTGGGTAAGGCACAAGTATTATCCACCATGACAATGGAGAAAAGCCTGCAACAATAGGCCTACAGATGCCAAAGCGTAAAATGATACTTTGTATAATTGTTAACTGGAAATTCAAGTACCAGGCATGGGTTGCTTCCCCTGTGAGCTGTTGGCCAGGGCATCATTGGAGGACCCCTCTACAACAAAAAGGCAATTGACACTACTGCTAGTTGCACACTGGAGGCAGACGGTAAGACCCTATAGCTGAAGATGTGGCATGATTTGAGCATGGAAAAGAGATATCACTGGGACCAAGCTGGAAAGTGCCTGCAAATTGTGCTGGTCTTCCTAGTGCTAGAGGGTGTTTTGCAGACCACTATGGGAGAATAGTTCTGAAAATCTTTGCTTAATGATGGCTCTTGTGTGCTCCACTATCAGATGCCAAGCAAGATGTTTCTGTTGGTGCAATGGTGGCTCATCTAGTATATGTACAACCAGCAGATTTCTAATTGAATTTAAGGCCCACTCTTCAGGGAGGGAACACACATCTGATAGTGTGAGTAAAGTTGACTCCCAGTTGTCAACTGTTTGAAGAAACCACTGTAATTGTTTGTAAAATGAATGTGATGCCCCTACTTGGGTACTGTCTAAGTATTTATGTTTATGCCCATGGGTTAGCTTATTGCAACAATTAGTATTTGTGTGGATGTTACTTTTGTTATTGTTGTTGTTGTGTTTTCATAGTAGAAAGAGTGTCACTGGAACCAGATGATAACCTGTGCCAGGAACATAGTCCTACACCTGTAATCTCCCTCCCCCCGGCTTGTTCCTGAGGCTCAGGGACTATTGGGGAAGAGGATGGCAAGGGTAAATTTACATAGGGTTTCCTTCTGACTCAATGAACATGCCAACAGAGGCCTCACAGAGGCACATGGTGGATACATACACAGCTGTAAGTGACAGTGGTGAGGACAGACATGCCTCTAAGAAGTTGATTGACAGAGATGAAGCCAACAGAGTCAACTACTTACTAACCAACCAGTGAGTTGAGGGGGAGGGCCTGGAGAAAGTAGTGAATGCTGCATGAGAGAGGCTCATTCGGCAGCTGGTCTACATGCCAGAGGTCCCATGACAAATCCTTTTTATGTAACCCCAAATAAACTGTTTTCTCTAATTGGAGAGCATTCTCCCTTTGCTCAGTTGGTCTGGACCTTGGGGGTGGGGCAGAATGCCATGCCTCATTGTGAGAAAATTTCTTAAGACATGGTATTTCCTCTTTCAACTCTGGTTTTGTTTATTTGTATTTGCTTTTTCTTTTGGTTAACTGATCTTAGGTTCTGTCCATCCTGTATCTTTTCAAAGAACCATTTATTAGATTAATTTACTCTTTATATTGCTTTATTTTTCTCTATTACATTAATTTGTGCTCTGATATTTATTATTTCTCCTCATCTTCTGGGTTTGGCCTTTCATTTGTTCTTGCCTTTCCTAATTCTTGAGTCACAATTTTAAGACATTTATTTGTGCTCATTCGGATTTTTAATGTAGGCTCTTAGAGATATAAACTTCCCTCTTTGGATTGCTTTTAAAGTGTCCTAGAGGTTTTGTTGTGTTGTATTATATTTTCTATTCCAGGAATACTTTTATTTCTTTATAAACTTCTGTTACCCATTCATCATTCAGAATTAAGTGTGGTGTTTCACTCATGGAGATTAGTTTTTGTAGCGACTAAGCTTCTTTTGTTGTTGACTTTAAGCTTTATTGCATTGTGGTCTGATAGAAAGCAAGGAAATATTTCAATTTTTTTTGTTTTTGTTTAGGTTTGTTTTGTGCTCTAGTATGTGGTCAATTTTAGAGAAATTTTCATGGACTAGTGAATAAAAAGTGTATTCTTTAGTACTTGTGTGGATTGTTCAGTAGATGGCTGTTAGGTTCATTTGATGAATGCTATCATATACTTCAAATGTCTCTCTATTTATTCCTTGTCTGGGTGACCTGTTAATTCTAGGTCGTGGGGTACTGACCTCCCCTACTATTACTGACTTTCAGTCAGTCTATAAAGGTCTAGGTCCCTACTAGTCAGTATAGCCAGGACCTCTCCAGCAGCATGTTCTTGGCCTACTCCTGGAGTCAGAAGATGGTGACAGAATGAGCAGGTATCTGAATAGCTCTTGGGTAGTAGGAGGGACTCAGATGGCAGCAAAGCAGAGTGATGGGTAAGGCCTAATTTGGGAAGCCCAACCTGCAGAGGCCTAGTCAGGTATAAGTCAGGTGCTCTCAGGCAGCTTTAGTTCTGTTTTTATTGCTGTTTCAGTTTGGTTAATTTTTGATCAGGTATTAATAGATCTGTGCTTCATAGTCTCACTTTTGATTTTTTAATGGGGAGACAGAATATTTCCATGCTGATCTCGTGTACAAGGTGAGCAATCACAGCTAGGACTGTGCTTGTAGGAATAGAAATAGATGAATGTGGAGTGGACTGGCTCTAACTAGCTAACTAGACTAGACCAGAGGTAGAGCAGAGCTTTCCCACCTAGCCAGGACCTCTCCAGCAGCATGTTCTTGGCCTATTCCTGGAGTTAGAAGATGGTGACAGAATGAGCAAGTGTCTGAGTAACTCAGCAGGGTATTCCAGAGCCCATGAGCAGCTGATTCTCCACCTGATCTCAAATGGGGAAGATGGCAATAGAATGGGTGTGTTCTGAGTAGCTAAGCAGGATAAATTGTAGCTCACAAGCAGTGTGATCCTGATCTAATCCCAAAAGAAGATGGGGCCAAGGTTGTGGGTTCTGACTAACTCACAAGTCTAGCCAGGAGTTCTCCTGCAGCATTTCCCAGTGTAGTCCCAGAGTGGAAAGATGGTGAAGAAGTAGTTGGGTTCTGACTAGGCAGGTAGGATAAAAACCTCTTTGACTATTTTTTGATTTGTATTATATATATATATATTTTTTTTTTTCTGCAACTGAGTTGTATGGCTATTAATCCTTTGCCTGATACAGTTTGCAAATATTTTTCCCATCTCTAGTTTGTATTTGCATTTTGTTGATTGTTTCTCTGTTGGTATGACAACTTTGTATTGTATTTCCATTTATTTATTTTTGCTTCTGTATTCTGGACTTGATTTTGATATCTGAGTAATTATTACAATGACAATGTTAAGGAATTTTCCTCTACATTATTTTCCTCTAGAAGTTTTGTGGTTTCAGGTCTTATATTTGATAGTTGTTTCCATTTGAGTTGATTTTTATGTATCATTTAAAAACAAGTACCAATTTCCTTCTTGTAGAAATCCAGCTTTCCTAGTAACATTTAGTTAAGAAATTTTTATTTTGTCATTGTGTCTTTTTAGGATCATTTTGAAAATCTGTTAGTTATATATTTTTTGCATTTCTTTCTGGTTTCTCTATGGTGCTCTACCAGTCTGTGTTTCGACTATTTCAGTACAACACTCTTTTGATTACTATATTTTTCAATGTAACTTTAAATCTGTATGATGACTCCAATTTTATTTTTTGTTCTTCATCCATCCTCAGAATTTGTGTTTTCATCTGAATTATAATAAACATTCCTTGCATAGTATATGTAACAGTCACAAAACTTTGATGAATATTCCAGATATAGCTTTTTGCCATATCTACTTTCCTTTTGTAGCTTGTTAAGGAAAGCAACTGGACAACTAAGAACTACATTTCCAAGACTTCATTGCAGCTAAGATTTTAAGTGTTATATCTCCATTAATCAGATTAACTCCCATGATATTTGAAACATAAAAATATAAGGAAAACTGTGCCCTTTAGGGCCTTGCTGTCAAGCTCAGGTAGACAGACAGCCATTGGATTTTTTGACTTGAGTATCAAAAATTTCATCATTTGGTCATAATTAAAAGATCTAAAACAGCCTGTGGAGTTTGTGTAGGTGAGGAGCTACTCAAACAAGTCTCTCTAAGAAAGTAGCATGAAAGCAAAGACATGAAAGAAGCAGGAGAGAAATATGAAGATCTGGAGTAAACATTTCAGTTTGAAGAAGCACCTAACACAACTCTTGAGGTAAGAATCAGTATGGCTAAAAAAAACAAAGGATGGGATGAGCTGAGCTATGAGGGCTAGCAGGGCCAAGTCATTGTATATTTTTAAGCTGTTGTAAAACATTAGAATTTCACTCAGTGGATTTCAAAGTCCTTGGGTGATTCTTCTACTTGCAAGGGCATGAACCCAAGTGAAATGCTTGATATATCTAGGTATGTAGACTTAAGTAAATATCTAGAGATAAGAATTTATGCGATTAACAATGTACAAGCAGAAGTCTAGATAAATATGAGAGTTGGAGAAAGCTGTTTATTTTCATGGAGGGTACCAAATGTTATTGAAAGACCATTTGAGAAATCCAGTGTCCATAAACCAAGACAAAGTTGACTCTGTTTCAGTAAGTAATCACCTGTGAAACACCCATTATGTACTAACTATTCATGTATCTGAACATCAAGCAAATGTTTCTTGGTACTTGCCTACTACCTAGATGTTGAAGAAGCAAAACTACAAAGATGAGTTAGGAATGAACTTGCCTTTGAGGAAGTTTATCACCTGCCAGGTCGAGACTACCTCTCAAGAGCCTTAACAGCAATTTGCACTAGAAGGGAAGATAGGGTTGTCACAGAAAATTCAGAACACACAATTAAATTTGAATTTCATATAAGCAATGAATATGTTTTTGGTGTATATATGACAAGGATAGTTCATGAAACATAGTAATTATGTATTTATTTTTATATTAAATCTGTTTTTAACTAGCTGTCCAGGACTTTTATTCCTGAAATCTGGCAACTGTAAGCAGTAGGCACATGGGCCTTCAATCTTGGACATTTCTTGTGCTCCCATGGAACCATTCCATGAAGCAGAAGAACACAACTGGAAAGGGAACAATGACGAAATCCTCAATTTTTCCAGATATGGCATATTTCAGAGCAAGACAGTAATGGAAATTATCTCCCTACCCTACGTATCCTCATACAGTCAATTCCCCATTGTTTATAGAATGAAAAGGGACCTTTTTCTTTGCTGAATCCTACTCAAATGCATTATCCTGGGGTGTGAAAGCCTCCAAAATGATAAATGAAGGTACACCTCTAACTAATAGAGCATTAGTATCGGAAAAGTGAAGGAGTCACAAAACTTTTCCGAGTTAAGTAATCCAATCTTTTATTCAGATTGTTGAGTTGTCAGTCGATGTTCTTTGAAAATAGAGTTCAGTATGACTTTTTTAAAATATAGAACTTGGAAACAATTCAAAAAGCAGAGTAAAACTTCTTTTAAAAATACCTTCCCTTTATCTTCTTATTTATGGTTCACATCAGTTTAAAAAATGGGATACAGTCAAGATAAGCCCTATTTCATTCTAGCAATAAAGACATTTATCTACAGGTACATGAATCATCTTAAAGATCCCCATTTGTTTTACTAAAAATGCATTTTCCATAAAATTTTACTTTTTCTACATGATTAATATAAAATATCTAACATACTTACATGGATTTAATCAGTTGGAAATAATCAATTCTTGTAACAATTAATCAACACAGAAGTTATTTTAAATGCTTTAATCCTTGTAGTAAGAGAAAATAAAATATTGATGCCAATTTATATGTGTTTTGTTGTAGAGAAGTTTAAGCCAGTGATAAATAAAGCTTCTCTAAACAAATATCAAATGTTAGAATGAAAGCCTGTGAGGGAAACAGAAAGAAACGAGAAGTTCAACAGGATACAGACAGAAAATTTCTTTCTGGTAAAGACAAGTTTGTTCATGTATTCTCTTAGTCCGTGATACGTGTTTTAAATTCACTATGGTATTTGGATAATGTTCAGACTCATTCAAAATGGTTATATAAAAGTTTAATTTTTCAGTACCAATTTTTCCTGATTTATACACCACAAATTACACTCATGCCACAAATTGTATCCTTGCAGCTATTTAGGTTTAAGGTGAAAATTTTTACATTTCAACTCAAAAATATTCTAGAGTTTACAAAGTTTTTATTGACATTATTTTACAGATATGAATTGGGAGCAGAGAGGGACCTTATTATCTTCATGATGCTAAGGCTCAGTCTTTTAATTTCCAAAGTTCCAAAATGTGGATTATCCTTGTAGAATCTGTCTCTCAGAGGGGAATCTGAAAAAAAAAAGATTTTGTTTTGAGGGACTCTTGTACAGCTAAAGATCTACATCAGTGTACAAGATATAGGGATGCATGATAGCATCTCACTGGATAAGAAGGTGAATATATTCATATCACCTAGTAATTAATGCAAAAAATACAGCTTATCTTCTGCCCTACAAACCATGTGCCATGGTGTATGGATGATTCCT
This sequence comes from Eospalax fontanierii, assembly GCA_035773235.1. Lineage (NCBI taxonomy): Eukaryota > Metazoa > Chordata > Mammalia > Rodentia > Spalacidae > Eospalax > Eospalax fontanierii. The sequence goes on from CM069525.1 coordinate 40,871,494, forward strand.
CATAGAGGAAAGAGCATCTTTCTGTTTTGGACAAATGAGCTAATAGGAATCATGGTTAGGTCCCTATCCATGTGAGGACTGCAATAAACAGAAAATCCTCAAGGCATGTAGGTGACTGCACACATTGATTTGGCATAATTCTGCTGACAAAAGAAACTAGCACAGTACTCCAGCATTCCTGAAGGGGTCTGTAAATTAAACTAGAAGTTCTTCCTGTCTTAAAAAAGTATTCCTTATATTTTATTTTTGTATATGAGTGTATTATCTGCATGTATGCAATGCCCCCAGAGGTCAGAAGAGACATCAGAGTCTCTTCAAATCAGATGGATGTTAGCACCATGTGTGTGCTGGGAATTGAATCCAGGTCTTTTGTAAGAGAAGCCAGTGCTCTTAACTGCTGAGCCATCTCTCAAGCTTGTCTTTATGCCAAATGCAATGTGTCCACAGATGGGATGCTATCTAATTCTGGTCACAGTATTCACGAAGTATGTAAATGAGTCAGACATGGTAGTGTACATCTATAATCTCACAGCTCTGGAGGTCAAGGGAAGAGTAATGTTAATTCAAGGCCAGTGCCCCATACATAAGACACTTACAAGTCTGCCTGGGCTACATAGATAGATAATGCCTCAAAAATCAATCAAAGAAACACAAAACAATCAACAAAGAACATAAAGCCAAGAAGCATGCAGATGATCAAGAGTAGGTCCAAGGAAATAAAATGTTCCAGGTAATGTGGTGAAACGGGATCCTGAATGAGCAATACCATAGGAAAGATAATTGACAGGCAACTTTTAGATTGGTCAATTTTAGCCATGTTTCCTGAGAGAAAGTTCTGAGTAATGTGCTTTGGGGAACTGGAAAAGTTTAGATATTAGATATAATTGAATGGCAAAAATGTTGAGATAATTTCTCAGACCTCTGGTCTCTAAAACTGCTGTAAATACATAATTGTGATTTAGATCAAAGACAGAACAGTTAGGACATTTGTATTTGGGATCTATACATTTATTTATTTTAAAAATACTCATTTATTTTGTTTTATGAGTTTGAGTGTTTCTTATGTATGTATGTATGTGCACTACATGTGTGCAGTAGGTATGAAGACTAGAAAAAGGCATCAGAATCTCTGCAACTGGAGTTACAGATGGTTATGAGCTATGTTTGTTGGTAACCAAACCTGGGTCCTCTGCAAGAGCAGCAAATGCTCTTAACCACTAAGTCAAATCTCTGTCCTCTGGGATACCTTCATTTAAACTCTATTTTAGTTATTTTGACACAACTGACCAAATTACCTGAAAAAGATGATTTTATTTTCTTAATAGATCTCTATACTCAACTCAAGACTCAGCAGTGAATCAGACAGTAGCCAGACTGGGAAAACCGTGAGCAAGTTTGTTCTGGGAACTGTTGGACATACCACCTGTCTATACGACTGAGGCTTTCCTACTGGGTTGTTGGGAAAAACTTGAAACACTGTAGGAAAAATAGTTGAAGGTTGTTTTACTAAAACCCTTTCAAGAGCCTTCAGCTGGGGAGTGTAATGTGCTGGAGCTGCTTTGTACTGATTCATTGAAGCTGATTGGTACACTTTCAGGAATTTTTCAGGCTGTTTAATACCATGTTGTCAGCTTGAAGCTGACCACAGAAATTGGCAAATGTGACTGATCAATCATGGCTCATTTTTCTGTGTGTGTGAGCGAGAGACAGTCAGAGACAGAGAGAGAGAGAGAGAGAGAGAGAGAGAGAGAGAGAGAGAACCAGATGTTAACCATTTATCAGTACAGTGCAGAATCACCTAAGAAGAGACAACTGTGCATCCCATAGCAGGACCAAAGGTTCAGTGCACCAGAGGCCATGATTTACAGAAGCTTCAGTTCCTCCATGAACAACTGAGTTGCAATAATAGAATTGTAAAGGTCAGGTGGCCAGCCAAGGTACCCAGCCAAGGAGAGCTGCAGTCAGATGTAAAGAGTCCCTATTTCCTTCTTGGTAAGTCCTCTCAATTTCTATTGGCAGAAAAAGGAAGTCGATTTTTTGCAGACTGGGAGCTTTGATTAAAACTGCAACAGCATTAGGAAGAAAATGACAACTAGTTCCATATTATCATTGCATCAAAATGTGTTCAAAATGCTTCACACTTTAAAATAAAGTCCTTTCAATGTCGTATAGGAAAAACCATACTAAAGATTGTTTATCTATAAGAACATACCCTTGTTTGACTTTGTTATGCACTATTAATTACTGGCTCAGATTGTCTGATTAGCTATTAACTTGTAGATTTTTTTCCAGGAACAGTGAAAAATAATCTCCAAAGTAATAGTTTTTATTGTCCTATAGGACATAAATAAGTTTTGTATCTAATAACAATTTATTTTAATATCCTTTTTAAATGCCTATAGTCAAGCCTGCAAAATGCTTTTTCAACTCATTTTTACCAAGTTACTGATTCCTTCATTAATAAGTTAATAAATCTTTAACATGTTTTCATACTAAAATTATGCTTTGACAGTATTTTCAGGCTTTGGTGAGGTAAAAGCAGTTCGTCTTGGCTGATCCCAGGGGTAAGCATAATTTGGAGCCGTACCATGGAGAGCTACTATGGGCACAGTTCAAACACTGAAACACTTTCTGCTCTTTATAATCCTATCATCGAGGCTTCGCTCCCTAAGGAATATGGAAGATATTAGTCAGGCTTGGTGTGATTATAGAGATGTCATAAACCATATTTTTGTAGACAGACTATCTCAGAGAACACAGGTATTGATATCTTCAGCATCATAAAGCTTAAATTTATAGAGAAAAAAGATTCACGTGTATCTGACTTGCATGATCTCTTGCTTATGTCTGGAAACGTCTTATACAACCATGTGTCACACTACCTCCAAAACAATCACTCTTCATAAATAGGTTTGCTTGAATAAAGGGGCCCTGAGAAAGTGTCCATTGTTCTGTGCGTGTGCTTGCACACACACACACACACACACACACACTCCATCCCATATCCAACACTTCTCCAGCAGTCATTTAAGTGCACAACCCGACTCCAACTCTGCTGCTATATCTGAGTTTGGAGCATGATAGGCAACAGAGAAGCAAAACAGGTGACAAGAGCATAATGCTGACTCCATCCTTATCCCACCATTCTCTCCAGGGGCTGTTGAGAAGAGCGGGTGGTTTTCACCGTAGTCTACTAAAGCCTACTTGACAGGAATGAGTGTTTAGCTTCTCTGTTCAGTGTTTACCTTCTTCACAGTCCTCCTCAGAAGTGGCACACAGTTGCAGAATCCCTGAGAAACATCTCATTCAGACCTAGCTGCCAGTCAAGTCCAGTTAACATGCTCCTTATATCCTATTTAAACGAAGCAAAATATTCTGTGTTGTGTGCTGACTAGAGTACCACCTCATGTATGACTTTGAACACAATCCAGTCTTGTAGAAAATCAAGCTTAAGGTGTCCACACAGTTCCCTGTAGCCTCCATCTCCACAGAGAGATGGTTCAGTCTTCTTTGTGCGTGAAGATTGGACTAGCTCCCTGTTTTTCAAAGAAGTATCATCACAAAAGTTATGAAACCAGGCTACTGTGTAGAAGCATGCTTTGTCACAAGGAGTGTTATGGAACCCCCTTATACTAGTGAATATGGAATGATACCTGGAGTCCTGATTTTAGAGGCCAAACAGAGGACAGTTCTGATTAATGCACATTTCTGTTAAGGTAACACAGAACAAAGAACAGCAACTATTCCTGCTATCTCAGCTGCTGGGCTAGATGGCTAGATGAGATCCGACATCCTAAAATCTATAGTTAACACCTGGAAATTCAGACTGTTGACACCTCAAAGATTTCTGAATTAGCTTCCTTTAACCACTCTGCCATGCCTCACTGGTATGGCTTCTCACACACATGCCAGCAGTGCTTGGAGTCTGCTCTAAAATACGCAAACAGGTGTCAGGATCCTTGTAAGCATAAGCAGCCCAATTAAGTAGACATTAAATGTCATATACCGCATTATAAATATTCTACAAATTTATCAATCTTCATTGGCCATAAGTCCCCACCATTCCAGAGAAAAATTGGGAAGACATGTTATATCCTTCCACATGAAATTGCATCACAGATTTAAAAAAAAAACGCCATCCAAAATTCATTAGAAATCATGGCAAAGTAATTTGGAGAGGCAGTCTGATGTTAGATTAGTCTAGAGGTGAAAAAAAATGAAATAGTTGCTTTTGCAGCAAAGAAATGCTGTGGCTTTCCTTTTTATTTGGGTGATGTCTGGATGGATTGCTGCTGGTAGTAGTAAAGAATCTAAAAGTTATTAATAAAGTACTTCTTTGGTACTTAAAATTCAACACATAACCTCAGGCAAAAACTTCTTTGCACCTGCACTTATGATAAAATCTAAATGATGGAATTTTTTTTCTCCTTCAGAAGCTGACATAATAATGAAATTTTAACTTAGATTTTGTCCTTGGATCAATCAGTTCCCTAATTCCAGGAATTTGAACTCCAATACAAAATATCTCAATTTAATTTTCTTATGTGATATTTGTCCCCAGATTTTGCATTTTTCAAGTATGTTTAAAATTGCATACAAATCCTCATGTCAGCAAATGGCCTCCTTTTCATAAAATTGCTTTGTTTCTTGCTATGGAAAAGCAGCGATGAGGGTTCAGTTCAAACATTGTCACTTGCACATTTTTATTAAAGATTAAAGTTAACACATTATCTATTTATTTTAATATAAATGCTTATATTTTCTAGTGAATGCTGTTTTGCTAATAAATGAATAAATGAAAGCAAGGACTGTCTACTTAATTCCGAAGATCTCAGGGATTTCCAATAAAGATTTCTTGATAGAATCCAGACACACAAAAAAATTTGTTAAGACATAAGCAATAAGGATTTAAAGGAAGCCTGTGGTTTTTAAAATGAGCAAAAGAGTCATTTCTTGGCTCTGAAACTTCAGCAGGCTTTCCCACAGCCAGTTCCTCTGTTTTTGGTTTTATAACAAACTTGAAACAGCCTATGTATTTGTCATAACTTCCTATATTTTCTTAAGGAAGTCACCGGTGTGGGTAGCACATTTTGGAAAGATCAAAAACCTAATTTTTTCAAAAGGTAATGGGCTGTTCAGTTCTTTCCAGATAATTCTGGGATTAAAATACTTTGGCTGCCCAGGATCTTACCTAAGTTAAAACTCTATTTTTAAAATCCTATAAATCTTTTTTCTCCTTGTTTGTAAACTTCTTTACTTCATCTTTATCCATCTCTCCAGTGCCTTGAGAAAAGATTTTTTTAATGGAACAAGGAAGTCAGTGACTTCAAATATTTTTTATCAACCTCCCAAGAAGATTCCCTTAACCATTTAAATCAAACCTCAAATAAGCACCCACTCCTTGCAGCACTTTTTCATATAAGGCTAGCCTTTGCATTCAGTGAAAACTCTTATAAGAGAAAATATTTACTTTTCTTCCACTTGGAGATTTATGGTTTGCTTGTTTAAATGAGGACAAAGGATGACTCGAATTGCCTAAATCAAAAAGGGGGAATAAGAGGAAGAGCATACTAAATGAAAACAAAACATGGGAAAGTGGAAATATAATGCCAAGAAAATTAACGGTGATATTGTAGTTACTATTAATGTATATTTTGTACTAGGGAGAATAAAATTATGTAATGTCATATATTAAATATCACTATTCAGATGGTACTTGAAATTCTTTTCAAAAGAATCTGTCGATAAATACATGTATAGAGAGATCATTTAAAATATTGTGTTTATTACTTTTCTTTTTATGTGTATGACTGTATTGCCTGCATGCAGATAGGTGCACCTGTGCTGTGAAATGCACTAGAAGGTCAGAAGATTTGCATTTTTCAAGTATGTTTAAAATTGCATACACATCCTCATGTCAGCAAATGGCCTCCTTTTCATAAAATTGCTTTGTTTCTTATAAGAGAAAATATTTACTCCTGGAACTGAAATTACAGATGGTTGTTAGCTTCCGTGCTGGAAATCGAACTGGGGTCCTTTGCAAGAACAACTGGTGCTCTTAATTACTGAGCCATCTCTCCAGCCCAAAAGATCATTTTTAACCACAGAAGATTTCTATTGCTATAAGGTCAGGCTTAGACAACTTTCAAAAAAACACCTCAGGAAATTGTCCAAGGCATCGCCACTAAAATGGAGATCCTGACTAAGCTACCTAGACAAGGCATGGTATCTTAGTATATTATGAGTTAATTTGGGATCCCGGTGAAGTAGAGCAACTGGAAGATGATCACAGGAAACAGCTCCAGACAGCTGGTTAGTTACTTGTACGAATTCACAGCAATGATGACAGCATATATGAGTCACATCCAAGTTCCAGCCAGCAAAATCCCAGCATAGACATAGAGAAGTAAGAAACTCCAACTCAACCTAAGAAAATTTTGGCAACTGTTGGCTGCTAAGGGTGGGGAGAGATACAGTCTCTTTCAAGGATGGGACTCTTGGTAAGTTAACTAAGCTCCAGTGCATGGACTCACACTGAAGGACATCTGAGAACACGAAGTAGACTCTATAGACTTTATTATATATAAAGAGGACATTAAATTTAGTGGGGGAAATAAGAGGAAGTGTGATTAGGGTATTTAGGAGATCTAAATACCATCACATTATATTGTATGAAAATCACAAAATTTTAATAAAAAATAAAACAGAAATATCTACATACAAATGTAATCATGTACCACATGATGATGTTTCACTGATTGTTTTCTCATGTACAGCATCAGTTGACACATAAGATCATATGGGAGCTGAAAAATTGCTATTTCCCAGTGATTTCATAGTTTTCAATATTGTGTAGAAATGCAGTCATTACTCATGTTTGTGGTAATGTTGGTGTAAGCAAGCCCACTGTGATTCTTGGCAATAAAATTATCATGTATAAAGTCATATACAATACATATTTGAAAATGATAACAAACAGCAGTTTTAGCTGTTTATGTGATTACTACATTTTCCCATTGTACTCTTTTTACTTATTAAATGCAACAGTAAGTCATGTTCTGCCAGCAGCAGCCTCACACATCTCATGCTTATCACATCTCTTGATTGCATTAAGAGACCAAGTGGAATAATCAGCCCCACTATTTGAGTTTCTGGAGGTCTGCTCTATGCTGTTCACACAATGAAGGAATCGACTAATGAAACGTTTCTCAGAATGTGACATGAAAACGTGACACATACCTGTGATTTAGTTGGCAGATGATCCCGGCTAATCTGGTATGGGAATGGGAGGCATCTGAAACTGTGGAAGACAGGGATGCCAGCATAGAACTTGGGAAGCTAGTAAAAATTGTGCCAAAGTGGAACTAAATTCTAGGTGCAAACATAGCATGCAGGATTCAGAATTGCTCCAACTAAGAGGAAAATGGACTAGTGCCAATATACACTACTTTCTCAGATCAGCCCTTACTTGAAAACTGCTGAGCAGCAGCATTGTTCTGGTTTAAACCTTAAGTGTGCCCCCAAAGACCCAAATCATAAAGGCCTGGCCACCAGCTTATTACACTTACAGGAGTTAATGAAGAAGACTTTAGTGGGGGTGGGCAGGCGCTCTACTGGAAGGAAGTTATGCCCTGGGGACATGCCCTTGAAAAGGATTTTGGTACTCTGTTCCCTTTCTCTCTCACTTTTACAGTCTAGCTGGCAGGATTTGATCAGCTTTGCTCCACCATGTGACCCCCCCCACTGTGAGGTCCTACCTCACATAAGCTCATAAAAGCAATAGGCCTACAAACCAGCTTTGAAATCTTGAGACAAAAATCAATCTTTCCTTTTTTAAAGTTTCTTAGTATTTTATCATACCAACAGAAATCTAACAGAGGCATTGATTCCCTAGTAAAATTGGCCAAGCCTTCTCAAGCAGCAACGAGAGGAAGCCTCAAGTACAAAGACACAGTTCTGGCGATTGGAAGTCAGGATGAGCAGCGAACACTGAGGTGGTAGGTTGATCTCCTGGGACTGCTAGAACAAACTGCCATAAACCTAATGGCTTTAACACAACAAAAGTATAGTCTCTTAAAATTCTAAGAGCTAGAAATCCAATATCAAGTTTTCAATAAGGTCATGCTCACCATGGATGCTCCAAGAGAGAATCCTTCTTTGCTTTCTTGGATTTCTGGTAGTTCCAGGCTTTCTCTGATGTTCCTAAAAGTCTGTGCATAAAAGACAAGGGTTTAGAACAAAATTAATTAGGTTGCATGTCACATAGCTGAAACCCCCAGAGTTTCACACTGATGTCTGCCACAAGTTAGGAAGACTGTCAAGTCACACTCATGGATGAAGCATTAATTGGGGTCTGTGCATTGCATATTAGAGTGTGTCCCTTCAGCTTTCCATGGCCTGTAAAATTAAAATAATTCCCTCAGCAAGGTGAACAGCAAGCAACCAGATCCATAACACTGTTACTGATGTTCATGAGCAGGTGTTTGCTGATTTTTTGCAAGTGTTGGCGTTATTTTTTCCATATTGAAGGGCTTCTTTTTTTCCATCGTTGTAGATTCACTTCCTCATTCACTCATCAGAGACCCTGTGAAGGGGAATATGGAAAAGCAGCATTTTGAAAAGCAACATCAATGAATAAGCTGGAAATACTGTGGAAATTTTTGAGAAGCAGATTGTGAAGTAAAGGATAAGATGATGACAGATGTAGGCAAGGGTCCCAGTAAATCATCTAGTATGCTTTCACAACCTGACAGCTGTTCTTCAACTGATCCTATTAGACAGAATGCCTATCTGTCCACTCCATCAGTTCCACAACGTGAACAAGTTTATATAGTAATTAATTCAGACAATACATCTCTACTGAGGGTCCAGTGAGCAACAGGTGAACCACTAACTGCCTAAGATCACCCTGGTGAGCCTTGGTACTGGATAGCTTCAGTTGTCAACTTGACATAGTTGGGTGGAAGGGAACCTCAGAGGAATTTCCTCTGTTAGATTTGATTTGCCTGTGACCATGTCTGTGGGGCATTTTATTGTTGAGTTTCTGGGAAGGCCCAGACAACCCTTCAGAAGGTGGTACTGTGTTGTATAAGAAAGCAGGCTAAGCACAGGCCAGAGTAACATGTCAATAAACAGCATTCCTCCATGTCTGTACTTTGGTTCCTGTGCTTGTGTTCTTTCCATAATGGACTCTAAACTGAAGGTGAAAAAAACCCTTTCCTCCCTAAGTTGGTATTAGTCACAGTTTTAATCACAGCAATAGAAAGTAACTAGAAAAGCCCTCATCTTTGCCTCTGTTTCCTTTGCCCTTGGTTGATATAACCTCAGTTTTGAAAAAAAAATGCTTACTAAAGATAGAAACATGTTTTCTTTCAAAAAATTTAAATCTGGAGCTATGAATATGAATTGATCAGAAAAATGCTTGCCTTTCATGAACTAGGATCCGAGTTTGGTCCACAGAACCCATGTAAAAAAAGCTGTGTGTGGCAGTACATGCTTGTTATCTCAATGTTGAGGAGGCAGAAATGTGTGGCTCATCTGACTAGCCAATCTATCCTAATTTGTGAGCTTTGTGCTAGTGAGAAACTATGTCTCACAAATGATGGATGGCTCTTTAGGAATGACACCTGAGATGTTTTCTGGCCTCCATATGCATGTACATACAGGTGCACTTGCACACAACACACACATACATGCATAAACACATAAAAAGATTCAGATCTTAAAAAAAATTGTACTAATTACCCTATTTTTTTCATTAAATGTACCATATTAAGTAATTTATAAAGCTCTGCCAGTATGCCATAACTGAATAGGAAATGAAAGTACAACACAAATTTAATTTTAAAACATATTTGTTGAAATGAAGAGAAGTGCAGGATGAAAACATTACCCATTCTACTAGAAAGCTGGAAATTCCACTTAGTAAAGGATGATTTAAGAGCCGTGGAATACTTTACATGTGAAAACTAATGCAGCAGAATGCCCTTAACTACAGATTTGAAGGATGAATTATAACTCCTTTTGGTTTAATCACTCTGCTGATCGCCCTCTAGGCAGACACTTAAGAACGACTAAAACTTTTTAGTCTCCATCTAAAGTTATAGGCTTATAGGCATCAATGCTAGAAAGGCAATAAAATCTAGACTTCTGGAAGGTGAGATCAGAGTTCAATGTCTTTCAGTGTCTTAAATCCTCCCTTAAGAAATTTTTCTTTGCCTCTGAATGATCCACTAGATTTAGAACTTAGTGAGCATAGGAGTTCTTACCAAGGGAGCCTATTTAAAATTAATATTCTGAAGCTCCACCCCTGCCAATTTTAGATTAGTAGCTCTGTGGTAAGAGCCAACAATCTCTCATATTAACAAGCAAACTCAAATAATTATGCTTCAGGGTAACCTTTTGTGGTAGTTTGAATGAGAAATGTACCACATACGCTGTTTGAGGGAAGTCATGGAAACTTTAGAAGGTACAGCCTTGCTGGAGGAAATATATCACTGGTGTTAGGCTTTGAAAGTTCACATCTTCGTCCTGCTTCCAGTTCGCTTTCTGCTTCATGTTTGTGATTAAAGATGTGAATGATTAGTTTCCTGCTCGTGCCACCATTTCTACTGCTTGATGCCATACCTTCCTGCCATGGTGGACTCTTATCTTGTGGAACTTAAGTTGTATCACTCTTACCCAACCATGAACCCCATGAACTACATTAACACATGGCCTGGAAAGACGTGCCAACTGGTGCAATAGTGGCACAAATATTATCGGAGTGACCTACCACTCTTTAATTGGATTAAGGACTGCTTCCTAGAATGGAGTCCATAACTGACACTGAAATCAAGCTTAGGAACATGGGGTTAGACAGTTCACAGGGTATAGGGAAGAACCTAGTACTACTTACCTACTAAATAGTTATATTAAACTGACTCTTAATGTCTTATTTTTATATCCATAGATTAATACATCTTACAACTCTTACCATAGAAGTGTCCTTATACAACAGATGGTGATTATCACAGAAACTCACAACTGGCCAAGGTGCAGAGAAGGAGAGGCCTCTTGGTCTATACTGAAACAGTTAGAAGAGTGCCTCAGAGAAAGACCCAACCGAGCTAAGCTTCCAACTTGAAAGGAGAAAGCCGAAGGGATTGCTTGCTCCTACAAAGAAGTTGTTTCAATATGGAAAGGCTATTGTTAATGTCACCGAAGGAGGCAAGGGTCCATCTGAAGTTCACAGCCAAACTTGTCAGTGTCATCCATGCAGTACTATCTTCAGAGGCATGACAGATGCAAGAATGAGGGGGTCATGGATTCATCTTCCACAGTTTCAGAGAGTCACTGAGGCTGGGCAACACAAGGTAGAAGATTTTGGGAAGTCACTGCATAACTTTGTGAAAGTGAAGCCTAGGTTGCTGTGGAGAATCCAAAATGTTAGAGATATTATAGTTGTGAAACATCAGAGCTGCATAAAGGGAGTAGAACTGCCCAAGAGGGAGATGAGTTGCAGGGAGCAAAACTGGGGGGCAGAGCCATCTAAACTTTTGAAACTAAAGTTCCAGATATCAGACATGGAGAAGAAAGATTTGGTATTTACCCTTCTAGGTTGTGGCCTTTCTTTGGTCCTGTATTTCATCTATATATGCCCATTCTTCACTTTTGAAATGCCAATGTTAATGTATGTTGTGTACCATTGTAGGTTAGAACAATGTAATTTGTCTTTTTTTTTTTTTGCAGGGAGCTACAGTTAAAGATATTGCCTTGAATCTCAAAAGAAATTTTGCACTTTTGATTTTTGAAGTGTTGAGAATATTAAAAACTATGGAGCTTTTTTTTTTCAGAACTCAGAGGTCTATTAGGAAGAAGATGTCCTTCTTTATAAAAGATGAAGAGGTTAGAGTATAATGATGGAAGGAAGGTCCTTTAGCTGGGTCATTTCTTGGCCACAATGAGGACAGCAGAAGTTAAGAGTCCCAGCTCCTTTGGAGGCCACTCAATGTTAGCCTCTGAGAAGCCCTTCCTGGGGAAGCCACTGAACAACTGCACAGGTCCCCACCATGTTCTTCCCCTCTGTGGAGTTCCACATAGAGCCTCACAGCTGCCGGTTGTTTTTGGCCTGGAAGGTTTGGCTCAATGAAATCCCATGGGGCAGCCTAACCTGTATGTGACATTGGTCATACTCTCACTTGATGATGGCTCCTGGTTGGGAGAGGAAGGAACAAGAGCTGGAGACTTTTAAAAATATTTTATTATTTTAATTTTATGTGTGTGAGTGTACTGCCTGCATGTGTAAGTGCACCCATGTTGTGCGTGCAATGCTTGTGGATTCAGAAGGTGTCAGGTTCCCCTAGAATCAGAGTCACAGATGGTTGTTAGTCTTCATGTGGGTGCTGGGAATCGAACCCATATTCTCTGCAAGAGCAGTCAGTGCTCTTAACTGCTGAGCCATCTCTCCAGCCCCATGAACTGGAGACTTTTAAAGCTGAACTAAGTTCATTTTTCATTATGAGATGGCCATGAGCCTAGGGGTCCAAGGAGTGGAGTGTGGTAGTTTGAACGAAACATGTTTCCCCACAAGCTCAAATATTTCAGCACTTTCTTCAGTTGGCAGCATTGCTTTGGGATGTCAGGAAATCTTTAGGAGCCCTGATGTAGGAAGTATGTCACTAGGGCCGGCTTAGAGTCTACACTCGTCCCACTTGCTGTGGTGCCCTGGCTATGTTCATTGTCGAGTCTGGATCAGCGGAGGGCTGCAGATTGAATGAAACACACAAGACAGATACACAGACACACACACAAGGTAGGAGGAGAGGAGAATGACTGACTTTACTGACAGGCAGCAAGCCTTATATACCCTGAGGCGGGGCTTTGCAGGAGGTTAAAAGTTCGGGTTCTCAGGAGACATCCAGCCACATGACACACACCTGATGTAAACTGAGGAAGTCTGCAATCAAATCAATAAAGGTCAAGTTGTTTACTTCAGAACTGCAACTGACGAGATCTGCCTAGCTCTTGGCTGAGAGCCTAGCACTAAGACTGAAGGGAATGCAGGGGGGCCAGACCCTACAACTTGCAGATCATTCTGTCTGATTTTTATTTGTGATTTGTATGTGAGCTCTCAGCCTCTTGTTCAGTTCTGTGGCTAGGTGTCATGCCTCCCTACCATGATGGGCTCTTATCTCTATAGAAGCATAAGTCAAAATAAATTTCTTCTATCAGTCGTGTTTGCATGTGGTGTTTTATCACAGCAACATAAAAATAATCAATAAGTCGCTGATCACCTCTGAAAACCAGTGATTAAGAAAATCACCCAAAATTTGTTACTTTAAACAGCATAAAATACTGATAGCAAAAACATTTTCTTAACTTAAACTTTTAAAATTATGATTTAATGAGTACTTACTGTATGGTAGGCACTGCAGCTTATTTAATTCTCACACTGACCCTGAGAGTTAATATTGTGACTTTATAGATAAAAGAATAGCGTCTCAGAGAAGGTTAAGTAAGATGCTTAAATTCAAAACTGCATTTGCCAAAAACATTTGTTCCTTTGTTATAATTGCTGGGATCCCAAAGAATTCCAAGAGTACATTGTATATTTATAACACTCCCAAGCTAATCTTATAATGGTTGATGAGTAATAATAATAATCCACACTATTTTATAAACATTATTTCTACAAACCATTTTTTGTTTTAAAATAACCAGTGTTTGCGGGTACATGAGTCACGTAGTGAACAGCTGGTTATTGGCAGCATCTAGACAAGGTGAAGCAATCAGTGAGAATTCCAGTATTCCTCTCAACAATTCTACTTACAAGAAATACAACTTTCATGCACTAACTACCCTAGATAATGTCCAAGAGAAGGCTCAGAACTTTTAGTAATGATAGTGTATCTGTATTAGACTAAATATTCTGCTGATAACTCTGAAGAAAATATACAGCGACTGTTTGGAGGCACTTGACAGTGACCCAAAGTAGGAATAAATTGAAGGAAATTTTGCATATAAAACATATAAAATACAGTAATCATACTGAATAAGATTCACATGTATATGTCTTTGCTTAGGGTATACCTCATTCCTCACAAATATCTAGACTCTGACTCTAGGAAAAAGCTTGAGTTTTATTGACCTAAAGATTTAGAGGACAGAGTTTGGACATGACAGAGAAACTGAGAAAAGAGAGTTCTTCAGAGAGAAAAGACATAAAAACTGAATACACCATCTTAAATTTTGTAGTTGAGTCAAGAATTATAATACACAAGGTGAGACTCCAAATAACTTAGGAAAAAAAATTGTACATACAGAGGTGAAAAACTGAATAGAAATCTTAATAAGTGTTTACCTCGGGGCAGAAAGGTTTTGGAATATGTGTATTCTAAGGACTTGATGAGCACCTCACATTTCCCATTGTAATTCCATAGTGACCACACATTATTATCATAACAAATAACAAGATTACGAGATTTTTTTTCTCCACAAGTACAAAGGCACAGCTAAAATATGTCAGCTTTAATGAAGCCTAAGTCTAAGTCTCCAAAAGATTAGGTGATCCACTAATCACTTAACTACCTGATAATTATGTTTTATTCTTCATACTCTTCAGAGAAAGATAAGAGAATCCAGAATCTTCAAAATGTCCATGTAAAACATATTAAAAATTGCTGGATGAATAAGGGAGAGAAAATATAGATATTAAAAAAGTCACTCAATATAAACAGATCCACAAATGATCCAGGAATTGGAATGAAAAGATATAGGTTCTAAACGTACTATGATACAAATGCTAAAGAATTTACAAAGAGAAAAAGAGAAAAATATCAGAAGGAATTCTTTAAGGATGAAATTAGCCAAATATAATTCATAGAGCTAAGAAAACACAGTTTTTTTGAATCAAAAAATTCAAATCAAATAATTTTTGAATGACTTAGCAGATTGGAACCAACAGAATAAGAGGTCAGTGAAATTAAAGACAGAACACTAAAATCACCCAAGGTGAAGCAAAGTGATTTTTTTCTTGAAAAAAAAATGCAAGAAGCCTGGGAAGATGACTCCAAAGATGTGGATACTTACTACCAACTCTGGCAGTAGAAGATCCACATGGTGGAAGGAGAGAACCAATTCTCAAACTGTCCCCTGATCTCTACATTCATGCTGTGGTACACACACACACACAAACACACACACACACACACACACACATTCATGAACACTAAATAAATAAACAACATGTAGTGAATCAACTTTTAAGAAATGGAATAAACAAATGACCTTTGTGTTGGTGTCAAGGAATCCAATTTAAAACTAAGTGGAGTCTCCAGGTGAAGAGAAGAGGGACAAGAGTATATAATACCTATTTGAGTACATATTGACTATTTTTTTACATTTAATAATAAAAACCTCATGCATTCAGAAATTTTGGTGAGCCCTAATTAATACAAATACAAAGGAAATCAAACAGTAGCACATCAAGTCTACCTCCTGAAAACCACAGATAAAAAAGGAAATCTTCAGTGTAACCAGAGTGTAAAAAGCTTGCTTATATGGAAAGAAAAAAATATAAGAATGATATATGACTCTTTAACCAAATCAATGGAGTAAAAAGGCAATGGAAATAGAATGTTCCAAAGTTCTTGGCCTTAACTCAAATGAATAAAGCAGTAATGCTAAAAAATTTTGGTAATCTGGCAATTAAGATGAGATAAGACATCTAGTGGAGTTATTTTATACATCTTTTCACATTCTTTTTGTGAGTAAAATGGAGCCATTGCAATGTTTTGTGAAGGGCTATGAGAGAAGCAAGAAACATTTGCAGATGAGTACAGGACGACCTGAAAGAAAAAATAAACAACAAGAAGCAGGAAAGCAGAAAACTCTTTAGGAAACTCATGTCAAAGTTTAGGTAAGAGATTATTTTTGATCAAAGTTAAAAAGTACCAGGGAACAATGTCATCAAGCAAGGTATACAATTTAAGTTATAGACCCAGAAAGTGATTTCCTTAGGCATTTGCCTTAGCTTTTTCCATGACAGGCATCCTCCACTCTCAGACAAACTCCAATAAGTACTCAAGTTGCTCATTAACCTCATGACAGGGAACATGGGTTAAACATGAAAAGGGTCCATGGATCTGGTTGTAGTAAAGAGAATCGGGGGTAATATGGAGAGTGTGTAGTTTCAAATACTTACAGGCTCAGACCCTTCTCCCACAGGGGACTTTCATCAAATAGTTACTTACTAGCTGGGTCAGTATGAATTATTTTGTTATTCATTCTGCATAGTTCTGAGTACATGCATTCAGATAGCATTGGTGTCTCTACATATTTTGTCCATTTATATCTAATTCTGAAAGATTACTGATATTTTCACACATGAGGAAATAGAAGCTCAGAAGAGTTAAATAATTTTGTTAAGCTTACAGAGTCAGTGACAGAGACAAGGGTCTGTACAACAGCAATTTGGTCCAATGTTCATGTTCCTAATAACTGTGTTATACTTGTCTCATACCATGTCAGGCCCAAGACCTCAAATCATTAGCATGCAGATAGCCTGGAGCAGCAGAGAAAAATCTAAAATAACTGTAATGCACAGGCACTGTCTACTTTGGCCTTTTTTTTGATAAGTGGGCTTTGCCTGTAGAAGTGACCCAGGGGTCAATACCATTCTACCTATGTGCACTGTGTCTGCAACAGCCAGAGGTATACCAGGCATCTAGATATTGCTCCACATTGTTAAGGAACAGGGGAGGTATGATGTAGCTTTTCTGATTTGGGTATTATGTATACTTGGAGATATGAGGTTCCTGAACAACCATGGTAAAGTTCTTTATCTTAGCACACCTAACTTGACAGATGTTGTCATTATAGCCTAGCAGATGTTTTTCCTGGAGAATCTGTTTTCAAAACCTCATGATGAAGAATCACCTTCAGAGAATAAACAAATGTATATATGTGTAAACTTCAGAAAAGCAAAAGCCATCCATTTCAGATGAGAACAGCAAATGCATGTTGCTTTAGGAAACAGATATCAGAAAGGCTGGAAGTGACCCAAGGATTTATTTTTAAGTGTTATTTCTATTTTGAAATTTTCACTGTCCTTCCCTGCTTTCACAAATTGCAATTTGGAACGTTAATTCTAAGTTTTATTGTTTATTTCTGCCAATGCAGTTAGCATTAAACTGACAAAAGACATTTTTATAAACTGAGTATGCAAAATGTGCTTATTTAACTTATTCTACTAGGCTTGGATTTCAACCAAGGAAAGGTGAGTAATGACTGCATAGCAATATTTTCTTCTCTAAACACTGCATAAGTTTTAGTGCAGGTTTATTTATTTATTTTTTTGCTGAATTTCTTTAAGTGAAGATATTATATTCAGAACTACCAACATTTTCCTGGAGTTCCATTCAGTATTTATCAAGCACTATAACTGCTCTAGTTTCTGTCTCAGACCATGCTGTGGAATTACTAACATCCTTTTGTTGAATGTCATTGTGTTTTCCCTTATATTGTCCATTCAACTGACATTTTCATGGTAAGGATTTCTCAGTGTCAGGAGCTTCTACAAGAAAGAAAACTTAGTGGGATGTATGCATTACATACCTACCCCACTTTACTTTTAATTTAGCTACATGTAGTAAACTAAATAATAGTTCCAAAAAACATGTCCACAAAGTAATCTCCATAACCTGTAAATATTACTTTATATGGTAAAGACTTTACAGATAAGGTGAGGCTCTAGATCCTGATATGGTGCCTCTATCCTGGTTCATCAATATATATCTATGTAAGAGGGAGTCAGTGGGATATTTGAACTATATAAGAAGAGGACTTGATGACCACAGAGGCAGAATTTGTAGTGCTGTGTCTATGAACCAGAAGTTGGAAGAGACAGCAAACATATTCGCCCAGACAGCATCCAGAGAAAATGGAACATAACGCAGTAAATAACTCTGTTTCAGGCCAATAAAAGTCCAGAACACTAAGAGAATAAATTGATTTCTGTTGTTTTAAGTGACTAAGTTTGTGATAATCTGTTGGAACAACCCAACAAAAGCAGTACAATATAGTTCTATATATTATCTATAAGCCAGTTATTTGGACCTTGTTACATTAATCAATAAACACAATATTTTATTGCCACCATGGTGGGCATCAAAATCCTTTGTAAACCAGATGTATTGAAACATACTCCATAGCATAGTATATTTGAAAGACTTTTCTCTATCTCTAGAAAAGAAAGTTCATTCATTTTATACGAGAACCTCAAATGGTTGGTGCTAGATATCAGGCAGACCGGAAGTCAAGATTTATTTTTATGTGTCATTTATATATTGGGTTTTTCAGTGTCCATCTCTGCTTCTAGCAATTTAATAACCTTTGGGAACCCCCTGAAGTGGTATTCTTCCCTTAAGAAATATCCAGAAGTAAAAATGGGTATGATACACACACACACACACACACACACACACACACACACTATAGTGTTGTGAAAATTTAAGAGTGAAAATTGCCCCTAAATCCTCAACTTCCAGGTCATGGATCTTCAAGGAATAAAGTGGAATCACAGTGATAGCTTTATTAGGTAATGGATAGTTAAACCAGTCCTGGCCCTAATGGTATCAGCGTAAACATTGAGGAGAATAAGATAATGAATGCACTTGAAGTGTGAAGCACCATCGTAGGGTACACTCAGTTGGTTCTACATTGTGATAGTGGTATGTTTTTACCTAACAGGAACAATGACATGTTTCTAGAATGCAATCACCAAGGCCTTATATCAGTGTATAAATATCTTCAGGAGGCACAAAGCGTGTTCAAGAATAATATTTTGTGGCTTCTAAGAGCATTGACAGTAGTACACTGATCAGACTCAGCTGTGTCCCCTCTTGAGTATAAAAGGCTGATGCATACTTGGACTACCTAAGCCCTTGGGTTTCAGGGCTAGTTGGAGGAGGGGAATGTGGACAATGAAGGCATCTAGAGTTCTGAGGAATGCAATCTTCATTAATTAAGTAGAAATACTGGAACATTACTTCACCCTTATCTGCAGTTTTGTTCTTTATGATGTTTAGTTACTCAAAGTCCACCACAGAACAAAAACTCCCATTAAATTTTGTGTGGAGATGTGAATGATCCCTTTTCCAAAGTATGCATGCTTTATGTGTTGCTTGTGCACTAGTCACATAGCCGCCATCCTTGTAATTAGAGCTACTGTCACAGTGTTGTGGTGATTATCTTCAAATAAACCTTACTTTACTACATAATAATAATTGCAAAGAACATGAATAATGATGGACAGGAGGTATTATGTCATAAACCATGGATGAAAAAAATGAATTCTTTTACTGGGAAAAACATAATATATGTAAAGTTCAATTGCTCTCTGCACTTTTAGGTATCCACTGGGAATCTTGGAACATATCTTCCTACAGATAAGAGATTACTGTATATGAAAATATGTCTGTATTTGTACCTTGCTTCTAAAGTACATCATATAAGTCACAGGACTATCAGAAACAGTGAAGTCTGTCAAGGTTTATCAGTTATTAGTACTAAGGACCAATTCATTTTAATTGCTAGTAAAATCCCTGGAACTACACATTTCCTTTATGAAGTAATGGAATAGCAAAAGGGACTGGAATTTTTAGCATTAATATCTTGTTAGCCCTTAAAATCTTCTTAAGACTTAAAATCAAATCTCTATGTGAATCAATGCCTACCAGATTAAAGAGCTCTAGATATCCTTGTTACCAATTCTTGACTACCGATGATCTGCAAAGCAAAGTGTCGGGAACTTTTTGTAAAGCTAGACATTTGTTCTCTAGTAGGCCAGCTTGCTGACAGTTGGTAAGAACATGGACACAATGTCCTAGCACTCTTATTGCATTATTCTTTGCCTCTCTTCAGATGTTCCTGTATCCCTTTGCCATAGTTGAAACATACCCATTCCATAAGTGTTAAAGAAGAAAAAAATCTGTTAGACAAAACTGAATTTAGCACAAGTTACACTAGAAGGCACATGTCCTGCACATAACATTGACAACTTCTACTATAGCCTAGACACAATTAGAAAAAAATTCCTGAGGAATCTCAGAAATCATAGACTACAAGAGAACAAACAGACAAGGGTCCCATTAAGTTAAATTATATTGATCTAGTTTAACTTAGTAATCACAATCTTCCCTAATTTTGAAAGCAATTTCACAGGTCGGTCAGCCACTCCCCTTTTAGTCTCAGTTATTGCAATTTAAACCTTGGTTTACTAGCCCTTCTTCCCTATCTTTCTCATATATCTTCAGCCCAAACATCAAAATTTCTCATCTTAGATCCCTTGTTTTCTCAATATATTTTTTATTGAATCTTTGTACATTTCACATATCTTAATCATACATAAACCCCATCCTCTAAGTGAAGCCCCAAAGCTCCCCCAACGAATTTCATGGTATTTTGTCATATATGTTAAGGCCTATTAAGTCAAGTTTGTGTCCCCTGATAGCCCTCAGTGTGAATTCATTCTAGATAAGTCTGGTCAGCCTATCTAGAACCATTCCCTTAAAGAAGACCAACTCTCCCTCACCCAGCAATGATCAGCTGCTAATAGTTTCTCAGTTAAGGCTGGGACGTCTTACCCATTTCCTTAGCTCTATGTTGGGTTTTTGTTTGCATGAGTTGGCATGGGTCTTGTGCATGCTGTTACCACTGCTATAAGGTCATATAAGGAAATTCCCAGTGGCCTGGAAAAAAAAAACCACTGTTTCCTTATGGTCATGTGCCAACTCTAGCTTTTAGAGTCTTTCTGACCTATCTTCGACAATGTTCCCTGAGCTCTGGGTGGGTGATAATCTATACTCTCTTACTCTCTACACTTTGGCTAGTTGTAGTTTTCTGCATTAAACACCCTCTTGCATGAGGAAGCTTTGCTGGTGAGAGTTGAGAGATGCAGAAGATCCCTTCTTACCAAGTACTCAGATCACTTCTTTGGTTTCACTTCTATTTTCTAAATGATATCTTGCTTGAGTCATTATCCTCAGGTTTCTAATTCCATACTGATTTTTTTCTCTGCTCATTAGTTTTGAAGCTTTCCCCAATGAAAATCATACGGAGCTAAATCAACCTCTCACAAGTAGCTATTTTTACCCATATCTCCTCTTCTATTGACTTAACATTTTAAATATCCAAGGCTGCACTAATGAGTTTAACTTCTAATACACTAAGAAAATATTTCCTATTAGTACCAAAGCATGATTACAAGATGAAAAATGGACAAAATAAAGAATGAACTGGACTGTGGATAGAATGCCATCTAGGATTTTTTTCATTTACAAATAAGATGAAAAATCATGCACCTCAAATTTAACTGTTCTATCAGAATATATTAAGACATCTCAAAAGTCAAAACTTCATCTGTAGAATTCTGATGGGTGAATTCCTAGGGATGAGAAGGAGCATCTGGATTTTTAGAAATACTTTCTTAGTGCATTTTCTGTTGCTATAACAGATCAGTATAGATAGGTAAGTTATAAAGAAAGGAAATATATTTGGCTCATGGTTTTGCAGATCAAAAGATCCAGAAGTAGAGTACTACCATTTGGCAAGGGCCTTTTGCCATATTATGATGTGAGAGTCAAGCAAGCAGATGGTAGAGTGTCACGACCACCTGTCCAGCAAGGAAGACGCAACACCAGACTCTTCTTTGTGCAGTTTATTCAGGAACCTTTAACAATCTTCTGACTTCTGACTTCGGACTTCTGACTTCTGACCCAGGACTTCTGACTTCTGGGGAAAGCCCGCCCACAACTTAAGTACTCTCCTGCTAGCCAATCCTGAACTGCCACGTGGCAACAGTAGATAGGCACACACATACGGAAGCAGCCAAATAAGGAGTTGTTTACTCCTAAAGAGCCCTCACCCTCGGGATGGTGGAAGGCGGAAGCAGGCGCCACCTTTAAGGCGTGGCAGTCTGCAGCTCTCTACAGTAGAGAGACAGACAGACAAAGGAAAGAATATATGAGGGGTGAGGCTCACTTTCATAACTACCCTTTTCAAGACAACTGACTTACTCCTATGGCAGCCACATTAATCCACTCAAAAGGCATTGTTCTTGTAGCCTAGTTATCTTTTATTAGGCCCCAACTCCCAGCACTATTGCACTAAAGATTATTTCCACCACTTGAATTTTGGGGAACATTTTCAAACTGTAGCATTCCATATCAGATACTTTCTTTCCATGGTATAAATATAATGTATTTGTAAAAGGAGGTGAGTTCAACTGCCAGGAAAAAAAAATGAGTAAATATAATTCACCCCATCTGCTCAACTGATTACAACAAAGATCCTTTATTAAATCTATAAAGTACCTAGAAAACTCTGACATGGCTGGAGATGTAGCTCAGAGATACAATATTTCTTAGAGTGCACAAGGCCCTGGATCAGTCCTCAGCACCTCAAAAGTCCCTGGCAGGGGGTTGGAGAGATAGCTCAGCAGTTAAGAGAACTGGTTGCTCTAGCAGAGGATCCTGATCCTGTTCCTAGCACCCACATGGTGGCTAACAACCATCCTTAACTCCAGTTCCAGGGCACCGGGTACCTTCTTCTGACCTCTGTGAGTATTGCACGACATGGGTACACTTACATATCGGTATGTAAAATAAAAATAATAAAATATTTTTTTAAATGACAGGATGATAAAAGCAGGTAAACTGGATATAAAATATAATACTCAAAGAACATCTCAGAAATTCATTTCCTATTTGTTTGTTTTTACTATTTTCTGTATCCCGAGTCAAGCTTTGTAGTAGCCCCAAACAAAATCCCCTAAGAAAGATTCAAAATAAACTCACTTTCTATTGCCAGAAAAAGCATGAAGTAGATCATGATGAAACAAGGCCCTTTTGATTCTCAAGCATAAGAAAATAGGAGTCCCCTGCTGGCCAAAAGTCATTTAGAGTGTCAACAGAGAAAACAAAATTTTTCCTTAGCCTGGTGTGGCACAGGCTGTCCCTGTGAAGTTGAATAGCTATTTTGACTCTTCTTGCACCAACTTGGACAGATGTGGGGAAAATCATAATAACACCATGGGCTGTTTTCCCCCATTGCCTTATCCCAATTTAGGCTCAGTCACAAAATATGTATGAAAATATGGAGAAGTTTAAGTTCTGTGTTTCTAGGCCAATTACTAAGTATTGAATAGGTGAAGAGGATGGGGGTTAAATCTCTGCTAAAGTCCTGCATTCAGTTCCAAGCTACCAATGTGTGAAAGCAGCTCTAATGAGTACAGCTAACTTCATAAAGTCAGAAACAACCACCTAGATCTTGGATTGGCAGTAAGAATATGCAACATGCTATAAAACCAGAAAAACATCATGATAGCTTTGAAAACCAAACTGATAGTGAACCAACAGTCCACAAAAAAAAAAAAAAAAAAAAAAAAAACTGAGGAATTATAGTCTACATGTGACAGGGCTGGTTGCTGAAAAAAAAAACACTAAAAGCATTTTATGGAAGGCTTTTTACAAGGCACAGAATCTCATAGCACAAGACTGAATGTGTCTAAATGCAATTCACAAGTATTTAACATACATAGACTTAGTAAAACCTGAAGAATTGTCAAGGAAAAGGCACTCAAGAGACCCTGACCTTGAGATGATTAAATATTCTAATTATCAAATAAGATTTTAGAGCATCTGTTATGATAGTGGCACATGAAAATTGACAATCTTGATGTCAGTGGAAATTTATGTCTTCCTCTAAGAAATACAAATCATGAAAATAAACCAAATTAAATTCTAAAATTTAAAGATACAACAGAAATTTTTTAATGGAATTACTCAGAAGAGTGGAAATTAATCAGGAAAGAATCGGGGAGTAAAAATTTTAAAATAAAACAAACTGTGTAGCCTATTTTAGATCTAATGTTCATTTCATTGATAGTCTGGAAAGATTTATACAAAGAAAAGTCCCTGGATAAATAATGATTGACACCTAACTCCCCAAATCTGATGAAAGAAATAACTTACATACTAAGAAACTCAGTGAAACAAAACAGGATAAAGTGAGAGAAAACAATGCCCGTGTAAGTAATAAACAAATTGCTGAAAATTCAAATAAGAAAAATATTGAAAGTAGACCACCCACAGGCCATGGAAGCAGACCTAATATACCTACTCTGCTGAATAGATATAGTATTACGCTGATTTCTAATGACTCATTGTTATTCCAATAGATTTAGATTAATGCATCTCAGAACCCCCACCAGAGAAGATTATTATATAGTAGATGGTGATTAACACAAAAAAACCCACAATTGGCCAGTGTGCACAATATAAGAGGCTTCATACTGCTCATCCATGAATAAGACATCTAATCAAACTTTCGCTTTCCAAGACTCACGGATCATCATGGAAGAAAGAGCAAGGGGAAAGATTGTGAGAGCCAGAGGATGTGGATGACCACAAGGAAACAGAGTTTTCCAAACAGTTGGTCACTTACTCATGTGAACTCATAGCAATGTTCACAGTATGGATAAGTCCCACATACTCTCAAGCCAGGCAAAATCCTAACATAGAGTTGAGAAAGTGTATAAGAAACCCCAACTCTGTCTGAAGAACTACTGCCAACCAATGAATGCTGGAAATGGGAGATTCAGTATTATTTAAGGGTGAGACTCTTCTACACCCCCACATTTTATACATATATATTTATATATGTACATAAATTTGGTGGGGGATAGAAAGGTGGTGCAGATTGGGAAGGGTATAGAAATATGATCAAAATATAGTGTATGAAATTCACAAATAATAGAAAATAAAAAATCTTGTATGAAAATTGCAAAAATCTAATAAAAATTTTTAAATATTCTCAAAATACAAAGAAAAAGCATAAAATAAAATATCTTGGAATAAATCTAACCAAGTAAGTGAAGAACTTGTTTAATAAATATTTAAGACACTGAATTAAGATAAGAAATTGATGGAGATACCAGAAGATGGACAGTTCCCCCTTGCTCATGGATCTGTAGGATTAATATTGAGCAAATGGCCACCCTACCAGAAGCAACCTACAAATTCAATGCAATAGCCATTAAAATTCCAACACGATTCTTCACAGAAATTAAAAATCTAACCTCTAATTTCATATGTAAACAAAGGAAAAATAACCCCAAGAAAGTAAAACAAACAAAGAAACAAACAACAACAACAACAAAATTGCTAAGGGACTAGTGATAAAATCAGCATAGACTTGGCATGAAAACAGATCCCTTGAGCAGTGGAATCAAATTGAGGACCCTGATTTAATTCAATGTATTTTTAGTCATCTGATTTTGGTCAAGGTGCCACAAATAGAATCTTAAAACTGGATAGCTGCAGTTAGAAGAATGAAACTAGATCCCTCTTTAACAGTGCACAAAACTCAACTCCAAATGGACTAAAGACCTCAACATAAGACCATAAGCTGGATTGAAGAGAGAAGAACATAGAAAATACGCTGGAATTATGGGTACAGGAAACACTTTCTGATCAGGATTCCTATAGTGCTATCTTTAACTTTTGTCTTGTGAAACTAAAAAGCTTCTGCATATCAAAGGATCAAAGGATGCCACCATTCTAGTAAAGAGGCAACCTATATAATGGGGAAAAAAAAACTTTACCATCTATACATTTGACAGTGAGTTATTATGTAGAATACAGAAAGAACTAAAAATTCTAAGCATCAAAAAAGAAACAACCCTATTAAAAATTGGGGGAAGGAACTGAACAGGGAGTTCTTGAAAGGTGAAATACAATGACTGAGAAATACTTTAAAAATATTCGACATCTATAATCATCAAGGAAATTCAAATTAGTAAGTTTTTCATTTTTGTGACAAGATATCTGAGAGAACTACTTAAGGAAGTATGATTTATTTTGACTCACAGTTTGAAAGGGTTTAGTACACTATAATAAGGAGGAGGACACTGATCATCAAAGTAATTCACATTATAGTCGCCCAGGAGCAGAGGAAAAGAGTACCTGCTCAGCTAGCCAACTTTCGATTTTCCCCCCTTTTACTCCATCTGGGCCTCTAGCCTATGGAATGGTGCCACCTGTACGTTCCTGTGCATTCATTGAGTGTATTCCCGGATGTCTCCATTTCTTTTCTGATTCTATAATAAAAAAATACTCTGTGAAAATGAACTTAAGGGAGAAAGGATTTATTTTGACTTACAGTTCCAGGTTACAGTTCATCATAGCAGGGAATCTATAGCAGTAGAAGCTTGGAGTGTTTACATTGCATATGTAATCAAGAACAGAGATCAATAAGTGCTTGCATACTACTCACCTCCTTTCTCCACTTCCACGGTCCAGGACCCAGACAGGGTACGGTGCCACTCACAGTGGTTGGCTTCTTCCACAACCAGTGCCATCAAGATAACCCGCTGAAGACATACCTAGAGAACTGTCTCCCAGATGATTTTAGATTTTGTCAAGTTGACATTTAACACTAACAGTCATACCTGCTTGGTTCTCTTTCGAAATACCTTAACAGACACTCAGAGTTTTGTTTTGGTAAACTTCTAGGCCCCTCTAAATCTAGGCAAGTTGATAATCAAGATTAACCATCACAACTAGATACGATAAGAGCCTGGATTCTCAGACATTTCTTCCTGGACACAGATCCAATCTGCTTTATTCTTTAGAATTATGAGACCTCTCTCTGCCTCCATTTCTTCTTGTAAGTAGCTGAGGCAAGAGTTGTATGCACATCTAGTGAAATGCACTCCTGGTAAGATGTGAACAGATATTTACTCACCCCACATAGGACACCAAGAACAGATCATAGGAATGATTTCAGTGAGGTTTAGCTTGGTGAACCAATGAGTTTATTTGGCTTAATTACAAGGGCATGGGTGATTCCAAAACAGCCACTTTACCGTAGTCTCACTCTAGTATAGCTGATGACTTTCCTATTGCTGCATATATGGAGCCATCCTTTCTGTTAGCCTTCTGCTATATATTCTAGCACATCTTGAGACCACATACAGCTTAGGAAAACTTACACACAACTGGTGAGAGGGGTGACAGAGAGAACAGCTAGACTCTTAGCTGAGGGTCTGAAGATCCTCTGCACCACGTGCTTCTATGAAGGAACATCAAAATTCCAAGCCTGTAGAGGGTCTCATGTGGTTTATCCCAGTTGATCTGATTAATATGGTAATGACTATGTGGGTTCTGGGAATCAAACCTGGGTCATCTGTAACAGCAGCTAGTGCTTGTAACCGTTGATCCACCTTTTCATCCCTGTTCCACAGATTCTTGTAGCAGATTATTTTTCTAATCCATCTTCAATTTTCTATTCAAATGGAAGGAATTTAATGTCTGTAAATAATTGGTAGGACTCTAAGAAGCAGATACATTTTTGGTCATCCTTTACTCCCACCCTATCCATGTCATAATGCAGGGAATGAATTATTGTGAAAGCACAAAGCCTAGCTCATTTGTAAGAAGATTAAATATTTTCATTTTCCGTATATTGACAGTTGACAATTGGTCTTGCAATCTAGTCTTAAAGTTATTTCCTTCTTCTTTCTACCATGTACTTATGAATTTTTCTCCTAGTATCACAGTCATCCCAATCCTGGTTTTGTTCAAATTCCACTCTAGTCCCAGTTTCAATTACCTTCATTGAATGGACTCTCATATTCTTACTTCCTTTGAATTCAAGCCATTATAAGTATCAGATCACTTTATAATTTCTAATCTAGAAAGAATATAAAATAAACACACAGTTTCATTATAATTATTGAGTTACTTTTATTTTGCTTATTAGATTTGAAGCAACATTGTTTTTCAAAATTATGACTATGAATTAGAAGTTTCTTTTCAAATGAGTAAATAAATTTACTTGTTTATTTAAAAAGGATGGTAGTGGCTGCTATGCTCAGAGGATAACATGCTACAATAGCAAGAATAGTTTACATTTCATAGGAATCTGATGAAATTTAAATGACACAATGTTGTTTAGAATGATGTGTGGCACACAGTACTCTGATACATCTTGTTTGAACTGTTATCATCTATGTTAAGAGGAGAAAGGAAGACTTGAATAATAGTGTAATTTGGTTTTGTTATCTATTTCTGAGTTCCCTAGATTTATATTGACTCAGCTTATTATATCAATACTGTGAGAAGTAGAGTCCTTTAACTTGACAGAGGTTCTGATTAATAGACCATAATTATGTATTGATTAGAAAATCCAAAAGCAACATTATATGATAAAATGTATAGAATATGGGCACTTTCACTGGTAATCTACTATTTGTTATTAAAGAAAGATTTAACCATCTGTTGCTGATTGAGTTCTCCAAGGAGCAGAGGTTGAGATGGAAATAAACATGTAGAAAGTTTATGATGAAGAGCCTTGGGATCAAGCAGGAACACTGGGGAAGAGAGGGAAGCAGGAACGAGCAGATAACACAGCCTCTAAGGAACTCAGTTTATCTCATGAGGAAGTAATGATCTTTGAAGGCCCCGTAGAATTGCCTTGAATTGGAGCAAAGTGGCATGGCCTTTATATGTGTGCATTTGATACAAGCTATTCCTGGAAGAAAATGTGTCCTTGGGTGAGGTGGTTTATTTTATCAAAGACAATTTCTTTTTAAAAATTATTTACTTACTATATTTATTTTATGTGTATGTGTGTATTGCCTGCATGTAAGAAGATGCACCTGTGTCGTGCAATAACCATGGAGGTCAGAAGAGGGTGTCAGATCCCTTGGAACTGGAATTACAGGTGGTTGTTAGTTGCCATGTGGGTACTGGGAACTGAACCCAGATCCTTGCAAGAGCATCTAGTTCTCTTAACTACTGAGCCATCTCTCCAGTTCTCAGAGTCAGTTTCTAAAGAAGGCTGAGCACTGAGGACTATCTTAGCTCTCAATAGCTAGGGAAATTGTCCTTACTTCTTTCTAAAGGGACACCTGTGTGTCATATCACTGTATATTGTACTAGATCTTTTAATCATAACTTCAGTGTTAGGTACCTAACTATGATAGACATATAATTTTATTGTGATAAGCATCCAATCAATCAAGTACCAAGTAAAAGATTTCACAGTGGTTTGAGTTCTTTTGTCAATAGACATCAAGTGACCCATTTATTACTTCTGAAATTATGTTATCTTTCTAACATAAAAGTGTTCTATAAACATAAGTGTTTGCATGGTGTGTGTGTGTGTGTGTATGTGTGTGTGTGTACATGTATATCCTTCACACACTCTAGAGGCAATTTTCTCTTCCTATGTCTCCCTGTAAATCATTTCTCAATTATTCCATTCTTGCATTATCTGTGACTTCTCTTCAGTGTTAGTTAATATCGTATTTCCTTGTAACATATGCATGGGAACTGACCTTGTGTGGTTTGTTATAGACACAAAGGGTAAGCTAAAATGAGCACTTTCAAGGAGGAAGGATTACCCAAAGGACATAGTAGGTCCTAGGCAGGGGAAACAATTGGTAGTCTTACCAGTTGCTATCATTTGACAATGGTGACCTGAGTCAGGTGAACACTGGCCATTTGGACCTCTAAATGGGAATATAAAAGGAGAGGCTTTCTCTTTCTTAAGCACAGAGTTTTAATGTGGCCAGTGTCTGCTGGAGCATAGATTAAATACAAAACTAGTAACAGGTTAAACTCTACTTTCCCTTCACATTAACTTGCTCCATCTAAGTCTTACATTTTTTTCAGGCCACATAGACTTATTAGTAAAAGCCTGGAGATGGAGGCAAGATACTCTTATTACTCTTACTATAGAGTTGGTGACTGCTCTTGGGAAACATTTATGATCTAAGAAAATATCAGAGATTAATGGTGCTCAAAAGAATGGTTCTAGCATTATTTATTGCCCTTCACTTTGATTTCAATAGGAAATTCTTAATATTTTTTTTCCTTTTGACGTAGGTTGTGAGAGCTGAAAATTAAATGATCATATGTATGGCCTTTGACAGGAATAGAATATATTTGTCGTAATGGGGCAGATGCGGTAATACAGAATGCCAAGACAGTCAGATAAAAGTTGACTCAATGAGTACCTTGCCAGAGCCTGCCAGCAGATATTGAACTGTACCTGAAGCGGGGAGTGAGGATGGAGAAATGCAGAGATAGAGAGAGAGAAAAAAATAATAGGACAGACTCAAGAGGGCTGTCAGTCAATACTGAAGCAGCTTGCCTTTATTAAGTGCCCTCTATTTATACTCTATGAAATGAACAAAACAATGGGTCTAAAGTTCAACACAAAAACAATACTAACACAGGCAAAATAACTTAAGCCAATCACATCTTCCTTCAAGGGTCTTCAGGTGTCCTCATCCTTGGGCGTAAGATAGACTTCCCCTCAGGTGTAAATTATTTGCATAGCAATTCTGCTCCCAACAGCACTTCTGTGCACAAGATCGACCTCTGCCCAACCCCAAACTAGGGCATAGTTCAAGGCAGGCAAATGGTTCCCGACAGTACCTACTATTCCATCAAACAAATTTCTGGTTCACAGAAGAGCAGGGAACAAGAGGTCAGTAGCACATATTTTTTGTGCTCTGCAGAGATCCTCATCTTTACCACCTCAGTACACACAGCCCTCTGAGCCTTAAAATTTTCATCACCTGTATACCGTTTTTAGGGGTCTTTGCCTGGTTATCAGGGCCTACTAGCTGGTAAATAGATCAGCCTGGAAGTTCTGGGAACTCAAGTTCCCAAGGAGCAGTCATCAACCATGACTGGTTTAATGCTAACAGCTGGCCCCTCTTGTTTGCCTCTGGTGGTCCTCACTGGATGAAGCTCTAGATGTCCACAGTAGTAGCTTTCTTGATCATGGGTCCCTGATTTGCTGCTATTTCTTTCTTTGTTTCATTTTCTACTCCCCTATGGGAGTTTCCAGAGACCATTTGCCAAAGAAATGGTTGCCATTCCAGCCATGATCTTGAGGACTTCTTCTGGAGAACCAGAGTTAAAACACAGTCTGTTGGGGAAAGACAGTTATATTGGCAAATGTGAAGAGCCTTACAAGGAGACATACAATTTGCTTCCAAGTGCAATCTTTTTGCTTAATTTTTCTGCATTATATTCAGGGTCCTCTGTCATGAAAAATAGATATTTATTTTGCTATACACAGTACACAGAGATTTTACTGCTGTATTGAAAAATAATAAATGAATCTATGAATATAATCACAAGCATGCTGGTCATGTCCTCTGTAGTGGAAAGATTATGGGTGCTTTTGATTTGTACTAGACTATTGGACTTGCTGTGGTAGCAGAGAGATCTACTAGGAAGCAAGGAGAGATGAAAATGAGTCAGTTTCAAGATTGCTATGGTTGATTCAGTAACTTTACACACAAGATTTCTATCTTGATATGTAAAAGTCTTCATTAGCTATTTAAAAAATTAAAAAACAAAACAAATGTAATATAATTATGACGTTTTCGGACAGTTGCTGACCATCAAAAAATGACGCTCTTGTGTGAGTATCAAGCCACCCAATATCAAAATTCTTCATCTGTGTAACAGCTGCATCCTTAGGCTTTCTTTCGTATATTGATTCGGTGAATGCCAGTGACTGTCTCCATTGAGTAATTCAGTATGTACAGAGATATACTGTTTTTTAACCCCCTTTCCCACCAGCCTCTCCCATAACCCTCCAACTGGAATCTATACATTCTTTCATCTGTGTTAAGGTCTATTGTGTCAAGTTAGTGTTCCCAAATGTTCCTCAGTGCAAGTTCATCCATTGAGGTCTAGTCAGTCTACCCAGAGTCCCTCACTTTAAGAAGATTAGCTCATCCTCACCCCAAAGCAATCAGTTACCAGTATTGCTTCAGTAAAGATTGGAATCTTCTGCCCATTTTCCCAGTTTCATGCTGGGTTTTTGTCTGCTTGACTTTGCATGGGTCTTGAGCAAGTCAACACCATTGCTGTAGGTTCATATGAACAAGGCCCCAGGAACTTGTAGGATTTTCTTTCCATATGGCCACATATCTCCTCAGTGGCTCTTATAATCTTTCCATCCCCTCTTCTTAAATGGTCCCTGAATCCTGGGAGAGTGAAACTTAATGAGTCCTGTCCAGGGACCTACACTCTGTAGACTCATAATCTCCATGCTTTGGCCATTTGTGACCATTTGTGTTCCTAGCCCTCTGTTGCTTGAGGGAACATCATTAATCAGTTGAGAGATTCATTAGTGTCTTCTTTACACCTTGTTCCATGTTTCGTGAGCCTCAGGTGTAGAAGTTGCATTGTTGTAGATGTGCAGCTTAGGCATGCGCAATTCATGGACAATATTTGTGTGACCAGTTGTGTGTGGTACTCCGTAGCTCTGTAGTAGTCTCTGTCTGGTGCAAAAGAAGCTTCTTTGATGAATGGCGACTGAGACAACTGAATATATATATATATATATATATATATATATATATATATATATATAGCACTTAGTAATAAGTTACATTAACCTAGGGATGTGACAACCTCAGGAATTTCTCTAAACTCTATGATCTCTTCAGCCATGTGTACTTGGCTATGATTACAATACCACACATGGATTTTCCTTCCATTAAGTGGGCTTTAAAAAGACCAATTGGGTAGCCATTGATTGGCCCCAAGATAAAAGTGCCACTGCTGTACCAGTGTCGTATGCTGTTTATTCTTTGATGTGATTATTTGGTCATGAAGCTGGTATTGGGTCATTGATTGGTATTCTCCCTTAGCTGCTTGCATAGTGCTATCCAGAGCTATGACAGCTAGCTGTTTTTTGGAAATTGGAGTTCAGAAAATATTACTAAGGTAATGGAAAAGAAACTATTTTGTTTTAGACACAATGGCTTAAATTTCTGTCCCTTTTATTAGCTTGCTACTTACCCAGTATGGAAATAGGGCACTGTGAGCAGAAAGGAGAAGCAGGATAGGAGAAGCTTCCCTGTCTATCCCTGCTCTCACTTCACAACCCCTTTGCGTAGAGAACTTCCTAATGTCTGGAGACAGAGAGTGGAGGTGCTAACAAAATCTGGGGAAAAGTTCACTAAAACTCTTGCTCTGGAGTTATGACTGCCAGTTAATTCAGCCATCGGGGACTGGCATCTCATCATAGTCCTTCTAATGGGAAGAAAAATATTATTCCCAGAGTACTATCAGGCATCCGGGGAGAGAAGGACTAAGGAAAAACACTGAGTTTGAAATCTCTGAACAGGTGATTGCGAGGGTGCAGAAAGTACAATCTGACCTTTCCATATGAAAGTTCTCTTCTGTCTTGTTTCTTTTTAATCAAATATGTAACAGGTTTCTCCCATGTACAATAAGTGTATAATTCCGAGAGAGTATTAGTGTTACTTTGTTCATCAGGTTCCCTGTTGGAGGTGAACTTTTCCTTTCTAATCAACAGTAGTTCTTATGGTGGTGTATTTTCCTGCAAGGAGAATAATAGATGTAACAGATTCTGTTAAATAGGGAATCCTTGCTGCCATATAGAAATAATTTTATTTCTGAAATCAGTATTTAAGGAGCAGATCAATTTTTAAAATGAGGATTCTACCTGGAATACAGAAGGGCATGAAGGAAAGGTGCCAGGGAATGAATATGTGGTGAGGAAAATTAAAGATGACTAAGTATTCTTAAGAAGCCACATCTAACAGTGAGCATAAAGCTAGCCCTGGAGAATGGCCAGCTCAGAAGAAGGAACTCACTGTACTCCTTGCCAACTTCAGTGGGCAGAGCTTGTGGAAGGGAAGCTGAAACAGGGAGATTGGGGAGGATAAAAGTGGATAGAAAGGAAGATATTAATTCAGCATCTTTAAGAATAATTTGTGCTTTCACACTGCAGCTGTTATTTAGGTTAAGGGAACCAAAGAACAGAGAAGAAAGGACAGAATTACAAATCAACTTCTAGAAGCATTAGAAATAAAGAGCACAGATCCTCCTCTGTCCATTCATCATGAGGCTTTACTTGTTCACCGAATAATTCTCTCTGGTCATTGCTCCTCTGAGAGGACAGCTGATGAATCAAGCTGCACTGTGTTATTGGGTAATGGACGTTTTGGCACTCATACCCTTCTTTGAACAGGTAGTAATTGTATTCAAAAGGGATCCCAGACTTGAAGAGCTTATTTTTTATGAGGGGGGGGGGTGTTAGCAAACCCTAAGGTCAAAAGCAAGTTTTGTTTCTCCATTCTTTCCAGATATACTATAGTTTTGAGTTCAAAGACTGTTATTCCTCTAGACTTGTGTTTAACTGTTCATTATGTTACTTAAATATATAGACTATAAAATGAAAATATTATTACAGAAATGTGCAAAGATATGGCACAGGGCAAGGTACAAGACCAAATGGCAGAGACAATCTGAGTTTTTAGACACCATTCAAATCAGCTCCATGTTTTAAGGTAGGCCCACATTATTCAGTAGAACTTCCTGCAATGCTGGAGATTTGCTATATCTGTAATTTCCAATACATACTCACTAGCTACATGTTTCTGAGTGCTTGAAATGAGGTTAGGTTTACTGAGGAAATGGAATTTAGATTTCATCTGATTTAAATTTAAATTGCCACATATGGCTAGGGGCTACAGTGTTATACAATACAGATGCAGACTTTGGAAAATAACAAAATAAAAAAGTCAATATTTATCTTTAACATGAAAAAGAAGCCTATTAACTTAAAGTCATCCATTTTCTGCCTATAATTATTGTCCCATTGGTAGAATTTTCTTGTCTTCTTTTTCAGCCTCCAGGTTGTGAAAAATAAGGCTGCTCTCTCTTCCAGATAGCGGGCCTCACTTCTCAAAACCCCTTCATGGCTTTTGGTAATACCAAATAACTGGAGTTTTTCCAAATAATAAAAGATTCTCTAAACCCTGTTGTGGAAATAAGGCTAGGCATCTTAAGTGGAAATGACAGCAGCCCTTCAACTCTCCAATGGAATAACAACATTAGTGGTTATGTATCAAAGACCAGATTGTTCCATCCACACTTAAGGCAGATCCTATTCTATTCTATATTTTATTCCCATATATTTTTAATTTCTTGCCCTTGGTCACTAACACAAAGTAAGTGAAATGAAATCCTATGTGAGCCTCTTTAGAATTTAAAGCCCACTTTTTTGAGACAGGTTTAGGCAAGATAAAGGCAATAACAAGATAACAAACACCAACACAATTAGACTAGGCAATTCCTCCAGTCAAGCCATGTGTAATTTTCAATGGAAAACGATTTAAATATAGCATCATGACCCAAGTCACTTATTAAGTGCCCATTTATATGTGATACTGGCCTAGGATGATATACAGAAAAAGCCAGAGTTGGTCTCAGCCCACTAGACAGACAATAATGAAACAGAGAGATATTCAGGAAGGGAATTAAATACGTTAATGAATATTTACATTCAGTGCAAATGTAGCCTTCTCAGAGCAGCCTTGAATCTCCAATAACTACAGAACAAAGCTCTGGACTGTTCTCCCTTGGATGCATTGGATGCAGAAGGGCAGGAGAATGAATGCTGTTTGGAGCTGTTATTCTCTCTGAAATGAATGTGAATAGGAGCATGCAATGGGAAAGGTATGTACATTGTTGAGGGTGTGAAGCAGGAGGAGAGTTCATAACTTAGGCAGACTGGAAGCTATTGTCTCCTTGAACAAACCAGAGAAACTCAGCCTAGACTCTGTTTCTCTTTGTCGCAAGCATTGATATAGGATACAGAGGGTGTATGCCAGACAGAAAAAACAAAGTGAGAACCAGCAAGCAGTAGAAATACATCATGAAGATCTCAACTGGGGGAGGAACAAGGGTTTTCCTAAGCAGGACTACAGAAAGAAAAGAGGAAACTTGATTGAGGGGTAAGCATGAAGGTGAAGCTATGAAGCCAACAGGAGCAATCCAAATGTTTGCTAAACCAAAGACGCTAGCAGTGCACAGTACTCAGGAATTACAGACTTGAGAATCCAGAATCCAGGCAGGTGGGAGAAAAAATGTGGTGAGCAAAAAGCAGGGTGATTTGGAATTATGGTTTACAACAGTTTCAGTTGTTTCAAGTTTGGTTTTTAAGCTGGTACACATTGTGGTGTGTTGATCAAATTTGGAAAGTTATGTAAAGCAAGGAGACATCATTTAGACCTCTAGAATAATCCATGTACAAATCAAGGTGCCATTTTGGAGAGATTATGGAGTCCAAGTTGTGGAAACAAAGAATCAAATGTTTGCTGCCAGGACCTAGAAGGAAATGAAATTTTGGGTGCTACTCAGTAGATAGAGAATTTCAGCTTTCCAGATGAGTAAACTCTGGCTATCTGCTGCACAGTGTTGAGCCTATAGTTAATATTACTGTATTGTACATGGTAAAATCTTAAGAAAGTAGATTTCAGGTTAAATGATCTTGCCATACATGCAAACACACACACACACACACACACACACACACACACACACACACACACAAATCCTTATGTGAACAGTAAAATATATGATCACCCTAAATGTAAACTCTACTTTCCTTGGCCAGATTTTCAAGGCCTTGCATGATTTGACCTTTACTGCTCTGCCTGCTGCTACACCCAACTTCGTCATTGCTCTTGTAGAACCAGCTTGGTCTGGCACACCTCTGGGTATCCCCTTGTCCCAATGTCCTTTCCTGAATTTTGTGGGATCAACTAAATACCTCCTCCAATCTTTTGGAGTCCTAGCTTCACTCTAACTCCCTCTGGAATGTCTTTCTTCAGCATAGCAGCATAGGTTATTGCTCATGACACTATTATTCCTATCTTGACATCTACTATACTTTCGTACAAATGCTTATTCATGTATTTGGATCCTTGCTAAGTTGTGCAATCCATTCTGTTCCCAATATGTGGTACATAACTCTGCATACTTTAGATTCTCAAAAGAAATCTGTTGAAAAAAAATACATAGAAATTCAACAAGTAACCACATTGTGTATGTTTGTATTTTGGTATTGTGGTACAATAGCCCAGTGGATGATACAGGAAGTTTTGTAAACATTCCAAAGCACTTTAAACAAAAAAAAACTTGCTTCCATAAAAACAATGGGTAAAGGCTATAACATGCAGTACGGTTGTGCAACCTACATGGAAGAATGAATTGACTAGGGAAGACTGAAGAGAGTAGAAGTGAAAAGTTCATGAGGAAAATAGCATTGAATCTAGAGTTCTCAAGGAAAAATGAGCAGAGCAGTTTTCCTCAACAACACTATAATGAAACAAGATAGAATCCTAAAACTGCTTAAGTTATTTGCAAGAAGTCAGGGAAGATAGGCATAGGAAGAAAAGACAAAGGAAAATAACAGAAAACACATAATAAAATGACCTACCTAAACCTTAATTAAGTGATAATAGCCTTAAATGCAAACATGCTAAATGTACTAATTAAGAAACTGACAGAATATATAAAGACCATAATTAAAATATATATAGTCCATAATACATTTTAAAGACAGCATTATATATAGTTTGAAAACTAACGGCATGAAAAACCATACTGTGAGCATTATTTTTTAAGTAGAATCCATTATATTAATATCATTTAAGGTGAACTTCATAGTAAAAAAGGAGAGACATAATAACAAAAGAGTCAGTTCACTAAGAAGACAGAATAATTAAATGAATATGTACAAAATAACATAGTTTTAAAATCTGTGAAGCAAAAGCTGATTGATTGTGATGAAAGATATTTAGGTAAATTCATTATTAGAATTGGTGACCAAGTCTCCACTTGCAAAAATTAATAGAACTACATTAAAAGGCTAATAAAGTACTATGTGTATTAGAGCTCTCTAGAGAAATGGAATACACACACACACACACACACACACATTCATTTCATATTGCTGTGATGAAAACACTGATCAAAGCCAACTTGGGGAGGAAAGGGTTTATTTGGCTCAAATCTTCTGGGTCACACAGTTCATCACTGAGGGAGTCCAACATAGGAACTCAGGGCAGGAACGTGGAGGCAGGAGCTGAAGCACAAGCCATGGAAGAACACTGCTTATTGGCTTTCACCTTTGGACTGTGCTCAGCCTGCTTTCTTATACAATACAGAACAACAAGCCTGGGGTGGCACCACTCACAGTGGGCTGGGCCCTCCCACATCACTCAACAATCAAGAAAATACCCCACAGTCATGGCCACAGGCCAGTCCAATGGAGATAGTTCCTCATTTGAGGTTTTGTCTATCCAGGTTTGTCAAATTGACAACTAAAGCTACTCAGCAGAGATGATTAAGATGGTCTATGATTGTGTAATCTCCATATTTGGTATGTAGTTGACCAATGGCTCAATTACTTTGCTCTGTTATTTCTGTTTCTAAGTGGCCTATGCATGAGTTCATGCAAATCTCTTCCTAGGACACACTGAAGTAAAGCCAAACTCAGAGCACACTGCAGTAATATCACCTCACATTGTGTCCCTGCCTTATACCTCTGCTCTGCTGAGTGGTCATGCGGTCCATTCAATTTTAAAATAGAGGGAGTCTCTGGGAGGTATTACGGTAATTGTTATTTGTTTCTAACATTTATTGATGTTTCGCCATGTATGGGGACTACACATGTATTCTTTTGTAAATTTTTAATGACTCTGGGCAACTCTGGGTCGGAGGTCTGGAACAAACTGAAAGAAATAAAGAAATCCAAGAAACTTCATGGCTGGATCATTCTTCAAGTTCTAAGGTCATTTAAGAGTCTATTTTTGTTCCACTTGAATCTTCCCAAAAATGGTTATTGCCTTATGCTATGTACCTCATTATGTACAGTTATTACATTTTAATTGTATGATGGAAGACTTGGGATGAAACGGAATTGCTTCATTTTGGTCAGAAGTAGAAGTCAATTACCATTTATTTAGCTTACAAATCTGCAATTGGATGAGGATTTAATGAGGAAGAAGGCTTGTATCTATAACTTGTGGCTTGAAAAGGTACAATTCAAATGTACTAAAGGACCCACATTGAACATTGCTCATTGCCATGATTGTCAAGGTAGTACCGGCTTTTGGTTGATAGACGATCTAGGGTTGTGAGCTGGAAACCTTGGCTCCTTTCCACATGGGCCTGTAGGTGTGGTCTGTGCTGCCTCTCACTCTGGGGACTGAATTCTAAGGGCAAAAAATCCATGAAACAGCCAGGTTTCAATTGAATTCTATGTAAATTAACTTTTTATTAACATACAGGGTATTTTCCTTCATCATGGGATTTTTCAAACAGAATTTGTTGTTTTGCTTCTCGCCTCCCCTTCTTCTCTCTCACACCCCTTCTGCCTCCTTGTGCCCTCTGCCGCCAGTTGCCTTCTTTCTATTTTCATGTCACATGTGTCCTGTCTTCATGTCCCCTTCTTTAACACCTCTTGCTCTCCTCTACTTTCTTAGCTTATACTCTTCCTTAACACTCGTTTCAACAGATGAATGGATGGCCAAAATAAGGCATGTATACACTGTGGAATTTTCTCAGCTATAAATAAAAATGAAAATTTGAAGGCACATGAATGGATCTGGAAATGATCATATTAAATGGGGTGACCCAGACTCAGAAAGAAAGAATTCGCAATTTCTTCCTAATAAGCAGATCCTAACTTAATGTTTGAATGTGTAAAGTATCTTATGATAGCTTTATAAGGCATATAATATTATTTTGGCTACCTTGAAAAGCAAACCATGAGTCATGGGCAAAATCATAGACTTCAATATTCAGTGGGAAGATGGTAGAAATCTTTTTTTTTTTTTTTTTTGAGACAGGGAACTCCCTGTAGCCCTAGCTAGCTTGGAACTTGCTATATAGACCAGGCTGGCCTTGAACTCACAGAGATCCACCTGCTTCTGCCTCCCCAGTGCTGGGATTAAAGGCATGAGCCACCACACCTGTTGAAAGATGATGGAAATCTTGTATGAAGCAATATGGCGTTAGAGAAATTGTGATAATTTTGGAAAATTTATCACTCTGTTTGGGACCAGAGTGATATAAAAGAGCAGAAACCTTGGCAGATCCCAAACAGAATGACTCTGATAATTACTCCCCTGTGGGGATCTGGGTGTTGAGCAAGGCAAGCAACTCCAGATACCCTAAAGGGATGGCAGGTGTCTGACCTGCTCCGCCTGATGTGATATGAATCTTCCTTTCCCCCACCCCAGACCAGAACCAGGTTTTTGGGTTTCATTTCCTTGTTCCTGAACTTCCACAGCCTTCCCACCCTTTACCTCAACACCCCACCTTTCCCGCCTTCTGTAATGGTCAGGAGGCCTCCCTATATAAGCCCCTGCATTGGCTCTCATAACGGAACTACCCACCGATGTAGTCTCCCGGGAGGGAACTCCTCCCACCACACTCTGAGCCACCTGTGGTCCCGTTCGATCTCTGGCATGGCTGGAGCACAACAGCTGTGCTGGAGATGGAGACACACCCACAAATGGTGCCCAACTTGAGTGGATAGAGACCAACAATGGCGATTCAACAAGGGACACTCCAGGACGCGCTGAAGAAGGTGAGTGCTCCCCACGAGGGACATCGGCTTCGGCCCCCGCCATCTCACTCTGAGGACAGGCACGGTTTCTTTCTATCTTCCGTCTTTTCTATCAAGCTGCAGGTGAGGGACTGAGATCCATTAGTTAGAGCTTGTTATGCCTCAGGGCAGGTTAAATCTGTATTGTCTGTGTCTGTTTTGGTTTTGTCTTAAGTGTTGTGATTGTTTCATAGTGGGCCAGAGTGAGTCTGAAAATGTCAAAATGTTGCTACTTTTAAATGTATACTGACAAACTTTTCTAAATGCCTTTATCTAGCTTGTTATCTGAAAATGTAATTTCCTCTCTACAGAGAAAAAAAGGTTTTAAAAGTTATTTCTTTCCTTAGACATTTCTCCACCATGAATCTCTTCATGGATAGGGGAAAAGAGCAGTCAGAGGCCTGAACTTTGGACCTCAGTCACCATGGTCCTAAGATGGCTGCCTTTCTAACTAGAGCTAAGCATTTTAAGTTTTCATGAACAGGAGAGGCATATACCATGCAGTATAGAACATTTAACTGAGTGCCTTTTAAAAATAAAAAAGAGGTTTCTATTATATACCGTGTGCTTGTTCGTGATCATGGCTCGTGTCCTTACTAGGAGAAAGGAAACTATGTGGTCTGGTCTCCATATCTTCATCAGTATGGTGACAGTCACATGGCCTGACTGCCACCTTGAACAAAAATTTTCAAAATGGTGTTGACCTGCTTGACCTTGTCTCCATCTTAATCCAGCCACATGGCATAGTTCAAAATGGCCACACCTAGGAATTTACTGGTTCTATGGAAGTCCAGGAGATCATGATAATCTGGGAATTTCCTGGATCACAGGCATTTAATCTTATGTCCTAATCTTATTGCAATATATATTTTTGTTTTTGTTTTCATTTTAGATTCTTGATGGTATCATAGAAAAGCAAGCGATTTCTTACATGGTCTTTTGTCACGAGGTTAATATATTTAAAAGTATTTTAAATTTTAACTTTTAGTATGGTATTTACTGGTTTTCTAAATGACATTTTACATTGTCCTATGTATTTACTGGTTTTTAAAATGACTTTTTACATTGTCTTATGCATTTACTGGTTTTTACAAGGAACTATTTTAAATTCTGATATTTGTTTATATAACATCTTTATCTGTTTTTACAGGAAATTATTTTGGATTGTAACATCTTTATATGGTATATTTGCTGATTTCTAAATGTAACTATTTAAAATCTTACATTGTTTTGCATAATGTATTTGTGAGTTTCTAAAGGGAACTTAAAAAGGTTTTTCTAGCCGTAGACCTCTAAGACTAGCTAGGTACAAAGTGAGCTGACGTTTTGTGATGGCTAAACCTAGGAAGCTCATGTGAATTTGCAGTATTCCAGCACCAAACTTTACACGAGAGAAGCTGCTACCAGGAAACAGCTACAGCAATTGGGAGGTAAAAAGGAATAGCCTGCTTGGATGGGAGATATGAGATTCGGCTTTCACTGGTTTTAATTCCTACTTTTTGCATTATGATTCAAAGCCTGTTTTTCTGATGTTAAGTTGCTTGAAGCTTGCTTTTCCATGTCCTGAACATCACTGCTTTTCACTTTCTAGTTACAATGCCCTACACAGACTAATGCAAATGTATAGATAGATAGACAGCACCCTCTGTCAAAAATTCCTCAGTTAGTGGTTTATGCTGGAAATTCTAAACTCAAGTTGATAATGTATTACTATGTACCAATTGCTTCTCTCTATCTAGTATCTACATTCTCAAGACCTAAAGCAAGGTTTTGGTAGACCAACTCACTAAAATAGATAAAGTAAAAAGGATTTTAATGGTTTTTATGTTTTCTATAAGGTTTTACTGAAACTTATAAAGTAAAATGTACATTATCTTAGGTGTGTAATTTACATCCTGTGTTCTTTATTAAGATGATGCTGCACAGCACTTCTGAGTCGAGTAACTGCCATGCTCGTGATTTCAGCTGTGCCTATTTACAGAAGTTCATCACAGTTGGGTTTGCTAATGGTTGTATTCTTCAACTGAAGGAGAAGTAAGCTGGACCCCTATCTGAGTATCCAGCTACTCTTCCCAGCCAGCTGTATGTAATTTTGCCCTAATCACAAATGGTCTCATGCATTTGGGGAAGAAACTTGGGATAGGCTAAAAGAAAGGACTTAATCTATGAGGTTATAAAAACAATCAACATCCATGCTAAATACTATGGTGCATCTGCTCTCAAGTTACCTATATACCTGTTAGTAACAGCTCACCCATCTGTATGTGTAAAGTCATTCATTCCACAGGGTGAACTTTAATATGATCAAACATTGGTTTGATACTATAGCCCTAGAAAGGGAATAAACATTGCTTAATGCACCAAGGAAGGAAATTTTCTTAATGTAATTATGTCTCATTATCTTAAGAAAAGAAAAAGATGAAAAGTATGTACATTTTATTAAAAGGGTTTTTTGTATAAGAAAGCCTATACACATGATTAAAGATCTAAGTTTATATGTTATAATATAAAAAGCATTAGATAAATAATGTATAAATAGTCTTAAAGTTTCTAAAGTAATAGTTCAGTCAAATACTTTAAGGAACAAAATATATGTCTAGTCAAGGTTTATTCAAGAATGTTTGACTTTTGTCCAAGCTTTAGCTACATAACATATAATAATTAACAGTTCAGTATTGGTGGAACTAACCTTCTTGGGTGTCTAACCACCATATTTAATGGCCTCTAATCTGATCAGAGGGACTTAAAGGGAAAATTTTTTGTCTCTTGCCCTCCAAGGTCAACTAAGTTCCAGGGGACAATGGGGCATCTCTCGAAATGTCCTATAACTGTGATATGTCACCTGTCTTCCTGTTCAGGGAGGTCGTGGAGACCCCACTAGAAGGACTTGAACCAGTGTCCAGTCTGCAAAGAAGAGGGTCAGCACAGGAAAACGTTTCCTTGATTTGCTGCAAAGTGAAGCTATGGTCTAGCAAGCCCTTCTGACTTATCTTCACATAGATGGACCTGGTAAAACAAAGGCCTATGGAGCCAGGGGCTCCTCTCAAGCCCATGTGATCTCCCTGAGGAACAGATACTCAACTGACCTTAAGAATCAAATTAAGTTGGTTTATTTCGGCCAAATTATATGATCTTAAACACCCAAAAGGAAAGTATAACCAAAAAACTAAAGTGATTAGTATGCTTCTTTAAGACTATAAGGAATTACACTTCCCAGACATTAGGTTTAAGTTTATATAGGTGTTATTTACACAATTTCTCACTAATGATTTTGTTCTTGATAAGAAAATGCCACTCAGATGTAAGACTTCAATTCTTGGCCTACCTCAACACTGCAGTGCATACCTGTGGCCAAGAAAGGCAAGCCCACCATTGTTCTAACCCCCAAATTAAATGATTCCTTTTCTCTCCCTGTCTAGAAGCCATTTGGGAGGGAACTTACCCTGATTCTAGTCACTCCAGCTATCACGGTGCCTGAAAACAAATCCTGACTTCAAGACTCTCAAGTTCAGCCTTGGCAGTCAAAAAGAAAAACAAAGAGGAACCCAAAAGTTGGAAGCCTTTGAAAGTCCTTAAGCAAGAAATTCTAATGGACTTTGAATTGGACATTTGAACTCTTCCCTGTTATGACTATTTTAATTTCATCTTCCAGGGATCAGTTAAGGACTTTCTTTCCCCCCTATAGCTAACAGTTATGCAATTCAGGGGTCTTTTAGATAGACTCACTGAAGGGGTGCCCCTATTGCCATGATCTATGACCCTATACAGCCTTGAAGAAGCCAGAGTGGTCTGCACCCCAATTCCCTATTGGCAATTAGGGTGACCTCTTCAGAGGATGGTGTGATGAGAATAGGAGGTAGAATTTGGCTAGGCAGTTTAGGGTAAAAAGTCCCCAAAAGACCAAAAACTCTTTGTGTCCTTCAACAGCCTACTCTATATCAAAAGCCAAATATGTCCAAAGTATTTGGGGGCTCTTATCTAATTCCTAAAAGATTTTAGGATTACCTCTTCAAAAGGGGAACGTTAGAGAACAAACAGCTAACTGAGAGACTATAAATTCTCTCACTTATGCCTTTCATAAACTCAAAAATGAACTTAAAACCCATTATCCCCCCTGGCTTGCCAATCCCCTCAT
The DNA here is from genome assembly GCA_035773235.1 of Eospalax fontanierii. NCBI lineage: Eukaryota > Metazoa > Chordata > Mammalia > Rodentia > Spalacidae > Eospalax > Eospalax fontanierii. Next base: position 40,916,135 of record CM069525.1, read on the forward strand.
GGCCTGGCTCCTCCCTTTACTGGGCCCTTATATATCTCCCCATTATATATATAAAAAAAGGGGGAGATGTGGGGACCTGGGTATTGAGCAAGGTAAGCAACTCCAGATACCCTAAACGGATGGCAGGTGTCTGACCTGCTCTGCCTGATGTGATATGAATCTTCCTTTCCCCCACCCCAGACCAGAACCAGGTTTTTGGGTTTCATTTCCTTGTTCCTGAACTTCCACAGCCTTCCCACCCTTTACCTCAACACCCCACCTTTCCCGCCTTCTGTAATGGTCAGGAGGCCTCCCTATATAAGCCCCTGCATTGGCTCTCATAACGGAATTACCCACCGATGTAGTCTCCCAGGAGGGAACTCCTCCCGCCACACTCTGAGCCACCTGAGGTCCCGTTCGATCATCCTCCGTTCTCTGGCATGGCTGGAGCACAACAGCCGTGCTGGAGATGGAGACGCACCCACACTCCCCACCCCAAGACGTTCTTAGGTGAAGTAAGCTTAAAAATTCTTATTAGTAAATGTAGGAATTAAGATCATGGGCTTCTGAATCACTTATCATAGGTTCACATCCAGTTACTACCACCTCTTTGTTTTGTGTCATTAAATAAATTTATTTTATCTTTCTGGGTCTCTCTGTCCTTATTGTTGAAGTGATAATAATATTAGTTCCTGCATAGGAGTTTGGAAACTTTAAATGAGATAAAATATAGAAAATACTTAGCTCAGCTACTGGCTCATAAAAAATATCAAGGTATAGTAGCTATCAAAAATTTAAATGTGTGTCACAAAAATATACCTCACTTACATTGCTAAAATTTCACTATACTTACCTTATAAAAATATATTAGTATAAAAATTATAGTTTGCTATTAAATCTGGACTGGGTTATTTTCCATAAACACTTTTGTGCTCCTCTACTGTTCAAGAATCCCTCTGGGTATGATTAAATGTAGCTAGTCTGGACAAAACATTTCAGGATGGCAAATTGCTTCCTCTTTTTTTAATTTAACTTTTTTTTTTTTTTGAGAATTGCAAGTATGTGTATTGTCTTTGCATTATTTCCTTCCCTCCAAGTCCATACCAGCTCTTTCCATGTCCCTCCACTCCCTCTCAATTTCTTCTCCTTTTCTTTGGTTATTATTGTTACATATAAATACACACATTTATAAATATACATATATGTACATATATACAAACAACTGAGTCCATTTAATAGTGCTTGTGTGCACATGTATTTAGGGCTTCCCACTATGGATCAAATAATTGCCCATGGACCTAGACCCTAGAGAAAGCTGATTCTCCCTCCCTTCGCTTCCATTAATTACATGTAGCTATTCCGCTTGAGATGGGACCCTGTACTGCCAAACTCTTGATGCACTAAGTGGGCAGAGGAGAGGATGTAAACTGTCTCCTCACAGAAGTATGGCTGCCTTTATTAACCACCTGGACACTCATGGATACTTTCTACTGCTATGACATCTACTTCACTAGATGACACTTTAAATGTGCCTATGGCTTTATCTAAATTCTTCTTGTTTCTCTCAATGTATATTTTTATTGGATGTTTATACATTTCATGTAACACATCTTAATCATATTTAGGCAACCTTCCCCATCCATACCTTCCATAGCCCCACACCAGATTTCATGTATTTTGTCATATATGCTAAGACTTATCACGTCAAGTTTGTGTGACCAGAGATGTCCCTCATGCAAGTTCATTCACTGGAGTCTAGTCCCTACCAGCTCTTTTTATGTCCCTCCACTCCCTCTCAATTTCTTCTCCTTTTCTTTGATTGTTATTGTTACATATAAATACATATTATTGTTACATATAAATATCCTAGAGATACTTCCTTAAAGAAGATCAACTCTCCCTCACCCAGCAGAAAACAGCTTCCAATAGTTCCTTGGCTAAGGTTGGGGCCTGCTGCCCATTTCTCCTATTTTATCTGGGTCTTGTCAGATTGGGTTTGCGTGGGTTTCCGAATTCTTCCTATTAGTCTCTCAAAAAACTTGTGGTTGGAGATTGCTAGCAGTTATATGTTTACAGTTTTTCTCAGTAAGAAAGAGCTTAGTAATAATATTACTTAATCAGAAGATTCCAGAGATCTGTCTATGACTGTGTTTGCAGAAGGCCTGGTACCTGATCTATTTGTGGAATTGATTAAGCAAGTGCCTGAAAGTCTAATGCTCTAAGAATGAACTTCCTGATGAGCTAGTCACTCTTTTGCAAGGCCAGATGTCCCCAGAGCTCTGCATCACATTCTGCAAAATAGCATGCTCCTTCTTCACCTCTTATTTCTCTTGTTGAGTAGAAAAAGTGATATCTTTATGAGCCTAAGAGGCGATCCATGATTTAGAATTGCTAAGTGAAGTGAGCTATAAACAATGGTTGGGATGCAGCGCATTTGCCACCTTCTAATTTATTTCCTCTCCATCTGATTTCAGATGGAAGGAAAAAAGTTGCTGTTTATTTGAAGGAACAATATTTTTACAGCTTAATTTTTTCAAGGTAAATTTTGTGTCTATTTAATATAAATTTCTCAGAGTTAAACCTCAAATCAATCTAAATTTTCCAGGGTAGAAGTGTAAATTAAGTGAAAGTTTGCAAGTTAAGTATTGCACTGAACTTAGAAACTTCTATTGGGCCAGACATACTTAGAAGTGGTAGGCCCTTTACTTTGCCCTTCACCCTGAAACAGGGCTGTGTTAGTCCTCCAACCATTTCTTGCAGTTTTCTCCTCCTTCCTGCCCGTACTATATATGTCTAGCCTACTGTTCTAGTACAGGTAATCCTACTTCTGTCCAAAAACAGACCCTGAAATGGAAATTTGGAGTAAGCTTATTTAAGTTATGCCTTGGAAGTATTACAAAGTAGGTAGGAAGTAAGAAGGGAGGACACTAATAAGAGGAACAATAATGAGATTGCTATCTCCACAGGGAACTGGGGAACAGAAAGTCATTCTAGGTAGGCAGATGACACAAAATAACTGCCCACCAAAGCTACAAGTGAGCTCCTGGGAAGGACAAAGGAACCTTAATGGGGCACCAGTAGCAGCTGCAACTGTTTATCTTTTCTCAGTTATATCTGTAATACTAACACCATGTCAGATCTTACTTTGCTTTTCAAATCTATTTGACTAGCTCAGCCCATGTCTCAACATTCCCTACAGTGTCTCATCATTGAAACTCACTTGTTAATTCATATTTTAATTTAAAATTAATTATTTTCTCAGACCCTTATAAGCATTTTCTTTGTGATCTCTGCAATAAGTAAAAGTGTGGACATGGCTGATAAATGATAAGATTTTGGAGAGTCAGAAGTAAATAATATAATTTTGGCTAGGAATAACAAAAGTTGAAACCATGAAGGAGTATTGGGACCAAATCTTGAAGCTTTGAAAACCTTGCTAAGGAATGTGGGTCATGCTATGAATCATCATGATGAGCTACTGAGTACAGATTTTAAATTGTATAGTCAGAGATGCGTTGGAAATACATAATCCTGGAGAAATACTGTGGAGATTGAGAAATAATAATCTTGTCTTCCATCTCTTCCTTGGTTTGAGATTCATCTATACACTGAATGAATGGAATGTGTATTGAGAGACAAATACCACAAAGAAGCTATGATGCTTAATTTCATGTATTATTTAGCCTTGACTGCAGTCCTTGTTCATTTAAACTGCAATCTAGGTATTGCTGTGATTGTGTTTTGTACACATGATTAGCATCAACAATCAGTTGACTTTAAGCAACGGAGAGTATTCTCCATAATATGACTGGATCTGATTCAATAAGTTGAAAGGCCTGAGGAGCAGAAATGAGGTTGCCCTGGAAAAGAAGAAATTATGCCTGTGGACAGCAGTGTAGCTCCTGTTAAGCTTTCCAATGAAATTTTGTCATACCAGTCCCCATAAATCACTCAAGCGGTTCTCCGAAATAAATCACTCTCTACTTATCTATCCATCCATCTTCCTACCCACCAACCTATGTCATATTGGTTGTCTTTCTATAATTTAAAAAAATCCTAATTGGCACAATTCAAATTAACAGGATGAGAATTTATCTGGGACAGTGGGAACTGAGAACTTTTCGTCTAAGACGAAATCTATGGGAGAACATGGTAAGATTTAAGGTAAGGATGATAAAGAGAAAAAAAAATCACAGACTTATGGCTTTAGAGATTGCATAGATGGAGGGAGATATTCCTCCATGCAACAGACGGGCCATATATGGATGGAGAATAAAAACTGATGAATGCTAAAATGTTTTGAATGAGAAAGAAGGCAGTAATTTTGGTATATGGTACATCTGAGGTGCTTAAGGAACTTTGCCTTGATAGGTGTCTGGGTGATACTTGAAAAAAAAGTATTGTTCTCAGGGATGGGACTAGGCTAGGAAAAGAAATATGCATTTTGAAAGAATATCTTCCTTGTATCATCTGTATTTATTTTTAGTGTATTTCTATGGGTCATTCTTCCTTTTATGACAATGTTTTGCTTAAGTATCTGGTGATTTTTGGAAGCCATTCCACAGTCAGGGAGAAACTTTATATCCTGCACATGCTCTGGAACTACCATGGAATATGAGACAATTGTTTAATGGCATACTCATAACCCTTTCATTCTTTAAAATACTTGGATCTAATCTTGAGCCTTCAGAGAAGCCCATTGTGTTACTTCAAGTTTTTGGTTTCCAGTTCCCCTTTCCATAAATTAGATCCCATCAACTGTCCTTCCAATGTTTCAAATGTTTAGTTTACTTTAGTATCCTTTATTGATTCTTTCTTGTGTTGGTGTTTCATTTTCATGAATTAAAATGTTTCTTTCTTGGAATAGCCTAGATGCTCATCAACGAATGAATTTACACAAAAGAATATTTTTCAGTCATTAAGAAAAATAAAATTATGAAATTCTCAGGTAAGTGAACAGAACTGGAAACAATCATCTTATGTGATATAACCCAGACCCAGAAAGACAAATATCACATGTTCTGTCCCACAAATAGATTTTGTCACTGAATCTTTAGATGGGCGTGTTTCTACTGGAAAGTCTTTAGAGAACAGGAAACTCGTAAGGAATCTTGAAGGGTGGTTTGTATGAGGGAAGATAGAATGCAGTGATATAAATTGGAAATAAGAATAATGGGCAGGAGGGCTTTAATGTGGTTCAGAAGAGGGAGTAAGAAGAGGGATGTCTAACACTAAAAGCCTTTTGAAAGAGTTATAAGGAAACCTACTATAGAAATTTCTTTCAGTATATACAAATACATTATAAAAAGAGTTTAAATGTAGGCACTCTATAACAGGGGTTCAGTGGTCTTAATAAACACCAACAAACACCACAGACTAGCCAATGAAAAGCCCCAAAGTCAGAAATGGAGTCACTTTTGGCGTCATTGACCAGAGAGATTTCGTAGATTATCAAACAATACAGGCTATTGCGATTATACTTGGTTACCCACAAGAGCATGATGATAAGATCCTATTGCTGAAGATACAGCATTCATGAGCTGTAGAAAATTAAGGAGAAATCAAGCTGGTATTGGCTTCAAGACTTCGTCTCTACCGGCTTTTATAGTGCTGATAGGTACGATGTGCTATTTGAAGACAAAAGTAATCATCAACCTTGCCCAGCTGTGAATTCTGTGAAGTACAACAACTGGTCTGGCAAGAGATGTCACTAGTGCAGTAGTGGCATGAATGCCTTGGAGTGATCCATCACTTTCTAGTTAGATGTAAGGCCCACTTCACATAGCAGGTCTAAGAAGCTGTTATACCTATAGATTAGTGCATCTTTCAGCTCTCACCATAGAAGGTTCTTCTTATGGCAAATGGGGATTAATACAGACATATATAACTGATTAATGTGTAGAGAATAAGAAACTATAAGACACTCAGCCCTATTTGGAACACCTATATCACACCCTCTTCTTCCAAGGTTCAGGGAACTTTACAGAAGAGGGGGCAGAAAGATTGTAAGAGCCACAGGCACTAGATAAATACAAAGTGCTGTCTGAACATCACAAGGCATTTTTATATATAAACTCACAGGACTTACTACAACATGTACAAGATCTGTGCAAACATATGCCAGACAGGGGTGCACCATGGTTGGGTGAGGTGAGCAGGAAGCCCCAGTCTTAGCTGAGCATCTATTGGCAATTGAAAGATTCTGGGAGAGGAAAAGTCAGTTTTCCTTACTGGCATGATTCTTGGTTATTTGACCAGACCCCAAGGGATTGAATAACAGTTGGGAAACACAGATTAGACTGGATAAGCTTTAAAAATAATAATCATAATAATCAAGGACAGGACATTAAGGTGAAGGCAAGAGGGATAGTAAGTTGGGGGAGGAAAGGGGTCTGAATATGATTAAAATATACTGTATGAAATTCTAGAATAGATACAAATATTTTAAAGTGCTTCATTTTTGCAATCTTGAAAGGGAGATAAGGTAAGTAGTTTGCTTTTGCATCTTTAGATCAATAATACACCTAGTTCTATCTTGCTCAGCACCCCAGAAACTGTCTATATGGGCAGCATCAGTGAGCCCTGTTATAGATGCATTCAATCAATAAGAGACAGGGAGAGAAAGGGAAAGAAAGAAAGGAGGAGAGAGAGAGATTACGTAAGGCCTAGGTTTGGTAAAGGATTTCTTTCTCTCCTGTGCCTACAGTCCTTACCCAGTGATGCCTTCCTGTAGCTGCAGGTCTCCCAGAGTTCTTGAATGGCTCTGTCCCTGTGCTAATTCAGTTCTGAGGATGCTAGAGGTATACTGTTTCTGTTAACATTGGACTACATTACCATTCCTTATTGCTTTCTCTTAATTTTGTCCATAGTTTATAAGTAATCCCGCAAATTATTTTAAATGACACATTTGAGACTACTTTATAAATTGCTGCTAAGACCCTGACTAATACAGGTATGGAGGAGAGGAAGATATGTAATTCAGAAACCCAGAAAAAGATATTAGGAGTTTACTTGGGTAAGAAGGTTGTTATTTAACATGAAATGGTCAATTCTTCCACTTTGTTAAAACCCAGTTAAGAGGTTGAGACTCCAACTCTGGAGTAAGATTTTTTTTATTCAAAATATCAATTTTGCAATTAGTAGCTATACAACTTTTGAAATATATGTACCTATTTTGAACTTCAGATGTTTAAATTTTTCATTTGAAAAATAGAGATCATAGCAGTAACAATCTCAGTGAAGTTATTACTGAGATTAAATGAGTTAACCTAAGTGAAATGCTCATAATAACGCAATAAGGAGTTACTAAATATTTGCTGCTACTACCTCTGAGGTTATCATTCTTATTTCTTCTTCTCTTTCTCTTATCTGACTTGTAAGAGGCAACATGACTCAGCATTACATTTAGAACACAAGATACTATTTTCTTTATAACCAGCTGCTTCTGTGGCCTCTGTGCAAGATTATTTAGCTGAACAGAAAGAAACTGAACACTTTAACACTTTAATCAATGCTGAGATCCTTCCATTTGCTGTACCCAGAGCATTAGTGTCAAGAGTTCTTGAAACTTCTCTCTTCTTTCTCCTTCCCAATCTTCAACAACCAAGCCAAAGATTAAATCATGCTATCCATCCCAGGAATGGAAAACAGGATTTCTGTTTTCCATACTTTAGTGCCTGAGTGGGGCTGAAGGGGCATTCTAACTTCTGCAGTCTGGTATTATATGTTTGCCTGTTTTCCCAAGCCCATTTTCTTTCTGTGTTTTGTTTCATGCCTGAATGAGATGGAAAATCTAGGGGTTTTATCGTTTTCAGATCTGAAGTCAACATATTCTGGAGACACTACAAATAAAACTTAATAGAGTATAATAATGAATCATAGTTACTACTCAATGAAGTTAGCAGAATAAGAATCCCACTTAGTCAAAGTTCTTTTAGTTGTAATAGAAACACACTTGAATTTGTTAATGCCAAAAGAGGAATTCATTACGAGAATACAGGGATAATCAGAGAGCTCAAGGGCAAGAAGTGGAGTCAAGCCTCCTTGTGAACTGAATTCCTGAGTAAAAAGCTACAACAACAGATTAAGCTTGTCTGTCTGTCTCACTGACAGTTATCTCATGTGTGTCATTTGCAGAATAGGTTGTCTTTATGTGTGATAGGTAAGGATTGGTTTGTAGTTCCTACAGTTAATTGTCTTCCCTTCTAGCCATAGGAGAAGACTAGCTAGAGTTATTCAGAGCTCTCTCTCCTTCCAAGGACAGAGTCTGATTTGTCCAGCTTGGGGATAGGGTCTATCTTGGATTCAGTCTGCTGTGACATAGAATTCAGGTTCACATAATACAAATATGTTTGTTAATATCCAATACCTATGGATGAAGAGAATCATTCTCAGAAAAAAAAATGGGAGGTTCATTTTGGAACACAAACGTATCTTTAAAGATCTCTCCTTTACCTTCATTTACCTCTTTCTATTACTTTTTCCATATTTTTTCACTATAGAAAGAAGTTTTGTCTGAGTAAAAACAGAGAAACTTTTATCTTTTGAAAAATCTATTTCTCCTTATTTCTACAATAGCTGTATTAGATGGATAAATCATAGCTTAGATTTAGGATTCCCAGGACCTTGGAAATTCTAGATATTAAAGGTTTCTTATAATTTAAAGTCAAATCTTGTGGCTGTACTTTTGGGTGCTTAGTATATATTGCAAATACTATTGTGTTTGTGAAGAAACAAATAATCTTGGATTTTACCATATATTCCATAAATCAACCTGAGGGGATACTTGTGGTGTTACTGACGTCCTATGGTCTGAAGAGAGGTCAGGCTCCCAGTTTGAAATATAATTACTTCCTTGGTCGAGGATGCTGTAACCTGAAAATGGCTGATTGTACTTTGCTCTTATGAGTTGGCACAATGGGTCCAGCCTGACCTTAAGAATATAAGTCAGGTTTCTCAGAGATGAAAGCAGCAGGGAAGAGGGGAGTGTCTGTACGGTGTATCAAATGCTAAGCAGTATCTTGCAAGATCGGCACATGAGTGAGTCTCTCTCTCTCTCTCTCTCTCTCTCTCTCTCCTCTATCTCTCTCGTGTGTGTGTGTGTGTGTGTGTGTGTGTGTGTATGTGTGTGCTCATCTTACAAGAATGGGTTATGGTTACTAGGTAATCTTGGCAATGTGGGAATTTTTACTGATGAGGACCTTTAAATGAGTTTTCCAAGAAATGGCAGATGCCTAGAAAACTCTGTTTCCTTGTGGTCTTCCACCACCTCAAGCTCTTATAATCTTTTTTCACCCCACCCCCTTTCTCAATGATCCCTGAGCCTTGGGAGACAGAGTTTGATATAGGTGTTCTGTAGTCTCTTGTTTTCTGCATATTGGCCAATTGTGGGTTTCTGTGTTAGTTACTATCAGCTTCATAGGGAAACTTCTTTGGTGAGATCTGAGAGATACATTAATCTATGGGTATAACAATAATTCATAAGAGTCAGTTTAATATGATAGCTGACTAGTAGAAAACTAGTATTAGGTTTACCCCACTGTCCTGTGATCTAACTTCCTGGAATGGTAACAGCATGTACAAGTCACATGCAATCTCAAAACATACAAAATCCCAACATAGACCTGGGGAAGTGGGTAAGAAACCCCTACCAAACCTAAGAAATTTTTGGCAACCAATAACTGCTGGGATGTGGGAGAAACAGTCTCTTTTAAAGATGGGACTCTTGATAAGATAACCAGGTTCCAGAGGATGGATCCACACTAAAGTGGATATTTCAAATCCACACATTTGAAGACACAAATTAGACTCTGTAGGCTGTCTATCTATGTGATCATATTTTATAATCATAAAGTACATTAAATTGAGTGGGGGCAATAGGAGGAAGTGGAAATAGGGGAGAGGATTTAAATGCCATCAAATTTATATTGTATGAAATATGAAAAATGCAATAAAATACATTTGTAAAAGACTTCAAAACAACAAACAAGAAATGACAGAGATTTCCAGGTGTGTCCTCACTTTGAATTTTGACAGAACACAATGCTCTTGCTGTTGTGTTAAATATGAATCCTAGAACACCATTGTTGTTTTGAAAGGACAGTTTCTTCCAGAACAGTGAAAAAATATACTACGGCATGGGGTGATAAGGCTCTGTTGCTTTGCAATAGCCCAGCTGGACATCATGAACAGGGCGATTAAACACTTTGGACAGAAAGACAAAGAAACTGCTATGAGTTCTCTGTGGGGGGGGCACCTTTTAGTTTAGAAGTTTTCCCTTGATAGGATCATCTACTGTGTAGCAAATGAAACCAATAGCATTTAGATATTATGCCCTCAATGGATTATTTTATTTTCTGTCTTTTCTTATTTGTTTTCATTGTTCAAATAACAAGGTTTGAAAATATCATCGATGTCAGAGACATATGCCTTGACCTTCACCAATAGCTCCTAGAAACACACAGGAAAAGTAGACAGCACTGTGAGCAAAGGCTCAAACCAAAGCAGGATCTTAATTTATCATTTCTTGAACTCACATTGCAGTGGATGCTAAGGAGTAAGAGATATGAGTAGGTGTGGCTGCTTCTTGGAGACTTTAACCATATATATTTCCTTATTGCCCAAGCCAAGAAAATCACCATCCAATACATGTAAGATAATAAGCTGTAAGCTATGAGAAGCAATAAAGTAATGAAATTTAGTTTTCCCTTTTATTCTCCAGGCCCACCTTGTCTTCACTGTGGTTGAGCAGGAGAGTGGTTTTGAAAAGGTATTATTCAGCTCATTGTTTGAATAATATTTGTTGATCAAGTATTTGCAAAAGATTATTTTAAGCCTAGTTTAAATGACCACCAGCTGATGAAAAGGTACAAAAAGGGAGAGATGGCTTTGTAAGTAAAGGGCTGAGCACAGAAATAAGTTTCTCCTTCTCTTGGTCTAATGCTGTTTCTTTATCTTCACTGATCTGAATACATACACTTGGCAGCTAGTGATAGCCTCTAAAGCCTGAGTGTAACTGAACAGGAAATAATCACTTTATTGCAGGAAGCATTTGAATTAACTTTGTTGTACTCATACCTACTTGACTAATACACCATTCTCCCGAGCATAGACTTTTTGGGAAACTCTTCTGCGGAGGATGCCACAAGGTGCTGATTGATCCCCTTTGCTTACTGCTCTTAGCTACTGAGAATATTGTTTGCAGATTGTTCTTGGTAGTCAGCATTTTTGTTGCATGTCTCCAATGAAAAACACTGTCTTGCCCAAGATCTCACCTCCTTCCTGGAGAAGTATGTACTCAATGATTGGCCAGTTCATAAATGCAAGGGCCTGGGCAATTTACCCTATCTTAAGATGACAATGTTGGGCTTGCATAACAGTCCAACTTCCTCTGATCACTCATGTTTCCTTTCTATCTCTTTCATGGGAATGAATTTCTACCATGACAATAATACTTCAGAGCACAGCCTGAACTCAAGTAGGAACACGTGAAACTAGAGTGTCTGTCATAAACCTTTTATGCAGAGGACTCAGGGACCATGTAAAGTACAACAAGCGGTGTGGTTTGGAGGAATGCCTTTGTGTGCATACGTGCGTGAGCCTGTGTGAACTGAAGAGTGGTAAAACACTGCTGAGAACTTTCTTTCCACAGTGAAACGGCAGTCAGAAAACTGGGATGGACTTAGAGAGGGTCATGAATGTAGTGCTTTGCTAAAATAGATTCTGAGGTTGTTTACAAGCAGAGATACTCCAAAAGGTGGTCAGCTTTCTGATTCTGATGGCTATGTGGATGCAGTGTGCACATTTCTGGATGATGTATTTGTCAGATTTTAGCATTTTACATGCATTCTGATATCAGCATCAAGAAAAACCTGCCAAAATTATTATAACTTCTAAGAAAGAATGAAGTATTTTTGGATGTAATGGCAAAAGCCTGAAAGGGAAGAACTTCTTCTAAACATGAAAAAGGGAAAGACAATACAAGGAAATATAATTTAGAAACATGTATAGGCAACTACTAAGTTAATAACTGATTTAAGGCCAGAATCAGAAAGTAGAAGATGGAGTCTGAAAAGATAAGGTGTGTATGTGTGCCATGGAATGAAAATATGGTGTTGGAAAAGTAAAATGTACCTCCCATTTTCTAATCTCTCTATGACTAGAATCTAGCACAAGGTCTGGTATATAGCTAGTGCTCATTGCACGTTTATAGTGTGGATGAATAATTGAGGCAGCGCAAATGTATAAGGGCTGATTGGGAAGGAAATAACATGGAATAGGGATGTTTTTAAGAAGGCTTTGGAGACTTTGAAATGGGTGTAGATGGGAGAGGATGATTTGGAATAGTTGGAAACAGTATGCTTGGAAGAAGGAGCTGGAGAAATAAAGAAGCTGGAATTTGAAAGTGAAAAGGAGAAAGTTTTATAGTGTTGAGATAATGACCAAGGAAAGAAAAGGAATAAAGGACTTGGTCTGACCCATTAATGAGAAATCATCTGCATTTCAATTGACTTTAATCTGATGGGAAAAGAAGAACTGTCCAGGGCTGTAAAATAAAAAGCAAAGTGTGATCTTTCTCACACAGACATATCTTGATATTTCCATACAAGATTTGTGTTTCAAGTTATCATTCTTGTCACCATCATCATTGCTATCTTTGATTATATTTAACACTCAAATTCTAAAGACAATAGTCAAATTCTCCATTAAGTTTGGTGTATTCACCACATGCATTTACATCCTGTTCCTCCAAACACCAAAATGATGTGATAGAATGAAATTGTAAAAAATAGAAATAAAGAGAAATAAGAATGGTGGATAGTGAGATATTTCAAAAAATTTCTGGGAGACAAAAATATACAAAAAATATATGTAAGCATCCACACTAATAAAGAATGAAAAGGACACAATTACCCATAACATGCATGGAGAGACTACAGTTAAGGAGGTCACAGCATATTCTGCTGAACTTCTGATATAATGAAAGTTTATAAGGAGGAGGTACTAATTCGGAATTTTATTCTGAAGCATAAAATTCACCTTCAGTCTAGAATGTAGTGCACACAGGATGTCAGTTACTCAAGAAAGAAAACTACAGAGTTTTCAAAATAAATTGAAGGCAGCTACATAGCAGTGAGTCCGTACACTGGAGCCTGGTTAACCAACCAAGAGTCCCAAGGCCAGCCTGGGACTACATAGTAAGACCCTGCCTCAAACTGAAGCAGCCACAAAAGCTACACTCTGGCGTTCAATACCTCCATAGTTAACAAAATCCAACTATATTAAACTCAGGGGACATCTTACAATGTTATGCTTCTGACTCCAAATATGTAGAACCCAATAATTTATTCACCACCTTCCATAGGCATTTAAGGAAACACTCCATTATGAAAAAGAGAAATTTTGATAAACAGGTAAAAAACTGTAATTCCAGAGGTAAAAGAAAATAAATTGAACTTGAAGAAGAAAAGAAAGTTTGAAATTCAGAAGGAATAACTATTGTGTTAGTAAAGTAAACAGAGGGCATCATAGAATGGGAACAACCTGATAATAAGAAAGAACATAGAAATTAAAATCCATTATTTTGAAATAAAAAATGTGTATGCAAGAGTTAGAAGATAAGTGATGAAAATAGATCATAAAGTAGAATGCATTTGTCAGGTTTTTACCAGACAAATAGAGCCAATAGGTGATAACCATATGTTTCTATCGTATGTCAATTAAGGAATTGGCATTTGGGATTGTGGGGGCAATCCAACATCTGTACAGCAGGCAGGCCATTACAAAAGTGAGACAAGAACTCTTGGCCAGTTGCTGTTGCTGCCATTTACAGAATAGACTTTTTTTTCCTTTGCTCTGATTTTAGGGTCTATAAGGAGATTATTTACAGAAATCATGAGGTAGAACTATCTTATAACTATACCAATGTCAACCACATTTAGATGCCTTCATAGCATCAGATCAGCATTTGATTGAATAATGGGGTACTATAATTTAGCAAAGTTATCAAATAAAATGGCCCATCACAGACAAAAACAGTAAGAAAAAATACAAAAGGGACAGGTGAAATAATCCAGTATACAAAGGTCTTACTGCCAAGTCTGATAACCTGATGTTGTCTTTTAATCTCTACAACCATGCCATGTCATATGAGTGCTTACACATGCACACCCACACACCTACCCAACCAACCCCCACACAAACATACACATACACATACAGAGAAAGAGAGAGAGACAGAGAGAGAAAGAAAGTAAATAAACACATTTCATGCAGTCTAACTTGAATCTAAATCTGAAAGTAAAATACAGGCAAATTTGGGAATATTATAAAACTTGTCTCCCACACATCATATGTGTCTTAAGAATTTTTCTCACAATGAGGGGTGGTGTTTGGTTCCATCTCTCTGGTTCTGACTGGCTGACAAAACAGAGTACACTCTTTAATTAAAATAATCAGAGTTCATTTGGGCTTACTTACAGAGGATTTATCGGCCAGGGAGAGAGATGGCAATCTCATATTGAGATCTACATTTTGAACAGAACTGATGTAGACCCACACGCACCCTGCCAAGATGGCGACAGGCCACGTGTGAGAGCATGTCGCCTACCCAGCATTCACTGCTTTCCTCTTAGTCCCGCCCCCTCAAATCACTGGTTGGTTGGAAAGTGGTTAGCTCCGTTTCTGTCAATTAAATTCTCAGAGGCATGTCTTTTTGCTGTGGTGCTGGCAGCTGCATTTGAATCTTGTGCATGCCTCCATGGGTGTGTCCATTGAGCCAGAGTGAAACTCCATATAAATTTACCCTACTCCCCATTTCTTTTCTTTCTGGCTCTTAAGACAATTTTTGCCATCATTTTCCACAATAGGCCCCATGTCTCAGGAGCAAATGGGGTGGGGTGGGGGTGACAGGTGTCAGAAAATGTTTTTTCCACTGTGGCATGGATTATCATCTGGCTTCAGTGGCACTCCTTCTACCATAAAAACACAACAACAACAACGACAACAATAACAAAGGTAACATCCCCACAAACACTGATAGCTATAATAACCTAATCTATGGGCATAAACACAAATGCTTGGATAGTACCTAAGTAGGCCCATCACATTCATGTTACAAACAATTACAGTGGCTTCTTTACTGTGGCCTATAACTCCCCCCACCATCACTGGGAGTAGAGTTTTCTCATGGGGACAGATGTGTTATCCCTCTCTGAGGAATGGACCTTAAATCCAATTAGAAATCTGCTGGTTGTTTATATATTAGACAAGCCACTATTACACCAGCAGGAACATCGTACTTGGCATTTGATAGTGGAGCACACAAGATCCATCATTAAGCAGAGCTTTTCAGGACCATTCTCCCACAGAAGTCTGCATAGAACCCGCTAGCACTATGAAGGCCAGCACAATTTGCAGGCAGTTTCCAGCTTGGTTCTTTACTGTGCTCAAATCATGCCACATCTTCAGTAATAGGGTCTTCCTATCTGTTTCCAATGTGCAATTAGCAGTAGTGGAAATTACCTTTTTGTTGTAGAGGGGACCTCCATGGATAACCTGGCCAACAGCTTACAGGAGAAGCAACCCATGCCTGGTACTGGAATTTCTAGTAAACAATTATATAAAGTATCCTTTTACTCTTTGGTATCTTTGGGCCTATTGTTGTAGGCTTTTCTCCATTGTTGTGGTGGAGACTACTTATGCCTTACCGAAACATAGACCGCCCCAGAATTTCACAGCTATACCTCACCTTGGACCCTGTATGAGTTACATTCCATCCTTGTTTCTTCAGGTGTACTTCACGTCTCTCAATAGGGTTTCACATCTGTAAAACACTCAGAAGTTAACATTATGTACATACACAAGGTCTAACATAGCGTGGAAAAATCCCTTTTCATTTGTATCAGCTGTTCTTTCAACAGATCCCTGTTGGGTACAATGGCATGTAACTTAGTTCTTTACTACCTTTAGATAGCATCTGGAATCCATTTAGTGTCCTGGAGTTCTTACACGGAGCCTCCATGAAGCCCTTTATCCTCGATAAACTTATTGGGGCTGGCCCAAACTGCTTGGCCCTACACAGCACAAAGGAGGAATAAGCCTCCTCTTGCCCCTGTTGCACCTGTTGTTTCCCAGGGTTAGGTAGACTCTGGGTCTGATTTCTGGCTCTAGCCACACCTATGGTCTTTCCATTGACCACACCTGGGTGTTGGGAGGTGCCCTGGCTGGACAAATTTCTCTATTCCTCAAATACCCATTCTCAGTGGAGAAGTATATCCTGTTTACTTTGGGGGGGTTATTATCCACCCCTGGGATAGTTTTTATACTTTTTATACATTTGGGAATTATTCCTCAGGTTTTAAAGCCTCCCAGAGGTGCTTTAGCACAGAATTTGGCCTTCTGCCAATCTTTTCTTTAGGAACTTGGGCTAGACACAAGTCTTGCCACATTTGTTTTTTAGTAACTTAAGCAAACCTCCTTCTGTGTTTTGTCTCTTTTATACATTTTTTAGGTTGTTCTGTTCTTCTAAAGACATATTTTACATGCTGGCCTAGGTCACTTAAAATCTGTCAAAGCTTCTCCTGCCTTGTAAAGATTCTGTCCTACCAGGGGACACTAAACCTCCATATCAATTTCAAGATCCTTGTTCAATTAACTCCTTCATTAAATCTCTGGTGAACCCAGTCTTATCTGTTCTTGTGAATGGGGCATCATACATTGTTTTCCTCATACCTTGTTGTCTCAGTAGCATCTGCCCCCTTTTTTATTGTCCTCTGGCCCCTAACATCCATGAGAACCTCCACTGGTGATAACCAAGTATCCTTATTGACTCACACAAACAAGTCCATCAGAGACTGCTTCCCATTGTACTGCCTCAGATTACATAGCCTATATCTCAAGGAGGGATGAGTGGTTATATGGTTCAGCTTTTCTGCCTGTGCAGGATTTAAGCTAATATCATCTGGTCCTGTGTCCCATATTCTCAGGAGCCAGGTGACGACAGTCTCTTTCCCTGCTTGTTTGAATGTCCTCCCTAGTTTCAGCAGCTCCAATGCTGAGTACCCTCTAATTTCTAAATTCTCATGCTCTTTAAGACCTCTATCAGCATGCTGAAATCTGGATTTTTCCTTTCTTTGTGTTTCAGGTGAAACCTGAAGGGCACTCTTAGCTGTTTCTGTGTTGCTCCCTTCCTCATCACTATCTGCCATGTCTTGTGCATTCCCATTTGAGGAGTCCTAGGACATTCTTTGCATTATAGATCTATTCTGGGCTTGCTTTCCTTTATTGCCTCTTAGTTGGAAAATGCAGCAGGTTAAAACTTCTATTTCTCTTTTCCTTTCTCTTTATTTTTCAGGAAGATCAGAGGCTAATGCTGCAAAGGCCTGTCTCATTTCTCTCTCTCCCTCTAATTTCTCTCTCAACTGTTCAGTCTCTCTCCAGGTTATAGTCTCTGGGATAAATTCTTTATCACACATAGCAGTGGCCAAGTCACTCCTGCAGCTGCCCACTGGAACTTTGGCCCTTGATGCACTAGCAGAGTTTTTAAAGTCCACTCTAGACCCTCCGCTGTTTTCAGAGAATCACCATAATTCTGTGGTGGTACCCAGCATTTCAGCAAGTGTGCCACTTCATGCCAGCTACAAGTGGATTCCAATCCTGGGATTTCTCCCACAGACATTGTCTACCTTGGTGACATCACCTTACATAGCCACCTTAGGATCCACTGAACAAGCCATGCCAGAACCTAATCTCTGCATTCCCTTCACCAGTCCCCACATAAGTCCTTTTTCCAGAAGCATTCTGTTTTTGTCAGTCAGTCCTCTTTGACTACTCCAATTCTGTCTTAAGAATTTTTCTCACAATGAGGTGTGGTGTTCAGCCTGGCCCCTCTGGTTCCAACTTGCTGAGCAAACAGGGTATGCTCTCCAATTAGAATAATCAGAGTTTAGTTGGGCTTAAATACAAAGTATTTATCTGCCAGGAGAGGGACGGCAATCTTGTATTGAGGTCTACATTTTCTCAGATCAGAACTACTGAAGACCCAAGTGCACGTTTGAGAGTGAGTCTTCCTACCCAGCATACGCCACTTCTGCCCATGCCCTCCCCCTCAAGTCATTATTTGATTGGAATGTGGTTGGCTCTATTGGCTCTGTTTCTGGCAATCAAATTCTTAGAAATGTGTCTTGCCACTGTGGTGCCTGTAGCTGTATTTGGATCTGTCCTGTACCTCCTTGGGCATGTCCACTGAGCCAGAGTGAAATCTCTTGTAAATTTACCCTACAATATGCTAAAATTTTACTTGAAGGTGTTCTATGGTAAAGCAAAGAAAGATGTAACCAAGAAAAAGGAAGATATGAAGTTTAAAGACTGGTGATCTCCTGGAAGAGTAGTACATTAGTCAGGGTTTTTTAAAGGAAAAGGAATGACTTTATTTTATTGGCTGTGTAGTGCAGCGATAACTGTCTTACACTGGAGAACTGGAGAGGCCAAGAATCCAGTATTTGCTTAAGCTATGATATATCAACAATCTTAATCTTGTACTGAAGGCCTGAAGGATGCCTTGAGAGTTGCTGATCTTCAGTCTTCATTGGAAGCCCAAAAATGCTGTGACAAAGTAATGTCATAGCAACAAGACAGAGAAACTCACCAGCAAGAGTGAAGGCAAACAGGCAAAAAACAAGAGTTTTCTTCTTGTATGTTCTTTTATCTGGGCTGCCTCCAGAAGGTACAACAAGAAAGGAAATGGAAGGATAACAGCCATGTTATCCAGACAAGCAAGATAGAGGAGGAAAATGGGTGAGTGAGGGGAGAGTTCCTTAAAACATGCTCCCCACAGTACTGCACAGCTTGATGGGAAGGAGACTTTAATCATTTGAGAGAAGGACAGAGGACATCAAAAGGGAAATGAGGAGATGAAATTTATAGTATAATTTGGTTTTGCTTTAGAATCTCATGAATGGTGATTAACCCTTCAACACAGATGAACATTATGCTGAATGAAGGGAGCTAACTAACCAATAAGGATTTCATACGATATGATTCTATAATATGAAATGTCCAGAATAGACAAATCCAAGGAGACATGATGTGTGAGGGAATGGGGAATGATGACTAAGGATTCTAGAGAATGTTTTGAAGTGTAGAAAATCTAAAACTGAAGTGATCCATGCATATGTACCTATTCTAAAAGTTATTGAATTATATGTTTTAAATCATGAAGTTGTATGAGGTAGTATGTATATGGCAATAAAGATATTTTTAAAAGCTCATAAAGACTAAATGGAATGTCATCAAAGGGAAAAGCATGCTACCATGTCACTAATCTCAGGCAAATTTTACAAACAGCTTTCTACTTGTAGCACCCTGTAGTTTAACCTAGACCAGCTATCTTTTCTGAGTTCCTATCAGCTACTTTGCTTTGGCCACTCACAGCAGATCTGCCCATTGGCTGAACTCCCATCTCATAGCCAGACCTTCCCGGTTTCTAGTACAGAGTCTTGTTCAGTCATGGCTCACACAAGCTCTTTGGTCCTGATCCTCATGTCACCTAGTCCCAATGATGCTGATTTTTCTCCTGCCTCTCTCTGCCTGGCAACTTCAAGTACATCATGAAATTAATCTCCTTCTAGTCAATGCAGATATGCCCCCTGGAAATAATGTCCGCCTTTCTCAGCACAGTTAAGCCTGGGAGACCACTGGGCAGAGGTGCTGGAAAAGGAGTTTCTCATATTGGGAGAGATTGGATTAGAACGCTCAGTGCTTCTCAAATCTAATGCGCACATGAATCAGCACAGTCAACTGGAGGTATTGTTAAAATGGGGAAGCTGGTTCAGCAACTCCAGGGACTGAGACTGTGCATATCTAATAAGCTCCCAGTTGCTGCTCCAGCTGTGCTCATTGGCCCCATGTTGAGGAGCAAGGTGCTAAGACCATTTTTGAGGCCCATTTTGATTTCGGCATTCCATTAGACCTGACCCTGCTGACCATAGGAGTCCTAGCCACTTTTCACCCGGCCTTGCTAATGCAGCTCTTGAACAGTTCCTGCAGTGTTCTCTCTGGAGGTCATGAAGTGCAAGTTGCAAGAAGCAGAATGGAAAGGGCTTTTCTGTTTTGCAGGATGATGTTGCTGGCACTAAGGAGTAGATTGGCCAAATGTGCGGCATCTAATACAATCAAGAACTATTGAATCGTCTCTTTCTCTCCAAAGATGACTAATTTCCGAGGAATGTTTTTATTTAAGTTATATTTAAGTGTCATTTATGAATGGATGGTATATAAGACCTATTTTAGATGCTGGAAAATGGTGCCAAGAATATGAGAAACAGAAATCTAAAGAGCTGTGATAATTTTATCTCAAGCATTGATTCACAACCTTTGGAAGTCAAGACAAGAGAATCTTTAATCTCCAAGTTGAGATTATTATTATCACTGTTGCTATTAGTCATTTAAATTAAGATTATTCAGTAAAATAATTTTAAAAGTCAATTTGTGCAGGACAAACATGCAATGAATTGCCTTTGTCCCAAATGTTTCACTATTTTTGTTGTTCTTATTTCCACATTCCAAACATAGTATGGATATTCTACCATTTCTTTTGTGTGTGTGCATGTTTGTGCATGTACGTGAATGCATGCTCTTGTGGGTGCATATGTGGAAGTGTGTGCACATGTGTGTGGAGATCAGAGGACAATCTTGAGTATACTTGCTCAGAAGACATCCACGTTTATACTGAGAAGGAACTCTTACTTGCCTGGAGCTTGGTAATTAGTGTAGGCTGGCAAGACAATGAGCCCCAGGGATCTACCTATATGCATTTGCCTAGTACTGAGACTACAAGCATGCAAACATGCCTGGCTTTCTAAATTTGGTTTCCGGATGTTTGTACATGATTACTGTATTTGCATCGTTTCTAACCCTGCCTCTCCTTCATCCAACTACTACTGTACCCTGATTCCCTCTCAAGTTCATGGCCTCTTCTTTTATAACTACTATTGTTACACATATATGCACACATGTACAACCACTGGGCCTATTTAGTGTTGCTCTTATGTGCATGTGTTTAGAGCTGACCATTTGGGATTGAATAACCTGTCAGTGGTTTCATCCCCAGAAAAGACTGATTCTCCTTCTCTTGGAAGTCAGTGATCACCTTCATCCAGGGATGGTGAAATATTCCCTATCCTTGGTTGGCATGTTGACTGATGTTGTCATTATGTAGTTTGTGTTTAGGCATACTTTTTAAGATTTCATGGGTGAAGCTTCCCAGTCATGGCTAGAAGACACTATCTAGCAGTAGGTGTCCTGGTCCTCTGGTTCTTAGAATCTTCCCATCTTCTCTTTCTCACCTCCCTGCCATGATGTTTCCTGAGCCTTAGGTGTCTTGATGTTCCCTGAGCCTTAGGTGTAGCGAATGCATTCTAGCTGTATCAGTTGGGGCTGGTCACTTATTCTCTGAATTTTTACCAGTTGTAGCTCTCTGCAGTCATCTACATGTATTGCAAAATGAAGATCCTTAAACCTGTAGGTTTAAAGATAAGTATTTAGAGTATAGTTAGAAATTGTATTGGTTTAAGCACATGGCAGTAGTGGGTTCTACTCTAAGATCTATGGCCTCTCCAGGCACAGGTTTACATTACCAGCAGTAAGGAACAGGTCTTAAGTCCAATTAGGCAGTTGTTAGCTTTTATGTGGGTTCTGGAGATTGAACTCAGATCTTTATCCTTTGTGGCAAGCACTTTACTAACTGGGCTACCTCCCCAGGCCCTCTAATGTCTCTTTATATTATTATTATTATTATTATTAATGCATGTTAATTTTATAAAATAATGTGTTTCATTGTGACATTTCCCTACACACATACAGCATACTTTGATATATTCCAGCCCTCATTGCTCCCTCTCACCGTGTCCTCCCCTAACCTCTGAATTTTCTTCCTTAAGCACCCTCCTACTACTTTTGTGCCTTTTTGTCCTTCCTAGACTTCACAAATGAGAGAAATTATGCAGTATTGGCCTTCTACTTCTGAATTATTTCACTTAACATGGTTTCCAGTCCCATTTGTTTTCTTGCAAATGAAATGGTATTCCTCTTCTTTATGGAGGAATAATACTCCATTGTGCATGTATCTTTTTATCTATTTATCCATAGACAGACATCTATGTGCTAGTCGCACAATTTATATGTATTTTTATATTTTATTTATTATCTTTATGTATATGAGTGTACTGCCTGGGTATATGTGAGTGCATCTGTGTTGTGCAAAGCTCACAGAGATCAGAGGATGATGTTGGATCTCCTGAAACTGGAGTTATGGTTGGTTTCTTAGACACCATGTGGGTGCTGAGCATCAAACTTGGTCCTCTGCAAGAGTAGCCAGTGCTCTTAACTGCTGAGCAATCTCTCCATCTTTCCAGCCCCGATATTTATATATTGATTCTTGATTCAGTAAATATGAATTTTGATCAGTTCTGTTTCTTCTTTTCTAATCCAATCAATGCATTCACAGGCGTCTTTAAATTTCACTATTAGTTACTTCTGTAGCTTTAAGTAATATATTTAAAATATGATTTCATCAGCCAGAGACAAGCTATCATACATTTTAGTAAGGATCATAGGTTGATACTTTGCTTACCTCATCTCGTACATGTCCACTTACTAACTTTGGGCATCATACATTTATTTATACTTCTCTAGCGTTTGAAGCTTGATAATGTCTATAAATATACAATGTAAGTAAAAAGTCTGTGTCTTTTTTATGTCTTGATTATATGAGTGGAAAATGAAAATGTTTACATTATTGTAGCTATGTAAGTATTCACTTGAAGGTGTAGTTGTATACTATGCCATCTCCTTTCTGTAAGGTTATTTCCTATAGTTTCAAATTGTCTTTTTATTGCAATAATAAATTAGTTCCTAAACTTTAGCTATTTCTTAGTCAAAGAATAGTTTAGTATTTAATAATATTAGAAACAATTAATTTTGTATTTCAAAATAAACCAGTAGAGAGGGTTTGGAATGCTCCCAACAGAATGAAATGATAAATTTATGATTTGATGTGTAATTATTCTGATTTGATCATCACAAAATATATACATATTTTGAAATACCATATTAGACCTCACAAGTTTGTTCAACTACGACGACTAAATAAATTTTAAATGAATTGAATATCTTAAAATTGTCAGAAAATTCCCAGGTGTTTTTGTCCATGACTAATCCTTGTTTCTGGTTGCTAGTAAAGTCAGAGTTCAGTTTGCTTCAGGAAACAAAATAAGGAGTTTCTGGCTCCTCAAAGCTTGCTCCAGAGTAAAACACCAAAACACTTTAGATTGTTATGTGAAAGCTAGAAAGTCAAGGTTCCCTTTACTTATGCCAGTATTTTTTAAAAACTTTTTTGGGAGGGGAGTTTGGGATAGGGTCTCCTGTAGCTGTAGCTGACCTGGAACTTGTACATAGAGCAGGCTGGATTTGATCTCACAGAAATTCACCTGCCTCTGCCCCCTGAGTGCTGGGATTAAAGATATGCACCATCATGCACAGTTTTATGCCTGTGTTCTTAAACCTCAGCTTACTATTCAACAGTAAGCCATGAAACCAATTAACTAGATTTGAATGAACATTTTTAAAAGTCAAATAGAATAGAATAGACAGACTTCATTATCCATAAGTGTTTAACTATTCTAAAATTAATATGTATATGTGTTCTGTTACATGTATAAGAGGTATTTACATTACTGTCCCTTACTATCAGGAAGGCTTGGATGCCATAGTCTTCAGTGCTGAGTGGGTTTCCTTTAAGCTCTATTCCTGGTTTGGAAGTTGCCCTTTGTATCTGGTATATAACTCTCTTTGGGATTAAGGTTATGAAACTCTATTGTATCTAATGGGGCTTTCAGATTTTGTTCCTCTTTGTTGGGCTGCATCTATCTCCCTGAAAAGTCTCCAGTTTGGAATTCAATGGGGACACTAAGGAGGATGGTCATTTGGGGTAACAGAGTTATTACAAGAGTTATTAATGACATAGGCAGCCACATGGTAGGAGTTCTGAGGTAAGTTCAAATCCAACTGGCCAAGTCAGGGTCCCTTATAGGTTTTTAGAGAAAGGGCAGGAGTTATGTAAAGGGGTTGATAGCAGTCCATAATACTGCCTACAGGCAGACTGTTTCTGATTTTCCAAGGACAAGAGATAGGGAGAGGAGTCTTATATTGCCAACAATGGAGAAAGGAATGTTGTTAATGTATGACTTAGAGGATGTAAGGAAAGTGGGGAGAGAGCAAATTTAGTTCTGCTGTATTCATTATAGGGTGGGAATATGCCGTTGGTAGCCCTCTGATGTCCTGGAGTCTTCTAGTTGGGATTATAAACCTCTCTAGAGAATGAGAATTATTGGGCCATAATTCTCCTGGAATCAGGACACCTGGGGAACTTGTTAGGGGGTTGCAGATTCAGGATAGGCTTGCCATAGGGGATTTGCCATTTCTTTCCCAGCAACTTTGGGAAAAAAAAAAAAAAAACTTTGGTGAGCATGGACTGATTAGTTCCTAGCCCCAACCTCACACTTTCCAAGTGGTCTACTGTGACGTATTATGACCCAAGTCTCCCCGTATTTCTAAGACCAATCTTCCCTGAGACTCCTGTTAAGAAACCACTGTTTACTCTCAGTGCCTTACCTGACAGCAGCTGATTTCTCTGCCAAATTATTTTTAAGATAGTCATAATAAAAATAAATAATAATACCCTCTAGAAATGAAATGTAGACATTGCTCAGTTTCTTGAACTTTGAATATATTATTCCAGTAAGATAAATAAAATATCAAAATAAAAGATCACAGTACAACAAACACTACAGATTAATTGTTTTTTTTTATTACATTGCTGTCATTTTGGGAAATAAAGTGGGAATACACAATAGAGTAAACACTGCCAGGTTCAGAATATGATTTCATTCATGGTCTGACAGAATTGAAATAATTACTTTATTTGCTTCTCTTTCTTTAAAATTGCTTGAC
This sequence comes from Eospalax fontanierii, assembly GCA_035773235.1. Classification (NCBI taxonomy): domain Eukaryota; kingdom Metazoa; phylum Chordata; class Mammalia; order Rodentia; family Spalacidae; genus Eospalax; species Eospalax fontanierii. The sequence continues at coordinate 40,941,122 of CM069525.1, forward strand.
TTTCATTGTTTATTTTGAATGTGCTGTTTAAATGTGGGGATACCAGAACATAGAATACAGAGATAGGTATTTTCTTCAAAGTGTGGCTGAAACATTTAAACCTGTATCTTCTCTAGAAATAAGCAGATGTAGCAGAGTCCTTGTATGTCGTGTTGCCTTCCTAACTGGGAGTTCTCCCAGTTCACTTCCTTGTAAAATTCTTGTGTGGATTAAAGCATGAACAATCCAAAATGCTGTGTTAAAGTTCATATCTATCTATCTATCTATCTATGAGCATTAAAACTTTGAAAGGAGCCATAACATCAAAAAATTGCTCTGGAAGAAGGAAGAATATTTTCTTATCAGTTGTTAAGAATTGCCAAGGCATGGTGAAAATAAAGCAAATATGACTACTTGGAGTTCTTATTGTTTCTAAATTATCTACAAACAATGCACCCTGTTATTGCCTGTACTTTGGACTAGCCCTTCCCACTGCCTTACCTGTGGTAGGCCAAATTCCTTTAAGAAAAACAACTCCCACTCTTACACCAGGTCTTTTGATGTGCTTAGAGCACTTGAATAGCAGTAGGAAAAAACCCTGCAGAACAGGACACAATGCGTCTTGCTCACAGCCAGTATCTTACTTTCTTTTGTTCGGCTCTAAGCCAGGGTACAGGTTTATAGACTTTTTGACTTCACGAGTACACTTCCAGGGAGTGTATGTATGTAGAGGACTGGGTGTTAGGTGAGGTAAACACAAGGAAAGGAAATTGTCTACACTCTGTTTATAACATGCACATATATGCAAAAAAAGCCTTGGGCATTCCACAAAAATGCTCTTAAAATAAATTAAAACCTAATCTGAATTTTGGGATATATTTGCCAATATGACTAAAGTTTGCTTGACACCCCCCAACCATTGACTCTCTGCTTCCCACCCCCAAACTCAGAGCACTGAGACTGACTCAGTCTGTTCTCAGCATTAGGCACATGTCACCTCAGCTCATTTTCTTACCTACTTCAAGATCCCTAACATTGTGCACATGAAGCTTATTGAGTTAGGTTCATCTACCTAGTCTGGCATTCAGAGTCCATACGGGCAATTTATTCCAAGTGTGTGCGTGTGGGTGGGGCGGTCAGGAATTTTATAATATCTAAGTAGCTTGATGCTACTGAAGTCATTTCAATTGTAACTCTCTAATCATAGCCCACTTTCTCATTTTATTTGAACCTCAACAATCTTCTGCCTGAACATCATGTGAGAAGTAATCTGAGAGTTACAGAGATGACTCAGTAGTTAAGACCACGTGCTGCTTTTCTGCAGGACCTGGGTTCGGTTCTCACCACCTGTAGCGTTCCCCCCTGTGGCTCTCACAGGGTGTTGCCGCCACAGAGGTACAGGAGCGTGCTAGTGTAATGCCCTTTCCTCCTTACTTGATTACCTCTCCTCAGACCTGCGGCCAACCGGCAGGAGAGGAAAGGGGAGAAGTCCGGCGTGCCTGCCCCAGGCAAGCCTGCGCTTGCTATGCTAGGATACAGCACGAAGCCAGGGAGCACCTGGGGCTCCCCTCGGGTGAAGCCGGGGGTTCCCGCCGAGCAGGGTAAAGTCAGCAGCCAGAGTCTTCTGGTGTTGCAACTCTTTATGATGCAGCAGCTCTAACAAGTGATACAGCTCTCCCCAAGCGCAGGTTCTGCTTTGCAAAGCTCAAATACGCTCTTTTAAGCCTCCCTCCCCCAATCAGAACATACTTCCCCATTTCTTTAGCATCCAATCATATTTGCACATTGTCAAGCCTTGCTTTTCCAGCATAAGGGGCAGTTACAAGGGGCTTGCAAAAGGTGGTTACAAAAGGCATCAATAAGCCTATCAGTAAATAGCAAGCATAAAGCTTAATTATCATACCCCGGGGGCGGGGTAGGTTTTGATTTCTCCATTGCTCACTCAGTTTCTTGGAACTGCTTGCTTATCTCTCCGGTCAGGCGGGGGTGGTTTTACTTCCCCTTAACGCCATCTTGGCTGTCCGTTTACCATCCCCAGGCATTTAATGAGACCCCCCACAACCACCCACATAGTAGCTCACTGCTGGTTTTGACTCCAGTTCCACGGGATTCAATTCTCACTTCTGACCTCCTTCAGCATTTCAAGTACACGGTACACTTATACACATGCAGGCAAAACACCCATACACATAAACTTAAAAAAATAAGCCAAGTGTGGTTGTGCATGCCTTTAATCCCTGCATTTGGGAAGCAGAGGCAGGGGGATCTCTGTGAGATCAAGGTCAGCCTGGTCCACATAGCAAGTTCTAGGCTAACTGGGGCTACAGGGAAACCATATCTCAAAAACCCAAATAATAAAATGATAATAATGATAGTAATAATGATAAAGTAAGAAAGTGGTTTGGGCATTTTGTTTTTAATTTTTTTTTTCATTTGTTTTCTACATACTTCTCTTGTTTTATATGCTTTGTGCAACACCTTTCCCCTGCTTCTTTATGACGTTAGTGTCAGCTTGACCCATGCTTCCAAGATAGTGAGGAATATCTTGCCATCTTTCAAAATTCAGTATTCACATTTAGATTTTTAATGCTATCTATTACTCTAGCCATTTTTTGTCAGTTAAATTTTCTTCTATAGTTCTAAGTCTTATGTTGTTACCAATGTGATTTGCAAAGCTTAGTGCACTGAATATTTAGTTATTCACTTTGGGAATCTTTGCAGTCAAAGGGCTACAAAGCACTTGAGGATAAAGTCTACATATCTTGAACAACTCCGTGTCTACAATAGTGTGTAGCACACATGATATCAGATGTGAGGGAACTTCGTTTCAGTGCTTATAGAAGTAAAATCCGAGACATAAATCATGAATTGTTGAGAAAAAAAGGTTTTATTCGAAGGAAAAAATGGATTGGGAAAGGTAGATGAATGACATTGACTATGAGAAAAACAGTCTTCCTGCTGACAGAGAAAACAGACTTTTTTGGGGGTTGTTGAAATAGCCTGGGGTCTGGTACGCTGTCTTGTTCATGAGGATGATATGCTAGAAATCTCTTCTTCATGGTTTAAAGAAATTTTCCCATATAAGATACAAACGAGTGGCAAGTTTGTCCTTGGAGACATCTTGGCATCATTCAGAACATGGTGGGGTTTTTCCTTGTGAGGCAATAAGGAGATAATGTTCAGGGTTAGTCCATACACTGTTGAGAAGGGATGAGCCAGACTCTTGGTGCTTAAAGATTAATGGATTAAGAATTTGAAAAGCCATAATTCTGTGTCCCTGTGAGGGTCTCTATTTCTATTTCACATATACTTAAGCATAATGTATACCCAGTAAAACTGATTACTGAGTAAAAATTTAAAAATAGAAAAAAGTCTCAAAATGTATTCTTTCACCAATTTACAAAGCTATTATTTTGAAATCTACCATAATTTCTTTAATATAAAGCAAAGCCTTCCAAGATAATAAGAAAAAGACAGATATTCCAATAGCTCCAATTTGGTGTGGGGATCTGGTTGCTGAGCAAGGCGAGCAGCTCCTGATACCCTAAAGGGATTGCAGGTGTCTGACCTGCTCTGCCTGTGTGATAACCTGGCCCCAGGAAGCTACTGTAGATATGAATCTTCCTTTCCCCCACCCCAGACCGGAACCAGGTTTTTGGGTTTCGTTTCCTCATTCCTGAACTTCCACAACCTTCCTGCCTTTACCCCAACACCCCACCTTTCCCGCCTTCTATAACGGTCAGAGAGGCTTCCCTATATAAGCCCCTGCATTGGCTCTAATAACCGAACTACCCACCGACGTAGTCTCCCGGGAGGGAACTCCTCCCGCCGCACTCTGAGCCACCTGAGGTCCCGTTCCATCGTCCTCCATTCTCTGGCATGGCTGGAGCACAACAGCCATGCTGGAGATGGAGACGCACCCACAAATGGCGCCCAACGTGAGTGGATAGAGACCAACAATGGCGATTGAACAAGGGACACTCCAGGACGCGCTGAAGAAGGTGAGTGCTCCCCACGAGGGACATCGGCTTCGGCCCCGCCATCCCACCCTGAGGACAGGCACGGTTTCTTTCTAACTTCGGTCTTTTCTATCAAGCTGCAGGTGAGAACTGAGCTCAGTCCTCAAACCTCAGGCACCTGTAAGCACCAAACATATGTAAAAATGGCTAGCTAGCCTAGAGTTTTCATGTCTGTTTTTGGTTCCTGTGTCAGATCCTGTTTCTGTGACTTGGCAATAATCCAGCTTGTGTTACTGTCTGTGTCTGTTTTGGTTTTGTCTTAAGTGTTGTGATTGCTTAGTCGTGGGCCAGAGTGAGTCCAAAAATGTCAAAATGTCACTACTTTTAAATGTATAGTGACTAACTTTTCTAAATGCCTTTATCTACCTTGTTATCTGAAAATGTGATTACCTCTCTACAGAAAAAAAAAAGATTTTAAAAGTTACTTCTTACCTTAGACCTTTACTCCACCATGCTTCTCTTCATGGATAGGAGAAAAGAGCCGTTAGAGGGCCTAAACTTTGGACCTCAGTCACCATGGTTCCCAGACAGCTGCCTTTCTAACTAGAACTAAGCATTTTAAGTTTTCGTGAACAAGAGAGTCATATACCATACTGTATAAAAGATTTAACTAAATGCCTTTAAAAGTAAAAAAGAGGTTTCTATGATATACCATGCGTTTGTTCATGATCATGGCTGGTGCCCTTACTAGGAGAGAGGCAACCGTGTGGTCTTATGTGTGTAATTTCATCAATATGGTGACAGTCACATGGCCTGACTGCCACCTTGGATAAAAATTTTCAAAATGGCGTTGACCTGCTTGACCTTGTCACCATCTTAATCCAGCCACATGGCATAATCCAAAATGGCCACACTCAGGAATTTACTGGTTCTATAGAACTCCAGAAGATCATGATAATCTGGGAATTCCTTGGACCACAGACATTTAATCACATGTCTTAATCATTTTGCAATTTATGTTTTTGCTTTGGTTTTCATTTTTGAATACTTGATGGTATCATAGAAAAGCAAGCGATTTCTCACATGGTCTTTTGTCACAAGGTTAATACATTTAAAAGTATTTTAAATTTTAACTTTTAGTATGGTATTTACTGGTTTTTAAATGACTATTTTTACATTACCTTATGCATTTACTGGTTTTTACAAGGAACTATTTTAAATTCTAGTATTTGTTTATATAACACCTTTATCTGTTTTTAAAGGAAATTATTTTGGATTGTAACATCTTTATATGGTATATTTGCTAATTTCTAAATGTAACTATTTAAAATCTTAAATTGTTTTGCATAATAAATTTGTCAGTTTCTAAATGGGAACTTAAAAAGGTTTTTCTAGCCATAGACCTCCAAGACTAGCTAGGTACAAAGTAAACTGATGTTTTGTGATGACTAAACCTAAAAAGCTAATGTGAATTTGCAATATTCCAGTACCAAACTTTACACGAGATAAGCTGCTACCAGGAAACAACTACAGCAATTGGGAGGTAAAGAGGAATAGCCTACTTGGATGGGAGATATGAGATTCGGCCTTCACTGGTTTTAATTCCTGCTTTTTGCATTATGATTCAAAGCCTGTTTTTCTGAAATAGAGTTCTTCCCTCTCTGTAATTAATTGAACCCTGTTCTAGATAAAGGACCTGGCAGAAGAAAAGACTCTCCTGCCTAGATAAATGTATACAAGTTATAAAAAGAACAGATGTTTTCATTTATACTAGTAATGATTAAACTTAACAGCTCTCCTGTGCAATGACTTTTGTCTAGTTTCAGGCTGGGTCCCTGACTGTGAAAAGGAAAACAATACAGCCTCTGAGTAAAGTCACTGTGCTACTAAGATTAACTAAGGGATAAACTAATTTCAACAAGGTTATGATTATTCATTTTATGATTTAAAATGTCTATAACAAAAGTAACTCATAAAATTCTCTATTTTCTTACAACAATAAAGGTCACTAACACAGACTAATGCAAATGTATAAATAGACAGACAGCACCCTCTGTCAAAAATTCCTCAGTTAGTGATTTATACTGGAAATTCTAAACTCAAGTTGATAATGTATTACTATGTACCAATTGCTTCTCTCTATCTAGTATCTACATTCTCCAGACCTAAAGCAAGGTTTTGGTAGACCAACTCACTAAAATAGATAAAGTAAAAAGGATTTTAATGGTTTTTATGTTTTCTATAAGGTTTTACTAGAAACTTATAAAGTAAAATGTACATTATCTTATATGTGTAATTTACATCCCATGTTCTTTATTAAGATGATGCTGCACAGCACTCCTGAGTCGAGTAACTGCCATGCTTGTGACTTCAGCTGTGCCTACTTACAGAAGGGCATCACAGTTGGGTTTGCTAATGGTTGTATTCTTCAACTGAAGGAGGAGTAAGCTGGACCCCCACCTGAGTATCCAGCTACTCTTCCCAGCCAGCTGTATGTAATTTTGCCCTAATCACAATGGTCTCCTGCATTTGGGGAGGAAATTTGGGAAAGGCTAAAAGAAAGGACTTGATCTATAAGGTTATAAAAAAAAAATCAACTCCATGCTAAAGACTACGGTGCATTTGCTCTCAGGTTACCTATATACCTGTTAGTAACACCTCACCCATCTGTATGTGTAAAGTCATTCATTCCACAGGGTGAACTTTAATATGGTCAAACATTGGTTTGATACTAGAACCCTAAAAAGGAAATAAACATTACTTAATACACCCAGGAAAAAAATTTTCTTAATGTTATTATGTCTCATGATCTTAAGAAAAAAAAAAAAAAGTAAAAAATATGTATATTTTATTAAAAGGGATTTTTGTATAAGATGTCTATACATGTGATTAAAGATCTAAATTTATATGTTATAATATAGAAAACATTAGATAAATAATGTATACATAGTCTTATAGTTTCTAAAGTAATAGTTCAGTCAAATACTTTAAGGAATAAAATATATGTCTAGTCAAGACTTATTAAAGAATGTTTGACTTTTGTCCAAGCTTTAGCTACATAACATATAGTAATTAACAGTTCAGTACTGGTGGAACTAACCTTCTTGGGTGTCTAACCACCATATTTAATGGCCTCTAATCTGGTCAGAGGGACTTAAAGGGAAAATTTTTTGTCTCTTGCCCTCCAAGGTCAACTAAGTTCCAGGGGACAATGGGACATCTCTCGAAATGTCCTATAACTGTGATATGTCACCTGTCTTCCTGTTCAGGGAAGTCATGGAGACTCCACTAGAAGGACTTGAACCAGTATCCAGTCTGCAAAGAAGAGGGTCAGCACAGGAAAATGTTTCCTTGATTTGCTTCAAAGTGAAGCTATGGTCTAGCAAGCCCTTCTGACTTATCTTCACATAGATGGAACTGGTAAAACAAAGGCCTATGGAGTCAGAAGCTCCTCTCAAGCCCATGTCATCCCCCTGAGGAACAGATACTCAACTGACCTTAAAAATCAAATTAAGTTGGTTTATTTGGGCCAAATTATATGATCTTAAACACCCAAAAGGAAAGTATAACCAAAAAATTAAAGCGATTAGTATACTTCTTCAAAAGTACAGGAAATCATACTTCCCAGACATTAGGTTTAAGTTTATATAAGATGTTATTTACACAATTTCTCACTAATGATTTTGTTCTTAATAAGAAAATGCCACTCAAATTTAAGACTTCAATTCTTGGCCTATCTCAACACTACAGTACATACCTGTGGCCAAGAAAGGCAAGCCCACCATTGTTCTAACCCCAAAATTAAATGATTTATTTTCTCTCCCTGTCTAGAAGCCATTTGGGAGGGAACTCACCCTGATTCTAGCCACTCCAGCTATCAAGGTGCCTGAAAACAAATCCTGACTTCAAGACTCTCAAGTTCAGCCTTGGCAGTCAAAAAAAAAAAAACAAAGAGGAACCCAAAAGATGGAAGCCTTTGAAAGTCCTTAAGCAAGAAATTCTAATGGACTTTGAATTGGACATTTGAACTCTTCCCTGTTGTGACTATTTTAATTTCATCTTCCAGGGACCAGTCAAGGACTTTCTTTTCCCCTACAGCTAACAGTTATGCAATTCAGGGGTCTTTTAGTTAGACTCACTGAAGGGGTACCCCTATTGCCACAATCTACGACCCTATTCAGCCTTGAAGAAGCCAGAGTGGTCAGCACCCCGATTCCCTATTGGCAATTAGGGTGACCTCTTCAGAGGGTGGTGTGATGAGAATAGGAGGTAGAATTTGGCTAGGCAGTTTAGGGTAAAAAGACCCCAAAAGACCAAAAACTGTCCTTGTGCTTTCAGCAGCCTACTCTATAGCAAAGGCCAAATATGTCCAAGGTATTTGGGGGCTCTTATCTAATTACTAAAAGATTTTAGGGTTACCTCTTCAAAAGGGGAATGTTAGAGAACAAATAGCTAACTGAGAGACTATAAATTCTCTCACTTATACCTTTCATAAGCTCAAATATGAACTTAAAACCCATTATCCCCCCTGGCTTGCCAATCCCCTCATGGCCTGGCTCCTCCCTTTACTGGACCCTTATATACCCCCCCATTATATATATGAAAAAAAGGGGGAGATGTGGGGATCTGGTTGCTGAGCAAGGCGAGCAGCTCCTGATACCCTAAAGGGATTGCAGGTGTCTGACCTGCTCTGCCTGTGTGATAACCTGGCCCCAGGAAGCTACTGTAGATATGAATCTTCCTTTCCCCCACCCCAGACCAGAACCAGGTTTTTGGGTTTCGTTTCCTCGTTCCTGAACTTCCACAACCTTCCTGCCTTTACCCCAACACCCCACCTTTCCCGCATTCTATAACGGTCAGAGAGGCTTCCCTATATAAGCCCCTGCATTGGCTCTAATAACCGAACTACCCACCAACGTAGTCTCCCGGGAGGGAACTCCTCCCCCGCACTCTGAGCCACCTGAGGTCCCGTTCCATCGTCCTCCATTCTCTGGCATGGCTGGAGCACAACAGCCATGCTGGAGATGGAGACGCACCCACAATTTGGTAATTATTTGAACATTTTTGCATATTAATAAGCTTATTTAGTTATTTGTGTTTCTTCAGTTATATAAAGTTCATTGACAATCAAGGAAATACAAAATAAAACAATAGTGAGAATTATTTGAAGCCTAAGTGGTAGAGTTTTTTTTTCTTTTTTTTTTTTTTTTTTTATGAGCAATTCTTTCTGTGGAGAAAAGTTCCATATGGAATCTCATATGCTGTTGGGATTGTAGAGTAAGGAATCTTCCTGAATGACAGTTTGTATAAAAGTAAAACTGTGCATATTCTATGAATACTTTTGGAAACCTTTTGACAGTCTCCACTGAAGTTGAACATATGGCCACCCCTAAGACCTAGTAATTCCACTCTTAGCTACATGCATATTCAACAGAAGTACATACACGTGTTCTCCAAAAATGTCCTAGAATATTCATAGCACTACTATTCCTAAAAACACCCAATTGAAAAGTACTCATATAAATACCTATCAGCAGTAAAACACGTAAAGAACCATGGCTGTGTTCGTTTGGTTTAAAAAAATGTCAAGCAATGTGCTTGAGACTTGTGTACTTTTCTGTATGTATGTTGGGTTTAGTGGAAAAGTTTTAAAATATGAATATACTTTTACCAAGCAATTTCATAAGTAGCATTTTATCCTGGTGAAACAATGATAGATGACTTCAAAGAATTTATATGCAACACTTTTAAAGTTCCTTTCAGCAGTGAGAAATTTAATATAGTATTACTGTTGAAGAATAGGGAAATTATCAAATGTCATAAGACAGGGCATTCACACCCCCCAAAAGTCATTTTTATGATGACTGTGACATGACAATTTTCATGAAATATGAAAACAGTAAAATGGTAAAATGTACTGGAAATATAAATTAAAACAACAGTAGGAAATCATTTAAATCTGATACAGTTTCATAAAGAAAATGATATAATTTCATAAAAATATATTTATGTTTAATATCAGTACTGTTCATTTGTTTATTTTGGGAGTTTATAGGTTTTATGTGGTTTTATTGTCTTCCTTATATTTTAATTTATATTGTACATCATATACAATGACACAATGACTATATTATTACTATTTAACCACAAAATACATTAAATTTCTGCTTTATGTCATGGTTTAAACAGGTTCCTCCAGTATCCATCCATGCATGACCAGAGTGTATGAAAGTCAGACAAGTAAACTCCGTCCTCGTGGCCTTGGCACTCAAGCCAATTGTCTCTCTCTCAGGCACACTGACTGCAGAAGTTCCTGGAACCCATGGAAAGCCTCACAGATTCTGAAGGGAAATTTAAGAAGTGAAGTAACCTCCTTCCTGGATAGTGACTGAAGATGGGCTGTAGGAAATCAGATATGGGGGAGGCAGGGAGCTAGATGAGAGGAATGTGCTAGGTTTCCCTTTCCCAGGCTCACAGAGAAGTTACTGTACACAAGTCAACAGAATGTCTTATTGTAACACACTCCCCGTTCTCATTCATGTAACTCCAAAGTTGGATAGTAGTAGTGGAGGACAAAGCCGGGGGCTCTTTATCTCTGCGGAGGAGATGTCTTAATCTAGTGTGTCCTTGATGCCAGTTAAGGCAAAGAAGTGTGACATTTCTTAGATAATCATCTCTTTATCAACTGATCTTCAGGATAAACAAAATATTATTGGTAAAATATAAGATACAGTTTATCTTAGTTCTGGGAACCTCACACAGCATCTTTGAAATCAGAGTCTAGAAATGTGTGATAATTTTTAAAGTAGCACAACATACGTAACCATTGTTCTGGTCACAGTCCTTTTGCTGAGTGGAGACTCTTAGTCAGAAGTGTCCTAACAAATCAAAACCAGTTCTGCTCAAGTGTTTGAGATTATGCTCAATGCAAGCACTATAATATTAGATATTATCAAAAATGTGCAGTTATATGAACTGTACTTCAGGAATTCAATCATTACAAAGTGACATGATAATTAAGCAAAATTTGAACACAAGAAATGTCTCTCTTTAGAAAACCATTTGTGGGAATGAAACAGGAGTGTATAAGCAGAGGCACTGTGTGAAAGAAAGGACAACCATCTCGGTGCTATTGCTAGAGTGGTGGAAATGACTCCAGGCTCAGAGGTAATGTGCCTAGACCTTCTAAAAAGTTTGGTAATAACAAAGCTAGACTGTGAAGACTGAAATAAATACCTAATATCTTAATGTCTAGATGGTGTCAAGCATTAACAATTTTCAGGAAACCTAATAGGATGAAAAACCAAAAATCAGAAAACAGAACCCGATGCAACTATGACCAGTACAAGGGAACAAAGAACTTAAAACAGTTTTAAAAAGGTAATTCAGTTTCAAGAAAAACAGAAAAATGGGTCAACACAGAAACTTAATGAAGCAATGGAAGCAAATTTTAAAAAGTTGAATATTGTAACTAGTCTAGCCACTGTGAACATCGGTATAGAGGTTCCTTAAAGAACTTTAAATAAACCCAGGTATCCCACTCTTGAATATTTACCCAAAGGATTCCAAGACAATACATCATAGAGATAAGTTCATATCAATGATTATTGCAAGTACCCAAGTTATGGAACCAAACTAAGCATCTTTCAATAGATTAAAAAAAATGTAGTATTTGTGCAGAATGGATTTTATTTTCAACCAAATAGAAAGATTACTGTTATTTGCAGAAAATGGATGCAACTGGAAATAATCATATTAAGTGAGTTAAACCAACCTCATAAAGACAAATAATGAATGCAGTCTCAATTGTGATCCCTAGATGTTATATGAATGCGTAAAGTCATGTATGTACCTAGGACATGAAAGAAAAGCAAAGCTTTCTAGGGGAAAAAGGGGGAATAACAGGAAGAGAAAGGGGTAAGAAATGGAAAGGGAAGAGTGTATGGGAGGAACATGTGTAAATGAATTACATACTACTAGAAAAAGATTTCATGCAACGATGTATAAGAAAAAATGACATAAAATAAAAATAAGAAATTGTTTTCATAATATTGTTAATGATAACTAAAAAAATTTAAGCAAATTCATGAGTTAAAAATGTACTGGATGAACTTGCACTGAGGGATGTCGAGAGACACTAGCTTGATTCCATAGACCTTAAAACAAATGACAGGTTGCATAAATTCCAGTAGGGGTCTATGGGACATTTCCAATGGGGAAGGGGGTATAAAGATGATTAAGATGTTCTATATGAAACACACAAAAATTCAATTAATATTTACAAACATATATATTTAAATATTATAACCCCCCCAACACACACACTCACACACACACACACACAGAGCTGGAGGATAATTCAGTGGTTAAGAATACTGGTTGCTCTTGCAGAGAATCCTGATCCTATTTTCAGCACCCACATAGCAGCTGACTATCATCTGATGCCCTCTTCTGACCTCTGTGGGCATTGTACAACACTGGTGCACTTACCTAGATGCAAACAATACATAATTAAAAATAATAAAAATATTTATAAAATATACCCAGTAAAATATAAAATGTGATATAATACGTCAATAGAAGAAAAACAAAATGAAAGAAAAAATAAATGGGTTTGATAGCATTTTATTTTAAAGTACAGAATTAGATAAAAGAAAAAATAATTGAAAAAAGCCTACAGGAAATTTAAAACAGCATTAAAAGAGCAAACATTGAATTTATTGGGGTTGAAGGGTGGAAGGCTTGTTTCAAGAAATAACAACAGATTTCCACAGTCTGGAGAAGAATGCAAACAGCCAAGTATAGGAATGTCAAACATCTCTAGTTGGATTTACCTCACCCATATCTACCACAATCCATATTATAATCAAACTCTCAAAGTTGAAAGATAAACAGAAGATATGCAAGGAGAAAAGAGAAAGAAACAGATAACAGAGGAGAATCCCAATGTGACTGATAGCAGACCCCTTAGCATTAATTTCGTAGACCAGGAGGGAGTAAAACGAAATATTCAGAGGAAAAATCCTGTGAATCAAGAAAACTATAATCAGCCAAAGGTATTGTTTAGAAACCGCAGTACATAAAACACATCTAAATAAAAGCTGAGAATATATGTGACCAGCCAAACTGACCTGCAAGAAATGCGAAAAGAAATCTTTCAAATGGGAAGAGTGATTTTAAGAAAGTGTTAGAACATATAAACCTCAGAGCTAAGAGTAACTATATAGACAGTATCAGAATGATCTAATGTTATGGGCATGACATGTAAGCCATTCATGTTTTTAATATGAAAACTAAAAAATCAAAATAATTAAAAATAATTATACCAATAGTTTAAAAATAGACAATATAAAAAGATGTAAGGTGGGACATCAAAATTCAAAAATAAGAGTGAAGGTCAAGTACAGTTGTGATGACAAGACAATAGAAATGGAAATTGATGAGAAAAATTGGAAACTAAAAATTCATGGAAATGAAGCAATTTACTCTTGAGCAAACAAAGATCAGGGAAGAAATAAAGAAGAATGATAAATGATTTCTATAAACAAATGAAAATAGAAATATAACGTACCAAACCTATGGAATACAGCAAAAGTAGCATTAAGATAGAAGTTCATAGTAATCAATGCTTATATCAAAGAAACAGAAACAAACCACCTATCATTGTATCTTAAAGAACTAGAAAAAAACAAGAGAAAAAAATCAATAAACATTTAAAAAATTATTTACAGGCTGGAGAAATGGCTCAGCACTTAAGAGCACTCACTGCTCTTGCAGAAGACCAGAGTTCAAATCCCTACACCCACATGGTGGTTAACAGTCATCTGTAACTCCAGTCCAGGGGATCCTATACCCTCTTCTGATCTCCATGTGCATTGCACAACAAAGGTGCACTTACATACAGGCAGGCAATACTTTAATATACATAAAATAAAAATTAAAAAAAAAAGAAAAAAACATATTATTCTCTGTGATCAACTAGGATTTATCCCAAGGATAGAATGATGTTTCAGTTCACATAAACCAATAAGTAGGATATAAAATATCAGTATAATGAAGGACTAAAACCATATAGTCATCTCAGTAGATGTAGAAAGGGATATTAGTAAGACCCAACATGGTAAGAATGCTGAACAAATAAGGCATAGAAAGAATATAATAAGGACCACACATAAGTTAAAACTTATTGAACAGAGAAAAGTTTTCTTAAAACATTGGGAAAAGATACAGATGGCTATTTTTGGCATTGTTCTGGTCTGTTGTATTTCTGGGGTGTTTTAGACAGGGTCTCACTTTGTTCACCGAACTAGCCTAGAACTTACTATGTAACCTAGGTTGACCTTGACCTCATGGTTATCTTCCTGAGTTCTAGTATTATTAAGCAGGAGTTACTATGCCTGCCTTTCATATTCACAAGTCTTATTCCATCTAGTTCTGGAATTTCTAACCAGAGCAATCAAGTAAGAGAAAAAAAATAAAAGGAAAAAATTGGAAAATAGAAAATCAGCTTGGCACAGTTTATAGAGAACCTTATCTTATATATAGAAAATAATAAAATCTCTAGTAGGAAGGTATTCAAACTTAAAAATAAATTTAGAAAAATTGTAGGACACAAAATCAACATATGAAAATTAGTAGCAATCCTATATACAAACAGAAACTTATTTGAAGCAGAATCAAGAAAGTAACATTGGAACCGGAGAGATGGCTCAGCAGTTAAGAGCACTTTTACTCTTGCAGAAGATCTGAGTTTGGTTTCCAAGACCCACATGGAAGCTAGCAATCATCAGTAACTCCAATTTCAGGAAATCTGTCACCTTTTTATTGACCTTGGTGGGCACTGTATCCATGTGGTGCACTTACATCATCCAGACAAAGCACTCAAACAGGTAACACTTTAAAAAAATCAAAGCAGTGAGTGGAGAGATGGCTCAGCAGCTAAGAGCATAGGCTTCCCTTGCAGAGGAGCTAGGTTCTGTTTCCAGCCCCCACATGGAGGTTAATAGCTGTCCATACTGCCAGTTCAGGAGGATCCAGCACCCTCTTCTCACCCCTGTGGGTATTGCACATATGGGTGTACTCTCATACATGCACACAAATCATATACATAAAATAAAAATAAAAAAATCAGAAAAAGAAATTTTAAAAAAGAAAGCAACACCATTTGAAATAGCTACAAAAATACCTAGAGATAAATTAAATAAAAGATTATAATAGATATCTAGAATGAAAACTGTAAACACTGATCAAAGCTAGTGAAGACACTGAAATATCAAAAGACATTCGAAGTCCATGGATCAGAAGAACTGACATTGTTAAAATACCCATACTACCCAAACCAATCAAAAGTTTGTGCAACCAAAATATCAATGGTATTCATCATAGAACTAGCAATAACCATCCTAAATTTGAGTGGAATCACAAAATAGGGCAAAACAAAAACAAGGATAGCCAAAGCAACTGTGAGGAAAAAGAACAATGCAGGAGCACTACAGTATCTGGCTTGAAAGAGTTCTACACAGCTGTAGTAAGTAAAACAACACGGAGAGCTGGCAAGATGGCTCAGGCCTCATTGAAAAGAAATGACAACCTGAGTTGTATCCCTAGAACTCACATAAAGGTGAACAGGGAGGACTGGCTTCACAAAGTTTTTCTCTAACCTCCACATGCATACTATGCCCACAATCACCCACACAGGACACGCCCTACACATAAACCACACATCTACAGCCACGTGATTTCTCAACAAATGTGCTAAGAATATATACCAGAGAAAAGAGTCTTTTAAATAAGTGGTGCTGAAAAAACTGTATATTCACATGTAGAAAAATGGAACTAAACTCCTGGTTCTTACATTTACAAAAATCAACTCAAAATGAAGAAGATGTAGTAAGAGCTAAAGCTGTGAATGTAATAGAAAGAAATATAGTGAAAATATTCAAAACACTGAAAGAAGTAAGAATATTTTGGTGAAGATCCAAAAAGCATATGGGGAATATATAGTAGACAAAGGAGACTGAATAAAACTTAAGTGCTTCTTCATATCAAACAAAATACCAGAGTCAAGAGATAACCTACATTATAATGTGAGTAAATATTTGCAAATTATAAATATGATTAGAGGTTAATTTTCAAAATATATAAGAAACAACCAAATTCAAGAACAACAACAACAAAGAATGTTCTAGTTTCATTTGTTTCTGTCATAAAACATCCTGACAAAAGCAAAATTAAAGGCAAAAAGTTGATTCAGGTTACAATTACAAATTACGGCCCATAATTGAGGGGAAGTCAAGGCAGTAGGAACTTGGAAATTTGAAACAGCTAGTCACATCAGATCCACTACCAAGAGAAGAGAGAAATGGGTGCATGCATGGTCTTACTTGCTTGTACTCAGCTGCATTTCTACACCCAACATAGTTCAAGATGCCCTGCATGAGGAATGGTGCCACCCACAGTGGGCTTGGTCATCCCCTCTCAGAGATGTCCACAAGCCAACCCAATGTGGAATTACACTTCATTAATACTCTCTTTCTAGGTTGTGTCAAGTTGACAGTGAACGCTAGCTATCACACTAAGCAATAAAATCCCTGAAAATAACATATTGAAGAACTGATCATTGAACTAAATAGATATTCTCAAATGAAAACAAGCCAATAGCTTGTTTTATTTCAAAAATATCTGAAAGAATGTTCAGTATAACCAATCATCACAAACTGAATGCAAACCATAAAAAACCATAAAAAGATGCTACCTCACTCTAGTAAGAATGGCTATTTTCTAAAAGACTAAAAACTGTACTGGAGAGGATGTGAAGAAAATGGAACCCTTTACACTGCTGGTGTGAATGTAAACTGCAGCCATTCTGAAGAATAGTGTGGAGTCTTCCTCAAACAAATAAAATAGAACTACCATATGATCCAATAACTTCATTCCTGGGTATATATCCAAAGAAAATGAAATCAGTATGTTAAAGAGATGTCTGTATTCCCTTGTTCACTGAAGCACTATCTACAAGAAATGAAATAAAACTGCTTAAGTGTCTACGAACTGATGAATAAAGTAAAGAAAGTGTGGTAAATGTACACAATGGAATACTATTCAGTTATAAAAATGAATGATGTCCATTTGGGACAACATTGATAGAACTTCAGAACATTAAGTAATATAAGACAAGAACCACATGACAGGCAAGTACTATGTGATTGTTACTTGTAGGTGAAATACAGAAATGTTGATTCATTACCACAAACTTGGGAGAGTAGGTATGGGGAAGACATGGGGAAAGGTTGGCCAATGAGTGGTAAGCTGTGATTATAAAGAAACAGGAATTTTTAGTGTGCTGTTTTGTAACAGACTGAGTATAGATAATGATACTATACTAAATATCTCACAAAACAAGAAAAAAGGATTTTAAATATTTCTACCACAAAAAAAGATAAATAGGGCCTAGAAAGGTGACTCAGAGGTTAAGAGCACTGAATGCTCTTGCAGAGAATCTGGGCTTGATTCCCAGCCATCCCATGGTGGCTAACAACCTTTGGTAACTCCAGTTCTGGGGGATCTTCTGACCTCTTTGGGCATTGCATGACAAAGCATACTTACACACATACAGGCAATACACTCATACACAGAAAATAAGATAAAAGTATTTAAGAAATGATAAACAATTAGAAAAGAGGTATTTAATCTGAATTGATTTAAACATTATACAATGGATGCATGTGTTGGAACAACATATGGCACCCCTTTACTATGTATGCTTTATGTTTTTATGAATCAGTTAATTAAATTTAATTTAAATGAAAGAAACTCAATGCAATATCAACACAAATTATACACATTTTTTTTTCTTTCAGATAGAGATTAACCTGAAGTACCTATCTCTGGCTGCTGAAAGGATTAAACTGAAAGGAAAAAAGTCATTCCCTTTTCTTTGAACACGACAAGTAAAGGAATGTATTACAAAGAAAATGACTGGACTGTTCATCTCAAGCAAGCCTTTTCCTTTTCTCCTGATTTTTTTTTTGGCCTTCACTGCTGGGTGGGGATGCGGCCACTCACCACACTAGACTCTTAGTCCTCAGACCACAGGATGAGCAACATTCCTTGTTCCCATCAATAATACCTGGGTTTTTATTGAAGGCTGAACTTTGAGGACACTGAAGCAGTTACACAGGTACACTTATTGTCCTCTCCATAATTCTTTTAAGTGACAGAACATGTGGATGGTTATAAAAGGTAGACATGATGCTGGCCCTGCCCTCAAGTTGACTTAAGCTCATTGTGTCTGTGTGTGGCATTCTGTTAACTAGGACTGTCTGTTAATCAGCAAATCTGAACACCAATGTAAACTAAGAGAAAACTCCATGTTACTCATGCAACTCAAAGTCACTTAAGAACTCTTAAAGGGTTTTAGAATTATCTAGGAGAAAAATTGCTATATTCATGATGAATTTAATATTCAACATAGATGTTTTAATAGTCAAAATCTTTAAAAAATTCTAGCCACCAAATGCCATATCCCATTGCATGATTAATCAAGTTGCCAATGAAGTTTGGACCTATGAATGTTAGATATCTCTGCCCCATATCCAAGTGAATATGATCTATTTTGTGGATGCAATCTCTCTCTCTCTCTGTCTCTCTTTTTCTCTCATTTGTTTATTATATTTCATCTAACAACTACTTCTATTTTTGTCTCACACTCACTTGATACAGTATGTTTGTGCGTATATAACTTCTTATTATAAAACGTTCAACTCTACACAAAAATAGAAAAATAGCATCATCCATGGACTCCTCACTCAGCTTCAGCATTTAACAACACTCTGTCATTTCAATGCTAACTCTCCTCTATGACTTCCTCTATCTTTTATCTTCACTAGTTTATTTTAAAATAGAAATTAAAGGCAAGGGTGGAAGTCTACACATTTAATTCAGCTTTTGGAAAGCTGAAGTAGGAGAATTATCATGAGTTTTAAGCCACCCTGGATGACATAGTGATTTCTAAGCTGTGCTGGTCTACACTGTGAGATCCTATCTCAAAAAGTTCAGAAAATAAAAAAAAGTGGAATGAATTTCACTTCTTTCAAAAAAAATGAGGATTTTTTTCTACAGACAAGGACATTTTAAGAAAACATGATCATTAATAGACTTCCACACAATGTTGGCTATTGCGATTATTCTTGGTTAGTCACTAGAGCTTTAAAATCCTATGGCCAGAGATGTTATACATGAGTCATAGAACAAACAAAGAGAAATCAAGTTGATCCTGTTCCTGAAGCTTAAGCTCTATTGGGTAGCTTTCATAGTGCTGGAAGGTACTGTGAATGTCAGCAGAAGAAAAAAAAGTAATCATCAACTTTTCTCGTATGTCAAGCCTTCAAACTCAAATAATGTGTGGCCTGGCAAGATCTGCCCATTGGTGCAATAGTGGCATAAATATGATGGAAGTAACAGACCACTATCTGATTGGATTTAAGGCCCACTTCACAAGATGGAGCCCATACCTGGCACTGTTAGCAGGGCCAAAATCTGTGGCCAGACAGGTCACACGTTACAGGAGAGAGTCTAATGCTATTATTCTGATAAATAAATATATTATCAAACCCACTCCTAATGACTTATTGTTATATCCTAGATTAGTGCATCTTTCAACTCTTACCAGAGAAGCTTCTTACTGCAGATGGTGATTAGCACAGGAACCCACAACTGGTCATCGTGCAGAGAATAAGATACTGAAGAATGTTCAGCCCTAAAGGAGACACTTGTTTTACATCCTCTCTTCTCAAGGTTTGGGAATCATTGTGGAAGAAAGGGTGGAAAGAGTGTAAGGGCCAGAAATAATGAACTACTATAAGGAAACAATGTTTTTTAGACTGCAGGTCATTGCATGTATGAACTCACAGCAATTGTGGCAACATGCAGGCTCAAACCATACAATATCGCAGCACAGAAAAGGGGTGATTTGGGTAAGAAGACTCAACCCCAACTGAGGAACTATTGGCAATTGATAACTGTTGGGAGAGTGAGCAAGATAATCCTATGTGATTTCTGGGACCATATCATAAGTATACTGTAAAACAAGAAAACATGACTAAAACAACATTTTCATATGAACAAAGTTAACAGTAATTCTTTATTATCTAATGTCCCATCTGTGGTTAACTTTCCCCAGTTATTTCAAAAAATTCATTGTAGGGCCCATGAAATGAGAACCCCAAACATGGCTCTTTTTGATTGGCATTTCACATGTCTCTTCTCATTGATAGCTCTTCTTAACATAATGTATACACTTTTCTCCAACTAACAATATGTAGAGATATTCTTGTTCCTTTTTACAATTTTATATGCTTCTGTTGAGTATATATATCTTATTTTAATCAATACTTCTGCTGGTGGTAGGTATCTGAATTATTGCTGGTCTTTGGTTGTTTTAAATAGTACTGGAATAATCCTGGTGCATGTTTTCTTAGAGTTTTCCAGTGTTATCTTTGGAGGAAGGAATTCCAGACCAACTACATATTTAATTTTGCTTAACCATTTGGAAATTCTGGTACTTTGATTATATGCTTTGCTTTCAGCTCAACTCTAGTGCTATTTTATGGGAAATGATGTCAGTTGATAGTTTTCTTCATTATCTCCAGCTTTCAGTTTGCTTTTACTGTGAAGATGACTAGCTTTAAAATTTGTGAGGCCTTTGTTACAGTTAAATAGGCTAAATATGTTCTGCAGATTATATGGGACCCAAACTCAAACCAATTTATAGTACAGTTTATTGGCCTTGTTAAATCACAGGGTTTATCTACTTGGTTATAAATTTCCTAAACACTTATACCTAAAATTATTGTTTCTGTATCAAAATCTATAAATAGCAGTCCTGTGGTATCTCTACCACCACTTTAACTGTAAAGCTCACAACTGAGCTAATTACTTGCAGGGAAGTTGTAAGAATAACTGTCATTCTGCCCCGCAGTTCTGATCAAAGCAGGACAATCCAAAGAATTGGGGGTTAAAAGAAGGTACACAACTTTATATTGAACAAATTAGGTCCATGATTGACAGTGAAAATGCTCAGACTTAAGCACAGGCCAGGGATCTTGAAATGCAGGAAGAATATAGGAGTATCAACAGTTAGTTAGATATTTAAAACCCAAAAGAACATGTCTACGGCTAAGTGGCAATCCAAACATTCAGGAGCAACAGTGTGTATATAAAAATCTTCATGTAAATTTTAAGCCATATCTGTACTTTTCCTGTACTTTTCTGTTTCTAGGCTTTATGAATTTGACTGGGCCAAGTCACAGCCAAACGGGCTAAATAGTAGGAACATAGTTGGATGAGAGACCCTTGGCATGCCCACTGGTGGCAAAGCATATGTAGTGAGATTTTTCAACCAAATTCTGATGACTCTTGGATATAGGGGACAAAAACATTCTTTTCTAAGTTCCTCTCAGCCAGAAATTGGTCTATTTTTTCCCTTCTACACTCATTCTTCTCAGAAGTCATGTTAAAATGGTGGTTAGAAATTGGACATGTCTGATTTGTAAACTAAATATGACTTTGAAGTCATTGAGACCTATAGTTGAGCTCATGCTCTAGGTAGCTGTGTGACCTTATCTATGATAATCATCCTCATCACACAAATGGCAATAATGAGGCAGAAACGTCTAAGTCCAAAAGGAAGGTCTCAATATTACACTCTGCTTTGGTGTCTGGTAAAATCAAGAGGACTTTGAACAGACTTGCAAGTTTCCTTCTCTTCACTATTCCCATGGACAAGGTTAACTAGGGAAACAAGTCTAATTAAAGGAAATAGTCATAGGTCCTACTTACACATGAATATGGGGTTTCAGTTGTCTGCCAGCTTATAGATTTAAAATAGGCCAATTTAAACATCTCAAGCAAACCAAGGGGCCCCTAGGCTAAAAATCAAGCTACAGATCTTGCATCTTACAGCCCTGGTTGTTCACTCTTTCCTTTGGTATCGTCTTCATATGATCCTGCATAGTGCCCTCTTACCTTGGACTGAGTATATGTAACTAATGAACTGCTGTCAATTTCATTTATTTCCAGGCTTTATGAATTTGATCATTCTCATTACCCTAAGGTAAGCAACTTTCCATCAGCAGTGAGATGAATAGGAAGCTGATGAAATGGGATCTCACAGGGCTGCTGTCAGAAATAAATTGAATTAAACAAAATATTTTGGAAGGAATATTTGTGTTAGTTTTCAGGGTACACTTTAATGCTGAAGAGGAAAGAAAGGTTTTGCCAGTTAAGGTGTTCAAATCACTTGAGTTTATTATTTCACCCACAAGATGGGCATAATACTGCCTAAGTGATAAGGCTGTTTAGAAAGTTCATATAAATAACACATAAATCTCTCTTTCTGGCTTATGCCATGCAGAATTTGAAGGATTAACAGGCATTGCCTGTTGAGGAACTATTTTATAAAATATGAGAGCCCTCAATTTATTTCTGAGGATTTACATTGTCGTTCCTCTTTTGCCCTACAATCTTTTCCATGGGAAACCAGCCAATTAAGATGAGTACAATAATGCTGGTGCTTTATCTTAAGCTATCCTACAGTACAAATGCACGTGCAAGTGGCACCAACCCCCCAAAATCCTACAGAAATGTGTAGACACCAGTCCTTTTGCCAGCCCTGCCACATTCCTTAGGCAGTTAGGACACGTTTACTTAATAGCATTTATTTCCTAGCTTTCTCTCCTGTCTTAGTTTTTCTTTTTAAAAGCTTTCCTTAGACAGTGCATCATCTTGTTAGTGGGGAAAATTCATATAAGATTCAGAGGGTAACACACTGAATAACATCCCTTTCTTGCTCTTTGATACCTTCTCAGAACTGACCCGCATGGCATGGATTTTATAATAGAACTATGATATGATTAATGCAGGTTTAATTAAAAATCACCTGTTACTTTGGTTGTATACTGTCACTACCAGATGAAAGAGAAGCGTAAAACAGTAGAAAGAGAGCCCTTCAGGTGTGACCAACAGGAGATTTTGTTTCACTTCTGTCTCAGCAAATTGTAGGACCTAGAAATGTCATTTTATTCTCCTGTGAACTGAACTGTTAGACTGAAGAGAAAATAAATATTCTTCATAACTATAACTATAATATGAAAGGTAGAGTTATAATTAAAGGTTTACAGTCTCACAGAATTGGTTTTCAATTCTGCTCTGCCACTCAGTGTAGGGACCTAAATAAGCTCTGCTTTTCTGTAGTATTGCTGCCCTCATTTTACTAAGGTTCAATAATATAACCAGATCTTCAGTAAGAATGATGTTACTACATTAAAATAATTTGAAAATCTAAACTGAGCTCGTTATTTCTTAGTTTGCATCATCTCTGGCCTGGATTATCTACGTGGTACCCTAAATAATCTTTGTAGCTCCCATTTTTCCTCTCCACCCTCTATAGTCAGTCTTCAATGAATTAACATGGGCTGGCTCTTGGAAAATACGTTAGATCTTGTCATTCTTCTCTTGAAAATTCTCCACTGGTTTCCTGCTCCACTTAGAAATAATTTTCAAATCCTCAGCAAGGCCTCCTGTTACTTCATCTCCCCTGACTCTTTTTCTGTCTGAGGACTGCATTCTAGCCATACAGGTGTTTATGTACCCTAAATACTTCTTCATGTAGCCTATGGGGGCACTTTTATATATTTGGAGTTTCTTTGCAAACTTTATCTTCTCACTGGGCTTCCTTTTCTGTCTGTTCTCTTTAAAATTGCATCCCCAACATCCATCTTATCACTCTATAGTGCCGTCATTCAATCTTATTTTATTTTAGTATTTGTTATTGTCTTTCTCCCTCTGCCTAGAATAAATGTTCCATGGAAGTAGGCCCTTGCTTTTGCTCACTGAGGTAGTCACATCCTCCACAATAATACCTGGCACTTCATAGATACATAATTATTTGTCAATCAAATTAATCAGCTACATAGTATTTTAGACGCTCAACATATAGCATTTTCTAATACCTCTCTTAGAATCATTATATTTAGTATCCTTCAGTCATGTTATTTGATTAGACATCAATGTGAGGCAGATACTTGCCTCAGATCTGATGTGAGGAACTCATTCTTTTATTATTATTAGAAGAAAAATCTAGAAAAATTGAAAATCAGCAGTTATTGCTGAATTCACTAGGGAATTGAGGATTTATGGCAAAGTGTCACCCTAGAATCTGCAAATAAATGTAAATCTAGAGTCAGAAATGAAATCTTCTAACTTGGGGAAGAAGCCCCTGGAAATGTATTGATAAGAATGTATACACAAGAGTTTTCAGAATTTCTGGGGCTAAATGTGAACCAGCAAAAAAGTAAGAAATTCTTGGAGCATTGTTAGAGGAATCCCAAAATTTTTTTGGTGTTTCTGTCTAGGAACTTACTGGATTTCCTGGTAAAGATGAGAGAGCAATCACTTGGTGCCTGGGGCAAGGAAATGAGAAATGTAATCTCTATGAAATCTTCCCAAGGCATCCTCCATCCTGAAAGAAGACTTTTCCAAAGCTTTGTTTTGGCCAGAGGAAGGACATTTCTTTTCCTCTAGCCAGTCCCTCTAGAAAAGAGGCTGTCTTACCTAAGTGGAAAAAAATAGAAGAGCAGGGTGGAAAAAGCTATTTCACTGGGCCAATGCTAATGAATGTTAAAGTTACAAGACCCAAATGGTCCCCGTTTATATATATGCCAAACCAATCAGGCTTTATATTTGAAAGAGCTACAAGATACAGACACAGTTTGAGAAGTATTGTGGGAAGCATCAAGTTAAGAGTGGAGAAAAAGAGAAGAATGTTATAACATTTTGGCATACATTGTTACAAACTGTAAACACAAATTGTAAACTCTAACCTCTATTCAAATTAGCATGAACCCTCAAACTAATGGTCTATTTATGTCAATTCCAATTTCAAAATGCATTCTTGTTTTTAATGGCAAATGATAAGGACAACATAACCTGAAGAGACAAAGCAATCATTGAAACAGACTCAGTTCTAGAATATTTGGCCAGGAATTAAAACAATTGATTAGCAAAAGACATACAAATGACCAACATATGCATGAAAAATATCACAAATTATTGGGAAATGTAAATCAGAAACCATTATGATATATCCCCTTGTCCCAATAAGAATGACCATTATTAAAAAAACAAATGACAAAAAGTGCTGCTTGAAGATGTGGAGAAAAGGGAACATTTGCATTGTTGGTAAAAGTGTTACTTAGTACAGCCATTATGAAAAATTATATGAATGTTTCTCAAATAAATAAAAATTGAGCTACTGCAGTGGTCTAGCCATCCAATTTATGGTTATTCACCCCCAAAACTTGAAATAATCATCTTGGAGAGATGTCTGAATTCTCATATGCATAGTAGCACCATTTCCAGTAGCCAAGAAGTAGACTCAGCCTAAGTGTCTGTCAATAGATGAATGGACAAAGAAAATGTAGTATGTAAAATACTACTTTAGCCTTTGAAAATGAAACATAGTCATTTGTAAGAATATGAATGGAATTGGAAAACAATATCCTATGGAACTACATGCTTTAACTTATATGTATAATCTAAAACAACTGAACTCCAAGAAGCAGAGTAGGAATGGTGGGGTAACAGGAATGGGGAAATTAGGGATAGAGGGATCGAAGCTGGAATTAAGAAGGTTTAGTCCATAGTCTGGTGAGTATATTAAACCATAAAGTATATTTCAAAAATATACTAAGTCAATTTCAAATGTTTTCATCATAAAAGTATGTATTTGAAGCCAGGCATGATGGTAGAAACCTTTAATCATAACACCTGAGAGGCAGTGGCTGGCAAATTTCTGTGAGATCAAGATTAGAGACTAGTCTGGTCTATATAACAAGTTCCATACCAGTTGGGACTACAGGGAGACCCTGTCTCAAACAACAACAACAACAGCAACAACAACACAACAGATATGTGAGATGATAGATACATAAATTAACTTGTTTTTAAAATTTCCATTTTATGTTAAGAAATCTTAACATCATTTTGTAACCCATAAATAGATGTTGTAATTTGTCAGTTTGCAATAAAAATAAACCCTAAAAATAACAATATGCCAATATTGGCTCATTAGTTGTGACAAACGTCCCATGCTAATGTGTGATATTAATAATATGGGAAATTGGAATGCTTGGGAACTCTCTGTACTACAGTCACAACTCTTTTCTGTTTCTATGAAACAGTTCTAAGAGTTCAAAGGGCTTATTTAAAATGGCAATACTGAAATAGAATATTCAATTATTTTAGATAGGAGACCTTTATTTTTTAGCACAGAGGAGTATGCTCAGGAATCTATTACCAGAGCCACCAACTGGCAATTCAGTGGACTGGGATAATTCACTAAAGCCCGGATTTTATCAGCAAAGTCTTCCCATTTTGTTCCTTTGCTTTATTAGTATTTGCAACTCTCTCAATTTAGCATCCTTTGCAGTGTCATTACCATGCTGGTTATTTCCTCTTCCAGATCATTAAGTTAAAATAGACCATCTACAACACCACACCCTGTGGCAGTTTTGAGACCTTGTCCTCAAATGGCTGCAGAGCTATGAAGTTAGAAACTGGTTAAATAATAATTATCTGCAAATGGCAATTTCCTAACTTAATTGGTTGAATTTTGTTCTGCAGGTGGTGATATTAAAGCAAATACATCCCTGCTGTCCAGATGGATCTCTGGGTTTCTGAATTCATATGGAAAGGTAACCAAGTGAGCTTCTTGTGGCATATTATTTGTCACTTCCTCGGGCTAATTGTTTATATCTCTGAAAGCAGATCATTATCGGATCAGTATTTCCACGATTCTCCTTTATCACTTTGTGCTAGGGGGTTGGTTTTCATTTTCCTTGTAGTAAACACTAAACCAGATGTCAGTCATCAACTCTGAGAGGTCTCAGACACATACGGTGCCATATTAGTGATACGTATTCTTTAGAAAGCAAACTTCAAATTTTGACTTTTTGTGGGGCTAGCAGAGGGCTATGGATCTTGTGTCAGGTGCCATGTAGAGGCCTAGAGCCACAGCTTTCAGACAGTTCCCACATTCATGAGAGAAGAGAGCAATGCAGTGTGCTATATCACTAATGTGGGCATTTTACAGGTTAGGTATATATGTGAATCACAAAAGTTTCTAGTCATGGTGGACTTGTCAGTGCATAATCCCATGGAAAACGGAGGAACATTTGGACTCTCTACCCTGGACTCATTAACCGTAAGGAAAAGCATGACCATCAGTTTTAGTTGTACAGGTCAATGAACTCCCACAAACTAAACACACTGTTACAATCCAAACCCAGATTACAAAACAGGATTACCAACACCTGTAAGGCTTCCAGTGCCTCCAACTAGCTTTCGTTTACCATCTTCCTAATCTTAAAGAGTAACCATGAACCGATTTTGAAATTAGGTATTCACTTAGACTGTTAATTGTGTGTTTCAAATTAAAAAAAAAAAACGAACCATCTTCTATGTACTTTTTAGGTTCTGTTTTTTTTTTTTTCTCAGCATCACATCTGTGACATTTGTCTCTCAGTTGCATATAGCTGTAAGTAATTCATTCCCATTACTGTAGAACATTCCATGTAACATATATAAGTATATCACAATTTGTTTATCTGTTCAACAGATGATGTGCATTTGGGTATTTTCTGGTTTGGCATTTTAAGAATAGTATGTCTGTTTAATACTATTGGTGTGCAAATGCATTTTAGTGGATATTGGTTAGCTTTAATAGATTCATTAGACAATGTATTACTAAGTACTAGGAACTTAAATTCAGATAAACCTAGTTTTAAATTTTAGTTCTACTACTTACTAGGAATGTAAGCAAGATACTTAAACTCTCTGAGCCTTGCCTTCTAAATCTACTCAATGGGTATTCCAGTAGTTCCTCTTCATAAGGCTCTTATTGCTCAGATTAAAAGAAATAATTATGTTCAAGACTTGAAACAGTATTATACCCTCCAAAATTGATCATTTAATGCCAGACACTGTTAATTTTAGCATTGTTTATTCAACATTATTTAAGCATAATAAGGAGAAGCATAGATGAAGTAAGTTTTCTGTAACTGTAAGATCCTGAAAGTGTACAGACCTCCAAAATATTATTAAGACCTCTGTGCCCAACCCCACACCAAGTATTCTTCCTTGAACTCTCAGATTCTTACTACAAATGACAGGTTTGCAGCTAAGCTTTCTCTATCTCGTCATCTGCTGTGGAAGCCCAGCAAAAAATAAAAGGAATAAGTCTTCATTTCTGTCACAGTTTCCCTGGAAAGCTCTGAAAGGATATCTCATACCTGTGACTCCTTGCTAAATTTATATCCATTTTGAACTCTATTCTAGATTATTCAAACCAAATCTTTATTATTAAAAACATATTTCATAGCATTAAGCAAATACTATGCAATTCATATGGACAATAAAATTTGGAATATAAGAGAGATACCTATATCTCCCTTGTGTAAAAAAAATAGTCCTTTTTCATTTAATTGGAAATAGTTCTTCCTTTCAGCAAAAATATTTTAAAATGTGAGAAATATCAAGGAGAAAATATGTGTGATCCTATTTGCTTAGAAGTTCCTAAGTATCCTTTCCTGTCTTCCACATTTTTCATCACAAACATGTCAGAACTATGACATTCTGTTGCGACACAGTAAAAAACAGAACCAAATATCAAATGAGAAATCTCTTGTAATGTCATTATTCTGAGATGTTCCAGAGTTTGTGACTCCATTTTTCATTTTTCCTTCTTCTACTATAACTTTTCTCTCTTCCCTATTGTTTCTTCATATTCCTCTTTTTCTTATCTAGTTTTTCTCTCAAAATAATAGTATCATATTAGGTCTTTTGAAATCTGCTTTTTAAAGCCAGCCATGGACATAACATATTTTTTTTATATTTCAACTAATGTTTACCCCAAACCCAATTTTTAAAAATTTTGTTTTATTAAAAAAATTATTTTACTTTTGTACATGTCACAAAACAGTTGTTAATCAAATTTAGACCCCCTCCCTACTAATCCTCCCCACCCCAAATTCTGCCATACATGTTAAGTCCTATCCAGTGAACCATTTGTACCTAGATGTCCTTGGGTGCAAGTTCATCCATTGGAGTCTAGTCAATGATCCTAAGTAAGGGCTACTATCCCTCACAGTCTCCAACAAGGCTAGGACTGGCCCGCCACCCATCTCCCTCTCTCCACTCTAGGTTCTTGTCAGATCAAATTGGCATGGGTCTTGTGCTTAATGCCAACATTGCTGCAAGTTCACACGTGCAAGCTTCCTGTGACCTGAAAGCCTGTGTCCCTATGTTAATGGACCAGCCCTAGCTCTTACAATCTTTCAGCCCCTTCTTCTGCAATGGTCCCTAAGCTGTGGGTACGTAAGTTTTAATATAGGAGTCTTATCCAGGGACATATACTCTGTAGTCTCTTATATAAAACTTGACCAGTTGTGGCCTTCTGTGTGCATCATACTCTGTTATATAAGAAAGCTTCACCAGTGAAAGTTGAGGGGTGCACTAGTTTCCTCTCTACCACTGGTTCTGCTATATTCCATGAGCTTTAGGTGTGGAGGTTCCATTGTAGATCTGTCACCTTGGACTAGACATCTCTGAGTTGTATATTCTCTGTGTTTGACTAGTTGTGGAACTCTGCAGTAGCCTCCATCTACTGCAAAAAGAATTTCGTGCATGTGTATTGTCTTTTCATTATTTTCATCCCTCCCAGCCCCCTCCAGTCATCCCATGTCCCATCTACTCCCTCTCAATTTCTTGTCCTCCTCTGTGATTATCATTGTTACATATATTCATATATTCATAAATGTACATACACATAATGCATTGAATCCACTTAGTGGTGCTTCTGTGTGTCTGCATTTATGGGTGCCTATTTTGGATCAGATAACCTCTCAGAGAGCTAGTCACTGGCGAAAACTGATTGTCCTTCCCTTGGCATCCATTGATTGCCTATAGTTCTTCATCCAGAGGTGGCACCCTGTGAAATTTCCCCAATACACCTTGGCATGTCAATTGGTTTTGTCTCATGCAAATCTTGTTACACTACCATACTATGGAGATTTCAGTGGTTTATCTTTCTGATCATCTCTAGAATGCATTAACTAGCAGTATCTTGTCCTTCTGGCTCTTTCATTCTTTCTGCCCCCACTTTGGGAATGTTCTCTGAACCTCTGAGCTAAAACCTGATTTTTAAATGAATCCATATCATTTTCCTAAGGAACCATTTGTCTAACAATTCCCTAGTGTTTAATATTTATTTTGATTATATTTTTTTTCATTATTACCAAAGAGGCTCTGATGAACTTCATTGTAGGTACAGCTTTTTGAATCAGTGATTATTTATTTAGAAGAAAAACTTGTAGAAACATATTTCAGCTTCCATACATTAAAAAAATTGACAATCATGGCCAAATTGCTTTATATAATCTGTATCTTATTAATTCCTAACACCAGTTTACAAAATGACCATTTCATTATACCTTAACAGCACTGAGCATTCTATTTCAAAATTCCAATAGATAATATCTCATTGTTTTTAAACTTTGCTTATCAGTGAGGTTAATTTTTTCAGACATTTTTCATTTTTATTTATTATAGAAGTGACACTTTTATGCCCTTTTATCATTTTTAATGGGCATTTTTGTGGTGTTGTTGAATTTTTTCATCTTTAAAAATCTATTACAGTTACACAGTTATTTTTTCACTTTTCTGTATGTGGGCGGGCACAAATGCCACTGTACACTTTTGGAGGTCAGAGGACAGTATGCAGGAATTGGCTCTCTCCTTCCACAATGTAAATTCTGGGGATTGAACTCAGCTTGTCAGGCTTGGCAGCAAGAGCCTTTGCCTACCTGGAAGCCATCTCCCCTGAGGGCTAGCTCTCATAGCTTTGGAGAGCACTATGTAAGTTGCTAAGGGTGAACATCAATCAATGGTCCAATCTCAGTTTTAAAGCCTAATAAGCACAACGACTGGCACAGCAAACTACACTGGGATAATAGTGGCACTATTATCTTGGGATAATCAACTGCTACTTAATTGGACTTAAAGTTCACTCAAAGGGAGGAAACGTATGTGTGATACTGTAAACATAGCCCAAAACACATGTCTGGAGAGGTCACAGATCTTAGGGAAATCCCCACGGCTGTCATATCCCTAGTCAAATGCAATTTCTTACTCTGTGTCAAATATGAATCCTTATATTTACAGACAACTATCCCAGTCAACATTAATCAAAGAAGCTTCTCTTGCAACAAACAGGGATTATTATAGAGTTACACTACTGGTTGTTCACAGAGATTGTCTGTGAATTGCACAAGTCTAAATGACACATTTGCAATGGAACCTTTATATCTAAGGCTCATGGAACATAGTGGAACAAGGGGTAGACAGAACACCAATGCATCTCTCAACTCTCATCAGTGAAGCTCCTTCATGCAACAGAGGGCCATGAACACAAAAGGACACAAATGATCAAAGTATAGAGAATAAGGATCTGCAGAGAGAGGGTCTTTAGACAGGACTTCTACGTTAAACTCCACCCACACAGAGCTCAGGGATCATTGCAGAAGAGGGGCATAAAGATTGTAAGATCCAGGGAAGAGGTGCATGACCACATGGAAATAGAGTGTTACAGGCTCCTGTGATCTTGCTCATAAGAACCAACAGCAATGGTATTAGCTTGCACAAGACCCATGTAAACTCAAGCAGGCAAAAACCTAGAACAGAACTGGGGAAGTGGGCAGCAGGCTCCAATCTTAGCTGAATAACTCCTGGCAACTGATTACTGTAGCATGAGGAAGAGCCGATCTTCTTAAATGGAGGAACTCTAGATAGGCTGACTAGACCTCAGTGGATAAACTTGCACTGAAGGAAGTCTGGGGACACTAACTTGACTTGATAGCCCTTAATACAAATGACGGAATGCATGAATTCCAGTGGGGGGGCTATGGAAGGGAGGAGGTGTAAAGATGATTAAGGTGTTCTGTATGAAATACACAAAAATTCCATTAAAATTTGCAAAAATTATTAAGGAGGCTGTTTTCTACACTTTTGAAAAGTATGTTGAGACTAATTTTTTTTTCTTATTTATATTACCATATTCCCTAGAACATTTTATAACATTAATAGTGCCCTTGGATGTTAAATGTTAACATTTTTTGAGACAAGAGCTAAGGTTTATATATAATCATACTATTAGCTGTTTACATTATTTTATATTTAAAAATCCTTTGTCTGTGAAAAATCAATTAAATTGTCATTTGTGAGAATGACTTTTGGGATGCTGTCTCAGCTTGTTAAAATGTAAAAAAAGATTATTAGGCCTTGGACTCTTGAAATATAAACATATAGCCTTAATCCCTCATGACCTTTCCTGTCCTTCATGCAGAATAATGTATATAAGTGTGTATGTGTGTGTATGTTGTGAAAATATTACTGCTGAAAGCAATGACATTGAAAGCATTGGATCACCTCAGTTGTGTTGCAAACAATGGGTGGGATTAGCTCCATATCCCTTTGGGGTTGTATGTGCTGTTCTAGATTAATAGGGGTCAGAAAGGACATAGTCCTCTGATAAGATATTTTCACTTTTCCTTCCCCATTTCGTGCTGAACGTACAGTTTCAATAAAAGGAGAACAATGCTTTTGAGAGTACAGTTCCAGGACGAATCTGAAGGAACAATTCTCAGAACAATTTGGGTCCCATTCTTGGTTGAAATGAGTGCTAAGAGTTCACCTATCTTTATTCAGTCGTTTATAATTTCTGTTATTATTTATTTTATTTTGGTCTTTTGATATAGTGTCTCATTCTACAGACCATGCTGGCTTCAGTCTGATGCCTTGTGCCTCTACCTTTTGAGTGCTAGGATTACAAGCATGTGCTGCCATGCTTGGCTTTGTTTCTGCCCTTTCAAAATGTTTTTGCCTTAATGTTTGACTACGGTTAGTTTGCTGTTTACTTGATGTTATAAAACAGGACTTTGCAATGTAAATTGTTATATGCTTTTTAAACTTGTTCAAAGCAGTCTCTGGGAATGAACAGGCCTTCTCTTGTCTCCTCCAAAATTCACTGTTCTGGGTCAGTTGGCTTCTGGCTCTGTGACGGAAAGAGGGAAAAGTGGCAAGTAGCTAAATATATAAAAATCATTGTGTACTTGAGAACAGCTAGGAAGTGAACTATTTCCAATAGAGGTCATTATTATTTACCATAGTATGAAAATACCTGTGGCAGAAACAGGAAGCCAGAAGCTTATCCATAGAGAGAAAGTTTAGTCAAGAACGCCAGCTGTTTCCCCAGCTGATGTCTGCTAGATGTTTATAAGCCCCCAACTTGAATAGCAACTTTTTTGCTCTCTCAAACAGGCCACTGTTTTGTTGTCTCTATTAGATGGTATAAATTCCTGATTTGATAATGTTTTGCTGTATATCTTCTGTTTCTATCTTTGTGCTACTTCTGTTTTCTGTATACTTAATAAACTTACTCATTCAAAATTTAAATTATGGTTATTGTAAAGAATTCTCTGGATTTTACAGAGCAGGCTCTGACTTGATTTCCTCCAAATTGTTCATTCCAACCCCCTCTAACATAAAGGAAAACCTTGAATTCCAGTTATTGCGTGATTTCCTCTTCACAATATTTAAAGATAGACTATATAGTAAGATGTACTTAGTGATTATCTATTTGCCACCACTTCTCTGTTTTTTTTTTATTTATATAGCGCATTTTATTGGGTATCTATATTTATTAGGCCAGACCTTGTGGCAGACACTGGGATGCATAATTCTGAAGATAATGAGAAATACTGTAAGTTCCAAACAGACAAGGGCCATCTCACTGCAAATATGTTACCATCTCAGTGATTCAAGTTCCATTCTGTTTATTACTTACTAATATCTTTCTTTTTTCTCCATATGCTTAACATCCAGTTAATTTGAAAGCCTTTAGAAGATAGGAAACAAGTAATGTTCCCACTGTCTCCTATATGGTGTGTTTGCCAAGGCCAGATGGACTGTAAGGCCTCATGAAAAAAATCGATAGGTACAGCATCCAGTTTCTTTCTTCTCACCTTTACTTAGTAAAAGCATACTTTCCTTTCCTATGGTAAATGAGCATTAAATCTAGATTTGCGCTGTGATTATGCACTAACATGATAGCCTTCCAAAAAGTGTCATCCACTCTTGGAGCCTCAGTTTCATCTTTAAAATGGAATGAATAGAGGCTAGAAAGATGACCAGCAGTTAACAGTACGGACTGCCTTTCCAAAGGGAATGGTTTGATTACGATCATCACATGGCAGCTAACAACTGTCCATAACTCCAGGTCCAGAAGATTTTACCCCTCCTTGCAGCCTTCGACACCCATTGCATGACAAGGGGGTACCTGCGTGCAGGCAAAACACTCATAAACATATAATAAAATAAAATAAATAAAACTAATGGACATAATAAAGCCATGTGTGCTGGTGCACATCTTCAATTCCAGCACTTGGAAAGCAGAGGAATGTAGATATCTGTGAGATCAAGATATATATATATAATGAGTTCCACAATCACTGGGGCTATAGGAAGTTCCTATTTCAATAAAACTCAAACAAACAAACTCCCAAATGGAATTAATAGTACTGGCCTTATTGGCATCTTTGAGGGTCAAATGAGAATAGACTTTAAAACTCTTTGAATATTGTAAAATGTCAAGAAGTAGAAATTATGTTTATTATTTTTAGTGAACATAAATGAAATATCTTGGAATCCAGGAAATTAAGGCTTATATTACGTTTTCTTTGTGAACACCCTCCCTTTCCCAAGCACACTGTTTACTTAGTGCTTATACTTAAAAGAAGTTCTCCTTAAATATTTATTGGATACATAGAAAAATTCTGCCGCTAGATAGATACTATTCTAATATAACCTAATGGAAACACCCCTTGACCAGAAAGTCTAAGCAAATAATCCATTATTTGCTATGGATTTTGGTTGCCTTTAGTAGCTTATATAACTATCAAAATACTTCAGAATCTGGGAACTATCTTAAATATTGTTTAAAATAACACAAACAATCTATAAGAAAATGCATTAATCCTGTAATATTTGAGAGAAATACATTCCTAAGTCCTCACAAATCTCCACATTTGCAAATTCTACTGTTAACTAAAGTGAAGCAATTAAAGCTAACACTTTCTAAAGTGGAGTAGGGAGACTGTAAGAGGATTTTACCTGGACCTGCTAAAGATGTTACCACAAAATGTTGCAATAGACTTGGATAAAAACTGAAGTCAACATCTTTTTAGCTAGGAGACTAATTGATTGCACTAATTGATGAACCAATCAGAAAGTGTTTACAAATTGGGATTTCTTCCCATCCAATATACTACCTTTGAAAAGAACTTCTTGTGTAAGTCTCTGATTTAAAATGTCTCCCACATTTGCTTTTTCTGTCCTATTCAGGGATACCCTAGTACATACAACATATCTGAATTTCAATTCTTCATTTATCAAATATATGCTGTTTTATTTTATATCTCTGTTAATCTTATTTTCTAAGCTAGCACTTTCCATCAATGGAAGGACTAAAATGTAACTAAAATGTTTGTAATCAGATACCTGATGATTCTATAAATCTAAAGGCCCCTTGCTCTTTAGTTCAGGTAGCTGGCTGTTGCTTTTCCTTGGGAGATGCTTTTCTGTTTGCTCCTTGCTTGCCAGTCAACAAGTCCCAGATGACTTCCATTTGCCTGAACATTGAATCCAGAATGAAGCAAGCTTATGACCAAGTTGATATTCTTTCTCCATCATGAATATGTTCTACTGGGAAAACATTTAGAAGCCATAAACAGGGGCTAGAGTGATGGCTCAGCTGTTACAAGGGCTTGCTGCACTTGCTGTTCTTGAAGAACACCAGAGTTTGGTTCCTAGTACTCAAGTTGGGCAGCCTACAGCTGCTTGTAACTCCAGCTTCAGAGGCTCTGACACCCTCTTCTGGCTTAGCTGGCAGTCTGCACACACTTGGCATATGTATACAGATATACATATTAAGTCAAAAAGAAGACACAAACAACTTGGGTCCTCTGCAAGAGCAGTCAATGCTCTTAACCAATGAGCTATCTCTAAAGTCCAAGCCTTATTTTATACTGAGGAAACCTATGATACAAGAAGAATTAATAACTTATCCATGGCCAAGGAGCTGAGTCAGAATTTTAAACTCGGTTAAAAACTTATTTTATATTCTTTACTAGTTTGAAGATCACTGTTATTCCTTAATGGTGCTCAGTAAATGCCTAGATAAATTCAGGAATTGTGGGTAACAGTTTAGACCTGCTATGCCATTATAAAATAAAGTTTATTCTGCCTTAACTATCTCTGTGAACAACGGGAAGGATTAAGCAGCTGATAAGCAATTAGGTCTCTGGACAGCTGAGCCTCACACACTGAGGAAGCCTGACAGGATGGTAAACGGCAGAGTGGGTGGAACTGGGCACTCAGTGCAAGCTATATTTAACCACTTGGTGGCCTCAAGGATTCTGATCCCTGCGATCCTCAGCATGAGAAGTGAAGAACTGTTTAGTCATCCCTACATCTACCAGCAGGTTCCCAGGTATCTCCAATTTTTATGAATAGAGCCTTTTTGGAGCCCCGTCCAAAAAAGGGGGCCTAATTTTGTTACTTCAGTATCATAGGATTCTTTGTTGTGTGACTTTTTATGACCTGCTTGGCATGTTGAAGACAAAGCATATGTCTCCGTTATAATACCCCCATGTTATTTGTTCAGAGAGCTGTCACCTGACTACTCCTTATCACTTTGTGTAAAGGATGTAGACTCATTCTCTAGTTATCTCTAGCTCCCTCACTGGCAAACGAAACACTCTTGAGCACTCTCTTCCTTCAAATTTAGAATCACAATTCTTTTCTAAATATTCTAATATTGCAGGTACTACCTGTGTGCCTTCAGGGCCCATTGTCTTTATTACAATGCACTGAACACATATTTTGACAAAAATACTAAAAGGACAATGCTCAAAATCATATGCAGTCAATGTTAGGGCTGCAGCTGAAAATCACCATAATAAAATGAATTTCTAAATCATAAGGACATATTTGGAAACACATCTAAATATTTGTTAAATGTCTAGTAACCATATTTCTATAGACTGATATTACATATCAGAGACAATATTTTCTCCGGTATAATCAGTTACTGGGTTATTTGTGTAGTCACAATAAGGCACATTTGTGATGCCAAACGGATGTTCACTTTCAAGTGAGGTTAGTAGGCACAACAAGATATTTTAAAATCTTATTCATTCACTATAGATTTCAGTGAAACATAGGTTGCCAGTACATTATTAAGCCTTTCTTTTTCTCTACTAGAACAAACTAAGGTTAAGAAGACTTCTTCCTCATGTTTTGGTTCATGGTGATATACTTTACTTGAAACAATTCCTTCTAAATGAAACTCTACGTTTCTCTAGAGAAAAGCTTTCTTAAGTTTTCATCAAGTCTTACATGTTTTAGAATATATAATATAAATGGTAACATTAAAAATTCTCGAAAGAATAGACTTATGATATAGTCTCTATAATTTGCCCTGGATAAATTTAAAAATTTTAGAAAACACCACTTTTCTTAGAAACACATGAATGTTCCTCTTAAACTTATCAATTAATAGTCTCTTTTAAATATAGTATAAACTGTCAATCTACAGCTCTACTTATTTAACTCCTTGAAAGTTCTTAATAATTATTTTTGAATACAAAATTAACAGCTTTCATATCATTAATTAAAGTAGTGTTTAACTTTTGCAAAGATAAATATATGCTCATAGTTTAGTCAATGACTTGAAAGCACATGAGTTTTTTACTCCAAGTTATTCCTGGAATAACCTCCAAGTTACTAGAATTTGAATGTGATCATTTTTATAATATTAGTACATCAGTGTACTAAGTCTTATTCATTTCATACATACTAGCTATTTGACCAAATATGAGGGTGATATGCATGTTCATTATCATTTATCACTTAGAAATATGAAGATACCTGAAATGGCATTGTTGTTTACACTTTTTGCCATTCCAAAGATGAAGATTTTGCTTTAATTGCTGAGTCTCTAACCTAATATTGAAGTATCCATAAACAGTTTCCAGATCTAGATAATTGCAGAAACAGATTCAAGCCTGCCCTTCTTTGAAAGACATTCTTCAGTTGCCCTTAATGTTCTTGCTAGCTACAGTTCCACTTCTTTTCATCCAGTGCCATCCCACTCAGTATTCCTTTTTCCTTCTGTTTCTATATAACTTTCTAATTCATTTGCTAATGATTCTCCGAGTTTGTACAATCTTTTGGTCATTGTGATAGGTCTTGGAGCTATGACTAAAAATAAAACATGGCCTTCTCTCATGAGGTTTCTATATCTAACATATATAAAAATTATATAATCATATTAAATGAAAATGATGCACTAGAAAATTTTCTTCTGGTGGCAAAGGGTTGAATGTTCTTTCTGTTGCTGTTGTGAAAGCACTGACCAAAACCAACTTGGGAAGGAAAGGGCTTATTTTATGCCCAACCTGCTTTCTTACATAACACAGGACCACCCATCCAGGGCTAGCACCAACCACAATGCCATAGGCCCTCCCATATCACTCAGTAGTCAAGAAAATGTCCCTGCAGACATGGCCCCAAGCAATCCAATGGCGGAAATTCCTCAGCTGAGGTTCACTCCATCCAACTGTGTCAAGTTAACAGCTGAAGCTATCCAGCACAAGTTCTAAATCTATGTATTAGCATAAATGGGCATGAAAAGAAGGCAACCACTCTTGCCTAGACCTGAAACTACTCAGAACTGTCATCTGCAAGTCCTAGCACTCTATTTTACCTTAATACATATAATTCAC
This sequence comes from Eospalax fontanierii, assembly GCA_035773235.1. Lineage (NCBI taxonomy): Eukaryota > Metazoa > Chordata > Mammalia > Rodentia > Spalacidae > Eospalax > Eospalax fontanierii. The sequence continues at coordinate 40,980,015 of CM069525.1, forward strand.
CAGGTACCTGTCTTTATATTTGAATGAGATTTGTTATTGGAAGAACCTTGGCTAAGCTTACACTCATTTCTGTATAGAATATCTTTTTATTCTATTTTGCCATTAGTTTGTTTCTTATAAATACGTTGAGGAATTTGCTTTCTAAAATGAGTCATGGCACGGCACTCTATAACTTACTAAATGTTAACTGAACTTAAAAAGTTTTGGTGCTAGTCTAGGACATTCGAATTCAGGAAGGACCATTTTCCATTTCCAAAGTGTTTTGTGAGATTACTTTTTCTTTATTTAGTACAACATGTTTTGGAAACAATGGATTTTTCTGATTTGAATCCAAAGATAAAGCAGTTTGAGGTTCATAAAAATTTGTAAGTCACCAAAGTTATATATTTTTAGCAGACATTGGAATTTTATTATGTTTAGAAATAATTTCCAGATGGAAAGTTAAAAACATATGAAAAGATACCCTATTTCCTTTCTTTTTTATATCTATCAAAGTTTATTTTGAAATGAAGACATGGAGAACTGAGGTATATCTCCATGGTATTTAGTACCCACATGGGGTCTTAAATGGCCTCATAATACTAATTGTATAGAAATGTTGGATGGAACAGTGATATTATTTTTATGACAAATGATAACTAGTTTGTTTTAACTCGTTGTCCATTATTTTTCTCAGCAAAGATCCAGGGAATTTTAGATATAAATTAGAAATGAACTCCAACTCCTAGAATATTTTGAGACTTCTACTTCAGATCAATGTCTGTAGATGACTTAGAGTACACACAAATGATCCAAGGAACTAAATAAGACATCTTTATATTGGTAACACCTAGAATATCCTTGGTGCCTTGTACATGACTCTAGTTGTTTCTCAGCATGAATTATAACATTCTGTCCTTCCTTACTTCCCTCCTTCCTCCTTCTATTTCATTCCTTCTCTCCCTACTTCCCTTCCATTTTCTTTCCCAGCAACAACATAAGATAGTCAATATGCAATTACTGAAGGGCTACCTCAAAGCATTAAGGAAAAGTACTATATATATGGCATTGTCAACAAGGTCAAGCCATTAGCAGTTCAATTATTGTACCTGATGGTGCCTCTCATTGAGGGTCAAGCCTCCTTTGTAACTAATGTGGGTAAAGTGATCTTTAAACGTCCATTAAGACTCTGAAAAATGCTAAAGGGAAGGAATTCACTGGCTACATGTACTTGGCAGCACTGTGTTTCTCTGATCTTGGTCCTTACCTAGTTACAAGCTCTAGGCCTTTCTTAGGTGACTACCTGGTTCAGATCCACATATAAGACACTGCTCAGTTTAGTCTTCTGCTTACTCTTCCTGCCATCCTGGGGCATCATTTCTCACATTCACTTGGTGATTGGTCTATTCTTGCTGAGCTTCCCCACCCTGCCCCCAAAGAAATATTCAGTCAAACTTAGTTACTAACTGCTATTTCCTCTGCTGTTTTCTGCCTCTGATTTTTGTTAAGTCATACTTTCTCTAATTCATATGATTGCTATGATATTTTTAAAAAGAAAAATTTCTTTGTTAGTGCAGATTAAATTACAGGTATATAAAATACATACCTAGCAAATATTTCCAAGAGACAATTCAAATTATTTCTCACTCTCTATATAGTATGGATTGCGCCTTTCACAGCTATCAGTTTATTTTGGTATGAAATTATGCCACAGATGTTATACTACCAGGGGGAAAAAGCTTTAGCTCAGTGCTTGGTTATTCAGTTATAATATCTGTCATGAATTAGGTCAGATTTCTGCTGAGATAATGCTGCATAAAATACAGCACCCCAATCATCAGTAATTTATAACAATAAATATTTTTTTATTACTACATTTACAGGATGGCTTAGAGAGCAGGAAATAGATGAAATATACAGTATGGATACCAGCAGAGGACAGGAAGTTGACAAAACTCCAAAAGGGTAGCAGGTTAGAAGATGCTCATGTAACAGGTAATTTTAAAGTCCAGTAGTTCCCTGTACCAATAGAAATGCATACTGAGTTCCAATGGAAACCTAAAATGATAGATAGCTCTGTATTTTCTCTCTTCTTTCTCTTTCTCTCTCTATAATATATATATATATATAATATGTATTATATATGTAGATATATATTATTTTTTCTTATAAAAATGTGTATACAACCTACAGATTCTAAGCAAATGAATACCTCATTCCCTTCATGGGATGGAACAGAATATTGTCATGCAACTCAGAAACACAAATTAAAACTAATGAGTTCTTATTAGTGGATTTGACATTTAATATTTTCAGACCACAGGTTGACCACAGGTTACTGAAACCTCAGAGAACAAAAACAACACTTAAAACCTCCCTGAACTCTGACATCTCAGCTATTCCAGTACTCTTGCATGCCCCTGGGGGCTTTCCCAGACCTGTTATGATGTTCACCCTTTCCCACACAATATGTCTTTTACAGAAATGTATAGCCCCAATGTAATATTTCCTAAGAATGGCAACCTAACAGATGCATAAGACAATGATTTAAAAATAGTAATTATAGATATGGTCAAAGAAATCAAGGATGATATGGATAAAAGACTAAATGAAGACTGTGAACACAGAATAAGCAGTTGAATGAAATAACTAAATAGGGGTTAGAGAGATACCTCTGGCAGAGGACCTGGGTTTGATTCCCAACACCCATATAGTAGCTAACAACCATCCGTAACTCCATTTCTAGGGGATCTGACTCCCTCTTCTGTTCTCTGTGGGTATTGCATGACATAAGTGCATTTACACACATGCAGACTTATACACATATACACTTATACACATAAAATTTAAAAATAGTAAACAAAATATTAAAAAAGAAATAACCCAAACAATTAAATATATGAAATTGGAATTCAATAAATAGAATCATTGAAGAAAAAACAAACTGAAATAAAACTTTAAATTAAAAACTCATGAAGTCACACAAAAACCTTACAGGAAAGAAGCAAAAAGTAATTGGAATATATAGAACAATGAATATCAGATCTGGAAAACAAGTTTGGAGAAATGGATAGAGAGTGTCAAATATAAAATAACCCAGGAACTGAATATGCAAGACCTCTGGGACACTATAAAAAGAACAAACCATTGGATCATAGGCATAGAAAAAAGACAAGATATCCTGGTCAAAGGCACAGAAAATATGTTAAATATAATTATTGAAGAAAATTCCCCAAACATATGGGAAAAGATACCTATAAAAGTACAAGAGACATAAAGAGCACCAAGTAGACATGAACAAAAATGAAACTCCCAAGAAATATGACAGAACACTAAATGTACAGAAGTAAACATATTGAAAACTGTGAGAAAGATCATGCCACATATAAAGACTGGCCCATCAGAATGACAGAGGACTTTTCAGTGAAGACTATGAAAGCCAAAAGGGCTTGGTCCAATGTCCTACAAGTCATTAAAGAACCCAGAAGCCAGCCCAGACTACTATACCCAGAAAAACTAGCAGTTATAATTGAAGGAGAAAGAAAATCTTTCCGTGATAAAACTGAATATCAGAAATTTATTATCAACTAACCAGCCATATAGACAATACTCAGTGGAATACTTTGGTTTGAAGAGAATATTTGATTAACACACCCAAGAGGGCACAAAGTATTACTAAGTTATCCCAGAACAATAAACCAAGAGATCTAAGAAATCAACACTACAACACCAACATCACAGTAATTAATAAACAAATAAACAATGGCTAATAATAACTCTTGATGTTAATGGTCTCAACTCCCCAGTAAAAAGACACAGACTAACTGATTGGATTTGAAAATAGAATCCATTGATTTGCTGCCTCCAAGAGACATACTTCACAAAGAATGATCAATACAACTTTAGAATAAAAGAATGGAAAAATATATTCCATTTAAATGGAACTAAGAAACAAGCATCTGTAGCTATACAAATATCCCACAAAATGAAAATCAAGCTAAAAACTAGTCAGAAGAGACAAAGAAGGTCATGTCATACAAACTAAAGAAAAAATACACCAAAAAATACACATTCTTCTCAGCAGCTAATGGAACTTTCTACAAAACTGACCACATATTAGGACATAAAGATAATCTACACAAATTTAGGAAAGTTGAAATATCATTCTGTATTCTGACAACAAAGGAATAAATTTATCAATCAACAACAGTAAGAATGGGAAAAGTACACAAAACCATGGGAGCTAAACAATATACTGTTGAATGAAAATTGGCTCAAGAGAGAAATAAAGAAGTAAATTTAATAATCCTAGAATTGAATGAAAACGAAACACATTATTTCAAAGCTTATGGAACACCAAGGAAGGTAGTCTTAAGAGGCTATTTTATAGCCTTAAGTGCCTACACCAGAAAATTAGAAGTGTCTCATATGAATAAATTAGTGGTGCACTTGAAAGCCTCAAAAAAACATGAACAAGAAACACTTATAAAGAGCACACAGGAAAAGATAAATAAAACCAAGGTAGAAATTAATAAAATGGAATGAAAGAATCAAAGAAATAAATAGTTGGTTCTTGGAAAAGATTAGTAAGATTTACAAATCATTACATAAATTAACCAAAATAGAGAGAGGAACCAAATTAACAAAGTCAGTGATGAAAAGGGAACATTACAACAGACCTTTAGGAAATTCAGAAAACCATAAAAACATAATTTACAATCCAGATTTCACAGAAGTAGAAAATCAAAGATTATGGACAAATTTCTAGATATATACATCCTACCAAAGTTAGATCAAAATTACATAAATAATTTTAAAACACCAATATCAACTAATGAGATATATGCAGTAATTAGAGTCTCCACATAAAAACAACACAGGACCAGATAAGAATTCTACTAAACCTTCAAATTGGAAATAATTCCAATACTTCTCAAATTAATGTGCATTATTATACCAAACATAGGAATCTCCCAAATCTTCATTTTTCCAGTGAAGCCAGAATTATTCTATTACCCAAACTAGACAAATGTCCACCAAAAACCAAGATTATAGTCCAGTCACTCTGATGAAAATAGACACAAAAACTCTCAATAAAGTATTACAAACCAAATGCAAGAACACATCAAAAAGATTATCTGCCACGATCAAGTTGACTTCATCCCAGAGATGCAGGGATAATTCAACATGCATAAATCAATAAATGTAATCACCACATAAACTGACTCAAAGACAAAAACCACATGATCATTCAATTAAATGCCGAAAACGCCTTTCACAAAATCTAACATCCATTTATGTTAAAAATCATGGAGAATCTAGAAATACAGGGCACATATCTCAACATAATAAAGGCAATGTACCACAACCTTACAGCCAATACATCTTCAAAAAAATCAAAGCGTTCCCATTAAATTTTAAAACAAGACAAGAATATTCACTCTCTCCATTTGTTTAATATGGTACTTTATAGTACTTGAAGGATTAGCTAGAGCAATAGAACAAAGGAGATAAAGAATATACAAACTGAAAAAGGAAGAAGTCAAAGTATCCTTATTTGCAGATGATATGATTATTTTTTATTCATTTATTTATTTTCATTTTATGTGTATGAGTGTTATGCCAGTATGGGTGTAGCTGTACTCATGTCATGAAGTGCATAGAGGACAGAAGAGGGTATCATATCCCCTAGAATGGGAGTTGTGGACACCATGTAGGAGCTGGGATTGGAACTGGGTCTTCTGTAAGAACAGACAGTGCTCTTAGCTGCTGAGTCATCTCTCCAGCACCAATATAATTCTATGCATTAAAGATAGTAAAGATTTCACCAAAACCATTTTAGAACTGATAAATACATTAAGAAAAATTGCAGGATATAAAATTAACACCACCAAATCAGTAGCCTTCCTATATGCCAACAACAAACAAACTGAAAATTCAGGGACATGATTCCATTCATGACAACCCCCAAAACCATAAAGTATCTTGTACTAAATATACTCAAGGAAGTGAAGGATTTGTATAATAAAAACTTTGAGACATTAAAGAAGAAATTGAAGAAGGTAACTGAGGATGGTCATTTTTCTGATGCTTATGCATCAGTAGGATTAATATTGTGAAAATGATCTTACCAAAATCAATCTACAAATTCAATATACTCCCCATCAGAACTCCAACACAATTCTTGACAGAAATAAAAAAAAATAATCTAAAATTTCATATGGACACACACACACACAGGATAGCCAAAATAATTCTGAGTACCAGAAGAATTGCTGAAGGTATTGCCATCCTTTTATCAAATTATAATACAGAGGTATAGTAATGAAAACAACCTGGTACCGATATAAGAAGAGACACATTGATCAGTGGGATAGAACTGAGGATCCATATTTAAATTCTTGCATTTACAGATACCTGAGTTTTGAGCGAGGAGCCACAAATATACTCTGGAGAAAAAACAGCGTGTTCAACAAGATGGTGTTAGGCAAACTGGATAGCTGCATCCAAACTGGAAGCTAGATCCCCACATCTCAGCACACAGAAATCTCAACTCCAAAAATATCAAGGAGAGATAGACACAAGATGAGATAGTTTGAATCCAGTAGAGGAGAAAGTAAGGGAAACACTGGAACTCATAGGGATAAGAAAGGACTTTCTGAATAGGACTGTAAGCATTAAGTCCAATGATTGACAAATGGGACTTCATAAAACTAAGAAAGTTCACATAAGAAAGCACATCATCATTTGAGTAAAGAAACAAACTATAGAATGGGAAAAATATTACCAGCCATACTTCTGACAGAAGATTTGTATCTAGAAACACACACACACAGACACACACACACACACACACACACACACACACAATACGCAATAAAAAATTGGAACAAGGAGCTGAATAGAACATGAAAAATGCTTTTAAGAAGGTTCAACATCTTTAGTCCTCAGGAATGTAGATTAAAACCACTCTGAGATTTCATCTTACCCCACTCAGAATGGCTAAAATCTCCCAAACAGACAATTTTGCCAAGGATGTAAGGAAAGTGGAATTCATATCCACTGCTTGTGGGACTGCAAACTGTTGCAACCACTGTGGAAGTTAGTGTGAGACTCTTCAAAAAGCAAGAAATTGATCTACCCTATTACCAAGGAACAGCTTGGGCACATACCCAGAAGATTTTATATCCTACTACAGAGATACCTCTTCATTTATGTTCATTGCTCCCTGTGGGTGTCTGTCTCCATGGGCGGCCATAGCACAACTGTCCCAGAGAATGAAGAGCAGATGAATAGGTCCTCAGGCATACCAGAGTGTGATGGGAAAGAACTCTTGGGAGCTGTCAATGGACAGCTCATTTGTTGAAATCAAGGCAAGGGTTTATATAGGGAGGCCTGTCTGGCTGTTACTGAAGGCAGGAAAGTTCAATGTGGGGTCTTTAGGTAAAGGTGGGAAGGTTCTAGGGCTGACATAGAAATTAGGGAATGAGAAAATGCAACCCCAAAACCTGACTTTGGTCTGGGGTGATCTTTGTGGTGGAAAAAGGAGATTAAACAACTGCTGAGCACCAAGGATGCTGAACCTGGACCTAGGTCATAGCTTCAGGCAGAACAGGCTGAACCCTTACAGTCTCTTCAGGGTATCTGGGGTCACTTTGCTTACTCAATGCCTTTTGCAGTAGACCAGGCCCCACAGCTCCCTTTTTCATAATATTCAGGTCATTTAAACAATCTAGATGTCCCTTAACCGATGAATGGTGGTGTACATTCACATAGTGGAGTATTATTCAGCTCTTAAAAACATGAAATTATGATATTTGTTGCTAAATGGATGGAACTGGAAACAATCCTCCTGAGTGATGTCACCCAGACCCAGAAAGACAAATGTTGCATGTTCTCTCTCATAGTTAGATGCTAGCTTTGAAATCTTAGATACACATGTTTCAATTTGAAAATTCTGAGAGGTTGGGAATCTAACAAATGGCCATGGGGAGATTCCTGGGAGGGGAGGTAGAGCACAGTGCCATAAAAGGGGAAATTGGAACAACAGAGTTGGAAGACTTGAATGGGGTGGGTAGCGAGTGGGAAAGGCAGAGAAGGGAGTATGGAGACGGAGAACTGACATGAAATGTCTTTAGAAAAAGCCATATGGAAATGTCCCAGTAATTAAGCTTCCTGGCTGCCACGAAATGAACAGCAGTGTTCAACCACACCCTTCTGCCATGGTGTTTTGCCTTACAAGAGGCCTAGAGGCAATGCAGTCAGCCAGTATGGACAGTGACTATTGAAACTGTGAGCCCAAATAGAGCTGCCTTCCTTTTCATTGTTTCTGTCATTTGTTTGTCACAGCATCAAAAAAATATGACTAACACAATAGCAAAATCTAAGGGAAAAGGGAAACCAGTGCTTTCTTAACATAAATATGTTGTCCTTAAATCTCTTTGTGTCTCTTCTGCTGCCCAAGCATGTGGCAGATGCTCTAAAAATATATTGGTTAGTTGATGGATTCTGACACTTGGGTACTTCAAGATATAAAAGCTCTATCAACATACCGGGAACACTGAAGAAGCTTGTGAGGAGACAAAATTTAATAGATTCTCTTTTGTTGGAGGGTTCCAAACTTTCTGTGCCTAATGTTTTTGTCCATGGACAGCATGGAAATATTTGTTTTCTCCTAGGTGATTCTGGGCACCATCCAGACCATCTGCTTTGGCCCGGGCTTCCTGGCCATAGTCTCTGCCATTATTTGCCAAAATGCTGTAGAAACAAGGAGTGAGATGTCTTTGATATCAAAGCCACGTTGTCAGAAAAAGAAATCATCATGGTGAATTAACAATTTTGTGGTGAACCAGTTCTAAGTATACAATTTATCATATGTGAGTAATCTTTGTCTATATTTTCTCACCTGTAAACACAAAGAATTGTTGGGATGGTGAAATAAAACTATCTACGCTAAAGATGTGAAAAAGCCTTTCTAGGCTGCCTGGCTGCCAGAGTGCCCAGTAACAATCAGTTATATTTCCTTCCCAATTGCTCTGGTATTTAGTGATTACTAGCCAAGTCCCACAGAAAACAGGGATTCACTTCACATTTTCATTTTATTAGAACTTAAAAAGTAAGCATTTAAGAAATTGGAAAAAATACTAAGGGAACTGGGTTACCTTGGAAAGGATTGATTTCTCATAGAGAATTGCTATCAGGAATACTGGGAAGCACATCTACCCAGATCCTGCTTAAATGAAAATTGGTTGACACAATCACCAACAATGCTGTTGGAAGTCAGCCATTAGTGTTAGCCGCTTCAGGGATTGCCTCAGGGTAAAGCCCAATTGTCCTCAGCTTGGTGAGGCCACTCCCTTCTCAGGTGGCCCACTTCTAATTAGTGACTCTTAAAGTATTATAAATATTCAATTCTTATAGGCCAGCTTTGAACAATTCTAAAGTATCTGAAGCTCCTCAAGGGGATCAAATACGACTGTGATTCAACCTACATCACAGCTTGACTTCTCCTCATGCCTACCTCCCTTTTACCATAGGTATTAGTCCTAAAATTGTCCTCTAAAAACTAATGTGCATGTTAAACTCCATTGCAGAGTCTGCTTTCCAGAAAATCCAACCTATAACAATTAACAATTGTGTTTAGGCGTTTGCCTTCTGTGCTTTTCTATTAATGAGTTTAGTACTTATGCAAAACATGTCTCTACCATTGTTAGCATTTATGTCCTATATCTGTATCAAATGGTATATGACACAGGTATTCTTTACAAAAGATCTTTCTTCTATAAAGTTCAAAAATGACAAACAGAAATAAAATATTTACTCAAGTATCTGGAATATATAATTTCTCCAACTAAAAGAAGGGATCTCTGATTGCCGAATGCCCATTAATTGAATATGAATGGTATGAGATGTTCTTCAAGTGAGAGATTAATTTCAGAGTTACCTATGAGGTTATTGCCCCACAACCTCCTCTAGAGTCAAAAATCTCAAAGTTCATGAGGAATCGCTCCTCTGATGCCTGTTCCTTCATTAACTCTTATTTACCCTTCAACCACATTGCTTAACAATTCCAGGTTATAGTAATTTCAAAACTATTTATGGGTTTCTTGATTGATACTTCCTTTAATAACTTTTTAAACTCTTATATCTGTAGGTAGGCCTCCTTTTTGTCTGCATGTTGACCCAGTTCATCCAGCGTACTTTCCAGAAGGCTATTTAGACTCAGTAATATCCGCCTGATCTGGGGATGTAGTCACTAGCCACTGCCCCAGAGACCAACACATGACTACTGGCTCTAGATCAGGTTATCTCACTCTAATCTGACAAAGTACAATTTCAGCTTGGAAGAAGTTAGAGAATGAGTTGATGTGCACAATCACTAGACTCTTTCTCTACTTCTGTTTTCCTTTATTTCTTTAAAAAAATATGAACAAAAGGCTGGAATGTAAGAATGGAATGTTAGAGTCTAGCCTCTGCTTTGCAACAGGTCTCTTCCTCTCATAGATACTGATAGATTCTGGGACATTGTGAGTTCAGAGCTAGCAGACTTGCCAATATCACACTCAGCTGGGAGGTGACTTTACATTAAAGGGGTACCACATCTTGTTCTCGCACTCTTTGCCTGCCTGGGAAGCAGCCTGGTTACAGGTTCTTGTTATGAAACTCTCATATCTTCAAAAAAGTATAAAAAGAGACTCCCTCTTCTACCATGGGGAGGGGCTGATTCTCTTCTGGAATCCTGCCATGGTATCTCTCTGGTGCTGGTGCCTGAAATGTCTTCCAAGCCACATTCATACTGCTGCCTCTCTGTCTGTCCATGGCATTAACAACACTTTTAATATACACCTTAGTCCCTAGCAATCTGTCTCAGTATCATCTTCAACCAGAACCCTCATTCAAAAACCTAACAGATGCGTGTGAGTGTGTGTGTGTGTGTGTGTGTGTGTGTGTGTGTGTGTGTGTGTGTTTATATCCATTCAGCATGCATATCCATTCAGCATGCAAGGGAAGGAAAAGAAAATACTGGTGTTTGGAAGGTTAATTAGAAATCAAAAAAATGAGTAAATATGGAAAATATAAAGAAGACATAGACTATACGTTTACAAATGCTTTTACATTCCTGAACATGTAAGCCTATGTTCTTAGCAGAGCGTCTCCTTTGACAAATGTCTTAGAGAGGTTAAACAGGGGATGTATTTGGTGATTAAATGCCAAAACGGTTGGATAGCACATGCTAAGTGCTCCATAAATGCTAGCTAATGGTCTTGTTATTCAAAGTGTTGTCTAGACACACAACAAATTTTCTCCAGGGAAACTTCTGTTAACATCCACCAAAGAGTTGTAATGAAGGCCTGGGTGGGGAGAAAATAAAGCTCTCACAAAGGAAAATAAGACTGGTAGAAAATGTAGTACTACAGTCTGGAAGAAATTGAAATTAATTCAAAGACAATTTCAGGGCTCAAACACAAAGACAATTCCATGAAAGATAGAAACACATTTGATACCTCACTCACTAGGACTTCAGGATTCAAAGAAGACAGAAACCTGGGGCATCTCTTGTTTTTCCTACTGAGTGGGAGAAGAGGCAGTCCTCAGACCACAGAGTGGTAGCACATTGTTTATTATCAAGGGCTACTGGAGGCAGACACATGCTAAGCAGCGAATGCTGGGGACTGTTGATTTTCATGAACCTAAAGGTAGGATAGGAAGAAGACACATACATATAAAATGCAGAGGCATAAAAACGTTAAATTTTGCTTAAATAGGAGAGCATTCTATCACTACCAAGGGAGAATTTACAGGGCCAGACTAACCTAGGATGAATGGAGCCTGTGAAAGACAGTGAGAATAAGGCAAACCATACAATACCTTGAAGACAGGGAACAATAACAAACCTCTGATAGCTAAGTGAATTAAGAGGAAAATTTTAGGAAATTATTTAACTAGTTGCAACAGCATAGATAGACATAGTCTTCATGAAACAGTTGGAGATATTTGGAAGATCAATATATTATATTAAAATTTGATTATAAAATCAAATAAAAATGTCAAAGTTATCCCAAATTATGAAAATGTGTGAATTTTTAGAAGATATTGGATTTAAAGTTCTTACTATGTTAATAATAAAAACCATAAAGGTTGATAAGATTGAGTAGTGAAGGTGAGGGATATTAAGAATATTATATCCCTTGTTTCACATACGGGAGGCTTAGATGCTATGATTTCTTCCTGCATTCATACAGACCAGATACATTGAATGTAAATTGCTTACAAAACTAACTTATACATGATACAAATAGAAATAAACTCAGCTACTTTCAAAGAACAGAAAAAAAGTAGTCAGAAGGAAAAGTTTAAATAAGAAGTACATAAAAATATGGCAAAACCAAATTAATAAAAAATAAATATATGTAAATTAAACGCTTCAAAGTTTTAAACACTTTGGTGTCAAATGAAATACTATGCTTAATTTCAAATTACAAAACTACTTTCTTCAGTTGCATTTTTTGGTTATAAAATCAACTAATGAGATCAAAGCTAGTAAAAGACCCTTCATTGTGTGTGCACAATTGACTTGAACTGTCAGTTTTCCTGTGAATTTAGAAATTAATGTTACCACAATGAAAATGAAATAAGATTTTTGCTATTATGTGAAAAAAGAAATGTAAAGAACGTTTTAAAAAGGAAGGAAAAAATCAACAAAGTCTTAAAATATTTTGAGAGATTTGGAGTTAAAATACCCAATATTAAAATGTTCAGAAACACTTTGAAAACTAAACGTATGTTAAGTAACCCCAAAATATCAACAGAACTTTTTTAAAAAATGAAAGTATGTCCATACATATTTAACTTTTTAATTTAAGAAATATTAGGTTTCAACTCAGAAAAGTATATGTTATTAAATAAATAACGTTAAATTTGAGGCATACCATCTGAGGAAAAATTAAGTCAACAAAATTAATTATAACTTTATTAAAAATAGAAATTTAAAAGTAAAGTCATAAAGGTAAGAATATAGAATAGAATAGAAAAAGAATATAGAAAGCAATATATACATGTATTAGAGAATCATTTTTCAAACACGATCCTAATGATTTAAACCAGAGGTTCACGAGGGAATTTAAAACCTAGCATTTATTGAAATACTGTTCATAGCTGCTTTTGTTCAATGAAGACATGACGGAACAATTGCAACATGGACCATTTGTATGAAAACCTCTAAAACCTGTATCTCTGATCCCATAAGATATAATGTTCATTGGTCCCAGGAATGAAACAGACTAACTTTTATGTGGTCAAATCTGAAAATTTGGACATGGAAAATAACTTTGTAAACAATAAGGATCAGGAAGGATTTGTAATATATATATATATATATATATATATATATATATATATATATATATATGGCATAAGAGGTTACAATATATGATACATATATAAAGCTTTTACAAAATATTATGAAAGATTATGCACTAGCAGAATATTAGGCAAAGATAGAAACAGGATGTGCACAGCACCAGTAATACAACTATTATAAATAATCAGCAAGCCAAAGAAAAAGTCACTTCTTTCTTCTAGTCAAATAAGTAATTTTTTTTAATACCAAAAAGTGTTATTAGACAACCAACAGAAGAAACACAGTGTGGGCTATAAGTGGGACTCTCACAGGCTTTTGGTGGATGTGAAAATTGAAAGGAGATTTGTAACATACAAGAAATGCTTTAAAATGTATCACTGGTTCTTGGTATTCAAAGTGGATTTATTCCAAGATATTCCCACCACTCAAATCCAGGAATGCTTAAGTTCCCGATATGGTATAGTATCTACATACAAACTATGGGTAGTCTTTCAAATGCTTTAAATCATCCCTAGATTACTTATAATACTTAAGGCAATGAGAGATATGAAAGTAGTTGTTACACTGAATTGTTTAGGGAATAATCACAAGAAAAAGTGTGTACACGTTTAGTTCAGATGTACTTTTAAAATATTTTCAGTCCTTACTTGGTTAGCTTGTGGATAAAGACAGCTGTCTGCAATTGGAGAAAACAACTCTATCACTAGGATTTACCCTAAGAAAATAGTTAAGGAGAATTGAGATTTAGTTCTAAGGTTATCTATCACAGGATTGTATATAATGATAAAACAATGTAAGCAACTTTAAATATAGGACGATACAGCCTTTGCCAATTTGGATAAATTATCAACATAAAGAAAGATATAAGCTTCTCAAAATTATGTTTTTGTACTTTTTAAAAATATAAATTTTGAATATAGTCTTAAGTACTTTTAAAAAATATAAAAACACTGAATACACCATATTGCATATTTGAAAAGAAATTCAAACAAAAATCCCTAGCAAACATCAGTTAAATATTAGTTACTATCATCTTGAAGAATAACAGGTGATCTTTCTTTTTTTCCTTTTTGCTTATTCAGATACAAGTGTTTTACTGACCTGTCTCATCCATGTGGCATAGACTGAAGAGATAGTTTTATTTTCTCCATTTTCAGATCTCACTTCTACTGCTTTGGGATAAATCCTCCAGCTGTTGGGTTCACAGACAACTGAAAGATATTCTGGCATAATTCCTTAACTTTGCTTTTGGATATGAAGAATATGTCCATTTCATTTACACTTCAGAATAATTCTCTGTCCTTAGGGCCTGTCAAGTTTCTTGTCTGAGGGACAAGATGTATATATAATTTGTGACAGTCTCTGTGGGATGTTCCTGTTCTGCTCTCCTTTCTGCTGTAACCTAATCTGGACAGAGGTAAGAAAGACTTGTTAGAGAGTCAATTGCTCAAATGGGGTCCCTGGCAATTCGCTCTTGCTTATTGTTACTTCTGTGATAGGCTGTTGGTGCCCTCTCTGTGGTATTGTCTAAACACCAGCACTCACAAGGGGAAATTGGATGTTTACCACCTTTTTCTTTTTATCCATCTCTTCCAACCTCCATCTTGTGAAAACCACCAGGAACAGACACCTGCAGATTTCATTAAATCTGACTTCCTTTGAAGGTCTTCACATAGTACATGTGAAACTTGAGCATTCATGCCAAACCTAATGTGCTAACCATCACGCTCCATGGTCTCTTGCACTCTTAATCTGTTTTTGAGGTGCCAGAAGTGGGTCTGCAACTCCTTTCTATAGTTATATTTCAAAACAGGACTGGGTAAGTAACTGTCTTCACCACTTCCATAAAACTGCCTTCTCACATCTCTTCCAGTGTCTTTATTGTGACTCTCTTGGAGTCTTTATCCTGGCTTACATTTCATTGTGTTTTTGTTCAGCTTTTGCAAAAAAAAAAATGTTTTGTTCCATTTTAGGAGATGGAAGAGAGCTCCTCACTTTTCCCATGAGTTGGGACACCTTTCTCTACTGTCTTCTTTTATAAACTGGCAGTGATGGAATTGCTGAAATCTGAATGGAATTTTTCTTAGAATAGTATAAAGAGTTCTTTCTGAAGAATGAATTAATAAACAAGGTTATGGAATATGAAAATATGGAGAGTTGGAATACATGTCAAGTAAATTTTAAATTACAACATCATTATGACCAAAAAGATATAGTAATCAAGATAACAGAACAGATAACACTCAACACAGATCCTATCAACTTAATTTATGTGAAAAGAAATATCACAGATTAATGAGAAGTTACGATGTATTCAACAAAAGTATTGAGAAAGTTATTTGGGAAAATATTGTGTTTTGTTCTCATAGTATACACCAAATTATATTTCAGATAATTTGGGGTTAAAATATATGACTATAAAATCCTAGAAAATAAAATAGATAATTTTAAAAACAATCTTGAATTGAGAAAAATATTTATCACTTTTAACATTGGCTGTAAAATTGGAAGAGAACAAAGGAAAGATGATTACTTTTTGTGTTAAATAAACAAATGAGTAAATATATCAGAGGCATATCAAAACTATATCAAAACAGAGGAAAACTGAGATATTGTGAATAAATTTTGCTGAAGTAGGAGAGAAAATATAGCCAATCAGCAGCCTAAAAACAAATGTTTCCATGAAAAACTGGACTATGGCATGGACAGATATGAAGATGCACTCATATTAGAACCATATCTGACCTCTTTAGTAGTTAAATAATGCAAACACAAGAAAAACAATATAACTTTCACCTAGAGAAAGAACAAGAGTTTTTATTTTTTTAATGAGCAAAGATAATCACAATATAGCAAAAGAATCATTTTCATCTAAATCAGGTGAAGTGAGTTACTTTTATGTAACTGACTGAGAAAAATGTAGTTTGATGCTGCTTTACTTAGTCATCCAACTCCTATGAATCTATCCCAAGGTATGATCTAGATGCAAGAATAATTTCTGTATAAGAATACCAGGGATGGAGACACAGTCTGTTCTTTCAGAGAACCTAACTTCAGATTCAGGTGATCTGACAGCCTCTTCTGACCCCTGCAGACATTGTACTACACAGATGCACTTGCATACATGCAGGCGATACATTCATACACATAGAATAAAAATAATTCATAAAATATTTAAAAATAATGCTAAGAACGTACTTCTTTATAGTCATTTAAGGTTGGAAAAAAACAATTGTCCCATGATTGGAAAATCATGGAAAAAAATCAAAATCTCACCAGTGGATAATTATAGTGTCTGAAAAACAGATCATCTATTCCACGGTTAAGAGAATTTTAAGTGGCATGGTGAAGTGTTTATGCAAAAAAAAAAACCTAAATACAAAATTATTTATACTGTGGATGTTTTTTGTGTGTAAATCTTACAAATATGGCTCTGATCACCTCAGTGCTTATGTCTAGATTGTGTTTTTCCTTCCCGGAGCATGAGCATTGACGCTCCCCCCCCTCAAAGGAGTTCACATACCCTGTGCAACAGTCATTCCCAACCATGTCACTCTCCCTTCTCAATGTATACTATGTCCAAGGTTTTCTTTTTAATTATAACAGATTCAAATATTCAATGTATGATTTAATTGTAATTATAAATAAGATATATTTATTCTTACACTACATTTAAACAAAATAGCCTAATTGAGGCATAATCATAATACAATAAACTGCATGTATTAAAGGATTAAATTTAATATGTTTGACATATGTATCTGCCTGTAAAACCGTCATCACTATTTTGAAAATGAACACAACACAATGGGAATTTTATTATGAAAACATATGTTCTGGAAAGAATGATGCCATAAAACTCAGATTATTTGTCATTCGAAATTTTTCTTTCTGAATATAGTTTCAAAGTTTGCTACAAGGTGTGTGTGGTTGCTTTTACAAACAAAATATTTCCAAGAAACAGCTACTGGCAGGGAGTGAGGGTAGGTGGCAGAATGGCTGCGAGAGGTTTTATTGAAAATAGGAAGATAAATAGTTTTTCCTGAGAGGATTTAAGGTTTATCAAGTAGAGTTTTGAGCTGTGTGTGCGTGTGTGTGTGTGTGTGTGTGTTTACCTGTCTGCAGAGGCCAGAAGAATACCTTGAGTATTATTCCTTCTCAGGAATATTCCACTTTTGTTTTTTATTTTTTCTTCAAAAAATTCACAAATATATCTTTATAAAATATCCATCCGTAACTCCTCCCCTGTGGGTCCCCTCAGGAGTACATAACCCTCCCTAATCCATGCCCTATTTATTTAAATTTTGCCTTTGAGTCCACTTAGAGTTGCCTGCATGTGCATGGAAGTAGAATCATCTATCGTAGCATGAGTATTCTTGCTGGCACAGCATCCTTGAACAAAAGTGACTCTCCTTCCCTCAGCAGTTATCAACTTCCAATAACTCCTCGGCGAGGTGTGGAACCTTGGGAGCTCCTGTTTCTCCACGTGGGAATTTCTTTTTAAATATATTTTTATTATGTGTATACGTGTTATACCTTCATGTGTGTAAGTGCACCCGTGTCATGCAATGCCCGTGGAGGACAGAAGAGGACTTTGGATCACTTGGAACTGAAGTTATAGGTGGTTGCTAGTTGCCATGTGGGTGTTGAGATTCGAACCTGGATTGTCTGCAAGAACCCTCATTGTTCTTAATCACTGAGCCATCTCTCCAACCCCCATGTGGGAATTTCTAACTGGCTTGATCTTGTGCAGGTAAATATAGTTCTTGTGGATTCCTGTGTGCAACAACCATGCCATGTCTGAAAGGCAATTTCATGGCACCTTTCTCTGTCTGATGGTTCTTATATTTTCTTCTGCTTTCTCTTCTATGATGTTCCCTGAGTCTTTGAGTGGGAGATGATACAGATGGCCCATTTCTGGCTGGACACTCATAGTCACTTATTCTCAACACTTCAGTTATGAATCTCTGCATTTCCCACTATCCACAACAATATGACATTTCTCTGTCCAAGGTTGTGAGCAGCATATAAACATATTTAGAAGGCCATTTGCCCATATGACAATTTAGAAAAACAGTATTAATATAATCTGTTCTCCTCTAGGGCTTAGGGCTTATGACTTTCTTAGTTATGGTTTTAGAAATGTTTATAGTACTTAGCATAAACTCCATCTTGCGGAGCAGGCTTTGTATCTAATCAGGAGAGTGTTTGGTTACCTCTATACACAGTTTTGTCACTGCTGCACCAGTGGGTACATCATCTTTGGCTGGTTCATATTTCAGGATTCAGAGTTGGATAAGTTCATTGATATCTATTCTCTCCCAGCAGCCTCCGTAACACCTTCCAACACTATGAAAGTCAGTCAACAGGGAGAGAATCCTGGTTACTTCAAGAGTGATTCCTCTGTGCCCTGTTATCAAAGTGTGTGACGTCTTCAGCAATAGGGTCTTACATCTGGTTAGACTGGGCAACTAAGAGCAATGGTGACTGTATTGTTTTGGTTGTCTTTAGAGCCTCTTTTACCAACAACTCATGGCAAAGTAATCTGTGCCTTACAATGAGATTTTAATTTAAATAAACCACGTCTTCTGGGAACAGCATTGTTCACTTACATGGGGAATATATGTTCAAAATCATTTTTTGATTGCATTTTTTGAGTTTTTGTGTATTTCATATAATAAAACTTAATCAAGTTTAGACCCTCCTCTCCCATCTGTGCCCTCCCATTGCATTCTGCCATATATGTTAAATCCTATTCAGCCAAACATTTGTGCCCAGATGTCCTCGGTACAAGTTTATTCACTGCAGTCTAGTCAACCTATCTAAAGAATTTAAGTAAGGTCTACTCTCCCTCACCCATCAGTAATAAATTGTCAATAGTTCCTAGGTTAGGGTTGGGGCCTACTGTCCTGGTTCTGAGTTTTTGCCTGATTGTGTTGGCATGGATCTTGTACATGCTGTCACAAGTTCATATTAGCAAGTTCCCAGTGACCTAAAAGTCTCTGTTTCCTTATGTTCATGCACAAACTCTGGGTCTTACAATCTTTTCACACACTCAAACTCATTTTTTAAAAGTATATATTTTAAATTAGTTTATAAGCTAGTGGGATTTCATGTCTTCGTCATACATTTTTGGCTTTGATTGACTCTATATTTCCTTTCCCACATCAGTCCCTATCTCTACTTAGCTCCTAGTATTCTGCATCACTTATTATATTTTTTTTACTTTGCTTATTAAGAGAAAAGGTTTCCAAGTAGCTTTTTCATTCACAATTGGTTTTGTTTAAGCCTACTGCTGGCTTTTCATTTCACCATCCCCATCACTCAACTACTTGCTTGAACTCATCTGCCCCAAGTATTTTCCCTCTTCAACACCTTTCACAGAGATACTACTATCTGCCATCCCTAATGCATCCCTCCCATTAATAGTCTACTTTTAGCTTCCTAAGTTCCACATGTACTCCATGTTAAACACATGATTTGAAAAAAACCAAAAGATTTGAAGGTAGGACATCATATGACAGAGAACATGTGGTGTTTGATTTTAGTGCCTGACAGATCACATTATAAATTTTTTCCAGTTGCCTCCTCCTATGATTTGGAGTTTCCCAATTAGGCCAGACTATTTGGCCATTAAGCCTTGGAGATTGGCTATCCCTGCTTTCTCAGCACGTTTGTTCCCCTATAGTTGGATTTTTCATGGGTGCCTGTAAATTGAACTTAGGTTCTTATATTTGCATTGCAGTTTATAAGCTGAATTATCACTGTCTTTAAAGTCATTTTTGTAGCACATTGATAGTGAAGCTAGAAAATATGAGGTAAAGGAATGAATGAACTTGGTATACTAGAAGAATAAGATTTGGTGTCCAAGTGAGAAAATAAGATTTGACTCTGAGAAAAGAGAATTCTTTCTTTGAAACCAGAGATATTAAAGAAAAAGTAGGAGATGTTAGACAAAGAAAGAATGAAATAGAGATACGAATTTGTTAAGTGATTGTTTGCTGGCATATAAATTAGGAAAGTCTGTCTGAAGCAGAATTTTAAATTAAAGCAACCACCATTGTTAATATTTTGGTCCATGCTTGATTTTAACCCATATTCCAAGTTGGATTATCACACTCCATATAATTCTTCTTCGAAGAGTGAGTTCTGGGGATGGAATCTAGGGTCTTGAGCATGTTAGGCAAGCATTCTATCTATTCTATATTCCCAGCCTTCTCCTTCTTTTTACTGTGTATCATTTAGTTCACATTTCTGACATTCCTTATACTAATCTATTCCACTGTTAAAGTATAGCAGTTAAAATGGTTCTATGTAGCAAACCAAACACCACAAATGGTGTCTACTCAAGTAGCATTCCACAAATATGTTGAAGAGATGAGTCCCACACATCTACTGTCGTCTATAAAACAGTGCATTATTGAATAATGGCATTGAGATTCTTTCACATAGATACCAATAAGCAAGTCAATGGCAGCATTATCGACAATAGACACTTGGTAGAAAATGGACTACCAGTTATTCCAGTGTCTCTAAAATGAAGTAAGAGTCTACGTAGCTTAATCATATGGCAGATTTGATAGTGTCCTCAGTATTATGAAAATCTGTGACAGCTCTAAATGCATGTTATTTGTGTGAACTTTTCATCATACTGAGTCTACTTCTATGCTCCTTGATGTATTATAAAATCACTAAATAAATTGCCATTTCCTGTCCTTGCTCTTGGAATGGTCTAAAATATCAAGAGTCATTAATTTTCAGAGAGAACTTGAAATTATGAAGTTTGTTTACTGCCACTAGGTATTCCTTTGAGGACTGAGCTTTCTAAACATATTTTTATTGGATTTTTATTTTCATGCAATATAATTTGGTGGTATTTACATCTCATTATGTATCCCTAACTCTTTTTATTGCACCCCACCCAATCACTAGAGCCTATTTAATCTACCAAGATTCCCATCCTTAAAGTGACTGTCTCTCTCCCTTCCCAGCAGCCATAGGTTGCCTGAAGTTACTTAGGTTACATTGGGGTTTCTTACACGCTTACCCATTTCGATGCTGGGATTTTGTCTAGTTTGAGCTTGCATAGGATTTGTGCATGCTGTGAGTTCAAACGAGTAGTAGATCAGCTGTCTGGAAAACTCTGTTTCTTTGTGGTCATCACCACCTCTGGCTCTTACAGTCTTTCTATCCCCTCTTCTGCAATGATCCCTGAGCTTTGGAAGGTAGAAGTTTGATTAAGGTGTCCTATTTACGGATAAGCACTCTGCAGCCTCTTGATCTACGCACTTTGGCCAGTTGTGTGTTTCTGAGTTAATCACCATCTGTTGTATAAGTAAACTTCTCTGGTGAGAGTTGGAAGATGTATTACTACATGGGTATAGCAATAAATCATTAGGAGTCGGTTTAATATAGTAACCATTTAGTAGAAAACTAGTATTAGGTTTCCCGTTATGCCCTGTGACGTGTCCAGCTATTAATGTCAGGTATGGGCTCAATCCTGTGAAGCAGACTTTAAATCCAATTATAGAACTGTTGGTCACTCACATAATATTTATGACACTATTGCACTGGTGGACCTATCGTGCCAGGCCAGTTGTAATTCACAGGATTCACAGCTGTGTAATGTTGATGATTATTTTTTGCTTCTGGTAGCTTTCATAGCACTGACTAACACTATGAACACTATTCAGTAGATATGGACCTCTGAAGTCATAATCAGCTTGATTTCTCCTTATTCATTCTACAACTTATGTGTATAGTATCTACAGCAAAAGGAGCTTTAAGTACAACATGTATTTCCCACCAATTTTGTAACCTAAGGAAATTGTCAAGGACTAACATTAAAATAGCATGAATATATTTGCATTAAGTCTACATACAGGATTCATTAAAGATGATTTTTGCAGTTTTTATATGCTTCCTATCTCTTTTATCCTCATTTCAGCTAGGCTTATAATTGACACTTTTTTCAGTTTTTCTGAAGGTTTTTCTTTTGTGATAAGGTTCACTAGTTAGTCTTGGGTAGACTGGAACTTACTATGCTGAACAAGTTGGTCCTGACCTCAGTGAGATTTACCTGCCTCAGCCTCCAAAGTGCTGGGAGGCACCAACACCCCCAGCCCTCAGTTTCTCTTCTGAACATTGCCAGACTACTGTTGATTTACATATTTCTATGCACAAGTTTCATTTTTAACTTCTCAGTTTTTTTTTCAGAAGAGGCCTTATACAGTGGCTGAGTAACGTGACCTCATGCCCTATTGTCAATAATGATATGTTAGTGAAGGAACTGCACGCCTTCCCTGCATTAGTTTTTTTCATTTATAAGATAATACCATTGTGTTTACTTTTATCTTTTGTAATTTTTCAGAGACTCAAAATGGGTTTTATGGAAATGCATTATGTGAAGAATTCAAGACAAAACAAATAAGATTTTTTTCAGTCTTTTTGAGACAAGGTCTCCCAGTAGCCCCAGCTAGCCTGGCACTAGCTTTGTAGTCCAGGCTGGCCTTGATCTCACAGAGATCTACCTGCCTCTGCCTCCTAATTGCTGGGATTTAAGGCATATGCTACCATACCCAGAAAATAAGAAAGATTTTTTTTTCCCCTGGAAGGAGAAGGCAACCTAACTGGAAACAACCAAGTTCTTCCCTTCCTGAAAGTTGCCATTGGTATCCTAACACCATTATTTTCAGTGTTTTTGTGAAGACTTCTAGTAGAGTTATTCTTCCATCATTGCTCATAATCTACTATGAAATATTCATTTTTAATCTCTCACAGGTACCACATTCCATCCCCCTCCTCCATCATGAATACTTGTGGCAAAATTGCACCCTAGCCTCCACTCCTGTTAAAGAATTGATATGTGGAACTCAGTAGTCTCCTACTAAAGTAGAAAGCCATCTTTAGTTATTGGAGCATAGTTTCAATGTTTAGTTTGATTTCATTCTGATAACCTAATTGTTTTACTGATTTGTTTATAACATTGAAATTACTTCTCAGCTCTGTCAGCAATGATTTATTTTGATATTATAAAAAGTCATTAAAATAAGATAATACTCCTTCTATTACTTTGCTGGTTTCCTAAAGATAATTGCCTTAGGATTTATAGTTCTCTTATTTCTAAAATAAGAACATTTGCCCACACAAAGCTATTTCCCATTCTCATAAAATATTATCTACATGGATTTTTTTTTCCTTTCTGGAAAATGAAGTAAGCTTGAATGCTGAATACTTTCATTCCAATTTAATCTCTACTACAAAGTGAAGACTGCTGGTGTGAAAGCAGAGAATCAATACAGGGAAGAATGGTTGAGGGTAGCAGGACTAGGTAGGATTTTGTATGAGGATTTACATCTCAGTTTCTTTTATTTTGTAAAGGCTAGTGGGATAGATTCTGTCTAGATATACCAGAAAGAGTTACTAAATTATCCCCAATAGCCTGCAATGGTGAATCTTGTCAGCTCTTCACCCTTATCTCTTCAACTTTGAATAGTGCATTGCTAACCATCTTAGCTTCAATACCAACAACTATACCTATGTCTGTGGGATTTCTTTGGCCACTAAAGCCAACTCTGGCCATAGGAGGAGAAACCAGCGGGATACTGATGTTACACGGACTAAGACTTCAATCAATGCCTGATAACATGGCTAAGTAAACCAACAAGCCTCTTTTGCCCTTTTGATGATATAACAGTGGTTTGTGGGTTTCATACTATATCCCAAAATTTCTAAGGGAGATTGGGTTCACATTGCCCTCAGTGTTAACTTTATGACAAGATCCCTGTTTGTTAAACTTTCTTTCTGTATTATTCTTCTCTCCTTCCTTACTGGTGGTTTCTGTGTTCATCTCCAGAGACTCTGTCTGCACTCAAACCCAGGCCTTAAGATTTGCATCTGGGAAAAATCCAAGGAAGGAAAACAGAATCAAGATGGATTCAGATTGTACAAGTTTTCATGAGAGCTATAATGTTTTAAGTAGAAAGGAACAGAGAGAGGAGAGGGGGGGGAGAGGGAGAGAACACGAACACTATGAGTGGCATATGAGTGCTTGGGAACCAGATCTCATAGGCAAAAGGAGATAAATGAGATGGTTGTATTGCAGTGTAATGCTCATTTGGAGATGGGCTAAAACAATGCCAGCAAGAGATTTTGTAAGAATCAAACACTCCTGCCTCATACCAGTCCTTTCACAGTCCTTGTCTGTGCCATTTATTACCAAGAGACCATTGGAAGCAGGGCTAGAATGAATGATACAGATTTCCAGTTATCTCTATTTAAGTATATTATTTCAGGAAACAAATGTAGAGAGATCATTATAGTGAGAATATGAAACTGGAAGGTAGTTAATATTCCTAGCTAAGAGACAGAAGAGCACAGTAAGAGGAGCAAGATGTTGTCTGACATTTAAAAATAGACCTAACTCTACCAATTAGTCTGTTCTGCCCATGGTAACCTTATTCAATGTTATGGTGGTAATCGCTTCTGGAAAGCTTTGACATATTTTATAATTGAACTGCCAGGTTCATACTTAGTTATAATTCATTCACAGATAAGTGTGTCTTGTTAACCAAATTATGTTGACTTCCTTGGAAAGCTGGTATGAGGACTTTCCTGTTTCCTGTCTTTGTGTGCCTTCAAAGGCTTTTGACAGACCATTAACATGATGAAAGATTGATTATTGTCCTGGGTACCAAACTGTAATTTGGCCCTATTTTCATTTTTCTTTCTCATCAGCTGTAGAATCATAAGCATTTATCAAAATGGGTGTCATCTGTTTTGAAATTCATGAAGTTAGATTGCATACTTGTCAAACTTTTTTTTTCTGCCATTGACAAAAACATCAACATCAAGCTTTACTTAAATTGTTCAGAAATAGATATGTCCAGGTGAAAGAATGGTGGAATCAAAATGAAAGACTAGGCAGATGTAATGGCTCATTCATTCTGTGAATAATACTTTTGAATGTGTTTAGGGCATATAGCAAAATCCCAGACTTAGGCTAATGTCTGTGTGGAGTTGGAGGGACATTATGCTGATCTGTTCATTCAGAAATTATTTAGTGCCCACTGTGTTTGACACTGTACTAGGCACTAAGAAGCAATAACAAAACAAAGCCCCTTCCCTCATAAGGCCTGACTTCTAGACAGTTTATGACACATAATGCATGATATAAATAAAGGCCCTCAGCTAAAATTATAAAGCAATTAAAAATGGAACCGATGAATAAGCAGTGCATTTCATATATTTATGTGGGAAAGTACTATAAAAGAATGATCCAAAATGGACTATGTCAAAGTTTGCTAAGTCCTCTTAACTGTTCCTAGAGATGAGGTCCAGGGGCAGTTTGCTATTGATTAGAGCCTATGACCATTCATCTTTAATGCCATTCACAAAGAAGAGTCTTGAAGAAAGACAGTCTCTAAATATAACCTTATGCACATAGAGAAAATTTCATACCAAACAGTTATGCATGTGTTCCTTCAAGATTTAGTAATAAGATATCATTGTCTGACTTATTATTTGGATTTAGCATGCCAATAAAGGAGGTTCTAACCACTGCAACAGAAATGTCTAGTCAAATTCTAAGAATTGGAGCACAAAAGTTAAATTGTCATTGTATGTTGATGAGCTAATTGTTTATAAAGAAAATTCAAGAGTCTAAATAAGTAATTAGAAGTAATGAGAAATATCAAGATTAGTAGATGAAAATAAAATTTGAAAATTAACAATGCTCTAATATATCAGCAACAGCCAGTTAGAAAAAGTTCCCAAGGAACCTTTATATATGAAGACATTAAAGAAAGAATATATATCTATTTAGTGTACAAAACCATATGGAGGTTGCTACATGTCTGTGGGTTATTTTTACAAAATTTCCTTGTTTCTTTGTGTGTATGTAGTTCAATAAGGTGATATAAAAATTCAAGTAGGGTGATTAAAAAGCCAGAAACTATAAGAAGAGTTTTGAAAAAAAACAACTAAAAGCAAGGTGGAAGAATATATTTTACAAGATATATATACATATGTATATATATATATATATGTGTGTAATACTATCTTACTTGAAATAATGCAGTGTTGCTACAGAGATTGTAAAGTAGATCACTTATCATAGGCGAGAACAAACATTTCTGCAGTGTACATGTGTTAAAGTGTGTGTATGACTGATTTTAAAATAGGATTCTTCTAAGCTCAGTTCTCATTGAAGCATGAAAATAATAAATCTTGTACTACAAAGACACCGCTATGTAAGCAGTTCAAAGTGAAACTATAAGAATTGTTTATTCATCTTTTAATCTCTTCCCTTTTCCAGAGGATGTAGACAGCAATGGAGACTTGCAGGGGGATTTGTGAAGAAATATTTTTGGCAGTTGTTGGCTGTCTCCAGGAAAATGCCTTCTATGGTAGGAGAATTGGGATTGCTCTTTGTTCAACTCAAATCTGAGGAGAGGAAATGATTATGAGAACTTGGGATATATGTCCCACATTTAGTAGGACCGGGTGGACTGGGGCTGGGCCCCTTCTGAAGTCTAGAGGCTCAGTGAGGAGCAGAGTTCTGCTTTGAAGTTGGTGTAAAATGCTTGGCACTGTGTTGGACATCCAGCCTAGGTTTGGCTGCTATTATGGGGGTCAGCACATTTCCTGGGGGTTGGATCACATGCAGAAGAGAGAGCTAGCCTGGAATTCTGCACATATTTATATTAGAGAAACACCGGCAGGGGCAAAAGAATGTCAAGACAGAGAGGTCTCTATAGGGACTTGGCTTGGGATAGGAGAGATGGAGGGAAGGAAGGAAGCAGCCAGGGGAGCAGCCACATAGGAAGTTCAGATAAATGCCTGTGGGGGGTTTCTCTGTAAAAGCTTAGAGAAAAAATCAATGTCAAGTGTCTGCAAAACTAAGTGAGCATGAAGTCCTCTTCCACTCTTCTCTCTTTACTTCTTTTAGAATTAGAAATTTTGTGAGGAAGGTGGGAGGAGAGATTTGGAGGTCTGAAGGCTTTAGTTGGAGATAGGAAAGGTTATACACTGGTTCAATGACAAAGCCTTCTCATCTGCAGAGGCCCTACACATGTAGGAATAATTTTAAACATGTTTTGAGTTTTGATTTGTATATAGGACTAAAATTTCTCATACATATAGATACATATATATGCAAATTCAAGTTATTTATCAAATAAGAATTTCTGAAAAATCTTCCATATCAAAAAATCATACATTATAACCAACTGGCTCTTGGAAAGTATACAGCATGGGGAGAGTATTTCAATCCTGTGGACATTTTTAACTGATTGTGAAAAAAAAAACTTTAAGAATCGAAACATACTGCTGGCATGGTTCAACCTCCACTGAACTTTATGCTGAGTCTCACAATCAGATGACCTTTGTCTACTTGTGGACACTAAACTTTTGAGATGCAAGATACTGAGGGCATTCAGTTCTGAAGAGAGGTTCTGGCTAAACTACAAATCAGAGTATAAGCATTTTAAAACCAACAACCATGCATATTCCCTCCCTTTCTTCCTTATTTTATTTTAATTGATCATATTTATATATTGTCTTGCCTAAGCACCCCCTCAAAAATCCTCAGTATCAAATTTTGAATGGCTCCAAGAAACCCTTAATTGAAAATATTGAAGGGAAAGTTTCAGTACTGTATTAGAGCTTGTTTACTACTAGGCTGGCCCACTTAGACTCTTAGTCCAACCTCAACATTTGCTCAGCTTCTCTTGGGCAGTTGCACAGTTTGTTAGTTTGCCAAGCATTCTTTCCTTTCATCTGGCCATCGACCTACTACTACTCCATTGCTGGCCTAAATCTCCATGACAGTGCCTGATTTGTGTTCTGTTTCTGGTATGTTTCTTTTAGTTCTCTTTTTGCATGGTACAGATGTATGTGTACAGAGAAAAATCCAACCAAACTAAAAAAAAAACCCTCTAAATATTCACTAAAAATCCCAACACTGTGGCTGCAATAAATGTGTCTAGTAAATGATGCAATTTAAAATTTAAAAGAAAGAAATTTAATTGAATACCAAACTGTACGAAATATTTGAAAAAAGAGAAATACGGATTTCTCTACGAATGATCACCAATTACATGTGTTATTGTTTGGATCTCAAATGTTCTCCAAAAGGATTATTTGTTGGTGGCTTAGTCTCCAGATGTGAGGTGGTAGAAATTTGATAAATTGGGGAATGGTAAGAAGCAAGTCATTAGCAGGAATCCTCCAAAAGGTTCCAGTATATTCTGTCTCTCTTTCTCGATCTCTAGTTCTTTACTTCCTCATTTCCCTCCTTCTCCCTCTCTTCCTCTTTTACTCCCTTCTCCTAGTTTCTATTATGTGATCACCTTTCCTACATCATGCATATACCTCCATAATATTCAGTCTTTCCTCTTGCCCAAAGGGACAGGGCCAAGGAACCAGTGGACTGAAATATCTAAAACGATGAACCAAAACTAAGTCTTTCCTCATTTATGTTGTTTCTCAGGTATTTTGCCACAGCAATGAAATCTTGTCTAAAACAACACCCATTAAAGAAAGATTCAAGACAGGAGTAAGTGAAACAAATCTGTAAGTAGTGACTTACAGATGAAGATAGATAACACAGAGATAAAGGAAATGCCTAGCTGTAGCCAATCAACTATCTAGCTGTAGTCAATCAAGTCAATCAAGTAAGTTAATTTCTTAATGGAACATATTAGAAGACCTAAGCATGAGTACATACAATTTCAGCCACCTGGTATTTGACAAAGATGCCAAGAACACACAATAGAGGAAAGACAACATCTTTAACAAATGGTGCTGGCAAAAACAGATCTCCACCTATAGAAGAATGAAATTGGACTCTTATCTTTCAGCGTACACAAAAGTCAACTCAAAATCAAACACCCCAATATAAAACCTGAAACTGCTAGAAGAAAACATAGGCAGTACCCTTCAAGATATAGGCATAGGAAAGGACTTTCTAAATCGGACATCAGCTGCTCAAGCATTGAGGTCAACAATCAGTAAGTCGAACCTTATTAAGCTACAAAGCTTCTGAACAGGAAAAGAAACAACCAAGGAAGGGAAGAGGAAACCCATTGAGTGGGAAAAAATCTTCACCTGCTTCACATCTATCAGAGGATTAATATCCAAAAAAAAAAACCACTGAAATGAAAAAAAAGAAACAAGAAAATAAATGACACAGTAAAAAGGCTATAGACTTGAACAAAGAGTTCTCAAATGAAGAAATAAAAAAAAGCTAAGAAACACTTTTAAAAGTGCTCAACATCTTTTGCAATTAGAGAAATGTGGATAAAAACCACTTTAAGTTTCCATCTTACTCTAGTCAGACTGGCTAAGATCAAGAGAATAAAAGATACCAAATGCTGGAGAGGATGCAAACTCATGAAACCACTGTGAAAAGCAGTGTGGAGAACTCTCAAAAAGTAAAAAATGAATCTACCACATGATCCAGTTGTACCACTCCTTGGCATCTACCCAGAGGGCTCATCCTATTGTAGAGACATCCATGTTTAATGCTACTTTCTTCACAATATCTAAGAAATAGAAACAACTTAAATGGTAAACAATCTAAATTATAGCACCAATTTCCTATATGCGAGTATAGACCCTGATGTAACACCAGGAGCCAGGAAAACAGAAAGGATACAGCACAGAGGTAAAGGAAAAGAAAGAACCAAAAAAAAAAAAAAAAGGATAGTAGGGAACAGACACTGCAAGGGAGTAATTGGGGAAAGTGGGAGTGTTCGGAAAGGAGCAGAAGAGGGAGGGACATGCACAGGGTCGGGTTTGGGGGCCAGTATGGTGAGGGGGCATAGAGGGAGATGGGTGTTAGTAGAGGGAAGGTGGGGATATCGCAGGTGCTGGAACTGGAAAGGGAGGAGACAGATCGGATAGGAGGAAAAGGAGCAGAGATGAATGAATCTTGGAGGGATAGGGAACCCAGAGGGAAATGTGATGCCCCTGAAACCCTATGGAAATGCAGAAACTGTGTAAACATTAATGCATCGGTATACCTGTTTGGCGGGAAACATAGTTTCCCTTTGTGTGGTTGGTAAGAGTGGTTAAGGAGACTCCCCAAATAATATAGGCTATTCTTAAAGCTTTTGATTATCTTCCTGAACTAGAAGATAAGACCCTATTGCTGAAGAAAGGACATATTCTGGATATGGGACTCAGAACAATGGAGGAGGAACTGACCTGGAAGCCTTCTACCTGAAATTTAATTCACATAATGCTAGATGATAACATGCAAACTGCTAAGGGAGAAAATGAATCAATGGTCCAACCCAACCCTAAATAATGTCTGTAACAACCGGCAGAACACACTACCTTTATTGTGCAGTGGTAGCATTCTCATCTAGGGGATAGTCAACGGCTATCTAATTGGACTTAAAACCCTCTCAAGGGGAATGAACTCACGGGTGGCACTGTAAACTTGGCTAAATACACAGAGTCGGAGAGGACAGAGATCCTAGAGAGAACCCTGTCTCTGTCATATCTCTAGAGAAATGAAATTTCTTCCCATATGCCAAATATAGATCCTTATATTTACAGATAAGCATATAGTACATCAATCACCAAAGAAGCTTCTTTTTGCAACAGATGGAGACTACAGCAGAACTCCACAACTGATCAGACACTGAGAATATACATCTAAGAGATGCCAAGTCCTAGGTGACATATCTACACTTGAACCTAAACATCTAAAACTCAGAACACAGCAGAAAGAGGGATAAAGAGAAAACTAAAGCATCCTCAACTCTCACCGGTGAAGATTCCCTAAAAAAACATATTGCTAAGCACACAGAAGGCCACAACTAGCCAAATTTTATAGAATAAGAGACTTCAGAATGTGTATCCCTGTATAGGACTCCTATATTGAACCTCACCCACCTATGGCTCAGGGATCACTGAAGATGAAGGGGGTGGAAAGGTTGTAAGAGCCGGGCTTGTTCATGAACTTAGGGAAGCAGAATATTTTTTCAGACCATTGGAAGCTTGTAGATGTGAACTTATGGCAATGGTGGTATTGAGCACAGGACCCACACCAACTCAAATTAGACAGGGACCCAGAATGGAGGGATAGAAATTGGTGGTGGGTCCGACCTAGACTAAAGAACATTGACTG
Organism: Eospalax fontanierii; assembly: GCA_035773235.1. NCBI lineage: Eukaryota > Metazoa > Chordata > Mammalia > Rodentia > Spalacidae > Eospalax > Eospalax fontanierii. Next base: position 41,011,493 of record CM069525.1, read on the forward strand.
ATTACTTCTAGGAGAGGGAGAGTATGCCTTACTTACAATCTCTAGATTGCCTGACAAGACTCCAGTGGATGAATTTTCACTAAAAGACATCTGGACACAAATGCTTGACTATGTGATGGAATACATGAGGTCCAGTGGGGGTTGGGGGTAACGGATAAGGGAGGGGTTCTAAATTTGATTAAGAACTTCTGTACGAAATGTATAAAACTCAGTTAAAAATAGTTATTTCCTTTGCTTCTGCATTCAGTATCTACAGTTCTGCAGTTCATGCCACTGAAGTGGAGCCCTCTAAAAATTTTCTGGTTTTAAGTACTGCCTGATTCAGGGATCCTTAACATTCAAATATACTCTGAAATTTAAAAAAAAAAAATAGGTGAAGGGATAAGGTAAGCCAGACAAATAAAAGAGATGAATAATGAGAAAAAGAAACCATTGGGTCTTTTTAGAGAAATCTACTGTAGCCTTTTTTCTTAGGACCTCTTGTCTCGAGCACTCCACCTCCAAGTCACCCAAATCTTTCCCTGATGATAAGTCTCCTGGATCCACTGAACACTTGTTTAATATGCATCTTGACTCTACTAGATCTTACTTATTGTGAATTTCTGGCTCTTGTGAAGATTTGCAGTCTGTATTGGCAGGGTAATTTCAAAAATTCTAGTTAGTATCTCTAAGAGATTCACAAAGATCAAGAAAAATCTTGAGGTACATGCTCTTGTCAAACTATGTATTCTTCTTTTGTAGTTTTATGGTATCCGAAGGATATCTAATCTTTTGATTTATCAGGGATTTAAAAGAAGAAAAACACCTGGAATTCAAGATTGGAGGGGCACAATGGATTGAAATAGTTTCTGAGGTTAATCTCTTTTTAATTTTAATTAAGTTACTTATTATTGTTCTTTTGTCACATATACCAAATAATTCACCTTCATCAAGACTCTCCTTTACTTGTCTTCAAAGTCTAGTCTTCAAAAATACAAGGGGCATAGTTTACTATAGAAATAGACTCTTAAACGGTGATATCTTTGCTATTTTGTATGCACTCCATTACCAACAAATGAGTAGATTCCTTGTTATACAACAGGAAATTAGATCTCTTGCACTAATTCTTATTTGCTATATGACCTTGTGACACTTTATAAGTTGCTATATCCATATGAAAAGAGCAATGACTTTTATATTGTGCAGTTTTGAGACAGATTGTGCCTGTAAATTGTGTGATACAGAGCTTGGAATGTTAGCAAACAGTCAAATAACTTCTTTTTATCCCATTTTTAGCCCTGTATTGCTTTTCTTGCATTTAGTTGATGAGGACAGGTTCAGAGTGTACTTAAAGTAGGTTAAACTAGGTTATGCTGTCATAACAAATAATCTTAGTGTGTCCATGTCTTACAACAATAAAGATTTTACTCCTGGTTCTTGTCTACTACAGGTTAACTGCAGTTCCAGTCTATACTTTTCTGGGCTCCCAAAAGGCAGAACAGTCATGATCTGGAATATTCATAGTAGTTGTTGCAAAGGGAAAAAAAAAAGGATTTTGTGTATAAGGTGCTAAACTACAAAACCTCCACCCAGAGCTAACGTGTCCTTATGTCCACGTTAACTGATCAATGCAAGTGATTTGTACATATTTAGGCTTAACAAAATGGAGAAATATACTCCATTGTCATGAGGAATAGTGGTTGTATACAGAGGTGATTACTCCAAATTGTTTACTAATTTCCCAGCTTCATTTCCATGAATTCCCCAGAAGAGTGGGAAGAAAGTATTTGATCATAAATTTATCCATTTATATAAAAAAGTTTTATATAGGCCTACCTACTTATTCTATATGTTTCAAGTCAAATTCTATTTCTATCAAAATATTCTTAGCTTTTCTTTGCTGGAAATTGAGCTCTTTCCAACATGGTATGACATTTTTCTTTTATTTTAGAGCACACAGTACCATGTGTCATTATAGGCGGAACGTCATTAATTTGAAACCAAAGTCTGTAATGATTAAAAATCCAAAAATTGTCATCATCAACATGACAGCATGAAGAGAAAGTTCTGACAGATCAGATTCAAAATGCAGGTGTACTTAAAAGTATTGTATATGGGTCTGGCAAGATGACTCACTAGGTAAAGGCACTTACTATTAAACCTGACAACCTAAGTTTGATCCTAGTATCCACACCATGGTAGAAGGAGAGAACTGACTCTTACAAGTTGTCCTCTGACTTCCAGACCTTCAGGGACATGCACATATGTGCGCACACACATACACATAAATAAATTTAATTAATTTTTACAATTAAAAATATTGTATGAATTTAACTTCAGGCTATGTATATAAAATGCATATAAAATAGTGAATTTCATATTTAGACTTCAACTCCATCCTTAAGAGATCTCATTATGTGTAAGTAATCACTCACAAAAGCTGAAAAAATTCAAACTCTGAAATACTTCTGATTCCAAGCATTTCACACAAGGGGCACTCAACTTGTATTTGCATGGTTCTATATTTTTCTTGAGAGTACTTACTTTCGAGGGGTTTGTAACTGGTACTTGTTCATCCTTAGGAACCTTAAGTTTCCTGGTTCAATGTCTTATACTTAATTGATTCAAATATTTGTAGAGGTAACTTGAGTATCGGAGTTAGGAAGTCAACAGTGTGTGTGGATAGTGTGGAGGGAAGTGAGCATTGCACAATGGAGACATTTTTCCTCTTGAAGTCCAATATATGTTTTCTGAAAGCCCTTGGTAGCAGTGATAAGACATTCCTTGGGGGAAACTAGAATGCTATCTGAGGCTCCTGTGAACCCACTCTTGCTGGGTTCAGAAAGGACAGAGGCTGTTAGAGAAAATTAAAACTATCAGAGAGCAATATCTGCTGGTTTATAATTAGCAATTACTGCAGGAAGGAGAAACATTTATTCCATTCTGACAACAAAGATTGCATAATTGCAAAAGAGTATTTGCCCACACCCTTTCTAGGATATGTTAAGCATTTACAAATGGAAAGGAAAACAACCTTAACATTAGTAGAAGCAGCAAGAAAACAGGCATCTTTAAGGGTGTCCCCAGTCCATGATATCAGACAACTTTGTATGGTTATCATGTATGTACATGGGGCAATCATGCCTCCATGTATTTTTTGTAAATCTACTATTAAGTCACGTTTGAGAAAGAATTAAGGAAGGAAAATACTTTCCTTGTGACTAGAGATACCATGGATTAGTTTGTAAATTGAAAATTCAATTGCTAGCTACAGAGAATCTACTACTATGCACCAGACACTGTGATAGAGTGAATCTTCTTAGTCCTTTAAGCAACCTAATCTCATTTTCAAAATATCTTGATAAATGTTTTCTTTCAGTCTGAAGTATTCTGATCTTTGAATCCTTCATAAGCTTCTGGTTTCAGTTTACACAGTACATCATTTAGGAAACATTTCTAGACCTCCAAACAAAGATTTTCTTTCCCTTCTATGTGCTTTCATAACAATATAAACTCCCTTCATAGCACAATCAAAGTGTGTTTTAGTTTCTTGCTTAATTGCCTGTATCTTCTATTTGCCTATATACTCTGGGAGGGCAAGACCTGTTTCTTGTTTATTTCTGTATCCTTTGCACCATTGTGATGTCTGATGCAAGGTAATCTATGTGTCATTACCTTTTTATGGCCATTATATGTTCATATTATTACATTTGATGATGTCAATGGCCTAAAATAGTGCTAAGTGTATTGTATCTTTGAGCAGATTATCCACATGAAACTAGCTGCAATTGTGGGAGCTATCTTCAGAATGCCTGTGGATTGCATTGTCTGAGTAATTTGAGTAGAATGCTTTCTTTTTCAATAAGATGAGCAAAGGCAGCAATAAAGACCTGTGCTTTAGGTTTGGTTCAGCAATTACCTTACTGTGTGCTCTTGGGAAATATCTTCACCTTTCTGACCTGTCTTTTTTTTTTCATCTGTCATAAAAAAGTGGCAGAATATGACATAAAAATGTGAAGTTTGAAATTCTGTTATTACAACTATGTGGCAATTTAAAATCATTACCTAAGCAATCTATGACTTCTCTCCCATTCATTGATGGGGATCTATTTTCCATCTTGAACCTAGACTCTGGGACTGAAAGCCAAATAGAACACAGTGGAAATGATACTTTACCGATATCCTGGCCCAGACTAAGAACCTGACAATTTCTGCTTCCTGTTTCTTGGAATTCTTATTTTTGAAAGTGACCCATCATGCCACAAGGAAGCCTAAGCTCCTGTGGAAAGGATCTGACTTTTGGATCCTTAGCTGGACCCAAGCTCTCAATTGATAGCCAGTGGTAAGTCACCAATCAAGTGAGTGAGGTATTTTGAAAGTTATTCCTTAGCATCCAGATAGGCTTTCTCACCTAATGCATCCCAAAATACAGAGGAGCAGGCTCTTCTAGTCCTTTTCAAATTGCATAGTCAAGAGCAAAATAAACAGTTATTATTTTTACTTCACTAGATTCATGGCACAGTAATAGATAATTGATATACATATTTTGCTACATCATAGTGTCTCTGACCTTTCATCCATTATGATATTGTGGTATGTGTAAAATTAGCTCCAGACTTTTGACAAATCAATGTTTGCCCCAAATTGCTAACAGGAACAGCAGCAACAGGGAGAAAATGCCATTAAGCCATCAAATGCTGAGTGTCTGGTGCTTCTTACACTTCTTAGCAAAGGTTATTTGTAAAAGCTTTGGTTAAATTAACTGATGAAGGTGACAAACAAGCCCACCACTCCCCACTTTAATGGTAGTATGTTGATTGATGCTGACTCTTTGCAGGACTTTCAGGAACTTATTGTCAATTATAGATGGCCCCTTAAGTCACAGGGAAGACTTTCCCTTGAATCATTTTGTGAAAAGTTATCATCTCAACAGGGGCACCAATGTGTCCATTCACCATGGTCTCTGTCAGTAGCCCGTGATTTGAAACCCAAGAGGATTTCATTAAAGCAACATTGTACTATATTATAAAATAAGATACTTACACCCAAATAAACTATAACTAAAGAGTCCATGGTTTCTAATGAATGAAATCTCATTCTCAGATACTATTTAACCAATCTTTTGTGAACTTGGGGAATGAGGATTAATGATATCTTTGTGTGACCATTATGGGTTGTGGCTGAGAATAACGACATCTGACTAGGGATTAGGATTGAATTTCTAGCATTTCCCTTCTATTTAGGAGCAGTAGTCATTTCCCTCTTAGGACATAATAATTGTAAGCAACATCCATGGAGTCAAGATCTTGGGTAAAAGCCAAGTTCATTAGCTGCTTGATCAAAGTACTAGGCCCTTCTATGTCTCAGTCTCTTCATCCTGATGATATTAGTGACATTTCCTAATTTTTATGTTCAGAGTTTAAATTAATTCCTGTAACACTGAAGGCACTATATGTTAGTTGTTATGATGATCATGGTTACTATTGGCACTACCTGCTATTTTTATTTCCTTCTTACCTCATAGCTAAGTATAACCTAGCATTGCATCCTTTATGTGTGTTTCCAGAGCCTGCCATATCCAAAAGGCCTTTTATTAATTGTTAAAGTGCCAAGGGTACTAAAGGAAGAAGGAACACTTTAAGCATCATGTTTTACTCTTTTATTTTGGGGATTCAGAGCCTGACTGCATTCGACTCCAAGTCTGTCTCCTTTCAGAATGCCCATTCCCGTCCTACCTCTACCAGTCAGTTTTTATGCCACTGTTTAATGAACATGTTTGAGAAAGGATTTGCATTTTAAAGCTGAGTGTGTTTTGTGTTCTGTGTTTTGATCACTCATAGGTGAAGTCAGCACCTTAAATTGAGTTCCCAAGTAAATGATTTTGAAATAGTGTTGCATGTAGAAGATTTATTCTGGGCTTCAAGGAGATATGCCTGTACAGAAGCAGGGAAGGCAAAATTGGGCAGAGGCAAAAGGTGGTTGCTAATGAGGTCATTTCGGATCCAACAGGGAACTCGGGAGTAGGGAGGGCCTTCAAGTTATCCCAAATTATAGTTGACAGGGCAAGAATTTTGCCTTTCCAAATCAAACAGTGTAGTACCTGGAGAGGCTTTAAATTTAAACAGGAATGTTTTCTGTAGCCAAGGAAGCTTCATGCTAAAGAACACACTTGTGAGCCTTGTGGTCTGCAGATGATAGTCCTAGATGACTGGGGATAGGAGCATGGCCTTGAGAAGAAGTTGTATATGAAGTGGCATGGTGCCACTACCTGTAGATAATTTTCTTAAATAATGATATATTTCTAGTAAAGGGATTTTTGAAGGCTAAAAAAGGAAAATGGTTTAGAAAAATTACCGAATCTCATTTCCTCCTATACATTGAAGAGGAGATCATTTGTAAGCTCTAACAGGGTTCTGCTGCTGCCTCCTTCCCATACGACACACTAGGGAAATTCCATTTCCAATTCCATCTTGCCTAGTTCTGGGAGATCAAGAATCTTAGGTCCAGAAAGTCTAACCACTGTATTCGAAAATAACACCAGACTATATTCTGTTGTCACTCAAGGTTAGCTCTGAGGGCAGGAATTGAATGTCTCTTGAAAACAATAAGCCAGGCTCTCTGCCAAATCATGTCACCCTCAGGACAACAGCGAGGGGTAGGTGTTATTGTCATTACTTCACACAGGAGGAAAATTAAGCTTAAAGAGGAAAAGCGAAGTAGTCAAGGTTACATGGATAATAAAACGGAGCAGTAGGCTTCCAGTCTAGGTTCATATACTGTTGTCCCAGACCAGAATTAGTCTTCTGCACTTTAAAGCTCATATTTCCAGCCTACACCTGGGAATAGGATATTAAAATTTAAAGGGAAATTAATATTTAACAAATATTGATACAATTTTCTGTTCTGTCATTCTGAGCCATGATCTTACACTAGTTTGCTCATGGTACACAAATGCCTATAGTTTTACAGAGGTTCTATTTCCATGTATATGCCAGTGAGAAGAAATGGGAAGGGATATCTGATCATATTCACAGAAAGTGATTATGTACAAGGGTAACAGCCTTGTGAGTCAGGCAATAGGTTTCACTCTAGTTTTAAAGCTTATTCACTTTGGTTGCTTAACATATCTTCTTCAAGGATCTAGAATAAAATTGCAACACACAAAGCCCATAGAGCAAGCTTATGAGTCCTTTCCTCTGTGTTGGAAGAATACAACCACAATGGATTGGGGTTTGTGTAAGTGTATTCAAGGGTTCATGTGCTGAGCACCTTGCCTCGTTGTGGGTCATAATAGATAGTAAGCAGATGAGAGAGGTACCAATATTGGAATTAATGCTGCTCTCTCAGATGAGTTAGTTCTCTCATGATATGGTTGTTATAAAGTGAGGCCCTTACAATTTTCTGCATAAAGTTGGTTTCCTTTCTGTTTCTGTGTTATATGTGATATAGCTAGGGGAAGGTGTGCCCTAGCCACAGGCTGTACTCATGGAGACACTTGGCCTTGGGTTTTCAGCTTCCCAAAATAAAAAACTATATTAGCTTTTCTTTTTTTATTAAGTTATTAATAATAAATTGTTAAGCCTTGGATGGTCAGTCTACAGAGAACAAAAAACTTCAGATTCCCTCCCACGGTTCTAACCCCACCCCAACTTCATGTCATCAATTGTTATTTTTTAAGACATATCAAATCTAATTTGTGTCCTCAAATGATCTTGAGTGTAGGTCTATCTCCTAGAACCAGATCAATTTATCCAGTATTATACCCTTAAAGAAAACTACTCCTCCTCTTCCAGTGTCTTCTTGCCTATCTCCTCCATCCATGCTAAGATTTTGACTGACTTAAACTGGACCAAGGTTTGTGCTTGATATCACAAGTGGTATGGGTTGATATGTGCAACTGCTCCGTTGTGTCCAGTAACATGGTTCCTTTGTGTTCATCTGTCATCTCTGGCTTTTATAATCTCTCCGTCCCCTCTTTCACAATGATCCCTCAATCTTTTGGGAGGAGGGTATGATATAGGTGCCCCATTGAGGCCCAAGTACTCTGAAGTCTCTTGTTCTCTGCAGATTGACCAGTCCTAGTTCTCTGGGTTCTTTGGCATCTACTGCAAGAAGAAGCTTCTCTGGTGAGAGTTGAGAGATGCAGTAATCTGCATATAACAGTATATCATTATGGGGTAAATTTTGAGCCTGGGGAACTGACCTGGTTCCCTCAATGGCTACACAAGCCATGAGGCCCCTGCTAGTCATGGGAGTGCATGATGGCATCCACAGTGTTTTCTTACAGCAACAGAGAAAACATTTCAGTGTCTTCCTGGGGTAAGCAAAAGATAGCTGAACTCATTTTCTTCTCAAAACAAAATGAGAAGGAAATTGGAGAAAAAAAGTATATAACAAGTCATGCCATTTTTTAAACTCTAGGCTTCAGTGGAGGGGAAGTAGCTTTAAAGAAATCAGGGTAACAAGTGTGAATGATACATGGCATGGATAGATAGAGAAAATCCTGTGTTTAAATTCATTGCACTACTAGAATTCAGTTCCTCTGTGTCACCAACTTCAAGTTGTGTATCCCTCGAATTCTCCCAGGGACTCACTGTGATACATGGAAGAACCCTTCACCTGATATTTGTGGTGGAGAGCTGGCCCAGCAGGCAGGATGGAAGGATCATTTGGCAGAGACATAAAGATGGGTCAGTAAACTTAGTGGAGGCTATAATGAGGTGAAGACAACACTGAGCTTGAAACAGTTAGGCATATTAGGCAGAGGTTCCTAAGAACCTGAAGCCCGTCTTACCGACACAAGGACACATTATTCCTTCTGTCCACTACTGGACCATGTTGTGTTAGATAATCTTTCCACTTCTCTTTCTTCTCAAGTCCAAGTTCTGTTCTTTTTCTCTTTACCTTGCAGGTTGAGAGGATTTTGTGAACTTCTGGGATCCTTTGACTTCTGGATTCTAACTACCTTTGGTCGATGGAAGACAACAAGAGAAAGGGCTGAGAGTATAAGTGGGAATAGAGATCAAGTTTATTTTCCTCCTGTCTCATCTTACTTGACAGGGGGTTAAGAGAGACTACATTCCCATGCTTAGGGTCACCCCTGTCCAACTGTTGAAAGTCTCATTGGGCTCCGGAACTCACTTTTCCCTTTGCTCTTTTGGGCTTCTGGGTAACAGTACCCTCCTGCTGTTGGAAGCCTCTGGTGCTTTTCTAGCTCTAGTTGGCTTTCTTAACCCTATCTATACCATTAGAAACAGTCCCTTACTTAAACATACTTTATGGGAGTGGTTTTCCTCATCAATAAAATTACTCCGTCCTGGTTTGTTTCAGACAATTTCAGTCTGTCTCTGTTGTTCCTTTTAATTTGCAAAGATCCTGGTTTGGGCAGTATCCTACTCTTGAGACCTTCCACAACAACTTAAGGAAGGTGGTAGGAGGAGCGACTGCATATTCTATTTAAATCGTATTGAACCAGCTAATTGGTTTACTGCTTACTCACAGGAGGGTTTCAGATTAGCTAGAGACACAATTAAAGAACCTAAATTTCATCTGCAATTGCAGGTTATGGTGTGAATTATTTTTCAAGATCTTTAGCTCAATTGTCACTCCTGAGGGACAGAACTTATGAATTTTTGCCAACTCCTCTAAACCTAATGCCCTGCCTGGCCAAAGGTTCATAAACAGTTTCTAAATAAACAATATGGGAGTGGACTGATCATGTTCAATCAGTGTGACAAGTAATTCACACATGGAGGTAACCATGGTACTGGTTCTTAAAAGGAGTTGCGTGTATGTAATAGAGAGCCACCATTACTAAGAAACTCTGTCTGTCTGGCTGTTTCTCTTTCTCGTAGGTTTGCTCATGACATTTACAATCTAGATAGAAATTCACAATCAAATGTCATTTCTATTATTAGAGTGAGCATAAAATTTAAAGATCTATAATGCATTTAATATTTTAAATTTTCCTACGTTGCCTTTTTTCAGTGTACCCAACAGAAGACACAGTCAGTCACTGTCTTTTCGGGTTGAAGACAGCTCACTTACATCTCTTTGATTTTACTGGCATTCACTGAACACACTGTTTGTCAGGCCTTTTGTTAATGGTTGTCTTTTCATAGGTGTGTGACCTTAGTGATGAACATCTCTGAGTTGTCAGTTTTCCTACATTTCAAATTACTGTAGACCTCAAGGCCTCTCCTTCCTTTCTGATCTCATTTCTTTACCTGAGTAACAGAAGAATCTCAGTAGAATGTATGTGTTACTAGAGAAAAACAAGATCCCATTATACTTAATAACCCTACTACAGACTATGAGAACTTCACAGAAATGTCCCTATTAAAACTCATTTTATCTTTCCTGTGTGGTTTTGCACTTTCACTCAGGCAATGGAGTTTACCCAGGAAGTGGAAGTTCTCAGAGGGAGGTGCTGGAGCAGGAAGCCTCCGCTGTGCTCTAAGACAGGCTTGAGTGATCCTACAATTGTACTCCTAAAAACAATACTTACCCCATGACCATCAGAAGTGCTTCCCTGAGTGCTCTTTGATTTTGACTGCTGCTCTCCTGGGCTCCTTCACTCTGACATCAAGAGCTTCTTTGTGTAGATCTGAGACCTCTTTTGTGTCCCCTTTCCACTTTAGTTATGTGTACTGGCCATTCCTACTTTGGATCTTGTCTCTGATGTTTGTGGAATCCTTGAAATATTTTCCCTGGCCTTTGACTCTGTGAGTTCTGACTAAAATCTATTACTCATACAACCCTACTTCCTTCCTATATCCTGAAAAGACAATGGATTTCCCCCTGAAAAGAGAAGAACCATAATTTTAATGCATGATTTCCATTTAAAATAATCACTCCTCCCATTAAAAGATGGAGTAGAACTTACCACATCTTGAATATAGTTTGTCCAGAGTAGTTAGATTTTAGTAAATGAAATGAGACAAGAATAATATGCTGGTATTAAGTCACTAAAAAAAAAAGAAACACCCGTGACCTGACTCTGTCTCTTCTAGGAGGTTAAACTCTTAGAACCCAAGTACTGTGGTTTGGGTATATTTTGAGTGTGTCTCCCAAAGTCTCATATGCTAGAGGATGGCCTTTAAGGTATTGAAAGGTGATAGAATCTAAAAATATGTGGCCTAGTGGAAAGTAATTAGGTCATGGGGTTTACCCTGGGAGGGATTAATGTGTCTACAAGAGCGTGTTAATTTTTTGAGAGCATATTGCTGCAAAGCAAGTTCAGCTATTGCAGAGCTTTCTTGCTTCCTGTTGTGCTTCCTAATATGCTTCACCTTGTGATGTCTTCTACCTCAACTTCCATTATAATGCACACTTCATGGAGCTTTCACCAGAGCCAAGCAGAAAGTTGTATCATGCTTTTGAACCTCCATAATGATGACCTAAATAAAACTTTTGTTTTCTTTATAAAGCAACCACATATTTTATACTGGCAACATAAAACAGACTGATACACCAAGCCAGAATGTAGGGGACAGGCCACTTATAGGTGTTGTGACAACTGGTAGGCAGTGATAACTCTAGCTGAATTCCTCGCTCACAGTAACATTAATGATGACTTGAAGCCCAGTATTATTTTACCATAAGCACTTCTAGAAAAGTTCAGTCACTGCCTTTACTAAACTATGAGAAATAGTGTTAATGAATGACTTGATGTTTTAAGGCCACTGTGTTTGGTTTTTTATTTTTATTTTTTAGGTAGCTATAGACTGATAAGGAGAAATAAGCATGTTGAGAAAGTTCCCTGCGAGCCAGAGGGTGATTAAAAGGTTATATATAAAACACGATAACATGCTGGGGAGTCTGAGCTTCCTATTCAACTAAAGGAAAGATCAAGAGAAAATTTTAAAATATCTTTTAAAACACTGCAAAGGAGACTAAAGCTTCTTGATTTCCAATGAGGACAGCATAAGAGGAAATCAGTTTAAATTGCAGCATGATGAATTTGTGATGGATGTAAGCAGTGATTTTTTTGAGTGTGAGGGGAAAGCCACATGCACTCATTTTAATGAATCATATTGTTTTATAGTTTTCATAACTGATTAGTTATCTGCTCCCCACGTTCACTACAGTCTCTCAAAACCATTAATACAATATATTAATATAAAAATAAGATATGTTAACATCTTTAGATACAGATTCCCTTTGACATACCATGTGGTTTAATTAATATTTTTTTTAGTTAGAATGTTTTCAATTTATCACGACTTTATTAGCATACGTACCAAGCGTGTGAGTGGCCTGAATGTCAGTGGTTTTCCTTTTTGAACACGTAGTTGGATGAGAGCTTCAGAGCATTTCAAGAAAAAATTAGAGCCACGTGTGATGGTGCACACCTTTAATCCCAGGACTCAGGAGGCAGAGGCAGGTGGATCTCTGTGAGACTGAGGCCAGATTAACTCTGCCTTAAGTCACCCTGTCTTCTTCTCAGCTGTTTATTACTAAATAAAAACTACCTTCTACCTCAAATAAAATATTAGGTATAATAAGAGTCCTTTATATAGCTCATCATTCTGTGGGCATGCTGGATTTTCTGGTGTCTCTGAAATTCTAATCTGAGACTTTGCTACAGACAGGCTTGTTATGGTTTGGTTCTTAGACATCCCAGAAAGACAACCCAGATGCCTTAGTTCCTAGCTTGTGGCACTTTGGGAAGTAATGGGAAATTTTGGACATGGGGCATAGAGAGAGCAACTAGATTACTGTGGGTTTGGTCTGGAAAGGAAAACTCATGTCCTCAGGTCTTTGCCTGGTTTTCTTTTGAATTTCTAGCCTCTATGACATGAACAGTGTTCCCTGCCATGCCATGCCCTTCAGTCATGTTAAAACCATAAGACAAAATAAATCTTTGCTGCTTACAATTTTTTTTAAATTTCAGGTATTTTTTCATGGTGAGAAAAATCTAACACAACAGTTTTCAGATGTGTCGAACCATCAGTGCATGAGATACTCTCTAGACACCAGGAATACAATAGTTCATAAAAGTGATTCATGGTTCCCTGCCTAGATCATCACCCACATCACATCTTAAGAGTACACTTCTATGTGCTTTCCCCGCTACTCACTCATCTGTCTCCTGCTTTGGTCATTACATTGGGGTTGCAAAAAAATACCCAGAAACCTCATGGAGAAACAAGAGTGGTCCCCTTTCTGTGTCTTAAATGTCATCACAAAGGCTCGGAGAATTTTTTCCTACTGCTTCTACTGTGATATTTTCATGCTGGTGGGTATTTATTGAACTTTTATTATTTCCTTGTTAAAGAATATTTAATCTTACTAGTGGGTGAGTGTGGGTAGTGATCATATCAGAGGGAAGAAGAATAAATCCAAACTTATTTCTGCAGCAAAAAATGTGTATTAACCATTTTATGGTTATGCATTCTTTATATTTAATATGTACCTCGAGAAGATTAGAGACAGCTTTCTGAATATGCTAAAAGTAAAATCAACTCTAGAGACTGTAGACCATACCCTGCATTAACAATCTTTGAAATTTTCTCCAGAAAAACAGATTCATTTGCTGACGGATTATTTTTCAGAATTCGCCTCGTGTTTGTAAATTGCCTTGTAGCTAGAATATCAAGTTGGTTAAACAAGAGATCAGGGATTCTTTTGACCTACAATGCTGAAGGCTCACCACAGAAAGTCCAACCAAGCTGATAGAAGGCCTTGGGATAGTTAACATGTAAACAAGGAGGCCAGAATCTGGAAGGGGGCATTGAACTGACGGTGCCACTAACCAAATTATAGTTCAGTAAAATCTTAATCTACCTTTTAACATGTCATTTACTATGGTGGATGAAGCTTTCACTTGTCCCAGGAAACTTCTCTGTGATAGGCTCCTTTTTCTTTTCAGTTTTCGGATCTAAGAAATGAAAATAATATTTCCATTGTGAGATTGTTCTGAGTATTGCATGAGGCAACACATAAAAAGATATAGCCTCGTGCTTGGTACATAACACTAGTTAACTTCAAAAATTGTGGTTATTATTACTGCTGGAAGGCCATATAATGTATACAAGAGTATGCATTTTGAGATTTGACAGTATTCTCCTTAAACCTGAAAAAATTTAAATATAGCTAGAACTATGTCTTTGGGCATCACAATAAAACTGTAATACTATCACTTATCTTATACAGTTTCTGTGAGGTTTAACTGAAATTACTTAGAAAAAGAATTGAGTGCAGTGTCAGGCACATGGAAATTGATGAATGAATGATAGCTGGCTCAGAGAAGCTTTTCCTACTTCTTTTTCTCCGTTATTACTCTGCGATTTCTATAGTGTTTGGCAGAAGAGTTTCGACCGATTCTATACCTGGTGCTTGCAAATGTAGTCACTATACTGCAGGATTGTTGGTAAATTTGTTCATGTCCTCTAGAAAATGAGACTTTCTGGGGAAAATACATTTCATGGGTAAAAAATGGGAAGAAAAGGAGAAGACAGGGGAGCTTTCAGAACAAGAGTTACGTCTGACTAACATGGAAGAAGCACAAAACAAAGCCCTGCCCATCAGTTCAGCTGTAAGAAAGATTCAGCTAGAATAATATGAGTCTCAGAGCACAAATCCTTGCTAGAGAAGTCCCATGTCAGGCAGGAATGGCCCAGCTCTACACCCTTCCAATGCTCAGTAGCTAATCTGAGTTAAGCCCAGTCTTGGTGTGGATAACTCAGTATACGTGAAGGTGCTGCTGCTGGAGACTAGGAACTGTGCTCCTTAGTAGCATCTTTTGAAGGGATATCTGAATGCTATATCACCACAACAACCACAGAGGGCAAGTCAACTTTCATCTCAGTCAAAATTATCACTGTGATTTTATGAGAAAGAACATGTCTCTGGGAGTCCCAGTGGATTAGGGTTAGCTACTTACCCTAGGTGCTAAAGAGGTAGGTAATGGTGAAAAGCAGGAAAAAAACATTTACTCAACATGGCACATTAGGAACATGAATAAATAATGAGATCTGGTGACCCCAAGTCTGCCTTTGAGGTACTGGGTTGACCGTTGGGTTTAAGTAGAGGAAGAGTTGGGAAAGAGGATGACAGATATGCATTATTAAGCAGCTCTGATCACAAATAGTCTGGTTGATCATTATCTCATCTCTGCTCTCACAAGATGATTCAAAGAATTCCTTATTTCTTGATGTAATAATCTGGTTCCCATGAGATGATTGCTCTTGCTCAGGGGTGATATTGTTAGTATGGAGTGATCTATCAGTGAAACTCTGCTGTTCCTGAATCTGAGATGACAGAAGATTTAGAAGATGACAGAGACTTTCAGGTACAATTTTAAGGGTCTGAACCAGGGTAATATAAATGCTAAAAATAAGATGTCTACAGGAAATAAATATAAAAATGAAAGCAGTGTTGCCAGACTTTCATCCTGCTTTTATGGACCCAAGTGAGGAGTCAGTACTTCTCAGAAAAAGCAGTTTCTTGATGCCAGATACAGAATAATCTTTGTTCCTTATAGTTAATTCCTGGTCTGGGTCAAGCCCTCATAACAGACCCATTCTAAATGTGTATTTGAATCATATTTTCCAAGAAAAGAAATACCATAGAGTATTTCTGGAGAATAACTTAACCATTTAACTGAACAAATAGAATATGAAAAAACTAACTTGGATTCCATTTGGAAAAGAACAATACAGGTGTCAATTTGTAGTGTTTAAGTTCCTTCCTGCCTTCTTTCCGTGGCCCCCTCCCCTCTCTCTTTTCTTCATTAAAAAAAATTATTTTATGTGTATGAATGTATTGTCTGCTTATATTGTCATGCGATGGCTGTGCAGGTCAGAAGACAGCAACGAATCTGCTGGAACTGGAGTTTTGCATGGCTGTAAGCCAAAATGTGGGTACTGGGAATTGAACCCGAGGACTCAGAAAGAGCAGCTAGTGGTCTTAACTGCTGAGCCATCTCTCCAGTCCCCATCTTTTCTTAGTTTTTTAGACAGGATCCAAAGTATATATTCTTAAATAATATCTTTAGACATAAAGTTTCAAGAATTAGCTCTGACATCAGGTGGACTTTTTTTTAACTCCGTCCCGTCTTTCTCCAATGCAAGTAAGTTTTGTTAATTTTCAGGTAGAAAACTAATGTACAGTCTATCTCTTGCAAACTACATACTGATCTTTGTTTACAAAGGAATCTTCTCCCTAAATATTCTCATGTTTATAGCTGTATTTTATGTAATTTTATGAAGTTCTAAGAAGGAAAGAAATGGATAACTGTTAAATTATTTTGTTTCATATTTAAATTTATATTCTCATTATTTTCTTTTTCTCTATTTTAATGAATATTTGTGTATTGTATACGAAACAACTTTATCATCTTTATATCTCCTTCCCCACTGGGATCCTCCGGTAGCCACCTCCCCCCTCTGGATTTCATGAATTCTGCATTTATGTTAAGGCCAATTAAGTCAAGTTACTGTCCCAGATATCCCTCAGTGCAAATTTATTCACAGGGGTCTAGTCAGCCTACCTAGTCACTCCATTTAAGAAGATCAGCTCTTCCTCACCCAGCAATAATCAGGTGTCCAATAGTCATTAGCTAAAAACTATTTATTTTTATTTTATATGTATGTATGTTTTGTCTGCATGAAAATAAGTGCACCACATGTGTGGAATGTCTGTAGAGGCAAGAAGAGGGAATCAGATTCCTTGAAACTTAAATTATTGGATGGTTGTTAACCTCAATGTGGGTTCTGGGAAACAAAGCCAGGTCCTCTGCAAGTGCAGCCATTGCTTGTAACCACTGAACCATCAGCTCTCCAACCTCAAGATTTCTGTTTCAGCGGGGTGTTAGGAATATAATAGTAGAAGTAGATTAGATCAGTAAATCAAACTGCTCACAGTTCTTAATGACCCTGCTATGAAACCCAGGTGCTTTCCCCATTGCTCTTTGATCTTCCTTTTCATTAGTGATATTGCTGAAGAAAGGCTTTTATTTTTTTCTGCCTTCTTAGGTTCTATGATTTGAGCATATGAATAAAACTGACAAAACATAAATTACTAAGGACGATGTTTTTAACCTCTATATGCATTGTATATAGGACTTCACAAAGAATGTAATGGAAAAGACAGTTAAACTAAGGGGCTATATACAATTTTAGTGGAGAGAGGGAGAGCAAAGGTATTATGAAAAAGAAAAATTTTTATTTTCATTAGAATACAAAGTATTAGGATTCATCACAGTATTTTCAAACAAAAAATGGTTTGATTGACTCTTTTCCTCCATCAATTTCCGTATCCTCTTGCCCATCCTTGTATCCCCCTGCAACCTCCTTCCCATTTCCATGTTACATGTACTCTTGTGCCCTCCTTCTGCCCTTCCTCTGCACCTCTTTCCCCTTTTTCTTGGTCTCTTGGTCTCTTAGTCTCCTATTTAATACTTTATCTTTACTTACACGCACACACACACACACACACACGTGTGTACACTGATTGCAAGATAGGATTCACATGTCATAGAGAACATGCAGTTTGTCTTTCTGAGTCTGGGTCACCTTGCCTAATACTTTCTGGCTCTGTTCAATTTCCAAAAAATGTCATTTTTCTTTATAGCTGTGGTACATCTAAATAATAAACCTCTTTAAAGAAAGATAAAGGGGATGCAGCAGCCTTTGCAATATTGTCTGTTTGGGTATGAAAAGGAAACTTCTCAAGCTCTGGTGAAGGGGCCATTTTCCTCACTTGCTCCCAGGCAGGAGTCCTTGTGTTATTATGAAGTTTTAGAGTCAGTTTATGGACAGATGAAGGATTTTATTAACTCAAATGTCTTGTGCTCAAAATAGTTTTATGCTACCATGGCATATTCTGTACTCTTCTGTGATATGGTATATTAATATATTGACTTTACACATAATTTGAGGGCCCAAATCAATCAAAGTAATGAATAAAGCCAAGTAGTGCTGTAGTATTATCTCAGCAGTTCAGAACTTACGCATTAGAAAAAAATTTGATAGTGGTAGAAAACATGTTAGAAGAGCCTGATTTTTCCTTGTTTGTCCTACAGCCCATGTATATAGTATCTGCAGCAATAAGGTCTTACTATCAAGTTCTGGCGGGTAACCAGGAACAGGGGAAATGACTAGCATTGTTTAGGGTATACAGGACCCTAGGTGAACAGCTTCAAGAGAGGGAGTTATTTCCTACATTAAGGTTTTTTTTTTCCTCATTAGCTTATGATGTCTAGAAAGGTCAGTGTTAAAGGAAAAATTTCCAAGCATAGACCTGAGGAAGACGGTGAGAAGATTCTGGGTTGTATCCTCAGAACTGAACAAACTGTTTCAACCCAGAGAAGGGCAAACCAATGTTGCATGCTACTGATCAAAAATAGAATAAAAAAGGAATGGGTAGGTAGAAAAAGAGCAGAAACTAATAGACCAGAGAAATGTACAATAGAAAGAATTACAAGGTTAAAAGTTGAATCCTAAATGGTATAAAAATGTATTAAGGGCCAGTTATATACAACCTGGTGCCAATAAAAGTAAAGCTTTTAGATGAATTATAAAAAGGATACATTATAAGCACGACACAAGAAGGAATAGAAAATCTGAAGAATACAAAAGTGTCTTTAGCTGGAAGTGTAATTCCAGCACCTACCAGGCTAAGGAAAGAGGATTATGGTGAGTTTGAAGCCACTGTGAGCTACACAATGAGTTCAAGCCCAGCCTGGGGAAATAGACTAAGGCCCTGTCCCAGAAAAATGAAATTGACTTTGAAATGGACTTTATAAGTTATTTTACAAAGACAATCCTCAAGTGATTCCACTAGTAATGTCTACCAAAAAGGGAAGAAGACTATAGTGCCAATTTGTCAAAAGCCCCTGTAAAATATAGATAAATATGGAATATTTCTTACATTTACAGATTGACATAACCATGAACACTGAAAATCTAACATGGATGTGATTAAAAGCAAGATCTCAAGTCAACGTCATTGAAGCACATATGTGCAAAATCTCAAACAATATGAAAGCAATTCAAACCTAGCATTATACAAACAAAATATCTGAACCAAGTTGTGCATTTTTTTTTTGGAAAGGTAGTGTTGCCTTGGTAGTAGAAAAATTGTACAACACATTTCACCTCAATAGTAGGATTAAACTTAGACAAATATTATATGAACACCTCCATAGAAGCTGAAAAGACATTTTGAAAATATTTCTATAACTATCAATGGGGCTAAAAGATCCACTAAACAAAGTAGTAATAAAATGGAACTTTCTTTAATAGATAAAATTATGAACAAAAAACTATAGTAAAATCACAATTGGGAAATGTTGGAAGTATCTGCTCTTTTATTCCTCATTGAACTTGAGAATCTTGACAGAACAATGGAAGAAAAGCTTGAAATTGATATAGAGCAAAAGGAAAATAACTGAGCCATATGAATTTGCTTGACCTTGCTTTGTGTGGAGAAGGATGTGGCTAGGACTAATTGATTTTTAGTTTGTATATCTCTATTACCAAAGATAGCTCTGTGTAAATGAAATGGCTTATCTAGGAAAAAAATATAAAATTGTGGTTAATAGCCATTTTAACTGATTTCTGTGAGAGGAAACACTTCGGTTTAGCCTAGGTCCTGTCAAATGGAGCTTACTGAGGCCTAGGGAATACTCACAGTTTTGCCCTATGCAGGTCATGTTGCTGGGATATCTTATTTTGATCGTTTTTTTTAATCCCTGAGAATTCAGTGAGACACTGCAGGTATATTATTTTGAAAGACATTTTCTCCTAGCCTAATATTGAGCACAATCAGGAGGATACTGCTATGTGCTCGAGTACTTCCAGACTGACTGATAAGTATAGTGAGTCACATATGCTTAAAGAAAGTAGCATGGCTACGTGTGATGGTATACACCTTTAGTCCCAGCACTCAGGAGGCAGAGGCAGGTGGATCCGTTTGAGTTCAAGTCCAGCCTGGTCTACATAGTGAGTTCCAGGCCAGCTGGGGCTACAGGGAGACCCTGTGTCAAAAGGACCCCCTCCACAAAAAAAAAAGAAAGAAAAGAAAATAGAAGGTATCTGGTTACTGTACATATAGGTATGCATCTAAGCCTGATGCTATTAGATGAGTAAGCTTAGCACTAAGCATCAGGGTGATAATAAAAGCAACTTACTTTAAGACTTGCTATTACTAGACAAATTTAAAAGCAGGGAAGATAATGCTAGGATGAATGAAGGTCTTTGCATGATAGAGCACCAAGCCATGCAGATATGAAGGGAAGCAAGAGGTGCTGACTCTTAAAATAACATTCTCCTCCAAAAGACGGGAAGATTTTTCTATTTGCTATTCTTGAAGATCCACTGGTATGGTAACAAAAGGAAAGTCCATCCAAGGAGTTACTAGATAGGTAAAATGTATACAATAAAACATGATTTGTTGAAGTTGGCATGGGGATAGTTGGAGTGGGTCCATAGGTCCTTAGGTGAATTTAGATCATTTCCATAGACAGCTCTACCTCCTCTTTAGTCTTCCATAAGTGGTCACATATAACCACAGTAACATTTTTTCTCTTTCCAATTTAGTTGATGTGAGACTGCATGTATGCAATCTCAAAACAACAGAACACTTTTGAAAGCATGCCCAAAGTGGGTGACTGACTCACACCACCACTTAGAAACCAATATCTAGGGATCTTCGACTGAAGTGCTACAACTTAAATTCATTGCACCTCTCACAAAAAAAAAATGCCATTTGTTACTTCTGAGTGGACAGTGACAAATCATCAGAAAACCAATGAAAATTTATTAGCAAAACATATGTAAAGCATTAATAGTAATTATGTGTATTTTAAGGTATAGTAGGTATTCACGGATTGAAGCTATTGTTTTTAGACATTTATCTTCTTTGAGACAGCCACCTGAACCATGTATTCTTATTTGATTTTCATTGATTTCAAAATTGTAAATTAGGGGTTGCTCTTTATTAAAACATTACCCCCCATTTCTATGTTAGATGGTTTGCTATGTAATGTTTCACATGTAAGCAGGGTACCCATTGTATTGGGAATACATAGCTTAACTGACAAGAGAGCACTGGAGGGGAATACAGACACTCCAAGCCTCTTGGACAAGCCCAAAACAGCAATAGAGAGCTCTTTCACTCTGTAGACCTAAAGTTTAACATTTACATAGACACATGTGTGTGATGTGCAATTGACTGCCCTTTGAGTACCTAGGTTGAAGCATTCCCTCTGCATTGTGAATTTGCCATCTCAATTAGACTTGAAAAGATATTCTATTTAAGGTTTTATATGGTAGACAGGAGGATACATTTAGGCATATCTTTCCAATTGTTGATGGCATATATATGTTCTAGTCACCAATTTGTAAAGTATTTCAATTTATGGAATCATTAAATGCTTCTGCTTAATCACCAGATAAAGTGTGTCCCTGCCTCTTTTTTTTTCTTTCTACTCACCCCTGTTCTGTACACAAAGGCCACTGTTAGGCTCACAGTGGTAGGCTGAAAAAATGAAACTTCCCTTCATAAAATGGACATTTCCTAACCCCTTCTACTTGTGAATGCTGCATTAACATGACAAAGGATGTGATTAACAATACATTGCTTTTCTTGAGAAAATGTCTCATTATGATGCACAGGCTGGTGCAGAACTCCCATTTTCCTGTCTCTAACCATACTCCAAGACCTATAACAGATTTGTGCCACCGGACCTGGCATTGATTAATCTTGAGACTTGGAACTTCGATTATTTTGGTAAACATATTTACATGTGTCCTTACAATAAAAGAGACAAAGTGGAGAGTTGTAGTACCTATCTCTAAACCCAACACATGAGAAGCTCAGGCAAGAGGATTGCCATGAGATCAAGGTCAGCAAGGATTACAAAGTGAGTTGAAGTCCAACCTAGGCTATGTAACATGACTTTGTCTCAAACACCAAAACAAGGATGCAAGCAAACAAAATGAGACAGGTTTGGCGATGGACAAATGTAGTCACCTTATTTGGCTGAATGAGTCAATACCTGATTGCTGTGTGTCATTTCTGAGAATACTTAAGTATATATTAGTGTTCTATTGTTGCATAAAAATAATCACAAAGTTGGGGTATATAACAATATGTGTTAGCTCACAGCATGTATGGGTGAGAGGTTTAGGCATGGCTTATCTGAGTCCTTCACCAGATTGCAATTCACATATCAGCCAGAGCTATAGGCTCAACAGATGTCGGTTCTTGTGGCCACTAACTGTATTCATTTTCTCATGATTATAAGATGAAGATTTTGGATCTTGCTGAACCTTGTTAGATGTAACATGTAGCTTCTAGAGTCTTCCAGTTCCTTTCCATATAGCTTTTTCCTTGGGTCTTCTTAGAAGATTACAATTTGTTTCTCTAAAGCTAACAAGTCTGCTGTCATGATAGAGGTTGTGTGTGGGGGTGGGGGACTGAAATTGGATGTCTTTTTTGATCATGCTGCACCATAATTTCTGAGATACAGTTGCCGGGAGCTGAGCTAACAAAGAAAAAGCCTAAGCGGTGCCACCTTTATCACCCCTACCCTGCCTCAGTTTCTCTTCTTAGAGCCATATTCCTGACAAACACATGACTATATACGATATGGGCCTGAAAGACCAGAGATAATGTCTCCTAGCAATAGTTCCTGTCCTACTAACTGCCACATTCCTACTTAGTTAACTATCACTCCCACCCCCAAAAAACCCTTTCCCATTACTATATAAACCATGCCTTTGTTCAATAAAGTTAGAGCTTGATCAGCTTCTTAGACTTGCTCTTGTCCTTTGTGTCTCTTGTCCCTCATTTGTCACCCTTCAGGGTTCCCCACATTGATAAGTGTCCTGCAGGCTGGGGCATACAGTCTTAATGAACTTGGAGCTCATTGATTCATCTAAGTGGACTGACCAATGAGCTCCAGGAATCCTCCTGTCTCTGTCCTCCCCCCACCTATTTTGGGGTTGCATACCCTCACAGCCATGTCCAGCTTTTACATGGATCCTGGAGATCTGAACTTATGTCTTCATGCTTATATTGTAGTCATTGTACTGAGTGAGTCACTTAACTCGCCCCAAGATGAAGTCTTATATAATGGAATATAATGATAGGAATGGCATCCCTTACCTTTTCCAGCATTTATAGGCTAGAAATAAGTCATAGTCCCTGTCCATAATCAAGCAGAGAAGATGGCACAAAAATATGAACCGTAAGACTCAAGGGTTATGGAGCCACTTTAAAACTTGTATGCTACTATATATTGATTTAATAAGTTAATGGGAGGTGTTGGTCAAAAGGTACAAAGTTTCAGTTTTGCAGTAAGTTCTGGACATATACTGTATAGTGTAATCTTAAAATTTCTAAATTAATAGTTTAGTCAAATACTTTAAGGAACAAAGTATATGTCTAGTCAAGGTTTATTCAAGACTGTTTGGTTTTAGCTGCATAGCATGCAGTAATTAAAATTATCAGATTGGTGGAACTAACCTTCTTGGGTGTTTAATAACCATATTTAGAGTCTTATATGAATCTAGTCAGAGGGATTTAAAGGGGCAATTTTTTGTCTCTTGCCTTCCAAGGCCAACTAAGTTCCAGGGGACTATGCGGCATCTCTTGAAATGTCCTGTAACTGTGATGAGTCACCTGTCCTCCTGTTCAGGGAGGCCATGGAGACCCCACTAGAAGGACTTGAACCAGTGTCCAGTCTACAAAGAGGAGGGTCAGCACAGGAAAACTTTTCCTTGATGCTTCTAAGTGAAGCCATGGTCTAGCAAGACCTTCTGACTTATCTTCACATAGATGGAAGTGATAAAACAAAAGCCTAGGGAGCCAGGGGCTCCTTTGAAGCCCATGTGACCCCCCTGAGGAACAGATACTGAACTGACCTTAAGAATAAAAATAAACTGGTTTATTTGGGCTAATTGTATGATCTTAAACACCCAACAGGAAAGTATAACCAAAGATTCCAACTTCAACACTGCAGTACATACCTGTTGTCAAGAAAGTCAAGCTCACTATTGTTCTAACCTAACCATTAAATGTTGGATAATTTCTTTTCTTTCCCTATCTAGAAGCCATTTAGGAGGGAACTTACATTGGTTCTAGCCACTCCAATAAGCTATCGAATGCCTGAAAACAAATCCTGACTTCAAGACTCTCAAGTCCAGCCTTGGTAACCAAAAGAAAAACAAGGAGTGACCTAACAGATGGATGTTCTTGAAAATCTTAAGCAAGAAATTCTAATGAACTTTAACATGGACATTTGAAATTTTCCTGGTTCTGAATTTTCTGTTTTCCTGTCTAGAATGTACAATGCTAACTACTCTTGCCTTTATTTCTTCACATCTCACAGACACCAGTTAAGGGCTTTATTTCCCCCCTGCAGCTAACAGTTATGCAATTCAGGAGTCTTTTAGATAGATTCACTGAATGGGTACCCCAATTGCCACAATCTACGTCCATCTTCAGCCTTTTAAGAAGCCAGAGTGGTCAGTGTTCCAATTCCCTATTGGCAATTGGTGTGACCTATTCAGAGGGTAATATGATAAGAATAGGAGGTAGAAATTGCCTAGGAGGTTTAGGGTAAAAAGACCCCAAGGAAAAGTAGCCAGTTTCTTTTTTTTTTTTTTTTTGGCTAAAACCCAAAACAATTAATAAAAACAAAAAGGACGATATGTAGGGCATATCTTTAGTTCATGATACTGTGTCATATATTTGAAACTGCTTCAAGGTTAAAACTTGAATGTTCACATATGTACATCAAAACAAAGTCATAATTTTCTGAAGTGATAGAGGTATCAATTGTTTGATTGACATTATTAATTCACAGTGTGTGAATACATCAAATCATCAAGATGTCCATCTAAAATATATGATAATCCTTGACTTATTATAGCATACATCCCAAGAAACACATCATACTTTGAAAATAACCTAAAGCAAAAATCTCTAGAATATATCTTGCCTCCCAGCATCACATCACAAAAAAGGAATGTACCTTATGCTGCTAGTCCAGAAGATAAGAATTCAAAATTTGAAATATAGTTTTAGTAGATGTACCCCACATTCACATCATCATAAAACTGAAAAATGTCCAGCCAAAGCATTTTAAGTTGGAGATATCTGTATAACATTTGTCAATTACATATCAGTGAAGCTGAAAAAAATACTCAAAATTTTGTTCAAGAAAACTTTTTCTTAATTCACACAAAGTTCCACATAGTTTAGCAGAAATTCTTTTCCCATAATTACACTTCTGGTCAAAATAGTATAAACATGATCACACAAGGGACAGGCATGTAATTACCTGCTGAGAGAAAATGGCTAAACTCTGAGAGAATGCAATGAGAATGTAGGTTTACAGATATGACTTTAATTTTCATAACTTAGACTCTAGAAGCTTCCATCGTTTTTTGCCATACAGCCCTTCTCATAGATCTTCTCACAACAGAGCAGTTTGCTCTTCCGAAGCCAGTGTTATTAGAATGTGCCTGGTTTTGGAAAAGAGAAATCTCGATAAATAAACCACTACGACTGAAAATATCTCCTGTTGTCTGAAATAATTCTTTTTATCAGACAAGATACTTCCCACACAGGTTTCATAAATATCCATCTGTTGTAAGTTATGTGCTCATCTTGTTGAATTTAGAAAGCATAAATTTCTTATTAGTCCTGATTCGGTGTTTCTGGGTTCTTCTTATTAGTATGCATTATGAGCTACAATGTGGGGTGGGGAATTCTTGAAAATAATTTTGTCCTTCAAAACCTTGTCCTTCCCCATTGGCTCAAACAGGTGTTAATTCTGAGTTTACTAATCCCTTGAACTCTTCTCATACACTTTTGAGTTCTTAATGTCTCCTGTACCACTCCAGCTTGTTTATTTTCACCTTAAAAGATTTCTGTGGTGTTTCATTCTGTCCTCCTGAAATTCTGATTTGTTTGCCTGTCCTTCAAGACCTTGCAAGGTTTGCCTACCAAGAAGTTCCTCAAGATTTCCTGGAAAATGTGGGTGGCCATGCTAAAGCAGGAAATACACTCTTGTAGAGTAACTTCCTGTTTCTTCCCCCTAAAATTCCTTCTCCTCTCTCAATTCACACGCTCCAACTCATTTCTTTAGTGTTTTGTTTTGTTTGGGTTATGTATTAACTTATATTATGAAACATTTCAAATATAAAAGAAATATACAGAGTAACAATAAACAAGCATGCCGTACCATCTGTTTAAAAAATATTGATATCTTGCCATATTTACCTCAAATGTACTTTCCTTTTCATTTCTTATAGGGAACATTTTTAAACAAGCAGAAAGTAAACTGACAATTTCCCCAGTGTCCCCCAACATGTCTTTTATGGTTGTTGTTTTTCAACTTTGGACCCAGTCAAGTTTAACTCATCACATTTAGAATTTTTAATCAATTCTACAATAATTGCATCTACTATTAACTTTTTTTGAAGTCTTCAGACTAGTTGATTAGTGGCTAATTCATAATTTGGATTTCATATAATTTTCTCTCATGTTCTTATTTCACATCTTACTTTATAGCAGATATTATGTAAAATCTGAAAGATTTCCTCTTTCCCATCAGCCTTTTATTTAATGGTTTTAAAATAGATTGATGGCTAGATCAACAATAGCCCCAGTGGCTATAAAATTATGATTTTCTATTCCTATCAGTCTACATGCATTAGTTATTATTTTGTTGAAAAAATAGTATTCAACTAATGTTACTCCTTTAGGGTGATCATTTCATTAAGAAATTTTCAGAATAAGTCCTTCTCTAGTGGTTATGAGAAATAAGTGAATCTCCACCTTCACCCAACCTTTTCTACATTTGAGTATTATTTAGTCTTTCTTGGTATGGGTTTTCCCCAGAAACAGATGCTGAGGTCTCAAGTACAGGTACTTATTTGGAAGTAGAGTCTCAAAACTCTGGCATAGAAGTAGGAAAATGAGAGAATGAAGAGAAGGAAGGTATTCTATTTTCACTTGAGCAGTTACCTGAAGCTCACTCCTGTTGCAGGCCTCTGAGAGCCATGGCTGTCTATGGGCTGCAGAGTTGACATCTCCGAAGGTCCTTTATCTACCAATTTGTCAACTAAAATGTTGTTTCTCTTTAAACACTGTTCCTAGGGACTGTTAATATCTGGTTTTATCAATTGGATCTGTGATGTGTGTCTCTTTTCTCTTAGGCAGATAAACACAGATACAAGCATTTGAAAGTCTGTTGACAGCAGAGCATGAATAAGACAGTGACAAATAAAGGCAGTTATAGCTACACTGATTCACAGATTTCTGTTTATTTAGGGTGTAACCCTCAATTGCCATCATTACATCTGATTCTCAATGTCCCGCATATTTGGTCAGTTGAAACATACTCAAGCATGCTTGTCCTCGATTGTCCTCTTTAGTGCATTTCGGTCAGCTTTGGTCATGTCCTCACTTTCTGTCACATAATAAACCAACTTCACCTTGCATATCCCCATTTCCAGACCTGGAATTAACCGTCCCTCCGAGTGTGATTGTGTGATTATTTCTTGCCCTTTTAAGTGGCTAAGTTTCACACATTCAAGTTTCTATTCAAATTTAACAATACTGAACTTTTAGCTAATTTCTTTGAAGTTTGCATTTGCTCTCTTACACTGGAGAAATGGTCTCTAACAATACTGACTTCTAATTTCTATATTACTATATCAACATGCTACTAAGTAAAAATTGTTAACATCTCTTTGAGTTTTTTTTTTTCTCAGTATATCTCAGTAAGGTCATGATATATAATTACCTGAAATGATTCTCTCTCTTTTTAGCACTTTGACATACAGATATAAATTTCTTTTTATTTGAGGGCTTTATTTAAAATTTCTGAATACAGAAAGCATACAGTCCATATATTAAAGCATATATCAGAAAATATTCAGAGGAATCTGCCTTTTGAAGTTTTCTGGTTTACTTTTCCAGTGATTATTTTTTATATATGTATTTCTCTTTTCTTACTTTCTTAACCATATATTAGCATAATATGATATATATATATGATGTTCCTCATTGTCCTTTAACGTTGTAAATTTAATCCTCTTTATTATTTAGAGTCTACCCTATAGTTTGCTTCTGTTGATGCACTTGATTATTTTGTATTATTTTGAAAATATAATGTTGCATATTTCTTTCCAAAATATTTTACCTTTAATAGATCCTTTTTGTCTAACTGCATTGGCTAATTCTTCCAACAAAACATTCACAATACTATTTTTTCACAACATTATTTTTAACAGTAGTGCTAGTGCTTGTAATAAGTTCCTACTAAGTAAGGTGCTTGGTTATTTTATCTCATCATGATAAGAAATGACTACTATTCATTTTATCAAAAGCTGTTGTAATAAAATTTTTTATCATGTCAGACATTTATTTCATGCCTATAATATAAATTTGATGGAATATTATTATGGAATATTAAATTAATTAATTTTACTTTTTCTTTAAAAAAAATCAAACCTTTCTTGCATTTCTAGAATAATCCTTATTCATTGTGATGTGTACAGAGATTTGTTCACTCAAATGAAAAGTGCTGAAAATGATAAAAATCAATCCAGCATTTACATTCTCTGAATATAATTACAATTACAGTTACTATAATTATTAACTGAAATATCTGCTTTAAATTGTTGAATCATATGGTACGTGAATTATATTTTAGTAAAGCTGGTATTCTTTTTTAAGCTTTGTAAATTTTTGTGAAGAGATATTCCTTATCATCAGGATACAGTGATTAAATAGGAGGTCTAAGTATGATTAAGATCTATTGTATGAAATACACAAAAATTCAGTAAATATATATTGTAATTATATATGTAACACATATGTGTATGCAAATCTTATTTGTGTAGAATTCTGTATGAATTTGGTGGGGTTAACAAAAGGCTCAGTGACTTACATGATATAATTTTTCCTCCAGTTCTACAGGGTAGAAGTCCAAGGTACAAGCAGGTTTGGTTCCCACTGAGCATTTTCTTTGTGGTTTTCAGTTGGCTATATTCTACCTGTGTCCTCATGAGGTCTTTCCTCCAAAGATGCACCCCAGTGCCTCTATTATCTAGATTTCCTTCTCTTATCAGTACACCAGCTGTATTGGCTGAGGTGGCATTAAAATACCTCATTTAAACTCAATTCTTTTTAAGGCCTTATCTCCAAATATAGTTACATTGTAAATTAATTTTATTGCATATGTAGTATATATAATTGAACAAATGATCATGTAAATTATACGAATGTACTGAATTTTATTTGTTTTATCCTGGAGAGATTTTTTTGTTAATCCCCTTTCACAGTGAAAACGTCTTTGCAGTTATAGTAATTTTAAGTTTCTCCTGTGCTTATTTGATAATGTTTCCACAGTATATTTACATAGAGAGAATTGTTGAACTATATGACCTGCATGCTTTGTGCATCATTTGCATCTTCACCCTTTAAGATATTTTAGATATTGAAAGAATTTCTCTGAAAAGTGATTATACCTATTTATGCACCTGTGATTTATGTTTGAGAACTCTGCTTTTGTCCTAATTTAACCGAAGCTTGTTATTATATGATTTTCTTTCTCTTCTACATATGGAATATGCCTTTCTCTGGGTACTAATGCAAATAAGTATCATTTGCTATGTTTATCAGGCACTCAAAATTTCTATTCTGTTATTTGACTTCTTAAATCCTAAAAACAGATCTTTAGGGGATACATTGATTAGCCTGCATTGTGTGTATGTGTGTGTGTGTGTGTGTGTGTGTGTGTGTATGTGTGTGTGTGTTCCTAGTCTTTGACTTGCTTGTCTTAACTTTAAGTTTATTGTGCAGAAAGACTCCTTAATTAAAAAAAATTATTTTATGGTTTATATTTTCAGCATTATGATTGTCATACTTCATTCTCTGAATTGTTCCTAAAGATGCTGTCATAAATCATCTCAATCTACGTTATGCATGTTTGTCCACATAGAAGATTCCTATATAAGTGTGGGTTGACACTGTGACTTCCTTAAATCTAAGGAATGGTATGAAAGCTATGTAAGACATTATAAGCGAATATGGTCTAAGAAAACCCAAGTTATCTGTGTGGGTAAATAAGAAGAAAGAATATATAAAAGGCCATCAATGTACCAGAACAACTGAGTTAAGATTTCTTTAACCATCTAGTCAACCCAGCCACCAACTGAGTGTAACTGGGTGTATGCTCTTTGATACAACATGAAATGGGAGCCCTATTTAATTTCCTGATCCACAGAATAATGAGAAGTAACAAACGGGTGGTTCCTTGCAACAGAAAACCGAAAGACCGATACATTGTGGTGAAACAATTACCTTGCATTTATTCCAAGGTTCGAGTGTTTTACATTTTACATTAAAATATTTATCCCACTTTCACATAATATGATGATCAGGAATTTGAAATTCTTTCATTATACCATTTCTTGAATAATTCACGTCTTCCCCATTTCTTTGAAATAACATACCTGTCACAGGGAATGGAACATAAAGTGCTCAGAAATGAATTTATGTGTATATGTAAATGAAATACTTATCTGTACACTTATTAGTAGCAAACAGTATTAATCAATGTCATTTTATAGTAGTTATGATATTCTACAGAATAATCCATAATTCCTTGTACCCAGTTATCCTTCTTAATTTTTATAATTTTCACAAAGTTTTAGAATAGTTTATTGATTTCTTGTTTTTGTATTGACTAGCATTGCATTGAAATTATTGCTATTCATATTTTACACACATTCAATAGGTTTACTTGTAATTATCTAATGAATATTGCATTTTGAGTCTAGAGTTTTTTGAGTAGTTATTAATGGTACATAGGATGCCATTTTTTGCATATTCATATATATTTAGCAATTTTCATAAAAATTGTATCATTTCCAATAATTTCACTCAAGATTCTCTCATTTTCTATGTAAACACTAGTCAAGGTAATCCCCTATAGGCATGCCCAGAGGCCTGTCTCCCATGTGTCTACTGGCAAACAAATCAGGGTCCTCTGCAAGAGCAGCCAGAGCTCTTAACCACTGAGGTATCTCTCCAGATTCTTGTCTGAATTCTTAATGAGAGCCATTCTAAGTGGGGTGACAGTTATTTGAGTTCTGTAAGGATTTTTGGGTACTACTTTGTCAGCTGTAAGCGTGAGCAGAGATTTTCTACCATTTTGAAGTTGTCTTTTCACCCAGTTGTTTCTTTTGCTGTGTAGAAGCTTTTTAATTTTATGCAATCCCATTTTTAAATTCTTGTTATTATTTTCTGAGTTACTGAAGTTCTTTCAGAAAGTTCTTGCCTATGTTTATAAGTTGAACTGGTTCCCCCAAGTTTTTCTTTAACAGTTCCATAGTTCCATACCTTACATTAAGGATTCTGGTCCATTTTGGATTGATTGTTCATTATGCAAGGTGACAGATATGAGTCTAGATTTAATCTTCTGTATGTAGATATGCAATTTTTCTAACCTAATTTGTTGAAGAGGTTGTCATTTTTTGGCACTTTTGTAAAAATATCAGGTGGCTGTAGCTGTGTGGGTTTGTTTTTGGGTCCTTGATTTTAATGTATCATTCTTAGTTTCTGTTTTATACTAGTGTTATGCAGGTCTTTTTGAGAGTCTGTAGCTCAGGTTTATCTCAAACATGTGTTTGATACTTTTACTTCAGCTTTTCAATTATTGGGGCTATATGCATGCCTCACCACACCTTGCTCTATACCTTCATTTTGAAACTTCTTTTATGGCTTTGTTTCACATGATCTTCATACATGAATTATATAGGTGGGGCTAATTTTTAAAATTAACCCTGTATTTTTGCCTAAAGATACAGTTAATGTATGTATTGATGTATTTCTCTTTATTTCTTTTCACCTTCTGCTTCTTTATATACTATAGATTATTTCATTTCTATTTTTTATCATCTTTATCATTTTGATATATATATAAATTATGTCATTTCCTAGACTCTTTAATACTGATTTTTATTAACTTTTTTCTTTTCTCTAATGTCACCTTGAATCATCATATCTTTACTATGAATACAATGTCCATTGTTGCTTCTAGATTTAGCTTTAACATTTTAAAATTAAATAACTTTGATAGAAATTAATAAATTATGCTTGTGTGCTTTATTTTTATTTATTTTAGCTTATTATCACCTTCAGTATTAATTTATTTTTCTTTGTGAAGAATAATTTGTGAATGTATTGATAGCAAAATTTCTTAATCTTTGTATATTTGAAAATTTCATTTCTTTCTTTATCTAAACTTATCTGGGTATAAAGTTCTAAATATTAGTTATTTTTTCTCGGCACTCTGAAAATGTGGTCTTCCACTGACTTTTGTCATCTATTGATGGTAAGAATTCTGCTGTTGGTCTAATCATTATTATTTAATGTATATTATTTATTTTACTTTTTGATAATATTTTTCTTTATGCTGTAGTCTGTACTCTTTTTTGGGAAAAGAAAAGCCATTATTGTTACACACACACACACACACACACACACACGCATGCAAACAGGAGGAATTAGAGGGGGAGAGGGAGGAATGGCAATGATGGAAATGCAGTACTCATATAGGAAATTTTCAAAAAGATAAAAAAATGGTGGAAAGATTGAAAGAGTCAAGCTTGATGAATAATCAATAGGAACAATAGTATTATAGGGAACTTGTTCATATGAACGTACAGCAATGGTGACAGCATGCATAAGACCCACGCAAACACAATCAGACAAAGAACCAGCATAGAAATGGGTACATGAGCATGAGGCCACAACCTTAGCAACTATTGGCAGTTGATCGCTGTTGAGTCAAAGAAAGTTGATCTTTAAGGGAGTGATGCTAGATAGACTTAGCAGGCTCCAGTAAATGAACTCACACCAAGGGACTTCTGGGTACAAAAACTTGACTTGATAGGCCTTAAGTTATATTACAGAATGTATGAACTCCTGAGGAGAGGCTATAGGGAGTGTGGATGGGGGAGGAGGTCTCAATATGATTAAGATATATTATATGAAATAAAAAAATTCAATAAATAAATACATTGAGAAAAAAATGATTTACCTAAAAATGATGAAAATTGAAATTATTAAACAAAACCTTGTTGTTGTGGTTTTCAGGTTTTACAGTTGGGTAGAGCTATTTGATTGAATTTCCCCCTCAGGAGTTTGCAAAATGTGGAGGGACAATCTGGACAGGAAAAATTTTTACAAGACCTCACCCTAGGATGAAAGAGGAGGAATTTTCCTTCAGGATCATAGATTATCTAATCCCAAGTGTTCAGTCATAAACATTTGTACATGTAAACAATACTAAATGTACTCAATAGGTTATGTGTGTTTGTGTGTGTGTGTGTGTGTGTGTGTGTGTAAAACAATAATTATTATGGAAGAAGAGGTCATGGATTCAAGAGTGAGTGGGGAGAACTGGAGGAGTTGGAGTGGAGAAGAAAAGTGGGAAATTCTCAAAAAATTCAACGCTCTTATTGTTGTAAGAAGAATCAAGCATCCAGTTTTAAATACTTCATCATCGTCATCATCATTATTATTTATTACTATTACTATTTCTGTACAAGTGTATAATGTATGCATATTTTGTGTTTGTGTCACTCCACATGTGACACAGCACATGTGTAAAGGTCAGAAGACAACATTTAGGGGTTGGTTCCCTCCTACTGTGGATTCAGACCATCCGGTTTACACAGCAAGCACATTTACCAGCTTTGGCCCAATTTGTATTTAGTTCTTCAAAATGTTTCACAGGAAGCACTTCTTATCTAAGGGTTCTTCTCTTCTCCATTTTTTTTCCCTGTAAGTCTACATGTAGTCCCCAATTCAAAGATCCCACTCCTTCCCAGTCAACAGTCGCCTTCCAGTGGTCGGTCCTGCATCCCTAGAACTCATAGCCTGTGGTAACAAACACTGTGTCCTCAGATGCTTCTTGGTACTTTTCCTTTTCATATCCACTCAGTCTTTTTTTTATTGTGCTATTTAATTAATAATGTCTCAATGTGTTTACAGTGTAATCTCTCTCTCAGGATAGCTAGAACATCATTATTTTGTGTTCCTGGTCAGGCTGTCCTAGTGTATTAATTTCTACTGGATTAAATTCATGTTATGATTTCTGAAATGTTGTTGGCTTTCTAACTATAAGCTATTTTTGTAATTTTGGTTTGCAGACATTTTATGTACTTTATTTTACCTCCTTTCCTGTTTGTTCACTCTTTCCTTCAATGTGGGCTGCAGACTATTGGTCCAGAATCAATTCAGGGATTTTTTTTTTTGTTTTGATGGTGTTTATGTGGCAAATATAGTTTCCATGCTAGCTGTCAGTTTGGCCTGCTTCCTGATTTCCAGGCTAAGCCAGCCTCCCTTCTCTTTAATAGCCTGAAGTTCTCTCTCATTAACTTCAAGCACAGCTGTGTTTTCAGCCTCTATCGAGAGCTGAAGAGGTATTTCCCAGTACTCCTTTGTATTTGTTGATGAACATGACTCTATTTTCTTATTTCATGCAAAGTGATTTTAGGTCTTTTGCATTGTAGAATGTGACTGGGTTCAGCACTGTGTTTCTGGTCTCAGAGATCACAATTCCACCAGACCGTGGTAGTAGTGGTACTCAACATTATGTAGTTCTCTTCAATTCCTGATCTGTGGAGATCTGTATTTGTTTGCAAGACTGGGTAGGACTATTTTCAGTTGTTAAAATTTATCAATCATGCCATATATTGGGGCAAACGGAGTATCTTACAACATGAACTTGATTTTACATGTTGTCCAGATATTTCCTCTTCACTCTTTTCTGAAAACTTTTATTTAATACTCTTATTTTATGCTCATGAGTGTATTGCCTGCGTGTATGTAAGTGCATCCATATTATGCAATGTCCACAGAGGTCAGAAAAAAGTGTTGGATTCCCTTGGAACTGGACTTACAGATGTTGTTGGCTGCCATGTTCTTTCTGGGAATCAAATCTGGTTCCCTGCAAGAACAACCAGTGCTCTTAGCTGCTGAATCATCTCCAGAGGCCCCACTCCTTTTTTATTTTTAAATAGACAAGGTTCACTCTATAGCACAGGCTTATCTCAAATTTATTATTTATCTTCTTCTTGATGCTGCCTTCAGAATTCCAGAATCAGACTGTATCACCATATCAATTAAACCTTGAAAGTCTAGCTTAACATTCTCTCTTGCGAAATGTTTCCTTGTCTATCTTCTGTCCAACTGCATCCCTTCTTCAAATGAATAGTCTTCGTTTTTGGGTTTGTTTGAACAGTTTGATAAACTGCTAGTCTCACAACATTAAGATATTTGGTAGTGACTTATAGTAACTTCCTCCTCCCTATAATCTACAATCTCCAAATGTCAGGGCCTAGCTCTTTGTGTTTATTATTGTCTTCTTTAAATATTTAGATTACTATAGCAGATAGTGTTACCTTTTATTTTTTTGGTCCCTCTACTTTGGTGTGTTTTAGTTTTGAAATTCCAGCACCTGGCACATTTCTTTGGAGTGCTGCTCTTGGGCTCTTCTCATCTGCCTGGGAACTCTAAGTGCTTATGTGAAATAACTTAATAGTCCATGACTTCGCTCAACCAATGATTACTGATGGTGGGAACATGAAAACTCAGCCCATTATTTTGGTAGCAACATCTCTGAGGAATATAAGTAAAACTGTAGCTAGTCTCTATAGGATTTTACCTAAAAATGTATACCTGATAACTTTCTCCTTCTCCCCTGACCCTCTCCTTCCATTCTTTTAGTAAGTAGTTTCTCCTGGGAAAAGTTCCTTAAAGCACTGTTTAATCATGAATCCTCATCTAATGGCTTGTTTTTGAGAGTCTTCACCCAATACGTCAATAGCAGGGAGATCCCAAGGTACAGAGGTAGACAGAGTTTGATTAGTTAATTCCTTTTCCACCAAGTCACCTAGATGTTTTCCCCTATACAGACTCACTCCAATATATATATATATATATATATATATATATATATATGTTATACATATATTTATTTGTGTATATAGACATATATATATATATATATGTATGTCTATATGTGTGTAGTCTATTTGTGTGTATGTGATGTTTTTTCCCTCCTTGTTTCTTGTCTTTTACTCTTATTGTAAGAGTCTGCTCACATTCTGTTGTGTGGAGAGTATCTATTTTGTCCTTTCATCTGTATGTTTTAAGATCTCTTTTGTCTTCTCACTTTAATTAAGGTTAGTGATGATCTCCAGTTCTCAGAAGTAAACTTTAACTATTCTTTATTTAATTCAGAGCCTTACTTGGAGGCTCCTAGATGGATGAGGTTGTTATGTCCCAATATATCCATCTGCATTAGTTACTTTTCTGTTGCTGTGATAAAACACTATGACCAAAGTAACTTATAGAATGAAGAGTATATTGGGTTTGTGGGTCCAGACAGGTAAGAGTCCATCATGGTAGGGGAACTATGGCATGAGGCAGCCAGAGGTTAAAGATGAGCGTTCACATTTTCAAACAGACACAGGAAGCAGAAAGCAGCTAGCAATGAGATGTGGCTATAAACTCTCAAAGCACCCAGCACTGATGTACTTGTCCATCAAAGCTATACCTCCCAGGAATTCCATAAACCTTCTCAAAACTGTGCCACCAACGGAGACTATGGGAGACACCTTATTCAAAGCTACAAGCCATCATAACTTGGAAATATCACAAGTGGAAGATTTATTTAATCTGCCAAACCTACCATACATATGAGTTTCCTTTTATGACAGTGTGGCTATGGTAACTGCAGCTTGCTGCTGTCCCTACATTTGTAGAGGTCAGTCTTCTGTCAAATCACCATCCAGGGTCCAGGGTCTAAATCCAAAATTGAAGTATAGTTTTACTGAATGCATATTATTTTGCACCATTGCTGAGTACAAAAATTGTAGGCGGAACCTCCATTAATGGGGAACAATCTGTACATTGACAAAATTTACTGCAGTATGGAAGAGAATGATCAAAGGAGCCATGCAATCTTCTTTTAATGCAATAAGAGCAGGGGTAGAGTTTTCAGGAAGTGAGTACTGGAGTACAGGTTCTTTTAGGACTGGGTATTGTAAAGTATTTCAGTATGATTTCCCTATGTTCTACAACTTTGCTTATTATATTATAATTTTTATTTATTCATTTACAATTTCATACATGTATAGAATGTATATTGATCATAGCCATCCTTCTATACATCCCATTTCACATCCCTCCCAACTTCATGTCCTCCTTTGATAATTTCTAGTAAGTTTCTTTCTTTATTTTTTATGGAATCATCATGTATTTCATGATGTATTTCATGATCTCAATCAATCTTAATCATGTCTATGCCCCCTTCCCCACTGGCACCCTCCATAGCCCCCCAATTAGAATCAATACATTCTTTCATCTGTTTTAAGGTCTATTGTGCCAAGTTAGTTTCCCCAAATGTTCCTCAGTGCAGATTCATCCACTAAGGCCTAGTAAAGCCTAACTGGAGTCCCTCACTTTAGGAAGATTAGTTCATCTTCACAAGACTCTTGCATCAAATTTTACTCACACAAGATTCATGGGCCATTGAGGATGGGGGGCGGGAGAAGACTGTAAGAGCTTGTTAGGAGGTGCATGACTACATGGAAATGAAATCCTACAAGCTCCTGGGACCCTGTTCATATGAACCTACATCAACAGTTTCTGCATGCTCTAATTAGTCCAGTTTGTGCTTCCCTATACCCATGGGTATAAACTCACCAACTGGGATATGAGAAACCCACCAGTGGCCACACTCCCAAAGAAAAGTGACTTTCCACACCCTCCAGCACTTATTAACTGTCAAAAGCTCCTCAGCTGGTGGTGGGGCTTCAGAAGACCCCACTCACTTCATTCTAGAAGTGTTAGCTGACTTGATCATACATGCAACAACCATGTCATGTCCAGAGGGCAGCATTTCACAACACTCCTTGTCATCTGGTTCTTCCTTTCTATCAGCTTCCTCTTCTGATGTTCTGAGGTTTGGCAGAGAGGAATTGATATAGATATCCAATCTATAGTTATTTATTATGACTAGTTATGAGCCTCTGCATTATTCACTATCCATTGCAGTAAGAAGCTTCTCTAACCAAGGTTGGGAGTAGCACATATACATAGATATAAACAAATATTAAGAAGAAAGCTTGAGGGGCTGTAGAGATGGCTCAGTAGTTAAGAGTACTGATTACTCTCGCAGAGGACCTGGGTTCAATTCCCAGTACCCACATGGAGGCTGACAATCACTTCTAAATCCAATTCCAGGGGATCCAAAACCCTCTTCTGACCTCTGTGGGCATTGTACAACATGGATGTACATGGGTGCACCTACCTACATGCAGGCAATGCACTTATGCATATAAAATAAAAATAAAAAAAATGTTATAAAAGAAGACAGTTTGACAAAATGTCAATTTAGAAAAACAGAAATAGGTTCTCTTCTAGGGTTTATGACTCTGTAGCCATGTTTTTTAATTCATGTTTACAGTACCAAGCATATATTATGTCCTGTGGTGCTAGCCTCAAATCCAATAAAGAAAGCGGTTGGTTACCCCATAATCAGATCTTGCCACTATTGCACCAGTGGGTACATCTTGGCTGGCAGGTCTATATTGAAGAACTCAGAGTCCAATGCGGGATAAGTCTATTGGTGTCTTTTCTCCCCAGAAACCTTCATAGCAGCTTCTTCCAGTATAAAATCTAGCCAGCAGGGAGAGTTTCTTGGTTAGTTCAAGACTGATCTCTCTGTGTCCTATAATTTAAATGTGTGATGTCTTCAGTAATAGGGGCTTATCATCTAGTTATGTGGGCAACCAAGAGCAATGGCAATATCTTATATTGTTTGGGGTGACTATGGGTCTTCTCTGTCCAATAATTAACCAAGAGGTGCCTCATGCCTGGCGCTGAGATTTTCATTTAAAAACTCATGTCTTCTGGGAACAGCATTGCTCATTTATAAGTGGTATATCTTTTCGAACTCCTTTTAAAAATAATATTATGTTTTAAATTAGCTTATAAATTAGTGAAGGTTTGTATGGCTTCTTCATATATTCTCAGCTTTGTTTAAATCCATAGCTTTCCTTTCCCTTATCTCCTGTCCCCATGAACACACAGATCTTTTGTTCCCAGTACTCTCTCCCTGTTCTTTCATATTGTATAGTTCCATTATTCCCTCTTACTATATTTTCTCACTTGAATTTCAAAACCACAGGTTCCCAAGTAACATTTTCATACATGCTTCATTTTTGTTAAATCTTCTGCTGGTCCCTCATCCCCTCATCCCCATCAGTCCACTGCCTGCTTGAACCCTTCTATGCGTTTGTGGTTTGAAGGGATGGATTACCTCCTTTAGCTTTGTCCAGTTACTAGAAAAATTACCTAAGGTAGTGATTTTCAAATTATGGTTTGCAGATCAGTGAGGTTACAAGTACCTACAGGACTTGTGTAGTTCTGGGCTCTACCCTAGATGCCTTGAAGTTTCCTGAATCTCTAGGGGCAAGCAATAGGATTTTACATTTTAAATCACTGGGTAATTCACATACTGCTTGAAAATTCATGGCCTAAAATCTAGATCCTTCTAAATATATGCAGACCTGCTTGCTTAAATGACAAAGGTAGAAAATGAAGTAACTGTTAGATAACTGTGGATTCAATGGGATTTTAAAAAATTTATAATATAATTCTGGAAACATCTATCATCCTGACTGATAGAAGTTTGAACAAATAACTTCTGTCACACAAACAAACTTAAAACAGAATTATAGAAGAAGGCCCTGGTCAATTCCCTAAAGAGACAGTAG
The DNA here is from genome assembly GCA_035773235.1 of Eospalax fontanierii. Lineage (NCBI taxonomy): Eukaryota > Metazoa > Chordata > Mammalia > Rodentia > Spalacidae > Eospalax > Eospalax fontanierii. The sequence continues at coordinate 41,051,299 of CM069525.1, forward strand.
ATCTGCATGTTTGGGTCAGCAGCCATTAGTTAATATTCTTTAATTCAGGTAACTAGTCTTTGGGCTTCCATTTTGTTCCTTACTGTGAAGAAACACTCTTATTTAGAGAAATTTAGTTGAATTCCTATATCTCGTAGTGCTATAGAAATTCTGTTGTAACAAAACCTCGCCTTCTTGGCCCACTAAAATTGATAAGCAGTCTCTGAGGTTTTTACTCCAGGTTGCAGCAAGAACCTGTTTCTTTGGCAATAGACGCCAGCTTACAGAAAACAGAGGAGAGAACTTTAGCATTAATTACTGTTTCAATTTGAATTAAATTGATTTCAGGGTAAATCTGGAGACAACTTGGCAGTATTATCATGAGAATGCTGTAGGCATGCCCCAGACTCTATTAAAAGAGCTTAACAAATAGAAGGTACTATCAATATGAAAACTAGAATTCCGTTATTGAAGTAAGCTCAAATGTACACATAGTATCAGTGTTATAAAAGCCAACTGTGTAGACGAATGAATGATTTCCTTGTTAATTTGAGCTTACTAGGAATTGAACCCAAAGTCCTGTACATCGTAGACAAGTGTCCTAACACTGACGTATATCTCCAGGCTCAGTAACTTGCTTTATATAAGTCAAGCTTTCCATGACAAAGCCACTTCATCATAGAATTTCTCATTGTGCCCCTTCCACCAGCATCTAAGAAGGAAATGAGAGAGAGAGAGAGAGAGAGAGAGAGAGAGAGAGAAATGAATTCTCCTTTTGAAGAGCTCTATGCTTCATTTCTAAACCATTGGAATATGTAGCTTCAATCCTTTCCCTTCTTCCCATGAGCACACCTGTGTGTGTGTGTGTGTGTGTGTGTGTGTGTGTGTGTGTGTGTGTACTGAAATCTCAGGGAAATGATCTTCAGAACAGTTTTAGCAGTGATACATCCTATTTTGAAAGTCCTTGGGAAGGGTTATGTATTGTGACATTCAGCATTGAAATAATAGGATGAGATTAGGTAGAAGTTGGCTGAAAACTACATATGAACACAAGAAGTAACTGGGAAGAAGTCAAGAGAAGGAGCCCAAAGGAAAGAGAGAAAAGGCAAATTTTGTCTATTGAATGATTTAATTGAGACTGTAAAAATATCTGTGCTTTTATTATTGTAAAAGTTCAAGTTTGGAGCACTTGTTTCGTAGTTTGGGGCACTACTTTGGCAGAGTATAGGAGTTGGAACCTTTGAAAGCTATACCCACCCATGTCACAAAATGTGGTAGAGAAGCAATTAAGGAAGTTATTCCAAGAACAACCTGTGATATCGCTACATACATTAGACTCCCACCCATACACATTCACACATACACGCACCACACACACACACACACACACACACACACAAACACACACACACAGACACAGAGGAGTACTATAAAAGGCCAGTGTGACAAGGAACAGAGCTCTTTCACCAAGAGCCAGGATGAACTTCATCTTAGAAGTAGGTTGTTAAGATTTTGGGGAACTGCAGCCCCAGCTGACATTGTAACTACCAATACATGAGACACTTTGGGCAAGAACCTATCACATACCAGCTATAATAGAAAATATATGATACATATGTATTTGTAGATATGTATTGGTTATACTATATACACACAGTAGAGCTGGTGATCAAACTCAAAGCCCTACATGTGCTACACAAAAACTCTCCCGTTGAGCTATGTCCTTTAGAACCTTGTGTTGATTTTAAATCTCCAAATTTTAAGGTACTTTTAAATGTATCTATATAAGCTGATAACTGCTGTTTGCCCACTTCCCTGCTGATTTTCCTGATTCCAAGTACATAAGTTGATAATTTCCACTTGAATCTTACCTTATTGTTTGCTCGTGGTCACCTAAGAAGTTTTGAGTCAAATTCCAGCTCTTCTAACTAGTAGCTGTGTGATCAAATATAATCCATTAATTTTTCTATTGTCTCTCAGGAAAATGTGAATTCCTGGTCTGGAGAGATTGCTCAGTGGTTAAGAACACTGGTTGGTTTGGCAGAGGATGTTGGTTTGGTTCCAAGTATCCACATGATAGCTAACGACCATCCATAACTCCAGTACCAGGGAATTCAATACCTTCTTCTGACCTCTACTGGTATTGAATGCCGCAGGTGCACTTACGTACAAGCAGGTAATACACTCACACACATAAAATATAAAATATAAAATATTTTTACAAAATGTGACTTCCTAGCTTTTAATGGGATTTATAAAGTTCAACACTTTCAAACTTCGGTGCATGATTCCTAATACAATGATGTAACACAACAAATGTTATTAATTATAGAGAAACCTATGATGGGATGTGTCAGCAGTAAGTTCTAACCAAGTGGTCTTTTTCATAGCCTCTGGGCCTACTCATCCATCTTGCTGACTTTGGACTACATGGAAATATGCACAGGAGACTGTAGATATTTCAACCCAAATTGAGGAAAAAAATAATTCAAGACACATGTGCTCCTTGCGGTAGGTCAATAGTGTCATCTTTATAAGTGAAACTCAGGCCATTGTATTATGGAGATAAGATCTGCCATTTTACCTTAAGTAAACAAACCTTGCTACTTGATGCATCACTGTTTCAACTACAAAGGAGGAGTGGAGCTATTTCAACAGCAGTGTTGTAATGTTTTATTGTTGGAAACTGAAGGCTGGGCATTGCCTTCCTCACATAGCTTGTTAAATACAGAAATAAATATAGAAGGCAATTCTCCAATTAAACATCTTTATAAATGAAGATTCCTTCCAGGAAGCCTGGTTCGAAGAATTCTTCATGAAGTATTAACTTATGCACATGAATATATAGCATGCAATTGTAATAGACTAGAGAGAAAGACTATCATGTTCTGACAATGAGGTTATAAAAAAGAAAAATCAGAATTCTGAAACTTAATAGGGACTGGAAAGTGGGAGGACTCTGGACTTCAGACTGTAGTTAGAAAGTAAGAATAAACCCTGCCTTAAAGAAGGGTATGAGGAAAGAGCCTCAGCTATGAAAATACCACCTGAATTCTCATGGATTCCTGGAAAGAGATCTCAAGGTGCTCTCTCAGCAAAATTCATCCCATTGTCACGATTGAGCAAAAACCTTACATAATTGTATTTTAAGCTGCTATGATTTAAGTCTTAAACATCCCTCAGCAACTCATGTTTTGAATACTTGGACTCCACCTGATGGCACTGTTTGGAGGGTTTCTAGTAACTTTGGGGGCATGTGGCTTACCTGGAAAAAGTATATGACCAAGAGCAGGAAGGTCCTTGGGGTACATTATTCCTGGTTGTTTATTGCCACTCTTTCTGTTTCTTCTTTGACCATGAAGTAAAAAGCTTTTCTCTACAACACACTTCAGCTGTTGTATTTTTCCCAAGTTCTGGGGCCAAGATACCATGGACTTGAACCTCTGAAAACTATTAGATAGGATAAATAATTCCTTCCTTTAGTTGCTTTTATCAGATATTTGGTCACAGCTATGCAAAAGTAAACCAATTCAGGGATTGGAGAGATGACTCAGTGAAGAACCCGTGAGGGTCTCATAGAGGACCCAGGTTTGGTTTTCAGCACTGGCATGGAGGCTCACAATCATATATAATTGCAATTACATGGTACACATACATGCAAGCAAAATACTCAAACATAAAATAAAAATATTTCTTTTTTAAAAAGGTAAATTAATACACCAGTTATGAAAACTTGCTGAAATTTTCTAGTGGGACAAAGCATTTGAAGAAGCTGGACAAAGGCATGGTTGGAGTCATTACCAAATATCACAAAGAATTCTGGAACTTGACAGTTTAGGAGTCCATCACACTTTGCTCTCTTTAGGAGAATCCTTGAAGAATATTTCCTAGAATCGATACTGCTAATTACGTTGTTCATTTAGAGGATTTCTTGAGCTTCTTGCAGAGTTTTTGATTAAAGCAGCCCATAAAATTAGCAGCCAATAACAAGAAAGATTCTTTTTTTGACTCAGTGATAGTTCTGTCAATAATCATAAGAATGATACACTGAAGTGTAAAGAGACTTTGGGGTGGTGCTGGTGAGATGGCTGTCAGGAAAGTGCTTGCCACATAAGCATAAGGACCTGGGTTCATACTCCCAGCATCCATAAACAAATCTGGAAGTGGCCACTCATTGTTGCAATCCTGTTGCACAGGGGCTCAGGGGGAAGTAGACAGATTCCTGGAACTTATAGTCATCCAGTGTAGCCAGATCCTGAGTTTCATGTGAAAGATTTTGTGTCAAGAGATAAGGTTATGGGTAGTTGAAGAAATACCTGACACTGGCATCTGGCATCTATATACATGCTTATAAATGCACGTGCATCTATACATCTGCAAACACATACACTACTATACACACATACTTTACAAACAAATGCATACAAATATATAGAAAGAGAAAGTGATAGAGAAAGGACCTTCAATTGAGATCAAAAGTCACATTCAGAATCTTCTTGAGAATCCTGAAAAAATATTCTTTAACAGCACATGGAAAAAGATTATATATATATATATGTATATATATATATATGCATATATATGACCTTTTTAAAAACCATCATGATGAATTCATTATTGTATGTGCAGCATTGTCTTTCAAGGCATTTGTCAAGATCTTGCTTATCTAGTATCCTTTTCCAGTAATATATACAATAGCTAACTGCATTGGTATACAGTGCTGACATGAGAACAAATTCCTATTGTCTCTTAGTAGGTGATTTAGGAATATGTATAAAACTCAAAATATATGTTATCAGTTAGTGTGCTGACACAAAACAATGGCATTTTCAAACTGGGTAATTGAGACAGTACCATTCAGTTCTTAGGAAAACCAACAAGGGGTATCAGAAGGTGGTCAGAGGAGGAGGCTATTATTACCCCAGAGATACGAAAGCAAGAGGAGATAGTACTTAACAGAACTTGGAACTGTTGACTTTCACACAAAAAAAGTGTAGGGAGGGTACTGGGAGACACAGATACTCTAGACAATATTCTCATATAGGTATTTTCTATAATTCTTTTGTCTGTATACTTCCCATTAGGGAAATCCAAGCATAAGCCAGAGACATGGGTCTGTCTCCTTAGGCAAGGATCAGGTTCCTTGCAATAGACAGTTTGCTGAGACAAACTGACACTCTCTAGCCAATATGCCTTTGGTTTCACCAATCATGCTGTCATAGTCCTTTCAACAGCAATAGTGTACAGGTTTTCAAAGGTAACTGAAATAATTCTCATCTCAATCTGTATAGCATTCCTTTGTAACAGAGAAAAATGGGAAAGGACCCAAATCTCCAATAATAAGAGTAAGTATAAATAAAAACACAACCCTATTACAAAATACTATGAATCTATTAAGAAGGATAAAATAGGCTATCTACATTGTAATACTATCAAATTAACAATGTAGAAACAGCATACAAAGAATGAAAAATAAATTGCAAATATATCTTGTGTATGATTTTATTTTTTGTTAGGTAAACAAAACCAAATAGAAAAATGTGAATACCAGCGTGTGCATCTACATATATAATTTCCTGATAAGGGATAAGCAAAAAATGGATTTTTAACATTTTTCCAGGATATATTTATTTTTTAAATGTTTATTTATATATTACTTGTGTAATTAGATGAACAAATAAGGAAGTAAAATTGAAACATCTGGGTTAGTAACTCCTGGAGGACAGAACAGAACCCTTGCCTCAATGTCTTTCTTTCCTGGTCTCCCTGTCTCCACTCTTCTTTGTTAACATTGAAGCATTTTGATGTTCAGTCCTAGTTCTGTGGCTTGTCAAGCCATATGCACACTTTAAAAAATGCTTGGTATGCTTGGGGGAATGGGCTGAATATTTCACTCTTCCTTTAGCTCTCCTTTTTACTTCAGCTATGTTAGTGTCTAAACTTAGCAATATTGTAGTGGGACATAGTCAAGAGTAAGAAAGGCACACTAACCACATACCCTTGAGCACTGTTATACCTGGAAACTTTGAATTTCCTATCTGAACCATACTCATTTCTATCTGGACTTATCCTGTGGCGTCATCTCTTTGCTACTTTCTGTTCCTGTAAAATCTCCCATTTGGCATCCCTGAATTTTGGAGTGCACTAATATCATTGATGCTTGTGATGTTTTATTCTGACAAATTATTGCAATTCTAGTAACCATCCTTTTGGCTAGATGGAGAACAACTTCTAAGTCTTGTCTTAGGTGACAACCCTGCCTGGCATGCCATAATCCGTCCCTATCACTGACTGATAGCACAGGCCAGGTCCATAGAAATTCCTGCCTTGATTTTATAATGTACTAAAGTTTATTTTTAGAATAATTCATAGAGAGTTTATTGCTATAACTATTATATAGAAAGTTATTAAAAGTATATCTTAAGTAGAGAAGAGGCTAAGAAACATTTTCATTGAATAAATTTATTGAATTTTTGTGTATTTTATACAGACCATCTCAACCAATCTTAATCACTTTTGTATCCCATTCTTCATTGGCATTGCTCCCACAGCCTTTGCCCCTAGTCTGGGAACACTAACTTGACACAATAAGCCTTAACACAAATGATAGAGTGTAAATGATATCTGGTCCTAACTTGCTTGGTTGAGATATACCCATTTGTTTGGTCCCTAACTGCAGTTTTTTATGAAAGGATGCTCCTTGGCTCCCTGTCAAACTTACTGACTTGCTCTGAACCAAGCAGAAACCATCTGAGATCACATGTAGAAAACTCACATGTTTAATTATGATTGTTTGATCCCAAAAGCACAGTACCCAGACCATCAAGGTATCACTTGAACATTTATAAGATACAAAACTTCTTGGAGCTGAAGTGGTGACTCAGCAGGTAAGAACATGGACTGCTTTTGCAGATGACCTGGGTTTGTTTCCCAGCACCCACATGGCACCTAACAAGCATTCTGTACCTCTAGTTCCAGGGAAATTCAATGTGCTATCTTCTGACCTCTGTGGTCATTGAAAGACATGAGTGCACTTACATACATGCACTGAATTCCTAAGTGCAGTTTCCAGAGCTCTAAACACTGATAATCTGATTTATTAGAGTGATATTCAGAAATCTGCACTAAAACACAAGACAAAAAACAAGCAAAAAACACTACCTGAGAAATATGGGGAAAATACTTTGAGAAACACTGTGTTCATTCTTATTTGTGACTGTGAAAAAGTATCTAAGATAAGTCACATAAAGGAGGAGAGGTTTACTTGGTTCACAAGTTTTTTGAGGCAGAGTTCATGTAGGTTTTAACTGGTGTGTTTAAGCTTGCTGATATTCAGAACAACTGTCTTGACAAATTTTTCCCCAATTTTAACCTTTAAAGCCAAATTAGCTTCTTTCATGTCTAGAGGTTGCAACTCAGGAAAGTCTAAATGTTTGTATCAAACTTTTTCAGTCAATTCACTTCACTCAGACCAATGAGTCCTTCAGATATTGTTTGGCCCCCACTCAGTAACTCACTATGGAGATTTGAATTCCTCTTTAGTTTGGCACCAGTTAGACAGAATATTCAAGGCAATGATTCAGCATCATTTGCTTTATTGAGCCTGCCTAGATGGATTCCATCCCCATCAGTGCGCTTCTTAAACTCTTTATTTTTTTTTCTATTATTTGTTTTTGCACATAGAAATAAAAAAAGTCTACTTATAATTAAGCATGAGTGGCCCATGTTATATATTATATGCTTCTTGAAAGTGGAGCCCTGTGATGTCCTGTAATATTTCATTTTACTTTGAAATATAGTTGTTCTGATTTTTATCTGGACTAATAAGGAATGTGAAAAGCTACTATCTTTTCCAAAGGAGCCTTGCAATTCAATTATGCACTGGAATTCGTCATCCTAGTCCTTGATGATGAAGCAGACATAATCATTTTCCAAGTCAGGAAATTTTAATAAAGGATTTAAGCTTTTCCTGGGTTGATTAAATGTGTTATAGATAGTAGAACTGTCTGTGATACTTTGGTGGCTCATTTACACATCTTGCTAAGTTGTATTTATTGAGTATCCACTGTACAGAGAATAAATAGAAGAAAAATATAAGGTCTTCACTCCTAATTCTGCTACCTTCAGGGAACTTCTGGGTAATTTTAAAAGATGAGTCCTGTGAGTGTGTGTGTGTGTGTGTGTGTGTGTGTGTGTGTGTGTGTGTATAATAGCAGTACATGGATGTTAGAGTATGAATATTCTGTACAATACAAGGTATGTCAAGATGAGAGCTGTTGAAGCTCAGAACATTTTGGACTGGAATAGCCTGGGCAAGGTGAACTGAAGAAACCTGGAGGAATTTAGATTATCTAGTCAGAAGATATGTTGATGAAATGTCCACATGTAATGAGGCTTTAAAGCAGGGACACCAGTAAGTCTGAGTTCTCATGTCTCAGTTTATAAGGTTATTGATATTGCTGATGTTGCATTTATATCCCAGCTACAATGTGTTCCATATGTCCCTTAAGCCTCTTGGTTACCAGATGTACATATACTAACCTTGTCCAAGAGGTTACCTCACGTATAGTTGATTCTGATGGTAAGATACTTAAATTCTAAATCATTTTTTCTTTCTTAATTCATACAATTTCCTCTTATGCATTTGGTTATTCATGTCCTGATAAATTGTACTGATGCAGATTCAGATGCAGTGATTTTTACTGCATACCTGGTAGTGTAATTTGAGGCAAATGGCATTCATTAGCTCTCTACCCCTAGGATTACAGCGTGTGTGCACATGTGCTTGCATGTATGTGTAAACCATAAGCTCCAAAATCCTATATAGAGTGGCTACTATGGGTCTTAGTATTTTCTTTACTTCAGGAGGCCCAGAGCCTGCTAGATCACCTTAGGCTCTCCTGAGATGCACATGCAAATTAGAACCAAACAATGACACCAGATGAAAACTTTTCTATTTGGTATGAATATCTTTTTAAAAAATAAATGCATATAACATCTAAAATCACTCCAAGGGATTCATTTTGAAAATCTCTTCTTGGTGATAATGAATACAAGTTAGAGCTAAACAGTTTAAAAAACTGTTTTAAGGAAAATTTCTTAAATTTGTTTTTTCCTTTCTCAAGGACATCACTAGTTCTATGTAATTGGCAAATTAGGTATTTTGAAAAGGAGAATAAATGAACAGTGAGAGCTGTGAATTGCCAACAGGGCAGCCATTCAAACAGATAATGGTTATGGTGCATCATGCAGATGTGGTTCTCTTTCTCAGTAGAAGAGCCAGTACATTATGCTGTAGAAAGACAAAGAAAGAACCAGAGCATATCTGGGTATCAATAGCTGTTTTGCAAATAGTTTAAGTGCTGAAATTTTGACTATTTGTTTTCCTTTTCAGGGATATCATCTTGGTGTTACCATTCATGTGGCATAGTCAGGTAGTTCATAGACTAATAATGCCCTGTTAGACTGGGATCCTGAATCTGTTACTTTTGTGCAGCTGTGACCACACTGGTTAATATAAATAACTTAATGGAGGAGGGATTACTTTTGACTTCCACTTTCAGGGAGTATAATCCAGAATCATGTGAAATAAACTTGGTCAGAAAATCATGGCAGTAGGAAGAGGTAGTGGAGTAGAGTTGTTCACTTCCTGTCAGTCAATAATAGAGAAAGTATATATAGTAATGGGCAAGGCTAAGACATAGCCCCCCAAGACAACCTCATTGACCTACTTATTCAAACTAACTCCATTTCTTACTTTTCACTGTGTCCTAATGTCACATAATGTCATCAGAATATGACTCTATCAATCTCTAACAATAAGTTAATGCATTCATGGGGTCAGAACCCTTAGGATCATATATCCCCTGGAGATTCCCTCACAGACACACTGAGAAGAATGCTGTACTCCTACGTGAGTCTGTGTCCTATGAAGTAGACAGTCAAGATTAGCTATCAGAGCAACTGACAATTTGGCTTTCAGTAGAACATGTATGTAGCCCCAGAAAAGTGAAGTATTATGGAGCTGAAATAATAAAAAACACATTCTGTTCTCTGTCCTTAGTGAATGACTTTGTATTGTTGCTTGGCAGTATTTTTGTTCTAATGCTTCAAACATTGTAATCCCTTTCATGAAACTTACTTTGTTTTAATAACAAAATAGGCTGATAGAGAAAGTGCCTCAGATTCATGAGAGGAAGCTTCAATATAGCATGGTAATCTAAGAAATGCCACAAATGGTCAGATTATGGGAGTCTATATCAGTTGGAGCCTAAGACTCAAGAGGTCATTTATTTAGAACCAATGGACATGGAAGAATGGTGAATCAAAATGAAGAATACATGAAAGAGGCATATGAAAACTTACTACTTTGTAAGCCAATTAAAATATATGTAAAAATGAAAATTAAGTTGGAATAGAGATACCCTGCATGGCTGGATAATACTGCTCCTAGAAGTCAATATTAATTAAACAAAAATCCCAGTGTCAAATGTGGTATATCTCCTTATTTCTTGTTGGTAATGGATGCCTCACAGGCTTCCAAAATAATAAAGGCTCTTTGTTATTCCTTTTGGTTGGCCATTAGTACTGAATGTTAAAGTCCTATTGCTGAAGACACTATACAAATTGGTTGAAGATATAGAAAAATCCAGGTTGGTACTGAGCTAGATGTGTGTTTCTGGTTCACCCGCTTTTTCAATGCCAGACGTTGTTATGCAGGCTTCTAGGGGAGAAAAAGAATCGAATCACCGGTCTGGACAAACTGTGAACACTATGAACTACAATGCTATTCTGGAAGCTCAAGTGATGAACTAGTGGTATAACTGTTCGGGAGGTAAACAATTGTTCTTATATTGGGTTTGGGGCTTGTTGCACAGGGTGGAATACATGCTTGGAAAGGTAAACTGATTCAAAAATATATGACTGGGGAGGTCATGGACTCTAAGGAAGGAGAACTTGCTACTGATGTGTAGAAAAATTGAAATTGTACCAAAATACCTTTTGAATATTTGTTTATGTCTGTAGACAGATGCTGCTACCATCCTTAATCTATAGAAACGTATCTTTGCAATGAATTGCAGAAAATGAAGAGATTTGTGGCTGTTGAATGTACAAGAGACTAAGTGATTGCTGAGTGGTTACTTTAAACAGGATATTTATACCATCACCTCTTAAGTCTAGGGTACATCAAGAAAGAGGAATAGAAAGAATACAACAATCTGAAGATTTGGAGAAGGGCTGTGAAATGCTATCTCTAGGATATGACAGAGGCTTTGAAAACATGACCTCACAGCTGCTGGGCCTGCACAAGATCTGAATTGTCAACAGTCATTCATGGATCAGGGATTTATTCATGGGACTCTATCCTTCCCTACTGAAGTATGGAGGGGAAGTATCCATTATATGCAAAAGAGTGAGCCTATCAGGCTCTAAAGGATAGTTGCAAACCCTTGGGATCAGAATGTATTATATGCTTATATGAAATCATCAAATAACAAATTTAATTTATAAATTTGACTAGATTTGCCAGTAGATTGGAAGAATGCTGTTAAACTTACTACATGTATACACTTTATCTTAATCTAATGGTAAATAAAAGATCTATGGAAAAAAACCTAAGCTAAATAAAAAAGAAAACTCCAATAAGAGAGAAAACATATCAATTTCTATGTTGAGGTAATCTGCTTGAAATTATTTGAAAACAGTATTTTGGTACCAATCTAAAGGAGCACTTTGTCACCTGTGAATTTGTGTATGGGTATTCAGTGACAAATGTCATCACAAACTTAGTTATTTGTACTAGTCTGTCTTGCTAAAAGTAGAATGAAAGATAAAATTGCCTTGTGTTCCAGTATCCCAAATACAGAGTGAAATTTGTCATCTGGTACAAGTTCAGTTTTTCTACTTACTGGCAATGAGATCTTAAGCAAATTAATCTGGAAAAGATTGTTTCCTCAACCAACAAAAAATGTAGCCATTTTCTCATATGGAAGCTATGAGGTTTACCTGAGACATTACATGAAACAATCTTAGTGTACTGACTGGATGTATCATTGCTCAAAAACCACCAGCTCTTAATATACTTCTATTATTTTCTATCATCTCTGTTAACATCTAGAATATTCAATATAGAGAGGTAAAATATTCCAGAAAGATAAGCTTGCCTATTTTGGGTTCACATATCCAAAAGGAGAATATTATATTATATTATATTATATTATATTATATTATATTATATTATATATTTTAAGTTTATATTGTTTATATGACTTATTGTATTAAACAATGTTCTTTAAGCATAGAATCATCCCTGATGGGGCAAGGATGCTGAAAACAATTTATGGCGTATTTAAGGTGAATTCATGTGAATTAGCTTAGTGCTTCCAGAAACAAAAGCAAAGTTGTTAAGAAGTGGCCTTAAGTTAACAAGTGTTCCTTGAACTTCATGAGAAAATATGGCCAAGGCTTCATTATCACTGGAAAATTAGAAGTGGAGAATAGCTAGAGACTATCCTGTTGTTCTATGAATAACACTCATGCTAAACTTTATTGAATCCAATTTTATTGAAGAGATTCATTTCATTTTCAAAATGAATCAACTTTGAATTAAAGGCAAATATATCTGGAGTTTTGTCTTATTTTGTTTATGTTTTGGGGTTTATTGTTAGGTCTTTTGGAAACACTGTAAAAAAGCTATTTGTCTATCTGTCATGGCCACTGGTGTTTTGTGTAGGTCATCATTTTATTCCATTGAATCTATGATGCTGCCAATTGTAAGATAAGCTGTTTTATGCAATATATGAGACATTATATGTGTTGTTTATTTTACATAATGGTCAAATCTGCTACGTAAACTACTGCTTATATATTTCTGATTACCTGGGATTTATACTGCCATTGTTTGAAAGAGTTTCTTTAGATTTATGTAGATAATGTTTTATCATCCATCATACATGTGGATACATAAAAGGGAAATATGAATGAAATAAATTCACTAATATAAAACTACTTAACTTTTACAGTCATTCCTTTTTTCTTTTGAATTAGATGTTGGCTCAGCACTATTGGTATTTTTGTTTATAAATCACATGCCACCTAGCAGGTTGGTGATCCAAAAGTAAGATAGTTTTCTTTGCAAATGGGTTCCCTGAAAGGCTACCCACATTCCTGTATATGGTCTCATACACCTATGGCAGCACTTACTGGACTCAGTGGTTTTAAAAGCAAAACACATGGAACTGAAAGGGAAGAATAGTCAGAGGATAAGGAAAGAATTGGAAGGTAGGGGTTGGGGGCATTTCTGAGCAAAATACATTAATATGTACATATTAAATTATCAAACAGTAAAAGAAAAAAAATTAAAAGTACTGCTCAAAACAAAAAGAAAAAGGAAAGGTTAAAAATTTGAAACTAATATCCCTAAAAGGTAGAGTGAAGATGATTGTAACTTGTCTTTCTTAATTTTTCACATTCAAAAATCTGGTAAATATTATTTTTAGAGTCAAAAATAGGAATAAACATTATTCCTGAAAGAGTGCCTGTTAGCTTCTGTAAGTCCTGTTCTTTATTACAGCAAATTGCTCCCTGTCTATTCTTCAGGGGAAAAGAAAGGTGAACATGCCATGAACCCTAAAACACCACCACAAAGCAGGTATCAAGTGCTTTGTTTACAAAATTCTTCTGTACCTAGACTGCAAGTTCACATGAAAAGATTTGGGCCTTGACATGCGTATATTTAAATATAATATTAACAATAGTATGCCTTAAATATATTCTTTAGTGTATTTGTGTATATGTAACCATATATCATGAATGCTAAGGTCTAGTGTTTCAGATATTAACATCTCTGAAGTTAGGATGCATCCTATGATAAATAGCACCGTACTATTGCTTCCAGACAGACAGGATGGATGACATAGTTGTCTTTATAAGCACATGGGAAAATTAGTCTGTTTTCCTTGTGATATGGCCAGACAGCTATAACTCTGATGTTTCAAAAAAAACAAATTATATGAATACAATTCTATAGAGAAATATGAGTCATAGACTTAATATGAAAATCTTGCATAGATATTGTGTGATCAAACTAACAGAATGTTTGGTAAAAATTCTAAAGAAAATAGAACAGCAAAATTTTCGTTTTTTTTCTTTTTTAAAAACAATTCTTTTCTCTATTTGAAAATAAGTACTCATTATTATAATCAATTGATTAGTATTGGTCTCCTTATTTAAACTGGAGCAAAAACAGCGGTGATGTCTTCTCTTCTTGCTCACTTGTGCCTAGCACTTTGTCTGGCCTATACGTTGCACACCAAATGCTTATTGAACAAAGACAAATATTTTATTAACAGATACATGAACTTTCAATTATAGCTAAATATATAATTATTTCATAAAATTTATCAATGCCAGTTCAAATAAAATCACTCTTTGTCTTCAATAATGGCACCCTCACCTTTGACATTATTCTTTTCCTTCAGTAAAGTGTACTTTATTAGGGGTGTGTGTGTGTGTGTGTGTGTGTGTGTGTGTGTGTTAAATTGAAGTGTTCATCATCTTAGGTGAGAATGTAATAAAAGTATTTATTTATGTAGAATACCAGCTGTAACCAGATTGCATTCCATTTTTTATGTTTATGGAGTGAAAACATTAGAAGTTTTTCAACTATAAGTGTCATCAAGTAACAAAAGTTTCGTTAGTTGACATTTCAGACACTAGGAAAAAACAAACTAGGTAAAGGCAGATAAAATCAGCCATGAAGTTGAAGGGCCTGATTTTTTCACTCTGGTAAGTATCTGAGGTAGAATTATTTAATTTAGCCAGTGAGACAACAATTCAGTTTAATTCTCTAAATCTGGTTATTTTCCTTTGCAAAATGTATTTACAGAAAGCGTCAACTATGAAATTCCCTTTGCTACAGTTATTGAAAAAGAATATAAAGAGCTACATAATAATTACACAATAGATGCTTTCAAAACAAGATTTTCATTTCCACTCCAATCATTCTTTGTCAATTGATCTATAAAATTCTCTCCACCCAAAAGAGGTAGTAAAATTCTCTAATATAAATTCTATAAACTTATGACATTTTTAGTCACTCGTTGACATGTTCCTGCTTAAAATATTTTGAATTATTAAATATTTCTTTACCATATTTCAAAATAAAAAATCATATATATTTATATAACCTCATTCATCTATAAAATTAAGATATTTTTATGTTAAGGAAAATTATGGTTTTTTTTGTTTGTGGGCATCCATGTAATCTATGTGACAAGTATTTCCATAATATCTTAATTTGCATCATATTTTGCCTCATTTGAACTTCAGAATAATCCCATAAAGATAGTATTTCATGCCTCCTGCCATTCCCAGATGACAAAACATCCCCTGCCTGCCATTATCACATAGTAAGTAAGTGGTACAGCTAGCATTTCAGATTTAACGTTTCATGATATTTGGCTCCATCCCATTCTGAAAAGAAGGGCTAATATTACATTTCCCTTATCAAGAGGATAATCCAGAATACATTTCCAAAGTTTCTAGCATTCCAAACCTTTAATAGAGAAAGAGTAAGCAGATCCTAGTGATTACCAAAAGCCTTTCAAAGTTCTGAGTGATCCTTTTTTTTCCTTCTGATGCTATAATGTGAAGAAATGATGCAATCAATTCAAAGAACAACAGTCAAGATTTGTTCATTTATTGACCTCCCTGCATGTGTCAATGGAAGTGTAAAGATGGCCATGTCATGGTCCCTGTGTCACAGGAGGTCTCAATCCTTTGGAGAATATGAATATATCAAAATATAATTGTAAATCACTGTAATAAGAAAGGAATGCAGAAACGTTTCACAACATAGAGAAAACCATCTACCATGACGTGCTGTATAAGAGAGAGGTATCCTAACTGAAGGCACTGCAACAGGACAAGTAGACATGTTGTTATATTGCTTGGGGACTACCCTGTGTAAAGCTGAGGCCTTTTCTTATCTATGTTTAAACCCACATCATTTAGTACATAGCTGCTGCTTGTTACATTGGTCTGTTTAACGAACTGCCAAGTCAAAGATTTGGTGGAGTCTCATAAAATATCGCTTGTTTCTTGAAAATAATTATGGCTATTTGGTCAAATGATGAATTTCTGTTCATTTACATAGTTTGTCTGATCTTTCCAACCTGAAATATTTTAACCAGTTATGTAGTAAATAAGTCCATATAATTTCCTTATATTAATATTTTTGGTCACAGATTCTACCCTTTTTAATGGTGATCATACGTGAGAGTAATGTGTCCAGGGTTGTTGTTAGCTTGATGATCTTTTGACTCTTCTTAGCTTTCTCTTTTTCAGAAGCGACATTTTCTTGCACGCCTCCCTTTTTTGACAACATCTATAATATCCTGAACTTGGTAACATGATAAGTTAAGCACCTCTCCTTTCCTCAGTTATCATGTATTTTCAATTGTACTTCAAACTTAGCATGTGAATTTTTATTTTTCATTATTATAAATTGGTACTGCCTTACAAATTTGCTCAGACTTTTGCATTAACATTCTAATCCCATGTTCTTAAAGTTTCCAAAGTGATATGGAGACTTTACTTCTCAAAAAACTTTCATGGCTTCCTATTGTTAATGGAACAAAATTCAAATCCCTTAACATAGTTTGGCAGGCTTTTATGCCCAGAAAAGTGGTTTGAATTGGATTGAATTTCTGTGTGTTATCTGTAAATAAAACAGTTACAGCCCATGATCAGTTAGTTCTTTCAGCAAATTGAAGTCAGTTTACAAAAGTACTGCATTGTAATATCCTAATTTATTAGCTCACCAAACAGAATAACAAAACAAGATTACAGGACAGAGTTATAAATCTGCTCTGCCTACATGGTGTCTCTTTGAAAAAATATTGGCTTCTTAAAGAAAGTGCAAAGTACAAAAACAACTGCTTTTCCTTTTTACCAATGAAAAGCCCTTGCTGTACTTACCGATAGTAATTTGGAAACATTTATTTCAACAGAATTGGGATTATGTCCATTTTCAAGCATCAACAGAAGTGCCAGAGTCAGCCCCTTGAGAGCCATCACCAGTTCTACTCAGGGGAGCTCCATTTTCAGAATCTTCAAAGTTTTATGAAATATTAACTGCTGAAAACTTAAAAGACATTCCTTTATTTCAAAATATCATGGAGAATTTGCAGTGTTGATTTAATTCCTCTGTGAGTATCTATCATCTATCTATCTATCTATCATCTATCTATCTGTCTGTCTATCTATCATCTCTATTTCTATCTCAGAGAGAGGGGGGATCTGACTTATGCTCTACTAACACAACACTGCCACCAAAAATTTGGGAGACATATTTGAATTGCCATTGCAATATTGTCACATTGACTGAACTTCAGTATTCACTTTTTCTGACCATGACTACTAATCTAGTTTATCTCAGACACTAAAGAGGATGTTTTAATTATAGGAAAAATATTCTAGTGAATCAAGAAAAATAGTTAACAAAATTTAATTTCTCATTTTTGAAGTTGTAGTCTGTCTGGTATAACAGCCGGGGCTTAATTCAGATGTGATACTTGGTACCTTACTTATTTTATGTACAATTTTTATTGAATTTTTGTGTGTTTCACACAAAGCTTCTTAATCAACTTTGTACTCCTCTGCCCTCATCTGCACCCTTTCATAAGGCCCTCCCATGGGATTTCATGCATCATGTTATTTGTTATCTTTTAAATAGTGTTTGAGTTTTGTGTATTTCATATAACAGATCTTAATAAAATTTCGACCCCATCCTCCATTCATACCCTCCCATACACTTCCTACTGGATTTCATGCATTCTGTCATATACGTTAAGTCTCATCAGGTCAAGTATTTGTACCCAGATGTCCCTTGGTGCAAGTTCATCCACTGGACTCTAGTCAGTCTATCTCTCATCACTCCCTTAAAGAAGATCAACTCTCCCTCACCCAGCAGTAATCAGTTGCCAATAGTTCTTCGGCTAGGGGTTGGGCCTCCTGCCCATTTCCCTTGTTTTATGCTTTTCTACCATACTTCTTGAAAAATGACTTATTTGAGTCATTTTCTGAAAACAATCTGCTATTTTCATTCATTTCTATCTTGATTCTAATAGGGAAAAACGACTGGAGAGTAAGATCAGTGAATATGGCACTAGAAAGTTTAAAACTGAATGGGAATGTCTCACTCTGGGTATGTAGAACAAGTGCCATGGACTATCACCTGTGGCTGCAGAATACATCTAGGTATAGGAGAAAGTATTTCAGTAAGAATCATGCTGAGTTCCACAAGGTCGAAATCTGTTCTCTGCCATAGAGTAGAGTTAGTGGCGAGACTAGCATCTGCTTCCACACCAGGGACCACACCCACACCCACACGTAGGACCACATACAAACTCTGCATCCTGACTAGTTCCCTTTCTCCACTTTTATATTTCCTTTATTATTGGTTCATTTTCTTATTATTACAACAAAATAGGTGACAAAAAGAAGGGAAAGTTTATTTCAGCTCACAATGTGAGTTTCTAATTCGTCACGGTTACCATGAGGCTTGGCAGCAGGAACATGAAGCAGCTGACTGTACTGTGTCTACAGTTAGGAAGCAGAGAGAGATGGATGCTAATACTCAGCTCTCCTTCTGCCTTTCATTGTGTCCAGGATTCTAGCCCATGGAATGGTGCTGCCCACAACTACCACAATTAAGTTGAGTTTTCTCACATTCATTAATCTACTGTAGATGATCCCTCACAGGCATATTCAGAAGCATGTCTCCTAGGTGATTCTAGATCATGTCAAGTTAACAATATTAATCATAATACTTTATTCAATATCTAATTTCAGTTTAGTGGGCCAACTTTGTCATGTCCTGTTCTCTTTGTCCTTTTAAATTTTTCTCTTTTTTTGGTTTTCTGATATATTTTACTAAAGGACACACACTGGCCTGGAGTTTGGGCCTCCTATCTCACACTCATGAGTGCTGGGATTATTCTGTGTTCTTGGATTGTATTTTCTTTACATTCCACTTTTAGCTGGAACTCCCTTGATTCCTCCTTTTGTTTTCATTGTTCCCCTTATATTTGTCTTTTTCTTCCATTTCTCTAATTTAATTCTCAGTCTCTATCTGCTCATTTTCTTTCTTTTTTATCCTTCTTTATTAATATCTAGACATGGTCCATTAGTGTTCTTCTTGTCCCTTTAAATTATTGGATTTTAAGAGACCTTTTTTTTTTAATTTAAATTTTATTTCACATTTATTTACTTATTTTTGGCATTTGAGTGTATGTGCATTATGAATGCATACATATATTTGTGTGTGCACATGTGTGAGACATACATGAACCTTTGTGTGCATGTGTGTGGTCAGAAATTGTTGTCTGATACCTTCCTCAATTGCTCTCCCCCTTATGTATCATGACAAGGTCTCTTACTTTAGCCCAGAACTCCATGATCTGGCTACTCTAGCTAGCTTATTTTGCTGATCCCCTGTCTTAGCCAACCAGAAGCTGGAATTTTATGAGGGGCACCACGTTCACTTCACCTTTACTTGCGTTATGGGGCTCAATATTTTAGTCCTCATGCTTACAAAGGAAGAACCTTACTTACTGATCAATCTTCTCAGCATTTATTTATTTATGTAACCCCCAGTCAATTGTTTTTTATTTGCTATTTTGAAAGTGACCATATCTATCAGTTCTGGATGCTTCTGCAGTTAGTATCCTACTCTTGGACTAGGACTGGAGATCAAGCTCAGTGTGGTGACCACATGTACTGAAGCTTTAACTACTGAGATATGTACCTAATCCAGAGAGAAACTATCTTTCAATCGTAGAGTACTTTAGTTCCAACCTTTCAAAGACTTTCACTGAAAGTCAACCAATGACCTAATTCCAACCAATGTGCAAATACAAACACAGAAACACTAGAAAGCTAAAAAATACAATATTACTCCTCTGAAAATTACTAATTTTACAGTTAGAACATGATGGCACTTAAGTAAAGCAGAGTGTGAGATGATTAATATAGTGTGTACAGAGGAATTCCTCTGGTCGCTTTACATGTGTTTTGTGATTTCATCCCTCAATAACCCTATAAGCTAAGGGTTAATAGTTCCATAGGAACCAAATACCTTGCCTAAGATCTTGTAACTCATAAGTTTTAAAAACAATGTCAACTCTGAACTGAATCTATATGCAAACATACCTTAGTGATCTTGCATGGGGATGGTTTGATTTTTCCCCTTTATTCATAAAATGTGATGAAACAGATGTTACTGAAACAAATGGGATTTGGAAATATTTCTTCAGAATATTCTGTCTGACACTGGAGATATAGATATGTAAATCTTGAGAATAACTAAGAAAAAGTCTATAGAGTATATCTTTAAATATGTTTATAAGCACGGAGAGAAGACTCTCTATAGTGTATTGTCTGAGACTACCAACCTTATGCTGCTAAACTCTGATTACTCTGTTCTACCAAAATATTCTTATTCTTTTCTTTGATTCATGTGTTAACTTACTTATTTACCTTCTCATGTATTCAACAAATATTTACTGAGTACTTAGGAGGTGCCAGACTGTTCAAGTTGTACAATTAATAAACAGAATAATGCAATAGCTTTTAGTCAGTGGGCATTCAAAATCTAATATAGAGTATGAAAACTAAATATATAAGAAGAGAATGTCTTTGAAACAGCATCCTGTTCAGAAAAAAAAGAATTAAAGAGCTGTCAGGGTATTTCAAGCTTAAGCAGGATTAGTAGGAAAAACCTAATTGAGGAAGTCACAGTTGAACAAAACTTAAAGGAAGCAAGAGCCATGACTATACCTATAGGAAGATGATTTCAAATTTCAGACAGAGAGAATATATCACTTGGATTCCCTTGGGTGGGTACACATGTCTGTTGATTCTGGGAGCATTAAGGGATATGGTGTGGTTGTAGTGGAGTAAGCAAGATTCAGAGCAGTAAAAGTATGGGTCATCCTAAAAATGAGGGACTAGATTGTGACTTTAGAGACCATTACAATGACTTACATGCAAAAAACACCAATTGGTTATTTTTGCATATTTGTGGCAAAACACCCAACCAAAACAACCTAAGGGAGGAATTATTTACTTTGAGCCACAGTTTCAGATTTCTAAGTTTATGATTTCTTGGCCCTATGCACTTGTGGTGCATAGAACATTGTAGTGGCTGGATAATGTTACAGACATCACGGTAGATAAGGAAGCAGAGAGCTACAGAAGGTAGCTATTGATAATATCCACTCAAGTACCCATTCCCACTAACCTACTTCCCCCAGATAGGTCCCACTTCCCAAAGTTCCCATTACCTCCAAAATTAGTAATACCATTTTGGTTTTATCATTCAAAACATGAACCCATGGAGGGCATTTCAGGCTCAAGTAATAATAGTTCTAAGTAACCTAAGAAGGCACTGGACATTTTAAGGACAGAAATGGCATAACATGATATGCTGTAAAAAGATAGCTAGTTTTTTTGTTGGGAATATATTGCAGAAGCTTAAGGATAAAACAATAATAAAAGGAAATGGATCACATCTTCATTAGTTTCCTATTGTTGCTATAACAAATTACCACAAAATTGGTGGCTTAACCAAGTAAAAATGCATTAATTTATAGGTTATAGGTTAGTATTCAAATTCAGATATCATTGGACAAAAATCAAGGTATAAAACTGTATTTCTTTTGGGCATTTCAAATGACAAATTCATTTTTTGCTCACGCAGGTAACTGGTAGAAATAAGTTTCTCGTGGTTTTAGGGATAAGACTTTGTAAACTTAGGGCTCTCAGATAAATGCCCATAACCTCCTGTGTCTTAGAGCCTATAACAATGTATTGAATTTTTGTCAAGCTGAAGTCTCTCAGATTTTTCTGCCTTTTTCATAGCTTACTTTAGTTTAGATGAGAAGTCACATTTTTACATGTTTATGAGAGATATAATAAGGGAGAGGCCCTTATTACGGGTACCACAATGGAATTTAGATGAGGATGTAGAAGTGGAGATGGAGAGTAGAGGATACAGAGTCTGAATATATTTTTAAGATATAGACAATGGGGTGTGTCCATTTTGTTGAGTATGTGAATGAAAGATAAACATATCGGCCTCATGAATCACTTAGATTCCAGGTGTGCAAGGCGATTATAAAAAGATGCAGTTATGTTCACACTATAAATTATCTTTGTTTTTTTTTACAAAGAGAAGTATCAATAATTATTCCAGTGGTTGTTTTTTGCTGTTATTTCTGAGTATTGGGAATGATCAAAATGTCACTAATTGAAATGAGGAAGATTACACGGGCAGGTTTTCACATCTCTGTTTGCCAGAATAGGATAGGTTATGCTTTAATATCTAAAACACTAAAATCTCAAAGTTTTTCCACGAAGAATGTGACAGCTGTGTTTTTTTGGTCCTTGCCTCAAGGTCAAGTTTTAAATGCCTTGAGGTTCAAAGGTTTTCTCAGTTCTATATTTCATAGTTGATAGTGAGTACCTCTTGTGTCTCCCAACTCTCTGAATTCCTGAAAATTTTAACCCTTTCTAGGTCCTTATGTTCCTAACTCAAAGTTGTTTTCAGAGTTCATTTTTTTTTGAGTTACATGATGAAATATGGCCGGTTGTAATGGAGATGTTCCAGTAACATTCTGTAGTCTAACATTTAGACCAGAAAACCAGATAGTCATTAAGGATATCTGTCAAGTCATTGCACATATTTCAGCACTTCATACCAATGAACACCATCATTTCCATACTCTGATACCATTTTCACTCTGTCACTGGCACTACCTGACCCTGAAATGAATGTCATATTTTTTTCTATTTTAGTAGCACCCATTTCTGGAACTAACTTCTTAATTGGTTAGGACAGATTAGGTCATTCAGCAGTATCAAATGATCATATATTTTCAGTAGTACGCAACCATGAAGGTTTATTTCTTGCTAACACAACCCATTCATGTCTTCCCCATGAGCCTACAATGACAAGGCTCTTATAATCTGGATTATTTCTGGACTCGTGCCACAAGGAAACAGATCATGAAAAAACTGTGTACTAGCTCTAAATGCTTTTCCTAGAAATGATAGGTAACTCTTGCTCTCATTTCTTTTGCCTAGAATCAGCTAACTTGATATCATTGGCATGACGAAGTATAGCTCTCTCTACTCTGGATGAATGAATATTTGCAAACAATAAATAGTTTAATGCAGGAGATTAGATGAAGAGTTTGATTTGAGATTTATTAAATTTGAAATATTTCTTAAGCATCCATGTGAAGGCATAAAGCAAGTATGTATTTGAGACTCTGGAGTTTAGGAGATATGAAAATGTTAGGAATATAGGGCATACATTAAGTGCTTAAGAATGAGTACACATGCAATCCTTGTGACTTGTGATCATGTAGTGGATCCTACTCTGTGTTGTGGTGGCAGCAACCTCCATTGCAGTATAATCTGCAGAAGTGTGTAACATTGTAAGAAGACAACAGTCATCATTTTATAGAAGGGGAAGAGAATAAAAAGGAAAATCTCGGTGTGTGTGTGTGTGTGTGTGTGTGTGTGTGTATGTGTGTGTGTGTGTATGTGTGTTTGTCTGTCTGCGTGTGTGTGTGATGGCCTGAAAGCCAAGACAGAATTTTTTATCCTTGATTTTTAATTGAAATTTTGTGATTTTCATACAATACCGTTTGATGTATTTAGATCCCCTCCCACATCTTCTCTTCACTTCCTCGCATTGTCCCCTGCCCAATTTAATGCATACATACATACATATCTATATATTACCTATAATACAGTCTATAAAGTTTGATTTGTATCCCCAAATGTCCTTCAGTGTGGGTCCATTAATTTGGCCCACCAAAAGTCCCATATCTGTTAGATACTATCTTTTGTCCTCCTAGCAGCCATCAATTGCCAAAACTTCCTGAGTTTGGGTTGGGATTTCTTACCCACTTTCCCATGTCTAGGCTGGGATTTTGTCTGGTTTAAACTTCCATAGGCCTTGTGTATGCTGCCACTATTATTGTCAATTCATGTGAGTAAATGTTGAGCTGTCTGGAAGAGTCAGTTTCCTTGTGGTCATCCACCCTTCTGGCTCTTAGAATCTTTCTGCTTCCTCTTCTACAAATGATCACTGAGCTTTGAGAGGCAGAGGTTTGCAATAGGTGTCCTATTCAAGGATGATTGCTTTGTAGGGTCTTGTTCTCTGCACATTGGCCAATTGTGGGTTTCTGTGTTAATCACCATCTGCTTCATTAGGGAATATCTCTGGTGAGAGCTGAGAGATGTACTCATGCTACGTGAGATGTACTCATCCTACGTGTAGAGTTTGCATCGAAGATATGCCATTTAGGTTTAAACACATCACAGACATGTATTCTCTGCATGTGTATTTGAGAAGTTCTGGGACTAGCTTCTTTCTGCAACAAATGGAGACCAAGGTAGAAATTATTTTGATGTGGAGGCCGTGATCATCTTTGCCCTGCTATAGACAGGACAAGTTAAACAATTGGAAATTGACCATTAGCTTCTTTAGCTGAATATCACTGGTAATCTTAAGAGTTTTTGTGGTATGGTGGTTATGAAAGCTTGATAGTGGTGTGTTGTAAGAGACAGAAGAAAGGCATTAGTGATATTTAAAGCACATAATAGAGAAGAAATAAAATCATGATAACATTTTAAACTGTAGCAGCATTTTTTGTTAATAGAGGAGATTTGAAGAGTTTAAAAGTGATGATACAGTCCAGAGAGTAGAAAATTTGAGCAGTGTTTGAGGATATAGGATTCACTTTAAAAGCTGAAGGTTTTGTCTTAGTTTAAAAGTAAATGACTACCTCCTTAGTATCAGTGGAAAGTATTGAACAATACTGAGTACATATTATAAATGTCAACATGTGAATAAATGTATTGGTGTTACCTTATTGAAATTTTCTATGGATTTCTTCTATTTAATCTGTAAAATAAGAGTGAAGGTCAAATGAGACCAAGGGGAAGAAAGTGATGTAGCTTGAAAATGGAGACAGTATAATATAGACCTATAGAACATTAATGAGAAAAGACTGGAAAAAAGTGATATGTGTCATGTGCCTACCAGGGAGCTTTAAGAACCATTCTGCTGTCAGTAGTCATAAAGCTAAAGACAGTTCAGGATGGATGGATATTTCACTCCAGCTTAATTGATCTATAGAAGTCAGGCTTTTGAATATTTGGACAGTTGGATTTAACTATGGTTGAAGTTTTGCTATATAATTAAGATTTGAGAGAAAAGTTTTTATCACATGTATATTATTGATTGTGACTATCACTCTTTAAAAAACTGGATAATAGGAGAAAGAGTGAGACTCGTGGAATCAGAAATGGTAAAAATATAGGTTAACTAAATTGCAAATTTTAGTGGGATAGAGGAATTAAGAGACTCCAGGTACTCGAGGAAGTGAATTAGAAAGTTAGAGACAGTGGTATGAGACCAAGTAACATGAAGTTTAAATTATTAAAGAGCTGTAGTTATATGTAATAGCATCATCATTGTTTTATCATTTACCAGCAAAATCATGGTCGTTTTATCTCTTGAGGGAAAAAGGTATTATTCAAACACCAGTGACTCACAGAAATCCATGTCCTGGCACTTAAAAATAACCTTAAATATTTTGGACCCATATTTGTCTCATCTCTAAGATTTATATGCCATTTTTATGGATTAGTGTGAGGCCTGGAATGTTGTTATCATGATTATCCCTGTCAAATAACAAAAGTTTTTGGCATATATTACCTAGAGCTTATTCTCAAGAGTTTTGGAGTTAACAAAAGAGGCGAGACTTACCAAGACAGTAAGACAGAAAAACTTGTGCAGTGTTTAAGTGACAATTTCTTTTCCCTCCTTTTTATCTCTTCAACTCACTCTATATTTATGACTCTAAATGAAATGAGGTTTCAGAAGGTTCAACATTCACTGTTGTAGAAGAACAGATCAATCACAAATTGTTGAGATTAGGATCCATCTGAAACTCAGCAATGGCCAAGAAACCTCTCGTTTCAAATCCAAGTTGTGAAATATATTCCTTACTGATTATCCTACTTTGATTTGTGGTGTTTAATTCTTGAGTGAGATCTCACCAAGACTGCAGACTGGTCTTGAACTTTTTTCAGCATGCCAGACAGGTTCAAACTTGTGATGCTTCCTGCTTTAGCCTCCCACATACTTAGGATTACAGGCCCGAAACACTAAGGATCTGGGAGACAGGGAGGTAAATTGTACCAGGCTCAAACTCAGTTACCTTTGAAAGGGGCTGTGGACTAGGCAGAAGTCAGTTTTCTGTCTGAATCTTCTGTCCTAGAGTTTCTTTGCTATGATGGAGAGGAGTACTCTGTTACTAGGTTGGTCCAGAAAAGCTGCAGGACAGAAAAGGAAGGCGTCAGTATTGCTAGTTGAAGAGTTCCTTGCCTACAGTCTTCCCATACATGGGCCAATAGAGACATTTACCACAATTTCTCTCTTCTGCTCACCATTCAGACTACTTCAGGCATTTTGGACTGAACTCCTATAGTGCTTAAATGCAAGTGTTCCAGAGGGGACATACATTTTGTGGTTTTAGTATTAGCCATGTAACCATGTAATTTTTCCTTTTGGGGATCTGCCTTGATAAAGTGAGTAAATTAGATACAAAGAGCATTTATTTCCTTCTCCTCCTCTTCACCACCTCCTCCTCTTCTTCTTCCTCATCCTCCTTCTTTGAGACAGGATCTCATTATCCAGCCCTGGCTGGCCTGGAACTCGCTATGGGAACCAGAGTGGTCTCAAACTTACAGAGATTAATTTGCCTCTGTGTCCCAAATATTGGGATTAAAGACATGCATAACCATGATTGGCAAGCATTCTCTTCCTAAACAAGGGAGAAACACAATGATCCTCTCAAATGATATGAACTGATCAGTGAGGAAATACAGACAGGATAGAACTTTTAAGAGTATGCATCCATATAGGTTCTCATTCTGCCTCTATTGTGTAATTATATCCACTTTTGCGACTCAGTTTCTCTACATGTAAAAATACACCTACAGTGTCAGAAGACCTTTTGTGCTTAAATAGGCAGTAATTCCATAATTCTTTTGATGTATGAAGGGTCAGGAATAGAGCTGGGGGCTCTGGTCTATCCTTAGCTAGAAGAAACCCTTTAGGGCTCTTTACATCCATCAGCATTTCTCAGGTATTTTCCTGCAAAGCTGTTTCTTCTAAGACCATACACTTATTCTTATTTGTTGAGGAACTAAGCTGTGATTCTTCCACATCCAGAAGAAGACACATTTTCAATATGTCAATCACTTGAATGTTCCTCATTTGAACTCCACGTTTGTGTTATGTGAAGATGCTCCCCTGGTACCTGGCTGTTTTAATAAAAATGCAATCCACTGAAGCAGATATATGATAAACTGGGAGCTGTGAGATTAAATTAGCTTCCCATTGTGTTGCCATTCTTATTTATGTCTCTTGCCTTGACCTAAGAATATTAACAGGGTTTATGCAAATCCGTTGACAAAAGCTTTAGGAGCTCACTTGATGCTCTTTTATTCCTTCTGCCAAGATGACTCCCAGTATTGTCCACTAATGACTGTTTCATCTGTCTGAACCAGTGAATGCGAATAATGACAATACATGGAATCTCCTTCTCCTAGCCAACATTTTAGTTTTGTTACAAGTAAGGAATAGTTACTAGTTCTTAAAAATCGTTTTTGTAATATACCCTAGTTTATCTCCATTGGCATAAAAGTTCTATAGTCTTCTGTTGACTGCAAGTCTACATAAGCTCCCGTAAACTGAAGAGATGCTGGTAACCGATCCACCTTTGCTTCTTTAATTTTATATACAATGATAAAATCATGTAGAATATTATACCTTTAATCTTTCTCTTTCTCACCATTGCCAATGTTTTTCTTCTGCCTTGCTATTGTGTTTTTTCATCTATGATGGATGTGTGTAAGATTCTTTCCTTCTGTAGGGAAGAAGTTATCCTATTTGGTCCAAAGATTTGCATAATCACCTGTCATCTCTTTCACTGGAAGTATTGGGACATTCTTTTCAATGCACATTACTCAACAAACGATGTTCTTAGCTCTAGTACACAATAAAAAATAGAAATCCCAATGTATATTCAGCCTATGCCTGTAGAAACAACCAGTGATTTATTGTATCAAAATAAAAAGATATTATGCCATGATTCATGTCTCTAATACACCGGCGTTATTCTGTGACTGTGGTGACTGTGGAGGACGAGTTGTTTATAGTCACAGAGAGCACGTCAGACTGAGACCCAAGAATTATTCCAAGAATGGTGACAAGAAGAGTGTTTGTTAGCTGAAGCTGCTCAGGTGGAAAGGAGATTGTGTTAAGTAGAAATAACCTAAATATTCTATTATCTTCTGCGCTTTTCTTCTCTCAAGGGAGGATTTTTTATGGTGTTTTTTAGAGCAGCTAGTTCCTTCCTATTTCACACTTTGGTGATAATTTTCTTTAAATATCAAAGTTTTGATGGAATGTAATTTGTGTAGAAGGCATACACATAATTGAGCTTCCGATTACATATGCCAGTAAGAACTAGTCTAAATTAGTCACAGAATAACATAAAATGTATTCATCTAATCACTTCCAACAAAACTTTATTATTCTCTTTCCCTAAGACAGGTAGAACAAATGTTTCTGGGCTAATACTAGAGATGTTGACACTTTTGTAAGAAGCTGTACATTTCAAAAGCATAGTAAACTACAATGAATTTGTTTTCTTTATAATAAAAGATTTTATTTAATCCCTGGGTCAAAATAATCTATCACATCTAACTCATATAATCATTGAAGTATTTTGCATTCTTCTGTTGTTGTTACTTTTTCACTTTATCCATACTCCCATCCCCCATCAGATTTCATGCATTTTTCTCATATATGTTAAGGCCCACTGAGATGAGTTTGCATAAGAAGATGTCCCTTGGTGTAAGTTTGTCCAATGGAGTCTAGTCAGCCTGCCTAGAGTCTCTCCCTTAAAGAATATCAATCAACCTTAGCCAAAGAACTATTGGCATCTGCAACGATTTTTATGTTCCCTTCTAGCCTTTATATATGTGTGCCTTTTTTAAAAAATCACACATTGTGAAGTCTTTAATCTCAACACTTGGGAAGTAGAATCAGGAATATCACTAGCTTGAGGTGAGCCTGGGCTGCATAGAGTGACTCAGTCTCATAAAACAAACAAAGATAACAACTTGCATATTCATACTTTATTTTTAGGAAGGATAGTTAGATAATATAAGAATTATCTTTGCACAAATCCCCTGACTATTTGTCTCTCTTTATTCATACTCAGAGACAACCACTATGATAATTTGAAAGTCATCCTTTATAAATCTTTTCCATACATCAATAGAAAAAAATCATATATTATAGAATTATTTTAGACATGTCATACTACAATTTAGTTTTTTCAAGTTAACATTAAGTCAAGGCAGAGTGCTTGCCTATCATGCATGAATCTCTGGATCAATGTCCAGTACTATAGAAAAAAGATCTATCCTTATTTATATAACTCTTGTCTTTGTCTGGATAAGAATCCATTTCATGAAGATACCATATTCTATCTATTTATTTATTGATGAGCACTTGGGAAATTCCTAATTATTTTTTAATGTTTATGTCATTACATTAACAAATATATAAATATCCATCCATGTGTTGTGCACATAGTTGAAAGTTTCTCCAAACTGTACACTCAGACGGAAATGCTAGACTCTAAGGTTGGTGTCTTGCTAAGTTTACTTGATGATGTCATGCTCCTCTCCCAAATGGCTGTGCCAGTTCACATACTCACTGCATGGTATGAGATAATCTGTTTACCCATCCTCCTCCTCCATACTGGTGATTGTCACACTTTAATTATGGTTAGCCTGATGAGTCAAAGATGCTATCTTATTGTAGTTATAATTTACATTTCTCTGATTACTGTTAAGATTGTGTGTCTTTTCATATGTTTATTGGCCATTTGTGTTTTTCAAGATTCATTATATGCCTAAATTGTCTCTGCTGACTTTTTTCCTCTGCACACAGAAAAAGCACACTCAAAGGCATTTATGCATAAAAAGATGATGAAAGAAGAGGGAAAATCATCCTCAGTATTGTTTGCTAGTGAAGTTTTCTTTAATATACCTGAAAAGGATGACTTCATTATGATTCATTTTCATATGAAAAAACTGTGGTTTTTATTCATTTTCTCTATAGATACTTTATGTAGGCACAAATAACCTTCAAACAAGAGCCTGCTGAAAAACATATATACATACATATATATATATATATATATATATATATGTATATATACATAAACATGTGTAGAGCTGAAGGATATATAACAAGAAACATAGTACACAGTGCCAGGCAAGGGGAACCTTCCTTTCAGTTCTTAGTCACAGTAGTCCAAGAGATTCACAATATAACATAGCCTATTGCCACAGCCCTTGTTTGTCTCCCAAAACTTGAAGGTAAAACCCTCTTGCTGAAAACAGGACTGACTTTGGACACAAGATGTGGAGCAATTGAGATGCAAGTAACCTGGAAGCCTCTTCTCTGAAGACTAGCTCTCATAGTATCAGAAGATACTATGCAAGCTGCCAACAGAGAAAACCAATCAATGATCCTACACATTGTGACAAGTTTGCTATTGGTGCAGTAGTGGCACTTTTATCCGGGGGGTAATCAGTAGCAATCTAATTGGACTTAAAACTCACTCAGTGGGAGGGAACCCATGCATGGTACTGCAAACATAGCCAAATACACATAGCTGGAGAAGTCATAGATCCTAGAGAAAAACCTACTTTTGTTACATCCCTAGACCAAAGTATATCTGAATATGCATTATATTTACAGACAAGTGTACCTCTCACCATTCATCAAAGAATCTTCTTTATGCAATAAATGGAGAGAATTACAAAGTTCTACAACTGGTCAAATGAAGTGAATAAGTACCTGTGAGGTGTCCAGCCCTAAGTGATCCATCTATAATGCTACCTCTACACCTATGACTCAGGGGACAGAGTGAAACACTAGGCAGAAAGAATATTAATGCACATTGCAACTCTCACTAGAGAACCTTTCTCATGCAACGGATGGTGATCAACCCAGAAAGCTCCAACTGGCCAAAATGCAGAGAATAACAAAGTGTAGAGTGCTCATGCCTGAATAGGAAACCTATATCAAAACCCTACCTTCCACAACTCAGAGACCATTGGGAAAGAGAAGGTGGAAAGACTCCTATAAGAGCCAAGGGTGGTAGAATCCCACAGGGAAGCAGTTGTCCAGACAGCTGGGAAGTTACTCATATGAACTCACAGCAATAGTAAAAGCATGGACAAAACCCATGCAAGGTCAAGCCAGAAAAATTCTCAGCATAGAACTGAACTAAGAAGGAGCAACCCTACATGAGGGAAAATTAGCCACCAATAACTGCTGGGACAGGGGGAGCCGATTTTCTTTAAGGGTATGACATTAGATAAATTAACCAGGTTTCCATGGATGAATGCATACTGAAAGACATTTGGGGAGACAAATTTTACTCAATAGAATTTAATATATATGACAGAGTACATTAAATGTAGCAGGAGGGTCTATATGAGGAGTACAGGTAGAGGAGGTCATCTAAATATCAAAAATACATGTTGTGAAATGCAAAAAATTCAATTACAATTTTTCCTGTTAAAAACAGTAAAATAACTGTTACAAATTTTGTGTAGCTCCCTTATAAAAATTAGCATGCTTTAAGAGAATTAGCATGTTTTAAGGGAACATCACTGTGTAATGGTTGAATCCAGGAATTTGGAGACAAAATAAGCCAAGTTAGTGGTTTCAGTTTCCACCTAGAGGGAGGTTGGGAAGACCAATTAGTGTCTCAGAGACTTCACAGTATTTTGCTACTTTCATTGGTCTTTCTAGCACGAGATAGAATTATCTTCTCAGTCACCGTCTTTCTTAGCATTCCAGATGATTGCATCATCCATTTAATGACAGTTTTGCAATGTTTTCAAGTCTTGCTGTTCTGATACCCTTTGTCTCCTGCTACCCCTTGTGATCCATTAACATAGTATCACAGCGAACAATGTTATTACTTATGACCCATCCTCAGAAGTTTAAACTTCTCCTTGCTAGCCAAAATATCCTATTCTTTTATTTTGGTCCTTTATAGTCCTTTTCGGTTTGCTTGCCATTCCACTAGCCCTTTCCTCTGTCTAATAGTATGGAGGCTGGGTCAACAATGCTTCCTCTTTCCAGTATTACCCAGTATCTACAATTCATCACTTCAGGGTCCTGTAAGTACTCTGCTCTCCCAGTGATGAAGTCTTCAGCACCAGGATAATTATGTCAACTATAGCAGCATTCCTGAGTTGTGAATCCTGGAACAGCAGCATCCATATTAACTTTAACTATCAACTTGACACAACCTAGGGTCACCTGAGAAAACAGTGTTGAGTGAGGATTTTCCATATCAGGCTGGCATATCTGTGAGGGAATGTCTTGATTATTAATTTATGTATGATCAAACATTAAAAAGCATTAAACATTATTTAACATTAAATAAGTCTCCCTTGCTTATCCAGAATATCCCTATCATGTAACCTACAATCCCACTTGCCTAACTTTGTCATCTAACATAGCCTTGTGGTAGAGAATATCACCCTCACTCATGAACAAGAAGTCCACTTTGACTTTAGTTTACCTCCTCCTCTTACACTCTAAAGTAGTCTCCTGACATAACCATCCCTTGTTGAAACTCTACCCTTCATTGGTTTTCCAGGACACTGCCTCTGTGTTTCCCTTCTGTCACTTGCTTTTTCGTTTTGGTTTTCCAATTTGGACTTCAGTTCTTCCACTTACCCTAGTGAAGAGTTTGTTTTCCTTTCTTTCTGCATGCTTTCATTTGCCTCTTTATGTCAATCACTCACGTTTCAATTTTTATTGACATAATATGCATATAATAAAATCCAACATTTACAAAATTCATCATTGAGTTTTTACATATTCCTGAGATTGAATAATAATGGTTTCATTATTCCTGTCTTTCTAAAAGAAGCCACCTTGTAGTTACTAACAGTTATTCTCTATTTCTCTCTCCTTGTTACATTTTATAATCACTACTACTTTTTATATCTATGTAATTGTTTATTTTGGACTTTTCATATGATTGGAGTAATATACTGTGTTGCTTTGTGTCTAATTTTCTTCACATAACTTAGTACTCTCAAGAAATATTACAGTATATATCAATATTTCATTATTTTCTGAGTGACATTTGTGTAGTTATATCATATTTTAAGCTTTAATTGGCAAATGGCAATATGAATTGCTTCCACCATTTGATTATTATGAGTAAAGTTGCTATAAAAATTGTTTTAGAAAGATTTGCATATGCATTCAGTACTTAAGTTACTGTGTTATGTGTTAGTTCAATGTTTAACTATTAAAGGTACTGCCAAATCATTTTCCAAATTTGATGTACCACCTAATATTACTAGTAACTAGTGGTGTTGTGTGACCCTTGTGACTCCATATCCTTAACAATATTTGCCATTCTCTGTCATTTTGATTATAGCCTTTCATTTCAATGTGAAATGTATCTTTTTGCGATCTCCATTCGTTTTGCTCTAATGGATAATTATATTGATCACTGTAAGTTTTCTTAGGGGAATATGTCTATTCTATTCTACTCCTCTACTTATTTGTACTTGGGTTGTTTTATTTTTTGAGTTTTAAGAGCTCTTTGTGCATTCTGGATTCTGCAACCTTATGAGAAATGTCATGTGCAAATATATTCTTTCAACCTATTGATTGTCATTTTGCTTTCATGATAGTGTCTTTTGAATGTTGAATTTTGCGAGAATTCATGTTATCTAATTTTCTTTGGATGCACTTGCTTTTGATGTCGTATCTAACATTCCATTGCCATTTCAAAGTTTTCAGATTTACCTTTATATTTCTTCTAAGGGTTGTATTTATTTATTTTAAAGATTTATTTATTTTAATTTAGTGTGTATTGCTGTTTGCTTACATGTATGTAAGTATACCATGTGCATTACTGGTGCTCATGGAACCCCAAAGATGTCAGATCCCCTGAAACTTGAGTTACAGGTTGTTATGAGTAGTAATTGCTTTTAATTTTAGACTCATTTTTCAATCCCCTTGTAAAAGTTTCATCATTTCAGTTTATACTCAGTTCATGTCATGTATTTTCAGTGGAAAGCTCAGCACTTTAAATAACAGGTTATAGTAACTCTCAAAATCAGAGTCTACCCTTCCTCCAGGGTTTGGTGCTCTGGGTACTTGTTATAGTTGTAAACTGTTACTTATGAACTGATTCCACAAAGTACAGGTTTTCCTATGTTACTGTTTTTGTGAAGCTGGGCATAGATGGAACCTACAGCAGCCTTGTGTATGCTGTCCATTCATTTTATAGCTGAGGTCTGCCATAGTAGTTTATTTTCTGCTGGTTTAGTGGTTGGCTAATGATCATACTGAAACTCCTGGAAGCAGTAAGTCTCCAAATCACGGCAGAGAGGTTTTATATATGTTTTGAGCCAATTTTTCAACACTCAGCCAGGAAGATCCCAATCGTATAGTGGGATTTACTTCCTGATTGTCTAGAACTTCAATGCCAAATAAGGCAAGTGCTTGGAGCCTTCTCAGTTCTTTTTGGACAGAAGCACAAAATCAGGAATGCATAGAGCCCTAAACATACAGACAAGTTTCTGAATACCAGGGACTATAATCTCCCCAATGGGGATTCATTTTCTAACGATGTCTTTTACTTATTGACTAGGTTCTTCTTTGCCCTGTTTGTTAAATTACCTTGGGCCCTGTATTCTTCAACAATTGCTGCTGAAAACTTTGACAAATGCCTCCAGGAAGTTATCTGTGTTGTTTGCACTGAGGGAAGTCTGGGTCAGGTCAAATAATGATGAGCCCTGAGAATGGGAGTTTTTAAGTAACTTCAAGATCGACTAATGACAAATTTCTGCTTCTTCCACTGCCTGTGAGGCTATTGGAGCACAACTAGGAAAAGTTAAGTGTGCCTGGAGCTCACTGTTCATAATGAAATTTAGTTTTTATTTTGTTTTCTGTTTTTTTTAGTAAATGTTTTAGTGTGTCTCAGATTGTTGCAAACTTTTGATAAATTTCCAGAGTTGCAAAAACATTGATTTTTGACCATTTTTGCTAGTATTCTCTTGGTTTTTAACAGGAAACTGGCTTTGTAGAGTTTCTTTCTCTACTTTTCCTGCTGACATCACACTGTTAATCTAATATTGATTGCTACTGCTGTGTTCCCATTTCACTTGACCTTCACCTGAATTCCCCTTGATACACACTTTAAATTTAATATGTTTTAAATAGAACTAATAATCTCCTTCTCCAAATTTTCTCCTTTTTCCAATGTCCCTATTAAAGGCTTCACTTTAAAAATGGAAAATATTAAGCTGGCTAAACAGATGGAAGAAATATCAGAATGGTAGTAGAATCTAATTATAATTATCTGCATTAATCTGGTACTGCTGGGTGTGAAATGAATGAAAACATTAAGTATTAGAAATTGAGGGACTTGAGTCACAATAAGATTGACATCAAATGAACCATTGTCACCATAATCTGACTCAATTTAATAATCTCCCCTTTGTCTAATTAATTGCTTGCTCCACAGACCAATTGAATTGAGATTCACCTCATGAATTCCTTACTCACAGTAGGTGCATAGTAAATGACTGTTTAATAATAGCATAAAATTCAATTAAATAAATAACATGACTCTCTATCTCCCTTGTTCCCCCCTTTTGTCTCCTTTATATTAGGGATTTAGTCTCCTTTCTGGCTGGAGATTTCTCCTAAAAATAATGAATATAATTACCTTTTTCAATATTTCATTTGATATATCAATGAAAATTATATACCAAAAAGAATCAAAATGAGAATTTGGTTTAGGATATAAGGCCTCCTTGTGTATCTTCAATAAGTATTAATTTTGCTGGGAATTGAATTAGCAAATGATGGCTAATTCTGCTTTATCCAGCTTTTACATTTCATAGAAATTTTATAAAAATCATTAAAAATAAAGGATAAGTGTTGCCACAATAATATAAAAAACAAAATTATTAAGCAGGGAATGCTTCCTATGGACCTGTCTTTAAAAAGTGAAATTTCTCACCTAGGCCTTTAGGAAAAATTTGCATCTAAAGATTCAGGAGAGACCCACATGATATATCAAAAATTGTTTCCTTTGTATGAAACTTCTTCATGGTTCATGACTGTTTCCATGTGTATGTGCATATGGGAGACAAAAGGAGTGAGACAGACACAGACAGCAACGCATACACAAGGAAGGGAGTGAAAGAGGGACTGATAAAGATGTTTATGAAGGTTTGTGCTTTCTATTCCTCATAATGAAAGCATTATAAAGCAAAATAATAGAAAATTAAAAATGAAATCACTTAACAAATGTCTAGCACAGTATAAAAGATGCAAACCAAACACTTTGTTATTATTTGTACAATTTTTCAAATGTTTTTGAGGTGAGTTCTCATCTTTTTTGCTTGAAGAAAGAAAGAAAGGAAAGAAGGTAGAAAAGTGAAATTTGTCTTTTAAAAATTGAAAGTGAAACATAATGTAGCATGTAGACATTTAAGCAATGTTTATGTTTTGCATAAGAACGTGACCACGTCTGCTGTCTAATGTGTGACTCAATGTCCTTTATTAAATGAATTATTTCTTACAAAAACTGAGGTTATCCTGTCTTATGTTAATTGGCTGTAGGCATGCTTTGCCAAAACTAAAGCACATTGATTTTTTTAATATCACAGAATAAATTAAAATTTAAAAATGCTTCAAAACAATTTTAATCTCCAGAGATTATCTTACATGCTAAGATGATGTGCTATACACCTGCATATAGGCAAACAAAAGCATGAAGTTATGGATAAGCTTACGGGTATTTCCACAGATAAACTCCCACAGACAAGTTTCAAATCAGTTCTTAGACCTGTTCCTCTTAATTGTAAGCACTCAAAAGACAATCTTACCGATATCAAAGGAAACTCTATAATGTAAAGGTCTAAAATCTAAATTAAAATATAAAAATAAGAAAGAAAAGCATTAAGAATTATTAATATCCTCAGACAAATAAGACATTGGACACTGCGTCTGTGAAACATAGTCAGGATGCCATAAACAAACAAAAAGAGCATTAGAGAAGAGTAAGAAATTCTTTGAGATGATTGAAAAAGACATTTTCAAAATGTGGGAGGGAAAGTTAAAGGAATTTTTCCTGAAAAATTTACAGGTGCCAAAATCTTGTATGAAAGAAGATGATGAAAGATGCAGCTCAGCTGGTAGAGTGCTCACAAAGCCTTGGGTTCGATTGTGAACGCTGCTGCAAGTTTAAAATCTATATTCATAAGAAATACTAATCTTTGGTTTTCCTGTGATGTATCTCCTTCTTCACCTGGCATCAGGCTTATACTGGCCTTATAGAATAATCTAAATTTAGAAATTTGTGAAGAATTGCTATTAATCTTCCTTTAATCATTTGACAAAGTTCATCCACGAAGCTATTAGGCTCCTGTCTTTTGTTTATAAGTAATGGGCTTTTTTGTTGTTAATTCTACTTTTTCAAAGATTTACTTACTTATTTCATGTGTATGTGTACCTGAGTGTATGCATTTGCATCTTGTGTGTGCAAGTATGCATGGAGTCCAGAAGACAGTATCAGACACCCTGGAGCTAGAGTTACAAGCAGTTGACAACTGCCTGATATGGGTGCTGGGAACCAATCCCAGGTCCTCTTCAACCACTGAGTCATTGCTCTAGTTCCTATTAATTCAAGTTTTGGTTATTAGAGTTCTATTTAGATTCTCTGTTTCTTCTTAACTCAGTTTCTTAACTAAGAATTTGTCCACTGAATCCAAGATACCTAATTTCTTGGCATATAGTTTTTCAGACTATTTCTTTATATATAGCTTTATTTATTTTATCCAGGCTTATTTTTTTGAAGCTAATCCAATTTTTAAGAAACATATAGAATAGCAGAGCTGGAACTCCAAATACAACACTGAAAAATGAGCTTGAAAATAGAAATAACTATTCAGTTTCATCATTCATTACTCCTCAGATTTGAAATCTGACATCTCTTTCTTAATGCCTAAAGATGCCAAGAGATGTCAGACTGTGAATCTTCAAGCACATAAGTCATCCTTGAATCCTTTAATCAGGACCAACGGTTAGTTTTGCCTAGTTTCATAACAGCAAATATCTGCCCACAAACATATGTACTCCCAAACAAGAATGGAATTATGCACAATCTTTTTTTAATATTTTAGGTAACCATTCCCAAGATATCTGTAGAATTCTGGAATTCCAGTATTGTAATCTCAATGTAATGTTGCCCTTCAGTTCTATAATTCCGACTGCAGCTCTTCATTCTCACTATTAATATTTACTGAGAAAGGTGAACATAGTAGCTCATTTTCATAAAGTTGGAAATTAGAAAACCTCTCCTGGAAGCCATTCTTTGGCTCTTTAATTTTGGGAATGTAGTTTTGACCATCACCTTCATCTTCAGTAACCAATTCAACAAAGAAACATGGAACAGGTTGTTTCTTTGCAAATTAATTTCTTAAAGATACGGTTTTTCTGGGAATGTGTGAATTACAGTATTCATTTGTACAACTGCTTATGGATGCTCTTGCTAAGAACCATTCAGATGATTTAGATGGGTCACTCAGAAATCCAAGTCTCTGGCAGCATCTCTGCTCATGAGCTGTGACATGGAGCTCTGTGCAATTTCTTTTAGTTAAACATTTTGCTCCATTCAATTGTTTTGTCTTCATGTTCTGCACTCCATTCTCCTCTTTCTGTTCCTCTCCATTGTTACCAAATATCACAATGAATAAATCCTGAACTCTATTGCTTCCTCTTCATACCGACAGAATTAGTATTTTCTGTATCCTTCTCCAAGTTCTGACATTCAGAAGCTTCTTAAAATTTTTCTTTCTTCATAGCATCCTTCATCCTGTATTCCCAGCATTCAGCAGACTGAGGCAAGGCCAACCTTTTGCTATATATCAAGACACAGTTCCAGCAACACCCAACACCTCCTACATGTGGGGGGTCACAAACAACTGCAACTTGTCAGAAAGCATTTTTTTTTCTTTTTTAACACAAGATAATTTATAAGTAGTACAGGTGCACATACCTTGAGTATATATGGTTGATGATTTTTTCTTTTTATTGAGTTTTTGTTAATTTCATAAACATCTTAATCATATTTATATCCCCTTCCCCATTGGCACCCTCCCATACACCCTCCCCCCGCACACACACACGAGATTTCATGCATTCTGTCATTTATCATAAGGCCTATTGAGTCAAGTTTAGTATGTCCCCTGACGTCCCTCAGTGCAAGTTCATCCATGGAGATCTTGTCAGTCTATAAAACCAGCTCTTCCTCACCCAGCAGTAATCAGCTGCCCAACAGTTTTTCAACTAAGGCTGGGGCCTGTTGCATCTTTCTCCAGTTCTGTGCTGGCATTTTGTCTACTTGAGTTTGCGTGGGTCTTGTGCATGTTGTCAGCATTGCTGTAAGTTCATATGAATGAGGTCCTAGGAGCCTGTAAGACTCTACTTCCATATGGTCATGCACCTCTTCCCCCGACTCTTAAAGAAAGCTCCAAGGTTGTCACAATCCTACACAAATGTAATTTCTTACTATGTGCTAAATATGGATCCTTATATTACAGACAAATAGTCCAGTAACCACTAATCAAAGAAGCTTATTTTGACTATTCCAGAGTTCCACAACTGGTCACATACAGAGATTGCCTTTGAAGTGTCCAGTGAGGACATTAACTTGACTCGATAAGTTTAACAGAAATGACTGAATGCATGAAATTCAGTGGATGGCTATAGGAGGGTCTCTGTAGGATGGGGAAGGGGGTATCAAGATGTTTAAGATGTTGTATATGAAACACACAAAAATTCAATAAAAATACACAAAAATATACAAAAACTGTTTCTGTAAATTGAATTATATCATATTTATTTTTCTGTTTACAAATCTTTTTACTTCACATTGTCTATATTTCTATTTGTTCTCACAGAGTATTCTTTTATATTATTGTGATATATTAGTGTGATCATAACATAAATGATGTGTTCAGTTTACTGCTAATGGATATTTGCCTTGGTTTCCAGAATGGGGTTATTTTGAATACTGCTCTATGCACAATTTTAATGAACATAGGCATACTTCTTTGTTGGAAACAGAACTGCCATTTCATATAGCATGCATATAGCTTTCATGCAGCATGCATCTACTTAGATTCTGTAAATACTACTGAATGATTTTCCAGAGCAATTGTATCACTTATTATCCCTACTAGAAATCCATGAGAGTCCCATGCATATTACTTTGTAACGAACTGATTAATGACTGTATAGTTCTTTTATTCATTTGAGTTTTATTAGAGGTTGTTTTTAAATCACTTTTCAACTAATTGTGAGCCAAGTTCAGGTGATTTTGGGGGGCTATTCCAACCACTCTTCCAGTTGAAAATTATAGATTCCATTTTCAGTGAAAATGAATGTAGGAAGTAGACCATTACAACAGATTACTTTTCTCCAGAGTTCTGTCAACGAGAAGGAAACTGCAACTGAATTTGCTTTCTGAAAATACAATGTATTTGGGGAAAATACATTCATTGAAAGAGATTGCTTGTGTACAGAAAATAAAACAGCATACCTGTTTGAAACATCTTGAATTACCAACTTGAAGCATCCTAGAATGCATCAGGAGTCCTTGATGTCTGAGAGGAAATCTCTTTCTGGGCCAGTGGAAAACATGGGATTTCATATACTATACTCTCTACAGATGTTAAAAAGCATCATAGAAGTGGTTGGAGCAGAAAATGAAAATCAAGGATAGACTCTCACACTAGAATTTTCATTGAGAGTTTTGGTAATTTCCATGACTTTATGCCCTTATCTTTATTTGAATTCCTTACAGTTTCACTTCAACTATTAATAAATACTAGCCAAAGATCTTAGCAGATTCATTATTTTTACTTGGATTAAACAATATATAATGTAAAATTGGCTATATTCAATTAATGGTTTGAAGTGTAGTAGCATAAACAAATGATATTAAAACATAGATACCTTTGAGGAAAGCTTGTGATATTGTGTGAAAGAGGATGTAAAATTATTGAATAAATCATAAATTAATTCATGGTTTGTGGATTAACTTGAAACTAATACTAAATTTGGAGTTATTTCTTGAAATTTTATTTGGTTGTGTATTCATTTGTTTGGTTTATTTATTTATTTGTTCATTTGAAATAGAGTATCACTGTGCAGCCCAGGCTGCCCTCAAACTCATGATCCTCCTGTTTTAGTTTTATGAGTGCTGGGTCATGTTTATAGGCCTGAGGCACTATGTGCACCTTTGTTGGACTTTGTATTCGTCCTGTCATCTGTTTATTTTCTTACTGACTATAAATTAGATGCTGACTCCCTCATTTAGAAATTATGTCTTGATGTTCAGGATGACCAATTCATGCACATAAGGGGAGTTAGGATGGCATGAAATTATATTTTGTGTTTTGTTTCACTCACTCAGTCACTTAATATTTGTTCATCTATCAAATGTCGTTCAGTTGTGTCCTTTGTACATGACATTGGTTCTGTCAATGTAATGTGAGAAGTCTTTGAAGTGACCCTATCTCTTCCTCAGGAGCCTGGATTTTAAACAAAAGTTGAATCTTCCCAGTGCTCTCTAGCATTACTGAAGTAAGAACAGTAAGCTATTTTTAATAACAGTAAGTAATAAATTATATCTTTGGATGTGAGTACTTCTTCCAAAAAAACCCACATTATGTGGGCTTCAATGCATAAATTATCTGTGTCCCATAAAGATCTCATTAATATTTATCTTGTTAGCAACCCTTTATCCTTACCAGTTTGGGCTGTGTTTTCCCATCAGGACATCACTTACAGTTCCCTAAACATATTTTCTCAACATTCACCTGACAACATAAGCTGAGAGAAAAATCTTTAGACGGCAGAGAAACATCAGGAGGCCATGAATTCTTAAGCAATGCACAGAATTGTAACAATAGTGCATTCCTTTGAAAATGTTCTTAACAATAATGAACCAGGAAAAAGTAACTGTATATAGTTCAAAGATATTGGCTAAAAGGCCCCTCCCACTGTTCAGAGGATATTGTGAGGTTTTTCTGTGGTGGTCAAGATTCATAATTCTGTCTTCCTGGCAATTGGCATTTGAGGACATATAGAAAGGAAAGTGGTCTCAGTCCTTTGATCTTCATAAAGAAGCAAAAACAGGCCAGTTATCACTTGCTGAAAGT
Source organism: Eospalax fontanierii (assembly GCA_035773235.1). Classification (NCBI taxonomy): domain Eukaryota; kingdom Metazoa; phylum Chordata; class Mammalia; order Rodentia; family Spalacidae; genus Eospalax; species Eospalax fontanierii. The sequence continues at coordinate 41,093,737 of CM069525.1, forward strand.
TTCCTTTAATAAGCAAATAAAAATGATTTATAATTAGTACATAAACACGATTTTTTAATGAAGCTACACCAAAAAGCAATTCATCCTGTTAACAGGAAAATAAATAATTCCTATTCTAATCTCCTTTAACACATTTGCTTAAAAGTTTCCTTTTCTAAATTTCTTCAAAAAGTCACTTTTAAACTTTCATTAGAGTCACTCACATACAGATTCTGATGTGATAATTTGGGGGTATAAATTATATCTACAGCGGAAACTTTTGAAGGTGTGGTGGACATATAGACTGATCTTCTGATGGCTTCTTCTGAGTTACATTCCTGTAATTGAGGCCTACTCTTAAATATAATCTTCAAGGCATCAGCATTAGTATCACTTGGGGATTTCTTAGAAGCTCTGGATCCCTCAAGAACATTTTCTTAATCACAACATTTGAGTAAAGTATATGACGAGTAATATCTGTTTCAATAAATAGTCCAGGAATGTCTTTTAATACCATATAATGTGTGAAACTCCTGTCTTGGTGTCGTCTTCACAGGCTTAGAATGGTCTAACTCTCCTTGCTTTGAGCAGAAGCTATCCTTTATATAAATTTCACTTGTTATCAAATATAGCATTATATTGTTTTGCATTACTATAATGAAATATTACTAGTTATTTTAACTTATTTCAAAGAATAATCTTTACAGCCCATGTAGTGCAACTTTTCTTTTATCCATAATAAAGCAAAATGCTTTTCAGCTTCTTCTTTGGTATGCTGTATATATCGCAACAACCAGACAAGCCACTTGACAACTATAACACATTACAAGGTGTTCCCTTCTACTATGGTCAACACTTCTATCCCTGATACTGAAAATGGAGCTGATAGTTTAGGAGAACATTTTGTTGATAAATATCCATGTTAAGGATTCAGAATTTCTGTATGAATTGTCCTTAAAGCACTTTGCTTGTTACAATTTGAATTGTCTTTGCTTATTATGTCTACTCATAGGATATCTCTGTTCTCAACTGGAACTTTGTCTTTATCTCTTCTCTGTGTCAAGTCTTTCTGAACATCCTTTGATTTGTCTAGCCTTCTTTGTGAGGCCCACCCCAACTCTCCAAGATCTATTGTCAAGATGTGCAGGTACTGCACTGGGATGAATTCAGTAAAAGAGGTCTCTGTTACAGGTGGCCATCTGTGTTGCTGCTTAAATGAGCCTGAAAAGTTTGATGATGCACCATTAAAAATAATAGGCATAATTTTCCAGGAAAGATGGAATAGAAGTGTTTTCCCTTATTCTTTTTACTAAGGACAACTGTAAAACCCAGGCATTATATAGAAAGCAAATATTAGAAGATTCTGAAATACAGACAGAATTTCAGGAGACAAAAGATGATTAAAATATAAAAGAAGAAAACTATCCCCCAAAGCCTTCTCTCCATGGCCTGAATATCAGGGAAGAGGTGGAGGCAGCCCATGAAGAGAGAAAACACTTAGAATAATACTTGTTTTATTCCCAACAAACATGGTAGATAAAACTAAGAACCTATCTCTGACTTTAAGTGAAAATTTAAGTGGGGAGGCAGAGTGTTCATCACTGTGAAGAGGTGTGGGATTGCCTCCACAATCCCTGTAGATGCCATATGGGAAATGTTAACTAATACCTATGTCTTCCCAAGCTAAGGTGCTATCAGTAGAACCTTAGTTGACAGTCAGAATATTCACCTCCCACTTTCTGCTTCCAATCAGCCGAGAAACCTCTTACACCTTAGCATCAATAGAGGTTGAATAACATAATCTATACTTATGTGAAAGTTGCAAGCTACTGTTTGTACTTCCCCGATGGACCACTGTCCATTATTAGAGTGGTCACTAAAACAGAAGACTTAAATAAGACTAAAAGACTCATAATAGAATATTTCAATGTCCAGGGGTTTCATTGTGCTACATTACAATGATAGTTAAACAAATGTACACATGGGATAAAATGATGTACAACTATGCACACACAATATATCAATATCAATTTCCTGGCTTTGGATTTGTGCTACAACCACTGTAGAACTCTAGAAGAAGCTATGTAGGACTTCTCGACACTCTCTTTGCAGAGTTGTGTGGATTTGTTATAAATTCTTAAAAAATAAAATAGTAGGGGATAGAGAGTTGACTCAGCTGTGAAGAACACTGGCTATTGTTGCAGAAGACCCAGATTTGGTTCCCAGCACCCACAAGGCAGCTAAAGGCATTCTGTAACCTCAATTCTAGGGGATTCTATATCCTCTTCTATCCTCTAGGGGTATTGCATGAAATGGGTGCACTTACACACATGCAGACAAAATACTCAAACACATAAAATAAAAATTATTTGGTCAAAGTATAAAAAATAAATAAAAAGGGAAAAAAGAATAGCCTATCTTCCTGGTATTACTTGGAGTGTGAGGGGGTAGAAAGAGGGAGAAGGAAGGAGAGAGGGAAAAATGAGAAAGGGGGATTAAGAAGTCACTTGGAGGGGTGGAAACATGGCTCAGTGGTTAAGATCACTGACTGATTGCTCTTGCAGATGATCCAGGTTTGATTCTTAGCACCCATAAGGTGACTACCAACCATCTGTAACTCTAGTTCCAGGGTCTCTGATGCCCTCTTCTGACTTCTGTGGGAATTGAACGGCATGAGTGCACTTATACACATGCAGGCAATATAGTCATATATAAAATAAAAATAATAAATAAAAGATCAAACAAGAAGTCACTTGGGACCCATAAAGGTACTTATCAGGCTCTCCAAGATGAGCATTCAAGGTTGCTCAGTGTGCGGTTTCTAACACTTGAAATAGGAGAGAAGGAAGAAGCCTTAAGTCTTGAGTTAATGATGTTAAAGTAGCTGATCTCTGGCTAGACTGTATTGTCAGCATCAGGATTTCATATACAGAGCCATTTATTAAACTTTTCAAAAACTTCATCATTGCTTTTTGGATTCATGGTAGAGTTTCTTAGAATGTTTTAATTTATCATAGGTATCATATGTCCAAATCATCTGCCTGTTCTGCAGAACTCAGGAGACAAGCATAGAGGCCAGATAATAGTGACAGGATCTTTCCAAGTTAGATAATAGGAAAATAATAAGGGGGATGGTGCAGTTAATGAGTTGAACTTTCTTAAAGAGAGAGGTCAAAGAATGCTATCACTTCAGTTTCCATTCCAAGACACCTGGTCATTTCTATGGGCTCTGGGTATTGCTCAGTGTGTAAATGTTAGTCCTAGCTATTATAATATTTTGGGCCTATCTGGAACACAGAATTATGCACATTTGCAAACATGATTGAAGCCCTGTCACTCTCCTCCACCAATGATAAGCATGTAACTCAGACAATAATATATGAACTAATATCTCATATAAAGTCAACCTATAAAATCACTGCATAACAAGTAACAAATAGATGTAGTTAAAAACTCACAAAGTTGCAGTGGCCACTTATATACTAAAAATAATGCAAAATGCATTAAGAATCCACCTTAAGACATTTTAAAGTGCAGATTGAACCTGCATAAATTCACTCAATTCTTCTGTAACGGTTATGTGAAGTTTAGAGAATCAAACAGTCAGTTATTTATTGCTCATCTACCAAAGCAAAAGATTTTGTGTCTTAAGGATCATAAAAGGAAGTAATTTTCCATGAGCTTTAAAAAATTGTTTGTGTTTGTGTGTTTGCATCTGTGTGCACACACTGTCTTTTTAAACTTGTTCCAGCCAAAATGTTTTCTTTCACCTCCAGACATCTGCTCTCAGAGTTTTTAAAACTCTCATACAACTCCAGTCAATTTAATTATTCATTAATTCTATATTGTATTACATCCACCACTAACCATATGTCAGGTATTACGAAAGGATAAAGAACTTCTAAATAACACTGATGAAATTTAGAGAGGAAAATATACATGTACGTGAATGGAGAGAAATACGTATCAGCACACAGGAGGCTGGGGGATGAAAGAGACAAAGGACGACAGGAAAAGGTAATTAACTATCCTTTTGGATGCTCTACCAGAACAGTTTCCAGCACCAGCAAAAGTGAATAGTCCAGTAGTCACCCCAAAAAGATGAGAGCTTGCTGAGTTTGGAGATTATGTTCTTTTCTGATTAAATGATATCCACTATAGAATTTTATCCACAGTACAAGACCTGAGGGATAGTCAAGGGGTAAAAAGTTTGCGGTGCAAACATGAAGATCTTAGTTCAGGTTCCAGGCTCATGTAAAGCTGGATATGATAGCCTGCATCTTTAACCCTAGCACTAGGTCTGGCTGTGGGGAGACAAGTAGATCTTGAGAGCTCATTATCCAAAGCAATCTATCAAAAATGGTAAGCTTCAGGTACAGAAAGAGACCCTGTCTCAAAAAATAAGTTGGAGTGCAATAGAAGATGCTTGATATTGACTTCTGGTCTTCCCCAAAACATGTATTCTCACATACCCACAATGAATTTTATCCATGGTAAATAGTCAATAAATATTAGTTCAATTAAAGAATTATTGGGGTGCTACAAGTTTAGATTCTATGGTACTATAAGTTTTCTAAAATAAACTGGTAATAGATTAGCAAGACAGAATATTTATATCATTATTAACACGCATATGCAAACAGAAGTCACACAAAATGTGAAATTCAAGGAATGACCAGATAACTGAGGCTTAAACAGACTCTTCACCAGGGAGAGAGAAGTTGAATGTGAAAGCATTTTCATGAGTAAATAAATGATTTTGAGGGAAATGAATGCTCCTACCCCAAACAAACAGTGGCTTGAGGTGAAGTTTCTCTGTGTCTAGGTGTGGTACTTGATTTTCAGTCTCTTTTGTGAAAGACTTTAATCTTCCTTGATTAATGAGCCTTAAATAAAACAAACCAACAACAAAATCCTGAAAGCAATTGTGTTCCTTTTGTGTTTAGGTACATAGGAAGCTTCAAGCAAAAGCCCTCCCATGAATTTCTTGTTCCCCAAGTACTCTGAAATCAAAAGTGGCACATTTTTAGGAACCAGTTTTTGAGCCCCAACAGAATGAACAAATACTTGTCACATGTGATTTACCTAGTCTTTCTGACACAACCTTTCTGACACAACATTTCTTATTGGGACACAATAAGTATGAATTAGTTGGTTTTTCAGAGGGTTTCTCTATGGTCTGAGAGAGTAGGCAGAATTCCACGAGTCTTAAAATAAAGAGAATAGAAGTTGGAGAGATGGCTCAGCAGGTAAGAGCAGTGGTTGCTCTTGCAGAGGACGAAGGTTCGATTCCTAGTACCCACATGGTGGCTAAAAAACGTCTGTGCCTCCAGTTCCAGGGGAATATGGTGCTCTCTTCTGACCTCCGCGGGCATTGCATGACATGGGTGCACTACATGCAGGCAATATAGTCATACACATAAAATAAAGAAAAAATTAAAAAAAATAAAGATAATAATGTAAAGTTTATAGAGGTAAAAGGAAGTTACTTTACAAAGGAAATGCTTGGACAGAAGGAAAATTTAAACAATATTGGGTACAAAATATTGAATCAATATTAAACTCATGCCTACTAGATATATACCTTCACAGTAATGTTGATATCATGGAAATGGTCATGGAAATCTTACTGCTATGGAAAATCTTAAGACAAATTGTTGACTGTAATATTCAAGCACATTCCATTTCTTAAAGTCTGTTAAGCTCTTGCTATGTGAAGCCCATGTGATCTTCAACTCTATTAAAGTATGGGGAAAGAAGGCCAAGTTTGGACACTGGCCCTGCAGCATTTTGAATATATGTTACCTTGGGAAAAGTATTCAACATCTCTGAATTCCAATTTTCCCACCTTATGACACAAGGGAATGAATAGCTCTTAGAATATTATTTGATACTTTGAAGACATGATATATACACACAAAATATTTACCACATAGTAGGTAGGTGTTCAGTGAATGCTAGATATTGCTATTTATGAATCTCAACACAATATTGAGCTATTTTTAAAATCACTTGGTTTCCCTTCCCCCCAGTGTTTCAGCTTATACTAGGAAAGACTCTCACATAACTATTAGGATTTGTAACCATGAGCCAACCTCTCTATAGCAATTATTTTGCTGGGAAGTAAGCAAGGTCATGAATCAATAACAACTCTTGCAACCTCAGGACTTATTGATCCTGCTGTTTATCTTTTATAATGTTCCTGGAAAACCCAATTATTTTGGGAAGTTACCCAAACTAGTTTACTCATTAATCTATATTAGCATTCTTAGTAACAAGTTATGAAAACACTTGATTGATATTTTTTAAAAATCCATTTATGCACAATACAGATGTCCATTCAGTAAATTATTTTGCAAATTTTTAAAAATAAAAATCAGCCAGAAATTCTTTTTATTGCGTGTACTTAAATTGTACTTTTTTGAAATACATGGATTTTTTTCTACTTTATGGGTCGCCATTGGCAATGATTTGAGACACATGTATCTTTTATTAATGCATCTGGTGTTGTTCCCCCAAATTCTCTGTTTGGTACAGAATAAATGACCAGTGAATATTTGTTGAATTAATGAATAAATAAATGAATACAAGTATGAGCAAATAAAAGCATGAACTCATAATTACCAACTATAAATGATTTGGAGGGTGACTCTATTTTCTTTCCCTATGTAAATATCTTTATGGATTTAAAGGTATATCAGACAGCCTATGTTTTCTTCACATTGAACTGTCTTTTAAAAAAATATTTAACTGCTACTGTTCCCTTTTAAAAATTTAACTTATCTGATTAACGGGGGAGAGATAGTGTTGTGAGGTATAAAACTTCCTTTTGTAATGGTTAAAGGAAACCATTAAAACAAAATTGGATATGAAAAAGGGCAATAGTTTCCCAAAATTTACCATAAGAATTACCTGGTGTATACTTTAAAAATGACAATTCCTAGTCACTAACTGAAAATCTTTAATGTGTTTCTTATGATCTCATGTCGTTCCACAAAGTGCTTCTGACCAGGCACATCTTATGACCAAGCACGTTAGGCAAAAAATGTAAAAGGAGATTGCTGTTACCATGCCATCAAGAGTCAGATGGAGCTTACTTGAAGTAATCATTTCCCTTAAATTCTGTTTGCTCATATTTTATAGCAATATCTCCACAGACTACATCAAATATCTTCCATGAGAATTATAAAAAGATGAATGTTCAAACCTTTTTATTTCATGTCATCTTTAAATATTCACGGTAAGATACTAATGTATCCAGTAAGTTTGCAACATTTCCAAAGGAAGGTACTAATTCACCATTTCACAAATCCAGTTTTACAAACCTCTGCCCAATCCATACTGACTAGGAGCTCATGGTTTACTATGTCTGTTATTTTTTCCTATTTGTGTAATTAAGAGATGCCAAAATGTGCAAAAATATGTATTTGCTTTGAAGGCAAAGAAAAATACAGTTTGACACTATGTTGCTATTATATATTAACCATCTCTATTTGGCTTATTTTCTTGGGTACCCTAATTTTTTTTCTTTAGAAAATGTCCCTACAGATATATTTCATTATATGTTCTATAAAGTTCCTATTATATTAAAATAAAAATAATAAAAATATGCTATCACTATATTCATAGCCATTTCAAAACTAATAACCTTTAAACTTAATATGTCTATGTATTTTTGCTAAAGGGAGGAATTTGCATTAACAGGACTTCTGTATAGTGGAGGGGTTTACAGACAATATTAACCTAATGAAGAAAATGAACTCAGCCCCTTCATGGTTATTGCTTCAAAAGAACAAAGTACTAAGTAAGATTTTCCCTTTATTTCAACAATAAAAATTATTGTTAATAAAAATATTATGAGAAACACTCTGAAATAAACAAACCTGATGACACCTTTCTGGATTAAGTAAAATTACTATCACCACTGTACAAATGAGAACACAGACTCAGAAAAGCTATGTGCAGGTAGAAGTTGTACAGCTACTAAGTGCCAGGATATGTCTGCATCTCCATACAACTCCAGAAGTCATATTCTTAATCACCAACATTTAAGGTGTTTATTGATTATTAACAAAAAAGAAACAAAAATGTAATGGTCCTATTTCTGGATTTTAAAGTAGTATATCTCCATTAACTTATACTTCCTGCCTCAATTTCTCTAAAACCTTAAGGTATGGTTAAAAGATCCAAACACTTGGGGCTGGAGAGTTGGCTCAATGGTTAAGAACACTGGCTGCTCTTGCAGAGGACCTGGGTTCAATTTCTAGCACCCACATGGTGGCTAGCAAACATGCATAACTCCAGTTCCAGGAGATCAAATGTTCCCTTCTGATCTCTTTAGGCATTCCACGAAACAGGTGTACTTACACACATGCAAGCAATACACAAATATACATAAAATAATAGCAAAAAAAGTAAAATAAAAAAGGAACAAAAAAGATACCAACACTTTAAGCTCTTTCCTTATTAATAAAGACTTTGAGACCAGAGAGATAGTTCAGTGGTTGAGAGCACTGGAAGCTCTTGCACAGGTCCTGGGTTCAGTGTCCAGAATCTGCACAGTGGCTAACAGTCATCCCTAAATCAGGTCCAGGAGATCAGATAGCCTCTTCTGGACTCTATGGGCATTGCATGACATAGGTGTACTTACATACATGTAGGCAAAATACTCATACACATAAAATAAATAAGTCAAAAAATGTAAACAGCCCTAGATAACTCTTGTAATTATCAAACAAGCCTTATGCAAATTTAAAGATATACATGTACATGTACATAAGAATACACATATGATTATGTAGTTATGAAGATATGAAAACAAAGTTTAATTGTGATATCTGTTATTTTGTTCTGAACCTTATTTTCTGCATCTTTCCAGCTGTGATATCTTTCTAAGACTTGTTAGACTTTAGTTGATCCTTGGATTATGCACAAATTTGACTGGCTTGCCTTCTCAAATGACCATGAAGGAACTGGTATCAGTGCGGGTTGAATTATCCAGAAGAAATGAGAGAATACGTCATGAATGGTATTTGCTAGGGAAAGGAAGGAAGCATGATTAGACCCAGAGAGTGGTTGCATAGTAAAACAACCATAGTAAAGCCTTGGCAGACCCCATAGGGAGCACTAGAGACCATGGAGTCCTGCACAATTGCTGGATTTAGTTAATAAAACACAGGATACCCAGGTAAACTGAATGTCAGGTGTAAAAGCAAGAAATGTTTCAATACAAATGTATACCATGCAATATTTATCACATTCAGTATTTTTTTTTTCTGGAAATTCTACCCACAGTGAACAAAAATGTATGGATCTTTAAATTGTGGGTTTTGATCAGAGATTGAATGTGGGCCACCTCCAGAAAACTATGACCTTGGGAAAGGTTGCTTTTTTTTTTCAGTGGAGGCAGGACCAGAAGGAATATAGAGCTGACAAGAAACCCTTCCCTTCCATGAATGGAGATCTGCCAGGCATATATCCATCACCATCATAGTACATTATTGCGGGAAGTGTTGGGGTGACTGAATGTTCCAGAACAAAGGTTTTAGAAAAGAGACTTAATTACAAATTTCACTTCTTAGTAATGGAATATCATTAATATTACAGAGGAAGAGCCCCCAAAAGAAAGTTCTTTTCAGTCCAGTGTACAAGTAGTGAAACTGAGCAGATGTCCATGACAGAATTTTGACAACTGATAAATTCAGACAAGAGCAGGCTTTGTGGGCAATCCTGAAGACCTAAGTTCATATCCCCAAACCCATGTAAAAATGCAAATGCAGTGACAGGTATCTATAACTCAAGTACTCCTATAGTAAGAGGGGAGGCAGAGACAGAAGGATTGCTCAGAAGCTCATGTGCCTGCTAGCCTGAAGTACCCAGAACAGTGCCAGAAACAAGAAAAACCTCTTACTCAGACCAGGTGGAAGGCTATAACTGCTTCCCAAAGCAGAGCATCACCAACTGGGGAAAACTGTCCAAATACTTGGAGCCTATAGCGGACATTTTTAGTCGAACCACTGCATCCCATTCCCTGGCCCCCATAGACTCTTAACCATATAAAATGCAAAATTCATTTAGTTCACTTTCAATAATACCAGTGGTCTTCACCAGTCTCAATACTACTCAAAAGTCCAGAGTCCAAAGTCTCTTGTGAAACACAAGGCAATCTCTTATCTGTAAGCCCCTGTAAAATCAAAAGACATATTACATATTTCCAACATTCAATGGAACAGAATACAAATTCCTACTCAACAAGAGAGTACTGGGGGCCTACTGTGGAAATACTGGACCAAAACAAGACTGAAAACCAGCAGGGCAAACACCAAATCCAGCCATCATGCATGGCATAGCAAGAAAGAGATTATGCAACGAGGAAAAGCTTTATATTTTAGTATATTTAAAGACCGATTCTGGACCATGGATCCTGTATTTTTCTTTTTTCACTTTGGCCCACAAATTATCTAGCTGGCCTTAGGTCAAAAGAGTGAGATTAGCAAGTATACATGGAATGGTGTAGAACAAGAATGCAGAAAAAGTGGTTTTATGACAAAATGCTGGCCTTCTACCAAGAGGACTGTTGATAAATAGACTTATACTATTCTTAACAATATTTTTTCTATATCTTGTTACCTAACTGGACAACATTAATTTTTCTCCCACATTCTGCTACTCATTTATCAAATATTTATTAAGTCAATTATAAATATAACATTGTGCATCCAGCACTCAAGAAACAGAGGTAGGTGGATCTCTGTGAGTTCAAGGCCAGTCTGGTCTACATAGCAAGTTCCAGGACAGTTGGGACTACAGGAAGACCCTACAATACACTTTTTAATATGTCCATATATAATATGTACCTCCATTACAACACTTGTGCACACATATACAGTCACATGCTTTTATTATTTTACTTTTGTCCTCTTTCAGCTGTTTCTCCCCCTTTTCTCTTTCATAATGCATCAGTTTAAAATACCTCTCATCAATTAAAGGAAGATCTAAACAGATTACTAGTTGATAGGTTATTATAATTTTGGTGGGAAACAGGTAAAATTTGTCATAAAAGTTAGACTGGGTTCTGAAAACTGAGCAGCATTTAAAAATATTTTTGCTTACTATTTTCATTTTATGTGTACGAGTTTATTGCCTGCATGTGTGTAAGTGCACCTACGTCATGCGATTCCCACAAGGTCAGAAGAGGGTGTTGGATCTTGTGGAACTGGAGTGACAGATGATTCTTAGCTGCCATGTGAGTGCTGGAAATCAAGCACAGTCCTCTGCAAGATCAGTCAGTGCTTTGAACAGCTGACTCATGTCTCAGGCTCTCCTGAAGAACAACTTATAATAGCAAAGCTCTTCCCATTCTTATCCTCTTAATTTGATGGCAAGTTTGTTCAGTGTTTATGTTCATTACAACAGAAAAGAGACCAAGAATGTGTGCTGAATCCTGTAGAATTTAAAGAATATCATTCATTCAAGGTACATAAACTGACTGTGTAAAAAAATTACTATTCAGTTCATCAAGAAATACTTTTCCATTAATAATGTACTTTATATTTAATAAGTATTTCTCAAATATATATATAATAGTTGTTTCTTTTCATTGTTATTCTAGTAATAATTTTACTAACAATACAATCCTGAAATTTTTGACATTCACTGTTGTCTAATCAGATGAAAGCAATTAACTAATATTTCAGTCTCTATATTTATTGAATACAGAAAACAGTAGGTTAATTGGTACAGGCTTTTGAAATATCGAAATAGTGTAAAATTTCTGACAGTGATTGTTCACGTAATTATTAAGTAGATAATGATCAATAACATTAGAGTGGGAGCCCCAGCAAATAGCTTTAAAGCTATTTATGATGTTACAGTTTTTGAAAAATATCAAACCTATTGGGTTTGCATGAGTCTTGTGCATGCTCTCACAGTTGCTGTAAGCTCATATTAGCAAGTTTCCAGAAGCCTAGAAAACTCTGTTTCCTTATAGTTATATACTACCCCTGGTTCTTAAAATCTTTCTTCCCCCTGTTGTGCAATACTCCTTGAGCCCTGAGTGGTTAAGGTATATCATAGGAGTCTTATCCATGGAAACATACTCTGCAGTCTCTTATTCTCTACATTTAAGCTAGTTGTGGCCTTCTTTGTTCACTGCTCTCTGTTGCAGGAGAAAGAATTTGCTGATTTGAGAGATGCACTGGTATTCTCTTTATCCCCTGTCTCACCATGTTCTTTGAGCTTAGGTGTAAGATGTGTCGCTTAGGGTTCGACATCTCAGAGATATTTATTCTCTGTGTATGTCCAATTGTAGAACACTGCAATACTCTCCATCTGTTAGAAAAAGAGGCTGCTTTGATGATTGGTGAGAGGTATACCTGTCTGTAAATATAAGGATACATATTTAGCATGCAGTAAAAAATTATATTTGTCTAGGAATATGACAGATGTAGGGCTTTCCCAAGGCTCAATGACCTCTCCAGTCATGTGTATCTGGCTATCTTTACAGTGTCACACTGTTTCCTCTCATTGAAAGGGTTTTAAATCCAATTAGAGAGCTGTTGATTACCCCCAAGATAAAAGTTCCACTACTGCACCAATATAGTGTGCTGGACTGGTCATTGTTGGGTTATTAAGCTTTAAAGTTGGGGTTGAACCATTGATTGATTTTCTCCCTTAGCAGCTTGCATGGTATCCTCTAAAACTATAGAGCTAGTGTTCAGAGAGGTGGCATCTAGCTCTGTTCCAGTTACATTGCTCCAAGTCCTGTGTCTGAAGTATGTCTTGTCTTCAGCAGTAGGTTCTTATCTTCAAGTTATCGGAGCTAATCAAAAGCTTCATCAATAACCTGTGTTATTTTGGGAGTCTCTTGGAAACTCAATCAGACAAAAACTCAGTATAGAACTGGGGAAAAGGGCAGGAGGACCCAACTAGCCAAGAAAGTAGCTGATCACTTCTAAGTGAGGGAGAGTTGATCTTCTTTAAGTGAGCAACGATAGATAAGCTGAACAGGCTCCAGTGGATGAACTCACACTGGGGGACATCTGGGTACACAAACTTGACTAGATGGATTTTAACATATATGGCAAAATGCATGAAATCCAGTGGGCAGGCTATGTGGGGTGCAGATCGGGGAGGGGATCTAAATGTGACTAAGATGCATTTTATGAAATGCACAAAAAGTCATTAAAATACATTAAGAAGAAAAATGTCAAACTTAAAATATATCATTTGCATTTATTTAAAAATATAATGGAACAATTTAAAGGTCAACTTAAAATATGTGAAAGGATACTAAGTTTAATATAGCTTTTTCATAGGTATATGAACATAAAATCTTATGAATTAGAGGAATCATCTTGTAGCTCAAGTATGTTCTGTTCTATTCATCTCTATTAAACCTCTGTGCCGGATAGCTTCAGTTGTCAACTTGACACAATTGGGTGGAGGCAATCTCTATTGAGGAATTTCCTCCATTCGACTGGCCTGTGGCGAAGTTTGATGGGCATTTTCCTGATTGTGGAGTCATGTGCAAGGGCCCTGCCCACTGCGGGTAGTGTCACAGTGGGCAAGTAGTCCTGCGTTGCATAAGAAAGCAGGCCAAGCATGGACCAGAAGAGCAGGCCAGTGAGCAGCATCCTCCATGGTCTCTGCTTCAGCTCCTGCCTCTAGGTTCCTGTCCTGTCTTGAATTTCTGCTCTGACTTCCCTCAGTGATGGATTATGACCTGGGAGTTGTAAGCAGAAATAAACCCTTTCCTCCTAAACTTGCTTTTGGTCAGTGTTTTGTCATAACAATAGAAACTAACTAAAACAATCTCTTTTAGCGCCTTTAAATGCCCAGAGCATGCTTTGAAGTTGATGAAAAACTTGTACAAAGGAGAAAGGAAATATTAGGGAATGGATGATAGGAACTCATCAATTGTTGTGTCTCCAGAGGGAATGTTTAAATGAGTAATCAATTTTATTCTCTTCATCATATTCAGGGAACCTATTTACTTGGCCTATTTACTTATTCAATTTCAATACTGCATCTTCTATAATTGCTTTTAGACTTACATATAGCTTTGTTAAGTGAGAACAATAATATTTATCTTGCATCTTCTTGCTGGTGTAGCCTCTATAGCAGAAGATACAGGAGAGTAAGATTTTGTAAGTGAGAAAATGAAACAAGACAATTGCTTTCACCTTTGAAACTAACAAGAAAACAACCCATGACTGACAGGCATAACCAAACAATAAGGGATCGGGAACCAAATCACTTCTGACTAGTTCTGTGTGCCTAAAGTTAGTGTTTTAACCTCTTTGTGAATTAGTTTCCTCAAATGAGTAAATAAAATAACTGTCTTATATGTTTCGTTCATATACAAATGAAATTAAGTGAATAGAACTTGTCAAGAAGTCAAAATTTAAAAATGCTGGAAGTCTGTGATGTTTGCTGGTAGAAGAAAGGAAATTTATTGGAAAAAAATAAGTCTGAGATTCAGCTTAATAAATTTATGTTTTCCTTTTTATACTTTTTATAAAACTTCATTTTTCTTTCAAAGATTCTTCCTTATATTTATTTTAAAATATTTTTATTTTATTTTATGTATATGAGTGTATTGCCTGCATGTATGTATATCAACACTTATCATACAATGCCTATGGAGGTCTGAAGTAGTGTGTCAGATCCCCTGGAACTAGAGTTATTTAAGATCGTTATCTGCTATGTGGGTGCTGGGAACCACACCCAGGCCCTTTCCAAGAGCAGTCAGTGTTCTTAACTCCTGAGCCATCTCTCCAGTTGCAAATATTTTAATTAAGCTGACCTCCATTTCACATAGATCCATATGCCTCTGCCTCCTGAATTCTGGAATTAAAAGGGTGTGCCACTATGCCCAGTTTCTTTTTATTTTTTTAGATGATATTTTTATTGATACTTTATGATTTCATGACATGTCTTTTGAACACTCAAACCCCCTTCTTCCTCTCTTCTTAGATCCATTTCCACTTCCCTACCCTCACACTTGCTGTCTTCTCTCTGTTATTTTTTAGGGCCTATTGAGTCAAATTTGTGTTTCCCAAATACTCTTAGCTTTGAGTCTTTTTTTGGAGAGACCTACCCAGAATCTCACCCTTAAAGAAAACTGACTATCCCCCTCCTAGCATCTGACAGTTTCCAGTAGTTCCTCACCTAGGGCTGAAACTTCTTGCCACTTCCCTTCTATGCTAGGTTTTTGTCTGGCTTTGGTTTTTGCAGGTCTTGGGCATGCTGTCACAAGCACTGTTGGTTTATATCTGCAGCTACTCTGTTGTTTCTTGCAAGCACTGTTTTGTTGTATTTATCCACTACCTCTGACTCCTAAAATCTCTCGACCTTCTCTTCCTTAAAGTCCCCTGAGCATTTTGGGAATGGGTAAGATCAAAATGTCGAATTTAGGGCCCAACACTCTGCAGTCAAATTTTCCTCTTTTAAGTGCTTCCCCTAAAAGCCAGGTGATCATTTTGGATGTATTGTCATTGCTAAGACATTTCAATAACTGCAGCTGCTTCCTTGGATTACAGTGGAGTTATAGTCTGATGAATATGCCATAAATGAAAATACTAGAAGTCAAAAATGTATTTAACCCACCCAACTTATTGACCATAACAGTTCAGCAACATAGCAGTAGGCACAGATGTTTTACACAGTTGTTCATTAATCTGAGATAATGGAATATATAGGCCATATATAGGCCAGTTCAGTGAAAGATTTAAATTCAGCTTTTGAAATATGTCATGTTTCTAGTGAATGCACATTGCTTTCACACCATCATATATCTAAAAATTCATAAGCTGAGGCATTAAAAATCTAAGATAGTCTAGAATTTTCTTCAACATAAACTAGTTTAGAATCTCTTTTTTTTAAAAAAAGTTTGACACTGGGTCTCATGTATCCCAAGCTGGCCTCAAGTTAACTATGTAGCTGAGGATGACTTTGAACTTTTTAAAATCTTCTAAACTTCCATGTGCTGGGATTACAGGTGTGCACAACCATGCCTGGGATGAAAGGCAGGTTTTTCTGAATGCCTAGAAAACACACTACCAACTCAGCTACTTTGCAGCCTTTAGAAAAATACAGTGCTGGGACTGAAACCCTGGGCCTTATGTATGCTTGGTGAGCACTATCACTGAGCTACTGTTAGCCCTATAATGTCTTATCTTTGAAAGAAGATTACTTTTATGGATTGGGAATGTAGCTGAGTGGTAGAGCTGCTTGCTTAGCATGTGCTAGACAAGAAAGAGGAGGAAGGACAAAGAGTAAGATGGAGAGAAGGAGGAGGAGGAGGAAGAGAATGAAGAGGAGGAGGAGAAGGGCATTAAAAATAGATATTGTGTGAATTTTTCTTGAGGAAATGTGAATGCCTATTCAACCCAAATAAGGCACCAACAACAGACCAAACTAGTAATTCCACCCAAGTGTAGCTTGGCAAACCAATTAGTATATTGTGCTTACTTATAGGAATGTGGATGAAGAGGTAGTTTCAAGAATGTGTGTGAGCCCTAAATAGCCATAAAACCAAGAATTCTCACTCCAGTATGGATGACAACTTCCCTGTAGCTGTATGTTCCTCCTTCAGTTAACCTTGTGTACCTGCAGCACAATGATCGACAACTGGAAGTGGAGTGCCATGGTAAAGCAATGGAATCTCAAGTGACTCTCCTTTAACGACCCTCTGTACCCACTCCCTCAATGAGGAATCAGCAACAGGCCCAGTGTTGAGGGTCGCTTGTTGGTACTCACAGCTTCTCCACTAAAGATGGTGATCCTCAAAGGACAGTCTTCCACAACAACATGCTTGCAGATTTGCATGCAGTTATATGAAATATGATAGAGCTCCTGTTTCCTTTCTATCTTAAAAATAACATCTTTAGAGTTTTTAGTACTGTACTACAACTAGAAAATTTACATTAGAAATACTGACCCAATCAATTCAGATTTTCCAAATATTACTGTTGCTATTGTGTATTTCATATGTGTTTAAAGTGTTTATTTCTTTGAAAGGCATATAGATGAAAACTTCCATGAACACCAATTTTCAGGTCTCTATCTACCTGATGAGGATCTGGATCAGAATTTGAAGATGACACACAGAAAAGCAAACCAAATGGACATCCACTGCTCAGGAAAATGGATAATCTTTTAAATAAAATACAAAATGCACAAAGTAGAAAGCAAAAGTTTGACAGAGTTGAGAAAATGTGTCCCTCTGTTGGTAGTGCCTGAGGAATTGGAAGAGAGAGCTGGGGATGGATATGATCAGGATACATTGATTACATGACTAAGTTATCAAATAATACATAAAATATATTCTTTTAAAATCTATATGCTCCCAAATATGACATTAGCAGGGATTAAAGTAGCAAATAGGCAAGAGGAAACATTTGCTACAGATATGAATGCCATAGTATCAGAAATGGACAAAAATTCTGTGAATGAACAGGAACAAAAAAACATGCCAGAAAAACATGAAGGCCGCATGCCAACACTCAATTCCTGGTCATAGGAGGATGAAAGTGGCAAAAAATGCTCAAAGAGTGAAGTGTAAGTAAAAATTTTAGCAAAGTATCATCTTTGTTCTCTAAATATGCTGAAATTTGGCAAGTTGAACAATATAAAGTTGAAATGGAAAAATAAATATATATTAAAAGAGTGCTGTGTTTGTATCATCATCTTTAATTCTCTAAACCAAGATCTCACACAGATGATATCAGTATAAACTGAATCAGCTACATTGGTAAATAATTTAGGAAGTCACACATGTTCTGTGACTCAAGAATTTCATGTTTTAGCACCTACCATGGAGACATAGCTGCGCATAAGCACAAAAATTGCTACGGGGATATTAGTAATAGTGAAAATTGGAAATGAACTAAATGTTCAATAATAAGATCATGGTTAATTGCTCATATGGTAATGAAAATAATTAGTATAGTTATAGATACAAGCATGAATATTGTCAGAATATATTGAGTAGAAAAAGCAAGTTATAGAATAATACCATCTATATTAAATGTATATATACATCATTACTACAAATCATATTGTACAGTACATGCATGATATAAAGTATAAATATATAAATAATATGTGTTGTTTTAAATTAAACTTGATCTTCCTTAAGATGATACCATATTTGCTATTCTATGGTGTCTGCTAAAGACAATATCCCCTTCTTATAAGTTAACTCCTTTTGATTTCTTTTTTATATTGCATATGGATGTACTTTAAGAAGCTTCTATAGTGGTATGTTTCCATATGATTATTTCTAAAGGCTTTTAGTGTTAGTTAACTCTCCCTATGCTCCCTGCATTGTCCTGACCTCCCATTCCACATCCTGTTTAACCTTTCCTACTCCATTATGGATTCCCTCTTTTGAAGATCTTAATTAGGGGGCTCATAGAACCTCAAACAATAGTGGTCATAGCACCTGCTCTTGATTACCCACCAGAACCTGATAATAAGACCCTTTTGTTGAAGTCATTACATTTATGAGCTGGAAAACAAACAAGGAGATATCATGTGGGTAATGACCTCCAAGCTTTGTCTTTACTGGTTAGCTTCTATAGTGCTGGAAGGTGCAATACATGCTACCAGAAGTCACAAATAATCATCAATATTTCCCCTCTGTGAATACTGTAAGTTAGTATAAGTGGCTTGGGAAGATATGCCTACTGGTATAATAGTGGCATGAATATTATGGGAGTAAACAACTACTTTCTGATTGGATTCAAGTTCTGCTTCACAAGATGGAACACATCTGAAACTGATACCAGGTCTAGGAATCTGTGCTTTAACAGGTCACAGGCTTTAGGGGAGCGCCTACATATATTGTTGGGCTAAACAGACATTATTAAGCTGACTCCTAATGTATTATTTTTATACGTATACTTTAATGAATCTCTCAACTGTCACCAGAGAAGCTTCCTAATGCAGCAAATGGTGATACAGAGACACATAACATGCAGAGATTAAGAGATTATAGTTATCCTTGAATAAAACATCTGTCTCAAACCTCTGTATCCCAAGGTTCATTGAGAAATGGGACTCAGAAAGAATGTAAGAGCCAGAGGTCATGGATGACCACAAGAAGTTTTCCAGATAACTGGTCAGTTACTCATATGAACTCAGCATGAGGCTCACATTAGCTCAAGTCATGCAAAATCCCAGAATGTAAGTGGGTAGTGGGTAAGAGGCCCTAAACCTAGCAGAATAGCTATTGTCAATTGATAGCTATTGGGAGAGGGAGAGTAATTTTTCATTCCAAGTGTGTGATGCTGGGTGGATTAACCAGGCTCTAGTGGATATACTCACACCACAGGGCATTTGTGGATACAAATTTGAAGTGACACATCTTTAAAAATGCATATGCTAGAGTGCAGGAAATTGGGCAATGGGTAGTAAGGCGGTTGCAGGTTGGGAGGAGGTCTAAATATGATTAAAACACATTGTGTGAAACTCTCAAAAATTCAGTAAAATATAAAATACCATATTTCAGAGACCCTGAGTAACTTACCATTTAATAGCCATTGAGACATGTCAAAGCATTTTGTTCCTTGTTTTCTATGTGCAATAGTAGAAGTATACAAACATCTTCTGATTGACTATAAGTCACTTTTCCTTTCTGATCATCATTATACCAGTTTTAAAGGGGCAATAATAAGACTAATTGTATTACAAGGTTTTGTTTTGTCTTCTTTTGTGACAGGATTTCACTATAGAGTTTGATCTGGCCTGGAACTCATCATGTAGCTCCTCCCAGACTGTCCTTAACTCACACTGACCCCCTTGCTTCTTCTTCCCAAGTGCTGGTATTAAGATCATGCCCAGCATAAAGTTGTTGATTAATGTAAATAAACTCCCTAGTATTAAGGTCTTAGAATTGTCCCTGAAAAGTGAAAGCCCTGAAAGCATATTTGCTATTCTTTTAAAATTTATTTTATTTTATCTTTAAAATTATATGTATATGTGTGTGTCTGTGGGTTTATACATAAGATTGCAATGCCTATGGAGGCTAGAAGAAGGCATCAGATCTCCTAGACCTGGAGTTCCTGGTGGTTTTGAGCTGCTCAATCTGAGTACTGGGAATTGAATGTGGGTCCTTGGCAAAAATATGCTCTTAGTCACTAAGCCATCTCTCCAACCCCATGATAAACATTCTTAATGACACTGATGAGAAGAAACTCCCCAAAGCAGAATCAGAGATTTCTTCTGAAGTATGTATCAGAGATTTCTTAGGATATGGTATATTGATTGAGTTTAAAAAATCAGTATAGGAAGGAATTTACAGGCTCTGGAAACAGTACATGGAAATGCAAGCTGGGGACACTCAGTGAGAGAATTAATAAATTCCTTGTTCTTAAGAAAAAGAGCATCAGTGAAAACAATGTCTGGGTAAGATTTTTCCATTGCATGTATTGTCATGTTATGACATTTGGGCTTCATTTTATTGATCAAGAGGCAATTTTAAATGATTTTTTAAAGACTAATTTTAACCCAAATGACAGACACTAGCAAGGATTTTAGGGAGGAACTTGTTATAAATTCCAGTGACTCATACCACAAGACAGTGTGAAGCGAATCAGGGAAGGCAGGAGAAACTTGAGAGGTAGATCAGATAAATTGCAGTACTTTATATGTTGCCAAAAAGTTAGGCTTTTTGTTGGCAATAGCCATATATATTTTTTTAAAAAGTAAGTGGAAAAAATGTGACTTTTATATTGACATAGATGATGAACATATGTGTTAGTTTTGCATTACCTTAACAAAGCACTTCATTAATAACACAACTTAAAAGAAGACGGATTTAATAGGATTAAACTTTCAGAAGTTTTGGTCCTTGTTTGGCTGGCTCCATTGTTTATGGACCTGTAATGGGACAGGGAATTGTGGTGGAAAGGCACGTAGAGCACAGCTTCTCAACTCTTAGCAGTCAGGAAGCAAGAAATGAGGAAGGAACTTTAGATTCCAAATACCCTTCAAAGATATTCTAACATGACTCACTTCTAACCAGACACTACTTTCCACAGTTCTGCCACCACCCAACAGTCTCTTCTAATTTTAAATCCATCAATGAGCTAAACCGTTGATTCATTCAGGGCTCTCCTATTCTAATCTTCTCTGGAAATATCCTCATATACTTACCTAGAAGTATGTTTTCTGTTCTCTTAGGTGCCACTCATCCAATAAAATTTCAGTCAGAATTAACCATCAGAACACATTTTTCTGAAGATCTAAATTTCCTTCTGGT
Source organism: Eospalax fontanierii (assembly GCA_035773235.1). NCBI lineage: Eukaryota > Metazoa > Chordata > Mammalia > Rodentia > Spalacidae > Eospalax > Eospalax fontanierii. The sequence continues at coordinate 41,114,984 of CM069525.1, forward strand.
GTTATTTCTCTTAGGATTGATGAACTTCCTTTAGCATTTCATGTAGAGCCAGTCTGTTGATGACAAACTGTGTTAGTTCTAATCGAAGAATACCTTGATTTTTTTCTTTTTCTGGGCATAGAAACTGAGGGTGCCAATTCTACTTTCTGAGCATGCTGAAGTTGTTACTATGCTATTTCTTATCCCTATGTTTTTTTAATTTAAAATCACAGTCATCTGGACTTTCTTCCTTTGTATGTCATTTTTCCCTACCTGTGTTCAAGAATTTATTTACTTTGACTTTCAATACTTTGATTAGGTGTGCCCATGAATATTACTAGTTGAATTTTTCTGTTAAATCCATTTTTACTAAGTTTAGAGAAATGTATCACTATTGATACATATTGATCATGTACATTGTTTTCTGCTTTTGTTCTGGAGCTACATTTACTCTTTCATTAGATTGTATATATTTTATTGCTGTTCAATAGGTCATCTCGATTTTACTATTGAGCCCACATAGGGACTTTTAAAAATAAGACATTTAGTTTTCAATTCCAGAAAGTCTATTTTATTACGTTTTATAAAATATAGTTCTCGGTTTGTAAAAGTGTCCTTATATGATCTTCAAAATGTGTTATCATTATCTCATGGTGCATAGTTAAAATAGGTAATTATAATTTTGTGGGCTACCCTCCTAATATTTAAGTCATCTGGTGACTGGTGACTGGCACCTGCTGATTATCATTTCCTTTACATATTCTCCACACATTCTCTAATTCATTTTGTATTGAGCATTTTAGACTGTGTTATAGACTTATGCTTCACAATGTTCTTTTGCTATGGTTACTATTATAATAAGCAGAATATATATTTATATATTATACATTTATACAAAATATAAATGTATAATTACATATGATACATTATATAAATTATATTTTAAATAATTTGTTTGTATGAGCTGGAAAGTTGGTTTAGTAGTTAAAAGCATTGATGCTCTTGCAGAGGACCTGGTTTCAATTCCCAGCACCCACACTGCAGTTAACAACCATTAGGAAATCCTGTTTCTTGGGAATCCCACACTTCTTCTGACTTCAAGCAATAAACTCATATACATAAAATAAAAAGAAAAAACTTAAATATTTTTGTATTTATTTGGTATATGTGTCTGTGTGAGTGTATCCCATGTCTGTTTTTGTACCAAAAGAGACCAGAGGAAGGCGCCAAATTCCTTAGAGCTGAAGATATAGACAGTTGTGAGCCTCACTATGTGGGTGTTGTGAACCAAACTAGGAACCTCTAGAAGAGTAGGTATTTCTTTTAACTGCTGAACCAACTCTCCATCCTGGAAATATTTTAATTATACTTTTGTTTTTTAGAGTATTATTCCATTTGCATGACAACTGCTTTTTATCTCTGTGCTGTAGGAAGTGTTTTGGTTTCAGTTTAAATTTTTAGGTCTTTGTGAAGCTGGATTGGATTCACTTCACAAATAAATATACAGAATTAGGGGATTCTGTTGCTTATTTCTCTCCTACTCTATAGTCCACAAGGTTTTCTTTCCTTGATTTCTCTAGCTAGTAAGGCATGGTTTCTGCTTCTGGAAAAGTCTATACTACTGTGCAGTTTTAAAAACTGTCCCTATACCTGGGAATGATTCCATACGAGAAAAAAAAAACTTGCTTGAAACTCAGAAATTCACTCCCATAGGGGTCATTTTTTCCACGTTTTGACTTTTCCCCATAAACTGCCTACTATTATTTACTGTCTGGAGCCTTTGAATACTTGTTTTGTGTGCTTTGTCAAGTTTTCTGTTGTAATCAGCAGAATGGAGAGTGAGTTACTGGGGTTAGACTACCATGACTGAAACAAAATCTCATTTATCTTCTTTCATTATACTCATACTGAAGTATTTGTCAAAGTGTCCCATTATATGAATTAATTTACTGATTGTTATTGTATTTTCTTCAAATATTTTGGAAATTTGTTTTATGAACTCATTTTGAGAGGGTGTCTTCATCACCTATCTTTCAATGATTTTAATAATGTAGTTTGTAACCTAAAGTCTATGAACTAGCTTAGTAATATTCATGTAAGTATAGTGCTGCTATTACTACTATTAACATGAGTAGTAAAACATAAAAGGCATGTCTTTCTACCTGCCAATTCCCTGTTCAAGTCCTTTACATTCAATTTTTGTATTATTTATTTATTTATTTATTTAATGTGCATGAGTGGTTTGCTTGTGTGGATATAAATGCACCAAGTGTGTGCAATGACTGTGGAGGCCAGAAGAGGGAGGTAGATCCCATGGAACTGGAGTTATGTATGGTTGTTAGCCAACATGTCTGTGCTGGGAACTGAAACGGGAACAACCTGTGTTTTTTACTGCTCAGTCATTTCTCCAGTCCCTAAATACAGCATTTTATACTAACATCTTACATATCTGCAAAATACCTTGTTAGGATTCTGATATAAATTGAACTTATATATGAAAAACTGGTATCTTTTGCTGTTTAATGTTCACTGAATACAGTATATTTCAACATTTATTTTGATATTTTATTTCTTTTTTTTCAATATACATTTGTTGAATTTTTGTGCATTTCATACAATGGATTTTAATCATATTTATACTGCTCTACTATGTGCATCCAGGCCCACAGGATTTCATGTATTTTAACTTATATGTCAAGGCCTATCAGTCAACTGTGTGTACAAAGATGCCCCTTACTGTGAGTTCATACACTGGAGCCTTCATGCATCACTCCCTTAAAAGAAGATCAAGTCTTCCTTACCCATCATTGATCAGCTGTCAATAGTTCCTCAGCTAAGGTTGGGGCCTCTGGCCCATTTCTCCAGCTTCACGTGGGATTTTGTGTTACTGAGTTTGCATGTGTCTTGTGCATGCTGTCAGCATCACAATAAGTTCATATGAGCAAGTTCTCAGAAGCCTGGAGGATTCTGTTTCTTTATGGCCATGACCACACCAGCTTTTACAGACTTTCTTCCCCCTTTTTCACAATGGTCCCTGAGTCTAGGTGGGTGGAGTTTAATATTAGTCCTATCCAGGGAGCATACTCTGCAGTCTCTTATCTACATTTTGGACAGGTGTGGCCTTCTGCATTCATCGTCCTCTGTTGTATGAGAAAGCTTCACATGTGAGAGTTGAGAGATACGTTAATATTCTCTCTATCCCCTGTTCCACTATGTTTCCTGAGCTTTAGGTGTAGAAGTACCATTGTAGACATATCACATAGAGTTGGACATCTCACAGACTCTTATTCTCTGTGTATAACCAGTTGTAGAATTTCATATAGTCTCTATCTATTACACAAAGAAGCTTCTTTGATATGTGGTGACTTGTTTACTTCTCTGTAAATATAAGGATACATATATAGCATACAGTAAGAAATTGCATTTGTCTAGGATTTTGACAGAAGTAGGATTTTCTATAGGCACTCTGATCTCTGAAGCTATGTATATTTGGCTACATTTTCAGGGCCACATACATGTTCCCACCCTTTGAGAGGGCTTAAAGTCCAATTAAATAGCTGTTGATTGCCCCAAAGATAAAAGCACCACTACTGGCCCTATATAATTGCTGTGAAGGTCATTGTTGTGGTTATTAGGCTTTAAATCTGAGGTTGGACCACTGACTGATGATCTTCCTTAGGCACTTGCATAGTGTCCTCCAAAACTTCGAGAGCTAGTCTTCATAGAGGACGCTTCCAGGTCAATTTCAGTTCCATCACTCCAAGTGTTCTGTCTTCAGCAGTAGAGTCTTACTTTTAAGATCTGGGAGGTAATCAAAAGCTGTTGCAATATCCTGTGTTATTTTGGGAATATTGTGGACTATCTTGGCCAAAAATTTGTAGGGAGCTTTCTCCTATCTGACACGGTTTATTGTTACATAGCCATCAACTATACAGATGTATTCATGTACAGAGGTTTTTTTTTTAGTTTTTATTTACTTACTTATTTGTTAATTTATTATTCATTTATTTTCATTTTATGTATATGCCTGGATGGGTATAACTGCACCTGTGTCTTGCAGAGACCTCGGAGTACAGAATAGGGCATCAGATCTCCTAGATCTGCAGTTACAGACAGTTGTTAGCCACTACGTGTGTACTGGGATTCAAACCCAGGTCTTCTGCAAGAAGAGCCAGTGCTATTAACTGCTGAACCATCTCTAAAGCTCCATGTACACTTATTATATGAGTATTTTTCAGGAGGCTTTTGAACTAATGCAGTTCTTCCTGGATTTTCACACCTAAGCATTATTTATTTCTCATCTCGCTCCCTATCTAACACTGCCTCTTCTCTCCATAGTTAAAGTACCTGTATTTTCCCTTGATAATACCTGTCTCCTATTATCTCCACCCTTGAGCTCCTTCTTCCATTTTACTCCTATGGATATTTGTATATCCTTCCCTCCTCCTTTCCCAGTTAAATATTCCTCTTTCCCAATTTCCCCCTTGGTAACATCTGTCTCCTACTATACTCTTCTCTTGTGCTCTTCTTTTTTTCCTTTAAATCCATGCTTCTTTCCATTCTCCTGGCTTCTGTAGTCACATTAGGCTATATATTCACATATAAGGATATGGTGCTAAGATTTGCAAATGAGAGAGAACATAGAGCGTGTTAATTCACTTAGTATAACAGTTTTTATTTCCATCCATTCACCTGCAAATTTCATGATTTTTGACTTTCTTTACCTCTGAGTAGAATTCCACTGTGTAAATATGTCATATTTTCATTAACCTAAAGCTAACCTATATGTCCCCAAACTGATGAATACATAATGATTGTTTTTAGCATGGAAAACTTGTAACTTTTGTGTTACATTTATATCCAAGTATTTTCTATTTTGTGTGACTATGATTGATAATGTAATTAACATTTTGGTTTCCACATGCTCATTGCTAGGAAATAGAAATAAAATTAACTGTGATTTTTGTGTTGAACTTATATCCCATAACTTGTCTGAGACCAATTGTTAGTTGTAGAAAGGTTTATTGTTTGTTTTGTTTTGGCTTTTTTATATTTGTGTTTTCAACAAAGACCATCCTTCAATGTACATATAGGGATGGTTTCTATTACTTTTCTATTTATTTTATTTTCTATTTATTTGTTGCTTTTTCTTCCTTTATGGCTCTGGCTAGGACTTCCAGTGTTATGTCAAGCAAAAGTAATGTAAGTAGGTATTCTTCTTTATTTCTTAACTAAGAACAACAACATTCAATATTTGATCATTAAATGTGTTGATAAAAGAAACAAGATTTTGTAGATTATCTTCATAAATTTCAAGAATTTCTTTATTAGTACCTCACTAAATGTTTCTGATGGTTCAATATCCCCAAATAATTTTTCCTCCTCAGAGAATATGATTACATTTTTCTACCAAGTTTTAAAAATAATGATGAATGAACATACAAATTTTGTGACTGTAAATTGAAGACAAATTTTTATTGGTTGAGTTTTGAGATCACAATTTGAGAATGAGTAAAGTAGGATGTGAGATTTAATTTGCATTTAGATACAAATTGCTTGAGGGAGATTAACCAAAGCACAATTACTCTATTTATCAATATATTATATGATAGTTAAGATACCAACAATAACAATTCAAGCCATGTTTGCTGTAACAGGCCTATAACCTAGACTACTTGAAAAACTGAGTCAGCATGATTGTAAATCAATGTATGTTTCAGCTACAGAGCACGTTCAAGGTCAAACTGGGCAACTTAATGAAACCTTGTCTTAAACTACAAAGTTGAAAAAAGCTAGCAGTATAGCTCAGCAGTAGAGCACTTGCCTAGCCAGTGTAAGTCTGTAGGTTCCCCTGCAGTAAGTAAGTAAATAAATAAGCAAATAAATCGTAACTGTCCAAACTAATTTTAAAGTAACTGGGAGAGTTGGTAGAAAATGCCTAAAGAAGTGCTTTTGAAAATGAAAACAAATAAATGCTTTTATAGAACTGTTAAATGTTCTTAGAGGTTCATCAAAAACAGAATGATAATGTAAAAATATTCAAAGAATATCATAATTCACCCATAATATTTGTCATTTTACTTCCTTCTTATTTTTATCTCTCTTTCAGCTTTTATAATACACCAGTGATTTTGGTTTTGTTATTATCAGGCAGCAGATAAGCCATTAGTGTATCCATAAGGTACTTGGCCTTAAGTCACCAAATTTGCTTTTTTTTTCTATGGTCTCTATGGTCTCTGGGTAGCCCTCTCTTTTCTCCAATGCTTATTGCAGATATATTTCACAAGGAATGGAGGGACATTAAGCCTTAGGATATTGCTTCTTTTCTCTATACAGATACTCTTATCACTAGGGTACAATCCTGCCTTAGTTGATGACATACTGGTTGGTATAAATAAAGATGTTCCTGTTAGGCCTTTTCAGCTATTCAGGTCTCTTACCTATAAATCACTGAAAGGTGCAATTTGAACTTGATTGCTTGTAAAGACACAAAGTCAGACAGAATACGTTGCACTTCACCACTAAATATGAAAGGACAAACTGTCTGCCAATGCCAGCTCATTTTTTATCGGTTGCTTTTAAACTGAGAGGAGGCTGGAAAAAGTAGGGATCACATTGTGCCCACAGCTAATAAGGGAAAAAATCATCACATTTGTACCAAATATAATAACGGGATAGACTTTTTGGTATAGCATTCATTTCTTTCATTTGAATACTAATTATATTTTTGATGTATGAATTAATTATGACTTCCATGACTATGTTGATATTATTAAGAAAAATTATTTCTTAGATCAGATGAAAACTTTTGCATGTGCATGAAAGGCTTGAATGACTTGTTCTGCATATGACATTAATATTCTTGAGTGGAAGCTTCATAAAACATTAAAACCAAATTAAACTCTGAAAGGGACCAGCCCTACTGATTTATTCATTTAAAACTGAGAAAGTGGAGGTCCTCTTTCTTTTTTCATGTGCATAGACAAAAATACATGTCTGCCCTACTACTCTTGACTATTTGGGTCATTTTCAGGGATTTCATTAAATTCACCTAAAATGATTTTCACCAAAGTTAAAACAAGATTGATTAAACCCTGAAGTGTTTGGACAAAGGCAGTAATTTTGTGTGAGCATGATTTCTCTAAAGCTGTTTTGAATGTTCCTTGTATCAGAGAAAGAGGTCCCACTGAAAGAAAGAAGATTACTAGAAAACAAAAATTGATACTTTCTGCAGATATTTTATTTATAAAACCTAAAGGATTTTAAGATTGCCCTGTCCATGGATTGAAGTGCAATATACAGCAGACTATGGAACAAGGTTGTAAAATGTAACAAATCCGTGGGTTAATTAACCCTCAGTCATGATTCTTGAAGAGAGGTAACCTCAGAATACACTGAAAAAGTCTGTATTACGACAAAGCTGAAATGTGTATCTTCTTTTATTATTTGAGAAATATTTATGAGATGTCTACCTTATTCTAGGCACTGATGATATAGTAGTTGGTATATTTAAAAGTCTCTAATTTAAACAAGCAAACATTTGTAGAGATAAGTAAACAACAAATAAAAGCAAACCTTCTGCATGTCATACAGAATCAAGTACCAAGGAGAAAAATTAAGTAGGATAAGAACAGGGGTGGAATTCTTCCTTCTATTTTATCCCCCCCTCCTCTTCTCCTTCTCTTCCCCCTCCCTCCTTCCCTCCCTCTCTCTCTTCCTCCCTTTCTCCTGTGATCAAGAAATGCCATACCTATGAGGAGGAAAAAGCAAGAGAGCTTTGCAGAAAAATATCCCTCTTGGCAATTTTCTTGGCATGAGTGAAAATAGTAAGGAGCTGAGAGAGGCTGGAGAAAAGTGATGGAGAAGAAGGGTATAAGGATATAGTAAGAGGGAGAGAGAGAGAGAGAGAGAGAGAGAGAGAGAGAGAATTTAAGAGTCATATACAGTTTTAAAGACAGTGAAAATAAACTAGCCCTAGAAACTCAGAGAAAATATGTGTTCTATTAAAGTTTAAATTAATCATTTTGAATGCCCTATAGAGAATAGACTGAGAGGGTACAGGCAGAAGTACAAACATCTATTAAGAAATTTTCTCTATGTGTATGAGTGCATTGCTTCAGTGTATGTATGTGCATCCATGTCATACAGTGTCCACGAAGGCCAGAAGAGGACATTAGATGCCCCTGAAACTGGAGTTAAGGATGATTGTTAGCTGCCATGTGGATGTTGGGATTTATACCTAGGTCTACTGCATGAATGGTTATAGTCTATGAAAACCCCCGATGACTGAGATTATAGGCAGTGGGCTACCATACCCAGATAAATATGGTATTTTGTTTTGTTTTTCACTATGTTGTAGATGGAACTCAAGATTTGTGCATACGAGGCAAGAATTCTTTGTCCCTGAGTTACACCATCAGCCTTTGTTAGTAATATTTATGAGTATTGCTACCTGTTTTTTTTTACTTCTCTACCTTCAATTTATACATAAATCTTGTTTCTACTTCTAAAATATACTCGCTAACCCTCTGCTTCTACATACTTTACACAGCCACCACCTTTTACCTAACCATTATCCTAAATCAAGACCATAGTTTCCTAACTAATATTCCCTAGCCATTCCCAAGATAGTAATTAGAAATGAGTCTTTAAAAAATCCCAGTCTCCATTTTCTTCTGCTGCTTATAGCATTTCGATAGATTTCATTTCTCTTTGGAAAATAACAAAATTCTTTTCATGCCCTAATAAGCTTTGGTTGAATTAATTACACCTTCTATAATTTCTGCTTTTTTTCTTTAGAATTTATCTTCTGTGGTCCAGTTACACTTCGCTCTTGAGCACATTCAGTTCTTTCTTCTCTCAAAATTTTGATCCTTCATGAAATGCTCTACAAATGGTTGGTATTCTTTCTGAATTCAGTAGCCTCCTGCTCAAAGAAGTCTTCTTATCTGCCCTACCCAAAGACTTTCAGATCACAACTACTGTCTACTCATTCCCCCTTTAAAAAAAATTAATAGCAATTTCTTACTATCTATCGAGCATCAGAATATCTTTTCTTGATTTTTATTTGTTTCTTCTTCTAGACTGACAATAAGTTCCATATGGGCAGAGATAATGTATGCTTTTATTTACCACTATAGACATGGAGATTAATGTAAACTCCCATCCACTCAAAATGTCCATTCTGTTTGTGTTATAAACTGAGCAATAAATAAAATTGCATATTTCCAATTTAGGCTTGTCTTCAGTAATACTAATGATCCTAGATGCAAGTGTTTTAAAATTCCTTTAACTAGCAGCATAAAACAGTAGTAGCTCTTTTATCTTTTTTTTTAGCTCAATACAGATTGTTTTTTGCAATGGTGCTATTTCACTTGAAGAAATGCAGATACTGTGCAAAAATTGACACTATAGTAATATAAAAGAATAAAATCAGGACATAAAATTAAGATCTGAGCTCAGGGATGAAATCACAAGAAAATAATGTACTATATGTGTAAGTATATGACGATAGAGAATTATGACTGGATGGAAAACGGGGAAGTCTGAATTTTGAAATGGGGATGGAAGAAGAGATGATTTTCAGAGTTAGGGAATCTATTCCAGGCAGATGAAGAACTGGAATAAATATCTGGGGGGGGGATAAATATCTGGGTGATTTCATGAAATATGAATTAAAAATTTAAAAATACAGCACCAAGAAATCTAGTTAATTGGCATACGAAAGATGCATACTGGGAACAAATGGATAAAATGTAAATTTGAACCAAGATGTAAAGGGCCTTGCTTTGGAGACTTCCAACAAAATCTCTCAACTTTTAGGAGTAGACTAACGAAGGCAATATTAATGGCCCTGCTGTGAAATATGCCCTGAAATGGACAAAGTGAATGTTTAATCTCAATGTAATGTTTAAATATGAGGTTTTCCAGAAGTGACTGAATCATGAAGGTTTTGATCCCATAAATGTACTACTTCATTGATAGATCTGCTATAGAAACATTAAAGAGTCAAGATATCAGCAGCCAAGTCAGATGAAGTCGAGTGAGTTTATTCACACCAGCAGCTTGACACCCACATCACTGTGTAATTGTGTAAGACCCCCAGCTAAAGTTTTTGGGGAACTTTATAGTCAATTCAAATGTGAGGAATGCAAATAAAAACCAAATAGCACATATTGAGAGGTACTGGGGGAACATGGAAAAAGTTGGAGGGAGAAGAGGAAGAGGTGGAAAGGATGTGAATATGGTACTCATGTATGAAGTGCTCACAAAAGATTTAAAAAAGAAACATCTAGAATGTGCCAAAAATTATAGCAGATGAACAAGAAATGATAATCCTCAAAGAAAAATTAACAAAAATATGCACAAGAAAATTTAGAATAAAAAGCCCCTAAAGCCAACAAATATGTCTAATTATGTTCAAAACCAATGGTCAACAGAAAATGCATATTAGAATGAATAATAATGAAATCGAGTTTTACATGAACAACACAAATTAGGAGTCAAAAAATAAGAAATTATTTTTTACTAAGTAATAAGTATTGAGAATATAATTTGCTACTTCTTAGTACAAGTATCTTAAGCTAAGTATACTGTGTCCTGGCAATTTTTAAACTATAACTAATCTGAGGAAATTCTCACAGAACTGCATAAGGGGAAATATATGAGGACATTCATTTCTATTTTCACTGAATCCTAGTGAGATGACTGCTGGGGGACTGGAGAAAAGAAATGGAGTAGACATTCAATTACAAATATTATAAGATAAATAGAAGTGAGAATATATATTAATCCTAGAAATGGTGCAAATAGAAAAGGGAAAGAGAAGAAAGTGATACATAATAAAATACCGGTTTCATAGATGAAATTTTAGCAAGAGGAAATAATGAAATACATCCTAGGAGTGTTAATGAACTCTCAAGAGAATAACTACTGATGGATGGTATGGTGAGTTGGTAAGATATGGAAAGGTAACAAATAAAATAAATAAAATTCACAAAGTAGTGAAGATAATGTTCCATGAACTGAAAGGTACAGAGACTTTCACCTTCTACCCCTGAGAACCCAAATCACAAATACATATTGATAAACCTAGATCAAAGCTTCTGGAAGCCCTGATTAATCTGAGTTGTTTCAAATTTCTCCTAGGATTAAATTCTTTTGTCCTTTAAACATTTATGTCTAGGTATATACGATTGAATTAGACTATCAGATTATAAATTACTTTTACTCCATATTTCTGCCAGGAACTTTCACTAGAGCTAACTGGAAAACCATGTGATTCTTTACATTGATTTCAGAGGTTTAATTTTTTTCTTGATTATGAAAATAATATGTAGTCATTGTCATATATTTAGAAAATACAAACAAGATAAAAGTAAAATATTAAATTAAAAATTTCTACTGTAATATTACCACCTAGAAATAGTTAATACTTTTATGTATTTATTTCCAGCCTTTTGTCTAAATATAAATATATAATGTGTACATTAGTATTAAACACATAAAAGGATATGAAAATATATGTATTTGTACAATCATTTTGCAATCATTCTATATGCAAATTATGCTGTTTTCAGAATTTACTAGTCTTTCTTAAAAATCTACACTTGATTTCAGCACTTATTTCATTATTTTAGGTTACCAGTGAAGAATTTATGTTTTAATCTACTTTTATTACCCATTTTTGTAAATGATCTGCTCACGAATTTTTTCTATTATTCTACAAAATTTTTCTGAAAAAGATCAGTGAATATTTTCTCTGTATGTGAATGGCATTAAACCTTTGTTATGTTTCTTACTGTAATTTAATTTATGCTAAAATTATGATAAGTTTTCATTTATAATTATTTGACATTATCTTTTATGCTTTTCTATGTTTTTCAAATTATTATTAAAATTAGAATGTCTTTACTCACCTATAATTTCTTCTCTTTTGCCTCTGTGTTGCCATATGTTTATATTTATATATTTTTATTCTTTCATCAAGCTTGAAGCCATTTTATCATAGCATGATAAGGTTGTCTGAATTGATTTTCTTAATCTAAGTTTTGAACAATTCTGAATTTTTCTATTAATTTTTGGCTTTTCCTTTGTGCTCACTTAATTCACAAATAGATACATTTATTACCGTGGCCTTAATTGTTTTATCTATCACTGCATTCATTAAGATATATTATTTTAATTATATATTTATTATGTATTTAATAAATAATTACTGGCATAGCAATTCCTGTGACATTCTTTTCAAAAATGTTAATAATATTTTTCTGAGTAAAACTTGGAATTATTTGTAGTTTCAAAGCAAGCTCTATTTGGAAATTTATTGGCAATTACCGTCATCTGTCATTACACAGAATCTTCAAAATATTTGGTATTTATGACCAATATGGCATACCTCCTCATTTATTTGAGTAATGTCTAAACTCTTTAAAAGTTTAATAATTTTTTCATGAATATTGGTTCCATTGCTTCATTAAATTATCTTTGACTTGATGCCCTTACCCACCAGCATGCAATGTGGCACTGGCTCACTTTCTGCCACTGAAGGTGGAAAGAAAGCTGTTAGTGGGTGCTGAGATACGGAAGAGATGCCTCTAGTAGTTTTAGGAGGGAGTTTCAGTGCAAGATTGTGATGGTGCTGTGATGATTAGTGTTAATTGCCAAGTCCACAGTGTCTAGAATCACGTGGGAATAGACATCCAGGCACACCTGTGGGGGATTATTGAGATTAAGGTTACTTTCTGAGAATGTCTTTGAGGAGAAATCTTGATTAGTTTAATTGGTAGGGACAGACTTATCTTAGATGTGGGTGGGATCATTCCTTGGGCAGGGATGCTGGACTGTATTCAATGAAGAAATTGAGGTGAGTATTGGCATTCATTGCTCTCTGTTTCCTGAATGCAGATGCAATGTGAAGAGATACTTGAAACTCCTGCTGCCTTGACTAACCTGCCGTGATGGACTTATGAGCTGAAATAAACTTTCTCCAACTAGTTGATATTCTTCAGGGTATCTTATCACAGCATCAGGTAAAGAAACTAAGACAATTTCCTTTATGTATTTTTCCCATATACCCTGCGATCTCTAAGGTAAAACAATGAGGGTGGGTCACAGTCCAACGAAAATTCTGTCCTTCAAATGCTACTGCTCGTTTTAGAGAAAAGACTCAACATTTTTCATAAATTCAGTCCTATATTGATTCTATTTACTGAAAATTCTGCAGGATTTGACAAGTGCTTGGTTAGCACTCTTATTTCATTATGGCTTTGTATCCTAATTTTTCTCTTTCATGATCATTTAAATGAAAATATGGCATATTCAGTATGGACTAAGTAATGCTACAGTAACAATCAACCTCCAGTTTCAGATGCTCTGTCAGACAAATTTGTTTTCCATTCCTCTAATTATCCAACACTCGCTGTCAGAAAGAATTTGGTTGTTGTAGGCTCATGAGAATTGCACATCGTCATGTACTTATACTACTCTGCAGCAGGGCAAAGAAACATAAGTCATAGACCGACTCTTTAGCATCCACAGAAGAAAAAACTGTCAAGGCTTTTTTATTTTCCAAAACAAGTCATTGATCTTAACTGATTTCAAAGTGGGGAGGGAAGTGTAATCCTCCCATGTTCCCAAACGGAGAGCAGGCTATCTGTAAGCCATTCTGATCAGCACACATTCACTTTCTGAAAGCCTAATCTCTTTTCTGTCAGTTTTAGAAAAATGGTGGCCATTTGGCTTCTTAATCATTTACGATAAATAGATTAAATCACTTAGCAGATGAGCAGTGTGGTAGAGACTGAAAAGATGTTAATCTTTGTACAAAGCAATCTATTTTTAAGTCAGAGGCCAAATAATACAGATGTGTCCTTGATTCTATAAGGTCTTTATTTTATCATTCAGATAGAGGCTAAAAGAAATATGCTTCTGTGGCCTATGTATGGAACAACTATACAGAAAATGCTTTTAAAACTCTCTTTCATTGCTTGAATACTTTATTGACTTCTATTTCCTCCTAAAAGCAAATCTTGGAATATGAATATAATCACTTGAATGCTCAGCATCATCTTCTGCTGGTTTCTAGACATCTGATTTTTTTGTACCAATAGAGAGGGAAATCCTGTTCCTTTAATATATCTTTCTAAACAATCCTGGCCTTTCAGATTGCCAACCCTGGCTTCAGTAGGTTGTGATCAGGGTGCAGTACACAGTTAGAGTGTGTGTATGTGTGGGGGCAATCCTTGCAATACAAATCTCATACTGATTAAAACAAGTGAATGCTCTGTATTTCTAGTGTCAAAAGACATTTACAGTTTTCTAGCCCATTTCCCACGTCTACTTGGCACACAGATTGCCAGAATCAATGGTCCAATTTTAGTTTCCTTTTCTTTGTCCATCATTCTTTGTATTCAGCTCTTCGGAAGTGAGTTAATAATGTAAAATCTGGCGGAATTAAATTCATTTAACTGTGCTGCCAATTCTCTTCCCTTCATGCATTTTTAAAGAGATCTCAAACTGGTGATGGATTTCTAATGCTGAAGGAAAAGAAAGCAAGGATGAGACAGTAAATCTGAATGGGGTGAAATGCTTATCATAATTACTACATTGAATTATCTCACTCTGTATCTAGAAGGAGGAGAAAACAGCCTATATAGTCTTTGTAAGTGATAATCTGAATACTATGAAAAATAGTAGAAAGTGCTTCTTCAATCAGTCAAAAAATAAGATACCATGCAGCTTCGCAGAGGAAGCTGTGAACAGTAAAATATGAGGTAGGAGGGGGTCTGTTTCTATAGCAACCCAGTATATTCTACTTAGGAAGATGATATTTTTTAAAAATTAAACTTACACTTAGAAAAAAAGTAGCAGCCAGGCCTCACTCTTGACATTAACTATATGAGCTACCTGTAAAGTGATATAATTTGAAACTTGTTCTTTGTTCCTAAGCTGTCTTTGCTTGTCCTTCAAACTCTGAACTTCTTAAATTGAGTGGTACAACTGGAATATACAATAGTTAATGTTCAGAAAGAGATCAAAAGGCAATGTTTCTAGCCAATATATAATAAGAAAAGGTAAAAACTCTGGGACCTCTTCACATGAGACTATTAGAAGAATATTAGACATTAAACACCCATCTCTCTACTAACTGAGTCTATTAACATTCAATTGCTAAAGTCACACACTTTTAGATCAAAGTGTTAGACAATATCATTCATGTCTCTTTTTCACCTCCTCCTCTTCTTCCTCCTCCTCCTCCTCCTTCTCCTCCTCCTCCTCCTCCTCATCCTCTTCCTCTTCTTTGTCTTCCCCCTCCTCTTCTTCCTCTTCCTACTGAATTCCTTTTAATCAGAATATAGAAGTCACTATTGCAAACAAATATCACTTGGAATTTATTATCACTTGCTTTATTTCCTCTCTTTGTCCTGCAGTATCTGTTCTAACAAGGTTGTCTTGTTTATCTTAACTCTAAAGCATTTCTAGTGGGGTGATTGGTAAATGACATAGTCTGCTCTGTACTTCATAGTCTTGTGACAAACCAATGTAGAATAATTCAAATTTTGGTTCCACATTCCTATGATTTTCATTCTCTAAATGGAACCAGGAACTAGTTTATCCCACCACAGAGTGACTGGCTCAGTGTGGGCAATATTTGCAGAGACTTAGAAACTATGTTCCTATTGATTTTGTGTTTCTCAAGATCACTCCAGAAATCCAGCCCTTGGCACTGATGAACAGTTGGGAGACTCATTTTCTCTATCAGTCTATCACCTGGCCAAAACAGCATTCTGTGATGATTTTAAAATTGCAGGTGTTTCTAATAAAGAACAATCTTCCATTCCTATTAATAGTATAGCATAGTTGGTATTCTCATCTCTATATTCCTTTGCTGACTCAAAAACAAAGACCACAAAGTGTCACATGTAGTATACTATGATTTTACACAAATTCCAAATATAACTGAAAAGATCAGATATGTTAGGGGGAAGATTTGAAATAATCTAAGAGTCAAGATTTGTGGTGTTTCTATTATTGTGAGTTTCCTTTTTGTTTGCTTGTTTGCTTGCTATCTACCAGCAATCCCCCACTTCATTCCTGAGAATAAGATTGTAAAAATGTCTCCAATGAGACTAAATTCTTGGTAATCAGAACAAACAGTTTCCTGTATTACTAATAGCCAAACACTGATGGGACCAAATGAGGTTAGTATGCCACATCAGTAATTGATAAAATAAATTTTGACACCTCATGGCTGTCTGACAAAAAAATTGGAACTGTGATAGGCCTGCATCCATTTTTCATCCATAACCGAGGTATTGAGATCAGTTAAAGTGATCTAGTCTGCAGTTTATCATCAGAAGCCACCATTCAAAATCCTTTCAATAACCTCTATGCACTGTAGTATGTGTGAAACACTGAATGTGTTCCTTTCCCATGACTACCACCCCTATTTTCATGGCTGCCTCCTTCCTTATGAACAGCGTTCCCTCTGGGTCAGACTACCCGTTTGGCACTAACTATATAAGCTACCTGTAAGATGGACTAATGTGAAACCTGTTCACTTCTTCTAGGCTGCCTTTTGTTTTCCTGAATTGATTGCAGTGATTGGAGTAGACAATATTTAATGTTCAGATGAAAATTAAAGAGAAAGTGCATGGAACCCCATGTTTCATTGTTGAAATGCTCCTTTCTAACTTTTATGATTTTTGAGACAAAGTCTTGGTGTGAGTTAGAGACCAATCTAGGACTGTCCTGCCTTAGTCCCTGAGTGTTGAAGTGTGAGCATATATTACCATAAATAGCTGCCACAGAATTTCTTTCCAACTCTTCCCTCCTACTTTAAGATGATTATCTCCAAAGGCAGCCTCTCCTCTAGCGTTACAGACTCATGGGGTCCCTCTATATTCCATTTCCTCTATATTAATTTTCTCTATCAGTCTATGACGATAGACTGGCCAAAACAACATTCTGTGAAGATTTTAAAATTGCAGGTGCTTCTAAAAAAAATAAAAGAGCACATCTTCCATTCCTATTAATAGTATTGCACAACTGGTCTTCTCATCTCTATATTCCTTTTCAAAGATCACGAAGTGTCATGTGTAGTGTACTATGATTTTACACAAATTCCAAATACATCTGAAAAGATCATTATATGTTCTGCCTTTCACCTATAGCGAAACAAATTATTTCAAAATGTGTGGTTCTTCAAATTTCATTTAATTTGCTAAGATTCTGCAGATTTGGAGTTCAGGAAAGATTCAGACTGGTAGCTTTTTTTCCTGTCTCACCAGGGTACTATCAGCATGGACAGCAGAGGGAACAGGATTCACTTCCAAATTGGATTCTTTAACATGTTCTGGTACCACAGTGCTTCTTGGCTCTTGTTTCTCCCCAGACTTCTTTTCATCCTTTAGAGCCTCTTCTGGAGGTATGCTTGAGCTTTCTCACCAGCCTGATATGTTCAGTACAGAAGCATTTTTTTCTAATTGTTTTAGATTCACTCTGTATTGAACCAATAAATGTGGACCTATGAATATGGAAGGTCTACTGTATTACAGGCTTATAGGCCATACAATCTCTGCCACTCTGTCATTGTAACTAAAAAGCAATTATGAAAAACACATAAACAAATTAGCATAACTGTGTTCCAAGACAAGTTTACTTGCCAAAATAGGTTGACTGGCCTATAGAGTGCAATTTGCACACCTCTGATTTAGATAGTACAGTGTACTCTGGGATCTTACTTCTTGAAGTTTAATATTCAATGGGCCATAGAGAAGAATGAGTCTACAATAAGAACAGGATAGAAGAAATACATGAATGCTGTCTTTTGGAAGTCAGAAATGGGGAATGGCCTGCATGACACAAGAGACTCAAAACTTCTACTCAATGCGGTAACTCACAGTACAGGTCTAACCCCTGTCCATAGGGAGGACCTTCAGCAACAGCAATGAGGAAATAGCAACTGACCAGGTTTAGAAGTTGCAGGAAAACAACTGCACAGGCCTATGGGTATTTCATCTTTTCTCAATTGCATCAATCATGCAGAATAGACTAAGGTTTAGTTTCTAAACACAGTTTAGATAACTGTGTCTTGTAACTTGGAGTAATTTTATAACTTCAAGCATGATGTGAAGAACAAATATTGCAATGTATTATGTTCTTAAGATAATCTAAACACTGGGTAAGTCACTTTATGTATTTTGCAAAATTGTCTTTCATATCCATGAAGAATTGTTACCAGAATCTGCACACATACCAAAACCCACAGATGTACAATTGTCTTATATAAAATAGCATAGTATCTTCTTGCAAATCTATGCATGTCTTCCCATATACTTTAAATCATCTCCATTTACTTTTACTATCAAGTACAATGTTATACAATTAGCTGTTATGTGATATTGTTTAGAGACTAGTAAGAAGAAAAAGAGTCTGTATATTCAGTATGTTCAGTATGGACATTATGCTTTCTGAACATTTTCAATCTGTTGTTAGTAGAACCTGTGAATGCAGAACCTAAGAACACAGGTCAACTATATACATAATTGAACACAACGCAATAATACAGTGTGTCAAGCTTATTTGCAATATCTGAGCTTCACATTATGAATTTGCTGCTCTTTTAGCTATATTCCCCTGGCCAAATTGTTTAATTACTTTGTATATTAAGCATCATTAACTATAAAAGTACGGATAATGGCTGTACCCCCTGCATAGGAATGCTATGAGAATTAGCACAGCTAAAGAGCTTAGATAAATACCTGGCAAATAGTGAGTATTCAGTAAATCAACTGTGTTATGTCATTTAGTCTTCTTTTCAGTACTCCTAGGCAAGCATTGCTTATCCATAATATCTCCGGGTCTTATGTTACTTAAGTAAATTTACTGAAGTCTCAAATTCAGTATGTGCGGAAAGAAAGGTTTAAAGACAGCTTTCTTATGACACAAAACTTAAGTCCTTAGCCATTACACATACACATATACATACATATGCACACACATGTGTGCACAAACACATTTTGGAGCTTTCTAAGAATCAGAATCTCAGAATAACTGAATTTTTGAACTACCAAGCTAATATTTTAAAAAGTGACCGAATCTTAGAAACAGAAATCTTTTTCTTTAATTTAAAATATTCCTATTTAATGTGTTTTCTTCTCTCATTACAGATAGTATTAAACTTCTTGAGCATATTTTGATAATTTGACATTAATTTTTCTTATACTAATGAATATGAGTTAACTAACATAGAAGTTGCTGGTGCATAGGATTTGGGAATCTGCCATTTCACATTTAACACCCCCTTGTTTACCAAATTCCCTTGTAGCAATTAAAAAATATTCACTGCTTTCTACAGAAATAAGAGCCCCCCTTTATAAAATTTGTTAAAACAATAATGAAAATATCTTTATACAAAGTGGTTTTATAACCTTCTAGAAAATTGTCCATTCTATAATTCTGTTAATGGTATTCTAATACATTTTAGTAGAGCTCAAAATATGACTGTATCACTATGGAAAATGGATTATGCTCAGTGTTAACGAGTCAACCTCATTTGCATGTTGGATATATGAAGATGGAACAGGAGACATCCCTGGTAATTTCATGATTTTAGAAATTTGTGCTAAAGGAAAAGTCCACATGGAGATATTGGCTTGAGTTTCATTTTTTCTGTGTGTGCAGAGCAAGATATTAAAATTGAACTGTACATTTGCTCAACCAGGATTTATGGAAGATCAGGTACTGGGTGAATATTTTGCAATAAACATAAATAAGACAAGGTTCCTTTCCACCAAATTTTGCATCCAGATAACAATATACCACAATCGTGAATGAGTGGAAAAGTCAGGATTACCAGTGCTGACTTTTTAGGATGGAAACCGCTGTAGGGAAACTGGGGAATGAGAAATCAGGTAGGGAAGGCAGTACTGGGAACGATATGGGATTGAGAAACCTGGCTCAGTGGGCATCATTATTACTAGAACCATTTATATGCGATGGTAAATGTATTGAGAGAGAGAGAGAGAGAGAGAGAGAGAGAGAGAGAGAGAGAGAGAAGGTCATCGGGGGCATGCTGCCCATGGGGTCTTTATGTGTGTGGTGTGAGGCAAATAAAGTCTTAATGTGAGTATTAAACACTCTCAGTCTTACTGGTGGATCTCCATTGCCAGGCTGAAAGTTTTGCTGCCAATCATAGGCTGATTTAGTTTTTATGATGGATGTCAACTTTGTGCCTCTAGACTTATTTTTCCCTCATTTTGTAGACTAATTGCGTTTATTTATCTCTATGTCCTCCCCTTTGCATTCTGGAAGGAAATTCTTCAGTTTATTTGATTGCTTTCTATAACATGCACGAGTCAGTTTTGGTAGCATTTTTCCAATGTATGTTTTAATCCATTCACTGCCCTTTTATCATTCTGTAATCTTTTCATGTGCAATACTTTTAAATCTCATACAAGACCGCTTTGCTTACCAGAGATTTGTTCTATATTAGCAGTACTATCATTGAATATGTCTTTTCCAAGATTCATGTCAAAATCTAATCCTTATTGTGGAATTATTTAGAGGTGGGGCCTTTGGGGAAGTGATAAAATTGTAAGAGCCTTGTCTGCAGGAACACATTAACTTATGCCCATATAAAGAGACATAAAGGAAAGATTTACCCATTTGCCATTTTGCAGTCTATAATTGAGGGCACAGCTTTTACCAGATACCAAGTATTGAACCTTGAATTTGAACTTCCTGGAAAAGAGTATTGAAAGGAATAAGGAATTAAGAAAAATATTGACGAAAGTTTTTCTGAGATCTGAGGAGAATTTTTCTAATTTTTTTCATTCAATTTCTGTAGTAATTTTACTGAGTATCTTTTTCTTCTTCTGAATGATCAGGAATCGCCTTATAAGTAGTACAGAATGTTTCCTACCATTGTAGTGTCCACTGTTTTGCTCTCAATCACACCAAATGAGGATTAAATTAATACTAACCTGCAACAGGTAAAAGCTTGATCAATGTCACCCACTTTCACTACCCACTAGAAAGCTGAGTGAATTCTCAGCTATAAAGTCAGATTCTAGTTTCATTTGCAGAACTCTAAGCCCTAAATTCATTTCTTTGTAAGTGTTCATTTCTTATTGGTCTTCTGAACTGGAGTGAGAACTTTTCCTCATCATCTGTCTCATTCTTTGACACTACAGAATGTGTGACTAATGACGGTGTTGAGAAAGAAGGAGGAGAGTGGGAGGAGGAAATGATCATGACTACTGAGATCTTTCTCTGAGATCGTTACATTAATTATCTCATTTAGTCCTCACAAGAACTCCGAGACAGCTGCTATTTTGTCCCATGTTACTTATAAGGAAACTAAAGTACAGTAAGTAACTCAAAACACTACATGAAATAATAAGAATTACAATCCTATAGCCTGATTCCAATGTCTGTTATTTTTATATATTTTTATTGAGTTTTTGTGAATTACAAACATCTTAACCATCTTTATGCACCATCCTCCACAGCACCCTCCTCTCTCTTCCACCACCAGATTTCATGCATAAGGTGTATTCTTTTGGTCTTCATGCAGTGCCTTATTTTTTAAAATCTCTTGCTTGATCAAGTTGGTGTATTTCCATCTACTCCTGTCCTCTGCCTGTATATAGCTTGCTTTGCCTCAGAGGACCTTTAAAGATGCAATGATACATCATTTACACCTCCTACTGATTTTAACCGTTCATCACATTGCATTTGGAAATCTACAGAAGGAAGCTGGAGAAGGAGTTGAGAATCTGACTGTCAGTCAGTTAAGGGGATGCCACAGACTTTCTTCCTGTTGTATTTGGGTGCTTGGAGGGATGGTTGCCCTAATTTCCTTCTACCTGTTTCCATGCTCTGTTATACCAGAGTTGGGGATATAGCACAATGGTAGAATACTTGACTAGCATACATGAGGCTGAGCTACGGGTTCCATCCCCAGCACACACCCATAAATTCTCTCTCTCTCTCTCTCTCCCTCTGTCTCGCTAACTCTAACCCTAACCTGAAAGAGAGAGAGAGAGAGAGAGAGAGAGAGAGAGAGAGAGAGAGACCATTTGAACATACATTGGCTAGTAATAGTGTACCTTTTAAAAATATTTTTATTTTTCATGTATGAGTGATTTGCCTGCATACATGTAAACGCACTGGTGTTGTGCAATGCCCACAGAGGTCAGAAGATGGTGTAGGAACCCCTGGATCTGGAGTTACAGATAGTTGTTACTTGTCATGTAGTTGCTGGCACCTGAACCTGGGTCTTCTGCAAGAGCAGACAGTGCTCTAACCACTGAACAATCTCTCCAGCCCCATAATCATGTTCTTAATCCATGTTTATCTATGGTATATTTAAAGAAAATTCTTCCCTGCTTGCACACTATGCAGGCCTATCCTCCTTGGCTCATCATTCTACCTTATTCTCATCACTAGTTTTTTGTGCTACCACATGTATCACTTTTTCTAAGTTACATATTTTATAACACAATATGAGTAAGATTGACTCAAACACTTTATGTACTTATCATTTATTGTAAATCTTTGCCCTCTTCTCCTTCTTTTAAGGTAATATCCATACTAGAAGAAACATTAAGTCTTGCTTGCTTTAGTATTCACTCTACCCCTTGTTCCCCTATGCATCTCTCAACTCTCATCAACAATGCTCCCTCATGCAACAGAATTCAATGAGCTCAAAAGACCACAAATACTAAAACAGAGAATAAGAGGTTGCAGAATTTGGGTCCCTGGACAGCACTCCAATATTAAACTTCACCCACCCAGTGCTCATGGACCATTGCAGAAGAGGGGGGTGGAAAGTTTGTAAAGAGCTAGGGGAGCAGGTGCATGACCATATGGATACAGAGTCTTATAGATTCCTAAGAATCTACAGCAATGGTATCAGCATGCAGAAGACCCATAGAAACTCTAGCAGACAAAAACTCTGAACAGAACTGGGGAAATGGGCAGTAGGTCTTAATCTTAGCTGAAGAACTATTGGCAGCTGATTAGTACTGGGTGAAGGTGAAGGGGAGCAAATATTATTTAAAGGAGAAACTCTAAATAGGCTGACTAGACCCCACTGGATGAACTGAGCAATATCTGGGTACACAAACTTGTCTTGATAAGCCTTAACATATATAATAGCATGCAGGAAATCAAATGGGGTTGGCTATGGGGGAAATCTGGATGGAGGAGGGAATGTAAAGACGATTAAGATGTTTTATATGAAAAGCACAGAAATTCGATTAAAAACTCCAAATACTCAAAGTCATCAGGCCTTGACCAGGCATTTTTTCTTCTTATTTAAAAAATCGCTTGCTATCCATAATGCTTTAAGTGTATTGATAATCATACTAAGTAACCAATATTTATTAAGTATAAGGAATGTGACAAATGAAGTGCTCCGTAATTTGAGGGCCTAGATACTTCATAATTTTTGCTTTCAATTGCCTAGTGGGAGGAAGCAATATATCTATGATTCTTTGCATATTTTCCATATTTGATGTGACCTGTTCCACACTGTAGTAAAGTGGTATTGAAACCCAGGAAGTAAATGGATTAATTTCTATGGGAAATTACTAGGAAAGTAATTTCAGGAATTGTTAAACAAGATACTACCCAAAGTACATACCAAGCATAGCACTGAAGCATAAAAACAGCTTGGAAGGTGATCCCAAGAAACCACACAGAACACACTAACAAACTGCTTAATTTTATGAGAAGTGAGGGGCTTAATCCCACTGAGAATCTCTCGAGATGGATAAAGACATACTTCAGTATCATTCTTCTTGGGGGCAGGAATATGATGCTTTTTTTTTTTTTTTCACCAAATCCTTCCTATTCCTTGTTGTTTGAGGCCAAGAAGTATTAATTTCCCAAAACATCTGAACTGCCACATGTGGGCTGAGTCTGTCTTGTAAATCCAAAGAAGGTCACACATAAAAATATTTATGCTTATTGGTTCATGAAGACATGATTTGGCAGAGGTGCAGACAGCATCTGCTTCACTGTAGGAGGTGGCATTTAAATGGAGCCTTCCATGATGAGATGTTTCAGTAAGTTGTGATATAGATGGGAATAAGCATACCATCGTGCAGGAGTAGGAAGGAGTAAATCAGCATCCATGTGGCCTATAGCAAATAGTAATAAAGCGTTAAAGTTTTTAAATGACTCACAGCTTTAAAATTAGATAAAATTCAAGGTTATCCCTATAAATATTCATTCTCACTCCCTTGCTTTGAGTGGGAGATATGTAAGCTCCCTAGAGTCTGCTCAGAGGGAATCGTGCTTCACCAGCAGTCTGTTTCCTCTAGTTAATATCTGGATTGCTTTTTACACCATTTTACTTCTTGGGAGGATTGTGGGGGTTTGCAAAATCTAGACATGACTATATAAGTTGTGTTATTGCACAATAGAAGTTGTCATTCTTTATTTGTCACATACTGGGGAAAATGTTAGGAACTGGAAATGTGACAGCAAAGTTTGAGGAAGAGCAAATAATTCAGTGACTGGGGCATAAGTCTCAGCTTGGGTTGATGGAGATTATGGGTGAACAATGTAGGTAAAGAAGAGGGAAATTAGATGTAGGGAAAGATTTAATTGTATGCATACATATATTTTATATATGTAATATAGATAGAGAGACAGTAATACACACACACACACACACACACACACACACACACACACACACACTTCCCTATCATTATATTAGGGTTAATATTTGACAAGCATTTCCAGATATTAAATTCAGCATCTCTAAAATAATGAACATGTGCAAAGTGTCACGGGAGTTAAAATGGGTTGTGTGAATTTCACTTTGATTTGTATTGAAGGGTATGGAAAAATAACAAATTGTGGTATTTACCTCATAAGATGAACTAGCTCTCTGCTAATGAAACCCATGTGAGGTTTCATTTCAACCTTTGAAAATACTGAAAATTTTGACAAGTAGGTTAGGGTCTCTTAATCAAACTCAGAACTTATTCTGATAATCAAACTCAGAACTATTGATATGAGTAGTCTAGCTATCCAGCTTGCTCTGGAAGCCCAGTCTCCAGCCTTCTGAGGCTAGAATTACAGGCAGGCCATCACAATCATCCATCATTTAGGTGGAATCAAAGAATCTAAATTCTAGTATTCACATTTGCAAGGCAAATGCTTAATAACTCAGTCACCACCCCTGTCCCCAGATTAGCATTCTTACAGTTTTCCTTTTGCTTAAATCCCCTCCTTTTTTATCTAACATTGGAGTTCATACTATATAACTTTGATAGCAGGTAGTAAAGTCTAGCGGTAAACAGTCTTTAGATTTCTGTGCGCCAATGCCTATGGCAGTTTTATGATTCCTTAGTTGATTTCATGAAACTATTCTGTGAAGTGAGACCAGTAATAGCAATCATCTCATAGAGTTTTGTAGAAGATCATAAGGTACATGAAGTACTTAGCATAGTAAACAGTAAAGACATGGGTTAAATTTAGGCTAGTACTAGTAAGTGTGGTCATTGATGTTAATAGAATTTCATCACATAGTTCCCTTCTAACTTTTGGGTTTTTGCTCAAAATTTCCCATAGGACAAATACCTCTAGCCAGGATAAGCTGCTTCTACTTTGCCAAACTCTATGATTTTGTGTTTTTTTTTTCTTTTGCTTAAACTAACACCTCTTCTTTTCCACCTGCTCATGCAAATCCAATAAAATTTTTCCCTTTCTCAGGAAAAGCTGGTACTCCAAATAGCCATGCTAGGGTGTCAGTGGTTTTGCCTCCTTGCTTAACACTCTCTGTTTCCCAGCTCAGCAGTGGCTATGCAGACAGGATTCTGTTATATGCTATGGCTTGCTTGTGCTGGAGTCGGGGTTGTTGTGTGTGCTATGGTTGGGGTCAGGGAAATATAAGAATTTTGTTCTCAGAATGCTTTGGTTTGGAGTAGACCAGTATTTCCCTAAGGATCTGGGACAGACACCCAACCTTTGCTCCCATCTGCTGTACAGAGAATGATCTATAATAGCTGTGACTTCTGTTTCAAATTAGTGCATTTATGATGTAGCAAGCAAAAGCAAAACAAGTTAGGTGGCAACAAATAGAAGCAGCAGAAAGGGAGCAAAACTTCCTCCAATGAGTTACTTAGAAGTTCCAGCAAAAACAACTATAGTAGTCCAAATGAGACAAAAGAAAAAGTAACATCATCAGTTTGGACACTTACAACAATCAACACAAATGAAATTTGAAGTAAACATGCTTGAATCTGAGATAAGCATACCAACTCGCATAAACAACACAGGACAATTTATCAATATAGGAGTTGGAGAGGTAGCTAAGTGGTTAAGAGCACTGACTGCTCTTGCAGAGAACCCAGGTTCAATGCCCTCTTCTGATTTCCAAAGGCATTGAATACATGGATACACTTACATACATGCAGGGAGAACACTCATACACCAAAAGCAAAAACTAAATGAATCAATCAAAATATTTTAACAAAAAATTTCATCAATATTATGTATATTACACCGGACTAGATCAGATTTCTGATTGACATGTATCAAAAGCATATAAAGACAAACTGTAACTATTTGGCTAGAGAAAGGGCAAAATATGAGGCAAAGAATAAATAGACCCAAAGGTCTAAGAAAACTAAGGAGAAAGATTCTTGGGGGAATGAGCACTATGCAATGATACCACATATAAGGGATCCACACTACAGCATGTGTGCCTGGAGTTTCTGCATGCTTGCAAAACTCTGAGTTTAGGCTAGTGCCTCAAAGTGATCCTTGGGCACTGCAGAAGCAAGAGGCAAAAGCTGAGTCAATTGTACATAGCTTAGCTTACTATTGAAGAACAGTCATAATCCGAGTCAATATTTAAAGACTAAGGAAGTAGGTGTTTGTTGCTTTTTTTTCTTCCATTTGGTTCCCCGTGTTTAAAGAAATCTCTGGGAAGTCACCAACTGTCGGCTGAGATTACAATAGCAGAACTTAGTTAACTACCCAGAACAAAGGTTAAAGTTTTTGCAAAAACAATTTAGTCAAGTCATTAAACAAATAGCTACCATATTCAGCATACAACAATCAATAATCAAACCTAAGCAAACACTGTGGAAGGGTAAAGTCTGAGTCCCAGAGATGACATTTTATTACAATATTCAAATTTTCTAGATGTCACAAAAATTCGAGGCATATAAAAAAATAGAAAACTATCCGGGGAAATAGAAACACACAAGAATTGTTAAGCAAGCTCATACTTAGAACTTAAATCAATTGCCTTAAAAAGAGTTAAAGAAAAACACGAACAAAGAATTAAAGAAAACAAGGGTAAATGTATATGGAAAAGTAGAGAACATCAATAAAGAGAGATACTAGGAAACAGAACAAGGGGCCAGAGAGATGGCTCAACAGATAAAATCTCTTGCCATGCAAGCCCGAGGACCTAAGTTTGCTTTCTGGAACCCATGAAAAAAACCTGGTGTGGCAATGTGTACCTGCAGTCCTAGCATTCCTGGAGCACGATGGGACATGGAGAAGAGAAAATCAACTGGAAGCTCATGGGCCACCTAACTTGGAGTATGCCGTATATTCAGGCAGCAAAAACAGGACAGACCCTCCTGCAACAATGTGGAAGGTAAGGACTGATTCCTGAATGTTGTTTCCTGACTTCGATATGGAAACTGTTGCACAGGCACACGTGTACACCACACACACACACACACACACACACACACACATACATACATACACACACACACACACTAAAGGAATAAATAAAAGAATAAAACTTTTAAAAGGTTAAATAGAACCAGATATAAATCTGGTTAGAGAATATAATAGCTGTCATGTAAAGTTCACTAAACTTAAAGAAAACACAGCAATGATGACAAGTCTTGTGCTGCTCAAATCAGACAAAATCCCAACATAGACATGAGGAAGTGGGTCAACCCAACCTAAGGAACATTTGTTAATTGATGGCTGAGAAGGGAGGGAGAGACAGTGTCTTACAGGGATGGGACTCTTGATGGGACCAGTGGATGGCCCACACTGACTGATATTTAGGGACACAAATCAGATTCAATAGGCCATGTTATATACATAAGAGAGTACATTAAATTAGGTGTAGGGGACAATGTGAGAAGGTACAGATAGATGAGGGGACATAAATACCATCAAACCTTATTGTATCAAACTTGCAAAAATTCAATATAAAAGAAAATATTTTGATGGAGATTTAAACATGAACTTTAAGAGAAGAGAGAAATATGTAAACAAAGGACAATAGTTCATACCCTATAGTGGGCACAGGCAGCTCAAGAACGTCTCCAGCTTCTTTTCTGTTCTTTTCCTTCATTAAAATACGTTGTATGAAATTCTCAAAGAATCAATATAAATATTTTTAATATTTGAAGTAAAATTGATAATCATAACTCATGAAATCATCCAAAGATTTTGCTTTTAATATAAATATCTCCCTACCCACCTCAGTCTTTGAGGAAATCAGCATTAATACTATCATTAGCCTTCTATAATGTTACAAATATATATAAATACATACAGACTATACTCCTGTTTTGACAAAATATGCCATTATAGTCACTTTCCTTTGTCATTTCACATTTTACCTAAGTATATAACATGTACACTCTCGAATCAGATTAGACCTAGTTCGTTTGTTTAAATAGTTACTGAATAATGTCCTTTAGATATTCTGTAATTTATTCAGTCATTAATTTTCTGATGGCAATTTTCAATTGCCATGCAATTTGGTTCCAGGTTTTCTTGTCTTTTTTATATAAGGGTTCAGGAAACAGAATAACACAGATACTCATTTGCATTATTTTTTTTTTCTTAATAATGTGTCTCTAGTCCCAGTCTACCTGGAATCACTACATAGACCATTTCTTGTCTCCATCTCACAGAGATTCTCCTGCCACTGCCTCTAGATGGTTGAGAGTAAAGGCACATGCTACCACCATGCCCAGTGTCATTTGCAGTCTTCAAAGAAGTACTACTATGTCAGAGGGTATGTATATCAGGAATTTTCATAGACATTGCCAGATTATCTGTCAATTCATATTGGTATTGTAAGTTCTAATTTTTCTTAAACATTATTTACTTGTCTTATGTATAATAAAATTTGAAAAACTACTATAAAGACAAGTTAAGTATTCTCAGTTTGAAACCTGAGAATCAAAAATGTCACAAAATCTGAAACTTTTTGAGCATCTACATGATGCTGATGCCACAAGTGGAAAAACTCCAAAGTTGACCTTTGTATATTAGTATATAAGCTACATTTTGCCATGATAAAATCCCATGACCATGGAAACTTATGGAAGAAAGAGCTTATTTTGGCTTTACGTTCCAGAGGGATTAAGAATCCATCATGGTAGAATCATGGCAGCAGGCAGCTGAGGAATCATACATTCAACCACACGCAGAGAGCAGAAAGAGCAAACAGCCTCCAGCGACACACTTCCTCCAGCACGTCTACACCTCCTAAACATTCCACAGTTAGCTGAAAAAGTTGTCAGGGCTAAAGGAGATATCTTATTAAAAATAAAAATGAATGATAATGATGTTTGAAAGGTCATCCGTAGATAGCAAAAGCATGAAACAAGATTTGTAGAAATTAAAGTAATATTAATCCTTTCTCTTCATCCCTACCAACTGATGGCAAAGTGTGAAGCAACATACTGTACCTATAATTTATTTGAAATTTCTAAACTGATCCCAAACCCCACATCACCTTCAATAGACTCACTTCCAGGAACAGTACACTGTTTTTGCTCTTGATACTTTTCATACTGTGACAACAGTTTGAAGTGGAGAAATATATGGACATAATGATTAAACATCTTATTAATATAGTTACAAACATTAAAATGGAAGATTATGTTATATATATATATATATGCAAATGATCTTCCAAAATTACAAGAGAAGTTTTCCTTACTGTCTGGAAAATTCCCTCTTCAAAGCTGAAATGGAACCTTTTTTAAAAAAAAGAATTTTTCCAAAAAAAAAAAAAAAAACCACAGTGTTGATAGCTGTGCCTAAGGGCAATTTAATGGAGAGAAGATGCATATATATTTTATGTACTAGCCTAGTTTTGCCAATTTTTCTACTTTGATGAAAAGTTCGTTTTCAAAACATCAGTGCTCTAGCATTTGACAGCTTGGTGCTTCTGAAACTCTAAATTTCTAGTGTGCAGCAAATGTGTGTACATTTAGAAAGCTTCAGGTCTGAATTCATATGTATGCAACTCTTAAATTACATGCTGGTGTCATGTATTGACTTTTATGGTTAATAGCTTTAATATTACCATTTGTGTCTCTATAAATTATTTTTTCAGAAGCAAAAAAGGAGGAAATTCCAGATATTATTAATAGATATACTAAACATAACACTCAAGACATAATTTATATGAATATTAATAACATGGTTTTAATAACATCAAACATTTGGTGTCATAGGGAGGCATCTTCTAAATGCAGAGTTTGAGTAGTGCAGAGAATCAGGGGTAGGTATTTAAGAGGAAATATCTGGCTTGAATCTAGGAACAGAAAGAAGGAGTCTGAAAACCATTAAAAACAGAAATAGAGATAGACATTCACATTTACCATAATCTTAAATTTTACAACCATTAGCAAATGATAAATTGACCACAATGAGATAGTAACAATAACTCTAACTATAAACAATGGAAATTTGTTATATTCCTTTAAAGTTGTATGCATGTTTCAAAAACGTGCACACACAGATGTGTGCCTGTGGGGGAGTGTATGTAGGTGTGAATTGGGATGGAGGTGAAAGTAGGAAAAGAAGTAGTTCATTGAAGAGAGACATTCTTTTGGAGTAGTTTCTGCTAAGATGAATTTCATTCTTTTAAAGTTGTTTGGCTTCTCTCCAAGGTTGGGTCTTAGATTTCTAGAGTAGCAGATGCATGGGGAAAAGGTCCCCATGGTGGTTTGTTTGAAGAAGATGTGGCAGAAGGCAAATGAACCCTTAATGGAACTCCTAGCTAAGCAAATTTGAGAGAAGCACATGTAGAGAAAAGCATGAAGCCAAACACCCATGCTATATCTAAAACCTCAGGCATTTGACTGACGGAAATGGAACAAATGAGCCAAAGTAAAGGTGAAAAAGAAAAAAAGTGATTTTTAACAGGTCACGTTCAACTCTTTCTCTCCTTTCAAACGTCAGACGCTGTAACCTAAGCTTAACTTCCAATTACCAGCACTTCTCTATTGTTCCCTAGGTAGGCAGATACTTCTTGAGCAGTATGAATTAAAAGTGGGCAATTTAACATTAACCTTTGTTTTTACCCCAACGAAACTTTAGCCTCCCTAATGTTCATTATCCCTGAACCCTACTACAACAAAAAGGACCAATGGCTCAATATGATGACTCGTATTCAATAATATACTTACATCACAAGAAACTTTCTCAGAGCCTTAAACAAAGGATAGCCTCAAATGACAGTCTTTTCAGTTAATCAGATTGATAAGGGAATAAACTGCTATGATAATAAATTAGTTGTCTCTTTTCAAACTGTACCAGATAGACAGCTGCCTATCGGTCCTAAGCACAAGCATGTACTTAGGATTCCCCTTGCTGTACCTAGCTCACCAGCATAGAGTCAAAGTAATATCTACTGTACTGTAGTCACCTTATGTCACCTTCCATCCACTATGTCTCTTCTGTTCCCTGTGGGTCTTGGCCATTTGCTTTGCTCTCCAGTAAGAGTGGCCTCTAGATAGGGTCTGTTGCATAGAAAAGCGGTTTTCTCTTTGCGATGAGGGATGGACTTCCAAATGTGATTGACAGACAACTAACAAACTACTTAAGCGGAGAGGTTTACTGGAAATGCAGGGAAGGCTGGGAAGCAGAGAGGCGGGTACGGTGCCAGGTCTCCATCTTGGATGCGTGTTCCAGAGTTCCAGGGGGACCTGTGATCAAAATGCAGGCTCCATCATGCGAAATCTCCATCTCTCTCTCTCTCTCCAGGGATGAACTCCTTGTAAGTGACATGGAATAAATTAATTTCTCTAAAGGAACATTCTCTGTTCGTTCAGTTGGTTCAAACTTGGGGGTGGGGTGAGGCTAAATGCAGGGCCTCGCCATGAGAGAATTCATGTTACAGGGTCCCACCATTCTTCTGGTTGTTAAAGCTCTGGATGCCTTCCTGCCATAGTGTAAGAGTCCCTACATTCAGTTCTGATTAATAAGAACAGACTACATATCTGCACACTTGCTGAACTTGGCCCATAGAGGGACTGCTTTCCTCCTAGTTTACTAGAAGCCCCAGGAAGCCAACCCAGAAGAAAACAGTCAGTTAATATTCTGTGATCAGAGATGAGGTTATTTTTGGTGGCACAAGCTTGTACTTACAGCTACTTTGGAGGCTTAGGTAGGAGGATCACAAGTTCAAAGCCTGCCAATGCTGCATAATGAGTTCAAGGCTAGCCTGAGCAACTTAGTAGAACTGTGTCTCAAAGTAACAGTATGAAAATCGTGCTGAAGATATAATACAGCACAGTGCTTGTGTAGCACATGAGAAACCCTGGGTTTAATCACTAGTACAGTGAGGAATTGCACATGCATGGGAGACTATCAATGTTTTCATTTTGTTCCCCGACAAATTGTTCTGAAACACAGTCTCTCCAGACATACTCTATGTGATAGATCTATGTTTTACTGTGAGGCTAGCTCAGTAACATGCCACCTTACATTTGTTTGCTCCTTTCCTTTTCTCCACCTTCTTGCTTCCCTAGAATTACAGGGAATTAAAGGATAATTCTTTAC
Organism: Eospalax fontanierii; assembly: GCA_035773235.1. Lineage (NCBI taxonomy): Eukaryota > Metazoa > Chordata > Mammalia > Rodentia > Spalacidae > Eospalax > Eospalax fontanierii. Next base: position 41,147,777 of record CM069525.1, read on the forward strand.
CCCTGCTTCTATTTTCTAGGAAGTCCTAGCTAAAGTACAAAATAAAATGATTATTGATAATAGAGAAACACTAGACTATATATTCCTTTTATAATAAGCTACATATTCTCCCATTATAGTTGCCCAAATATTATAAACCACTGAATCCCACAAGATCACAAGATGGAACTTATGCCTAGTTTCAGTAACTGAGCCAAAAACCTCTGTCTAATTAGTTCATAGGCCCTAGGAGAGAGCCTAATACTATTGTTTGGTTAAATAGGCATAGAGGTAAGCTGCTCACTAAGTTCTTATCTTTATACTCATAGATTAATGCATCTTTCAACCCTCATCATATAACCTTCCTTTTGTAGTAGATGACAACAGAGATTCCCAATTGTTCAACATGCAGAGAATAAGAGATTGGGGGATGCTGGGCTCTAAATGGGACATCTTATATCACAACCCACCCTCCAAGGCTCAGAGATTGTCACAGAACAGTGGTCAGAATGATTGCAAGAGCAAGATTTACTGGACATCTGCAGCAAAACATTATTTGCTGGACAAGACAGGCCCATTACACACATAAACTCACAACTGCTGTAGCTAAGTGTGCAACACGTGCACAGCTTAAGACATTCAAAATCTCAATGTGACAATTGATGGATGCTGTGAGGGAGAGCCGGTTTTCTGCAAGGATGTGTCTTTGTGAGACTACCCATGCTCCAGTAGGTGGTTCTGTACCCATGCACACATAAGCAGTACTAAGTGGACTCAGTGGGTCTTAAAACAAGAGTACATGAAACTGGGAGGTAAAATTGGTAGGGGACTAGGCGAGAAATTGGAGGAGAGGAAATGAGGAGTGGATTTGATCAAAACACGTTATATGAATGTATAAAAGTATCAAAACAATAAGTTTTTTAAAGACTGTGAGCTACAATAATTTGTCCAGTGCACCATTATGTGTCAAGAAGGGAAGAATGGGTATGGATATATAACTCAGCAGTTGAGCACTAGCTGCTCTTCCAGTGGACCCCTATTTGGTTCCCAGCACCCACATGGTGGCTAACAACCTTGTGTAACTCAGGTTCCAGGGGATTTGACACCCTCTTCTGACCTCTGCAGGCATTGCACAACATGAGTGCACTTATATACATGCTGGCAAAGCACTCACAAACATAACTTTTTTAAAAAATCAAAGAGATGAACATCACAGGAATACATGAGTTCTGGACTCCCAAGAATAATGGATCAAAAACATTAAAAATTTCATGTTGACAGAATATGTTCATATATGTTCTGCCCTAAGAACAAGGGTCGCTTGTGCTTCTCAACCATATAGTGGAAAAAAATGAAGGTGCAGAAATAGTAATCAAGACATGAGACTTATTCTTTTCATTCCATAGACTCTATGGTTTTCTTGGCTGGTTGGGCTAGCCAAGGCTCTGAGAGCAGGTTCAGTCTTTGGATTTCTAAGGAATCCTAAGAAGCAGCAAATCCTGATTCAGTTTTCCTCTGACTCGGGGTGTTGTTTAGGCCTGGTAAAGTTCATGGGCATATATGCTTGGTTATTAATTTGAAAACACATAACACAAATACAAAATGTTACATGTTTTTGAAAATATTTTTTCAATTTGCAAGAATTATTCATCTATAGTTCTTAGAAAGCAAATTAACATGATCATTTATATCACAGAATAAATGTCTCCATTGGCCTGATCTGTTCATAGAACCAGAGGCCAAGAGTGGACAAATGTCCCCTAAATGAAATGAAGGGGAAAAAATAATGGCTTTTAACAAGGTCACATTGAAATGAAATGATAGAATAAATTGAACTATTTGAGAACTTTGCCAAGTGTAAGTATTAAGGATACAGTACTAAAAAAAATCTATCTAGATAATCTTGGTCTCCGGAAAAAAAATTAATGGGAAATGGACCTAATTATTTGAGCCGAGATGCAGAAAATGTAGTTCATGTATATATTAAGGATATTTCATTTTAGAGCAAAGTATAGGAACAAGAGTGGTGACCAAAAGCAATATAATAATAAATTATTAATTTTGGGAGGCCTGGAATTTTTTAAGTAAGTATTTTAAGAAGAAAATCTAATGAAATAAGCAATTCAAGAAATAGACCTTAATTTAGATGTAGGTCAGTGGGTACAATAACTTTGATCTTAACCATATATATATATATATATAATTATTAGAATTAAAAGAATGAAACTGATTTGATAAGAATAGGGCAAGTGTTCTTTAAACTTGGAAAAGGATAATGATAAACAATATATAAGCAGCAGAGGTTAAACACAGGTTTTGTCTGTTCCATTAAAGAAAATCAACACATTTTAGGAGTGTAAAACTTTAGGTGATTTTAGATGAGTTTGATTCATTTAAAATATGAAAATAGTCCAACCTGAAGAAGAACATAAGAAAATTTCAGTAATATCATTTTGATGAGTTAAGAAAAATCATTCCAAGCATTTAGTGAAGCTTTTCTTATATATTATCATTTAAGGAAGAAATCTTTATAATGCCATTACAGATAAAACTGCTTTGAGGAAGTTAGTAAATTTTTCTGCTGAAGTATTACACCTTGTGAAATAGAAGTTGAATTTACATGTCCTAGACCGAACAGTATGGTCAGACAGTATGTGCTACCCATAATCTACTGGGTACAAAGAACATCCCATATATTTGGCCTAGCCATAGATACTAGGTTTTGAGCCTGTCACTTTTGTTCAACTATTTTGACAAATCTGACTTCTTTTCCTTCTCTAGTATTCCTTTATGATGTAATTTTTTCTACCATGAGGAAAATATGTGCTTGTGTTGGATATGCCTTCCAGTTAATCAAGCTACAAACTAAAATGGCAATGGGTTGGAAATTTTGTCTCATTGATCAAGTATCGTGAAAAACTATGGGGTTAGTTATGATGACCTATTGAAAATAATTGAATAAACTTCCTCATGAAAATACCCAGGAAATTATGACTTGTTTCTTTTGCTTCTTTTTAGAAAGTGTTTGCTTTAACTAAATTTAGTATACCCCATTGAACACAACAAATATATTTAAGGGCCAGTAAGATGGCTCAGAGGTTAAGAGCACTGGATATTCTTACAAAGCACCAACGTTTGGTTCCCAGTACTTACATGATGGTTAACAACTGTCTGTAACTCCAGTTCTAGGGGATATAATGCCTTTTCTCTTCTGGCCTCTGAAGACATTGTACATACATGATGCACTTACATACATGCAGATGGAACATTTATACACATAAAATAAATAAAAAATATTAAAGACTATGTTTTTAAAAACCCATGGAATAAAAATTAATCTTCAAATAATAATGTGATTTACTATTATAGCACTAATCTTGCATGCACATGACCCCATCCTCAACACCATTAAAGACACCAAAAGACCAAACAAAACAAATCTTTTAACGTTCTAAAAACTGTAAGATCCCTTAATGTTTAGCAGCTTTGAATTCCACTTCTAACAAGTTGCATAGTATACTCAGTTCAATTAATAGTTTACTAGAATATGTAGTTTGGCTATTTCTAAAAAAATTGATATTGATTTCCTTGGAACTTATACAATCATCTCAAAAATTCAGCACAAGCTTGGAAATTTAACTGAGTTTGTAGCTCTGCCATTTGCATGCTATGAGACTTGGGTGAAGTTAGTTAGCTTCTCTTTTTTCCTTATCTTAATATAAGAATCAAATGAGATAATATATTATAAATGCATTTATTGTACTTGTTTATTATTATTAATTTTCATGCTCAGTGTGGCAATTTTGGTGATTTTATAAGCAATTTTTAAATTATGTATTTTAGATTTGTAAATCAGTAGATTAATTTAAGGAGAAAATTACTTTAAAATGTGAATGTGTGTTTTTCTATGTTTACTCTTTTCACCATTTCCTACAACTCACCTTCCTCCTAATGAGAGAGAGTTGGGAGAGCAAAACAAAAATATTAGGTATTTCCTCATAATTCTTGAAATTTTGCTATCTTTAGCTGTTGCAATTTGAAATGCATGTATAATTTAATATTAATTCAAAAAGGAAATTCAGCCGAAAATTTTCTCCATTGGTAAAACTGACATCAGCAACTTGTATAGCATATGGAAATCTTACGCTTGGAGAAGGCATCAAAAGCTGTGGCCTGTGGTTCCCAGCAGTGATTCTCAATAGAACTGAACAGCATAACATGATTCCAGCTGGAATTGCTGCCCAGCTGGCTGATTGTGAAAATGTAGACACAGGCTGCCAACCTTTCTCCCACGCTTGTATGGTCTCTGGTCTCCCAGCAGGAGATGGTAACATTGGTCAATTTTTTTCAAGGTGTCCACACTGTAGGTAAGAAAGATACAAGTTAGTCTCTGTAATCTCTTCTTCTCCCAAACTAAGGAGGCTGAAAGATGAAAGGTTCAAATGAAATGAGGGTCTGGTTTCATAATCTGCATTGTGCAAATGTTTTGTCATTTTAACTGGTGGTCAAATCTGAGCACCGCAGAGGCAGAGACCAGGAGGATTGGGAGTTCCAGAAAACTCTGTGGTGCACAGTGAATTTCAGGGCAACTTAGGGTATCTACTGAGATCTTGTGTCAATAAGAAATGCATACATAAATAATAAAACAAAGTTTGATTATTTTTACTTTTAGTGATGACTGATGAACAGTATAAGACTGAATAGTATAAAAATAACAGTATAAACATTCTATAAATAACTAAGATTTTAATAAGCATTATATAATACTTCAGGCAGGAAATTATTATAATATTACATTATTAGGGAAAGAGCATTACAAATTACTTAATCAAAACATACAGAATGTTAACTAGTAAATCATTAAAGCAACATACTAACCAAATAATCTATTGTGATTTTAGAGCCATTATCCAAATTATTTGCTGAAAAAGAAAACTAAATATAATAAGAACTACATAGCCATTAATATTTTGATCTCACTAAAAGTTAGCGGAAGGAATACTCATCCAAAATTACAAACCTAGTCCAAATATCACAGAGACATAAAAACAAAACACAAAGTAGCAATCCCAAAATTTATCAACTATTCAAATAGCGACTTACATGGTGACTTATACTTTGAAATAAAATTTCAAAGATGTTTTCTTAATATAATAATCTTTACAAGTAAGTGAATGAGCATCATTATCCTTATTTTTCAGATGAGGATGCTAAAATCCAAAGGATTTATGTAACATGGCAACATCAGAATTCCAATTTGGTTTTCATGTCATTAAGTCTTTAGGGTAGGCTATTTTTCCTATTTTTGGTCATCAGTATTAACACTCGTTATATAGTGCCCATTGGAAACCATCCTAATTTGCCTGAAAGAGGTCAAATAGTTATAGTGTGTGTGTGTGTCTGTTTATGTGTGTGTGTGTGCATGTGTGTCTTTGACAAAGACAGCACAGAAGCAGAGACAAACAGATACTTTGTTGCTAATAGTATACTTACCTGCTGCATTCAGACCCCCAAATGAACCACACCTTTTGTAGCTGCTATGGCCTGGGCATGTACTGAACAGGAAAAAATATGGTACAACTGATGCCTTGCTGATTTGAAGCCTTACTTTCAGAAGGACATAATGTCTATGACTTTCTGTCCTGAAGAACCTAAGATAACATGCAAGGTGTGAGACTACTCTACTGAGATGGCTGCATGCTTAGAGGTATCATGTGGAAAGGACACCTGAAAAAGGAGAGGCTATAAGACCAGGAGGAGAAAAAATGATGCTGAGCCCCCCAGAATCCACACTGAGGGAAGCACAACCAAACCTTCTGCTGATTTTAGTAATAGAAATGACCGTGGCAATAACCAACAGATCTCCCAACTGAATACATCTCAGGTGGCAGCATTTTTGTAAGAAAATGAAGAGGAAGTGATGTGAAGTTATGACACTTTGTAGTAGTTTGTTATACAGCACCAGGCATCTCAAATAAATGTCCAAGCAAAGGGTTTCAGGCTTCATTACTCTTTCCAAGTATACAGTTGTTGAATGAATGAGTATTCCCCAATTCTGTCCCTCAAAGTCCTGATGACAGTTCTATGAATTCTGCAGTGGATGTGTTGCATCATTAGGGAAAAAGTAAAGACTGCTGTGGAAAGCTAAAAATGTTCATGAAATTGACAGTTTTTAAATCAAAGCAATAATGCTGATAATTGTTTGAGCTAAAGATCCAGGCACAATATGGCTGCGTAGATATGAAATGACACTCCACAGACTCGCAAGTTCATTTCTCATCCGTGAATGCATTTCCATCATGCAAGGTCTGTTGTGTATGTGGGCACTTTCAATTCTGGGAATGTCAGTTGGGAGAAGCTAACAGCTTGGCCATGAAACCATGGGTTTGCAAATTAGTAAATTTTCAGCACTCTGTTCATTAGTGAAATCAATGAGACTGGTAAAAGACTGAGAAAATTGTCAAAATATGTGAAGATGAAAATGATGGTGCAAATGGCATTTTAAGTGCTATGGGTGAATGTGGGCTAACTATAAGATGCTTTGTTACATACCCAAACAGTCTGAAATTTGTCACCTAAACCTAGGTGACTACTCAGCTACTAGGTCATTTGTATCTTCTGAGTACTTGCAACAGGCTTCTGCAGGGTCATTTCCTGTTTTAATTTCCCTTCTTATCAGATTAAAAACATATCAAATATTAAGAGATAAGAGATTCAATTAACTGTAATCTTAAAGAACGACATTTTAAAATAGGGTGTTTTGTTGTTGTTTATTTGTATTTCCATTGTTTTGTTTTTGTCAATTTGATAGAAACTACCAACACCTGGGAAGAGGGAACCACAATTGAGAAATTGTCTCATTGGACTGACCTGTGGCCATGACTGTGAGACATTTTCTTAATTGGTAATTGATGCAGGATGGCCCAGCCAAGTGTGGGCAGTGTGATGCCTGGGAAGATGGCCCTGGGCTGCCTAAGAGAAGTAGCTGAGCAAGAGAGGGAAAAGCAAGCCAGTAATCAGTGTTCTTCTGTGGTGTTTGCTTCACTTCCTGTCTCCAGGTTCCTGCCTTGAGTTCCTGCCTTGGCTGTAATTTATAAGCTGAAATAAAACATTTCCTTCCCAATGCTGCTTTATCACAGCAACAGAGAAGGAAACTAGAATAGGTAGTTATTAACAGATGGCATATTTAACCTTAATGCAAAGGATAATCATAGCTTATATATTATAAGTACATGAGTCAGAGAGACAGGAAAGACCTGATCTGATATATGGTAGGAGCAAACTCGTCTGTCATTTTTGTTTTGATTTTACATTCTTACTCACCAATGATTACTATGAGTTTTTCTGAAGGCAGCCTGTATTTGTTAAAAAAACTGACAGATGCCAAGAAAAGCATAACATATAGTGCCCGACCTCATGGGACATGGAGTTTAGTTCAGGAAACAGTAACTTGGAAGGCTCTTAACTATTCTCATAATCAGAGAATCTCAGAGAAAACAATGATGAAATCAATCTCCATTTCTCTCCATTTGGAGAGATAGCTCAAATTAAACATACATACTACATCTTTTCCCCCTGTCATTATTTTTGTGTGTCAATGGGCACACTTTGAGAATTTCATATATGAGTACTGTATTTATATCACCACCACCCCTTCTATTTTCCTCTCTAAGTCTTCCTACATCTCGTTCCACTCCCTTTCAGTTTTGTGGCCTTTTCTTTGATTATTATTGTTACATACATACATACATACATAGATTTCTCTCTATACATGTGCATACATAATCTACTGAATTCATTTAGTGGTACTTATGTGTGCATGTGTTAACGGATGAACACTTGGGATTGGATAACCTATCAAGTAGCTCTTATCTGGAGGAAGCTGATTCTCCTAAAAATGCTTACAGTCTTGATATCCATTGATAACTCATCATAATTCACATTAAATATTGCCTTAAAATTTATAATACAATTTCACATATATGTTCTTAACACAATTGTCTAAAACATTAGGTGGATCTTCAATTAATAGTCTCATGTTTTGAATAAATTGCTTGGGAGAATGAGCCAAAAATTCAGACACAGTATGTTCAAAAGTCAAGGGTGAGACTGTAGAGATGTCTCAGTGGTTAAGAACACTTGCTCCTCTTGCAGAAGACCCAAGTTCGTTTCCCAGCACTGTATACACTCATAACCACCTCTAACTCCAGTTCAAGGGCGATTGACACCTTTGGTCTCAGCAGGCACCAGACTCGTGCACATATCCACTTGCACAAAGATACATAATTAAAAATAAAACAAATCTTTAAAACTTATAAAAAGTCATAACATTAAGAAAATTAAAGACAACATATTCATATGTTGTTGACTTTGAGCAAAAAAAAGTCTACATAAATATAAATCTACCATCTTGTTATTAATTAGAAGTTGGAGAGGGCAGTTATGAAGCAGCAGAAGATTAGGATAAAAAGAGAATATCCCAGAGTGCACTGAGTGAAACTCATTTGTTGGAAAGGAGTAAATTTGAGGTCATATTGCTGCTAGGATGCCATGAAGATGGAATCAACCACTTGCCCTACTTTCCATATTTACTTCATTGTCAGTGGGACTGACTCATCAGATAAAGGGGTTTGCCACCAAGTCTGATAAACTGAGTTCAACCTCAGGAACCCACATAAAGGAGGAAGGAAAGAACACAGGCCACAAAGTTGTCCTCTGAATTCCATATGAACACTGTGGAGGCATGTGAACACCTATACAGAATATTGATGATAAAGTTTTAAAATGAGTATAAGGTCAGTTGTGCTGGTGCACTCTTTTAATCTCAGCACTCAGGAGGCTGTGAGATGGAGGCCAACATGGTCTACATAGCAACTTCCATGTCAGGTGTGGCTACAGGGACACCATGACTCAAAAACAAACAAAATAAAGTGTGTCAAAAAAAAACCATAAACTGAGCCTAGTGCCATATACCAATGACCCTAGAACTCTGGAAGCCAGAGCAGAAATATTAGAAATTTGGGACCAGCTTGGTCTATGTAGGGTGACCTTATCTTAAAATAAACAAATGCATATGCACACACAAAACCCACACTTGAAGAAAATGTGAGTCAAAATAGAAAAGAATAATAAGACTGACACAGTGGAAGGCATTCTTTTCTGGTCTGCAAATAATGCATGTTTCCTTATGTGTAAGAGGGTATTAAACTTACCATGTCAGGGCTGTTTTGATGATATATATATGCACACATTCATGTGCCCTTACATGAATGAGCACATATAGACACAGTCATGTATTACCAACCTTAGTTATTGTGTTGAGAGGGTATATAAACTGGAGAGCGAAATCGACCTCTCTTTTCATCTGCATCATACTGACTTCCTGAGAGTGTTTCATTACCATCTTCACTAAAACTAGAAAAACTTGTACTATAATATAGAATTCCAACGGTTATTCAGGCTTGAGGTGAAGAACAGAGGACATTTCCCATTTTCCCAAACCCTGTTATGTATTAGTTATTATTCTGTTGCTGTGATCAAGGCAACATATAGAAGAAAGTTTATTGGGCATATGTTTCCAGAGAGATAAGAGTCCATCATGTCAGGGAAACCATGGCAGGAGGCAGCCAGAGCAGAAAGCTGAATGCTCTTGTCTTCATGCAAGCACAGGAGGCAGAGACACAAAGTAATATGATGTAGTTAGCTACTCTAAAAGCACACTCACAGTGACATGCTTCCTTCAGCATTGCCACATCTCCTAAGGCCTCCATAACTCCAAACAGAACTGCCAAATGGGGACCAAGTGTTCAAATATTTAGAGTCTGTGTGGGGTGACATTCTCATTCAAAGCACCACACAGTTTTAATAGGACACTGAATTTGAATTTCTGATCTCTAGTAAACATTTCAAACTCCTTGTGCCTCAACTCTCTACTAAACTTGCAGTTACTACTATGGAGCCACATTGCTTTATCAGAGGATTTTACTCGTGTTAGAAAGTCCTTAGGGCTTTCACCATGCAAAATATAATTTTACAGCCAGGTGTGGAACTTTATGACTATAATCCCAGGACTCAAGAGTCCAATCATGGTGGCATTTCTAACCCATATTATGGTGATGTTTAAAAAGGACAGCATGAATCTTAACATCTGTTTTAAGGCCAAGAATGTACTAGAATTTCTTAAAGCTTATTCCTTTAGATTTCTCTAGCAACTGTGCTCTTTCAAGCAAAAGTTATTGCTCATTCTCCATTGAAACAGTCTCTCTAGCATGAAATGGCAGAGTAAGTCAGACCCGTATCTTATCAAATGATCTTGGTCTTTCTGATTCCTAGACCTACACCAACACACACACACACACACACACACACACACACACACACACAGAGTCATAAACCAGTGTTATAAAATTCTCTCATTGCTTTCAATAAGATCAGTACACTGTTTGCATCCCTTTGATACTCTGATATGTAAAAACATACATACACATATCCATACACTATCTTGGGTGGAGGACAAAGAAGTGTTTTGAAGGGATTAAGGTCATATGACCAGGTCAAAGAGGATCACATTCCTCTTTGAGCTTGCATTCTTTATAAACAGTAAATTTTGGTTGCCAAGTTAGGTAAATGCCATTAGTCTAGAGTATGCCATATTATAAATTTCATTCTATAGAACACCATGAAGGCTACCCTGAACTACTTATTGAATTACAGGTTGGCCTCAGCTACTAAGTGAGACTTTGTCCCAAAAAATGGGATAGAAGTTTACTGTAAATATGAGATTATTGCTTTTTTCCCCAGTGGTCTTTTGGACTCAGGAAATAATCAGTGGATTGCCGGAATCGCCGGCAGGTAGGGCGGTGGCAAAGCTGGTCCAGCCTGTCTCCTCCAGGGGCTGAGCGGGATGGTGAGTGTCGCGACCCGGCCCCTCTCCACTCCAGAGAAAAACAAACAAACAAAAAAATCTGCTGAGTTGGGAGTCTGTCTAGCAGGATCTCGTTTATTGAAGCTTAAAGAATGACTTATATAGGGTAGGGGCGGGGCTAAAAGGGAGTGAAGGACCAATCAATCTCTGTAACATAATCTGCAGCTAGGCAAAGTCCATTCTGGTAGGCTGTCAGACTCCGGTGAGGTTCTGACAGCTGCATTCTAAACGGTTGATGACGGTTGGTTTGACAGTTGGAAACCGTTAGAAGTCTGGCCGTGGCAAGCCTGCACTAAGGCTGAGTCACGATCGTCTCACGTCAATCTGCAGCTCCCAGTGCGTCGTGTGAGGACACCTGTCAATGTGGCGCAGTCTGGCCTCAAACTCACAGATCCTCCTGCCTCTGCCTCCTTCAGCTTTATCCTACAGGTGTGCGCCACCATCACCGGCCCCCAGCAGCCTGCGAGAGGCCTGGAGCGCCCCTGCCCTGCCTGGAGCTGCCGAGCCACACTACAGCCTGGGTGCTGGAAAGCAGCCGCCATTTTTACCTGGTGGCCGCATCGCACCACAGACTCCAGCGGCTGCAGCCCAGGAGGGGGTAGTTCTGGTGGGGAGGGGTCAGTGGGGGAAGGCCGGGGTGGACCACGGCCGGGTGGGAGGCCGGCCTGGCACGGAGATCAGCAGCCCGGGAGGGGGCGATCCTCAAGGACTCAGGAGTGGGGGGGGGGCGGATCGCCAGGGGCAGCACCCGGCGAGAGGGCATTGGCCAGGGCAGCCGCCTGGGAGAAGGCAATCATTGGCGGCGCCTGCCATGCCTCCATCTCCCAAACTGACAGCTGCAGTCGGCCCCACGGGGAACTGCAAACCCGCCCTTAAAGGGCGGGCCGGAGCTGCAGCAGCCCTGGAGGCCCAACAGTGGATATCCTGAATGTACTGGGATTTTTTTCTCTTACTTCTTCATGGAATTTAAAGGAAACATACACTTAATTCAGCCATGGGAACACAATAGACCTCCTCAACAGCTCAGACCAGACATTTCTCAGGCTTTGTCTAGCTGTCTGTAACTTTCTCTTTAATTTTCCACCACTCAAAGTCAAGATAGAGGGCTGTTTTGGCAGAAAAGTAAATGTGCAAAAATGTTTTACCAAGTGCTGTAATATTCTTGGATGTTATCCCTCTAAATGTACTCATTATTAAAAATATTTATTGTACATGAACAATACATCAAATTCTTTTCCAAATACAGTGGCTGCCTCACAGTTACTACTCAAGAAGAATGATAATAATGCCTTGTTGTTTGCATTTGAGAATTAGCTAAAGATGACCACATCCTTAAGTTTTGTGACTCTTGATAATATTTTTCCCCTTTAGAAAGAACAAGTTAAGTTGTATAGATTATGAATTGACCTTAATATGGTTATAGTAAAGGTTATAAATGTGGACTGATAAATTTGTGAAACCTTTCTCATCATCTCAATTGAAAATTTCTAAAGGGACACTGACAAGTTTTATTTCTCAGGTATATGAACTTCTGTAGTTTTATTTATATTTGTATATGTGATGTCCAGCATCTAATACTGCAGTCCAGATTTAGAAAAAATGTCCAATATAAAATCTGAAATATACAGTATATGATGGTGTATGCTAATTTTCCATACTCAGGAATAGTAGTTGGGAATATTATGAGTTCAAGGCTAGCCAGGGCTATATAACAATGCTTTATCTCAATAAACAGACAAAAGTCAATATACCAGATACTTTACTCTCAGCTTCCCTTGCAGCTAGGGTATTAGAAGGCAGCTTAGTTTAAATAATACTAATCAGGTACTACAGAGAATTTATTCTATATATGGAATAGATACTATATAGAATATAATCAGGTACTAGAGAGAATTTATTTGCAGCAGTAACATTTGCCATCCCAGAGACAGATGTGGTAATGAAGTTAACATTGAAGGCAATATTAATCAATATTCATGAAATTGATGGAAGTCCTTTCTCTAAATGCCTCACAGTTTTGATTCTTTTAATAGGATCTTGCTTATCTATTATCCAAGCATGATTCTGTGCTTTTCTAGGTAATTCTAAAGCCTCAATACATTTTAATTAATGCCTCTTTTTATTTAAATGAGGCAGGTAAGTATCATTTGCTGCTAAGAAACATTTCCTTTAACCTCTCCATAACAGATAGGAAATAAGACTTTTAGATTCCATTTACCAAATATTTATTTTGAGTTTTATCCACAAGCAATTTCATTCTCTGTTCTCTTGTTTTTTAAACTGTTTTTATATGTTAGTGTTATCTATCTCATGATATCTTAAGGTCCTTACAAGCAGAAGTCAAATTATCCTTCTTTATAATCTCAGAAACATTGCAGAGTCCTTAAAAGAACATGGTGAATATATATTTCACTGATTGATATCACCTAAATAATATGAGCATAATAGTCATTAGCATAGTGACAACATGACTAGATAGAAATGTAGATAGCATTCTTTCCTGGACCAATATAGAGAATAATACATGGGCTACTTAAAATTAAAATTCACTACCACACAAATGATCAAAAGATTTTACTGAGTTCAAATTGCTTTGAATTTAATTTAGTCAAATCAAGTTTTGTAACTAGACAGTCTTAAAATGAAGACTGATTATAGGTGTACCCTTCAGGCTAAAATTAGATAAAACAAGAATGAAAGAATAAATTTTCAATGTCATTGGCCTAATGTCATTGTTAGACTAATAAAATGCATTCAAAAAGCAAAATATTCCCCCTTTCTTTGTTTCTTCACTTCCCAAGTATGCTCACACAACAAGGTCATGGAATGCTGGTTTGGTGTTATGTCAAAAGAATTAAATTAAGAATTAAGGAGTGAAGTAATGTAGGAAAAATGTTGGAAAAGGCATTCTTGGCTGTAAAAATGGGCCTGGAGATGAAAGTGTATGTTGTAGGTGTTGTAGGAAGGGCATCCTAACAGCCAGTTGTTTGTGTGTGTGTGTGTGGGTGTGTGTGTGTCTGTGTGTGTGGGTGTGTGTGTGTATATTTGAGAGAGAGAGAAAGAGAGAGAGAAGGTAGAGAAGATTAAATCTGAATTTAAGTAATCAGAATGTGCTTGTACAGGTGTCAGTGTTATTATGAATTGATGTTAAGAAGGAGGAGTTGGGAGGGAGACACAAAGAGGTTAAAAATGATGAAAATAAAGAACTCATGTATGAAATTCTCAAAAAATTAATAAAAAGTTCACTCTTTCATGTATTCTTTCAATAATCACAAGTTGAAGACTTTTTTTCCTATCATGTACGGTTATAGGCTCTGGAGTTACGAGGCAAATAAAACTCTGAATTCAGGAACTTACATTCTAGTAAGTTAGATAATAATAAGATAATCAGCAAGTAAAGAAACAGAAATATGTTCTATGAGTTAGACAGTGGTTAAGTTCTATCAAGAAAAATATAGTAGAATACAGAAATCAAAGGAGATCAAAGCTACTATTTTAGGAAGGTTGTAAGAATCTTCCCAAGGGGAGGCAAGAACAAAACTCCTAAGGCATGATTATTGGTAATTTGCTTGAGAAAAGACAAGGAGACCATTTGACTAGGTGGAGGAATAAAATAGACAGTGCCAGAAAATTGTTGGCAGTGTGCTAACCAGATTTCTCCCTTCAGTAAAGGACTTTTCACTGAAGTTGTAAGGAGTCCCATTAGCTATGCTCAAACTGGTGAGAGCTACCTTGGGAAAGGTCTTATTTCTCCCAACTCAGTGTACATCTAATAACTGACCCAGGAGGGAGTATACCAACCACATCTTGGCCCAACTCATGGCAACTCTAAAGAATGATCTACTCTCAGAGCTGAAAGTCAACCAGGATTGATGCTGGGTATCCACTGTAGTTTCATCACTCTCTCTTCCCACTTCTGTTTCTTTCCCTTCTAAGAATGTTGATTGATTATAAGGAAACTGTAATAAAAACTCTGCCCTTGAAACTCCAACTCAAAGAATCCAACCTGCAATAGAGAGGGAAGTAAGAATTCCTTTAGAAGATTTGGTTTTATTAAAAATGACACTCATCTATATCTCACCCCTCCCTTCAAAGCTCAGAAATCTTTGCAGAAGAAGGAGCTGAAAGATTATAAAAGTCAGAAGTGGTGGATCACTAAAAGTAAACAGTGTTTTCCAGAGAACACAGCAGTTGCACATCTGAAATCACAGCCATTCTGACAGCATGCACAAGACCTGCTCCAGCTCAAGCCAGACAAAATTCTAGCAAGGAGGGGAAAGGAGGTGGGCATGAAGCCCTACCCCCAGCCTAGTAACCATTGGTACTTGATAGCTGCTGGGAGAGGATGAGACAATTTTCTGTAAGTGTATGACTCCTGTAGGTTGACCATAATCCAGGACAGGTTTCACACTCAAGAGTATTTGGGAAACACAAATGACTCAATTGGGGGGAAAAAAAGAGAGTGGATCTGGGAGGGGTTAAAGGAGGAGGAATATGATCAAAAGCCACTGTGTGACATAATCAAAAAAATTAAAAATATTTTAAAGCAAAAGCAAAAAGAAAGTATTGATTGTTTCCTAAATAGGGAAACAATATGATCTAATTTATATTTTAAAAGGATTGTTTGGCTACTGGGTGGATAAGAGGGTGTAATAAGAGAACAGAAGGAAAGGCCTTTGAACTGATCCAAGCAAAAGGCAATGGTGGCATTAGGCTAGAGAAACATTGATGGAAGTGAGAAAAGATGAATGGACTCAAGGTGCTTTCTGAAGGCAGTACTGAAAGAATGAAGTGATGTTCTTTAGCCCAGCAAAGAAGCCATAAAATTCAATAATTAGCATCAGAAGCAAAAGAGTCAATTAAAAACATGGGTATTTTTACAAGCACCGGCACTGTTTAAAATGCCTAATGACACTAATAAAAATCAAGTCACCTCTTAAATCTCTTATATTTGTTTATCCCACAGGAACAAATGTCACTTGGGCTACCTGGGAAGCACCCTGTTAGCACTTCGTGAGCCATGAACTGTTTTATGTCAGAGAATAGCAAGCTGTAGCTCACAAGACAAACCTAACCTGCTACATGTTTTCATGGAGCCCATACCAAAGAACGGCTTTTATACTGTGTGTGTATGTCTGTCTGTCTGTCTGTCTTTACATACGTGGTGGTGGTGAATATGGATGCATGTATGTGTCCATGTGTGTGTGTGCAGGTGGAGGGCAGAGGTCAACACTGAATATCACCTTCTATGCCTCTCCATCTTAGTGCCTGAGACATCTCCTAACCAAACCTAATGTTCACTGATCCAGCTAGGCTGGCTGTTTAGTGAATTCAATGGATCAACGTGTTTACAAGCCCCTAGCACTAGGAGTACAGAAGCAGGTGGCTCTGCCTGGATTTCACATATGTGCTAGCGATCTGAACTCAGGGTCTCATGTTTTCTTAACAAGCACTTTACCCATGGAGTCATCTCCCCAGCACCAGATTTTTATATTTCTGTCTGGCTGAATCAAAATCAAAAGAAGAAGAATGTTTTGTAACACTTAAACTATCTATGGAATTTAAATTTTAGCATCTATATAAAAGTTTTACTGATACAGAATCAAGCTCATTTATTTACATATGGTCAGTGAATGCTTTGGTGCTCCAAGAGCCGTTGTGATAGAAACCATATGGCTTAGAAGTCTGAAATATTTACTAGCTAGCCATTCTACAAATGCTTTCTGACCTCTTGTTATCTCACAGTACATCCTGGCAGAATGCTCAGGTTGAGCTGGTGAGACTGGTGACCTGTTCACTTCTGCTAACTTTGTTCCTTCTAGATAGCAGAGTGACAAGCAATCATTCAGGGTCAGTTTGTTAAGGTTTATTTGAAAGGTCTATTGAATTCTGACTTTTTCTGTGATTTCTTTTGGTCATTTCAAGGTCTATTGTGATGCTTTGGGTGTTAGCTCTGTTTTATTATTATAAAACACGGGTTTGGGACCTCTCCAGCTGACCTTGTAACTGCCAACTAGTCATAACCACCATGCAGCATGCAGTGACAAATAAAAGCAAACAGCAAATAATTCAGTGCCATTCTCCACAGTTTTCTATGGTGCACACTCCAATTCCTGTTTTTGACTCTTGTTCCTGTCCCTCCTGTCTTTTGCCTGCCCCAGCAATTTTGGCTTGACATTTAAACTTGATCTTCCAAGTATTGATCCTTAGTGTTCCCTTGGGATTTTCCTCCTGTTTGCCTCTGTGGTCTTCAGCTCATAGCTGTCCTTTAGGAAGCTCTGCATGGATGCTGAAACCAAGATGCAAACCTTGTATTCTTTAAAAATGTGCCCACCTCATTTCCCATCTGAAACACTTGGCAACTATTATTCTTTCCTCCATTTCTAAAATTTTTATTGTTTCAAAAGGAATCACAAACCTATAATCGTTTTCATTACTCCACATGAGGGCTGGAAATTCATTCTAATTGTTGTCTGTATCAACAGTTCACTCAGTTCATTATTAAGTAGCATTCCATGAATATATGCAACAGAGTATGCTTAAATCATTTACCTGTTCAAGGGTATCTAAGCTGATTTGCAGACTTTGCTGAATAAAACTAAACATGCTGCTAATACTTGTGTGTAGGTTGTATGTGGACCTAAGTTTTCATTTCTCTTTAAAAATACCTGAGTGCTGAATAGCAGACTTCCCCTGGGTGAATGTGGGTGTTTTCAGATCCAAAAGAGACCAAGAATCTTCTAGAATGTATCCACTTGCTCTGCTGGGGGTCATTCTTGCTCATTTAACTTATCCATCTCAGTATCTTTTGGTGAGGTTGAGTGCTAATTGATGTGAGGATTTTGCGATCCGGGATGCTGATCATTGCCAATGCTACCTATGGTCTCCCTTGTAAGCAGTTTCTCATCTGATGCTATCACGTAGACTCCCATTCAAGTCAAGAGAGTAATGAATATGTATGGACTGCTTTCTCTTGCTAGGAGTGGACTATCCTCATGGAATCCCCAAGTAAGGCTGACTTTTCTTTCTTTGGGTGTAGGAGCATAAAAACCTATGGTACTTGGTTGTTCCTTCAATCTTAAGGTTTCAAAAGATCATTTACTATTTTTCAGACATTTTCTTGAGTTGTCATCTCATAATTCCTAGAAAATATATTTATGTTTAGTGGGAAGAGGTAAGTCAAAAAAGATCTAAAGAATTTTTGTCTGATGTAGAAGTCTGAATCCATTTTAAAGATAAGCAAAAGAAAAAGCTGGGTACATACTGGTGATCTTAGCACTATGGAAGTTGAGGCAGTGGGATTGAGAGTTTCAGGTCAACCTAGGCTACCAGATTCTGTTCCAAAATATCAGAAAAAAACCAAACAAACAAAAAGAGAAACACAGATATAGAAATTCCAGAATAACAAAAACAGAAAATAAGTTTGGGTTTTGTTTTGGGTTAGCTACTCGGAACAATATTATACAATAGGCAGCTGTGACTCTTATTGGTTTCAACCTTTTAAAAGCAAGTAAGAGTTTCCCTACTTTTTACATATCAGAGTAGATCACCAGAATTTTGTTGGACTAATTTGAGAAGCATTAATAAATAAAATTTTATATTTCTATCATTTTCTTTTAAAATATTTTATTTATGTGTATGAGTGTATTACCTGGATTTATGTAAATGCACCCATGTCATGCAATGCCTGCCAAGGTCAGACGAAGGCATCGGATCCCCTGGAACTGGAGTTGCAGATGGTTGTTAGCTGCTGTGTGGGTGTTGGGAATTGAACCTGGGTCTTCTGCAAGAGCAGTCAGTGCTCTTAACCTCTGACTCTGAGGCATCTCTCTAGCTCATTTCTATAATTTTCTTAAGAGTAGAGAACCAATGAATTCCATGATAAAGGCCAGTGGACTTTAAGCTTCTAAAGTAGAATTTGCCCAAGAGTCTCCTAAATACTGCTCATAAAAGTCTTATAGGATAAATCTTAAATATGAATGGTGTGGGAAAGTAGAAGTGTAAACAAAACTGTGGACCTCTGATAGAATGCTCTGGTTACAGAAAAGTTTATGTCCTCTGAAATGGTCCCTAATCTTCTCTACCTCCAAAACTGCTGCTGACCTTTATCTACCTCTGGGACTGTTGGTGACCGGTTGTTGCTCAAGAAAGCCTGAGCAAGTGCAAGCAACATTGGGAGATGTGTTAACTCCCATAGTTGCATCTGCTTCCTCATGCACAATCAACTATATGATCAGTAACTTTCCCCATATGCTGGGTGGGGCAGTGGTTTCCAACATGTGGGAAGGCAGCTGTTCCTGGTCTGCTTGAATAAAACGCAGCCTCATCTGAGGTCTGGTATGGTTTCTTTCTTTCTCTCCCATTATTCCTGTATTCTTCATTCCAAAACCTAACAATTTTTTTATAAACGAACTAGAAAATATATTTTTGTTTGTTTTGTTCTGTGTGTGTATGTTTTTTGTTTGTTTATTTGGAGACATAGTCTCCCTGTAGCCCCAGCTGACCTGGTGATCATGAACTTGCTATGTAGACCAGGCTGGCCTGTGTCTTACACAGATTCACCTGCCTCTGTCTATCAAGTACTGGTATTAAAGGCCTGCATCATCAAACCAAGATTAGGAACTATAATTTAAAATAGAATTTGAATAGAAGAATCCTACATGGTTTAATACTACTCCTCTCAGAAGTTGTAGGTTTTTATACTAAAATCTAAGTGCCACGTACAGGATATCTCCTTCAGGATGATTGGTCAAAGAGACCCAAGAAACTTCCACAACAATACAAGCTATTGTCATTGTCTTGGTTGCCCAATAAAACTAGTTGGTAAGAATATATTGCTGAAGAGAAATCAGGTGGAACTGACTAACATTCAAAGTACTAGAGAGTAATATGCAGGTTGCTAGGTGAGAAAAAAACATCAAAGTTGTGGCCCAGTTATGGACTCTGTATGCTATAGTACTTACTTTCCAGGCAAGATGCAAAAGTGGCATGACAGTTTAGGTGGTAATCATCATTTTCTAATGGTATTTGAGGTACATTGGAGAAAATATATGCCAAGTATTGTAAGCCTGGTAAAAAGTCTGATAAAAAGGGAAGTCACAAGCCCTAGGGGGGAACATTACTACCGATATTTTGCTAAATGGACATGTCAAACTGCCTTTTGAATATTTATGTTCATATGTATATATTGGTTCTGCTTTCAGCTTTGGTCAAAGAGGCTTCTTTTTTGGAAGTTGACAGTCATTTTTATGGAGACTAATAACTGGTTAAAGTACAGATAAGCGACTGCTGAGTGTTCAGCCCTATATAAGACACCTATATCATCCCTTCCACAGAAAATAGACAAAAGATTGTGCGAGCCAGAGGATGGAGAAGAGTGCTATGAAATTCTGTCTTCTGGGCATGACATGGCTGTTGAAACACTGAACAAACAGTAATCGTGGCTAACTGCACAAGACTGCATACAAAAGAGACATGAAAGTATGAGAGAGCTAGTTGTGAAGAAGAAAGATGTCAGCAGGAGTGGGAAGAGGAGAAGAGAGGATAATGTGGGTGAATATGAACACCATACATTGTATATAAGAAATTATCAAAAATTAAGAAAGAGAAAAATAATCTTGTGAGATAAGAACTGTTTCCTCAATTTTATAAGCAATAGAGCTCCATCGCAGCAAGGGTAAGGGTAAGTAACTTAACCTTAGGGGACAAGAGAGTTCCATATGGTTCTGAGACTTGGGAGATGGCATGAGTAACAACACACATCAGGTTCGGGTCTCAGTTCAGAAGTTTCCTATGGTAAATTTTAATATCTGTAAATTCAGTCTCCTAAATTTTGTCTATAAACAAAAGATTTGTGAACACAGGCACAAGACACAAATTTAATGAAGAATAAGACACAGGATCCATTTCCCAGGTAACAGCTGTGAGGAGTCTATATCATTGTTCTTTATGTTCGATGTCTTTAAAGTGATAACATTGATTGTGTTTGCAAAGGTCATCCTTACAAGATTTTCAAGACAAAGTGATATAAATAGGACTATTTAAGTGGCAGCTGAATGGGGAGCTTTTTCAACAGATTAAATGTTTCAGTGTTCAAAAATATAAATGTCGATCATGTTGAGGAAAAGATTTTTTCTTAATTTTTGCATCGTATTTCTCTTAGCCTTCTGTGATAAGTATTGTACCTCTTCTAATTTACTTAGATACAGCACAGATACAGAAAGAAGATACCAATTGCAGAAACTTTACAGGCAGGAGCTCCATCTCAACTCTCTCTGCTCTGCCTCTTACCTATTCTGTGACCTTAGGCAAGTGACCAGAAACTTTCCTGAACCTTAGAGCATTCACTTGGGGAAATTAGTAATATTTTTCACACAAGGTTGTTTTGAGAATTAAATGTGGTCAAGGCCCTAGCACATAGGAAGATCCTCAAACTGCTAATTTGTTCTTTTCCTTTGTGCACTCCTAGAGTTACCATGGAATAAAAAGATTAATATTAAAATTCTTAAAAAGGGACAAGTCCAGTTTCCCATTTGGAGTTTGAATTCCAAGGTGAATCCTTTGTGTTATCAATGATGTGTCAGCATAACCCGTTGAGCTATAAGCCTGTGTTTTGCTCTCTTCTTCTTGCTATGAAAGGCAAAAGAGGTATTTTAAAATATTTCCCTGAAATTTGAAAGTGTAGTCCCAGGCCAGATATCTGAGTTCAGACCTCTTTCTATTGAATCATTAATACTATGTGTACTGAAGACATTAAGAAATAATATTTGAGGCACTGAGAAAGCCTCCCCACTTAGGGTTTTGGCTTTGAAACTCTAGGCTTTGAGGAAAAATAAATAAATGAGGAGATAGGCAATTGGGAAAACTTTTCCCAAGATCAGAGAGAGTTTATTTAAGATGAGAATATTATAAATATTATATAAACTGTCTGATGTGATATGTTAATCTTCCTTACCCCTTCCTATAGAATTCCCCCTTTTATAAATTGAATTTTGATGAATTTTATACAATATATTTTTAGCAAATTTAGATCCACTCCCCATCTGCATCTTATCTTACTTTTATACGCCCAATTTCTTATATTCTATTATATGTATAAAGGCCTATGGAGTCAAATTTATGTTCCTAAATGTCCTTCAGTGTGGGTCTATTCACTGGAGCATGGTTTACCTACCAAGAGTCTCACCCTTAAAAGAGACTGACATCACTTCCCTGTATTGATCTTCAATAGTCCCTCAGACACAGTTACCCACTTCCCCATGTATGTGTGGGATTTTGTCTAGCTTGATCCAGATGTGATGTATAATCATGAGGATTCAGTGTTCCAGATAGTTGGGAAGTTACTCATTTGAATTCACCGCAATAGTGACAGCATGCACAAGTACAATGTAAGCTCAAGACTTCTCGTACGTCTTTGAGGGGTAAAAGACCACTGAAGG
The DNA here is from genome assembly GCA_035773235.1 of Eospalax fontanierii. Lineage (NCBI taxonomy): Eukaryota > Metazoa > Chordata > Mammalia > Rodentia > Spalacidae > Eospalax > Eospalax fontanierii. The sequence goes on from CM069525.1 coordinate 41,170,118, forward strand.
CTAAGAGAGTTGAGGTCAATGGTTCAAGTAGAGATTCATGGGCCATTTTCAGTCATGAGCAGTGACAGAACACCACAGGGTTCTGTCAGTGTCATGGGCTATGAAAGGCCTTGTTTCAATCATAACCCAGACTACACTGTGCTAACAAGCACCTCTTGAATCACAGTGGCATCAAGCAACAATGAATTTGTGCTCACAGTCTCTGTGGTTGAATGTAAGTTCTGTTCCACATTGCCTACCTCCGCATTCTGGGATCCTGACTGAAAGGTAGCTGCTCTCTGAAAGCATCGCAAAATATCACTGATTCTCAGAGCTGCTGCCTACTAGAGATCATCTCTTGGCATTCAGTTCTCAGGTCACCGCTTCAAGATTAATGGGCAGAAAAGGGTCATGAAAATCCATTTACTATATGGGATACTTATGTAATATTACAGTCTAAAATAAACCCTCTGTGGTCTTAGAGTAAAGAACTCTGTTCACTTTCACTGATCAAAGACACCTACCTTCGCATGGGTGCATTAAAGGAGAACAAGCTGTTGTAAAGAATTGTTTTGCTGTTATTGGCTTTTGTTTTGTTTTGCTTTGCTTTGTGACAGACTGCCCCTATGTAGTCCAGGGTGGCTTCAATTTCATCATCCTCTGCCTCTGCCTCATGAATGCTGGAATTACAGTATGCTTTTGATTAAGAGAATTATGAGATAAAACTTAAAAATAAACTTGCAAATAAAATCAATTATAGAATACAAGCAAATGCCAAAATACCAATTTTAAAATGGGAAAAGTGAGATAGCAGTCTGTAGAGATTATACTAGAAATACATAAGGAAGATTCTGTTGGGGGACAGAGAATGCTTAAATATTCAGCTCCATTAGTCATTAGCTGTAATTCTTATCCACATGCCAAGACATGAAAAAAAATGTGCCATCCAACAGGAAGATGTTTACACTCAGTTCTAGAGGCTAGAAATCAGTGTGGCTTCCTCTTTGAGCTCTAGGACAATATCTGTTACTTACATATTCTAGCTTCTGATGACTGCTGGCATTCCTTGGTGCTGCCTGGTTTATGGACACATCATCCTAACCTCTTCATCTTTTCAAATTACCTCCGAAGAATGCATTATCTCTCTCTGCCTGTCTCTTAGGAGGATACATCCAATGGTATTTGGGCTTTAACTGTATAACCCAGGATAATCTCTTTATCTTAAGATTCCTAATTATATAAGAACCTTTTTTATTATAAGGATTAAGATTTGATATCTCTGAGTAGTGATTATTCAACCTAGGACCCATTTAAGTCAAGTTTAATTGGATGATATCTTTGTGTATTTGCTAGTATTTCTTTCTACAGGTAACTAGTTGCTGACATGTTATAACATGAAAGTTCAGGGTGATATGGAGCTGTGAATCTTTCATGGCTAGAACTATGAGTGTGGAGACAGTTAGTCAAAGAGAGGCAAATGCAGGGACCCAGAACTTGCTCTGGGAAAAAATTATTCTAAAAATCACATCCTATTTATAAGATCAATGTGATGAAGAGTTCTCCAAATTTGGGAATCCTAAAAATGAGCAGATTATTGTCCTTAACAGGTTATGAAATACAAAGAACCTTACTAAATTATCAGGAAAAATAGCAAGTTCTATTATTCATTCTCAAAGCTGAATTACCTCTCTAGTCTCTGTATAGAAATTGATATTATAAAAATTCATGGGGTTGTGTCCATACGTGTAGGAAATAATGTATTACCTGTGTCTGGCAGTTTATTCATTAAAAATTACTTAGATCTTTCAATCTCCTGGTATTTTCCTCCATCTCTTTCTTTAAAGATTTGAAATGTTCATTGTAGAGGCTTTGATGTCTTTGTGTAGCTTTATTCCTAAATATTTTATTTTTGAGGTTATTCTAAATGAGAAGGTTTCCTTGAATACTTTTTCTAACTGCTTACTATTGATATATAGAAAGGCTACTGATTTTTGTAAGTTGATTTTGTAATCTTCCAATTACTGAAAATATAAATAATTTCTAACAGTTTTCTGGTGGAATTTTTTGGGATCTCTTATGTACAATATCATATCATGTGCATAAATTGATAGAATAAACATTGTGAAAATGATCATATTACCAAAAACAATTTATAGATTCAATGTAATGAAAATCACAATTCTCATGACATTCTTCACAGAGCTAGGAAAAATCATCCAAAAATTCACATGGAATCAAAAAAAGACCCTGGATAGCCAAAACAATCCTGAGCAAAAAGAACAATGTTGGGGGATCACCATACCAGATTATATTACAGAGCTATACTCATAAAACAGCATGGTCCTGGCACAACATAGACACATATATCAATGGATCAAAATAGAAGACCCAAACACAAGCACATGCAGTTTCAGCCACCTGATATTCGACAAAGATGCCAAGAACACAAAATGGAGGAAAGACAGCATCTTCAGCAAATGGTACTGGGAAAACTGGACCTCCACCTGTAGAAGAATGAAATTGGACCCTTATCTTTCACCCTGCACAAAAGTCAGCTCCAAATGGATCCAAGACCTCAATATAAAACCTAAACTCTGAAACTACAAGAAGAAAAGATAGGCAGTCCCCTCCAAGAAATTGATGTAAGAAAGGACTTCCTAAATCAAACATCAGCTGCTCAGGGATTAAGGTTAGCAATCGTTAAGTGGAACCTCATTAAGCTACAAGGCTTCTTTACAGCAACAGAAACAACCAAAGAAGGAAAGGGAAAACCCACTGAGGGGGAGAAAATCTTCACCTGCTACACATCTGACAGAGGATTAATATCCAAAATATACAAAGAACTCAAAAATCAAATAAACAAGAAGATAAACAACCCAATACAAAATGGGCTATAGATTTGAGCAGAGAATTCTCCAATTCAGAAATAAAAGTGGCTAAGAAACACCTTGAAAAGTGCTCAATATCTTTAGTAATTAGATAAAGGCAGATGATACCACTTTAAGATTCCATCTTACTCCAGCCAGACTGGAAAAGTTCAAGAAAACGAAAGACACCAGATGCTGATAAGGATGTGGATAAAGGGGAGTGCTCAGCTCATTCACTGCTGGAGAGAATAACAACTTGTGCAAACACTAGGGAAAGCAGTGTGGAGAATTCTCAAATAAACTAAAAATGAACCTACCATATGATCCAGTTATACCACCCCTTGGCATCTACCCAAAGGACTCATCCATCCTAATGTAGAAATGCCTTTACATTCATGCTTTTTGCTGCTGTCTTCACAGTAGCTAAGACATGAAAACAAACTAAATGTCCCTCAACTGAAAAATGGATAATGAAAACGTGACACATTTACACCAAGCATTTCTTACTACTGGGTACAGTAGTAAGAAAAGATGAAATTATGAAATTTGCACGTAAACGGACAGAACAAGAGAGTGTTATACTAAGTGAAGTAACACAAATGCAGAAAAGCAAAAGATGAATGCTCTCCCTCTTTGTGAATTGTAGCCCCAGTCCCTTATATGTGAGCATATATCCTGATGTGTCACCAGGAGCCAGGAAAATGGAAAGAACATTATTAAGGACTGGAGAAGTGGCTTTTTCAGAGATCCTGGGTTCGAATCCCAGGAGCCACATGGAAACTGACTATTATCTGTAACTTCAGTTCTGATGCATCCGACGCCCTCTTCTGACCTCCAGAGGTAATGTATAACACAGGTACACTTACACACATGCGTGCAATACACTAATACACATAAACAAAAATAATAAAATACATTTTTAAGTTAAAAGAAAACTACCTAAGTTTTAGAAATATTTATTGTATCTGCCAAGTTACAGCAGTCTTTTAAACTGTCTGTGGTTTCTCTTTCTGAATGCAAATTACCTTTAATAGTAGAGTTTCGTGTTCATCTGCTGAACTAGCCCCACAGTACTGTTTACTTTTGTGGGCTGATGAAGCTGATACAGGGAACCTGACTTCATATTGCTCCGTGGTTTAAGTTTGTTCACTCCATCTATGAAGGGATGCTGCTTCTGGAGTTAGAGCTCTTCAGCATTCACAAGCAATCAGTCTTATTTCCAGCCTGAGCAACCTATCATCACTCTCATATCTCCTGCCTACCATTTCAGCCTGCACTCAGCGCTTCTCCCATACTAGACTGGAAATACAAATATATAGGAATGAATGATAGAATGAAGACTGTGTAGTCCCCCATTCATTCTTGGTACATGCTACCTTTGTTCCTAGAGCTAGCTAGCTCACAAGAGCTATCTGTAAGCTTCTCTGGCAATTGTTGTTCTTCCTGGATTATAGTTATGTGGTCCATCAAGGAAAAGTCTGGGAAGGTGTCCTCTGAAGGCCAGTTGAGTTTTCCTGCAGGGGTGCTGGTGAGGAAATTGTCCACTATGTTCCTATTTATGAGAACCCCAGGGAGTAATTTCAGTTGGTTCTCAGGAACACCAGATTTAATCTCATTGCATGGATGTTGCCACTCACGTGTCTGGTTTTGTCTCTCACATTTCATGTCTCCAGCCAAAGTCAAAGAAGTCGAAAGTTACCATAGTGACCTCCCACTGCATGTTGACATCTGCTATTTTTTCCTTTTTCCATTTCTTATTTGCTTCCTATGGCAGTCTTTTACTGTTACATATATTTATGTAAGCCACCCTAAAATCAGATTGCAGCAATGTGAAGAGAAATAATCACTTCAAAATATATTAAGTTATTAAAAATAATAAAATACCTAAAACACATTTTCTTTTAAGACATCGTTAATTAAAAGATATTCTGCACAGGCCTTTTGCTAACAAGTTCCATCCACATTTACAGAAAAAGGATCCAGGTTCCATCCATGAAATAGACATATCCAGCTTAAAGGGGAAAAAAAAAAGCAGTTTCATTTTTCTTCTTTTTCTTTTCTTTTTCCTCCATTTTTCGCTCTGATGATTGTTCATTTAAGAGTACAAAGGTGCTCAGAGGCTCTTTCTTTTTCAAGTATTTAAGTCAAATTACATGTGACAAAACTGACAAAGGCCTTCCTGATCTGCAGTGCTTTTGCTCCCAGGAGAACCAGGGTTTAGATTCTTGTTTCCCTGCCCTGAATCAGCACTTAGAGAGTCCAAGGCCAAGGGGCCCAGCTGAGTCTGTTAGAAATAATAAGCATGGAGAGAGAGAGAAAGAAAGAGAGAGAAAAGAGAGGACCAAAATTTCAGTTTGAAAAGGAGCCCTGCTTATTACTTGGCTGAACAATTGTGTTGTTAATATAGTTCAGAAACAAATGAACTAGGGGAATCCAAAGAATGGAAAGCACAGTGCTTCTGTAACTTTAGTTAAATTAATTGTGAAGATCAACTACAGTGTGGAATAATAGCTCTCTGGCTGAAGAAGTAATTCAAAATATCTAGTTAAGATCATTAAAAATATACAATAAGATATTTTATCTACAAGGCCTGAATTATCTTTTCTTATTATCTAAAGAAAATTCTTAGGTTTTATGCTGATTAGGTAACATATGATCAACAAATATATTGCTTGTGGTGATCTTGCTTCAATTTTTCTCTATTTCTAGATCATGTAGCCTCTAGCTCACTGTATACTGTATATGCTGTTTTAGATAATCTGGTGATTTTTTTGTTGCTTTATCATCATAACTGTTAAACTATCATAGCCCTCAACATGGATGATATTTAAATACATAACTAAATTGGTTTCATCATTTAATTTATTTTTGACTTAATACCTATGTGATTTAAAATTTAGGTGGTTCTGTTTTATGAAGCAGTTTCTAATTCTATATCCCCATGGCTGTCAAAGTTCTTATGACCTTGACAAGAAATTATTTGATTTACTTCTCCAGGCTCCCATACCATATTAGGCATTGGTTTCCACCTTATCATTTACTGTCTTTTTATGTCTGGTTCACTGGCCAATCAAAGAAACACTTCAGAACAATGCTCAACATGTGATCCTATGTAAATTACAAGCATTTTTGACGGTCTTTGCTTACTCTGTGTTAATTCATGGATAGTACCTTGTATGTTCCTAAACTGCTTTGGGGCTCTCATGAAGTCATATACTGTGTTGAATGATACAGACATAAAACTCAAGTCCCAGTGGAAACCTTCCACAGTAAAGAAGCAACTCTAAACAGAAATATCACAGAGAAATGACATTAAAAGTATATAAACTCATGACTATTGAATTTGACTCATTATACCTGGTAAGAAATGTGTGCATGTATGTACTTGTGTAGGAGACTGTTTCCTTCCTGAAAAGGACAAAGGACAGAACCTCATAGTGTTGAAGCTGAGCTGAACCCCTGTGAGAGGATGGGAGTGAAGCTATCACAGGCTTATTGGCTCCAGCTGCCTTAGGTGAGGGGACTGTAATTCCCGTGCCATATACCCACTCACCTCACTTGGCATCCTGGATGTTGACTTTCTCTAATACTGAGGAAATTCTGGTCTCTTTGACTTACTTACTAGTAGGCAGCAAAGAATGTTGCAAATCTTGATACCACACCATATACCAGAGGGCCTTACCTGCCACTTCCTACCCCTCTTGCATTATATCAACCTTTCTGAACACAAGCAAGCCAGATGCTCCATGAATATTTAATTTCAATAAACTGGCAAGACAATTTGTTTAACTTAGAATGCTATTTCTGCTTCAAGATAGCTCATGGTTGATTCATTAAATGTGTTAGTGTAACAATCTCTAAGTCAGAATCCTTTCCATTTGGTGGCTTTGTCAGGAGACTTTAGAAGTTACATGCACTGTGTGTAAATAATGGCTCCACCTGCGTTTTGTTTCTTGATCCCAATCTTCATAATCTCAGTGTACTACAATAAGAGAAGCAGCCAAAAGAAGAATCCAAGAAAAATATCACACATCATTTGATCAGTAAAGACTGTATGTAGTGAAGGGACATTAAACAAAATAATACAACAGCGTTGCTTAACATGTTGAACAATTACAAAGTACCCGCACATAAAAGCAATGCACATGTAGTTTGTCTATTCATAATAACACTCCTGGATAATGGATATTTTAGAATATTAAAAAAGTAGAGTTTTTGTTCACTATTTGACAGGGGAAAAGGCCAGCTGTCTAGAAGAGTTCATTTCTTTGTGAGTTCCCTGAGATCTAGGACCCTGAGCCTAAAACTCTGATAATACCAGCTCAATGAATATGAAGCCATCACTCAGGGGTAAATCATAAGCCAAGAAGAAATCACCATCAGATAAACTTGATATGCATGCCTACATGCTCAGCATATGTATCAGTCAGTGCCTCCACAGGAGACAGATGAAATTAGGATGACTGGGGAAGGATTTAATACGGGTGTTATTTACAAAAGCGTGTGTGAGAGTACAGAGACCACTGGATAATACAAAATTAGAGACCAGTAAAATGCTATCTCCACCTGTAGGCATGATGGGATTAAGGGAAGAAATGCATCCAGTGGGAGTATTGGTGAACTATACAAGTCAGCTTCCTAAATTAAATAGCAGGGTGAGAAGGGTTCAGAATAAATGTAAAAGGGCAAAGAGAAGATTCTAGAACAGTGTCTGTTTCTTAAAAAAAAAAAAAACCTGAGTCTGAAGCCACTTTGCTAGTTTATTATGAATAATTATGATATCTTGGAGTTCATATAATCAACCTATTGCTCACTGTGGCGAGACTATGTTATGTGAGGGGCCAAATTATGGATAGAAATTTGTGGGTGAATACGAATTCAGAGTAAAGAAAACCAGGAGTGCAGAATATTAGTTCGTGTCAATCTGATTTTCCCTGAGAAGTCCATTTTATAGAAAGAATAATCTTACCCCTAGGACTGAAATTCTGGAAGCTGTTGCAATGCAAGGAACCACTCTAAAACGTAGTGACTTGAAACAATTAACAAATAAGGATAAATGCATTATTGTTCCCATTTAATCCATAATGAATTTTAGCAGAGTTTGGAGCTGAACCCAGATTTAACAGAATTCACATCTTGTTCCCTTTCTTTTATACTGAAACACTTCTCAAAAATTTTTATTAAAACACTTTCTAAATTACAAAATAGTACTACTGATATGCAAATAAACATCACTGCCATCATCTTTATTGTTGTCATCATCATCATTATTAGAATTATCCAGTATTTTGACAGCAAAATCCTGATCCATGGTAAAGTAACCATTTTCCAACTGAAAATTTCATTTTGCCTTTTCTGCCAACCCAATAATATCTACTTCATAGGATTTACATAAGAATTAGTCTTGAGCTTCTCAGTTCCATGGCAGATTAGAAGCTGCATCTTTGCAACCTGGTGAAAGAGATGAATGAAGACAAAAGAACAATAATCTCCTGTGAGACAAAGAGATGAAGTGGAAAGAAACAAAAGCCTAGGTGAGATCTGCACTGTAGAGAAACAGCCAAGAATAGCCACTAACTGGCACTCAGCTGAACAGCATGTCAGACTGGGGTCAGTGTTGTTTACCAGGGACATGGTCTCCCCTTGTGGACATAGAAAGACAGTGTTTGTCCAGGCTATGGAGATGCAACCAGGGGTATATACAACACTGAATGAAGAGATGGTCAGAGCAATGCATTCTGCATATATGGTGGTAGAAGAATGATGCAGGAACCTGAATCTGATTCTCTATCAGCATGCTGGAGTAAACAGCGTAAGAAGGAACCTCCCCTACCTACCATTGTCTGTACAATGACGGCATGTGAACAAAAGAAGTATAATGAACAGGTTCCCTGATGCACAAGAACATATATCAGCATGGAAGACAAAACCCAGTGACAAAGATACAAAGGTAAACATAAATTGGCAGGCCTCCCACATCTACTTGGAGCCTCAGTCATAGAAATCTGTGTGGAAAGTATTATACCAAATACCAGACATAAAATTTTAACTAGCAAGTAGAGGCTCTTATGACTGTGGAATTCAACAGAAAATGGAGTCTCATAAAGAAACCTCTCTCAGAAGGAAAGTTATACTTACTTATTTGCATAACTGAGATTAACAGGCCTCCTTCAGTTTGCAGAGACTGTTACAAAAGCCGGGTAAAGGGGTGGGAGAAGATACATCCCAAAGAAATACTGAGTTCATAATATTATCTATCTGATTTTATTTCTTATTCTATATATTTATTTCAAGTAATATTTTTATTGGCTCTGAGAATTTCATAGAATGTATTTTGGTCATCATACTCAGACCCCCCTTAGAATGGTGAGAGGTTATTAGTACAATTTTTATTTATACTTTGTACTTGAGTTGTTTGTTTGTATTGTGTATAGGATTTTCTGACTATTCTCTCTTCCCCTGTATGTATTCTGTCATACTTTCTATATTATTTCTCATAACTCTAATTCATTCTTTTCTTAGCATTCATACTATATTTTCTCTTTTCGTGTACTTCCATTCAATATAGTTGTCTTTTGCATGACAAAGGTGCACTTACATATATGCAGGCAATACACTCATACACATAAAATAAAAATAATAAATAAAATATTTTTAAAACTTATGGATAAATATGAATATTTTAAGATAAGTACAAACTAAGTCATGGCAACTGAGCCAGCACTGCAAGAATATGTAAAGAGATGTTCCACCTATGAAATAATGTAATACAACATGTAAATAGACTCTAGGAGACGAAATCATCTCCTAGACACAGAAAGGTTGATAAAGTTCAACATCATTTCATGATAAAAATCCTGAAGAAATTAGTCGTAGAAAGAACACACCTCAATATAATAAAGGTTATGTATAATAAACTTCTAACTAACATTACATAATTGTAGACAGGCAAAAATTGAGAGCATTTCCTCAAAAAAATTGGTCTAAGATAAGAATATTTGCACTCTCCACTCTTACCCAATAAAGTGCTTATTGTCCTTTGGTAGACAATAGGACAAGAAAAGAAATAAAATGATTCAAGTAGGAAAGGAAGGAGTAAAATTATTAATCATATACTTAAAAGACTCTACCAGAAAAGTGTACAATATAATAAATATTTGTATTAACATGGTAGAATGTAAAATCAACAGAAAAAATCAGTAGTTTCTCCTTCTTTTTAAAAATTTTTTTGTGTGTGTGTTTGCTGTTTATGTTTTGTGTTTTTTTGTGACCCAGTCTTCCTGTAGCCCCAGCTGGCCAAGAACTCACTATATATACCATGCTGGTTTCAGTATCCCATAGAGTCCCCTGCCTGTGCATCCCATGTACTGGAATTAAAGGTGTATACCACTGTGCCCAGCATAAAAAATCAGTGACTCTTTCTGCATGTTAATAATGAATTTGCCAAGAATGAAACTGGGCAAAATAGCTTATTCATAGTAAATCAAAGGTGAAATACTTAGATGGATGTAATGGTTAATATTGAGTGTGAATTTGACAGGCTCTAGAATCACCCAAAGAAACAGGCCTATGATATATCTGTGATTACCCAGGTTAGACTGAGGTGAGAAGATCAACTCTAAATGTTCTGACATGCAATATGCCAGACTTTTCATGTGCTGGGGTCATGGGCTGTATAAAAACAAGAAAGCTAGCTAAGCACCAGCAATGATCTGCTTCCTAACTGTAGAAGCAATGTGATTAGACACCTCTTACTCCTGCCACCGTACCTTCCCTGTCATGATGGACTGTATGCCTGCAACTATAAGCTTTTGTAATAAATTTTGTCAAAGAAATGAAATAAGTAACTAATATAGAAAATTGATATGTGGACTGGGGCCAATGATTTGATAAGCCTGGTCATATGGTTCTTAAGCCTTTGGAACTACTTTGAAGATGGAGTATCGAATAGATTGGATTTTCATTCTAGAAAAGTCTTTGAATGCTGTGAGAAGAGTTTAATAGACCATTCTACTGGGAGCTTAGAAGACAAGAGAGTAATGTGGAAGAGGGGGGCCAGTTCATGATGTTTCAAAGAGGAACAAGGATTTTATGGTGAACTGGTCATTGCAATAGGTTATATTCTGCCAAAGAATCTGACTTCACGATGTACAACAGAGGAAGTAGCAGAGTGAAGACACTGCTTTCACAATGAGGAGTATCTTTGCAAATTTCCAAATGTGTATTAATATCTAGAATATATGTAGAGTTGCAAAATTTAAACACTGAAAGCCTTTCAATAAATAGTCTCTTGGAGTGGACAATCCTTAAAAGAACAGATACCTACAACCAATAAATATTTGTAAAAATGTTCAATCACTTCAGCTACCAAGGAACCACAAATTAAAAGTGCTTTGAAATTCTGTCTTACCTAACTGTGGGTCTCTGTCTCCATGGGCAGCTGTTGTGCACCAGCCATCCCAGAGAATGGAGAGCGGACGACTCCACATCTAACATTAAGGAAGCAAGGGACAACAAAAATATTGGGGATAAAGATTGGTGCACATAGTATGTAAAGTAGTTTCTTAAAAAAACCTAAAAAGAGAACTATCATATGACCCAAATATAGTATTCTTTGATATATATCTGAGGGACTTTTCTCTCATATGTAGAAACTAGATTTTAATTTTTATATATGGGAGTGATCATGAAACTAAACGTGGGCTGTGAGAAAAGGAAGAAGCACTTTTAAGAGAAAGGTAGGGGAGGAAGAAGATGAAAAATGACTGTAATGGAATATACGTGAAATGAAAGCAGAATTGTGAGGAGGAAAGAGGGGAGAGTGACAGTGAAGAACAGTGTGAGATAGGGATGAATAAGAACAAAGTACCAAAATACCATAATGAAACTCATTGTTTTGTATGCTAACTTAAAATACTACTTAAAAATAGAAAGATAAAACTGAGTCTTTAAATAAAGCATTCGTAGTAAAAGAAATCAGTCTTTATTAGAACTTTCTGAGTTAATAATTTTCCATTCTATTAAGCAGGCATTTATTCTCTTAAATTAGCTGGAATTTCAAAGCATAGGCCAATTGGTTGCTGAACTGGACTATAGGGTTCATAGATTTAACCATCTCTGCAGCAACCATATCCCATGCTCTCATTATATTACACATTAGGACCTACCCATGGATTGGGGAATATTTATTTCCTACCATCTGAAGAACATAGTCCAATATAGGCTCATCAAGTAGCATTTAACTGTGATTTACTTAAGTCAATGTGCCCAAAATAGAAATAAAGATTTATATTTCTGTGATGTAACACTTATTACATAAGGCATATAAGTTTCTGAGAATTATGTTAATTGGCATAGTAAAGTTATGAAGGAGTAGAGGTCAGGAGGATAGTATCTTCTAAAAAATAAGATCAGAGAAACATTAGTAGCTTGGACCAGTAAAGAACAGGATTTGGTTGTACTAATGTTTACCCAAGTAAGAGTAGAATATAGAAGATATTTTCTTTCATAAGACATTAAATTTGGAATAGGCAAAAAAGAGAAGTGTGGAGGCATTGTGGATGTTATTAGTGACATTGCATTGAGGTTTGGTTCACCATCATCTTAAGACTATGTACTTACAGCTCATCTTATCAACTTATTATCACTTAAGAACAGATTCCAGGAGAATGATTATCTAAATGAAATATTCATTTTATTTTACATTTCCATTCAGTTAATTAATGCAACCAATATTTTCTAATATAGACACTGCATGCTCAAATCTGTTTTAAAACCCCAAAAAAGGACATGTAAGGGAAATGAAGTAACAAATCAATGGAATAATATGAAAATTGACATATCAAATGAATGTACTGAGGGAAAGCTTGAGTCTGAGATTCCTAATTGCCATGTTTGCTTCTTTTTTCCATGCATGACAATGGCTTGTCAACAAAGGCCACAAGGCAGGCATTATTATAATTTTCATTCATCCGGTCATTAAGTATATCTCAGAGAAAATGAGCTACTTGCAGAACAACAACCACCTACCAAAATATTCACAAATAGGTTTGGGGAATAGTGTGAAAAATGCTTGCAGGGAAAGCATGAGATTCTTACTTCAGGTCTAGCATCCATTTAAGAGTCAGGTGTGATCATACACACCTGTAATCCCAGCACTGGTGATGTGGAACAGAAGGATCTCAGTGGCACTCTGGCTTAAATGGAAACATTTAGGTTCAGTGACAGACCTGCATCTCAAAAAATTAAGATGTAAAAGTTATTGAGGAAGGTATCCTTATGGCAACCTCTGGTTTTCCACATGCACACACACATACCTAAGTACACAGGCACATACATGCATACTTCCATCTGCCCCCAACAGACAACTGAACAGTAAATCTTTTTTGGCCCATTTCACAGCACTTTTTTTCTTTCTTTATCACATGATGTTCACTGTTTTCTAATTATATTTTTGTTGTAAAAGTTTAGAACATGGTTCAAGTGTGTGAAGTTGCAAGTTTAAAGAATATAGCTCTGGGGTTTAAAATTCTTTTCTTTTCCTAGAAAGGACTTGGTTCAGTAACTTGGAAACAGAGACTTGGTCATTCATGAACCCAATTAGCCCATTATCTTTTTTATTTTTATTTTATGTGTATGAGTGTTTTGCCTGCATGTATGTAATGTACATGTGTTGAATGCCCTCAGAGGCAAGAAGAGGGTGTCAAATCCATGAAACTGGAATTACAGATGGTTGTTAGCCATCATGTGGGTACTTGCCATCAAGCCCAGGTCCTCTTGAAGAACAGTAAGTGTTCTTAACCACTGAGTCATCTCTCCAGCCCCTAGCCTATCATCTTTGATGGAGATTGTCCTAAACATCAGGTTGTACTCCACTCATAGGAGTTTCTGCACTCCTACAGATCAAAACTCCTCTTGCAGTTCCAAGCATTTTATCCACTGGGCAATCTCCCCGGGTATTTCCCCTTATTCTTTAAGAAAATAAAAGCTGGGATGAACAGATGGATCCGGAGGTAAAGCCCTTGCCCTGTAAATCAGATTTTGATCTCCAGAATGCACAAAAAAGATGCATATGTGTGGCAGTTACATGCAATTCCAGCACTCAGGAGGCAGACACAGGGTATCCTTGGGGAAAGTTGGATGGCTAGACTCACTGGAATAGGCTAGCTAAGAGTTCAGGAAGAGACTCAGTTTCAATAAACTGGAGAGTGATTGACTAAGAGACCTGCTATCAATGTTGGGTTTACATGTGCAAGCAAATACATGTGTACATACACCCACATATACATGCAAACATACCTAGAAGTATAGAACACAAATACATAAAAGACCTTAATAAAATTATTCATTTACATAAGGTGCCTATTGAAAATGTAGTCATTTCTCAGGTCTCACACAATATTTCCTTCTTACTACAATGGGAAGGCCTGAGAAAATGGATTTAAAAAAGGCTTCTTTAGCTAAACTGATGGATGTAGACTTGGTAATTAATGCTAACCTGGTAGTCCTGAGGTGGGTGGAACTAGGCTCTTGTTTCAGAGGACTTCACAGAACTGCCCTGACATCTCTGGACAGGCTACTTCTACAGTATCTTTCATTTCAGAGAAATATGTCTAAGCCACACACATGTATTTCCCTATTAACATCAATACATCATTCCAGAAATTGGAATATGTTACATAAAAATGGTAAAATAATACACATAAAACATACAGTCACATAAGGCCATTTCCATGCAAATATATATGGATTAAATGTTAACCAATGCTACATAATCAAGTCCTTAAGACATAACTAAAGTGCAGTAAAATGTTAATATGTCAGCAACAATTGTGTTGAAATATAAAATACTCAAAATATTAATTCTTGAGGTACAAACACTCATTATAGTTGTTATCAAACAATTGGATGTGAAATTCCAGCCCAAATGGAGCAATAGGCATCAGATGTATTCACTTAGCACAAACAATGAAATATGACCCAAATACAGAAAATAACATTTCTTAAGACACTGGAAATCATACGAAAAGGAAGAATGATTATTTTAAAGATTATTTATTTAATCAATTTTGTCTATGGGGGGAAGGCGTTGTGCATGTAAGTGCAGTGACTGCTGAGGCCAGAAGGGGGTGTTGGATCCCCTGGAGTTGGAGTTACTAGCATTTGTGATCCACTTGAGATGGGTGTTGTCAGCTCTAGCTAGTCATCTATGAAAGCAGTATGCATGTTTGCTTTTGACTTCTGAGTCAATTCTCCGGCCCAGAACAATAATTCTTTAATTATGAGAAACAAATGAGGTGAACAGTATGTTTTGACCCACTATACTGACTTAAAGAATTTCTAATCTGATAAACAAGGAAGGGGCACCAACTCAGAGGCAGAAGGACTCATTGAGTTTAAACAGATGTAGTTGAGGGTTTGGAAATTATTAGTGGTTTCAATTTCAATCTTCAGAAATTATAAGAAGAGCATTTCCAGAAGTAAGCATAAAAAAGCAATAGTAATGTTCAGAACATAAATCAATGGAGTAGAAAAATAAAAATAATAGAAATAAAACACAAAACTGTGAATTGGACATGGGCCTGTGGCTCACACTTACAGGATCTGCCAAACACGTATAATTCCTCTAGGTTCATTCCTCAGAACTGCAAACAGAACAAAACAACATACAACACTAGCAGCACTGCTACCATAATTTAATTCCTGGAGAAAGTCAATGAAATTGGTAAAATTCTTACTAGATTGATTCAGAAAATGAGAGGGAGAAAGGGAGAAAAGAAGGCGGGGAGGGGAGGGAGTAAGTGAAAGAGAGAGAGAAGAGAGAGGGAGAGAGAGAGAACAAGAACAAATTAGTAACATCAGGAGTAAGAGTAATAATACCACAATAAATTCTACACATAAGTGAATATTATGAACTGCTTTGTATGTATCAATATGGTAAGTTGATTGATATGCAAAATTCTTTGAACGACATGAACTATCAAATCTCTCTCCAGAAGAAATGTTTATTGTATATTTTTATATGTAATTTTAAAATAAAAAATTAAAATCGTAGTGAAAACTCTTTCCCCAAATCCTCAGCCTCTACCAGGGAACTATAATAAACAAAAATAGGAACAGATACAGTACTTTTTTAAAAAAGTCAACTTAACATCAGGTGTGGATGCATGCCATGCTGTGCATGGGGACTTCAGAAGACAACTTGCAGAAGTCGGTTGTCTCCTTCCATCATGTGAGGCCAGGGATTGAACTCAAATCTTCAGAATTGGAAGCAAGTGTCTTTAACTGCTAAGCTGTAGTGCCAGGCACAACACAGTTCTTAACTCTTCTATAAAGAGGGTAACTATAAACAAAAATATGAGAAAATGCTTAACCTAATTAGTCATTAGGGACATACAAATTAAAGCCACAATGTGATGTGGTTGGGTTATTATTCTATGTTATTAGAGTTGTTCAAATAAAAGGGACAACTGTACTAAGTTTTGATAAGTGTTCAAAGGAACTGTAACACTTGTGTACTCCTGGTGGGAAAGTAAAATGCTAAAATAACACTGAAAACCACCTTGGGGATTTAGTAAATATTGAATATACCCCGACTCTAGTTATTTTGCCTTAGCTATTTTCCGAAGGAAAAAAAAATAGATGTCAATGCTACTATTTATATAGGTGATCCATAGTAGCTTTTAAAAAATAGCTCCAGACTGGAAATCACCCAAACAGTCATCAGCTAATCAATGGTTAAGTAAATAAATTTTGAACTATTTATAATATGATACTACTCAGCAATAAAATTGAATGAAATATTGATACGTGGTAAATTGTAGAAGAATCTCAAAATAATTATTCTGCATAATAGAAGCTACAAGAATGTAAATTTGTGTATATTATATTATTCTACTTATGTAAGTGTCTAGAAAAGTTAATGTATAGTGGCAGGTAATAAATCAGTCATTTTCCCTGGATGGAAAGTTGAACCTTTGAAAAGGAAAGGGATACAAATAAATGTTCAAGAGAGATCGATATGTTTATTATTTCCATGGTATTAATAGATTCATTCATACATACATCAAAATTATCAAGTAGCATACTTCAAATTCTTGCCATTTATTGCCTTTCAATTATGCTACAATAAACCTGCTTTTAAAAAGCAATTGCTATATTTCCTATTGTCTAGTTTTGTATCACTAGCATACTAGCCTTCTTCACATATTATTACAATCTACCAATTGTGTTTGCAAGATTTCTTGAGACTTCTTCCTCAGATCATTTAGTTGAAAATGCTGCAAATTTTTAAATGTTCAAAATTTTCTTAAACACAATTTTTTACTCTATAAAACTAAACCATAAAATGATTTACTGCAAGGTACCTGCATTTGTAAGTTTGATGCAGCAGAAAGCAGAGTCTGAGACTCCTAAAGCTTATGTGATTGCACTTTCTTTGGATTATGGTGCCAGGAAGCAGAGGAGGAACAAAGGTAACAGGGAAGCAGGGGCCAAAAACAGTAAAACTACACTCTTGCACTAAGTGCAACAGAATGATAAGTTTGAGGAACTTGGCCCTTCAGAAGCTATATCCATAACTTACACTCAAGGATTTTTGCTGGTATAGTCTGTTCATTTATCCACTGAATCATTTTGCCAGCGACAAACGACTTACTACTTAGTTTATTAATTTGCATGCATTTCTGGATCCTAAAAGTGAGAGCATTGAACAGAGGACCGAAGAGAAAGGCTTCAGGTTTCAGAAAGAGATGAGACACTGTGTGAATATCTGAAGAAAGAGTCGAGCTACATAGAGCTGCCTTGAACTACAATTGGGAAAAACAGAAAAATCATGTTAAAGCAAGACGAACTATAATGGTGCATCCCAGACATCTGATATGTGTGTTTTCTATACCTATTAAGAACTGGAGTAAGCTTGATAGTTTTGTTGTTGTTGTTCTGTACCATAGGTACCATATGTAACCTAAAGCTAATCCTACTCAACATATGATTCCTAATGCTTTATTTCACATGATTAATCAGTCTTGTGGTACTCATTCATGTAAGACCCTAAGTCTGCATAAATAATTATTATAAAACACTGGTTTCACTCCATACCACCCCAATCAAAGCAGAACACCTGTGATAGGTGATGGGCCACTCATCTAAAAGAAAATCTGATTAGGAAAATCAGTATTACTAAAATACTCCAGGTTATTGTAACATGTGCAGCCAATGGAGTGAAACTGAACTACCACTGTTCTTTCTACTTCCTTCCTTCCTTTTCTTTCTTTCTTGAGATGCGGTCTCATTGTGTGGTTTGGTTGGTCTAGAATTTATTGTGTAGATCAGGTTGGCTTTGAACTCATGGACAGTCTTTCTGCCTCTGCCTCCAGAGTGCTGGAATTGCAGGTAGGTGCCACCATGGTTCTCTTCTTTGAGTATTATCCATCATTCAAAGTGCACTTGGAGTTCTATCTCCCCTGCATAATTTTCCCTTCTTTGACCTTATCATTTGTATTGAAAATCACCTTCCATTTCTCCTTTATAAGTCTATGGTAAAGCCCTTTATAGTATCTTTTCATGCATGCTCTTTCTATTTCCCCATAATACTTCTTAGGTCTTAATTTATACATGTTCTTTTTAAAAGGAGTTTTCCCCAGGAAATTCCATTAACTCTTTTTATTTTGAATAAAGTCAGTGTGGCAAACATTCTTAAGGTGACCTCCATGCTTTCTATCTTTGTATGTTTGCGTTTTTATAAAAAAAATACCTCTCTTTTTCGGCAATTGAGAGATGGCTCAGAGACTAAGAACACTTACTGCTCTGTTAGAGGGCTGGATGTTAGAACCCAGTACCCACAGCTTGTGGCTCACAAACATTTGTAACTCTAGTTACAAAGATCTGAGGCCTCCTTTTCTGACCTCCATGGGCACATGCACAGACATGTAAAAATAAAATAAATGTTATAAAAATCCTCTCCTTGAATGCGGATTAAAAACTAAAACTTGTTTCAGACTAATTCCATAATGCAAGGGTAATATAATGGTATATCAATCTCATACATGATGTTACATCATATAATACTCCATCTTTTTAGCAGAAGTAAAGTTTGCACAAATTCTCCAGCTGACAAAGAAGTGGATTGTGACAATGACTGCAAGCACATAGAAGTAAATCATTCCGTACTTGAGATTCTGATGATAACCTTGTCCTGCATGATCTTTGATACTAATCTTTTGAGATTCTAATTAGGAAAACAAAGTGGTGTTTTAGTTTTGACCTGTGATAATGAAGACAATAAGTTCATCTAAGCCTGTCCAATTTGTGGACTACAGGCTACATGTGGCAGAACATAGCTATTAATGCAGCTGTTCTAGTTTCCTTTCTGTTGCCGTGGCAAACACTGGAACTGAAAGAGACCTAGGGGAGGAAAAGGTTTATTTCAACTTACAATTCATATTCTACCATTGAGAAATAAGGGCAGGAACTCAAGCAGGAACTTGCAACAGAAACCATGGAAGAGTGCTGTTTACTGGTTCAATCACACACTAATGCTTTCCTAGATCTCTTAAAGAGATCAGGAATGCCTGTCTAGGGAATATGCCACCCACATGGACTTGGGCCTTCCTATATCAATTAATATCAAGGTAATCCTCCACAGGCCAATCTGATCTGGGCATGCTCTCCATTGAGACTTCCTTCTCAGATGACTCTAGGCTTGGCAAGTTGAAAATTAAAAGCTAACTAGGACAGTGGCCCAACACAAAATCATTGACTTATTTCAAACCTTATGAGATATATTGGAAACTCAGTTGTCTGTTTCTTGAGTATGAAATTTATAAATGGCAGTGTTGTATCTCAGTTAAGAGATTGGACCTGCCTAAATGGTCATTGAGTTTTTACTGATTTGTTACATAGCTACAGAAAATTGCAGATGTTTTGATACTAGAAGACTGATGCTGCTGTAACAAATGCCTAAAAATGTAGGATTTGGAAATGATCAGTGGATGGACAGTAGGAGAACAATTTTTTAAAAATCCTAAATTGCTTTGAGTGACTGTTAATAAAAATTGAAAGCTGGAGACTGCTGGTAAGTGCTCAGAGGTAAAGAACATATTATTAAAAGGTCGAGGAAATGTGAATCCTTGCCAAGGAAGGACAAAAAATTCAGGAAAATAATGTCTCATGCAGGTATGTAAATGAGGTGAACTAGGTTATATAGCTAAGGAAATTTATAGGGCAGATGTAGAAAGCACTGCCTTAACTCTTCTTGTTGCTTATAATGAAACTAAAGAAGAGAAAAATGAATCAAGGGAGGAACAAAAGTGAATGTGGACTCATATTTTGAAAATCTGGTCTTTTCAGATGGCAAAAGAGCCTAAAGTTATGACAGCTTAGTCTAGAGAAAAAGCTGAGTTTGTGACTCTACATTATACTAAAATCTCAGAAAAGTCTAAAGAGGGGTAGACTTAGCCACACAAAAAATCCTTTCAACAGAGTAAAGGTATGTTTCACTAGGATCCACTCAATCAGCTAATAGAATTTCTAGGAAATTTATAGAGTATTGTTTCCTTTAACAGGAGCTCAAAAAAAGAAGCATTTTCTCGGGAAAAATGTGCCTGCACCTTTTGCATAATGAATAGCAAATGCTAAGGAAATGCATCGGGTACCCACAAAGTTTTTAAGTTACTTCATAAAAAATACAGCCAAAGTCAGGCAAGGTGACGCACGCATTTATGCCCAGAACTCAGAAGGCAGAAGCAGATAGATCTCTGTGACAAGGAGGCTAGCCTGGTTTTTATAGTGAGTTCCAGGTAAGCTGGGGATATAGGGACACCCTGTCTAAAACAAGCACAGCAAGCTTGAATTGAGAGACAACGAGTATAAAATGAATGAAGGAAGGCTGAAGAAATACCAAATTGCTACCAGCAGGCAGTAGGTTGAGGAAAATTATCAGATGTTAACCATGCTATCTTTTATGAAGAAGGGATGATTCATCATACAGCCAAGAATCCAGGGGATGGATGTTCCATATGGGCAAAATAAGTCTTGGACCTTGAAGCCTCATCAAATATCCTTGAATACGCCTAGCTTTATTTCAGAACTGCTGATGACCATGAAGATCATTAACTGCTTTTTTACGTTTATTTCTCCCTGCTTTGAACTGGAATGTCTAATAACTGTTATATCATGCCTGTCTCATTGTTGACTGTTGATATTCTGTGGGTTGACAACATGTCTCTGTAGTCTCATTACTTCTGCAATGGAGAGAAAATATGGCCCAGTATTGATACCAACATAATAAACCTAGGAATCGTACCTAGATATAGAAATGTGTTAGATTATCAGATTTAGGCTGATTCTGTGTTTAAATGAGACTGTTCAAAACTTTGGTACATACCTAAATTTATGTTCCATGTAAGAATTACATGAATCATCATGAGCCAGAGCAAGACTACTCAGAGAGACTATAACATGGGTGCCATAATCTTCATCTCCTTGTGTTCATATCTTTAGAAAATCTCTTCTCATTAAATGCCAAAACTGTGGATTAATTTGAACCAACAGAATGTATGTAATGCATTTACAATTTCAAAAATATATTATACCTCCTAAAAATTCTTGTGTCAGGGCTGGAGAGAAGGCTCAGCAGTTAAGAAGACTTGCTGTTCTTCCAGAGGACCTGAGCTTAATTCCCAGCACCGACATAGTGGCTAACAACCATCCATAACTCTAGTTTCATGATATCCGACACTCTCAGGCCTCTGCATGGTAATGCTTGCACAGCGCACTTACATACATGCAAGCAAAACACCTATACTAATAAAATAAAAAAGTAAAGAAAATTTACATAAAGAACACTGTCATTCTTGTACTGGAAGATGATAGGTTTCTATATAGCCTTTCTTGTAACCTTCATTTTGGTTAATGCTTCTGCCAGCCTCTCATTTCCCCATTCCCCATGCCCTTCTTGTTTGAACCTTCCTGCCCCTCAGTATTCCTCATGTTTACTCTTATTTTATCTGTATTTTATTTGCTTCTTCCTCAGTGCATCTGCTCCCAGTCTTAACGTGGTCTTTCTTTCCATTGCTGGCTTCTACAAAGCAAACTGTCATCCTATTGATACAAGGAAGTAAGATCTTTCAATTATTCGAGCAGGCTTGAAATCAGATTCTCTCTGGGAAAGGCTCTGTTGAAAACTGAGTCCTGGCTGGTGCCATGACTACAGCTTTATGAGATTTGAAGCAAAGGAACCAGCTGAATTGTGCTTCACTCCTGACCTACAGAATTTGTGAGATAATGAACATTGGTTGTTTTTCCATTATCAAATTTGTGATCGTTTGTTATCTACAAATAGAAGAGTAATGTCAGGCTTTTATCATTATTTTTTACTATTGCTACTCAGCTGAAGCACAAGTACATTATAAAATCATACTGCTTTCCATTTTAAAATATTTATTTCAATTTCCTTAATATCTGTACTTTGTACCCCTGGACAATGAGAGTTTAAATGAAATTTTTAACCCTTAAAACAAAGGTTCTTAAATTTTTGCATACATTGGTGTCATCTACAAATCTTGTCTTAATTCAGATTTTCACTGGCCCCCAAACACAGACTGTCTGATTGAGTGGGTCTGGGGAAGGGGCCACAAATCTGCATTTTTAATCAGCTCAAAGATAATGCTGATGATGTTACTCCGGCAGCAATGCTTTGAGAATGACTTCTGCAGAGCAGCTTTATTGGAGTTCTTTCTATGGACTATGTTTTACATTTTTTCTTGCAGTTTGTTCTGACCCTTTTCTCATGATGATTGATACTCAAAGCTGCTGGAATTTCCAAGTTCTGGCTGGTAGTTGCCATGGCAACTCACAAGGTGTTGCCCTGTGCCTGAGGGCCTGAGTGAAGATGGCAACAGATGAATCACTGGTATAAGTGACTTGTAAGTGGCATTGACGTTTCTCTCAAGTTGTGTGTTTCTTTCAGTGACCTTATTCCTGGCCCTTTCTTTTTTGGTAATGTCCTTTTACAGTCTCTTTTAAAATTTTTCTCTATGAAATGATCAAAGAAAACCTTACATTTATATCATTCTTCACATTTACAAAACTAGCACTACATTTCCAGAATAAAATTTAATTTAATTTTTATAACAATCCTGTGAGACATTCTATATAAGTAAATTATTCTCATTTACACACCGTGAATGTCTGGAACTCTTACACCAGAGATGTGCTCAAAGATGCACATAGGTAACTGACATCCAAAGTTACACGAGGAGAAAAGCGTAACAGAGCTAGTTACAAGGGAAACTGAAGGAAGCTCAACAAATGGAACCCATGAGTGATGATGAAGTACTCCAGGCTAGCAAATACCTTGGAGAATTTCAAGATGGCCTGAGCAGTGAGTTTGCTTGATGGCTAAAGATATTTCTTTCCAAACCCAGTGACCAGGTTTCCAACCCTGGGGCACCCATGATGGAAAAAGAAAACCAGCTCATATAACTTGTCCTCTGACTTCCATATGCATGCTATACCATGGGCACTTGCACACACACACACACACACAAATTAAAAAATAAACAAAGAGGAAACAGCATTTAATATAACCTAGAAAGAAAAATGTAGCAATATCAGAGCTGCTCAGGGATATTTATATTAGGCTGTTTTCTGTTACTATAATGAGATATCTGAGGTTAAAGAACTTAATTAAAGAATTTTACTTACCTCACATTTGTGGAAGTTTAAGAATGGGACCTACATATGGGCTTGGTTCTGGTGAGGACTTCATGACACATGACAACACAACAATGGGAACATATGTGAAAGTGATAAATCACATCACAGTACAAGAAACCAAAGAGTGACCAGGGATTATTAACTGAGGTTTCGTGATAACTATGTCATTTTCTTCCAGTGGCATGCAGCTAATGATCTAAAGAATTCCCACTAGGTCCTACCTTTTAAAATCTTTAAAAAAATTTATTCAGCCAGTCCTCTTAACCACTGAGCCATCTCTCCAGCCCCAAGGTCTCACCTTTTTAAAGGTTCTACCTTCAGAACATCACCACAGTGAGACCAAGTTTCAACAACAGAAAACCTTGGCAGACAAACCACATCCATACTGTAACAGCACCCCCACAGGAGCTGTGGCCTTTAGTGGAGAAAGTCAGCCTCTGGCAACCCACAGCCTAAACAGAAGGAGGTTGGGGAAACAAACAATAAGACATCTTCCCATGAATATGAAAGAGGCTTAAAATGAAGCAGTGACATTTTATCTCGCTGCAGTCTTATTAGGAAGCTATTGCAGACTTCTGTATAGGCAGTGGTGTGTGGAGTTGGGGTATTAGGAGAACTGGCCTGGCAGCATGATGTAGGGCAGACTGGAGGGAGGAGAAGCTGGAGGCATGGAGATCAGTTAAACTATGCTGCAGAACTTAGAACATCTTCCATCTCCAACTACCTTTGTCCTAGTTTGATTTCTGTTGTTGTGATAAAACACTGACAAAAACCAACTTTGGGAAGAAAGAATTTGCAAGGTACAGTCTATCACTGAGGGAATCCAGAGCAAGCAGGAGCTCAAGCAGGAACCTGGAGACAGGAATTGAAGCGGAGGCCATAGAGGGATGATTCTGCCTGTCTTCCTTCCCTTGACTTGTTCAGCTACTTTTTGTTATACAGTCCAGGCCCACTTGCCTAGAGATGGCACCTCCCAAAGTGGACTGGGCCCTCCTTCATCAATTAGCCCTTAAGAAATAGCTCCACAGATATGCCCACAGGCCAGTCTGATCTGAGAAATTCTTTAGTTGAGGTTCGGTCTTCCCAGGTGATGCTAGGTTGTGTCAAATCGACAGCTAAATGTAACTATGACAATTTTGCAGCAGGCAAGGGACCCTTTTGGAGGAGTATCATTCCTCCATCTGTAGGATATGTGGGATGTTTCAAAGAATTAATCTTCTGTGTTTGAAGATTCAGGGTGAGTGTGAAGTCCTTTCTTTACATTTGAAGTAAGGCATGACTGGCATTTTGACCTTGTTTTGGTTTCATGAAAAATGTACTTAAGAAATATGAATTTAAGGAAAAGTAGTTTACTAGAGAGGTACAGGAAATACAAGCAGGAGAATGAGAAGAAAACCAAGAATGAAAACGTTATCTATCCAGCTACCACAGTGAGTGACTGGCACTTAATTCTGTGGGCAAATTCTGGTAACTAGTATAAAATGCACTTCTCAGAATTATCCCACCTGATGGCAGGTAGTATTTTTCCACTTGTAAGGGACTAATTCCCTGATAAGCAAATAGGATCACCGAGAAAATAATAAAAGTGACATACTTCCTGCTTTTTCTCTGACAGGAAGGCCTTATTTTTAACTAACAGAGTCCCTTCAGATGACTGCTTAAAGTCACATCGACCTGCGTACCTCATCATTTGAGCTCATATGCCTATCAGCCTTCTGTTCTTCGTTTAAGTCAATGAATCCAAAACTAGAGGAGAGGATATAACTAAAATCCTTAAAACCTGAGTTCTTACAAGTATGTGTGTGTGTGTGTGTGTGTGTGTGTGTGTGTGTGTGTTTGTGTGTGTGATTGTATGTGTATGGTATACATTGGATTCTCAGTTTCTGGGTTTCCTGTCCACTTGAAGAGAATTTCATCTTTCTGTATGAGTATGTGCATGTATGTGTGATTCTTCATGTGTATAGATGTGATTCTTTATCTTTCAATAAAACTACACTACTGGTTTGAGAATTTTCCTACATTTTTTTCTTTAATTATCTGAGGAAATGATCCTGACTTCTAGGTTGTGACTATTCTAGAACCAATGTAAATAACATACAATCCCTTGATCTTGATTGATCAAAGCTCCTTCTAGGAAGTATTAATTTCTGACTCCTCCAGTTTGCCCAGTCACATTGTGTGGTTCTGGAAATAGCCTCCTCACTCAAATACTAGTATATTGGCAGCTGAAAATAATTTTGAGTGCAATGCACTGGATATTAGTGTGTCATTGACAAGCGTATTACGTTGCCATTTGCTGAGTTGTGTTCAACACAATGGACTCTACCCACTTGATACAGTGCTGAGATGGCCATATCAACACAGAGTCTGCTTGATCCCATACAAAATTAAGACAGCATGGCTGTGGTAAGAGTCATAGCACTGCTTGATAATTATCAAAACATGGGAGCTACATCTTGATAAAATTTAAGAATCTTAGAGGAAAAAAAAGAATTATCATAGGAGCAATGTAACTAACATATTAGTTCATAACTAACCAATTATCAATACCTGGGACTCTGAGCTGTCTATTCAAATTCTGAAGTGTACATGAAGGAAAGGGAAGAAGCCAGAAAAAACCCATCCTGTATTGCAAAATATATCTGTTTCCTACTCTGACCCTGCTGCAAAACATAGCTAAGCACCCTGTCTCCCCTGAAAAACAAGAACTTTAAAGGGCTGTCATTTTCCATTGTGTTTCTGCCAACTATCTCATGAACTCCTTCTTTACTTCCCCCTCACTAAGTTTGCATTTCTCTATTCAGGTTCAGCCAGGACATCTGCCCTGTTCTACATCAGAGACCTCAGCATGATCCTGTGGATTCAGAAGTCCGCACAGATACAAGTTTGAAAAATGTAGCAGGGGAAGCATTTTCTGGGCCATACTTTGCTGAATTATTTACTTCTAGCCCTGGGATTCAGAAAGCTAGTTCTTTCTCAGCCTTGAATTTTACTGCAATACAAAGAAAGAAAATAAGTAAATAAGAAGAGAGAAGAAATAAATCCCTTGGAGATCTTCTGCATATGAAATATCTTTTGAAATGTAGATCACTGCTAAAATAAGTGTGTCATTTAGAGTACAATATTAATATACTTGCAACTATGGCTAAATGCTGGAGCAAAATACAATTTTGCAACAATATATTTGTGGACATTTGTTTAAGCAGAAAGAAAAACAATGATCCTAAACTTTAGTTTATTCAGCTAAGCAATCACACAGACATTGACTCCAAAATAATGTCATCAAGTATTATATACAAAACAATGACAAATACAGGTAATAGAAATGAGGATATCTCTATTTCTTCTGAAATCAGAATTTTATAAAAAAGAGAACAATATAAATTGTCAGGTATTTATGTATATGGCCATAAAAAACAGTAACTCACTTCCTCATGTTATGTGTCACAAAGAGGAATCAAGAACAGTCCCAATCAATTCTAAAGAGACCATGACAATCTATTTACATAAACACAAAGTCCATTTATTTTTGTTTCCTATATTTGTTAAGAAGGATTGTTTCTTCCCAGATCCCTGGTGAAATCTTGGGACACTCCATTTCTTTCTTTATTTCTTGTTTTGTCTTTTTTTTTTTTTTAATTTTTGCTTTCATTTGTGTTGCTACAAGGTCTCACTATGTAGCCCGGGCTTGAACTCACCATCCTTCTTCAACTTCCTGAGTGCTTGTGTTCCATAAGGAGTGTGTACAACAATGACTGTACTTTTGTTTTCAAATGAGTGAGTTTATTAAAAAATGCAAGAAAATGTAAACCAACAACTAACCATACTTCAAGATTCAAATGAGTGTGCTTTTTAAGTCTATTGAAAGCAAAAGAACGACACAATGAACAGATAGAAAGAAGCAGCAAATAAATAGAAGCAGATTTTTAAAAATATCAAATCAGGTACTTACAATATTCAACCAGACATAACTAGAGCAGCTTAATTGAGAGAGCAAACACAGGTAATATCATCAAATTGGGGGGTTTTAACATCCAGGCCAAATAGCCTGAGGAAGCTCTTTTGAAATAGTCCTGATTGAGAACTCCAGACAAAGTAGAACATTCTCCCTGTGGGTCATTCTCACCACACGTATTTTTATCCCATTGGATAAACCATGATAACTTCTGTTAGAAGTGGTTTACTCTCTAGCTGTTCTCAAATATGTAAAGTTTTTATTAAATACCTATAGATGCTTGTTGTTCTCCTTTCTCTCTGTCACTGAGGCAAGGAGAAAGCATCAGGAAAGCATCATGAAGAACACCGCAAATAAATGTGATTGAGTCTGAGGCAACATAACTCATCTCGCAGTGAGAGTCAGCTCTCAACAAACATAAACAGCACAGAACAAATTACTAACATAGTTTATATTACAACTTACTATAACAGATATACCACCATGCCTAGCTTTTAGTGTTTTTATGGAGAATGTAGGATATAAAATATCTATAGTCAATTTAAGTATAAAACTTATTTTTTTAAGTTTAATATTATTTCAAATTTTCATTACATAGTCATTGCGTTACATAAGGATATGTTCATGCAAGTGCACATTGGATGTGGAGTATAATTTTCTTTTTAAAAACCTATAAGTGTTTTATTTACAAATTCTAGCTATTTGCATAGACTTGGAACTTTAAAATTTTTTATTTTTATATATTTTAATTTTTTGAGGATTTTATACATGAGCACTGTCTTTTCATTATTTATATATACATACATATATAAAGTATTCATATAATGCACTGAGTCTATTTAGTGGTCCTTGTGTATATATGTGTTTAGGGATAACCTCTTGGGAATAATGTAATGGGGAGATAGTCCCTGAAGGAAATTGATTCTCTTTCTCCTAGTATTGATTTATTGCCTATAGCTCTTCATCTAGAAGTAGAACCCCCACCACCACTGACATATTAACTGATTTTGTCATTATGCAGCCCACCATACTGTGGTGATTTCGTTGGATAGTTTCCCCTATCATGTCTAGAATGCATTTAGGAGCAGTTGGCATTTGTTCCTCTGGCTCTTACAATCTTTCTGACCCTCTTTAATGAAGTTCCCTGAACATTAGATCTATAAGCTGCACTGTAGATGTGTCATTTAGGGCCAGACATGCCACAGTCACTTATTCTCTGCATTTTGACCAGTTGTGC
The DNA here is from genome assembly GCA_035773235.1 of Eospalax fontanierii. Taxonomy (NCBI): domain Eukaryota; kingdom Metazoa; phylum Chordata; class Mammalia; order Rodentia; family Spalacidae; genus Eospalax; species Eospalax fontanierii. The sequence goes on from CM069525.1 coordinate 41,198,874, forward strand.
AACTTAGCAGTAGGCTCCATCTTTTGCAAAAAGAAGCTTCTTTGATGTGTGGTGAAAGCCACATGTATCTTAAAATTTGGAGGTATCTTTTCTTCAAAACATTTCTTTCAGATTTTGTAGTAGTTTGAAAACATTTTAATTTTAAAAACGGACAGATAACTGTATGTTTTTGAAATACAATGTGCTGTATCAATATATGTATACATTGTGTAATGGTCAAATAAGTGTGATTAGTATAGGTATTACCTCAAACAATGATCATTTCCTCATGGAGAGAACACTCTATGTTCTAATGTTCTGATACACAGTGGGGTACTATAGTTAAATGCATCATATATATATTTCAAAATAGTTAGAAGAGAGAATTTCAAATGTTCTCATTATACTCACTATACTATCTTTTGTTGTATCTTTCAGTAACTATAATCCCTAGGTGTTTTTAATTACCAAAACCAGGAACATAACTTGATTCTAGTTGGAAGCCCTGAGCAGTACATGGGTGGGAAAGATATGGCTTAATTTCTGTCTAGAGAAGGAGAAGAATGTTCCTATGCCAGTGGCTCTCTTGGTCTTTGTTCTTCCTGTTCTACTACTCAGAGGGAGAAGAAAAAATGCAATGAAAGCAACCCCTTTATAACTAGAACACTTGTAAATGCTGTTCACAAGCACCTCAGTAAATGTGAATTCTGCTTCTTTTACTGTTGGATATTATTGTGGGATTCTTGGAGATTCTCTTTCCCACCAAATGCCAGAGATCCTCAGATCTTTTAAGTGGAGCTAATGAACTCTGTGTCCTGTCTGTCCTATTTCTGTCTGTGTTGGGGGTCCCAGCACTCAGGGCCAGCCCGAGGAGGACTGAAGGATCTCCGCTGTGGGGTGAGGAAGTGCAGAGTCAAGACGCGGACACCGGTAGTTGAGTGGGAAGCCATCAGTGGCGGTCTGCTGCAAACTCAATTATTCAAGAAAGAGCAGAGAGTCTTATAGGTCTTGTTAGCCAATAGCCTTATGAGGTGGGGTCCTGAATAAACAGTCAGTCGCAGTTTATTCCCAGGTGGATCAGGTTCTCTCCAGGTGCTGGGTAGAAACTGGCTTCATAACCAACCTGGGGTGACTGAGTAGGGCATTGCTGCCCATAAATTATCAGAGTCGAAAGAGTGGGGTGCGTTTACAGATCCGGCAATTCCACAGTGGTGGGGGAAATCCTCTGTGCTAACAGATACATCCATAACAGGCTTGACATTTCTGGCAGGTATCCAGATGGGGGAGGAAGAGGTTTCTGGAAAAATACAAGGGTGTCCTCGACCCTGTGTTAAGAGTGGGTGAGGTCCCTTCCATTCACTTGTGAGAGGATCTCTCCAACAGACAAGGGACAAGAGGGTAGCGGCTGGTTGAGATCTCCAATGTTTATAGGCTGGAGAGAGTCCTGCTTCAAAGGAAAGAAAATTAAGAGCGAAAAGAGCTTCCACCAAGGTTAAATGGGGATCACTGGGTATCACTGCAGTTTTCTGCTTCATAATGAATTCCTTGAGGGTTCTATTAGTTATCTCCACTATGGCTTGACCATGAGGATTATAGGGGATGCTGTGGAGTGTTTAATTCCCCAGGATTGTACAAAAGACTTGAATTGGGCAGATGTATATGCCAGAGCATTGTCTGTCTTACTTGCCCAGGGTACACCCATGACCAACATAGCATTTTTATTGCCTTAATAGCATGGGATGCCTTCTCACCTGAAAGAGTGCTAGCAGAAACAAATTTGGAGTAGATGTCCACGATGATTTGGACATATTTAAAGCTACCAAACGAGGGTATATGGGTGACATCCATTTGCCAGATGACACTTGGCGTAAGGCCTCTAGGGTTTCTAAGTAACTTTCCATCAAGTCACCAAAGAAAATCTGTAATATATAATATTACAGGCTTTTTAAAATAGGCTTTTTAAAACACTAGAGTAACCTTGCTTTAGGTCTTGCGAAAGTGTTAACACTAGGAAGAGAGAAGCAACAGAGATTTTCTTTCTCACCAAATGCCAGAGACCTTTCACCCTCAGATCTGTTAACTGCAGCTAATGAACTCTGTCCTGTCTGTCCTATTTCTGTTGTCCCTGGTGAGGGCCTGAAGTTTATGTCAAGAGATCCTTTTCTTTTTTTAATGTGCACTCCTGGTTAGCCCCTAAGTTGATTCTCTTCTCTTCTCTTCTCTTCTCTTCTTCTCTTCTCTCTCTTCTCTTCTTTCTTTCTCTCTCTCTCTCCCTCTCTCCCTCTCTCTCATCTTTATCTCTGTCTCTCTTCTCTTTTCTCTATCTCTCTCTCATACATAACACACACACACACACACACACACACACACACACACACACACACACATCTTGCTCAAAACCAGATTGAGAGGAAATACATCCATTTCTCTAACAAATACCAAGATTATTAGCTGACCTCAAGAAAATAACTCACCAAAGTAGTCGATATACTCCACATATGAAGTGAATAGTTCACTGTATCTCTTCAAAGTTTGTACATTTCTGACTCCAATAAACAGTCTCCTTGAATTCCTCTCTTTACTTGAGGTAAAGAGGGAAAACTTCTTAGCATACTCAATATTAAATTTGCTCAAACAAATCGTATCTTTAAAAATCTTCCTCTAGATCTTAAATTTTAAGCCAACTTGGGCACCAAAATCAGTTCCTGTTTGAAAAAACATCAGAATAACAAAACAAAACAAAACAAATCTTTTCTTCTAAATTCTAACCCTCAACCTGATTACGCTTTGGGTGAGAGTCTTGAGACTCATAAAATTTGGTTTCAGTCATTTCTTGCTGCAAATTCTATAGGAAAGTATATCTCGAAAGTCACTTGAGTATCTCCTATCAATTATTACCTCAGCCAAACTTCCCAATTTATCATTCAGTTACAAATTTGAGCATGTCGGGGGGTAATTTTCCCATCAGTCAGTAGTACTTGGAGTGCCTGTAAACTTAGCAATAAGGAAACTCTTGGTTCATATATCTGCATCAGTACAGGGCTTTGGAAGCTCATTTACTGAAGACCAGTAGGTCTGTGGCATGTAATGACAAACTACTGTAAACCCAGAAGATGGCTATAATGTATAAAATGTTTCTTTCCCCTCCTGAAAAAAAAAAAGACCTGAGGTGTAAGAAATGAATGTCCTTGTCTAGAGACATTAATGAGCTGTTAGAACTTGAGAAAGAACTCTGTTATTGTGTTATCAGCCAGCTGACTAAATCTGTTAATGAAATGTGATTCAGTCTGATTTATTTCTGTCCCTTCGGCCTTTGGGTTGAAATTGATCTGAAAAGTAGGACTATATGCAGTTCCAAATGATATTTGCTGATAAGACCAATACTTGGAAGGCTGAGACAAGAGGTGTGCGAGTTCTAGGTTAGCCTGGGCTACATATACAAACTATCTAAAAACAGAAGACTCTTGAAAATTCATTCTTAGAGGAGATTTTTAAAATGTTCTGGAGTCAGACTAATGACGAGATCACACTGCCTGGTCTGACTTTAGAGGAATCAGTGTACTGGGGAGAAGAAGAGGTTGAAAGGTTCCCTCTTCTTCATTAATTCTTCCGTACTTCCTGCTTAAACAATAACCCTATGCATCAAGAAGAAATACATCCAGGAGAGTAACACAATTTCCTGCTTTCAGCAGATCTCAGACTACTGCCTTCCAGGGAGTTCACTGGCCTAACTTTCCACTTCCCCATTTCTCTGTCATCTTGTGCACCCAGCTAGGTCGACTTTTCATGCCTTCCTTGAAATTTTTAGGTGGGGCCATGTGCCTGAGCCCTATCCCTTACATTACAACTTCTGTTTGCCACTTTTATGCAATCTTCCCTATTGTTTTCCATTCTACAGTCTAGAAATGATTGAGTTTTAGAAGCCATAACTGAGGATATGTTTAATATCAAAAAAAGAAAGCCTGGGTCCGGGCATCACTACTTGGAAGATTGCTATCCATAAATTGGACCAACCAATTTGGACTTAGTAATATAAACTAGAAATAAACTCCTGTTTGAAGCATTTGGTATGTTTGCTTGTATGTTGCAACAGCTAGGGTTAACTTGATCAAACACGGCCCTCCAGAAAACAACTTGTTGAGCTAACGTACACTTCTATTTGTGTTTCAGTTAACAATTTCACACAGCAGCCTACAATGGTGGTTCATGCTTATAATCCCAGCATTCTGAAGGATGAGACAGGAAGACTGTAAATTCAAGGATATCCTGGGCTGCACGGCAAGACCCTGTCTCAAATTTTTTCATATAGCAAAAGTTTTAAATATAACTGAGTTCTTTGAAAATCTTTGGAAACTCACATATTAGCTCTCTTAGTATATCCCTAGTAATAATTCGGGAAAGAATATTCTGTATTGTAGGAATTTTTGAATAACTGTTCAAAATGGTTAAATGTTTAAATGTTAAATAGGAAAACTATAAACTGCAAAACGGCTGGAGTCTTTTATGCAATAAGGTTTGAATGAAGGTTTATTGAATAGATGAATAGTATGATTTGGTGAAAGCCCATCTCATTTTAGAAGTTTCAGATAATTTTGCTTAGGTTAACCATTAGGGGGCTGGGAAAGATGGCTGTGTGGTTATGAGCACTAGCTGCTTTTATGGAGGACCCAGGTTTGGCTCTCAGCCCCCTCCTGTTTCCCCACTCTATTTCCAGGGGATCTGACACACTTTTCTGATCACCACAGTCATTGCATGACAGAAATACACTTACGTACATACACAAAATACACTCATACATATAAAAATAGTAAATAAAATATGTTGTTTTAAAAAGAGAAGACATTTCCATTCATATTTGAAATGTAATATGTTAGTGTCAAATTAGAAAATGCACTTTCAAGTATTGGGTCCTAATTACCAAGTGTTAAACATGTATAAGTTTAAAAATATAATTTGGATAAGTTGCTTTGTATTTTGGCAATATGTCTACAACTTACTGATTATAGTACTTAAGCTAAAGGACGGAGAATCATCAGTGAAAGTTTTATGAACATCCTAGAAAAAATTAATGGTTATATTGGTGACCTATTAAAATTCTGAATGGATAATTATTTTCAAATTTAAAAAATGACCACCATTTATTATTGCACTCAAGACAACATTTTTGTACCATTACTGTTTTCTGAATATGGAGACTTATGTATTTGGTGTCTCCTCGGGGAATACCTGCCAATTTTCATTTCTGCTTAGTGATCAGAATCTGAAAGGAATTAAGCAGCAATGCTGTGCCAAATGCTACAGAAGTTCACTCGCCCATATAATGCAATTGAAATGTCAGAATGTTTAAACACTTTCAATCATATGAAAATACATTTTAGGCATATTTTGAACCAAGCTGCCAGACCATATACAGGGAATTTTTCTACAAAACGGGTAAGGTCCCATGAACCAAGGAATGATTCTATGTGAATTCTTGGTCAGAAGCTTGAAGGTGGAGATTAAGACATTGTGGCTTCTCTGAGTACCAATGGTAATGACAACTCCACACTAGCTGAATTTGGGATATGTGGAAAAATCAAGAGTAAATCTGTCAAGTATAAGCAACAATATTTTTATGCAGATGCCCTCTTCTACGTGGAAGTCAAGTGGTAGCCCTCAGGCTGTGTTTTCTTGTCACTACACTCAAAGCATCTGACATTTACTATTACTTTTGTTTTGGAATGACCTGTCTTGTGTTCACATTCAATTCAATCCCCAGAAGAATTTTAGGACTCCACATCCTTCTTATTTCCTAGCTTCTAATGTGGATCTTACAGCCCCAAACATTGCCCTTTCTGTCAATATTTCCCCTGCCTCATCTCTTGAAAGAAACTGAACTTTCTGTTAAGCAAGTATCAACCATCAGCCAAACTCATCAGTGCACTCACATGTATTTGACTAATTTGTTTTCCTCAAATGGAAACCTGCCTCACCTCAGAAGATGTGACTTTCTTTGCAACCTACCTTAGTGGTGGCTGTTTCCTGTACAAAATCCCTAAGAGCACTGGGTCCTCCTTCTTCCTCGTGGCATATCCCAGATCATTACTACTCATTCTTCCATAAAACTATACAACTAGAATGACCTTCACATTGCCGGATTTACTGGTTGACTTTGATTTTTTTTCCTTGCTAGTTATTAGTATTTTACCTAGTTGATCACTTTCCCTGTCGAGGTGCTCTTTATTTGACTTCTAACATACTACACTTTGCTTTTGCTTCCTTGTTTTCTACTTACTGATAATTCTTAATGTGTGGTTCTTTTCTCATTCCATTAATTTCTAAATGAGAGCTCTGACCTTAATCTTTAAACTTCTTTTCTACAGATATATTCGCTGCCTTAATAGTCTCATTCATTTTCATAATTTTCTATATTCTCTTTATGTTGATGACTCTACAAGCGAAGCACTCATCTTGGAACTTTGTCAGACATACCTCCAAGGATATACCTGGCATCTGTGTGTGTGTGTGTGTGCAACCCAAGGCCTCAAGTACATAAAGTAAAATTTCTGCCAATTAGCTATACTCTCAGGCCCAGGCATATCCTTATGGATGCTAATAGGCATCTCAAAACTATCACATAAAACCCGAGCCACTGGTTCACAGAAAATTAATCAGAAAATTCTGATGGATCTCCTTTCAAAATACATAGAAATATCTGACCAAGTTTTATTGCCTGCCTACTAAAACCCTGGAACAAGAAACTGTTTCTCCTCGTCTGATTTCTTGCAATAGATCTGAAATGTTCTTTCTACTACTGTTCTTTCTACTTTCTTTTCTATTCTAACATAGCAAAGTAATCCTATGAGTATGACAGCATGTAGTTGGAACTCAAGAAATATTTATATTTAGAAAGTGTTTATTGAATATCGTGTTGTGCCTCTTCACTGCTCAGAAATGCAATACAGGATCCCTTCTGTCTTTAAAACACTTTAGTTAGCATCATGGTCAGCAATTCACATTACTCATTTATAACCTTCCTTAAGTGCTGCTTCCATTATGTGTTCTGAATTATGTCACAATCCTGCTCAACTATCAGCTACTATTCCACCCACACTTAATATATGCTCTGAATTACTATGACACTTTATTCTACATTATTTCTTTCCATAATGTCTACAATAAAGGTCTAGAGTAGTTCCAAAGGACGTTAAGATGGTCCTAGAGAAACAGCATAGATAGCACAGTTATATACACAATAGACCATAACTTTTTTGTAAAACAGTTTGTTTATTTGCATATTTGTGCATGTGAAAAAGAAAACGTACACATGTGTATTCAAGTACATGTATATGTGAGAGAGAGAAGCGAGTCAGAATATGCAAGTATGTATTTGAGTGCATGTATCTGTGCACATATGTAGAGACCAGAAGAAGATAAGTGTTCTCTACCACTCTGTCTCTTCCTTTGAGATAGTCTTTCACTGAATGTGGGCTCATTTTTTTTCAGCTAGCATAGAAGCCAGCAAACTCCAATGACCCTCCTGCTTCTATAACCCTTAGAGCTAGAGTTACAGGAATGTGTGCAATTGGAAGCTTGCTACATAAATTCTTGGATGTGAATTCTGGTCCTCATGATTCTTTAGCAAGAATTCTTGACTGCTGAGCCATCTCACCAGCCCCTGGACCATACCATTCCTGAAGGGCCGCAGAAGAGTCAAATTGTAAAGTATCCCCCAGAATTTGGAAAGCTGCCTGAAGAAGCTTATGTCCAAAATTCTTGAGTCTTGAGATTCCTTCTGCTTCCTAGAACATCTTTTGGAGAGATTATGACAATCATCCTATCATTAGCATTTATTAGATTCATACACTGTACTAAGCATGGTTCTATACATTCTACACAATTAAGTTACTGGATTCCCTCAATAACCTCATGATAATTTACCCAAATTATCCTCATTTTAGAGATGAGAAAACTGAAGCTGAGAGAAGTGAAGTCACTCGCAAAGACACATAGTTTAAAAATGCAGATGACTGGATTTGAACACAAATAGTAATCACTAACTGGGTAACATGGGAAATTGTAGGCCTGACAGTATAGAACTACAAACAGAGAATCCTGACCTTCTCACTCCTACACGGGAAGAGAGAGAACGAGCAGAAACTAAGTCTTATGCTCTACCTTTATGACACTTGCTTTCCTCCCATATATTCCTGCTACTGAATATTTGCATATGGAAATGGTAAGAAAGAGAGTAGTTTAAGTCTCCAGTTGCAGACAAGCAAAGACTAGATACACTTTTTAACGTCTTGTACCGGCTGCTACATTAATAGCTGCAGGTTGCACATAACATTCCAAGCTTCTTGGAACTCAAAATTGAGTTATCTGACTCAGTAAAATGTACCATTATCACTTAAAAAGATATGCTCAAGGAACCTCTGGGATTTCAAATACGCTTAAAAGCAACAACTCTGTTGAATCACAGAATCGTAAGAGATTGCATTTCCACTGGAGAACACACATGATGTATTAAACAGAGGAGGAAATGTTTGAAATCCAACACACTTTGAGTTTCATCGTACCCAATCACATCTGAAAGCCTACGCAGTCATTGGATGAAGGCAAAACATGCTGGGTCCCTCATTCTTAGTGTTAATGTGGCCTTCAGTCTTGACATTGCAAGGTTATTGTTGCAGGGCATTTCTACCTATATGTACTAAAACTATTTCCACTGCAATCAATGAGTCCAGTTTTCATTGTCTAGCTGGAGAAAAGAGGTGTTAGAAAAGGAAATGTTCTTATTAACAAAATGCGATTGTCTCCCATCCTCTCAGATACAGCTTCATTTAAAACAGGGAGGGGAAACAGGTATACCTATGGTAATGAGCTGCTACCAAATACACTGCTTGGTCAGGATCTCTTTCACTGGGGCTGTAAGAGAGTGCAGTGTGGTTTGGGAGTCAAAAAGGTCCACATTTTATCCTGATTCTGCCTATTTATTTGCTCACTGTGTTACCCTTCTCTAATTAGCTACTTTCCTCATTGTCAGATGGAGTTATTGTGTGAACTAAGAAAATAATTGTGAAGTCATGCAACAATGTCAGCCACACAAATGTAAATTATTATTGTTGTGTTGCCATTACTGCCTGTCCCTCATCAGCCTAGTGTGCTTTATTCTTTGTTATTAAATCTTTGCTGGAGTATAAATGAAAACAATGCAAAGTTTTATGGTCCTAAAATACTTTGTTTCAGCTTTCTTTCAAGGTTCTTCTTAATTTTTAAGGCATGGACTCTGCCTGTGTTGCCTAGGCAGACCTGGAAGTCTAGGTCTCAAGTAATTTTCCTGTCTTAGGCCCCAGAGTACCCAGGACATCAGTTGTGCACTGCTGAGCCAGGTGTCATCCCAAATTCCTGAACCAAGATCAACACCTAATAGTTCAGAAGATAAATAATAAAAATGTAGCGTGGTCCTAAGAAGCAAGTTTGTGCCAGGCTGCCCAGAACTCTACAGTGAAACAGTATAGTGCAACAGTAGTTGGTTTGGAGCCATGTTTTACAGGTCAAATATGAAGTAACCTATACGATTTGGGAAGTTTGAACAAATCAGTTCAACTACTTGGTTATCTTTTATAACTGATGACTATGTTTAGGTGAGTCTAAGATCAATGTTTCACAAACACTGTGTTTTGGAGGGTTGTTTGTTTAATTTTTGCTTGTTTTTTGCCAAGAAGCTATTTCTTCAAATAAACTCTCACAGGGGAAAACCATGTAGAGGTCAGCTACAGTGGATAGGAAAGCTAAATTTCCAGAAGCCCTCTTCCCAGGCTTTGGAAGTGTTCAGGGAACTTGTAGAAAATACAGAGACATGCCATAAACGCTATTCAACTATATCAGCAACATATATTTTCTAGGCCTAATGCCTGCTGTCTTTTTTCCTTAAATACCAGACGACATACTCATCATTCTCTGTACCTGCTGTTTTATCACGATTTTATCTTCCTCAGATTTGAAAGGTATTTTCCTTTCTTTTCCACATTGAATTTGTACAGGTGAACATAGTCTACCTTAGACCATTCTATATGGCAAACTTCATTCATTTAACCAGCACCACATTTAAAAACTGAATCAAGGGTAGAAAGTGTGACTTGGTGGTGGAGTTCTTGCCTAGGTTGTATGTATCCCTGAGTTGATTTCCAGCACCATAAAAATAAATCAGGAAGGAAGGAAGAAAGGAAGGAAGGAAGAAAGGAAAGAATGAAGGAAGGAAGGGAGGGAGGGAGGGAGGGAAAGAGAGAGGAAAGAAGGAAAGAATGAAGGAAATATTTATAGTTGAAAAACACGTTTTGCATCTCAATATCTCCCTGGTGCTTTCAAACATTTATATTACTTCCCTGCCCCCCCCAAAAACCATCTGAATATGTGACTGTATATTTACTGTCATTCAATGTCCTTCTAAAGTCTAGCTTCTTGGGTGCTCTAGCTGCTCCAATTTCAACAATAGTATTGTATTTCAAATATAGTTTTACAGATAAGAATAAGAAAAACAAATACAGATTATCCTAGAGTTTCATGTAGCAAACCTGCTTTTAAAGAGACAGGCAGCTTCTCCAGGAACTCTCCTGAAACTAATACCAAGTATGCAAGATTTTCTTGATTGAGTGGTCAAAATGTCACCACGGAATAGGATTAATTTGAAGAGATCTTTCCTAATAATCAAAATCAGTAGTGTATTAGGATAACGCTAATTGCATTAAAACAAATCCTCAAAACTTCAAATGCTTGATACAATAGAACTTAATTTTTATGCACAAAGACAGTGTGTGTATAGTTAGTGTAGGAAAAATTCAAAAATCTTTTAAATGATTTTTAGGTTTCCAAAAGAAGTGCAAAGACAATTTGGAGTGTTCATAGACTCTTACTGGTTTTCTGTAACATTAGAATCCTGTACACCTGTGGTATAGTTAATAAAACTATTAAATTAAGATTTGTGGCTTGAGGAAATAGTTCAGTCAGTAAAATGCCTGCCAGCCAACTGTGAGGACCTACGTTTGCATCTCAAGAACCCATGCAAATATACATGTGGTAGCATTTATCTGTAACCCAACACTTCTATGCCAAGGTGAGAGGCAAAGACAGTAGAATCCCTGAGCCAACCTAGCTTATGTGCAGTAAATGAGAGATCCTGCCTCAATTAAATGGACAGCAAGGACTGACACTCACAAGCTCACCTCTGCATGTGCTCTATGCGCACACACACATGTGTATACATCACACAAATACACATAAATATTAAAAAATCACACAGAGCTAAAACTCATCAGATTTTGTCAGTTTTTCTTCAATGTCTTCTTTCTGCTCCACTGTCTAATATAGAATGTGACATTTCATTCAGTTGTCATATCTCTTTAATTTTCTCTAATCTGACACAGTTTCTCTGCCTTTACTTGTTTTTTATAACTTTGATACTTTTGAAGAGCAGTGGACAGGTGCTTAGTAGAATGGCTTACAACTGAAGTCTGTCTTGGGACAAGTTTTTAATGAGTAAAGTAGTGCTATACGGCTATGGATTTGGAGAAGACTATCACAGAAGTGATGAGCCCCTCTCATCATATAAATTCTGGATTATGTGATATTCACATAACTTTCCGTGATATATACTCTTGATTAAATTCCAGATTCCTCTTTTTTTGAGGCAAATTACAATGACCATCCCATACTCAAGGGAAGGGAAATTAAGCTCTACTTTCAGGAAGAAAGAGGACCAAGGAATTGGTGGGCATATAATAAAACAACCAGAAAAATTAATAAGGATATAGGGTGAGCTATTTTGAGAATTTGGAAGCATTTCATTCCACCCATTTCCTCCCATGATGTTGATATTCATCTGAGAGCTCTGCCAGCACCAAGTATTGTTGTGGTACTCTAATGCTGATTCTCTATCTTTCTCATTTCTTTGACATTAATTACTAGGGATTATATTGTAACAAGTTTTTCCTTTTCTCTCATTGTTTATTTATTCAATTATTTATCAGTATGAAATCATGAATATTTATTTTCTCTTTGTGTTGTAATCCAAAATTAACATTATTTTATTGTTGAAGTTGTTCTGGTTTTGACCATTACTTCAATTTCAAGTCGATTCATGTGTCCTTTTGACCTGTATCCCCTTTTAAAATTTTATTTCCTATTCATTCTTATCTTTATTTACTCATTAGAACACTATTCACACTTTATTTGAAGTTTTGCTCCTCATGGTTCCAATTTTCTGCAGCCTATTCCCATCTGAAATCATGGAAATGGGAAATTCCTGTAATATTTATTTTATTTTGTATTTTTTTAATTGTATTTGTAATTATATGTGAAAACGATGATTGTGTTTTTTGTGTGTGTCCTGTTTGTGTGCATGCATGCTTGAATGTGTGTGTGTATGTGTGTTCAGGACACATCGCATGTGTGGAGGTCAGGGAACAATTTTCAAGACCTGTTCTCTCCTTCCAGTGTGGGTTCTGGGAATCAAACTCAGGTTGTCAAGCTTACACAGCATACACCTTCACTTGCCACTGGCTGACCTACCATACTGTAAGTAACTCTTAGGATAGTATGCTGCTATAGTTGTTTCATTTTATTACTAGTTTCTGTTGATAACCTCTCACTGTGTCTAATGTGTAAATTGAACTTTATCATAGGTACATATGGAAGCACAAAGCAGTATAAAGTTCAGTACAATCTACAGTTTCAGATACTTGTGGAAAGTCTGGGAGCATATCTCATCCCTTGTGAATAAAGAAATACAGCTGCCATACTTGCTGTCACTGAAGATGCACCCTCATTTCTCTGCCTGATCCTCTGAACTGGTAAAAATTTGATATAGTACATTTTATCTTCACTGAAGCCAAACAATTCTTTAAAAATATTTTATTGAGCTTTTGTACATTTCCTACAAAACTTCTTAATTAAATTTATACCTCCTCCCCCATCCATGTCCCTACATACCCTCCCACAGGACCTCATGCATTCTGTCATACATGTTAAATCTTATACAGTCAAACATTTGTACCCAGATGTCCTTCTTGTAAGTTTATCCACTGGAGTTTAGTCAGCCTATCTAGAGATCATAAAGATCTCTCTCTTACCCAGGAACAATCATTCACCAACAGTTCCCAGGCAAGGGCTGACTTACTACCTACTGCCCATTATCCTCGCTTTTGGTCCTTTGTCTGATAAAGCTGGCATGGGTGTTGGGTACAATCCCATCATTGACACAAATTCATACGAGCAAGCTTCCAGTGGACAAAAAAGCCTGTTTCTCTAAGTTCATGGACCAATCCTGGCTCTCAGAATTTTTTCAACCCCTTTTCTGCAGTGGTTCCTGAGACATGGGTGGGTGAATTTTAATCTAGGAATCCTATATAGGGACACACACTGTGAAGTCTCTTATTCTCTAAAACAACCAGTTGTGGTCTTCTGTATGCATTGAATTCTTGTATGTCAAAGCTCCGCTGGCAAGAGTTGAAGGATATATTATTATTGTCTCTACCGTCTGTTCATCTATGTTCCATGAGTGTTAGGTATAGAGGTTCTGCTATAAATGTGTCACTTTGGCCTGCGCATCTCTCAGACGTATGTATATTCTCTGTGGGTAACCAGTTGTGAAACTCTGTAATAGCCTGCATCCAGGATTGGAAAGATGACACAGTGGTTAATAGCACTGGTTGCTCTTGCAGAGGACCTGGGTTCCAGTCTTACCATCCACATGGCAGCTAACTACTACCTGTAACTACAGTTCTAGAGAAGTCCAGCAGCTTCTTCTGACTTCCACAGGCACTGCAGAACACGGGTGCACTTACACACATGCAGGCAATACACTCATACACTAAAATAAATATAATAAATAAAATACTTTTAAAATAGCCTACATCTGTTGCAAAAGAAGCTTCTTTGATGTACAGTGAGTGTACCTGTGTATAAATAACAGGATCCATATTTAGCATATGGTAAGAAATTACATTTGTCTAGAGAAATGACAGAGCTTTCTTTAGGTTCTATGAAATCTTCAGCTATGTATATTTGGCTATAATTACAGAGCCACCCATGAATTCCCTCCCATTCAGAGGGCTTTAAGTCCAATTAGATAGCTGTTGATTATCCCTCAGATAACACTGTCACTACTGCACCAATAGAGGTATTCAGAAGCAGGATCTTACCTTTGAGTTCTGGGAGATAACTAAGATTTGGCAATAGCCTGTGTTGTTTTGAGAGTCTCTTGGACTACTCTGACCAAAAAGTTGAAGAGAGGTCTCTCCTGTATGACACTGTGCTCCTTGCCATACAGGCCTCAAGTACACATAGACACTAGTGTTCAGAAACCATGTATGTATTTTTCAGTTCCTGAGAGTTCCTGAGCCAACATATCTCCCTATTCTTCCCATGCCAACCAAGCTCCATCTGTCTCTCCTCTCTGCCCTATTCAACTTACCTCCTCCTCCCTCCTGAGTTCCCCCCATTTTCCCTAGCCTCCCATCATCCCCATCTCCTTAGTTCCCTCCTCCCCAGCCCCATGCCCCCCACTGCATGTCCCTACCTCTTCCTCTCCCCTCTTCTCCCCATAACATCTGTTCCCTACTCTCCCCCTCTTTCTTGTACTTTCTTTCTCTTTACCTCTGTTTTTCCTTTCCATTTTTCTGGCACCTATTGTTACATCAGGATACATACTTGCATGTAAGGGATTGATGCTACGACCTACAAATGAGGGGGAACATAGCTGCTTGCTTTTCTAAGTTTGTGTTGCTTCACTTAATATAAGTTCCATCCACTTGCCTACAAATTTCATAATTGCATCTTTCCTTACTGCTCAATAGAACTCCACTGTGCAAATGTGCCACGTTTTCATTATCCATTGTCAGTTGAGGGACACAGGTTGTTCCATTTCTTAGCTACTGTGAAAAGAGCAGCAACAAACATGGATGTACAGGTATCTCTACAGTAGGGTGAGTCTTGGATGTATGGCAAGGAGTGGTATAACAAGATCAAATGGCAGATGCATTTCTAGTTTTTTGAGTTCTTCATACTGGTTTCCATAGTGGTAGCATGAATCTGCATTCCAACCAGCAGTGAATGAACATTCCATTTTCTCTACATCCTGACCAGCATTTGATGTCTTTTGTTATCTTGACCTTAGCCATTCTGACTGGGGTGAGATGGAATCTTAAAGTGGTTTTTGACTGCATTTCTCTAATTATTAAGGTTGTTGAACACTTTTTAAAGTGTTTCTTTGTAATTTTTATTTATTCATTTAAGAGCTTTCTGTTCAGATCTATAATCCATCATTTTACTGGATCACTTATTTTCTTGTTTCTTTGTTTTTTGAGTTCTTTGTTATTTTCTGGATATTAATCCTCAGATGTTTAGCAGGTGAAGATTTTATCTCACTTAGTGGGTTTCCTCTCTACTTCCTTGATTGTTTCTTTTGCTGTACAGAAGTTCTGTAGCTTAATGAGGTCCCACTTAATAAGTGTGTTGACCTTAATGCCTGGGCAACTGATGTTGGATTTAGAAAGTCATTTCCTGAACCTATTTCTTCTTGTATGGTACTGCCTATATTTTCTTTTAGCAGTTTCAGCATTTCAGGTTTTATATTGAGGTCTTTGATTTGGAGTTGACTTTTGTGTAAGCTGAAAGATAAAGGTCCAATTTCATTCTTCTATAGGTGGAGATCCAGTTTTGCCAGCACCATTTGTTGAAGATGCTCTGTAATATAGTCTGAAATCTGTTATGGTGATCCCCCGCCCCAGCATTGTTCTTTTTTGCTCCAAATTGCTTTGGTTATCTGTGGTCTTTTGTGATTCCATATGAATTTTAGGATGTTTTTCTAGCTTTGTGAAGAATGCCATGGGTATTTTTATTAATATTGCATTGAACCTATAAATCGCTTTTGGTAAGATGGTCATTTTCAAAATGTTAATTCTACCAATTCATGAACATGGTAGATCCTTCCATCTCTGGATGTGTTCTTCTATTTCTTTCTTTAAATATGTAAAATTTTCATTTTAGAGATTTTTAATGTCTTTTGTTAGGATTATTCATAGAATTTTTTGAGGTTATTGTGAATGGGGTGTTTTCACTGAATGTTTTTTCTTATTATTTGTTATTGGTATATAAAAAGGATACTTATTGTTTTTGTAGTCTCCCATATCACTGAAAGGGTTAATCATTTCTAGCAGTTTTCTGGTCAAATTTTTGGATCCCTTATTTATACCATATCATCTGCAAATAGTGATAACTTTACCTCTTCTTTTTTCCAATTAGTACTACTTTAATTTCCTTCTTTTATTGCTCTTGCAAATGTTTCAAGCACTATTTTTAAAAGGAATAGAGATAGCAGACAGCCTTGCCTGGTTCCTGATTTTAATGAGAACACTTCCAGTTTTTCTACATTTAAAATGATGTCGGCTATGGGTTTGTTGTATAGAGCTTTAATTATGTTGAGGTATGTTCCCTCCAGTCCAATTCCCTCTAGGACTTTTACCATAAATTACGATTTTGTAATTTATGCATGTACGATTTTGTCAAAGGCCTTTTCTGCATCTACTGAGATGTCTTTGAGTCCACATACATGATTTATCATGCTTATTTTTTTTGTTTATTTATAATATGCATATTATATTTATTATACATTTATTGATTTATGTAGATTGAACTATCCCTACATCACTGACTTGATTATGGTGGATGATGTTTTTGATGTGAGTCTTTGCATCTACGTTCATTAAGGATATGGACCCATATTTTTCGTTTTGGATATGTCTTTACCTGGTTTTAGTATTAGAGTGATACTGGCTCCATAGAAGGAGTTTGTTAGTTCTCCCTCTCTTTCTATCTTTTTGAATAACTTAAGAAGTATTGGTTGTAGGTCTTCTTTGCATGTCTGCTAGAATTCTCCTGTGAAACTATCTGGGCCTGTTTTTTTTTTTAGTTGAGAGTTTCTGTGTTACTGTTTCAATTTCCTTATTTGTTATATGTCTGCTTAAGGTGTTCATCTTGTCTAGGTTTAACTTTCGTGATGTCTATGACTTTAGAAATTCTTCCATTTCTTTTAGATTTTCAAATTTAATGGAATGTCTGTTTATAAGATATTCCCTTACAATATAGTAGAAATTTTGTTGTCTGTTTTGATTTTTCCCATTTCATCTCTGAGGACCAAACTGTTTGTTTAACTTCTCTTGAGTCTTCTTTCTTGATCCACAGCTTATTTTAAAATGTATTGACTAATTCATAAATATTTCAGGAATTTACAGATGATGATTTATAGTTTGATTCCTGTGTGGTCGAAGATTTTCCTTAATTTGTTTTTTATTATATCTATTTTTAAGAGTAGGGAGATGGTCTGGGTGTTTGTAAGCAAAGGAATAGAAATGGATAAAGTGTGTGTGTGTGTGTGTGTGTGTGTGTGTGTGTATGGGTAGTCACATGCCACGCCATATGATGGAAGTCAGAGGAAAACTTGTGGAAGTGGGTTCTCTTCTTCAACCATGTGGGTCCTGGGGACCAAATTCACGTTGTCAGGCTTGGTGGCATGTGCCTTTATCCACTGAGCCATCTCACTGGCTCTCAAGAACCACTTGTCTGATTTATTTAAGTCTGGTACAGTTGGAAAAGGAGTGGCCCTGAAAAGGATGGTCAAATATCTATGTTCCTCTCATTTGTTTTCATTTTGCTTAGTCCTTATAATGCTAATGCTTAGCCATTGTGGAGTGTGTTATGTTTTAGGAGTAGGGAGATGGTCTGGGTGTTTGTAAGCAAAGGAATAGGAATGGATAAAGACAATAAGGATTTCAAAAGAAGGGATATATGACTAACTCTTAATTTCTACTATTTCTGTTTGAATGGGAAGCAAAAGAAAGCAAATAAATATGTAACCATGAAGGAAATCCTGACTCTGACATGACAGACTAAAAGAACTGGACTTGACCCTGAGGTCCATAGGGCATTACTACAATTTGAAGGAGAGTTGCTAATATGAACAAAGATGTTTTTAAAAGGACAGGATAGTCTAAGAAAAGGAAAATCAGTGAAACACTATATCAAGTCCACAAACAAATCTATGTGTTTATGAGAATTTGCTATATTCTTAAAGTAATATTTCAAATATATATGAAACATAAATTTTATTATAATTTCAAATAGGATGAACTTATTCATTTATGGTTAGAATATTGATTCCACCAAAGATGTCTACATAATTTGAGCAAACCCAGATAACCATTTGGCACTTCTTTGCCTCTTATTTAAAATGATTTATTTGATCATGTCAGGTTTGATAAGGTGACATTTAATTAAGCAGAACTTAGCACCAACTTGTGCTTTTCAATAAATGCTAGTGATTATTCTATTATTATAATGCTAAGATGACTAACCATTTGCAAAATATACTTAGATTTCCAATTACACATGATTCATTGAAATATATTTCAAGCAGACAAAAAACCTCAACTTTCTTAAAGCTATGAACTGCTAGAAGAAATATAAACACATTCATAACCTTTTGGTAGAATTCTTTTAAAAATCTAAATGTCATGATAGAAAACATTAATAAGTTTAATATATTACAATTATACATTTCTTTGCAAGATAGCCCCCTCCTTCAAAGAGAAGTAACTGATCATACTTTCTCAACATATTTTTAACAAGCAAATTGCTACTCTTATTATTTTGACAGAGGTACAAATAGGCATAATTATTGTAGATAGATATATTTCAGAATCCATTCAAAAAGAAATTGATGTTATCCTCTGAGTCACATTCTATTTCTTTTTTCTTGTAGGTAAATGATTTCTTTTATAATATTTCATCACAATCAATGTAATATGTACATGTGAATGAGCATGTGAATGAACATTACATGTGCACCAGTGAGTCTATAAAAAGATTTTTAGTACACACTGCTCTTTTTATTTATTATACACAAAAATAAAACAATAAATATCCACAAAAAACAACTTAAATCATGAATGCCATAAGAATCAAAACAGTGAAACAGACTTAAAAACAGTCAAAGAGCTTGAATAAACATGATTCCAAAGAACATATACAAATGGCAAATAAATGCATTAACAGATGTTCAATACCATTAACCCTCAAGGAAATTCAAATCAAAATCACAGTATGATTTCACCTTACAGTCCGTTAGGATGGCCATTACAGTAAAATACCACACACACACACACACACACACACACACACACACGAGAGAGGGGGAGAAAGAGAGAGAGAGAGAGAGAGAGAGAGAGAGAGAGAGAGGGAGGGAGAGAGAATATGACAATTGGATAGGATGTACAGAGAAACTGGAACCTTTGTGTAACTTTTGTTGGAATGTGAAATGGTACAACCACTATGAAAAGCAGTATTGAGACTGGGCAGATGGTTCAGCAGTTAAGAGTGCTTGCTGCTATTCCAGGGGACCTGAGTTTGGTTCCTAGTATTACCTGGCACTGTGACAGAATATCCCCCCAAAAACATTTTAAGTGAGAACGAACATATTCTGGCTCACAGTTTGAGAGGGAATAGTCTGTCAGCAAAGGGAAGGCATGGTGATGGGAGTGACTCCCGTCTATGGCAACCAGGAGTGTGAGCCTGCCAGTTACATTGTGTCAGTATTTAAGTAATGCTGACTTATGACCTTCAAAGCCCAGACCTATAGCTCTGTGTCTGTCAGCTAGTCTCCATGTTCAAAAGGTTCCACAATTTCCCAAAAGAGCTGCACAATCTAGCGGGCAAACTTCAAATACATAAACCTGTGGAATATATTTCACATTCAAACCATGATACTCCCTTCATGATCATCTCAAAATTCAAACTGCATACAGTCCGATTTCAAAAGTCCCCATATTCTTACAGTCTCAATATTGTTCAAAAGTCCAAAGCCTTTTATGAGACTCAAGATAATCTTTTAACTATAAGGTCTGGGTAAATAGAAAAATTTCTAATATACAATTGCAAAAAGTAAACATTCCTATTCAAAAAGTAGGAAGGGAAGCCTAGCAAGAAAAATTTGGACCCAAACAAGACCACAACCCAGTAGAACAAACACCAAGCCTTGCAGTTCCATGTTTGGTATCTAGGACTTGTGATTTAATTATCTGGTCTTTAATGGGTTTGAGCAGCCCTGTCTCTTTGCCCTGCCTCCTAAAACTTCCATACACTTCTTCAGGCTGATGTTACTCAGCTCCTACAGGTTACTTTGGCAGATGCTCCATATTACTGGCATCTCCAATATCTTGAGCTCTCCACTGCAACTTGGGCTTCACTCTCACACTTCCATGCAATGACTTCTCAGGGCATCCTTCCAGTGTTTCCAACCATGCCGCATATTTATTGCCTAGCCTCCAGTCATTTCCTGAAAACTTGGTATAAGTCTCTATAACTCTATCTCTTGGGCTGGGTAGGTGCAAAAGTTCTTTTGCGATAGACTCTTAACAGTGTGTCAAGTGACTACATAGGAAGGTCTAGAACAGAGTTGGTCAAGAAATGTGTCTTATGTGCAATGAGAAAAAGGGACATTTATATTTCCACATTGGATGTGAAATGGTCTCAAGGTACACCTTGGCAAGGCAGCTGAAGATAGTGTCTAAAGATGACTGAGATCTAAGGATTACAATCTGGTAGCAGCTGAAAAAACAGCTCCTTACGAGAATCATTTCCATGACATCAAATAATAAATGACGTGTTTATTTGTTTGTTTTGGTACTGAGAACTGAATATACAGCTTCAAATATCCTAAGCAAGTGCTCTACCACTGAACTGCAGAACAAGTCCTCTTTTATTTTATTTTTTTTATTCAAAAATATTTTACTAATCCTTAGATAATTTCACACACTGTATTTTAAATTTTTATTGAGTTTTTGCAATTTTCTTTTAAAAATTTTATTTACTATTATTTTTATATTTTAATATGTATGAGTATATTGCCTACATGTATGAAAGTGTACCCATGTTGTGCAATGCCCATTTTTGCAATTTTAATACAATATATTTGATGGTATTAAATCCACTCTCATATTCACACCTCCCCTTACTGCTCCCTGCCCATTTTATTTTACACTAATATATATATGTAAATATATATATATATATATATATAATATATATGTAATATATATATATATAAAATAAGGTCTTTGGAGTCTAATTTGTGCCCCCATGGGTCCTTCAGTGTAGGTCCATCCACTGGAGCCTGGTTAACCTACCAAAATTCATACCCTGAAACACCAGAAACTGACTCTCACCCTCCCATCAGCCATTTGTTATGAATAGTTCCTTAGGTAGGGCTGGGATTTCTTGCCTACTTTCCTACATCTATGTTGGGATTTTTTCTGGTTTGAGCTTATGTGAAACATATGCATGCTGTCATCATTGTTGTGAGTTCATATGAATAACTGCCCAGTTCTCTGAAGAACTCTGTTTCTTTCTGGTCTTCTACCACCTCTGGTTCTTGGAAACTTTCCTACCCTCCCTACCATAATGATCCCTCAGCTTTGGGATGCAAAAGTGTGATATAGCTGTCCTATTCAGAGGTGAGCACTCTGCAGCCTCTTTTTCTCTTCATGTTGACCAGTTGTAGGTTCCTGTGTTCATCACCATCTGTTGCAGAGAGAAACTTCTCTTGTGAGAGGTCAGAGATTTATTTATCTATAGATATAAAAATAAATCATTGGAAGTCAGATTAATACTACAACTATTTAGTAGAAAACTAGTATTAGGCTCTCCCTGTGATTGTCTACCCTCAAGGTCCTAGGTCTAATATCAATATCAGGTATTGGTTCCATCCTATGAAGTAGACATTAAATCCAATTAGAATGTAGTTGTTTACTTCCATAATATTCATGCAACTATTGCACAAGTGGGCATATCTTGCCAGGACACATGTTGTCATAGTTTGCAGGATTCACACTTGGGTAACAATGATGATTCTTATTTTCTTCCAGGAGCATAAACAGTACCTTCTGGCACTATGAAAGCTACCTAGTAAAGATGAGGCTTTGAAGTCAGCACCAGCTTGATTTCTCCTCATTTGTTCTACATCTCAAGTATGTAGTGTCTTCTTCAGCAATAAGGTCTTACTGTGACGTTCTGGTGGGTAACCAAGATCAGGGGCAATGACCAATATTGTTTGAGGGTCCATGAATATCTGGTCAATAGTTTCTAGACAGGGAGTCAATTTCTGGCACTGGAGGTTTATTTTGTTGGCTTAAGATGTCTAGAACCTCAATGTAATTTGATCATATACTCCTCTCCCAACTTCTCCCAAACCCAGCCCCTTTCCTACCTACCCAACTTTGTAATTGTGCTCTTGGTTATTTAAGCACATAGAGTCCATTTGTTTCTGCCCATATAATTAAGGGTATAAGGCCATTCACTGGAAAGTGGTTGACCTACCTGAGACCATACCCTTAAAGAAAACTGAATCTCCCTGTCCTTACTTTGCTGCTTAAACTAGTTTTGAACTTATTCTGTAGTAAATCTAAGCCTTGATATTGTTATCTTCCTGCTTATCATTTGAGATTGCAGGCCTGGGATAACAGGCCTGGTGAGAAGATGTGTATTTTAGAGCTCTTGATAGATGGTGTCAAATTATTCTTTACTGATGTTGCTCTAGGAAAGGCATACTTAACTTCTCATATTTATTTTTGACATTTGTAAAGTAAAAATAACTAAAGTATATACCTAACAAAGTTATTATAAAAATGGAATGAGAACATGCTTATAAGGACAGTGCTTAATATATACAAAAATACTAAGTGTCTGCTAGTTATTATTCTTACATTTGTTCTTTTGGATTGGCATCAGCAGTAAAAAATGTCTACTTCTCAGCATGATAGCAACCCACAGTGGCTTCAGGGACTGCCAAGATGACTCTGTGAATAAGGCCATTTGATCCAAGTCTGGTGACTTAAATTTGATCTCCAGAACCCACACTGTAGAAAGAGGGAATGAAGTCCTGAAAGTTATCCTCTGACATTCATACACATGCTCTGGCACAGGTTCCTGTGGAAACACAAACACACACACACACACACACACACACACACACAAAGAGAGAGAGAGAGAGAGAGAGAGAGAGAGAAAGAGAGAGAGAGAGAGAGAGAGAGAGAGGATAAATAAATAAATAATGTAAAAGCATGGTAAAACTCACTTCAAATTTTATGTAAGCCAGACTGTTTTGTTGACCACTAGTACTCTTATTTTGTGGGTTATCAGTATATTATGTCTGAATTTTGTTAAGAAATGAAGTTTTTCTAATGGATTTGTGAAATTTTAAACAATGTTTATGAGTCTGGAAAGAAGGTTCAGTATTTAAGAGCAGTGGCTGCTCTTGCAGAATACCTGGGTTTGAATCACAGCACCCACATGGCAGCTAACAAATATGTGTAACTCCAATTCCAGGGAAACCTGGCAGTCTCTTCTGATCACTACACAGGTAGTATAAGCACATGTAGGTAATAAATGTAAAAGAAAAATAATAAATAAAATATTTATGAATCATATAAGATAGAAATTTTTGATATTTATCTTTTAGGTTACTTAAGATATATTATTATATTTTATATATTAGCTATAGCAAGCCTAATCATTGGAATAAGGTCAGAATGGTATTAATGATGCATATGATTATAAAGATAAATAGAATAGAGAAGGTAGGGACTGGATATAGGAGTAGTTAGGGAGGGGAGTAAATATGACCAAAGTATATTGTGTGAAGTACCAGATACCTCAAGCTAGCAAAATAAAACCCCAATGTCAGGAACGTACTTCCTTTTTTGAGGCTATTGACCAGAAGTCTAATAGACCCTTAAACAACACAGGCCATGATACCTGATCTGTTTACTCACCAGAACTTCAGAGTAAGACACCATTGCTGAGGATACTACATTAGTGGTAGCTAATACCTATTGAGTGTTAAGTATCTTAATGTACTAAGAAGCACTTATTCATTAATGTAATACCTTAATCTTAATTGAGAGATTTAGTAGTATATTGTAGCCTGTTACTTATGTGAAATAAACCATAATTTCTCCAGTCTGTGAGAGGTGTAATACAAAATAAAATATCCATGGTAAAATAATTTTGTGCAAACATATATCTTAATCATCACCATAAAGCTATGAGACAGTATCTATTATGTCCATTTAATAGACAAGAAAAGTAAGGGTTAGAGAGATTTAATAACTTCCTCTGAATTGGTTAATGGTAGAGAAGTGACTGAAATTTGGGTTTGTTAGAAGCCAAAGCCAGCATTTCCCAAGATGTGTTCTACGAAATACTATCACATGAGTACTATGCATAAATAAAAGTCTATAGCACCTGTACAGACTCATATACATGTATGTACACAAGTACATACATATTATATGTCAAATTGATCTCATATGTCCTTGAATACAAATCACATAAATATCCCATTGATATCATATGAAAACTCTAAAGGGCATTTTACAAAAGAAACTTTAACTTGTTTAACCCAGATTTCTGCCAAATTCTTACTTTTTTGTTCCTATTTTCTTTCTTTTCGGGGGACTTTAAAAAACAGTCATTTATTTCATGATTCTGGAGCCAGAAATCACCACATAAATGTCTTAATAAGCTTGATTTCTTTTGGTGTTCCTCTCCTTGACTTGTATACAGCTGTCCTCTGTACTTTACACACAGCGGCAATCACCTGAATTATTTCGGTATGGATATTTTATTTCACATTACATCCCTTACAGACTGTGGAAACAGTATTTAATTTCACACACTTGGTAGTAATATGCTGCATTATATTACTAAATCTATTAATGAGATATTTGTCAATGTCTGGTTCTCTAGGATTCACAATCAATACAAATGACAGAAAGAGAGAGAAAAAGAGAGAGAGAGACAGAGAAAGAGAGAGAAGTGGGGAAGAAAAGCAGTTACATTAAATAACAAAGTAAGGATTTAATAATCCAGAACAATAGACAGACATAAATAAAATAAATTCTGACAGGGATAAATGTGAAATCCCTCAGTTAGGTTAAAACAGAAATCAATGACATGAATATGATTTAGAAAGAAGTTTGATTTTTACAGTAGTTTATGTGAGGAAACCTGGGGAATTTAATTGATCATAAACCCAATAAAAACAACAATTGAAATGCCTTTGATAAACAAGGGAATTGTCATTTTAAAGCTGCACTAGTACATGGTAGTACTTAAGACTGGCAGAGACTAGAATGCATTCTCCTAGCTGACATGGGACATTGTGATATTCCTAGGAATACTCTTCAGGATAGACAATGGATAACAATCAAGAATCTACCCAGGTGGCACTGACATAATGAACCCAACAGCTACCACCTTTTCATCAACAGTATAAACAACTCAAACTGTGTAGTTAGGAAAGTGTGGCTTCAGGGTGGCATTGGGAGGGCTGATTGTACTAATGTTTTTTATTCATCTTTCACTATTCATATTACAATGTACTTTGTATCTTAGTATGCTCCCTGCCCTAACTCTGCCAGCAGGAGCCACCCATAGGTGATTGGTAGCAGGAGCAGGAATTACTGATTACCTTGTCTGGTTTCACATTGACTTGGTAGGTGACTCCCTCTTTGAATTCTTTGGACACAGTAACCTCTTGATCCTTCAGACGTAGGACTCTACTCTTGAAAGTTTTGTGGTGTTCTAATATTAAGTTATCACTGCTCATATGCTTTGAAATAACATTTCTACCACGTTCTTCTTGATTACCTCCTGAATATGTATGATTTGCTGCCTGCAGGGACCAGGCCCAGGCTATTGTAGTTATGACTCAAATGACTTACTTTGAGTACCTCAAATGCTTTCATAAGGAAAGAGATCCAATTAAGAAAAGAAGGTAGAAATTATGTGGCGATTGGGTCCATGTCTCATTATGCATTCAACTAATTTTACTATGTGCCAGGCACTATGTGAGGGATGGAGCAGGGTTTTGTATTCTCACAACAAAGGGAATCAATATACATTATAAATTGAAGAGTATTCCCAGAAAATGACACCTCCCTCCTCCCTGATAAATGGTTATTATAGAGCAAAGAAAGAACATAGACAGAAATGTTCTAGGAAGAGGAATACATAGGCTAGCAGTCTAGAAGCAGTCTACAGATGAAGGAGAAGGAGGTTTCTAGGAAATCAAAGGACATAATGGCTATAGCTTTTCTAACTTCTGGTATGAGGCTCTGAACTAGGAGCAGAGCTGAGCTCTTTTGAAGGTGGACTTGATCCCAAAGGCATGGGATCCTCCTTGAATGGTGTAAAGCAAGTGAAACATTCAATATCATTTCACCTTTCCACTATAAAATGAAGGTAGGAAGAAAGTGAGAGAATAATAACACATGATTCAAGTTGCCTTGCCAAGAAATGAGCAGTCAGTGCCTAGAAGCATCCAAGAGTGAATGACAGTTCCAGGACATTTTCAAGAGACACTGAGTGGAATGTTGGACTAGTGGACCTCTGTAGTATTTTCAACGTTTGAACATTCTAACACTCTTCTGAACTGACCCCACTGATCTATGGTGGGCCAAAAGTCAGTGTTTATGGTATTATTTAGCTGACATCAAAACTGGCAATGGAATGTTCATTTTCGTTCACTCTCCCTTTGAATTTGAAGGCAAGATACACATCCTGGGCCTGAGAGAAGACACAGGACTTTAGTGCTTGTGTTCCTCATGTAGCATACATGCCAGCTGACACAGGAAGGCCACAGAAAGTTCCAGGGAATGGCTTAGCCAGCATCTTCCCTGCAGTCCTGCTAACATTTGTGTCTAAAGTCTAGGATATTAGGTGAGTTTGCCATGATTTTTTTTAATGAAGCCATTTAAAACTGGCAAATCAAACATTTCAGACCATGGGTCATTATCATACTTTGGTTCCAGTGGGGGCTAAGGGATCTGAAGGGTAGAGAGCTGTCATCAAGCACAGTGGCCCTCTTGTTTTGATATTCATTCTCCAGGACTAGGCGGATCTGTGTGTGATAGCACAGCTGTGCACAAATGCCAATGCTGGAGTGATAATTATAGAAACCTTCGCATTATGCTTGAATGGGGGCCAAAGCACAACCCTGCCAAAGAGAAGGGTGTGAAGCTGAAGACCTGGCACTGGACAAAGCAAGTTGGCTTTTGCAGCCTGGATGCCCATTGGAGGTGTGCCAGAGTGCCCCATCCCCGGCAGGCACCCCTAGTGCCCACTTCTCTTCTCCTAGTTCACATAGTCTCTTTGTTCCTAAGCAGCCTGCGACAAAAATTGGTGGCTTTGTCAAGAAGTCTCAATTTTTACTCAATATTCAGTGCAACTTCTGTTCCCATGAGTCATCTTCCTTCCCCCTCAGGCAGACTCTTCAATTTCCCAGCTGCTGGAATAGGTTCTTTTTTTTTTTAACATTACAAATCTAGTGTGTGATTAATCAGAGCCCAAGATGTCCCTGATATAAGCATACACACAAGAAACAATCTGACTTTCCATGTACTTCTTCGGGTTTTAAATGCAGACATTTATTTTGACTGAACTATCTACTAACAACAACAACAAAAATAGAAAATTATCTAGCTATACTCTGAGTCCTAAAAAATTTAATAAGAAGCTCAGGACAGGCCACCCTCATTGTGACTGAAACACCAGGACTACTGAAGGAGACAGGTGGGGACAAGGGGAGAAGGAAAGAAGGGTTGACATGGGACCAATAGCCATTCTCATGGAAAATATGGTATTACCCAAATCAACTTCCTTTGCTCACATTTTTGCTCTTTGTGATAGAAAAAAAAAGTAGTTTTATGTAACACATATAACAGGGAAAGTAGAACGGTGACCTGTGAAAATTACAGCATTAAAAGTAATAAGCCTGCTGTTGCCAATAAACCACACAGACACCATGCTGTGCTTTCTTGAGTATAAAGGTGACATTTTTGAAGTTATTCCTACAGTATGTTCTCCCACTCCAACTGCATTTTACTCACAATTATCTCATGTGGACTCTTTCTAAAGTTTGATATTTCTGAAGCTTTTTTTTTTCCTTCAAGGCCCACGTCACATCCCTCCTTCTCAAGAAAGCCTCACAATCTGAGTTATATGCTCCTGTATTACTTCCCTGTATTTGGTACCATTTCACCTACTAGACTATGAGCTTTCTGAAGGCAAGAGGCATTAATTACTAATTGTGGAACCCTTCACTTGTACCAGTACCTGACTTTATAAATCTTTGCTTTGTGTAGTTAAATAATTAATTAATCACACTTTTTATCTTATCCCTAAAGGAAAAAGAGACTACTGCTATGGGGAAATAAGCTAAATTTAATACATTTATTAATGTCTTATATGCCTAAGATGCTATGATATTAGCATATATAATGCCTATATCAGAAAATAGGTGAAATTCTGAAGCAAAAAGATTATTTGGATAGATGCGGACTCAAAAATAAAAGAAAGAAGTTCTCATAAGCAGAACTCTCCAATTAAAAGGAACAGTTGAAATGGAGTAAAGCTAAAGTGGAATTTAGGCCCAGGATTCACAAAGATACTTACACAAAGTTCCAGAATGACAGAAACAATCATTCTCGTTTAAAATATTAATCTCAAGAAATCAGGTCTAGAAGCAGTGATTACCAAAATTTTGACTGCAGGGAAAAATTGGAAGTTTTTGCCCTTTTTCTCTTAAAACAAAAACTCTGACTCAATAAAAGTAAGTTAAGGGTAAAAGTAAAGACTTGTTTCCTTTGAAGTTCAGTGGCTCAAAGAAGGTAGAAAGCATTAAAGGCCAATACAAAATAGTCAGTTAAGTTGGGCTTTTATTTTCCCCAAAAATGAGAATTGTAAAACTTTATATTCACAGGTCTATGTGCATAAAAAGAATAGAGAACATAAATATTCAATAAATAGAACAAATAAAGTTTATATGAAATTTCATTTTTATTGACCAGACATATGGGAAAAAGAATGATTATTAAAGAGACAGAGAAAGACTAATATGAACAGAGGAGATGTCAGGCAAAGCAGCAGAGGAAGTAGAAACATGAACCTCACACATACATAGAAAACTCACACAGACATGCGTGAAAAAAAACACACCATAAATACAGACACAAAGTTTCCATGACCTAAAATATCCATGTTGTGTTATTTTAGAATTATTTGGCTAAGAATTAAAGTACCATTTTATTTTTGACCTTCACTCAATCTCTCTCTGTTCTTCCTCCCTCCTTGCTTCCCTCTCTCCATCCCTCCCTCCCTTCCCCCAAAGACAGTAACAGAGACAAAGAGACACAGAAAATTTCTGTATTAAGTTTTCACTGCTGTGATAAAATACCCGAGATAAAGAACTCTGGCTCACAGTTTGGGGTTTCTGTCCCTGATCATTCGCTCCCATTGTTTTGGGCCCATGGTGAGGCAGACCACCACGATAGGAAGAGTGTGGGGGAACAAAGTTGCTCATCTCATCGACTGAGAAATATCTCCTTCAAGCCACTGAAGACCTAACACTTTTTCAGTAGGCCCCACCTTTTCATGATTCCCTTGACTCCCAATCATGTGGTAACCTGGTGGCCAAGCCTTTATCATATGAACCTTTGGGGCACATATAAGATCCAAACAGTAGGGAGGACTTAAAGGATGTGGAATAAAGGATATGAGAAACTTTGTTCAAAGTAGAGTGTATTTCAGGAAGGGAATTGTAAGGTTTGGGTTCTCGAGACATAACAGAAATCAATCAGAGATGGGAATTGACTGAACCGGTTTTATTGGGCATTGAACTGACTCCCAATTAGGAAAGGGAAATCAGCTGGGACTAGTTTCTCCTGGGAGTAGAAAAAGAACTAGCCCGTCCTTAGCTGGTCAGGAGGGCTTTTTACAGGGAAAATGTACCCCCTTGGCATCCATTTGATGTTAAAATACCAGGAAGAAATCCCCTCTTTCACAGTTGTTTATGCATTTCTTGAGTCCGGAAACTTATCTGTTAAGGAAGCCCAGTGTTCTTTGTGAATTTGGGATCTGGAGTCTTATCTGAGCTATTTGCAAGGCTTGGTTCTCTGAGAAGTTGTAAAAGTCGGTCTTTCCTCATTCATCTTTTTGTAAACTCTGGCTCCAGATCTCCTTCCATCTTTCTGAGTCTGAAACTGTTGAGGGTTTCAGTCACACCTTACATTCCAGCCTTTTGTGTCATAAGGGAATCTCTTCTAACTACTTCCTGCTTCTATGAGTCAATGTGGGACGTGGGGATGGCACTTAAGGCTGGAATGGGTTACACTGTTGCGTCCTCTTCATGATTAGGCACCGCTCATATTCCTCTGTTGGGATGGTAAGCAGAAGTTGGTTAACACTGGTATGTGTTAGTTGCTGGATGTGGTTCTGTAGGCAACATATAAAACAAGGGATTAACATTAAGAATATTCCAATAATGACTACTGGCCACAGAAGGGGGAGGAAACAGGGTGTGAGGCTTTCTAATAGCCCTTCCCCAAAGAGATATCGTGCCCTTGGGATAGATCTTGGGCCACTTTTCGGGGTCGTTCAAGGTTATATTCTACTTTACCAGATTCGTTGATGTAATAACAACACTTCTCCCCAAGAAAGACACACATTCCTCCTCTTTCAGTAGTTAGCAAGTCCAGAGCTCTTCTGTTTTGGAGTTATACATCTGCCAGCGAGGATAACTGTTGTTGTAGGACCTGGAGGGACTGGGCAGTTGCTTCTACCACTGCGGTTAGTTTCTCATTAATATTTTGTAGTTCAAGAGGGAACTGTTGTGTGGAAATTAAGACATGGCCCAGGCTGCCTCCTGCCATCCCCGTGGTGGCTCTTGCTGATACCAGACTAATCCCTACCAAGACTGCCAGGGTAGCCTCCCTTTTTTGTCTGCCTAATAACATATCAAGTGGAACCAAGTGTTCTCTTACCTCATCAGAGGTAAGGAGGGTGAGACTAGGCACGAGAATTATAGGGTGGCAGACCCCTGACATGCTGGGGGAGATGCAGGAGTATGGTAGGGAGGAGCATGAGAACAGTAGACCTTTACCTAAGGTAATGTTTCTAACAATAGTTAAGTTATTGGTAGAGGAGGGTGGACACTGAGAGATGTCAGCTGCCCAACATTCCTTCTGATTAAGGAAGATGGGTATTGCTGGTAAAGAGTGTTGAAAGATAGGGCGGGGTATACAGTTAGGAATTTCCCGAGCTGTAACACTGGTGAGTGGAAGGGGAAAAATGACTGAGTCCCACAAAGGGGCACACAAAAAGCAGGTGGAAGTGTTGAGGGTTGAGAAGTTTTTCAAGAGAGTAAGTGAAAGTGAGAGGATAGTATTCCAAGAGGTAGTCAGAGTTGTGTTGAGATGGTGTAGTTGTTGGAGTGTCTGGTGCCTAGTTATGTTGAGGGTTCCTAAGGCCCTTTGAGGTTGAGAATTTTTGATGGTTTTTATAATTGTTATGGGGGGATGAGGATATATATATCCCATTCCCCCATATGAGCCAACTGTAAATTTATGTGCTGTTGTCCACTGGGTGGAGTTTTTAACAGTGAATCTCACCTGTCTTCCCTTCCCTTTAACTAGTGAGAGCTGATAGGGCTGTGAGCCATGGTGACCAGACATTCTCCATGAGGGAGTCCAGTGGTAGATGCAGTCCCATGATGGGCATCCCCTCCAAGTACCTTTTCATTTATCTGTTCTTCCAGGACACAGAAGAACAGGGCATCATTATTGGCTTCATCCCTTCCCCTGATGTTAAAACATAAGTCTAGGGATTTGCATGGAGGGAAAATGGGCATGAGGATGAGTTAAGGAATTCAGCCGGCTGGTCCTGATCATTCAGGACCTGATCATATCTCGAAGGCATAGGCACAGGGAGGGGAAGAGCAAGTGGTTTCAGTTTTTGTGGAAGATGAGGGTGTGTAGAGAGAGATGACAAAGTAGAAGATAAGAAGAATTTTAGGTTTCATTCTGGTATGGGAGATAAAGAGGACTGTCTGGTGATCCTGAGTCTAAGAGGGCCAGTGGGGGTGGCTGTATACTTGCTGCCATCTCGGGACAGCTTGAGGTGTGAGAGGTGGACCCAGCCGGGATGTCCCAGTAGTTTGGCTGCTTTTGGAATAGTTAGTATCACCAGGTAGGGCCCTGTCCAGCGAGGTTTCAGGGAGTCCTTCTGTATTGAATGGTCACGGAGAACAGCGTAGTCCCCTGGCTGGATAATATTATTAATAGGCTCATTAGAGGGTTGGGGAATAAGATGATCTGCATATTCCCAGAGTAGAGTCCTTAATAGGGAGAAAGCTGGAAGGTATCCATGTAATGGAGTGGCTGTGAGAGGGGGAGGGTTGTTTAAAAGAAAAGGCCGTCCATACATTAATTCAAATGGACTTAGAAAGGAAAGGGCACAGTGAATAGCCCTGATTTTAGTTAGTGCCAAAGGAAGGAGCTGCACCCAGGAGGAGTGCAACTCTATGGAGAGTTTGGTGAGATGATCCTTAATGAGGGAATTTGCCTGCTCTACCTTCCCTGAAGATTGAGGCCACTAAGGGATGTGAAGTTTCCATGTTATTCCCAGAGCTCGAGAGACAGCCTGTACAATCTTGGATATGAAGGCGGGACCATTATCAGACTGGATGGTAAGTGGAAATCCGAAACGGGGAAGTATATTGGAAAGGAGATGTGAGGCCACAATGTCTGCTGTTTCCTGCAAGTTGGGAAATGCCTCTACCCAGCCTGAAAATGTGTCCACCATAACTAGAAGGTATTTATTCCTTTTACAGGGGGGGGCATGTAGGTAAAGTCTATCTGTCAGTCCACCCCCGGTAGGGAGCCCCGGTGTTGATGGGGTTTGAAAGAAGGAGGAGGACGTGCCCCCCCTTGTGGAGAGACCTTAGCACAAGTGGAACAGGTCTGAGATATTTTAGTGAGTAGTTGGAGTAGTTGTGGATGACAAAGGATAGGTTCCAGGAAGCGACACAGGGGTTGAGGGCCTGTGTGAAAAAGGTTATGTGGGTGTGTAAGGACAGGGAGGGCTTGGGTATCGGGTAGGCAATACTTATCATCCAGAATGAGCCAGCCCTCTGGTCCTTGTATTTCTCCTTTACTGGTGAGGGACTGGGTTTCTGTTGGAGAGTAAGAGGGACGCATGTCCATGGGGGTTAGGAAAGTAAGGTTAGAGGGTGAAGACGGGAATGGTTGGAGGCTTGCCACCCTTGCTGTTAGATCGGCCAGACTTACCCTGGGCTATAAAGTTAGTCTGTGGTCGATGGCCCTTGCAGTGTATGACTGCTGCCTTAGAAGTGAAATAAGAAGAATCCAATAATTTTAGAATTAGAGGGCTATTGGTGATTGGGGTTCCCTTGGTAGTAAGAAAACCTCTTTCTCTCCAGATAGGGGCATGGTGGTGGAGTATGTGATAAGCATATTTAGAATCAGTGTATATATTGGCCCTTGGTCCTTTGGCTAAAGTCAGGGCTCTTGTGAGTGCTATTAGTTCTGCCTTTTGAGAGGTGGTGCCAGGGGGAAGTGGTCCTGATTCTATGATATGAGCGGGGGAGACTATGGCATAGCCTGCCTTACATGATCCCCCTGAGATGGAGAAAGAGCTCCCATCAACAAACCAGGTAACCTCCGGATCTGGTAGTGGATCAGGAGAGATTAAAGGGTCCTGGTAGTGAAGTTCTTGGAGTGTCTCCAGGCATGAGTGTGTAAGCTGAGTTGGCATAGGAAGAAGAGTGGCTGGGTTAAGAGGTGGGCAAGAGTCAAGAGTGACTGTGGGATTTTCTAGAAAAGTAACATGGAAAAGTTGTAATTTAGAGGGTGTAATTATGGAGAGAGAGGAATGGGTCAGGAGGTCCTTGAGGCAATGGGGGGAGAGAACAGTGATGGCCTGCCCTAGTGTGAGCTTAAGAGCCTTCTGGGCCATAAGGGCTGTTGCTGCTAGGGCTCGGAGACAGGGTTACCATCCCTTTATTGTTATGTTTGTTTGGATAAATAGGCTACTTGGGTAAATGTGGGGCCCTTCGACTGTCCCAGGACCCCCAAGGCTATGCCTTTATTTTCTGTAGTATAGAGGATGAAGGGTTAGCTGAGATTAGGGAGTGCCAGGGCTGGGGCCTCAAGGAGCCTTTTGTATTCTTAAAAAAGCTGAAGTGACTGGACCCTGTGGGTCTATGGGCTCTGTGGGTGTTTCCTTAACTGCCTCATGGAGGGGTTTAGCTAATAGTGAAAAATTGGGTATCCAGGTTCTGAGGAACCCAGTCACTCCCAGAAAGGATAATATCTCCTGTTTAGTAGTGGGAGGTTTCAGGGACATGAGGTGTTGTTTTTGATCTACAGTGAGGTAACGAGAGGTGGGGGTGAGGAGAAAGCCCAGATATTTAACCTGAGAAAGGGAAAGTTGAGCCTTGGCTGGAGAGACCCTGTATCCCTTGGTCCCCAGGAAATTGAGAAGATAGTTGGTGTGTAGTTGGGATAACTGAAGGGAGGGAGAGCAGAGGAGGAGGTCATGTAACTATTGTAGGTGGGTGGAGGGGTGGAGGTTTAGAGTGACTAGGTCTTTGGCCAAGCCTTGGAATTAAATGAAGGTTTTAATCATTAAAACCCTTTTTAATATTACTTTGGTTGCTCAAAGAGACAAGATGAGAGTAGAAGGGTCAGAAGATAGATTTCATTGGCTTTTACTTCTGTCTTTGGAGATTTTCTGGATTTATTTGTCATTACCTCATACAAGTAGAGTTCCTGGAGTGTGGTGGCATTATAAGGTGCCTGTACTGCCTGCAAAATAGTTCCCACTTCATGGCCCAGATGAAGTGGCTACAAGAACTCAGCATGTAAGATTTTTTACCTTCTAAAGGAGTTGTTTAAAGAGAGGCCTTTACCTTTACACAATGTAATTAATCAGGCCCCACAAATGCATTTACTAATAGCATTATTATGTGGAACATCTCTGAACATATACCATGCTAAATATTTGAATGCTTTAGTTTTAAGTAGCTATCTACTAAAGTTACCTTACAAATATGCAGCTGTGGACACTGTTGTCACCCTTGTTATCTCACCTTTTAAAACACCCCCTTTCCATTTATCTAATCCCATAGTTATTGATTCAGAAAGAAGATAATATGTAACACCGTGGACTCATTACTTTTCATGAAATTAATGCGCTCATAAATCATTGAATGTCTTCTGTTACTGACAGCTTCTTGTGCCCATATTATTATATACTATTGATCCACAATGGCTTTGTTAAAAAATCTGGGTTGTTTTATGTTTTTTTTTTTTCTGTGAATGTTTCATTCAATATCATTTACAATTATGCAACTTAATTATTTGTGTGTTTTCATGCATAATTTTTGCAACAAAATCTTTTTTGAGTTCACACCATGGGCCACACACTGTTCATGTCCCTGGAAACAAATTCTAAATGTTTTGTTACACGGATTCTATGCTACAAAATGGTTTCTAACCTTTATTGTGAATTTACAACCTGTTTCATTTCTCTTCAGTTCACCAATACATTTCAATTAAATGGAGCTCTTTAACAAAGGAAACCTATTTAGAATATGTTTTAAGAAAAGTGGTATCAAGTATCCAGTCCTAACTTTTCCTCTTAGATATGTAGTAAACTATAACCAACACAAATTTTTTAGACTGTCGTCATATCTTTCTATCAAGACTCAAGTTGTTTTAAATAGAGGATATGTCCAAGCTTTTGTCTTAGACCTATTCATATAGGTGTTGAAAGTTTGAATTTAGATAGCTCAACAATATGAGTTAAATCCTAGCTGTAAGATTATAGAATATTTTTCTATGTCTCAATAATGTAGAACATTGGTAAGATTTCCCACTAATCCATTCTTCTAAATTGCACCAGTTATTTCTTTTCCCTCAGTTGCTAGTATTTGAAAAGTAGAAGTTCTGCATTTCTCTTAAGAAGATATAGCTTAGTAGTATTAATAAGAATAATTATTTGGACATGTTTTGATAACCAGCCCAAAGTTCCTCATAAGTTTTAAAGAAATACTTACTCTTTGAACCCTAAATGTAACTGAAATTACTTTGGCTTCTTTCTTTCCACAAGGACAGAAAATCATAGCAATATTCTCTAAGGAAATAGGTAAAATCCTTTGCTGAAACTTGTTTGATTCTTTTCATAGTCTCCAATATTAGATAACACTGGCAGGAATTTAGATCTTTGAATTCAAGTTGCACTGAAATATGAGTTATAAAATAAACAGAGAAGTTATTAAAATAGACAGAGAAGAAAATGGTTTCTGTTGGAGGTTGGTGACTTGAGATTGAGAATGTTTCACAGAAAACAAGACCTTTAAGGACTTGAGCTCTTTTTTAGACTGTTTGAAATATTTTAACAAAGAAAACAGGGACAGGGAGAAATCATTAGTTTTAAGCAAAAATGTGCCAGTGTTGTAGGGTTTGTGTATTTGGAGGAGTGCTTTAAAATAGTCATGATATGCCATTAACATGGACATCACACTGATAAATTATTTTAAGCTAATTCTTAGGCTTGATAGACATCAAAGGTATCTGGGGGTATATTATTAGCTGCACTACTAGCCTCCATTAGTCTGTATCTACAAAAGCAGTCAGCTCTGAAACAGGGTCTTTCCTCTCAGACTTATGTTATACTCAATTCCCTGAAGAGGACTAGATTATAATCATTATTTAGATTAAAAAAAATCAGCTATCTGCATAGCAATTTTTCTCCTTTAACTCCCACCCCCATTCTGGGAATAAAACCACAGGTCATGTGTCTTTGGATCAGCTTGCTGTTCCTTCTGGTCTGAATCAGACTATAATGATCTCACCTGGAAACACTAATTTGTCAACATTTACTGGGTTGATTGGGATCCGGCTGTTCTATGATAACCTTTCTTGAAATGGCTGTCCTAAAAATGTTCTTTTGCCCTGCAGGAAGTGGGTCCAGCCTTGTTCACCAGTACATCAGGGGTCCAAAGGAGTGAGTTGTATTCCATTTTCTGAGGTCTACACTTGGAACCAAAACTTGCAACTCCATTACATTTTATTGAAGTAAAAACAAGTCACAAGGCTGGTAAAGTTTCAAGTGGTGGCGATATAAACTCCATCTCTTTATCTGGGGCATTTTTTAGTCACTTTGCAAAAAAAGATATGAATTCAGATGGGCACTGAGAACCGTTTTTGCAACCAGTTTGCCTTGAATTGGAAAGATTAAAACTTGGAAAACAGGTTAGATGTATTGGTACAAGGTCTCTAATTCCAGCATTCAGAATGCCATTTCAGAAGGATCATGACTTTGAGTGAGACCAGCCTGAGCTACATAGAGAGGCTTTGCTCCTAAAACTGAGAGGCAGACATGTTAAATAAATGTCTCCTAGATTGGAAAGAATTAAAGTCTTCTTAGAGAGTGAAGAATTGCATCAGGATTAATTTTTTTAGTTGAATCATTGTGTGTTTCATACAGAACATCTCAATTGATCTTAATCACCTTTATATCCCTTTCCCCCAGACACCCCTCCATAACCCCACCAGCTAGAAACAATACCTTCTTTCATCTGTGTTAAGGTCTATTGTGCAAAGGTAGTGTCCCCATGTGATCTCAGTGCAGGTTCATCTACTGGGGTCCAGTCAGCCTACCCAGAGTCACTCACTTTAAGAAGACTAGCTCATCCTCATCGAACAGTAATCAGTTGCCAATATTTCTTAAGCAAATGTTGGGGTCTGCTACCCATTTCCCCAGTGCCATGCCGGGTTTTCATCTGCTTCAGTTTGCATGGGTCTTGAGCATTGCGGAAGAGAGGGCAGAAAGATAGTAAGAGCCAGTAAGGAGGTGCATGACCATATGGAAATAGAATTCTACAAGCTCCTGGGACCCTGCTCATATGAACCTACAGCAATAGCATCAGAATTTTTTAAAGATTATTTTGTTATACTGGATTGCAATTTCATGCTTGTATAATGCACTTTGATTGTATTTCCGCCTTTTCATATCTTCCATTTTCTCAGCCCTTCCAATTAGTTCCTTTTGTCACCCTACATGATTTCACTTCCACTTTCATACATATGTACGTATAAGATTTTATGTATCTATAAAGTCTAGGATCTGTAAATAGGAGAAAATATACAAGATGTATCTTACTGAGACTGAATTAAGGGTCTTAATATGATTATCTCCAGTTAGATCAATTTTCCTGTTAATGAGATAATGTCATTCTTCTTTATTACTGAGGAAATTTCATTTTGTATGTAAACTACATTTACAAAAACTTCTTCCTCTGTTGGAGCTAGAGAGATGGCTCAGTGGTTAAGAGCACTGACTGCCCTTACAGAACACTGGAGTTCGATTCTCAGCACCCACATGGAGTCTAACAACCACTGTTAGCGAGTGGAATCCAGCACATCTTCTGACATCCGTGGGTACTGCACAACTCATACACATAAACATATTTTAAAATTTCTTTCTCTGCTGATGGGTACCTATATTCTATAATTTAGTATCTAAAAATCTTCATACTTTAAGAAGAACGGATTTCACAAAGGCAAAGCTCATTTTCAGTCTGTCTTTGAATCAGTGGAAGTCCTAATTTCATAAATGTCAACTTGGGAATAACACAAAGTTTCATAATTAATGCTTTCAAGAACAAATTGCAAGGCAAGAGAGACTAACATCTCAGCAAAAATCATTTCATTGTTAGAATAACAAAAGTGACTTTCTGCTGCCTCCTCCTGGCAAATGGCTTAAATTGCAGAGATGGGTTGAATGTTGACCCATCCTGTTGCTGCCTTTAATTTTAGACCTTATTTAACCTTGTTTTCTATGCATATTTGACTAGTAGACACCAATTTTTAAGGACTTTTTCAGACTGGGTTCTTCCTAATAGCACTTGGATAAATATAATGAGCTCTCATTTAAGAATATAAAAAATACAGAAAGTGTGATTGTAATCCTTAGTGCCAAATACCCTTCATTTAATACACCCAGATTTCCTCAACCACTTCATATGAAGGCTTAAACTCTGCCTGCCCAAGTGAGATGATTCACAGTGGAGGCAACTTGTCCTGGAGTCTAATGCCCGCGTTCCATTCCTGGGACCCACATAGGGGAAGGAGAGAACAGAATCCTCAAAGAAATTTGTCCCCTGAGCTCCAAATTCACTGTGGGGCATATTTACTTACAAAATAAGTAAATAAATATTAAAATTAACTTAAAATCTTTCCCCACCTAAAGGGTACATGTAAAAATCTGATATTTAAAAATTACTTTAAAGATTATTTTGAGATTAGATTGATATAATATTTTCAGGAGATAGTATTGGGGCCAAAAGCATTAGAATTTCACATATTTTTTTAACTAACCAATTCCACTTTTAGAGTTTTAGGAAATAGCCAGGAATGTGCCTACGCTGCTGCTTCAAGGACGCTTAGTTCTCTAATTTTCTGACAGCAGAAATACTGGTAACAACCAAAAGGCCTCAAATTAAGGGTTTGGATGAGTACATTACAGCAGCTCTATGCATTGAAATGCTAGGCAGCAGTGAGAAATGATGATGAAGAGAATTTTTATGAAAATATACTGAATAGTTTCCATGTCACTAAATGAAAATGCATGTAACAAAATAATATGTTTGGTATAATCACATTTTCAGTTAAATATGCATATGAAAAGATGGACAGAATATGTGCTAAATGTTATTGATGATTATCTGTTAGAGATAGGAATGGATTTTATTTTCACATTTTTACTTAGCTCCATTTTCCGCATGTATTACTTTTACATAATAACTTTTACTTTCTTCTTATTAAAAGATTTATGGAATAGAGTTTATAAATATAAAGCATTTTTATGCTTACCTCTTGAATCAGGACACTATAATAATGAAAATTCAAATTCAAAACTTGAATCTCTAAGAGCTTTGTAAACTGACATTTGTCCTTGTCACAGACAAAACACTTTTCTGTTTATGTTTACACATTGAAGACTTCACAATATCCTACAGCACAAGGAGGAAGATTTATAGGAAAGTCCTTCATCTCACTGTATAAGTAAACTTGGAAATCATTCAGCAGACTCACATTAAGTGCAAACCTCATAGCAGCAGATGTATCAAACAAACAATAAAATTGGAGCACGTTTGCATTATCTGCATCTTTGTTTCTCCGTGGAAGTAGGAAAGCGTCACCAAAGACTCTGTTCTAGAGTAATCTTATTATTCATTCCACGTGAATTTATTTGGGGACTATGTATCATCAGCTGAGCCCAGCACCATGGTTTTGGAAAATGAGGTTACCAATGTCTTCTTCTTTCATGAAGACACACTTTTTTTCTTGTACACAATACAGAACAAGGAAAAGATTGGCCCTGCTTTCCAACAAACTTGTTTTCCAGTCAAATAGGGAGAAAATATATGCATTGAATGACTAAGAAAGAATTCTCTTTTTAAATTTAAAAGATTTACTTACTTTATAGACGTTGGACACTAGGTGAAGTGGAGAAGATAGGCATTCCCTTTTTAGAATATAAGTAAGGTAAAACATGAAAGCAGAAATGTAACTATCTATCAGGGGAAGAAAGGGAACAGTGAAAGCAGGGACAGTGAACAAGAGAGATTAGAATGGGAAGATGATTATAAGCCAAGCAGATTTTATATACATATAATATATATAATATGTATATATATATATATATAATGTGTGTGTATTAAAATTTCAAGATGAAATCCATGATCATGTAAACTAGCTTAAAATACAATAACAAAGATAAAAACAATAATAGATTATAAACTAAAGGTCAAATAATTCTAAATTATTTAATGTGAGTAAAGGAATGATTACTCTTATCCCCCAGAAAACTTGCTTCAGAGATATAAGAGATTTTTGAGAGCATCTTGCCCACACAAAGCCACCATGATTTTAAAGAGAAGTAAACTAAGTTCAGCAGTAGAAATAGAACTCTTTCTTTGTAGAAATAGAATTCTAGTATGGGGTTGAAATAGTTGGAATTTCATGAAGAACAATGATAGAGTATTGCTCTTCTAGACGGAAAAAAAACAATAAACAAAACAAAACAACCAAAAGAACAATCAAAGGACCCGGTCTGGGAAAGGGTGTTTATTTACTATAAGTGAGACTAAGATGTAAGAGCAGAAGTTGAGCACATACCGCAGGCCAAAAGAGAGAAAGAGTCTCCATTGTTCACAGTATACCCCATCTTCAGAGAAGGAACTCTTGAGGGTATTATCCTCAAAACGAAAAGGGAATAGATACACAGTCTTGAATAATTGGTTGCTTCTGTTCCTTTAGATAATGTATAAGGATTAAATAGAAAAGTAAAATGAACAACTGCCAAGTATTATATACTTGGGACGCTGTTGTTTTCCCTGTTTTGTAGGTACTTCTAAGATCAGGATTTTGAAGCGGGAATCAAAATGACGGAGTACAATTTCTAACTCTAATACCATTAAGCTAGGTCCTCTTAAAATTCTCAATCTTGAAATCATTCTCTATATTTAACTAGGTGAACTACGCATCTACTTCTGGGCAGGTTAGAGCAGGTTATTCCCCTATAAAATAATGGATGTATGCACCTCAGAAGCCACTCCACGGATACTAATGCTTACAGCTCTTCACTG
The DNA here is from genome assembly GCA_035773235.1 of Eospalax fontanierii. Taxonomy (NCBI): domain Eukaryota; kingdom Metazoa; phylum Chordata; class Mammalia; order Rodentia; family Spalacidae; genus Eospalax; species Eospalax fontanierii. Next base: position 41,240,458 of record CM069525.1, read on the forward strand.
CTTCTAGAACTTAAAATGCATAACTTTTCCTTTTCTCATATGTCTATCTCTTTTACAAAAACTTGAAAAAATCCCAAACCTGCTTTCTCTGGCACTCTGGGCATATTCGCTGTTTCTCCAAAGCCCATTCTTCCACATAGAGCTACTTATAGACATCCGCTATCCTCCCAGCAGCTGCCAAGATTTCCACATTGTCTACCCTATTGTGTTCCTTTCAAAGTCCAAGTAAACAGCCCTTGAACTTCTTATTGACCCAATTTTTAAATGCTTTTATCTATGAAATTCCCACAAAAGGCAATCCAGAGTCCCAGTAACAAGTTCAGATGAAACAACAGTCATATATAATATCTTAAAGCCCAGAGACAGAGACACCTAGCTAAGCCATGCCTGAATTCTTGATTTACAGAAAATAAGGAATAATAACTGTTTATTGTTTTGGCTGCTAATCTTCATATTAATTTTTTAATCAATAATAGGAAATGAATATGGGCATGTACAAAACATCTAGTGTTAACATTCTACTTGAAGTTGAAAGATTAGCCACTTTTTCCCTAAGACTAGGAACAAAAAAGTTTACACTTATCATTTCTATTTAACATTGGGTTCTAGCCAGTACAACTGAGCAATGAAAAGAAATAAAAAGCATTTAGGTTGGAAGAAGTGAAACACTCTTGTTCTGTGTGTGAATCAATGAGTTGAATTAGGGTTGCTTACAAGAATATGCTCCTGCAAATAACCAGTAGTCATACCACTAAAGCTCCCTAACCCCCAGATAACCATTAACTGCCTCTAGATCCCCAAGATCCCTTGGAAGCCCCTTCTACCTAGCTACTGTTAACTGCCAGTCCTCAGGGAGAGGAGGGGCCAAATGAGATCCTCCCTATTCCATGATAGAATGTTGATGGGCCTATGTTCTGCAAGTCATTTGAAGGTAATCACAGCTGCTCAGAGTCTAAGAGTACAGGGGCCACTTCATGCGTGGAAAATAGTTTTCCACAACTTTCCTCCTGGTCTTACATGCATTCTGTCTCCTTTTACAAGAAGTTTCCTGAGCCTTGGGGGATAAGACACACTATTCTTAATAAGATCATCTGTTTAGACAATCCAATTATATCTATAAAAAATGCTATTAGGACAAGTGAGATGGTTCAGGGTATAAAGACACTTACTGTGCATGCCTGGCAATGTGAATTCAACCCCTGATATCCAGGTAAAGTTAGGAAGAACTGTTCTTTGATGTCCACATGCATGCCATGGCATGTAAGTTCCCCCAATTATGCACGCACAATAATATATAAATAAATGAGTAAATAAATAAAAATTTAAACATACTGCTAGATCTAAAACTGAAATTTAGCAAAGTTGCAGGATAAAATATCAATAAAGGAAACTTATTTACATTTCTATATATAAATGATCAACAATCAGAAATTGAAGTCAAATATCTAAAATATGAAATGCATTAGGAAAAAAATGTGGAATCCATGTATATTAAAGATTGCAGAACTTTGCTGAGGAAAATTGAACAGGAACTAAATAAATTAGAGAGTTATATCTTGATCATGGTTCAAAAGATTTAATGTAATTAACACATGAATTCTCAAACTGAGCATGGTGGCACAGGCATATAATCCTAGCAGTAGGGAGACTGAGACAGGAAGACTCAGAGCTTGACAATGAGCAGGATAACAACAAAGATATGAGCTCCTGGCTTGTTCTGTAACGTTAACAGAATTCCAATATATGTCTCAGTACACTTTTATTTGCCATAGAAACTAGAAATAGGATTTTAAAATTCAAATGGAAATGCAAAGGACTTAGAGTAGTCAAAATATTTACGATATAATTTTGGAGGCTCCACATTGCCTGATTTCAGAAGCTATTGTAAAGTCATAATAATTGAGACAACATGAGATAAGCATCAAAACAGACAAACAGTAAAGGGAAAAGTTTTAAAATGGACTCATACATAAATGGAGAGTTTAAACAAAGGGAAAATGATAATTCAATGAGGAAAGAAAGTCTTTTCAACATCCTGGTAGAACAGCTAGAAAACCTTATTAAAAAAAAAAAAGTACTGTGGCTGGGCGTGGTGACCCGTGCCTTTAATCCCAATACTCAGGAGGCCAAAGGAAGATTTCTGTGAGGTCAAGGCCAGTTTGATCTACATAGTGAGTTCCAGACCAGCTGGAGCTAAACAAAGACCCTGTCTCAAAATTTAAATTCTAAGAAAGAAAGACAGGAAAGTTAAAAAGAACCATATACAAAATTTAACACACTCATGGATATTAGACCTAAATCTAAAGCTAAAACAATAAAACTTCTTTAAGAAAATTTCAGTGATCTTGAGTTGTGCATATACACATCTATCTCAGATCAAAAATATCATCTGTTAAAACTGATAAATTAAATTTAACATATTTAACCCTTTTGTTCTTTCAAAACATTGTTAAGAGACAAAAGACAAGGGCATGAAGCTGCACACCTGTAATCCCAACACTCAGGAGGTCAGGAGGCTGAGGCAGGAAGATGGAAAGTTTGAGCTATATAGTGAAGCCTCATCTCAAAACAGAAAGAGACGAGAAAGAGAGAGAGAGAGAGAGAGAGAGAGAGAGAGAAGAGAGAGAAAGGGAGAGAGAGAAAAAAGAAGATGCAGATAACAGATAGACTGGGAGAAAATATTTGCAAAGCATTTGTACACTATAGGACTTAAAGGTTCTTCAACAGGACTTTTGTATTAAACTTCCCCCTCCAAGGACTCAGAGACCATTGTGGAAGATGGGGAATAAAGATTGTCAGAGCCAGGAGAGGAGATGCATGACCATATGGAAATAGAGTCTTACAGGCTCCTGGGATATTGCTCATATGAACCTACAGCAATGGTGTCAGCATGTGCAAGACCCATGTAAACTCAATCAGACAAAAACCTAGCATAGAACTGGGGAAATGGGCAGCAGGATCCAATCTTAGCTGAAGAACTATTGGACATCTGATTACTCTTGGGTGAGGGAATGACTCTTAATAAGGTGACTAGACCTTATTGGATGAACTTACACTGAGCGACATCTGGGGACACTAACTTGACTAGAAAGGCCTTAACACAAATGACAGAATGTCTGAAATCAACTGGGAATATGGGAGGGTGCTGATGTGGGAGGGGATAGAAAGATGATTAAGATGTATATGCAATACACAAAAACTCAACAAAATATATAAAGAAATATGAAGAAGTTTCTCTGATGAGAGTTGAGAGATGGATTCTTTCTGTTCCGTTTCACTATTTTCCCTGAGCCGAAAGTGTAGAGTTGCATCAGTGGTGGGTATCTCGCACTTATTCTCTGTGTTTGACCAGATGTAGAACTCTGTGATAGTCTCTACCTGTTGCAAAAAAGAAGATTCTTTGAAGAGTGGTGATATACTGATTACATAGAAACCATAACTAGCCAAAGTTCTGAAATAAGAGACTGCAGAGTGCTTATTCCTGATAGGATACCTATATTAAGGTATCTGCCTCCCAAGTTCAGGGTTCATTGCGGAAGAGAGGATGGAAAGATTGTAAGAACAAGAGGTTGTGGATGATTAGAAGGAAGCAGAGTTTTACAGGCAGTGGGGAAGTTATTCGTGTGAACTCACAGCAATGGTAATAGCAATGCACAAGAATCATGTAAACACAAGTCAGACAAAAACCCTGCATAGAAGTTGGGAAATGGGCAAAAAGCTCAAAACTTAGGTGAGGAACTATTGACAACCAGTAACTATTTGGAGAGGGTGAGTTGGTTAGCTCTACGGATGTGCTGCCATATAGGTTAACCAGACTCCAGTGAATGGATGCACACTGAAGTACATTGTGAGAACAATTTGCTCAATAGGCCCTAACATATATGCTAGAGTACATGAAATATGATGTGGGGGTTATAACACTTGCATAGATAGGGGGTCTAAATATGATCAAAGTATGTTATATGAAATTCATAAAATTCAATTAAAAAGTAAAATAAAATGCAAGTTGAACTGAGCATGGTAACACATGCTTTTAAGTCCCAGCACTCAGGAGGATCAATGAATTCAAGGACAGCTTTCTCTACACACAGAGTTCCATACCAGTCAGATGGGTCTACATAGTGAGACCCTATCTCAAAAGAAGAAAAGAGAAGAAAATGCAAGTTAAATTCCAATAAGATATCACTACACAGCTACTAACTTAAAATTAACTAGAAATTCCTTGAACTTTGGGAGGCAGAAGTTTGATATAAATGTCTTGTTCAGAGATAAACACTCTGCAGCTTCTTGCTCTTTGCACAATGTCCAGTTGTGGATTTCTGTGTTAATCACCATCTGATGCATAAGTAAAATTCTCTTGTGATAGTTGAGAGAGGTATTCATCTTATGTCTAGAAGTTGCTTTGAAGATGTGTCACTTAGGGCTAAGGACCTGACTGACACACTCTGCATTTGACCCATTCTGGAACTCTAGTAGTCTCCATTTGTTGCAAAAAGAATCTTCTTTGAAATAGTGTCTATGGTTTCTTACAAAATTATACATCTACCACATAAGCCAGATATTTAACACAAAAACTTGTACATGAATAATAAAAGCAATCTTACTTGTAATAGCTCTAAGATAGAAGCAGCTCAAATGTTCACCAATGACTGAATGTGTCAAAAAACGGTGTAACTATAATGGTGTAACTATACAATGGAAAGCTGCTTAACAAGAAAAAGAATGAGCTATAATATGTGTAGCCATGTAAATGAAACTCAAATTACACTGATTGAAAGATCCCAGACCTTTTCCTCACCCCAAAAGTACATTAGTGTAGGATTCTATTTACCTAGCACTCTGGAATATTCTAATCTTTCCAAACCGATCTATTTAAAATGAATAATATAAAGAAACTCACTGTGTTAATCAGGGTTCCCACAGGGGAAAAATGATGGAATGAATGAATATCTATATGAATATATATACATACATTAAAAGAATTAATTAAGTTAACTTACATAAAAATAGTAACAACAACTAAGTCATACCCAGGAATCTGAGAAGCTAGTAGTTGCTCTGTCCTTGAGGTTGGGTGCTCCAGCCCTTCCAATCTGGCACAGAACCTTGAGGGTTTTTGGAGAGCCACTGATCCTTACTCAGAGATGGAAAACTATAAACACCAGTTTTGATGTTAGTGGAGTCATCAGCAACAGCAGCATCAGCATAAATTAACTCAACAGGGAGAGGGAAGGCCAAATTAGCAAAAGGTGAATAATTTTCCTTTTCCATGCTCTTTTTATCTGAGCTACTACCAGAAGGTGCTACCCACATTTGGGGTGAGTCTTCCCAATCAAATTAGGCACTTATGACAATTCCTTAATTGAGGGTCCCTGCTCAAATGATTCTAATTTGTGGCAAGTCGACCATTAAAACCTTACCTACGTAAATTATGACAGAGAATTGTTGAGAGATAGGCATGAGTAAGCTTGGGGAGCTGATGCGGAATGAGTTTATAAGTACATACAAGTCAAAACTATGCCCTTGCAATATGTGTAGCTTGTGATATGCCAATTACAGCTGAGTAAGTTTCCTGAAAATTAAGGAAAGAAAAAGAAAACCATAATGATTATGACTTCCATGAAGGACTATTAAAATAGTGAAGTGAAAAAATTATATGCTCAAGGACTTACGGAAAAAAAGCAGTATAAAGTATGAGCTGTTGTTATTAAATGTGATTTTTCCTTATTGCTTTTGTTAAGCATTGAGGAAATTCATTAGTACAAATTTTAGAACAACTTTTCTTGGATGGTAGAGTATATGTCTTCAACAATCATACAATACATGGTACTTTTAATAGTTTTAAGTCAAGTTCAGCATAAATCAGAAGGATGTGACACATATTCAATCATTCTCCCCATCTTCTTGTTTCTGTCTCAGCCCTTCTTACCTTCTAGCTGCTCAATGATTACAGCTGAGAGCACTATTATCTTCATCATTTATTTGGCATATATAATGCAGTTATTTAAGAATTTACTGCTCAGGTAAATGAAACACACTAAGTATAAGTTCCATTTTTTTTTCCAAAGAATTATCCAGTAAGTCAAACCCAAAAAGGGGAAAGTCTGGCTTTTAATTATAGAATCTGGAAAAACACCATTCTTGTCCAATCCAACATTTGAGGCCAAGCAAACATTTTAGGAAAGCTTAATTATTTTTGTACCAATTTATGAGTTTAGGGATGAAATGTTTTAGGACCCTCATTGCTAAGCCAGAGGAATCAATATTTTACTGTTAAGAGGCAAGCTGCCACATAAACAACTCAGCTGAAAACCTCCATTTAGCAGCTCAGGGAAAAGGCCTCCTCCAGAGACACACTAAATCCAGCTCTTTGTAGTGTTTTGGTCTCATAAGCTAGATCAGCAAAATTCTCATTAACCTTTATTTTTGTGAATACCTGTATCTTTAGTCCACATTTATGTAGGGCAGGTGGAAGCCTCATGCTCTTCCATTTATCATGTTCCTTCTCCTTTTCCCGAGGTTCCTAATATGAAAATTTTGAGGTTAGAAAACAAAATTCTTGATTCTAGGATAACTAATTGTCTAAGGACTTGTCATTCAGAGGGAGGTTCCAGTGTCTACCTTACTTGGCTTTTTACCCTTTTGAATCTTAAATAGAGCAGAAATTATAGTTATTAAATGGTGAGAGGAGTGAATGATATTAAAATGAGTAAGTCTTTAATTTACCATTATGCTTTACGGAGATCTACTTCCACTTTGAACAAACAGAATCACTGAACCAACAACAATACAACCAATATTGGGAACCAGACTCAAACATTGAGGATGATATCTTTTCCCTGAAGAGAAAGAATATATGAGTCCACCAAACTTAATGTGCAAACTGATAGTTAAAAGATGATTCACACAAACCATTTTAAAACAATATACTGCATATAGCATAATATTTCTCTATATGTGTATTCATGTATGTGCCCTATGTGTGTCTTTTAGGACCTCTTTGTCATCATAGCACAGTGTTGATGTGTTACACAGCATTGATCAAATTAATTTATGTATCACCTCCATCAGAATTACATGGAATTGCTTGGAAAAATGTAATCTTGAGGCCCACAATAATAAAAATTAATCAGAATCACTGAGATGCAAGGCCTTGGAATCCTCACAATAACTCAGTTCCTACACACTCCAGCATGTATTAAGTTTTAAAAAGTGTTGTTGTATGAACAAGTAACAAACATAATTTCAGTGTTTAAAATGTGAAGGTGACATCTCAGAAGTCATGATAGAACAGTACACTCTTTAAAAAGATATATATTAGTCTCTTATTAAGCACCAAGAACTGAGATTTGTTCTAGAATTCCCAAGGACTGCAAAATCTGAGGATACTCGAGTCCCTTATATAAAAGAGCATATTGGGCTAGCAAGATGGCTTAGCAGGTAAAAGTACTTGCTTCCTAGACTGAAAACCTGTGTCTTTGCACCCTAAGATCAACATGGTGGAAGGAGAGAACCTATTCATGAGTTCCCTCCCTGAAATGTGTCCTTTGGACCTTCACATGTGTATGTATGTGCCCATGTTCACATATATACATGTACTCAAATAAATGTAATAAAAATTCAAAAATAAATCAATAAAATTCTATGATGTAGTTATTGCTTAGAACCTACATATATTCTCTCTATACTTTTAAGTATCTCTGGAATATTTGTATCATAAATATTTTGTAAATACTTGTTATTTTGTATGGTTCATAAGTTACTGATAATAACAAAAAATAACTGTGTGTAGTTTTATACAAATACATTCAGTCCAGTGTTGTTTGAATCCATGGATATGAATCCCACAGTTATGACAGATTAAGTACAAAATTTCTTGTGTCCAAGTTCTTATCTATGAATTAGTGGTGCTACATTCCCAAACTGAATAGGGGCCAATCTGATGAGCAGAGAGGAAGATTGGACAGAAAATGCACAGCGCTTAGGAAATGAGCACTTGTACCTCACTCTGCTTCTGCTGTCCAACGATTTTGTGATATTAGAGAGGTCTCTTCAGATTGCTTCTCTTTTTAAAAAAATACAAGTCATAAATCACATAAATACAGTTTTCATCTCAAATGTAGAGCAATGCCTTTTCGTGCCTATCTGATTAGGTCGTTGTGAGATGCCAGTGAAGTAGTCAAGGCAGTGGCATGAAAAGAATGGAGTTCCTAACAAGACAAGGCGGTCATCTTATTCTTGCATTATCATTCCAGTAGCAGAAAGGGTCTTAAAGCAAGTAATGGCCTCCCTATTTGACTAGCAGTGGGACAGCTTAAGTGGTTTTCCTTTACTATCATCCTACTTGCAAAGAGTATGTATCCTCCCCTTAGGTCTCATTTGTCCTGAAGCAACCTCTGGAATTTGAAGGAAGACACAAGGGTCTGATTCCTGGAGCAATTCCTCTTTAAATTGAAGAAATCTGTGGGCTCAAAACCACTGGAATTTGCCAGTGTTTATACTGGGTTATTGGAAACAGTAACTTGTTGCTATGGCAATAAAATTTCCTTTGAGATATTTTTTTCCTAACAGGGAACATCTACAGCTCTGCTGCCTTTTGTTGCCACAAGGACAGAAGTATACTGTATTAGATATCTATGGCCACATAATAAATTACTCTAAATTGAAATTAGCTTCAAACAACAAATACTTATCATTTCCCAGCTGTTCTTGTGGTTTGGCAATCTGGGACCTACTAAACTGGACCCTAAATTGAGCTGTCTCAAAAGGCTGCCATAAAGATGCCATACCAGATGTCAGATGGGCCACGGTGTCATCCTGGGAAGGATCAGCTCCTAAGCCCACTTGCACAGCTGTTGCCAAAGTTCAGTTTTCTGGAAACTGTTGGACTGAGAGTTTTAAGTTCTTGCTGACATGGACTGCACTTATTTCTTTGTCACATGAATCATCCACAGAGATGTTCACAGCATTGCAGTCTGCTCCCCTCACAGTGACTGCTAAGGAGAGAGACAGAGATGAGGGAAGATGAAGGAAGGAGAGACAGGGAGAGGACATTTTGTAACTGAAAGTCTAAAGGACAATCCCATGACTTAATGACTTTACTTATCCTACCAAAGATATTCTCTTACCTACAGTGGCCCATTACAATTTTTGGCCATTACGATGCTGTCATAGTCATATGGATGCAACTAATAAAAACTGTGTTTTGAATTTGTATCATCTCCCCAAATTGCTGCATGTGAGTCAATCTTTCCCAGTATTGCTGGGTAGCAGCAGTAGCTACAGATACATGTCAGCCCTGATATCATGAGGGGAAACAGTTGACACTCCGCAAGGTGCTGTTTCTAAAATGATGTGCATTTGAGACATTTGTATTTGTCATATTTTCAATTTACCATGTGTTATTCTTTAATATGTAACTTCATCATAAGTGGAGAAGCACCTGTAGTTAAAATCAAGTCACCACATCCAGCCTGATCGCAAAGGCAGATTATACAGGGCAGTAATACTAGCAAGTAGGGACCATTGGGTGCTTTCTATAGGCTACTTGTCACAGGCCTAATGAAAACACTACTTCCAAGGTCAGTTAACAATTTGTGAGACAATGAATACTAATTTTTGTGTATCTTCAAAAAATACAAAACATTCTTGAGTCTTAACATAGGTGTCCTTCCTATCTCTTCCTAATTTATATGGGACATATGTTTATTTATTGTATTCTTTTCTCTCTATTAATTATTGATAATTAATAATAAATTATTAATTATTTTAAGTATTAATGACAATTATTTATTATCTGTATATGAATGTATGGCACGTTTCTATGTAAGTACATCCATGTCATGTACTGTTCACAGAGGCCAGAAGAAGGCATCATATCCCCTGGAACTAGAGTTACGGATGGTTGTTAGCTGACATGTGGGTGCTGGGAACCAAACTCTGTTCCTCTGCAAGAGCAGTGAATGTTATTAACCACTGAGATATCTTTCCAGCTCCTATTTATTATATTCTTTAAATCCAGTTATAGTATAAAGAATGTAATTTATCTTAGTACATGAAATGACTCATTCAAAGTAATCATATTGGGAAGTTCTTCATAAGCATGTAGGTATTATGTAGAATTTAGAAAAGAATCAATGTAGAGTTTCAGAGCAAATTCTGAGGAATAAAGGAATTTTAAATGCAAATCCTGATTCATCTACTCATCACTGTTTGACTTTGGTCAAATAAATTCAGTTTTGTACTTCAGTCTATTACCTAAATAGTGAAGATGTAAAATAGTTACTGAGCATAAAAGTCACAATAAGGATAAAATCATATCATAGGTTTGAAAAGAGGGACTGTGAGCCTGTAACAGAGCAGGTGCTAAACATTTACCATGTTATTATGTAATTCATGGAGATTTTCTTTTGATTTTTTAGACAGAATTGCTCAGGCTTGTCTTCAACTCATTACATATTTCAGGCTACCATCCAGGTCATGGTAATCCTCCTGTTTCAGGTGATAAGATTATATACATGAGCCACGCATGGAATTTACTCACATCTGCAAGTAGGATAGAGGTCACTAGATCCCTTCTGTTTGAGGAATTGTAATTTAATTTATTTTCTTATGTTTTTGAATTCCCTATATTATGATATCATGCTTTCCTTTATTTTCCTCAGTATACCAAACATTTGTTTATGCTTTAATGTCTTCTAGAATTTATTTCATTCTTAATTCTAACCCATTCCATCTCTGAGGGGCCAGCACTTAGAGTTTTCAGAAAACTACCATTATAATTTTATGGTGACCTCTTTTCAGATAAATATGATATGTTAGTCAAAGAATTTTTGTCTGCACCAAGCTCAAGAGTGATTTATGCACAATGATAGGCTAAAATAAGCTAATTCCCCTTGCTGATACAATATAGGTACAGGGACTTCTGTCCATCCTGGTACCTGACTCTGCTCACTTAAAAAGTGATTTTTTTTCTGATTCACTTCTCTATTTTTTTTCTGACTTTATCTTTATTTTCTCATGAGCAGACTCCACTCTAAGTTTTCTTAAGCCTTTTGTTCAGTAACTAGCTCCTCTCTGAAAGCTATTGGCCAAAGCTTCTTAAGTAAATTTGGATGAGTTTTTCTTTACTCTCTACAGGAGTTTCAATTATGACATTCTCTTTTGAACTTACCTTTATTTCAGTCTTGGGATTTATTTTTGTTCTATGTTTTCTTCACTATTACCCTCGTCCTTTCATCTACATCTTACATCAGCCTGAGTGGGTAGGTAGAATGAAGGGCCCCTATTATGATGTATATTCTTAGGAACTTTGTAGCTTAGCATCCATATTTGTAAGTTCTTTTAAGTTCTTGCTTTTTGAAGGCTTTGGTTCCTTGGGGTTTTGGAAAAAACAGGTATTTTGATTGATAGGTTTGAGTTGTAGTACATAATAGATGCTGCTCAGTCTCAATCAGTTACCAACTATATTGTTTAGGTACTGATTCCATCAGCAGGTCTTTGTTAAAAAAAAAAAACAACTAGGCTTCAGGAGGCCACTTTTGTAAATAGATACCTGTTATGTTTTTCAGGGTCTCCACTATGACCCAGGTTGAAATTTAATCCCAACTGCGGTGTACTAAGAGGTGGAGAATTAGTGGAAGTGTGATAGATACCTGGAAATGAGAATATTGTGAAGTATATTAGCTACTTTCACATTGATACCTGACAGAAATAACATAAATGAGAAAGGTTTTATTTTGACTCACAGTTTCATAGGGATTTAAGGTCATCATAGTAGGGGAAGAATAGAAGATGTCGTGGTGGACTGTATGGTGGAGACTTCTCACCTCATGGTGGATGATGAACCAGAGGGAGCAGGCTGGAACAGAGGCAAGTATAACCTTTGAAGGCCCACCATAGTGGCCTACTTCCACTATCCAGGTCTCACCCCATAAAAGCTCCTCAGCCTTCAAAATATCACTACAAGGTAGGGACTGAATTTTCAAAACATAAGTTTGTAGTATACATTTTAGACTCAAACTATAACAGCAGATAATTACACTTGATTGAAACCATTAGGGTGGAGCCTTTTTCAATCGTATTGGGACTTGATAAGAAGACCTATATTTGAGCTAATGTGCCCTGCTTTGTGTGATGCTCCATACCATATTTTAGAGAGACTTTAGAGAGACCCCACCAGCATGAAGGACTTAACCAGATTTGCCACCCAATCATGAAAATCCCAGTCTTCAAACCCATGGGCTCTATAGACATTTGTTGCTTTTAAATTACTCAGCTAATGGTGTTTAATTATAGCAACAGAAAACAGATTAAGACAGTACTCTTCCAGGTAATCCTTAAAAGCAACTTAACTTCACCCTGGAACTTAAGTATCCTTTGTATTTAGTGTTGCTGCAGATATCAGAATCAGCTGCTTCTTTTGTGCGAAGAGAGTTAATTCCTGTTTAGAAACAAATGGAGCAGTTGAATTCCAAAAGAATCAGCAACTACTTAATGTCCACCTCTTGCTCTACGTCAAAATCCTTACCTGGTTTACCTAGTGCCTAAAAGAATTTTGAAAATTAAATGTTATCATCTCATACTCTGTCTGAGAGCAATGAGATCTAGAGATGCGCCAGAATTACACATATATTGTTGATAGGGGATTTAATTTCATCTCTGTCTGAATGCAAAAATTTATTCCAATCATTGTGATCAGAAGAGCACTGCATTGACCACCATCATTTCATACCATCTACATGTCATAGTAATAATTACTAATACCTATATTGTGGTCTTTTGGTTTTAGATAAATATATCCTCATACAACCATGTAAAGTATTATTATTATTATTCCCATTTTATCTATGAGAAAACTAAATCATAAGATTCTTATTATTATAGAGGTTTCATGTGATAATGTCAGAAATTGAAGCTGATATATATCGTTTTACTAAGTACACCTAACCTATACTTGCCAGCTTATACTTACCACCTATACTTAGTCAGCTTTATGCTACTGTGAGAAATAACATGAGATAAACAACATAAAAAGAGGAATGGTTTCTTTAAACTTACTGTTTCAGAAATTTTAGTCCATAATCATTTATCTCTTTTTCTTTGGGTCTGTGATAGTATAGTACATCATGGCAATGACAGCTCCTGTTGGAAGATGGTAATCACCTCAGCACAGAACATGGAAGGAGAGAGAAATGAAGGACATTGACACAGGGACAGATGGAGGGGTGGGGAGAACACAGGAGTCCCAATAGTGCCTCGAAGGTCACACTTCTCAACAGTTCCACAGTCTCCAAATAGCACAATAAACTGGTAACAAAGACTTAAACATAATGGACCTTTGAAAGATCCTTACATGTATTTGTTATTTATTCAAGTTATTAACAAGTATCCATGTTTCTGTTGTCTATTAATATATAATGAACTGCCTCCCTAACTCAGAACATTGAAAGTGTCATTATATTTTGTTCATAATTTGGCTATTCAGGAGTTCAGGAAGGGCACAGTTGGGCATCAAATGGGGTTACTAGGACTGGGGGATCTACCTCCAAACTGATTTTCCATACATGCTTGTGCCCCCCTTCATCCTTGCCTTCCCTATATTCATGTCGTATTTCAACACTTACAGAATTTGGCCTTCTCAAGTTTGGTATTGCCAAAGCGGCTACACTTTGAACCTAGTGTCTAGTTTATAAGATACAGTGTAAGTATTTGCCAGGCCAACTAATGGCTGTGGCCATAATTAGCAGTGTTACCTCTGCCATTCTCTAATGGATCAAAGTATTTACAGACTCTATCCCATTTTATGAGGCAGAGAAAGATCCCATCTTTTACTGGGATGTTGGAAAGGTCACTTTGAGGAAGAACATGTGAGGTAGACCATTTTAAATTAATGTGATCTGCCCTACTCTCCTCCAGCCCAGCATAATCAGTCATGGATTAGAGACTTAAATGTCACAAACAGAATCAAGCTGCTGAAGGAATTGCTATTTATCTCACAGTGCTATGTCATCTATTTTAACACTGTAATTTAAGAGAGTGTCCTTACATAATATATGAAGGCATGTTTTGTACATTAGGTCGACAGCGAAGCAATTCAATAGTGTCTCCTGATTGAAAGAAACTTCTCAATTGTTGTTACCAAAGAAAATTATTTTGGAAAAGATATTTGCGCTTAACTAATATTTTAAATAATTTGCCTTACAGTATAAACTATTGAGATCAAGGGTCATAGATGAGAAAAAGCTTGTTTTGTGGGATAAGAATTGTACATAAGCCACAGACATAAATATTTTGTCATCTTGACTTGCTTAATACAGGGAAGTCTACTGATCATCCTGGATAAATATCAACCATTTTAGGCTGTGAAAGTGTGTTTAGATTATCAAGGATATTTAAGACAGATTGTTTTGGTTACTTTTCCCATTGCCATGACAAAATATCTGAATAAAATAACTTAATGGAGAATGTTTATTTTGATTCAAGATTTCAGAGGGTTCAATCCACCATGGCATAGAGGGCGTGATAGAGTAGGACAGTTTTTGCTGTTGTGGGCCAGGGAGCAGAGAAAAAGAGCATATAGGAAAAAATCAGGGAAACATACAGTTCCCAAAGGCATGGAGCTAATGGCTTACCTCCTCCAATGAGGCCCTTATTCCTACCTTCTATCACCTCCAAATAATGCCATTTTGTTAATCTGTCAGAGAAGTAGCCTATTCAATATGTCAGAGTCCTGAGGATCTAGTCATCTCTGGAGATGCCTTCACTGGCACTTCCAGAGGACGATTTCTGTAACTCCCTAAGCATTTCTTTTCTAAATAATAATTGAATTTTTGTGTATTTGCCTCACTGGGGTTCATGTACTCTGTCATATATGTTGATGCCTATGAAGCTGTCTTTGTGTACCCAAATGTCTTTCTGTGTATGTTCAACCACTGGAGGTCAGTTAATCTACTTAGCATCACCTCCTTAAAGAAAACCAACTCTCCCTCTCCCAATAGTTATAAGTTGCCAATAGTTCCTCAGCTAAGGTTGGGGCTTCTTACCCTCTTCTATATTGGGAAGACATTATTAATTTGATCTTATCACATATTATCTCATCTGTTTTTTAATATCCATAACCAGTATCTGTTACACTCATTCACCAAAGATTAATTCAGGTATAGAACATTCGACTGTACCCTTAACTTCTTTATTGCCATTAAATTCTTTCTGTATATTTTATTATTCTTATTTTATGTGTATGAGTGTATTGCCTATATATGTGTAAGTCAACTGTGTTGTCCAATGCCTGCAGAAGTCAGAAGATGGTGTCAGATCCCCTAAAACTGAAGTTATGGATGACTGTTAACCACCATGTGGGTGCTGGAAATCGAACCTAAGACCGCTGGAAGAACAGTCAATGTTTATAAAAGCTGGGCTGTCTCTTCAGCTCCTACATTCTTTTTAAATGTATTTTTATTGCATTTGGGGGGTATTTTATACAAACCATCCTGCTAATCCTTATTCCTCTTCCCTCATCCACAACCCCCATAGCCCTCTTGCTGGAGTTTATGCATTCTGTCATATATGTTAAGGTCTCCAAAGTCATGTTTGTGTACCCTGATGTCCCTCAGTGCATATTTATCCACTGGATTCTAGACTCTCTGGAGTGTCTCCCTTAAACTAGATCCACTCTCCCTCACCCAGCAGTAGTCAGTTACCAATAGTTTTTCTGTTAAGGTTGGGGTCTGCTGTCCATTTCCTCAGTTGTATGCTGAATTTTGTCTGCTTGAGTTTTCACGGATCTTGTGTTTACATTCTTAGATTTTGGATGATTTTAGGTGCTTTGGTGAGTTCTAATCTATAGATCAGCAGAAGATTACCTTACTGAAGATGTTAAGGAAAACTTTAAATTCAACAATAAAGTTTGATTTCAACAAACACATGAAGATAGCCTTGTGAAAAAGCCAAATGAATAATCAAATTATGCGTAATTTAGTATCATTACAGCTGTCATATACTCTACTTAATAGGTTAAGTTGTGGGTCAAGTTCCCAGGAATTAAACTCTGAGGCAGATATTCACATGCATGTTTGTTGGAACATTTTGGGATTAATAAATATGAGAGAATAAAAGAAGGAAGCCTAGAGAGAAAGATTAATTGAATTGAGAAACAATTACAACAAAGGAGTCAACTAATTTTATGGGAATCTGATGACCTAGGATGATCCTAAAGAATTTTCCCAAATTGAAATTAGCATGTGGAATCTTCATACACCCTTATGAATTGGTCATTGGGTGTCAGTCCCCCACAAGAAGAAAATATGACCTTGCAAAAACCATATCTCTTCAACCAAAGGTAATTTCTAGAATGGGTAAACATCTGAAAGCTGGCAGGTCTCGTCATTCTCCAAATGTGACGGAGTAAGCGGTTGATCTGGAAGGTGGTATTTTAGCAGCCCACCACAGCATCTACTATGTTGCTTATAATATAGAAAGTTAAAATCCCTGAAACAACTAAGGACATTTGGCTCTTTCCTGTTCTTAATAACTACCGAGATTTTATTCTCCAAAGAATAACTATTCTGAGCCACTTCATGATATACTGAAAAAAGCATTTCAGGAATGTCAAGCAGTTGTTGATTTCCCAGACTATCAGTGCATTTTCATGAATATATATGACTTTTTAATACAACTCATGCTTCATCTTAGGAAAAAAAATAATGTCATATAGTTCTGAGGCACTGATTGCTTCCTATTCAAAAACAATGTCATCTGCATAACCAAAATACCTTGCAAACTGAAAACAGAGGACCTGTTATCATTTCTGGAATCAAACATTTGGTGAATACCTCTGGTACTATTTCTTAACCCTTTGTAATATGCATTATTTTTTCTATGATAAGCCTCATTCATTTATGTACTTATGTGCTCAGCACTATACTCATTGCTTCCCAAATAGTAATTCACTTAATTTTCACAACCACTTCATTTAAGTAAAATTGCTGATCCCATCTCTGAGCAAGTTAAGTCAAATAGAAGGTTAAATACTTCTCATGGCGGGCAAGCAGTGGGTGTAACTGATTTTAAGCCAGGTAGTCTGCTTCTAGATCCTGCTGTGCAACCCTATTCTCTACTCCCTATATAACATCATATGCTGATGTCATGTGTCTTGTATAATATGGAAAGATGGATGTGAGTTCTTAGAGAGGAGTGCTCCATTTCTCATCCTTTGAGGCTGATGAACAATATGTTAATTATATACGACCCCAGATAGCTGTGTCTTTTAGAGATGTGTTTATCTATGTGCTTTGTGTGCAGAGGCGTGAGGGGTGAGTGAGGAAGTTGGTGATGGCAGTAAGAGTTTGAACAAGAAGCATAAAAGACAATCTGTCAATTAACATTTTTATTGTATGTGTTTGTTAGAGGACACCTTGTGTCATTCAGTTCTCTCTATCTACCACGTGGATTCTCAGGATTAAGTTCACGTCATTAAGCTCAACTGAACAGCTTATCAGAGCAGACAAGATTTTTATGTATATAAACTATATGTTCTTATTTTAAGAAACAGTAATTATACTGTTATGCCAAGATGTCATCATACAACATCATGAAGATCATAGTGAAAGCAAGGTCTTTATTTGTGGTCTAAAATTATCATGGATAAGAAAAAGTTCTTTAAAACATTTCCTTATAGTTTTGATTAGTCATGTTAGCATATCACAGTAGTCTACCATCTGAGATTCTAAAGAAGCACTGGGCAAAAAAAATCCATTTATTCATATCATAGCATGGTAATAATTGGTCTTTTTACTATGCTCAATTCTTTCTCAAAATATCTTAGAGTTTTTACAGGGCATTTATTTTTGAGACAGGGCCTCACTCTGTAGTTCAATCTGACCTGGAACTTACTGTGTAGCTTAGGCTGACCTCAAATGCATTATCAGTCTTCCTACCTCAGCCTCCAAAGTTCTGGGATTTTAGGCATTGGCCACCATACCCAGCTTCTCTCCCAGTTTCATCTTAAATGCCGTAGACATGAACCATTTATTTCAATGGATGTTGCCAGCTGCATTAATTTCTAATGATGATATCCTGTTTACTTCTCTTATGTGATGGATTTGGAAAACAGCTTCATCACAGCTATTATCCAGACCAATGCAACCTCCTAAGATAAGGGCAGAAAGAGTTTTCGCTGTTCTACAATCATTATCACAGTTTCCCAGCACAGCATACTAAAGAGTACAAGTCATTTCATTTCCTGACCACAGGGATACCTGTGAGCTGCGGCTCACTGACAATGCACACTCAGCATCGAAAGATTCAAATTCAAGACTGAAAGTTCAAAGTATGTTTTTAATTGAGCGCACATGAGTTTTGCATCAGCGTAAAATTCACAATCATAGGTCAAGCCATTTTAAATCAGGGACCATCTGTAGTTGGGAAGAAAACAGTGAGAGAATTGAGTTGTTATGTAGTATATGGTTAGAAATGTTCATTCAACTCAAACTAATCTGACATATAGTAGAACAACACTAGAGCTTCAGAGCCTTTCCACCCATTTTTCCATCTGTCTTAAAAAATAACCTTGTTCAAGGGTATTTATTTATTTATTTATTTATTTATTTATTTATTTGGTTGCTGTTTGAGACAGGGTCTTATTCTATAGTCTAGACTAGCTTGACACTAACTATGCAGCCCAGCAGAACTTTAACTTCCAATTTTACCTCAGCCTCCTGAGTTTAGGCATTGCAGATGCATTCCGGCACACCTACTACATCTTATCTAAACTTTGTGTACATGTTACCTTCTGCATGAGGCTATTTCCATATTACAAACAGTTTATTTCTCAAAAACTACCTCCCCTTTCCTGAAATTTTCTCCTTACCACTCAGAATTATCTCATGAACTCTATATTTTGCTCACTTATTTTATTGTCTGTCTTCCCCTAATAGAATGTGAACTTCATGAATATAGGAAATTCATTTAGCTCACTGACATAACTATAGCTCCTAGGAAGATATCTTTAGAACATCAAGTGCCCTCTAACATGTATTGAGTGAATAAATAAATGCATCAATGAAGGGATGTTCATACTGTGAATACCAAGTTGTCATTATCACCTCTACCTCATTGTCATATCAATGTTATAAATTTCTATGTTGTCATTTTGTAGGTTTTGTCAATTTTTATTTGTAAGCCTATGTTGGATTTATACTTGTTAAAGGAAATTTATAGTAGTAATTTATCATATCAAGTGTTCAGTTCCTAGATATTTAGATAATATTGTAAAAATAATAAAGATAACAGTGGTGATCATTTCCTTCACTTAAAATACATTTGGACTTTGTTTGAATTTAGGAAACAGTTGAATAAGAAGATTGTTGGCTATCCTCCAAAGCTGAGTGACCATCACAGAAAAGAGAGGACAGAAAGGAAATAAGAACCAAATGATGGGGAGGCATCATGTGAAATGTTATTTTTCTGCATATTATATGGCCATGCACACATGAACGCACAGCAGTTGAGATTACCTGCACAAGGTGAGGCCTGTCAATATTCCTTCATGAGGCTTCAAGTTCCCTTTGGAGCTACTGGCAGTTAATGGTTGTTGAGGGAGGTGGAGTCAGCTCGTTCAGTGGTAGAGTCACAAGTAAGTTGACCAGGCTCCAGTATATAATTCCTAACCCATGTTCATATGAAGAAGCATAATTTAAATCAATGAATCACAAAAACAAAACAAAATACATGAAAAGAGGAAGGAGGTTTGTCTGTAAGAAAAAGGGTTCGAGTGGGAGTGGGGGTTCAGGATAAGAGTGGGTAACAAGGTGTGAAAACGGCTAAAGTAAATTATATACGCGTGTGAAATTGTCAAAGAATGAAACATAAATATATAATGTAGATTTTTAGCTAGAGAGATTTTCCTGAAGGGGTCTTGTGGGCTGAAGCATTCTTTGATTTCATCTCTGTGTTTAATATTGCAAGCTCCCTTTTTCTCACTGCACCATACCTTGGGCCACAAGAATCATACAGAACAAGAAATAGCATGTGGGATGTTGAACAAAAATGTAAAGTGCTATTGCTAAAGTAACCAGCTCCTCCCTTGCCCATTAGTGTTACTCAAGAATTGCAACAGCTTTAAGAATGAATCTTTTAAATAAGTCTCATTTCTCTGAAATTGTAGCTATTGTAAAGCACATTCAGAGATTTATATGGTAGTATGTATTTTCCCCCTTGGTTGATGGGTATAACTATTAGGCAGTTGTTGAATGCACAGAAAAATCAATTGTTCTGGGGGTGATTCCCCCACCAATTTTTCTATCTTAAATTGCTTTACTGATGCTAGTTCTGTGTTTCAAGTGCTTGGTAAGTTCTTTTTCTTTTTTGTAAGCTGTTTCTCTGATTATTTCAAAAAGCCCAGGAAAATGCTTTCAAATACAGAAGGAATGCTCCAATTAAAGGTACTTTATAAATAAACTTTTTCAGCTTCAGTCTGAGAGGTGGGAATAAAGCATTGGACTTGGTGGGTTTTAATGATCAGCCTCTATCTTCTCCCTATTCCTGTGTGGACCATGGATAACACATATAGCAATCATTAATTCCCTCATAGAGCTACAAAATAACTATTCTGAAACTTGACCTCACAAATGTAAGTAGGAAATTTATCCTCCACTAAGCAAAATAGAAGGAGAAAAAGAGGCTTTGCTGACTATGTAGAAGTATGGCGTTGAGATAGGGAAATTCCTCTTTCTCTTCACCCACCTCTGAATGCACAAAATATTTATTACTACTGGATTTTGTGACTAAAGAACCTGAACAAAACCAGGTTCCTTGATGCTTGATGGTCCTCACTATGCTGTTGCATCTTTCCCCAGTCCCATCTCATGCTAGTACATTCATTATATTACTATTGTATTGCTGTACTTCTGATCTGGAATGTACTCTAAAGACTCAGCTATTGCCAGGATTGTAGCTCACGGAACTCACTATTAGGGAGTGCGAGTTATCAGGGAGGTTTAAGTAATTGTGAGCCATGCCCTCCAATGCAGTTATGAGACTACGATGTCTTCCTTTTTTTCTCTTTGTTTTCCAGTCTCCGTGAGATCAGCTGCTTTATCTATAATGGATTGCCTACTATGATGTGTTCCCTTGCTATAGGTACCAAGACAACAATGCCAAGCTACTGGGGACTGAAACCTCTGTAACTGTGAGCCAAAATAAGCCTTTATATTCCTTATAAGTTAGTTAACTTGGATATTTGTTATAGTAACAGGAAGCTATCAAATGCATTAAATTCAAAGAAAATATTTGTTATCATCACATAATAACATTTTATTCCTGTAAGGTTATTTCCTCTGTGTCCAGTCATAGTCTCCTGTCTTCTTTCTCTTCATGAGTATCTATGTGGCAGGCAGAAGTATAACGTTTATGTATATATGACTGTACTTTCTTTTTCTCCATGTGTCTAATGGAGGGTATAAAGTTTAACTGCTTCATCTAACTACTAGCCAATCTTTATTATTATTATAATCATAAAACTACATACAGAAAAAGACACAAGTAACTCAAAACACTCTATGGAGGTCCTATTATGCACAAAGACTTGTGGTAATATGTTTCTTCTTTTTTGTACATTGCTTTCTAACACATGTATCACACATTCTCATTGAACATTATTTTTTCATCAAACATTTTAATTCTTAATTGCTTAAAAATGTGTTTATACATGGCAATGGCTTTTTGGAACTATTCCTGCTGGCCAAAGGATTCTGTGTCTTTATTTTCTCTCTACCTGGTTCCATTCTCTAAATTCTCCTAATATTTTTTAGGGTCTTTTTATTTTTTATTCGTATTTCTTAAACTTCACCAGAGTCTCATTTAGTCCCTAAGGCAACCCACATAATCACTTTTCTTACTACAATGGGTGACTATTATTAGTTTTCTATTATTGTATAACAATATTATATCAATTGCATCAGGTTAAACCAACATGTACTTGTTAAAATCTCACAGTTTAGTGGTTCAGGAATTCAGCATGACTTAAATGACTTCCATGTAAGAACAGGATTTTCCCTGAGGCATGAGCATTGTCCAGGCATAAAGTCTGATCAAAATCTCTAATATGCACAAATCTAACTTTAATTACATGTGATTGTGGCAGCATTCAGTTTGTGGGGAATGTTGGCCAAAGTTTCTTGCCATGCAAATATCTCCTAGCGTGGTTAATTCCCTTAAAATCAGGAAAGGAGACAATCTACTGGAGTGGAATAAGTTACAATTATATGTAGCTTAATTGTAGAAATGACATCACTATCACTTTTGTCTTATTGATTGAAAGAAAGTCATATGTTTCTCCCACACTCAAGTGAAGGGACTCACACAAAGAGGGAATAATTTGGATCCAGTTCACTATAAATTTCCTAGAAACAAAAATGATCTTTGAAACTTTATTAATAGAAACTAAAAACTACTGGAGTTTCCAAGTTCATTGACTTGTAGCAGATATTACTGATAACTCTTTGAATGTATCCTAAGCCCACCTAATTTTAGTATAGTCTTACTTAACTGCTATTGTGTCACTCTGAAAACTTCATTTACTGAAGTTCTTATTTCCACTCAGCATTGCTACAGAAAAATGATTGTCTCTTGAGAGTTCTGATATATCAATCTTTTAATATGTTCATACATGAATGGGCTGTGATGAGTAGGACCTAGCTGGATGAAGCACATAACTTAGAACATGCTTTTGGAAGATGTATCTTGTCTCTGACCTTCTCTTCCCACTCTATTACTTGAGTACTGTGAGGTTAGTAGTTTTTCTATACCATGCTGTTCTGTCTTGAAGCTCCTATCCTCTTAAAGGCCTGAAAGTCCAAAATCATCTTGTGGTGGTGTGAATGAAAAGTTTCCAACATAAGCCCAAGTATCTGAACACTCAGTCAGTTGGTGATACTGTCTCTCTCCTTCTTGTGGTTGCTTGAAGATGTTGCTCAGTTTTGTGCTGTGACTGGCTTTTTCCATGCCTCACACTCCATCATGGATTCTTATCCCTCTGGAACCATAAGTCCAATAAACCCTTCTTTCTGTAAGTTGCCTTGATCATGATGATTTATCACATCAACAGAAGAGTAAAGAATATACATGTACTTTGAAAGTAGAGATCATTTGACTTTTTCCTTTCTTATTTTTATCCCTCTTTATGTTTTTCCCTCATCTTATTGCTCTAGCTAAGACATCAAGCACTATATTGAAAAAGAGTAGAGAGAGTGGGCAGACTGGTCTCACTCCAGATTTTAGAGGAAATGATGTTTTTCTCAATAGAATAATATTGTAATAGATTTCATTGTCTTAGATATGTTCTGTCTTTTTTCTAATTTCATCAGAACTTTTATAATGAAGGCGTGTTGAATGTAGTCAAATGCCTTTTCTGTTTCTATTAAGATTATAATGCAATTTATCTACTTATTGTTACTTATATGGTGTGTTATATTTATTGATTTGTGTAGGTTGAGTCACCCTTGGATGATAACAAGGAGATGGAATCAGCCCTGATATCCATCAGTAGATTAATGGGTAATGAAAATGTGGTAAGTATACACAGTATTTTTTTGATCTTTTGAGATTCATACAATATATTTTGATCATATTGAGAACCCCTCCCCTATCTGCACACCGTAACTCCTCCTGCACCCTACATTATTTCATATATATACATATATGTATCTGTGTATATGTGTGTGTACCAATGTATATTAAGGTTTATCCAGTCAAACCCAAATAACCTTCGGTGAAGGTTGATCCAATGGACACTGGTCAACCTATCCAGTGTCACATACTGAAAGAAAACTCTTCCTTTCCTTGTAGTCACCTGAAGTCAATAGTTCTTCAAGTGGGGTTGGGAACTTTGACCCACCTTCCCAGTTCCATTCTGGAATTCTGATTGGCTTGAGATTATGTGGGTCTTGTGTATGCTGTCACCGTAGCTGTGAGTCATTGACTAACTGCCCAGCTTTCTGTAAACCACTGTTTTATTGTCACTATCTATCAACTCTGGCCCTTAAAATATTTCTGTCCCCTCTTCCACAGTTATCTGTGGGCCTTGGAAGGCAGAAGTCTGATATAGAGTTCTTCTTTAGGTATAAGCATACAACAGTCTCTTATTCTCTGCACACTGGTCAATTGTGAGTCTCTGTGTTAATTGCCATCTGTTGCACGAGGAAGAGTTGAGAAGTGCATTAATCTTCTGTCAGATATACAGCTAGTAAAGATTTTTTTCCCATTCTGTAGGTTACATATTCACTCCAATGATGGTGTCGTTTTAAGTGCAAAATATTTTTAGTATCATGAGGTCCCAATTACAGATGTTGGCTTTAATGCCAGCACTATAGGATTGCTGTTCAGAATGTCCTTCCCTGTGTCTATAAGCTCTAATGTATTCCCTACGTTCTCTTAGTTCAGATTCAAGATACCAGGTCTTATGTTGAAGTCTTTAATCCATTTGAAGTTGAGGGTTGTGCAGGGTGAGAGATAGGGATCTAGTTTCATTTGTCTAAATGTAACTATCCAGTTTGACCAGCACCATTTATTGAACATGCTGTCTTTATTACACTGTGTATTTTTGACTCCTTTGTGAAAAAACATGGCCTCAAATCAAGGTTCTCAGTTCTATTCCATTGATTAATGTGTCTGTTTTAATGCTAGTACCATGCTGTTTTTATCACTATATCCCTATAATATAATGGCTATGCTTCTGGAAGTTCTTTTATTGTTCAGGATTATTTTGGCTATCTTGAATTTTTGGGTTTCCATATGAAGTTTAAGATTTTTTTTCAATTTATGTGAAGAATTATGTTGGGATTTTAAGTGCAGAGCATGGAATTCATGAATTGCTATTGGTAGGATGGCCATTTTCACAATATTAATCCTACCCATTCATTAACATGTGTTGGGAGCTGAGTATTCAGGGCTCCCAGGTGCAGGCTGCCTCCAACCCCCTGAGAGTAGCCAGCAGGATACTGTCAAGGCCCATCTTGGCTGACCCAGGGTCGAGGCACAGGAAATTTGGTTTCCAGAGAGCAGCTAATGGAAAATTGGCAATGTGTTTTCTGGCTGATAGGGGATTTAACCTGTACAGGTCAGTCTCTGATTATCAGTCTCCAGGTGCATGTCTTTCTCTTAGTATTTCTGCATGGGGACCACTCATACAATCACATATAATAAATTAAACTGTTCCTAGGAGCATGCCTTTGTTTTAGAAGTTCTGCTTGGGTCCTGCTGATGCAACTACATGTGATTAATGAAACTGTGATTTTTGGAACTACATGGTTCAAATGAACTTGTGATTTTGTGCTATGTTTCTACAGTAAGAGTTTCCTGCTTTGAGACAAGGTATAAAAGCATTATCATCCTTCAATAAAGTGCCTATATGGTCATCAGCCTACAGGTGCTCCCTATCCCAGCTATTTCTGTGTCTGTGACTTTTTTCCTTCACCTCCTATCCTTCTCACTCAAATTTTAGGGTCCCCCTGCAGATGGACTGTGGCAAACATGGAAGGTTATTCAATCTTCTGTTATCTTCTCCAATTTCTTTTTTAAATAGAATATCTTTTATTTATTCTTTGGCAGTTTCATACATGTAAGTAATCTATCTTTGGTCATTTTGACCCTAAACTCCCACTTCCCCAGGCACTGATGATATGTCCCCTCACGTGTCTCTTTTTTATAATTTTTTATTAAATTTTTGTGTATTTCACAAAAAAACATCCCACTAATCTCTGTACCCCCTCTCCCACTGACAGTCTCTCACAGTCCCCTCTCCCCCGAATTCATACATTCATTCTCTCATCTGTGTCAAGGTGTGGTATGTCAAGCTAGTGTTCATTCACTGGGGTCTAGTCAGCCCGTCCAGAGTTCCTCTCCTTATGAAGATCAGCTCTTCCTCCTCCAGCACTAATCAACTGTCAATAGTTCTTTGAAAAAGACTGGGGCTTTCTGCGCATATCCACAGTTCTGTTCTGGGATTTCATCTGCTTGAGTTTGCATGAGTCTTGTGTATGCTGACACCATCACTATAGGTTCATATTACTCGCCCAGGGCTCAGGGACCATTGCAGAAAAGGGCATGGAAAGACTGTAACAGCTAGTGAGAATGGGTGTGACCATATGGAAATAGAATCCTACAAGCTCCTGAGACCCTCATTATATGAACCTACAACCATGATCTTGGCATGCTCAAGACCCATGCACTCTCATGCAGACAAAAATCCAGCATGGAACTGGAGAAATGGGTAGCAGCCCCCAGGCTTTGCTGAAGAAATATTGGCAACCGATTACTGTTGGGTGAGGATGAGCTGGTCTTCCTAAAGCAAAGGACTCTGGGTAGGCTGACTGGACCTCAGTTGATGGACGTGCACTGAGGTCACTTGGGGACACTAATGACACAATAGACCTTTACACAGATCAAAGGATGTATGGATTTCTTTTGAGGGACTATGGAGGTGGTGCTGGTAGGGAAAGGGATATAAAGGAGATTAAGACTGATTGAGATGTTCTGTATGAAACACACAATGATTCAAGAAAAAATATATTAAAATAATTAAAATATACTATATAAAAATATACTATCTATATGATTGTTTATATGACCCTATTGCTGAAGAAACCACACATTTTAATTACAGGATATAGAGAAATAAAGCTGGTACTCACCTAGAAGCATCATCCTTGCTGGCTGGCTGGCATAGTGTCAGAAGGTGCTTTGCAGGCTAATAGGGGGAAAAAGTCATAAAGAGTTGTTTCATTTCATTTCTTTCCCTGTTACAAAACAATCTGACAAAAAAAAATCTTAGGGAAGGAAATGATTTACTTGGATTAATCTTTCAGGTAATAATCCATGATTGTGGAAAGTCAGGGTAGGAACTCAAGCTAGGAACTTGAAGTAGAAACCAATGAGGAACACTACTTGCTGGCTACCTTATATAAGCTTAACTAGCTTCTTTATACAATGCAGGATTACCTTCTCAGGGAATGCTACTACTTATAGTGGTCTGGGACCTTCTGCATCAATTAGAAATCAAGACAATCGCCCACAGAAAAGACTATAAGCCATTCTAATCTGGAAAATCCTCAACTGAGACTTCCTTCTTAGGTCATTCTACATTGTGTCCAGTTGATTGTCAAAACTAACTAGGACAATGGTCTTATCTAGATGTGACCTCTGTGTGTTACATAATGACCAGCCTGGGAAGATATGCCCATCATTTCAATAATGGACATAATGGAATGAATGTTAAGGTGGTAACCAAGAATATTCTATTCAAATTTAAGATCCACTCCACAAGAAAGAACTCATGCCTAGTTCTCTAAACTTGGCCAAGAACCCATGACCTGGAAGTTCATAGGCCCTACTACTATTATTTTACTAAAAGGATATAATATCACTCTGCCTTCTAAATACTTATTCTTATACCCATAGATGAAAGCAGCTCTCAGTCCTCATCAGACAAGTATATTCATGCAGTGGGCAGTGATTAATACAACTGGTCAATGTGCAGAGAATAGGTGACTGTGGAGTGCTCAAGTCCTAAGTGGGATATCTATATTATATTCCTCCTCACCCTATGGCTCAGTGAACATTGCAGAACAAAAGGCAGAACGATTGTAATAGACAAGAGTTTGGGGGAAAATTGCTGCAAAATAATTTCTTCTGGATATGATAAGGTTGTTGCATTCATGAACTCACAAGATCAAGCTATTTGACATTCCAACAGGAATCAGGAAAGAGGTCACAAGGCTCCACACATAACTGAGGCACTATTCATATCTGATGGCTATTGGGTGAGGAACAGTGAGTTATCATGAGTTATACAGCTCATGGTAGGTTGACTATGATCCAGTGGTGGACCCCTACTTCCATGCACATAGAAGAATCATGAATTGGACTTTACGGGTTATAAAAGAAGAAGGATATAGATGAAGAGGAGGAGGAGGAAGAAGAGGGAAGAGGAGGAGGAAGAGGAGCAGGAGGAGACAAGGAAGAGAAGACATGAAAGTAGGAGAGAGATTTGAGGGGGCGTTCTTTTCTGGGAGGAATTGAAGGGTGAAAGCTTGCAGGCTGAATATAACCTAAATGTATTGTATGAATGTATGAAATTATGAAGGAATAAATAGAAATACTTAAAATATATAAATTTAATTCTAAAGTTTTCACTATCATTCAGAGTAAAAGATTTCATTATAGAATTTTAAACATACTTTGTATTGATCTTCCTGACCCAGTGTTCTCTATAATTCCCCCATCCTTTCAACTGTATCATTCTAATTCCAGCAATCTCCTCTACATTTTTATGTCAGAAGTATTCTATTATCCTTTCCTCCATTCCTTAAAATTTCTTTTTCCAACTCTCATGATCTCTTCTAATTTCATGATCTGGACCTATATTCATACTCACTTATATGCAAGCATGTAAAAAGTCAATGTTAGATACATACATGAAAAAGAACAAGTGGACTTGTCTTCCTGAGTCTAGATAACCTTGTATAATATAACAATTTCATAATCCATGTAACTGCAAATTTATGTTTTCTTTATGGCCAGAAATTTCCCTTGTTGGAAACTTAGGAGCTCTCCCAGAATAATCAGTTCACTTTCTCTAGACCATTACCTCATATCATCATCTTGGCTATCAATGCTTCTGGGTCACTCACATCCCTGTAAGACCCAGACCTGTTAGTACATTCAGTTCAAGCTATTAGCTAATCTGTTTACCTAGCCGTCACCCAGCCTACTCTGTCACTCCAGGATCTTTATGATATAGTCCTGGAACTTCAGACTCAAAAGTTGCACCATTCCATAGTTGAACTGAGATCATTATTTACACCCATCTGCACATCAATATAAAGTGGCCAGGAGACTGAACACCAAGCACCATTCAGCTGGGCCATAACCTGACAATTTTGGCAGAGAGTAAACAAAGATACAAACATCCACTGTAAAAGATGAGATCACATACACATATGAGGAAACACCACCACCACAAGCCCAGTTGCCTAGGTCTCAAAAAATTAACAGGAAGAACCAAGACAATATGTCTCTTCCAGAAATTACCACCGTGATTGTAATGCTTACTAAGAATGATAACCTATATGGTACACAAGACAATATTTTAAAAATATCAATTATAAATATTTTCAAGGAATTCAAAGAGAATATGAATGAAAAGCTCAATGAAGACTGAAAAAATACAAAGACATGAATGAAATAACCAAAACATCTTGAGAGATGAAATTAGAATTCAACACAGAGAATCTCTGAAGAAAATCCAAACTGAAAAAAAAACCCTCAGAAATTCAAACATGAAGCTCAGAAGAAAGGAAGAAAGGGAATTTGAAGAAATGGAACAGAGTATTTCAGAATGGAGCAGAGAATATCAGATCTCAAACATTAGAATTGGGAAATGGATTGCTCAGTCAAAGAAAACATCAAATCTAAAACAACACAGGAATGGAATATGTAGAACACATGGGACCTTATATAAAAACAAAACCTATGAATCATAGGTTTACAATAATATGAAACCCAAGCAAAA
This sequence comes from Eospalax fontanierii, assembly GCA_035773235.1. NCBI lineage: Eukaryota > Metazoa > Chordata > Mammalia > Rodentia > Spalacidae > Eospalax > Eospalax fontanierii. The sequence goes on from CM069525.1 coordinate 41,270,024, forward strand.
GGCACTTAAAATATTTTTAACAAAAATCATAGAAAATTCCAAATCTAAAGAAATAGATACTTATAAAGATACAAGAGTCATACCAAACATCAGGTACACAGTAAAGAAGCACTATATTCCATCAAATAGTCAAAATATTAAAAGAAAAACATGGAAAAGCTGTGAGAAAGATCAAATCACATATAAAACCTAACTTTTCAATGGAGACTATGAAAGAAAGAGGGACTTGGGATGATGTCCTACTAGCTATGAAAGAAAACAAATTTAAGTCCAGACAACTATACCCAACAAAACTATCAGTAAGTATTGGAAGATAAATTTTTTTATCATTTCCATGATAAAAAAATTTAAAAAATTAAGACCATGAAAAACTATCTCTATAGAGAATATTTGGTGGAATGCTTCAGTCTGAAGAAAAGACTACACATGCTCAAGAATAAATAAACAACTGTGAAACAGTTTACCCAAAAGGGTCCTAGAAAACAACACTATAACATCAACATAACAGGCATTAATAAATATTGGTCAAAAATAACTCTCAATATTAATGGTCTCAATTTCCTAATAAAAGACATAAACTGATTGGATTAGAAAACAGTATCAGTTTTCTGACTCTAAGAAACACACCTCACCAACAATAATAGACACAGCCTTAGGTTAAAAGGTTGGAAAAACATATTTCAAGAAAATAAAATTAAGAAATATAGGACACAATGAAGACAGTCTGATGAGAAAATTTATAGCAGTAAGTGCATACAACATAAAATTAGAGACATTTCATATAAACAAATTAATGAAACTTGTGAAGGCCCTGGAAAAGCAAGAACATACAACACCAAGAACAGGTAGACAAGACGAGTTAAATAAAATGAAGTCTGAAATTAATTAAATAGGAACAAAGAAAACAATACCAAAAAAAAAATCAATGAGATGAAGAGGTGATTCTTTGAAAGATTAACAAGATTGATAAACCTTTAGCAAAATCAAGGAAAAGAAAGAGAGAAGATCGTAATTAATTAACTCACAAAAGAGGGGGGGCATTGCAACAGATCCTGAGAAAATTCAGAAAACCTCAGGTACATATTTTAAAAATCTATATTCCACTAAACTGGAAAACCTAAAAGAAATGGAAAAGATTTCTAGATATGTATGGCCTGCTAAAGTTAAATAAAAATGACATGAATTATTTTAAAGCCCATAAAAAAACAGTGAAATACATACAGTAAGTAAATTTCTCCTAACTAAAAAAGCACAAGGCCAGATCAATTCTATGCAAAATTCTACCAGACATTCAAAGGAGAACTAAAGCCAATACTCCTCAAATTCCTCCATAAAATTGAAAAGAAAAGAATACTCCCTAATTATTTCTATTTTATTCACTTTTATTCTGATACCAAACCAGTCTGAAACCCAAAGAATAAATAAAATTAAAGGCCAATTGCTCTTATGAATGTAGAGACAAAGATTCTCAATAAAATACTTGCAAAATAATTTATAAAGATATATAAAAAATATTACCCACCATTATCAAGTTTACCTCATTCAATGCATGCAGGTATACTTCACTGTACCTAAATCAATAAATGCAATTCACCATGTAAACAGAGGCACTGACAGAAACCACATGATTGTCTAATTAGATTCAGAACAGGACTGTGATAAAACCAAACATCCAATCATAACAAAAATCATGGAGAATGTAGGAATACAGGGGACATATCTCAAGATAATAAAGACAATATATAAGAAATTCACTGTCAGCATCATGCCAAATGGAGAAAAAATTCAAAGCATTCTCATTAAAATCAAGAACAGACAAGGATGCCCACTTTCTCCACTCTTGCTCAGTCATACTTGATGTTTAGCTAGAGCAGTCAGACAAATGAAGGAGATTAAAGGGGATACAAACTGGAAAGCAAAAATCAAAGTATCCTTACTTACAGGTGATGAGTCTATATAAAAGATCCTAAAAATTCCACCAGAGTAACAGGATATATAATTAATACCCCCAAATCAGTAGATCTCTTATACACCAACAATAAGCATACTGAAATGGTCCCATTCATGTAGCTTTCAATATAATAAAATAGCTTCAAAGAAATCTAAGAACAGTAGAATACAGATATTTATTAAGGCAGAAGTATGTAAAATGGGAATGTTTACATGGGAGGGGGAGAGGAAGAGTTATACAAGGAATTATGAGGATAAAGGGAGAGAAGGGGCTCAAGAGAAGTAGGGTCATAGGAGACAGGTGTTATCATGGGAGATATGGAGAAAATAAGGATACTTCAAATGGAGAGGGCATAGAGGAACAGGGAGAGAGGAGAGATAAATAATGCCTAGTTAGTGTAAAAAACAGAGGGAATCATGTTAATCCTAAAATCTACTGACAAATTACACATATAATATCTCTACATGAGTCCACATGTATAGCTGAAGGCTGTATAACAAGAAAACATTCCAGATAGGAGAAACCTTCCTTTAAGTTGTTGGCCAGCATAGTGCAAGAGGCTGCCAAAATTACACGGGCTATATCCACAGTTCTTGATTGCCTTTCAGAACTTGAAGGTAAGATCCTATTACTGAAGACAAGATATATTTCAGACACAGGATTTGAAACAACAGTGCTGGAACTAACCTGGAAGCTACTTCCCGTGAATGAGTGAGTAATATGAGTCCCATCCAGTCTCACATTCTACATATTCCTAATCTCCATGATTTAACCATTTGTGACCTTTTGTGTTGCATGCAGGAGCTTCATTAATGAGACATGAGAGATTCATTAGTGTTTTTTTTTATATTGCTTTCTATATTGTGTGAGCCTTGAGTGTAGAGGCTGCACTGTAGATGTGTCACTTAGGCATGGGCAATTCACAGACAATGCCTGTATGTGACCAGCTATGGTACTCTATGTTAGTCTCTGTTTGGTGCAAAAGAAGCTTTGTTGATGAGTGGTGACTGGAATGCTTAACTGTAAATATAAGGATATGTATGTTGCTTTTAATAAGAAGTTATATTATCCTAGCCCTGGGGATCTCTCTAAGATTTATGACCTCTTCAGCCATGTATATTGGGCTATCATTATGGTACCACACATGAGTTTCTTCTGTTGAATGGGCTCTAAGACCAATTAGGTAGCTGTTGATTGGCCCCAAGGTAAAAGTGACAGTAGTGCATCAGTGATGAATGCTGTGCCAGTCATCGATGTGGTTATTTGGTCATGAAGTTGGTGTTGGGCCATTGACTGATTTTCACCCTTAGATACTTGTATAGTGCTCTCCAGAGCTATGAGTGCTAGACTTCAGGGGAAGTGGCTTCCAGGTCAGGTCCAGCTCTATTGCTCCAAATCTTGTCTCTAAACTATGTCCTGTCTTCAGCAATAGAGTCTTACCTTCAAGTTCTAGGAGGCAATCAAGGGCTGTGGCAATAGCGTGAATAATTTGGGGAGTCTCCTGGCCAATAACTCAAAGGAAGTTTTCTCCTGTCTGGCACTGATTCAGGTTATATAGCCTTCAGCTATGCACATGGACTAATAAAATGATATTGTGTGTGGAATTTGTCATCATGTTGTTAGACTAATATGATTCCCTCTGGTGTTTTACACTAGCTAAGCATTATTTATCTCATCTGTCTGTCTGTCTCTCTCTCTGTCTGTCTCTCTTTCTCCCTGTCTACATGTTCCCACATACCTTTCCCCATTAACATGTCCCCATTTCCCCCATTTCTCCCTCGACAATACCAGAGATGAAATCCCTGAAACTATGACTGGAAATCAATGAAACCTCTGAGACTATGAGTGAAAATCAATCCATCCTTCCATAAATCTTTCTTTTCAAATATTTTATGAAAACAATGAAATTCTAACACAACCACCAAATTCTAGGATCTGTATTTCTGTATTTAATGTCTTATCTCATGACAGAAGACTGCTCTGCCTATGACTGCCCTAAGTTTGAAGTGAAGTAAAATAAAATCCCCTGGGATTAACATTTACCAATAACTGATGATAACTGATGTGAACACCAAAGCTCTCTTAACCCTTTTAAAAGACGTGTTATTTTTACTTTTATAAATATTTGTGTGGGGGTATGTGTATGTGAGTGCAGGTGCATGTAATGTTCAGAAGAGGGTATTGAGTCCCCTGGAGCTGGAGTTACAGGAAGTTGTGAACCACCCGCTGTGGATGCTAGGAATCAACCTTGGGACCATTATAAGAGTAGTACCTACTCTTAACTATTGCGTTGCCCTTCCAGCTACTTTCTTGGTCCTAAAAATAGCTGAAGTATGTCCCATACTTCCACTAGAGTTCCTCAGAGGGACTGCTTTCCACTTACACAAAATAGTAACTGTCTAGATGACACATAGACGGGTGCCTCGCTGGTCTCACCTCTCTTCCTGCCTTACACTACTGGTACTTCTTGGGATCACCTTCCAATATAATATTTTCACTCTGACTATTGTCTCCAAGACTGCTTCTGGGGAGCATAAATTAAGGTACAGGCATTCTTTGAAATTTTAAAGGCCCTTGTGCCTCAAAGATAAGGCAGATCACATTATAGAAACACCATTGTAAAATTTTGCAGTGAACAAAAAAATAGTTTCTTATAAGTTGATTTCCTTGGACCAAATCACAGTTTCCATACTGGATTCTCCTCTTCTTTATTAAAAGTAGATTTTTGAAGCTGACTTTATGGGCCGTGTGAACATTATCTAATAAAGTGGCTATTGAAGTTCAACTTTTGCCACTTTACTACTGAAAATACGTATTACAACAATAAATTGGATTAGCAGCTGCTATCTGCTTTCAGCTCTGGAAAGTTCCTCATTCTTCAACACAATGAGTTCAGTGTGGATTTTTCCTGATGCTCTGCATCAAATGAGAATCTAAGAGGTATGGAGTAATACTCAAAATATAGGACTACTCAGTCAACCTGTGCTTAGCAGCTTTGGCTACAGTCCCCAAACTATTCTTAGTGAGAATTACTGACACCTGATGCTACTTCTTTTCATTTAGTTTTGTGTATTTTCCCCCTTGGTACGTGAAAGATTAAACAAAAAAGGCCTTATGCACACTACACAACCATTCACCATTGAGCCCAATAACCTCATTTCAACCACTTTCTGGACATAAAGAAACACACTGGAAAGAATAGTGAGACCAAGAACTGTCACTCTGGTGAGTTACAGTTTGTTGAAAAACAGTCCATGCAAATTCTTTTACTATTCTTAGGTTTAATGCATGCACAATTTGTATACATGAAATATTTGTGAACCACCTTTAATATGTGTTCTGTAATTTGGTCCAATGTTCAGGGATGCAGGCAGGCAAAATAGATATTCTTTTCTCTATGATATAGGGGAGGGTGATACAAGGCTGGTAAACAGTAGAGTCAGAATTCTCTCTTAAATTCCTTGAAAATGATATTGAATATCAGCTTCTTCTGAGTTTAATCTCTTCGACCTGAACTCCGTTATTTTAGTCCATGTTTCTGCTCTCAGATGACAGGAAAAGAAGAGAAAATGATGAAAAAGAAGGGAATAAAGTGGAAGAATCAAAGCTTAAAAGTACCCCTCCCCTTGAAATTCTATGCACTAGGCTCAGCTATGTGGCCTACCAGAGCTTTAACCTTTTCTTGCTCTCTACCTAAGGCAATCCTAGTGATGGCTTTCCATGTCTTTAATACCATGGAACTAGATAGGAATTGTTGTTGCTCTGTCTATTAATAGATAGTAACAAATAAGGACCATAGCATTTGTACCATGGATGAACCAGATCAACAAAATCATTTGTCTTCAGAAGTTTTTAAGAGCAGTCAATTCCTATCATCCATGTGGCTTAGGCGAGGTTCTTTAAGAAGCAGAGATTTATGTGCAAGGTATTTATTAGAGAGTTCAACCAAAACAAGTATATAAAAGAATGATAAAAGCCTGATTATCTGACCAGTTATAAAGAAAACTTTGCCTTTCACGAAGTCTTAAGAAGGTCATAAGAAGTTGGAGTTCTTCAGAGATATCTTGAATTAATAAGGCAATAAGGAGGGCCTTTGTTCACTTACTGCTCATCAGTCAGATAATGGATACAAGCTATTTTCTGAGAAGGGGCCTGTTCTTGGTCAAATTAGCTTTCATCAGTCTAGCGCAGCATTTGACAAAGTATGACCTGAAGGCCATATATTGCCAGCTGCCACTTTGTGCAAATAAAATATTATTGTAGTTGTAATTCAAGTCTGTTGATTTAATTATATAGTGGCTCTGATTGCTTTCATGCTGTACTGGTAGAGTTTGTGTCACTGAATTTCCTTCAAAATATAAAATCATTCTTATCTGATACTTTACCAGAAAATGTATAAAGACCCTAGACCTGGGGCAATTCCTTCTGAACTTTCAGCACCAGCATTCCCGGAAAATAGAGTAGCATGTGTCAAAATCCTGAACACTACACCATTTACTTACTACCTTTGTGGACATTAATACCACACAAAAGCAATGAAATATAGTGAACATGTGGGAACCAGATGATAGATTCTTCTTTCTTCTGACATGATACTATTCTTAAGTATAATATTCATATAGCCTTTTGAAGCCTCAAAAGTCCAGGCAATTGCCTATACTCATCACAAAATAGTGGTTCTCACTAAAATATACGCTGTGTTATTATTTTTGTACAGCTTTTCTTACTTTGGTAACCTTTTCATCTCGCTCCTGATTTCCTAGACTTTCTCTTGCCAAGGAAGTTCAGCTCACTGGGCTTGTTAGATCAAATCCCTTCCTTGGAGAATGTAGGCTAAGATCTATAAACACCAAATGTTCAGAATTTGGCAAAAACTAGAATCAGGTTAGAGAAGTGGGGGAATTCAGATGAATAAGGATAAATGCTGCTTGCTACCTCATACTCAAACCCAGGACATTTTTCAGATACCTTCTGTCTACCTGCAAGTACCTGTTGGGTGTAAACCTTGCCCTGAGGTTACCCCGAAGTACTAATACTTCTTTCTTTATTCATCTCATTTGTTTACAACTAAGACAGAATGCTTGTCCTTCTTCCTGAGGATCTTGTTCCAGAGCCAGTAAAGCACGTTTAGTTTATTATAACATACTTGTTTTACTTACCCTGAGGGTATGTTTGGTGATCTTCCAGGGTGTGATGGTTCTCTGTGAGTTATAAAACTATCGAGGGAGAGTCTTCTAGCCAGGATACAATTTTAAGAAGATACACATTTTTTTAATGCAGGAAAAGGACCCTTAGGCTGCTCTATGCTTCTAAAGCAAAGCTCCAAAAATAAATGAAATAAGCAGGCCACATGTAAGGAAACAGACAAACTTTGTTTTGCTGAGAGAACTCTTTTCCTTGGGTTAAGTCCAAGAGGGAAGGAGGCACTGAATGAGTCATGGAATAAGTAGGACAGAGTTTGCCTTTCAGTAAATGCAATAATGTGTGGGTGTACCTGTAGTCTCTTGAGACTGCTCTGCAGGCTCAGCTTCCCAAAGTCTGTTCTAGGTCAGGCTTGTCCAAGTGAACTTGTTCTGGTTGTGTTCATATGTGTATTAGATAATTTTCTCTTTACTGTGACCAAATATCTGACAAAAAGAAAGGTAAGGGAGCAAATATTTATTTTGGCTCATAATTTGGAAGATATTTAAGTCCATTATGGTGGGAAAGGCATAGCTGTGGGAATAATTTGTGGCTTTGGTGGTAAGAGGACCAAAGGTAAGAGTCAGAAAACAGAAAGAGCCATTTGGTCTGAAGTAAGCCTAGGATATAACCTCTAGGGTCCATCCCATCAGCCTCCTTCCTTCACCTAGACCTCATGTCCTAAATGTTCAAAAATATCTACCAAAAATACTAGAAGCTGAGAACCAACTGTTCAAACATAGAAATCTCTAGTGGTCATTTCACACTGAAACTACAACAACATGCCTACAACAAATAATTTTCAAAGGAAGTTTTCCTCTGCATTTGGGGTAATTTGTGTGGGGCCAAGCTGAATTTATGACTGATAAGGGAACTCCAAGCCTGAAACTGTGCCAAGCTCTGGAGAAAACAACATAGAACCTTAGATGCCATGAGTTTAGAGTTATACAATAAGATCTTATGGCTAGTGGATACAGGGTGGTCCTGAGACTACTGCCTGGTGTCAATGTAGGATGTATAAGAGAAGGAAATCAAAGAGGAGAAGATTCAAATACATAAGGTAATAGTAACCCTGGACAGTATCAGATAGAAAAGTTTGCTATCCATGGCTATCTATTTATGAAACTGGATGACTCCAAACTGACATTTTCATGTGAGTCAAAGAACCAGAGATGCAGAGACAGTGTTCTAAGATGAATAAATGCTTTGTAGATTTCACCATGTGACATACTTGTCCCTTGGTATAATTGAGAAACTGTTGCCAGAATCCCCTCAAAGATCAAAATGTGTTTAGTATCTTACATAAAGGAGTTTAGTATTTGTATATAATTTACAAACATCTATATAAACAAAAGCATATGGAACTTATAAAACACTGTAGATGCTCTATAAATATTTTGTATTGTATTTTCTATGAAACACTGACATGGAAAAAATAAATCTTTCCCTAATCAGCACAGATGTAATTTTCTTCTGGAACATTTAAGACTCTTGATTGCTTGAATTAGATGATATGGAATCTACAGATATATGCAGGACTTTTTGAAACTATTTTGTGGTAATTGTTTGCAGAAGAACCTTTTGTTCATATGTGAACTGACCAGGTAAGAGAGAAACTGCTGTGCATAAGAAATAAATAACACATATGGATGGGTCAGACCCATAAGCACTATCCTCATTCCTTCAAGGTCTGGAACCCTAAGACCTGTATGTATCCTTTCAAACAACAATGCTGTGCTACCTGGGAACAGATAAGTAAGCTGTGATTTTATAAAAGAAGCCTCCATTCTTTGTTAGGGTCATTTTACAGCTTCCAAGTACCCCTGAAAAGCCCACAAATTATCTATCCTAGCAGCGTTCTCTTGATGAAAACTGAATCACATTTTTTGTTTTCTTACTTTGAACATATTGGTTTTTTATACTCTGGGCTTTTTGACTGCACATCATTTTTCCTGGTTGACAGCAGAATGTGAAATTTGTTTTTAGTTAATCAACAAGATGACTCCCTTCAAAAATTACTTTTTTTATTGAATTTTTGTATATTTCATACATAACATCTTAATCTATCTTAATCAACTTTATACTCCCTTCCCAGTGGCACCTATCCCACAGACCCCATTTGGAATCCATACATTCTTTCATCTATGTTAAGGCCTAGTGTATCAAGTTAGTGTCCCCAGATGGTCCTCAGTGTAAGTTTATTCACTGAGGTCTAGTCAACCAATAAAGAGACCCTCACTTCAAGATTAACTCTTCCTTACCCAACAGTAATCAGCTGCCAATATTTCTTCATTAAAGTTTGGGGTCTGCTGCCCACTTCCCTAGTTCCAGGCTGTTTTTTTCTGATTGAGTTTGGATGAGTCTTGAGCATGCCAACACCACTGCTGTAGGTTTATATGAGCAGGGTCCCAGGAGCTTGTAGGATTCTATTTCTATGTGGCCACACACATCCTCCCCGTCTCTTACTATCTTTGCACCCCATCCTTTACAATGGTTTCTGAGTCCTGGGTGAGTGAAACATAATATAAGAGTCCTGTCCAGGGAACCATACTCTGCAGACTCCTAATCTCCATGCTTTGGCCATTTGTGACCTTTTGTGATCCTGGCCCTCTCTTACATGAAGGAACTTCATTAATGAAAGGTAAGAGAATCCTTTTACTTCCCTTTTTACTCCTTATTATATGTTGTGTGAGCCCTGGATATAGAGGTTGCATTGTAGATATGACACTTAAGCTTGGGCAATTCACAGACAATGTCTGTATATGACCAGTTGTGGTATTCTGTAGTACTCTCTGTCTGGTGCCAAAGCTTTTTTGATGACTGGTGACTGGGATACTCTACTGTAAATGTAAGGATACATATTCTGCACTTAGTAAGAAGTTACATTAGTCTAGGGATGTGACAGCATGGGGATTTCTCTAAGACCTATGACTTCATCAGCCATGTGTATTTGGCTACGATTTCAGAACAACACATGTTACTATGAGAGCTAGTCTTCATGGAGGAGGCTTCCAGTTCAGTTCCAGCTCCGTTGCTCCAACTCCTGTGTTCGAAATATGTCCTGTCTTCAGCAATAGTTCTTATGTTCCACATCTGGAAGGTGATCGAAGACTGTGGCAATAGCCTATGCTATTTTTGGAATCTCTTGAACTATACCTGACCAATAATTCAAAACGAGGTTTCTCTTCTCTGGCACTATGTTTCTTCTTATGTAGCCTTTAGCTATGCACTTGTACTCACATATAGATTTTTCTTAATATTTCATTTATTTTTAAGTGTATGTGTGTAAGTGCACCCATGTCATACAATGCCCCCAGAGGACAGAAGAGGGCATTGGATCCCCTGGAACTGGAGTTTCAGATGGTTGTTAGCCACTATGTGGGTGTTGGGAGCCAAACATTGGTCCCCTGCAAAAGCACTCAATGCTCTTAACCACTGAGCCATCTCTCCAGCCCACAATGCACAGATATTTTATGTATATTTTTCAGTAGACTTTTGAACTAATATATTTCTCTCTGTTTTTTCATAACACTTAAGCATTATTTTTCTCTCCTGTCTCTCTTCCTAACTTCCTTCCTCCATCCCTATTTCTACCTTGATAACAGCTGCCTCCTCTTACCCTCTCTCTCTTGATTCTTTTTTCCTTTTTATTTACATCGTTCCTTTTATAACCATTCCTCCTACCTTGCCAGTTTAATACACGCATTGTACAAATTTCACCCTTGCTAACACTTATCTCTTACTATCCTTCTGTTTTGGGGCCATTCTTATCCCTTAACCTCCATGGTTTCTTTTCATTTATGCAGCTCCTGTGGATATACCAGGAAATATACTCACATATAAGGATTGGATGATGAGATTCACAAATGAGAGAGAACATTTGTCACTCTTTGTTACTTCTTTTAGTATAGCAGTTTCAAGTTCCATCCATTTAGCTTAAATGTCATGATTTCTTCTTTCTTTACAACTGAGTAGAATTCCATTGTGTCATTATACCACATTCTCATTTTACATTCATCAGTTGAGGGACACTTAGGTTGATTCCATTTCTTAGATATTGTGAAAAGAGCAGCAACAAATATGGATGCACAAGTATCTGTGCGGTAGGCTGAGTCCTTTGAGTATACACCAAGGAATGGTATAAGCGAATCTTATCATAGATTTATTTTAAGGTTTTAAAGAGTTCTCCAAATTGCTACACATAGTGGTTGCACAAGTTTACAAGCCAGCTAGAAGTGAATGAGCATTCCCAGTTTCTTACATTCTAGACAGCATTTGGTGTCATTTGTTCTCCTGATCTTTGTCATTGTTGGTGGGGCAAGATGAAATCTTAAAGGGTTTTGATTTGCATTTCCCTCATTACTAAGGGTGTTGAACAAGTTTTATGGTGTTTCTTAGCCAATCTGTCATATATGTTATTGCCTAGTGAGCCATTTTTGGGTACCCAAATATACCTTGGTGTGAGTTGATCCACTGGTGTCTAGTTAGCCTTTCTAGACTTACTCAAGTACAGAAGATCAACTCTTCCTCATTTAACAGTAATCATCTACCAGTAGTTCCACAGGTAAGGTTAGTACCGTCCGTCCATTTCCCCAATTCTACACTGGGTTTTTTACTGAATAATTTTGCATGGATCTTGTCCACCCTGACACCATTGCTATAAGTACATATGAACAAGTTCCCAGAGGCCTGAAAAATTCCATTTCCTTAGGATCATGCAGCAACCCTGGCTCCTATTATGCAATGGTCCCTGAGCCATGGGTGGGTGGGGCTTAATATAGGAGTCCTATGCAGGGACAGGTACTCTGCAGTCTCTCATTCTCTACATTTGTGGCCTTTTGTGTTCATTGCTCTCTGTTGCACGAGGAAGTGTTTCACTGGTGAAAGTTGATAGATGTTTTGGTATTTTCTTTACCTCCTATTCAATGAGCCTGAGGTCTAGAGGTTCCACTGTACATGTGTCACTTAGGGCTGGGAAGGTTACAGACACTTATACTGTGTGTGACCTTTGTGAAACTCTGTAATAGTCTCCATCTGTTTCAAAAAGCACCTTCTTTAATGAGTGGTGAATGGTATACTTGTCTGTAAATATAAGGATGTGACAGAGGTAAGGTTTTCTCTCAAATCTATGACCTCTCCAGTCACATGTATTTGACAGTGTTTATAGTTTACAGTGCCACGCATGAGTTCCAACCCATTAAGAGGGATGTAAGTCCAAATACATAGTTATTGAGTACATGATAACAAATCTTCTGTAGCTGATGAAGGTTTTCTTCAACTCTGTGGGTTTTCTTTTCACTTCCTTGTTTATTTTTTTTGTTTGTTTGTTTTACAAGACCTTTTTAGTTTAATGAGGTCTCACTTACAAATTTTTAACCTTAATTCTTGAGCAACCGATGTTCAATTTAGAAAGTTCTTTCCTATATCTATATCGTGTAGGGTACTGCCTAAGTTTTCTTCTAATAGTTTTAGAGTTTCAGGTTTCAAATTGAGGTCTTTGATCAATTTGGAACTGACTTTTGTGCCCAGTTAAAAATAAAGGTACATTTTCATTCTTTTACAAGTGGAGATTCGGTTTCACTAGCACCCATTTGTTGAAGATACGAAGATACTCTCCTTTGGTGTGTATTCTTGGCACCTTTGTCAAAAAATCAAGTAACTGAAATCACATGCATTTGTGTTTGGGATTTTTATTATGTTCCATTGTTCTACTTGTCTTTTTGAGCCAGTACCATACTGTTTTTATGACTATAGCATTTTTCTTTGAGCTCAGGATTCCATTGGCTTTATGGAATCTCATTGGGATTCCATAAGAATTTTAGGATTTACTTTTTCTAGTTGTGTGAAGAATATCTTGGGGATTTTGATTGGCATTACATTGAATCTATAGACTGCTTTTGGTAGGGTGATAATTTTCACAAAATTAATTCTAACATTCCATGAGCATGGGAGTCTATTCATGTCCTTTGTCTTCTTCAATCTCTTTCTTCAAGGAGTTAAGATTTTCATCTTAGAGTTCTTCATTGTCTTTGTTTTGGTTTATTCCTAGATATATTTTTGAGACTAATTGGAATGTTTTTAATTAAAATTTTCTCCAATTTCTTGTTATTGGTACACAGAAAGTATACTGACTTTGTAAATTGATTTTGTAACCTACCAATTTGCTGAGAGTGTTGATTATTTCTCGAAGCTTTCTGTTGTGATTTATGGGATATTATGTTAGTTCCAAATAGAGATATTCTGATCTATTCTTGCCCCATTAGTACTCCTTTAATTTCATTATTTTGTCTTACTGCTTTAGCAACAGTTTCAAGCACTATATTGAAATAGTAGAGTTAATGTATAGCCTTGTCTGGAACAAGATTTTAATTGGAATGCTTCCAGGTTTTCTCCATTTAAAATTCATGTTAAAAGTCCTAGAGAGAATTGTACTGGAGGGAACATACCTCACCAAAATTAAATCTGTATACAACAAACGCACAGCAAACATCATTTTTAAAGTCGGACTTGATCATGGTGGATGATGTTTTCATGTGTGTTTGTATCAAGTTTTTAGGGATTTTGTTGATTGTCTTGTATTTATGTTCATTAAGGGTATGGGCCTATGGTTTTCTTTTGTGTGTGTATCTTTACCTGGTTTTGGTATTAGAATAATACTGGCTCATAGAAGGAGTTTGGGAGGTCTTCCTTTCTATCTTTAGGAATAATTTAAATTGCATTGACTGAAGATCTTTTTTTTAATGTCTGGTAGAATTTTACCTTGAATTCATGTGCTCCTGGGGTATTTTGGCTACATAGGGAAGTTTTGTATTAATGTTTCAATTTCCTTGTTTGTTATGGGTGTGTTTAAGCTGTTGATCTCTACTTGTTTTAGCTTTGGTGGTTTCCATGAATTTAGAAATTCATTAATTTCTTTTAGATTTTCAAATGTAATAGAGTATAGGTTTTTAAAGTATTCCCTTATAATGTTCTGGAATTTTTTATGTTATTTTATTTTATTTTATTTTTCTGGTGTCTGTTGTGATGTTTCCCCTTTCATCTCTTATTTTGTTAATTAGATATGCTCTTTCCTTCTTTTGGTTAACTGGGCTAAGTCTGTGTCTATTATTTTATCTATTCAGAGAACCAGCTCACATGAATTCAAAGCTTAAGAATACTCAAAGGGACTGGAGTTATGATTCAGCTTTTAAAGGTACTGCCTGCTCTTGCAGAGTATTCAGGTTTGAGTCCTAGCACCCACATGGTGGCTAGAACTGTACATAATCATTGTAAGACATAGTGCACTTATATATATGCAGATAAAACACTCATGTACATAAAATAAAAATAATAAATAAAATATAAAAAAAATCTCTCTCTACCACAAACATCCAAAATCTTACACGTTCCCCAAAAATCCCACATGTTCTTCCAGCCAATAACCCAGTCTCTGGTACCAGATTCTGCCCTAGTTAGCTATTTATTGCTGTGATAAAACTGACTATATAATGCTGAAAGATGTATAGAAAATAGAGAACTGACTTATTAAGCTACAAAGGGAAGCAAAGATTCTTCAGGTTTTTGTGTTGCATTAATAAGTTTTTTGGAAGTGAAATCTTTGCTTTACTGGGACACTTGATATTTGTTAGATGGTACTAAAATATCAACTTTGACTAACAAGAAATCAGCATCACTGAGGAGAAATCATCTCAGAAGTATTTCCCCAGGGTTAACACACAGAAGCTGTGGTGCTGAAGGGGCCTGAGGTGCCATGTTAAGCTGGAAGCAGGATTTTCTAATGGGTAAGAGTAATGGTGCTGGATTTGAAGACATGAAGAGGTCTGGAGCATAACTGAGGCTTGGTACTGTGAGAGGCCAGGAAAGGTCTTTAGTGAAGGTGCAGCCTCAGTTTTGGTGAAGGCCCCACAGGATTGATGGAGTCATGGATAGAATCTGAGGCTTTAAACTCTAAGTGGCCAGAAGAGGCCATTGGTGAAGGTGCACCCTTGGTTGCAATGGAGACCCAAACATATTGTAGATGACAGAACCATCAGATGACTACCAAGATTAGTGACAGATGCTGAGTGGAGCCAGCAAGATAAGGTGTGTACTGAGGATGGCATAGACAGAGAAGTGGAATTCCCGAAGCTTTTTGGAGTCCTGAAGATCATGAATGTCCAACCTTGAGCTCCTGTTCTGGACTTTGGTTTTGCTTAAATGTGCCTGATTCTTCCCTTTTTAAATAAGACAGTACCTAATTTGTTTTCAATTTTATAAGAACCCACAGTAAAAAGACTTTAAAAGAGACTTAACTTTTAAAGTTTGGATTTTTAAGGTCTGTCAAACTTTTAAAGTTATTTTATATTTTGATATTAATATTATAATCATATCTTAGGAACAAGAAATACAAAAGTTGTGGTTTAATTGTAGTTGACAGGGGTCAAATGCACTGGATAGCTTTAGTTGTCAACTTTGACACAACTGGTTAAAGAGAACCTCAACTGAAGAATTTCCTGTGTTGCACTGGTCTGTGGGCATGTCTGTGGGGTATTTTCTTGATTGTTGAGTAATACTGGAAGGCCCAGCCCACCATGGGCAGTGTCACCTCTGGAAAGGTTTTCCTGTAGTTTTTAAGGAAGCAGGCTGATCAAAGTCCACGGGAGCCAGCCAGTTAGCGTCACTCCACCATGGTCTGTGCTCCAGGTTCCTACCCTTAGTTTCTGCCTTGACTTCCCTTGATGATGAATTGTTCTGTAAGCCCATTAACCCTTTCCTCCCCAAGTTGGTTTTGATTAGTGTTTTGTATCATAGCAATAGAGGATAACTACAACATCATCAATCCATTGGAGAGAGCATGGTACTGAAGCTACCTACTACTACGGAATTGGGGTTAATCTGTGTCTTGAAGTCCTGCAGTACTCTTTTAATGACATTGGTTGCACCTGAGTTTGGTACATACATGCTCATTATTATAATGTCTTCTTGGTCAGTTTTTCCCTTGTTCAGAGTGAAGTGACTTCTTTATCTTTTCTATTTAATATTAATTTGAAGCCTATTTTGTCAGATATTAGGATCACAATGCCTGCTTCTTTATTAGTGTCATTAGTTTCAAATTTTTTTCCATCCCTTCACTATAAGGTAATACCTATCATTGAAGGTGAGATGAATTTGTTGTATACAACAGAAAGATTTTGTTTTTTAATACATTCAACTAATCTGTATTTTTGTTTGAGAAGTTGAGACTATTTATATTTAAAGTTATTATTGAAAGATGAGCATTAGTTACTGTCATTTTACTTTCTGTTTGTGTTCTTGGTCTTACTTTGTATTTCCATAATTACACTTTCACGTTTTTTTCTTTTTGTAGCTTCTTGAGTATAGTCATTTCATCCTTTAGTCCTTTGTATTGCTTAAAGCATTCTCTGTATGGTTTGTTTAGAGGACATGAATCCTTTCAGCATTTTTGTATGATGGAAGATTTTTTTCCTTCCCCTTCTGCTATAATAGACAGTTTTCCTAGTTAAAGTATTCTTCATTGGCATTTTTTTCATTTATAAATTGGAATATCTTTGCAGGGTATTCTGGCCTTTATAGTTTGCACTAAAATGTCAGCTGTAATTCTGATGGGTTTTCCTTTATATGAAACTAGTTTTTAAAATTTCTTTCTTGCAGCTTTTAGCACTCTCTTTCTCTTTGTTCTGTATGTTTAGTATTTTTACTATGATGTGTTACAGAGATTTTCTATTCTGCTCTGCTTCTGTCTATTTGGTGGTTCTGTGAGATTTTTATATTTGTATGGGGATATCTCTTCTTGCTTTATGGAAATTGTCTTTTATAATACTGTTAAACAGCTGATCAATGCCATTGTTTTGGCATCTGAGATTGTTTTCCTTCCTCAATCCTATGATATGTAAATTTTGTCTTTTCATGGTGTGCTACATTTCATGAATATTCCATTCCTCTGTTTTTAATTTTTTTGATATTCTTTGAGTGAGTGGTCCAGTTATTCAGTTTTATCATCCCTTCTTGATATTCTGTTGGTCAAGTCTCAGACCATAGGAGAGAGCCTGCTAATAATAGTGTGCTAAGTAGATATAATATTAAATCAACTCCTAATTACATTGTTATAGTCATAGATTAATTCATCTCTCAAATCTCACCAGAGAAAGGTCATGCAACAGATGATGAGTAGCAGAGAAACCCACAACTGAACAAAATGCAGAGATTAAAAGACTGCAGCATGCTTATTCCTGAATAGGACACCCATATTAAAGTTTTGCCTCTCAAGACTAACAGTTTTCCAGGCAACTGGGAAGTTACTCATATGGACTCATGGCAATGGTGATAGTATGTACAATCAGCATGAAACTGTGTCCTCATACACAAGTCCCATGGAAGCTCAAACCAGAAACAATCCCAGCATAGACATGAGGAAGTAGGTAAAGTGCTCCGACCTACCTAAGGAATCTGTTACAATAGATGAGTACTGGGAGGGGCAGAGAGAATCTCTTTCAAACATGGGACTCTTGGTGGGTTAAACAGACTCCAGTAAAAAAACATACACTGAAGGACATTTGGATACATAAATATTAAACTCTGTAGGTCCGTTTCTCTATCTATCATCTATCTATCTATCTATCTATAAATAGAGAGATAGTGATAGATATAGATATAGATATATAAGTGTGTGTGTATATATGTATGTATGTATATATGAAACCAGGTAACTGTGTGTGGGGTTGTGGGGTGCTGAGGGGTGGTGTAGGTAGGGGAGATTCTATATGTGGTCAAAATACATTGTAATGAATTCATAGAAATTGTATTAAAAATAAGTAAATACCATCATAGATAGTAAAATAAATAAATTCTTAGTGAAAATTTTATATTGAAAAAAATGTTCCCTCAGAACTTTGAGAAATTTCACTATTGTTTTCTAGCAACTAGTCTTTGCAATACCATGTACAATTAGGTCTTTTTATTGCTATTACTCACTATTCTGAACCCCACACCCTGAAGAAGTTTTTACATCATGTCTTTGTTGTCACAATTCTGAATTTTGATTATATGTCTCTTAGACTGTGTTTTCCTGTGTTTATTCTGCTTGCCATTTGGTTGGGGGATCTTTAACACTGAATGTATAAATTTATTAAATTTGGGGGAATTTTCTTCTATTATTTCTTTGATCATTTTCTTCATATATTTTTCTTGCTCCATTTTTATGGAACTCTGCTTAGAGACATATTCAATTTATTGGATGAAATAATCCATCTTTATTTTTCTGCATATTGTCTAGCTTTTTCTCAAATTTAGTGAACTTTGCTTTTAATCTTTTTATTTGTGATTTCCTTTAAATAACATTCTGTCCTTATTTTGTATATTACATTTCTCAAATATCCATAAATATTTTATTCTTACTATAACCCATCCTCTTGCTAATATTCATCATGACATGTATTTATAGTCTTTTAAATAGGCCTTCTATACTTAGCAGTTTCTTTTCAGAATCACTTCGCTAATGTTTCTTGGCAGAATTATTCTTCATTGTACCAACATTTTCTGAGCACTTTGTATGCTGAAGTATCTTTTCCAGACACTGATAAATGAAGACTCTCTAGGCAAAGCCTGGAGAATCTTCTAGGAGTTTAGAATATACTGCAGTATTCCTGCAATTTTATTTTTAAATCATTGTTAGTTACATGGTTTCATATCAAATTGTTTGAATGTTTTGCATATTTCCCAAGAAATGTTTTGAAAGCTAATATTAGTAATTTGTTTTAGAAAAATAACAAAATCACTGAATTTTAAAAACTGTTTTGGCTGGACTAGCAAGATAACTAAGTTGATAAAGTGCTTACTGCATAAGCATGAAGACCTGAGTTTGAGCCCTAGAATCCACATTTTCAAAGCTGAGCACAGTGGCATATGCATGTAATCCAAGCGTGCGGAGGCAGAGACATAAAGCTCCCTGGAATTCACTGACTCAGCAGGAAAAACTAAGCTAGCTGACTCCTGAGGAATGACACTCACGGTTGACCTATGACCTCCACATGCATGTACACACACATTCATACAAACCCAAATGCACAGCTGCATATGCAAACAAGCACATACATACACATACACACAAACATTTTGGCAAGTTTCATATTCCTCACTCCCACAGTGAACTGGGTGTACTCCTTGATATTCTATGGTCCTAATGAAGTCTTTAAAGATGTATAATAGTTTTTTCCAGGTTTCCATGTTCAAGGATCTTTACAGGATGAGAAACTCAACAGGGCACTCCCCCCATGAGATGATGAACAATACATCATGTATATGTGTACCCAAATTCAGCACACTCCCTTTCATGCTAATTGCCACACACTTGATTTTCTAGTCACTTTGTGTTAAGTCAGAGATCCTAGAAGTTTAAACTCAGCTAGATAAATACAGAACAGTTTTAATAGATGCCAGTATTACTGTCATTTTAAGATATCATGTTATAACAGAAAGAACACAATCTCTAGCAACAGACATATCTAAAGTATATTGACATGGATGAAAGGAACCCACCTCTCTCTGGGGTCACTGAACAGATGTTAAACACTGTAAAAAGACTACTAAAATCTTTTAAAATCACTATTAGTGTTATTGAAATATTCTCTACTACTTTTGTGTTCTTTGAGGTTAGCCTCGGACTCAGTATGTAGCCCAGGCTGGTCATGATGACGTCATTGCTAACTTTCTTTCCTCATGCTCCCTAGTGACAAGATTATAGGAATGATCCACTACACATAGCTCATTGTTTAAATTTATATTTGTAAGTACTTATGATATTCATTTTCCTGTAATCAAGCAGAGATGTTGTGGGATGGGACACTCTGAGAAGACTATATGACAATGCAGTTGATTATGCTGGCTCTGAAGGCAGAGCCAGGGCTCTTTTACACAGCTTGTATCAGACATTTTGTTATCACAATCCTTGATGGACTATGACACTGCAACCAGTTTCATCTGCTCCAGAGGCTGAACATCTCCTCCTTTGGCCTAACAGAGGGACCAGTATGACTGGCACTAAAATGTAAAGTTGTGGTTGGTTCAAAACATAAATCTATCCATGATTTCTCCCTGAGTAGACAAAAGGAACCCTCTCTAGCCAGCTAATTAGTAGTAATGCCCTGTATGTCACTTCTGAGCTGAATGTTTCTAGTCACCTTGATGTATGAGCTTGATTTCCAAGTTTTCACTTCTTTAAAAAGTAAGAATTTATCATCTTTATATCTGCAGTTGAACCCACTGATTACCCGTGGGTCATTGGATATTGGCAAGTTTCTTACTCACCATTAATCTCATTTACAAAGACTAGAAGACACTGATAACTGGAATCTTCTTTTCTAAGGTTACTTCTTAAGGTGCTAATCTCTCTCTCTCTCTCCCCGCACCTCTCTCTCTCTCTTTCTCTTGATAACTCGTTTATCTAATTCTGTTTGTTCACCTCTACAACATGTTGGGTATCCCTTTCTACTTTGCTTCTTGAATATAAGAAAGGAATAGGAATTCTAGTTCAACTGTTGCCTTGATTTTTCCTTCTGCACCATCAAGGCTGAGGCAACACATAATAGAAAACGTAATTTCATAAAATCTATAAAAACTTTTTACTTGCAATTGTCATTTTCAAATGCTTGTATCCTTCAGAATTACTGGAAGTCTTCGTAAATCACAGTGTTGACTTCATTATCAGTGTTTTTCATTCTGTAGGCCTTGAATGGGGCCTGAGAACTTGAATCTTTAACATGCTTACTCTGGGGACCAAACTTGGAGAAACTTTCATATTCATTGTATCAAAACTATATTAACAGGGATGGAGAGATGGTTCAGTGGTTAAGATCTCTGGATGTTCAGTTCCCAGTACCTGCATGGTGAGTAACAGTCATCCAACTCCCTGGTACCTGATACTGTCTTCTTGTTTCTACTGGCATTGCACGCAGGTGATGCACATACATACATGCAGGCAAAACAGTCATAAACATAAAAGAATAATAAATTTAAAATGTACATTGAGGAAGTAGTAGTCAGCTTCCCAATATTAGATGCAGCATCCCACAAATGACAAAGCTTTGTGAACATTCCTTCCATTGTTTGTGTCCTCTGGCTCAAGTAGTTTCGTTGCATTAACTTTTTCTGGAAAGATTTAAAGTTTACTTACCCAAGATAGTCACTAATGCCAAACTAAAGAAACAATTCTAAGTCCAGCAATGATTTTAACTGGGGTTATTTATAGTATCATGGACAACTTACAGATGTGTACACCACTGAAGAATAAAGCACCCCCCCCTGCTATCAGCAACTGAGTACTTGTACATCTTTGAGCATATATGAGTCCTCGAGCACCTCTATGAGAATATGTAAATGGGTAATGATTACTTTGTGTGAAGGGGAGATTTCCTCAGTGGTTTATTCACCAATAAGTTGATTAAAATCCTCTAAGTAATCCCCCATTTATGATTCTGTAAGCAACTCTGACTAAATTAACTGATTTGCCAAGCTTGACTTGATTAGAACCGTTTTTTGCTCTTTGGGGGCTTTTTTGGGGGGCTGGTCTGTTGTTGGCATCCTAGCTGGGTTGAAAAGGTGTTTACTCACATATACCCAGAAAAGTTAATACAATACATGTTGCCTAAAAATGGGACCCAACAGTACCAAAGGTGAGTTTGAGGAAGAGCACTTGAATTGTCTCTGCTGTGGATGATGAGCCATGTAATTGAAGCCAAGCTATTTAAGACTGGAGCATCCCTGCTGGAAACCCCAGTATAGCTATCATTCCCCAAGTAGTATAGAATGGCATGCCTTCTTTTTTGCAGTAGCAGTTGCATTATCCATGCAATGTCTGAAATAATATGCAACTAAGGCTGCTCCATTTGAAAGTGAATTGTACATGGAGGATGTTTCATGTTGCATAGACTAGCAAGCCTTCTTGATGAATGGTATCTACCACATGAGTACACAGATACCCCCAATGACTTTCAGAGTGTAGAATATATTACACTCTCTGAAATCAGCCTGTAAGGAATGGGATCTTAAGCAGACTATTAAATCACTTGTGTGGCTCTTGCTCTGGAAATAATAAATATAATTGAGACTGAACTGACAAGAAAGAACTTGCCTACATAAGGGAACAATTATAACAAGAAATAATAGCAGATGCTCTCCTTCCTATTCATGTCTGAATTGGCAAGAAAAGTGGAGAAAAGGGAGGATGAGATGGAGGTGTTGGCCTGATGTTTCATACAGCTATGGGGTCATAAGGAACAGTGCATCTTAGATCTGTCTGTGCTAAGTAGTTTTACATGGCATCCAAAACCTTGGAACCCATAGGAAGAGAAGGAGGGAGAAGGTACTGTAGAAGTGATCAAGGGTATGCCCAACTTTTAATTCAGAGGAAAAAAATCCATGAGACCATAATCAAATGAGGCCTTGATAATTGACCAGTATAGGAACCTTTGGTTATCAGAGAATACAGTGCCTTTGAACTGCTTGAATTAGGGAAGCCTTTTAAAAATTGAAAGTGCCTTTCATACTTTGGTTTGTGAGGTTGTGGTGCATGGGTACAAATGGGATAAATTCTGAGTGCTGTGGAAGCAAAGAAACTGAGCAATATAACTGCTTATTGTTCCTTAAGACAAAAGCTGCACAATCTGAGGCAATTTAAGGGAAATTAGTCTCTGATGGACTGGCGCATATGAGTCATTAGGGTCATTTGGTTCTCTCCAGCTGAGGTCTTCTTGAATGTAAGGCACTGGAGGTCAGTAGAGGAATGACAGGCATTACTGAAGAAATGTTACATGAGAGAGGCCGTGTTTGATGCACAGTTTACTAGGCTAGCTCCCTGTTTTCGTAGTAGACCCAAGAAAGAGGTTGCTTTGGCAGGAATCTTAGAACTGATATGAAGTTTTAGTGACTTCATGGAGCCCCATGATAGAGCATGGTCTTTAGAAGTTAGGAGAGGCTTTAGCAGATCAGAATGATTTAGACAGGCCTGTAAATAAAGTTCACAAAGTGCTAAGGTACTCAAAAAGAGGACAGGTAAAAAGCAAAGGGAGACAAAGCGAGTTGTCAGGGTCATTCAAAAACAAATGTGATAAGGTTTGTTTTGGTCAGAGTTCCTAGGAAATAACTGACAGAAAGACAAGTTTAGCACTAAATGAGATACTAGAAGGTGCTCTAGCCTGAGAAATGATGTAGGTGGAAAAAAAAAAGCTGCTCCAGGAATGAGAACTTATTTCACTGGAGTAACTCATGTACATTTCTCCCCTGCAATAATATATGAAGGGAGTTGAGATTGTTCTTCAACCCTGGGCCCTGGGACCATCTCAGCAACCAGATGTGGCTGATGGAGAGGGGCCACTTTCAGCCATAGCACAAGCCCGGGCCTGTTAGACTTAAAGCACAAGCTCATCAGGAATTTTTGCAGGAATAGGAGACAGGATCACTTTCCTGCTCCCTCCTCAAGCCTACCATAAGTATGAAGTTGCTTGATGATTCGATGACAGCACGCCAGGATGAGGCAGTGAGGCAGCTTATGCAGAATGCTTATGGACCATAGAGGATTAACTAATGTATTGCCTGCCATTCACACCACTGTACCTGAAGTAAGAGAGAAAGACAAGGGAAATTATGGACGTGTGGGAAGTTTAAAAAGCCCCCATATTAGGATTTAGTTGAAGTCTCTGATCAGCAGAGAAGCAAGAATTCCAGCATAATTAACAATATTGATTGTAATGTTGACAACATATAAATATTTCTTTCATTTATACATATTTTATATTAAAGCAGCAATGAAATAAGTTTAATGCCAAAAAGTGTATGACCTTAGATAGGGCCATTTTCTCACCACTTTCTGGGAATCTCAAACAAGACTATTAACTTTGTTTCTCGTAAAGATATCGCTGTGATCTTATAAATTATAAACATATCAAGTACCCTCAGAAACATCCTGTGATCTCATTTAGATTTCTTAGTAATACTTTGAAGAAAATAGCTTCAAAACCAATGCATATCTATACCTAATTATTATATAGACAATGACATGTGACTCTCCTTTAGACAAGCGCATAAGAATGTTCTCAATTGTGTGTTGCATTTCTTCCTGACTGTGTCCTTTTACCCTCCTGCTTAAAATTTGTATTAAACTACCTTTATTAAACACAACCTCTGCTTCTTACTGTCTTGTACTAGAATTATTTTGTGCATTGAAGCTACATGTCTCAGTTTGACTTTAATTGAGGTCCTTAAAATATTAGGGAACCCCATAAAGTTGATGTAGGTGACAGAATAGAGTTGTGTCTCATTTTTGTTCCTCTTGTTACTACGCAACACAGATCTTTTGAGGAAACTACTAATACAATATTGATATGTTTTCATTCTTTATTAGACTGTGTTAAATTTTTTCTTTAGTATCTCCTTAGCTTCTGATCCATGAGAGAAATTGGAAATTGCTTGAAATTAACAGCCTGCAGAGATCCTTCCTACACATTCCTCATATTGTCTTATTTCATAGATGACTTAATGATAGCCTCTGAGTGTTTTACAGATTTAGAGAAGCATCTGAAAGATATACAAACACACCTAAAAGAGTGACAGGAAGGTATCAGTTTATTCATGGTTCAAGACACAGTCACAGTTGTGAAATTTGGGGGAGCTGGGTAAGGGACAAATGATAGCCAAAAAAGTGATTGACAAAAACCCTACAACAACTTATACTTGATGACATTAAAGCAGTTGCTAAAGAGTTTCAATGAAGGCACCCAGCATGAGTAAAAAAGTCACTCCCAGAAGTCATAAAGTTATTAAGCAAAAATCCCTTTGCCAGAGGTGGGCTACCTCCCTAGGAATTGCTGGAAAGGAAGTCCTCTGAGCCTCCCAATACAATACAGGCAATTGCCAGTAATGTTGGTTGCACACTACAACTAGATGATAAGACTCTGTCCCTGACGATGTCATATTCTTTGATCAAAGGACAAAGAGAAATCAAAGTGGATCCAGGATGGCAGCTCCCTCCTTGCTGGCTAAAGTCACACAGTGCTGGAGGGTACTATGCTTGCTGCTTGGGGAAAACTGAAAACTGTCATTAATGGTCTTACCCAGCTGTGAGCCCTGTATGCTGCACTATACCAGGCATAATGTGCTGACTGAAGAAATACTAGCATAATGCTTTGAGCACGATTAACTACTTTCCAATTGGATTTGCAGCACACTCAATGGGTGGGAATTCATGTCTAGTTCTACAAACCTAGTCCAAAGCCTGTAGCCAGAGAGGATGTAGACCCTAGTCAGGAAGCTACTGCTATTGTTTTCATAAATGCATGATATGTATCTGTCAATTTGCTTCCTAAATATTGAAGTCAATGCCTGTAAATCACTTCTGCTTGCAGCTTTGGTCAGAGAACCTTATCTTAGTAGTGTGTGGTGGTTATTGCAGAGACTCATTACTACTCAAGTGCTGAGAATAAATGACTGCTGAATGCTCAGCCATACATAAGGCATCTTTAGCACTCCTACAAAGTTTCAGGTAACATGCCAGAAGAGGGAGCGGAAAGAATTTAAGAGCTAGAGGAATGGAAGGAATGCTGTGGAACACTGTCCTCTGGGCATGACCTGACCTTTGCCTTCTTTAACTCATACCAGCTATGATTATCTACAGGAAACCTACACAAGATTGGGCCTCTTAACATTCTGTTATAGACAAGGAAGGGGTTCATGACACCCTGCCTCTCCAGAAGATATATAAGTAGTTAATAGTTATTTGTGTGGGTATCTCACAAGTTCTTTCCCTTCATTGAGAAAATAAACAGTTTTAGTTACTGTGCAAGGCAGTACTCACAATGTCCCACCCATCCCTAAGGATACATAGGTAGTTAACATTTACTGTGCATGGGTCAGGAGGTTCACAAGGCTCTTTCCTTCTGTGAGGATATAGACAGTTTACAGTTACTTTCATGGGGGTGGGGGCTCACAAGGCCCCAACTTCCCTGAGAATACATAAACAGCTAATGGTTACTGTAAATTGGGGATGCTCACAAGGCCTGTCCCTTCTCTGAGAATATATAAGCATTTAACAATTACTATGCATTGGAGGAGGGTGTTTACAAGGCTCCACCCCTCTTAGGATACATATTAATAATTTACAGTTACTGTGGGGTACAAGCCCCCCATACTATTTCTGAGGATATACAAGAGGTTAACAGTTACTGTGCATTGGGGAGGGGGTGCTCAAGAGACCCCATTTTCTGTGAGGATATATAGAGAGTGTATAGTTACTGTGCATGGAGGGGTGCTCACAAGGATCCCCCCATCTTCTGGAAGATATAGAAGCAGTTAACAGTAGCAGCAGTGGAAAGACTCACTAGTATCTACTTCCTCAAAGATATAAAAGCAACTAAAGGCATTTGAGGTGGGCAGAGTTTTCTTGGGTGGTGTGGTCACTTATAAGTTTCTTATACTCCGGTAGTTACCTAGTTAAATTCATTGGTTCAAGAGCTAGAGTTGAGGGGCTGGAGAGACAGCTCAATAGTTAGGAGCACTGGCTGCTCTTACTCAAGACTCGGGTTTGATTCCCAGCACCTACATGGTGGCTAGTAACCTTCCATAAATCCAGTTCCATGGGAATCCGAAGCCTTCTTCTGACCTCTGTGGGCATTAGGTGACACAAGTGCACTTACACACATGCAAGCAACACACCTATACACATAAAATAAAGACAGTAGACAAAATATTAGAAAGGAAAACTAAAAAAAATGAGCTAGAGTTGACTGTCATCGTTTGTAGACATTTGTTCACCTCTCTCCAGGAAAAGTTAATGAAATAAACTTCTATGGATGTGACTATCAAGAGGTCTACCAAAGTAAAGCTTAATGCCTGGGACAAAGAACTCCAATAGACTAGAATCCACATTGTCATTTTAACTCAGGAATTTTTCATATGGATTCACTTGAGAATGAGCAATCTTTCTCTTTTTTTTAATTGGATTTTTAATTTGATTTTTGTATATTTCAAACAAAACTTCTTCGTCAACTTTATGCTCCCACCAGCACCCTCCATAAGCTCCCCCACTTGATTTCATGCATTTCATCATATATGTTAAGGCCTTTACAGTCAAGTCACTGTATCCATATGTCCAGCAGTGCGAGTTCATGCACTTGAGTCTATTCTGCCTATTTAGGGTCTCTCCCTTAAAGAAGGTGGTGGGTAAGGTTTAATACAGCAATGCTATCCAGGGAAGGGCACTCTATAGTCTCTTATTCTTTACACTTTGGCCAGTTTTAGCTTTCTGTGTGCATGAGGAAGCTTCCCTGGTGAGAGTTAAGATATGCATTAGTATTCTTTCTAACACCCTGTTCCACTGTGTTCCATAAGCCTTAGGTGTAGAGGTTCCACTGCAGATGTGTAACTTTAGGGCTGGTCATCTCTCTGGCACTTATTCTCTATGTTTGATCAGTTGTGGAACTCTGTAATAGTCTCTATCTGTTGCAAAAAAAAGTTTCTTTGATGAGCAGTGAGATGTATACTCATCTGTAATATAAGGACCCATATGTAACATATGAAAGAAACTACATTTGTCTGGGTATATGACAGAGATAGGGTTTCTCTAGGATCTATGACCATTCCATTCATGTGTATTTGGCTGTGTTTACAATGCCACAGATTAGTTTCTTCCCATTGAGAGAGCTCAATTAGACAGCTATTGATTACCCCCAAGATAAAAGTGCCACCACTCCATTACTATAATTTTTTGTGTTGATCACTGTTGTGGAAATTAGACTTTAAATCTAGAGTTGGATCACTTCTTGATTTTTTTCCCTTAGCAGATTGCATAGTTTCCTCCAGAAAATGAAAGCTAGTATTCATGGAGGAAGCTTCCAGGTCAGTTCCAGTTCCATTGCTCCAAGTCCTGTATAAGAGGTATGTCCTGTCTTCATCAATAGGGTCTTCTTACCTTCAACTTCTGGGAGGCAATCAACGGCTGTGGTAGTAGCCCCTATTATTTTGGAAGTCTCTTGGACTACCTTAACCAACAACTCAAAGTGAGGTTTCTCCTGTCTGGTATTGTGTTTCTTGTAATATAGCCTTCAAGTATATACATGCACTCATGTTCAGATATTGTATGTGGTTTTATTCCAACATGTTTTGGAGATAATACATTTCCCTCTAGTATTTCATACCGTGTAAGCTTTATTTATCTCTCCTTCCTCACTCCCTGTATAACTGCCATTTTCCCTCCACAGTTAAAGTACCCCCATTTTCCCCTTACTAATACCTATCTCCTATTATTACTCATTTCTTGAGTTCCTTCTTCCCCTTTACTCCCATGGTTTTTGTATATACTTCCCCCACATCTTCCCAGTTGAATGCCCCCAATTTTCTCCATTTTCCCCTTGGTAATATGTTTCCTATTATCCCACTCTCTCGGCCTCGCTTCTGTTCTTTACTTCCACGGTTTCTTTCCATTTTCCTGGCTTCTGTAATTACATCAGAATATATACTCACATATAGGAATTTTTCCTAAGATTCCCAAATGAGAGAGAATATACCTTGCTAGTTTTCCATAACAGTTTCTTGTTCCATGCATTTACCTGCAAATGTCATGATTTCATCTTTCTTTACCTCTGAGTAGAACTCCACTGTGTAATGTACCACATTTTCATTATCCATTCATCAGTTGAGGGGCATTTCAGTTGCTTCCATTTCTTAGCTATTATCAAAAGAGCAGCAACAAAAATGGATTCACACTATCTCTACAGTAGGATGAGTTCTTTGGATATATGCAAAGGAGTGTGCAACAGGATTGTATGATATATACACTTTCAGATTGTTAAGAGTTATCCACACTGCTTTCTATAGTGCTTGAATGAGTTTTCAATCCCACCAGAAGTACATGAACATTCTCCTTTCTCCACATCCTTGCCAGCATTTGGTATCATTTATTCTCTTGCTCTTAGCCAATCTGACTGGATAAAATGAGCTCCACTTGTGGAAGAAGGAATTTAGACCCTGTACAGAAATCATCTCCAAATGAATCAAAGTTTTCAGTGTGAAACCTGAAATTCTGAAACTGTTGGAAGAAAACATAGGCAGTACCAAAAACATATAGGTGTAGGAAAGCACTTTTGTAAATTGGATATCTTTTGCTCAGGAACTAATGCCAAAACCTGACAAGTGGGACCTCATTAAACCAAAATGCTATATAGTAAAAGACACAACCAAGGAAGTGAAGAGGAAACCCACAGAGTGGGAGAAAGTCTTCACTAACTATACATCTGACAGGGAATTAATAACCAGAATATATAAAGACCTCAAAAAGCAAGGAAACAAGAAAACTAAAAACCTAACAAAAGATAGTCTAAGGACCGGAACAGAGACAGTGAGGAAAGTGTTCTCAAATGAAGAAATGAAATTGCTGACAAACACCTTAAAAAAGTGTTCAACATTCTTAGTAATTAGGAAATGCAAAACAACCTTTTTTCTTAAAGAGGCTGTCTACAGCAGGAATTCTACTCTGCTTTTGTAAGACACTGGACAAAAAATGTGATTTCAATTTCAAAGTGCATTTCAATACAGCTTTAGGAAATTGGGGGCCATAGTTTTTCAACTCCTAAATCACACTTGAGGACTCTAAGTATGATACTTAAGGGAGAAAAACTGAATTCTTCGGTTGCTGTTCTTTGGTAGGACTTAAATATAACATTATAAAGGGATAGTTGGAGTGGTCATTCTTGGATCACATATAAACATTTCAGGATGGGCTCAAAATCCCTCGGGGAGAGAGTATGGAGAAGACTAGGTGGATCTGAAAGAAAATATCCTATTTGACTTACCATACTTGCATTTACCCTTGAGTTTATATCTTTGGTTGGAAATCATGCTCTGCTTCAAGTTTGTGAGGTACATATATGTAGAGAAAGCAAGTCATGGGCCCAGGTGTAGTATATAGGTCCAGGTGATGGGAACAAGAAGTCACTGAAGATAAGAGAACTTAATTGTGTTGTCTTACCTATGAGGGCAGCAGGAGGAAGATGAGCCTACAGAAAAGCAATTAGCAGTAACTCTAAGGATTTAAATTGACTTTATTTTCAATTTATCTTCATTCCTTGAATTGTGTTCTTTTCCTCTTTTTTTTTTAAATGTTACATTGGGTTCTTCTATTGTGAGTTGTCAGTTTTCTCAAATACCACAAATCCTAGTTTGTATATTTGAGCTTAGAAAATTAGGGACAGGTTGGTTTTTAGAAAAAAAGAAATTGGTATTGATTTCCTCTGGTTCTGTATCTTTCTTCTTCTCTACCTGAGATGGAAGACATAGCAATTGTGGGGCAGCTTTCCTTTGGACGATGAAAAGACAGAAATAGAAAGGCAGATTGAACACCTTCCTCATTGTCAAAACATACAAGTCTTTACTATGGGACACTCAAGAATTGCAAGAGAATTTCAGATATTCCTTTTTCTATAGTAATTTTCATGTTTGAAAGTAGAAGGATTCTCCCCTTATGAGAGTGTGAGAATCTCTTGCCTACTACAGCTATTTTGTGATAGTATTTCCATTTCTATTAATTGCAGAGATCCTCTTCATTCCCACTCCAACATTTCATAAGTTCTAGTTTAAAACTTCTACTTTACAGAGGGTACTCTGCTACCTCATTTTCCTCTGCTTTCTTCTTTTCCATGAGCTGGAGCCTCTACCTTGAATTCGCCTGTCAAAAGATATCCTTATCTTTTCAGATTTGTATATTTTTGTCAAAATCTCTGACTAACTTCTAGCCCCATATCCTCTAAGCAACTGCTATAGGTGTATTCTCATTCATGTCTTTAATACCATTTCAGTGGGGATTGAAAAGAAGTATAATTTATAATATATAGAACTGAAATGAATTTTAAGTAACACTTCTTCTACTGAAGTCTGTTCTATGGCAAAGAGAATTATTGGTATCAGGCTATTTATCTTAAGTTTACGTAGTAAGTCCAAAGTCCATCTTTCAAATTCTGTTTCCAGAAGTTCCCTTAGTATTCTAAATATTGACATGCTAGTTGACATACACTCTTATCAAATTATACATGATAGATATTTAACAATTATATGAAAATGTTAATTGCTATTAAACTACCCACACTACACACTTAAAACCAGTATGCACGTGTTTACAAAGTTCACTGTTTAACAAGTATTCACAAATATCTCAGTTGAGTCTCATTATGAACTTTTAAGGCAGATACATCAACCTATACCCAATGTTGCATAGCAGTGATGGGAATCAGACTGCTTTGCTTCCAGTCTCTGAGTGACTCCTTAAGTTACTGAAAACTATCTGAATCTTTAACCTGCTTCCCTGTCAGGTGCCCAGTTTTCATATCTGTAAACTGAGAATGATATTAGTAACTCCTTCAAAAGCTGATAAGAAATTATAATGTTTGTAACATCTTAGAACAAGATCTAGCACATAATCAGTATCCAAAAAATTAGGTAGTAGTAGTACTAACAATTTTATCATTGCCCCTTTATTCACAGATGAAGAAACCATGAAGCATCAGTCAAATCACTCTTAGATTCAATTAATAAGAAAGAGATCCTTGACATAAATATATGTGTTGTGGCTCCTAATCAAGTTCTTTCCAATACTCATTATTATTTCTGCATGTATAAGAATATTAAAAAGCCTGTAAAGGCTATTTAAATGAAAGATTATCATATAAAGCTCTCTTTTCTTCTTAAGCACTAACCAAGATGCTATGCTATGAAAATCGTGTGAATGGAACTGCAGAGTATCTCTATAAAATGGATCTTCAATATTTCTTATCTGTGCTTCCTTGGCATTAGACTATTAAAACTTTGCCAAAATGTGTCACCTTTAGCAAGCAAACATTTGCCCCAGTTAAAAGAACTTTTTGAGAATATGGATCAGCTCATTCATTTTAGATTCACAGTACAGTATAAACCCTATATTTTATAAAATTTCAATTTCAGTCATATTTTACTAAAATTTCTTAAAGAGACATTATCAGTAATACCAAATCTATGCCATTCCACATTCTTGGGCATGCTGGAGACAATGAATTCACAAGTGAGACTGTCACTGTGTATACTTTTTAGGAAAATTTATAGCACTCATTTTCTCTGAATGCCAATTGGGCTCAACTATGAGCATATTGAACTATAGAGGGAAATGTTTCTTTTAAAATAAACAAAAAGATAAAAGCACCCAGAAGCCTGGGTGATGTGAACTTGCCAATGCATTTCATTATCTCTACCAGGAGTTACCCTCATTTCTGATCCTGAAATGAGATTTGAGGATATAGCTTCTGGAATACCATTATGGATATTTTATAGATTTTTATTTTGATCCATTTTCATGGTGGTCGCCCACTGCAGAGTATCCTTCCACATTCTTCCTTAAGGTGCAGAACTGAGGAATCAAAACCTAAGGGAGTTTGTTTATGGCAGGAAGAAAATAAATGTGATAAAAAAACAGGTTTGGAAACTGCCAGGAATATTAATGATAGTGCATGAAAACAAATAACATAAATACTATGCATATTATTGTGTTCTCAATCATGTTTACTACAAAATCCAACATCATAGAAGGAAGATAACTTTACAATAGATGAACTAGACAGAAAATTAAAAAAAAATGTTCTTCCTTATCACAAAGTGCCAGAAGGACATAGATTAGAGACTTGGACTTGATGCATTAATAATCTATTTATTATTTAAACCATGATCAAATTTCAGTAAATTTCAAAATTATTGTAGAAGAGTTTTCACTTCCTATTGATAATTTACATGCATTTTTCTAACAAAGAATATTGCTGTCCACATTTTTATGTGTATTGGATGAATTTTTAAGAATGTGGCTGATAAGTATTTTATGCCAGTTAGACTTGGACTTGTCTAAATATCTAAGTGTCTATATTGACAGTCCCCAGTGACTGACATGATGAACTAGGACATAAAATTCTGACATAGTTATGACAAAAAAAGAGATTTTTTGAGTCCTGAAGACCTTGTCTCTTCATAATTTCCATGGTAAGATTTGAGGAGAGAAAGATCCTAATCTGAGTGTGGCAAAGCTTAAGGAATATGGAGTGTTCCTCTGCATATTTCTCATTATTATCTACGTTCTGGCACTTGGTGTCTATACTGCCAAGAGTCATCATCCAGACACTGCTTTGAAATGTCAGCAGCTACAGTACACAATACGTAGCCCCTCTGCAAGGCCTGGGCACTGAGAAGTTGAGTGTATCCTAGTTCATGTCCAATTTCATACCTCTGATGTTACAAACAGCTGTGCTGCAGGTTGATTTTCCTGTGATACAGGAGGAATACAGAAAGTAATTGCGGGTTGTGATTTCTGTAAGCAATCTCAGGTGTAGAGAGGGGTAAGAAAATGTCTTGGCAGAAAGAAAAATCTTACTGTAGTGAAGTCATAATAGAAGCCTTTAGCCAGGAGCCCAGGGAGCTCTTAAATCAGGGTACTTTCAGGACTTGTCAAGTTGGTGCAAATGTACAGAATCCTTAAATGTTGACTTTGATCAGTTATTGAATTTGGGCCAACTCAGAAAGAGAATGTGGTCTTAATCCAAATGTTATCTCATTAGCGGAGGCATTCCTGGGATCTGGGGAGTGGACAAATGAGAGTTATGTTCCAGAAGTTCTCTCAGAAACTGTGATTCCAAAAAGGCATTTAGGTTGTGGGTCACAGTGCTCACCACAAGATGTAGTTTAGGTATTGCTAAGACTCAATTCAAACAGTAAGCTTGGCCACTGATGTAAAGGATATGCTGACTTGTCTATTTTACCCTGCTTGCCTATGGAGTTTGCCCTTGTTCAATACAGCTGGCTGAGATTGATGCTAGAAGCCCACAGAGTACATCAAGATAGTGATAATAAGGATATTGAGTTTATCCTTTATTGATTTGGTGCTTACTAAGTGCTCAACCACTTTATGTATTACCCCATGAACTTCTAACAAAATCCCCATGACACAGATAGTTCAGCATGTCAAAATCAAGGAAACTAAGAGGAGAAAGTTAATGAAGGGATCCCACATGCTTTATTTTCTGTCACTCAGAGAAAGATGAGGAATTCATGGACCATGAGTTGTCTTGTCTCATATACATGGTCCATGGGCAATGAGGGTCTCTGGAAAGAGTAGCTCTCAAGTGAAATTCAATATTCTCTGAGATGTGACTCTGGACTTCTATTGCTCATTAAAGCTAAGAAATTCCTTTATGTGCCTTGTGGAAAGCCTTACTTACCACTTATAACTGGAAGATGATTCTGGTCAAACTTAAACTTTGATGAGGCTTCAAGGTAGCACTAAAAAGAAAACTCACTGTTGTCCACAGGGTAAGGGGCTGTTTTTCTTCCTACTGAGAACTCCATCACTCTCCAGATGTGGTGCAGTGGTCATTCCTCTAGAGTGACCCCACAAATACTGTGAGAACACCCTCTTCTCCATCTCCTCTTATTTCTTTCACATTCCAACTCTTGCTGCTATACTTCAGAGACAAGCAAGAAGGGCAAGTTGCTGATGGTGTTTGTACCTGTTATTTTCCATTCCTGGGTAAGGTTTCCTGACCAAGATACCTAAAGGTAACCAGGTTAGCCCTTTCTTCTGGAGGATAAGATATCTTTTTCCCTCTCAACTGAATTATAGTCATATTCAGCTTGTAAGGTTCCCCTTTTATGAACCAGATGGGTTTAGCTCTAGAATGAAACTGGTTTTCACCTCAATGTGCTGGGTAGAGGTATTTGTCAAGAGTCAGTGTGCTGTGACTGTGTCTCACCCTAACAATATGGGATATCTGTTCCCTCTGGGGGATGCCTACATATGGTAGGACCCATGATGAGTCTTATATCATCTAATTGCTCTAACACAACCCTGTGTATTTTCTCCAAAACTAATCTAGGTTTGATTCCTAGACTCTAATCTTGAAATACCATCAAGCTTCTCCTCACCAAGTAAGTGAGTCCTAATTTTAGCTATTTGCCTGACTGTTTCTGGCTAACCAACTTACTTTTTTAACCTAATTTTACGTTAAAAGTTGATTTTGATTTTTTGCCCTCACTAAAATACTCTCAATGTGTAGGTTAAACTCCATGTATTTGATGTATAATTTTTCTTTATTTTCAGTATTTTATTTATTTTTATTGTATGTGCATGAGTGTATCTACTGCTTGTATCTAAGTATACCCGTGTCATGCAGTGCCCTTGGAAGACAGAAGAGAAGGTTAGATTCTCCGGAACTGGAGTTATGAATGGTTATTAGCTGCCATGTGGGTGCTGAGAATAGAACCTGGGTCCTTGCTTTTGCAGTCAGTGCTGAGATATCTCCAAGTCTGAGGTATAAATTTTGTATGTTGTTTGTACTGAGTGCATCCTAATTAAATATAATTATATTATATATTCTTTCAATAATTTGGTTGAGTGTTTATAATAATTAATCTCATATAATCCTTTATGTCTCATTTTGTCTGCTGGTTTAGTTATTTTTGTTATCATTATGCATGATGTCCTGTGCCTCCTTTAGATATATGTTTTATCACAGTTTTTACACAACAAGGTCCCACCCCATTAAAAGGGGGTTTTATTCAATTTGTCCTATAAACAAAAAAGTTTGTGCAAGCTTGGCCCAAATATACTTTAATTTATGACTTAAACAAATTAGGTATTTTACATTTGTAAAAAGAAACAAAAAACGGTGTTCTGATTTTGTTTCTGCTGTTGTGACAAAATATCCTGACCAAAACCAACTTAGGGAAGAAGGGGTTTATTTAAGCTCTTGATTCCAGGTTATAGTCCATCACAGGAGAACAATGGCGGGAACATGAAATGGGTAGTTGTATCACATTTACAGCCAGGAGCATGATGCAACTAATACAAGCATGCTCCCTTGCTGCTTGCTTGCTTACTGCTCAGCTAAATTTCTCCACTTTTACTCGATTCAGCACTCCCCATCTAGGGAATGGTGCTATATACAATGGGCTGTGTGTCCCAGCATGAACTGACTTAAGATAATCACAGACAGACACTGTGATGGTTGCTTTTATTGTCAATTTACCACAAATTAGGATCACCTGAGTAGGAGTCTTAACTGAAGAATCATCTTAATTCCCTTAACTGAAGTAGGAAGACCCACCCCAAATGCCAGTAGCACCTTCTGGTAGCAGCCCAGACAAAAAGGAGCATAGCAGGAGATTATTTGTCTTTTATTCCTTTGGTCTTCCCTTTCACTGCTGAGTTAATTTATCCCGTTACTGCTGTTATTCACTTCTTTGCTAATATCAGAACCAGAATTTCCAGACTTCCAGACCAAGGATCAACTGCTCTCCAGGAATCGTTGTGATTTTCAGTGCCAGTTTTAGACTGTTAAGGCACCCAGCCCCGTGGACTGAACAACTCTGAGTTCTCAGACTTCCCATTGTGAGACAGCTGCTGCAAGACTACTCTGACTGCTGAGGCATCTAGCCTCAAGTACTGAGCAAATATAAGTTCTCAACCTCACAGACATGATTGAGCTGTTGTTATTATTTAAAATAAGCTCATTTAATAAATTCCACATATAACACAATATA
Source organism: Eospalax fontanierii (assembly GCA_035773235.1). Lineage (NCBI taxonomy): Eukaryota > Metazoa > Chordata > Mammalia > Rodentia > Spalacidae > Eospalax > Eospalax fontanierii. The sequence continues at coordinate 41,306,739 of CM069525.1, forward strand.
ATATATAATATAAAACTCAGTCTCTCAGTTCTGTTCTTCCAGAGAACCCTGATTAATACACATGTCCATAGGCCAACCTAATCTAATCTCTTCTTGATCTTCCCAGATAATTCTAGGTTGTATCAGGCTGACAATTAAAACTAATCATTATTTATACAATATTGCCAGACAAAGTTGACTGTTACCAATATGACCAATACCTGATGAGTTAAACTTTAATGCCATCTTCTGCCTACATCTGTTTTTTAAAGGGAAAAAAAAGTAAGTAGATGTGCCTTATGTGCACGCTTGTATGGCTTTTGAAGACTATATATTAAATTGAGAGTTTGACATAAGAAAGCAATGCAGAAAGTGGCCAACATGTATGAAAAAGAGAAATAGAAATTTGTAAAGATAGAGATATATTTCTAGCCAAAGTTATTTAGAATGAAAAAGGTTTTATATTTCATGAATATAATTGCCTATAATTATACTGAGTTTGTCTGACTTCTTACTTCCTTAAACCTGAGTCTTAACAAAGTTAAGATTTATTTTTACATCTCTTAAACAAGTCAATTTTAAGTTATTATTTGTTTTTGAAGACTGGTTGGTATAAGTGACCTTCTGGTTTTCAGGAGACATGCTTAGAGGCCAAAACCAATGAGGATAGAGGGTCTAAGAGACAGATAATATGTAATTATTGTCATCTGTTGTGTTTAGCTTTAACTGTGAACTTGACACAAGAATTGCCTGGAAGCAAGTCTCAATGAGGAGACTGCCTGTATTGGATTGACCTGTGTGAATATTATGAGGGGTTCTTAACTAAGTCAACTGATGTGGGAAATACAGCATACTGTGGACAGCACCATTCACTATGCAGGGTGTCCTGAACTGTAAAAGATTAGTGAAATCCCACTGAGCACAAATGAGTAAGCAGAATTTCTAGACACATCAAATTCTAACCAACACATTTGGTCCTTGACCCCACTGGCTCATGGCTATCCCATGGAGCAAAATGCAACTTGTTTAATTTCAAAGGTCCACATTATTTTTGACATTCTCAATACTGTTTAATGTCCAGTGGCTTTTCTGAGATTCAAGGTTGTCTCATAAAGATGACTCCCTATGAAAAAAAATTATATATTTCCAATATATAGTGACACAGAATATACACTACCACAGAAAAACAGGAATAAGGCACAATGAGGATAGATTGGACCCAAGCAATATTGAAACCCAGTTAGGCAAACACCAAATATTATAATTCCATGTCCAGCATCTGGAACTTCAGTTTCAAAGGCCTTAGATGGCACTGTACCCCAGCTTTGCTATCTTCAACATGTCTCCATCTACTACTACTCCATGAATGCAGCACTCCTTGGCAGATATCTCATGACTTTGGCATCTCCAACACTTCGGGGTCTTCACAACATCCCAGGCTATACTTTCACAGTTTCACACCATGTCTACCCAGAACCTGGGCACAGGGACTCCAAACCTGGGCTGCCAAATTGTCTGGCCTTAGCATCTCTCTGAAAATGTTGAGAATGTACAACACCATCACTCTTGCATGTTTCTTATCTCTAATACAAGTACCAGATAGATGATGCTGCCAAGTTCAGGTGCTGTCTTGGGATGGGACCTCATCATACCCTTGGACCACATTATTGGCAGCTTTTGTATGCTGAACTGAAATTTCCCTCGGCAGTTGCTTTCTAGAATCAAACAAACTCCTGGGCTCTCTTTCTAAGCTGGTGGGTTACCTGGGTGGTATCTTGCCCTCAGGGAACCCTTTATATCTTTTGATTACAGACCAGGAGGCTTCTTTTAAAATGCATTAATCTCCTTGATAGTTACAGCCCCCTTTTCAATATATAACTTGGCAACATTAAGTTTCCTAGTTATCTTTTCAATTATAATCAATAACAACTATGCTACAGACTTAATGTTGTGTGGTCTTGAAATTTCCTCCATTAAGGAAATTAGTCCATTACTTTTAAATTTAGCATCAAATGAGTTCTTAGGACAGAAGAAGAATCAACCAGATTCTTGTAAAAATAGCATGAGTGGTCTCTAGTCCATCTACATATAAAGTCTTTGTCCTCATGAGCCTCTGAACCTCATGAACCTAGGCCACCACTTTCCACATCACTCTCAGCACTTCTGTTTCCAAGACTCCAACTGCAATGGCCTTTTAAGCTCTGCTTGCAGCATTCAACCTCTTTTCTATTCCAAAGTTCTAAAGTATTTCACAGTCCTTCAAAAACCAGCATGATCTAGTTCCTTACAGTAATAAGCCAAAGGGATCCTCTCAAGTCTCTAAAAGTAATGACACTAAGTAGCCTGACCTGGCTATATTTTTTAAAAAGATGTTAATTTTTGGTCATCCACATGGTCTTAAATGCCCAGTAGGAAAGTATAACTGTGATGGATAGTTTTAATTGTCAGCCAGAAAGACATCTCAAGTCATCAGGGAACTCTTAGGATGTCTTTAAAGTATCTTATGTTCATTGATGGGGTAAGACTTGTCTTATTTGTGAGTGGGAACTTGTATTAGCAGGTGATCCCCAATTGTATAAGTACAAAGAGAGAACTGAGCAGAAGCGTGCATTTCTTATTGTTTTCTTCTGATTGTGGGTGAAAAGTGATCACCTTGTTCAAGATTCTGTTTACTGACGTCACTCTTACAACAGACTGTAACCTATAATCATGAGCTAAGTAAACCCTTCCTCCACACAGTTATTTTTGTCAGAGTATTTTATACAACCACAAGGAAAAGAAACTAAGAATAATAATTAATAATATTATGCAATAAAATCTACCAGTCCCACCAAGGATTCTCAATGAGACCTGTTTCAGATGGGGACCTAACTCCTAAGACCCTGCAAACTAATCAGATTGAGCTAATTTAAAACACCTTACCATACCTTTGAAATTCTCAGATCCAGAGCCATCCATTGACTGTCAGAGACAAAATCAGCAAGTGCCAGAATTGTTTCATACAAAGTCCAGAGCCTACAATAAAAATTTTATCAATTTTTAAATTCTGTTCCCTTACTGCCAGTTCCTAATCCCAAGGCCTCTTTATAGCACTCCATATATTACCTAAGTGCTAGTCAAAATTAACAAGATTCTCGACTTTCCCACCATAATGACACTTGGCACACAGATGAATGTAGTTTTATGGTGACATGCCGTGGACTTTCAAGTCATTCAGCACAGAGTTTCTCACAAAAGACATAGAACTCTTTTCTACCCAATCCATGTCAGTCTGCAAAAACAGAGCTAGTTGCCTTCATTATGGTTCTCCAACTGGGGTCAGGAATAAACTCATATTTGCCCTATGCTTTGCATTTGACCAACACCCTTGCAATTACCTAAAGAGAAAGGTCTTCTCAATGTCCTTAATACTATGACTAAACATTCCCTTTAAATTCTGACTCTGGCTTCCAAATCATAGGGCCATTCTACATTGACATTGTACATTACCACTCTGACTTTTCTGAGAGTGAGAACCAAGGTGATCACAAGCTAAGAAGGCAGCTTGGCTTCTACTCCAAGCTGCCTTAATTCCAAGTTATACACTTCCAACTCTGTATCTCCTCAATATACTTCTCAAGAAACCTAGCAGGCTTTAGATCAAGGTTTCACAACCACCCCAGAGGTATGGTTTACAGAGCTCTGAACACAAGCTGTTGCTTTAACCTTCCTCATTGCCTTTGATGTCCTTTAAAGTACTATATCCTTCAACCAGGCCTCTTACAAAATCCAGAGTCTCTTTCTATGTCTTAGTATGTTATGTCCCTGGAACATACAAGGCTGTCATTGATTACCAGGATAAGTACAACCAGACTTCACCTTTCTGGGATCACCTCCTCTCATTTACCTAGGAGATTGGGCCTGCCCTAAAAGCCTTCCAGAGGATCAAAGACCATGCTAGGCTGTCTAGACTACACCCTGTCAAGTTCATCTTATGTCTGCAACTGCGCTCAATATTCTGTCACCATCAGCAGTCTGGGTTTAAGACTATTACACTCCCACCCCCATCAGTTGAAGCATCCTGTTTCTTGGAGACTCTTGAAGACCTTCTTCTCATATTCCAGCAAAACAGAAGTGGTTTATCCCTTAAATTCTTCAGACCCTAAAGAGTAGCCAAGGTATTCTGAGGTCTAGAATAAAATTTTAAATCTATTTTATTCATTTTCTAGAAAAATTTCTACATACATAATTTTACTATGGAAACTCCCATTCCTCCCTTTAAATCTTCACAGATACTTGCACCACATCCCGCTCATGACTGCTTTTTGAAAATAACCCACTAAGTCCAGTTAGAGCTGTTTCTATGTGCATCAGTGTAAGGAACATGAGGAACCTTCCAGGAGCTATATTCCTAAAGAAAACTGACTGCCCAACTCCCAGTTTCTATCAGGTGTTAGTATTTCTTTGCTAGGAACAGAGGCTCCTGAGCCCTTCCTCCACCCATGCTGGAATGTTGACTGGCTGGATTTTCTACAGGTCTTATGGAGGAACCAACTCATAGCCATGGATGTGAGTTTATCAGTGCAACTGCCTTTTAGGTGCAGAAGACACTTTTTGGCAGCAGCCCTCTCCAACTTCTAACTCCTGCAATCTCTCCCTCTCTTCTATGATGCCCCCTGAGCCTTTACAGTTGTGGCTCTTATTGTGGGGAAGTCCTGTAGTACCCAACTCAGTTTAGAGACTTCATCTCAGAACTAATCCTTCAGGGAGACTTCTTAAGACATTCCTTATCGCAGTCATAGTCGTGGTCTAGGTTACAACCTCAGGTATTTAACAGCACCCTCTTCTTTCCAATATGCAGCTTAAAACTTGTATGGCATAGCGTTCTTTGACTGTATCAAATATTAATAATGCTAATCAGAGACCCTGATCCCCACACCCTTCAACTCTGAAACAGTTCCAGAAAACATCTTGTGGCCTTGTCAATTATTTGGTCTTGCTGATATGTCAAGGCATGAAATACAAAGTCAATAATCCTAAAATAAAAGGCTTAGAGCTTGAACTAGTGGTTTGTAATGCCTTGTACAAACAACTAGCGACTAACTCCCAACAGACTCACCCCAAATGTTCAATCTTATAAAAGACAGTGTTGTTATAAAATTTACTGCCTAGCAGGATGATGAGGTACTCATTCCTTGTTGATTGAAATAAAACTCTATTCAAATGACCCCACACAAATGGCCCATATGATAAGACCAACCAAGTAACTTAACTGTTTATGCAAGGGTCCTACTCCCTCTGAGAGGTGCCTTCTCTCTGAGAAATTACCCACTGTGTTTGCTTCTCTCACAACTTATGCTCATTATTATAACCGGTCTCATATATATTTTTGCACTAGTCCCCTTTGCTCATCATTCTTTGCATGACAGTGCACCACAGCTCTTTCTTATTCTCCTGTATTATTTTCATGCCTAAAGGAGCAAGGTGTATCTTCTGCAGTGCAGAAACACAAAGTATCAGCCAGAAATTTGTGAGGTGGTAGCTGAAATCAAGTTTACTACAAAAGAACATGGATGTCTGCCACCAGAAGGCTTTTTTGAGTTCAAACACACAAGAACAGTCTCTAAACAAAAATTAAAATAGACTTCAATATGTCTTTAATTTATGTTCCTCATATATAAAGGAGAGATAATATGGGTATATGAAAATACAATTTCATTGTTGGCTTTATAACCCTTGGGTAATAATTTTGGTATCCTCATTTCTGAGACAGAGAACCTTGGCCATCAGTTGAATCAGCTGGACTAAAGGCTCATTAAGTTCCCTTCTACCTCTAAAGATTTCATTTCTTACAAACTTGTGGTGATTGAAGTCAGAGGTAATTAATAAAAGGGAAAATAAGAAACTGAAACATTCTGGGAATATGAAATTTCATGTTACTATAAATAATGATGTGATTACTGCCTATAGTTTGGATGAGAAAGAATGAATTCTTTTCTTTCTTAAATTTGACTGTGCCCTAGAAATTTCAATGTGTTTTAAAATTAAAATGTAGATTGGTTTTACAACTAAATCCTCCTTATTGTCCTCCCATTTCATCTCCTGCTTTGAAGACATGGTTATGATGAAAACGTCAAGGACATCCTCAAAAAGCAGCTGTCACTCAAGCCTTTAAGATGATCTAATTTTCACTTTGTCTTACCTGTATTCCTCAAAGTTCATGGCACTGAAGCTTCAGGAGTCTGAGAAAACAAATTGGACTTGAATAGGTAAATCACAGGTAAATTACAGCATCCAATTAAATAGAAGGAAGATGTGTTCAAGGTCATCCTTTCACTTTCATTTTATAACATAAGTTATGTGGCAGGCACTGTGTTGAGAGACTTCAGACACATGTGCGAGGCTCCTGTCTCCTCAATTCAGTGGGAGAAGATAGGAAGAAGAACAGAAATGTCTAATGCTATCACAAAAATGATCATCAGATTAGCAGATGCACAGAGAATGTGTTCAGGGGAGGAGAATAATAATAGCTACAAATTGCTGAACATTTAGTAATCACTATCCATGCAGAAGCACAACTGTCACCTCAAAGGGGATTAAAAAATATTTTATTTTGGAAAAAATATGATTTGAACATGGCCTCAGAACACAGATGCAGCTCACCCAAAATTTCATGTTCCAACATGAAAGCAGTTTCATGAAGTTTTTACAGTAATAGAACAAGAAAGTCATGAATCAAGGCACTTTTCAAATACAATGGTGGAACCATTAAGTTGGTGGTAACAGCAAAACAGAGAAAGCTCAGCAACAAGATTCTGATGTTATCTGATGACACTCAGCCTTTTGATTGGTAGAAATGTAGAAACTAAGTTTCTTTTAAGCTAATACATTCCAAAAGGTTCTTTTCTGTTACTCACAGGATGTCAGGTTAGACGGAGAGGGGAATAGCTACTTAGGGGGGCTAAAGATAGACTAAAATAAATTTTAATTAGGCTCTGGACATGCTTCATCCCAAACTCTTCACAATCATTTAAGTTCTAATAAGTTAACAAGTCTTGCAGAGGGAAGGTTCAGTTTGTAAATGCAGGGTTTCTTTTCTGGGAACTTTCATTCACAAAGCCTTGTGTTTCACTAACATCTTTCCATTTAATCGTTCCGGCAGCTATCTGCGGAAGGAGTTGTTATTCCTATCTTCATGTACTTGTGAGGAAACTAGTACTAACAGATTTAGTACTTTGCCTCAAGTGATTCAGTAAACATATGGCAGAGTCTGGATTTAAACCTATATCCTTTGACTCTACATCATTTATTCCCTAGTGGTATATTCTTCTGCCTCTCTCAGGGCGGGTACTCTCTACTTTTGGAGGTTTGAGGTTAGAATTTGTACTGAATGGAAAACAATGAATTTCTCTCTCTCTCTCTCTCTCTCTCTCTCTCTCTCTCTCTCTCTTTCTCTTACACACACACACACACACACACACACACACACAGTGAAAACAGGAAGACTTGTATTCTGTCCTAAATGAATTGCCCTAGTGAAGGTGCAAATGTGGGGCTGTGATGGCAGTGGGAACTATAAACCACACCAGGAAGATAGTTTCTTGGAGAAGAATGTGGGCAGATAGAGTAATGCTGTGATCTCAATTTGTTAGCATTCTTGGGGAAATACCTTCTTAAAATTATTTTTATTACATCTGTGTGTGTGTGTGAGAGAGAGAGAGAGAGAGAGAGAGAGAGAGAGAGAGAGAGAATATCCATGCCCTGGTGCACATGCTGGAGGTCAGAGGACAACTTGCAGACATTTTTCTTTTTCTACCATGTGTGTCCTGTGGATTGAACACAGGATCACACGTGGTGGCAAGTACCTTTATCCACCCCAAGCCATCTTGCCAGTCCATATGTGGAATTTTCTTTTCATTTTTAATTGACATTTTGCAAATTTCTTAAATATACTATATTTTGGCCATATTTAGTCCTCCTCCCCTATCTGTACCTTCCTCCTGATTTCATGAACTCGGTTGTGTATATTCATGTCTATTCAGATAAATTTCTGTCCCCAAATGCCCTTCAGAATGAGCCCATTCACTGGAGCCTGGTTAACCTATCCAGGGTCACACTCTTAAAAAACACTAACTCTCCCTCTCCCAGTAGGCATCTGCTTCCAGTAGTGTCTCAACTAAGGTTGGGACTTCTTACCAGCTTCCCAAATTCTGTGCTTGTATTTTGTCTCATTTATGCTTTTGTGAATCTAGTGTATGCTGTCGCCATTGCTGTGAGTTCATATGAACAACTGCCTAGCTGCATGAAAAACCATGGCTACTTGTGGTAATCCATCAGCTCTGGCTCTTCTACTCCTTCTGCCCCCTCTTCTACAATGAGCTCTGAGCCTTGGGTCACAAGGGTTTGATACAGGTATCCTTTTCAAAGATAAGAACTCTGCAGTCTCTTATTCTCTGAATGTTGGCCTGTTTGTGTCCCTGTGCTAATCACTATCTGCTGCTGAAGAAGCTTCTCTTGTGAGAGTTGAGAGATGCATTAATCTATTAGTATAACAATAAGTCATTAGGAGTCAATTTAATAATACATCTGTTTAGGAGAATAATATTAGTAGGCTCTCCCCTGTTGACTCTCACCTCTCTAGAGTATGGGCTACATCTTCTGAAGCAGACCTTAAATCCAATCAGAAATTGGCTGGTTACTCCCACAATATCTGTGCCATTATTACACCAGAGGTATAATATCTATATCTTACCAGGCTAGTTGTTATAACTTGCAGGATTCACAGCTGGGTAAGGTTGATATTTACTTTTCTCATCAGGTAGTATACATAGCACTCTCCAGCACTAGGAAAGCTAGCCAGTATAGATGAAACCTTGAAGTGAGCACTAGTTTGATTTCTCCTTGTTCTACAACTCATTTATGTAATATTTTCAGAAGTAGGGTCTTTCCATCAAGTTCTGGTGGCTAACCAAGAGCAGAGCAGGGGTAATGACCAATATTGTTTGAGGTATTATGGGAGCCCTGGTTAACAGATTCATAGGAAAGAGTCTATTCTTGGCATTAGGCTTTGTCTTTGCTAGTCTATGTTGTCTAGTATGAGAACCCTAATACAGGATAACTCCTTTTAATCTTTTCCATATTGTTTATGTACGAAATTTAAGAAGCTTCTATGGTAATAGGTTTCCATATGACTTTTTCAAGAGGTCGTTAGTGTTAGTTATCCACTCCCATACTCCCTCCTCTGCACTTCCCTCTCATTCCTTACCACATTTTACTGAGCCATCTTTCCAGCCCATTTGTGAGAATTTCCTAGGAAACCTGTGTGTTGTACTGAAATTCAGTGATATATATAAATATATATATATATATATATATCCCAGTCCACCCATGTGGTACAGTGCCTGCAGAGGTCAGAAGAGAATGCTGAATCCTTTGGAACTGGAGTTATGGGTGGTTAGCTTCCATGTGGATGCTGATATTTGAACCCAGGTCCTCTGAGGAACAACCAGTGCTCTAGTGCTCTTAACCACTGATCCAGCTCTGTAGGCCCAGCAGCATGATATATTTGCAAAACTGTGTACACATGAAAAATTGAAGAAAGAAACCATATTATCTGTCCCACAGAGCTGAACTTGGCAAATAAAATGTCATATGGTAGGGCAGTAGTTCTCCAACTTGATTTCCCAGAAGAATCCCCTGAGAGACTTGTCAAAGTACAGATTGTTTGGACCTGGGACCTACAGTGCTGAATCATCAAGTCTGGGATATGGCTTGAAAATTTGGGTTTCTTTACAAGTCAATGAGTGATGGCTGGTACAGCTTGTCTGGGAACTGCTGTGAACGTAGCAGTGGTATAGAGCCAGGTGTGACTTTGCTAAGTACAAAGTAAGGCATTTAGCACTTTAAAGTTATAATCTTAAACTTATTGGAACTCAGCTTCTTGTCTCCACTTTTGTTTTTCCTCTCTTTTTTGGTTCAAGGCTTTGCCCTCAGCTATGGTGATCCCTTAAAAAAGGATGTCTGTTCAGGTCACTCCTGCTTAAAATGATGGTGACCTCTATTGCCTCTGTGTGATGAATAGGTTCTTTCCTGGACTTTGTTACCTCTCTAAGCCCATGAGGTCTTCCTGACAAGACACTCCATTGCTTTATCTGGAATGACAGACTTTCCAGGTCTATCTGTCTGTACTTGGTTGCATTATGTTTCTTTTCTAGATATGTCCAGCAAAATTAAATCCATGTAAGGCTCTTCAAGATTCTGGACAGTGTCTTTCATGGGACATTGTAAGTACTCTTGCACAGGGTAGAAATGTCTCGGTGCTTTGACTGACCACTCCAGTAATCTGAGAACTCCTTGAATGTAGGCACAGACTATATGTAGTTCTTTTAAATAATTTAATATTGCCATTGAACTTGTATTATACAAGACCCAACCAGAATTAACCATCACACTTCTTGGGACAAAGAATTGATTATTTTCTGTTTTCTCAGAGTTAGAGCTACTATGGGAAAAACTGAGTCAGAAATAACATGAGAAAATGATGACATGCCTTTAATAACCTAGAAGAGATTGTGTCTGTTTTAGAATTTTTTCATGTGTGCATTACAAACCACAAAATCGACTATTTTGCCTTTACAAAGAGCCTACTTTTTATAGCATACTTTCCCAAAAGGATACTCCTCCCTCTGCTGCATTTTGATCTATCCTGATTTAATTTAAAGTTTGAAGATGAGGCTGACCTTATCTATCAGTGGTTGAGCCGTTGTCTCATGGAAATGCAGTTTGAAACTCATTAATAGGGCATCCTGTATATTATAACTTAGAAGCTCTGGGTTATCACTGATGCTTGCAATTGCTATGGAAACGGGGTTCATATGCACCTTTCAAAGACTCTGCTTTAAAACAGGGGGGAAAAATGAAGAAAAAGCAGATTCCTTGGAAGGATAAGCTATTTAGTACCCAGCATGCATAGGCAAGTTCAGTGATACAAAAATGATCTGCCTACACCATGATAGCAATTCTTTGTAATTTTTAGGAGCTAATAATGTGTCATCTTTTATTAGAGAACTATGTTTATACTGGTTGGTAAGAATGTCCAAGGCACTTTTTCTTGTTCCCATATACATACACACACAGAAACAGACAAGTACACACTGACACACAAAAATTTATTTCTAGCAGCCCTTTGCAGCCTGAAATCTTAGCCCCCCTCAGAAGCGTCTGCACATGTACTTTGTATAGCTAAAACTCAACCAGTGTGAGCCCTGATTGAGAGCTGGGCCTTTTCTCCCTATCCTTGTATATACATTGAATGTTGCATCCTGTTTTGCCTGGATTGGATTTTCCAATTATAGATTTTATAAATAGTAGTACTAAATTGATCAGGATGTCTATAAAAATGATTGGTTTTACTCATCACCAAATTTAGATTTTAGAGATTCTATCCCTTTTCTCTCCTTGTCCACATATGTTCCTAATCATTGAAGTGAGATATTATGTCTGGGAGACAATAATATGAACATGACTGTGTGGAAACGGAATTTCCAAGCTGATAGCTCCTGTTGATAATCCCGTGTAATATTACGTTAACAATTTCTTCTCTCTGTTTACCTCTCCTCACCTCCTATGTGTGCGTTATCAATTGGTTCATCTTTATGCCTTTGTACTCCAGCCCAGTGTGAAATGCACTATTCTCGCCTTTGAGTAGAAAGAGTTCCTTGGGCTAGGCTCCCTTTGTCTTTTGTCTAATGTGTACGAGTGTATTGTCTACATGTATGTAAGTGCATCCTTGTCATGCAATGCCTGTGGAGGTCAGAAGAGGGCGTCAAATCCCCTGGAACTGGAGTTACAGATGGTTGTTAGCCACCACATCAGTGCTGGAATTTGAATCCTGGTCCTCTGCAAGAGCAGCCGGTGCTCTTAACCACTGACCCATCTTTCTAGCCCCCTTTATCTTTGTGAAAGATGTTAATTCTTTTTTCTTTTTCGGTTTTACTTTGAATTATGTGTGCCTGGGAAGGGTGTGTGCAAGTGGAAGCAGGTACCCACAGAGGTCAGAAAAGGGCATTGAATCCTGTGGAGCTGGGGTTACAGGGAGTTGTGAACAGATGGGCATGGGTACTAGGAACAAAACTAGTGTCCTTTGCAAGAGCAACATGTGCTCCTAAGTGCTGAGCCATCTCTCCAGCTCTCCCTTTGTCTTCACCTTCATGCAGCAGGACCTTGGAAGAGAACATTCTCCTTTGAAAGACTGATATTCATTCTGCAGGCATCTGGACACCACTTCTCACTGAAATAGGTACATACTCCGACTAGGTATGTACCCTCTTTTAGTAGGTGTATCCCCCCAAAGTCCTTTACAAACACCATTTCAAAACCAATAACACCAAATTCAGACTGCCTAAGAGGCTGTGCTTCATTCCTTTTCCTTTCCCTAGCACAGGCAACCCTCTTTCCATATGCCTCTGCTTGATCAATATTTGCTCACGTGTTAGAAATATAAAGAGCCACTCTCCAACCTGCACCCAGTTGTTACATTCCAACTACTCAATGTCTCAGGTTCCTTGATCACCAGAGTTTTGAAATGACAAAATTCTAGAAATGTGGCTACAAAAAGAGAAAACTGAGGGAGGGATCCTTGGGACAATGTTCTGTTTGGTACATTAATGTATTTTTGTACTACCATATTTTAATATATTACCATTGCAATATACTGCTATTTGCATCATATCAATCAGGTAGGGGATATGGGCTCTTTTTGTAGTATTTTAAATATGAATCAATAGAATTTTAATTTAAAAAGGCGCAACAGATAACAATTTACCATGAAAAATAAAGCAAGGGCGCATCAAAAAACACATTTCACCAAATTTATCATTGGCTAAGGTTACCATTTAATTCCTGTCATACCATTAAATGGTTAAGTGGGTAAGGTAACCCGGTTTCACCCTAAATCACGAGCTTTGAAGAAGCAAGAAGCAGCGATGGCACAGGCAATGGCAGCGGCAATCTCAGATCTTATATGCGTTGAGTGATGGTTTCAAGATGTTCAGATGTAGTAGCTTCTTCAGTTTTTTCTTCGTTAATTTTAATGTAGTCTCGGTTGGCTTCGTCTTCCTCCAATTCCCCCTGTAGTTCTTCAGAAATAAGTTGTCTCGCTAATTTGATGTTTAATCCCTCGTTGTAATGGAGCTTCCTTTTCAACTCAAATTGCCGCTGCCTTTCTTGTTGGTCTAGGAAGTATTTGCTCGTGTGCGCACCGCTGCTTTCTTGCTCTTCTTCGTGATGGTTGGTCCCAAGGATGTCAAGGGTGGCCAGTTTCTTCGCCAAGATGTCAGGTGTCATGGCTTCCTTTACTTGAACTTCACTCATGGTGTCTTCCCCATCGTGTGGAATAGTGACACAGGAGTTGCCAGGCTCGTTCATCTTCATTAAATCATAGTCTTTGTGGGATGGGTATTGTGTTGCTCGTATGTTGGACTCATCCCATTTCTGTGATTTCTTGCGGTGCAACTCCTGTGTGCTAGGTCTTCCGGATGACTGCGCAGAGTCCTCCACCGAGGTTGACGAACTTTTATTTTTGAGAATTCCCTTGATTGGTCGGTGTGTGGTGGTGGAGGTAGCCATAATGGGGAAGCTTAGGCCGTGCTAGAGTTGGGCCAATGTGAGCTACTTGTCTGCACTCTGGACTCAAGCAGGAGCTAGATCTGTCTGGCGGATGGCTTTCAACACTCCACTGGCAGCGCCAGGCCCCAGCGGGTCACAAAGGATAGCTTGAGCCAAGTCATAATGCACCCCTCCTTCGTCACTGCAGCAGTCACCACCTCATGGACCTCTCTGGTGTCCATCTTGATTTTTTTGTTAAATAAACGGAGTAGGGAAATGCCCGTTCGCAGAAGATTAAATAGGGAAAAATTATTATTTTGGAGTTTCTCCCTAACTTTTCTGTTCACAAGAAAGCTATGTAAAGTGTATTTCTCACTGCCTAAAATTTTAAAGTCCTTACTTTGGTTGGAAAGATGAAAGCTAGATGAAAACTTCTCCCCCCTATGTCTATTCAAATCCTTCCACACACACATATACCCCCGACCTTCTTCTCTTTCTCTATCTCTCAGAAAATGGCCCTAACCAACAAACACTTACACAAGCTGGGATTCGGCACAGCTCTCAGCCTTGGTCTCCTCAGATAACTTAGTCTCCAACTTAGTGCTATGACACCAGCCTACATATTTCAAGAAACTCATTAGTTCTCTTCTGCCACCACCCTGTTTCAGCACTACATTTTGGGTTGACTACCAGCCACTTGCCTATTTTTCTTTAAATAAAAAAACAGTCCACAGAAGAACAGGAAAAGTAACTGCCAGATCATCTTAGTCTGTTTAGGATCCATGCAGAGTCTGCCCCCAGCCAATTAAACCCACGGAAACCCAGCCTTTCAATTCTGAAAGCATTCAGTACATTTCCTCTCCAAAATTCCTTTTGAGATGCTTCCAGTCAGATTTCAAATTAACCATTACTGTTATATGGGATCCATTTTCCTGTTCCCCAAAGCAAATATCCTGCCTTATACATCCCTATTCTTTTTGACAACACTTGCAGTTATTTGAAATGCACTGTCTGTGTACAATAGGTAGAAAATACCAAGAAGAAAAGGAAATATCGTACGCCCACTCCTCTGACCTAAATTTAATCAGATTTCTTTGAGCCTTCTGCACATCGTAGGCTTGAATTTATGCTTTATTCCTGTAGAACTCAGTTTGAACTTGAATCCTATTGTGAGTTTACTGAAAATCCCATACCCTTGCTTCTGACCACCCTTGGATGTGTGATCAAATCACTCATGCTGGATATACTAGATATTTGACACCATTGGTCTTCTTTAAGCAAGAATTCTGTTGCCTCACTGTATCAGTGGTACCTCTTATTCCTGTTGTTTCTTAATATCCAATCACTAGCTCCTATCTCTTGCTCTTTGACTGTAAACCTCCATTTGTGATATTAGCGACAAGTCCAATTTCTCTTTCTTTCTGAAAAACCCCACTTCCGTCATACTCATGCCTGTCACAAAAGTCTCATATTGAATATAGTCTCTCTTACTCTCTTATCAGGCACTATAAGGGTATTTTTCGGATGTTACCAGTTATAGTGCCAGTGACTAAAGTTTCAGATATCTCGTTAGAAAGGTGAACCTTTTGCCCAGAAACTCAATGGACATCTTTGAAACCTTTGTTTTCACTTCTGACTATACTAATCAAGGGATCGATGAGTAAGCTTGACTCCTGAACTATTGTTCTTAATGATAATTTCTTGTAGTATCCCAAGAATAGGTTTTAATTTTTAGGATTTTGAGTGTGTTTGAAGCTGGACTAGAGTCCTGGGGTACTTTTGAAAGTACTTGCTCTGGTTTGTTTTCTGATACTGGAACTTAATGCCACTGACAGTAATTTATGAAAGAAAAAAAATTAAATCATGGTTCTGAAAGCTGGGAAGTTAAAGGTTTGATAGCCACATCTGGTGTTATTTTTCTGAAATTATTGAGGTTTCTGAATAATTTTACCCCAGCTCCTGATAACTAAATGTTTTGTCAGATCTGACTAGATCTTTTCTTACAGGTATGATTTTGCTGAGGATAGTTTGTAACTTTAGTTGCCTCTTTGAGAAACTTGCTATCTCCTACACTAAGAATTTTCTCCCTTTCCATCATTTCTAATCCTGTTACAACCTTCAAGCATTATTTCAGTTCTCTTGAATTCTGAGAGATGTCCCTTTTCAGTCTGCTTCTCCCTTCATCTCTCAACAATCTGGCCATATATTTTGTGTCATGCCAGGAACAACAAGCTGAAGGCATAGTGTCAAAAGTTTTGATCAGACTAGAATTGGTATAAAATTGTAATGAAATATATATGTACTGTGAGAGATAAAAACAGAGAGGAACTTCTCAGAGGAATAATCAGGAACCTCAGTGGAAATGAGGGTTCTGTTTTGACAGTTTAGAGAAGTTGCTTACTTTATCTCATGAGTCATATTAATTGGGTGTTATCTTGGCAGTTAAGAAGTGGTTATGCTATTTCACTGTTCCATAATACACTCATGTACTCATTTCAGCTATGGTTACCTGCATAAGACCGGATGCCTGTCAATATTTTTGTATGGACTGGGGAAAGGCTCATGAGACTCTGTCTCTCTGTGGGGGACTCTGGCAGTCAGTGGTAGCTGGGGGAAGAGGTATCATATTCTCCAGCAGAAGTTGCTTATGTTTTACTAAATAACTTCCAATTCATGCTAAAACATACAGCCGGTTGAAACTCAGTAGAATACACACACACACACACACACAGAGAGAGAGAGAGAGAGAGAGAGAGAGAGAGAGAGAGATGAAAGTAGGAAGGGGACTTGTCAGAAAGAAGAGTTTCAGAGAGTGAAGGCCGGAGATGATACAGGAGAGATGAGGAAGGATAATATGGGGTAAGAATGGATAAACTTCTTTATATACACCCGTATGAAACAGTCACTGAATAAAACAATATTTCTTAAAAGCAAGAAATGCAGAAAAACTTTTTTAAAATTTGAAATGGTATAAAAACAAGGGTAAAATGGTTCGCTTGTGATTTGTATGTGGTTATATAACAAAATACTAAGTTTTAGGTATTTGGAGTTCAAGTAAATCATCAAAACAAAAAATAGAACTAGATATCCTACTATATTTTTAGGTAGTAAATTTTATCTCAGCCTGTGTTCTTCCTGAGACTGGCCATTTGGGGGTCAGGCTGCAGGGCCCATTATGATTGTTGTTTTAATTTATTTAACTGATTAAGTGTGGTGATATTTGCTTTATTTTGGGCCTTTTGTCCCTACATTTCCCCCTTGACATATTATCAAGTCAAACATTGAAAAGTGATAAAAGTAATTTTCCTATGGGACTTCTCCAGAGCTATGAAGGGGTGTGAAAGGACCCTGGCTGATGCTACTGTTCTGTCACAGGGTTATCAGACCATAAAAGGTAAAAGGTTTGAGCCATATTTTGGAGGGGTGAGGGAGTGTTTATCATAAGAGATTGAAGGGGAGGCTGACATCATTTGGACATTGAGAGTTTCTAGGTGGTTAGAGACAGATATTGGTGTTGATAATAATGGTTAATATCTCTAAGATGGTATCATCTGGAACTTAATGACATGTAATTTGGAAGATATCAATTGTACTAGAAAGTTAGAAAACGAGGGCTGAAGACAGAACAAAATTCAAAACAAGAAAGGGGCAAAAGGTGTCAAGAGAGTCCACATCCAGCTGGAAAAGCTACCTAAGAACTATGTCAACCAGGAATGCTGTAATAAATTTTGATTTACATCTTTCAGTATTTTTATTTTTTCTTTATTTTTGATAGATTTTCCTCTCCTTCTCCTGAAATGTTGACCCAGAAGCAACAAATTACGTTGACGAAGGCATATATGACACCTGCTTTTCTGGTAAGACTGTCAAAGGCCCTTAAATTTTGGAGAACTACTCCTGCTAGATAGGAAGCTGAGGCTCTTTGTTGTGCCTCTATAGCTGCTACCATGGCCTTCCAGGAAGGATGCAAGACAACAGAAATGTTTCTAATACTGATTTCTGTGGCTTAAATTCTCACAGGTCATAAGAGTCCAGTAAGAATGGACTAGCCAAAGTTGCTCATTTCAGCACTGAGTTCTTTGTGACTAGTACTCCAAAATATGCCTACAGGCCAATCTGATTTAGACAATTCCTCAATTAAGACTCTTCACAGGTGATTCTAGGTTGTGTCAAGTTGACAATTAAAAACTGGCCATCACAGAGGATGTAAAAGAAAGAATGCTTTCTTTGGGCCTGGAGAGATGGCTCAGTGGTTAAGAGTACCAGATGATCTTGCAGAGGACCTGGGTTTGAGTTGCAACACCTAAATGGTGGCTAAAAACTATCTGTAACTCCAGTTCCAAGGGATACAATACCTTTTTTCTGGCCTCCACAGACAATGCCTAACATAGGTCCACTTACACTCATTCACATAAAATAAAATTTTAAAATGAATGTCAGGTACCACCATAAAGCAGCCCAATCATTATCTGAGACAATTAGAGACATGTTGGTTCTATGTAGAAAGTAGTAGCCTGTCCCTTTAAGGCTTATCCCAGTGGTTGGTCCCTGAATAGAAACAGACTGGTGATCTATTGGTAGGTTTCTCTAGTTGGCTTGATCATAGGCTGTCATAGGTTCTCCAGGGACTTAATTTCCTTGACCTAGCGTCAGGAAAGTAGAAATCTATTTGCAGAGTTTTGTCAATAGTGGAACAATTGCAAGGAGCCTGACAGGCCAGGTTTCAGAAGAACAAAGTTAAATGTGAAAAGTCATCTTCACATGATTGCAAATAGAACTATATAACCAGTTATATTTATCAAAATTCCAGTGGTTTGTTCTAGACTATCCAGTGCCCTCTTCTGGCCTCTGCAGGCACTGAATGTCACTAGTACACTGACATACATGCAGGCAAATCACTCATATAAATAAATAAATAAACAAACAAACAAATTCCAGTGCCTCTACTATTGCTAAGTGGCTACATTTGGTGCTATCTAAAGGCAAAAGTGAAGCAGTGAGGTATCTAGTTACATTGTTAACACTGTTATCCCATTATTGGTTGATACATTGTAGAAAGTATAACTACCCTTGTTATCATATGGCTATTACCCTGGGATATCAGTGTTGGAGTTCCAAAAGAAAGAGTTTGTTTATAAAAGCTGATATCTAGAATGCACAATAATGATCTGTTTCCTTCCATATGATGGAAACAGGACTGCCTTTCTCATAAAACACTGGTCTATCCGCACAAATTCTGCTTGGGTGGACTGTTGCTATTGAGGTCCTATAGCCTCTTCCTCTTATTCCTTCTTGTTGAAATGTGGAACATATGGAATAGAAGAACCTTGGGTACTGGGTAGAGCTATTAACCAGGTCTTCTGTGACAAAAGAATAGGCTCAGAGAGCCATCTCATTATCATTATCAAGGCTCTTTGTGGATATCCAATAATTAGATAGTCTAAACAAAGTTATTACTGTGTTTAATGCTTGGATTGATGGGATGAGAGATGCTTAAAATGTTAGGGATGATTTTCAGGAGGCAGGACACTAAGAAAGTTATGGTTATTTGGAAAAAGGAATGACATTTAGATGAAATTGTCTTAGCCCCAGCAAGAGCAAAGGAGTCAAATTTTTGCAGGAAAGGGTTGGTTTCTTAAAAGAGGTGAATACTAGTAAAAAAAAAAAAAACAAAAAAACAGTAAAACAATGATTAGCCCCAGGTGCAGTATCACTATCACACTGGTTTTCCTAATAGAAGTGGAAATAGGTAATAATTCTAGGTATGTGATGATCAACAACGATGAATAGATATAAAATCTCCTTAAAAGAACAGATATAAGATGAACTCTCTCAACTGATTTGGGTCCTAAAGCATATCCAGTGAATAAAAGGGGAGAGCAAGTAAAGTTATATCAAAGAGTTCAGAAAGGTGAAAGAATGACTCTTGGCTACTCATTAGGGTTTAGAGGAATTTAAGAATGGGATTCCCCTCTGTCTTGCTGAATATGAGATGGAGATCTCCAAGAGGCTTTCAGAAATAAGTTGTCTGAGCTTTTGACAATGGGGTTAGGTCAGTCTTAAATCTGGACCCATGATTTCATAGTGACAGGAGTGATTGTAGTTGCAGACATGAGGAGACATTTATAGGGTCTTGTCTCTCCCAGTGACATAACATACTAAGACAGGTAAGCAAATCTTTGGGTCTCATAAAAGGCCTGTTTGGAGGATGGACCTACTGTGAAGGACTTCAAATGAGATGAGGTAGGTTGAAGAAATAGCTTTTGTTCAGGGCTCTGTATCAATACCTCCTGGGTGATTGTGAAACATTGATCTAAAGACTACTAGGTATCTTAAGAAGTATACTGAGGAGGTAGAGCTGGAAATGTGGAACTGGGAACTAAGGTAGCTTGGAGTAGAAATCAGGCTGCCTCCTTAGCTTGTAATCACCTAAGTTCTCACTCTCAAAAAAGTCAGAGTGGTCCTTTTGGTGAACTTGCAATGCATAATGGCCATATGATTTGGAAGCCGGGTGGTATCTGGTAGGGTCAGAATCTCAGAGAGAATGTTTAGTCAGGGTATTAAGAACATTGACAAGACCTTTCTCTTCAGGTGACTGCAAGGGTGCGGGTCAAATGCAACACATAGGGCAAATGTGAGTAACTCTTATTCCTGGCCCCATTTGGAGGAACCATAATACAGGTAATTAGTAATATTTTGGAGGCTGACATGGAATTAATTGGAAAAAGCTCAGATTCTATGTCCTTTGTGAGACTCTGTGGCTTGAAAGTCTGTGGTATGTCACCACAAAACACTTTTTTCTGTGAGCCAGGTTTCCTCATGGTAGGAAAGTGGAGAATCTTGTTGATCTTGCTTAGCATTTAGGTAATATATGAAGTTTTTGCACATGCATGTTGTAGCGAAGCCTTGGGATTAGAATCTGGCAGTGAGAGAACAGGATTTACAGGTTTGCAAGATTTTTATAGTAGGCGATGGGCTTTGTAAGGAAGGAGTCTGCTACTTGTATATTCTGCCATCTGACAACCAATAGAAGGCCCTGGAGCTTAGAATTTCAAAGTCATGGCAAAATGTTTTAAATTGGCTGAATTTGATTACTTGAATGACTGTCTCTGTAGGATTTTTGGAGTATTTAGTTTCCTGTTTGAGAACTCTTTGTTGGGGGTTGTAGGTTTAATTTTGTAATATTATTACTTTTGCTTATACTTTTTATTAAGACCATGTAGGTGGCCAAAAATTAGCTTCTTTTTAAATAGTTAGGTGAGACTCTTTAGGGTGCTACTTTAGGGATTTGGTTCTTTTTTCTGCAAAGTTGTGTTATTTCTTAGGATAGGGTCCAGTGTTGCCGCATATGGGGCTTCACTTGCAAATGATCAGGATGATCAGGATACTTTTTCTGTAATTACCACCCCTCCAACTTAGAGAATGGACTGGAGATGTAGTACCCTTTCAGAAGTGTCTCATATTTCGTCTCCAGGCACCCAGCTGACTTTAAAGGACAAAGACCAAAATAATATCTATCCTCTTTTCTCCTTTATACTTACTGGTTTTTGCTGCTAAATATGGCTATTGAACATTGGGAAAGTCAGTTACCTCAGTCATTTAGATAAAGCTCTACCAAAACAAACAAATTTTGAATAAATCCTGATTTTGTTACAACTAATATGTTTAAATAGATCAAAATGAAACAAACATAGTATAAACTATAAGCAATCATGTTGATTAAATATAAAATCTTTTATCCACATAACTTCCTTTTTACCTGAAATGTATTACCAAATCTACAAGTTTCTATATTTATTTTTTGTACTTACTGCTTCCTTTCTGTCTTTCTGTTGTGGTTCAAATATGAAACATTCACATAGACTTGTGTGTTTGAATACTTGTTTCCCAGTTGTTGGAGCTGTTTTGAAATGTTGTGGGGCCATTAGAAGGTGGAGCGTTACTTAAAGAAGTGGGTCATTGGGATTGGGCCTTTAGTTTATATAGTCTGTCTCCACATCCTGTCCATTTTTTACTTCCTAACTGCAGCACAATATGATCACTTTCCTCAATGGGTTGTTGCCATTCTTCCCTACCATGAGGGAATGTATCCCTTCTGTGTTCTTTTTTAAAGCATGAGCCAAAATAAACCTTTCTTTCCTTCAGTTGCTTTTGTCAGGTATTTTGTCATAGCAATTAGTAAAGTAACATAGGTCCTTTAAAAAGGATGTCATATTGATGTTTTGTCTTCATAACCCACTGAACCTGATGAGAGTTGCCTATATGCACATAGGTGTAGGGCCATCCACTGCAGTATGGGAAATCTAAGAAAGGCTGCACCCCTGAAGAAAACTGACTTTCCCGCCCCCAGCAGCCATCTACTGCCAGTAGCTCCCAGCTATAATGGGGGCCTAATGAGCCCCTCCCCTATCCATGCTAGAATACTGATTGGTTTGATCTTGTGCAAGCAGTCACAGCTGCTATGAGTACATGAGTCCAACAGTCCTGTCATGTCCTGTAGACACTCTTTTGCAGCAGCCCTCTCTGACCTCTGACCCTTAGAATCATCCCACCCTTCCTTCCATGCTGGCCTCTGAGTCTTGGAGGGAAGAGGTATGATATGTGTATCCCATTTGGGGTTGAGAACTCCACAGTCACTTATTCTTTGCCCTTTGACAAATTATGAGTCTGTGTTAACCATCATCAACAGAAATAACAAACTTCTTTGAGAAGTTGCACTTAACTGTGGGTATAAGGATAGATACTGTGATGGTTTGAATGAAAACGTCCCTCATAGGCTCTAAGTATTTGGATATTTTTGTCCCCGGTTGGTGGTATTATTTTAGGAGGTCTTAGAAGGTATAGTCATGTTGGAGGAAGCAAGTCAATGGGGGTGGGCTTAGAGAGTTCTTAAGTCTTGCTGGAACTCCAGGCCTATCTGCTTCCTGTGCCTGCCTGAAGATGTGATTGCTTAGCTTCTGCATCTACTCTAGTCACTTCTGAGGCCATGCCTCCCTGCCATGATGGACTCTTGCCTGTTTGGAACCATAAACTCAATAAATTCTTCCATTTATAAGTTCCCTTGGTCAGTGATTCGATCATAGCAACAGAAGAGTGAGTAAAACTGATATGCAGAGGGCAGTTTGTTATTGCTGATTTAACAAAAATAATGATAATAGAGCCCCTCTCAGGACCCATTGACCTCCCCAGTCATGGGTTTTTGGCCAGGGTATACTAAATGTGAGTTCCCTCTGGTAAACTTGGCCTTTAATACAATTAAAAAGCTATTAGATACCCCCATAAAATTTATACTGTTGTACCAATAAGCATATATTTCAAGGCTGGATATTATTTTAGCTCACAGAGTTCACAACTGAGTAAGAACTCTGTTGTCTTTTCTCCCCCTTCAGCCTGCATAGCACCTTCTGGAACTACGAAACCTACCCAGCAGGAAAGAAGCTTGATTTATCTAGGACCAACGTATGTAGTATCTTCAGCAATAGGGTCCTACAATCAAGTTTTCGTGGATCACAAGGGCAATAGAAGTAGGCTGTACTGTTTAGGGGGGTCTCTGGAACTTTCCTGACCAACAACAATAAGGGAAGTATCTCATACCCAGCACTAGACTTTTTGTTTGTTAACCTATATTTTCTGGGAGGAACATTATCTCCTCGTGCAGGGTAATTTCAGTTAAAATCTTTTAAAAAATATTTTAGAAAGCTTGTAAAATAGTATATTTCCATATTTCAATTTTATCATGATAATGTGCCATTTTATACACATATGTATTATATATATAAATGGTATCATAAACATATATGCCAATAACAAAAATATGAAATACACACAAGTTAACAACTGCACCATCAGGCCAGCTGACACATCAACAGTTCCACGAGCTTAAATTTTGTAAACATTTTAGCAAGAAACCCAGAGAACATATAACAGAATTACATTTATCTAGAGTACATTCTTAATAGAAACATAGTAGAAAATTTATATCTCAAAGTTATAGAATTTAACCTTGACATTGAGAGTGGTCTATCGAAGTAAATAAAAAAAAATCATGTTATGTAGTATGTGCCTGAAGATATAAGCTAGTTTGTGTTAGTAGAAAATGATTAGGCAGTTAGAAAGACAGAATTGGGGCCCATTTTATATGTAAGGGAAAGACATAATGGTAGTTTAATATTAGGATCTGGAGCTAAAACTTAGACCAGTTTTAAAAATACATTCACAGTGAGTTAGATGTGACATAAGCTATAAAATCTCTAATGGATCTTACTAGAGGTGCAACATTCATCTCTTGGTGTAATGGAACTCTTTTGTTGTCAAAGGTGAGACTAGTTCTCATCATAGCGGTTCCTAAAGTGTACATTTTTGGCATCCCTGTGATGAAAAT
The DNA here is from genome assembly GCA_035773235.1 of Eospalax fontanierii. Classification (NCBI taxonomy): domain Eukaryota; kingdom Metazoa; phylum Chordata; class Mammalia; order Rodentia; family Spalacidae; genus Eospalax; species Eospalax fontanierii. Next base: position 41,330,683 of record CM069525.1, read on the forward strand.
GGATCCTCTTATTCCACAGTGGTAAAACCTGTTTGACTCTTGAACTAACCTTGTTTGGTTGGTCATACAGGAATAGCCCCAAAAGAAACTTTAAAAACTGAAACTGATCATGAATCAGTTGTGAGGAAAGGGAGATTCATCATTCTGGGGAAAGTGAAAGCTTGGTTGCCTATAGTCTCTCACACAGAAATATGTTCTGAGGGTGGGGTGGTACAAGAGTCAGTGCCATTAGTTACATGTGTTTCTCCCTGTTACTCTTCAGAGGAATGGCAAGTTCCAGGAAGAGAAAAATAGTCAGGGAGAGAGGAAAGAGGTACTGCTCAGTGTGGGGGGAATTGTCCTGAATGGCCTGCCACTTCCAAAGACACACTTAAGGTGAGAGGCTTCCAGAAAGAAGAAAAGTAGACTCTTGCTCTTGTGCAATATAGTGGAATTCCTTCTTTTTTCTATTGACTTTGGGCCCCACCAAAATGTAGCCTTGTCTACAGTCCATACATTGCAAATGGGAACGATTCTTCCGTAAGGGTTCAAAAGGAATTCCTTAATTTATACTCTGATAGGTAAAAGCAATCATGGGTCACAGCCCAGAAGCCTTCAGGTCTCACTGGAGTGTTGAATCACCTAGAGACATTCAGTCGCCTTCAGGATGCTAGGCCAACCATAAGTCCAGAGTAAAGAGAGGCCAAGGAAGCCAAGGAAGAGTCTCTGTCTCTGTCCCTGACTTAGCCATCAAAATGTCAAGAAAAATTCTAGGGGAAGGCCCATAGGTCTAGTTTTTGCCAGGCCAGAATTGATCTTAACGTTTAATAAAGGATATATGCTATGAGAGACAGAAGTGCAGTAGACACATTCTCAGAGAAAATGTAAAGTGTACAATTGAGATATATTAGGGTCTTTTTATAGTTGTTAAGATAAGTTGTTTGGTTTTATCTTATATTTCATTTCGTGGTGTCAGTTTCCATAGATGAGAAGTAGTCCACCTTTCAGGTAGTTTCTTTTACTATAACAGTTTTATTAGTTTTTGGAAATTTCATTCAATGCTGTCTTGATCATCTTTAACCTTCTCTCTTCCCCTATCTCCTCCCAATTCTCTTCCCATTTCCCATTCCCTCTTTTTGTAATAACCCACCAAGTCCAATTTGTGCTGTCCATATATTTATGAGTATGGGATGTCCACTGGTATGTGGACAACCATCTGGGATCACACATTTAAAGAAAACTGACTATACCACCCCCAGAAGTTATTAACTGTCAATAACTCCTCACATAGGAGTGAAAGCTAGTGAGTTCCTCCCCATTCCATGCTAGAATGAAGACTGGCTTCCTGTTAGGCGGGGAACCACAGCTGTTGTGTGTTCATGAGTACAGCAGTCCTATCATGTCCAGAAGACATTGTTTTGCTCTGGTTTTATGTGACATATGGGTTTTCAATGTTTCTGCCCCCTATTCAAGTATGATGGTCACTGACTGAGCCTTGAAGGGGTGTATGACATAAACTTCCCATTTGCAAGTAACTGAGCGCTCCACTGATATTTATTCCTTACACTTTGACCAGTTGTGAATTCCTGGAATACCATCCACTTGATGAAGAAACTTCTTTGATGAGGTTTAAGAGCTCCACTAATCAATGGGTATAGAGATATAATTTTAGAGAGTAGTTCGATATGTCCATTTAATGGAATAATAGTAGATTCACCTCTAGGTAGGGCCTGTGATCTCCCCCAATGATGGGATATTGCCCAAATTTACAGTACCAGGCATGTGTTTCTATTTAAGGAAGTTTAAATCCAATCAAGAAGTAGGTAGTTATCACCATAATATTTGTGTCATGATTACACCCATGAGCATATCTTGCCAGGTAAGTTATTATTCTAGTTCACAGAGGTCACAGATAGGTAAGATTATTGATGACATTTTCCCCTAACAGCCAATGTAACATAACACCTTCTGGTACTATGAAAGGTAGCCAGCAGGGAGAAAGCTTCCAGGATAAGTACCAATTTGATTTCTTCCTGTCCTTTGACCAATGTATGTGGTCTCTTTCACAATATGGTTTTCAGGTAGTAAATTTTGTGACACCATTTGTTCTTTCTGAGACTAGCCTTTTAAGTCATTAGGAGTTAGGCTCTCTTTACGTAAGGCATCATTTGTTCCTAGATGAGGATCCAAGCAGTCAGGTTCAGTTAGTGATATCTACTTATTAAATGAGCACTTGGGAGGCTGACACAGGATCAGTGTGAGTTCCAGGCTACTCTGAGCTTTATGGTAGAAACTGTTTCAATATATAAACTTACAAAAATCTAACCAGGAAACAATTTCAGGTGCTGACTAGCCTTGTTTAATACTCTACTATGTCTGCCTAAAAATAGTTTCAAAATCTTTGGTAGTATGAAACCTTAAAGTAATACTAAATTAAATCAATAATAGACTATACTAAGTATCTAGATAATTTCTAAGTGATGAAGTACGAAAGTGCTAATTACCAAAGCTAATTTTATGTTTATATACTTTGGGGTTGGTATCTTTATAAAATATAAACTAAAATATGTTGGGGCCTATTAATTATCATGAAAAATTATACAATATGGGAATTACATTTACCTATAAGAAATGAAATATAATATACTCATAAAATTGGTTAGTCTGCTTATATAGGATGCTGGTATATAAAAAATACTTCATAATTATCTACCCCAGACTTTTCTCTACAGAGGAAGAGTTACTAATCTTTTAAAAAATATAATCACAATATGTAATTAAAACTTCTAGAACTAATAAGGGTGAAGGGGAAATGACTAAACATAAAATATTCAAGGAAAATAAGATATGTTTTTAATAAGGAAAAGTATACAAGATAAGAAGAATGTGTTTCATTAAGGGGAAAAAAACCAAGGCAATTCTGTCCTAAAGTAAGACTATAGTTGTTTCAAAACAAGAAAGAGAAAAAGAGTAACATGAAAACTGAATGAATATAGGACATTTTTGGAAGATTTTATAAAAGAAATTTTATGTTCGATCAAGACACTAAAATTTGATAGATTTATTATAAAAGATTTCCCCCTTCTTTTTCCTATATACCTTATTAAACTTTTGTGCACTTCATACAATACATCTTAATCATATTTAGACCTCCTCCCATAGTTACTCCCCCTTCCCCATAGCCTGCACTCAAGATATCATGCATTCTACCATATATGTTAAGGGCTATCTTGTCAAGTTTGTGTACCCTGATATCCTCCAGTATGAGGTCATTCACTGGAGACTGTTTAGCTTATCTATCATCACTCCCTTAAAAAAGATCAACTCTTTTTTACCCAGGAGTTATCAGCTCCCAATAGTTCCTCAGCTAAGATTGAAGCCTTCAGACCATTTCCCCACTTCTATGCTGAATTTCTGTCTTACTGAGTTTATGTGTCTTGTGCATGCTTTCACCATTACTAAGTTCATATGAGCAAGTTCCCAGGAGCCTGGCAGACTTTGTTTCTTTAAGGTGATGCACCAACTTTGGCTCTTAAATCTTTCTGACCCCTCTTCCACAATGGTCTCTGAGCCATGGGTGGGTGAGGTTTAGTATAGGTGTCCTGTCCAGGGACCCATACTCTGCAGTATCTTATTCTTTACACGTTGGTCAGTTGTGGCTTTCTGTGTTAATCGCCTCTGACACATGAGAAAGAGTATCTTTCCTAATGACATTTGAGAAATACATTAATATTCTCTCTATCGTCCTCCCTTTTACTATGTTCCATGAGACTTAGGTGTAGAAGTTACATTGTAAATGTACTGCTTAGGGCTGGGCATTTCTCAGACATTAATTTTCTATCTATGACCAGTTGTGGAACTCTGTAATAGTTTGCATATGTTGCATAAAGAAGTTTCTTTTGTGAGTGATTACAGCTATACTTTTCTGAAACTATAAGGATCCATATTTAGCATACAGTAAGAAATTATGTTGTTCTAGAGATGTGACAAATATAGGGCTTTTCTAGTATCTGTGACTTTGACATTCCCCACAACTTTTGGCTAAGTTTACATCACTGCACATGAGTTTCCTCCAATTGAGCAGGATTTAAGTCCAATTACACAGCTGTTTATTACACCCTACATAAAATTTCTACTCATGTACAGATATTGTATGTGTATTTTTCAGTGGATTTTGAACCAATGCATTTCCCTATGGTTCCATTTTTTAGCTGCTGTGAAAAGAGAAGTTACAAACAGGGATGCACAAGTACATTGGTTGTAGGATGAGTCCTTTAGGTTTATGCCAAGGAGTGGTATAACTGAATCATATAGTAGATTCATTTTGAATTTTTAAAGAGTTTTCCCCAATGATTGCAATAGTGGTTTGGCCAGTTTGTAGCCCCACCAGAAGTAAGTGAGCATTCCCCTTTCCCCATATTCTCACCAGCACTTGGTGACATTTGTTCTGTTGATCTTAGCCATTCTGACTGGAGTAAGGGGAAATATTTACTTTTACTATTTTATTTTATTTGTATGAGTGTGACCATGGCATACAATGCCCATGGAGGTCAGAAGAGTATTTCAGATCTTCTGGAACTGGAGTTTCATGGACAGTTGTTAGCTGGCATGTGGGTGTTGGAAAACAAACCCAGGTCCTCTGCAAGAGCAGCTGTGCTCTTAATCACTGAGCCATCTCTCTAGCCTGAGATGAAATGCTAATGTGGTCTTGATTTGCATTTCTCTAATTGCTAAGGATGTTGAAATCTCCTTAAGATGTTTAACTTATTTTTCTTATTTTGAGAATCTCAGTTCTGATCCAGAGACCATTTTTTTTTTTAATTGGGTCATCTGTTTGCTTGATTCTCTGTTTTCTGAGTTCTTTGTATAATTTCAACATTAATCCCCGGTCACATGTGTACTTGGGGAAGGTATTACTCCCATAATTTGGGTTTCCACTTCATTAAATTCCTTGTTTCCTTTGCTGTACAGAATATTTTTAGTTTAATGAGGTTCTACTTGTGGAATGCTGGTCTTAATTCCCAGCCAACTGATTTGCGATTTAGAAAGTCCTTTCCCACTTCTACATCTTGTAGGGTACTGCCCACGTTTTCTTTTAACAGTTTATGAGTTTCAGATGGCACAATGAGGTCTTTGATCCATTTGGCTTTGACTTTTGTGCAGGATATAAGTATGGGTCTAAATTAATCCTTCTACGTGTGTAGATCAAGTTTTGCCAGCACCATGTTTTGAAGATGCTGTCTTTCCTCCAGTGTGTGTTCTTTGCATTTGTGTCAAATATCAACTGGCTGAAATTGCATGTACTCATGTTTAGGTCTTCTATTTTGTTCCATTGATCTATGTGTCTGTCTTGTGCCAGTACCATGCTGTTTTATGGTTATGGATCTGCAGTATTGTTTGAGGTTTGGTATGGTAATTTTCCCAGCATTGTGCTTTGTGCTTAGGATTGTTTTGGCTATCAGGAGTCTTTTGTGATCCCATATGAATTATAGGAATTTTTTCCAAATTCTGTAAAGAATGTCTTGGGGGTTTATTTGGGATTTCATTGAGTCTACAAATTGCTTTTGGTAGGATGGTCATTTTCACAATATTAATTATACCAATCCATGAGCAAAGGAGATCTTTCTAGCTCCTTGTGTTTCTTTAATCTATGTCTTCAAAGATTTATAATTTTCACTGTAGAGATCTTTAATGACTTTGGTTAGGTTTATTCCTAAATTAATTTTTTTACGTTATTGTGAATGGGAGGTTACAATGAACTCTTTCTCCAGTTGCTTGATGTTGTTATATAGTAACACTACTTACTTTATAAAACTGATTTTGTAACCTGCCACTTTGCTGAAAGTGTTCATCATTGCTAGAAGCTTTCTGGTGGTACTTTTGGGAACTCTTATGCATAACATACTCTCTACCTTCATTTGTTTTCTTTTTGTAACCTCTTGAATGTGGTTACCTCTTTGTTTTGGTTCTTTCTGTTCAAGTATTCTCTTTATGGCTGATTTTGTGGACATGAAATCTTTCAGCCTATTCATGTCATGGAAGATTTTTCTTTCCTTTTCGACTATGATAGACAGCTTTGCTGGTTAAAATATTCTGAGTTGGCATCTATAATTATTTAGAACTGGGAATACTTTTGTACAGAGTCTTCTGTATTTCCTAGTTTACACTGAAAAGTCAGCTATAATTCTGGTGGGTTTTCCTTTACATGTGACTTGTTTTTCTCTAGCAGCTTTCACTATTTCTTTGTTCTGTACTTTTAGAGTTTTCACTATGGCATGTCATGGGGTGTTTCTGTTCTTGTTCTGTCTTCTTGGTGTTCTGTGTGCTTCTTATATCTGTATAGGTATGACTTTCCTTAATTTAGAGAAGTTTTCTTCTCTAATCCTGTTGAAGATTGGATTAATGCCCTTGACTTGAGAGTCTCTACCTTCCTCTATGCCTATCATGTGTAGATTAGGTGTTTAAATCCACTCCCACATTCCTATGTTTTTAAAATTTTTTATATTCTTTTCTTCAGTGGTCTAGTTCTTCAAATTTTTCATCCAGTCTTCATATTGTTTCCGATTTCATTCATTCTGCTTATGAGGCTTTCTCCTGTTGTTTCAAAATGGCTTATTGATTTTTTAAATCCCATCTTCATTTCTGATTGAGATTTCCTCAATATTTCTATCTCTTTTGTAAATTCACTTTTCAAGTCCTGAATTGTTTTTGTCATCATTCAGTCATATATTTGTATTTTCTTGAGCTTCTGTCCAGAGTTTATTCCTATCCTTTGAGTTTTTTCTTTTTAGTTGTTTGCTTGTGTGTTCTTTAAAGTTGTTGAATTCTTTGATCATGTTTATCATCGTTCTTTTAAATTCTGCATCCAGAGGTTTCTCTAGGTGGTTCTTATTGTAGTACACTTCTGGTGGGTTTTGGTGGAGACATAATCTCTCGGGTGTTCTTTATTTTGAGTTGGTGGTCTGATCATATGAATATCTTTTGTTGGTTGTGTGACTCATATGAAATTCTAGTCTGCTTTTATTTAGTTGAAGTTTTTTCTGTTGTTAATGTAATTTGCATTTTTTTCTGCTCAGGTATGAAGAGTTAGTTTGTCTGTGCTTCAGATTCTCACTTTTTGGTTTTTATTGGCTGCACAGGATGGATCCAAGCTGATTAATGAAGAGCTCTACAGCAGAGCAAAGGGGTCCAGGCCCAATTCAAGACAATGTGAATTCAGTGACTGGGTTCTGGCAGGCTAGTCAAGAGATCTCAGACAGGAAGTTTAGGAGGGTCCCGGAGTAGTCTTCAGGGGGCAGGCAGGATGAACAGCCCGCAGGTCTAATGCCAGGGCAGGGGTGGAGACAACATGGGGAGGGTCTAACTTACCAGGCAGAGCATGTGTGGGTCATGAAGCAGGGGAATGCAGCTAGTCTGGGTTCAGAGGGATCAAGTTGCAGTGGAGATGGATGTTCCTGTTTTGGGAGGTTAGGCCAGAGTTGTCAGGAAGAGCAGGAGCGGGTCTAGGCCCAAGTTTTGAATGGGGACAGTATGAGAGAGAGAATGCAGCTGGTCAGAGCGCAGGAACATCAAGCCAGTGGGTGCTATCTGACTTACCAGGGCAGTCGGCAAGTCTCAGGTGGGAAGATCAGGAGGGGTACCCATGGGCAAGGGGGGAGGTTACATGGGGGAAGTCAGCCCTGAAGGAGAAGGTGCAGGGGATCAGGATGCAATGGGCACAGTCTGTGTTAGGAGACTAGTCCAGAATTCTTAGGCTGGAAGTATCAGGGTTGAGCCTAGTTCCGAAGCTAGAATGTGGACGGCATGGGGAGAGAGAATGGATCTGGACAGGGTACTAGGTAATCAAGCTGCAGTGGGCTGGGTCTAACCAGGGTAGTCTGCAAGTCTCAGGCAGGAGGATGGGGAGATCTAAGGTCAAGACAGGAGTGGAGACAGTGTGAGGAGTGTCTAACTAGCTAGGCATTGTGTATGTGGGCCCTGAAGCAGGAGAATGCAGTTAATCTAGGTGCAGAGGAATCAAGACCCTGTATATCACCCCCTTATTTTAAGAGATCAATAATAAGAAAGGCATTGAGGTTCATAACTGTAATCCTATCACTAGGGAGGCTGAAGCAGAAGGACTGTGGTAAATTCAGGCCAGCCTGGTTTGTATAGTGTGAGGAGACCTTCTCTCTCTCTCTCTCTCCTACTTGCTCACTCACTATTTTGAGACAGGACCTCCCTATAAGCACAGCTAGCCTGGGACTCACTATGGAGACCAAGCTGGCTTACATTCATAGAGACTCACTAGCCTCTGCCTCTGGCCTGCCTTTCAAGTGCTGGTATTAAAACCTTAAAGGTTTGCACCAGCACTCCTGACATGGAGACCCTTTCTTAAAACGTCAACAACTACAATCACCAGCACAGCAATAACAAAAGAGCTCAGTAATATGTAAATACACATCTGCAATTTGATTTCTCTCTGTAAAAAGGACAGAATTTTCATCGACAATTATAAAAAAATGTATTCTTGTTGGGTAATTCCCCTAGGAAACAGATTCTATGTTTTATGTAAATTAAATTCCTTAAGTCTAGAAATCTTCTTAACTACTTGTCCTTTGAATTAAAAAACTTGTTTTTGCAGAATCTATTCTCTGTTTTTCTTTTGTTTTCTTATAAATTTCTCTCATTAAGTGCCTGCCTGACTGCCTGTACCATATAGCAAATATCTTCCACCAAAGGAGAAAGGGAGCTTATATTTTCCCAAAGAAAGAAGAATGTCTATTCTTTCTTTGAACAAGAAGGACAGTTGATAGGTTTTAACATAAATGACAGAATGCATAAAATCCAGTGGGGAAGCTATGGGAGGTGCCAATGGGGAAGTGGTATAAAGATGATTAAGATGGCCTGTATGAAATACACAAAAGCTCAATAAAAATATACAAAAAAGAAAGGTCCTTGTAAATGGAATTGAATAGTAAGAAGCCATTCTCACCAAACATGATAAAAGAAACTAAGATCCACAAACCCCCATAGAATCATAATGTCACTATCTGAGGAGAAAGGTCAGAAGTGGTTTGCACTGTGTGGTCAAACAAGTGGAGAAATAAGCTAAATGTGCCTCCTTCATACTAAAGTATCAATAGAAAACACAAAAAATTGATAATATGGCCCAAAGAAACATAACTGTCATTTACAGCCGAGATGTGCAGCAATCAGCAAAGACAGCAAACTACACCTAGGGCTAGAGAGCAGGAAACAGGTGTGGAAACTTGAGACTGCTGTGTTTGGTTGTTGTATTTTTATAACAAGTCTTTATAGAACTATGTCTTTGATGTTTAAAATACAATTAATTAATTCAAAATAATATTTAATGTCAATGGGGGGGGGGTGAGGAAAGACCTCTTTTGCCTTCTCACAGTCTCTGCTTTGTAGTTTCATGACCTATGCGAGTACACACACATATGTACACAATTAAAATCTCAGATCCACAGGAGAAAAAAAACAGCATTATTTGTCTTTCTGAAACTGGTTGGCTTCTCTTAATACAATAGTTTCCAATTTGATCCATTTTTCTGCAAATGTCATGATTTTTGCTTTTCTTTGTACCTGATTAAAATTCCTTCATGTATGTGCTATATTTTCTTTATCCATTTATCTGTTGATGAATATCCAGGCTCAGTCCTTTTCCTGCGTTTTATGAACAGAGCAGCAATAAACATGGATGTGCAACTAAAATAAAGAAAGAACAATTGAAAAAGTGGAAGAATTGACCTAACTTTAATCAAGTTCTTTTGGGTTAGGAATTACATCTAATTTCTTTGCCCCAGTGTAAGATCCATTCTCCCAGGCCTTATGCCTACTGTGACAGTCCTCTATTGAATCACTTTCCATATGGTCTTTAACAAGTAATATGAATATTATTTTTCTTTAATTGCAGATGTTTGTTTTGCTCACCATCACCTCCATGGTTTTATCCTTTCTGTTAGGATTAGGAGTTTTAAGAAAGAAGTCCAAGGTAGAGAAGAAAAGAAACCAAAGCTCAACCACCCAGATTGACTTTTATTCTTAATAAGGAATGACTACTGACCAGTGGGAGCCAACAGTAGCTGCACCTGCCAAACAGCAGGGAGGTTAAATATGTTTGTGTATGTAAATGGAGTTTGGTTAGGACCTTTTGATTAAGACTTAGCCACCATCCCCCTCCCCCCACAGCCATGAGGGTTTTGAAAGGGCTTATTTGCAGAGAAGGTCTTGCAGCAAGCGGTTCATGTTTGGGGTTTATTCTTCCCAGATTTTTTTGCAGAGCAAGAGTTGCTTTATAGTTTGAGGTTCATGGGAGTCTCCTTTTGCTTTCCTACTTCACCTTTTGGTTTGTTTCTTTAGATTAGTTTTTGTTATTTGTTTCTTTGTTTTGTTTCTGAGACAAAGTTTCACTGTGTAGTGCAAATTGTCCTGGAACTCCTGATTCTTTTACTTCTACCTCCTAAATCCTAGAATTTCAACTGTATAATACATACCAAGCTCCATTTTTGTTATCTTTATGACACGATGCTGTGTGTGATACATGGTAGATATAACAAAACTATTCACTGAATGAGTGGATTGGTAAATAAATGTTAAATTACAGTAACTGGAAATTAGGAAGGGGAGATTTTTGACTGTAGACAAAGGGCTCTAGAATCTTTATAATCAGTTACAATTTTCCCACTTAGTCACATGGATATATGTAGAATTGGGAGTTTGTTAAAGGGTGACTTTGGAACATTTTTGTCCTTCACAGGCCTCATTTTTCACAGGCAGCAACATTCTTTGAAAAACAAAAAGGAAATTAAGATCCAGTTTCACATTTTCCCTGCAGGTAGTATTCACAAGATTTTTTTTCCCTTCTGATAACATTTTGCTTCCTCTTCTCCCCCTCAAGGTCTTTCTGCATTTTAGAACACAAAAGCAAATGCATGAAAGAACTATGAAACTTTTACAAGTGTCTTAAGCACCTTAAGTTCAAGTTGGCCTATATTCTCCAAAGCCGTACTAACTCTGCAATTATTTTAAAACTTTATATTCACCCTAGAAAAAGAATACTCTGATACCATACCCTTTCAAAAAGCAGTATTGTATGGATAAGGCTTTCAGGGATACAAAAGCTGTTATTCAAGGCTATAGGAATACCCAAGGTATGGCAGAAAACAGAAAAATTCAACTTTCATTATTTATAAATTCTTTGGACTACTCTTTAAAACATGTTTAAATGAAAGACATCTCAGACACACACACACACACACACACACACACACACACTCACACACACACACACACACACAATTTGTTATCCTGGATTGAGAAACACAGTGGGCTTCTGTGTGTTTCACTGAAAACAGGATGTTTAGGGAGAAGACAGTTCCAATGCATTGGTGCTTGATTTATGTGTACACAGCACCCACTACCACCTATTGTGAACTGAACATACAGGTTTCTGAATATATGATGGTTCAGTGACCCAGGAGTTCTTGAATCTTCAGAAACTCATCATTTAGTAGCACAATGGTGATTCAGTCTAGTGTAGGAGCTCTTTGATTTCAAACCTATAGCATGAGCCACAGGAATGCCACTTGAGAAGAAAGTCAACAGGCATTGCAGGTTTCAGTTGCATGTGATTTTCAAGTAATTCCTTTCACTTACCACTTGTTAATTTTCTACTTAAGGAAAGTCTAAGAAGAACACAAATTTTGAGTTCATATCATTAAACAAGCAATTCATAATGAATCAACACAGATTAAGCTTTATTACCACAAGCTTAAAAGTTAGGAAAAACTGGCTATTTTTCCAACATACATTGATTTGTTGGTTTGTTCTTGTTTATGTTTGTTTGTTGTTTGATTGGTTGGTATTTCTGAAAGAGGCCTCACTATGGAACTCATGCTGACCTTAAACTTACTAGGCTGCTCTGGTTAGCCTCAAACTATCAGTCTTCTAATCTCAGCCTCTTGGAAGTCATCTTGCTGGCTATGTAATACTTCTTTACAGCTGTCTGAGTCTCTTTCTCTCTCTCCCACACACACGTACACATACATACACAAAGACACTGTGGTTAACGAGAATGTTTAAATTTTTCCGGTCAATTACACATTCTAGGCAATTTTCATATCATGTACACGGAATTAAGAAGTCATATTTTACTCTTAAGCACATACCTCTTAATACCATGTACATGGATGTACCATTCTTAGGAGAATCAAAGGGTAATTCCACTTTTACTCTTGATGCTGCTTGGTTAGAAAATAAGCTAGATAGGATATGCTTTATCAATAATTTTTATGTACAAACATTATTAATTTAGATTCCATGAAGTATTATTTTGAGTGTTCAATGACAAAGCACTTACCTAGCACTCAGACCCTTATATACATTCTTACTACTATATACACAAGAATATTAATTTGCCTTAGAAGGAAGTCTCAGGTGTCATGTCCTCTAAGCTCCTTACTGCCCACCTAAAAAGGCTGAGAACAAAAGAAATAAGGACAGTATGTCCATGCCTTATGAAACATTTTGTGGCAGAGCATGCTAATTGTAAGGTGTGAATGAAACCCCCAACAGTTTCAGACTCAGGAAGAAACCTGGAGCCAGAGCTTATCTAAGCCTTGCAGATAAGACTCCAGATCCCAAATTCACAAAGGACACTGGGCTTCCTTGGCAGATAAGATTCAGGACTCAAGGAATTCACGAAGAGCTCTGAAAAAGGACTACTTCCTGCCCAGAAGCTTGCCTTAAACATCAATCAGATGTTATGGCAAGCCCCTCCCCTAAAAGCCAGAAGGGGGCTGAAGGTTTTTAAGGCTTTGAGGACTTGGACAACGTGCTGGCTCTGCATGGGGGCTTTGAGACTCAGACTTGGGCTGAGCTCGCTCCCCACGGGAAGCACACCAGCCCGGTTCCCCAGAACCACAGCCCCAAGATGGGGCTGATGGGGCTAGCCTCCCCCCATCTCTTCGGGGAAGCTAGCCCCCAAGAGGGGCTAGCATTTCTCCACTCATGGTTGCGGAGCAGCTAGTCCCATCTGGTCTTCTCTTAATAAAGCCGGTTCCTGTTAGCTGCCAGCGGAGTCTGGTCCCTTCTGTCTGCTGCGTCTCTCGAACCCTGACCTTACACTAATAATCTCTATAAATACCATAAAGGGGTGCCAGGAGTTAGGGATCTTAGCATTGTCCCGTATTGAACTATCTACACATTTCTACTGCCATAGCCTATGTTATTCTCCAATAGCACTGATACTTTGAAAGAAGGAAAAGAACAGCAAGATCATTATTTTTCAGAAGGGTGCAAAATCCAGACCTTTTGTCTTTTGAATGGCAAATTAAAATATGAGGTTCAATTTCAGTTTGAGGCATCAGGAGGAAAGTTGGGGGCCAGTAAAGAAATCAACAAGACAACTGACCATATTTTCTAGTTCTTGATGAGCTATAGTCCAATTAGAAAAGCAGTAATGTGATCCTGGTCAGCAAAACTGAATTTTGCGAACAACACTGAGATTCCTTGAGTCAGCTCTTTAAATATGATATTATAGATAGGATTATTTCTCATGCGTGCAAATATGGCTAAATAGCAAAAGAAACACACACACAAATACACAAAGCAGTGTAACATAATGTGTCATCCAGTTTATTCAGGAACAAATTTTTGTGTTATTATATATCTGTATATTTTAGAGAGAACATTATGAAACCAGCAAGAGTGTAACAGAAAAAAAGAAATGAAATGCTGCAAGTCTTTTTTGTGGTGTTTCACATGTTAAAGGAAAAATAACTCACACAATCGTCAGATTTCTTAGAAGATGCAGTAAATAATATTGTTAGCATCTCTGTGACTCACTAACAAGATATTGTGTGCAGGGAGGTGGGGCAGAAAAGCTGTCACCAAACTGTAGTCAATGATTTATAGTATTTGTGACTACCACATGGAAAGAGTGTCAGCTGGCAATTTATTCTGGCTCATGTAACCCGACAGAGTTTTCTTCCTTTCTGACAACCAGTCCAGCAAGTAAGGTTAACACATTTCAGCTCTAATAAGTAGAGGTAAACCTAGCAGCAGAGTTTGACTTTATCTTAGTCATGACTGTGTGTTGGAGGTGTTTAAACACAGCCAGGAAAACAGTTCACAGTAGCCACTCAGACACTGCGACAGAAAGGAGGGAGTCAAAGACAGTAGAATGGTAGTCATCAAACTTAAATGGACAGCACAAAACCCCTGGAGGGCTTGTTAAAACACAGCTGGCTCAGTCTCCCCTAGAGTGTCTGACTTTCAAGGTATGGGGTGGGTACTTCTAAAGTGCTCCCAGGTGATGCTACTTGCTTTTCCCCAAGCCAGGACGCCCACTGAGAACCACTAGAGTAGAACACAACCCTCCCTCTTCTGGCAGGAGACTAAGACAAGTCTGGGTCACAGCTGGAGACAGCTCTGTATTGTTTGAAAGATGGCGGGGGTAGAGAAGTGTGAGGGAGAGGAATTTAACCTGCTAGAAGTACAATTAAGGCTTTGTACACAAGGTAACTTTTGATCTGGACACTGAGTGGAGAATGATTCCTCTCAGAGAAAGATCAGTGAACTGGACTTCAGTTGGAGGACAAGGGAAGGTGACCTGTGGAGGATTAAGAGAAATGGTCTTCAGGGTCAATCCTAGTATACTGAAACGTCAGCTGTGTGGCTCCACCACTGTGCTCATGAAGGGGCCCACTAATCTTTGTTTAACCACAGATTCACACTGGTACTTGAGGTAATTAAAGCTGTAGAAAAAAGGTTAAAGATGTGGGCAGCGTAGATTCCCTGGCATTTTCTCCAACTCAGTCTCCACTGTTGACTGTGCTGTCTCATTACACAACAGAGTGGCACAAATAATTACTGCCGAAAGGCAATACAGAATAGTGTTTCTCTTAGCTGAGAGGGCTTGATTATGCATGAAAGGTTGGTTGTACTTGTTAAAAATGATCAGATTCCAGGAATGGCTAGAGACAGCCTCAACTGGTCAGAAGAAGAACCAAACATAGGCCAACCAGGACTACCTTGAATGACTATTGTAAGCTCTCTGATCCTCAGTTTACTCATCTGTAAGTTGGAATCATATTTTGTCTGTGAAATGTACTGCATGGACTATAGTAACAAAGCTGCTCATGAATTTTGAGGTGCTGTACAAAATGCCAACCCAGTAATTGTCAAGATTTACTTCTGTCTGCCTTTCTGCTTTTGAAGTTGAAAAACTTTGAAAATCTTCTTGAGTGAGTTATGGTAACAAAAACGAATCTGAGAGTTGTGGAGCTATGGGGAGAGGGGTGCCAGTGGAGAAGGTGATATAAAAATGATTAAGACTGTTTGAGATGCTCTCTATGAAATAGGCAAATATTCAACAAAAAATGAATCTGGGATAAATGACTTGCTATTAGTTTGCTCTACTGAAAATTCAAGTAAGTATGCATACACATGGAGCTTATCTTAATACCCAGGTGCTCCCTATGTCTTCCAAGTATCCATCCTTTTCTTTCCTTACATCAGAATCCCAATTTGTAGCTGAGCATATTGCCATGCAGAAAAAAAATGATTGCATTATCATAGTCTCTTTTATGTCTGTATGACCATGAGACATAATTATGGACAGATAGTGCTTTGAGTCCATACAGAGCACTAACTCTTGTCAGAATGCTTCTTTTAGCATCCCCACATTTTCTTGCTGCTCAACTCAAATGTATGTAATGGCTGGAACTCCAACAGCCACATTGGGCTAGCATTCACCATAAATATAAGGGCTCCAAACTGAGATGATGGAAGAAAATAAAAGGAATCTTTATTCCTGATGACAATGTACAACTCATTTCAACCCTCTCCTGCCTAGCTTGATTCCTTTTAAATAAGAACTTTTAATCTGACATATTCTGTTATTTCCTTCTATTTGTAGCTGAACTTCACTTTATCTGCTACATATGACCTAAGTTATCTGTTGCCAATGGTTGCAGGAGTCCATTGTCATTGCATTGTCACATATGTTCTATTAGTTTCTTGTGATGCTATTGGCACTTCAATTCACTTTTTCTAAGTGCACTAAAAGCACTTGTAATGCAAGAGCTCTTTCCTCTAGGTACAGAGATGAGGCACATTACCTCACATTGCCTAATATCTAACTAATCAGCAGAACTTCTAGTAGGTATATTTCAGTCCTAGATTCAGCAACATTTTCTTTCCTCCCTTCATATCACCCAAAGATTCTTTCAGAGATTCAGAGTCATGATGTTTCTACCTCTTTCCTTTAGAAGGTGGTTGAAAAAGAAGATTCTGATGAACTGTAAAATTATGTAAGCACTATTTCCCTGTGAGATTATGATCCCAATACATTACATAGTTCTATAAATGTTTAATAGAATAGTGAATTGGTGGGATCTAGGCACCTGGTAGTGCTTGTAAGATATATTCTTTTAGGTAGTGCAACTTTCTTCTGACCCTTGATATCTCATCTCATAGATCATTTCCTGAAAAGGAGTATGGCCTCATTTGTCTGAGGAGGCTTAGTCCAACAGTTTTCCATCTCAGTGGCTCTCAAGGCTCAATTTTCACAGACTCCAACTGGCGTTAGAGAGAAAGTACCTCATATTTCAGGATCATGTTTCTGATTTTCTGGTGTCCATTGTGCTTTCTGTACCTCCGAATGTACAAAGTAGAGGCTTGATAAGCATTCTAATTAATAAAGACTGGAAGACTGTTTATTAGGCAATTATTGTTTGGGGAGTTACGGCTGAAGGCAGCCTTAGTCCTAATAGAAAACGCCCCTGGAGCGAATGAACACTACTGTTCACAGCACTTAGCCCACACCCCAAAGGTAAATGTTTTCTTTAGATGACTGTACTCAAAATCATATATTTTATCAACCAAAATTTTGAAAAGTACACACTTAAAAAGTACAAAACAGAGCATTACTTCATGGCTCAGGTAATATATCTCTGTCTCTATTGTTTGTTTAAGTCTCATTATGGTCATTCGTGCCCTGGAGTGTTTCATTTTCCATTTCTCCCTGCGATTAAAATTCTAAAATATTTTAAAAATAAAACTTTTGTTTTTCATTTTACCTCTTTCATGAGGACATATCCAGTTATGATAGGGCAGATCCTGTCCTAATGAGAAATGGCTTTTGACTGCTCATGACTGTTATTAAGAAGATACTTTCCCCTCTGATCATTAGCAAAGAACTGAGATGCATGAGCTTTAACAGAGAACAAAGAAGGACCATAAAATAAAATCACACAATGAGAATAGAACAAATTGAGTTTAGGAATGCTGGTTAAGGTTGGAAACATTTTGAAAGGAGTCTTGAAATTTTTTTCCCTTAAAGAAAACTGGAAAAAAGTATTTCACAAGAGGTGAAGTGAGATTTGGTGCATCTGGGTTTTTTTAAATTACTTTTCAGTGAGCATCTTGCATCAGTGACCAATCTTCTCCCAAAACAACTCTCTCTTGGGACTAGAGATATGGTTCAGCAGTTTAAAGCACTGGCTGTTCTTGCAGAAGACCCAGGTTTGAATCCTAGCACTCACATGGCAGCTAGCAATCATCTATAACTCCAGTTCCAGGTGATTCAATACCATCTTCTGGCCTCTACAGGCACTGCACAACAAGGGTACTCTTACATACATACAGACATAATACACATACACATAAAATAAAAATAAATAAGAAAATACAAAAAAGAAACAAATCTCTTATATGCTCAACCATGAATGAAATTATTGTAAAGAAAGTCACTTCCAGATTGAATTTAAAGTATAGGAAAAAAACATTAATATTACTTGCATGCATAAGTAATGCATTGTTGCAAAATTCAGCCTAAACATGGATAGTGCAGACAAGGTGAGATGCACTGGACAGCCATTCTGAATTGTTGAGCTTTTTTAAAGCACTATTTTTATGTTTTTGCAGCATAATGAAAACTTTCAAAGCATTCTTCTCTTTCAAATTAGAGTACTTGTTTGTTTAATGGTTTCAGTTTCCAGTAGATCTTTAGGTATGGACCAAGAGCCATGACAATAAGGATGAAAATGAAAATGTAACTGGAAAGTTGTCATAGTTGATATATGGAATCTTGGAATTTAATAAACATGCTTGTTAGGATTGCAGTTTTCCGTGGAAGTAATCTTTCAGCAACTTAATGCAGAGTAGCACCTGTTCTACAGAGTATAATTAGAGTCTTTCTGTAGAATTATTCACTGGATAGTTTTGGTTGTCAACTTGACACACCTGGGTGGAAGACACCTCAACTGGGGAATTGCTTCCATTGGTCTGGCCTGTGGCTATGTATGTAGGGCATTTTCTTGGATTTTTGAGTGATGTGGGAGGGTCCAGCCCACTGTGGGTTGTGCCACTCTTGGGCAGGGGGTCTCTGTGTTATATAAGAAAGCAGGTTGAATACAGGCTAGGGGAACATGCCAGTAAGTAGCATTCCTCCTTGCCTGTGCTTCAGTTCCTGCCTCCAAGTTCCTGCCCTGGGTTCGTACTTTGGTCTCTGTTAATGATAAACTGTGATTTAGGAGATGTAAGCCAAATAAACCCTTTTTTCCTCAAGTTGGTATTGGTCAGAGTGTTTTGTCACAGCAACTGAAGCAAAAAACGAGAAAACATTGGCTGTACCTGAAGGAAGAACAGTTGTCCATACTTTTGACAACTTGATTGCTGGTACTAATGTAATATCTGGTGCTGCCAGTTGTTTGTACATTTCCAAACATAGAGGAAATTCA
Source organism: Eospalax fontanierii (assembly GCA_035773235.1). Classification (NCBI taxonomy): domain Eukaryota; kingdom Metazoa; phylum Chordata; class Mammalia; order Rodentia; family Spalacidae; genus Eospalax; species Eospalax fontanierii. The sequence continues at coordinate 41,349,411 of CM069525.1, forward strand.
ACATTGATCTAGATAGGTGCTTCCCAAACATTAACATACATATTAAGGGATTAACATACATGGAGGGATTATTCAAAGTGCAGAGTCTGATTCAGCATGTCTGAAATGGCCCTGAATTTCTGTAGACCCGACAAAACTTTCAGATAAGGCCAACACTTCTGGTCTTTGGAGCATAATTTGAGTAGTGACGTGATGCATACGCTGTTTTGTTTTACTATGTACTAATTACTTTGGAGTCATGGTGATCAAACTATGTGTCAGAAAAATTTGTAAATTTCCTGGAGTATTCATTTATTTAGGCTCATGGTTTCAAAAGCTTTCAGTGGAGAAAACACTGTAGAGTATCTTAGTCCGTGGCATTTGGGAACAGTTGGCAGTACTATTCCCATGGCAACAGAGAATGGCCCAAAGTAGAGAAGGAAGGACTGTAACTTTCAAAGGTACTTCCTAGTTCGCTACTCCTCTGCCACCTATGCCCCATGTCCTAAAGGCTCCAGAACAACCCCTTTCCCAATATCTCCACCTGCTGTAAAACAAGCATTCAAAATATGGGCCTTTGTAGATGAATCTAAATTCTACCTAGAGCATATGTATAAGTTTTAGATATCCTAGTTTGTCATCAGATCATAGGTAATTTATTGCTTGTTCTAGTTCAGTCATGAAGGTTTTCTTCACTGCAAATGCCTATGAGAAAGCTATATCTTCACATAGTTCTCTGTTACTATCACAGTATCTATCTTTATTTGTATCTATATATCTGAGTGGAATTAATTCTGTTAGCTCAATAAAAATGTTAATCTCCTTGACATCTAGCTTCTGACACACTATTATTCATGGAAAAGAAAAACATTAGACTCCTGCCAAAGAATCACACAAAGACCTGATTATGCCTCTGGGAATGTATTACACCTGTGAATGTCATGTGCCTTGAGTGGAGAAAAGATCAGGAATCTTTCATCTGAAGCATTTCTATCGTTTATAATATGCCCAACCTTAGCTTGAACAGTCCCAGAGATGAACTGATCCCCACATCCTAAGTCACTATATTGCATCTTTGGATAGCACTAAGGATTAGTTTCTTTATAAGTGGGATGTGGTGGCATACTCTATAATCTCGGCAATCAGGAGGCTTCAAATCTAAAGCCAGTCTGGGCTAAAGTGCAAGACTCTGTCTTAAAAATCAATCAATCAAATAAACCAAAATAAATTCTTTTTTATAACGAATCATCATTTAGTTGCCTTGTAGCTTTAATCAACTAGTTTTAAGTTCAAAATTACTTTTGAAATGGTTTACTTTTCTTTATGGAAGGTCATCCTTATCAACTATCAAATCTTACTTTTCTCTAGTCCAGTGCCAAAATATTTAGTTTCTTCAACTCTACTATATATGCATCGAACAAAGGATGGTTTATTTCTGTTCTCTATTCCCAGAATTTTCAGGATCTTCTGCCTGTTCTCATAGCCACTTTCTGAAATAGATGGAAATGTTTGTTTTTCTCTCATCCCCATTTCCTCTTCCTGAGTAAATACAAGCATTAACAGTATTATCAATAGGGTATGTTTCTATGTGTGTGCGTGAATTTTCTTTCATTCATTCATCAATGAATATAGTTGCAAAAAATTTTATGTGATAAGACAGTTGTAATGTACTCTATTAAAGTACCTTTATTCATTTAAATAGTCCCTATTAAAAGACCCTAGAGTTCTTTCTAATGCTTACACTCAGAAACATTCTCAAAAGATATTTATACTTTTTAGCCAAATGGTATATTCATTTTTAACTGATGGGTACTGATTAATCATATTTTTAAAATTTAAAAATGATTTTGAATTTATGTTTACACTAGACTATGACTGCATAAATTTAAGTGTAGCACATGCGTTCAGTACCCAGTAGAGGCCAGAAGAGAATGTGGTACCCTGGGGAACTGGATTTATGGATGGTTGTTAGCCCTCAAGTGAGTGCTGGGAATTGAACCCAGGTTCTCTGCAAGAGTAGCCAGTGTTCTTACCACTGAGCTATCTCTCCAGTATTTTGATTGATCATTTTATGCTTATTTCTAAAATATTTAACCTCTAACAACACCCAGCATATGAGTATTTGGTTTCCTTAATATTTATAACAGTTGTGATTTTATTTTAGTTTTCTTTTTTTAATTGAACTTTTGTGAATTTCATACAGTATATTTTTATTGAATTTGGATCCATTCAACCATCTGCACCCTCTTACTGCCATCCATCCAACTTCATCTATTCACCTGTGTGCGTGTGTGTGTGTATGTGTATATATATATATATATATATATATATATATATATATATATATAGAGAGAGAGAGAGAGAGAGAGAGAGTTAAGTTTGTGTCCCCAAATGCCCTTCAATGTGAGTACATCTACTGGAACACAGTCAACCCACCAAGAAAGAAGTGTCTTATCCTTAAATGCGACTGGTTCTTATTATTCCAGCATCATCATTTCCCAATACTTCCTCAGGTAGGGTTGGGTTTTCTTACACACCTCCCCATGTTCAGGATGGGATATTGTCTAGCTTGACATTACCTGGGACATGTGCATGCTGTCACTATTACTATAAGTTCCAATTAGTAACTGGTCAGTTTTCTGGAAAACTCTGTTCCCTGTAGTCATCCCCCACCTCAGTCTCCCACAGTTTCTTTGTCTCCTCTTTCACAATGATTCCTGAGTCTTGAGAGGTAGGGATTTATTCAGGGATTAGCAGTCTGCAGTCTCTTATTCTCTGCACATTGGCAGTTGTGAATCTCAGTGTTAATCACAATTGGCTGCATAAGGAAGTTTCTCTGGTGAGAGTTGAGAGATGCATTAATCTATGGGTATAACAATAATTCATTAGGAGTCACTTTAATACTTTTATCTATTTGGAAGAATAATAGTATTAGGTTCTGCCCTATAGCTTATGACCAGTCTAGCCACAGATTCCTAAGCTTGTTATCAATGTCAGTTATGGGCATATGAAATGGACCTTAAATCATATTGGAAAGTGGTTGGTTATTCCCATGATATTCATACCACTATTGTGGGCACATTTTGCCAGGTCAATTGTAGATTGCAGGATTCACATCTGAGTAACCTTGATGAATAATTTCATCTCCTCATGGCATTCATAACATCTTCCAGCACTATGAAAGCTACCCAGTAGAGATTAAGTTTTTGGAGTCGGTACCAGTTTAATTTATCCTTGTTTGCTCTATAGGTCATGTGTCTAGTGTCTTCAGCAATGAGGTCTTACCATGAAGTTCTGGTGGGTAACCAAGAGCAAGGCAATAGTCTGCAGTGTTTGAAGTACTGCTGGACCTTGGTCAACGGCTTCAAAATATGGAGTCCATTGCTGATACTGGGCTTTACTTTGTTGTGTAGTAGTAGCAGTTTCCCCCTGTTATAAGGTCATTCCTTTTAATCTCTTTTTATTGAATATTTATGAAGTTTAAGAACATTCTGTCATGGTAGGTTTCCATATGACATTTTCTAATGGCCTTTAGTGTTAATTGTCCCTCATCTTACTCCCTTTTCTCTCCTGTCCTCCTATTCCCCACCATATTTGATCCTTTCTACTCCGTTTTTTCCTGTTCTCACTTTATATCACTGCATTCAATCTCCCATTCTATGGAACCCCACCATGGCCATTTTTAGCTTCCTGACCTCTGGATTTTCCCATTGAAGCATGGATATCTAAGAATTCATGACTAGCATCCAACTATGACAGAAAATATGAGACATTTGTATTTCTGGGTTTTTGGTTACCTCAGGATGACTGTTTCCAGTTCCATCCACTTATTTCATAATTCCATTTTTTAAACAGCTAAATATTCTCCTGTTCTATTATGTATCATGCGTTCATTATCCATTCATAAGTTGATGGCTATCTAGCTTGTTTCCATTTCCTGAATATTATGAAAAGGGCAGTGATGAACATGTATGCACAGGTATCTGTGTTAGGACGCAGAATCTTTTGAGAATATGCTTAGGAGTGGTATAGCTCTATAGTATGCTTGTCTGAGTTTTAGTTTTTGGAGGAAACTCCATGCTGATTTATACAGTGGCTGCACAAATTTGTACTCCTACCAGCAGTGAATGAGTGTTCCATTTTCCCCAAATCCTTGCCAGAATTTGTTATTCTTAGTTTTTTTTTTTACATCTTATCAATTAAAACGGGGTAAGATGAACTAACAAAGTGATTTTAATTTGCATTTCTTTGGTGACTAAGGATCCTGAACATTTATTACAGATTTCCCAGCCATTTGCACTGCATCTTTTGAGAACTCCCTCTTCAGCTTCTTTCCCCAATTTTGTATTGGGTTAATGGGTATTTTTTTGATGTTTAATTTTTTGAGTTCTTCTCATACCTGTTACTAAACCTTTGTCAGAGATAGACCTGATAAAGATTTTTTCCCCATTCTGTAGGGTGCCTCTTCACTTGAAAGATGGTGTCCTGGGGCTGGAGACATGATTCCACGGTTAATAGCACTTGCTGCCCTTGCAGAAGTCCTGTATTTGATTCCAAACACTGACATGATGGCTAACAACCATCCATAACTCCAGTTCCAAGGGATCCAACATGTTCCCCTGACCTCCACAGGTGATGCATGACACAAGTGAAATTATACATGTGCAGGCAATACACTCATACACTAAAACAAAAATAAAATATTAAAAGAAAGATGATGTCCTTTTCTGTACAGAAGCTCTTTAGTTTCATGAGGCCCCATTTTTCAATAGTTGGCTTTAATGCCTGCACTATAGGAGTCTTACTGAGAAAGTCCTTTCCTGTGCCTATAGATTCCAGCATATTCCTTCCTTTCTCCTCTTTCAGATTTAAGGTGTCAAGTCCTTTATTAAGGTCCTTGATCCATTTGTAGTTGAGGTTTGTACAAAATGAGAGATAGGGATCTTGGTTTATTTATCTACATATAACTGTCCAGGTAGACCAGCATCATTATTGAACATGTTGCATGTTTTTTCCAATGTGCTTTTTGACTCCTTTGCCAAAAATCAGGTGACTGTAAGGTCATGGACTTAAATCTGGGTTCTCAATTCTACTGCATCGATGAATGTCTGTTTATGTACCAATACCATGTTGCTTTTGCTTTTATTACTATAGTATAATTTGAGATCATGTATGCTAATGCCTCCAGCAGTACTTTTATTGTTCAGCATTATTTGTTTAAGCTATTAGGCTATCTTAGTTGTAATTATATATACTTGAAAAAAAATATGGGCGGTATTAGATTATCTTACAAGAAAAAGTCCAAGTAGTCCAACAATGACTGCATCACAGTGGAGGAGCTGAGCATCCAGTAGTTGCTTAGTCCAGGAGGCTGGATGTCTCAGCAGTCCCAATCTGGAGCTGAGGGCCTGATGGATTCCTGGAAGTCTGCTAGTCTTCAGTCTATGTTGGAATTTGAAGAAGCTGGCTATAGCAGCAAGAAGGACTCACCAGTGAGAGGAAAGGCAAGCAGGAAACAAGCCAAAGATCATTTCTGCCATGGCTTTTTATACAGGGTGCAATCAGAAGGTAATGTCCATGATTAAGGTGGGACCTCCAGCTTCAAATGATCAAGAAGGTCTCTCTCTCATTTCAGTTAATCCCAGGTGCTACAGTTTGATAAAGAGGATTAGCCATCATAACCTGGTGGTCTAATTTTCATTCTGTAGTCTGTGGTTTAGCTTCCATGAGTAGGTACTTCTTCCCATTTTTGTTGTTGTTGATATCTAACTTTATTCTTTTGTGTTCAGATAGAATAAATGATGATATTTCAACTTTTCTGAATTTGTGAAGACTAGCTTTGAGTCCTAATATGTGACCAATTTTGGAATAAGTTCCATCGGGTACTGAGAAGAAAGTGTTTAGGTGAAATGTTCTGTCAATGTCTGTAAGGTCTATTTGATTTATAATGTCCTTTAATTCCAGTGCATTTCTACTTAGGTTGTGTCTCATTGGTCCATGGGTGACAATTGCGTATTGAAGTTACCCATTACCACTATGTTGGAGTCATTGTGTGATTTTAGATCTAACAATGTTTCTTTTACGAAATTGTGTGGCCCTGTGTGTGGTGCATATGCGGTTAAGATTGTGATATCTACCTTGTATGTTTTTCCTTTAATGTGTGATATGAACTTCCCTATCCCTTCCAACTAGTTTTAGTTTCAAGTCTACTTTTTCACATATTAGAATAGTTATACCTGCATGTTTCCATTTGCTTGGGACTATTTTTTCTGTCCTTTTATCCTAAGGTGTTCACAAACATTGATGGTTAGGTACGTTTCTTGGAGGCAAAACTGAGGAAATCCAGCTTTTTAAACTCAGTTAGTTCCTCTGTGTCTTTTTACATGGGAGTTGAGACCATTAAAATTGAGAGTTATTATTGACCAATGCTTATTAATTTCTGTTACATTGGTATTGTACTTATGTTTCTTTAGCATTGTTTTGGTTAACTGGTTTAGGATACTTTATTCTTTGTGTCCTCTTGAGAGTGTTTAATCTTCTCTTAAGACCAAAGGATTCCATTGTTATGTACTACAGAATGGGTATCATAGACATAAATTTCAAACATCTATTTATACTATCAAAAGTTTTTCTTTTTCCTTTGATTACAACTGATAGCTTTGCTGGTAATAGTAGTCTGGGTTGAATCTCTGCTCTTTAATGACTTGTGAAACATGAATCCAAGCCCTTCTCACTTTCATAGTCTCCACTGAAAAGTTTATTCTGATATTTCAACCTTTATATGTGACTTAACCTTATTCTTTCACAGCTTTCAATATCTTTGCCTTATTATTTAGGTCTACTGTTTTGACTGTTATCTGGTGTGTGGAGTTTCTTTTCTGGTCCTGTCTTCTGTATTTATCTTGTAACTTAATAGGTATTCTCTAGATTTGGGAATTTTTCTTCTTTGATTTTATTAAAAATATGTATCTTTTTGCTCTTGACCTGAGTGTCTTCTCTTGTACCTATGATTTACAGTGTCCCAGAGGTCTTGCATGTTCCATTCCTGAGTAATTTTAGATTTGACATTTTTTTTCTTGAGTCATAAATTTAGCAAGCCTTGTCTTCAAGATCTAATATTATCTGTTCCTTATCTTCCACTTCTTTTTTGCTTCTGTATCCTCTGTTTTTTGTTTGAGTTCCTGTTTTTTATTATAAGTTTTATTTCATTTGGGCATTTCTTCAAAGATTCTTTTTATTAAATTATAATTTCATGTTTTGAATTTTTTAGTTATTTCATTTAACTGTATTTTCAGTTTTCAGAAGGTCTTTTATTCATATCATTTTTGAGTTCCTTGAACATATTTATAATTGCTATTTTGAAATAATTGTCTTGTTCGTCTGCTGGGATATTATCAAGAACCATTATGTTGGGAGTGCTGATTTTTAGTGTAGAAATATTATCTTGATTATTCATGTGGCTTGTGTTTATTTATGAGGCCTAAGCATCTGGACTTGTGTCAGTCATGTTGATTCTTAGTAGGTTTATTTGATTTCATCTTTGTTAAATACTTCTTTGTATCTTTGCTGTTTGCCCAACTTTTCAAATTATTGCCCAACTAAATAATGCTTAATGTTCATTTTGGGAACCACTTTATGTTAATGTGTAAACAGGGTATAAAAAGTGTCTCAGTTCAGCTCTATACAGGTGCAACTTTGGAGTTGAGGTTCCAGGAACAACAGAGTAGTCTAAGTGGTTGTTAGATGAACAGTTTGATTAATAGGTCAGGCTGAGAAAATTTTCAGGTCTGGGGAACACAAGGGTTGTAGTGACCTGAGCAGACCTGAGAGTTGAGATGGTAGGATTCAGCAAGGTTTGGGAAAGCAAAAACACCATGGCAGTTCTGGGAGAGATGACATGAAAGTTTTAGTTTTGAACAAATTGAAGGACTTAGAAATGATGTTGTTATAATTATAATATACATTTCTCTTGTCATAAGAAATACTAAATATCTCTTCATTTATTTTATTTAAGTGTCACTTTATTTTATATTACATATTTTATATTATATATTTATATTACATATTTTATATTACACATATATATATATCCCATGCTTATTTCTATTACTTTAGCTATCTGTATTGTATTGATGGAGAGAGCTATTCATTTATTAGGATAATACTAATATATTATTGGCACTTGTCTGTTGCAAGAATTACTCTTCCCTATTTGTTTCAATTATTAAAGTGCAATTTATTCTTATCATTTGTTCTTTATCATCTGGTAATTATTTATAGTAATTATATAAAATATATTTTATTACTTTCATTTTATGTGTATGAGTGTATTGCCTGCATGTGTATAAGTGTACACATGTTGTGCAATGCTGGGGGAAGTCAGAAGGCCTTGGATCCTCTGGAACTGGAATTATGGATGGTTGTAAGCTGCCATGTGGGTGCTGCTAATTGAACCACAGTCTTCTGCAAAAGCAGTCAGTGCTCTTCACCATTGAGCCATCTCTCCAGCCCCTATTTATAGTAATTAGTATTCACTCTCTCATCCTATCCACTTCCCACTTCCACTGAAAGCTTTCTTCCCAAGTTCCCTTCCTACTTTCATGTCTTTTCTGTGACTCACTGTGTTTACTTAGGGTTCCTCGTATGCACATCCCTCACTCATGCTCATGTTCCTGCAAACAACTCTAAGACCATTTAAAAACCAAGTTGTGATTATTTTCCCCACTGAATTTGTCAATATTTTTTCTTGTGCTTTTGCACTTTACATCCCATTCAGTTTCCTGTTCCATCATGTGCTGATACTGATGGTAACAAAAAGATAGAATATATGTTAATAAATTTTAAAATAAATAAGCAGGACTCATCAAAATAAAATAAACTTTAAAGTAATACTAAGAAACCCCAAAATAGAGTTTCTAGGAGAGGAAAAGAATAAGGACAGACAATAGCATCAAGTTAACAATTCTTTTATAATATCCCATATCTTTAAAATAATAACATAGTAAAATATTAACAGAATTTTTGAGAACTAACCTTAAGTGCTTATTCTGAAATTTATATAGAAAAATAAATCAATGCATAAAAGTGTCTAGGCAAATTCTGATAACAATGTGCAATCTAACTTGACTAGAAATTTGAATGTCTTAGAAATCTACAATACACAGGAAGCATATTGGAAAGAGAGCACACCTGGATGTGTTCTCATTCAGTATTTCCCTATTCTAGAAGCAGATTTTCATCTTTTGTTTCAATCTTTGTGAATTTAGTTAAGCTCTTTTCCCCAGTAATTTTTCAAATTGAAGGAGTGGACATTTCCAAGTGAAGTGGGAAGGAGATTGAAAACAGGAAAATCATTCCACAGGACTTAGGGAACTCACTACATAGGAAGCCTGGTCATCACACATGTACAGACTATTATGATTTTAGTACATTTTACTAAATAATGATTTAACTGAAATTGAACCATGATCTGTTTTCTAAAGGACATTTAAATGATCAGGATGACCTTGATTGTTTTAACTGACTTTCTTAAGAATACCATTAAAATCCATACTTTCTCATTATTCCTATTTCCTATTCTTTTTTCTTTTTTCATTTCACACACTGAGATCCTGGCCATGATCAAGAGAATTGTTGGATGTCTTGTTTCTAGAAATTCTCTCATTTATTAACATATATTTGAAAAGTACTTTTCCTGTGTCCTCAAAAAATGGTTGACATACAGAATCCAAACAAGTATACACCACCAACAAACTATCCATTTGAATTGAAAGCAGATGAAATCAAGTCTAATAATTTGCATTATATTTCTTTGTTTTACAAAGAATGCATTGCCAGTCAACAAATTTAAGGGATGAATGTCTGTGCAAAGGAAGATTTAATCAACTCCATACACACATTTTAAGCCTAAGCTTACTGTTATGTATCAGATGTAGTTTATTTCATACTTATATTAGACATCATTTTATTTATTGTTGTATATGTTTATGTGTGTGTTTATGTGTATGTCTATATATAGGTACATGTACACACGTGTGCATACCCATGTTGTGACTAGAGGTTACATTTGAATATTGTTCCTCCTCAAGTGCTATCCACCTTGTTTCTGAGGCAGAGTCTCACTTGCTTGTAGCTCCTCAATTTGTCTAAGCCAGTGTGGCCAGTGAGCTCCAGAGTTCCACTTGGCCACACTTCCCCAACACTGGGATTGTGGGAATGCATCATCACAAATGGACATTTTATACAGGTTCTGAGTATTGAACTTAGGTCCTCATGTTCATGCAGCAAGCACTTCAGTGTCTAAACTATCTTCTTGGCCCCTAAAACATAATTTTTAAAACAGAATATGCTTATTTCTCTGCAATTTGCTGTTTTATTTGCTCTTCTGTGATTGCTATTGTATGTCTATTTGAAAAGTCATAAACAAGTGTGTGTTTTCCTAAATTTATCTTTTTTTTCCCCTGAGATCAAGTCTTTCTATAGCCCCAGCTAGACTGGAACTTTCTATGTAGACCAGGGTACCATTAAACTCATAGACAGCCAACTGCCTCTCTCTCCCATGTGCTGAGATTAAAGGCGTGTGATACCACGCCTTGCTTAATTTATCATTTTTTAAAAAAATGTATTTATTATTTTTATTTTATGTGTATGAGTATATTGCCTGCATGTTTGTAAGTTCGTCCATGTTGTATAAAGCCTGTAGAGGCCAAAAGAGGGCATAAGATTCCCTGGAACTGGAGTTAGGGACAGTTGTTAGGTGCCACGGGGGTGCTGGGAATCAGACCTGGGTCCTCTGCAAGAATAGCAGAGCCGTCTCTTAACCTCTGAGTCATGTCTACAGTCCCCTTAACTTATCTTTGTAATAATATTTTGTTTATTTTTATTTTGTGTGTGTTTTGCTTCCATGCATTCTATGCACCCATGTCCTGCAACGGTTGTGGAGGTTAGAAGAGGGTGTCCATGCCATACCAATGCTGGGAACTGAACATGGGTCTGCTGAGCCATCTTTCCAGCCCTTAATTTATCTTTTTAAATGATTTTCTTTATTTTTTAGTTACACAAGTAATGTTTAAATATGCTCCAGCAGTGAAAAAAAATCACACAATACATATAAAGTGAAAATTTCCCCAGTTGAAAAATTTTAAATTGTTCTAGTCCTCAGCTATTATGGGCCAGTTGTAGGGACAGTTGGTGAACCTGATAGGGCTTAAAGGAACACATTGCAGTTGTATAGGGAAAGATGAGGAAGCTGGATCACTTGAAAAATGAAATGGGAGTATTTGAAGAACTTGTTCTAAGGTGTTGCTTTGGTCAGAAATGTGGTCTTATAATTTGTTATTTCTTGTAAATGAGTGAGGAAGATCAGGAACTTTGGCCCCTCTCTGGATTCACTCATCCCCTCTAAACCATTAACTCTTGCTCCCTTAGGCACTGAACAGTGGAGACAGACTCTTAGCATTCTGATTTTATTTACCCACAGCCAAATGAGATAATTTTTGTCAAATTCATCTCTCTAAACAACATCTTAATAGTGGGTTTTTCCATTATGATTCATTAAGCTCCAGTGTGAATTGCTTACAGAGCCATTTTAATCATGTTAAATTATCTTTTTTTCATTTGTTTGTTTTAGTTTGTTGCTTTGGGGAAGGTCTTTACTTATTTAGCCGAGGCTGACCTTCAAATGATGATCCTTTTGCCTCAGCCTTCCAAATGCTGGGATTATAGTTATATGCCACTACTCCTGGTTTTTCTTGGGCTTTAATAGTATTTTCTAGTCCACAGACTACTGTAATTAAAAGTAAGATCAACATCAATCAAAATCATTGCCCTGAATGCTAGAATATAAATGTTGATGGAGGTTAAGTCTTAATCTATCTGGATCAGATATGTTACATAATCTTACAATTGTACCTGATACATAGTAAGTGCCTGATAAATATTCATTTATCAATAAACTTCAACCATTTGGTGTCAGGACAACTTAGGCAAGAAGGATTGACAGGCAAAGGGTCAAGGTTTGCCCTGTATGTATTTCCTTTTGATGTCACCCGGTAGGAATCAACATACTAATTGAGCAAACTATATTTGTATTTAAAGTTTTGTTTGATGGTTCATCATATAGCAAAAAAGGTTCTTCTTAATCCTAAAAATGTGATAAATGGGTTCTTATTCATTTTTCCATTTTATGATTACATTAAAGAGACTGTTACTGAAGATTTGAGATCTGAATCTGGGTCCTGTCAGCCCTAACAAACCAAGCTCAATAGAACAATTAAACAGGCAAAAGATAGTGAAAAGCAGGAGAAGGAGATTTAACCAATGTGCTTACACTGGGAAGTGGAATGAAAGGGACTGCTGACACCTCCCTGCCTATTCTATCTTCTGGTTCCTGACATGTGACCAATGTTTAAATAGAAGGTAAAAGATATGCATAGCTAAGCAATCCTGGTCAAGATGTTGTCCTGTCCATCATCATCATCATTTAGACAACAGTGTTGCTCGTCATCAGAACAGTGTAAAATTTCTTTCAGAGTCAAATCTGACATCTGAACCCCAACCTTTTCCTTCTTCCAGCATGAGACTTGGGAAAATTAAAATTTCTTGGGGTCCATTGTTTTAATAGGCTGATAGAGGAAGGGACAAAATTTATATTTACAATATCTTTCTTCCTGCCAGGACAATTAGAAGATCATATATATGTGTGAGATATACATATCTGGACCTGTGTATAAAATACATCATAGCCTTTGTCCCCAGATTTTCTGATCTTCCAAAAGAATTTTTTCAGATGGACTTGGTCGTTTGGGAACACAAATAAGGCTTTTGGGGAAGGTAAAGCAGAAAACTTGCAAGTACAAATCCTGTCTATGTTATAGAGTAAGTTCAAGGGCATCTTGGCCAGGTTAGTGAGACTCTTGCATCAAATATTAAAAGAGTTATGGGGATCTAGTACAGTGAATGAAACAGAGCTCACCTAGTACATGAGCCCCCAGGTTCAACATGCAGTCTTGGAAAACAAACAAAACATTCATTTGTTTAACGAACTTTTTTTTTTTTTTCTGATACTGACGTTGGAACCCAGGGTCTCACACCCGGGGGCTAGGCACTCTACCATTGATGTTTAACACATATTTGTACACTTAACATCAAACCTTAGGAAATGTGTACAGATCTGACAGTACAAATAGTATTGTGTATCAGGGAGGATAGAGACAGACCAAAAATGAGAGCTCTGACCTGGTAGCACAGAACTTGTGCTTAGAATCCTGTAAACCTTTACACATAACGCTTGTAAGTATTATGAGTCTAGGTATTCATTTTTGTGAAGAAGGGAAGATGCTTAGCCATATTTTGTGCTATACTGGTCACTCTTCTGTAGCCTTTGGCTCTTTCTGGGGATAAAACTCAAGTCATGTTATTTCACATGATTTAGAATCTAGACATTTCGAATTTTGAAGTTGCTATGCAAAGAAAGAGAACAATGATTTCTTTGCTTCAAGGAAATTAGTTACAAGGATACATTGAAGCTTTGAACCTGTTTGTTTGCAATCATATACCTTTTAAGATGCAAATCAGTTTTTCACATAAACCAGAGGAGATCTGTTGAAAAATGCCTTGAACTTTGGCAGTTTAGTAAAAGATCTATTTTCAAAATATTGTCTTGTATAGTTTGGGGTCATTTCAGACCATCTTTTATTGATACTTATAACTAATGAAAAGGCAATAACTTCGGGCAAGTGGAACTGCAATCTCATAAAGTGAAGGCTGTAAGGTTGGAGAAAGCCAGATTCTTTGTAAAATATTTTATATATTTTTTTATGTGAGTGAATGTTATGCTTACATGTAGGTAGGTGCACCCATGTCATGAAATGCCCGTGGAGGTCAGAAGAGGACATTGGGTTACCTGGAACTGGAGTTATGCATGGTTGTTAGCTGCCATGTGGGTATCAAACCCAGATCTGCTGCAAGAATAGCCAGTGCTCTTAACTGCCGAGCCATCTCACGAGCCCCACAAATGTAAGATTCTATACTTGTTTCTAAAGTGAAGCATCTTTGTGAATCCAAACATATTACTTAATCACCATGAGATTCTCCCCCATGTATATAATAAAAAAAGAATTGGTAATTTCATCTTGATAGAGTTGTATAAAATATCAACTGAGACATTGCTTGCAGCACTAGCCTGGTGCCTTGCATGTAAGATCTGTTTTACTGTAAAGTCCTTGCTCTATTTCATTGGAGAGAATCCATCCAAACTAGGATTTGATTTCTCTGCTTCCATTTGCCCAGTGCTTTTGGATGATAAACGCCTGTTTTTAACCTGAATGCCAGAAAATTTGATGGACAACCTACAAGAATGAATTATTTAACAGCTGTGCATATGTAATTTCTTGTAATCTAAACATGAATTTATTTGGCCACATTAGTGCAAAGTGATACTGAAGACATCCTCTTGTTGGCCTTACAGTTTTCAATTTTAACTTATTCCCTGGACTATATAATGAGGCTATGCCTCAAAAAGAGGATTGACTTTCAGTTCCACTTTAAACGTCTATTCTGAGTCATTAGAGTTTTTACAGTTAAGTACTTTTAAAGTACACATTCTTTAATTGATAAATTGTTTCAGCTTCTTCAGAGTTATTGTCATCTATTATGCTAAGCAATTTTAATATTCAACTGTTATTAAATTATTATGTATATATGGTTGAAACTGTTATGAAGATAATTTACTGCACTGAGACTTTCAATTCAGAAAAACAAATATTTCAAATCTGTCATAGTGTGACTGTGGTTAGAAGGCATAAAATTTTTGGTATATAATTTAGCAGACATAAGTTTGCATCTTCTTAAAACAGAATGAGTTTTTAGTCTTGTTATTGTTCTCCAAACTTGTATTAGTATCTCATTACTAGATATATTATAATAAGCACATGAAATCTTCTCTGCATCATTCTCTCTAGTCCTTTGGGTTAGATCTATGCATTACCATGAAATAAATGAGCGAACAACCAAATAAAACCATGTACATATAAACGAAATTCCCTTTGTCCCTTCTAACGTGTATTTTCTAGGCAGATGTCTGAGTTGAATGATCTTTAAAAAAAGTTTTTTATGTTATGTGTATGAATGTATTGCCTGCATGTATGTAAGACCACCTGTGTCATGCAATGCCAATAGAGGTCAGAAGAGGGCATTGGATTCCCTTGGAAATGGAGTTACGGACAGTTGTTACCTGCCATGCAGGTGCTGGGAATCAAACCTGGGTCCTCTGCAAGAGCAGTCAGTGTTCTTAACCACTGAGCCAACTCTCCAGTCCCCATGAATGATCTTTTTAAAAAGTAAAATATATTGCTAAAAAGGTTTTATTGTCTTTCTAATAACTCTAGGAAAAGAATCTAAATTCTGTCCTTGACACATCCTATATTATTTGGGTATTGCTTTCTTTGGTTCCCAGGCTGTCACCTTCTGGCAGTTCCTCCAAATGCACATTTTCCTTGAACCTCAGGATTCTTTTGTCACTGATCTCTGTTTAAACTGCTCATGCTTAATTATATGCATTTTAAGGATTTTAAGTCTCAGCTCACTTGTCTCTTCCTCAGTGAATCATTTCTTCACATGTTAGAACCCAGGCAATATAGGTAACTAAGCCACCAGACAACCTATTCCTTTCAAATTGTTTTTAATATAGCGTTCATTGACATTCCGAATTATCTTCTCTATTCTTTCACTTGCTTTCTGCCTTTTACATTGTGGTGGTTTAGATGAGACTGTCTCCAATAGGCTCTAAGTATTTGAAAATTTTGTCCCCAGTTGGTGGCATTGTTTTGGGAGATCTTAGAAAGTGTGGCCATGCTGGAAGAAGCACGTCATTAGAGGCATGTTTAGAGAGTTCTTAAGCCTTGCCAGATCTCAAGTCACTCTTTGCTTCTTGTGCCTACTTGAAGATGTGAATCTCCCCACCATGATGGACTCTAATTCCCCTGGACCCATAAGGTCAGGTAAAATCTTCCTTTTATAAGTTCCTTTGGTCACAGTGTTTTATCACAATAGAAATGTAACTAATACACCCGTTAACACAAGCAAGACCTTAGGCATACATCTTCATTGTTATATCCCCAATGCCTTATTCAGTGTCAGGAACAAAGTAAACACTCAATAAATGCATGTTGCCCAGGATTTCCTATAAGCAGGATCTCACCTATGTTCTTTTTGTATTAAGATGTGAGGTCCTAGATAGAGTGTCCACATTGCTGGGCTGTACTTGATTCATTATTTCAAGTAAAGCCACTGTTAAACTAAGATCTTCCTATATGTACCTTCCAGTTTGTAAATGGAGTAAGAGTTTCTAAGTAGATACATTGTTATTTATCAGCAATAGCCAATAAATACAGTTTTGATTCAAAATGATATATTGTGATCTTTCAAACTAGAATGAGAAAATAATGGATAAACTATTTTAATAATTTAATATAGTGATTGAAATCTTATTATATTTTGATAAAAATCTTATTATATTTTATTGATACAATGTGTAAAACACAGAATAAGAATGTTTGGCCTTGTCTAGAATACCAATAATTTAGAATGATTAACACTTTTATGTCTTTTATTTATAAGCTAGTTAGAGAAGTCAAGGATAATTTAATACTCTAGTAAAAATGTTTCAACTGGGAAAATAGAAGAATGGGTTATTGAGATTGAAAAGGAGCTCGAGAAAGTGAACTTAAACATTTTATCAGCTGCAAAATTCAGTGATTCTTAGGGAGTAATTCAGAATTCATAATTGTAAGCTCCAAAGTCCTTCCAGCAATTTGCATAGAAGAGGGCATAATAAAGAGGGCACAGGCCTCACAGACTCACTAAGGCAACAAATAGCAATAGTGAAATATACTTTGGAAGTGTGACATCATAATGACACTTTAATTCTACCGTTGTTTTTTTGTGAATATCACACATGAATATAGTCTTCACACCATTTTTATCCTTCCCAGTCCCCCTCCAACTCCTACCACATCATTCTTACTCTGTTTACTGTTGCTTTCCTTAATTTTTATTGTTACGTATAAATGCATGCATATATATATATATGTACATATATATATATATATATATATATATATATCTTCATCCACTTTGTTATTTCAACTGATCTTATTTCCTGCAGATCTTTTTAGCTACCATACTGTCGAGATTTCATTGGTGCAGTTTCCCTGTCATGTCTAGAATGCCTTAAGTGGCAGCAGTTGTCTCGTCCCTCTGGCTCTGACATTGTTCCCAAGCCCTCTCCTTCAATGTTCCCTAAGCTTTATGTGTAGAGGTTTCATCATAGATATATCACTTATGGATCAGCACCTCATAGACACTTACTTTCTCCTTTTGAGCAGTTGTAGAACTTCATAATAGTCTCCATCTGTTGCAAAAAAGAAGCTTCTTTGATGAGTGGTGAGAGATGCACTTGTTTGTAAATATAGGAATACATATTTAGAATATAGTAAGAAGTTACATCTACAGATGTGACAAAAGTAGGTTTCTCTTTAAGATGAACGACCTCTCCAGCCTTGTGCACTTACTTGGCTATGTTTACAGTACCATGCATGAGTTCCCTCCCACCGAGCAGCCCTTAAGTTCAATTAGACAGCTATTGATTACCCCCAAGACAAAAATGCCAATACTACATCAATTTGCTAGGTTGGTCATTGTTGTGGTTTATAGACTTTATAGCTGGGAAGGATTATTGATTGGTTTCTCCTTTAGCAGCTTGCATAGTCTCTTCTTATACTATGAGAGTCAGTCTTCAACGAAGAAACTTCCAGGTCAATTGAAATTCGATTACTCTAAGTCCTAGGTCTGGGCTATGGTGTGTCTTCGGCAATAGGGTCTTACTTTCAAGTTGTAATAGGAAACCAAGGACTGTGGGAATAGCCTGTGTTATTTTGGGAGTCACTTATACTACCCTGACCAAAAAAACAAATCAAAGGGAGGAATCTCTTGTCTGACACTATGATTTTTGTTATATAGCCTTCAATTATGCACATGCATATATAATTTGTATTTTTGGTAACATTTTACACTAATACATTTCCCTCTGGTCCCACATAAGCATTACCTGTATTCTCTCTTCCTCTGTATAACACTCCCTATTCCTTCCCCCTTTTCCCTATTTCATGCTTAATAAAACCTGTTTCCTACTATCCTCCTCTGTCAAGCTCCTTCTTCCTCTTTCCTTCCACGGTTCCTTTCTATTTTCTGGGCTCTTGTAGTTGCATCAAGATAATAAGCTCACATCTAAGGATTTGGGGCTAGGATCTGCAAATGAAAACATACATTGCTAGTTTTTTTGTCTGTGTTATTTCATCTAGTGTAACAGTTTCTAGCTCCATTCATTTACCTGCAAATTTCATCATTTTATATTTCTTTACTGCTGAATCAAACTCCGTTGTGTAAATGTATCTCATTTTCATTATTCATTCATTGGATGAGTTTGGTGAGGGACATTTAGGTTGTTTCCAATTCCTAGCTATTATGAAAAGAGCAGGAGCAAACATGGCTAAGCGAGTATCTCTGTAGTAGGGTATTGAGTCCTTTGGTTATATGCCAAGGAGGGTGTAGGAAGATCGATCATATGGTAGATCTGATTTTTGTTCGTTTGAGGAGTTCTCCATACTGCTTTCCATAGTGGTTGAACCAGTTTGTAATCCCACCAGCAGTGAATGAGCATTCCTTTTTCCCCACATCCTTGTCAGCATCTGGTGTCATTTGTTCTCTTGTTCTGAGCCATTCTGGCTTGGATAAGATGACATTTTGAAGTAGTTTTAATTTTCATTTTCCTCATTGTTAAGAATGTTGAACATTTTTAAGGTATTTCTTTGCCACTTTTATTTCATACTTTGAAAACTCTCTATTCAGATATGTACTCTATTTCTAATTGGGTCTTTTTCCCCATGGCTCTCCATTTTACGGGTTTTAAGACCATATTTATTACATGAATATTTTTAGGAAGTTACTTACTTATTGTGTGTATGCATATATGTGTGTACATGTGTGCATGTTTGTGCATGCACCTACTGGCCAGAAATTGACAATGGACAAACTGAGTCTTAGTTTATATGTGTGCTGAGGATCTGAACTCAGGTCCACATGTCTGCATTTCCTTAGCTATCCCCCTAGCCCTGAAACTGAAATTTGTAATTAGAATAGATTGGTCTAAGACCACAGTAGAAGGGATGATGAAAATTCCCTAAAGCCCTGTGTTTTAAAGGTATGGTCCCCAAAGTGTTGCCACTGGGAAGCAGTTGAACCTTAAGAAGGTAGGACCTAGTCATGGGTAGTTCCTTAAGTCCTGTCTCTTCTCTTCATCTTTTTCTTTTATATCATGTGTTGAGCCGTTTTCCCAGGCTGATACGTTCCCCACCATTGCCATCTAGAAGCCTTCTATGTCCTAAAAACATGGATTTACTCAATTGACTGGAACCTCTGAAACTATGAGCGAATGTAACAATTTTTTCTTTATAAAATAATAATTTTAAGCATTTGGTTATACTGATGGAAAATTAACACAATTTAAAAATGACAAATATATAAGCATATATATATATATATTTATCTTATATATATATCTTACCATGATTGGTAATATCAAATTTGTACCCACAATTCATATGCCTAAGAGGAAATGGGGAAACAAAGCTTCACATCTTTCTTTGCCAAGGGCTAGTATACTAATCAGTGTCATTTGTCAATTCAAGGCAATGTCAAATCTCTATGCAAAGCCCTTGTTTGAATCACTTTTTGTTCCATCAACGGTTATGCTCTCTTTTCCCTTAAGGCTTTTACAATGATACCCAGCCCTCTTCCCAGAATAAATAAGATAACCATTCCTTTGCCAGATCTTGGCTGAAGTATCACATCTTCAGGGAAATGTTCCAACGCCCCCTCATGTAGCTTCTTTTCAAATCTCCAGTGCGCATTTGTCTTTTATCCCCTTTGACCCAAGAGTAGCATGGTTCTTAGTTTGGAAATTTAATATTATAGATATTTTGGAGTCAACATACTTCAGAACAAATGCAATTGATTCTTGGTATGGATACAGTTAAGTTGAAGAGAGAGGTACACAATGAAAGACAGACAGTAATTCTCAAACACAGGATCTGCCACTGAACATGTTGACAATGGGATGGACATTCTTACCAGATCAATATTGCTTGCAACAAATGATTACTACCTTGGTAGCTTAAAATTAAAAAAAAAATTCAAAGCTTAAGTGTCTTTATCAGAAATCTCACAAGATCCAAATCATTGTGGCTGAAGGGTCTACAATGTCAGCAGCGGAGTTTCTCACATTGATTTCTGATTGTTCTTCTAAACTGCATTCTTCACATTTCTTGGTCATGATCCTATCACCATACCCAAAGACTTAGAGCCAGGCTTCACTACCACACTGCCTTCTTCTCCATTATACCCTAGGAACATCTCCATGTGCCTCCCATATGATTACACTGCGTTCACCCAGGTGACCAGGCAAGGTGACTTCCAGGTCAATTCTAGCTCCATTACTCCAAATCTTGTGTCCGAAGAATGTTCTGTCTTCAGCAACAGAACTGTGGCAATAGCATGAGTAATTTTGAGAGTCTCTAGGACTACTCTGGCCAGCAACTCAAAGGGAGATTTCTCCTATCTGGCACTGTTTCTTCTTATGCATCCTTCAGCTATATACATGTAGAGATATTCTATGTATTTTTCAGTAGGCTTTTGTGTTAATATGATTCCCTCTGTTTTTATATACTACATAAGAATTATTTTTTTCTCCTCTCTCTCACTCCCTGTCTAATTTTCCCTTTATGTCTTCTCCAGTTACAGTATCCCCATTTTCACCATTTCTCCCTTGATAATACTTGTCTCTTATTGTTTCTCCTCTCTTGAAAGTATTTTTTTAAAAATTGACATGTTTTAGTACATAACATTTAAAAATATCATGCATGTGTAGCTTACTTCTATAAAATTATATTTATATGAGAATTAGAGTAGAACACTTTAAATTTCTCATTTACTAGTTCTTAATTACTTAATATCAGCACTAATGTTATGTAATTCTCTCTGACTTGTAAGGGATATGGTTCAAGATAGTCATAGATTCTTGTACGTGTTTATTATCTTTATTATGTTTTTTTCTATATATACATGTACTAGTTACTTTTCTCTTGCTGTGATAAAATACTGTGTCCAAGGGAACATATAAAAGGGAGAGTTTGTTTGAGCTTATGGATCCAGGGGAATTAGAGTCTGTCATAGTGGGGAGGCTTGGTGGCAGGAGGTGACCAGAGCAGAAGCAGAAAGCAGAGGCTCACATCTTTAAGCAAGCACAGGAAGCAGAGTGGGATTTCAGATCCCGAAAGGCTTAAGAACTCTCTAAGCCTGTCCCAGTGACCAGTGACTTGCTCCTTCCATCATAGCCACACCTTCTAAGACTTCCCAAAACAGAGTCCTTAACTGGCAACAAAATGTTTGAATACTCATGTCCCTATGGGGGACATTCTTATTCAAACCGCTACAACACATATATATGTAAGATTTAAGAGACAGAGATTGACAACAATAACTAATTATAAAATAGAAAAAAATGATAATAAAATACCAAAATAGAATATATTTGCATACATATTCTCTCTCTCCCTTTTCGGCCCCCTGACTCTCCTCCTCCCATTTCTCTAAAACTATCCTGTTTAAAAGAAAAAAATCTAACAATACACTAAAATAAAATTTAGATGAATGTCTCTCTTTGTCTCTCTGTCCATTTTTCTTTCCCTCACTTCCTCTCTTTCTCCAAAATCCCGTTGTATTTTCAGCTTCTTATTTAAAGGAGGCACTGTACAATGTCTCTCTGATGTGTTTAAATTACAACTCATGTATTTGAGGGCCATTAATAAGTGCTATTAGGATTAGAATAATGTCAACAATCATCCTAATAGCAAATATGTTTTCTAACATGCTAACAGATGAGTGTCATGGTCATACAGACAAAGGGATGATCCACATCCTAAACACTAGGAAGGATAGAGCATATGCCTCATGATTTAATCACCCCACTCAGAGCAACTCACAATTTATGAATTATCTATATAATATTAAAAGTACCATTTAATGTTTTCAGATGTCAGTTGATTACAGATAACTAGAACTTTCAGGAATGAAACTGTAGATAAATGATCGTAGTTTGTTTAATAAGCAATTAACAAATGATTTATTTAACTTTTTATATGTAAGGTAGTACGTTCTAAATTTTATTTCACAGAAAAGAAACAGAGGAAGCAGAAACAGAAATTGGGAAGCAGAAACTGATTTGCTGAAGAGTACACTTTGAAGGAGTGGCCTACTTAGGATGTGAATTGAGAATATACTTGTATTCCTCAGCTCAGGGACCACCGTTGCCAACCTTCCTTCAGCAATGAAGATATACTAGAAAGTCCCTTTAACCCCTCTTTTTGACAATCAGACAATTGAAATAATAGGCCACAAACATTACAACTTCCCCAGGAATCTCAAGTTGAGAGAAGAAAATGTCTTGGGGCCCTGTTGCCAGGCAGAGTGGGAGCTTGTCTCCTAGAAAGAAATTTCATACACTTCTGACAGCTTCTCAGACCATCTTTCAGAAGAAACTGGAACTCATATAATCATGATGGGGGGAGGGATGACATCTTGACCGTGATTACTTAGTTATAGATACCGCTTCTATTTAAACCAAAACCTCATGTCTAGAACCCCAAAGATGGACTTGAGAGGGGTGTGACTCTGGAATTCTTTATTCTTCCTCTTGTGAAGTGACCTCATTGTTAATCTTCTTATTTTTGAAACAGGAAGAGAGAGAGCATCCCCTAGTGGGTTCTTAGTCTCATTCATAACAGAATTTAAGAATGGACCCAAACGGAAGCTTCAGGACAGTTTTATTCCAATTTGAAGACAAACCCTCAAGGCAGGCAAGCTGAGAATCTCAGCAGCTGCCTGGAGGAGGAGAATGGAGGGAGAAGAAAAGAAGCCAAAAAGTCATGCAGGTTTAGAGCCTGCATGGGGGTCAGACACTTGGCCCACTGGCAGCCACATGGCTGGGAGAAGAAGCTTTAGAGAAAAAGCAGAGAAATACAAGATTCTAGAGCAGCCCAAAGCCTTAGAGAAAGCATGTTTTAAAAAGGGATAAGAAGAAGAAAAAGAAAAGAAGGAAAGATTATGCTTTTCTGAATTCAGAAAAACAGGAAGACTTATGCTGAGGTACATGTCTGTGGTCAAGTCCGAAAGCATTGCCTCAGAAGACTGGATTCCAGGCAGGAAAAGTTCACTGTCTCATTAACACACTCGGTGCTCTGCCCATTTATTTAGTATAACGTAGAGTGAACCCACCTTCCTAAGGGTGGTCCTATGATCAGATGATTGCCCAGTGAAACTGGAAATGTGGGTTTTTCAACAGATAAACTAGAGAATTTATAGACTATCCCAGTTAATATTTTGGGCCTATTCACTATCTAACATTTTCACTATTGCTTTGTCTGCTTAATTGCTTATTGAGCATGGTTTGGCTAGTTTATCTTGTTAGGGGTTCACCCCCTGTCACCCCTGTCAGCACCTAGGTTGTGACCATAACAACTCTGTTAACATCATACAAGAATACAGTAGACCAAGAAGTAAACAAAAAATTAATTTTCAGTCAGCTGTAGTGCCACATCCCTAGCACATGGGGAGATGAGGCAGAATTGTAATTTCTCGACCAGCATAATCTATGTAATGAGACTGTGTCTCAAAAAACACAGTTCAGAGGGGTAGAAATCTGGAAGCAGGTTTGGTTTCTGATGAGGGCTTTCTTCAGGGCTTGTAAAAGCTTCTTTTTCTCCATGTCTTCACAAAGCCTTTTTTTATACAAGGGAAGAGAGAGAGAGAGGGGGAGAGAAACAGAGAGAAAATGTTATATCATATCTCATTCTGATAAGGGTATCAGACTTTGTGGATTAGGTTTCTACTTTATGCCTTCATTAAACTTTATTACCTTAAAACCCCTATCTCCAAATAGTCAAATTATGAAATTTTAGAGAACATAATGTGGTGTAACCATGTTTGCTAAACCTAAGATCAGACAATAGACAATACATTTAACAACATTCCTTTCACTTGCCAATTATGACACTAAGAGAAAGTTACTTTTCTCTTTTTATTGATATACATTCATTTATACATAGTATTGACTTTCAGAGGACATTTCCAATAAGTATATAATGTACTTTGACCTTGTTCACTCCTTGATTTCTGAACTCAAATTATATATATATATATATATATATATATATATATTATATATATAACATCGGAGAGACACTTGTATATTGATGTTTATTTATTCAGCAGTATTCAGAATATCTAAGTTACAGAATCAGTCTAAGTCTGTGAACAGATGAATGGATAAAGAAAACTTGGCATATATGCACAGTGGAGTTTTCTTGAGTTATAAAAAAGGATGCAATTATGTCATTACAATGGGTGCAACTGAAGGTTATTATTTAAGCAAATTAAATCATATTTAGAGAGACAAATATCATGTTTTCTCTCACTTGTGAATTCTAGATTTTACATAGGTACTCTTCCCATTCATTAGTTGTATCCTCCATAAAATGGAGGCAGCCTTCTTCTTTAATATTTGTTCTCAAGGATTAAATCTCACATTGCATATACTTACACAACGCATCCAAAACATTAACAAATGTTAGTGACTTGCTATTTCCTTAAATAGTTGGTAGAATGCTTAAGCATCTGGATGCACTTTTTGTGATGTTCAAGAGTAATCACAGAAGGGAAATTCTATTTAAGAAACTACAAAAGATAGATGAAGTGCAAGGAGCATAGAAATTTGGGGATTCTCTTTCGTTTTCTTTCTTTTTTACTGATTTGAGAATTGTATTCCATATATCTGAATCATGTTGAGATATCCTCCCCCATCTCCATCCCCACCTTTCCACCCTAAACCCTCACTAGCCCCCACCTCTGACTTCTTTAGCAAATTAAAAACCCCATCCAACTTATACATCTGAGCTGGGTGGCAGAGAAATCATATCTCATTAGAGTGTCAGTTATCTATAAATGTTACACACAGAAATGCCAAAATATGGGCCCCTTGCCTTTTCTTTGTATGTAGTTGTGGTTCAGAATATTCCCATGTTTCTAGGAATAGGATTTTCACACGTATTTTCCATTTCTCTTACACAGTTAGGAATGTCAAATAGGAATTTCTCTTTTTTCTTGGTGATCAGAAATGCTTGGGTTTCTTCATCAAAGACAGTTGTTCTCAGGCCTTGAATGCAGGTTACACTTTGGCTGTTTCTGGGCCTCACTTAGCACAATAGCCTCACTGTGGACCAAAGCATTCTCCTACAGGTTGATTCCCCACAGGGTTTTATGGTAGATAAAAGCAATAGCTAAATCCTCACAGCAGGCACCAATTAGATCACAGGTCTCTAATTCAATATTCTCTGAGGGGCAGTTGGGAAGTTTCACGGAACAACTTCACCCATACCTCTTCTAGTTTGTCTTCTGAAATCTGCAGACTTCTCAGGTTCCTACTGCTGATGAGGATGGCAGCCAGGTCTTGAAAGCTATTGGTTGATGATGATGATTGAGCCAACCTTGGGTGGCACTGGGGTGCATGACTGGCCATGCCAGCTCCGATTCATACCTCCAGTGACATGGATGGCTCTGCTGGTGCATTTAGGCAGTCAAGCTGGCTTGGCTCCACCAGTGTCCAAGGGTGGCCAGGCCAATGCAGATTCTACATATATGATTCCCAGCTATTTTTTTATCTTTCTTGCCATGTCCTGAGTTCAGAATTTTGAAATCAAGGTTTTTAATAAATGAAGAGGCAGGGAATCATCTTTTAAGTCCTTGTACATAGAGTCTCCATGACTGTCATTGCTCCAGTTGTGCTGCCATCTTGACTCTCCAGGTATTTTCTTTCTTACTTGCCAAATCCTGAGTTCAGAATTTTAAGATCAATATAGAAGCACCTGTGGTCAGGGAAGCACTCATCTTGTGAAACACGTTTCTTCACATGGTCCAGCACATGCACTCCGTCACTTGGGAGAAGATGCACTTCAGGCCCCAAAGCTGCTTGCCTAGAGTAAACCTCATTCCACAACCATCTTATTGAGGAATATTTTTTTCTTATTGAGAATATCATATAGCCCAGGCAGGCCTTGAACCCTTATCCTTCTGATTCAAGGTACTTAGTGCTAAAATTCCATCTAAAATTCTGAAGAATAGATGTTTAGGACTTAAATGTTGACCACTCTTCATTTGTAATATCTAGGACAGCTAATTTAAACCAACAACCCACATCATTAAATAAAACATAATGATTTATCAGCTTAAATTTTCCCTTTATTTGTCAACAAAAGTATCCTAGTGAATTTAGTTCTGACTTTGTCCCCTGAGATATAAAAACATAGTTCCATAATACTGAATAAATGTCTCAGTATAGAAATAAGTCATCGAAATTCTAATTTGAAGAGTCCGGTCAAAAGGCCTTTTAACCTTACTAGAGAGAACACACAAAAAAGTAAGAGATTATGAACCCTGGGTGACATAACAAAATTGCCATATTCACAGAAATGAAAAGCAAGAATAAAAATATGTCTTAGGAACAATCATCGTGGTTCAAGAAAAACAGAAAGCAAACTATTTTTTTTGCAGAAATTTCTGAACCTCAGGCATTAGGATTCTTATACAGTGATGTTCACTGTAGCATTGTTTATTAAAGAAGCACCGAGCAGTCCATCTGTCTGCTAATATCTGCGTCATTAGTTAAGTCTTAGGGCAACTATATACTGGATCGTGACAGAATAGTTAAAAAACAGTGATGTAGATCCCTGTGTCCCTGTAGAAAGAATAAAGATATGCTATGTTGAAAAGCCAAACTGTATTCGCTTTTTTATAAATGTAGTATTATTTATATTTTACTTATATAAAAATTCTTGCACATATGAATTCATAGCATCTGTGGTCACCTACATACAAAGAAGACAGTTAAAATTCCATCGTGGAGGGGTTCCATCTTAACTGAGGAACTACTGGCAAGTTGATGGTTACTGAGGGTGAGAGAGTCATTTTTCGTTGGGAATGTGGCCACTAATAGATTTTCCATGCCCTAGTGAGTGACTCCACATCCATGCACATATGGATAGGACTGACTGGGCTCAGTGGGTTAAAAATAAAAATAAAGAGGACATGGAGTTTGGAAAAAGATATGTCGGGGAGTTTTATAGGGGAAACTTGTAGGGGAGGAATGGATATGATCAATATACTTTGAATGTCTGAAATTTTCAATAATAAATTAAAATATCATTAAAATTGAATAACAATATATATGCTATGACAGAAGTGATTTGTGGCATTTCTAAGTTACATCTGAATAAAGAAAAAGCCTGACTCTTAGCTTTTAGTTTTAAGGTCAAGTGTGCACCTGAACGTCGAGAACCACCTGTTCCTTCTGATGTCTCTTGTAAATATGCATTTATACTGTTATTGAAGCGATATTTCCAGCATCAATTGTGGAAATAGTAGCTTGGATCCACCATTATCTTATCTGAGAATATTGTTCTTTGATCCCTGGGTCCAAAAAAGCTCACATACAAAATTCTCATTTTTCTCACTGGTTTCAATTCTGTTTCCAGTGACTTCATATGTTAAATAAGCACACCCATCTTCATTCTCCATCTTGGGCAGAGGGATAAGTGAGGTCTTGAGGGATTAAGGTTATATGCCCAATTCACAAGAGGACCACATGGCTCAGTGTGCTTGTTTATGTTATAACTTTTGGCTGTAAAGAAAAAGTCATTAGTTCAGATTTTGTCCATGTTGTAAAAATCATTACTACAGTGATTGATAATCTGTGTGTTTTCTTTTAATTAGGAGAAGCAGGTCTATGCTTGCATATAATGTAAAGGGAATAGTTTATTTTCATATTTATTATGCTTTTATTGTAGCAGTGTTTTGTTAGTTATAATTTAATCACTATTTATGACAATTTGGTTGGAATAAAGTTGGAATAAAATTCTTGGCAGATTTTTTATTCTTTCTGCTTTGTACCTTATTAAGATTGCTCCAACCTTCTAACATCCAAAGTGAAGCATTATGCTAGGGTCAAAGGAATTCTCATTCCTGTTGAACTGACTTCTTTTTAATCCCTTTGGATGGTTTTGTGATTTTTTTTTTTATTCTCAATGTTTTGAAATTTCATACTGTTATTAAATTTTACATCGTAGAGTTTAGTTTGTCCAATTAAATAGTCACTTTTCTGAGTTTTAGGATATTCATTATTTAGTCATTAATTTTCTCTTATCTCTTCCCTTGGTTTATATTTCTGAAACTTATGGATTGCTTTTCTAAGTTTTCAATGTATTCTTTTATAGGTCTATTCAATTTGCTCCCTGAAGCCAACATTCTGCAACATTTTTTAATATTTCTATTAGCCGCTTATTAAATTTATAGTCTAACAATCAGAGAGGTATTGGTTGATCTTTACATTCTTCTTTAAGAATTCCATACAGTAATATTGCAAGGTTCTTCACTTACGTGATTTTAAGTTTTCATCTCTACTTGAAACTCTCTCTTTTTTGATATTTTTATTTTATTTTATGTGTATGAGTGTTTTGCCTGCATGTGTGTAGGTGCACCTATGCCCTGCAGTGCCTGTGAAGGCTAGAAGAAAGTATCAGATTCCCTGGAACTGAAGTTACAGACAGTTGTTAACCACCACGTGAGTGCTGGGAATCAAACCCGGGCTCAAGGGCAGCCAGAGCTCTTAACTGTTGAACCATCTCTTCAGCCACTGAAATTCTCTTTTACTAAAAGCTAGTTTTCTGCTGTTCTCCTTTTCCATTTATGGATAAGTTTCTCTCCAAATGTCTTAAGATTCTCAGTATCTAGTCAAAACACAAGAAATATAGCAAGAATGTCTATGATTGTTTTTGAAAAGAACATTATGTGTCCATATATTTGTTCAAACATTATTCTTAGTGTGATTACAAAGCTATTTCTGCATGAGATTAACTTTTGAATAAGTAGACTAAGTAAACCACATGGCTGACTCTAATGTGTGGGCTACCCCACAAAATCAATTGACACTGTAAACAGAATAAAAAGGCTGAGTAAGAGAGAACTCCTCATAACTGAGCACTTCATCTAACACATTTTTTTCTTGTCTTAATGCTCAGAATGAAGTTTTGGCTTTTTGTAGACCTTGAGTCTGTCTACTTGGAGACTGATGCTTATACTATTGACTCTCTAATATCATTGAAGATTTAGACTGGAGTTAAACCACTAGCTCTCCGAAGTCCCCATCTAGCCTGATCACCTTGAAGTTTTTAGAATTTGTTAGTTGCCATAATCTAAAGTCATGTGAGCTACCTAATAATAAATATAAATTAATCTTTTTCTCTTCCATTCTCTCTTCCTACTTCTCTTCTTCTTTCCCTCCCTTGCTGTGTGTGTATGCATATGTGAATGTTGGGTTTCTAAGGACTCCAGTAATTTGAGAACTTTTTGAAAATGATTGGTATTTGTGAATTGTATATCTTACATGAATGAGGTCAGGTTGAATACAGACAGGGAAATGATTTTCATGCTGAATGTCTCCAATTCCAAGGGAAGGAGATTATCTTGAAGATTCTGTTTAATCACAGAAGCCCTCATTTATTCCTAGAAAATTTGATTCTCTTATTTGGATGGTCCTTCTTTGTATATTAAGAAATTGGTATTGCACAATATCATATATTCTGTTTTTCAAACATAAATTGAAGAGGAATTGAGGAAGACTTACCTTTTGCCCCCACTTGTCATTCCTGCACTTTTTATACCTGTAATTTCCCAACTAAAGATTTTCCAGGGCTGTTCTGAGCCAGTTGCTTTGACTGGACCCCATCTTTCTGTACTCTAGTCTCCACTTTGCTTTTCCCTTCATTGCTTCATCTGTGTTCTCATCTTTTAGTTCTCTTTCCATAGTCTAGACAATACTGAAATCCCTTTTATGGTATTATGTAAACTCTTATCTTCATTCTTATGGGTTCATCTCTCTTTCTATAGTTTTGTTATTATTTTAATAAACTTTTCTTAAGGAGAAGAAAAATATGTAGTCATTTCCCATGTTTGACAAGGTAAAGGCCTTGGGGTTGCTTTGGGTTACAGAAGGAAAAGTTTCAATGGAGAGCATTTTTTTATTACTTCTACTCTGTGGTTATGATGTTTTTGTTTGTTTATTGGCCAAACCTACTAAGCATTCAATATGACTATTAATAGCCATGCAGTAGAGTAAATATAGGCCTAAAAGACCTAGGTAGAAAAAGACCATTCACAGATGCACTTTTACCTCTGAATCCATAATTATGTCTTTGTTTGGTAAATAGCTGTGTTATGCCTGGAATAATGGCATAGTCTGCACATATTCAGTATGGATGCAACTATTTAGGACTGTCTACATAATTGATACACATTATAAGGAACATAACACTAACATTTTGTTTCAAATATTTACACAATGTGGAGCACTTGGATCAAGGTAACTGAATGTAATAACCTCTATGATTTCTAAATGTCTTTCTGAAAATCTACCTTAAGCACGCGGCTATATGGTTCCTCCCCGTCTGAATCATAGTTATTTCTCAATTTCTACCATTCCTTATTCATCTAATTCCTGGTGAGAAATTTAAAACAATTTCCAAACAAACTGGAGACTTTGATTTATGTATTAAAATTAAAACTCTTTCTCATGAGCCCTAGTCTATTCTACAGTGGGTCAGAGAGTGAAACTGTCTCTCAGTTGTTAAAGTCAACCCTTTTTTGAACATTTCATAGATTGTTTGAATTTTAGAAATGGAAAGGGTGTTTATAGCACTAATTTCACTAATGATGAAACTGGTGACCTGATACACAGTAATTTGCCAAAGTATTTAATTTGCCAAAGATCAAAATCTGGAATCATTTTCTTCTATTACATTCAGTTGTTCTTCCACAGTGATAAAAAGTAATCCTAACAGGGGCTAGAGAGATGGATTACTGGTTAAGTTTGCCTGAAACTTTTCCAGAGGACTCAAGTTCAGTTCCTAGCAGGTTGCTTACAACTAACTGCCTGTACCCCCTGCACTAGGGAATCTGATTCCCTGTTTTGGCTTCTGTGGGAACCTGTGCTCACGTGGGATATGTTCACACACACACACACACACACACACACATACAAGTAAAAATAAAATTTAAATAAAACACGTTTTGAAAAGCTTCCATAGCTGCTAAGTGCCAAGTTCACATTTGCTTTTGTAATTGTTCCAAAGGAGGTATAGCTATTATTGTATCCATTTGACTGATAAGGAGCTAAGCAACATGACTTCAGAATCTCTATACCTTTGCACACTGTTCTGCCTTTCTACATAGTGAGGCCCTTATTTCACTAATTGTGTTTCTAAAATGACACTCAGGATGGAGGCATGGCTCAGTAGTAGAGAACTTGTCTAACACTTTTCCAGTACTGCCAAAATAGTGAAATAAAATCAACAATAATTTCTCACTAGTTTTTAAGATGATAAATTGTGTAAATAACAGAAACTCTA
This sequence comes from Eospalax fontanierii, assembly GCA_035773235.1. Lineage (NCBI taxonomy): Eukaryota > Metazoa > Chordata > Mammalia > Rodentia > Spalacidae > Eospalax > Eospalax fontanierii. The sequence goes on from CM069525.1 coordinate 41,381,015, forward strand.
AGTGCAGAGGTACTTTACCTGAGGCTGTGTCAATGATAAATTGTGCAGGGAAACCAGCATACATGGATAAGAAAATGATAGAGGAGAGAAATTAGGACGTCTTTGAATTTTAGCCCAGACATAGCTGAGAACCACTGGTGCATGGCTGGGGCATTGACATTGGAAAATGAAATAATCAAACATGAACAGAGTTACTTAGAGGTACAGAAGAACATTGTATTCTCCTTTCCCTGCCAGGCATTTTGCCAGGAGCCCTTAAGAAAGCAGAGGTCATGTTTTCTGTACCTTGAGGCTCAACACAAACCAGTATATAGTACAACTAAAAAAAACAAACTTGTCTTGTAGGCTTAGATGAAAATCCTGGCCTCATCTCATTTTGTAATTGTGGACTGATGAAGAAAGAATTCTATTCTGACTGTGATTCCATGCAGTTTGGCCTTGGAAAGGGGTTCCGTTCTCAGCATCTGGAAACTTTATAAACAATGGCTGTGTAATTTTTCCATTTCCACACAACAAAGTACCCCTGTACTTAATAACTTAAAGCAATTTGTTATTCTCTAAATTCTATGGATTGGTGGGTTCTTCTGTAAGTATTGTCTAAAATCATCCATGTGGCTGTATTCAGTGGAAGAAGCAGGTGGAATTTAAGTTTGGTTTGAATAGTTAGGTAGGGTGGATCACTATATCCACATGATTTGACTTTCCAGCCTTTGCAGAGTATGAATGTTTCAGGTGTTCAAGAGAACAAGAACAGACGTGGTAAGACCTCATAGAGTGACTTATGTTATATTCTATTGGGCCAAACAACTTATTAGGCTGGTCTCTCTTTCATAGTTAAAGGAGTGTGCAATAGTTCATGAATTCATGTGGCATGGTTCACTGAGTCTTAATTTATAGTAATATATCACTCATGTCTTTTAAAGTCAAACAAGTCTTTTCCTTCCATGATTTACTGGAGTAGGAGAGCTTAAGAATGAAGTATAAGGAGCACCATTTCCAAGCTTTCCTTCCAGCAAAAGGTATCATGCTGTGGGAAATGTAAGAAAAGCATGTTATTTAGCCTTAGTTTCCTTGCTGTAAATTATTCTGAAGGCATCTAGGTGTCTCTTACATGACCACAATGGTGCAATGAGGATTTTTTTTTTCATGTTGCAGTGAAATATTTCTGACTTAATGCTGATTAGGGCTTAGGAAGGGAAGCTTGTTCATCCAGAAACAGTTTTAGGCCATGGCTCTCAATTTTCAGTCTGTAACTAAAATATGGTTACAAGGAAGTAGCATAGTAAGGGATGTGTGTGGAGTTGTGTCTGTGTGCGTGTGTGTGTGTGTGTGTGTGTGTGTGTGTGTGTGTGTCTGTGTTTGTGTCTATATCTGTGTGTGAGAGAGTGTTTATGTAGTGATTAGATATGGAATATTTTGGGACTGATCATACAAACAGATATGGTTGCATCAGCTGCTTTTAACTTTTCACCCTTCAAAACCATGATAAACCTGTTTTACTCTTGTAGAAATAAATTTAAAAAGGGGATAGGGATGCAATTTGGTGGTACAGCACTTTTTTAGTATGCAGAAGTCCCTGGGGCACTACACAATACAGGAAGAATTATAAAAGCACAGAGGTAGGCACTTGGATACTACAAATGAATGTAATTGGAAAAATCAAATTATGTTTACCTAAAGAAATCCTGATCACCAACCAAGTAGGGGAAATATGATCAATATCTAGTTACCATTCCATTTCTGCTATATTTCTTCTTGGTATCTACATTTGAGATAGTCATCAAAATTCAGTAGTTCCTAGAGACCCATGTGAAAATGCCTGATAGAACTGATGTCTTCTGAATAGAAGTTTCATGAATGCGGGATGTTAAAGACCTTTTCTGGCCTGGGGTACCAATCAGACATAAATTACACTTTGTGCTTCCCATCAGTCGAACTCCTTAGTCCAAAATGTAATAATAGAGCAACTAAAAATGTAATAATAGAGAATCATATACATGCTGTTGTTACCTGTCAATCCTTGGCAAAAAAAGAAAAGGTAATATTTATTAGCACACAATCATGAATGAAGAGCATTAGGACATGTAATGACCATTACATTGGTAAATTGTCACATGATGTTTTAGATTGATAAATGTGAATGTTAAGAGTGAGAAGTCTCTCTGGTCTCCTCCAAAACCTTCTATCCTGTGTCATATTGACTTCATGGCTCTGTAATGGTGAGAGAAAATCAGCAAGCAGATAAGTATTTTAAAATCATTCTTTCCCTGAGAACAGCTAGAAGATAAATTATTTCTACCAAGGTTACTCTTATTTATCCCCTAATATAATAATATGTGTGGTGAAAAAGAGAAGACAAAATCTACTCATCCCAAACTGAACACACAGGTATCATTAGATCATCTGGTTTAGTTAGATGCATGAGATGTTGTTTCTTTCTTGAAAGAGTGACTATTATAGATCACCATGGAGATGTATGAGATGATAGTAGTCCTGGTGGTGAAGGAACTAATGAGAATGATAGGAAGCCACAACCCATAGAAAACTCATCCTTTCACGAACTGCAAAAGTCAATTACAGAGTTATCGTATGATTATTTTTGGATCTTTTTATCTTCTCCTCTGCCATTTTTTTTGTTTATGAATAGTATTTACTATTCAGTGTATTTGATATCTTAGCAGGCTGTGCTGGCGGGTAAAACTTCAACTCTCAGGCTTCTGTTTAAGACTTGCAATAGGGTTAAAAGTTTGGCTTTTTAACATTAAGTATGGACAGGTAATCTCAATTTGTTACATTAATACTCGGATGAAATTTGGATTCAAATTTTTTCTTTAAAAATAGAAAATAGCTGTAAGTAGGTGAGAGAGACATATTAAGGATATAAATATGAGGCTATCTTTTGGGTAAAAACTTTTGATAAAATTGTATGTGATAAAAGATAAAATGACTAGATTTTTTAAAATGGAAAATAAAAGATAAAAATTTAAAAAAAATGAAATAAGGAAGCCTAAGCATGTCTCAGAGAATCTGAGAAAGTTTTATAAGTTTTGTGGAGAATGAGACTTAAAGATGATATATTATGATATATATTTTCTGTAAACCTTTTGAAAGTCCCAAGGTTATATTGATTTCTTTGTGACAACATTTACAAAATCTGACTTAGGAACAAAATTCTATGTTTACTTAAGATAACTATGTATCTTCTGTCTGTGAGGCTTTCTTGAGGAAATTGAATCTTTAAAAATCAAGAGTTATTTAAACTGTTTAGGTATTGTCTGACACTCAACTAAATGTTACACAAAGGTTAGATTAAAAGACTGATGCAACTATCCTTTTGGGCATACAACAACTTGCGTCTAAATCTACACCAATGTGGATGTGAGAATGAAAAAGCTCTTGTACTTTAAGATTGTCAATGACCCAGGGGATGATGGGACACTCTGAAAAGTCACCTATCCTCTTTAATAGAGAGTTTCTGGAGATTGAACTCTAGCCAAGATACTTCCTGTAGGAATGATAGTCAATGGAGAGGGCCATATTCACTATGCTTCCAAAGGAAGCCACATGGCCAATATGACACTGACTTATCCCTGCAGATGGCACAACTGATACGTAAAAAGCTTAGGGAGCCAGGATCCCTCCTAAATCTCCAAAAGTAACCTGTAGAGAATCAAAACTGACTTGAAAAATAAAAACAAGTGGTTGTTCTGGAATTACCTACATGATTTTAAATACCACTCTCCAAAAGTGTAATGAAAACAAAAGCAGTCTTTCGGATAGCCAACTTTAGCCACTTTAAAAGGGACCAACTGTCTCTTTTAACCAACTGTCAAATTCCCCAAAAAACTTCCTAAGTTTCTTTGCCCAAGACTATACCACATTTTTAAAAAGCACTGAAAATCAATAAACACACAAACATAAAACAGAGACATACTAAAAGTATAACAATTGAGAATTTACCATTCCTCTTCAAAAGAGGGTCCAATAGTCAAGTTCATACAAGCACTTGTACCTACAAGCCCAAACTTTGTGTATCTTTAAAAAAATTTATTTTTATTGTTATTCATGGGTGGTGGTGGTTGGAGGTTGTGATGTGTGTGTGCCTGTCTGCCTGTACATGCCATGTATTATGTTGGTACTCAGAGATACCAGAAGAAGGTGTGGATTCCTTGGAGATGGGGTTATAGGCAGTTGTCAGCTATCCAGATTGCATGCTGAAAACGAAATTTGGGTCCATTAGAAGAGCAAGAAATACGCTTAAATGTTGAAACATCCCTTCAGCTCCACAAAGCCTTTCTTAAATATGACCTGTCTTTCTAAATTGTAAATCAGGTTTGTTTCTTCCAAAATTCAATAAGCTGCTTATGAGTCATCATACGCTGCATTGTATCTTACTATTGTAATTTTGCTTTGTGTCTTTTAACTTTTCATTTATGATCAATGTCATTCAGGTTCCAGGCCCTAAAATTAACGAAAGAATCCCAACTCTTGACCACTTCTGCATTGTTTCTTGAACCTTAAAGGAGGTGCTATGGCATCCTGTTTAGTGCTGAATACCTGACCTTTACTTAGTCTCAGCATCTTGAGCACCCATGAATCTTTGCATTTCCCCTTGTTTATCACAAAGGATAGTTTCTTTGAATAAGATTGAGAGTAGCATTTGTTTATAGGTATAAACACAAGTATTTAGAAGGTGACTTGGTGCTGTGTCAATTTATTTTTTTCTTTACGCTTAGCATATGCTTAAACTCATAGATTCAAAACCAAGGCTACTGTAAATCATTCTCAAAACAATACAAAAAGGATGAAATATACTTACTATGGACTGAAGTACATTTATTTCAATCAATTACATCATATGATTGCAAAGATAATATTTTCATTCTTTCACTAAGATGTTAATAATTTAGCAGAGAACTAGCTACAATGATGAATATAAACTTCTTCATAGAGATATCTTGGTCTTCTCCAGACACAATTTCTTCTTTCCCTCTCTACTTTGTTCATGTCACTGCTACAGGGCTGATTGAACTAACTCAGAGAGACAATGAGTAAGGATGAACACATGACTCAATGATGGAGTGTCTGTCTAGCATTCCTGAGGCACACTGTTAGTGAGCAATTGTTTGTTTAAATTTTATTTCTTATTTCATTTTTTGGATTTTCATATAATATAGTTTTGTTATTTAAATCTCCTCCCTTATTCACACCCCTGTCCAATTTAATGTACTCATATATGTATATGTATATATATATACATATGTATATGTAATGTACTCATATATGTATATATATTTATATATAATATGACCTACAGAGTCTGATTTGTGTCCCCAAATGTTCTTCGGTGTGGGTTCATCCCCTGGGCCCACCAAAGTTACATCAATATATCATACTGTCACTCCCTTTTTCAGAAATAATCAATTATCAAAAGCTCCTTAGCTTGAGTTTGGATTTCTTACCTACCTCCCCACATTTAAGCTGGAATTTTGTCAGGTTTGAACTTACATAGGACTTGTGCATGCTGTTAACATTGGTGTGAGTTCACACGGGCAACTGAGGAGCTGTCTGCAAGACTGTTTCCTTGTGGTCATCCATCCCGTCTGACTCTTACAATCTTTCTGCCTCCTCTCCAGCAATGATCTCTGAGCCTTAGGAGGCAAAGGTTTGAAATAGGTGTCTTGTTCAGGATAAGCAATCTGTGGCCTGTTTTTTGCATATTGATTAATTATGGGTCTCTGTGTTATTCACCGTTGGCTACACAAGGAAACTTATCTGGTGAGAGTTAAGAGATGCATTCATCCTGTGTTTAGAAGTTGCTTTGGAGATGTATCACTTAGGGTTAAGTAGCTCACAGATGCTTATTCTCTGCTTTTGATGAGTTAAAGAACTCTAATAGTTTCCATCTATTGGAAACTCCTCCTCCTCCTCCAGATGGAGGGTACTACAGTGTTCCACAGCTGGTCATACACAGAGATTAAGTGTCTCAGCACCTAGCCCTAAGTGATACATCTACAGTGAAACCTCTATACTTAAGGCTAATGGAAAATAGTGGAACAGGGTATAGAGTACTAATGCATCTCTCAAATCTCACCATGCACTCTTACTCTTCCTCATGCACCAGAGTGCAATGTACACAGAAGGAGATAACTGGCCAAGTCTTAGAGAATAACTGACTGAAGAGTGTTTTTCCCTGGAAAACACCCACCCATAGCTCAGGAGCCATTGTGAAAGAGGGGGCAGAAAGATTGTTAGAGCCAGGAATAATGCATGAACATAAGGAAACAGGATTTCAGGCCTCTGGGAATTTGCTCATATGAACTTACAGCGGTGGTAACAGCATGCACAAGACCCATGTTGACTCAACTGGACAAAAAAAAAAAGCATTGGGGAAAATTGGCAGCAGGTCCCTACCTTACCTCAGAAACTATTATTGGCAACTGATTACTGCTGGGTGGGGGAGAGTTGATCTTTAAGCAGATAAATAGGCTTACTACATAGATAAATAGGCTAGATAGGCTGACTAGACTCCAGTGGATAAACTTGCATGGAGGTACATTTGGGTACAAAATATTGATTTGATAGTCCTTAACATATGTGACAGAATACATGAAATCTCATGGGGAGCAATAGGGGGTTGCAGATTGGGGTGCTCTAAATATGACTAACATTTATTGTATGAAGTACACAAAAACTTCATAAAAATGTTCATTTAAAAGAAGAGTCTTTGATGGGAGGTGAAATACACATTTGTCTGTAAATATGAGGATGCATATCTAAAATAGTATAAGAAATTATGAGGGTCTTGGGATGTGGCAAAAGTAGATTTTTCTCTGTATCTATGACCTCTACAGTCATGTACATTTGACTGTGTTTACAGTACCAAACATAGGATCCCTCCCATTGAGTGGGCCTTATTACTGATTAGAAAGCTGTTGATTGTCCTCAAGATAAAATGTAGTTAATTTTTTCTTTTTTGTAAAAGGCAAAGGGGCTACTAGAGTTAAGGAACAATGCCCTGTTGTTTATGGCTTAGAACTTAACCTAGTGAGTGACACATTTGAATGAATTAAATGTATCTCAGTTCATAAAACTTGCATATCACTATCTGAATTTCTTCCAGAGATTCATGAGATTTGATAAAAAATTAGAAAATAATTTATCATTTTAGAGTAATAGCAATTTAGTTAGATTTAATTCATAAATATAATTTTCATTTAGTGAGACACTTTGCAAAACCCAGTTGTGTGGTGGTAAGGCTTTATTTTAAGATCAGTACCAATTTATTAACTTTGAAAAATAGGCTTATAGAAATATATCAGTGAATAAATAATGTGTACATCCTTACAAGAAAATGATAAACCAGGAGCCAAGTGTGGTGGTGTACTCCTATAATCCTAGCAGTGAGGATGCAGAGGCAGAAGGATTATGATTTCAAGGCCAGCCTGGGATGTATTGTAAGACTGTATATCAAAAAAGAATGAAAAAGACAAAAAAAGACCTAGCACAAAGTACCATCACTATATTTCTGCAAAGTTGTACAGACATGAAAGGTATGAAATTTATTAAATCAGGCATTTGGAAATAGGAATAAAAGAAAAGAAAAAGGAAAGAATAGAACATACTAATATAGCAGGAAAGTTTCTATGAAGACTTGGCTAGACTATTGGAAACTGCTTCACTACTTGCTTAGGATGTTTTGACCATACTGATGATGCAATAATGAAAAAATATGTATGTGGTAACTAGGGTCCACCCAGCTCCAATTTAGATAATAGCTAAAGAAGTGTTTTAGAGTGGATTAAATTGGGTACAAAGAGCTTTCTCTCAAAGAGAACTAGATTGTAATAAGAGATTGGCCAAGTCTGTTAATTGGGGCCAAATTGGTGGGGGTTGGATGATACTAACAAATCTAAGAGACAAGAAGTCTATTGAATTCTCCTAGTGTTTCGGACATCTAAGACATCCCATGTCCAGTAGGGAAAATAGACATACAGAAAACATTTAGAGGGAATTTGAGTGTAAGTTTAAGAAATAAACACTTGGTTACTTCAGTGTACTCCAGATTACAGACAAAATGCATTGATAAAATTGACAATAAACAATTACTTTAATTTAGCAGAAATGAATAAATGAAAAAAATGACAAAAGTTGAGTGAAGATCTGAATTCCAGCCTCAGTGGAATTGAAAGAATTTGGAATGAAAGATTATAGAAACACTGCTATGAGCTGAGTTTTGAGTATCTCCACAGGATTCAATAATTAAGAGGGCAGCTGACTATCACTATTATCTATCGAAGGGTCTTTGGTCTCAGGAGTGCAAGGAAAGTTGTCATAGGACTTACCTCTCCATGAGCAGTCACTATCAGAAAAATGACCACTGAAACATAGGCCCCAATACTTAAGAAAACAAATATCACCAAACTTGTGATTTGTAAAGTACATTCTTTGCTTTGAAAAAGACACTGCCTTTTTTCAACCTTTTCTGTGTAATTTCTAAGACTTTTAAATATTTTTCCTTAAAAATATTCTTCTCAGTTATATCTGTTATAAGCTATATGTTTCATTTAAAATGTTAGGTTTTTAATATTTTGTTTTGTTTATTGAAACATGGACTCCCTGTAGCCCCAGCCTGGAACTCACTATATACATATACATATACATATACATATACATATATATTATATATATATATATATAACATATATATATATATATATGGGCTCTATCTTACACAGATTCACCTGATTCTGCATCATGAGGATGCCCAGCTTGTTGGGGGTTTTTTGTTGTGTTTTTTTTGTTTTTAGTTTTACTTTGTTTTCTTTTTAAGACAAGGTATTCCTGTAGCTTGAGCTTGCTTGGAACTCACTATGTAGAACAGGCTGGCCTTGAACTTGCAGAGGTCTACCTATCTCTGCCTCTGCCTCCCAAGTGCTGGAATTAAAAATATGAACTACCACACTGGCTACAGCTTGGTTTTTAATTCTTAATCTTTAATTCCTTCAACCCATCTAACTTTAACAACTTTACAGAGATATAATTCACTAGTTACAGATTTTCCTTACTTTACAGTTTATAATTCAGTGTTCCTTAAAAAAATGTTTGTCTGTTGGCCAGATTACTTCTGGCTGAGGAAGAACTGATATTCCTAAAGGGCAGGGCTCTAGAATGCTGACTAGACTTCAGTGGATGAACTTGCACTAGGAGACATTTGGGACATTAACTGGACTCAATAGGCCTCAATACAAATGTCAGAATGCATGAATTCCATTGGGGGTCTATAGAAGGGTGCCAAAGGAGAAAGGAGTGTAAAAAAGATTGAGATGTTCTGTATGAAATACACAAAATTTTTGGAATATTTTAATCACTGTTAAAATAAACCTACTTCTTATTAAAAAATCACTTCCAGTCCCTTCTTTTTCCTGCCCCAACACATACCATATTAAGAAAATTCTACTTTCTCCTTCTCCAAATCTGTGTAGTCTACATATTATTTAGAATAGGATAAGTAGAATAAGAATAAGTGATCATTTGTGATTGTTTTACTTAGTATAATATTTTCAAGGTCTATCCATGTTGTAGCATGTCTAAGAATTCTATTTTTTAAATTTCCAAACAATATCCCATTGTATAGATATATCATGCTTGCTTAGGTATTCATCATTTGGTGTGCATATGAATTATCCCACAGTTTGGCTATGATGAACAATTCTGCTAGGCAAATTTGTGCAAAGTTTTTGTGGGTCATATGGTCACTCTGGGTTCAATATTTTAACATTTAAAATATTTTTAAAGATATTTTTGAAGATTTCATACATGTACACAATGTATCTTAATCATATCAGTCTCCTCAAACTCCCACAAGGTACCCCACAATATCCACTCCCAACTTCATGTCCTATTTTTTAAACAGTCTAATTGGTACTGTTTATATGTGCCTGCTTATGGGGATATCGATACACTGGAGCATGGGTTATACCCTTGAAGAAAACTGACTCTCTTTCCTCTAGCATCAATCAACTGCCACCAGCTCCACAGCTTGTGGGGGCTGGGTTAGCCCCTCCTCTATCCATACTATAATGTTGACTGACTCCATCATTAAAATGTTTTCCAATCAACTATACCACTTCACATGCCCACAGGCTGATTTCCTTATCTCATTGTCAATACAGTGGATCCACTGTGTTTTTTATCTTAACACTTTTAGTGTACAAAGTGGTATTTCATTACAGTTTTCATTTTCATTTTCATAATGACTAGTGATAATTAAGTATCTCTTCCTATTTTTACTATCTATTTGTGTGTACTCATTGGAGAAATATCTATTTAATTTGTTTTTTTCTATATAAAGTTCATCTTCCTTATATATTCCCAATTAAGATCCATTATTTGATTTTTAAAAATATTTCCTATGATTCTTTTCTTGTATTTTCACTTCTTATCATTCAAAGCAGAAAGATTTTTAACTTTGATGAAGTGAGGTGTATCTATGTTGCGGTTACATTTGATGTTATATCTAAGAAAAGACAATTTAGTTGAAGATCATGAAGATTTCCCCATGTGTTTTCTATTAAGAATTGTATCCATTAAGGCCTATCTATTCAAGCTTTTGTGCTGGATAGGCTTTAACAGATATGACAGAATGCATTAAATACAATGGAGGGAGCTATGTGGGGATGTGGATGGGAGAGGGGTCTAAATATGATTCAGATGTATTGTATGGAATGTACAAAAATTCAATATAAATATATACATTAACATTTTAAATTGTATGGTTTGATCTCCAATGCCTAGACCTATGACCAAATTTTCGTTAATAATTTAATATGATTGTTGTGATAGGCTCTTACCATGTGGCTTATTCTGGACTAGAACTCACTATTTAACCCAGACTGGCTCAAACTGCTCTGTCTCACCCTCTCAGGGGCTGGAATTGTAGGCATTTGCCACCACCCCTGATCCATCAACTTAATTTTTTGAAGGTAGATACCTTTGTGATCAATACTTTTGTTGAAGAGACTTCTGCCTCCCCCACTCCACCCCTGCCTTGAATGATTTTTGGAGCCCTGTTGAGAATCAATTGATTGCAGATGTGTAGGCTTAATTTTTAACTTTGAATAATATTCCATTGATCTACACTTGTGCCAGTATCACATTATTTTGATGACTGTAATTAATAATAAGTTTTCAGATTTAGATATGTGAGTCCTTTGACTTTATTTTCTTTTTCAAAATTATTTTATACTATTTGGATTCTCTCACAATTTCACAATTAAGTATTCTGTATTGACAAAAAGAATCAAATGAAGTAGCTCACATATTTTTGTGATTTGTGTTAATTTTTACTCATAAAATGACATTTTTCAAATTTCATACAATATATTTTGACCATATTTAGATCCCCTCCCATATCTGCAACCCCTTAGTAACCCTCCACCAAATTTATGTACTCTAATATATATATGTGTATATATATATATATATATATATATATATATATGTACATTTATATGAAGACTATAGATTAAGGTTTGTTTCCCCAAATGCCCTTTCGTGTGGGTTCCTCCATTGGAGCCTTGTGAACCTAGTAAAAGTCTTGCTCTTAAAGGAGACTGAATATCCCTCTCCCAGCCGTCAAATGCCAGTAGTTCCTCAGATAGGGTTGGGGTTTCTTACTCACTTTCCCATATGTATGCTGGATTTTGTGCAGTTTATAGCTCAGAATTTTCATTCCAGCACATGAAGGTTGAAACAGGAGGAATGCTGCAATTTCAAGTCTTGTCTGGACTACATAGTGAGTTCCAGGCCAGTATAGGCTGCTACAGAGTAAAATTCTGTGACAAAACAAACAAAAAAGCTGTTGAGGTTTTAATAGGAATTGTAACTGAATCTGTAAAATGGTTTGGGTAGGTGATATTGGCATCCTAACCTAAGACTTAATAATAAGTGTTTAAATCTGGGAATCATTCTATTAGGTTTTCTTTCACTTTTGTGAACAATGGTAATATTTTCCATCATAAAAGTCTTACACTTGTTTGGCTAAACTTACTACTGATATATATATATATATATATATATATATATATATATATATATATTTCAGACACAGTCTCATTACATATGTGACATTGTTTGGAAAATCACCTCAGCCCCCCAAGTGGGGGATTATAATAGATACATGACATTACACCTGGCTACTTTAAAACTTCCCTTTTCTGTTTGTTCATTTCTAGCATACAGAATATAATTGGTCTTTATGTATAGATCTTATATCTTGCAACAATGTGGAAATTTTTATTTGTTTTAGTTATTGCAACAGACTAGGTTTCATATAAACAAGATTATGTTGTCTGTGAATAAAGATAATTTTCCTTGTTTTTTTCCAAATATGATCCTCTCTCTGTCTCTCTCTCTTGTCTCTCTCTCTTATTGCTCTGGCTAGAACTTCAAGTATAATGTTGAACAGAACTGGAAAGAGTCTCTGTCTGTGCCTCAACCTTATATGAAATCAAGCATCCATTCGTGGGTTAAATCATATTGATCATATTGCAAAATTCACTTTATGTTCCTGAATTTGTTTTTCTCATATTTTTATTCTATGTCTTTATCTGAACTCAACATCAAATAATTCTGACCTAGAATGAAATGTGAAAACTTTTTGTCTATTTTAAAAAATGATTTTGAAGTAATGGTACTTACGCATTTGGTAGAGTTCACAGGTGTAGTCATGTGGGGTGGGCCTAATGTTTTATCATCATTATTTTATTATTAATTGACACATGTTTGTACACACTGAAAAATATTAATACACTCATATTAGTTGAATGTTTTATTCATATTTTCTACTTTTTGATTCATTAAATGTAGTTTTAGTCCATTACATCAAAGTTATTGAATTGTCATTGTTCATAATATGTCCTTATAATCATTTTTATTTGTATTATGTCATTAGTGATTTCATACTTAATTTTAGTAATTTTTTTTTGTTTTATTGAGACAGATTCTCACTATATAGCTCAGGATGGCTTTGAATGTATAAAACTTTCCACCACCTTCTCCAGAGTATCTGTGACAACAGGCATGTGCTTCTGTGCCAAGTTAAATAATTTGAAATTTGTTTTTTTATTATCTTGGCCAGTGTAACTGAAGGTTTGTAAATGTTGATCTTTTCAAAGAACCAGCTCCTAGCTTTGTTGATCTTCGTTATTGATTTTTTACTTTTAATTCTGATCATATCTGTTATAATCTTTATTATTTATTCCCTGCTCGCTTTGGGCTTACTTTCTTCCCAGTCTGGAATTTTTTAAGTCAGACTTACGTTATTGATTTCAGTTCTTCTGTAAGGTATGCATTTACAGAGTAAATTTCCCTCAAAGTCTGCTTTGATGTTTCCTTACATCTTTTTTATTCATTCTTGGGTTGTTCTTGTGATTTATTCTTTACATTATTTGTTGTTAAGGACTATATTGTTTAATTTACATATGGTTGTTAATTATCAAATCTTTCTTATGCTATCAATTTCCAATATTTAATTCCCTGATATTGGAAAGCCAGCTTCATGTGGTTTTTATCCTTTTAAATAGATTGAATCTTCATTTATTATCTAATATATAGTTAATCATAGAAAGCATCCCATATACGCTACAGAGTAATGTATTTTCTGAAGTTTTAGGGAAAATATCAAATCCCTATAAGATCTACTGCTTTTCGGTTCTACATTTTCAGGAATATACCAGGAAGATCAAATGCTAAAAGTGTTCTTAGAATAGGACATCCTTTTTACATTTTTATTGAATGTTTGTGAATGTGATACAATATATTCTATCATATTTAGAGCCTCTCCACTGCTTGCACCCCTCTATTATTACCCATTGCTGGATTTCATCCACTGGAGCCTGGTTAACCTATCTAGCATAACACATTTAAAGAAAACCTACCCTCTCAGTTATCAATTGCCAACTGTTCTGAGATAATTTAGAGGTTTCTTTCCCACTTTCCCAGTTATATGCTAGTATTTTGCCTGGTTTGAGCTTACATAGATTTTATGCATGCGATTACCATTGCTGTAAGTTCATGTAAGTAGTCTCCCTGCTGTCTGGAAAACTGTTTTCTTGTGGGAATCCTCTACCTCTGGCTCGTACAGTCTTTTCTTTTTCTGCAGTGGTCCCTGAGCCTTCAGTGGCAGAGGTATGATATTGGTGTCCTATTCAGGCATAAGACTCTCCAGTCTCTTATTTTCTGCACTTTTGCCAGATGTGGCTTTCTGTGTTAATCATCAGTTGTTGCATGAGGAAGCTTTGCTGGTAAGAATTGAGATGTGAATTAATATTGGTTTCACCTCCTGTTCTTCCATGTACTTAGGTTTAGGTGTAGATTTTTTCTTGTAGATGTTTGATGTGTCACTTAGGGCTAGACTCCTCACAGATGTTCATTCTCTACATTTGACAGTTGTGAACCTATATAATAGTCTCCATCTGTTGCAAAAAGAAGCTTCTTTAGTGAGTGGTAAGAAGTACACTTGTTTGTATAAGTATATATAGTTAGAATACAGTAAGAAAAGACGTTGGTCTAGGGATGTACAATGTATTTGTCAAGTTACAGTACCACATGTGAGTTCCCTCCTGCTGAGCAGACCTTGAGGCCAATTAGACAGCTGTTGATTGTCTCCAAGATAAAAGTGCCACTGCTGAATCAGAGGAGGTTATTTGTTGGATAAGTCATTGTGGTTCATAGGCTTTACAACTGGATGGGATCATTGATTGGTTTTCTCCCTGGGCAGTTTGCATAGTATCTTCTGATCCTATGAGAGCTATTCTTCAGGGAAGAAGGATCCAGATCAGTTCCAGCTCAATTGCTTAAAGTCCTATTTCTGAACTATGTCAGTGTTCAGCAATAGGGTTTTACATTCAAGTTTTTGGAGGGCTGTCACAATAGCTTGTTGTTATTTGGGGAGTATCTTGAACTATCTTAACCAATACATTGAAGGGAGGTTTTCCCTGCCTGACAATGCATGTTTTGTTATATAGCTTTTAGCTACACAGATCTACTTGTGTATGTGAGTGTGTGTGTGTGTATGTGTGTGTGTGTTGTATTCGTGTATGTGTATTTTTCAGTGGGCTTTTCAACTAATATACTTCCCTCTGTTTTTTCATACTACCTAAGCATTTTTATCTCTCCTCTCTTCCCCCTGCATAGCTGTTCCTATTCTCTTCCCAGTTAAAGTGCCCCAGTTTTCCCCATTTCCCCTGTGATAACACCTGTCTCCTAGTATCCCTCTCTCTGGAGCTCCTTCTTCTCCTTTATTCCCAAGGTTCCGCATCAGGATATATACTCACATATAATGAGGGAGAACATACATTACTTCCTTTTCTGAGCCTAAGTTACTTTGTTTAGTATAACAGTTTCTACACTAGTTCTTTTTAAGTCCTGCAAATTTGATTTACTTACATCAGTGACTTCAAGACTCCTTTTTTCCTCAGCTCCCATTGTTGTGAGGCTACTCACATTGTTTATGGCTGCTGTGGAACTGAGGAGATGGAGATGTGAGGGAGGAAAGTTAAAATGCCACAAAGATTGTCATTCTTCTTGAGGTTTAGCAGTTTTCATTGAATTAATGTTTTTCACAGTGATGCAAGAATTCTTTTAATTTCCACAGTTATGAAAAATTATTTTAATAAATTTTGCCAGTATTTTCATTGCTTTTATGGATTCTGCCCTATATATTTTTTCTGTTTGAATATTCTTGCTCTGTTAAACATTTTATTTGACCAGTTGTAAGCTTTCTACTTTGAATATTCTTCTTTCTCTCATTTTAGTAGTATTAATATTTATTGAACTCATCTTTATTTATTTTTCCACGTTTACTAATTTTATAATTGTCCTCTTTTAAAAATATTTTGTTAATTTTTTAAGTATGAATGTATATGTGTAAGTGCACCCATGTCATGCAATGCCTGCAGGGGTCAGAAGAGGATGTCGGTGTCCCCTGGAACTGGAGTTACAGACAGTTGTTAGCTGCCATGTGGGTGCTGGGAACCAAACCCAAGTCCTCTGCCAGAGCAGACTGTGCTTTTAACCTCTGAGCCTCTTTTAACCTCTCCAGTCCCTGTTACTGTGTTCTTAAGAAAGAGCTTGTGGAAGTTGAGCTGCTGCAGTGGTTTTGCTACCAGAGTTGCTAGGGTCAAAGTCAGGGTCCTGGAAAACTTAGCAAGCTTGACTCATTCACCTGTTAAACAGAGAGTAGTGAAAAGCAGAGGGAAATTTATTCACTGTTGCTGTACTGAGAAGAAGAACAAATAAAGAGGTCAAGTGAACACCTCAGGTGAATCCTTCATTTGTCAAGACTGCATTGAAATCTCTTTGATTGCGACACGTGTTCCTCTTTTCCTCATCTGGTTTCAAAAATTTCATTTTTTAAGCATGAAATTCCTGGGGAAATTTTAATTGTTCGGCGACCACTTTCTTAGTCTGATACACAAAGTGACAGACATAGGTGGTTTTTTTAATTATTTTTATTATTTTTTTAGAATACCTCCTTCCTGTCAGGAGGTTTACAGAATTAATATAAAATAATGATATATTAACATTAATATCAAAAGTCTATCCAATAAATTGGAAGGTAAATTGTTGTGGATTAGTGTGTGTTAGTGTGTGTGTGTGTGTGTGTGTGTGTGTACATTCTTTGTTCTCTGTCCCTAAGACTTGTAAAGTTGCAAGAAAGCCAGCCATCTATCTCCCCATCTCTGTGGTAAAAAGTTACCACTAAGAAACAAGGGTATCAAGCCTATAAAATGTCTGTGTTGTTTACTCTGATTGCTCACTCTATACTTGAGAAAATAACTATAAATTAAGGAATTAACTTTAAAACATCATGTGTAAGTAGTTGTGAAATATAATCATACATCTTTCAGTGAATTGAGAAATTACATTTAATAGTTGTCTTTGTTTGGGCCTAATAATTCCAGCACTTGAGAGGTGGAGGCAGGAGGATCAGGAATTCAAGGTCATCCTCAGCTACAGAGAGTTCAAGGTCAGACTGGGATACATAAGACTGTTTCAAAAACAAAGCAAACTAATAGTTTTGCCATGTCTCTAGAGCAAGGTATAATAAACTGAGTGACTTAGAATAACAGAAATGCATTTTCTCACAGTTTAGAAGGGTGGATGTGTAAAATCAGTGAAGCAATAGGGTTGAATCCTACTGGAGGTTCTGTAGGACAATCTTTCACCTGTTCCTCTGCAAAGTTGGGATGTTTTTCTGCAATCCTCGATATCCCTTGGATTAGAAATGAATCTTCAATTTCTGTCTCTATTTTCACATGGTGCTCTCCCGTGTGCCTTCATATCCTTGCCTCTCTGTACGTGTCTGCATATAAATTCCCCTTATCTTAAAAGACTGTACTCCAGTATGACTTCAGTACAAATTGATTCCATCTGTAAAGGACTGATGTCCAAATAAGGTCTCATTTTGTGGTTCTGAGTGAACATGCATTTTTAGGAGACATTATTCTACCTAGTACAGTAGTTAGTTGAGATGCAGGGAGTCATCACTGATGTTCATAGCTTCCCATAGCACCTGGGCAAAAATATGAGGCAGGAATATTCAATCTAATAAAATTACGATTAAAGTACAAAAATATAAAGGCAAACAGTTTTGATTATGCAAGAACTCAGAGAATCATTTCTATGAATACTTATTGGGAAACTACTGGAGGACAAAATTAAGAAAAGAAAAAAGAAATGAACAAAAAATGGAGAAAAGTTCATAGAAAATTCTAAATATATTTAACAGTAGAATGAAAAGTAAAACATCTATGGGGAACAAAATATAAAGTAGAATATGAAATTCATATAATAGTAATATGGAAATTTTCTATAGAAGAGACTCTGTCAGCAGGCCATCACTATCACTGCAGCCTTTCCACATCAGTTATTTTCTACATCTAATTCCCTCCACGAATATATGCATCTTGTTCCTGAGGGTGGTATTCAAAAGTGACAAAGAATTAAAGTTCCCTGGGGAATAGCCCTCAGCAAATGACTGGTGGGAATTGGTGAATAAAATGCCTTAGATCTCTTGATCCTTGGAGAGATAATTATAAGGCATATGTATTAAATCTTTACCCAGATTTCCTCACAAGATTAAGTTTCAGTCACCCACAGAGATAGCTAGCTTAATACTTACTGTATTGTTTGCATTGTCTTTCTGTTTACTCCCTTTTCTTCCCTACTGATGCTTAGTGCCCTTCACAAAGAAAGAAGTTTACTTCTTTGTCTCCTGGTCTGCCTCTGAGGAAACTCAAATTAAGACAATATAAGTAGCCAAAGTTGATTGAGTTAAGAAGAAAGAGTAGAAAATACTGTACATATCTAATTGCTTCATCTGTAATTGCTGGGAGTTGCAAGAAATAATTTCAGCTTGCAAATGAAGTCATAGGAGCACAAGCATAGTTAAATATAAATGGTAAACAAAACTGGAATATAATTAACTGAAACTGAGCAGTGGAAGTGAAGCAAGAAAAGAAAAAAAATACATTCTCTCTATCATTGATTAGATTCAGGAAATTATAGATACTGCTGAAGAATTGGAATTTTACTGGCATTATATGAATTTACAGTTATTGAACCAAAACAACAAAGTACGGTTTCCCAAATCTTTGTTGTCCTTCATAAAGATAACACAAAAGCAGACAAAGATGGCCAGTTTTACCAGAACTCTGGAAATTAACCAAAGGCTTTTGGTAAACCCACAAAATAGTTTTGTTGTTGTTGTTAGTTTGTTGTCTTTTGGTGCTGTTGTTAAAGTAGCATTGAAGACCTATTAAAGAAAAGCTGTTGCCTCCTAGCCAGAACTAAACTGCTGAGTGGAGACATTCATTGTCTCCTCATTTAAGACTTAATTCAGTTGGACCAGCCAGCTGCCTGGCCCGGGAATCAACTCTTAGGATGGCAGATTAACCATAAGAGGCATCATTAAAAACATAGGAGCAATAATTTTTCCTATAATTGATAATGCAGTTTTCCTTCTTAGAATTCCTTCCCCCCTAGCTCAGTCAGTAAGAGCTACCACAAGGTTCTGTTGATTCCACCTATCTCATTGCTTCCTGACTCAGAAAGGAATGATATTTCCTTTTTTTTCTCTCTTATCTTTTCCTTTAGGCTGCTGACCAGAGTCTAACTTAAAACCTCAGGCAAAAATTCTAATGTGTGATCTACCTGCCAGCTTCCTGGAAGAGCACATTTCTAAGCTGCCTATATCTTACCTGGTACAAGCATTACGAAGTTGTGAAAAGCTGTTTCCTTGGGGACATGCATCAAAAATAAATTAAAGACAACTGCTTAGCTTCTTGGCAGCCTGAAGCAGTGGATAGAAGTTGAATTAAACAACAGGCAAATCAAAGAATTTGAAAGGAGAAGCAGAGGAATGAGACTCCTCAAAAAGCCAGATATATTTTAGAAATTTAGAAGGCAAGACACAGACTGGTGATGTACTTTACTCATTTGTAGAGTGTTTGCCTATCATGTATGAAGCTCTGGGTTCCATTCCCAGCACTGAATAAACCAGGCTTGGTGGTGTGCCCCTATAATCCCTGATCTGAGAAGTTTGATTTTCCAAGTTGATCTAAGACTTTGAGGGAAAGAAGGCCAGCCCGCATGCCTAAAGTGCTTTGCACACCTAGGGCTGTATACATGCTCAGGAGAGACCTGGGAAGGCCCTAAGTGCTCACCTCTCACTGATCTTGATGTACCTGAGAGCCCAATACAGTTTAACACTTGAAGCTTTATGTCTGCAGGAAAATTTAAGGCACAATTGCAAACTGCTTAGGTAAGTGTTATTGTATACTTACACAAATGTCTAGAAATTTACAGCAAAGACTAGCAGAGATTATTAGTCCCAGACCCTTAAGACAATCTCTACTCATTAAGTAACTATTAAGCTGAATAAATAGAGACCAGTGACTGAATAAGACAAAGACATAAATGTGGTAGTTAATTCTAGGTATCAATTAGATTGGATTAAGAAATATCTAGATAACTTGCAAGCATTACTTCTGTGTGTTTTTATTTAGTTTGTTTCAAACTAAGATACTCAAAAATTCTAAGTAAAGCACTTTATCATTGAGTTACATTCCTAGAACTCTTTGTAGTCAGTAAAGGATTGAAGTCATTCACATTAGTAATGAATGAATAAACAAAAATGTCAATGGTGTTGATACAATGGACTATTTGTCAGTCATGAAAAGAATGAAAGACAATTGCTTTAATATGGACACATATTAAATGAATTTAGTCAAAAGGGTATATATTATGATTTATATTCATTCCTATGCAACTCTAAAATAGGGAAATTCTTAAATGCAAAACAGATTGATGTTAACTTCAAATCAGAGAAATGAATCAGAAGCTAGGTGTGTGTTTCTTTTTGAGGTTATTATTAAAGTGCTCTAAAATTGAATATGGTGATGATTGAACATAATTGTGAACACCCTAAAACAATTCAACTGTATATTTTCAGGTGGTAAATTATATGGCATGTAAATCATATTCTATTAAAGAAAAGAAATACTAATGACAGTCCTTCAGACTGGTAAGAAAATACGGTAGATAGTAACTTGAAACCATGTAAAGAAATACCCCAGTGAAGATTCAGCCATCAGTCTTTTCTCTACACCATCAAGCCTTTTGTGCATTTAATCAAGGCTGGCTAATTTTAATTTGGGCCAAAGAGGAATACATAGAATGCACCCTTTTTCTAGTAATGAATTCTGCAAAAAGAAGCAGGACACCAGCTGGCAAGATGGATCAGTGGGTAGGAACACTTGCTGCCAAGCCTGAAGACTTGATTTCAGTACCTGGAACACACAAGATGAAAGGAGAGAACTGACAGATTCACCTTCAATGCATACACAAGTCCATTTGGGGACTGTTAGATGGATCATTGTGTAAGAGCACTGGTTACTCTTGCAGAGGACCTGGGTTCAATTCCCATCACCCATATGGCTGCTGAGAATCATCAGTAACTCCAGTTCCAGGCCATCTGACACCCTCTTCTGACCTCATCGAGCATTGCAAGACATGGGTGTACCTATCTACATGCAGGCAATACACTCACACAAATAAAATAAAAATAATAAATAAAATGAAATGTTTAAAAAAGTGGGACAGAACAATTGGAATTATTAGCGTAGGACAGAGCCTGTCACTGCATTAAATCATAAATTTTTGATACACTTATGAAACTTTGTTGAATTCTCTTTATCTGTGAAATAAGTTCAAGACATTTCCACATGGCCTTAATTCAACAGAGGCAAAACTTTTTAATATAAGGTACACTAAATGTGTCATATGAATTCCATGGAGTATCATGCAAGTCATTCTTCACATAATTCTTAATACTAGATTAAAACATGATTGTTAAGCCGAGGAGATGAATCAGAGGTTAGCACACTATCTGTAAAGCAAGCAAGAGGGCTGGAGTTCAGATCCTTGGAATCCATGTAAATACCAGATAAGTATAGTGGACCACCTGTATTTACAGGCTTAGAAGGTAGAAATGGGGCTCCTCAGACTATGCTGGCTAGCTAGACTATTCAAATCAAGGAACTCTGGGTTTGATTGAAAGACCCTGCCTCAAAGAATAAAGTTGGGAGAGTGACTGAGGAAAAATCCTGACATCAACCTTCAACCTCTGTAATCTCCACACATGTACATACACAGATACACACATGTGGAACACTATACATGTAAACATGTACATACATGTGCATATGACACATAGCACACGAAACATAGAAAAAGGAAAGAAATCATGTCTGTTATCCTGATAGGTAAAATGAATGAAGTATAAATCAAAGTTTCATTGTGCCCTGTTTATAATTCTGTAACATATGGAAAGTTATATAAAAATGTAAAGTACAGTTATAAAGATATCAGTAGTCTAAGAATGTAGACATTCCAAAAAGTATGAAGAGTCCATGTAGTGAAAAGACTAATAAAGATAT
The DNA here is from genome assembly GCA_035773235.1 of Eospalax fontanierii. Lineage (NCBI taxonomy): Eukaryota > Metazoa > Chordata > Mammalia > Rodentia > Spalacidae > Eospalax > Eospalax fontanierii. Next base: position 41,403,019 of record CM069525.1, read on the forward strand.
TAAAGAAATAGGACTAAATATTAATAATAAAACAGTATATTTTTCATGTCAATAATTTTACATGGTCTACATTCATATATTAAAATGGTTCTATATTGGTTTCTAAAGAGAAGTTAAACATATAAAAATGCATAATTCTAAAAAGTTAAAAGTGAAAGAGTTAGTAAATGTAGACCAGTCAAAGATAAACTAAAGAGAGTTTCCAAACATAATAACAAATGAAACTTAAAGACAAAAGTGTGAAAGTAGAGAAAAACACATTGTAAATTTAAGGATATAAATTGAAATGAGAATATATAGACTAAGTTTTAACCACAAACTACAAGCAGTAACATAAGTAGAAGCTAACAACCAGTGTAATAAAAAAGTATATTTTTATTACCCAAAGTAAATCAAGTTGTTAAAAATATGGATGGAGGGCTATAGGGATGGGTCAGCAGTTAACAGCACCAACTGCCCTTGCAGAGTACTCAGGTTAGATTCCCAAAACCCATATGGTGGTTATCAACTCCAGTTTCAGGAGATCCCATGCCCTCTGTTTACACATAGTACACATATATACATGTAAGCAAAACAAGTAGACAGGTAAAATAAATAAAGAATGCTTTTGGGGCTGGAGAGATGGCTCAGTGGTTAAGAGTACTGGCTGCTTTTGTAGAGGACATGGATTCAGTTCCCAGCACCCACATGGCAGCTAAGAACTGTCTGTAACTCTGGTTCTAGAGTATCTGACACCCTCTTCTGACCTCTGTGAGCATTGGATGACATGGGTGCAGGCAATATGCTCATACACATAAAATAAAAATAATAAATAAAAATTTTTAAATGGAAAAAAAGAAGGCACAAAGTTGGGTGGTGTACCATGAATTCTCTTGCGCTGAGGCCCGACATTCAGCCCCACCCCACCCCCAGGTTTGAAATTCTCTTCAATTAGAGCAAATAGTTTATTCTGGGTTACTTACAAAGGATTCATCCCTGGAGAGAGAGACAGAGATTTCATATGGCAGAGTCTACATTTTGATCTTAAGTCCCCCGGACCTCTGGAGCCCTGGTGCCATACCTCTTCTCTCCTTTCCATCCTAACTTCTTGCTAGACTTCCCCCCTTAAGTCATTGGTTAGTTGGCTGTCAATCACATTTGGAAACCTGTCCCTCGCAGCAGAGAGATAAAACTGTTTATCTATACAACAGGTGGGTAGAGAAGGGGGTAGAGATGGGGCAAGAGGTAAATATGATAAAAATATATTTTTATGAAATTCTCAAATAACTAATAAAAATCAAGAAGGAAAAAGGCTATAGAAGGCTTATTTATGATTTTCAGTTGGTCCACACAGGATGGCATTCTTTTCTTTTCTACTTTGTGCCTTGGGAAGCCAAATTCTTACCTGATGTTCATAACACTGTGTTCCTGGTTTCTGGCTAGGTTAAGTCAATTAGGGAACAGGAATAATAGAGAAGAAATAAGCAGAATGACACCAAAATATTTATCTCCATTTTGTCTTTCCTTTCTGAGTTCCTAATACTTGACTGCATCCCTCTATTGAAATGGTAGCTCTTGTCAGGTAGCCCTTTTTTTATATATTTTATATATCTCAAGATCTAGAACTACCTCTTCCTTATCTTCAGGCCTTCAGAAATAACCAACCTCTCCCCAGTATTTGACTTCCTACTTAGTGCTTTGTGCTTTCTATCTACTCTGCCCGTATATTTGTACATTATTTCTTTATTAGTCTCTTTTCCACTTGTCCCATTTAATTATGGTTCACCTACTTTTAATGATAAAAAAGCCATATCTTGTAAGTTGTCCCGATTTCCACATATGCACTGCATACACACACACACACATACACACACACACACACACACACACACATACACACACACACACACACACAGTAAATGCAAGAAAATAAATAAAAATAGTAAAATTTTGAGGTAGATATGGTGGTGCATCTCTGTAATTATAACAGAAGGATTGCCATGAGTTTGAGGTTAGCTTGGGATACATAGGGTTATCCTAACTCAGTAAAACCCACATTAACAAGCAATCAACCCAAAGTCAGCTCTTGGCTAGTACTGAGGAAAGAGCATTATCTCTGACATATTGAAGGGAAAATAATAGAATTCTGTAACAAATTAAGGCATTGACATTGTTATAACCAGAAAGTTTACTATTCACCTAAACTTGCATAAAGAATGACTCAATAGATATCCTTTAGCAATAATCCAGGCAGTCCATGTAAGATACAATAAAACAAAAGTGGGCAAAGAAATTAATAATAATGGATGTAACTCTAAACAATTATTTAATGTTAATGAAAAGGACAAGATTTGTGTGTGTTATAGTTTGAGTGTGACCCCAGAATTTATGTGTAAGAAAATTAGTGCCCATTTGTATTTTGATGATGACTTTGCTTTGAAGGTGGGACATTTTAGAAGCATTTGGGATGTAGTAGCTCATTACACGATGGAGTCCTAGGATTCCATTGTGGTTTTTAAAAGAATGGAACAAATGCCCAAGTTAGGAAGCTTATTCTGTTTCTCTGAGATAGTCCCCACCAATAATGAGGCCCCAAGCTATGGGTTCTTGGCTAGGTTTACAGTACTAAGTTCTGTACTATGTGAGTTCTCTACTATGGAGCTTATAGTAAAATTTAATCAGAAAGCTGTTGGTTAGTCCCATAACCATCATGCCACTATTGTGCCAGTGGACATACCTGACTGAACTGTTTATTTTTGTAGCTTGCAGGTTATTCATGTTCATTTCAAAGAAGGTCTGACTATGGCCTCAAATTTACAATCATTTTGCTCATTGTCCAGAATTCTAACAGTATAAGTGTGCATCACCACATTTGGCAACTTTCATTTATTTTTTTTAAATCCAGTTTTTAACATTCAGCTACAGAAACAAAAATGAATTAAAACATTATATTTAAAATAAGAGAGGAAGCCTGTATTGGTGGCCCAGTCTTGTAATCTCAGTTACTCAGAAGGCTGAGACAAGAGGATTGCAAGTTCAAGGCCAGCCTGGACAAGTTAGTGAAACTTCCTGTCTCAAAATAAAAAGTAGAAAGGAGACTGGGGATGTAGCTCAGCAATTGATTATTTTCCTAGCATGCAAAGTCTCCAACACTGAAATACATACATACAGAAAATAACACATAACTACAAAAAGAAGATGAAATCAGAAAATAGGAAAAATAGAAGTCTAAGCTCATTTTGCTGCTCTGACTATGAATTAAGAATATTTTTCATTTTATTTAGAATGTATATTAAAATCTCAATTCAAAACCACAGATGTTAAGCTATGTAGCATTCAACTGACATGTTTATGTTAGTTAGATTGTATTATATCTAGGTAGATACCTATCAATTAATTAAAGGGAAGATGGAAGCCAGTCCATATTCTGGCCTATAACCCACAGAACTCCTGGAAGGATACACTAGCAAGTTTGATTGATGTTTCATATGCTAATTTTTGTTTCCTGTAAAAAAGAATGATTTGATACTTCATATTCCACTACTTTCCTCTTAGGCGAATTTCTGGGGGTCAAGTTCAGTGGCCTGTATATCAGTGGCAAATTTCAGTTTTCGAAATGAAAAAAATGCATATTCTCTCCAAAGGAACTCAAAGTTATAAAAGGAAATTTTAGAATATTAAAACATAGTACATTATCTTTCTAGGTTAGTGTTACCTGACGGTAGTTTTCCTTACTTTAGATGTTATTGTCCTGTTATTTCTATTGATTTTCATATGGCTCACTGAGCTAGTGCTTACCTAGAGACCAAAGCATGATGAGTATTATGTGTAGCAACATACTCTTTATTAGCCCTGAGGAAGAAAGGCCAACAATCTGTATCAGATGGGGCCTCATTCTGTTCCAAATGAGTATTTATCTATCCAGCTATTTTGAGTTTCAAACATTATGAAAAGCTGAAAGTTGATGGAAATTTCATTTGATTAACATTTATGATGGTTTTATAAAGCTATCAATTGCCTTGTCCCTAGATATAAATGCAGCATTTCATCTCTGGATCCTGGGAAAGTATTCATGTCTTCTTTTTAAAGATGGACCAAGGCTCCAGAAGTTCAATTCTCAGGCTTTCACAAATAAAGTAAAATAAGGGAAACTCCCTATCTACATTTTACTGTTTGTTTTTCATTCCTATGATTTTGCTGAGTCTGCTGCTGAGAAAGTATTCTCATCTCCCACATCCCATTTAATTAACCTGAAATTAACCTTCTCATTAACCCACAGGCAGAGAAGGCCAACACACATATTTCAGCATGTAGCACTCTCTCATGAGCTCTCATTGGCAATGTTCAAGAACTAACTTCTTGTTGATAAGTAAAGAAGGAGTACTTAGAGTATATTCCAATTAGAATATACATTCATTACAAAAAAGTGGTTACAAACAGGTATGTTTTTAAAAATATTAACTGGAAGCCTATACTTAGAATACAATTGATTTTTAAATTTTTGGTTAATCTGAGACTTGTGTGCTTTTATGTGGTGTAGTGTAATTTATAACATGCATACATCATGTTCTGAACAAGTCTGAGTAATTAGCATTTCCATGTTCATGTTCCTTTATGTTTGGAGTCTTCAAGCTCTTATAGGTCCTCTTAAAATATGTATTACCCTAAACTAGTTTTCCCACTGGAATAGAATTATAAGTTGAAGAAAACAATTTAGTTGTTTCAAAAACCCAATCCACGTTTCTTTCTATTTTTCTCTGTCTTATATGACTAACCTACTAGGGAATAACATACTAAATTTCTACATGTAGATTGGTTTTCTCATTGTCCAGAGAACATATGCATCTCTTAAAAGTCCAAAATTATAATCATAACACTGCCTAGCTGAGTCAGGAAGTGAGTGATCTTAAGGACAACTTTAGCTACATAGTGAGAACCCACTTATAAAAGGATCCTTGATTATACTAATACCTTTTTCCATGCTCAGAGTTCAGTATTAACACAATAGCTCTGTTATTGCTTGTTCATGAATGCAGTCACTAATATAAGACAATACAAGTCTTTTGATGAATCCAAGTAACACCTTTTCCCTAAATTAACACCAGTACCTCAATCTTTTTCTCCCTCTTTATCTACAGTTTTGGAGTCTTACTGTCAAAACCCAAGGATAAAAGGGAAAAAGTCAACAATGGTTTTCCACTTTTATGCCTGTCTTAACAATTCCCTGAGAGATGTTTTGAAGCTCCTCATGAAATATCTGTGCCAAAGACCTGGTAATTGTTTTTATGGTTTTTCAGTGAAGTGTGAAGTCCTTCTAATAGCTGTCAATAGCTTTCCGTTCTCTGTAACTGTGAGCATTGGGAGAGGGAACTTTGACAACCTTTTTTCCCTATCTTTCTCTCATCATCACAGCTTTGGTCCCTCATCTGGTTATTTTGGTGAGACAGTAAACAATTGGCATTATGCCTTCAATAGTCAAAAGAATTTTGGAGAATCAATGATATTAGATCCATTCTGACTTTCAAAATAATATATTTAAAGCACAATAAATATGTATTCATTGGTTCAATTGCAAAGTCTTTGAGTTTTTTTACTCTGTTCTAGACAAATTGCTAGCAGCTGAACATATGTAGACTAAAATAAATAAAGCTTTTGTTTCTTAAGTAATTCACAGCCTAATGCTACAGGGAGACATAGAAATGAGAACACTATAAATCTAAGTGCTTGGAGGAAAGAGGTAATCAAAAGTGACTTGGCACACTGAGAACATAGGCATGTCCTATATTCACTACCTTTCTAACATTTAGTATGGGACCAAATGTTTACCAGATATGTAATAAATATATATTGCGTTAAATCACTCCATCCTACTCATGTTAAGATAGTCATGAAAACAGAGATAATCTTAAGCATATTTTGTACCATTATAAAGTTTAGTTATAGAAAAAAGCCATCCCTTTTAAGTCTTCTTAGATAGCATTTCAAAGAGATATGTCAGCCAAAGCATGCCTTTATTTTTTAAGAAGGCACATGAAATTACCAATGAGTAAATGTATATTTAGAATTTATTATACTTAATGTAACAGTTTAGGTCAAGTTTAAGATTCTCTAGTGTTGCATTTTCTATAGTATATATAATCTTTATAGTATATTAGAATCTTGTTTGGGAAATCAGTGTTCATTGTATATTTACGTCCATTATATAGAACTTGGCACATAATTCTACTCTTTTTTGTTTGTAGTTATATCTTTGCTTCTGTAAGATGTTTGTATCTATAATATTTATATTGCATTCCTAGGAAGAAATACAGATAAATTACTGCATTGTTCTTTGATGAGTAAAGATTACCTGTTTTATTTATTGGCTACATGCTCTGGTTCTAGAAACACTAGAAATGCATAGTGGTACAAATTGGTGACTATTTGTGCACTTAGGTATTACTTATTAATTTTCTTAAGACTGTTGGAATTATTTTCTCCAATAGATTGCAAACCTTTTCTATGAATAATTTCTGGTACTATTCCACTCCCCTGATTTTCTGCTTCTCTTCCCCCTTTCTTATAACCACAGGCAAATATTCTTTTTAGGTAAAGATTGGTTTCAGGCCCTAGGTCAATCCTAGGTATCGTAAATGAATTAAATTCCATCCTAGGCCTCAGGAAGACTTTGAATCAAGTCCAAATGTCAGACTTGAGGGCAGGTATACCAAAAGTTAGGGTTTGAATATCAAGTGTCCCCCTAAAGACTTGTGTGTTGAAGGCTTCATGTTCAGCTGGTGGATTTAGTTGCTGAGGAGTGACTTGATTATGAGATCTCTGTTTTCTGTGGATTAATCTACTAATGGATTCATAATTTGAGGGTATTTCAGGGAGATGATGCCTTACTAGAAGCAATAGATCATTTTGAAGGTATTCTTTGAAGTATACTATTTCCTAGCCCCTTCTTGTCTTCTTTGTTTCCTGGGTACTATGATATGAGCAACTTCACTTCTCTACACAATTCTCCCATATTTTGACACAGTCGAGGTACAGCAGAGCCAACTGACCATGGATTGAAATCTCTGAAAGTGTGAGTTACAGCAAAGCCTTTTTCCTTTAAATAATTTATTTCCAGTGTTTTTGTGTTGTACACCGCGAGTTAGAGAAAACAGCCAGCTTGTAGTTTGAGTTCATCTCAGAGGAAATCAGCTTTAGGGAGATTCCACCTCTCTGTGACCACCTGTAGGTGAACTCAGTCCTTAATCTTTGTAACTAAGTCTCACAGGAATGTCCTGGGGTCTGACAAAAGGACTCACCTTGTTCTCTCACCAGAGCTGAGCTAAGAAGGAAGCTCTGAGGGCGCCAGGGTTCTAGCACTTCCCTGGTTCAAAGCCCCTGCCCCCTCTTAGTGCCACCTTCCTGGTATGCAGACAACTTCCTGGTGGGCTTTGAAGGTTAGAGATAGTGCCTCCCTGTTAATTACCACATTGCTGTATGGATGTATCTGCATTCCTGATTCCACAAAACTATAAATATCCCCTGAAACAATAAAGCATGTGGCCTGCGGCCTGAGCCTGCCTGTAGAGCCCAGGTCCATCCATCCTCATGTGTCTGTTGTATGTCTGTGTGTCTGAGTGGCCTGTCTGAAGAGCACGGGTCGCCATGTGTGTCTGTCCCATGTGTCTGTTTTATGTCTCTGTCCTGTGTGTCTGCGCAGCCTGGCGAGAGACACGTTGCCCGGGTCGTCTTTGTATGTCTTTGGGTGTCTGTTCTGTGTGTGTGTCTGTTTGTCCCCGCTCATTCCAGGGTTCCAGAGTCTCATGTCCACTGCTGCCCGCTGGACAGGACATTTTTGTATAGCATCAGTAGACTGAATAACACATTAGGAATATGTGTTCTTCTCTAGTCCACAGAGAAGAAGGTTTGCAATCTATTGGAGAAGATAATTCCAACAGTCTTAAGAAAATTAATAAGTAATACCTAAGTGCACAGTCACCAATTTGCACCACTATGCATTCTAGTGTTTCTAGAACCAGAGCATGTAGCCAATAAAAAAACAGGTAATCTTTACTCATCAAAGAACAATGCAATAATTTATCTGTATTTCTTCCCAGGAATGCAATATAAATATTATAGATACAAACATCTTACAGAAGCAAAGATATAACTACAAACAAAAAAGAGTAGAAGTATGTGCCAAGTTCTATATAATGGACGTAAATATACAATGAACACTGATTTCCCAAACAAGATTCTAATATACTATAAAGATTATATATACCATAGAAAATACAACACTTGAGAATCTTAAACTTGACCTAAACTATTACATTAAGTTAAAGCAAAGCCTTTTTCCTTTAGATAATTTATTTCCAGTGTTTGTGTATAGCATCAGTAGACTGAATAACACATTAGGGATATGTGCTCTTCTCTAGACACAGCAGTCTAGCTAAGCCAATCTTGCAGTCTTCTGAATCCAGTGATAGTTCAATTGGACCCTTGAGCTCCTGGGAAAGTTATGTGAACTTCTCTATAGTAACTGAACCTCATTTTCAATATATTCTATCAATCCTGGAGTGTCGGGTTCTCACCGGCAGGTAGGGCGGTGGAGGAGCCGGTCCAGCCGGTCTCCTTCACGGAGCTGAGCGAGAAGGTAAGTGTGACTACTCGGAACCCCTCTCCACTCCAGAGGAAAACACCACACCGAGTCGGGAGAACTGTCCAGCAAGATCTCGTTTTATTGCATCAGGCACAGTCTTATATAGGGTAGGGGTGTGGCTAAAAACATGGGAAGTAAAGGACCAATCATTTTTCACCACGTAGGCTGTAGTCAGGTAGAGGCCATTTTGTTATGCCTTGCTGAGTCACTCCTATGCAGAAGTGGAGTGTCAGAGACAGGCTGCAAAACTCGAGTGAGGCTCAGAAAGCTGCACCAGGCCACATGTCTGGACCCATGGAGATTTGCCTTTGACACAGTTCTGATATATGATGTAATTCAACGTATCTTCCTTTATCTTGGACTATGACATGAGGGTCAAGCTGGAATTACCAGTAGGCCTTACGACCAACTAACTTTAGCATTCAGCCTCTAAGGATAGGATGACTGGATATATCCTGACTATAACATCACATTAGGACAATAAACTTCTCTTTGGTGATGATTTCTAGGGCAAGCCTCTCTAGCTTTTCCAGAATTATCAGTCCTAGCTTAGTCTTCCTTTTTACACATAGGGTTTCTGAAGTGGCAATATAACTCGACACCACTTACCAGGGCATTGGTTCCATGAACATTCAATGAATGATTCACCCTGCACATTTTGTAACCTAGGACTGAGCTCACAAAATCTCCTGTTGTATAAGTACCAGGACTCAAAAAAGGTGAAGAGTTTGTGCTTGATTGACAAGTTTGGTCAGTAGATCTGGAGTAAACAATCATAAAGCCTACATAAACAAAACATCTTTGCCCTTAAGAGCTTATGAACTATTGAATAAAAGAAAGTGAACACAGAAAATAGAAGTAAATAATGTCAATCCTGATTCTTTTATTGTCTGTAGAAAGTGAAGTGCCTCCCATCCGCTCACTCATGTATGCAAGAAAATAACTAGTCTTCATTTGGCTATTTTGATGCTATTTCTTGATTTTAAAGTTTTCTTATCTTTATTTTATGTGGATGAGTGTTTTGCCTGGATGTGGATATGTGTACTTCATGTGTACCTGGTGATCTTGGAGATCAGAAGAGGCAGTCAGATTTCTTGGAGCTGGAGTTACAGGCTAGAGTGAACTGCCTGATGGGACTGCAGGGAGCCAAATCCTGGTCCTCTTCAAGAGCAGCATATGTTCTTAATCATTGAACCATTCTCTCTAATGGCCAATATTCCTTTCTTATATATACTATTTAAAAATAAATCTTTTTTTCTACGATTTAAAATGAAAACCTATGTTACTTTTCTTACAGTCTAGAACGGTAAGAAATAAAAAATAACTGTCCCAGTTACTTATGATGATCATGTTTTCCCCCAGTGTTGATTCCAAAATATAGGAGGGCTTTCTGTTCTTCCTCCTTTCTTCCTCCTCTACTATCTGACACATTCAGGTGAAATAGCTGTCTAAAGACAACAACAATGTAATTTACACTTCTAAGTACAACATTTCAGACTTTTCTTCTTATCATCATGCAACACCTAGCCCATATGTTCCTTTGAGAAAGTCACTTATTAATTCCTGCATCTGTTTCCTCTAGCTGCATAGCAAATGAACTATACCTTGGTAAATTAAAGGTATTTATTCTGGCATAATTCTGGAAGACAGACATTCCATCAGTTTCACTAAACTGAAATGAAGATGCATGTGCTCCTTCTGATAATCTAGGGCAGAATCCAGAATTAATTCCTTTGTGTTTTCTACCTTCTGGAATTGGCATGCACACTTGACCTGATGCCCTCCTCCATTGGTGAAGACAGCTATGTATCATGCTTCAGTTAGTTCATTGCTTTTTGTCCTGTACTTAAATTTCGTCCTGTCTCACTCTTACAAGGACACTTATGATTATTTTTGCCACATTCTCACATAATTTGGGTTAATCTCCCCATCTCAACAATCATTTAACTTCATCATGTATGCAAAGTTCCTTCTGCGACATAAGGTAGCATTCACAGAGTACATGACATAACATTCCCAGTTTCCTCACATCTCTTTGACCCTTTGGGCTCTGTCTCCTTGTAGGCCTGTCTGGTTTCACACAAAATTAAATATTGAATATTCAAAAGTTTTAAGACTACATGTTACTTTCTTTGCTCATTGTGTTGTACTTAGTTGTTGGCTATATATGAACTATAGATATTTATATATAAATATATGGATTTATTTTGATAGGTTTAAATTTTGCGTCTATCTAAAAATACACATTTACCAAATTTGAATGAGAGTGAACAAATGTTATTAAAATAAATAAATTTAAATTTTGTGAAATATAACACAAATTATAAAACTCATAAATATCTCTTAGTATATTATTACCACATAAACATGTACACTATACTTAAATTGAGAAATAGAACAATAAACACTGCTTGCTTGCATACAGGAATCACTTCTTAATTATATTTCTGTCCTTCTTATATTTAGTCCCAAGTGTTCTTGCTTGTTTATTTGAGGCAGGGTTTCACTATGTAGCTCAGGCTGACCTCCAACTCATGATCCTCCTGCATTAGCTCCCTGAGTACTGGGATTACAGACCTGTACCACCATCCCTGACTATTGCCAAGTATATTAATCTATATAATGGTATTGTACAAAGAATCCATTACTTTTTAGCAAATCGTAAGTAACCCTGATGTTTGAGAACTGGCCCTTCCCTTTCCTTTTGAAAAATAACAGTAAAACTCAGAAACAGAAACAAATTTTACATAAGAGGTAGTAGAATATATCATGTCAACATATGCCACTTTTGAATAAGTTTTATTTAGATGTAAAAGTACCTGCAAACAAATATCAGGTACAAAGAAGAGTACTCTGACCTTCTTCTCTTTCTTCCTCAAAGTGGAAGCTGAAATCCACATGTAGAGAGTGTCCTTCTTATTCCAAAAAGAAAGTAACATTCTTATAATAAGGGATGAAAAACTGAGATCAACAGCAAACAGGTATTTTTTTGAAAAATAAGACTTGCCTTCTTGTTTAGTTATTTTTTCTGCGATCATCTCCCTTTGTTCAACCTAATATTAAAGTATAAAAACCTTGCCACTGCTTTGGGACTTCATTGCCTTATGAAGGCACACTTGTCCTCTAAAATATCTACCAAACAAATGTGTGATCTTCTTTTGCTTATTTTGTTCTTCAGTTTAATTTTCAGGCTCAGGCATAGAGCCCTAAGAGGGTAGTAGTGGAGATTTTACTCCCCTACAACAGGATGTGAGACATCAACACTCTGTAACCAGACGCATCAAGAAAAGCACTTAAACACTGAGCAATCATGTCTGAATGCAAAAACATAAACAGATGAATGGCTGCTGTTTGTTTTCAATTACATTGTTATTTTTGTTTACCAATTAGAGTTTTAACTGTACAATAATATTTCTACTGTCATATTAAGATAAAGTCACAGAGATTTAGGATTTGGGGTTGGGGAGATTGTAAGAGCCAGAGTTCAGGGAGGCTTGCTCAAAAACAAGTGTTTTGTGGACATGGCAGTCACTGCACTCAGGAACTCAAAGCAGCTGTGATTGCCTTCACAAGACCTGTACAAGATCAAGCCAATCAACAGTGCTGCATGTTGGGAGAGGGGCTCCTGAATACCCACCTCTAACTGAAGATCTATGGATAGCTGATGGCTTTTGAGGGTAGGAGAATGTTTTTCTTAAGGGTGAGGACCCTGGTATGTGGATCATATTCTAGTGGATGGTCCCACACCTGTGAGTATATAGTCAGCCCAAATTAGACAGGGTGGTCATTTTTTTAAAAGAAAGAATACAAGCGCTAAGTTTGGAAGGGTAGGGGATGCATGTGGAAGGCCGTAGGAGGGAGACTGGGGTAAATATGGTCAAAACATATTGTATGCAAGTATGAAATTTTCAAAGAATAGATGACTAACTAAATTTAAAAAGATAATCACAGAATAACTATACTTCCTGAGAGCATGTGATGCTGAAGAAAGCCCCACTTGAACAATATCACCAAAGCAGTAGACACAATCCCAAATCGTATAAATCCTTATAATGTATCTTACTCCATATTTCCTGATGATTCACTGTCATTGCCTTGAACAGTAAACTCAACTTGTTCAACTATGGATGTGTTTCTGGTGACCTACAGCTAAAGAGCGCTGACATATTGCACATTCTGATGTAATAAATGATATGCAACATTGTGTATATTATTTTTAAAAACTTATTAAAACCTTCCTTATAAAAATTTTGTTTTATAAAGCATTTTCAAAAATATGTTTTTCCATCATCTTTTTAGTATGTATTTTTCATTCTTCTTATCTTATTCTGGTATAACTATCTGCATTGACTAGTGCTTCCAGAGCATGATAGATGTTTCTAGTGGAAGTGAGTATCTTTATATTGTTCCTATTTTAATGACAACTTATTGAGTTGTATCTCCCTATTAAATATTAAACATGATGTTGGTCTTTGATTTAAAATGGAAATCATGTGAGAAATTGTCCCACTTCAAATTCTCATTCTGCTGCTTAATTGATATGTGGCTTTGAGTAATCCAGTTAGACTTTTGCAACTGATTTCCTCATTTCTTTACATAACAAATACTACTTCACAGTGTTTCCTCCCAGTTACTTTCATTAGAATATGACAAAAATATGAAAAATGCTAATAACACTACTTGGTTCATAATAGTTGGAATATATAGGCTAATTATGTAATATAATATGATAAAATGTTTTTAGAACTTAAATACAGGGAGTGTTGCCAATCCAAGAGAGAGATATGTTGCACATAGAAAATCTGGAGGGGCGAGTTATCTAAGCTCTTTGGATATAAAGACCCAGAAGTTGGGTATGGAGCTACTAGATTTGTTGTTTGCCCTGCTGGGTTTTAGTCTTGTTTTGTTGGGTATTTCCTTGCTATACCTCCATTCCTCCCTTTTGGAGTGGGAATGTGTATTCAGTTCCATTGTATGTTGGAAGTATATAATATGTAATCTGCCTTTTGATTTTACAGGGGCTTACAGTTAGGAGATTGCCTTGAGTCTCAAGAAAGATTATGAACTCTGAATTTTGAATAGTATTGAAAGTGGTAAAGACTATGGGGACTTTTGAAGGTGGACAAAATTCAGTTTGCATTTTACATGGTCTTGGACCTTTAGGACCAGGGAGTGGAATGTAGTGATTTGAATGAAAATGTCTCCCATAGGTTTCCAGAAATTTGGTCATTTTGTACCCACTTGGTGGAAGTGTTTTGGGATATCTTAGAAATCGTGGCTTTACTAGAAGAAGCACATAATTAGGGGCAGGCTTTGAGGGTTCTTAAGCCTTATGAAATTTCCTATCATTCTGCTTCCTGTACCTGCTAGAAAGTATAAGTACTCAGCTTTCTGCTCCTGCTCCAGCCACCACCTCCCCATGCCTCCTCACCAGGATGGAATCTAATCTCTCTGCAACCTTGAATCAGAAGCTCGAAAAAACTCTTTACCCTGTAAAATAAATGAAACATCTATTACATAACTATTGTTTTATTACTCCTGTCTTTTGTCTTCATTCAGAATTTTATAATGCACTAGAGGCTAGCTGTTATGAAATGTTTTGTCAGTGTTGGGAGTATAGCTCAGTAGAAGAGCAGTTGGCTGGTGTATATGGTACCCTGAATTCCATGCCCAGAACTACAAAAACGAGTGAAAAACGAAATTCAAAAGACATTGTTTTATATATAACATTTATATGATATTTTCTATTTCATTGATTCATTTTTTTTAAAGACAATCTGTGCTCCAATCCCATTTCACTCACTTTGCCTACATAATGCATAATTCCATACAAAGACATTCAAGGACTTCCATGATGTAATCTGAACTTCTGTTTCCAGCCTCAATTCTTCCTTGCAGCTCTCTGCTCTTAAGGTATCTGCTTCATGAAAATAGCATGCTCTGCTATAATAGTTTTGCCATAGTCTCTGTGAGAACTCAATAATTCATGCACTTAGAATTTTCATGAAATGTACAGAACAATAATACTTGGAGTTATATAAATGTAGTGCTTGTCCCAGTAACTATTTAAATTTGATTAAACTAAGATTTTTATTATTAACAGATACTGAATTTTGTCAAGTTCCTTTGGAGCACTCGTAGAGTGTTTATTTGGTATTTTTTCTTTGATGTATTTATTTATTTATTTATTTATTTTGTGTTTATTGCAGTACTGGGGGTTCAAACCCAGAGCCACACATATCTTAAGATATTCACAATCCACAGCTCTCTTAGTAAATACACAATAAATATTATGACAACTTCATATCAACTCATTATTGACTATAAAGCAAAATATTCAAGACTTTCTATCACTTAACTCTGCATTTGGGGGATTATGTTGTGCTCCTGTAAATGAGTCTTAAATTCTAATCATAATCTAGAACAATTTTCATCAGGCTATGAGTTTTCAAATTTTTTGAAGCTTTCTCATGTCTCTATCATCGTGTTTGTTACCGTTGTTTCTCACCACTCGGGGCAAGCCCGAGCAGACTTTGGGGGGCCAGCCTGAGGGTTTGGGGGTGAGTAGACACAGAGTCAAGCCGCAGACTCTGGGAGTTAGATGGGAAGCAGACCAAGTGCGTGGCACTGCCAACTTGTTTATTGAATAGGTACACAAGCTCTTATAGGTCTGGATAGCCAATGACCTTATGGGGTGGGGTCCCAAATACAGCCAATAGTAAGTTTGTCCCCAGGTAGGCATGTTCTTTCCAGGTGCTGGTCTCACAACTAGCCAGAGCAGAATGCCACCCCCACAGGAACCATACCTCTATTCCTCCTAGCAGGTGGCCTGGCTAGGCCCACCTTACATTATGCCCAACATCTATTATGATTGAGAACTACAGGAAAATGTATAGCATTACAGACATTGACTTTTATTGCACTGAACATTCTAGTTTATTTGAAATTTTTCTTGAAAATTTATGTTGTTATTTTGAGACCCAATATGCCCCTTAGTTAAATGATCATTACTACGACTTCTGTACTGCATATGTAAAAATTCCAAATACATTTAAAAGACTTCTATGTCAGTTCTTAGGTCCTTGTTTTAGCCATGTCCTATCTACTGAGCATACATTATAGATAGCAACAGTATTTGAAGATCCACTTTGGAGTTCCTGAAAATACAGAGATATATTGAAATCATGTCAGCAGTAGCCTGTCACAATATACTATGCCATAGGTTTATAAGCTCTCTTAAGGAAACAAAATTAATTTTTTTAATGTTCTTTACTTGTGAGAGAGGAGAGCATAATAAATACCCCTTTTCTGTACCTTTCAAAAATAATTGGCTGGAAAAGGATTGAATGAAAATTGTTTCTTATTCAAGGTCGCTCTGTTGCACATTAGCACCACTGAGGCATGCTGTTGAATATCTGGAACATGCCCTTCAGACAAAGATTAATTAGATGTGAAAGTTAAAAGGGAGAACAGATGAATCCTCAGCATGGCTTTTGGAATATAAGAAGTGTATGCCATGTTATTGGTTACGCTAGTGTTCAAAGCTAGCCTTTTGAACTCATCTTATTATGTATCTATTTTAAAAGGCTTGCATCCCTAGTAATGAAATTTCAAACTGAAAGACAGTCATATAATGATCTAGAATTCATATACAGGAAATAATTATTTGCCATAACTGAATTAATTCACAGATGTCCGTTAAGGTTCAGAAGCCTCTGCTTTGCACATCTTTTCACCCATTATAACCTTCCATTGTGCTGGAAAGGACTGCTGGTGTTGGAAAGACAGGGTACAGCAAGCTCCCACTACTTGATGATGAGTTCTTTCAAAGAAATATCTAGCACAAATACAAATATACTTTTTATACACAATATAAGATGTTAGGACCTGCAATAGAAATTACAAAAAGAGAATGATCACACTGTTTTGCTTCTAATGTTTTGCCTCAAACTTTAACAAATCACTGTAATAAGGGGATAGCACATGACGAGTCAAATAGTACAGAGATAGGAAAAGAAATAGTTCAAACTCTACTGCCTACCACTCTTTAAACTTTGTTCTCATTCAAGGTAACTAATGTGAATCATATGATATCTAATTTTGGAATTTTTCTAAGTTCTCACATGAAGATTGCAAACATTCAAAAATCTCCTAGCCAAACAATGGACAAATCTATGCCTCTTTTTATGTAATTTCTTTTTTAAAAAACAAAACACAGCTGCAGTTTAAGATTAAAGGAAACAGGGATGCCAATGAAATTCCTTGACAGTGGATGGGTCTGGAGCCACTGAATATCTGTACGGAAAATCAAAATGAAGCAAAACAATAAGACCCTTGCGCCCCTATTTCACAGATTTTTGGAGCAATGAAACTGGAACTGACCTGGAAGTCACTCCCCTGAAGGCTAGTTTTCATAGTTTTGGAGAGCATTTTGCAAGCTGTCAAGGGACAACATCAATTGAGGGTCCAACCCCACCTTCAAGGTCTAATAACCACAACAATGACCAGTACAACAAAAGCAATGATGCGGCAGTGGCACTTTTTGTCTTGGGGGTAGTCAACATCTACCTAATTGAACTTAAAAGTCCACTCAAGGGGAGGAAAGTCATGTGTGGTACTGTAAACATAATCAAATACACGTAGCTGGAGAGGTCATAGATATCAGAGAAAACTCAAAGACTGTCACAACCTTAGACAAATTAATGTCTTACTATTTGCAAAATAGGCATCCTTCTATTTACAGACCTGTACCCTACTTAATTTGCACCAGACAGAGACTACTACAGAGTGCCGCAATTGGTCACACACAGATTGTGAAATGCCCAAGCCTAAGCAACACATCTGCAATGCAAACTCTACACCTAAGTCTCATGGAACCTAGAACAAGACGTAAACAAGACACTAATGAATCTCTCAATTCAAATTAATGAAGCTCCTTCATGCAACAGAGGAACAGTAACACAAACAGACACAGAAGACCAAAATGTAGAGAATAAGAGTCTGCAGAGTGTGAATCCTTACTTAGACAGGACTCCTATATTAAACTTCACCTACCCAGGGCTCTGGGACCATTGTGGAAGTGGGGGAGGAAAGATTGTAAGAACCAAGGAGGAAGTGCATGACCATATAGAAATAGAGTCCTATAAGCTACTGGGATCTTGCTCATATGAATCTATAGCGATGGTGTCAACAGGCGCATGGCATATACAACCTCAAATAGACAAAACCTCAGCATAGAACTGGGGAAATGGGTTACAAGCTCCAATCTTATTCAAAGAATTATTGGCAGCTGGTTACTGGTGGATGAGTAAGAGCTGATCTTCTTAAAGGGGAGGACTCTGGATAGGCTGACTAGACTCCAGTAGATGAATTTGCAATGAGGAACATCTGGGGACACTAACTTGACATGATTAACCTTCACACAAATGACGGAATGAATGAATTTACAGTGGTGGCGCTGTAGTTGGTTGTCAGTGGGGAAGGGGTATAAAGATGATTAAGATATTCTGTATGAAATACACAAAAATCCAATAAAAATCACAGACATAAATGTTAAAATTATGCTATAATGCTGTAATTAGTCTAGAAAAAATACCCACTATATAGTCATGTCTTTGTAGTAAGCAATGTGTATCAACAGGACAAAGTGTTAATAATACACAATAAAATTCAATAGATTGGAAGGACGTAGATGCACAAACATACTCACACAAGCCTGCACAACACACACACACACACACACACACACACACACACACACACCTGTTCTGATTTTCTAAGTACATTTCCAAAGCAAATTTATACTCCCATCACTGGCGTGGCATGCATAGTTCAAGTTGTTCTGAACATTAGTCAACAGGTGAGATTGTAAGCTGTAATATTTACTACTGTTGCTGTTTTAATTTAGCTTTTCTGGTAAGTGTGAATCTCATTGCGATTCTGAATGTTCTTTGATAACTAATGAAAGTATCTTTTAAGCAAATGTTTCTATAGTTTATTTTATAACATGTATGTTGAAATATTTTGTTCATAAAAATAACCCCAAAGAAATGTGGTATCTCTTACTGGTTTTCACAAAATTTGTAAATACTTTGTGGACTATTTATAAAATATTTGCATCTTGCCTGATATTCCATTATTTCAACTGATAAAGAGAAATTTCCAATGTAAATGGAGTACATTGGGCCATCATTACCTTTATTGGTATGGTATTTTGTCGGTCCTAGTAAAGGAAGCCCCAAGTCTCCAAGGCAGGTAGTCAGAAAAGCAGAATCATGAGCATTTTAGAATCCCACATATATGGACTTATGGTTGTCTGTAGGTAGGAAGGCAAGATGGGAATAATCACATGGGTATAAACTCATCTTATTGTTTAAACCAACAGGCAAGAACAAAAACCCAAGAGTCAAAGAAGAGCCACTGAAGGCCCAGTCTCCAAGCTCAGGAAAGGATTAAATTCTTTTTGAAAGCCCTCCCACACTCCAAACTTATTAAACCAGTGTCACAAAGGCAATATGTTTTTCTTTTGTGAACCTAGGGATAGAATCCAAGGCCTTGTGCAATCTATGCAGTGGCTATTCACTAAGCTATACACTTAGCTCAATAGTATATCTTAACTTAAACTCAATTGATTATGAACTTGAATCATAGCTCCAAAATATCTTTATAGAAACACCTAGATTAATATTAGTATTTTGCTGAATAAACAGGAAGAGATCTGTGTATACCACAAAAAGGTTGTTGCTTCCTTTTCATTCCCTAGATCTTTTGAAGAGAATTCGCCCCCGCTGCCCGCCATTTCCCCCTTATCCAAAAATATAGTAGAAAGGAAATTCACAACCTAGGCACATCAAGTAATCATCATAGACATTCAGAGATGTCATTTCTGAAAATTGAAATGTGCAATATGGGACTCACGTGTGGGTGTTTCAATTTAAATGTTTTGACATGAAATAAAATGAAAAATTCATCTTCTCTGTAATGCTAGTGACTTTTTGAGTGTTCAAAAACTTTTTAAGTGGCTACTATTTTAACAAAAGAGACATATCTCATCTTAGAAATGTCTACTAGGTAATAACTGTCATAAAATGTACTATTTTGCCTTTTGCATCTATAGTTGTCTCCTATGTAGAGTTCATATTTTCCTTAAAGTACAAGGTAGTGACCATACGGTAATGTAATTTGTTGAAGCATCATTGCTTCCTGAAAAGCCCACCCATTTTGATTGCATTTCAGTGGCTGGTCCCTTTGTTGAAAGTTGAAGGATCACCTCTTTTGTGGTCTGGATGGTCTGTCTGTGAGCTTTTATTCACTTTTTGTATTTCTTTGTCTTTTCAAAATATTTTTTTATTATTTTTTATTTTATGTGTATGAGTGTACTAACTGCATGTTTGGAAGCACACCCGTGTTGTACAATGCTTGCAGAGGTGAGAAGAAGGTATTAGATACCCTGGAACAGGAGTTACAGATGGTTGTTAGCTACATGTTTTTCCTGGGAACTGAACCCAGGTCTTCTGCAAGAGCAGCCAGTGCTATTCACCTCTGAGCTATCTCTCCAGCATCCCCCTTTTTCTTTTTTAATTTAAGTTTTATTTGTATTAGTCTTTTGCCTGCATGTATAAAAGTTCACCATATGCATGAAATGCCCATGGAGTCCAGAAGAGAGTGTCGGATCTCTTGGAATTGGAATTAGGGATGGGTGATAGCCACATGTGAGTGCAGAGAAATGAACCCAGGTTCTCTGTAAGAGCTGACAGTGCTCTTAACTGCTGAGCCAGCTCTCCAGTTTCTATTTGTTTATCTTTATAGCAAAGCTACTAAAGCTTGATAGCCATTTCTTCGTAGTAGGTAGTAATATTGTTAATACAGATATTTAAATTATTTTCTCTTCAGATTTCCATAAATAATTTTGGATTGTCTGTATCTCTATATGCAATTTAGAAATAGCTTGTCAATTTGCCCAAACAATTTTTGTGAGGGAGTTGTTGTTAGTGCATCAAATATCTAAATTAATTTGGGGAAAACAGGCGCTTTCTTTTGCATTTAAATTCTATAAATTCTGATGAACCTGTGCAATTATGTTCTTAGACACATCCTATTAGCAGTACATGAAGTACCTATTTTCGTGCTCTCATCACCACTAAATATTATCAGCCTTTACAAATGCATTTTACCTCCTGAATAACAATAATATTTTGTTGTTTTAATGAGTTGTCCTTGTTTCAATGAACTCAAAACTCTTCATAAATTTCCATTGGGATTTCCTTTTTGTGAGTTCCCATTTTCACTGAGATATTTTCTAATTAATTACAGGTCTCTGTGCATATCATTGACATGCTGGAAACTACACTGAACTACTCATATGCCCTTTCAGAAAAGAATCACTCCACTACTTTCGGACTATTACCTTCAGACAGGCCATAGTAGTGCCATTTCTGTCTAATTACACTTGAACAGAGAATATTTCATGATTCAAGATTGTATTTCATGATTGGTTAATGTTCATGGTGTCCAGAGGCATGGCCTCCCTACTTTGAGGTTCTTAAAGTTCATCAGAGCTTCCCCATTAGACTGGCAGCTATATATCATATTTCAGCCATTGCTTTTACCACATTCTGCTTGCTCTGTTTTCCAAGAGGTATTCTTATCCAAGAATAGCCCCCAACAATTTTCTTGTGTGACAACCTCAGCATCATCACAGACTCTGTTCTCCAGAAACCTGACCTATGACACTTCACATTGTAAATGGTACTACATACCAGATTCTATGAGGGTATTTAAAAGAATAACTGGGGGCTTAGCGATTAAGAGCACTGGCTGCTCTTGCAGAGGACCATATGATAACTAACAATCATCCATAACTCCAGTTCTAGGGGATCTGACAATTTCTTCTGACCTTGTGGGCATTGCATAACATGGGTGGACCACCTAGATGCAAGCAATATATTCATACACATATAAAAGATAAAGTAAAAGTTAAGAGAATAACTGGTAAGTTTGCTAGCAATAAAGATCTTGATGCTGGTGATAAATGCAGTATAGGAAATTCTGGAATATTATGATGGCACAATAATTAGAATTTTTCACCAGGGGAAATCTTCTGTGGAATGTTGGAGGAATAGAATGTACTGGGGGTAAATATCACAAGCATTTGAGCTATACAGGAGATATAGTATCTTTATGTATTATGGGATAGAATAGCTGTTGATGGAGATTATCACATTGTATAAACTGCAATTCAAAACAAAATGTGAAAGCAGATTTTTTCTTTTGGTAGTTATACAAATAGGCTCTTGATAGCCATGGATCATAACTGCGTCATTAAGGGGAATTAATTCTTTTCTTGTATGGATAGCTTTCTGATCTTCCAGAGTTGAGTTATCATTGTAAAAGCAGATTGTTATAAATCAAGACAATCCTTTGTGCTTTGTATTTTTTATGTGGTCTCTTACCCTCTACTTTCCTTCATATTATAAATCAGTACAAAGTCCTTGCTGGTGTGGCCACCCAACCATGAACTACTAGGTTCTAAAACTATGAGGTAAACTTCTTTTCTTCATAGATTATTCAGCCTCAGATATTCTGTAATTGCATAAGAAAACGAACTAAAACCAAGATTCATAAGAAGCTGAGTTCTCAAAAGAATATTGGTAGAAGAGCATGGGTCAAGGTACATGGGAATTTTTAGAAGACGAAGTTCAAAGTCAAAGGGAATTTTTAGAAAGCAAGATTTGGAACTATTATATTTTAAATGTACTCGTGAATACAAGTTTTTTGTTCTCCCATTTAATGTTTCTGACTAAATAAACATAGATGTTAGAGGTATGGAAATTTGGGAGATTTGACTAATGTTATTATAAAATTATTTTATAAAATAAATCTTAATATTTAAAGAGTATTTGAAGTAATAGATCTAATGTAGTCAAATTTAACATTGTCATTATTTTTAAACAGCTGGAAAATTTATACAATTCACTTAGGAATTTTGAAGTACTACTTTTAAGGTAAAGATTTGGTAATATATTTCAAAAAAGTCAGAATACTAAATATAGCAAAAGGTATTTCATAACTCAGAGAAAGTAAAGCTCCCTGATGTTTTTCAATATTAAATCATCAAATCTCCATAATGAAAAGCTTGAAAAATGAGAAAAATCATCTGAAGGACAAATGCATATGAAAAAGGAAAGAACACTGTGGTATTAGGAACAGGAAATTAATATAAAATAGAAAGTAAAATAAAGTATGTAGCTAACAAGTTTCTGGACTTTCATTACTGAAGCTGCTTGACAGGACATCAGCCTGCACTGAAAGGAACAATTTCCTAAAAGTCAATATTGACAGAATAATAGAAAAGATTACTTTTACTTGCCTCATGAGTCCAATGCAAGCCCTTTTTATAATCACACAAGTCTGGAAGATATTGCTTTTTAGTTTTCCATTGTCTTCCTTTTTTCAAAATTAAACCAGAAGTACAAAAATACCAGTAAAAACTAAAATCAAGAATCCTTC
This sequence comes from Eospalax fontanierii, assembly GCA_035773235.1. Classification (NCBI taxonomy): domain Eukaryota; kingdom Metazoa; phylum Chordata; class Mammalia; order Rodentia; family Spalacidae; genus Eospalax; species Eospalax fontanierii. The sequence goes on from CM069525.1 coordinate 41,426,144, forward strand.
ATCGACTTATATTTTTCTAAATTCTAAACTTTCAAATGCAAGCAATCCCTAGGAGACTACTACAGAGAACCACAACCAGTCACACACAGACATTGTCCGTGAAATGCCCAAGCCTTGTCTGTGGGAGAGAAAGATCACCTGACAGTTTTCTTAGTATTTGGTACAACTCTAGGGTGAAGTACCCACAATATATGAAATAGCTTTCCAGTTCAATTCAAGTGGAACTATATTCAAATATCCACTTAGCTTATTATTAAAGAGAACAAAATATACATCTAATATTACATAACCATGCTGTAGTGATAAAAATTCCAATATTGACATACAATATGCTATATGAAAAATATCTGAAAGAGTTCAAATTTGCATCATTTTTATCCTACTGAAGTATATTTCTCAGTGACTTCACTTACTATCAGAAACGTCTGCATAAATAATATGGACTGGAAAATATAACTATCATTTATCATTTTAAATTACCCTGATTCACAAAGTATAAAATATTTTTCTACAAAAGTTTTACAAAATATATGCAACTTTGTAGCAAGTCTAGCTTTGGGAAATAAACAAGACAAAATTAAAATAAGACTGTAGGAACAGAAGCTGCTTTTGTTAATGCTATCCAAGCCAGTTATTTCAGCTTGCTCCATCATTGCACAGGGTGCTGTGCTTACTATAATGCTAACGTCCTTGGTGAAGTTCAAAGTTTCTTTCATTTCGTTGCCTACAGCTTTCATTCCTCATTCTCTGTTCACTGCAGTTTCTGATATTTGAAGTCCTAGAGACAGTGTCCAAAGAGAAGGCATGTTAGAGTTGCTGGCTGAGCTTTGTGTTTGCCATTGCTTTGCTTGACACAGTTTCAACATTTTGTGGAAAATAAATGAATCAGTTAGCCATATTTCTGGGAGTATTGTGAATCTACATTCTCAAAAAGGAAAATGCTAACTTTTATTCTCAGGCTTCAGTACAGACTCACATTAAGATAATTTGCCTTTAAATAACTCTTCAATGAGATTTTATTGAGTGGTAGATATTTAAACTTCTCTCAGGAAGTTTCCAATATCAAGGGACTATCTTAAGTAAATTTACAGAGAAAGAAACCAGTACATATAAACAGATTTATTAAAAGTTAACCAGCAGAACGTTAGAGTAAGTAAAAAATCAGTTTGAGAACCTGTTAAAAACACAGATTACTGGACCTACCAGTCTTATTTCTCATTTAATAGACCTGGGTAATTTTGTAATTTGTAATAGGCCTTAGAATTTGTATTTCTACCAACTGCTCATTTGCGCTCACTGACAGAGTAATGACATTGGTTACACATGAATTTTGAGAATAACTATAATTGATGAAGGTCGGATACAAAGAAGGAAATTTATATTTCAGGAGATCAGTGTCTGCTAGTGTATGAATGCCACAGAAATGATGGTAGAAATTAGAAAAGCTATTTCCTTGCATTCTTCCAAATTTGTTATATGGGTTAAGTGAGTTTAAGTAGTGTCATTCCCATTCTGTTGTTGAGCAAAGAGAGGCCCTGGCAATAGTAAGTATTAATAACTTACTCATTATCAGTCATGTATAGCTGTCTAGCTTTTATAATATCAGAAGGTACTGTTGCAGGCTGCTCATGGAGAAAAATCATCATCATTCTTACTCAACTATGAACCCTACAAGCTACAATAATGATTGGTTTGGTAAGATATGTCCATGGGTGCAACAGTGACACGAATGTTATGATAGTAACATACTGCTTTCTTATTGGATTTAAGGCCTCCTCCACAGGATAAAACTCATGTTTCAGACTGTAAACCTAGCACAAAATCCATGGCTGGAGAGTGCATAGGCCCTAGGCATGAATCTACTATTATTTTGCTAAATGTACACAATATCAAACTGCCTTCTCCATACTGATCTATATACCCATAGATGAGTGTAGCTCTCACTCCCCTATCAGAGAGGCTAATACAGAGAAAGTTAATACAAAGATGCGCAACTGGCAAAAAGCAGAGAATAACTGTTATATCATACTCACTCTCATGGCCCAGGGAACATTATGGAAGAGGGGGTGGAAAAATTGGAAGAGTCAGAGAATTGGGTAGACTGCTACGAAACACTGTCTTCTGGGCATGATGGGGCCATTACACCCAGGAACTCACAGCAGCTCTGGCTGCTTACACAAGCCCTGCACAAAATCAAGACAGTGGACATTCCGGCATGAATAAGGACGGGGCTCACGAGGCCCTATCCCTAGCTGAGAGCTATTAGTAATCAAAGCTGCTGGGGAAAGGAGAGTCCGTTTTCTTGAGCATGTGAGCCCTGATAGGTCGCTTGTGCTCCAGTGGATGGCTTTATACCCCCACACATATCAGCAGTACAAATTAGACTCGGTGAATTTTTTTTTTTTAAAGCAGACATCAAATAGAGAAATGGCTGTGGTGCCAGGGGTCTGAGAGGAATAGGAGAGGTGGATATTTTCAAACTACATTCTGTACCTGTATGAAATTCTCATAGAATAATAATAATGATTAAAGAAAACATTGAGCCAATGCTGCCACAACTCTAAAAGTAGCTGCTATAACTGGATGAAAAATCTTCATATTTCTACAGGAACTGGAAAGTCACACAAGACCATGATTAGCACCTTCTTAGCAATCTAACCAATCAATGAATCTAGTCTTTGATTTGAGGCTAATCTGGAAATTACTGTTACCAATAAAAACAGAAATGTTTATTTCACTGCCACTAATCCTTGGCTCTACTAGGAATGAACACTACAGCAGTAAGAGGTCCTTAGGAGAGAGACCAAGAGCAAAAGCCATGGATACAGTTAAACCATCTTGGGTTACTGAGTAATAAATAGCACAAAACAAAGGAAAGGAGATAGTCACATTTCATAGTAAATTATTCTCAGAGAGCGACCTAGTATGTTCCCTTGCTTAAATTGAGGTGTTTTATCTATCAACAAATGTAACAATTTCTCATTTCTTTCTATCTCCCACTATGATTTGGATATGAAAGGTTCCTGCACGTTCCATACGTTAAATAAAGTTTTTGTCTCTAATTTAGTGCCCCTGGGACCAGTGGATACTTTAAGGAGGTGGAGCCTAGATAGGGGTAAGCCCATTTGGGACATGGGCTCAGGAGGGATAATGTACTCCAGACCCTGCCTAGCTCTCAGATTTACTTCCCCACCATGAGATGAATGACTTGTTCCACCATAAGTTGTCATGATGTTTTGCCCCATTATATGCCTAAAACAATTGATTCATTCTATCATGAATTGGGACTACAAAACTGTAACCCTCCAAACACATTTTCTCTAAAGCTGATTATGTAAGATATTTCTTATAGTAACAAAATATTGACTAATACTGATCTGCTTATCTGTCTATCCTCAATTTGTATGCATTTTATGGTCCTACTTTGCTCTTGGTAATACTAATTTTGAAGACTTTTTAGGCTAAAATTCCTAAATTTCTATTAGAAAGAGGGTATATATGGGAGAGAGGACGTGAAATTGACATTTTTTTTAATATAGAAAATCCACGGTCTTCTCTGAATACAGATTTGTATTACTCCTGTAAGAAACGGATCACATGCATTTCCTTCACTGCAAATTTCACATCTTTTCTTCTTTAATTTTCATTTTTAGCATCTTTTTGACAAGTTCACACAGACATACCCTGCATTATGATCATATTTGCTCCTTCCCATTAGCCTCTCTTTAATTTTTTGCATGTATATATCCAATTATTGTGTGTGTCCATGCATGTAACTGTATGTATGCTACAACATGTGTGTGTGGCTGTCAGAAGACATTTTGTGTTTGTTCTCTTCTTCCATCATGCTGGACCTAAGAATTGAACTCATGTTGTTAGGTTTGGCAGTGACAATCTTTACCATTTGTCCATATAGCTACACCCCCACCCCATTATCCTCTATTGTTTCTTCGCATACCTGCTGATTTGCTTCTAACCCCAACTAGTCTCCTTACCTTCAGATCTTTCTTTGCTTTTTGACCCATATTTTCAAAAACTTTGAGATGCTCATTTCATCTGCAAAATCATGTACTTCAGATACATTCAGGGAGTATGACCTTCAATTCACTGGTAACTGACTCTACCAAAGACTCATTCTATAAATAGAAGATTCCAACTGACATGCAATTCTTTATTTCTCTAAAGACTCAAAGATTAACCTCAACCTTCAGAAAGCCATACATCTAGACCATATTTTACAATTTTCCCTCCCCCAAATTTTGTTTGTATTGAATCACACTTTGAATTTATACCCTTTACCTCTATTGAGGGACATTGAAGAACTGTTCAATGAAAATATTACTTTTGTTTATTGTACAATGTTGCTGAGAATGTTTGACTATTTCAATTGATCTAAAGATCTCTTCTCTCTTTAACCTTGGAAAATGTTCCTGTCTAGTTTTGTTATACCAACCCTGAATTTGTTTTTTTTTATTTATTTTAAAAGATTTTTTTTGGCTTTCATGTATAGAATAAATTTTTTCCTTTATGTGTTGATCTGTAAAGGAATCTGGCTTGTGAATTACTACTTATACTGAAAAATATTATGTTTTTAAACTTCAAATCTGGCTTCAGTTTTATTTTTATATGTATTTTCTCATGTTATTTTAATTTCTCAGTTGCTGTGTATCTATGTGCTGACTAATATTTGCTTCATTTTAAAGATTTACTTTTTATTTTTATTTTTATGCATGTGTTTCTGCATGTATGTATGTGCACCACATCTCTGCCTGGTATCAATGGAGGTCAGAAGAGGGCATCAGATTCCATGGAAATGGAATTATATGTGTTTAAGTGCAGTCATGTGGGTGCTAGGAACTTAACTCAGGTCCTGTGCAGGAACAGTATGCATGAACTCTTAACCATTGAGCTTTCTCTTGAGCCCTCAAATTTTTGCTTCAGTGTGTGAGTTAAGACTATTTTTTACCTCTTTCCATCCTCACAAATTCAGCTTCAAAAATGATCAGGGTAGGAGTTACCACGTGATCATCATTTAGTGGGTTGAACTTTGACTTCATGAAACATATTCAGGCCATTCATATTTTTTGTTTTCTTCTTTTTAATTAAGTCACTTTACTGAGATAAAATTGATACACAATAAACTGGACATGTTTAAATAATGCAGTTGGATGATTTTCTATTCGTCTTTGGAGTTTCCTTTGTTTTCTTCTCCTCTCTTTCTGTCCTCTTTTCATTTAAAATTTCATTTACCTTTACTTTATGTGTATGAGTGTTTTGCCTGCCTGTATGCAAGTGCACCCATGTCATGCAATGACTGTCCTGGCCAGAATGGACCTGCCCTCTTTAGGTTAACTAGTTTGGATAATTCTATTTTAAATCTTTTATTGTTTCATTAGTTATAACTGTTTTGATTTTGTAGTGATCACTTTAGGTTTTATAGTTCATATATTTAATTTATCATAATCTATTTTCATTTGGTATTTGACACTTCAAACATAAATAAGAACCTTTAAAAATATTTTCCTTTTCTCCTTTTGTGTTCTTTGTTATTTCACTTTAAACTTTACTTATTATGCATAACAATTAAAACAAAGACAAATTTTAATTTTATAAAATTTGAAATGTTTAGGCCACCTCTTTTCCCAATATTCCAGTATTTTTTCTGGCCCCTTCTGTCCTTCCTCTTGTTTCAGAAGAACAACTATTTGCAAATTAGTCATTTGATTCTGTCCTATAGCTCACTGACAATATGTTAATTTATTTTATATTTATTTTATTCTCTAAACATATTTCCTATCTCTATGTTGTTAGTTGTATCATTCATTTCTTCTGCAACATTTCCTCTGTCATTCATGTAAACTGCTATATTTTTCATCTTATAACTTTTTGTTTCCATCTGTATAATTTCCCTTTGGGCCTTTTTAATATATAAGGTATCTTTCTCCGCTTTTTGCCCTTAAGGAATATAGCTATGTTAACTGTTTTAATACATCAATTGTCTGTCAATTCACATATTGCTGACAGTTCTAGAACTGTTTTCATTGATTTGCTCTTCTCATTAGGTTGTTTTCCTGCCTTGTTTGCCTATTAATCTTTTAAAATATTTTTTATTGATTCCAGATCTTATCCAGATGCCCCTTCTCTGGCCCTTTCACAATACCCCTCAATCCCCAATTTCATGTCTCCATTATTATCTTTTTGCTAATTTTGCCTACAAATCTTTTTTTAGTTATTTGTCATTTTTATTTTATGTGTGTGAGTGTATTACCTATATGTATGTAAGTGCACCCATGTGGTGTGATGCCCACAGAGGTCAGAAAAAGGCGTCAGATCCCTTGGTACTGGAGTTACAGATGGTTGTTAGCCATCATGTGGGTTCTGGGAACAGAGTCCAGGTTCTCTGCAAGAGCAGCCAGTGCTTTAACCAGTGAGTCATCGCTCCAATAACTTGCCTCATAATCTTTAATAGGATACCAACGATTATGAAATTTTCCTTGTTGGAGAGTGGAAAATTTATACTCCAATGAGTATTCTTGTGTTTATTCCGTAGTTGAGTTAAATTACTCAAAACTGTTTGATCCTTCTGGATCTTGTTTTAAGATATATTTCTCAGGAATGGTGGCATTTAGTATGGAGTTTATTATTCGACACCACTGAGGGCCTTTTCTGATTATTTTACTCAACACTCCATTAATTATAAAGATTGCCAGTCTTGCCAGTGAGAATAACATAACATACAAATTGGTGTTGTGCTAGCACCAAACAGTGCTATTTTTCACTTTTTTCCAAGGTTATTTTCTGTGCCTTGGGTAATTTTCTTATATGCATTTCATATTCAATATACCCTTAAATATTTAACATGGATACAGTGTATATTTCTGGGATGTTTTCATTGTGTATCTCTCTTATTGCTGTTACTGTTTCAATTTCTTAAGGCTACTGACAAAAAGTCATCATCTCTAAGTCTCAAACATTCCATGTGAGTTTTCCCTTAATATAGGGTATCCAAAACCCTCTCATAGTAGCAAATCGGGCAGTATTATGGGTAATCTTTTTAGCTTTCCAATTCTTTTGGATTATAAATTTCATAATATTCTATCCAATTAATTACTATGCAATGCTTCAAAGATTTTCTCTTAAGATTTTCCTTATTTCAAATGAGAAGGTAAATTTATTCCCTTTTTTAATGATTGAAATGCCATGTCAACTTTGGTTTCTAATTGAGTCTCATAGAATTAATTGTTCCTTATTGCTGAGCATGGTAGCCCACGCATGTAATCATGACACTTAGGAAGTGGAGTAAGGAACACTGTGATTTCAAGCCAGCTTGATCTATAATACTGAGGCCTTGTAAATAAAAAGTGTGTGGGCTGACATAAAAGGATAGGTACACTCATCTCTAAAGATAATAGTGGTTTATCTTTTTATTCTTTACTTTGAATTAATTTTTATTTCTCTCTTTATACCCTGTCACATAGAATAATATTGAAGCTCAATGTAAGTGCCTGAGAGGAAGAGTTCCTGATGGCCAATCTCTTCTAAACTTTAGACTTTATACAGAAGCAAAAGAAAGCCTTTGTTTCAACACAGGTCTAGAGGGATCTGAGCTCCCACACTGGCTAGTGTCTCCCTTCATCAAATTTGACTTTCATGACATTAGCAAATGGCTAAGGAGTTGAATATTCAGAATTTTGATTAATATCTTTCCATTTCTATGACTAAATTGGAAAAGGCATGTGGAAATAAAGTAGGACAAAAGAATTGTTATTTATGTGGTAGAACTGTGTTTATAACTATTTCTAGTTTGATATATATATATGATAATGTTAAAGTTAGCCATATATATAGTTCTTTCCTAAGGGAATACATTCGGTTTTTTTCTCAATCTCCAGATCCACTCATAGAAGTATGTGAACTTCTTGGGTCTAGATTATGAGAGTAACAGTTCAGTTGACTAGAATAAGCAGTCAAGGTGAAAAATCCGTGAAAAGTGATGTTAATAAGAAATAGTTCTTCATATCTTAGAGTGTGAATACTTAGTAATCATGGATTTCAACATTAGGAATATTGAACAAGTATGTACATTTTTGAATTGTCTAAAGTAATGGGTTGCATTTTCAAACATGTATATGTCATTTATTTTTTACTGATTCACTGTTCTACAAGCTCCCTTTTTGATTTCCTGCCAACCCCTAAAAGTATACCCTTTAGCTTTCATGTGGTATATATTCTATTACCTTCCCATTTCCCAAGTCCCTCCCCTAATACCTCTTCCTTCCTGTTCACAATCACTTTGATACCTTTATGATGTACAAACACAAACTCACACCCCCCACACACATTCACACACATATGTGTACATGCACTTAAATATACATTCTATATATGAGAGAAATATGCAGTGATTATATTGCTGAGTCTGCCTTATTTTTGTTTCACACAATGAATTCCAGTTCTATCCACTTTTGTGCAGATTTTATGTTTTTTTTAAATGAATAAAATTCGATTTTATGTTTCTATTGCACATTTTAGTGTATTCATTTGTAGATGAACATCTAGGTTGGTCCCATTTCCTAGATGCGGGAAGTAGTATAGCAGTAAACACATCTGTGCAAGGATCTCTATGGTGTGCTAGTTTAGTGTCTTTGGGTACACCATCAGGTTGGTATAGGTAGGTCATTTATTAGTTCTATTTTTAGATTGCTTTAGGAGCTTACAATTGATTTCCATAGTGAATGCACCACTGTACATTCCTACCAGCAGTGCCAAACGGTTTCTCTTTTCCCACACCAACATTTGCGGTCTCTTCTTTGCTTGATGTCCCTATTCTGACTGGACTGAGATGGAAGTTCAGAGCAGTTTTAATTTCCCTGATGGCTAAGGGTATTAAACACTTTCATATTTGTATTGATTGTATTTTTTTCTTTTGAAAATTTTTTCTCACTTCTTTGCTCTATTAATTGTTGGATAATTTACTCTTTGGGAGCAAATTCTATATACATTTCTAGAGGTTATTCCTTTGTCTTATTATATAGTTGGAAAATATTTTCCTCATTCTTTGTCTTGTCTTTTAAACCCTTGTTTTAAAACCTTGTTTCTGTGACTGCTCAGAAATTTCTTAACTTCTTGAAATTTAATTTGTTAATTCTCATGGTTATTTCCTGTGCTTTTGGAGTCCTGGTCAAAAAATCCTTGCCTATGGTTATATCTTGAGGTATTTTACATTAATTTCCTATAGTAGCTTCAAATTTCAAGTCTTACGTTAAGGTCTTCCGTCTATTTTGAAATCATTTTTGTTCAGACTGAGATACCTGGATCTAGTGTCATTGTTCATTTTTGTTATCTAGTGTTCCCAGAATCATTTGCTTAAGAGGAAGTTTTTTACAAATGTAGGTTTCTACATTTCAAATGATAATTTTTAGAGAAATTAGTTGTCTGCAATGTTGGGGGTTTATTTTCTGGGTGCCTTATTCTAGTCCATTGTTCCACATGTCCATTTCTGAGCCAGTACAATATGGCTTTTGTTATTATGGCTCTATAGTATAGTTTGAGTTTGAGTACTATGAAATTTCCAACCTTTTCTTTCTGTATGGGATTGCTTTATATATTTAGGTCTTCTATATGAATTTTAAAGCTGTTTCATATGAGCTTCAGGATTTTTTTTCTAGTTCTGTGAAGAATGCATTTGAAATTTTATTCAAGATTATATCTAATCTGTAAATCACTTTCACTAATGTAATCCTTTTCTGAGTAGTAATTCTACTAATTTATGAGCACAGTTGATCTGTCTTCTAGCATAAGTTTTCAATTCTTTCTTCAGTGTCTAAAAGTTTTGCTATGTTAAGTCCTAGATAATTTTGAAGCTATTGTGAATGGAATTTTTCTTTGGTTTCTTTTCTCAGTAGGTTTGTTATTGGTATATATAAAAGCTACTGTTTTCTTAATATGCTTTTTTATCCTGCTATTTTTGTAGAAGTGTTTATCAGGTCTATGTATTTTCTGGTAGAACTTTTAGAATCTTAAGTATAGGATCATGTTATCTGCAAATAAGAATAATTTGACTACCTTTTCTTCTAACTTTACCCTTTTATTTATTTAATCTCATTGCTCTAGGACTTCAAGCATTATATTGAATAAGAGTGGAAAGAAGTGTGCACCCTTGTTTCATTTTAGATTGTAGAGAAAATGCTTTAAACTTTTCTCCACTTAGTATAATTTCACTACAGAGCTACTAAAGGCAGATCCTGCACCCTGATAGGCATAATAAGGTAGGCTTGGCCATCTGTACTCAATAAGTCAATTAAAGAAGGAAATAAACAGCAAAAATCAGACTTATTCACTGTGCCCACTTTGGGAAGAACAAATAAGGAGGTCAGTGACTGCCCTCTTTGTCCATCTTTTGTTTGTGGGGGAGGGTGGTCTAGTCATAAGGCTTGGGTTTAAATAGAGAGTAAGAGGTATGCCTAACTAAGCAGTCTTGGTCAAGGTTTGGTTCTGTCCATTATGGCCTCATCCACTTCTGAAATGAGTTCTGACAGGTTGTTGCACCTGTGTGGAATTTCTTCCCAGGAATCAAATTCTTTCTCTGCCTGATATCAGGCTATCAGCCTTTTTCTTTTTCCAGCATGAGATAATTTCAATAGTCTGGTAGCCAAAAGGAACAGAGTACTACCCTTTCTTTAGATATCTTTAGTCCTGCCAAGATGGTTACACTATTTGCCATAGTTCTGTCATATATAACCTTTATCATATTTTTGCTTGCTTTGAAGTTTTTATCATGAAGGAAGACTGAACTTTTTTGAAGGTTTTTTCTGCATAGTTAGAAATGACTGTGCCATTTTCTCTTTTAATTTAGCTTATCTTAATTTATTTAATATTTATTTGCTGTCTTATAATTTTATGTTTATTAAACCAATCTTGTATCCTTGGAATGAAACCAAATTGATCATGATGTATAACTTCTTAATGTTTTCTTGAATTCAATTTGCTATAATAGTACTGAGAAAAATTACTGATAATAAATCATAAAGGAATTTATTTTAAATCAAATCTTTGGTATTCATATAATTTTAATATTTATTAAAGAGAAAACAAATATGCATCCTAATAAGATGGACATGCTTATTTGTGTTTTGCATAAAGAATTAAACCTTTGCTGAGTATTTGATATTACAGGCTATAGAGCATTTTCAGTATTTTTAAAAGTTGGCTGGTTTTCACAATCACCAATACTAAGAATTTTACATCACATGAATGTCAATGTAAATGTTTACATTCACTTTCAGAAATTGTTGAAAATTTCCCCTGAATACAAAACTATAATTCATTTAATAATTTTGTGGTTAATTTTGAACTTTTCATTGTATATAATCATGAATGGTGCTGTTTTACTTGAGGACAAGGACATTTTTATTCTCATATGTATTTATGTAGAACACATTTCTGCTCCAATACTTCCTTTACCTTCTCTCTTTCTCCTCCCTCCCTACTCTCTTACTCCTCCCTTTTTTCCCATAGTCACTTTCATTTAATATATACATGTATAATTGCATATAGCTATGTTAAGTGTAGGAAACATATATGAGAGGAAGTGAAAACATATTTGTTTTCCTGAGAATGGGTTAATTTGTTTAATATGATTATCTTCAGTTGTGTCCATTATCCTACAGATGTCATAGGTTTGTTTTTCTTGATGGATGAAAAACTTCCATTGTGTGTGTGTGTGTGTGTGTATATATATATATATATATATATATATATATATATGCCGCATTTTCTCTATCCATTCCTTTCTTTTTATACAATACATATTTTTATTTAATTTTTGAACATTTTAGATATAGAGTTAGGACTGTTGTAGTCCCCACGTGGGTGCTGGGAACAGAATCCAGGTCCTGTGCAAGAGCAGTCAGTACTCTTAACCACTGAGGAATCTCTCCATCCTTGTTTGTTTTCTTAATGATTTCCATTCTCACTAGGTGAGATGGAATCTCACTGTATTTCTAATTTACATTTCTATAATGACTAGTGTTATAAAATGCACAGGACATTGTAGTAACTCTGATTATCTGCAGGAGATCTGCACAAGATTGGACCTTTTAGGTTTTCATCATGGGCAGGGGTCATAAGGCAACATCCCATTCCTAGAATTTATAGTTAACAGTTGCTCAGGGAGAGGGGCTTATGGGACCCCACCCCTTCTCAAATATTCATAGACAGTTAATTGTTGCTAGATTGGATAGAGTTATAAAACTCCACCCCTCCATAAAGATTTATAGACAATTAATATTTGCTAAGGGGGAAGGGCTCATGAGCCTTCCTCCAGGATTTACAGGAAATTAATGGTTGCTAGGGGAACTCATGAGGCTCTACACCCCCTCCATTATTTACTGACAGTTAACAGTTGCTGGGAGAGATCCATTTTTTCTTCAGTGGTATATCTGTCTATAAGTTCCCCATACTTTTGTTAATAGGTCCTTACCCATGCTTCTGTAAATTACTCAATTAAACTCATTGCTCTATCAATATACACTTGATTGGAAACAATTCTTTCCCAATCTGGGGTGAATAGACATTTGTTCTTGTCTCCCCATAAAATGTTCTTATAATAGCTAGTGGAATAGAACATTTTTTACAAGTTTTTATGGCCATCTGTGTTTTATTCTTTGAAATTATCTATTGATTAGCCTATTTATTGATTGGGCTGTGAAAATCCGTGTTTAGTTTTTTTTTTTGGTTCTTTTTATATTTTAGATATTGACTCTGTCAAGTATATAGCTAGCAGACTTTCTCCAATTCTGCAAACTGTCTCTTCACTTTAGTAACTATTCCCTTTGATGTTCAGAAGCATTTTAATTTTACGGGATCTCATTTGTTAATTGTTGGCATTTGCTGAGTGACTGAATTCTTATTAAGATAGTTCTTGTCTCTCCTTGTATCTTCAATTGTTAACCCTACTTTTTTTCTTCTAACAGTTTCACAGTGAAATCTTACCTGAATATCTTTTTTTTTCTACTTTAAATTGACTTTTGTACATGGTCATAGTTAAGAATATAGTTCATTATTCTATTTGTAGATAGGAAATTTTCTTAGCAACATTTGAAGAGAATGTCTTTTTCTGATGTAAATTTTTGACATCTTTGTAAAATTCAGTTAAATGTAGGAGTATCAGTTTATATCTGCATCCTCAAGTATGTTTCATTGATCGATGTATCTGTTTTTCTTACTTCAAATCTCTAATATAACTTGAAATTAAGTATGTTGATATCTCTGGTATTACTCCCTTTTCTCAGGGTTGTTTTTATTATTCAGAATCTTTTGTGAGTTCATATGCATTTTACGAGCTTTTTTTGTATTTCTGTGAAAAATGACATTGGAGTTTGATGTTGATCGCATTGCATCACTTTACAAGACTGTTTTTACTAGTCTAGTCATTTTCCAGTATTGATTCCTCCAGTCATGAGCCTAGGAGGTCTTCCCATCATCTAGTGCCTTTCTTAGTTTCTTTCTTTGATGTTTTCAAGTTTTCACTATAGCGGTCTTCCACTTCTTCCATTAAGTTTATTATGCCAATGTATTTTTTTGAATCAACTAACTGTAATCCCTAAACTCAAATCAAACTTATAAAAGAAGAAAATAACACTGATAATAAGTACAGTGTGCACAAATATATAAATTACTGCACATATGACTGAAAAAGAAAAATCAGAGTAATATCAGTGGTTAGTATTGTGTTGATACTGGAAACTAGAAAGGGAAAAGTATTGAGAAGTGGGGACAATTGGGACAAGGTGGAAAGAATGAGGAAGTTATGCTTGAAGGCAGAATAAAAAGAAAGAAATATAGAAATATAATCAGATAACCTAAAAGAGTCCCAGGTTTCAGGAGACTGAGACACAAATATTCTGCAATCCAGGCTACCCCAGTTCTTTGGCAAAGCATATCAAAATGAAAAATGAAGATGGAAAGAATACAGAATGGAGAAGGGAGAGAGAGAGAAAGGGAGAGAGGGTGAGTGGGAGAGAGAGAGAGAGAGAGAGAGAGAGAGAGAGAGAGAGAGAATACAAGGGCAGAGAAAACAAGGAAAGAGACAGTCCTCAGGGCAAATGGCCTGCTAAATTGACATTGTTAATTACATAAAGGCAGAATATATGTGAAATGGAGAGCACTAGATGTGGGTGTAGAGCATGAATGCAACCTTGCCTGATTGGGGATTGCAGCCTTATGTTTTGACACTCTTTCTCAGGCTTCCTGGTACTTTTCACATTCCTGAGGGGTCAGATCACAGATCCTGGTCACATCTCTGGATGTTCCTTTAGGAGTGGAGTTATAAATCTGTTATTATCTCTTAGCGATTCTTTACAAGACTGAACTTAGGTCACAGCTGTTCGTTTTATCTGTGAAAGATCTCTCATATCAGGTCACAGATGATGGTCATATCTCTGGTGTGTCCTCTACACATCATACTGGAAACACTGTTCTTGTCCCTGCGCAAACCTTTGCGCAGTCTGTTCACATATTAATAATCCTGTTTGTCATCTGTCACTTTCAAATGTTAGCCACAACTTTGGACATCCTTCCTAATAGTCAGTGCATTGCTTAGAACCTAACTGTGACTTCTCCTATGGATGACCTTTGACTAGTTTTCATCCTTGCTGCCTATTGTGTGATTGTGACTCAAATTTAATTCCCCAAAGTCTAGAAGTATTTTGCTGACTAGATTTCAGCATATAGTCCCAGGGCACTTACACTGAATTTTCTAAAATTGTGAATTACAGAGGATGTGGTATCAACCAAGCTTCTGACTCAGCAAGGGTTCTTTTTGTAATAAACTGGCACTCTGCTGCCTTTCCTGTGTTTCTAAATCATTATTAAGAAATTTTGTATCTAAGACTTCCAGATTAGATCATAATTCTTCTAAGTAGTGTGATCCAAGCTTAATGACATGGTTTCTTCTGTTTTCAAGAAAAGAAAGATGAAGGAAAAAACATTTTAATCACTGCACTGCTTTCTAGTGATACATTTTGTAAACAAAGTATTTGAAGATTCCCATCAGCCTGTTTTCTAAAGCATACTTTTCTCCATTGATAATGTTCAGTTATTCCATTTTTTGAAAGTAAGAATGACTACTACAAGTCATTTGATATAAAGTTACAGTCTCATAAAATCTCAATGGTTTCTCCATTAGGACGTTATCTAATACTGTCAAATGAAATAAGAGTAAAATTATTATCAGAAATTTCTGTATCTAGGCCCAGATCAGCCAAGAACAGATATGAGTGGTAAGAGATCACAGATCACAGCTGGATTTATAAACCCTTATGTACCAGCTTTCCTGCCAAAGAAGAAAATTATTATTTATCAAATAGTTATTTCATAGGTCCCTACCAATTTCCAGGTGCCACAAAACAAATAGATGAAGGGAAAAAGTGAATGAGACAGCTTTTGCTTAGAGGAGTTCTCAAGTTGAGGTTGTCCCAGTCAGTCACTTGATACATTGCTTATACATCATGTTTCTCCCTTGCAACCTTGATGGCAAGGAAAAAGGTGTTGCTCTCTGCCTTTAATTATACCTGATAAAAATGAAGTTACCTTTGATATGGCATTTGTCTTTCCTTATTAACAACTTCCTCAGAAATAGGCCTTCTCTGCTCCTTCCTTTTATTTCCCTCTCTGACACAACCATAGACGGAAGACTGTATTAAGCATAGCAAGCCAAAAACATCACAGGTTTCAGTGAGTCAAGTTCCCAAGAGCCTCCATTTTTGTCAGGTAATATAGGTATCCACTCTATATTTTGAGTGAATTTATATAATACTTTTTCTGCTTTAGAGTTGCATTTACATAGATAAGTAAGAAAATGGCTTATTGTATCTCTCAGAAGGAATTAAAACGGATTTCTAAGACTGAGGCATGTTGGTAGATAAAATGAAATACAAGTCATCAATGAAAACAATGACTTAGTAGTAAAAACTGCTTGGAAAAGACCCAAATGCATCATTATCAATGAAAGAAGTATAACTTAAAAGTTTATATGTTATATGGTTTCATTTATATTGTGTCATGGAAAATGCAACTCTATAGGAGCAAGCAACAGACAGACAATAAAGGAGAAAAGATAAGTACTTCAAAAGAATGTAAGAAAATTTAGGGAGCCACAGAAATCTGTATTTCCATAAGATAGTGATTAATGTATGTACTTATCAAAACTTATAGAACTTCACATTAAAGTGAATTTTTAGTCCATATAAATTATACTCTAATAAAACAGGGCAGGGAACCTTTAGGATCTCATACCTTGAGTCTGTGTGTTGGAGAAATACTGAGAGCTGTAAATTCACATTTGGTACAATCTTTGTACAATCAGTTTTTCTATCATTTTATTAAGTTTTGCCTAGCTATAAAAGTCAAGCAGTTAAATGATAATAATAGTATGTGCATATTTTATTTAAAACACTGTGGGGAAGATATACTTCTTGCAATTAAAGGATTTAAATTAAACAGATATAATTGTGCACACATATAATCCCAATACTTGGAAGCAGAGACAGACTGCTTACTTCAAGTTGGATGTCAGCTTCAGCTACATACTGAGTTCTAGGCCACTCAGGGATACATAGAAGGAGCCTGTCACAAAAAAATGTGGAGGATTAAAGTGATGATACTAAATGATACTATTGATAAAGGCACTTGTCTAAAATTTTTATAAAGATAAATTACTTAGTTTTCAAAACAGTCCTATAGTAGGTGCAATTACCATTCTTATTCTACAAATGACAATAAGAATGAGAAATGAGAAAACTAAACTATGACATTGCTACCTGAATGACTGAAAAAATCAGACAGTAGATGATGAGACTGGGGTTCAAAGCCAGGCAGGCAGTTTGGTTCTAGATATGAGGTACTTATCCACTCCACCCCAACAGATGGAGATTATTACAGAGTTCCATAACTGGTCACACGAAGATAATTGTCTGTGAGATGCCCAAACCTAAGTGACAGGTCTAAAATGGAACTTCTACATCTAAAACTCATGGAACTTAGTGGAACAAAGGGTAGAGAGAATACTAATGCATCTCTCAGTTCTTATCAGTGAATCTTCCTCATGCAACAGAGGGTGATGAACACAGAAATCCACAACTAGCCAAAGTGTACAGAATAATAGATTGCAGAGTGTAGGTTCCTGAACAGAGAGCCTATATTCTTCACTCACACAGGAAGAGGGGGCAGGAAGTTATAAGAGCCAGGGGAAGAGGTGAATGACCATAAGGAAATAGAGTCTTTCAGGCTCCTGGAACCTTGATCATATGAACATATAGCAATGGTCATAGCCTGCACAAGACCCATACAAACTCAATCAGAAAAAAGCCAGCAAAGACCCATACAAACCTAATCAGAAAAAAGCCGGCAAAGAACTAAGGAAATGAGCAGGAGGTCACAACTTTGATCAGGAACTATTATTAGCTGATCACTCTGGATGATGGAGAGTTGATCTTCTTTAAAGAGTGATTCTAGGTAGGGAGAACAGGCTCCAGTGGATGAACTCACACCCAAAGACCTCTGGGTATATAAACATGACATGTTGGGCCTTAACATATATGTTTAAAATTCATGAAGTCCTGTGGCAGGCCATGGAGTGGTACAGATAAGGAAGGGGAAGCTAAATAAAATTAAGATGATATTTACCAAAATTTAATAAATATATTTTAAAATACAAAACAACAACAAAAAAGAAAATATTAGAGAGGACGTTAGAAAATAATTGTTTCAATCTAGGATTCAAGTCAAGGTTAATTTGCAGGATCACATCAATTAACAAAGGGCAACACTTTGTACACCAAAATCCAAAGGAAGAAATCAGGCAGTATTCATAAACTCATTCATTCTCAGTCATCTCATATCAAATTACACAGGGCTTCACTTAGGACTCAAAACAGAAACAGAAGGCCATGTATTAGAAAAACAGAAAGTAATGTGTTAGGGGGAGTTTAAAAGAGAGGCTATGTCACAAAATACGAGTGTCAATTGTCTAAACAGCTGCTTTCCATTTAGAATTCATTTTATTATATAGCATTTTCATAGCTACTATTTATCCCATTAGCCAATACCATCCCAATATTACAATGTTTGTAAAGCTATAATCTAGGGCTTGTGATACAGTTCAGTAGTAGAGTGCTTGCCTAGAATGCATGAGACACTATGTACAATCTCCAGCCCTTCCAAAACAAACAAACAAACAAACAAATTGTAGTCAAATAGCAAAAATTCTACAATATGCACAATAGCCTCAACAGTATTTCTCTCCTTTGATTTTATTTCAATGAATGTAGACAAAATATCCATTTGGATAGATTTATATCTTATTTCAAAAAATGTACGAGATATGACATTCCTCTTGAAGTCGTCATCAACATACACAGTTTTAAAAATCCATTTCTGCAATTTCACCATAGATGATGCACTAAGCAAGTACGCTACTTGTAAGGATTCATATTGGACATCATATCCATCTCCAAACTCCAATTTTTCTCCCATTTCTCGTTATCAAAGACTCTTGGAAATGTTATGCTAAAAATAACAGACTTTTAATGTGAGTAACAGGTTAACAAAAAGAAAGTTGCTATAGAAACAGAATGTACAATTCAGAAAATGGAACTTCAAGGAGAAATGGTGTTTATCTGCCTCAACGAATCAAACAAAATTTATGCCGTATATCTCATAATCTGTTGCAGGAAGCTTTGATAGCTGGTAATATCAGTGTCTCCCAATATTTTTCTGTTTTGGAAGTATGTACAATTAAACATGTCCAATCAAGAGGCAGAAAGATAAAACAATAGACTCCCTTTTGCATCCTGCAGGACTCCAGAGAAACAAAAGTGGGTGTGTCACGGTAGGGCCCTCCTATTTCTTCATTGCTGTTTTAGTTTGATGTCTTAAACATTAGTATTTGCAGGATTTGTAGAATTATTCACATCAACAGAGGAGAGCCCCTAAACATCTGAGAATTATTATTCACCTGGGATTTCATGTACTTAATTTTCTCTGGGGAATAAGCTTGCTGTGTACTCAAGGAAAGTGTTAATGATTGGACATCTCTTGGGTAACTGCATCATTAAGGAATATTTTATGTATTACAGCTCTCAAAAAGCAACTTTGGACTGAATATTGCCACAATTTGACTTTATTCTATTAGAGAGGAACAAATAGCAGTTTGGATACAGCAAGCACAACTCTGCTTTTATAGCCTACATTTTTCATGTAGTAAATCCAGACCCTTTAGAATCATTAAGAATATATAAGGACTTGGCTCCATAATATCTCTCCAGAGTTCAACCTATGCTACAAAAGAAGTTACCACAGAAATCATACAGTCAGTTTCACTTCTCTAAGAGCTCAAACCAACCACTGAATACTTATTTCTGGTCGGAAAGTCATAGTTGTTTTTCATGGAATGTTTGACTCCTTGGATCCCCATGGCTATCTCTTCTTCCTTGCTCACCTCCTCCAAATTACAATTCGCTCTCTTTCTAAGATCACTAGTAATATACCCCTCGTAAGAGGCCACTAAATGAGACCTTTCTAGTGCAGTTACTAGGAACAACCTGGTTTCTCCACTGGGATTATGTAAGTGTTTACAAAGACAGGCTTTTCCCACCCAGCAGACATCTTGAAAGTTTTATTCTGAGGCATTTTGAGAGGACTGTGATGAGTTGATTTGGACTTCAGTGAAGTTTCTATGGAATCTTTTAATTCCCATCCCATCTCCCTTGCACCTGGCCCCTCCTGGAGAAAGTAGTGATAATAACAAATAGGGCTGTTTGGCCTGGATAGACAGGAAGAAAGCTAATAGGCTCAGATTTAATTGCTTTTCTAGCTGAGACTGCAATTTCCTCCAATATATAAGGCAGACTCTCTGGAGAAAATGAAACCAAGGTAAGGGATGTATGTTCCAGCTGAGAAGATTGAATGATTGAATGAACAAAGTAAACTCATCAGTAAACTCCATTTTGTTGAGAGAAACAATAGCTTAGCTTCTCAATTCCAGGAAAAAAACGAAAAACCACATGGAGTCACCCCCACCCCACACGTCCAAACACTCACGAGGATGTGGCCTTCAGATGACAGGTGGTCCTACAAAAACATCTTCTTTATGACTTAAAGAAAGAACACAGAGTCTGGTCAAGGTAACCAAGGCTAAAAGCAGAGGCATAAACAAGACCAAAGACCTTATAAATATAATCTGGTGAGCACATTCCTAAGTTGCAGCTGTCCAGACTCAATTATAATAAATAGTTCTTATAACCAATCAATTAGGCAGCTTTCACACTTTCACCAATCCCAGCCTTTGAACCTCCTCCCTTTGTCCTAGACCAATAAAAGAACCCCTTTCCCTTCACTCAGGGCCACTACCCCTCCACCCGCTATGTGGGTATGTTGGGCTGTGGACCCAAGCTCCAGCTTGCAAATAAAGATCCTTGTGTGCTTGCATCAGATGTGGACTCCATGGTGGTCTCTGAGGGGACTCTGTGGCCTGGGCACAACAATTGGGGACTACCAAAGGGAATCAGGAATTCTTATGGATGTCAGCCCATCAGGAGGTCTTTGAGAATCTAAAACAAAGTTTGCTGACTGCACCTGCCCTAGGGTTGCCTGATGTCACCAAGCCCTTCCATCTATATGTTGACGAGAGCAAAGGTATTGCTAAAGGCGTCCTGACCCAAACCTTGGGGCCTTGGCGAGGGCCAGTTGCTTACTTGTCAAAAACCTAGACCCCATAGCGTCAGGATGGCCTCCATGCTTGAGAATCATTGCCACAGTGGCCCTCCTAGTAAAGGATGCTGATAAATTGACAATGGGGCAAAATTTGACTGTTGCTGCCCCCCATGCCCTCGAAGGAGTGCTGAAACAACCCCCTAATCGGTGGTTAAGCAACGCCCGCATGACACACTATCAAACTCTGTTACTAAACCCTGCCAGAATAACTTTTCAGGTTCCAGTGACCCTGAATCCCACCACCTTACTGCTAGATCCTGATTTGGATGCTCCAATGCACGACTACACAGAGATCCTGGCCCAGGTCCATAATGTTCACCCAGACCTCAAGGATACCCCTTTGCCCGAAGTAACCTGGTACACTGATGGCAGCAGTTTTGTCCAAGACGGTAAGCAATGTGAAGGAGCGACAGTGACCACAGAAAC
Source organism: Eospalax fontanierii (assembly GCA_035773235.1). Lineage (NCBI taxonomy): Eukaryota > Metazoa > Chordata > Mammalia > Rodentia > Spalacidae > Eospalax > Eospalax fontanierii. The sequence continues at coordinate 41,447,342 of CM069525.1, forward strand.
AGAGGTCACTTGGGCGGAGACTTTACCAGTGGGGACCTCACCCCAGAGATCAGAATTTATAGCCCTCGCTAAAGCCTTAAAACTGGGAAAGGGACAAAAGATAAACATTTATACCAATAGTCAGTATGCCTTTGCAACAGCCCATGTACATGGTGCCATTTCTAAAGAGCAGGGGTTATTGACAGTGGAAAGACCATTAAAAACAGAGAAGAGATACTGACTTTACTTCAGACTACCTGGTTACCGACTAAGGTTGCTGTCATACACTGCCCTGGTCACCAGAAAGGGATGGGCCTGATAGCCCAGGGGAATAATCTGGCAGACTGAACAACCCGGAAGGTGGCGCTGCAAACCACGTTGGTTCTCGCATGTACCCTACCCGACCCGGGAAGTGAGCAACTTCCTCAACAACCAAATTATTCAAAGGAAGATTTGGCTTGGATTAGGACTTTGCCTATGACTCAGTTTCTTGACAACTGGTGGTGAGACACCAGCCTTCTATAATTCTGTTCTTCAAACAAAACAAAATGCTTTCTTTGTACCTTGTCCCAAAGAGTAGTCTGAACAACACAGATGGTCATTTTCAAAAATAAGCATAATTGTCAAAACTTAGTCTATATTGGATTGTATTAGGTCTTTGGAACTTTCCGAGTCTCGACCACATGTCTAGGCATTCTGCTTCATGTCATATCTTCATAGCTTAGCTTATTCCATATTCCCAACAGCCCTGTGAATTAAGAATTATTCTTGTAATGGTTAATCATTTCTTTTTCTTTAACCTCAGCTCTTTTCACTGCTGGTTCGTGGAAAAAGAAACTGAAAGATTGTAAAAGCCCAAAGAACAGGACGCCTGCTGCTAGATGATGACTTCTATCATTTTTAATGCTACATTTTTCTTGATCATGGGTCCTCATTCTTCCTCTTGACATCGTTTTTTAAAGTAATTATTTAAGTTTCTCTTTTATGATATTTGAAGATATATGAACTATATCTTTCGATATAGTTCAGAAGTGAGTACAGTAATAGCTTAAGCAGAAGTCAGCATAATTTTTTTCTGTAGAAAGCCAGATATAAATTAGTTTAGACACTGAAGGCTATATGAACTCTCTCTCTCTCTCTCTCTCTCTCTCTCTCTCTCTCTCTCAGTGATTCAACTCTTCTGTTACATAATATGAAGCATCATACACAATACATAAAGCAATGATTATGTTTATATTCCAATAAAACATTACTTACAGAAATAAGAAGACATTATCCTCTATTTAACCAAATTTAAGACACACACACACACACGCACACAAACACAGGGTGGCAAGGAGGTGATGAGGTTAGAAAAGTCTGACCATTAATTACTTTGTGGCCTCGGATAAGTTTATTCATTTTCTCCAAACTTGGTTATCTTATCTTTAAAATAACAGTGATAGCTTTTTCAAGGCATTATTATGTGATTAAAACAAACAGTTCCTCTGAAATTCTCTCCTCTTTCAGTTTACTGAACACTGATTTCTTACAATATTTTAAGCACTTGCAAAAACAATGGTAGTACAGCAAAGGCCTTGTTTGGTTTACCACCACCCATGAATTCAAGGAACATTAATCTCACTTGAAAGGATAAAGAATAAAGGAAGGCATTCAAAGTCAACCTTGAAGAATGAGTGAGATACTTGTGATGAAGGGGGGTGGCTGAAAGAAGGCATTCTAAATAGTAATTGAAGGGATAAAGAAAGAAAATTTGTAGAATTGCATGCTATTTTCAGGGAACTATGAAAAAGAGTCCAGTATGGCTACAGAACATGATGAAGTATGTTAGGCAGACACTGATTCTGCCCTACTGTGATCCATTCCCAACTTCTTTACTCACATATCTATGATTTTGTGCAGGGCAAAATATATACCCAGCTAAAAATATTCTATCCTTAAGTCTCCTTTGTATTTACAGGTGAACATGATTTTAGAGTTTTAATTAATGAGCTCTAGGGAGAAGTTTTTCTGAAGAACTTTTTATGAATAGGTGGAAAACTACTATAAATAAGTCCTTTTCTAACCTGAAATGTTGATGGAACTTTGGAGATTCAGCAACATCTTTGCAACCATGAAAACAAAAGCAAAATATTGTAGTAGTTAGTTGCAAGTCCCATTAAAGATAGGTAGATAGGTAGACTACTTAGTTCAAAGAAAATATATAACCTCATTGAATTAAAGGCATTTTATTCCATAATATGATTAAGTTAGATTTAAGATTATTGCTTAGATAAGCCTCAAGCTAATTTGTTTCTGATCATTGTCAGTGCCAACAGGTAATTCATAAACTGTCTAACTATCGCTCCCAATGAACTGTTTTGCTGAGACTGAGCACCTTCACAGATACTTTCCTCCAGAAGTTGGGGATTTGAGCAATAAAAGCATCATGATTAGGAAACTGCATAGAGTGTGTACTATTGCAAATGCAAACTGTTGGAATCCACTCAATTGAGAAAAACACAAATGACCACTACGTTTTAACAAACTGTTTCTGGTATGAAATAGACCTGGGCAGCACTACCAGATAGGAAACAATTATTTAAATGTGTTTTTATGCATAAATGAGATCTGATTTAGAAGGTGGATTTATTCCTGTTAAAGGAAAAATCAGTTGGGTTTCACAGGTATTCCTAAGCTGTATTCAGCCTATGTAGACCTGTTTTCTTAAATGTCTAACCTACTTACCTCTTAGCTGTAACATGCCATACTAGATGGCTTTTAATTGGCCCTCAGTCATTTCTAAGCAGGTACTGTACTACCTTTCAGAACTTATATTGGCAGGTATGAAAAAATGACCTAAAGTTGAGGACAAAACCTTATACTGAATATCAAGTTACTTATTTTTCCCTTCAATGTGCTAAAACCTGCACCTCCTACCCACTCAGTAAACAAAGAGCACAGCTAAACTCAGCTCTGAAAGGAAACAGTAATAGTGCCTGTGAGGAAATGAGCCAAAGAGGACTTTACAATTGTGGACCTTGAACGTTCCTTTGAGCAGATTGCAGGTATAACCATTTGTTAACTGTACTGAAGGCATGTCTTTAAGAAAGTGTTCAAATTAAAACAGCTGCTGCCAGGGAGTGGGAGGGGGTATTGTTGGTAACAAGAAGACAAGTAAAAGAAGGCCATGTTCCCTGTGGCATTATTGAACTTTCACACCAATCCAAATTATCTTTTTCCAGATGGTTATGTGAGAAAGGAGTGGTTGTGTTATTTATTTAAACTCGTGTGCATGCCTTTTTCCACATTTACAAATGAGCAAATATACCTACAGACAGTGGCATTTGAAGTACTAGAAAAAACTCTGAGCAAAATATACTAGGTACATATTTTAATAGAGCAACCAGTATGCGAGCTGGACATCGCTAATAGAAAAGTCTGTCTGATATGTCCTAAAATCTGAAACTGTTTTGAGTACTGACATGGTGGTACAAGTGGAAAATTCCATACTTGGCTTTGTACAATGGGTCATAGTAAAATGTATTGATACCAAAATATTATGTACACTGATATCTATGTTATATGTAAATGCAAAATTCCTGCTTAGCTTTATGTAAACGAACATATAATTTTTTTAAAAAATCTGAAATCACTTAGTCTCAAGCATTTCGGATATGAAAAACTCAATCTGTGGTAAGGAATCTAGGCTGAAACCTATGAACCACACCAGGAGAAATAGCAAAAGTTCTATATTTTTCTAAAAGAGAGACTTAAAATAATTTACCATGTGATCATTAAACTCTAAGCTTATGCCAGATACATAAGAGAATGAATGACACAGACCAATGACTATGAAGCAAACTAAGAAGTACAACTGCATGCAGTTTGTTTTCTTGTGTTTTAGGGGACTATGTTGCACTTTTACAGATATTGTATTGTTTATAAATTGAAGCTCTGTGGAAAACTTACACAGAATATGCCTACTAGCACCATTTTCTAGTAGTTTCAGTGGTCATTAGCATTGTTTAGTAACAAAGTAAATTTTAAGTAATAGTTCTGATTTATTCTTTGAAAATATCACACACATATGTAATGTATTCTGATCATATCCATCCGTTACTCCAACCTTTCAACCACCCCCAGGATCCTCCCGTCGCATTTCCCTCCCAACGCCGTGCCGTCCAATAGAAAAGTAATAATGAAGGTGCAGAAACTCTGTAGATAGAATGCTATTGCACAGTCAGACTATAGCGTATTGTGAGCAGAATCTTTTACTACTTTTTCTGTATGTATTCAAACAAAGAGTAAGTTTTTAATATCGCCTAAGTTTTGTAGGATGGATATTTCCAATATACAGTTTGAGCTTGAATTATTTATTATGTGGTGGTCTAAAAAGTGATGTACTAATTCTTTGAGAATTTCATATATGCACATAATGTATTTTGATCATATTCACACCTCTCCACTCCCTCCTCTAATGTCTCTCAAATCCATTTCCCATTCTCAGCCCTCATCCAATTTCATGTGCTGTATATAACACTAAGGATGTTTCAAAAAACTATATGTAAACCTATTTTGTTGCTGTTGTTTGTTTTCACAGGGTCTGCCTTGCAATAGCCAATCTAGAAGTCACTATGTGAACCTGGCTGGCATTGATCTCACAGAGATCCACCTTCCTCTTTTCTCTGGGACTGAGATTAAAAGTTCACCACCATACCCAGATGAAACCTACTCTTTTATAAGCATCATATATAGAAAGCTAAACACACACACATTCATTAAAAAAGTGTTTAACTGGAGTTACCCTTCACAGAGATTAATGCTACTTTTAAAAGTCATCGTTTTCCAAATGAAATTACCAGTTCTGAATGTGGGATAGCACCCTTCAAATTGTCAGTAGTGTCCTCGAGACATCCAAAACAATGCAGGCTATTGCCATTGCTCTTTGTTGCCCACCAGAACATGATGGTACTAACCTATTGCTGAAGACAACACACCCTTTTGTCACATGACATGGAGAAATCAAGTTGGTATACATTAGAAAGTTCGTTTGTACATTCTGGCTAGCTTTCATAGTACCAGAAGGTGCTACACAGACTGCTAAGGGAAAAAAGTCATCAGTCACTTATCTCACCGTCTTACAAGCTAGTCTAATGACTGGCATAGCAAGATATGCCCATGGGTACAATCGTGGCATGAATGCTATGGAGGTAATCAATCAGTTTTTCATTGGATTGAAGGCCCACTCCATCAGATGAAGCACTTGTCTGATACAGAAAATCTAACCAAGAACTCATGGCTAGGGATCTCATATACACTAAGAGTAAACGTTACTATTATTTTGCTAAATGAATATGGTATCAAACTGTCCTATAAATTACTATTTCTATACCCATAGGTTAGGTTAGCTTTGAGACCTCATTAGATATGTTTCTTTGTGTAGTGGATAGCACTTAATGCAGAAACTCACAACTGGTCATAGTGTATAATATAAAGTAAATGTTGGTGTCATATCTCCTCCCATCATGGCTCAGAAAACATCCCAGAAGAGGGGTAGAAAGTCTCTTCTTTGTGTTTGTATGTACGTGTGTTTGCACATGTATTTGTGTGTGTGTGTGTGTGTGTGTGTGTGAGTGTACTGCTCGCATTTATGTAAGTGCACCCATATCATGCAATGCCTGTGGTGGTCAGAAGACCCTGACCTTATGATTGTGCATCTGCCAGCTAACCCACAGGTCCCAAATCATTCCACAACCTTCTCTAATGGTGCCGCTTGCTGGAAACTGGTGTTTGAACATATAAGCCTGTAGGGGAAATTTCACATTCAAACCATCACAGGGACGGGAAAATGAGAATAGTAAGGGTGCATCTGCATGACTTGGATTAGATATAGGTGGTTAGGGTAAAGGAGAAATCAAGGTGACAATTCGAACTGAGTTTCTGAGTGGAAAGTCATGGTATTTATTAATAGGTGGGGAAGGTTGCTGGGAGAAGATACATTTTGGAGGGGAAATTATTTATTTGTTTTAGAAATTCTAAATTTGTGGTGCTTCTGAGCCATCTAAGTGCAAACATCAAGTAGACTTTTGGATCTGTGGGTTGGAGATTTGAGATTTTCTCTGGATGATTATAAAATTATGACACATCAGCACATGGTACTTTTTTAATTCAAGGGCCTAGATGAGATCAACTGGGAATAGGACATTCAGTGAGAATAGATGAGGTCAGTTTGGAACAGGTAGGTGAAGAATAGTTAGAAAGTGATGAGAGAAAAGATAAATGGATGAGATAGTTCACATAAAATATTCACAGAAATTAGAATCTGAGGGCTGAGAGATGGCTCAGCAGTTAAGCATACTTGGCGTTCTTCCACAGGACCCAAGTTTAGTTCCTAGTACCTATGTCAGGAAGCTTGCAACTGCCTGTACCTCTAGCTCCAGGAGATACATATACACACATACATACACACACATAGATTAAAAAAATAATTATCAACCAGTAGTTGAGAGTTAAGATTAATGTATAAAAAGCTTTGGACCTGGGTATGAAAAACAAGCTTTTTTCTTTGGTGAAAACTGTCTCAGATATCTGTGAATCAAGAGGAAAACAGCAAAAAAAAAAAAATTACAATGAAAGTGAGACACATTACCTGATTGCAGTGGAAATGGGAGACTTGGCCAATAAAATGAATCTCTAAATGAATCAGTTGAAATGGCTGGAATTAACTGAGCCAAAGTAATTATGCATCATTCTTCCATCTATTTAGTCAGCACTTTGTATCATTATATACAGTTACCAATGTACGGATAACTTGTAGCTATAAACGTTTTGTGCAATTAAAGCTCTCAAAGAATGACAACAAAAAATAATTTTGAAAATTAAACCTGATTGGAAAGCGGGGATGAGAAAGTTGGACTCAAAGATAACTGGAATATCACTTGGCCCCTTGCCTGACTAAATTCTGATGCTCTCAGTCAATATGTGGTTGATGCTTTTAAAAATGCTCTTCTATCTAAACCTGAGCCAAATGCTCAGGAACTGTGCATAATTGTTTTGAAACTAGTGGAAAGGTAGACTTTGTTCAAAAGAGTCAAGTGGGTCATAGACAACTTTTAGAATGCTATGAATCTTCATAAGAATGAGAAGTATACTTTCTTATGTCTAGTGAAATTTTTGGATTGTATTGGCTGTGTTACACACAACAAAACTTCCCTAATGCAAATTTGGACAACCCCCAATGTGTTACTTTTACCTGAAGGTATATTGTTGACTTTTTGCTTCATACAATCATCTTCAGAATAACTTTATACTTCTAACTATCTATTTCTATCTTTGTGAAGGTCATATAACTGATTTACTAGTTAAATACACTGCTACAAAGTACATGAATCCTAGTAGATGTTGTGGTTAAGGAGAACTATAGATATTACAGATTGATAAAATAACAAAATGGCGAATACTGTTAGTTAAAAAGTATGGTTAGGAATGAATGATAAGATGTTTCCGTGAAGTGTTTCAATTGCCTCCTTAAGTTCATGTAGCTTGACATTCTGGATTGAATATTGGAAATTTTCACAGTTATAATTTCCTGGTTGCTTCTGTTCCTTCAAGCAAAGGGGTCAAAGATACCTGAGGACTTATAGCAGAAAATGAAATTACAAAATTCAGTCTTGGACAGTACCAGAAATTGAGACCAAAGCTGTTTCTTAGCAGAAGCTGGGCATGTCTGGCATTTAGATATGAGCAGGGAGCAGTTAAAATTAAGTAAAGAAATTCTTTGCCTCTACTTTAGATATTTTCAGAAGCAGAAGATTTTTTATAACAATAAGAAATTAAGAACTCCAAGCTTTAAATGTTGAAGAAAGTGCTGGTGATAATGATAAAATTAAGTAAAGCTCAATCTTCACTGATTTTACCTGAAAAGTGGACAATGAAAAACAGGATTCACATTAGAGTTTAATTATGAACAACTGTGCTTTAAATTTTGTGTATACTAAACGTCTTCCTGTGCTATCATGTCTAACCTCAGAGTTCTGAGATTTGTGGAAGCTAATTGGGTTTTTAAAAATCTATTAGGAGACAGCCACTCAAAGGTAATTTTCCATTTGGACCAGTCACTTTTCAGGTAGAAATCAAACATGTTTCAGTACATGTATTGATTAAAAGGTACAAGAAGCAATTCATCTGAAATGTTAATTTAAATGATCAATGTTTGGGCACAGAAAACCTGGTTATGAGGTCTTTAATTGTTTAAATATGATTGAGAATTAGAGAATCATGTGTTATCTTTTACAAGCTAAACCACAATTCTGATGTGTAGTTGTTTCACAATACACTTGGAGGGGAAATTGAATCTAGGAGCCACCTGTGGATACTGAAATTGGTTGATACTCAAATCCATATTTGCACAGAGCCTACATGCATTCTCTAGTATACTTTAAATCATCTCTTGATTTTATATAATTCTTAATAAGGTCTAAACAGCTGTTGTATTTTGCAGGAAAAAATAACATAATCTGTGCATGTTCAGCATACATGTAATTCTCTTTTCTCTGAATATTTTTGATCCCCACTTAAACGGGTTCATAACCTGCCAATATAGAAGGTTAACTATATACTAAATCAAATAATATTGTGACAGTGCAATTCAAATGTTAAGTAGTTGGCTTTATAATTCTGAAAAAAAACTTTGCATATGAGAAAACTCCAGCTTCATAAACTAAGATAACTAAGTCCCAAAAACTGGAACTGGAATCTGGGGACATGTATGTTTTTCACAGTTTTAGAGCTAGGAAAAAGTGAAAAGTTTAACAAATGTACTCTCTCCTGAAATTTTAGTAAAAGACTCAGAAATACTATGAAATATATTTTTAAGTTACACAAGGTAAAGAAGGTCTGAAGGAATAAGAATACACTACTTAGAAACTTGAATATGAAGGTGAGGTAGAAAATCAGGTGCTCACACACCAAGAGCCTGCATTGGTCTGTTCAGACTACTGGGACAAAACATTGACGATCATATGGTTTCCACAATAAAGCATATTCTCATACAGCTCTGAATCTTAGATATATTGTATTGTGAATTCTCTCGCTGTGAGGCCCAGTGTTCCTCACCCCCTCCATCCCTAGATTTGAACCAATTGAGTGGACAGAGAATGCTCTCTTAGAGAAATTAATTTATTCTGGGTTACTTAGAAAGAATTCATCTTTGGGGAGAGAGACAGAGATTTCGTAAGTGGAGCCTGCATTTTTTATCATAAGAGTCCCTCGAACCTCTGGAACACACACCCAAGATGGAGCCCTGGCTCCATGACCCTCTCCTTCCCAGCCTTCCCTTCACTTCCACTAGACCTCCCCCTTTAAGTCATTGGTTAGTGGGATGTCAATCACATTTGGAAGCTTGTCCCTCTCAGCAGAGAGGAAACTATAGATCTATTCAACACCCAACCCCTTTTTCTCTCTGGCTCTTAAAACACTTTCCACCATCCTCTTCTGCAATAGTCCCTGAGCCACAACATCAAGGGGTTTAGGGAGGGAATAACAGATATAAGAGGATGTTCTTTCCACTCTGCCCTGAATTATTATTTTGCTTCAGTGATACTCCTTCCACTGTAAAAACACAACAATTGTAAAACAACAACAGCAAAAGTAACATCCAAACAAATACTGAATGACCTAACCTATGGATGTAAACACAACTGCTTCAGCAATATCTAAGTAGGCACATCATATTTCTTAAGCAGATCTTTTCAGGACCATTCTCCCATAGTGGTCTACATAGCACCCTCTAGCACTCTGAAGGCCAGTCATCCATTTGTGGGGAGTTTTCAGTTCGGTCCCATCTAGAGCTCTCCTTCCTTGCTCAAACCATGTCACATCTTCAGTAATAGGGCCTTATCATCCACTTCCAGTGTGCAACCAGCACTATAATGTAGCAATTGCCTTTTGTTTTGGTAGAAGGAGACTTCCAAGGCCCCCTTGGCCAACAGCTCACAGGGGGAGCAACCCACACCTGGTACTGGAATTGCTACTTAACAATTATATAAAGTATCATTTTACTCTTTGGCATCTATAGGGCTAGGCCCATAGATCTCCCAGAACTTCACAGCTATACTTCACCCTTGTACTGTGTACGAGTTACATTTCATTCTTGTTTCTTCAAATGTACTTGACATACCTCAACAGGGTTTCATATCTGTAAAACACTCAGAAGTTAAAATTATATACATATACAAGGTCTAACATAGCAAGGAAAATTCCTTTTTATTTGCATCAGCTGTTATTTCAACAGATCCAAGTTGGGTACAATGGCCTGTAAGTTAATCAGTCCTTTACTGTCTTTAGTTACTTTTGGGAATCCATTTAGTGTCCCTGAGTTCTCACATGGAGCCTCCATGCACCCCTTTATCCTTTCCAACCTCTTTGGTGCTGGCCCAAACTTGGTCCTACATAGGGCCAAGGAGGAATAAGGCTTCTCTTACCCCTGTAGCACCTCTTGTTTCCTAGGGCCAGGGAAACCATGGGTCTGATTCCTGGCTCTACCCACACCTGTGGTCTCTCCATTGACCACACCTGGCTTTTGGGAGAGGACCTGGCTAGGCAAACTGTCTCCACCCCTCGAATAGCCAGTCACAGGGGAGAAATATACCCTGTTAACTCTGGGGGAGTTAGTATCCACCCCTGGGATAATCTTCATCCTCTGTGCACCTTACATTTTGTGAACCATTTCTCAGGACTTAAAGCCTCCCAGAAGTGCTTTAGCACAGAATTTGATTTTTTATCAATCTTTCGGAACTTGGGATAAATGCTAGTCTCCCCAACATTTGCCTATGAGTAGCTCAAGCAGACCTTCTCTTCTGTTTTGCCTCCCTTACACATCTTTTGGGTTGTTCTATTCTTCTACAGACATACTTTCCATGCTGGTCTAGGTTGCTTAAATCTGTCCAAGCCTCTCCTGCCTTGTAAAGCTCTTGTCCCTCTAGGGGATCTAGCAGGGACACTAAACCTCCACACTAATGTCGAGGTCCTTGTTCAATGAAGTCCTTCATTGAATCTCTAGTGAACACAGTCCTCTCTGGTCCTGTGAACGGGGCACCATATGCGGCTTTCCTCATACTCAGTTCTCTCAGCAGTGCCTGTCCTCCTTTTATTGTTCTCCAGCTCCTGACATCCATGGGAACCTCCACTAGTGATAACCAGGTTTCTCTAATGGATTGCCCAAGCCAGTCCATCAGAGACTGCTTCCCCTTGTACTGCCTTAGGCTACACAGCCTAAATCTCAAGGAGGGGTGAGGTATTATATTGCTCAGCTGTCCTGCCTCTGCAGCAATGAGAATAATCGCATCTGCTCCCATGTCCCACAGCCTTACAAACCAGGTAGCTAAGGGTTCCTTCATGGTTTGTTTGACTGTCTTTCCTAGCTCCAGCAGCTCTAGGTCCGACAAGCCTTTATTTACTAAATTCTTATGCTTGTTAAAGCCTTTATCAGCACGTAGACATTTGGATTTTTCCTTTTTTTTGTATTACAGGTTGAACCTGAGGGGCACTTTCAGCTCCTTCTGGGTTGCTTACTTCTTTCCAGGGATTCGAGGTTCTAGGGTCCCAGGATACGTCCTGCATTATTAGCCTGACCCAGGTTTTCATCCCTTGTCAACTTCCTAGCTGTAAAAAGTGACAGGCTGAAAACTCCATCTCTTTCTCTCTTTTATCCAATTTGCTAGCAAGCTCAGAGGCTAGTATTGAAGAAGCAAGCCTCATATCTTTCTGTTGATCTAACTCATCTCTCACACTTTGAATCTCTCTCTGTGCTAAGACCTCAGCCTGAGACTGCCATCTTGAACTGGACCTGCACACCACAGCCTCCTCCATGGCATCTCTGCTGGTGTGCGCCACCACCACCTGTATCTGTCCCACTGATCTCATCTGCTTAGGCAAGTTCACCTTAATTACATATTTCACTGTAAACTTCCCCAACCCTGCAATGATTGCCATACACAGCAATCCTATTGGGATAATCCACCATATCAAAATTTCTTCTGCCCATACTTTTCCCTTATTGGTTCTCCATATTAGCAGCAGTGCCATAAATCCTTTTCTCGAGAGCTTTCTCCTTTAGTCAGTTGGTCCTGCTCGACTATGCCAACTGTATTATTAATTCTCTTTTGATGAGGCCTGACGTTTAGCCCCACCCCCTCCACCCCTAGTTTTGAACCAATTGAGTGAACAGAGAATGCTCACTTAGAGAAATTAATTTATTCTGGGTTACTTAGAAAGGTTTCATCCCTGGGGAGAGAGATGAGGATTTCGTATGGCAGATCCTACATTTTGATCATAAGAGTCCCCCAGACCTCTGGAACACACACCCAAGATGGAGCCCTGGCACCCTCTCTCCTTCCCAGCCTTTCCTGCACTTCCACTAGACTTTCTCCCTTAAGCCATTGGTTAGTGGAATGTCAATCACATTTGGAAGACTGTCCCTTGAAGCAGAGAGGAAACTATGGATCTATACAACACATATAAATCAAATTTCTAAAATTTTTGTTTCTAGATAGGATTTTTGTCCTGTGTGGTACAAAGAATGATTTACAGTAGCTGTACTTTTGGTTTTGACCCAGAGAATTTATTGCATATATAGAAAGCCAAAGTAAAAGAGTAAATAGCTGAAGCTTGAAAGATGGCCTAGCTGTTAAAAGCACTGGCTGCTATTGCAGAGGTCCTGGGTTTGATTCCCAATACCCAATTGGCAGGTAAAAACTTTCCAGAACTCCAGTTCCAGGGAAATCTCATGCTCTTTTCTCACTACTGCAGACATTGCATGACATGGGTATACTTGCATGCATGCATGCATACAATACACTCATACATATAAAATGAAATTAATAAATAAAATATTTAAATGAAAAAATAAACATCAAGAGATGATAGATGTAGGTCTATAGATGATAGATAGATGATAGATAGGTAGATAGATAGATAGATGATAGATAGATAGAGCAAAACATCATCAAATTTGGAGTGCAAAACATCCAGTTAATGTCCCTCTGGTGAGGATACTAAGTAAAAGAACAGGTAATAGCACAAATGTACTGTCATCTAATTGGGAGTGTGCAAATGTACAGCAGAAACTGATCAGGGAAGTTGAGGTAGTCTGCAGGAGTTTAGGGTTGCAATTTTTCTCATCAATGGGTTTCCCATGACTGATCTTCCAGCTTCTCTTTCCCACTGCAAGCACTTTTACATTGTGGCATAAAAAATAATAACCATTGTTGGAAATGGTTTCCTGTCTAGCTGCTCTCATGAGCACAGTGCCTTTACTCTTGAGCTGTTTTGCTCTTCTCATCCATCTCTATCACAAATTTGGGAGGTTCTCTAAGACCACACAAGGGACCCGGAGAACACTTTGAGACGAAAAGACTTTTGTCTATAATGCAGCAGGGGCAATGCAACTCCACTTCTAGAGCTAGCTTCTCAGTGAGATAAACAGCACATGAAAATTTATTGATATTTTTGCAGCTTTTTTTCCTGCCTTTCAGATTGCTCCATTCTCCCTATACCCCCATATGGCCTTTCTTTGTGTGCACCAAAGGAGGGGAAGTGAGCTCTTTGGTGTCTCATTTTATAAGGACATAGTCCTGGTTGGTCCAAGTTCTTCCCTTGTGGTTTCATTTAAACTTAATTACTTCCTTAATGGGCCTATTTTCAAATATAACCACATAACCTTCAATATATGCATCTGGAGGGGGACATGGACATTCAGTCCATAACATGGCACAAAAGACGAATGGACAGTGGAGCAACCTCACTGGGAAACTGTGGGGTCAGAGTGTGGTGAGATATAACAGTCCCTGTACAACTGCACCAAGATGTTTTCAGGCTGGGTGAAGTCTTAGAAAGAGAAATGAGTTTTCTCCCCATCCATCCACTGGCAAAAGGGACAGAAGACTGTAATCGTAAATGAGAAAATGCTATGAGGATAAATTGCGGCTGAGTTCTTCCCTAACACTTGCTGGAGCTGATTGAGCTTGAAACCATGGGGTCATGAATCACCTACCTGGAGATAAGTGTCACTTTTAAAATGTGACAGGAAAATGGTCTTGGCATTACCACATGGAACCTTTAGGGAGGAAGGTTTCCAGTCCTTAAGTGAAGGCCTCAGAAAAAAAATTCAAACCTTTAAAATTGTCAATTTCCAATAAGGACTTAGGTAGGAGAAACCTGGAACATTTCCAGAGGGCATTTTAAGAATATTTATGGATGGTGTGAATAAGGATACTGAAATGAGATTTAAATGCAGTTTCTTATTTATCATTTATTCTCAGCACTTTGTGTAATCATGAACCTCTGAATTCACCACTGTTCCCTGGAAGGAATGGCTTACATAATTAAAGTGGAGAGAAGCATTTGTCTGTGAATATACACAAAACTATTTAGAGGGCAACTTGATGCTCTGTCAAAACCAAAACTCATGAATTTGAGAAAGGGACTGGCATAGAAGGGGAGCGCTTGACATGGATGAGAGGAATATAAGAAAGAATGGGGGGAAGTCTAATCAGAATATATTACAAACATGTATGGAATTGTCAAATAACAAAATGTATCAAATCATTAGTATTCTCCCTACCCTTTGTTCCACTATGTTCCATGATCTTTAGTTGTAGAGGGTCTATTGTAGATTTGTTGTCAGAATGCGCAAGACCCATGCAAACTCAGGCAGACAAAAACCGAGCATAGAACTGAGGAAATGGGCAGCATACCCCAATGTTAGCTGAAGAAATATTGGAAGCTGATTTCTGCTGGGTGAGGGAAAGATTATCTTCTTTAAGATAGTAATAGATAGGCTAACCAGATCCCAACGGATGAACCTGCACTGATGGACCTCAGTGAACACTAACTTAACATGGTAGGCTGTAACATAAATGACAGAGAGCATGAAATCCTGTGAGGGGTGGGATATGGGAGGGTGCAGATGATGGAGGAGTATAATGATAACTAAGGTGCTCTATATGAAATATACAAAAATTCAATAAAAATATACAAAAAAATTATCGCTATAAGAAGCCAGAATTTATCAATCACAGTCATATGGGCTAGAGAATCCTTTGTTGTGGGAGATCACCTGGGCACTGGAGAAAGTTGAGAAGCATTTCTGGCCTGGCCTCTGCTCAGTTATGAACAACAAAATGTCTGCAAACATCCACTGATGTTGGAGATTAATAGTTTAAAGAGATGACTCCTAGTAGCCTAATAGAGACAATTGGTTAACCCAAATAAGATGGCCATGACTTCTTTATTTAATTGGAGCATTAAATAAAGTCCTAGACCCATGCTAGTGTTAAATAAGAAATGCAATATAGTATGCCACAGGAAAATCAATTGTGTGTCAGTTTCTTACTGTGGTGCTTGAATGAGAACGTCTTCCATTGTCTTCAAATAATTGAACACTTGGTACTCCATTGTCTGTGCTGTTTAGGGGTGGGTCATGGAGCCTTCATGAGGTGTGGCCATGCTGGAGGAAACACATCAGTGGCAGAGGGCTTTAGTCTTGCCCATTTCCAGTTTGTGTCTCTCTGCTTCCAGGACATACTTGAAGGTGTGAGTGCCCAGCTCTCTGCTCCAGCCATTTCTGCCCATGATGCCTCCCTGCCATGAGTGACCCTTATCCTCTGGAACTATAAGCCTAATAAACTCTTCCTTCTGTAAGTGTCCTTGGTTGAGATATTTATCACAAAAACAGGGAAATAACTAATTCACCAAAAGGGAGGAGAGATTAACAAATTATTCAACTAAATAAAAACTAAAATTCATTATTGGATTTTGAAATGCATGCTTCTACTGGGTGATTAAAAAAGTTTTTGCAGTCTGCCTGAAATGTCATATGTCCACATACACTCATCAATATATTAACATTTGCTGTAACAAAATCTTGGGCTGGTGATATGGTTCACTGAATATGAGCATTTACTATACATGCATGAGGATCTGAGTCAAAAGCTAGCATGTACATAAAAATCCAGGAATGTCCTCATGTTTGCCTTTAACCCCAGCACTGTGTGTACAGGGTTTTGGGAAGTAGATACAGGAAAATTCCTGGCACTTTCTGGCTACTGGCATAGGTCCAGGTGCAAAGAAATAAGACAGTGATATAGTAGGGCATCTATTGTCCTCCTTGTCCTCTGTATGAACACAGGTGCACACAACTAAGAAACACTCTTGGCTATACCACAAACATCACACCTTTACACCTCTCTCTCTCTCTCTCTCTCTCTCTCTCTCTCTCTCTCCCCTCTCTGTGCCCCTCTCTCTCTTTCTCTCATACACACACAGGAAAATTGAATCTTACTTAAGGATATAAATTGAGGCCTATAACTCAGAAAATCCAGAGGCCTACATTCTTTGGGGGATTTTCTTGGGACACTGACTCTTGCTTTATGGGTTCTTGCAGTAAGAATTTTAAACGTTCTAGTTTTTTTTTTTTTTACATAATTATTTACACCTGAAAGTAGACACATTCTGAAAAGTCAAGCAGTAGATCAGTAGAGTGCTAGATTAGGTCAAGCGATCTTGTCTTGGCCTATCTCCTCCGCTCCATATGTGAGGAATTCTAAGAGACATTCTACTTCCTGCGAGGAACATGATGTGTTGACTTCTGCTTTTTGTAGGTATCATTGTAAATTTTTGTGTCTTTTTAAGATGCAGGAACTCTATATCTTCTATAATAACAGTGTTTCTTGGTGTCTTTCTGTCAATCATATCACTGACCTGTTGTGATTACTGAGAAGATGCCTTTTGAATTTTCTAAGCCTTTTTTCATCCAGCAGTGTTTTGGATCAGGAAATGTAGAAAGGTGTATCAGGGAATGTAGAAACGAAACTTAAAATTGGCTCCAGTCTCTTGTATCATTCTTTGTTTATTTCCTTCTTCCTTTTCTCTTTTGGATGCATCAGAGGACTCATATGTAGTTATATTTGTTTCATTATAATTTTTTCCTTTTTTAAACCTCTCTTTATTATAATTTCTTCTGACATTGTAAGCCTTTTAAGATTTTGAAGAACCTGTCCTCAATCTTGAATAGCTTTCCGAAGCTCTGATCATGAGACTATAACTAAATTCTATTCTACTTTATAAGAATATGATATACTAGAGGGAGGAAGGAACTCAGTGGGGAAAGCATACACTGTACGAGCCTGACTGCCTGACTGATTCTTGGAAAGACCTACATATGGTGGGATGCAACTGTAATTAAAGGAATAGTATTAGGAACTCAGAGCAAATTTATAAAATCATAATTGCTTAAATCTTTTCATTGTGTTAAACGTATATATTAACATAAAGATTAGATCTATAGAAAAGCTGTTAGTCTACTACAAAGAATACCTATGCATTCTTCATCCAACTGCCCCACATGTTAACAAAAATATTCTAAATATGCTGTGTTTATGCAAATAATTTAAAATCAAAACATCGTCGGAAACACAAGATGCTTCTAAAGTATACAAAATAAGACCTCAAGTATTGACCTCACCCCTCTTCACATAAAACATCTCCAAAAGCATCCCACTCATCATCTTCTTCCTACATGAGGCTGAAAGAAGGTGTGTCTCCCTCAATGGCTATATCCCTAGCACTCCAGAAAACAGCAACTGCCATTTATTTATCACTCAATACCTTGCCTTCTATTCAGTGTTCAGTACATTGCAAATGCGTCAGTGGGTATGGGATAAATTTTTCCATTTATGAGATTCAGTTAGCTGTTTTGTTATTGTTTTAGTATTGGCCTGTTTCCGAAGCAGATGTTCTCTGTCCCCCATAAGAAGCTACAGCTGAGGTCAGAATCTATAAGGATGGTATCAGAGAATATGTGAGCATAACAAATTTTTCATTCAAGAAACAGAAAAGGTATTTAGTATTCCAAAGAAGGCTTCCATTTCCCAGGCCTGGGAGTACAATCCTGTTGTTTCAGTTACTAGAGAAGCTGAAGCAGGACAATTGCAAGTCAGAGGACTGTATGGATTACAGATCAAGTTCAAGACAGGGTAGAAAATGTAGCAATATAAAAGGTCAACAAGGGGGCTGGACGTGGTGGTGCACTCTTCTAATCCCAGCACTTTGGAGACAGAGACCCAGCATGCATGGAGGAGTGAGGCAAGAGGCCCCAATCCTACCTGAAGATCTATTGGCAATTGATAGTTTCTGGGAGAGGAATACTCAGTTTTCTTTATGAATGTGATGTCAGGTTAATCAGGTTCCTACTGGTCTACTGGCCTGGAGATGGACCACACCCAAATTAAACTTTCTGGGTCTTAAAAAAGAGATGATATGAAGTGAGGGGTCGATAGTGAGGTGGGGGTGTATCTAAGAGGAGGTGGTACAGGGGGACTGAATGTGATGAAAAATACACTGTATGACAGTTTCAAAGAATCAATAAAGATACTTTTTGATGAGTGGAGCAAAACTGAACACAAACGTGCACAATGATTGCTTTCTGTTCTTGATTGTGGATGTATTATGACCAACTCTCTGAAACTCCTGCCATGGTGATATCCCTGCTATGATGGACTAGGACTTGGAAGTATAAAGGAATCGTTTATCTCCTAATCTGCCTTGGTCAAAGTAGTATGCCATAGCCTGTGGAAAGGTATTAAGGCAGTGTATATATTTCCTTTGAGGAGTTCATGAGAGATTTTATTGTTCCTTCTTAAAATTATGTGCCACGTTCCTTTTAGAGAATTCCAGTCCTATCTGGATGAGGTCGCCACTTCGAGAGTGAGAGTCGAATGTCAAGAACAGAGGAATTTTTCACTATGTTTGAAAAGTGAAGTCAGGCATGATGATTTATGCCCACAAGTCCCAAACTTATAAGGTTAAAGCAGAAGAACTGTTTTAAATTCAAGGACAGACTTGGCTACAGAGTGAGTTCCAGGCTAGCCTGCGCCATCAAATTTTACCCTGTCTATAAATAAACAAATAAATAAATAATGTCTTTAAAACTGATTTTTCATGGAATGAGTGGATACTATTCTTACACATATCTTTTATTTTAAAGACAGAAAAATGTCTTCAAACTCAACTTTTAAGCAATGATAAGAATAGAGCAAATATTTTCTTCTCCTTCTGTTTTTACAATAAAAAACATAAACAATAGCAGGAAAAATGGTGAAGGAGAAAGCAGAAATTGTCCTGAGTCCTCCTTCTTTTAGTACGTATCTGTTTGTAACTCACTCTCTCTGAGAGAGAAAGAGACAGAGGGAAAGAGGGAAAGGGAGAGGGAGAGGGAGAGAGAGAGAGAGATAGAGAGAGAGAGAGAGAGAGAGAGAGAGAGAGAGAGAAGAGAAGAATTAGGCAGGGATAGACAGGCTGCGGTGGTCATGAAGTGGTCATGGACCAGTGTACTTTCCCTGAATTCTGGAAATTTTCCCAGTTACTTAAAAATTCCATTCTAATGAGCTTGCCCATCACAGCCCTCTGATCTTTTATAGGAGTCCCAGAGTGTCTCTTTTCCCTAGAACTGTCTGCCCCTATTTGTTTTCATTAGTAAAAATGAAAACAAATGGAGTCTCTAGGTGCTTTAGGCAGAAGGGATGCTGTGCCCTCCCATTGCTTCTGCCTGCAGACTTCTGAGCTCATGCGGAAACCTTGCCAAGAGAAGGATGCATCTGCCATGGATTTCCCCTTCAGGGACTTGGGCAAATTATTTTGAATTATTTCAGAAGATGAGGCTGTCAGCCAATCAAAATGAATCACTGCTAGCTTATTTTCAACAAAGAGTGGTTTTACATATTCCCAGTGTCCTCGGATCATCCTATTTCTAGGCTGCTTACCCCCTGGGCCTGAATTCAGGTGCCATGTTCACACAACACTACAGCCCAGTTCCTGTCTTTGGAATTTGCATGAACAAAGGACCTCATAAATCTTTGCTGTTAATTGTTGGAATTTGTGTTTACCAGAGTTCCTTTCCTGTTATGCAAACTCAGGCTCAACTCTGCAGCCTTGTAAAGCTGCTTCCCCTCAGCAGATGCTCTGCCTGTCGCTGGCTGTGTTCTCTGCTTTCATTTGCTTCACCCTGATATTCTCTTCCACAACACAGCCTAGAAATGTGATTTCTCCTCCTTCCTTTACAGCCCTGACAATCAGTGTCTGCTTCACTCCTCGCACCACAGTGACTAAGTTCTTATAGTCTTCTATCAGTACACAAGTACCATGTTTGTTGCTGTAGGGCATACAAAGTTGTGACAATGAAATTTCTTTCTCTATTTATTTATTGCAGTGTGTCTCCCAAAGGTTCATGCATTGCCCTCTATTGCAGTTATTTCTGATTCCATGGGTCTTCACAGTTGGACATTAAAAACAATGAAGTCTGAAGCCTTCATTCTTTTTCTCCTGACACCATCTCCCTGTGCTTAAAATTTTCTGTCACAGTAGGAGACAGCAACACTACAAAGAATCCATCAGTCCCCACAGATGTCTTAGAGTAATATTTGACCCTTTCCTCTCTTTACTTTCTTTAGAATTTGATCACTATATGCCGCTGAAATATGTTTAATCTTTATCATCCTATTTATTATTGTTGTCATGACTGATTCTGTATCTATCTTATTCATGTACATATAATAGCATCCTCACTGCTCATCACACCTGGGGCCTTCATTCAACAAATGGTTTATAGAGGTGAGCAAACATATATTGAGAAAATGATTGTGAATATGCAGTCTTGACCCATAGTCTCAGGCCTCTAGTGGAGTTTTCTTTGTTTATTTGTTTCTTTGATTGTTTGAGGGAAAAATAACTCCTTTCTTCTTTTTCTCCAAAGGATTGTATGATCAGATTCCTCTTCTTGGAACGGATCACATAAGGATCAAAAATGGGAATGAGAATACGATAAACACACATGATATAAAGCGAGGAATTATGTGAGACAGGTGATAGGTCTGTCATCTGGGAGTCAGGTGACCCTAAGCTAGTTTATTTGTGGCAATGTGTTGTAAATCAAATGTCATCCTTAGCTACTGTCCTATAGTCTCTACCCAAGTGCCGTATTTGAGGTTGTAAGGCATAAAAAGATGTGAAGATTAAGTCTCTTCCTCTCTTTATTGTATTGCTATGATTTAAATATGTACCCCAAAGGCTCATATTTCATAAGCATTTTTGTTCACTGTGATCTAGTAGGGTTTAGTGAGAGGCGTTTTATTCATGGCAGTGAAGCCCTTATGAACTGATTAGTGACTTTCTTCTGTAACTCAGTTTTCATTGTAGTCTAACCTGTGGCCCACAGGTTGCATACATCCCACAGTAGTTATGAATAGAGTCCAATGTATTTGTAGTTTTAGTGTCATTGTACAATGTGAAAAGGTAAGGCATGCCTTCTAGTGAAACCTAATTACTTATTGTTTAAAGCAAATGCAACCTGTTAGTTGCATTTTACTTCCTTGTTAACTTGTTAGTATTTTACTTCCTTCTACTTTGCATTTGCCTGCTTTCCTGCTTCTTTCCTCCATGAATTGAAGCACTAAGAGGCTCTCATCAGATACATTTGCCTGATATTGGGCTTCCTGTCAAACAAAATTATGAACTAAACTGAACCTCTATTCTTTCTAAATTATCCAATTCTGCTGTGTTATCACATCGAAGAATGAAGGAAGACATACAAGTCTCCATATTGGTCAGAACCTCTTCCCTCTCCCACAGCCATGTACAGAGATAAGCCTACAGCCACTGAAAGCTGGCAGGTCCACTGTGGCTCTAGAGTTCATTAATCCATCAGAAGTTTTGTGGGATTCTGAATACTGCAATGTGCCCATTGCACATCATCCCTCCTATGTACCTGAGTGATTCTCAACTATGACTGTGTTGAGTTCCGTGGGACTTGAACCCCCGTCACGCAACCCGACGCCTTGCCCTGGGACTTGAACCCAATGGCACCTGGTTAAAGAACCAACGCCAGATGCAAAGACAAGAGGTTTTATTAAAAGCACTTGTACAAATGGGCGCCCTGCCTCGGGACACAGAAGCGCGCCTGCTTGCAGTAGCCTGTCTACTTTTAAAGCTAAAAACCGCAGGCGGGAAATTCCAGGAACATTGTTACTTTCCGAGAACTTACAAAGTTTCGGGGGAAACAAAGCAAAGCGGGTGGGGTGGTGACAGTTTACAGCTTGCAGCAATAGGTCACGGGTGATCTTATCACAAGATTTCTCAAACATGCTTTGTACATTCTGTGGTTTTAGAAATTTTCCATTGTCTTAGGCAGTTTCATGTCTCAAGCAGTTTCACTTCCTTAAGGGGGTACACAGTGAATTTCCATAGCATTTTAGACTCCATTTTATTTCTCAACTGCACAGTAGAATTCTTAGACAACTTAAAAAATATATGTAACTCCTAAGTATTTAAAATGGTAAATTTCATAATGTATGTGCTTTACTACTGCAATAAAAGAAAAAAAAAAACTACTGGGCCATTTATCTTCAAGGAAATGGAGAATAACTCCCCACGTGTCAAGTGTAGGGTAAACACAATGAATTTCTTCCAAAAGAAACAACAAGGAGTGGGGAAAGAAGGGAAGAGAAGTAATCATGCATTGGAGAAACTGGGAAAGCCTCAGAGAAGTTATGAAGGATAGCAGTGGTGGTGAGTCATGTTATATCAGGTATATGTATCTGGTGCCCTAAATCTATAATCTGAATATAAATATAAATATGAGAAAAACCTGAGGAAAATCCCAATTGAGGGATAGTATACTAAATACTTTATCATCAGTTCTCAAAACCATCAGTCATAAAAGAAATTGTTACAACCAAGAGGAATCTAAGCAGGCATCACATTTAAGTGAAACGAGGTATCCTGAAAAAAGACACTAATACAGAAGAACATTAAGTAAGACTTGAGGAAATAAGATACAGACATACTTAGTAAGGTATGAACACTGGTTCATTAACTGACCACAAATGTCCCATACTAATGTGTTAATAGAGGGGAAAATAGGCATTTGGTATAGAGAGACTATCTGTGGGTTTTTATTTGCAATAGTAATAACTTTTTTGTAAGTCTACAACTATTCTTAAAATTTTAGTGAATAAATATGCTTAGATTTTATCCTAGGCAACTGTATTTTTTGGAAAATACTTTTATTCAGGAAAATGATGATGGAGTGGATGGATTTTTATCAAATGGTATTTTAGTTTCCTTTTTAAATGAATCTTCTTTTATCTTATTTAACATATTGACAGAAAATGAAGTACATTTCTTTTACATCGCCCATATTAAGTAGATTTGTCTAATAGGAACAAGTTCAGAGAAATCATATTCTTTTTATCCTGGGGTGATTAGAATAATTTACAATCATGAGTAGAGGCAGCAGTGGGACATCCCACCATGCCTTTCAATGTGTATAGTGGAACTTTCAAATCCCTGAGCTTCTAGATGTGTCTGTCCCTCTCCTGAAATATTGTACCAAATGGACATCTCACATGCAGGGTCTACGTCATTTTTTCTATGTTAATGTGCCTATGATTATTTTCCTTAGGGTCAGGCCTCAGAGTAACTGAATCTTAAATATGAAATTCTTTCTTCCTTGAGATATTGCCCAGGCATAGTCAATTAGGACATATATAATGTACAAATCAACATCCAACTGAAGGCCAGTTCATCACAGAGGAGCAATCACAGTCTTATGAAATGAGTTCACCAATTTGAGACTTGCAGTTACAGTGTACTTATTCTGTGAAAAATACATAGGCAACTATATTTTTGTCAACTCCCCTGGTGATTTTAATCCGATGTAGAGTGGTATTCAAGAATTCCTGGTGCATCTGGCCTTGCAAGTCAAAATGCCCATAATAACCTGTTACATTTCACCTGATTCTGCTTTCCTCAGCTCTTATAAGTATACTTATTAATGTGCCTCTTGTTTGGCCCAGACCCAGACAATGTCCTCAGTCAAATGTGAGCATGCTGAAAGATCCACTTTATAATGAGAGTGAGATCAGGCTGGGGTTAGACATATTTACTCTGCCTCATCCAAATTTAGGACAATGTTCAGTACAGTCAGGTCTGTGTACTAACAGATTCTACATCTGAAGATTAAAACAACCATGAATCAAAAATAATTTTAAAAGTGTCTGTATTGAATATGTACACACTTTTTTTCTTCTCATTATTCTTTAATGCAGTATAACAAAAATTATTTATTTTTACTTAGTTTTACATTTTATTAGCTACAAGTAGTCTAGAAATGGTTAAAAGTGAATACATAGGAGGATAGGCATAGGTTGGATGCAAAAACTATCTGCTATTTTATCCAAGGGGCTTGAGCATCTGTGAATTGGAGTATTTGTTGGAGGAACCTGGAAGCAATCAACCATGGTTACAGACAGATGGGGCTGTGCACTCTCGGGCCTCCCAGTCAGCAATTACCCAGTGTGTAGGCATGTGTTTACATGTCAGTTCCTTGGTATGGTTTTTTGGTAGAATGGCTCATATTAAGACTCGTTCTTGGTTAGGGTCTTAGATCTTTAATATCGAGACTTCATCTTCCTTGACAATTATGATTCTCTGCCTCAATCACTGGCTAGGTGTGGATGAGGACAGAAAGAACTTCTAAAATGAATCTTTCTGATGCCCGTTTTATCTGGCTTCTTCAGTTTTCCACTAGTAGGCAGCACCTGCCATGTTAGACCTCCTAAACTCTGTGTCACAAACCAGAGAACTTCTTATCTCAGACTCTGCAGCCTTGGGGTAAGGCTCTCTGAGCCCTGCTTGGAATACTGGAAATGATCCTGGATTAAGTGTGTCCTGCTGGGCCTTTTCTGCTCATCAAAACACAGTGAAATTTGAATCTTCTACCATTATATTAAGAGCAATTCTGTCATGACAAATTTCCCTTTCTTCTGACAGTCAAATTTTACCTCTAATTGGTCTGCCACAAATATATCAATCTTGGAAGAACTCTTTCAAATCTACTGATATCCACTAGACCTTCACATTTCTCCCATATTCACACTTACTCCATTTCTGTGTATTTTTTCTTGCTCTTTACTTCTGCCACTGTAGAATTAATCCTTCAAATTCCTCCTCCCTACTTTACCAATATCACCACGTATATGAAGAAAACCCATAATTTGAACAAAAGACAGAAGGAGAAACAAACAGAAACAATGAATTTAAAATAAACTGAGACAGCACAGGAGGAGAAAACTTAAAAGATGAAGAAAATTCCTAAATGACTGGAAATTTATCTATGAAATGAAAAGAAAATTTTATACGTATGAAATTCTTACATATCTATAATTTTTGATGCAGTGTCTTGCTATGTAGCCCAAGCTGGTCTTGAATTCAAAATAATCCTCCTGCCTCAGTTTCCCACTAAAATTATAAGTCAACATGACCAGCTGAAAGTATAACATTAAAATATAAAAGTAAGAATGTTTTGGGAATTGATATTTGATGTGAATATTTTAAAACATATTGGAAAAGTAGCAATGTTTGGTTTTCA
This sequence comes from Eospalax fontanierii, assembly GCA_035773235.1. Lineage (NCBI taxonomy): Eukaryota > Metazoa > Chordata > Mammalia > Rodentia > Spalacidae > Eospalax > Eospalax fontanierii. Next base: position 41,472,783 of record CM069525.1, read on the forward strand.
CTTGTGTTTTGTTTGGTGTAGGGAATTTATAGGCTTTTTTGAATCTCATGCATCCTGAAATGAACACATTAGACAGAGCTCCTGCATGCATGGTCTTTGACCATGTAGATGGCTGTGTAAAATCTGAACATGTTTCTTGAAAGTATCATCAACCATAATTTATGTTCTCTGAGTGGAAGTTATGAACACCTTAAGAATTATGGTATGTTTCCCTCCATCTCCAAATTGCATTAATTTTCATTTTATTATTTCTTTAGTATTTTCTGCTTATTTAGAGACAGGGTCTTACTCTGTGCTATGTACACAGGCTAGTGTGGAAACAACTTGTAGCCCACATTTGCGTTTCACAACCCTTGTGTATCAACTTCCTAATGCTGGGGTTGCAAGCATGTCCCATCATGCATAACTTCCATACTGTACCTCAGAGCATTTTTATTTTATACAGGTCCCTCAAATGAAACAAACATCTGCTAAACAAATATATAAAAATATGTTTTTAAAAATAATACTATTAATACAATAAATAATAGCTATTAATATTTAATGAACAGTTTATTTCATGCCCAGTCACTGGAATAAATAAGCAATCATTGGACCTAAAGACTATACTGATGGGTCATTCTTCTTTCTATAGAATTGTTCCTCTAAGATGAATCTCAAGATCAGCTTTTAAGGTGATGAGGAGGAGGTTTCCTTTAAGCCTTAAACTCAAATAAGATTCTTAATCTGGGTCATGGCTGAGAGTCCTGTACATGGGCATTTTGTACTCAAATTTCAAGATACTAATAAAGTTTTATTTAGGCCCATTTAATTTATGAATTTTGCATGCTGATTCCCAAAATTCCAAATTATTTATGCAAAGGGTAGCATAAAATGAAATAAAATATATTTCAAATGCTCAAATAACTTATATTGTATTTATCTTATCCTTTGCTCTTATCAACTAAAGCAATAAAAAAATAATACTTTTATAGACTAACATTTTAACAAACATTATGCTCATTATTTACAAATGATATTTTATTCAGCTGTAAAATATGTCTTCAAGAAAGACAAGTGCAATTATTGTTCATGACAATGTACATATTAGAAAGCTAAGACATGAAACATTTCTCTTTGAGTCCTGAGCAGCACCAACAATTTCTTTATAGGCACCTATGATTTAGGTTAGGTGCCCTATAGGCAGAGCTGAAGGTGAAGGTTTGTGTGTAAGTGGATTCTAAAACTGGAGATGAAAACATAGGACAGGGAAGGGGATCAGGCCATGCAAAGCCAAGCCTCCATCTAATTCTATGGGGAAGGTCTAGAGTTACAACTTGGAGTTTTTCCTGATGGGCGGGAAGGCAAATACAGTTCCTCTATACCTGTTATCCATTTGCTAAGTGTATTTTTCTTGAATATATAAATTCTAGGCATTTTAGTATGTTGAGACAAAGTGAGTCAGTAGTCAAAAAGAGTTCTTCTAGATGAGTATGGAAACCATAGATCATTAGTAGTGAAACCCTTCCCAAACTGGAAAGGAGCTGGCAGAAATATAAAAGGAGCTGAGAAAATAATCAAGAAAGAGCCTCACAGTGTTTAGTAATCTCTATAATTAAACCTCTGTTATTTTCTCTGTTACATATTTCAGCATGTATATACTTTGTTACATTTGTTGCATCTTTTCATTTATACATACCAAACATTATTTGGATTTGATTCACCTTTATAATGAAAAGCTAACTAGCCATGACCAAAGTGATGCATTCTCAATTTATATCTTTGCTCCTCTGAAAGTTCTTCATTCCCTATCACCTATACTGGATCTCATTTTTCAGATATTCCCCCAAAGACATCAGTCCTTACTACAAATTCCTCTTTAAATGTGAGTGGAACATTTACTCTTAAAGGATATTTTTGTCTGATTGAAGAAGAAAGAATCAAGCCATTCTACTCTTACAGAATAAAAAACTACTCTTTTAATACCACCTTTTCCTCCTTTCTAATCCAAAACTTGAATTAAGAAAATTTGAAGGTGACTTTATAAGGGACTTATAGTAACACAGCTAAGATATTCATAATGTGCAAAAATGAATACCTCATTTCAAAACATCAAGATGATGTAAAAGCTTTGAAGGGTGAGTGGCTACTACAGGTTTGGGAAGCCATTCCCTTTCAGTACTGGCTGTGCTGGAAAATATTAGTTCATAAACATTGGACTTCCACATAATTCATACAGCAAGGATGGACATCAAGAGAGATCCCTGGAATTCCCTGTGATATACATATAAAGTATAAATAGGAGCGATCTCAAATTTATCAAATTTCTGCTCATAATGCCCAACATTGTTGAGTATTTACTATGGACCAGTCCATATGGAGAGTTCAAGATGTGTTCTCTAGTTTATCGTTATAATTACTATTTAATGTGAGCCTTGATTTCTAAATGAAGATACTATGATCTGGGACCATAAATCATGTTTCCAAGGGTAGATAGCCCAGATGTTGCAGAGATCTGAGATCTGAGAAATGAAATGACTGATATCAACATCTGCTCTCAAATCCTTTAGCATCTCTAATTCTCTACACAAAATCATAATGTGTGGGTTTTTCATTAAAACCCCCTTCAAACATACAGAGGCTGTTTAATACCAGTATCATCAAATCATCTTGAAAATACCACATTGAAAAGAATGTTCCTCCCATGTGAACATTAGAATATGTGAACAGCACTGAAATAAAACCTTTTAAATTCCTCTTCAAAATCTCTAAGCATGTGCCATTGAAGTTTGTCAATTTAACTCTGAAAAACTATTAGGAAAAATAGTAAAAATATTTACCCCATTAAACAAAATGACTTTTGAGAACATTGGAAACAAGTAATAATGCAGAACTAGAATTTGTGATATACCATTAATCCATGAATGTCTACACAGAGAGGAAATGTCTATGCAATTCTATACTTCATAATTTTCAGTCTTTAAATCTGGGTTTGCTTATAGCAATCCTATTAATTAAGGTTCTAATTAAATAAATTCTATCTGAACTATTAATTAAATTGTGTGTTACCTATGGGCTGAATGGCCAAGAACAGATTACTCTTTTTCTGATCTTTTTGAGACAGGGTCTTGATGTAGCCCTAGCTGGCCTGAACCTTACAGTGTAGACTACACTGACTTTGAATTCACAGAGATCTGCCTGTTTTTGCCTCTTGAGTGCTGGGATTAAAGGTGTGCACCACCAGGCTGGGTTAGAATAGACTATTTTATCTTTTATTTGACATTTTAAATGTTGTTTCTTAGGCTAATTTTACTTAGAAAATCTCTCTCTCTCTCTCTTCTCTCTCTCTCTCTCTCTCTCTCTCTCCCTCTATGTAACCCCAGACTGAAATCAAATTCTCAATTGCCCTTCTTCCCAAAAACTAAGATAGAAAAATTTGAATGCCTGTCTCTCTTACAGCAGCAATGTTCCACCAGCAACTCCTTAGCTTGCTTAGTTAATGATCTGAGGAATATTGAATAAGAGGACTGTTTGCTAAGAGGTGGACAGAGTATAAGAAAATTGAAATAGATGACACAGTATACAGGGCAAGTAACCCCAACTTGCTATCAGCCTGAGTCTTAGAGAAATAACTGTCACCAAAGCTATAGACCTAGCAGACTGTATTTGATAGCTGCTAGCAGGCAAACCCTGCCCAAAGGAAACAAAGAAACCAAACTCTCAGCCTTCCTTTCTTCCCGCTTCTAACATCCAAGATCAATAGGATGTCAGAGGACCAAAGAGACTGCCCATGGTCCACTTCTGAGAACACAGAGCAATAGACACAGTATCCCTACAATGTGGGCATTGGGTATACAGCAGAGCTCTAAGGTGGAAAAAAGCGATTGGTCTTGTTAAAGAATCTGAGAAATCAAAAGAACAGAGCTTGAGATTATGGATTGTTGGTCAAATCCATTGGTGAGCTTTACCCTGATGCTTTCCCAAATTCGGAAACCAATAGGCCAATTTAAGAGCATTTGCGTCTGGATCTGTTTAAAATCAGACATCAAGTTTATCCATTGAAATTTCTTATTTTTTCTTCATTTGTCCTGACTTAGTGCCTATCTTTCAAATTTTAGCACCAAACTGAGGACTCTCATTTTTGAACTTTTTTTGGCTTTCTCTATTTTTCCCAGTATCACATACACCCTCCATCTTCTTTCCCATTTCCTGTTTGATGGTTGAGATTCAAGAAACAGAATACATTTGTGACAAAAAAATGTTACTTGTTTGCTTCATTCTGTCCTGGTTAAGTTGACAATGATGGTAGTTTACACCCTCATGCCCTCACTTCCTATTTTTCACCCAGTTCACTCAATCTCTACTCTTTCCCTATACCCGGTTTGTCATGATTTTCTCTCACAGTGACAAAGAAACTGATCAGAATGCTGGCCTGGCTATACCTTGTGATCCTATGTAAATGTGTTGACATTGGAGAAGGGTTATAGGAGGCTATGTATGGTGCAAATTGCCCTCCCTCAGGTGATCTGGCTTTTGTAGGGCTACACCCGAAATGAACATTAGCTATCCCTTTGCTGCATACATTTTTTTTCTTATTTTTAAATTCCTGAATCCAATGCATCTCTTTACTAACATCTGCAAATGATCATTGCTCTATCCATCTCTTTCCTACCTGTCTATGTCAATACTTATTTTAAAAGTGTCCACTGAACAAGCAGTTGTAACAGCTATCAACAATGTTGGTTTGTTACCTAAGCTTCATTTTTTTAATATATCCTAGTGTGTTCAAATTGCTTAGAGTCTCCCATCCCATTCCAACTACCCTCTACTTACCAGACAAGTCTCATCTCATCCTTCCCACAAAATTATTTTCTTTCTCCATTTGGCTCTAGCTCATATCTTCTTCATAATATAGTTTAATTAGATGTTCTCTTCTTTTATTCACTCACTGCTTATGTGGCCATTCTAAACGGATTTATTTTACATTATTTTGCTGGTGACAATTGTTGTTTTATAATTATCTTTACAGTTATAAGTATCTTCTTTGGTTTTATTGTGTAGTTTGGAAAACAAGTTTCTTGTAACTATAATGCTTGCTCTGTTTTGTTTTGTCCTGAAGAGGACACCTTGCCTGACCCTTCAACTACGAAGTTCAACTTCAGAGAAAGGATCTAGTGCACACATTGTATATTGTTGAAAGAATTAAGCGTTCAGTGATCTGTTACACCACAACAAGTAATTGAAGAGTTTTAGAAAAGAAGCATTATGGACAAACTACCAAGAAAACTAACAAATATTTAGCTTAGTAAGTTAAATATTTGCATTCCCCAAAGAGTAGAAAAAGTAGGGTCAATGAAGGGACAATCATGGCTTGTTTAGCCGGGACAGGAAAGAAAATCACTTCTCTTCCACATGTGGACTAATAGCTTTGTGAACTTGAAATAGGGGGGTCAAGTTCTAGTTGATGAAATTCCATTTGTATTCATCCTTGAAAGAGTCAGTTCAACCCATAACCATATTAATAGGCTTGTTGAGTAAAAATTACAGAAGACCAACTTTTAGTATTTTATCTTATTTTTTGATTTTTTATTGTTTGATATTTCATATACATATAGTAAGTTTTAGTTATTTCCAATCCTATCTCTCTCTTTTATCACCCTTCCTCTCCTGATGGAACATTTGTTTCCCAAAAGTTCCTTTCCTACCTTCTTGTTTCTCAATGCCTATGAGTCACTGAGTTTAATTAGAATTGCTTGCCTGAGTAATTTATCAGTGACTATACCACGGAGAAAATGACACCTTCTCCAGCAACTTTTACCTGCCAATAATCCCTCAAGGAGGGGATGGGGCCTCATTGGCCCCTCCTTCAACCGTGATGAAATGTTGATGGACCCCATCTTGTGCAGGTAACCATAGTTGCAGTGAGTTCATGAGTGCAAATGGTATGTTCTGTTGACTGAGTAAGTGCCTGCACTAGTTAGGCTAAAAATAAAAATGGAGTAAATACAGTTGCTTTTCCTAAGGTTCCACATCACCAAGTTGGAACTAGACCACTTAATTCATCTTTCAAGAAGTTGTTTATTAGAGAAGTGACAGTCAAATTTCCCAGAACAGTCAGTTTTGTTAAGCATGATAGTAAAGTTCCTTCTGCCTTAACCCTCCCCACACACACAGAGAGAGAGAGAGAGAGAGAGAGAGAGAGAGAGAATATCTGAAGTAATTTGATGCTCACCATCACATTTTTCTATTGTGATGTTTTTTTGTTGCTATCTTATGAAGAAAGTAACTTTTAAATGAGTAATCTGCTTTTTTATTTCTGCCTTCTTCAGCCATTTAATGTCTATAAAATCAAATCCTTCTGTTCCACTCATTGAAAAACATTGCATTTTATGGAATGGAGCACAATTCAAGAACTGAAAACACAGGCATTTGAGATCTTTCAGTTCAGTTATTATAATTCTGTCCTTTGACAGAATTAATGGTGAGGTATGGAGATATGAGTTTAGTTCTCATTTTGTCTTCTGTCTGGCTTCTAAGGCCCTTTTAGAATTGACTTTAGTATGATCTACCTAGAAATGAGGTATCTTCACTGAGAAGTTATTCATTTTCTTTAGTGGAAGTGCATGATTATATTTCACTTTAAAAGCAAGAGAAAGTCATGGTAAGGATGGAACAAGTACAGTGTTTTATGGATTGAAAGTCTGTTGCCATGACAAATGCCATTTCCAGGCTGGAGAGTGTTTTGTTTGCAGGTTAGGGTAAGCAGGTTTTTGACCAACTTACCAAAAATGTCAAAAGAGAATAGTATAAGTTACAAAAGAAGTATAGAAAATACCACTCATGAGCCCTGCAGTTGGAAAGAGCATAAAAATATCCATTCTTTAAAAGGATATAATGGAAGATAACATTATTTGCTTAAAGACAAAGTAACTATTTTCTTATGTAAATACTCTTACTCTTTCAGCAATCTGGACACTTTATTTGAAAGTCAATGTCATCTTCAATATTTCTCATCAGTTGTCCACTCATCATGAATCTGGCTCATCTCCTCTAAGTACTTACCTCTCTATGCCTTAGAACCCTTATAGTTTACACTGCATGAACCTATAAGAATAAATGACTTAGGACATGTGAAAGGTTCATGTCTCTTCTTATCACTTCCTGTTAAAGTGCTAGCCATTTCTTGAATCAAGGTAATTATTTTTATCGCTCCTTTCATGTTTATTCTTTGATGGAGTTTAAATGAACTATAACTACACCAATTTTCCAGATGAAGGAAATGAAGTTCAGAGAAGGTAATCAACCCTCAACGGTATCCAGCTGATTAGTGGAAGACACTGTATGAACCATTGTGTTACTAAGTATACGCTCATCTGAATTTCGCTAGTATAAGGCTAAGTGATATCTTATTATTTCAACTACATTGCAATAGACTGTGTTTGGTGTATTTGTTTATTCAGTGACATTTTTCTTATAAAAAGTTCTCTGCCTCTGGGTTTCTTTGGCCCCATTTGTTTTCCTGTTCTCCCATTCCAAGTCCTTCCTCAGCAATTATAGGTTGTAGAATGGGAGTGTAGAGAGAGGGTGGCAAGTCAGCCACAAGCAGACTCAAACTGGAAGATGGTACCCATGATCTTTGTCCATTTATACTCAGAACTCAAATGCTCAAGCAGCTGCAGCAGCAATTTATCTTATAAATCAATTTGGCAAGGCATTGGCTCTAAAATCTATTACATTGAATCAGGAGTGGAGTTTACAGCTAATATGCCGACAGGGCACCCTTACATGGCAGTGACCTTTTAAGCTGCCGTAAACTAATGTTCTTGTTCGGATCTACCTCTCTCTGGGCTACTGAGTCAGTTATTATTCTGTTGCCAGTTCACACAGGAACATAGGTATACATGTTGACTACCATTCTTCTTAGAAAAATATATATTAGCAGAATAAATGGCATTTGATTGTATTGTCTAGATTATCTCCTTGAAATCTACTTACCATACAGCTGCCACCAAATAGTTTCTCTTAATAGGAAGAAATTTAATACCTATTTTTAAACTGCTCACTAATTTGTCAGTTACTTAAAATCTTGTCACCTCCAGCAAAACTTGATAGAAATTTATTTCTGGCAGGCCATCTGTGACCCCCTAGTTACTAAACCTTGAAAGGTTTTGCTTCTTATCTTTGGTAATGCTTTTCCAGCATTTGACTATGTGAATTAACTTTCCTATCTTGAAAATCCTTGTGTTCTTTCCTTTTATAACAGTCCAATATTTTGCTCATTTTCTCAACCATCTGAAGAGTATTCAATATCAAGCTTGTCAGTTTCCTGTAGATGTTCCATGAGCTTATTTCCTTAAGGTCTGTGATAGAATATTAGCTCACTGAACATATCATTGCCATAATCTGCTGTATATCTGCATTTGTTAGTTCATATGCCAAAAGAGATTTAGCAAATGATATTATGTGGATGGTCTTGAGAGATATGGATATGATTTCTGGATTATAAAAGGTGGTCTGATATAATCCCAAGGAGGTGGTATATTATATACCAATCTCAAAAGATAGATATATAATTTCTGGATTATACCAAGGTGGTCTAGTATCTTTGAAATTACTAGAAAGGGTATTGGCCAAGGGAAGGGAATGGCCTCCAAAAGTTAAAATACCCAAGAAGTAGAGTTTCCCCTGTGCTTTCAGAGAAATATATTCTTCCTATTTCTTATCTTTAAGATACCTGAGTTCCTGAACAATACTATGATGAATTAGTGTTACTTTGAGCCACTATGTTTGTGGTGGTTTATTATGACACCAACAGAGAACTAACATGACTATCTTTTAATTTTTTTTCTCTCTCTTAAAATGTTCCACTGTTAAAGAATTAATGTCTTATAGGTATCTTTATATCTCTAAAAGCTTCATCAGGATCTCAAATAAAAGTAGTATAATATTAAAATTATTTTCTTACTGTTACACATGGTGCTACGTGCATGTGGTCCTAATACTCAGTAGACTGAGGGAGGAGAAGCTTGAAATCAAAACCAACCTGGCCTACACAGTGAGAGAGAGAGTCTGTTTCAAAAAAATGATTGACAGTCTCCAAATTTTTTCCTTTCAAGGAGCCATATTACTTTAGAGGTGCACGTACAACCTCCCACACACACTCACTCACACACACACACACACACACACTAATGAGTTATGCCACACAGAGTGATGTTACTCCTCCTTAAGAACCATTGGCTAGCTATCAAAATCCCCAGTGCCAGGCATGGAAAACCTCCCTTCCAGAACTCGGTTGTCAGGGTAGTCACATAGACTCCCCAAACAATATAGGCTATTACTATTGCCCTTAGTTACCTCCCAAAACTTGAAGGTAAGAATTGATGAAGACAGGACATCTTTTGGAAAAATGGCTTGGAGCAACCAAGCTGGAATTGACCTGGGAGCCTCCTCCCTGGAAGACTAGCTCTCATCGTATCAGACAACAGATAGTATATAAGCTGCTGAGGGAGAAAACTAATCAATCGCCCTATCCAGCTATAAAGACTAATAAACAGCAATGACTGAAAGGCCTGTAAAATATTTCTATTAATGGCACTTTTATTTTAGAATTAATCAATAACTGTCTAATCAGACTTAAGGTTGACTCATTAAGAGGGGACCCACACATGGTATTGTAAACATAGTCAAGTATACAGGGTTGGAGTGGTCAGAGAGCCTAGTAAAGACCATACTACAGCCACTTTCCTAAGCCAGTATAATTACTTACTGTATTCTTAATATTTATCCTTAAACCCACAGAGAAATCTGCCTCTCATCCCTCACCAAAGATGATGGCAGAGAGCCACAACTGGTCAAAATGCAGACAATTAGCGACTGTGTGATGTTCAGTCCTAACTGATACATCTAAAATGCAGATTCTATGCCTTGGGCTCAGGGATCATTGTAGAAAAAGTAATGAGATGATTGTTAGAGCTAGAAGACCAAAACAGGATGTCCACTTATTAGATAGTATATTCTAAACATGATAGGAAAGTTGTACCCATGAAATCTCAACAATATAATTGCCTAAACAAGACCACCCACATAATGATATCAGGTGACATGCCAACATGGATAAGGGAAAGTTCACAAGGTTGTATCTGTAGATGAAAAAAAATATAGGCAATTAGTGGTTACTGAGTATCAGTTTTCTCCAGGGATGAACTCTGTGATAGGTTACCCAATTTTAAGTCGTCAACCAGAAATATATGTCCATGTGAGCAACCCTAAATGGAATCAGTAGATGTGCGTGTGTGTGTGTGTGTGTGTGTGTGTGTAAAAATGTTTTACTATAATAATCAAAGAACAGAGTTGAGGAACATGGGAGATGGGAGGAGGAGTTAGAAGGGGAGAGAGAGAGACAGTTGAACTGATCTAAATTTGAGTATGAAATTCTCAAAAAATTAAAAATTTAAATTAAAAACAAAAGAGCCAGAAGTGCTAGTCAGTGCAATGAAAGAAAACCCAAAAGAATGAACCAAATGACTGTTGAGGAAGAGGAAGTGTGCAAATTTAAGGAGAAAACAAGGAAGGGTAACAGAAGAAGAAAAGAACAAATATTGAACATTTTCTCTTATATACAGAATATAAGATCCATCCAGATATGGCTTTAAAACTAAAGTAGACTACTTGAGAGAAGGGATGGGACTAAAATGAATGAGAAAGAGGGAAGAGGAAGGGGTAATGGGGGAAATATGAGCATGTATGAAAGTGTCATATTGAAATTATTTATGTGATGACTAAAAATTAATGGCTTTAAAAATTAAAGAATCATTACTTCTACTAAATGAATATTTACATAAAATAGACAGATAATGTGGTTCTTGACTTGGTTATGTGAAAGTCTGTTCTTGTCATCACGACAAGAACTATTTCAAAACATAAAAAAGCTTTGGTTAGAATGTGTTAAAAAGTGGACATGAAGAATTTGAGACAAAAATGTAGGTACTTTGCAGAATTTTGCTATAAAAAGGAGGGTGGAAATGAAACCATAGCTTAAAGGACCCATGTAATAAGGGCACAGTGTTTTGTTTGAAGATTGGATATATTATATCTAAGATGAAAGATTTTATAGTACATTTACATGATGATACGGATGATCCTATATAGAGAGAGTAATTTCCAAAGCAAAAAGCTCAGGTGTTACAGAGAAAGTAGTCCAGAGTATAAGTATAATGGTTATTACTGTTCATCAATTTTTACAGATGGTGGGAAGACAGCATTATCTCTAATAGCAGAGATTGTAAATGTGATACGAGTGAAAAAGAGTGTGACTATGTTGCAAGGCTGGAAAAGAGAAATTTGAGTGATAAACAAACACTGCAAAGAGTAACCCTTTGACTTTCCAAGCTAGACAAGATATGAATCTTAAAGAGAGGGTCTGGTATGAAAGTCTGTTTGGTTCTGTGCCCTTGTAAACACTGCTCCTGACAAGGACTATCCTGTGCTGTCTTGGAGCTCTACAGAGAGTTCCTATAAACAATAAGACTGTGACCTGATGGGCCTCTGAAAGCCTGGACCCCTCAGCCTCTAGAACTCTAAGCTGAATGAACCTTTCTTAATGAGAGAAAGAGGGGTAAGGATTAGATGTAAGGGAAAATGGAACACAATGATTTTCAAATGGAGGATCAGGGAAGTGTGGGAGATAAAATGGGACTTGCACATGAATAGAGCTGAATGAAGAGGAATTTGGGTGATTGGGTGATGATGAATGATATTCTTAGTGGTTTATACCACTTCTAGGAACAAATGACAGAAGGAATGGGAGAGAGCCTGATGGATGTGTGATAAGAAAGAAAAGAATCAGTTCTAAAAACATTTTTTAGAAAAATATAGAACATTATTCCATTGAGTTCGATAGTCAATAATAAAGACATTGGTATCTTCTATTAAACTGTATTGTTGTGTAGCCCAAAGAACTCTGAGTCCTGTGAGATTATTCTCCAAATTTCATAGAACACTGCCAGGCCTAGAGTAAAAGCCCAGCAGAAATAGGTGCTCATTAAACCTATCTTAAAAATATTTTCAATTTAATTTTTCTAAATTTTATTTTCATCCTTGTAAATATTGTTTGTTGAGAAGATGGTCCCGCCATGCTCCCTTTCTCCCCTTTCTCCATGCCATCCGTTCCCTTTGTTCCCCTAGAGAATTTCATTTTATATATGCACACATGATTTTATTTACCCAAACCTATCTGGTTTTGATGAATAGTTCTTTCTATGAAAGAAATAACATTCCTACCCCGCACACACAAAAGTACACACACACACACACACACACACACACACACATGCACACACACACACATACATCCAAACTGGTCATTTTAAAATGTCACTGCATCTTCCTAAAAAATAGCTATATTTGAGACTGATAATTACTTATTAGAAAAAAAGACATGTCACTTCTAAAGCGTTAGTCTTTTATATTCCCCCGAAAATATCAATAACTACTGGAGTATAGAGATAGTTTTACTTTCTTGATTTTTCTCATTGCACTACTGGATGTCATTTGCTGAGGGAAGTTCAGATAATGGTTGGTGAAAGTACTCATTTCTAGGAGAATCCTGCTGAGGCTATGTGGAAAGATTAGTAATGGCTAAGAATTGCAGGCTGCTCGGTTAATTGATTTTTTTTCCTGTCTGGAGGATAATCATTCCTTTATTTTCACTGTAGTTGGTGTATAATAGACCAATCTCAAGGTGTACAATTGAACTCTCTCCAGTTGTGTGAACATGTTCTTTTAAATGGAAAGCTTGAAACCAATTTAATAAAGGAAATTATATACTTTGAATCTCTTTCAGTTATGGAATCTGAGGCTTAAACATCTACAGATTACACCCGGGGTATAATCTCATGTTCAAAATGCAGCCTTCTAATTTAATTTGCTTTGCATGTGCTATCCTGATAATTTCCTGACCAATGTGTTCTAGATCATTAACACTTTTTAAAAATAGGCATATTAGCACTCGGCTGCATTTAATTACTTCCTGTCCATCATTTTTATTTCTTCTCTCTTCCTGACATTACAGAGTAATGTTAAGGCCTATGGAGTCAAGTTAGTGTACCCAGATGTCCCTCAGTGCAACTTCATCCACTGGGATCTAGTCAGTCTATCTAGAGTCATTCCCTTAAAGAAAATCAGGTCTTCGTCACCCAGGAGAAATCAGCTGCCAATAGTTTTTGGCTAAGATTTGGGCCTTCTGGCCATTTCTCCAGTTCAACACTGGGTTTTTGTCTGCTTGAGTTTGCATTGGTCTTGTGCATGCTGAAACCACTGTTGTAGATTCTTATGAGCAATGTCCCATGAGCCTGCAAGACTCTGTTTCCATATGATCATGCACCTTTTCCCTTGGCTTTTACAATTTTTCCACCCCCTCTTCCTCAATGGTCCCTGAAACCTGGTTTGGGTGGAATTTAATATAGGAGTCTTGTCCAGTATACCCACTCTACAGACTCTTATTCTCTACACTTTGGTCAGTTGTAGCCTTTTGTGTTCATTGTCCTCTGTTGCATGAGGGAACTTTATTGATGAGAGCTGAGAGATGCATTAGTATTCTCCTTGCTCTTTGTTCCACTATGTTCTGTGAGTCTTAAGTGCAGAGGTTCCATTGTAGATGTGTCATTTAGGGTTGAGCATTTCACAGACACATGTTCTCTGTGTATAACCTGTTGTGGAACTCTGTAATAGTCTATGTGTGTTACAAAAGATGCTTAGGTGATGAGCGGTGACTGACATAATTGTCTGTAAATATAAGGATCCATACTTAACATATAGTAAGAATTTACATTTGTCTAGTATGTCAGTCTGAGGGTTTTCTTTAAGATCAATTACCTCTCCAGTGATGTATGTGCGTCTATGTTTACAAGATCACCTATACGTTTCTTCCCATTGAGCAGGCTTTAAGTCCAATTAGGTAGCATTTTACTTTTGATTACATTTTCCATTCTGTTTGTGATTTCTCCTAATAGATCAAAGTTCTTTTTCTTTCACTTTAAAAAATTTATTTTTATTGCATTTTTGTGGATTCAATGCAATACATCTTAATCATATTTAGCCCCCTCTTTCCTATCTGCACTCTTCATAGCCTGCCCACAGGACTTCATGCATTTTTTTATCTTTTTGTGACAGGGTATTCCTGTAGATCCAGCTGGCCTGGAACTCACTATGTAGAACATGCTGACCTCGAACTCCCAGAGATCCATCTGTTTCTGCCTCCCAAGTGCTGGGGCTAAAGGTGTGTTTCATGACACCCAGCCTGGCTTCAAGCAATTTGTCATATATGTTGACGAATTTGTTTGCCCAGATGTCTCTTGGTGTGAGTTCCTCCACTGCAGCCTGGTCAGCCTATCTAGCATTACTCCCTTGAAGAAGACCAGCTGTTTCTCACCCAACAGTGATCAGTTCCTTGCTATAGTTGTAACTTCCTGCTCATTTCCTCAACTGATTTTTGTCTGGTTGGGTTTTTATGGGTCTTGTTCATGCTGTCACCATTGCTATAAGTTTCACATGAGCAAAGTCCCAGGAACCTGTAAGTCTCCGTTTCCTTATAGTCATGCACCTCCTCCTCTGGCTTATACAAACTTTGATTTTTAAAATTTAACTAGTTATTTTTTTAAAATTATGACAGTTATTCTGTGTGTGTATGTGTGTGTGTGTGTGTGTGTGTGTGTGTGTGTGTGTGTGTGGCTATGTCTGTGTCATGGTACATATTTGGAGGTTAGAAGACAACCATTAGGAGTTCCACTGTATCTTCTGTTTGGGGATCCAACTCAGGTCATCCAACTTACATAGCAAGTGACTTAACCTAATGAGTCATCTCACACTGCTCCCTCCATTATACAACTAAATTAAAGTTCTCCTTCCTGATCCTAGCCTTCCATCCTCCATTTTAATATAAGAGAATAAAACTTGTATCATTCCTAAACCACGGTTTGGAAGAGTCTATGATCATACATTATTCCTAATTGATATATATTCAGTTGTAATGTAGTGCTATGCAGTATCTACAAATACCTGTATATCATTAAGTTCTCATTCAGAAAAGAGACCATAAAAATTTGAGAAAACTATAATTAAATTAATAGGGTTTGGTTTATCTTTCCTCATTCATATATCATCAACTATACAGAATTATACAAACATATGGGATGAAAACTACCATAATTCAATAAAGTAACAGGAAATTTTGTACCATGCTTGGTAGCACAAGTCTATGATCTTATGACTCTGGAAGCTGGACCATGAAAATCAAGGATCCAAGGCCAGCCTGGGCTACAAAGTGAGACCCTGTGACCACAAACAAATTAAGGCACTGGATTATATTTTCTTCCTCCAACGAGGACTTGTCTTTGTTACTGTAAGGTTGTGATGCTTAGGTATTGAGCTATTTCAAAGCTGAGTACCAGTCATTCATTAGGCAAAGCTATTTACTATTCAGTGTTATTTGCAAGTTAGAGGTCTTTGGGGTCCTTTCTTCTTCATAGACTGCAATCTGGAACCTCTACTCCAAAGCTGAAGTCTATGACACAGCCATAACCCCTCCTGAAGTTTTCAGCTTCTCAGCTACCACCAATTGCTGCACCTTTGCTTGTCAAGGCATAGTCGGCCTAGCTTCTCAGCCTGGCCAAAGGCAGTGTTCGATTTTAAAATGTGTAGAAATTAGTATTAATATCCTATGTGACTTAAGACAGCATATACTGATTAACTTAGAGTTCTATGGGTCAAGGATATTGTTCACTAAATTCTCACTTGATTTCAAAGCAGAAAAGATCTAATATAAGTCACATGAATAGTGTTACACTCAAGGTCTCTTTAAGTTAGACTATGCTGCTCACTGCTTTGAGTCCAAAGTCAATAATGGTAACTATATCCATTGTGTCTAAGGCAATTTTAGACTAGTTTCTTAAGGCTTCTGTACAAGTACCACAGACAGGATGTCATAAAACAGGGGGAATTTATTTTCACAGTCTGGAGGCCAAAAGTGTGGAATCAAAGTTTTACCAAGATTAGATCCTTCTGTTCCATTTCTCTTCCTTAGCTTCTAGTGCCTACTGGCAATCCTTGTGTTGCATAAATCCACTCTCCACGCCTTAGTGGGTGGGATCTGGTTAATCCAGCTGGATTGAAACAGAAACTGATCTTCCATTTAGAATGATTTATTTATCTACAAAGTTATAAAGTCCCTGGGGACGTGCACCCCGCTTGCCCGCCAGTGGCCGGCCCAATAGTTTGCAACTACTGCGGGGTGGGAGCAGGTCTCTCAGTTCATTTCACTCACGAGATTCTTGGATGGCGGAGGCGTGGCACGCTGCTTCCTTGGTTCCTGGCTGTCTGCGTGGGCCTGGGACAGGGCATTTTC
Organism: Eospalax fontanierii; assembly: GCA_035773235.1. Taxonomy (NCBI): domain Eukaryota; kingdom Metazoa; phylum Chordata; class Mammalia; order Rodentia; family Spalacidae; genus Eospalax; species Eospalax fontanierii. The sequence continues at coordinate 41,489,164 of CM069525.1, forward strand.
TTCTCCCTCCGTGGTCGCAATCTCCCTCCATGGTCAGGATCTCCCTCCATTCCTCTGAATAGCCGCCATGTTGGTTCTGCCTACCCCCAGCCTCCCCTGCGTTTCCCTGAAGCTATTGGCTACTCTGTTGTCAGTCAGGCTGAGTTCCATCCTTCATATCAGAGAGGAGACTGCTTTTTGTTTTCACGCCACACCTTGGCATTCCTTAGCTTGCAGTTACATCACTCCAACCTCTACTTTTGTCATATATGTACCTTTGGTCCTGTGGGCGTCTATGTCCAAATTTCCATCTTCTTATAAGGAATTAGTCAAATGATTAGAGATTTCCCTAATTCATTATCACCTCATTTTAATTTACTCAAAGACCTGTATTCTCCCATTCACAGGTATCAGGAGTTAGGACATCAACACATCTTTTTGGAGCACACAATTCAACTCACAAAGGCAAATAAGTACAAGACCACTGTCATCTTGGAGATCCCTCATTCTTGCCCATGGGAATTCCAGTTTTGTGATAGCAGGTCCCACAGTCATTACTGATCTAGGGTTAAGAGTCAGCACAGTGTAAATGGTATGTTGTCACAACTTTATTAGGGCAAGTGTGCATGGCTTAGCAGGTAAGAAACAGAATTGCCAGATACTACCCTGGCACTTTTGAGTCCACATTTTAGCCAACCAACCAAGAACATTGTCAGAGCCTTTTTAAGCCTTTCAGGGTGAAATGCTGGATCCAGAATTTCTGCTGTGTTTGCCCTGTTCTGGACTGAACTGTGCCCACTTTTACCTTCAAATCCATTAAACTCTAATCCCCAGAGAAATTGTATTTTGAGATAAGGCTTTTAGAGATGTAATTCCAGTTAAATGAGTTCCTGAAGGCAGAGCCTTAATTCTTTAGAACAATTAGTCTTAGAAGAAGAGACAGCAGAGAATTTTCTCCCACTGTTCCCATGTGCATGTTCAGAGAAAAGTCTACTGAAGATACAATGACAATGTAGTTGTCTGCAAGCCAGAAAGAGCCCTCACCCAAATCCAAGCTAGTTGGAGCATTATTCATAAGCATCAAGCCCTTAGAACTGTGAAAAAGTATTATTTTTTGCTATTTAAGCTACCCACCTTTGGTGTTTTGTTGTGGCAGCCCAAGATGATGAATACAGGTCTGTGCCAGTAAATTTCTACATTAAATCTTCCTTTCACTTTGACCCTCATATTTTTAGGTTTGTTTTCAGTGCATGTTTCCTAGGTAACTGGCTGTATAAATAAAAAAATTCATACAGTGGCAGGTTTTGTGGTTTTGTTTTGTTTTGAGACAGGGTCTCATTTAGCCTAGGCTGGCCTGTAACTCCCAATGTAACTGAAGAAGATCTTGAACTCCTGTTCCTCATGCTTCCATCTTCCAGTGATATAATTACAGGCATATACTCCCATACCTGGCAAAATTGTGCAAAATACCTTTGATATACACAGCAGAAGCTCATGGATCATATTTTGAACCTCACCTTTGGAATCTGCTAGAAATTGAGTCTAGTTAGAGGTCTAGAAATATAGAAAACTGTGGGGGTAGGTAGTGAAGAGGTTCATCAGTTCCTTACAAGTCAATCAATTCACTGACGGCCAAAACAGGTTGTTTAGGCAAAGAAAGGCTGACTTCTTAGAAAGCAATAGAAGAAGTGATTCTACTGGCAAAGTAGAACTTAGTGATTAGATGTCCTCTGCAGTATTAGGAGCTTTGCATAGGACTACATTTCAGTTTTAATATCTTATTATTCCCCAGACAATGATTTGTTTATTCATAGAGGTGATACAATATTGAGATTTTGGTTTGCATAATTCAGCAGTGGCAAGAAGAAACTCTAGCTTTCCTTTTCAGAAATCTCAGCCCTTTAGCTACCAATATAATCATCATTTTATGGCAAGCAAAACCACTTTCATGTCTTTTATGAGGATACTGATGTGAGAATTCACATCTCTGATTTCATCCTTTCCTGCCTTCCAGTACAGTAAGGAAAAATCCACCAACTGCTTTATACTTTCTAATATATTACAGTAAAATATTCTAAGGTATCAAATGCATGGTCAATCACAACATTGCCTTCTATATTATTTTATTAGAAATATCAAATGGGGATAGCTTATGTATCTCTGTTTCTGTATCTCACCATTGACTACAGTACCCTTCTCTGCCACTGGGAACACAAACATTGGTGCTTTGAACTCTGATCCTATTTTCTAAGACTCAAAGCTAATTCTGAGAACTCATTGCCAGATGCTCCCTAAGGGAGAAAATTCCCATTTGGTGAAAAACAGTGGTATATTTATCCCTATTATCTATATTTATAGCTATATTCTATATCAATCTCAGGAGAGAGAGAGAGATTGAAAGATTGTTACCCAGCCCTAGCCTCATGTGATTATGAGAACTGGAATATATTGTCTCTGTATAACTGTTTTCACACATTTGATACTAAAGCTTCAAATTCCCTAGGGATAGCAATCAGAAATGGAATTATACGAGAAGAGGTCATAAATTAGAGAGAAAATATGGGGGAGGAATGGAGAAGAAAGAGGGAGGGGTCCCAGTCATGTAAATACAGTGTAGTCATGAATAAAATTCTCAAAAAATAAATAAAGGAAGGTCTGAAGCAGCTGAAAGTAACAAGCCTTCATCAGTTATAATGGCCTTGGACTGTGGTCTTGGGTGAAGGAGGGATCCGGAAGCTTAATCATCTGCAGGCCCAGTTGTTGCTTCACACTGACAAGATGAGTCATCAGATTAACATGTGTGAGCTTCAGAATAAGCAGGGCTTCCCTTTCAGCCTCCCCAGATCCTTTTTGACGTTCCTAATCCAAAATGAATGAAGGCATGCTTTTGGAGAGTCATTCTACAATCTAGGGAAACTGACATGCGATAGACCATTACAAGATAGTTTTCCCAAAGCAGGATTCAAACTAAGCCCAGACTCAAACGAAAATATTGACCAAGGAGGGATAATTTGCAATGATAAAGAATGACCACAAGAGAAATGGTGGATTTATATGGATCCAAACTCTATTAAGTACCTAGAAAACTTCAGAACTCCTCAAAATGTATCATGTATAAAAGCAAATTGCTTTTCTTTATCAATGAGGTTAAAAAGTGATCTGTCTGCTGTGTGTAGTGGTACAGTCCTTTAATCCCAGCCCTCAGGAGGAAGAGTCAGGTAGATCTCTGTGAGATACAGGCTAGCCTAGTCTACATAGTGAGTTCCAGACCAGCTCAGAAAACAAACCTTGTTTCAAAAAACCCAAAAAAAGTTAGGGATGGGGGAGATTTGTTTGGCACAAATGCATGGCTTATAGGAAAACTTGCCAAGGAAGATTATAAGCATGTGCATGGAAATAATTTTTACAGTACCATATGATATGTGACAGACCATGGTTGTCCTGGCTTTTTTGTTCTTTCGATTATTTCTTTTTGCTGTACAGATTAAACGAGGGCCTCACATGTGCTATAAATGTATATAGGGATGTATATCTCCAGCCATCATATTATTTTTTGTTCAGAATTTCATACATCCATATAATGTGTTTTGATAAAAATGTTTATATAATGTCTCAGTAAATTGTTCAGGATGGCCTTGAATTTGCTCTGCAGCCTGTCTATACTTGTTGTGGCCTTAGGACCCTCCTACCTTAGGCCCCAAAGCAGCTGAGATTATAGACCTGCAGCACTTGGCTCAGTGACAATGCACATTTTAAAGTCACAATGGAGCTATTTGTATCATACCTTCAATTGCGAATATCAGCAGCATCCTATGTGAAGCAAAATCCTTCCCTTTCTTACTGGAGGAAATGCTGAGCATTTCCTTGATTTATAGTAAGGCTATTTCACATTTTTCTTTCTTTTTTACCCCTATCCTAGCTCACATTTTTTCCCAGGCCTTTCCAGAACCTTCATGAGTCTTCGTGAAATGCATACAATCATTCAGGAACATTCATTTCACCAGAAATGTGCTGGGCCAGGCATAAAGCAAGCAAAGAATTTCCATTCAATAAAGAAGCTTTTAGCCTGGCATGGTGGTACTTCCCTTCAATCACATTTGGGAAAAAGAAATAAGATTGTAATAGCCTACATAGGTAGACCCTATCTCAAAAAACTAAGCAAGCTTTCCAGTGAGGGGACAAAAAGAGTAAGTCAATAAACAAATAGAAATATCTGTGTCTAGCAATAAACACCATGATGGAAATTCAGCAGGTCAGAAATGGAATATGAAACAGTGGGGCACTAGAAGCTTTTTGATCAAGCACTTAAGACAAATCCATTTAAAAAGTGACTTATAGTGATCAAGAGATGGCTCAGTGGTTAAGAGTATTAGCTGCTCTTTCAGAGGACTCTGATTCAATTTGCAGCACCCACAATGTGGCTAACAATCCCCCATAACTCCAATTCCAGGAGATCAAATGTTCTCTTCTGACCACCTTGGGCATTGCAAGATATGGAGACACATACATGCATGCAGGCAGCACACTAACACACATAAAATAAAAATAATATATAAAATATATTTTTAAAATTGAAACGGCAGGGCATAGAGGTGCATGCATTTGATCCCAGCACTTGGGAGGCAATGGGATATAGATCTCTATGAGTTCAAGGCCAGCCTGGTCTACATCGTAAGTTCCAGGCCAGTTGGAGCTACAGGAGACCCTGTTTCAAAAAGATTTTTTAAAAAGTGATCTATACGGGCCAGAGAGATGGCTCAGAGGTTAAGAGCACTAGCTGTTCTAAGAGAGGACCTGGATTCAATTCCCAGCACCCACATGGCAGCTAGCAACCATCTATAACCCCAGTTACAGAGGATCCAACACCCTCTTCTGTCCTCTTCAGGCACCGCACAACACAGGTGCACTTACACACATGCAGGTATAACACTCACACACATAAAATAAAAATAAATTTAAAAGTGACTTATAAGCAAAGATTTGACACAAATGAGGCAGTGAGGGAGGATTTCTAGTAATGGAGAGAGAGGGATTCAAAAATGCAAAGGCTCACAAAAATCAGAGTGGTTACCTGTAGAGTACCAGCAGGGTACTTGTAGTAGAAACCCCCAGGGAACAGAGACAGTTAAGACAGATCCACACACAAGCTATGGCATGTCGGAACTTCCATTCCCCCTGCAACAAAAACAAATTTTAAAAAAATATATTCTGAAATAGGCATTACATTTTCTGATAGATGATATGTGGAATGAGAGAAAGAAGGAACTCAAATCAGTATCACTTCCAAAAACGTAAAGCAATGCTCCCATTTAATTTGCATCTCTCTTTCCACCTTGTGTTTCACAGAATCATCTTTTATGAACCAGCATTGTTCCCTGACTGCCTAAAACACTTACCATACCCCTAAAGGCACAGATAGATCACCCAACTCTACATATTCTGCTTGTATTTTTCCTATCAAAACCATTTGAACCCAACTTCCTGACAGCTTGCTATGTAATGCTGACCCTATCCCTTACCACCCCATCCTAAGGCCTGAGAATTTCATTTAGGAGCTAAGCAGAAATTATTCAATATAATTTATTCATATTTGGGTAGAAATGACTAACATCCTAGATGAAAATAGTTTTCTTCTCGGGAGGTTATTTTATAAAGAGTGTCGAAATCATCCAAATGAGCCTTCTTCTTGTGATGAATATTTTAAAGTAATGAGTTCTATAATCACAAGCAAATTAAACTCAGTTGGTGACTGTCCCTACCCACATGGGCCTTGTGTTGACTAATCCCAAGGTTGGCAAGTTTTACTTAAGAAGAAAAAGAAGGAGGATAGGAAATTGGGGGAGGAGGAGGAGAAAAGAAGAATGAGATCCTGTCTCAAAAGGGAGTAAAAGGAAGACCTAACACCTGGACCTGTGTTCAATCCCAAGTACAAGAAAAAATCTGGCTCATGTAATTACGGAGACTTGGTGTTTAGTTTTTTCAGGTTGTTTTTACAAGATATCATAATGTGGTAGCTTAGAAACAGCATCTAGCTATGTTCTCATATTGTAGAAGGAATCAAGAGTTTATCTCCAGCCTCTTTTTCTGAAGGCATTAATGCCAGTCATGAAAGCAGAGCACTTGTGACCTAATTGTGTCGAAAAGGCCCTGCATGCCAATCCCATCACTTTGATGGTTAGGGCTTGAACACACATATTTCAGGGAGTCACACTCATTCAGACCACAGCACTTCGTAACTTCATAATTTAATGGAATAAGCGAACAGGGTACATATCTAGAGATGAGTTGCCAATTTAATCCAAAGATAATGGGGAGGGTAAAGAATTCCTTCTTGTTTAGCAGAAGGAATTCTTATTCCTTTCTTATTCTTTGGAGGCCAACTTTTTGTATGAGTACCACAAATATTATAAAAGATCATTTCCTTTTATCAAATTCTATCAATTTAAATGTTAATCTCATTCAAACAATGCCTTTACAGAAATATCCAGAATAATATCTGAGATAATTCTGGATAGTATCTGAGAACCATGGCCTAGTCTAGTTGACAGGAAGTTGATCACTATACTAGTTGCCAAGGTACATCCTTCAAGAAGGATGTTCTCCCTGGGAAAATGAAGTCCTATCTTGAAACATGAATGACATGTTTCTTGTGTGAATGAGGAAGGTTATGTACAAGGGGGAGTATTGAAATCCTACAAAGGAGTTGTTGAACTGTCCCCATCAGAAGTTACACATTGCAGGCACTAAAAAGCACCATTCAGAAAATGAGTTAACTGTCCTGTTATGAGGCTTTTCTCTTCATAGCTCACTCCTTGCTCCCTGTAGAGAATTTAATTCAATTTCTAACAAAAGATAGCTACAGCAAACAGGACACTTTCACATTCCCATTTTCTAGGACTGAATGATTTCTGACACTCAATCCATCTTAGACTTCAGTATTTGATGAACAATGAGTTCCCTCAGCAAAGCCAAGGCTATTAAGAAATATTGGAGCATGGAAGAAGGACAAAGCCCAGGAATATCTTCCTTTAGATAGCCAGTTAACAGTGTCTGTGTCACAAGCAGCCCTCTCCAAAGCACAGTGATAGAGTTTCAACCCACAACTTTTTCCAGGTCCTGGAAGTCATTCCTTTCTTTTATGTTACCTTTTCACCTCCAGTGGTGTTATTGAATTCCAATATACAATTATATGTTTTCTAACAGCATTTTGGTCAACAACAGACTGCAAGTCCCATGGGAACAAAATACCTAAATGAACAACTTAAAGGTGGGAAGATTTAGCTTGCTCATGATTTCAAAGAGTTCAGTCTATGGTTGTTTGACCCCATGAATATGGCCAGAATATCACGGCAGTGGGAGAAAATGGGAGAGGATGCTTTGTACCCATGGTAGACAGGAAACAGAGGAAAAAAGAGGAAGTGACCTGAGATGAGGTATGACCTCTAAAGACATGCCACTCTGTAACCTATTTCCTTCAGCTTGGTCTAACCTCCTGGAGTTTTCAAAAATCTCCCAAAACAGTGTCATCAATGGGAAACCAAGGATTTAAAAAAATGAGCCTAGGGTGACAGGTTATATTCAAATTATAGCATGGTCCCCATGCTTTGTGTAAGTATACTGTCTGATTTTTCATTCAGTGAGAATTCCCCTGGCAAAACATGTCTCAGAACATAATAGCATTGTTGAGCATTGTGCAACTATTTTATTCTAGGTGCTTCACCATCCTTTTAGCCCCTTTCAAAGCACTATAACTCATTAAACTAACAGAGAGAACTCCATCATTTTTATGGTACTGAGCTAGTGATTGATATAAGCATTAAAAGAAAATCAAAGCAGGAGTAGAGGAAACACTTGATGCCTTGAACCAGAATACCCATCTAGAGGGATATCATGGTAGAAAATGCTGTTGCTTTGTAATGAAGAAAAGATTCCTAGTATATAGTAGTGATTACAAAATGAGAAGTAGAGTTGGGCATGGGGGCTTAGACATGTAATCCCAGCAATTGAGAGGCTGAGTCAGAACATTGTCATGAATTTGAGGTCATCCTGGATTACATAGTAAGATATAGGCCTCTCAACTCTCATTCTGGGACTAAAAATACTGTAAGAACTTAGAAAGTATTCTACCCACAGTGTGTTCTAAGAATTATTGTCAGGAAAATGATAAACTCCAACAAACCAAAAAATCATTATCAGTTCTAGAGAGAAACTATGATTTACAAGCAATTGTGCTTGCTACTGAGATTAGTAATTTTCTTCTCAACTTCAAAGTAAATGCTAACTTATTCTAAAAATTAATAACAAACAAAAATCAACTTTCTAAAGACATGATACATAATTGTAAAATAAATCAATCTAGTTCTATTAACCTAGATTCCTCTAGCAAAATCTATGATATAAGGGGAGAGGAGTGAAAATATAGTATAGCATTATTGTTTTATTCTGTTAACTTAAAAGTTGTTTTTAAGTTGTTTCATAGGAAAATATTTTAATCTGAAAATAATTAGCAAAAAAGTAAATGAACTTAAATTACAAAAAGATATGATAAAAATTCTGAACAAATATGTACTAAGATAAATATTAATAATGATTACCTTTAAAGTGTGAGCTCTTGTTGAAGCTTTGTTTTTCATTCTGTATGTTTCTACAATGCACTGTGACATGATGAGGTACATACTTTCATCTTCCTCATAGTTCAATGGTATTTAACTCTTAAAATTCTTGGAGGAATAGTACCTACTTTATGCTAATAATGTGACTGGTGACTGGTGGCCCCTAAATACTGTCAGGAAGTGAGTAGGCACTAGAAAGACCAAGGCAGGATTAGAGGACTGGGACTATTCAGCCCCATTCTCCAACCTTTCAAAAATGGGAGAAGGGATGGAGATTAAGTTGATCATCATTGGCTAATGATTTGACCAATGATGCCTTTGTAGTCGAGTTTACATAAAAAAGTCAAAAGAGTTTGAGAACTTCTGGATAACTATACTCATGCCATTCTAAGAGAGGGCATGTGACCTCTGCACTCTTCTCCAGTGGCTTAACCTCTGCATCTGTTCAGCAGCTCTGTAATGAAATCCTTTATAATATACTTTATGATAAACCAGCAACAATATGGGTTCTATAAAGTGCCCTAGTGAATTAGTCAAATCCAAAGAAGAGGTTTTGGGAACCTCCATTTATAGCTCACCAGTTAGAGCACCAGAAAAATACCTGGGAGGTTGCAATCAGCACCTGAGGTGAGGAAAGGCCAGTCTTTCAGACTGGTCTCTCAACCTGTGGGATCTGACATGATTTCTGGATAATGTCAGAACTAAATTGAATTAAAGGATGTCCTATTGGTGCCCATTGCTTTAGCATTGCTGACTTGGTGTTAGGGAAACTGTACACAAAATATCAGGGCTTGAAGATACTGGGTTTTATTTTCTGACCTCGTGTTTATAATTTAGTTTACTCTGAAAATCTGTTCATTCATTTATCCGTTCTGTAAATATTTGTTAGATATTTAACCACCAGAGTTTTAGTAGGGACCTATCAGAGTTTTCTAGCAGAAAAATAAACTACAGCTTCAAAACTTTTAGTTTTATTGTTTTAAGACACTCTTAAGCTATGTATTAAATATGTATTTTTATTAATTTTATAACATTATTTTTAAATTCATGTATATAGCTGTCCTTCTTTGTGTATGTATGTGCACATGTGTGTGAGTAACTGGGAAGGTCAGAGTAAAGCATTAGATATCCTATTGCTGGAGCTTCAGGTGCTTGTAAACTACCCGTTGTGGGTGGTAGAAACAGAACTCCAGTCCCTCTGAAAAATAACAACTGTTCTTAACTGTTGAGCCATCCCTTCAATCCTCTTGTCTTCTGAAGACTTTAAGTAAGATAGGCTACCAAGATATAATTTGCTTTGTGGATTAAAGGTCCTCTTTTCAAATGCATACCACTTATCAACTGACTAAAATTAACGTTAGAAGCACTGTTTGTTATTTGCTTCTCATTTTTATTTATTTCATTTGGTAATGCAACTGCTTTTAGTTTTTATGTGATGAAATCTATTATTCTTTTGATGCCTTTCTTTTTCCTTTTCTTACTTCAAACACAGACCTCATTCATGTCATAAGTGCCAGGCAAATGCTCTCCCGCTGAGCTAGATCTCAGCTTCTCTAAGAATGAATTTATTTTTAATTCATTCTTTGAAAATTTCATATATACATATAATGTATTTTGATTCTGTCAGGCACCACAAAAATAGCTTAGAAATTCTTTTCCAAACATGTATTTCCAGGACTGGAGAGATGGCTCAGTGGTTATGAGCAATGGCTGCTCTTACAGAGGATCCAGGTTCGGTTCCCAGCACCCACATAGCAGCTAACAACTGTCTGTAACTCCAGTTCTAGGGGATTCTATACTCAGTTCTGCCCTCTGTGTCCATTGCGTGACACATGTGTATTTACATACATTCAGACAATGCACTCATACATGTTAAAAAGAAATAAAAATAAATTTAAAAATATGTATGTCCAGTCCCACAAACAGCCCACTTGAATCAGCATTTCTGGTCAGTGAAATCAGAATCTGCATTCTCAAAAATATCTTTTGATAATGCTGAGAAATACTGAGGTTTAGTATTGTAGGCCATAAATAAAGAATAGTGCTTTCATTGGAATGTCTTGGGGTTTTGTTTTGTTTTGTTTCTTTTTTTAATACAGGGTATCCCATAGCCTGGTTATCCTATAACTCACTATGTAGACCATGCTGGCCTCTATCTCACAGAGATCCACCTGCCTGTGCCTCCTCCTGAGTGCTGGGATTAAAGGCATGCACCACCACCAGGTATACTGGAGAGCCTTGGAAATGCAAACAATTCATTTCATTGAACTTGAAGATCATCCTGAATGGAACTGGCTTACACCCTTTGCTGCTCCTCTGTGAGACTATGTGTGCTTATTGAGTCTTCTTGGAGGAAGATGTCAGAATGACCTGAAGAGGCATCAGATCTGTGGGAAAAGAGAGACTTGTTGAATTCTTATTCACACATGAAATCGGAAGGCTGTCATTGTTGATATCTATAGTGTTGACCCATTCTCCTCCTCTCCCTATATCCATGTGCTTTACCCTGTGCCTTTGAAATATCTCTTTCTGCTCTGTGTAGTGTGTTCTTTCTCAGCTCTTGGTTCGAGGATTGTCCATGTAATTTATTCTGATCATTAAGATGTATATATAAGATGTGTGTGTGTGTATATATATATATATATATATAATGTATATATATATTTTTTGCAAATATGAAACAGGCAGGGACATTGAAAATGCTTGATGCTTTTGCTAAAACTCTTGCTCTTAGATACTTTCCATGAAAATGTAGCATACTGGAGCCTGAGAAATGTGGTTCAAAACTAAGTAGCTGAAGGGCTCAAAAATGCCATTTCAAACATGTCACTTTAAACACACTGATTACTTCCAGCTGAAGGCCCTTGAAAACCAGTAAGTGTAGAGAGCTTAAATACAGGTAGCCTAGAAAGAGCTATATTTCCAACAGTCCCCTCCCTAGTAGTTTCATCAATCAAGGGAAATTAACATGTATTAGAAGAGATGTGACTAAGTTTGTCACAACTTATTACGGATTCTAAGGGTCCATTCACCTTTGTCCCAACCCATCTTCTATCTCTTAACTTGTTTACATTCTCCCTCCCTCTCTCCTATGAAAGTGATGTTTCAGCTCTGAAAGACCTCTTGTTCATTATATAGTCACTTTTTTCCTGTGATACTTCTGTGAACATGGTGAATTGACACATCTCTTCTGTTTATCTGCCTTTTTTAGTTCATTTCATAAACTCAATAATCAAACCCTAGAGAGTAGCAGGATGATCTTCCCTTCCATACTTCCAACTAAATTTTCCTGGCTGGGGCAATCCTAGATAATCAAGTGAGCAGCGGACCTCCAGAGCCTAGCTGGAAGATCAGAGGTGTATAACCAGCATTTAGTTGCCCGACAGATACATGAGACACCCCAACTGCAGTCAGAAAAGAAATGTCCTATCAAAGTATGGTTTCAAGAATTAATACATTATTATTTTTGTCTTAAACCGTTGGATCATAGAATGCTTTGCCACATAGCATTATTATGCAAAGACATGGATTACACACAAGAAAATCAAGGTATAACATGTCCACATAATGTATAAATATGGACATTCCTCTAAGTTGCATTTCTAAATCCATTTTTTCTGTATCTCAGTAAGTATTAGAAGCACAATGGCTAAAATCAATAAGAGTTATGATTGAGTGAGGTACGGTGCAGTAGGTATGAGTACAAACATCTCTCTTAAGAGAAAATGTAATCTGGGCATGGTAGTACCTTTAATACCAGCACTGGAGTGCAGAAGCAAGTGAATGTCTGTGAGTTCAAGGCCAGCCTAGACAGCACAGCAAGCTGCAGGCTATCCAAGCTATATAGTGAGACCCTGTCTCAAAAAGAAAAAAAAAAGAGAGAGAGAGAAGGCCTTTGTAATCAGAGAAAAGTATGGAAGGGAGGACAAAAAAATGTAGGCACATAAGCAACAAAATTCAACTTGAGAAAATATTTTATGAACTAGAGCTTTGTTTTTTCTACTTTGCTCTTAAACCACATAACAATACCTACTATAATGGATGTACCGAACCACTGCTACACTTCTATAGGTTCAACTGAGATCCTAGACAGAGCTCATCAGATGAGGTTTCAGCCTAAGTCAACAAAGCCAATTCTTAAGGAATATGTTTTTAATATTTTATTTATTGTTTTTATTTTATGTGTAAGTGTTTTACCTACATATATGTGGGTGCATCCATGCATGCAGCCAGAGGAAGGTGTCAGATCCCCTGGAACCGGAGTTACAGATGGTTGTGAGCCACCATTTGGATACTGGGAGCTCAACCCAAGTCCTCTGCAAGAGCAGACGGTACCCTTAGCCACTGAGCCATCTCTCCAGTTCAGGGAATATCTTTTAACCTGTTTTCTTGCCTCAGTGTAACTTAGTAGAAGGCAGTGTCGCTCCTGTTGAGTACAATAGCAGTATGGGTATGTAGATTGCTTTAGCACATTGAGCTAAGTCTCAACCCTTGATTTCACTGAATAACAGCAAGCTCATATGAAAATAAGATGAAAGTATTTTTTAAATACTGAAAAGTGTTGCAGTCGATAGTATTTCTAGACAACTGGCTTCTGTTTTCATACCTCTTCAAGATTTTAGAAAAATGATGAAATAATTAGAATACAGAGATATTGGTACATTATGCAATTGCCAAATTACAAAGTAAAGATATCTGGGATTGAGGATGTGACTGAGTAGTACAGCACTTCCCTGGCCTATGTGGCATGAATGAGGCCTGAGTTTGAAACCTAGCACTAAGAAAAAAATAGGAAAGGGAAAAAGACAACCATCAAAAAAGAACTAGATTTGATCATGTAAAAACCAAAAGTGTTTGCATTACCAAATGAAATAAATCAAAATGACAGACATGAATTTGATACCTTTAATATGAAAAAAATCATCTAAAGCAATGGGCAATGATAAGTAACTTCAGAAGGCAAAAATGCATAAACTATGTTTTCACATAAAAATAAATATTTTGGCTAAGAGGCAAATAAGATATTCAAACTCACTAGTAATAAAAAATGCAAATTAAGATTTTTGCTTCTGACCAAGATCCAGTAACAGGTTATTCCCACACTGGAAACAACTAAATAAATGAAAAACTAATAAATGAGCTATGGTTTATAAGACACTGGATAACAGGAAATGAAGGACACTGATCTCTAGGTGATGAGAAACAAATGAGGTGAACCCTGTGATGGTCCCAGTTTACTGTCTATGGAATGTCTAGAGTCCTATAGACAGAGGATCCTCCTTAAGCATTTATTAGGATCAATATGGATTAAAGTACCAAATGCCATGGAAAAACCATTTGGAAAGATTATAAAAGATGCCAGTGAAGGATATGGATTCAATACCTAATGCTCTAAGAAAAAAAACTTAGTGCACTTAAAGACAGCAAGTAATCCAAAATAAAATGTAGAGAAAAGAGGCTTTTAAAAAGCAAATAGTCTCTATATGCAAAGGCGTGGAGGGAGGAGGAGGAGGAGGGAGGAGGAAGAGAGGACAAAAAGAGGAGAGAGGAGGAGAGGATACATATGTATGTGTTTATACAAAAGGCAATTCAAAATTGATTGTGGGCTTAAACATGAAACATAAACTTCTAAAAGCTTTCAGAGAAAACATAGACAAAAACCTGTGTGTCCTTGGGTAAAAACATGATTCATGAAGCAAAAAAAAATGTCAAGTTGGACCATATAAAAATAAAACAAAACATTTGATCTTCAAATGGTATTGTTAAAAATGTGCAAAAAGACAATATTCAGACCAGGAGAAAATAGTTGCAAATTATGTATTAGATAAAAAACCTGTACCTAGGATATAAAAAAGAACTCGACAATAAGAAAACTAACAACCCAATTATAAATAGACAAGAGATCTGAACAGATACTTCAAGTTGCAAGCAAGCATATGAAATGAAGATCAACATCAATTCTTATTAGGGAAATGCCAATTATAACAACCAAGGACCAACAAACAATAATTAACAAGGCCATTAGTTCCTGACAACATCACATGCTGCTGCAAACATAGAGCAACTGGAGGTCTTACATTATTAGTAGAAATGGAAAACTATGGGGCTGAAGAGATGGCTCAGCAGTTAAGAGCATTGGCTCCTCTTGCAGAGGACCTGGGTTTGATTCCCAGCATCCTCATGGTTGAAAATAACCACCATCTGTAACTCCAGTTCCAGGGTATCCAATGCCATCCTCTGACCTCTGTGGGCATTGCACTTTACAAGTGCACTCACACACACGCAGGTAATACACTCTTACATATAAAATACAAATAATAAATCAAACACAGTTTTTTAAAAGAAGTGGAAAATTTTACAGTCATTTTGGAAAATGGTTTAGAATCCTCTTATAACCCAACAATCTCACTTAGAATCATTTAAAACCTGTTCAACAATGTTTGTAATATTTTGAGTCATAGTTGCCTAAAACTGGATATAATCCAAAACTTTATCAAATAGTTTATTATACCAAAGTAATACTGTTTAGCCATGAATAGAGTAAACTAATAATATATGCCATTACATAAATGGATCTCAAAGACAATCATACATGGTAGAAAAAGAAGCTGGTCAGTCTCAAAAGTTTATAAATTTAATGTCTCTATTTTTATAGCATTTGGAAAAAGCTACATACTAAATTTGAACAAATACATATCCTTTCACTCCTTCATATATACAGAGATTAAGTACACATATATGCATGCATTCAAGTATAAGTATGAAGTATGTATTTAACTGGAAATGTCTTAAATTCCTATCCACAAAAAAAGAAAAATAGATGACAAGCGGTATTTAATATGATAAATATTGTTTTAGACCATTTGGGAAACTAGAGTATATTTCCTTACCATCGACCAGGAGTTTTATAAACAACTGAAATTTACCTCTTTCAGCTCTGCAGACTGGAAAGTCTAAGATCAAGTTGCTGAAAGACTGTTTGGCAAGGGTTCTTCTGTTATAGGCAGTGACTTCTTGTGCTTTCACATATTTGAAGGGGATAACTAGCTTTCTGGGCTCTAGTTTTAGATGATTTATTATGGAGGGGCACTTGATTTACAAGCAGTTGTGAACTGCCTGATGTGTGTGTTGATTCTAGTCCTCTACAAGAGAAGTAAGCACTCTTAACTTCTGAGCCATTTCTCCATCTATCTTTTATAAAGACTTTAATTTCATTCATGAAGGTAAAGCCTTCATAACCAAATCATCTCCTAAAAGAATCATATTCTAATCATGTCACCTAAAGACATAGGATTTCATCATATGAATTTTAAGGAGACAGAAACAATAAGATGACAGAAAATCTGATAATAACAAAGAGAATTAACAAATCATTGCTATTATTTAATAATACTGATGAACCTAAAACATACAATGGAGAAAAAAATAGATATTTGAACATATATTTTCAAAATTTTAAAACGTGCTAAATTTAATATATTTCAGGTTAAGGTGCTGATTTTCTCTGGGGAAGAAGCAGAGGTATTAGACTAACTTTTCCAAGATAATTACATGTGTTAATTTTTGTGCCAATTTCTTTATTGCTAGGCTCAGTTCAATACTGTATTATGATTTTGTTTTTTTTTTCCTCCTGGCTGACAGTACCATTAAAAGAAAAGATTAACAAAGAAGATTGTCTTGCTTAAAAATGCAAAAAGATTGTTTCTATGCTTTGACCACTTGTTTAGACACTGAAGTCAGTCAACATAGCTTTTTGTCATTGCTATTAATGTTTATAGTACTACAGAATAGGACAACTATTGCTTCTTTCTAACCACCTTAGATTCATTGGCTGGAAACACTGAACTGAAGCAAAACAAATTAAGAAGAGAAAAACAGACAGATGTTTATTACCTCATATATTTCATGTATATGGTATATGTGGAGAAGGTTTAGCTATTTTTTTCACAGTTATGAAAAAATACCTTTATGGAAAGAACTTAAATGGAAGAAATATTTATTGATTTGGCCCACAGTTTCAAGTTGTTCCTTCCAGCATGACAGGGAAAGCAGAGTAGAGCAGTACAGTTAATTTCACAGGATGCCAGACATCAGAAAACTGACTTTCTCCTTTTCCCTTTGCATTCCATCTGTGTTCCCATCCCATGGGACATTATTTCCCAAATTCAGAGTAGAATTAAACTCATATGTTCCATCTTTATCAGAGCATAATGGTGCATGCCTGCAATCCCAGCTACCCAGGAAGCAAGGCAAGAGGATCAGGAATTCTAGGCCAGCTTTGGCTATCTAACAAAATTTTGTTTCTAATTAAATAAATGAATTATCTCCGGTTGAGACAAAGAAACTGGGATTACAAGGGAGGCCAGCCATGTAGATATAATCAGGAAAAAAGTAGTAAATAAAAATAAAATTTGTTGTGTACACTTAAATCTATCCATTTTCCATTGATAAGAATTGCTGGTAATTTATGAATCACTTTCTTTTCTTGGTACTGACTGAAAAGGAGACACAGTTTCAAATTGGAGGTTTCCTTTACTGATGTAAATTGCCCTCACAAAAGGGTTTTAGTCTGTTTTCAGAGTTTTTTTATGTCTGCAGGTTCTCAAAATAATCTTTATGCCTGAGACATATTTTGGGATGGTATATTCTGGTCTTCTGCAGTACCAATAAAATCAAAATCTAAATACTGCCAATGAGTACAAAAATAAATATAGAACATGTTAAAATGTCTTCACCACAGTAGAGATGTGTTCAATTTTATGAAACTTTCATTCGCCGCTAGAAAATATGCATACCATGGTGGTCAGCTTTCCCTTGTGAGAAGAACCCTCCAAGAATAACTTCTAGGAGAACTTTTAGCTTGAATAAACTGATATGAAGAATTTGGAAACCAAGTCTATGGAATAACACTGGAAAACTTCCTTCCATGAGTAATTTATTTGTGGATTAGTGTTGAGGGAAAACTTTGTAGAATGAAACTGAAGAACATAGTTTTCTGAGTACTTTTTCTCTGTCTCCACTCATTTGTCCTAAAACATTTGACTCAATTATTTCCAGACCTACTTAGCCTTGGGAGAATTTTGAAAACTTTGTCTTGTACATACTAGTTCTTTTCATTCTGAATTCTTATCATTTGGCATCACAGTAACAATCAATAAACTTACATTTATTTTCTGGAAGGAAAAATAATATTCAGAGGGGAAAAGTGAGAAGCAAGTTTCCAGGAGTCTTAGAAAATGATAGGTGATACCGAGGTGAAAGGGACTTTCTACCTCCTGATAATTTGTTAAGTTAAATCTTGGAGAATAGATGGGCAGAATATGTCATATAAATTCATTGACTTGTAATTTCACAGGAGTCACAATTTTGTGAAACTCAAAGACATGTCAGACAATTCAATGTCATATCCCACAACAGGGAAGAGGCCAATGGGCTCTGTGGACATCTGGAAGTTTGTTTTCAAATTTACTTTTATTTTATGTGGATGCATGTTTTGCTGCACGGGTGTTAAGTTCGCCATGCACATGCAGTGCTCACAGAGGTTCTCGGTTCTAGAGCTACAGATGATTGTTAGCCACCATGTGCATCCTGAGAAGCGAACCAGGGCACTCGTAAGTGCCGAGCCATCTCCCCAGACTTTCTGTAGGAAACTTTTAAAAAAGAGCAAACGATTTTTATAAGTGATAAATGGTCCCCAAAGAAGAGACACTAGCTTGAAATAAATGTTTCCTGGAATCTGGTGTCATATCAACTCTGAACTTTATTGGTGCTATTAAATCTTCTGTAGCATATGCCGTTTCAGTAGACAGATGGACCTCAGGAAGAAAAAAAGTAAATTTTTTGGAGGCGGAAGCAGGTTGACTGAAAGAAAAATATGAAAAGAGAGAGAAAGGCAAAGGAAGGAAAGAAAGGAGGAAGTAACAGAGGAAAGGAGGAAGATGGAAGGAAGGAAGTCCTATTTACCCAAGATGGAAAGTGAAATGAAGATGTGAAGAGTGGGAGAAAGGTCAGTGGAACTTTGAGGATATTTCTTTAATGTTCTTAGCAGTAGTTACCATATTTTGAATATCATTTTCTGAATGCTAAGAATGGAATAGTAGCAATGTTATTTTAGAAATAAAAATTCTCAAAAGACTCAGAATTTAAAAATTACACATCTTTATATGGAAAAAACATTCAAAGTAACAAACAAAAAGATTGAAAATAAATTTCTTAGAAATATATTTTTTAAATAAGAGAATCCAAGGGTAAAGACAAAAGCATTCAGAGAGAGAATAAAGGATTTTTTTCCATAGAAAGTAATGTCCAGATGGTATTGAAAGTTTATGCTTTGAACATCTTATCTGCTTCAAGAGCATACAATATGATGAATAAAATAATAAAAAGAGAAGGTAAGGAAATAAAACTGGGCTTATAGGCAAGATAAACTTTTCAATAAAGATAAATAAAATGCACATAGGCACCAGAATAGTGAGTGAGGCTGAATCCACAAGCTGGCTAAATGTTCAGACTGAACATCAAGATGACGAGTGTTTAGTGACTAAAGGCAACAATGGTTTAAATTTTTCATCTAGTTGCTAGACTGGATCGAAAGGACACTGAAAATCGCTTGTGTCACCTGCTAATTATAGTGTTAGCTCATCACCCACAACAGATGAAAGAGACCTGGCAGTCATCTCTGGAACTGAATTATACATACCCTAATATTATTACGAGACAAGCACCTTCCAAGTTTAACCTAGTTCCAGATGGGGCAACTAGACACCTTTCATGGATGAGTAAGGGGAGAGAGACAACCAAAGAGAGAAAACAAAGGAATAGCTTTGGTAGGCATACATTAATTACATGGGCAATGGTCATCTTCACTATTACTGCCAAAGGAACAAACTCCGAGAAATCTGATCAGGCTCATAGAGGATAATTTGACCAGAGTACCCTGTGATTCTGAGTCTCTTCCCAACACTGACTTTGTTGAATGCTGTTTCCCCTGGTCCTTCCGAAGAAATGTAAACTTCTTCAGAATCTTCTGATTTCATAAAATGTAACCATTCCAGAATACTTTTCTGACTCCTTTCGTTCATTTTTCCACTCTATGCTCTTGCCCAGACATAGCCACATCTTTTGACTTCTAAAAGTCATATTAGCAGCAACTTGCTCAATCTGCTGGAGTCTTTGCCTAGATATTATGCTATTTGTCCTGAAAGAGTGGCCTCCAAGTTAGTAAACCCCTGATTACCCTGGGTATATTTATTCTGGCCCACTTAATCAAGCACCCTCAAAAGCCAACCCCGCATGTACTTCCCTGGCTCTACCAGTAAATGGTAGTTAATTCTTGCAACTACTTTGGTTTCAATCTTTTTCTTCTTTTATTAGAATGAATTGGACATCTTCCAGTATATATTAGAATCTAACCCTAGTATCAGTTTGGCACCCAAGAGAGGAGGTGTATGTTCTAGTTTCATTCTGTTGCTGTGACAAATGCAATAACCAAAAGCAATTTAAGGGACAAGGGAATTTATTTCAGTTTAAACTTCTACATTATTATTGAAAAAATTCATGGCAGGAACTCAAACAGGAGCTTGAAGCAGAAACCATGGAGGAATGCTGTTTGCTGGCTCACTCACAAGCCCTTACTTAGCTAGCTTTCTTACGTTGCCCAGGGCCATTTTTTTTTTTTTCCAGGAAATGGCAATACCTGTACTGAATTGGCTGGGCTCTCCCAAATCAACTAATAATCAAGTCAGTCCCTCACAATTAGTTAGTTCCTGTCTCAGATGACTCTAGGATGGGTTAATTTGGCCATCATAGTTAACTAGGACAGTGACCAGTAACCTAAAAGCAAGTGGCCTCTGCAGATCCTTTCCACAGAGAGAAACTGTTATCTTTTAAGAACGTGACTGACACATTTCTGCAGGCTCTTAAAGATACAGAGACGTCTGTTTAGTTATAATTTTTCTAAACATTCACATTGTACATGCCATGTTTCCATATTTTTTCAACTAAGGCCTTGATTATAATCTAACTAACCTACCTTGTCTAGGCATTGGCTTACCTTAGAAATGTCTCAACCTTGTCAGATATCGGTATTTTTCCACAACTGGTGACCTATAATATACCAAAGAGTTTCTCTTATTTAGTATTTTTGATTTTGAAATGCTTCTATTTCTCATTATCTTTTTGTAGATTCAGAGCAACTTAGTGATAAGATCCTTGCACTCTACACATGATCTCCACCATGCTTTCCAATGCTTGACATTTGCCTTCATCTGTTCTAATTTTCCAAGTAATAAATAATGAAAAATTTACCAATTGTGCTACTGTCTTGTCCCAGGGATTATATGAATCCAACATAATCCTTGGGATGTTTTTTTCTTACTAGCCATATAATAAAGAGTACCTATGATGATTAATCTTGGCTGTCAACTTGACTGGATCTTGAATCACTAAAAACAAAACTGCTGATCACTCTGGTGAGGGGTCTTTTTTATTATACTACTTGAAGTGGGAAGAACTATCCTGAATGTGGTGGCATCCTCCAGTGGCAACCCAGGTAAAAAGACATGGAAGGTGGAAGCATTGATTTTACCTGCTTGCCTTCACACTTCTCAGGCAAGTTCATCTGTCCTGTTACTGCCTTTGCTACATTTCTTCACTGATATTAGAGTCCGCTTGTTTCAGCTTCCAATGGTGATTGAAGACAAACAGTTCTCCAGAAACCATCTTGGCCTTCAGTGGCAGATTGGGACTGGTCCAACATCCAGTCTCATGGATTGAGCAAATGTTCCTCTAGAGAAATGTAGCACATACAGTGTCCAAACTCCATCATAAACTATGGTTTCTTGGAATGTTCTTAATAGATTATGTCTTATGGCCTTTTGGTAAACGTATAAGGTAGAATAAAAGTTCAAGACATTTGTTTGAGTTAAAATTTTTGAAAAATGAGTGAAAAAAACAGGATCAGGTCAGATAAGGCTTTATGTTGCATTGTGTGTCTGACAGCTGCTGAAAGGAAAAGAGCCAGGGGTTAGATAGGAAGAGACTCATGCTCAAATGCTAATGGGAAAATCTTGGCAGATTTACAAGGCTATCCAAGGCAAAGCTTCTGGACAAATTCAGCCTGGGTTAGAAATGTCCAGCCCCTGGCACTCCTGTTGTGTTTGCTCTAGGGATGGAACTTCCTGAGCAACACACATTCTTGGCTCATATAGCACAGAAGGACCCATAGGGGTTCAACTGCAGTCTGTCACCTGACTGAATATCCCAGAAGGTTTTCTCTAAATAGAGAGCTGAGTGACCCACTTTCATGAATACCACATGATTTAAGAATGAAATTTAAAAGTGGGAATACTCAAATAACAAAAATATATAGGAAAATAAATCTAGCAAAATATATGTGGGATATTCTTAAGAAGCTTTGAATAACTGTGAAAGAATATAAAAGAAGTCCTGATGAAATGAAAAGATAGACCATGCTCTATCTTAAGACAAATTTGCACAGTGAAATATTAATGCTTCCTTTTTTGTTCTCTAAAGCCATTATCATTACAAACACAAAATTCATGAAAATTTTTCATAGAATTTGTTATAATAATCCTTCAATGCATGTGAATTTTTGGTGGGGTATTTTTAAAAGCATAAGTAAATAAGTCAATCAAACAAACAAACTTCAGAGAGAAACCCCCAGAAGTTAATATTTACTTTAAAGGCATAATTATTAATAAAGTGAATTAGTGTTTCCAAGACAGATAAGCCTGTCAAGGTTCAAAATAAAGTACTTTAGTGTATGGCATCTTGCTCCTTTGAAAAAGGAATATAAAGGTTTCAGAACGGTGTCTTTCTGATCTGCCCTTATGCTCCTGTTTATCCCCCAAATAAGTCAAAGAAACTAGAATTTTCCTCTCTCAAGATGAGTCCTAGGAACTAGATCCCTCCCCCACCACAGCCATAAAATTTGGCTCATTCTATGTCTTTTCTCCTCAAGCCCCTCATTTCAGACTGGTCCTGTTCCTATTCAGAATGAAGTAATGCTAGAGAGAGTGCAAGAATCCCACATGAAAGGCCTGGCTCCCCCTCAACCTGTTACCATGGCATCCATATGCTTTTAACCAATCACGTTCCCATGCAGCTGTCCATGCTTCAACATTGAGCCTAAACACAGAAACAGTTTCCCTTGAGAATTTAAGTCTTTATTATAAAGGTTAAAGTGTCATAGAAATTTCTGATTAATGAATTTATTGTAGCTTTTCTCTTGTTAACCTGTCATTTATTATATGAATGTAAGCCGTTACTCTTATGGTGAGTGAGACAAGGACCTTTCTATCACACTAGACTTTATACCCATGCATAGACAGTAACTTGCACCAGAGGCTGTCAGTACAAATCGGTAGCAAATGGGAAGTCAGTCTATATTGTTTTGATAGGACAACTGAATATTTTAGCATTTTAGTGAACAATAGATCTAGTAGGATGAAATTCCCCTCCTCCAAATTTGCTATAAGTGCCAATTAATTTAGGCACAAGTACAGAGCTTAATGGAAGTGAGATAGCCATACACAGCCAGAGCAGATGCTGTATAAATTGGAATTGCTTTTTCATTTTCCACTTTCCTTAAATTCATAAAGCATGAATACCTGCCAAAGACAATATCAGAGCAGAAATGGTTGAATTTTTCCTCTGCCAGGGCCTGATTATATTTGAGCTGACATTACTAGTCCATAGAAATTTCATTAATAAATTGGTACTTCTGTTTAGAGAATATTCACACACACATACACATATAAAATAGCCTACTTCTATAAAGCTGCATTCAGCAAGAACTGAGCTACATTCCCTTGTCTAGTGAGAGAAGGAAGAATCATTACCCAGATCAATACTTTCTCCATTTTACTGAAAGCTTATCTCTCCACAGACCACCGTATAACTCTGGTTTAATATCCTTTTTTCTCAGTGGGCTCTGACACTCTGTTTTATTTAAGACCATGAGCTCAGATTTTTTTCACAGTTATAAATATAAAAACAACTAAATATAAAAAATTACAATATTATCAAATGTAAATTCAAAGGGGAATAGAAACCTAAATGTAGAAAAGAAACCAAAAATTTTAAATTATTATAAAGGAATATACTTTTGACTTTGTGCTTAAGTAGATGTATATAGGCTTTATAAAGCAAAACATAGATATAATTGAATTAAATAAACATGAAAAGTTATGTGTAGCAGAGCATTCTAGAAAGAGTGTGAATATTAGAGACAAGACACAGACAAGCAGAAAATATTTAGAATGCATGTGAATGGCAAAGTGTTAGCTTCTAATGTTTAATGAGCTCTACAAATCAATAAATACTACAAATAACTGTAACTCAATAGCTAAATGGACAAAGAATATGAACAATAAAGTAACAGAAAAGGAAACTCAAGTAATAATACACTTATACTTTTAAAAAACTACCACCTTGCTAGAAATTAGGAAATTAAAAAGCTGGAAAACAATAAGACATCATGCCATACCAATCTGGTTAGAAAAAAAAAAAACACTGTGGGAGAATCTACTCTTTGTTTATGATGATGTGTAGTCTACTCAGAGTTTAACTGGATAGCACTAATTTGGCAGGTAATCCAAAACTGGTTAGAAAAATTGAACGTACATTTCCTATAGCCCAGTAACTTTACTTCTAACTGCTTTCTAGTAAACACTACTGTCAAGGAGTATAATCAATTATTTTGCTCTGTTTGAATTCCCAACTGAATAAAATGGACATGCTAATGAACACACCCTTGCCTCAGACCTACTGGGCCGACTCCTCACAGTCTTAAGGTATTTGGAGACATTTAATTTCATTGAAAGTTTATTAAAAATTTAACTCTCTTAGAGCCAGGAAGACATTCATGGGATATTAAACCTAAAGCCAGAAATACTGATCTCATCTTTCAAAAGATATTTATTTACATTTTGAAGTCTACATTTTTGCATGTATAGAGATGAACGAATTAATACTGTAAAGGTCATTTAATTATTTTTGTATCTGTGGCCTTTACTACACAAACACACACACACACACACACACACACACACACACACACACACACTGCTGTGGGACATGTGTCCCACATGTGCAGAGACATGTATCAAATACTAGTACAGGAGAAGTCCTTGTTAAAGCAGTCTATATTGTTAACTTACTCTAGAAAAAAAAGCTGCCTTGGAGAGTCCCCTAATGTACAGTAGACTTTCTGTGCACCAGAGATAAAATGTTTGTGATGAGTAACCAATATTTAAGGGTTGTTGTGGTGGTTTGAATAAAAAGTGTCCCCATAGGCTCAATTGTTTGAACACTTGGTCAGTTAGAGATACTGTTTGTGGAGTGTTATGGACCCTTTAGGAGGTCTGACCTACATGGAGGAAGCATGCCACTGAGTGGCCTTTGAGAGTTCATAGCCTTGCCCTACTACCAGTTTCTCTCTCTTTCTCTCTCTCTCTCTTTCCTTTGAATGTCTGAAGATGTGAGAACTCAGCTTTATGCTCCAGCTGTTTCCTGCTATGCCTCTAGCATCTTGGTGGACTCTTAGCTCTCTGAATCATAGGTCAAAATAAACTCTTCCTTCTGTAAGTTGCCCTAGTCATGGTGTTTAATCACAGCAACAGAAAAGTAATGAATATAACTGATGAAAAGTAGTTTATCATGAAAAATAATGCCTTGTCAGTTTTACTCACTTTTCTAAGGAATCTGCTCTTATTTAAAAACAGAAATTCCTATATTTATAATTTCAGTTTTTCTTCATTTCCTTTCTGTTACCTTTAGGCCTAATATGTTCTTTTCTTGCACAATAATCTTTTAAAAAATTTCTTTTAGTTACTAAAGTAAACATTATGACTAATATGTTTACTCTGAATGATATTTTAGTTTTTATCTAATATACAAAATTTATGACTTTTAAATTTTAATTTTGAACTTGTATTTCTATTCATATCTGTTGTTTAGGAAACTAGTTGTACTTTACTTTTGAAGTGGTAATATATTGTATTTTTTTCTTTGCCTAATTAATCTAGTTAACAATTAACTTCAATTTTTATTGTAATCAGAAAATATTTTCAAATTTTATATACATGCAAGTGTAAGTCAAATGAGTAATTTTTCAAAAATTTCCTGGCTTTTCTAATTTGACATAGATAGATAGATGGTTGGATAGATAGATAGATAGATAGATAGATAGATAAACAGTCATTCCTTCCATAACTATGTAAAACACTTAGAAAATGTAGTATGTCCAAAGAATAAAATCATTCAGATTATGTTCCCATATGATAATGGAAGTAAGCCATATATTATTAACAATAAAAAAATATAGAACATCCTTTTGTGTTTGGGTCAAAGAAGGAATTAGAATGGAGATCAGAAAATATTCTAAGCTGAATAATCACTGAAATGCAAGTTGTCTTATGCATATAAGGAGATTTATAATCTTAAAATGAATATACTTTGCTTATTATTGGAAATATATAAGAGTACTCAGTATAATTAATTGTTAAAATGCAAATTAATTCACAATAAGATATAGTATACATCTACCAGGGGAAAATTAAGAGTGAAAATGTTAGTCACTGTAAGTTACTGAACAACTAGAACCCTCATATGTTGCTGAAATTACTTTATATTGGTATAGTGACTTTTGAATCAGGGAGTTTTAAACTGTCTACTGCATATCCTAGGATTCATCAGTTGCCCAAAGATATGTGTATGCATTCATGTGCATCTAAGGTCATGAGCAAGTGTGTTTATTTTCACATTATTTATAACAACCAGGAAGATGAGGCAGCTTAGATATTCATCAGTGAAGTGGATAAATGAATTGAGTATATTTATGCAGAACATAGTGATAAAAATTAATGAACTACTGTTATGTGAAATGATACTGATGAATGACTCACAACAATATAATTTGGAGCAAAATGTTCATATGCAGAAGAGCACATGCTACAAGATTCCATTCATATAAGATCAAGACAGTGTTTACCTCTGGGAGGAGAGTGGGGCTTGCCCCCTCGGGGAGGGATCAGGCTCCCTTGGAAACTGCTGGTCATGCTCTAGGTCTTATCTGGATGACTGTTCATATTCTGATTATTTCTTTCCTGAAATCCTGTGATTTCTGCCTTTTATTACCTGTATTTTCTTTGAAAATGTTTAATAATTGAACTGTAAATTACTATTTTGTCATGCATGTCAGACATGAACACTTAAATAAATACTGTTCGGAATCAAATTTGAGTTGCAGAGATAGAAACCAGAGAATATTTAGGTTGAAAAGAAGAACTGTTCACATTTGCAGGCTCTCACCACATTAGTGCCCATTCGAAGTCAGCATTTACATTTAGAGGGATAACATGGACCCTGACCATCCTCCCCAAATATTCCAGTTTTGGTCACATCAACGCTTGCTCTGTTAATTTAATGAACTCCTTTCAGTAATTTTGACTTCGCTGATCCTGCTACTTTTTGAAAATGTTTTGGCTTCTTGGTGCCTCCTGTCTCCTGAAACATGTTGCTGTCCAACCAGGATGTGTCAAGACTTCAACCATGTCCCACTCTCTTAGCTTCAGTTTTCCTGGTCAAAGCCATGCCCTTTCTCCATTGAAGAGAAAACATCCACATTTGCTAGTCATTCTGCTTTTACCCAGCCCTTTGATCCCACTACACAAGAAAAGCAGTGTTCTCATTAACACTGGCATAGTTGTTCTACCCAAACATTCCAGTGAATTTTCATTCACTCAGAAATCACATTTGAAGCTCTGATCTTGACCTGTAAGATCTTGCAAGATCTTCCCTTATATCTTACCTCTCTGTCCTTACTAACTCCATTCTAGGAGCCTTGGCCTACTTTATAACACTGTAAAGGGGTTAGTATGATTCTACCTCAGGGCCTTTGTACTTGATCTTCCTACCTGGAATTTTCTCTCTGTAGATGGCTATTTCCTTACTTTCCTTCTGAATTCTGCTCAAATTATCACTTTCACATACAAGCCTTATTTGACTGCCTTAACAAAAGTATACCATTCATCATTCCCTCTCTAGGTTTCTGCTTTATGTCCCCTGAAATTTACTACTACATAATATTACATTGTAAATTCTGTATTATGATTTAATAACCATAAAACTATGAAATTGGGGGCTGGAGAGATGGCCTAGAGGTTAAGAGCATGAGCTGCCCTTGCATAGGACCCACGTTAAGTTCTCAGCACCCATATGGCTGCTAACAACTATCTATAACTCCAGTTCCAGCAGATCTGACACCCTCTTCTGACATCTGTGGGCATTGCACAGCACCTACATACAAGAAGGCAATACACTCATACACATAAAATAAAAATAATAAATAGAATTTTTTTAAACTCAAAGTAGTTAGAAAGACAGAACTGACAGAATTGAAGTAACTCCAGTTCTCTGTCTTTGCTTTTGTAGTCACTGTGTTGTCATTGTTCATTCATTTCTGATCTGTTTTCTACAAGAATGTATAACACAGATTTTGGAGGTGGAAACCATCAAACTGAGCTTGCTTAATTCTATGCTTTCATGAACTGACAAAGGAATGTGTATAGTTAAGACTTCATATATTGAGGACCCACTATTAAAATGAAGGCACTCCAAATCCACTTCCATATGATACCAAGTTTATTTTAAAATTCTAAAATAGTTCTTAGTTTCCTAGCATAACTTGAAAGTAAGATCTTATTGCTGAAGATATCACACTCTTTGGTCACTTGACTTGGAGGAATCAAGTTGGTTCCTCCCTGACGGCTATCTCTCAGTATCAGAAATTACTATACAAGCTGCCCATGGAAACAAAAGTTATAAACAGTTCTACTCAGTTGTAAAGCTTGTAGATAGACCACAACAATGACTAGTCTGGCAAGATAGTTCCAGTAGTGCCTTAGTGGTACTTATAATCAACAGTTGTCTAATTTGCAATACATGGGAGGCTACTATAGGGATACACAACTAGTCAACACACATAGATTAAGGGATCATGGGATACCCAGTTTTAAATGGGACGTCTATAACAGAATCACGACACCTCAGGATCAGGGAACATTGCAGAAAAGTGGTCAGAAAGATCATAAGAACCTGAGTACTAGGACGACTGATGTGTGATACTTTCTGTAGACATATAACAAGGATATTGCACCCATGAAATCTCAGTAACATTTTGGTTTGCACAAAACCTGCAGAGGTCACACCAGTCAACATGGAAACATGAATGGAGGAAAATTTCACAAGGCCGCACTCCTAAATGAAGAACTACAGGCAAACATTGACTGTTGAGGAACTAAGAATTAGTTTTGTCAGGAATGAGCCCTTAATCCTAAATGTTTAGCCGTAAACAGATGCATATAATTGGACTCCGTAGGATGGATGGATGGATAGATAGATAGATAGAGATAAAGATGGACATATATCAAAAACTGACAAGTGGTATGGGGACACAGGAGGACTCGGGACAGGAGGAGTAGAAATGATGGAAATATGTTGTACTCATGTGTAAAATTCTCAAAAATACTTAAAAGATCAATCTGAAGGGTATCATATATATTATTGAAGCCCAGTGATAACCACAGTGATTGTTTAGGACTTAGATTGATCCTCTTGGCAGAGAAATGTTTTATCACTAAAACTTTGTAACATTCTGGGCACAGAAAGTGACAATAAAAAATTTTGTAGGGTAGAGGGATGTACTGCAGTTGGTGGTATGCTTGCCTAGGATGGATCACTAGCATTGCATAAACAAGGTGTGACACAGCACACTTGCAATCCTAGCACTTGGGAAGTGAAGGACAAAAGACCCTTGGCTACATAGTAAATTCAAGGACATCATGGGAAACACATACCTGAGTTACATGAGACTCAGTCTCAAAAATAATAAAAAACAAAAATCTGTTGGTAACCAATAACTTCTGATAGAGGGATAGTCGGTTCTCTTTAAGTGTGTGACACTTAGTATGTTAACCAATCTCCAGTAAATGAATCAACACTGAAGGGTATTTTGGGTCACAAAGTTGATTCCAAAGGCCATTATATATATATATACATATATATATATATATATATATATGTATATATATATATATATAGAGAGAGAGAGAGAGAGAGGGAGAATATATATATATATATATATAACCTGAAACTTTCTAGAAGATTTAAGGCAGGTGCATATTATACATAAAATTCACAAAATTCAATTAAAAATATAAAAAAGGCAAAAAAACACTTGTCTAGGTAAAAGTAAAAAGGAAAACAAATAACCAAGATTTTAACCTAAAATCAGAAATATAAGAAAAATAGATAAAAACATAAGACTAAGATATTATAAAATCTGTAATGTAAAATTTGAATATATGAACTAATAATTTAAAAGTATAAATGTATATATTCTAAACCTTCTTCCTCAAAGAAATAATGGCATCCCATTAGCACTGATTGCACCTTGCTGTCAGGTCTTTGTTATAAATGTCATTTCTAACACTAAAGAAATAGGGTTCCTTGGAGGACTGGGTATTTGGGTTGTATGAAAATCCAGAATGGCCCCACAAACATCTCATTACACTATAAAACTAGAAGATGTACAAAGAATTAATGGGACCATGTCAAAAAGATTATAGGAGCAGGCCTGAAAGGGCCACCACTGGAAAGATGGGATAATATGAGCATCAAGGAGGCACAGCTGGAATTTATTTTAGTATAATGAAGAGTTTTTTTTAAAAATCTTCTGGTCTATAAAAACATGAAAATAAGGAGACATAAAAGGAGGTAGGAAGACGAGAAAAAGAGAGGTCTTTGAAAAGTTTGTTGTCTAGTAAATGTGAAGAGAATAATACAATTTAAAAATGGCTGGTCTGCAACCCCCAATGTAATACGTAATTTGGTAAGGTCATCAATACCTCCTTAAGACGAAAGTTCTTAAGGAATAGAATATTTGCATAGTGACATGTGCTGGCTTATAAGTGACTTGCAAGTTACAAAGAGAAAAATACAAGTGTATTTTTACAATGAAGACATTAGTAATCACCTATTTTAACCAAGTAACACAACCTAGCATCATTAATAATCAGATAATCTGAAATTATAAGATTTCTAAATTATGTCATGCATTTTGAAATACTTAGAAAAAAACAATCAAATCTTTATATTTAATATTTTGTCCATGTAAAAGATTTGGAGAAACATTGAGCATATCAAGCATGGAAAATATTCTACTGGGCAACTGGCCTAGAATCTTTGTTAGCTGGTGTCATGACCTGGAGGTGTAGATAGGCATCTTAGTTAAATGCATTGCATCAATTATGATTGGACATTAGTTTGAAAAATATTACTATAGAAACATCCTTGAGAAAGCTGTTACAAAGTTACTGGTAATATTTATTGAAAGTTGTTTACCAGCAATTGTGATAAAAACTGCAAAAAATAAAAACTGCAAATCAAAGATTAGTTGGAATTTGTTCCCTATTTGATTTGCAATTGTAGGCTCTCCAAAGAATTTATAATTTGAAACTTGAGAAAGTACTTTAATTCTAGATAAGCCAAGAAAATTTTGAGAGGCCTGAAGAAGAAATGACTCAGTGGTTCACAGTACATCCTGTTCTTGTAAAGGACCTGAGTTCAGATGTCAGCATCAATGTTGGGGAATTCACAACCACCTGTATCTCCAGCCTCACGGGACCCAATATACTCTTCTGGTTTCTAGAGACACCTACACATTTGTGCATATAAACATGCAGTCTCTCTCTTACACACACATATATAATTTTTAAAAAATTAAAAATAATTTGTATGAAAATATAAAATGACTTAAGTACAATGTACCTTTTAGTGAATCTGAACAATATCTGTCCTTCTAAATCAATTCTGGAAATTCATCTTTGCAAAACACTTATGGATATAAACATGGAAATAACTGTTCTATATTTATAGAGTGAAGCTTAATGACTGTATGTAACTATTAAAAATGACAATAAAGTTACATAATATCTATTCTGCCCAGCTTGTTTAAAAAATTTACTAAAATGACAATTGCAAACTCCCGGAAAAACTGGGAGAGCTTAGCAGCCTCACAGTCAAGAATAATCTCCAGACTATGCTTAGCAAGGGACAGTAATGACCAGAATGCTGGAAGCTGACATTAGAGCTGT
Source organism: Eospalax fontanierii (assembly GCA_035773235.1). Classification (NCBI taxonomy): domain Eukaryota; kingdom Metazoa; phylum Chordata; class Mammalia; order Rodentia; family Spalacidae; genus Eospalax; species Eospalax fontanierii. The sequence goes on from CM069525.1 coordinate 41,520,932, forward strand.
CACCTCTACTTTTTGGAGAAAAGAAACAGGACTCATTGCTACGGTGACCATTCAGTGTGAAGAAGTCAAAGGACTCAGTAAATGATGAAAAAGTGTTTCTCTGAACCAGACACTGAGTGACCCAGGCCCAGAGCTACAGCTGGGTCAGATACAAAGGCCTCAGTTCCCATGGAGCTCCCATATATTGAAGGGGGTAAACAGGTTTTCAGGGAAGATGTCTGCAAGACGAACCTTCCAGGAGAAAACAATGCAAGGCATGCTTACATGGGTTGAAGATGGTGGAGATTGCCAGCATGATGGAAGCAGAATGAGTGGAGGAGAAAAGTGGGATTGGGAAGAGGGGATAAGGAAAGGACAGCGATCAAGAAGGGTCTTTTAATCTGTTCAACATGGTTTGACTCTCACCTAAATAAAATAGGGAGCCATAGCTAAATTAGGGTGGAGCTTCAAACAGGGTCTTATGCAACCTAGGTTGTCCTTAAACTTTAATACCCCAGTCAGCTTCCTGAGCGTATGGATTACTGGTGTGCCTCCCCATACTTAACTCTCCATTGCTAGATTTTGAACAGAAAAGTGATATGATCTGACTTACTTTATTGGCTGTATTGATTATTCACAGCATTAACTTCTTATTCAATACATCAAAAAATAAAGTTCTGAAAGTGATATTAAAACTCTCGGATTAACTGAAAGTAATATACACTATAGTTTGGATTATAAGTGTTCTTCCAAAGGCCCATATGTTTAAAGGCTTAGTCTCCAGCCTATGACAGACACTATTGGGAAGTGATGGAATACTTAAGAGCTGGGGCCTAGTAGGAGGAAGTCAGGCCATTAGGTAGTGTGGTGTACGTGACTGAAGGGGAATTTGAGACACTACTTCTACAAGTCCTCTTTCTTTGTATCCAGGATGCTACTAGGTGAGAGCTTGCTCCAATACACACTATCTGCTATGCTGTATTACCTTAGGAGAGGAGAAAAGTGACAGTCAACCAACCATGGGCTAAAATCTTCAAAACTGTGGGTGAATAAACCTTTTGTGTTTATAATCGGATTACCTCAGGCATTAGTTACAGCAATGGAAAACTGACTAATGCAATGTAAGAGAATATTTTTTATCACTAGTGGCTAGGAAAATAGCATTGGCAAAATCTTTCAAAGTCTTATATATAAAAAGTATTTCTGGAGAGATGGCTCAGCCAATGAAAACTTTTGCTACCAAGCCTGCTGACCTGAGTTTCATCTCCACAGCCAACCTGGTAGAAGGAGAAAACCAATTCCCACAGTTGTCCTCTAACCTACATACCTGCATCATGGAATATATACATGCACACACAAATAAATTAATGTTAAAATTTTACTTTTGTTCAGTGAGCTGTATTATCACTAACATTCTTAATTTTATTAACAGGAGGAAATATTAATTCAAAAACTAACGAATGTTTTAGATTATTTAAGACATTCCTGCAAAACAAGTAGAAAGTAACTGAAATTTGAGTTAGAATAATGGAAAAATGCTATGAGCAGACAATATATGCTGAAGGAAATCCTAAAACCTGAAGGTAGCTACAGAGAAGATTCAAAATTTGTCATCATATATATGTGTGTGTAAAGAAAACCTTTTCTTTCAAGCTGATTATTTTGGTTATTAGATGCAGTAACAGAAAGCTAACACTTTACATATAATCATATATGAATATATATATATATATATCTACACCCACACCCCCCCCACACACATACACACACACACACACATACACACACACACACACATTTTAAGATAGGGTCTTAATGTATAGCCTAAGCATGCCTAGAATTTGTGATCTTACTGCCTTAGTCTCTTGAGTGCTGGAATCACAGGCTAATACCACTATGCTTGGCTGTGAGATGTGTCTCGAGGCCCATCAGTTCTTATCCTATAATCCAGCAACCTTGCTCCACAGTGTCTTCCATAGCTTTCTCACTTGGGAAACAAATGAGCATAGCAGAGAATGAAGCTGTTTTTCAAGGGGGAAATTAGCCCAAATTCCAAGGTGCGCAGCCAGTAAACCAGCAGTACTCTGGCTGAAGAGCAGTGCAGAAGCCTGAAGGCACAGCCCTGCCTGAGGGTCTTCTGACCCAGGCCATCGTGAAAGTGGATTTCTCAGAAGCACAAGACTCAACCCCAGCATATAGGCTCTGTGAATCCTACAAAATGTGCCTAAATGTGAGTAGATGTGAGGAATTGTATGATATTGAGTTGTCACATTAAAAATAGGCAGTGGATGAAGGAGATGCCATCGAGTTTTAGGAGTTACATGTTCAGACTACAGGAATGCCCACCTCCCAATCCAGCCAACTCTTACTGAAGGAGATGCGCCATTTTATCCTGTGCAGTGACTAGCTCAGCCCAGTGTCACCTACTTCACTCCATGGTTTCAACAATGCTTGTAATATAGTAGAGATTTTCTTTCAACATAGAATATTAGGTTGCATATTTTAATTGAAGTCCTGTTTTTAGTGCTGCAAATCTCCTTCTGAGATAGAAAGAAGCATACAGGAATGGGAAGTGGTATCAGCCCTAGTAACATTGCCAGATTTGCAGGGATTTGTTTTGTCAACAATGTCTGGTGTCAGGATCGGAACAGTTCATTCTTTCAGAAAGCTTAGAGGCTTTCCAAAGGAATGAAGACTTGCTCAGCTGTGTGAAATCCCAGTCAGTTGAGCCCACTGTGATCCCTTCATATGACCTGACATTGTCACTGCTCACTGTCCCAAGTCACAGTCAGGTCATTGTGTCTGTGATAGCCAGATGTTCTAAGCATTAGTTCTCTGTTTGGCTTTCTTTCTTTCCCATTCTCAAACTTCATCCCTCTAGTCTCTGTTTTCTTCTTGCCTGTCGTCTGTGCCCTATCTGGGTTGAATAGGATTTATAGTTCATATTTCCCTAGGGAAAGCCATACAAACTCCCCCCAAAACAGAAAAGTAGCAGTGTGTCAGGAAGGGAGTCAGTGGTAGGAGGGAAGACAGAAGACTGTAACAGGTAGTTAATATGCTCAAAATACATTTTGTACATGTATGAACATGTCATAATGAAGTCTGTTGTTGTGTATAATTAATATATGGTAATAAAATACAAAACTTACTCCTGCCCATACAAAGTAAATGCAGAGCACTAAGCGATAGTTCCAAAGGAGCTGAGCTGCTTTCCTCCCTTCTTTCCCACATACCGGTCCAGCACGAAGGGGCAATGCATGCAGAGCGAGGAGGGAATCCCTGTCAGCGCTGCTCCTCATCTTCAGTTCACTCCCATGGCTCCTCCTGTCATATACTGGATTGATTCTTGGTCATGATGAGATGATCAACATAACAGCAAAGAGTAAGGGACACCGTGGGGTTGTATTGTGTGCAGTTTGTGTGCAAGTTTTCTATACCCTTTTGCAAGGATGGCATAGTTCTTCATCTTTTTTGGAAAATTATGTTAAACATAAGTGGAAGATTAATGATTAGACAATTTCCCTATTACTACAAGTTTAGAATTTAACAAAATGTCTGGAAAATAATAAAACTAATCCAGAGTCCTAGAAGAAATAAAATAAAATAAAATAAATTCTTTCCTGAATCTATCTCTCTAAACATTTCTCTTCTTAGCTTCTGAACTTCTAACGAAGGGATTTTTGAATGTTCATATATTTATTTTTTTACAGGTTTCCATTTCACAGTGATTTTTCCTTGGAAACTTTTCCTTATGTATGTGAAATGTCCTCATCCGTGTAAAACCGTAATTGTTTAGAACTGTTCTATATGGATTTGCTGACTTTCCCTTTGTTTATTTTGTGGCATCGGGAAATTTTGGAAGATTAGTTTCCTCATGCCCTTTCTCTTGACATAAATACGTCCAGACAATTTCCGCAGATTGGTTTGTGTGCTTGGGGTCTTGGAAAAGCCTGTTTGTGCTCTGCTTTTATGATTCTTCTTTGTCTGGTAAGATCCTCCATTTTTCCCTTTTAGTTTCTTTTCTCTTTCACCACCTAATTGCCAAGTGGAGTGTCTTTCTTCTTTATTGACTTTTCAGAAGCTACATGTTTCAAAGATTGTCCCTTTTCAACCACTGACACTTTGAAATCTCTTCCCTGTGATCCAAGCTCTCATCTATTCAGGTGCTTTTTTAGAATATTCAGACTTAAAGTGAACTTAACCTTCTGTGGTTGATTTTGGATCCATTGTAGGCACCTTCCTTAGCATTCTCTTCTGACTTTTGCACAGTTGTGGCTGGAAGGTAAAAGTTCAAACATGTAAGTTTGCATTGAGATTTGGTGGTATTTTAATTTTTAATCTATAGTCACTTAAAAGTTCTGTCACTTTAGTTGAATTTATGTTGAGGTCTAGGTTTCTTTAGTAAATTTACATTTTCCATTGATTCTGTTTTTTTGTTGTTTTGAGATAGCATCTCCCTGTAACCCCAGCTGGCCTGGAACTCACTATGTAGACCAGTTTGGTCTCAATCTCAGGAGGTCCACCTGCCACTGCCTCCTGAGTGCTGGGATTAAAGGTGTGTGCCACCACAGCTTGCTTGCTTTGTATTTTTTCTCTTTTATTGTTTGGGTTAGATAAAGTGGAAGACTAGTAACTGGGTGACTAGTGTTATATTAACTCCCTTTTAAATTTCTAAATATTTCCAGGTATTTTTACAAAATTTGACTTGGAATGTTTTGAAAGAACAAGAAGCATGTTTGTCTTCTACTACTTTATCTCCTTTGTCTTGTATAAGTGAAATGACTTCATTCTCAAAAAAATAAATAAAATACTAGGTTTCACTGTTCTTGCTGAGATACTTTATGTCTTTGCTTCTTTATCAATTATCCATAGCTGAGGCTCTTGTAAGGTTACTGTTTAAAAAATCAGAGGCAAACATATCTATCTATGTTTTAATACCTAATATTTAGCCAACACACACACACACACACACACACACACACACACACACATACACACACACCCCTCTGCATCTCTGCATTAATAACCTATACAGCTTTCTTTCTTATCTCTGGCTATCCATCCTACGCATCATCTGTTAATAAAATTAAACTTTTGTTTGTTTGTTTGTTTTTGTTGTTTTGTCTTGTCTCCCTAGTCCCAGCCTGCCTGAAAGTCACTTTGTGGACCAGGCTGGTTAGATCTCACAGGAATCCACCTGCCTCTGCCTCCTGAGGGGCGTGCAACCATGTCCAGCTAAACTATGCATTTTATAGATAAATTTTTAAAACGAATCTATCATCATCCTTCCTTACAAAAAACAAGTCTCCAAGGCCTCATGTCTTAGGAACTGGCTTTAGAAAATTCCCTGTTACATGTTCCAAATTTCATAAAAAATGAAAAACACAAATAAAATATTAGTTCATACTCTAGTTTTCATGAGTAAGAAGCTGTGTATTCATAGTTTGTGTTAATGAGAAATAAAAAAAAACTGATTCATCAAAAGCCTATTTTCACCTTGAAAAGTTAGAAGTTATAATAATTTTTCTAATAGTAGTAATTGATAATAATATACTGATTGAGTTTGCTCCTGGTGAAACTCATGTTAAGGCATGGTCCTCAGTGTAGCAGTGATGGAAGGTGGGATCTAGTGGCAACTATGTGGGTCATGGAGTAGGTTAAAACCTTTTGATGAGCTCTCTCTTACAAGACTAAGAAATGGTATAGAACAAGTGTGGCTTCCTTCTCAGTTTCCATTGCTTTTCTTGCTCATGAGTACTTACTATTTTTGTTTGTTTGTTTGTTTGTTTGTTTTCTGCCATGAGCTACAGCAACATTATGTCCTTAGAAAATGAGCTGACACCATATTCTTGGACTTCCCATTCTCTAGAACTATGAACTCAAATGAATTTATGCCAGCAAATATTTTAAATGTTTTCAAGTTATCAAATAATTTAATCTTTATAAAAATATTGTGAAGTATGAATTACTATTTTGATCCTCACCATATAAAAAGCAAAGTGAATTAGGTAATTTGCCAGAGTTCAGAGACCTGGTCAGCAGCACATCCAGTGCTCCAACCCAAAGAAGACAACTTACTGAGTTAATTTAATTAGGGAGATGATAAAACATATTACTTTAAAAGGTGGACTTTTTTTATTCTTTATTTAGCAAGCTAGAAAACTCTAAAAAGAGTCACACATAAGTCTCGTAGTCTTCTGTGCAATGGACCGAGTCCTAAACTGCAAAGGGAGGGTCAATGTTCAAAGGAGGAGGATTAAAGGAGTGTGATTATGAGTAGATGCTGATTTACGCTGGGAGACCTCCAACCTTACAGAATACGTGAATTTCCACACTCAAGGGCGAGCCCAGCCTTTTTCACTGTGAAGGCCCAAATGTATAGCTCCAAGGCAGTCAATTAAGATGCTCTTATTTTTCTCAGCAGTTCTCTTTAGGATTCTTTAACTTGGAAAACAAATGAGGCAAAATGAAGTTAATGACACTTTCAAGTCCTTGCCATCACAGACTCTCAAATTATATCCATTATATCAGTGAAAAGTACCCCATTAAGAAAAGTAAGTTGTTCTGGAAAACGGTGATGGGGGCAGGAAAGAGGGAGAAGCTCCAGCTAAATGAGATTCTGAAAGACAATCTGAAGCAGCTGCCAATCACTGATAACAATAAGAATCATAGAAAATGAAGGGAATGGCATTGAGAGGGTAAATAACCATTTCAATTTCAAACCTCTGTTCCATACTTTCCTTCTTAAAGCCCAGATGTGATTAGAGTATACACAGCTATAAGCACACCACACATGTTAGGAACTCACTGCTCCATTCATATTATAAGATTTGAAAATGCAATGAGAGAGGCTCTGAGCGTCCATTAGAACCTTGAACTGCTTAGTCTTTATATTATTGGTTATGCATAGTAATCACATCTTTGATTTCTTCTATCCTTATGAAAGAGGTGTCCTTTATGGTTATCTCAGAAATTATCATTTATGTTCCAAATACTAAAATTAGGTGGAAACATGGTTACAAAAAAAAATAATAAATCTCAAGCAGGTTGGATTACTTAAAAATGCAAAGAAGAGACCTGAAATCTATTCTCTATAAAGAAAATAAAAGGGTCTGTACTGCCTGTGACAGGTAAACATGCATCGAGATGTAGAATTTCACCATTAATATTATGTAACTTGAAATTTGTTCTCAGAACCCCAGTAACCTTCACTGAATTTCAGCCCAGAAGCTTTGATTAGCTATATGTCTATCACACGTCCATGTCTCAGCATGTGTTGAACTGCTAAAACTACTAGTTCTTTATGATGACAACTTGAAGCCCATTAAAACTCTTCTTCTCTCTTTATTGGTGTTTGTGTGTTTGGAGTCTTTGTAGCCCAAGATGACTTAGAACCTGCCATGGTCCTGCCTCAGCCTCCCCCGTGCTGGGATTAATTGTGTGTGCCATCACACCTAACCTTTTATTTATTGTTAGCCTCATTCTCACTTAATGACATCCAGACATAGTTGTTAGTTAAAATTCCAGTGACCATCATATTTACAAAGGTCCTATTCATCTACCTTGCCCAGCAGATGTCTTGAAATCTTTAAAATATTTTATTTTTCTTCTTTTATGTGTATGAGTATATTGCTTGCATGTAGATAGGTGCAACTGTGTTGTGTAATGCCTGTGAAGGTCAGAAGAGGGTGTCAAATCCCCTGGAACTAGAGTTATGAGGGGCTGTGAGCTGCCATGTGGGTGCTGGGAATTGAAACTCGGTCCTCTACAAGAGCAGTCAGTGCTCTTAACTGCTGAGTCATCTCTCCAGCCCCGAGATGCCTTGAATTTTAAGAAGAAAGATTTAAACAACACATTTTTAATTCAATAAACAGATTTCATTAGTTTTAGAGGGGTTAAAGTCTCTCGATGATGAACCAAAGTGAGAATGGAAAACAGGTCATTTCACAGTTCCTAAGTGTGGTCACAATGATAATAAGGCCCTTTTCAATAGTTCTGTAACAGCTGGATATCTGCCTCATTTCTTCTGTCCTTTTCCAGATGAGATCAACAGAGGCATACATACTTACCTATGGACATAATTTTTATGAGATATTTGTTTATAGCCAAGCTCAAAAGAAAAGACAAGCAGAACAGGCACAAGGCATAAACTCCTCTTTCAGACACCCAGAATGTCGTATGGGATGCACCTTCTAGAAAAGAAGCAATGAGAAACTCAGTCCATACCCAGAGTTTAGTGAAGGTCACTTCTGGGTGATGATGGAGGAAATGAAGCTGTGTTTGTGAATACACAGAGCATGCAGGCTGGTCTCAAGACGAATGCATATTTTTCTTCAAGCCGAATTACAGTTTTCAACTCTGCATAAGACCTGCCTTTCTGAGCGCTGACTCTTAAGGAATTCTGTTCCCAGGTGGGTTGTCCTTGACAGGTATAAATGTTACCTTTTATCATCCATTGTCCACCGAAGACAAAAGGAAACTAATTGAGCATAATTTCCAGGCTTTCAGACTGAAGGTCCCCTCAGTGGCCTGAGAATTGCTTGCAGGCTTGGAAGTGTGCCAACTGTGTGTTGAATCTGGGCAATGATCCTGCACTCCCATAAATTCTGGAGTTAATGGTGAAATAATAGAGTCACAACTGGTGGGAAGCATATTTTTCTCTCCTGAAGAATGAAGTCGCTGCAGATGTGTAGTGAATGCTTCAGTGTTCACTGCCATTGTGAATTCTCCTAAAGCCTCCTCCTAAATCCACAACGCTTCCCACAGCATTCAAGTCCATGGCATTTCTATTATTCTTAAATGTGGTCTTTTCATGGCTTATTTACTTAAAGTTTCATTTTATAATTGTGAAAAATTTCTTGGCATGATGTTTCAGTAATATCATTAGTTTCTCTGTGTGAATGAAAATTCTCAAATGGTTTTATGTCAGCCACACACAATATGTTCCACTGTCCATCTCCTTTATGGAAGAATGTATTTAGTTTGAATTTTATGGTATTTTTAGTCTTATCAATTGAGAGAAATCTACCAACTACACAGTGAACTGTTATTAGGCAGTACTTTTTTGTAATCATTAGTTTAACACATAAGGCATTACTTTGTGGCCTACACTACTCTGACATTTAGACTTGAGTCAATCGGGTGCTTATAAATCATATGTGGTACAGAGTAGCTGACCAATTTAAACTTAAATTATGACCAGTGAGATGGTTCAGTAGGTAAAGGCATTTGCCACCAAGTCTGATAACTTGAGTTCAGTCTCTGGAACACATATGGTAGAGGCAGAGAACAACACCTATGGGTTATTTTCTGATCTTCACACATGTGCTGTGGCACGCACACCCTCACACATATACTTAGTAACACACACACATGAATTTTTAATGCAAAAATATGTTAAATTTGGATAGGTAATTAATAAATTAATTATGTATACATGCACACACACACACACATATATATATATATATATATATATATATATATTCAATTTGCCTTATCTTTATTGTTTAGACTGTAGGCATAATCTGCTATGCAGAGTGGAAGGTCATTTATAGGAAAAAAGAAAACAATTTATCTTCTTCAAGATTCTCACAATACTTCAGGTCAACAAAATTTGTGAGAGTCCTTTCCACAAAGTCTTAACACCAGTTTTTTATCTTACAATTCCACACAATTCTGATACTAACCACAGTAACTACAAACCTCATAGGTCAAGAGTTCAGTGTCATCAGTCTGCTGCCTCATTTCCATTGTTTAAAGAAGATACCAGGTCACTCACAATTTCTATTCATTTTGACTGTCAATCAGTGGATATGGAATCCATTTCTTGGACTTGATTATTTGCTAGAATGGCTCACAGAGAACTCAGGGAAACACTTTAATTACATTTGCCCAATTTGTTAAGAAAGATATTACTGAGAGCACAGGTGAATATCCAGGTAAAGAATACGTGGCAGAAGTAAAAAAGATTGTTGAGCAACAGAATTTATGCTCCCAATCAAATAAAGGGACACTTTAGACTCAAGGAATGTGAATGTAATCTCTATTCTGGAATCTCTCTTAACCCTGTAGATTACAGAAATGTGTGTGGTGTGTGTGTGTGTGTGTGTGTGTGTGTGTGTGTGTGTGTATGTTTGTGTGATGAAACCCACAGCCTTGCACATGTTAAGCAATGCTCCAACAGAGAGCTACATCTTCAGTTCAGGTATTTTGTTGTTGTTGTTATTTATGTGTATGAGTGTATTACCTGCATGTGTGTAACTACATCTGTACCTGTGTAATGCAATACCTGCGGGGTCAGAAGAGGGGACTGGATTCCCTGGGAACTGGAGTTACAGACAGTTGTTAGCAGTCACATCTGTGCTGGGAATCAAACCTGGCTCCTCTACAAGAGGAGACAGTGCTCTTAATCACTCTGTCGTCTCTCTAGCCTCCAGATCAGGGGTTCTATGCAGACTGTATCATAGAGACATGATTAATGAGCTCCCTTTCAGCTGTTCTCTTCTTCCTGGAGGATGAGGCATAGACCTGAATGTTTCAAGTTCTAAGGAGACTGCAATCTTTTGGTGACTATCTCTAACATCTTAAGAGTTACCTCATTAGAGTAAAAGATGGTCTTATCAACCAAGAAATTCCAAGGGATTTAGAACTCTGTATCAAGAGACGGGAACACGGAGAAAATTATATATTTCTCATTGTAAACCACAATATTACAAAGACAGTTTCAAAATTGGAACTTTCAGAGAAATTTGTTTTCATGGAAAATAAAGAACAAGTTTTTGTTCATGCTTTCCCAGGGCATAGATGGCCCTTGCTGTTTTCAATTATCTGGTATGCAAATGAGGCTTCCAAAGTGAATTTTGGTACTTGCTTTATGAATTGAGAACTGGACTGTGACTCCCAAAGTTGTCTACTCTAGGATGAGCAGGGGCAACAACCCTCATCACTCCTTCCCTCAGAGCATTGATGCTTGCATTTTTCCTGCAGGTAAGAAGACTATTAAACAGTGCATATTTGTAGAACATTTCATTGTAACTGTATTCCTTTGCAGCCAGGTAGTTTCTTTGGAAGTGTTGCATGTGCATAATCTTCTTTATGAATTACAAACAATTACTGGCTTCCATGCTTGAATGATTTTAACTGCTTCAGTCCAATTAAATTTCGTAGGATAAATATTTGAGAGTAAGGTGTACGGTTTCAGAGGTAGCTCTGTGAACATTGCTTTTTACTAGGTTCATTGTGTACAAACTGCTTTTCATGTTACCAGCATTCAAAGCACTTGCCTGAGCCTTTGTCAAATAAATGTTATTCCATATATTAAATCTTCCAACTTACTTTTCAGAACTTTATGGCCTGCTTGTTTTCACAGAATGCATTTGGCAGAAGATAACCACATTGAGTTCCTCAAAGTGTATCACACATTTACATACAGCTAATCCAAAAGTCCTGTATTAAGGACACTATAACTAGACAGCAGCTGTTTGCTTTGATTTCTAATTCATAGTTTCTCGCCGAATGAAGTTTTACATGAGTTCGAAGATGTTATTTGCTTCTATCTACTCTGTATTTTTATAAGTCTACCACCACCTTTTGTTTTTTTGAGACAGAGTCTTGCTCTGTAAAGCAGGGTTGCCTCAAAATTGCGATCCTCCTCTTTCAACCCCTCCAGTTCTGGGATGGGTTGATGTGTCTTAGAGGGGGTATATCAGGATATACGGCAAGATTTCTTGTACTTTAAGTAAGCAAGCTAACTAAAATGCTTTCAACAACAATGGGGTTTCTTTTTAAAAACAAAACAAAATAACAAATCCTAAACAGATTTGCTGTTTTTGTGGTTTTGAAATAAACATAACTTTGATCCTATTTTGAGAGAAGGTCTCACTATGTAGTCCAGGCTGGTTTCATGTTTGTAATCCCCCTGTCTCAGCCACCCAAGTACTGAAACTACTGCACCTCTATACTCAGGCTTAATGTTATACATTATAATATCCTAATGAACTGGAATCACGTTTTGAGAACCTTTCATGGATTTGTACATTGTATAAGTGAGCTCTAGGAATTTCACCAGTTTTTAGTGTTTCTAAGGAAAGGTAAGTGCACTCCCCCAGGACACCCCTGCTAGCTCTCCGTATCAAAGATCACATTAAAATTCTTCCGAATTCCTAGGAAAACAAAACAAAACAAAACAAAAAAACCTTGAAAACCAGGTTTCAAGTAGATCAGGGATTTTTAATGATTTCCTTTAATATATCAAAGACAAGACATGGAAAGCTTTTAGTTCATATTTCTAGGGTTCCCCTATGTCCTAACTGAGCTTTTTGAAGATAATGAAGCCATGTATTCTTCTGCTGATATAAAGGACCATGAGAAATAATGAGAAAAAAACTTTATCAGTGAAATTTTCATATTCAATCCTTCCTTTCAGTGGTGAGGCTGGAGTGGTGCATTCAAATGGCAGAGCTGGAAGAGCAAAGCAACCTGCATTGTTGATCACTCATAGAAGATGGTTGTACTGGATCTGAAATACACTTCAGTTGTAACAAACATCATGTGGGAATCTTCCAAGATTCGGAGACTGCTTACTACCACATCAAAATTTAGTCCAGTTTTGACTGAAACAAGAAGCTAAGATCATTGTATTTTTCCATAATATTTAGAAAAAAACCTCTTATGTTGTATGAAAGCCAGGGTATGAGTCTTACTGCTGCTGGTTAGAAGGAAATAAAAGCACTGAGCCCACTCCTGAATGGAAAGATTACAAGACAGAGAAAGGGAACAAAAGAAGATACAGAAAGTCTGATGCTATGATCTGAATGTTTATGTTCCCAGAATCATGTATTAAAATCTGATCACCAATAAAAGAGCAACAAGTGGAGCCTTTGGAAAGCCATTACATCACTCATGAATGGGACTAGTGTCTTTATAAAAGAGGCTTGGGGGAGTCTGTTTATTCTTCCCTCCATGTAGGACTATACTGAGAAGTACCATGTCTCAAGGAGAAAGCAAATGCTTAGCTGACACTGAATCTACTGCTGCCTTGGTCTTTGACTTTGTGGCCTTCAGAGCAATGGAATAGTAAAACACTGCCATTGTTTATAAGTTCCACAATAATTTATTATAGCAAAGCAGACATGCTAAGATAGCAGGCAAGAGTGAGAAGATTTGTTTTACCATCTCTCAGTGTTGGTAATGGTACAGTGGGACCCTGGTTATTTAAATTCTTCAAAAATAATGTTGCCCATTTTATTTCTTATTGTGTGATTAATTTCAGTATTCAATGGTTTATTTATTTGATCCTTTCAAATTTTTATTGATGTCATAGGGTTTAGTTTTATTTTATTTTCAGTTTTTAAGGTCACAAACATTTGTTCAGTATTCATTTTGGCATCAGGCTCCAATGGGAGAGAAGGATTGCCTTCCTAAACAGGCCTCATAAAATGTTGTACTTGGATGAAACAGTCAGTTTATACTCAAACTCCCTGTACATTCTCTGTTAGCTTTACTGTCTTTGATTAAGAAAACAATTTCCATTTTTCTTTTCTTTGAACACATTTGCAGAATATCCCACTGTATCAGCAAATTCCTTTGCATTCTCAATATGCACAATGTTACACAAGCAAGATTTGCTCTTCTATTATTATGATGTTCTCTTGGAAAGGCTTACAAGTGCTGTTTTCTAAATTGTATTGGACTTGGCATTAACTATTTGGTTGGTGCACTTAAAAGCACATGTATACAGGTTGCTTGCTGTAGCTGAACTAAGTTCTGATTAAACATGTTGCTCTCATCGCGTGTCACAAAAGCTAAAGCTCTACTACCTTCAATTACAGGTTCAGTTCTTTAACCAGTTGTCATGCATCATCTTTACTTATCACCAGCCAAGCTTCCAGTAAATCTGGAGGTAATTACTCTGTCCTGAATTACCATCCAAACAGTTTGATCTTATTTAACAATATGTTTTATTTTAGGTATAAATCACACAGAGCTTTAACATAATCTTGTATAAATCTGTGCTGAGCACAATTATTACTAGTACATAAAGATGAAGTTAGACAGCACATGGATTTGTATCTCCACACTTTCATTATTAAAAGGTAATCTTGCTTCTATTACTTTATACATGAAAAAATATGACTGTGACTATAAAACTGATATGGCTGATATAGTTGTGGCCAAGAAGATGTGGGAAATATTTAACTCCAATCAACTAATAGGAGGCAAAAATGAAATTTGTAATCAATTGCACTTCTCCAGTATGAGTGATAGGAGAAGATGGCCTTGCAAAGGAGTAGTTAAAAATTCTGTTCAAACAGAATTATGTGTCAGGCCTGAGGAACATACTTCTTCTGAAGAATGACACCCAAAGTTAACTTCTGGCCTACACACACACACACACACACACACACACACACACACACACACACAAGAATATACACACAAAAAGAATATCTCAGGATGCTATTATTCTGCCATTAAGATATTTGTATGTATGCATTTAAATACATTTGATAATTCACTGTACAGAATAGCGTTTCTGTTCAGATAACTAGCCTGTAGCCATGTTTTTCTTTATGTTCTTTTGGAATTAAGTGATAAAAAAGGTTACATAGTTTGTTTGTTTGATAGTGTAAAATTGTCTTTGCATTTGAAAATAAGAACCAAAATTTCTTCAGTGTGCCTTTGTCAGCTGATAATGATCAGTAATGAATACCTTGAAAGTATTTATGAAATATATACACATTTGGGCAAGTAGGAGTTTTTGTAGTATAGGGCCTTGATGCTAAGTTCTTACATACTTCTACATCAGAAACATGGAGCAGAAAAGCAAGCATGTACATATATTCTTAATTACTTTGGAGAAGCAGGGACTAAACTTGATTGCATTTGCTTACATGCTGTATATAGCTGGGAGTCTCATATGGCGAGAGACCCCACTGCTGTCTTTGTTCATTTCTCTTAAAACATGAATTAGTATTCCTAGAGCTTTGACTTGATAACTTGCTAGTCTCCTAATATACTACAGTAATTTATCCAGATACAGTATTTTCTCCTTGATAGGAGTATTGTTGGAGCTTTTATGTATGGAAGAAGAAGGTTGGAATAGTTTAAGTGGATTAGAACACAAACTTAGACTAGTTCTTATTATTTATAGAATTTTACTGGCTGCTGACTTATGGTAGTAAGCTTCTCTGTTTAAATTCCTAAAAGACAATTTGAAATAATTCATTATTCTTACCAAATTCTTAAGTGCACTTTTTTTCCTAGCTAGCCTGATATAGTGGTAAAATGGGTACGAGTAAAATATTCAAAACCTTATAACACTTTATGTGAAATAGGTCATTTTGCCTCTTCCATTTGCCAAAGTAGTCATTTCGAAGTTAAGGAAATTTTGAGGTAGGCTAATAGCATTCTTGCATTTTATTTTAGATTATAAGCTTATTTTTTAGGAACTATATCAATAATTATCCTTCTATGTAGCAACCATTGCAGTAAACTTTTGGTGTTTACTAAATGCTCATAGTTATTAATAAACTGTCATATCTGCTTTACTTTGACCTGAATTTTAAAATTCAAATATTAATTCAGTGTAGTGCAATAGAAGCATTCATACATACTAATAAAATTAAATTGCCTGAAAACAAAACAGAACAAAAAGATATATGAGTACATACATGCATGTGTATTTGAGTGGGCCTGGTAAAGAAATATGAATGGACTTAGGAAGCTATGTACATTACCTTCCAGGCTAATGATAGAGCAGGAAAATTAAATATAATAAAGATTATGCAAATTTTACTTGAATATTTGTATTTCATAAATTGTAGTAAATTATATTAAATTTCTAATTTATAAAGGAATTTTTAAAATTTGTGTGTGTGTGTGTGTGTGCGTGTGCCCTCAGAGGCCCTAGAGCTGAAGTTATAAGTGGTTAATAACTGCCTGATATGGGTGCTAAGAACCCAACTCTGGTATTCAGGAAGAGTAACCAGTGCTCTTAAATGTCAAGCTATCTTTCTAGTTCCTAATTTTATAATTTTGAAGAATTTTTTGTACATATACACAAAATTAACAAGGTGTCTGTTTCAGTTCCCAACACCAAGTAAGAAATCACCATTTTAACCATGCTCAAAGCATGAAAATCAGTGATTATTTAACATATTCATAATGTTACACAATCATACATGTTTTTAATTCCAAAATAATTACATCGTCAAAAGAAACTCTGTACCTCCCAATTCCACATGCCCAGGATGATCACTGATCAGCTTTCTTTATTATTTTCCTGTTTTGAATATTTAATATGAATGGTCTGCTTTATGTTACCTTTTCCAAGGTTTCTCCATCTTGGTGCTTATCTGAACACTTCTTTTGCTAGAGACAAATAATATTTCATTCTATGAATATACCACATTTTCTCTGTGTAGTTGCTAAGTATTTGGATTGCTTTCACTTTGGATTGTGTGGCTAGTGCTGCTATGAACATTTTTGCATAAGACTTTGTGTGAAAATATATTCTCTTGCACATATCTCTATAACATATATATATATATATATATATATATATATATATAATGAATTAAATTTTGTCTCTCTGTTGTTTAAGCCACCAACACGATTGGTGTGATCTTGCTTTGGTAGCCCAGGCAGACTAATGCAATATTATTACAGAAGTATAATTTCTGAGTGGTATGGTAAGCCTAGGTTTACATTTTACAGAAATACCAAACTGTTTGCAGTGGATACAGAACTTTGTTGTCCACTCATGCAAAAGATTCCAATTCTCTAAATCTTCACCAATACTATTCTGTTTATTATTGTTATGCCTATTCTTGTGGGTAGATAGGCTTACTATCTTATAGTAGTTGTAATTTTTATCTTCTGAATTGCTAGTAATGTTGTTCAACTTATTGTGTATATATTAAGTATTTTTATAACCTTATGGGAAAGCTTTCATTCAAATCCTATGCTGTCTTTCAAAATTGGACTATCCTTTTATTGTTAAGATATAAGAGTTCTTTAGTTTACATAAACTCAAGTCCAATGCAGTACTCTTTTACCTTCTTTTAAAAATATTTTTATTTATTATTTTTATTGTATTATATGTGTATGGGTGTATTGCCTGAATATAAATAAGTACATTCTTATTGTGCAATGCTCATGGAGGTCAGAAGCATCAGATTCCCAGGAACTTAGAGTTATGGGCATTAGTCATAGTACAGCCACTCTTAATAGTATCTTTTGATACAAAAATATCTTCATTTGATAGGGTTAATTTTTTTCCTTTATTTCCCTTTGGTTTCTGTTTGTTCAGTATCATAGTTCAGAATCTAATCTGACTAATCTAACTTCAGTAGATTTGCAGGTTTTTTTTTCTTCTAGTAATTCTATCTTCTAGCTCTTGTATTTAAGCATTTGATATTTTGTCTTTTTCTAACTTTTGTTTCTTAGTCTGTATGTGTGGTACTGAGGTTGGAATTCAGGGTCTTGTGTCTTGACAATCCTACACAAGTCATCTACCACTAAACTACATGTTCAGCCTCTGATTCATGTGAAGTTGATGTTGATGTTGAGTTGTGTGACATGGGGGTCCAAAATGACTTCTTTGCATGTTAATATCCAGTTTTCTCAGTTTCATTTGTGGAAAACATTATTCTTTCTCCTTCAAATAATGTTGTCATGTTTCCAAAAATAAATTGTCCAGAATTTGTGAGTTTATTTCTGATAATTCCGTTCCATTGCTTGTCTTTATGGTACTTATTTGTCCTTACATCAGCATGTCATATTTTGATTACTGAACTTGGTAATAAATTTGAAACTTGGAAATATTAGCCTTTTATCTTTTTTCGTTGTGCCTGTTGTTAAATAATATTTTGGCTCAATCCCTTATATTTCAATATGAATTTTAAAATGAATTTGTCCATTTTCTGCAGCAAAAAAGCAACTGGAATTGGGGAAGGGACTGACTTTTATCTACATATCATTTTAAAGTCCACTGACATCTTACTATTATTTTTCAATCCCTAACCAACAAAATGTCTTTCAGTTAATTCCAGTCATCTTCAGTGTCTTTTAATAATGCTTCATAGTTTTCAGTGTACAAGTCCTGCATATCCTCAAATAAATTTATTCATATTTTAAACTTTTAATAGTATTGCTATTATAAATCAAATTATTTTCTTCATTTCAATTTCTGATTGTTCATTGGTAGTATCGAAAAATACTGACAATTTTCATGCATTATTTTTGCATCCTGAATATTCATTTATTAGCTCTGCTAGACTTGTTATTGTTGCTTTTGTTCACATTGGATTATTTAGGTATTATATGAGTTATCAGTTTATCATACATACCATCTACCAACATTTCTTATATTACTCACTTGTGAATTGTCTTTATTTAACCACAAAAGAATGTTGGATTTAACAAAAGTCTCTTCCATATCTAGTGAGATAATCATGCATTTTTATAATCAATTTTGCATTGCTGAGATAAATTCTATTAATTCATGGTGTACAATGCTTTTAATGTGCTAGTAAATCCAGTTTGCTACTAATCCCTTAAAACATACTGTAAAACCTAGCTGAGTTTGTCTAGAATAGAGTATAAAACCTTCACAGTAGCCAGGCATGGTGGGGCATGCCTTTAATCTCAGTAGGCAGTGCAGGAGGTTCCTTGTGAGTTTGAGTTCCTTGCCTGGGCTAAATCATGAGCGCCACATCAACCAGAACTTCATAGGGGTCTCATAGTCCCTCAAACCATACTGACCATTGCGCTCTTGGTTACTCACCATAACTTGGCAGTTAAATCCTATTACTGAAGACACTACATATATGAGTCATAAAACAAACAGAAATCAAGCCGGTACTGACTTCAAAGCTTCATCACTATTGGCTAGCTTTCATAGTAGGTACTGTGCATGCTACCAGAGGAGAAAGTTACTTTCAGCCTTACTGAACTGTGAGTCCTGAAAGCTATAACAACTGCCCTGGAAAGATGATATGACTACAGTGTGATAGGAGCACAAATACTATGGGAGTAACCAACCATTTTCTAATTAGATTTAATGTCTGCCTCCTAAGATGGAGCACTTGCCTGATATTGATAACATGCCTAAGAACCTGTGACTGGACAAGTCATAGACCACAGGGAAAACTTAATATCATTATTTTGCTAAATAGATATAATGTTAATCTGACTCCCAATTACTTACTGTTTTTCCTATAGATGTCCATATGTAGCAGATAGTGATTAACACAGAGACTCACAACTAGTCAATGTGTAGAGAATAAGAGACTCCAGAGTATTTATCACTGTATAGGACACTTATATATACATCTGCCTCCCAAAGTTCAGTGATCATTATGGATAAAGAGTGTAAGAGCCTGGGTGGTAGATGACCACAAGGAAACAGAGTTTTCAAGACAGCTGGTCAGTTCTTCACAACTGTGTTGACAGCATGCACAAATTCCACGTAAGCTCAAACCACACAAAACCTCAGCATTGATGTGAAGAAGTGGGTTAAGAAATCCCATCCCAAATGAGAAACTATTACTAAGCAATAGCTTCTGCGAGAGGGAAGGTCAGACTCCTTTAAAATTGTGACGGTGGGTTGACCAGGCTCCAGTGAATGAACTCACACTTAAGGGTATTGGTAGTGGGGTTCAAATGGGATTAGGATATAAAGTCTATCAAAATATATTGTATGAAATTTGCAAAATTTCAGTAAATTAAATTACAAATAATAATAGAAAATTTATACGAAACATTAAAAACCCTTCATTGCAAACGAAGAGCATTCCCTATGCCAAGATAAAAGAAATGGTCTTATGTCTGAAAACACAAGGAAATGGAAAAGAATTCTTGCTCAGTTTCCCCATCTATTACAATTAGAATATACCTTTCTGTCTTCCAATCATACTTCTACAGAGTTATTCGTGCATCATCAAACATAAGTACCACAACTCAGATTTCTTTCTTTGGGTCTTCATTGCTCACCTTAGTTATTTCTGACTGGTGGATTTTTTTTGAGACAGTCTTGCTATGGGGCTCAGATTGGCCTCAGATTTTTGTTCATCCCACCGCAGATTACTGAGCTTCTGGGTTTGCATCACCATGTCCTGTATGTGTCTTCAGAAATAAAGACTCAAAACTTAAATAAAATTTCATCTATTTCACTTATTAATGCCTTCTGATATAGGAATCTCAAATATGAACTTACTAGAGGTAACCAGATCTCTGCGAGTTTGAGACCACCCTGGCTTCCATAGTGCATTCCAAGCCAGTTGGGGCTACAGGGACATCCTGCCTCAAATGTTAAAAAAAAATGAATTTACTGATAGGTAAGAAATCAGATATTTTCCTTCTTGCAATATTCTGTGTTTTATTAGGAATCTGTTTATTTCATCCAGGTTATCTAATTTGTTGGCATTCATTATTCATAATACACTTTATAATCTTTTTCATTTCTGTGCTATCACTCAGAACATTCCTGCTTTTATTCTCAATTTTAGTCATTTACATATTTTTTTCTTCATCACTTTAGCAAAAGATTATCAATTTTGCCTATCTTCCAAAGAATCAAATTTCATTTAGTTGATTTTCTCTAGTGTTTTTCTTTCTTCTATATTTGCATGTATATTCTCTTTCATGTACTAACTTGTACTTTCTTGCTCTTATTTGCACACTTCATTTTTATTGCTGAAAAATGTATATTTAAAATGCTATAATGTAGGAATCTGGAAACTGTATTTTTCTTCCTCCCCCTAAATTTATTGCATTTGTGGTTGCTTATTTAGTGACTTACCGTGTGAACTAATTTTGTGAAGTCTGTATTTTTTCAGCATATGTAGTCACACATTTGTTCCGCCAGCTTAGTGGTGAATCAATTAATGAAGCAAAAGTTCTCTAATGTCTAGAACTATAAAGGATGTCACTCTTCACACAATGGTTCTGAATAGGGCAGAAATGTTCATCTTTAACAATCAACCAGAAAATTCAGAACTTAGTCTTAACCTTCACTCCATGTTTTCATGGTAACTCAAGGTCAAACAGAGTTCAGGGCTTTTTGTAATCTTTCCAGAGAGTGTGGTGTGGAGAATCCTGAAATACACAGAACTTTCTAAAGTTCCCAGAATATACTGGAGTTTTTGGAATCCTTATTGCCGAAGGCATCTTACTCCCTAACATTCTTCTCACAATTTTCCTTTGCTGCTTGAACCGACTACTATCCTTTGTAAGTGAAAAGCATTCATCTGCACATAGTTTCAAAATTGTCTCCTAGTTCCAGTAAGGCAAGATTTAAGACAAACCTTTTAGGTGGTTGTATCAATTTAGGACAATTTGTTTATAAAACCCACCCCATTTCTTATGGATACCAGGAATGTGTGCTAGTGTTTTGAAGGCTATTGCTGGGAAAGGGGGATGGACAGAACAAGTGAATACACTACAGAGATCACCGTTCTAACAAGATTCAGTCATTTTTCTTGAATAAATGGTTCCTGAGTTGCTGTGAGCTTTTGCCTAGTTTTCAGCATTCTGAAAAAGTTGATGATGACAGCTTCTGTAATTTAAAGTTTTCATTGGAGAGTCAGATTTTTAGAGTATATTACTATGCCATTTTTGCTAACTTCATTCTTCAGAACAAAAATTTAATAAATAAAAGAAAGCACTTTTCTTGTAGGAATGCAAACCTAACAGAATGTATATGATTGGAGAGGGAAAACTATAATCACAATCTACAGGCATAACTATGTTTAAAATTTGACTTATATATAAGAATCTGGATTATATAAAATATATGTGTGGAAATCTTATATCCGTATATCTTCTTTGGTGTACGCTATTATATTGAATAGATATATGATTATTTTTATATCTTATTCATATGCATATGATTTCTGATTCTTTCCTAATACATACATTTTACTGAAAGCATTCTGCACCATAAATCCAGTTCCAGGGGATCCTCTTCTGACCTCTGCCAGCATTACACAACATGGGTGCACCTATCTACATGCAGGCAAAACACTCATACACATAAAATAAAAGGTAATAAATACAATATTTTTAAAAAATGAAAAATAAAATATTCATCTACTCTGACAAATTAATATCAGAAACTTCCCTAACAATTTTATACTAATAGCAGTGTGATGCAAAACATTTCCTTGAAATGTGAAATACTGTTTCAATTTAAAATACTCTCATCTCTCTGGAATTTTTTATGTCATGGAAGATTTTTATTTTATTCTTTCAGTATGTTTTCAGTTCTTTGGTAAACAGTATGGTCTAATAATTTTTCATGTGGGTTTCTGATTTTTTAAAATATATGTTGCCAGTTTTGCTGTCGTTACCTTTTTAATTATATAGTCCTTTTGTTTTTTACATATTCTTGACAGTAGTAGTAGTAGTAATAGTAGTAGTACTAGTAGTGCTAGAGATCCAATGTAGTGAAAGGTTTCAGGTTTGGGATTTAATGGGGGCACTGAGACAGACCGTTCATTTCAGTAAGAGATTTATTAGAAGAGTTAGTATATTAACATCAGAGACTGAAGCAGGACAAGGGCTGAGAATCAGGCTGACATGATAGAATGAGAAACCCTTCCTGTAAGTTTCAGAGGAAGGGGTAAGGATCTACTCCCTGTGATTAATGAGTAGTTCTCAGTACTTGCTGGCAATCAGGCTGTCACTGAATCAGCTATGAAGATGGGGAGGGAAAGGATATAGAAAAAAAGTGACTTTCGTTCTGCTAACAATATTATTATAGTTTTGATAATTGTCACAGTTCAACCAAAACGAAGAAACTTTACAAAATGGAATTGATCCAGCTCACACTTAAAGCTTTGTACACACAAAACACACACTCTGTCCTTTGAGCTTTTATTCCAAATCATTCTGATAATATTTCTTTGTCATATATGTGTGTATATGTATAACACACACATATGTATATATATACAAATACACATGCACATTTATCTCTGCATATTTTTAAAATTCAAGAATAAAGAGAATTTTGGAGTTTAAAAAGAGCATTCCACCAAAATCTCTCTTGAATAAACATAATCATTCTCTACTGTTCTTTAAGTCAATATCTTCCTTTCTTGAGAATTTTTTCATTTTCTTAAGCACAATAGTAAAACTTTTATTTCTGTTTACATGTTTGCTGATGAATTGTGTCACAGAGTTTAATATTAGTCTCAACTGAAAACTCTATAGAATCTCATCTGTATGCACACATGTGAGTATGTACGTGTGTGTGTGTGTGTTGTTTGACAGGAATGTGAAGTGAGTAACATTGAAAGCATGCTATCATTTTGTTATAGATAGTTGTCATAAGCAATGATTAATCTGATATGTTCATATTTATCAAAAGGTAACATCAATATAATAGTAAATATATATGTATATGCACTAAAATTCAAATGAAATAAAAGATGTGTCTGAGGAGAATAACGGACAAAAAGAAGCTGAAAACTAAACCAGAATCAAAGAAGACAATAAACTAAAATTCTAAGTATGTTAAAACATTTAATTAACAAAATTCTGGAAATAGAGAATATGAAGTTTAGAGAAGCAGACATGTAAATTCTCATAAAATATGGGCATATTTATGTTCTTAGTAAATTAATAAAAACCCTATGACTAGGAGAAAATGCAAGCATTTTCCTTTTTTACAAATTTTTTTAAAGTTTGGTAATTGAGTTTTTGTTTAATACTTAGTACTATGTAACATAATTCTAAAATGTTACTACTATGACACGTAATTCTCCACAATTACATATGTCAAAAATAAAGATAGATTAAAAATAAGTTAAGCCTAGAAAAGTATCTAAAAGTTAAATTGTAGCTCTATAATCTTTAGGCAAGAAAGACAGATTTTTTAAATGAAAAAAAATTATAATTTTATCACATGAAATTAGAAAATTCCAAAGTATCATGCTACCTGTAACATATTATGTATTATTACCAAAATTACATAAGGATATTCTATATGATCAAATGAAAAGCATAGTAGACACAAATTTTAAAATAATTGAAGGTGAGGGAGAAATGCCAATAATATCTTCACACTATGAACAACATACATTTACTAGAGGGAAGCATGAGATAATGCTCTGTGGTCATCAAGTAAGAACTAACAATTAATGATATCCAAAATTAGCACAATTTTGAAGTGTTGTGTACATTTTCAGTTGTGTAAATTGATCAAATCATTTTTAGGACAGTTTAGCAGTATCTAACAATATTTAAATGCTTTCTGATATCTATCATAGAGAAATTAAAAACTCTACACAGCCATACAAAGAGGTTAATAGGTGAATGTTAAGTGTAACATATTATAATAATTATTTAAAAATTGTGGGCCTGGAAAGATGCTTCAGGAGTTAAGATCACTGAATGCTTTTGCAGAGGATCTGGGTTCAATCCCCAATACCCACATGGCAGCTAACAACAGTCCGTAATTCCAGTTCCAGGGGATCCGATGCCTTCTTCTGATCTACGCGGGCATTGTACATGATACACTAACACACAAGCAGGCAATACACTCATACACATAACAATAATAAATACTACAGTAAAAATGTTCTAAGTCATATAAATGATGTGGATAAGTGAATAATTGCTGTAATAATAGCACTCAGGAGGTTGAGGAAGGAGGATTGTGGATTTGAAGACAGCATGGGCTGCCTGAAAAATACCCCAAAGAATGCCAAGATAAATGCTATAATTTATCTCTCCATTAAAAAAGAATAAAGTAGATCTGTTTGTACTGATATGTTGCTAATAAGCAAGCCATTAGAAAATTGATCAATAGTTAACCTCCTGAACCACATATCTAAGTTTCATGTGCAAATGAATTGACCAAAAAGAAAAATAATAACTACCAAGCAAAGTAACTATTGCCACTGAATAGAGTAGTAATAAGGATTTTCTTTGTTTATTTATACATTATTTTAACTATTCATAGTATTATAAGGAAATAGGAAGCAGGGAAAAGAGAGGAAAGAAACTGACTTGAAGAGAACAAACAGGTTTATTAAGGCAGAGAATAAAACTAAAAAGAATACTAGATGGCCTGGGGATGGAAGAAGTAGTGGGCACATCCTCTCAGCCCAGGATCAAGAAGAGAGTGGTCTCTCTCACAGATTCATTGTTTTTTAAATTTCTTCTCCCTTAGGGGAAACTCAAGGTGTTTGTGGTCAAGGCTATATCATATCCAGGTGATGAGTGGTGTGAGTGGACGATAGTCATTCCAGATGCTGGGTTCCAGGAAAAGTGGCCAGAGAGTGACAGTCATGCTGGGAGCATTCAGGATCTACTATTTCTCCACCATTCCTGACTCGAAAAGGATATAAATAGGATGGGGTGTCATCACCATGTCTGACTACTTCCTGATGGCCAGAGGTGGCGAAGGCAGTTGGTCATACATATGACTTAGGAGGATGCTCTTTTATGTGGCCACAAGCTGTTGCTTGAGAAATTGCTGTGACTTAGTTAATCAAGAATTTCTGAAATAGATTCAAGACATTGGGAAAGGGTGAGTAGCAGAACAACTGTAATCCCGGTGTGAGTACAGGTAGGAGCCAAAGCGACTGATGAGAAAATGTACCTTGAAAGTTATCCCATCCCAATGAAGACACTGGTTCAGATGAGGATTCTTCTCCTAAAAGAAGCACAGGATCCCTTTGTCATGGTCAGAAGACATAAGTCCTGTCTTTTTTGAAGTACCACGGTAGCCAAAGAGTCTATTTCTGATGAGCTGGAATGCCAGATACTACAGGGAGTCTCTCAGGGCTGACATTTGTTGCTACTATTTGGGGGACATAAAAAAGTGTCAAAGAAGGCCATGGTTAGAGGCTGAAGGAGGACTGCAGAATCAAGTAGGAGGGGATGTTCCAATCTTTTTGTGGGATCATAGGAAAAGAGCAGTGTGCTGGGCATTTCGATGGTTGGGAAGGGCACAGTGGTTGTTGCTAAAAGTAGAGGTAGGTGTTATGCCAAATAATGGAAGTTAATCAAGAGGCATCCTTCCAGGGGTACATCCCTCTATTGGTGGAACTGGTAAACCTGAGGCCAGGGAGTAGGGTGTAACTGCCTAGGCAAGTTGAGATTTGTGCAGAGCCAGGTGACAGCTCTTCCATGGGTCTATGAAAAGGAATTTATAATGATGGCTGTGGGACTGTGTGCCCATAAGATTGCTTCCAAGGAAGGAAGGACAAGAGATGGAGAGATGTGTTTGTTTCTGGAAGCATCCCTCAACTTTGGGACCTTTGATGGGTGTTCCATGGTAGCAGAAAGGATCTGAGGGGCAGGAGTAAAAAATTAGCTCCTAGCCACTGATCAAGCACAGATCTAAAAGGAGGTTCCATTAAGGGTTGGTAGTAAAGAGAAAGAAAGCCCAGATGGTAATGGGAGGGATCTTAGGGTCTGAATTTTAGAAACCGTCTGATACAGAAATGAGTAAGGAAAGGCTGCAGGACCCCAGTTTTTGAGGGAGATGTCCCAGAGCACAAAGACAAAGACAGGAGAGTAGGTTTAAGTTTTGGAAAGTTCCCTGGAGCCAGAGTTCTTCCATTAAAAAGAGGCCATCAGTGGAAAGAAAGGGCCATAGTTTGATGACACTTTCTAGTTGTTTCTCAAAGTTTGACTCTCTGTGAGGAGGGACTAAGATGTACCTATTAGCCTGGCACAAAGAAGTAGGGATCTACTCAAGTGGTAAAATTTGAGGCAAATGTTTGTCCACAAAAAACCAGAGCTGGAGGAAGAAGATAGTGTAGATAGGCTGGCCCCAGTATTATGTCAACTAGAAAGAAAACAGAATGGCTGGACTGTCCCAATAATCCTGGGTTGCAGAGATTCACCCTTCAGTGAAGGTCCTGAAGAACCCAGACATCTGCATTCCAGTATATGTTACAGAAAAACTTTTGTGGAGCATAGGGGTAGGAAGAACTGAACCAAGGAGAAAGGGCATCCTCCCTGAGGACAGTTCATTTTCTAATGCCCCTTGTGACCACAAGAGGAGCAAGACTTGATTGGAGACCGAAGGTTAGAACTCAGTTTTGCTCAGTGCCCGTCCCTACTACAATGGAAACAGGAAGCAGGTAAGGACTATGATCTTGGGTTAATTTTGTCTCCTTTCACCTCAGGTTGTTAGTGGAAGCTAGCAGTTGGTATTTAACTTTGAAGTGCCTGTCTGATTGGATAATGATTGGGATCTAGCCTAGTAAATTTAGTAACAGTCTACCAAGCAGGTGCCCCTGAGACTTAAATGCGGTGGAGGTAGAAGACCGGTCTCCATCAACAAAGCTTAAATCAGGTATGCAGTAAGCAAAGGAAGGAATGTTCCAGATCATTGATTTGTGGAGAATAACAAGGAATTTATGGGTTACTAATAAAAGTCAGGCAAACAAAGTTAATGAAACATGTCAGGTGAGCAAGTCTTCAGGGAACTTGTTCTTCAATGTTCATGGCTTAGAGCAATGAATCTACAGCATATAAAGGAGAGTATAGCACAATTAATGTAATTGTAGCAGCCAGGAGAGAGAAAGTATGAGCTTTGACATATTTGAAAGGATATTATGAGGCTTTTTGTTCAGCTACACTCCCAAATTGGTTCACCACCAACAGTGAGTGCTTGGGCCATTGCTCCAGTAAGTACTTAGCTGTAATTTAAAAAATATCCACTGAAGGGGCTGAAGAGATGGCTCAGTGGTTAAGAGCACTGCTTGCTCTTGCAGAGGACCCAGGTTTGGCTCCTGTCACTAACAGGGCAGCTAACAACTGTCCAGAACTCCATTGTAGAATACGGATGCACTTACATGCATACACATTAAAAAACTACTACTAATAAATAAAAGTTTTTAAAAGTATAGACCACAAGCTAAGTATTTTGAAGTCTACTCATAGTTTCAGCAAACTTTATTTACTACTGTTTTTGATTTAGTCTATATCAGAGACACATTACAAAGGAAATTTTCAGTTAAAACAGTGTTTATATTGATGTTTTTACATCAACAAGTTATTCTTAATAATTTTATTAAACTTGTGGCTTTGCACCTGGCCTTGGTGGCATACTCTGCCAATCCTGGTACTTGGGAAAAATAGAAGCAAGAAAATCTCTATGAGTTGGAGGCTAACCTGATCTGAATAGTAAGTTCCAGGCCAGTCAGGGCTACATAGTGAGATCTTCTCTCCAAAAAAAAATTGCGATTTTCATAGTAGATTACTATAATTCATATTTTTCTATGCAGAGTATTAGTTCACAAAACTGAATTAAGCTGGGATTAAATGAGTATAGATTTTAATGCTAATGTGATATGATAATTCTGGAAAGTTCCTCACCTGCTCCATTATTGTTATTGTTATATCAATTAAGGAGCATAGACTAGGTTATCCCCAACATCTAACTGGCTATGATTCTATGATTTTGTGACAGTCTCTAACAAAAATAGAAGGTATTTATTATAAATTCTTGTCTGAAAATTCCACATTTTTAGGATTCTTTCAAATTAAAATATTTTCTCACCTGACTCTAATCATCCTTAACAAAAGGAGCCTGAGATGTGTCTTACCCAGAATGAAGTACTGATAGATCATGTAGGCAGCAATATAATGAGAATAGCATAGCTTTGCAGTCAAACAGGTATACATTATGTGGAAGACCTTGAAAAAGCTGCTGAAAAGATTAGAGCCTCATTATCTACATCTCACACTGTCTCCTGTTATATTCCTGTATTTAGAGTAATAACTAACATTTACTAAATCCTAACTACATGTCTGGCAATGTATCAAACACTTTATGTGATATCTAGTTTAATTCTCATAATCAATCTCAGCTGCAAAGGAAAGGAAAGTTACTGTGAGGCTCATTCACTGCAAGAGAGTGCTGATCTATGGTGGATAATTCTCTTAGGGATGATACTAGACTTCATTTTGTTATCATGGAGTTCTTTCTCTGTATTGTCTGAATACAGTTTATTGCACTATATCAGTGTTAGTGGCATAATAATGTCCCCTTAGTGCCAAATAATGTTCCTTCAGGGCAAAAATCTCATTCTGCTTGTTTCTTTTAGAAATCCCCAGTTATGAAATCACCATCAATAGTGGGGAGTTAATATCAAGCCATTTCTTAGTTCTTGCTTTACACCTTTGCTGATGACTCTATGTAATTTTTCCTTGAATTTCTACTCTTCTACATGTTACAACCACTTGATATTTATCAGCCATGAATATTTTCTTTGTTCTTTTCCTCCTCTACAGCATCCATAACTTCAACAATCTTGTTTACAGTTAGACTCATGACTTGCAGTAGAAACTCTTACATCATAGCTCAAAAAGTGTATGGAATTTTCAGTTCTGCCAAAGTTAATATGTAAATTCAATGGCATTAAGAACAAAATGTCTATAGGAGTTTTTAATAGAATGAAACAAAACATTCTAAATCTATTTGAAATATAAGGTATATAAATTTGCTCAAAAATTTAAAATGAAGGCTGGAGAGATGGCTCAGTGGTTAAGAGCACTGGCTTCTCTTGCGGAGGATGCAGAGGACCCAGAGGACACAGGTTTGATTCCCAGCACCCCCATGGCTGCTAACAACCATCAGTAACTCCAGTTCCAGGGGATCTGACCCCCTCTTCTGACCTCCAAGGGCATTGCACAACACAGGTGCACTTACATGATTATAGACAATACACTCAGATAAATAAAATAGAATAAAGATAATTAAATAAAATATTTAAAAATAATTAAAAATGGAAGTACAGTAGTGGAGAAGAAAGAAAAGGCAAAATGGAAAAAAATATATTCTAAGTTAGACTGATATTTTAAGAGGGAGCCTTTGTGAGTCAGAAACATGTTAACAATCATGTCAATATAATTCCAGTTGAAGTGTTCCCCACAATATCTGCAATTAGGTCATTTTTTACGTCTTCTCTTTGCCTGTGATAGATACACATGGCTTAGATTTTCTCCTAATGAAGCATTAGAAATAAGGCAAAAGCTACTGGCTGCCATCTCAAAAGCCCTTTCACCTTCTTCCTTGCTAAGGCCTGCTTTGAGTGGCAATATGCTCCACTCCAGGAGAAGCAGCAAGCTTCACGATGAAAGGGATCATGCTGATAACAACAGAAAAGCAGGAAGAACTTGGATCCTTAGGACATCATTAAAATTCTAGGTCACCGCTGCGACTACCTACTGCAGGCTTTTTATTCAAATACTGTGTATTTGTGCTTCAGGCCATTTTAGCCAAGTTCTCCACAACCTGCAGTAGAAACAATTTCTAATTAATAAGGGTGATATGTGTGAAGGGGTGTGTAAAAGCAAGTATTCTAAACCAGGTGTGGTAGCTCAGGCCTATAATCCCGAAACTCAAGAGGTTGAGAAAATAGGATTGTGGTGAGATTCAGGCCATCCTTGGCTACATAGGGAGATCCAGGTTAGAGTACACTATAGAATGAGACTCTTTCTGAGAAAAAAAAAAAAAAGACCAACAACAAATATAATGTAGCTGAAGATGGGAGTCTAACCCTGTAATTCCAAATATTTTGGAGTTGAAGCAAAAGGATCATGAATTCATAGCCAGCCTGGGCTACAAAGTGAGTCAGAAAAAAAATCTAAAGTGCATTTAAAAATACTCTATACTTGTTGAACAACCAAATATATAAAAATCTTTTTATTTCACACTATATAAATACTGTTTTTATTAAAGAATCATTGACATTCCAAAAGCATATCTGGAGATAAAATTGCAAGAACCAGCAGGTTGATCACAGGGATTGGAAGCAGAAAATTACTCAACTATAAATTGATTTTCCTCCTCTCTTCATCAAAGGGAACTCAGTGCTGTGAAATGATCAAAAGGCTTTTTCTGAGTACTTACATGGCTTTATTCAATCATTTTTAAACTACGCAGACACACAGACAAGGACGCATACACACACACACACACACACACACACACACACATTCACACCATGTGTCTTTGTTGTTCAGTGAATTTTGTACTTGTGTGTGCCTGTATAATTCACACTTGACTATAAATGCAGTATTGTTGAGAATGTTCCCTGAAAAGGCAACCGCTATTCTTATTCCTTTCGCTATAGATTAAGCTGTTATAGAACTTAATATAAATAAAATAATATAATATGTAATATTGTTTTTTCTTTTGCTCAACATGCCCAGGATCCATGCCTTTTATGTGTCGTCCTGTCGTTTATTCATTTTTCTTGCTGAGTAATATTCCATCATGTGAATATCATGGCATACTATTCCACTAAATATTATCTATTGTATTGAAAGCTTCTAAGTTGAAATGATTTTTAAAAGACATGTATTTTTTAAAAAATAGCTGTGATTTATTTATTTATAATTGTTTCACTTGTATGAGTGTATTGCCTGCATGCATGTAAGTACACCTCTGTCATGCAATGCCTACATAGGTCAGAAGATTGTGTCAGATCCTCTGGTACTGGAGTTACAAATGGCTGTTAACAGCCATGTGCATGCTGGAAATCATACCCTAGTCCTCTGCAAGTGCAATCAGTACACTTAGCCACCAAGCCATCATTCCATCCCCATAAATTTGATTTTTAAAGTGAGAAAATATTATATATTTATGACATAAACATAAAGTTTTGAAATATGCATACACTGTAAAATAGCTAAATGAACTAACTTGCATTCATAGTTCTTAGCAGACCTTCTTGTAGTGACACTTGAAAACTATTCACTTGACTTTCAAACTACAATATTATTAACTATAATCACCATTTTGTATAACACATCTTAAGATGATTTCTTCTCTCTAACCAAACTTTTGTGTTATTTAACCAGCATCTCCACATAAAGATGCACTCAGCAAGTACATGTTAACTAGCATTCTGTTCTTGAATTTCATGAGTTCCACTCTTTTCACTTTATACTAGATTATGTGCCCTACTTTTCTGTGCCTGGCTTATCTCGTTTACAATAGTGCCTTCCAGGTACATACATGCTGTTGCAAACAAGATTGCTCTCTTTTTGAAAGGGTTGGATACTATTATATGATGCATACTACTACATTTCTTTGCAAGCTTATATATTGATGGACTCTTATGTTGATTTCATATCTTGACTATTGTAAATCCTCTTGCAGTGAACATGGGTGTTTACATATCACTTCAATGTATAGATGTCAGTTCCTTTAGACATATACCCAGGACTTGAATTGCTGAATCACTTGGTCATTCTATTCTTAACTTTTTGATGATTCCCATACTGTTTTATGTAAGGGCTTTACTGATTTATATTCCCAACAAGAGTATGCAAAGTTTTCCTTTTCTTTATATCCTTGAGAAGCCTTGTTAGCTTATATCATGTTGTTAATAGACATCATAACAGGTGTGAGAATGTGTGGGTTCTTTCAGTTTGTTTTTTGGGGGACATGGTGTTTATTTATTTACTTACATTTATTGCTTTCATGTGTTTCTTAAGATAACATTTTCCTATGTAGCCCAGGTTGACTTCAAACTTGCTATCTTTTATCCTCACTCTGCCAAAGTGTGGGTCACTATGCCCGACTATATTGTAATCATAATTTGAGTTTCTTTATTTGCAGTCAATGCTGTTGAGTAACTTTTTCCTTATATCTGCTAGCCATTTCATATCTATTTTTAAATTTCCAATACTTGAGATTGAACTGAAGGCTGATGCATGCTCAGCAAGTGCTCTATCACTGAGCTGTATCCCCTGGCTTCTTTGTCCTTTTCATGTCCTTTTTCCTTCTTTTACTGAATTTTTGAAATTGGAGGAAGGAAGGGGACCAGCAAAATGGGACAAGGAAGATGGCAAGAGAATCTGGGATGGGAAAATCAAACAAGAATGAAGTATAATGACATATATGTGTGAAAATATAATGAAAGCCATTTCCTTGTATGCTAACTTAAAAGGAACTTAAAAGAATGTTTTGGCCACACCTAAAAGAAAATTGTTGTATAAAGTTTTCTTGTGGACATATTCTTTCATTTATTTGGAGTCAATATGAAGAAGTAGTGTTGCTGGGCCACACAGTAACTGCAGGCTTGATTATATAATAAAGTGGTAAGTTGTTCTCCAAAGCAGTTCAGCCGTTTAACACTAAGACCAACAACTTATGAAAATTCCTATTTGTTTTATATTTTAGCCAACACTTGTTTTATCTATTTTTTTAATTTGGATATTCTATTAGCATATCATTTTTATTTTAATTTGCATTTTCACTGAAGATAGATAATGTTAAGCTTTTTAAACTGTTGGCTCTTTTAAGCATTTTTATTTCATTTTATTTATTTATTTAGGGTATGTGTGTGTTTGTGTGCACACATGTGTGAACTATGGTACCAGTATGGAGGTCAGAGGACAGCTTTTGACAGTTGGTTCACTCCTTCCACCATGTGGGTCCTGGCTATTGAGCTCATGTTGTCAGACTTGGTAACATTATCAATGGCCCTTATTGACTCTCCTTACATGTTCTTTTTTCATATATGTCTCCTGAATTTTTGCTAGAGGAATCACCATTTTTTTATCACTGACTTGCAAAATTTATTTATATTGTCTAGATACAGATGCTACATCATATGTGGCTATGGTTATTGATATTTTTCTCATTTATTTATATCTAGTCAGAATTTTGAAAAATAAAAAGATGTTCATATCTTGGAGTAGCAATAAAGGAAAACACATTTTAATCTTCTCCAGTGTTGGAGAAGATGGACAGAGGACATAGTATGTATTTCTTAGATAAACAAAGTTTGCCATGAGTTGCTAGAAGTGAAATACATTTGAGAAAATAATTAAATTGCTTTATGCCTTGGCTTCTAATTTACAAAATATCTTGAAAGACTTTTCTGATTTATAACATTCTATCTCGTCAACTGTATTTCAAAAAGTAACAGACACACTGTGGAATAGGGAATCATTATGTTACCAGGGTTGAATGCACTATGATGCTATCATTCATTTCTACCCTTTCTTTTTGTATTTTACTTCTTTGCCACAAGCCCACAGAAAATTACTTTATTAAAAGAAATGTCAATGGTCTTTGCTTCCACTGAGTCCAGAGAATACTTGGTATGGGGACTATAAAGCTCAGCCCTCAGTCACTAAGGATTTCTCATGGGAGCCCTGTCACTGAATGTTCCCAATGGTGTGAAGTTGTGCCTGTACTTCAGAGAGAATTGGAAGTTTGACTCCTGAACATCCCAGGATTGCTTTCTGTACTTCGTCACAGACCTCAAGAGAGTTGCTTGTGACAGAGTGCCTGCCTAGAGAGAAAACGTTATACAATTAGAATTCTAGAGAGTGAATTATGTGTTCTGAAATTCCTTTGTTTTTTACTACCTATAGTAGCTCATTTTAAAATGATGAGATTCATTGTTATGGTCGGAGAAGGGAAAATCAGATTTCCGAGGATGGTGAAAATTACTAGATGCCAGCTGTCAGAATCATATGTGCCAATGTCTGCCTTATTACTGCTGAACGTCCAGGAAAGGAAGTAACTAGCCTGTATTTTTGATGGCCCTGAATAAAAGTCATGGCCAGGGGAATAGTATGTCTACAGAGGAATTAAATTTGAGCTTCTCAAACAGGAGCTATATAGAGAGTCCAGGGGCTTCAAACAAGAACTGGAGAGAGTTGGCCATTTACTGATGTTTTCTGAATTCCATAAGTTGCAGACCTTGTGATTGAAATCAGATATTCCCTTAGCCTTAGCCAGGTGCTTTATGCTTATAAAATTAATCATGTTGCACGACAACATTTATTTTTATTTGTTATCTAGGTAATACTAGGGTGCCTAGGGTTCGAATCTATTTTCTATGGGAGATGCTTTAATTATGGACTAGCATTGGCTAGGCGCTCTTTCTAACAGAATTCCAGTAACTGAGAATTTTGATAACAGTGACTCTACATTTTCAAAGAGGAATAACAGGGTCTTCCTAAGACAAACATCTCAGGACTTCTTACAAGAGGTGCTTATTCAGCGCTGTTGTGACAACTGTGAAGACCATCACCATAGGGGAAAGATAATGGGTTGAAATTCAAATGCAGCAAAGATATCTGGGTTTTTATAGACAACTGGGAAAAAGAGGAGGATCTGTGAATGGAGGAGATATCAGGCATGGGAGATTCATGCTCATGGCTGGCCACGGACTTGTATATGAAATGTGAGTGTCAGGAACTTGGTCAGATGTTGAGGATGATCAGATTAGAAAGTTTAGACTTACTGATTTATCAGAATGTTTATAAAAATCGCACACTAAGTGGGTTCAAATCAAGACTTAGTCAAAGAAAGGGCTCAGAGGAAGGAAAGCTATGAGTGAAAAATCTGAAAGGCCTTTTAATGCCAAATTAGAGTATTCTAAACTTACTCACTATGAGTGAAACTTATGATCAGTTATGGTTTTCATGAAGTATGGGTATGGAAATGAGCTGGAATGAAGAAACTAGGCCAGGTGAGCTCTAAACACTTTTTTGGAGAGCGCCGGAAACAATAGAGAAAATGGTAATGGAACAATATACGAAGATTAAACTGACAAAAAACGTGATGACATAGGAAACAAAAGGAAAATATTCAATTTGAAAAAGTCAAAATGGTCAAAAGTATTTTTAAGCATAAGTAGCGTATTTAGTTTATGTTATTCCTGCAAAAGAAAGAGAGATTTGTTCCCAAGTTGAGGTAATTATACCCCCCATCTCTTAGCAGGGCCTTTCCCACCTTTCCTGATGGAAAATATTCTCCTCGCCACAGAATTTATTCCACATCCAATGAAGAAAGCAGAAGCTTCCAAGAATATCTGA
The DNA here is from genome assembly GCA_035773235.1 of Eospalax fontanierii. Classification (NCBI taxonomy): domain Eukaryota; kingdom Metazoa; phylum Chordata; class Mammalia; order Rodentia; family Spalacidae; genus Eospalax; species Eospalax fontanierii. The sequence continues at coordinate 41,556,731 of CM069525.1, forward strand.
AGTCTTCTGAAAACTTTAGTCATTTCTTCACATTTGGCTGCTCAGAGAAACGGCCTAAGAGAAATTCTGGATTTATTCCTAACAATGTTTTGTTGATTTTGCTTTTCTATTTTCCCAGGTCTAAAATGGCTTTAAAAATCCAGTGTGGTAGAAGCAAACTACACACATTTCAGAGATTTCTATCTCTAGCTGAAGTCATGTTTACTGGAGACAGACAATTCCCTTTTAAGGTATCCTTACTATGATACTTTCTTAAAAGGACCTGTTAAAATCCTCTTAGAGTACACTATACCTACAAATGACTTACTTCTCTGTGTGCTGAGACGTTTGGCAGTCATTAGTGATAATTTTTTTTTTATTCCTAAAGTAAGGGGCTTCCATGACTTTTTTAGATAACTCCAAAGTTAAACCTGGTCCATATTTATAGACATGTAGTTACTTGGCCAGAAATGTAAATTATGACCTTCTCTGGATTTAAGTGTTCAGTGTTCTGAAAGAAAGTTTATCAAGGAGATGTCACTCACCAATTCTCTAGAGAAAGGTAGAGCTACTGGAGAAGGAGAAATAGAAAACTGACTCCCCCTAAAACGGTGCTATTGATTAACTAGCACTGGTCAAATAAATCCTCCAATCTTTCATTGTGGGTGGGTCTCCATCTCCAGCATGGCAGCTGTGCTCCAGCCATGCCAGAGAATGGAGGACGATCAAACAGGGCCTCAGGTGACTCAGAGTGTGATGAGAGGAGTTCCAGGGATACGTCAGTGGGTAGTTCGATTATCAAAACCAAGGCAGAGGTTTATATAGGGAGGCCTTTCTGACCATTACAGAAGGTGGGAAAGTTAAAGATGGGGTCTTTAGGTAAAGGCAAGAAGGTTGTAGGGCTGATGTGGAAATTAGGAACGAGAAAACAAAACCCAAAAACCTGGTTCTGGTCTGGGGTGATCTTTGTGGGGGAAAAGAAGATTCATATATACAGTGGCTTCCTGGAGCCAGGTTATCATATCAGGCAGAGCCGGCCAGACTCCTATCGTGCCTTCAGGGTATCTGGGGTTGCTTGGCTTTGCTCAACCTTTTTATGATAGACCCAGTCCTCACATTTCATAGTTCTGAAAATAAGAACAGGAAATGCTCTCCACAATTGTGTGTACAGATATCACCGAAATCATCAAATTGACTCAAATGCCCTCGATAGCTTTGGTTAATGTACTTGGTTTATGGTTTCATTATGTAGTCCACATTTATATTGCATTTTTCTCCCTTGCTCTAGAATTAGGCACTTAATCAAAAAACCTTGGTCTTTTTACAATGGAAAATGATATTTAGAGTCTACAAAATGATGGCAAACACTCATTTCTGGGGTTGGAGAGATGATTCAGCAGATGAGAGCAATGGCTGCTCTTTCAAAGAATCTGGATTCATATCTAAGCACACATATGGGAATACACAACCATTTCCAACCCCAGTTCCCGGGGATCCAACTCTCTCTTCTTGCCTCCACTGCCACTGAATGCATGGGTGTACTTATATACATGCATGCAAATCACTCAAACATATAAAATAAAAATAAATATATGACATGGCTGCTGGAGGAAAGACTGTTCTACAGCAATGGAATTCTTGGTGGGCCCAGTAGATAGGAATCAGACTCTGTAGACCATATATATATATATATGTATATATATATATATACATATATATACATATATATATATATATATGAGTTCATTCAATTGGGCAGGAGGCAGTAGAGGGAAGTATGGGGGGCAGATCTAAATACCATCAAACTAAATTGTATGAAAATTCAAATATTCAATAAAAATCATTTAAAAATAAAGGAATAAAGATTTAAATAAGAAGACATTGACATTAAACTAGACATAACTTCTACCTATGAGAACAGAGAAAGGAATCCCATAAAATAGTTTTGAAGCATACAAAACATACATCAGTAAAATTATTTTTATTATAAAATTAATTTAAAAGAGGAAAATAAAATTGTCTTTTCTATAAATGAAAAGTGATAGACTATTTCATGTGGTCTAACCTAATATTTAAGAGAAAATACACAATGAAAATATATAATTCATATCTGATTTTATAGGAGGGTTTTTGTATTAATTTTTTTCAATGTATAATTTTTACTGATTTTTTGTGCATTTCATAAAAATACATCTGAATTACCTTTATATCCTCTCCCCCATATGCACACCCATAGCCTCCCCAACGGGTTCATGCATTCAGTCATATATGTCAAAGTCTATTAACTTAAATCTATGAACCCAGATGTCCCTCAGTGCAAGTTCATCCACTGCAGTCTAGTCAGTCTATCTATCATCACTCCCTTAAAGATCTACTCTCCATCACCCAGCAGCAATCAGCTGCCAATAATTCTTTGGCCAAAGTTGAGACCTGCTGCCCATTTCTCCAATTCTATGTTCTGGAATTTTGTCTGAGTTTGCTTGGGATCATGAATATGCTGACGCCATTGCTGTAAGTTCATATAATAAGATCCCAGGAGCCTGTAAGTCTCTGTTCCCTTATGATCATGCACTACCCCTAACTCTTACAGTCTTTTCACTCTCTCTTCTGTAATGGTCCCTGAGCCCTGGGTGAGTGAGGTTTAATATAAGTGTCCTATCCAGGGATATGTCCTCTGAAGTCTCTTAGTGTCAACATTTCCATCAGTTGTGGCCTTCTGTGTGCGTGAAGAATCTTCACTGCTGAGAGCTGAGAGATGCGTTAGTATTGTCTCTATGTTCCATGAGCCTTAGGGTGTACAAGTTCCATTGTAGACATGTCGCTTAGGGTTGGGCATCTCTCAGACACTTAATCTGTGTGTGACCGGTTGTGGAACTCTGTAATAGTCTCCATCTTTTGGAAAAAGAAACTTCTTTCATGAGTGTTAAATGGTATACTTGTCTGTTAAAATAAGAATCTATATTTAGCATCCAGTAAGAAATTACCTTTGTCTAGGGATGTGACAGAAGTAGGATTTTCTCTAGGATCTATGAACTTTCCAATCATGTGTACTTGACTATATTTACAATAAGACACGAGTTGCCTCACATTGAGAGAGTTTTAAGTTCAATTATGTAGCCATTGGTTATCCCCAAGATAAAAGTGCCAGAACTACACCACTATAGTCTGTTGTGCCCTTGTGGTTATTAGTCTTTAAAGCTGGGACTGGACCACTGATTGATTATCTCCCTTAGAATTTTGCATAGTTTCCTTCAGATCTATGAGAGTTAGTCTTCAGAGAGGAGGTTTCCATGTCAGTCAATTCCAGATCCATTGCTCCGAATCCTGTGTCAGAAGTATGCCCTGTCTTTAGCAATAGTGTCTTACCTTCAAGTTCTGGGAGATAATCAGTGGCTGTGGCAACAGACTGTTTATTTTGGAAGTTGTTTGAACTACCCTGATCAACAACTCTAAGGGACGTTTCTCTTGTCTGGCACTATGTCTCTTGCTATATAGCCTTCATCTATATACATGCACTCATGTTCAGGTATTGTATGTGTATTTTTCAGTAGGTTTTTGGTCAAATACTTTTCCCTTTGCTTTTTCACACCACGTAAGCATTATTTTCCTTTCCCCTATCTCTCCTTGTCTGACATCCCTCCTTCCTCCCCACTTAAAGTACCTCCATTTCCTCTTTTTCCCTCTGATAATATCTGTCTCCTATTCCCTCCCTCGTTTTCCTTTATTCCGATCATTCCTTGTCTATCCTTCCCTCCTCCCTTCACAGTCAAATAACCCAATTTTCCCCATTCCCCCCTTGGTAACACCTGTTTCCTCCTATCCCCCTCTCTCGGGTTATTTCTTTCCCTTTACCTCCATGGTTCCTTTCCATTTTCCTGGCTTTTGTCGTTACATCAGGATATATACTCACATATAAGGATTTAAAGCAAGTTCCACAAATGAGAGAACATGCTTGCTTTTCTGTGTCTGTTACATCACTTACTATAACAGCTTCTAGTTCCATTCATTTACCTGCAAATTTCAAATGTCCCTCAACTGATAAATGGATAATAAAAATGTAGTACATTTTCGCAATGCAGTTCTACTTGGCAGTAAAGAAAGACAGAATCATTAAATATGTGAGTAATTTTTTTTGAGATAAGGTTGCCCTGTAGCCATACACAGAGATCCTACTGCCTCTGCCACCTGAGTGCTGGGATTAAAGGTATGTGTCACCACACCTGGTTTAGTTTTATAGTTTTTATTGCCTTATATTTTTATTTACGTCATTCCCCTTTTACTGAAAAGTTGAATGTCTATGTTAGTATGATTAATTTCTTTTTGCTACTATTATTTCCACAATGTCAGTACTATTATTTTCCACATAACTTCTGAAAAAAACATGAATCAATAAATAAATAGAAGGTTTAAAAACATATTTTATAGGCTTTATACTTTCTTAAAAACTTAAGAAAGATAACACACAAAGTTATTAGTATATGGATCTTATTTTATTTCAACAAACCTATTACATTTTAAAGTAGAAAATCAGGGATTTTTTTCAATATATATTTTATTGAATTTTTGTACATTTTGTATAATACATGTTAATCATATTTTGATCCTCTTCCATATCTGCTGACCTCCCCTCCAATCCCCTCACCAGATTTCATTCATTCTGTCATATACGTTAAAGCCTATTGAGTCGTTTGCCTCTCCCATTTATCAAAGAAGCTATCAGACCAACTGAGTTCTGTTCCACGCACTCAGGTGGCTAACAATCCCATCTGTAACTCCATCTTCAGAGTAGCCAATATCCTCTTCTTACCTCCGTGGTCATTGCAGGAAACAGTGCACTTACATACTTGCAGGCAATACACTCATATACATAAAAATAATAAATAAAATGTTTTCTTAAAGTTTATTTTTGTAGCATATGGAGACTATTACAGTGTTCCAAAACTGGTCACACACAGAGGATAAATGTCTGTAAGATACCCAGCCCTAAGTGACACATGTGCAATGGAACCTCTATATCTAAGGCATGTGGAACATAGTGGAACAGAGGATAAACAGAATCCTAATGCATCTCTCAACTCTCATTATTGAAACTTCCTCACACAAAGGAGGGTAATTACCATGGAAAGCTGCAGCTGGCCAAAATGTAGAGAATTTTGAGACTGCGAGTAAGTGGCCTACGAATGGTTTTAACAGAAACTAGTCTCTTAATACAATTTTCAGAGAGAAACTATTACATTTAACATTACAAAATAAAAATTTCTTTACAGGAATAGAATAAAGCACTCATGTATCACTTTGTGAATTAATTCAAGTGAAAAAAACAAAATTGTAAGCAAATATTTTGTGTGCAGCAAAAAAATCAAACCCAATATATGCAGATATTTTATTCCCTAGGATTCTGGAATACTTAAAAAAGTTATAAAGTCTGTGATTTACTTCACATAATTCATTGGAGGATGGAGAAACTAAATAGGCAGGAGTGCAGATGAATATAAATTTGGTATATGGTCACAATTCTTGAGCTAAGCAACAGATAAAAGAAGAATTATAAACTTCATTTTTGAGTATGTTGAAATTTTTTACATAAACCTTTTTTGAGCCAGGGTTTCCTTATAGCCACAGCTGGCCTGGAGAATGAGACTAGCCTGGACTCTATCTCACAGAGATCTGCCTGCCCTTGCCTCTAGAGTGAAAGGATGAAAGGTATAAGCACATGCCTTGCAAAACTATTTTTATGGGGTCAGGTCATATGGGAGAGCCTACTACTATTATTCTGCTAAATAGATACAGTATTAGACTGACTCCTAACGACTTATTGTTATAGTCATAGATAAATGCATCTATGCAGAGAAGCTCCCTTATGTAGCAGAAGGTGATTAACACAGGAAACCACAGCTGGTCAACATGAAGAGAATAAGAGGCTACAGGGTGTTTTTCTCTGAATACGACACCTATATCAAATCTCTGCCTCCCAAGGCTTAGAGATCACTGAGAAAGTGGGGGTTGGAAAGAATGTATGAGCCAGAAGTGGTAGATGGCCATGAAGAAACAACTGTTCAGACAGCTGGTCATGTACTCATATGACCTCATAGCAATGGTGACAGCATGCACAAGTCCTACCTAAGCTCAAGCCAGACAAAGTCCCATTGTAGACATGAAGAAGTGGGTAAGAAACCACAACCCTAACCTGAGGAACTATTGTCCTCTAATGGCTACTGGGAGGGGCATAGTCTACCTCATTTAAGGGTAACACTCTTGATCGGTTGACTAAGCTCCTGTGGATGGACCCACACCAAAAAGCTTGGGGACACAAATATGACTGTATAGCACCCCCCCTCTCTCCATATATATATGTGTGTGTGTGTGTGTGTGTGTGTGTGTGTGAATACACAAAATTGAGTGAGAGTTATTTACGGGGTACTGATAGGGATCTAAATATGGACAAAATATATTATATTAAATTCATAAAAATTCAATATAAAATATTAAAAATTAAAATTAAAAATAAAAGTCTTGTCATTACAACAGTAATGCTAGTGAATGATGTTGAATGTACTTAAAAATATTTAAATGAAAGCATTTTATGAATAGGGCATAAAATATGGAGGAATATGTATTTTTGTATAGAATGCTATTTAAAACATTTATTTGTATGTTATATACTCTAAATATTTCATCTACATATTATAGATTACATTAATTGAAAGATGATATATGGAGAGAGAGAGAGAGAGAGAGAGAGAGAAACAGCCACAGATATTTTGAACAAAACTTTTTACTAAGATTTCAACATGTTTTCTCTCCTAGAATCTTTGATGCATACAGCTGTGTGCTAAGTTCTTCAGTGGTGTCTTGCATTATTCTCTAAATATCTGAGAATGGGCCAATTAAAGGAAGTCTATTTAACACAGTTCTGGAGCCTAGAATCATAGGATGAAGTGGCTGCACCTGGTGAAAGTTTTGTGCTCCATCATAACATGGCTAAAAGGTAGAAGGGTAATGAGCATATCTGGAAGGAAGTTAAGGAAAAGACTCCAGAGTGGCTTGTTTCATAAAAACCTCTCATCTGGATAACTAATACAGTTTATGAGAACTAAATTAATACATCTTATTAATCTACCATTTAAAAGTTCTCACTACCTTTCAACACTGAATAAGTTCCATATGTAATAATGTGACTTTTGAAGGAGATAAGCCATATCCAAAGCATGATATTCAGAATATCAATTCAGCCACTTATATTTACTTATAAAATTTTATGCAGCAACACTGAATGATATGAACTTAGGTGAGAACTAGACAATGAATAGAAAAAGGAAGGACATTTTGGAAAATGTACCCAAGAATGAACTTAGTGGAACATTAAAAATTTCTATGTTATTTTTCTCTATAGGCTTAAATTTTCTTCTACTCTTTTCAGCCATAAAATAAAAAGTAAAATTTGGCCATTTTCATAGTTCATGATGACCACAAAATAAAACTAAGCCAAATGTTGCAGAGAAACTCTGTAGTGCCTCGTATTGAAAGAAGAAATATTCTGAGCATAGTTCATCTTTCCACAGTTAATATTTTTCAGATTAAAAAAAAAGATGTATACAGAAAGAAGGTAGTGTTTTATTTGTTCTCATTTTGTAGATTAGTAAGCCAAGAGATAGGCAAGGTAAATAATGGCTGAGACAAATCTGACCAACCTAAGTATTAATACAGAAATATAGTACTCACCTCAAAAAGAATAAGAAAGAGTTTATTCTCAAGACAAATATGAGTGACTATGACCCAGAAACAAGTGTCAGGCTACATGAAATATCTTACTCCAATATGGTAATAGTTTCATGAAGTTTTTACAGTTACAGAACAAATGAAAATCATAAATCAAGACATTTTCAAAATACATTGGTGGAAATATAAGGTATCTGGGTTACAGCCAAACAGGGAGATCCTTACTATAGGTTTTAGATGCTGTCCTATGATCTTAATTTGTGGGTTGGTGAAAGCTACTGGTCTGTTTAAAATATGCCAAGAATTTTCATGATATTCACAAAGTTAGGACAGACAAAAAGATGCTCAAAAGAGCTGAAAATAGCTCAAGATAATTTGGTTCTAGATCAACAAGACTCCAATTTCTACAATCAGAAGTTCTAATTGAGTTCACAGTAACGAGACTGTCTCAAGGACAGAGGTGGGCAAAGAGAACACCAAGAGTTCTGTGTTCATACTGAACATCCCATCTCCTCGGTTGGTACCAATAGAAAGTGGCTTACTATTATTCAGATCAAAGTGAGTGTGATGAAACATTGTAAATACATGGAAATTTAATGGAAGTAAGAAAACAGATTTCATGGGAACTGGTAAAAGAAAATGAAAATCGGCGAGAAAATGGCTCTTAGATGCAAAGAAAATGAGATTGCTTTCTTTGTTCTTGAAAAACTGAATTGGTTCTATGTCTCAGGGGTCTCTTGGGCTCTTGGTGAGTATGCAGCTCCTCTGAAAACCAACTATTTCTACTTCAGGATTCTCATTTCCTCATGGTAATGCCTTTCTTTACATGGTTCTAAATTGAGTTCAGAAGCTTCTAGCTAATAGGTAAACTATAAGGAGAATCAAACAGCTTAAAGAGAGGAGTGTGTGCACACACCTACATGTGCATATGTTCTTGCGAGAGAGGAATGGAGTGCCCCAGCATATGGCAAAGCAATGCGCTAGTGTTCAAAATCCTGAGATGTGTTTAGAATTCTGATCCTCAACTAAAATAAGACAGAGGGTCTGTGTGTAAACCAGGGAAATCAGAAACTAATTTAGAGGGCCCAAGTAAATTGTAGCCTATGAGTAGAGGAAATAATATTTCTTCTGAATTCTGGCTTGCTGGCGTAGCAAACACATTTTTGATAAAGACATTTCTCAATAAAATGCCAACAGTGATAAATTGAAAATTCTTCCTAGTGCTTCGATTAAGTAACTTTAGCAGTCAAGGACAAGCAATTTAAGGGAGATTTTCTTTCATTCATCCTTAACTTCAAAAAAGCAGAAACCACTACAGAAAGGCCTTGTGAAATGTTAGGACGTAAAGACTGCCCCAGACAGTTACTCCTACCTTCAATGACTACCCTCATAACATTGAAGAAGAAACGTTCTTCTGTGAAAACTGGGTGTAGGATTATCCCTCACCCCAACAATTACATTTTATTTGAACTGAGAAATACTTCTTTTTATAAGACCCCATGAAAAGTATATTTATTCTAAAATAGAAGCCAAGATATGACACCTATGCTTCCATGATGTAGCCAATATCCACTAACTGGTTTATTTAATTAATGGTAAAACTAATTTGATTATTATTAAAATAGTGATCTGGGTCAATGACAGAAATTTTTTCTGCATGAGATCAAAGCCTATGAAATGAATATTTTCAGTATTAGCAATTAACTTTGCAATCAAAGAAAGCATAAATGCTAGAACTACATTTATGTGCCTCCTGGTGTGAATCAATATAAAAGATACAGCACACCTATGCTGAATTCTCACAAAAAAATGCCAAACTTTAAACTATTCAGGCCTATAGATATTATTTCAAGTTATTATGAAGCATAGAGAATAACATTAAAATTAGTTCACCATGAGGAAACATATACTTTAAGAAGGCAGGGCATTCCCTTTAGAAATGTTTTATTAGCTTATATAAATTGTACAGAGGTTTTGTTATGACATTTCCATGCATGCATGTGGTACTCTTTCTTTTGCTTCTCCCTCTACACTATTCACCATTCTCCTTCTACATCCCTAATAAATCCCCTTTACAGAGGTGGAGAATTCTAACCATAATTGGCCTGGTATTATTTTTTAACAAATTAATGCTATAGAAAAGATGGTGTGACGGCTGTTGTAATTTAAAAGATTTTAGACTTCATAAATATTTAGAATGTGTATTTTGCATTTAAACAAACCAGCAGTAGATGACATACTGAGAAAACTGTAAAAATGTAAATACAAATCAGGTATTAGATGTCATCAGGAAATAGTTCATTTTGTTAAGTGTCCTAATGGTATTGTGGTTATATACAGGCATATTTTCTTTATGGCTCCAAGACGAAGCATTCTACAGTAAAACATCAGAAAGCCTGCAATTTAGTTTTAAACATTTCAATCAAAAGAAAGAAACAGCAAAACTTGTTAACTCCCAGATTTTGAATATGCTAATTCAGTTTACTGTTTTCTCCAAATTTGTAGGTTTCATGTAATGGAATGTTTTAAAGAAGATAAAATTTTCTGAGATACGAATTCTTATATGAAAATAACTATCAGATTAATAAGAAAAATTGAGAATAGATAAACACATAAACTATTTGTTTCATTTTCTCTGTCAATAAACCTATAATCTTCTAGATTGCTGACTAAGCACAAAAGAGCAGTGCAAATAGCTCTAGGATTGTATTCTTTCCTTTCTTTCTCAGCTTGGACTCCTTTCTTACAAAAAAAAGGAAAACATGCTGGCTTCCATCTTCATTAAATTCTCTTTGTTCAGTTTCACAAAAATAGAAAATGAAACATGGCAGGAATCCTAAAATCTTTTTCAAAAGTTAATGTGCTATGAACATCAGTGTTCATTATTCTGTTTACTGAAACATTTAAGTATGGCATTGATGATTTTACAATCTGGAAATATGTCAACATTTTGCAGAGAAACTTTGATGGAATTTTTGGAATTTGTGTTCAGATTTAATGCAAGAAGACTTCTTAGTTTCATTTCTGTTGATGTGATAAAACATCCTGATAAAATCAACTTAAGGGAAAAAAAGATTTATTTGTTGGTTTAGCAGTTCCAGAGGCACAGAATCCATCACAGCAGGAAACATATGGCTGAGAGAACAAGAGGCCGCTTACCACATTTTGTCAGTAGTCTGTCATCAATAGGAGAGGGTCTAGGAAGGAAGGCTGAGCTATAAAACCTGAAAGAACCGCCTCCCCAATGACATACATCCTCCAGCAGGACTCTACCCCTTAAAGGTAACATAACCTTCTCAAACAGTGCCTCCTGCTGGGGAAGAAATATTCAAACACATAAGCCTGCAGAGGACATCGGATTCAAAGCACAACACATTCTGGGAGTAGAGTTCAAGACTTTTGTATCCTATTATCATAGCTTGCACTTCACTGACTTTCTTTTCCTGATGTAAGTTTGATTTAGTTGCTCATTTATTGTCATTCAGTACACATTTTGTCATTTTATGGCCTATGAGAGTTAAAAGGAAGTCATTTGGCTATTTCCTGTGGGATACTGCCTCAATGTAACAGTGTCTTGAAAAGAGCATGCAGAATCTCTCACCGGACTCATGGTTCACGTTACAAGGTGCAAATCACAGTTTTTATTGCAATTGAAAACACAGAGAAAGAAGGATAAGGAGAAAGAGGTAAAGTGGGTTTGTGTCCTTAGGATGAGGTACAAGTGACAGGACTCTACTGCTTGAATATAGGATAGACAGTGCTTTTGTCTCCCTCTGTTCTATCAGCCTTCAGCCTTCTCTGTTATGAAACTATAGATGAAATTTACGCAAGAAGGCCCAGAGCTAGAGGGGCCCAGGCCCTCCATTGGCGAGACACAGCATAAATGTATGAAGCCACAGCTGTAACTTACCAATAGCCCTGCTGAACAGTCTTGAGTTGTATCTTCATATGATAGACAAGTTACACAGAGGGCCAAAATGTAGCTATGCCAACCAAAGGATGTTTGCTTTAGGAAGTAACATAGTCACCAATTCTTTGGAACAATTATGATTTGATCTTTTCTTTACTTTCTGTCTCCCAGTCTTCAGTTTTCCATCATATATTGATTTTTTCTCTTTGCCACTCTTATAGGTTAATAAATTACTATATATATAAGACATTTTTGGAATTCTGCCTATGTATTTTCATAGAACCAGAGTTTTGCTACAGTTTTTAAGATATTAGCCTATTACTAGTTATGTTAGTTGCATTTGATGTTGCTGTAATAAAGTACAAGACAAAAGCAATTTAAGGAAGCAAAAAACCATTTATTTTGACACCCTTTGAAGATAGAGTCAGTTATGGCAAGGAAGGTACGATGGGTGGTAAGGGTGTTAGACAGCTGGACACATGGCATCCACGTTCAGGAAGAAAGGAAAGATGAATTTTTCTGTTCAACTTATTTTACCCTTTTTTATTCAATCTAGCATGTGAGTCCATGAAATGCAGCCACCACCATTTAAGGTAAGTCTCTTCACCTCAATTAACCCAACCTACAAAACTCCTTACAGACATGCCCAGAGGCTTATCTCTGAGTTCAAAACTCAGTATGAACCATCACATTATTTACACTCGATACTTTGATTAAATTGAGTTAAGTTTGGTGTAACGGCATCTCCATACATGGATGATAATGCTTTGTTTCAAAATTCCATATGTGTACATATCCTAGCATAATGCAACCATGTCTTAATCTAAGCTAGGAGTCTTAGGAAATCATAGAAAAATTATTCAGCAAATACCAGGACAAGGCATGAAAAAGTGTGGTCATATAAAGTAAATATCAACAGCAGGAAATCAGTTTCTATATGTTACACCACTTCATTTTTTTAAGCTATAAATGCAATCTACACATACATATTGTTCAGTGAGGGAATTCTAAACCAACTATAGTAAAAATATTCATAGTTCTAGAACATTTTTCTTGCTGAAATAAACTCTGTTTAATTTAAATTCGTGTGGATGTTTTTTTCACACATCTAATGGGTTTCACTTGAGGATCCTGGCAGATGACTGAACTGAGCTCAACTTAAACATCTCCAGCTATGGAGGCAGAGGGCTCAATCACTTGCTTCAGTGTGTGCTTTGTGCAATTCTCATGATGTTTAATAAAGGAAAATGTATCAAAGCAAAACAACTAAAACTCCATTTTCCACACTGGTAAATAAGCTCTAAATGCAGATAGTTAACTTATGACTTTATACTGAGTTATATTTGTCAGGATGGCTGTGACAGCTTACATTGTACCAAACTGCTCTGTTAAACTGCTTTCACTTAAGCTACAATGGCTGATGCCTAAAGTAAAGGTGTAATGTAAATAATAAGAGATAATGATGCCACTTTAGAGACAAGCGCATAAACAGAGGTGATTAGATGACATTGTCCCAGGAGCAACATGTGCTAATTTCAGGGCACTAAGTGGACCATGTCCTTCCATATAAATATCATTATTACAAGGGGAGCTAATACAGTGGGTTCAATTTTTGTTTAACACATTCATTATCTGGCTCTGATTCCACACCCACCAAGCAAAGTTCCAGTCTACAACAGTGGTTTTGGTTTGGCACTCAGTATTGTCAGACCATCCTACGTGCTGCAATATCTTTTGTCAGTAAGTGATTTTCAGGTCTTACTGCAACACAAGCTCCTAACAAACTATAAGCTGCAAGGATACAAGCATCAAATCTGCTGAGCTTCCCATTTTACCCTCTGTGCTTTGCAGCACACTTAGCAAGCACATTGTTAGGACTGAATGACCACCTTGTTGAAAGAAAGAAAGAAAAGAAAGAAAGAAAGAAGGAAGGAAGGAGAGAGAGAGAGACAGAAAGAAAGAAAGAAAGAAGAAAGAAAGAAAGAAAGAAAGAAAGAAAGAAAGAAAGAAAGAAAGAAAGAAAGAAAGAAAGAAAAATACAAACAGGTTAGTAAAGGAAAACAAACCTGTCATGCACGACGGGATGTTCAATGCTATAAATGTACCTGGAAATTAACTCTCCTGTCTCTGCAGCTACCAAAGACCAAGAATTCTTCAGTTACGGTGACCGCATTCCCACCTCCTCTCCCTCCATGAAGTTCATCCTGTGGGTAGGGATGTGGGGGTGCATTTGAAGAGAAATTAAAGAAGGGGAGAATATGATAAAAATAGATAATTAATAAAATATTAAAATGTTCAAATGCATGCCAATACATTTCCTCATACTATTAGTATTTAAAACATACAGGAGAACAGGCATAAAATACGATTCAGAAACTGAGGCATTGTACTAGTGGGTCTCTGGTTCTTCTTCCCCTGGACTCTGGATCCCCTTACACTATATGCTGGGTTGAGAATTCCTTGTAGTTGCATTCAATGGTACTGTTCCTATCCAGGACTAACCTTTCCTACCATAAACTAAGGAAAGATAAACCACAGTGAATGACAACAGTTGTCATGCATAAAGGGCAGTTTTGAGACTCTGCAGTGCAACAAAGCCCGATTGTGCTTCTCAGCAAGGTGCAAAGAATGTCTTGATCTCACTTTGGAATTTTGCTTTCCTGCATAGCCTCCTCATGCCATAAAACATTCAAGGACAAAGCTTATTAAATCGCTGCATTCTTCTGGTTATGTAGTATGGCTGAACCAGGGTATACATTTGATCTTTTAAATTCCCTTTCAGTCCAAGCTAGTAAGAAACTTGACTCCTTTTTGGCAAAAATTCTCTCTCCTGATTCAATTTTCTCTGACATAAATGGATTTCAGGTCCCTTGTCCCTCTGGTTCTTACACTTGAATCTTTGTTGTGGAAATGGCAGAGGCCACCCACAGACACTGCATTCCTATTGACAATTTGGAAAATGTGATTATAAAACAACAAAGGACAGCAGAAACGCCATGGTAAGAGTGTAAATTAATACAATTGCTTTGGAAAACTGTTTTGGCTGTGTCTAGTGCAGAGGAACATACGTACATCTTATAACCCAGCAATCCTGTTTCCAAGTGTGTCTAAATAAGAAATGTTCAGAGATGTTCTTACAGAGAGATGGACACTGAGGCTTTCAGCCAGGAAGCAGTGCTTATTTACTCTGGCATTGGTTCTGTGGAATTTCATCCAGAGGCTGAGTGCTCCGCATAGCTAGACATTGTCCTTTATGCCATCTTAGTCTCTTTGTTTCCATTACTAGGCAGCACACATCCAGACTGGGTGCTCTGTGTTACAGGGCAGGAACAAGGTCATGCATGTGTGTATAGACATTGATTGATTATGTCACATTGCCTTTTCTTTGTTCTGAAAGTCCTTATCCCAAAAATACCTACATATATTCACCAGGAGACATAGATAGTGATGATAATGTAATTTGTAATATATACAAATTGTAAACTACCCAAACACGCCTCAACACAAAAGCATAAAAATATGTCATTGTATGTTTAAACTATAGAGTACTATGCAGCAAGGAAAATCAGCAATCTATGATTATGCAGAAAATAAAGATTATTTTCTCAAATATTCGGTGAAAGAAGTCAGATACAAAAAAATGAGTACATATTGTACCATTCTATTATTTGCATAATCTTGAAAATAACACTAACCTAAATTTTCAGAAGTTAAGACACAGTATCCTCCCAGGGACGCTGAAGACCAGATGGTGCAATTTTACCCTTTGGAGAATTCTACAGTTCTGGTAATGTTTTATTTCTTTATTTCAGCTACAGATATTGTATTAAGATTCAGACTGCGATTTGAGTCCCTTTTGTACACATGTTGCACTTAAACAGAATGTTCAAAAAGATAAAAGAAAGCTGAAACCATAATAAATTTAACCCTGAGTCATTTTAAAAAAATTATTGGGGTGTGTGTGTGTGTGTGTGTGTGTGTGGTGTTTTTTGTTACCTTTGTTGCCTTGAAATAATTTTGTTATACAGACTCCATGAGAATAGTATGACAGAAAAGAAATAGATGGCGGGGCTGATCTGTAGAATAGTAACGTTAGCCAACCTGTTCAGTAACACCAAAGAAATGACAGTCATATGTTCCAGTAAAGAATATACATTTACACTTTCTATTTCTGAAGTCACCTGGAAACCTCTATAGAGTACGTGTAGAGGGGTATCCTGTGTTTGGTTATATGTGCTTTATATCTCCAGGAAGCTAGACCTATTTTCAGCTAAAGTTACACTATAACTTAATCTATTTTTTTCAATATACTCTCTGTTGATATTTGTTCAAGGGAAATACAGTCAGATTTTAGAGAACTTGAACTTGTTCATATGGGACACAGAGAAAATCTGTAACATAATGTTTGACAAATGACAAAAACTCTTAAAAAATTTTAAACTCTAAACTATTCTGTTTCTTCTGTAGTATAAATAAAGCATATCAATTATAGTAAATTCGAAGAACATCTATTTAGCTGCACAAGCCCCATCTTCCGCTTAATATTTTCTTTTCTGATTGATCGTAGATATTTGAATCTTTCATAATGATATTTTTGTCGTATTATTCATAACAAGACATAATAAGATAGAAAACATTGCAATCTTGATTATTTGGACAGTACTGATCCTTCCAATGCAATGTCAGCTACTTCTGGTATCTTTTTCTCTCTTCTTATTTTGACATCCAGTGTGCAACAGCAAAGAAAGAAAACGTCACTCCACTTTATTTTGGATTTCTTCTGCTTCATGAAAAGATCACTAAATTATATACAGACTGAGTATTTTTCTTTCCTGGATAAAAGCAATATTAGTGATAAACAAGTAGGTAGTCTTAGTAGAACTTTCATTTTGTCCATTTCCCCACGGTTAGCAGTTTGTGTATGTGTATATATTTGGAAGGGAACTAGTATCATCTTTTCTTCAGAGAAGTGATGATTAAACTACATTAATATACTTTTATACGTGACACAGCATTCACATCCAGTATCAGTAGAGAAGGAAAGGAGTGCCAGATATGGAGAGGGAAAAAAGTATTTATTGTTCTATGAAGTAGAAGTTATTTTTACACCGTAGTGTATGTAATAAATTGTGACGCTTACTCTTCAATCCCATTGATTCCAATGGTGTATAGTACTCATCCTCTTTGATATCCACTCTCTTCTAATGTTGTCTTACTCAGAATAAAATCGTAGGCTTGGATTGCCACTCATTGTTGAAGGTAACAAAACACACAGACACACACACAAACACACACACACACAAACACACACACACACAAACACACACACACACACAGCCTTGTTCCTGCCCTGTAACACAGAGCACCCAGTCCGGATGTGTGCTGCCTAGTAATGGAAACAAAGAGACTAAGATGGCATAAAGGACAATGTCTAGCTATGCAGAGCACTCAGCCTCTGGATGAAATTCCACAGAACCAATGCCAGAGCAAATAAGCACTGCTTCCTGGCTGAAAGCCTCAGTGTCCATCTCTCTGTAAGAACATCTCTAAACATTTCTTATTTAGACACACTTGGAAACAGGATTGCTGGGTTATAAGATGTACGTATGTTCCTCTGCACTAGACACAGCCAAAACAGTTTTCCAAAGCAATTGTATTAATTTACACTCTTACCATGGCGTTTCTGCTGTCCTTTGTTGTTGTTTTATAATCACATTTTCCAAATTGTCAATAGGAATGCAGTGTCTGTGGGTGGCCTCTGCCATTTCCACAACAAAGATTCAAGTGTAAGAACCAGAGGGACAAGGGACCTGAAATCCATTTATGTCAGAGAAAATTGAATCAGGAGAGAGAATTTTTGCCAAAAAGGAGTCAAGTTTCTTACTAGCTTGGACTGAAAGGGAATTTAAAAGATCAAATGTATACCTTGGTTCAGCCATACTACATAACCAGAAGAATGCAGCGATTTAATAAGCTTTGTCCTTGAATGTTTTATGGCATGAGGAGGCTATGCAGGAAACCAAATTCCAAAGTGAGATCAAGACATTCTTTGCACCTTGCTAAGAAAGACAATGGGGCTTTGTTGCACTGCAGAGTCTCAAAACTGCCCTTTATGCATGACAACAGTTGCTTTTGTAGTTGATTTTGGATAGTCCCTATTTTAAGCTTCAGTTTTAAATGTGGGTCACCGTTCTTTGCTATTGTTCTTAAAGCAGAATCTGCCATTGAAAGAAATTATAGGACGGGTATAATATGTATTGATTAGTGTCTTTGTTTACTTAGAAGCCAACCAACTAATCTTTCTGGGGTGGCATGATGTTTGGAAAAACATCTGGACTTTGAAGTAAGATTGCTTGGAATAAGAACTGGCTCAATTGCTATTGCCTGGACAAGAATTCATGTCATGAAAGTTAACTTTTGTAAATGTAGAATGAATGAGAAATGTTATCAATAATTCCAACAGTACAGAATATTGTGATGATTGAGTCATAGCTCCTTATAGATTTCTGCCTGTACAGAAGATACAGTAAAGTAGTTAGAATGACAAAGGGGAGTAAGAGTGTCCTATAGAGGGTTCTTATTCTCTTTCTTAAAAGAATTAAAGATGGACCCAAACGGAAACTTTACAACAATGTTATTAGAATTTAAAGAAAAATCCATAGTGCAGGCAAGCTGAGAATCTTGGCAGCTGTTTTGAGGAAGGAAATAGAGGGGAGGAGAAAAACAGCCAGGAAGCTGTGCTGGTTTAGTCTGCACAGAGGTCAGACAGGTGGCAGACTAGCAGCCATATGGTAGGGAGAAGGAAACTTTACAAAGTGAAGAAATACAGGACACTTGGTACAACCCAAAGTATTAGAGTAAGCACGCTTAGAAAAGGGATATGAGGAAGACAAGTAGTCTTAGGTTCCTGGTGGACTCCTAAAATTGCTGCACAGCTCCTAGTGTTCCTGGCTTAGGCCAGGCAAGTCTTCTACTCATAGGGAGACTGCCCTGCCTACATCATGAAAACTTACCCAAGCCCCAAACTTCCTATGAAGGCTGCCTGACTTCCTCTACTGGTTGCAGTCTCTGTGATCTCAGGACGAGGCAGGGCAGTGGTTAGTTCCCCAATAAACTCCTGCCCCCGCCCCCCATGGAATTGTCTTGGTCAATGGTCTTCAGTGCAAGCTTCCATTCATACGATGCCAAAACCTGGAAGGAAGGTCTGGGTTTCCTTTGACCATAGAGCCTGGTCAAACCAAGTTGCTGACTAGACACTCTTGATTCAACCACCTTGCCTCTGCCGGCTCTGGCCATTCACAACATCTAACCCAAAATTTTGCGTCCATTTTCTTGACTGCTTTTCTCTTTCCAGCTCATCATGTGAAAGAGTTCTGGAAAGTACTCTAGTCACAGAGTGGTCAATCTATTTTTCTGCTTGCTAGTGCTCTCTCTCTCTCTCTCTCTCTCTCTCTTTCTGTCTTTCTCTGTCACCCTTCACCATTACTCTCCTCTCAATCTCTCACTGTCCCTCTTTCCTCTACCTTCTCTACCTTCCTTCCTGGATGTCTTTCCTTCTCTCCAGATGTGTTCTACTCAGTTTCAACCCACATCAGTACATGGAACATCTTCCCACGCCCTGCTGGAGGGTGTCCCTCACTTGTCCTGTCCTCAAGAACCCCTGGTAAGTGACTTGGGCAACTGTCTTATGGAGAAATGGTGTTTTGACAAGGATGTCTCTTAGGTCCTCTGCACCTATGGGAAGAACTCTAGCTCTCCTTCCTCATCCTGGGCTTGAAAGACTTTCTATCTCATTTTGTTGCTGGTCTGAAGATTAAAGTGGCCCAGGGGCTCTGACCACCCCCCACTGGGACCTTGTCCTCTGAACACCCTTGCCTTTGGATTTTCCTCTCATGCCCCTTCTCTCCCTCTCCCTTTCACCTGCCTCCTAAAATATCTCTCCTCTTGGACTCAGGGACACTATCAAGCCTTGCCACTTTATTTTTTATTGCAACACAACTTGGCCTCAATATAAACTTGGTAAATTCTCACAGATCCTTCTGCCACTGCACAGGGAAGATGGTACCCGTCACCTAGTCCTTGCTCTGCTTATCTCTGTATCTCTGTCTTTGCTTCATCCTGCCTTTGCTGACAGCAAAATGGCTTGCCAGGCCCCAGTGCTTCTGGACCCAACTGCAGATGTATAGTTCTCTGTAAGTCTGCCCCCTTTTTTACAGAAAAGTGTGATTTCTCTTTTTCTTCCTTGTATCCCTTTTCTAAGCATGCTTTGGGCTGTTCTTGCATCATGTACTTCTTTACTTTTTCTCTAAAACTTTCTTCTCCTCTCCATCTGGCTGCCAATCTACCACCTGTCAGACCTCCACACATGCAGGACTCACAGGGGCCTCTATATGCCACTGAGTCCAGAAGCACTGTACTAGGAGACAGGATTCCAAACAGAGAAAAAAAGTTCACTACCTCATTAGGGCACTAGATATATCACCCATCTACTTAGCATGACTTAAAGTGACCCCATCTTGGCCTATGACCAAGTGATTGACCGATGAAACTGGAAAGGTGGGTCTTCTCAAAGATAGACTAGATATTTTATTTCTTGACCAGTTAATCTTATGGGACATTTTTGCTACTCTAACAAGAAAACACTGTCATTTCTATATTAGTTACTTTTCTGTTTCTGTGAAAGAAACACTGACCAAGGGAACTTAAACCAAGAAGAGTTTATTTAGCTTATTGTTCCAAAGGTGCAAGAATCTATCATGGCGGGGAGGCATGGTGGCAGAGGTGGCTGCAGTAGATGTACCACCTAAGCACCCACATCTTCAAGCAGGCACTGGAAGCAGAGAGCAACTGGAGATTCAACAAGGCTTAAGAACTTTAGAAGCCAGCCCCTAGTGATGTGCTTCTACCAGCATGGCCACAACTTCTAAGGCTTCCCAAAACATTGCTACCAGTTGGGGACAAAATGTCTGAATACTTGGAACCTATGTGGGTGACACATTGTCATTCAAACCACCACAATTGCCCAGCCCCATATTATTTTAACAAATTTCTGAATCTTCTGAAGCCATTGCTAGGCATGATTCTCTCCTCAAGCATCTTAGGGTCTTTGTTTTTTTGCTTGAAAGTTTTCTCTAGCAAACAGGAGTTTGGTGAAATGGATACAGATACAAAAGGAAGATATTGAAAAAAAAAAATACCATTCAAGGCAACTCTCAAAATACAAAGTACCAGATTTGGTAGATAAATGCATCAGCCTCTCCACCCATGTGAAGGAAAATTTAGGAGTGTATTTAGTATAGTTTCCCCAAAGATTTCTATGTTATTTAATTTTATGTGTCAACCTAGATAGCTAACAAGATATTATGCCTCTGTGTTTATGAGAGTGTTTTCTGGAAAGATTAATGTTAGAATCAATAGGCTAAAGAATATTGCTCTCACCACTTTTAGCATGGTGTAAATAGAACAAAAATGTGGAGTAAGGGCGAATTTGCACTCTTTTCTTTATTTGGCATATATCCATCTTCTATTTTCTCTGGCTCTGGGACATTGGAACTCATGGTTCCTGGGGCTTTGGACTAGATGACTGGAAGTTAGACCACCAGCTTTCATCATTTTCCACAATGTTGACAATGGGACTTCTCAGCTTCCATAATCTCATAAACCAAGTTCCATGTGTTGTTCTGCATTTTCCTATGAGATAAAACCTTCCGTCTTGGAGGAAATCTCAAGATTTTCTAAACAGAGTTAAACAACAGGATGTTCTGAAGGGAGGTAAACAACAGGAGCTTCTAAGAGGAGGTGAAACATTCTATCCTACAGGGAAGCTCAGGAAATTACTCAATAGCTTCAAGAGATCCTTAGAATTGACTTCCTTCCCAAGAATCTATAAACTCTAAAGACTGCTAAGAAAGACTCTTAGACAAGCTGGGTTGCATAGAAGGAGCTCAGTTTCACTGTTCTTTAATGTATCTGTATTGACTTTTCTCCTTGGCCACACATTCTTGATTCTTTCACTTCTGTGGTTTTGGATCACCTTCTAAATAAAGCAACACATATTTTATCATGTGGCTTTGAGTTGGGTCGAGCATATTAAGATAATAGAGGTGGTTCTTTAATGTTCTTGGGTGAAATAACTCCTTTTTCCCCAGTATAACTTCAAAATCAAGTTGAAAGATACTTCACAACTCCCAGTTAGGGACAAAGACTATGCAGCTGTTGTGTTTTGTCTACAGGGTAAACATGTTTTAGCAGTCGGAGTGATTACAGAATCTATCATTTGAACAAAGTGAATCTTGAGTGACTAATTGCAAAAACATCATATCTAAGAAATAGGTAGTCGTCATTTTCCTAAATGTGAAGAAGTATTTTCTGAAGATTTTTTTTTCATATATAGTTCCAATTTTATATTTGGTCTGCACAGTGACTAAGTTTTTCAATTCTTATGATTTCAACGAATATGATAGAGTATTTTCTGTTTACCAGACACAATAACACATTGAAATGATGGCATCTGAAGATCATATTCTCATATTCTCTTGGAATTTTGCCATATAGCTACTACGAGACAGACAATAATCTACCAATTAGGTAACTAGTTTTAATTTATAATTATGATAAATGTCATAGAAGCATATATGTAAATTTGATCATGTTTTTATGCTTCTCAAGACTAAATTATATACAAACGAATAGGATGTATAATTCTTGGCACATTCTTAGCCTTCTTGAAATGGTTAACAAATTGTATACTTGCACAGCTCTATTACCATTTTGTCTCACAGTGGCAGAATATAGAGCTATGTGTTTCTGTTTTGTTACTCTCAGCAGCGCAATGACTGTCAATGCTATTAACTGGCTCCACAGACCATTTTCTGCTGCCTACAATGGCAAAATGAATTATTGACAGGGTTAATCTTCTCCCAAATAATTTAGCCCTTCTTCAACTTACAACAATAAGTTTCTCAAGTGTGTATTTACTGCAAAACCCTCCCCTTTTGGCTTTCATAAAAGCAATAGGAGATATTTATTACCTTGTCCTGTCAGCCTATGTAGTGTTAAATATAATAACAATGGCTTGATGTCATAAAACATACTGGAGAAGACTGCTGAGACTTGAATATAATCAATTTGCTCCAATTCTAGTTTCGGTGAAAATTTATTGCTAAATTGTCTTTTTAAGAGTTGCTTTGGTTATTTAATATTGATCTCAAAATGATTAAGAAGTAGAACACTATTGATTTTTAAATGCAAAAAGTCATTATAATGAGAATAAGGATGAGATTGCAAAAAAAATTGATTATAGAAGTAGATTTAAATGGTCTCCATTAGCTCCTACATAGTTCTTTCGTTTAAGCTGGAAATTTTTACAAGTTAAAAATTCCAGTCTGTAAAACATGGAACAAAAGACATGTATATAAATGGTAATAGGATAATAACTTTTAAAGTATGCAATATAGCTGCATTTGACTACGGACACCCAGAGTTTAAATCTAAAATTACTATGTCATCCCTAAATCTTTAAAATCTGCTTGGATAAGTGTGTGTCTGGAGGGAGCATGCAATGATATGCTAGTTTCCTGAACTATTTTCTAGTCCTGCCTAAGTTATTTTCTTGAGCTAGAGATGTTCAAAGAAACCTCCTTATTGTTTTAAAGTCATTCCATATTACTTAGAGAGGAAGATGAAAGAACTTTATGGGTTGAGAATGTGGCTCAGTGGCAGGCCACTTGCTTAGCATGCATAAACTGTGGGTTCAATCCCTAGCACCATAAAATAAAACAATAGCAATTGGGACACTCTGCTGATTCTAAAAAATAAAGTAAATTTTCTACTTACAAAATTTATATCTTCAAGAAAGTGATTAACCTGTTTCAGCTGAAAATCT
This sequence comes from Eospalax fontanierii, assembly GCA_035773235.1. Lineage (NCBI taxonomy): Eukaryota > Metazoa > Chordata > Mammalia > Rodentia > Spalacidae > Eospalax > Eospalax fontanierii. The sequence continues at coordinate 41,580,223 of CM069525.1, forward strand.
TTCAGCAAGTTTTCTTGCCTTTCTTTGTTCAAAGAAGCAACATTTTCAGGAAAAATGTAGGTCCCTCTACCTCACACAAAGTCCTTCTCCATAAGAGCATATTTGTGCATCATTCCAAATACCTGTCAGTGCTTGTCTATTTCCAGTACAAAGGCCTTTTCATTGCATTACTAACAAGCCTAAAATAGGCTGCAGTGTTTTATTTTTACTTTTGCCACACATGAATGCTGGGTTTGATCCTTGGGAATTAGCATGAGAGTTTGTGTCCCCTCAGTTCTTACTTACAGTACTACATTTTCTTAGCTGTCATTCTGAGACAGATTTTTCAAAAATCTTACAATGAAATCTAATATGTAAATTCTAATCTTTGACTGGATTTTTAATTTGTAAAATTCTGTACTTACCCTAGAATGGAAAATAAAGTAATTTATAATGGCCTCTCATGATTTTATAATTCAATCCCTATTCTGTTTTATGATTCCGTATGCTAACTTGCATGAATGTATTGTTTCCAAAGCAGCCATTGATTTAAATAAATCTTTGGCTAGGAATGGTGGAGCACATTATTAATCCCAGTACTTAGGAAGCAGAGGCAAGAAGACCTCTGTGAGTTCCACCCAGAGCAGCCTGTTGAACATAGCAAATTTCAGGCCACCTGCTACAGGCAGACTCTCTCAAAAAAAAAAAAAAAAAAAAAAAAAAAACAAAGAAGAAGAAGGAGGAGGAGGAGGAAGAAAAAGGAGAGGAGGAAGAAATCTCTATTTGCCACACATTTCCATATTTCATTGTCAATGGATGGTAAATGCAGCCAGTAGAAATTTAGTCCATATTGAAAATTCTTACCCTCCCACATCATGTTTGTAAAGTGATGTATACTAATGTACCATCTATATTCAACTTTTTGTAAAGATACGGATGACTACAAATAAAATAAAGCTAGAATATCAGAAAAGTAAACTGAAAAGAACAAGATCTAATTCCCTTTAATTCAAATTTCATTACATTATTTGTTTATTTGTGTGTGTGCATATACTGTGTGTGTGTGTGTGTGGTGTGTGTTCATGTGCTATAGTACATGTGTGCAGATCAGAGGACTTGCAGGAATTAGTTCTTTTCTTCCACAATGTGAGTCCCAGAGATTGACATCAGGTTGTCAGGCTTAGGAGCAAGTAACTTTACCTGCTGAGCCATCATGTCAACCTGTAATTTTATTTAATTTATACTGATGATCTATATCAATTATTCACCCTCTATCTGAAGCAAGAAATATTTACATCATCGCTTTGAGCCATGTGTTATGTTAGTTATAAAGAATCTGAAGAACAGTAATTCTACTGGAGGCTTTCTGTATTCTGTGGTGTCATGAGTGTACTTTGTCATAAGCATAGACTGAACCTATTTGTTGTGTTTTGTCAAAGTTTTAAAAGTTATTGACTGCTAATAAATTCCCAAGGTAGGGAAGTTTCTGTGGCAACAATTTATCAGATAGTCCCATTTTCATTTATAATCCTGGCTGAGGTAAACACTGGTTCTTTTATTCCAGTGTTAAGTAGTATTAACTCTCAGCTCACATATTATTTATCACACAGTAAGACTTTGTGTGTGTGTGTGTGTGTGTGTGTGTGTGTGTGTGTGTGTGTAGGAAACAGAGTAGCTACAAAGGATTAAGGAGTCCAGCGGCTTCAAGGAATTTCAAAGAGGCCCGGGAAGCCAATGTTGGGCAACTGATAGGGGTGCAAAAGTCTCTGTACTGATGAGATCAGAAATTTGCTAACCCAGCTGGAGAAGAAACTGGTGGGCTTGATTAGGGGCCGAGCTGAGCTGTAGGAGCAAGGTGAAAAGGGGGCAAGGCAAGGTCTGGAGGAGTGAATGGATAAGTAGATGGATGGACAGCATTCAGATAGGCAAATAGGAGTGTAGGAAAATGTCTGTTTGAGCAGGTGATGTCAACAGTGTACACAAAGACAACATGAAGACCTTAAGATAGTCAGTTCTTTGCTTTCTGCCTTTGATGCACATACTTGATGGTCAGGTGACATGTCAATAGGAGCTGCTGCCATTGCCATGTTAGGGTTCCACTTCCTTATGGGACACTTTCCTTAGTGTGTTGTGTCTGATAAGGTCATGGACCTGGTTTTCTTAAAATGATTTCACTATCCATATGCTTCTGGAGTCCCAATTTACCTTCATTTATTTATAGAATGGCACCTTTTATATGTCAAGAAATGATTTATCTGCCTGTAATGTGTTGATAGTGTTGGAAGATTGTGGCAGGAGAATACAGACTGAAAAAACAATGTCTAGATTAGCATATTAACAGAAGATTAACATGAAAGAAGCCAGTTGATGAAAAAAGACTAGGAGTCATCCTTTTCCACCTGGCCTTCATACAACAAATGGAACATGTTCAAAAAAAAAACTGAAGGTGTACTCTCATGGGACACCCCTTCACGCTCCTAAGAGCTCTTGTTGCGAAATGTCCAAATGCCAGCATCTGAAATTCTGTACCCAAGAAATGTCTTAGTCTTCAGGACTGCTATGTCTACTTCCGTCCATGGTGTTCTGGGTTTCTTCTCATCCTCATCACATGCCAGATTATAAGCCTCTACATGATTGATGGAAGTTGGAGCATAATTACGCCCAGTTCAGTTATATTCCAACAAAGCTGTCCTTTCTACATAATTTATTGACATTTCCTAGTGGCCTTATGTTCAACTTTTATGAAAGTCCTGAGTAATAGAACAGCATAGTAAGACAAACAACCAATATAACAAGCAAGACTTTCAGAAAAGTGGAAAAAACTGTTTTTTCTAGATATATACTTAACCTAAGAAAAATCAAATGAAAACCTTTTAAAATTAAGGAGTTTCATAAAATGTCAGGACAAAGTCAAATAGAAACAATTCACTTCCATGCACACTAGTAAATATTATTGAAAGAGACACTTAAATGTTTAGAACGCATTTCTTATCAGATTTATTAAAGACTTATTAAGATTACAATTCAAATGGCTATCCTTACAAATTAACACAATTATTTTAAAGCTTAGTTGAAAGAGTAAATATAGATAATTGGAAAACATGTAAGAAAACTCTAGATGTTTGAAACTTTCTATCATACTACAGTAATCTAAGCAATGAAAAAAAAAAAAAGACACTGAGATACTAACGGATTTAGAGTAGAAATCCCAAAAGTAGTAAACTGATTTTCTATTGAATGTTTCCTCAGAATAACTGTTGACTCACATGTAAATTTTGTTTCTTTCTGACAGTTTCATTGTGTAGCTCAGGCATTCTTGGAACTCATCACATAGATTTGTAGGCTGGGCTGGCTTTGAAACAGTGATTCTCCTGCCTCAGCCTCCCACTGTCTGGGATTATAGATGTGTGCCACCAGGCTCAGCTTCTCCTGTATTTTAAAGAAATAATTCAGATGTTTTGTGTACTCTTGACTAGTGTCTCACAATTATAACATTCTGAAAATCATAATTATGACATTCTGAAATGGCAACCAAAATATTGATATAATTTAATGGTTTTTATTCATGGTTCTCTAGTTTTAATTGTATTTATGTGTATATTTGGTTCCATGTAATTAAATAGCTTATACAGGTTCATATAGCCAACAACATATCAAGATACATAATAATCCTATCCCTAAAGTAGTTCTGATTTTACCTCTTTATAAACACAATTCTTTTCTCATATGATCCCCCACTCTGTCCCTGTACCTGTCATCTAATAATCTGTCATCCAATAACTATTGCAATGTATTTGTCATTTCAAAACCATACATTTAGTTAACTTTCACATAAAAGGAAACATTTAGGCTAAAGTTCTTGCATACGCCAACCCTTTTCCATTGACTAGATCTAGTAATTGTAACAAGTAAGGAAATAAAGAAAAGGAATGTAAATTGGCAAGGAAGAAAATTTTTCTGTATTTGAAAATTAAATACTTTTCAATGTAGAGAGTCTAGGGAAACTACCAGAAAATTTCAAGATCTAACAAGTAAGTTCACCAAGAATGTAAGATATGAAACATACACTAAAAACAGTAAAATTCATTTTAATATACTTGCAGTGAGCACATTCAAAATATACAGAAAAAATAAATTGTCCCGTCCAGCAGGTTTCAATGGTGAAGCTTGAGACTCTGGAAACCTGGAATGAGTGGGGACAGGCAGACACACAAGACCAAGACACACAGACACACAAGACAGAGACATAGAACAGACACAGACAGACAAAGACGACCTGGGCAATGTGTCTCTCATCAGGCCGCAGATACACAAGACAGACACATGAGGATAGATGGACCTGGGCTCTTCAGGCCGCATGCTTTATTGTACCAGGGGGTATTTATAATTTTGGGGAGTCAGGCACCCATACAGGATTGTGGTATTTAACAGAGACAAAAGCCCACCATAAGGTTATGTGAATATCAGGAAGGAGATACTAAAAGGGCAGGCAGGGGCTAGATGGGGCGTGGTGGCCAAGGTTGCTAGGAGAAAAATCACTGGAAGAACCAGGAGCCAAGGGCATGTGTAGCCAAGGACAGCTACAGGTGGAGGAACTTGTTTGCTAGACAATAAGAAACTCTAAGAGGCACTTAAGAGACTGGTTAACATAATTGGTATCAACAAGTGTCAGGATGTTACATTTGCAGAGGTCACTTGGTCTCCAACATCTCCACCCTTTTACTAGAAAAAAAAATGAGTACCATGTAGATCTTAGTCTATTTTGTGCCATGTTTTCAATGAATTTGTGGAGCTTTTAAAGAAAGTTATTAATTAATTAATTTATTTATTTATTTATTATTTATTTTTGTAGCCTTTCCCTTGAGCAGGCAAGGATGGCCTAGAACTCACCAGAAAAGCAGCATTACTTTTTGTCTTCTTATGTCTGGGGTTTGTTGGAGCTCTTTATAGACCTAGTTGCTGCTACGTGGTAGGTAAAGGAGTTTCTCAAAGTTGGTCTGTTGAGTTCCGTGGGACTTGAACCCCCGTCACTTCAACCCGACGCCTTGCCCTGGGACTTGAACCCAATGGCACCAGGGCTTCGGGACTCGAACCCTCAATGGCCACCTGCTCCGGGACACAAGCCCATAGGCAGGGCCAAGAAGACCAACGCCAGATGCAAAAGCAAGAGGTTTTTATTAAAGCACTTGTACAAGCGGGCGCCCTGCCTCGGGATACAGAAGCGCGCCTGCTTACAGTGGCCTGTCTACTTTTAAAGCTAAAAACTGCAGGCGGAGAATTCCAGAGCCATTGTTACTTTCTGAGAACTTACAGTTTCAGGGGAAACAAAGCAAAGCGGGTGGGGTGGAAACAGTTTACAGCTTACAGCAATAGGTTACAGGTGCTCCAGGTGATCTTATCACAAAATTTTTCAAGCGTGCTCTTATACATTCTATGGTTTTAGAAGTTTCTCATTGTCTTAGGCAGTTTCAGAAGTTTCCCATTGTTTTAGGCAATTTTATGTCTCAAACAGTTTCACTTCCTTAAGGGGACACACAGTACATTTCCACAGTATTTTAAACTTTATTTTATTTCTCAGGTCGGCCATGGATCACTCAGTGGGGAGGACAGTCTTGGGCTGGGTATCTATTGCAGATTCAATGTCATTGAGCCTGTGTTGAGAATCTCAGGTCAAAAGGAAACACAAAGAGGCTTCCTCGCCATTATTTTTGAGATTCATTCATATTCATATTCTCTCTCTCTCTCTCTCTCTCTCTCTCTCTCAACTCTGTTTCAGTAACTCTGAGTGGGAGAAGGGAGTCAGGTTCCTCCACGGAAAAGGAAAGTTCTTCCTCCGGGAATTCCTTATCGTTAGCAGGCCTCTCATAGAGCATCCTCACGGGCCTGTGCTTACCTCGAGTTCCTACACAGACTTCTGTTCTATTCAGGGCTGCTTTCTTTTCTTAGTTTGGAGATAGGAAATTCTAGGTCTGGTAACATTCTTCTATTTAGTGTAGAAACGCAAAGTTCCCTGCCACTGCCATGTTTGTCCAGTCCCGGTTTTTAAAAACAGTTTTCCTTCTTACCATATTGCAGAGTTCTCTTTCAGTTGTCTCTTGTACTGTCTCTAGGATTTCGTGGGAATGACGAGGGAGAAATGAGTCTATGCTATGCTTTCTCATCCAGGCTGGAAGTCCAAACTGATCTTTAACAAAAATTCAGAATATCACCTTTTTCTGTAGGGAAATAATTATTTTCTACACAATGCTCCATGCAGATTACCATTATAACAAAACAAAACCTTGACATATAACTGATACTTTATACAAAAATTAACTCTAACGGCAAAATATATCAGTTCATACTGATAAAATCAATTGATTGAATAAGTGTATAAGTTTACTTCTTGATATGGTGAAGGAAAATTCATATCTCTAATTGTTCTCCAAATCTATAGATTTGTATTTGTCTAATGTGAGGAGTAAATTAGAAGAATCCAAATTCAAGAGCAGTTTGTTTCCTGGATAACTTTAGTTGTCAGCTTCACATACCTGCAAAGAGAGACCCTCAACTGGGGATTACTTCTATTAAATTAGCCAGTAGAGTGGCTGTGAGACATTTTCCTGATTGTTGTGTGATGTGCCAGAGCCCAGCCCACTGCAGATGTCGCTAGCCATGGGCAGGTGAGTCTAGGGTGTATATGAAAGCAAGTTGAGCACCACTCAGAAGAACAAGCTGGTAAACAGCATTCCTCCATGGTCCCTGCTGCAGCTCCTGCCCTTCAGGTACCTGTCCTGAGCTCCTATCCAAACTCCTTTCCATGATGAACTATAAACTGTAAAATGAAGTTAACACTTTCTTCCCCATGTTGGTTTTGGTCAGTGCTTCATCACACTAATCGAAAGTAACTAGGATAGTCTACAAAACAGCTGACCTGTATTCCTTAACTCTCTCAAGGTCATGAAAAATAAGAGAAGATTTAAAAACTGTCCATAGATCACAGGAGACTAAGCAAATTTGACAATTCAATAAAATATACTATCTGGTTTGAATCTTTTAACTGAAAATGAACACTGATAGAAAAACTACTGAGACATGAATATCATATAGAGTTTGGCTCAAAAAAAACAACATAAAGAAATTAAATATTAAAAGATGCCCTTATATCAGCACTGTGAACTGCAAGTAATTTACCTCAATGGATTTTAATTCAATGTTATGAACTCTATTATTAGATATTTACCAGTGAAAACTCTATAATTAGTGTTCTTAAATTACTTCATATATCAAAGGTATTAACTAAAAATACTACAACTTATGTTTCTTGAACTAAATGGAATATTTCTACTGCCTCCACAACAACAATATTCACCCTGTTCTTAGAGTGGTATCTTATCTCTTTTTCTCATTTTCTCTCTCTCTCTGAGGAATTTTCTCATTTTCTTTTCATATACCTCTTGTTTTCTTTATTTCCTGTAGTGTTTGCACCCTTAGACATTCTTCTCTGCCTTAAAACCTCATTTTATTTATTAGATGGGTGATTTTCTCTAGAATTATATAAAAAGTGTAATCAGCAAAGATGTTTTAGCCTCTCATTTGTTGCTCTGAACCAGAATCATATTACCCAGGACTGCTGAGCACAATGGATATTATTATCTTCAGAGAAAGGAAAGAGAATCTTGGAAACCACACAGTTATATTTTTTTGTATTCTAAGCACTTAAAAAGGATGCACGTGGATTTTTGATAAATGGAAAAATAAATTCATTATGTGTGCAAATTTTCTTGCCTCTTCTTAGAAGGACTAGATAGAAAACTTTGAACATAGAGGTATTGTTTACCTATTCGTGTGTTGTATATAGTGCTTTTCTTTGTTCTATTTGTTCTATAAAATAAGTAGCTGATTTTGACAAAACATTTGTTTCTCAACTGTACTATATAAAGCAATACCTACTAAGCATTTCACAGTCGATTTACCCAATTCTTATTTTTCCTCCCATGCCGTCTTAAAGGTTAGCAAATATAAGTTTTTAAAATAATAAATTGAAATTTTCAATTCAATGGTAATCTAAAAATATATAAGTATAAGGAGATTAAATTTTGATCATCTGGTGAGCCACTTCATGGTTAAATACTGCCAAAGAGTTCCAGGAACCAAAGCTTCACAAGTAAAGGCCATGTACATTAGTGCATGCTGCTTAAAAGGCTATTCACAGTGGTTCAAATAGAGACATGAGTCATCACAAAGCTCTCAGAGAACAGGTCTTGCCAAACAAAAGCAGCAAGAGGCATTGCAGTCAAGACTGTGTTTGTAATGGCAACAAATTCATAACTGTCTATTTTCATCAAAAGCAATGCAATCAGTTTATTTTGGGGAAAATATTCTTGATGATAGTAAGCTAATATTTTTAATATATTCTTTTCATTTTTATTGATTTTTTGTGACTTTCATACAATATAGTTTGGTGGTAGAGTCCCTCCCCTCTCTGCAGTTCTCTTACCCAACTTAATGCACTCAATCATATATAAGATATATATATCCTATAAAGTCTGCTCTGTGTACCCAAATGTCCTTCAGTGTGGGTCCATCTACTGGAATCCAGCCAACCCACTAAAAGTCCCATACTGTAAGAGACTGTCTCTTTCCCTTCCAGAAGCCATTACCCACTCAAAGTTCCATAGATTGGGACAGCATCTCCCACCTATCTCTTTGTATATATGTCTATGCTGAGACCCTGCCCTGTCTGAGTTCACATGGGACCCATGCACCATGTGTAATGTCACCATTGCTGTGAGTTCACATTTGCAACTGACCAGCTGCCTAGAAGACTGTGCCACCCAGCTCCTGTGGCCATCCACTACTTCTGGCCTCCATAATCTCTGTTCCCACTTCCACAATGAGAGGCAAAAGCCTAAAACATGTGTTCTATTCAGGGACAAGCAGTCTACAGCCCTGTGCCCCTTCCATAATGCCTCTACACTTTGGCCAGTCATGGGTTCCAGTACCAATCACTATGTGCTGCACAGGAAAACCTCTCTGGTGAGAGCTGAGAGATGCATTCATCTGATGTGTAGAGGTTGTGTTGAAGATGTGTCACTTAGAGCTAAGCATCTCAGACACTTATGCTTTGCATTTGACCAATTGTTTAATTCTATAATAGTCTCTGTTGCAAAAAGAATCTTCTTTGGTGAGTGATGAGAGGTACACTTGTATCTAAGGATTTTGTAGCTTTCTTTGAGTGTAGCATATGATATTATCCTACTTTGTTTTTCTGTTGCTGTGATAAACACCATTACCAAAAGTAACTTGTTGAGAAAAGGCTTTATTTGATCTTATAGTTTATAGTCCATCATCAAGAGAAGGCAAGGCAAGACCTCAAGGCAAGAGCTTAAAGCAGAAACCACAAAGGAATGCTACCTTCTGGCTTGCTCCTCTAGCTTCCTCAGCAACTTTGCTTATACAGCCTAGGTCCACTTGCCTGGGAAAGGTATTGCCCACAGTGGGCTATACCTTACTCATCCGTTAGCAATCAAGAAAGTGCCCCTACGGACACACACAGGCTAGTCTAACTGGGAAAATTCTTCAGTTGAGGTTTCCATCTTACCAGTGTACTCTAGGCTTATGTAGAGTTGACAGCTAAAGCTAACTATGACAAATGTTACTATTTATTTAGCTGTATGGCTACACATAATTATAAAAAGTTTCCAATAACAAATGAAATGAAGGATGTAGCAAGTAGTATAAGAAGTTTTAGAGTTCTTGGAGATATTAAGGACCACAGAAGTGAGATAAGTCCAGGAGTGACATGAACACTGTCAATGAGAGACAGCATTCAAAGCTGACATTCAAACAGAAAAATAAACGTAGTGTGTAAGTCTATATTCACCAACAAAAAAGGAATTTGTCCTTAATATAACAACATGAGTGAATCCAAATAAATACACATAGTCACGGAATCCTCTAAATAGAATATATATTAATACGTTCAGTTTATAAAACTCCAGAAAATACATTTCATAGTGCCAAAAACTGAGTCAGTGGTTGCCTTAGGATGGACAGAGTCAACAAGAAGGAGCTAAGGGATGAATTCAAAGGGCCAACAGAAAACTTTTAGAAGTAATCAGTGTAGTCATGATCTTAAACTGTATATATATATATATATATATATATATATATATATATATATATATTCAGTGTAGTCATGATCTTAAACTGTATATATATATATATATATATTCAGTGTAGTCGTGATCTTAAACTGTATATATATATATATATACATATATATATATGTACATATGTGAAAACTTATCAAGTTGTACACTTTCAGTAAATGCCATTTTGTTTGTCAATAATGCATAAGTAAAGTCATTTTTTGAAAGACAATTCTGATAGTTGACAGCTGGCCTACTTGCTTCCAGCTAAGGCCTAGTATTCTTTTGATCAACCCAACTGATTCACAGAATATAAACTTCAGAAAAGTATTCCTTATATCTGAGATAGACCAAATACTAGAAAGACAACTTTATTTTCTGTGATCATCCCTGGTCAGAGATACATAAAGGACCTGAATGTAATCACAGAATGCCCAAACACTATCATATTCCCAGATTTGAATGACACCTGTTCCTTGGCAATGATGTCATAACCTTATTTTTCCCCCTTAGGTAAAAATCAAGATAAGGGATCATCAGATTGCTCTAGATTCCTGGATATAGCCAGTTCAAAGCAAGCCCTTGCCTATGGAATCTTCTACCAAAAATTGTAATGTATACACAAGTAACACACACACACACACACACACACACACACACACAAATCCCCCAAAACTTCCAATCAATGAATGAGTTAATGAAATGAACAGACAGCATTCAACATCAGAAAAACAAATGACAAATAAGTTTTTTTTAAAGTGTTCAATATCCTTAGTCATCAGGGGAAGGCAAATTAAAAGCTCTTTAAGATTCCAACTTAATCCAATCACAATGGCAATAATCAAGAATTGTGACCAGAAATGTTAGAGAGGATATGAGCAAAGGGGCACCCTTATTCACTGGGATGTTGATGCTAATGGATTAGTACAGCTATTTTGGAAATTAATGTGGAGAAGTTTCTCAAAAACATTAAAAATGTATATACTGTATGACCCAGCTGTACCATAGCAGGGCATTTACTCATATGATTCCATATCCTATAACAAAGACACTTATACTCCTATGTTCACTTCTGGCATATTCATGATATCAAGGAAGTGGAAGCAGTCTAGGTGTCCATCAGCAGATGAATGGATAATGAAAATGTGGTAAATACATACAATGGAATACTATTCAACTGTGAAAATTCAACTTTTCAGGAAAATGGATTGTTTGATGGTTATATGATTTCCTTCTGTCTTTCTCTTTGCTTTTGCACATGTTTGAATTTTGCATAATGAATGGTTTAAACATTGCCAATAATTAAAATATCAGCAAATGAAAAAATAAATAAAATAAAAATATAAAAATTCCTAACGCAAGCCAAAACTTCCCTACCCTTTACTGATTTCCTCTTGCAAAGATGCTCACAAGTTCTTCATGCTGTTTAGTTTCTCTTGTCTCAGCAGCAACAAACCTAACATTATTGATTAAAAGGGTTCTTTTTAATATATTTTTTCATTGAATTTTGTGGATTTCATACAGTAAATCTTAATCATATATAGACCCCTTCCCCATCCACACTCCCCATAGCGCCCCCCACTAGATTTCGTGCATTCTGTCATTTATGTTGAGGCCTATCAAGTTAAGCTTTTGTACCCAGCTGTCCCTTGGTGTGAGTTCATCCAGTGGAACCTGCTCAGCGTACCTAGTGTCACTCTCTTAAAGAAGATCAACTCGCCCTTTCCCTACAGTTGACAATAGTTCTTCAGCTAAAGTTGGGACCTGGTGCCCATTTCTCCAGTTCTATGCTGGGTTCTTGTCAGAATCTGCATGAGTTCTGTACATGCTGTACAACTTCATATGAGCAAGTTCCCAGAGGCCTGGAAGATACTGTTTCCTTATGTTCATGTACCAACCCCCAGCTTTTGCAATCTTTCTTCTCCCTCTTCCACAGTGGTCCCTGAGCCATGGGTGGGTGAGTTTACTGAACGTGTCCCTGATGGTCTTTGAAATTCAAAAGGAGAGCTGACATCGCTGATGAGTCTTATCTCAGAAAATCAGAGTAGCATTTTGGGAGCCAACAAGAACAATGGCTACTAAAATACATATGTTTATAATACTGATGATGCTTCAATTTATTATTATTGTTAAAGATTGTCTTTATTCAGCCTTTTAAGTATCTGCTCCTTGAGATGACTGGAATTTCTGTTTTATCATTAGTATTGTGTCTGTGATCATTGAGCAACACAGTTAAAATAAAGGCTGTTATTTGAATAGAAAAAGGATCGTTTGACATAGCTTTAAGAATCTCCTATGTTTCTCAGCATTCTCAATGTTTTTGTATCTTCATTCTGTGGCATTGGGGAGAAGAACACTATTTTTGCTGACTTAAAAGAGATTGATCCATGAATGTGCTTTCCTTAGCTTCCTGCTGATAAATGCTCCTTCCCCTGCTATTTCCCTGAGTTATTTCTGTTCCTGGATTCTGGTCTTGAATAAACAGACAGGGAATTGAGATAAAGAACAGATTTGAATATTTAGGATGCTTTACAGAATGCAGTAGCCAATGATGGAAAGCTGTGATGGGAGAAAACACATTTGATTCATGAGAAGTTATTTCTAGAAGACTCTTAAATGTACCCAAATGTTAGAAGTACTTTTTAAAAGGCTAAAATATGTGTATCTAAACTTATTTTTGCCCTACTAAAATAAAATCACTACATGAACCTTCCACCTTAATCTGGAGTGTCACTTTATAAAAGTTTAGGGAGACATTTTACACAAGGTTTTGCTGTTTAAACATGTACTACAATGACTGTGACAGAAAATAAGACTAAAGCAATACTGGCTCTCACAAAGTGACTTGATTTACATGTTAAATTCTTTCATTTTAAGATAAGAGGGGAGCAATGTTGCAGCGATTGCTCCGCAGTGAAGAGCAGTAGCTGCTCCTGCAGAGGATCAATGTCCAGCACCCACATGGGGACTGACCGTTGTCTGTAACTCAAGTTCCAGAGGAATCCAACACCGTCTTTTGGCCTCCATGGGTATTGCATGACACAGCTGCACATGCAGGCTATACACTTATATACATAAAATAAAAATAACAAAATATTTTTTTAAAAGATAAGGGGGAGCAAAATAAAGAGACAGGTTTTTCTTTAGCACATTCAAATTAAAATTCACTATAATTCCGATGCCACCGCTAATCTGTGGTCCAGGCCCCAGTTAAGGTAAGATGGGCAGAGGAGCAAAACCCAGAGTTGCTGACTGGAAATAAAGACTATTAGTTCAGGAAAGAAGAAAAGTTTTCACCTCAAACACAGCTAGAGACTTCTAAAAGAGTTTTCTTTTCCTTATATTTTCAAACTTTTTACAACATCTTCCATATTATTCTCTCATCAAAAATTTGGAAAATTCTTCACAGGTGAAACAAATAAAAAAAAAACGTTAATATAGTTAATGCCCAGAGCCTTCAAATCAATTAGCTAAAGTTTTAGCTTTGCCAAACCACTTGTCAAATTTACTACTGGTGTGTGTGTGTATGTGTGTGTGTGTGTGTGTGTGTGTGTGTGTGTGTGTGTGTGAGAGAGAGAGAGAGAGAGAGAGAGAGAGAGAGAGAGAGAGAGAACTTTTCATTGCTTTGATCAAAGTACCTGAAAGAAACAATTTGGGAAGAAAACTCTATCAGGCTCACAGCTTCAGAACATCCAATCCTGTTTTCACTTTGACCCCAATTCTTAGGCAGAACATCATAGTGGAGGAAACATGTGGCAGAGGCTGTTCTTTACTTCTTGCAGACAGGAAGTAGAGATAAAGCCCTCAGTATCTAACTTTCTCTGTAATTGCCACTACCAACACACCTAAAGATATGCTTCATTTACCACCCAGGCATTTCTTAATCTGATTAAGGTGATAATAAAAGTTAGCCAACATACTTTCAGACCTTTTCAATGAAATAAGTATCTATTTCAGATGATAACTGTGAGCATTACATAAGAAAATGGATTAAAAGCTCTTAGCATTAGACATGCCAGCGATTAGACATGCTAGGAATCTTAGTGGTGTTACTGAGACTATTATTCACTGGAAAGAAAGAAAATCATAGCCCAACACTTAGCTTTTTAAAAAATTTTTATTTATAACTTCTAAAGTAACCCACTACTAAAAAACTTAGAATTTAATAGTGCTAACATTTTCTTCCACATGTAATTTTGTCTCACCAGAGACAGCAACTCACTTCCAGCTGTTCTCTTAGTATTTACTTTCACATTTCAAAACATCATATTATGTTGTTATTCATTAATTTTCTCATTTTAAACATTGTCGATTAGTTTCTTGTGATAAAAATTTGTAGTTTTGCATTCATCTGCTATCCTGTTGCTGTGGATTAGATCTGGAATGTCCTCCAAAGGTCCATGTATTTAAAGGTTTATTCCCAATCTGGTGCCAAGAGTTGGAAGAATCTTCGGGACATGAAGCCCAGTGATAGTCTTTATGTCATTGGGAGTGTGCCCTGAAGGAGGTTGTGGTTCCCTGAATTTTTCCTATTTCTTATGTGCTTCTTGGCCATGATATAAGCAGTTTGAATCTCCCATGTACACCCAATATGATATGCTTTCTTGCCATCAGCTCAGAGCACCGGATGGTCAATAACATCCAAAACCATGAGTCAAAATGAACGTTTCCTCTTTATAAGTAAATTATCTCACATACTATGTTATACTGTGGAAACGCTGGCCAATACACTCTGATTCTGTATCTCTCCTCATTCTTCTAACCTAGTTATATCATATTTTGGACACCTGTTCATAAATCACATCTTAATTTAATATGTACTATTCAGTGTTAACTGACTTACATAAGATAATTTCCCTTTTCCTATGCATCTTTATTTTTGCTTGAAAAGAAATATAATGACTGCATTTGTTCAATTAGTCAGTCTTCTTCTATTCACCTATGAGTAATTCTTTCCATATGCATCAATGAAACTAAAATTCTTCATAATTGATGAACTATAGCAGTTCATGTCTTTAAAGGGTGATGGAAAGAACAAAAAAAATCACTGGAGGAATTTATTATCCTGATTAAATTGTAACTGTGTGTCTTTGAAGCATGTGCTGCTGCTATCATCTTCAGTTCCATTCTCCATAACTCTGGGAATTGTTGTTATGTTTCTGTCATTTTAGTATATCTATTACTTTATCCCAATTTTTTCTTATTTTTGCTTTATTACCTTGTTGGTTTAGGCATACCTTCTAGAAGGATTCTTTCCTTTTTGAAAAGTCTTATATGTTTATTTGATACATAATAATTGTAGAAGCTTATGGTGTTTGAGTATTTTTTTAGATTCTGTAATGATAAAAATCAGAGTAATTGGCACATCGGTTACTTCAAACATTCATCATTTCTTTGTGAAGGAACAGTCAAAATCCTATTTTCTAGGTATTGGAAATATGTAACAGTATTTTTTATGTTCTTCTTAAAGACAAACACCATTCTTTATGATAGAACACTGGGACATATTACCCCATCTAACCATAAATTTTTCCCATTGACTAAGTTCTCTCTATCCGTCTTCTCACCTACTTACTAACTACTATTCTCTGTATTTATGAGATTATTTTTTCCTGTACGTATGATGAGATCATGTAGTATTTTTATGTATCTGATATATATTACCTAATGCCATTTAGATGTCATTACAAACGACAAGATTTAGGGCTGGAGAGATAACTCAGCAGGTAATAACACTGGTTGTTCTTGGAGAAGACCCACATGGCGGCTGGCTATCACCTGTCCATAACTCCAGTTCCAGGAAATCTGATGCCTTCTTCTGTCCTCCACGGGCACTGTACAACATGGGTGCACTTACACAAATGCAGGAATAACACTCATCCACATAAAATAAAATACAAAAGAACAACATTTGACCTTTTGTTGCTGAATAATGGCAGAGTCAGTAGTTAACCATTTAATAGTATACCGTTGCCAACTTCTTTGGCTGCAGTTTGTTCCTTCTTTCCCAAATTCTTAATACTCTGTAGCATTCTTTATTTTGCATTTCAGTTTTCAGTTAAATGCATGTGTTTCTCTTATGTCATTGATAGTCACTGTTGGGCAAAGAGGAGGTATCATTCAACAATTATAACTCCTTCAACACCTACTACACTGTTTCTCATATAATATGCACTCAGAAATTT
This sequence comes from Eospalax fontanierii, assembly GCA_035773235.1. NCBI lineage: Eukaryota > Metazoa > Chordata > Mammalia > Rodentia > Spalacidae > Eospalax > Eospalax fontanierii. The sequence continues at coordinate 41,596,520 of CM069525.1, forward strand.
TAATGAGTTTTATGAAATAACAAAATCCCACAGTTCAACTTTCCTCCTTCACCAAACAGGAGTGAAAAGGGGTTTTCATAAAATATATGGCACGTCATATGGCAATGATTGACATTAGCTAATCCATTTAGAGAAAAAGAAAAAAGAAGACTAGAAATGCTTTTTGCTACTCCCACTCATACTTCTTAATATTAACTGTTGGGAACATTTGTTTTTATAAAATGCGCTTTTCTATCTGTATAGATCAAATTACAGGCTTAGTTGCCCAATATTGCTCAATTTAAAACATCAGAAATTTTTAACTATTTTATAAATTTGTCTGAAAAAATAGACATTAAAAATAATTTTTACATAGTTGCAATTGAGTTTACAGATGAACAAATTTGAAAATTTCTTTCTTATGCAACATTCAGCAGTCTTCATTCCTTAACAACCTTACTACTAAATACAACTTTGTAACACCTGTTACACTATGTGGCTAGATAAGGTTACTCCAGAAGTATTAGATTACTCAGCAAAATTCCAAATGCCAGGAGTGAGATGCATCCATAGGAGTTGTTTTTCAGGGAGGCCTCAGAGGACTCTAAAATAATACAGGCTCTTGACAGTCCTTTTGATTGTCTACCAGAACTAGATGGTAAGACCCTATTTCTGAGGACACCATAAATCTTGGCTGCCACATCTAGAAGAAGCAAGCTGGAAGTGACCTGAAAATTTCCCCTCTTCTGGCTAGCTTTCAGAGTTCCATCAGGTGCAATGTAAGCAGCTACGATAAAAAGGTATCAGTGGTCTTACCCAGTTCTGAAGTATATGAATTACAAAACCAACCTGCCATGCAATGTGCTCACTTGTGTAATAGTCTCATAACACTTATGGGGTAAACCAATTGCATTCTGATTGGATTTTAGATCTGTAAGCCCAGGCAACAACTCATGCTTGGAGAGATCATAGGCCCAAAGGGAGGACTTAACTATTGTTGTCTAATTAAATTGACACAGGATCAAATTGTCTTCTAAATATCTATGCTTATACCTCTAAACAAAAGCTATACTCAGCCTTAATCAGAGATGCCTTTCTTTGAAATTTTCTAGTAAATAGATGGACCTGGAAGCAATCATTCTGATACCTAGACCCCAAAAGACAAGCTTTGCATGGTCTTTCTCACATGTCGAAGATAGCTTTGAATCTTTAGTTATGTGTGTTCAATTGGAAAATCCACAGGGGTCATGAAGCTGATAAAGGGTTATGGATGAGGACTTAATGGGAGGGTAGATAGAATGCACTGACAGAAAGGGAGAAAGAGGGATAATGGAAAAAGTAGGGCTAAATGGGATGGGGAATGAGAGTACAAGGCATGGGAAGAAGTATAGGGAGGGATGACTAAGGCTAATGGTCTTTTGAAGTTGTCATATGGAATTCTATAAAAGTTTTGGAAAATATACATGTGTACGTGTACAATATAAAAAGTTAAATGGAGTTGCCCTATAACAATGATCCAAATGGCCTCATCATACACCACAGGCTAGCAAATAAAAAACCCAGTACCAAGAATGGACTCCCTCTTTTGAAGTTGTTGACAGTGCTGCCACAGAGACCCTCAAACAATACTGGCTATTGCCATTGCTCTCAACTACCTGCAAGAATGTAATGGCAAGATTCTATTGAACCTGGGTGCCCTTATATACATGCAAGCAAAATACTCTTGCACATAAAATAAGTAAATCTTTTTTTTTAAGTTAAAAAATAAAGATCACATTGCTAAAGATACTACATACCTGAGATGTAGAATTAACAAGGAAAAATCAAACTGGTTCTTACCTTGAAGCTTCATCTCTACAGAGAGGTTCCCGGTGTTCGCAGACTACTCTGGTCCCGGCCAGCGGGGGCAGAGAGCAAAGGGCAGGGCCGGTGCGTGGGTCTGCCCAGAGCCGGGTAGTGGTGCGAAGTTTGTCTCTTGGTCTTTCCCCGGGAGTAAACCAGACATAACCGGGGTCGGTGTCAAGCAGGAAGCCATTTATTGAAACCAGTGTACACAATATAAAAGCAAAACCCACAGCCATTAGCATACGGCATCAACCCCTCCGCCAATCATTTTAAAAGTCAGTCTGATTGCACTTTTACTTTACATTGAGGCTATAGTTGTTCACGCACTGTCCACGAGGGAGGAGGTAATTTTCCTCCAATGGCATTTGTGCCCCTAATTCGCCTAATTATCATGTTAGGTATCTGTTTCCTCTGGTTGGCCTTTGTTTCATTTCCTCTCAGCGCCATTTTGTCCTGGCCTGGTCAGTTGGGATTTCTTAGAGCCCTACATCTACTGTCTACGTTTCTCAGTATTAGAAGGTGCTATGCTTGCATCAACTTTACCTAGATGTCAACCCTATAAGCTATAATAACAATTGGCCAGGCAAGATTTGCCCACTGATACAAGTGAAATGAATGTTGTTGGGTTTAAATGACCACTTTGTAGTTGGATGCAAGGCCTACTTCACGAGACAGAGCCCATCCCTGGCACTATTATCAGGGTCAAGACAGTACAGGGACACAGGTCACAGGTCATAGGCAAGAACCTACTGCTATTGTCCTGCTAAATGGACTTAGTATTAAACCTATTCCTAATGATTTAGTGCATCTCTCAACTCTCATCAGAGAAGCTTCTTGCAGCAGATGTCAATTACTACAGAGACCCAAAAGTAGTCAACATGTACAGAATAAAACCGCAGCATGCTCAGCCGTAAGACACATACATGTGCACACACAGATACAAACACTCCACCCAAGGCCCAGGAATCATGGCAGAAGAGTGGATGGAAAGATTGTAGGAAGCAGAGGTGGAAGATGAATACAAGGAAACCATGTTGTCGGGACACCACGGACTAGTTGCACATATGAACCCACAGCAGTTGTGACAGTATACACAAGACCTGTATGTGCTCAAGCCAGACAAAATACATCATAGATGGGGGTTGAGCAAGAAGCCCTAGCCTTATCGGCTGAAGAACTATTGGCAATTGATACCTTCTGAGAGGGGGAGATTCAGCTTTATTTAAGGGTGTGGCACTTGGTAGTTGGGACTCCTGGAACTTATAGCCAAGGAACATTTCAGGAACTCAGATTAGACCCAACAAGACTTTGTAAAAGAATAGAGGACCTGAAGTTAGTGAGAGATATTAAAGTGGGGTTGGGATGGAGATGGGGTAGGGAGTCTGAATATGATCAAAATGCATTTCATGAAATTCTCAAAGAATCAATAAAAATATTTTAAAGGAGTAAAACATAAAATATGATAAATAAAAGGCAGTAGATACATCAGTGCAAACAATGATACTCAGGATAATGTAGATATTGAATTATTAGGCTCAGAATTGGTCTTCTAAATAGACTAAAACCTTTAAAAGTATAAAAGAATGGATTGAATATGACAAAAACCAAACTGTGCAAATAAATAAGTAGATATGAAAAAGTAAAGCCTTTAGAGTGTCAGAAAAGCAGTAACTTAACTAAAAAGCCCAATCTTAGTTGATTAGGAATTGCAAATATTAATAAAACACATGAACCTGAGTATAGATATTGAGAAGTTGTTAATAATATCTTATTAAAGCTAGCCCAAGGGGAAACCGAACAATTAATTAAACAGTCTTAGAATCATTAAATGTTTTAATTCAGGAGCTGGTATTTAAACTTTTAATCATTTATTCTTTGATAATTTATATAAAAATACAGTGTTGTCATATCTATATATCCAATCCTCACTCCCTGCTTCCAACTCTTTGTAGATTAACTTCAGCAACCCCTCATCCTTTTTCCAACTCTCCTCCTCCTCCTTCTATTATTCTTTTCTTCCTCTTTCTTCTCCTTCTTCTCCTTCACGTCTCTTCCCTCCTACCCCTCCTCTTTCTCCTCCACTTTATATAACTTATTGAATCCCACTCAGGCTGCACATATGTGCTTGGGTGTATGGCTGTCCACTGGGACATAGGCAAATTGCCCAGGGTCACATGTCAAAACAAAATATACTTTCCCTCCCCTAGCAGTTGTCAATTGCACACAAAGAGCTAGAATTCTTATCAAAATATTTAGAACAGTGTTATAATTCTTTACCACACTATTTTAAACAAATATATTACGTTAAAAATTCTTCCTTATGCATGGCATAGGAACAAGTCTCAATACATTTCAAAAGACCCCTAAACTATCTTCTTTGACATAGCACAACAAAGTAAGAAATCAGGTCATGAAGATATTTATAACATCCCAAAGTTTTTCTTTAAATATTCTATTTATTATTTTTACGTGTATTAGTGGATTGCACAAATGTATGTAAGTGCACCCAAGTCATGCACTGCCTGGAGAGATCAGAAGAGATTGTTAGATCCTCTGGAACTGGAGTTACAGATAGTTTTTAGCCACCATGTGGATGCTGGGAATAGATCCTAGGTCTTTTGTATGAAAAGTCAGGGCTCTTAACTGCTGAGCCATCTCTCCAGCCCAACATTCAATATGTTTTTAAAATTAAGATACACATTATTTATAGTGATCAATAAAAAATAGAAATTAAAAAATAGTTACCAACTGTATTATAGTGATGGGATTTTAAAACTATGTTGAATGCAGTTACAACAGATATAGAGGAAGATTTCTAATTTCTAAGTGTGAAAAATTTGAATTGATTTATAAATGTAATCCAACTGTAATCAAATTCAAAGAGCCATATTTTTGGAAATTTTACGAGTTCATCCTAAAATACATGGAATTTTATATTGCAAATAATATTCAAGACTTTGAAGAACTGGGAAGCCCTGTCTTATCTTAAATCATGAGCTATTATAAAAATATGCATTATTGAGAAAATGATGTATTAGCACAGAGATTGATAATTTGGACAGTGTAACAAAATAGAAGTCTAGTTAACTGTTGATTTGGTATGTGGAAACATATGACAAGGCTTTTATTGAAAATTACTTAAGAAGGCATAAACCTTTCAATAAATGCTGATACAATTAATGCACCTACAAATTAGGATACATTTACAAGGAATTTCATTTTTTTAAAATTTTATAATGAGCATTACTTGTAACAACACAAAGATAAAAACCTTCCAGCAGTAAGATGGAAAAATAATATTATGGCATACTAATACTGTGGAATACTTAGCAATAAAAATGAAAAGCAGTTATATGCAGCATTGCGCATGTATCTCTCAAGCACAGTGCTTGGCAAACTAAAATAAATGGACAAGAGTATATACACTGTGTTCAAAGCAAGAAGGTCAAAAATCATGTAAAATTTAATTTTTAGTGATATAAAACTATGTGGGAGACTATTAAGGAAACGATGGAGTTATCTTTGAGGGAAGCTGAGATCTGGTTAGTTCTCGGGGGTCCCATACACATTATTCCTTTACACAAATGACTGGAAGCGTTCTTCATTTAAAAAAAATATTACACCTGCTCAGTACTGGGTAGAAAAGATTTTAGAAACAGAGGAGGGACTGAATGTGAGTATGAGTCTATGTCTACATATGTAAATTTCTTGATTAGGCCCTTAAAGATAGAGTAGGACATATAAATGGTGTATATTAAAATTAATTCTTTTTGGTCCACTGTTCCTAAGTTTTAAACTTGTGAGTGATGTCTGCTGAAATGGTTGTTTTTCCATATTTACCTTAGAAAATGCAAAAGGCTACATGGGAGGTAATTTCTGTAATCTTATTCACAAGGTCAAAATGACTTAAAGAAATCAGCATGTATTCAACCATAATCTTTGCAGTTTGAATTACAGTTTAGAAAGTAACTGAAAATTGATATGTTACTAAGGTTCTAAAGCTTTGAAGGAAAAGTGCTGAATATCTTTTAAAAACATTTCATGGAAGGGAAATATATAAGCTGTTGAAATATCTCTCCCTCAAACTCTTACTTTTCTTTCATCACAGTGGTTCTTATTGTTAGATCTCTCTATAACCAAATAAAAGTTAATGTGCTACTGAATAGTGTTGAGAGAGAAAAACCAATTTCTTGAATGTTGACAATATTAAAGTCAATAAGAGAAAATAGGAGTATGTGGATTTGAATTTAAATAATTAATATTGGCAAATATCTTTTTCTATTTTTGTACTCTGCCTTGATATGAAATTCAATTCCTTACTGCCAAAATTGGGCTTGAAAAGAGAAAAATATGTAGCATTCAAAAAATTGAGACAGAGTAGTATCATCATCATGCACTTGAGGTATGATTTGAAGGTTTGGATTTTTTAATTAATATATTATTTGTAAGATTTTTTTATTACACCGAAAATCCATTTCTATAGGGGTTTGTGTTCACATGTGTGTCATGCTGCATGCTCAAATGTCAAAGAACAATTTGTTGGACTTGGTTCTCTCTTTCCATTATATATGGGCCCCAAGGACTGAACTCAGGATGTCATGCTTGATGGTTAGTGTCTTTCCTTGCTGCGTTATCCTGCCAGTCCTTAATTAATTTTATTTTTTAATTTCTTTATTTTTAAATCCCATTTACATTTTTAAAAATTTTAGATTTATGAGTGTATTGCTTGCATGTATGTAAGTGCACCCATGTGATGCAAAGCCTGTGGAGGCCTGAAGAAGGCATCAGATATCCTGGAACTGGAGTTATGGACAGTTGTTAGTTGCCATGTGGGTGCTGGAAATCAAACCTGGGTCCTCTGGAAAAACAGCAGGTGTTCTTAACCACTGAACCATCTCTACAGCCCCTAAATCCCATTAAAAATGTTATTTATGTGTAAATGTGTGTGTTTTTGTCTGTATGTGCACCATGTGCATATAGGTACCCAAAGAGGCCAGAAGAGGGCTAAGAACCCCTGGAACTGAAGTTACATGTGGTTGTGAGTGTCCCAATCTGGGTGCGGAGAACTTAACATAGACCCCCTGAAAGAGCAGCAAGTGCTCTTAATTGCCGATCCATCTCTCTAACCCTTTAATTTTTATTTATTTTTGAGACGTTCATATACGTATACAAAGAAATATGAACAGTCCCAACCCCTCTTTCTCCTTCCAAAGTCCCGATGTCTCCCCAACATATCTTCCTCTAAACCTCATGTCTTCTTTCTATGATAACTCACTAAGTCCACTTAGTGCTGTTCATATGTGCTTGGATGTGGGCCGTCCATTGCAACATGAGAAATTTACCAATGGCCACATCTTCAAACATGAATCATGTTTGCTTTTCCAGCAACTCTCCACTGTCAATCGTTTCTCAGCATGGAGTGTTGCCAGGAGATCCTCTACCCTACCTCCACAGGAATTCTGGCTGGCTTGATCTTGTGTAAGCCTTCAGGTAAGCACAGCTGCTATGAGTTCTTAACTGCATTAGTCATGCTGGGTCCAGAAACCATCTTTCCACAGTGCTCCTCCCCATTCTCTGGCTCTTGCATTTTCTTTTCACGTTCTTTCCCAAGCCTGTGGTGGTGGAGTTAATATACGTATTCTATTTAGGGATAAACTGTCAATCTCTTATTTTCAGTACTTTGGCCATTCGTGCATCTCTTCTTTGATTACAGTGACTGCAACAAGAAGCTTCTCTGAACAAAGTTGAGAGCAGCCCTAATCTGTGGGTATAATCGAAAATATTTAGAAGGCAATTTGACAACATGGCCATTCAGCAAAATAGATAAACAAAAACAAAAACAAATAAACTTTAAAACTTCATATAATGGCCTGTCTGTTTGGATTATCAAGTTCAATAAACATTTAAAGTAAGGCTGGATGGTAACTCAGCAGTAGAATGCTTTCATAGTATGTGTGAAGGTCTAGGTTTAATCTGAACTGCCAACCCACTGCTCAAAAGATGATGACACAACTAAGAAAGGAAATGGCACTACTAAGAAAAGGTACACCCCTCCTACTTCCTTACTTTCAGATGGTTTTTGTCCCCATATAGTTTTATTTCTTTTCCCACAGTCATACTAGTGTCAAATTAACTTTAGCTTCCAACTGCCTCTATATATATTTTAATTAATGTGTCAGTTTTTCCAAACATAGTGAACAGTAACCAAACTACAACCCTGTTACTATTGGAACAAGAGGTAGGTACATCCCAATTAGTTGTTCAGTCCATCACAAATGTTCAGCTGTTCAAACAATAGTCACAAAAATTAGGCACAAACTGTAGCCAATCAAGTGCTGTGTATCTCACTTCCATTTCTCTCACTTCCTTTTCTCTGACTACAAATATAATCTGGATGTGTAGTTGCTCTGGAACCTGTTCTGGTTTTTTGGACTGCCCTATCTGTAATCATTGCTTGCTCAGTCAAACCCAGCTGAACTTAATATACCTAAAGATTCTGTTTAATAATACAATTGTCACACCCACTTTACAGTTAAGAAAATACAGATGGGAGAAGGGTCTTGCTCATGGTCACACCATTAACATCTATTCTCAAGAGGAATGGAAAAATATTTGCATAAGTACTGCTGAATTCTCCTTAAGTGGAGCCTGGGAGACAAGAGTTGTGAACTAATAAATTTTCTCCCCAAATAGAAGTGACACCTCACACATAAACAATTCGGGTAAATTTGTTTGGTATGGACCAGCTTTGAGCTCAATGAAGCATATGCATTATCTCAATTGATTTGTAAATGAATTTTTCAAGGTAGGTGTATTACCAACATTTGATAGCTGATAAGCAAGGTTCAGCAGGAATAAAGGGCTATGAGCAGCCATCTCATTAGAATGGAGTAAAAATAGTTACAATGCATAGAACCCAGTTTTCTGTTGTCACCATGTTATTTTACTGCAATAGCTTATTACAGAAGAAATAAAATGTCAAGCTTTTCAAAGACACTTTCATTCATCCACATTTTACCTAAGTCCTGGAGAACACGCACATTGCTGTTTGAATATTCTTTTCTTTACAGTGTCACTTTTGGAGATCACACAGAGAAGCTTTCCTCACTGCAACTACTTACTGAGATAAACTTCAGGCCCACTCAGTCTGAACTGCATTTGCCCTCAGTTTCCCAGGTTCTGAGCATGCAAAACAGTATTCACTTAAAGTGCCTTCAGACATGTAGAAATGTGAGGAAAGTGAGAATCATTTCTCTATGGTATTGCTTCTCATTTTGGCTATCTATAGCTGTATAACATGTCCCTCTAAGCATAGTTGTGGAAAAATAAAACACCGAATGGATCATTATTTATTGCTATTACCTTTCAAAGTTCTAGAGGCTAATTGGGCTTAGCTAGATGGCTTTCACTTTAGGTAATTTTTTCAGGTACAGTCAGCTGGTGGCTAGGGCTAAAGTCATCTGGAAGTCTTCCTTATTTAGGTTTCTGAGTATTAATGCTACCTGTTGACTGAGATACATTGGGAGCAAATGTCTTTCTGTGGTTTCTCAGCCTTGCTTGCTCTTTCTCACAGCACACAACATGGCTTCTATGAGCAAAGATCCCAAAAGAAGTAAAGTCAAGTGAAAGTTTTAATGGTCTGCTCTCAAAAACCACTTAGCAGCACATTTGTTATGTTCTGTGCATAACAGACAAGGCACTTGAGCAGGCCCATATTCACAGACAGAAATGCTTGATTATGCCTCTTAATAAAAGGACTATCAAAGAATTTGCAGACCTCATTTAAAATCATCACTCTTCTTTCACTGATGAAGACAGAAAATCATGTAATGCACTTGGGATTCTGTAATCAGCGTGGTTCCTGGGGATCAAGAAGGAAAAATGCATATACCAACAAAAGAATCTTGACTCTTTTGTGTATAGTGATTTTATTATGAAATTATTTCAAAGGTACTCTACTATACAAACCAAATTGTTCCTTTAAGCTTTGCATGAGAATAGCTGTTGCCCCTTCATTTCCAACCTCCACTATAAAAGCCATTGAGTGGCTGATGCTGCCATCCTTTCCGGAGCAGACTCTTTATTCAACACCATTACCGGTGATATCTTTCCAATATACAGCTGTGATTGCTGGCCATGCACGGGATCTCTTATAAGGTCCACTTTTCTAGCCCATCCTAAATTTTTAGAATTCAAAAGGATACAAGAGTTTGTATAATTCAAATGCAGTCCTATTGGACTCCTTTCTGATATTGCTCAGAATACATTATATTCAGAATATTTTGTTTCCTGTGTTCCTTACCCATCTTGTAAAGCTTTTTATAATTCTTACACATTTACTTTCAAATGGTGGGTAATGTACTACAAAAATACATGGTAAGAATATTCAACAACATTACCATGATTAATGTCATCAATAATTCAGTTATAGTCAGATGGTAGCTGGAGCTAAAGTAACCTGGAAGGCTTCTTTACATGAGCTTCTGTGTATTGATGCTGCCAGTTAGCTGAGATATCAATTGAGGACACCAGCCAAATGCTTACATGCCTCACTTCTCTATGTTTTCATGTGAGGAAAATCAGTGAAGGCCATGTAATGCTATGTAGAGGAGACCAAAATTATTTATGCTAGTGTAAATATGTATATGATTTGCTTTCTCGTTTGCTATGATAAAATATTCATAAATTCAACTTAAGGGGGAAAGGTTTTATTTTTGTCACACAATTCAAGAAGTATAGTCCATTGTGGCAGGAATTCAAGGTGGCAGGATTTTGAGGCAGCTGCTCACACTGCATCTGCAGTCAGGAAGCAGAGAGAGACATGAAAGTTTATGTTCAGCTAGCTTCCTTCTTTTTATGAAGCCAAGGACTCAAGCCAAGTGAATGGTGCCACCTTCTTTTAGGATGGCAATTCCCACCTCAATTAACCTAATTAGACAATCTTTTAGTCTTTTACAGGCATGCCCAGAGATTAACCTCATCTGGTTAGTCCTCAAAGATTTACCCAGAAGTTAGTCTTCTAGGTGACTCCAAATCCTGTCAAGTTGACTATCAAAATTAAGAATCACAGTGTTAAATTAATAAACTTTCTAGTTCTGTGGCAGAACAGCTAAGAAACTCAGTTTACATGAGGAGGGAGAGGTTTCAGACAGTGGTCACTTGGCTTCATTTCCTCTAGGCTGATGATGAGGTGAACAACATGACATGGAAAAAATGTTGTAGAGGGAAAATTGCTGATTATATGGTGAGAATTAGAAAAGGGCCTGGGACAAAATGTCTCCTTCAAACACATACCCCCAATGACATAATTTTTCCAATTAAGCTTCTCCTCCTAAAGTTTCCACCATCTCCCAATAGCCTAATAAGTTTTGAATTCATATATAGATTAATACATTCATGAGGTTAGATCTTGGCCTCATGATCCAATGACTACCCAAAGACTCATTTCTAAACCCTACTGAAGGACAGGTCTTCAATACATGAGCCATTAAGTGAATTTTAGAGACAAATAAATCATAACAAGAAAGTTTTGGGTCATGTGAATCCTGCATAATAATGTTCCCCAAAACAGAACTAGAAAGTTCTACTAAAACCTCTAGTTTATGTTCACCAACTCTTATTTTCCTTCTATATGCAGCAAAACTACATTCCCTAGCCTTGGTTAGGTAGAATGCATGAGACTGAATTCTGTGACCAATAGAAATAATGCAGGTCAGCTTCAAGCCTAGTCACATAATTCTCTATAATTTTTATTTAATTTCTAATTTTTTATTTTGTATTATCTTTTTATCTTGCAGTCCACATATTATATATGAAGAAAGCATTAAAATGTAGAAGAAACCCGTGTCATTAGTCACCATGTGAGGAAAAACTTGTTTCCTTACTCTCTTTATTGAACAGAAAGACATGACATTTTAATAAAAGTTTAAGAATTCACAAAAATTATCTGATATAGTAGCTGATGTTACCTTCCCTAACTACTATGTCTACCTCTGTGGTAGAAGAAAAATCCAATGGAATACAGGAGATGTGGAGTTGAGGCACAGAGTCCCCTGTGTTCTTCACTTCAATCAAGTCCTGACAGCCTTGTGCAAACAGTAAACTACGTGTGGGTCTGGCAGGTAAAGAATAAAAGGACATACTGAATTTGAATATATAGCAATACTGAGGATGGGAAATGTTAGATCCCTTTGTCCCTTCCCAAATCATACAATCTCAAGGGTCATTTTGTCATATTCATCTTATGAAAGAAAAACATACTTCATAGAGAAGTTAAGTGTAAACCAAAAAGCTTTTTGTCCATGTGAATTTTGAACTGTAATTAAGTTGATTTTAATAATTCATGTCTTTTTTCTTTTAGAAACAAATGTTCACTGTTATTATATGTTTACATGCATCTAAGAATGCATTGTAAAGAGTTACAATTAGGGAAGGTAAAGAAATATATATGAAACTGGAGCACATGACCAAAAACAGGACTGTCTAGTAAGTTCAACTTTGGAAAATACCTTCCTGAATGTTCCTGTCAATGTTTACAGAAATGGCACTCTCACCACAGGACTAACAATTTCTAAATTACATTGTTTTGCAGATTTCCTTTGTCTTTCAGGTGAAATGGCACTTCCTGCTATTTCTTCATAATCAGGATAAAATTCAAGTGCATATCAAGCATTTAGCCTATTAATCTATTCTTAAAGCAATTTTATGGGCTTAATGAAATAACACCTACAGTTGACTTATCTATTCTACTTCACTTTTTCCCAACCTTCATCATACCCTTCTTAAAATAAAAAAAGAAAAATGTAAATGTTCAAGAAGAGATTCCAGTGAGAAATCACTCGCTGATCATCAGTTGTAACTGATGAGGCATCAAAGCACAGTGGAGATTTAATTCTACAATGTTGGGTGCTTGTGTCAACTATAAGGTGTCAGTTGTCCCTTTCCTCATATAGTAGAATCGACTGATCATTTCCTTTAGTTGATTCTTGAAACTCACTAGACTTCCATGATATCTATACATTTTTAAAATTCCTGAGTATTGTAAATGCCTACATTTACAATATGTAGGCATTGTGAAGTAAAGAATTAACCTCATCCAACATCATCTCCTACCAAGTTTTCTTTAAATCCTTGTAACATCCTGTGAGATAAGAGTTTTCTTTATGGGGAGGCCTTCCTGAGTAATGTAAGAATGTGATTCATGGTTGAAACTTTGAACTACGATGTTTTCAATAAAAATTAACATTGCTTATGATTCTACTAAAAGAAAATTGAGAACTTCACACTTTGAACTTTCTTAGACTTTGTCTTTGTATCTCTTCCTTTGCTGATTTTAATCTGCATCTTTCCAATGTAGTATACTGCAACTGTGAGCTTAGTAGCTTCTGGTGAGAACACTGAGGTCTTCTAACAAATTACTGATCATATGAATGTTCCTGGGGATCCCATATTTGTGACTGGTATCAGATGTGTGGATATTATAGAGGTGTCTGAACTCTGTGGATCCAATGCCAAATGTCTCCAGAATTAACATACCAAATGAAGGTATATTGTGTGATAAATGGCAACAATTTCTGGCAAATTCTGACTTTCTTGCCCCTAAAATTTATTTGCTCCCTCTGCCACTAATTATTCACAGTAGCATGTTCAGTGTCTTTAAGAAACATTACATAAAATTAACTTTCATGTAGCATAATGACTCTTCAAGTTTGCTTTCTGAATGATTTTTTACTTTGTGCTTGACGATGGTTCTGCAAATAACAATGGCATAAGGATATGATTAAATTATACTTGTCTGCATTCCCAAGAACAAATGTATTATGGTCGTTGCTTAAATAATGGCATCTTATTTTTCCTGATTTCTCCATTGAACTCTTGATAAAGTCATAGAGGGGCATAAGAGGTTGAGGGCACCCTGGAAGTTAATGATTCTTGGATTCTAGAAGATATTTCTATTAAGTAAAAGAAGCAGAGTAATAAATTCAATGAGTTAGTCAGATCTAGGTCACAAAGTTCAGGAAACAGAAATATCTATAGATTTTCTAAACAGAGAATTTTAATTTAGGGAATGGGTTACCTAGGTGATGAAAGAACAGAGAAAAATCTCAATTGTGAGACAACTAAAAGGTTTACAATGCAGAGAATCTGCTTCCAATCTTAGGAATGGCCATTTGGTGAGGGTTGGAATAAGAAAGGGGTCTGGAAGGGAAAAGTCATACAGAGCTATATGCTGACAGCTAGAGTATTTAATAAATTGGACCATGAAAGAACCGAAGTCCCTACTAGGGACACTGTCTAAGGCAAAGAAATGGGGCAAGAAATACTATGAATGCTCATTTCCTGCCATAGTCTAATGTGTTGCTCTTTGGCAGAAATCAGGTAACATGGAAGTGTGAGAAACAAGCCTTCAGGTTCTGTCCTTGGAATATGAAGCAAAATACAGGAAGTGAAACAAGAGCTTTAAGAAAATGGGCAAATGGCCAGCATGCTACTGGCAGCTCAACTACACTCTTAACTTGTCAATTTAAACATTAAAAATATGAAAAGAAACTAGGGAAAAACAATCTTCCAATTGCCATTGTGTGTCCAGCCTTCTACCTTGGAGACAAATGTCACCCTGGAGACAATATTGCAGCCTATATGAACAAACATACAAGTGAGTATGCTGCTTGATTCTGTATTGGCCTCTTTAATAATCATTTGAAGACCTGAAGTTTCTACAAATGTAACATAATCAATGCCCAAATACCAAAAGGATGGTAAATTATCTTCTAAAATCTAAAGGTATCAGAGATGAAATAGGGCTAGACATCCAGAATCTAAGGGATTTATGCAATCATTACAGAAAATGAATAATGCACATATGCATGCATGAAAATTTTAAAACCAACAGAATTTTAGACTGTTTGCATTTCCCCTCAAATAAATTAGGTTCCATAAAATAAATTCATAGACGTGGAAAAAAAATGCCCTCTTCAATGGAAAGTTAATGGTCTCCAGATTGCACACATTTGCTTGGATAGATGTCATCTCTTAATTGTCATTCATCTAAATAGAGCAGAAGATGTGCTTAGCATTAAGTTGGGCAGTGAAAAATCAAAGATGAACCTATACATGACTGGATTAATGCCTTACTATTTAGAGATAAGAGATAATAAATAAAAACTGAGAATGGATCCTAACATAAAGCTTGGATTGCGCCATGGAAGGAGATTATTAGCTCAAACGTACAGGGAGGAAAATAAGTATTTTCTCAAATCTCGGCTACAATTTGCAATATACCACTTTTAGAAAGAAAACATTGGTTATTCTCAAGAAATAGAATATTGATTGTAAGGAAAAGAAGAAAAGTAAAGAGGAAATTATCTGATACATGGATAGATTGAATGGGATATAAATTCAGATGAACAGGGAAGTGACTGCAGGAAAAGTGAAAGAGGAAAAGATAGCAAGAGATACAACAACCTAATAAAATTTAAATCCACAGCCTAGTCAGGAAAGAGCAGGTTGGACACTGTTCATAAGTGATAAAGAAAACACATTTGCTAAGTGTTCATTGAGACAGACACTAAACAAGAAAGATGCTATCGAAGGAGAAGATATAAAGATATGAGCATGACAACTGGCTTTCTCAGACAAAATTTGTGCTAGTGAAAAAGAAACAAAAGAAATGTTGCAACAGCTGGTGTGTGACACAAGAAAATGATCTTCCACTGCTGAGTACAAAGCATGAGTAATGGACACACTCTACTCTCTGACATATTCTCATGCATGCTTCTAATTTTAAGAAAAAGCTTCTCTTCAGACTAAAGTAGTTTACCTAGAAAAGAATAAGACTGTGACCAGCATCATATTTTCCCTGAACCATGAAATTCCAGACAGCAAATAACACCATCCATGTAATTTTCTGGTGTGGAGGGTGGTGAGAGATGAAAATTCGGTTTTCAGAGAAGTATTTTATTTGGAGCAGATGCTAAGATACTATAGATATTTTGTCAAGCGGGAGTACTACTTTGCCTAACTCAGCTGCCAGTTAAGGGCTGTCAGCTGAGCCTCTCTCTAGGCAGGATCTTCAGCAAATGGGCAACCTTGATAATACTCTGCCCTCAGAGAACACATATCCTATATGTGAACATATAACACAAGATACTATGTAAAAAAAAAAAAATCTATATGCCATCTAAATTGAGTACGTGGATACCGTAAGACAAATATAAATTTAGATATGATTCTGACAAAAGGAGAATATTAAAAATTAAAGTATCCAGCTTCGTTAAAGGTAATGACACATGTTATCTTAGTGTGAGGAGATACACACGCACACACACACACACACACACACACACACACACACACACATATACCACTGTATCCGCCCTAGTTCAGAGTTTAAGAGCACTCCGAAGTGACACTGAAGGATTATCCCATATCCAGACACTGCCATTGAACTGTGTGAGGCCTTGTCACAACTGCATGACCATTATTCTACCCATACTGCTGTCCTCCCTCCTTTCTTGCTCTTGTTCTCCTTCACTCCCTTCACTCAATCAGCCACCTGCATACACATCTCTATCTCAGCCTCTGTTTCCATGGAAACTGTTCTAAGACATGATTCATTAAGCAAAAGGGAAAGACTTATTCCAGTACAAATTGAGGAATGAAAATAAATACCCGAGAAAGGAATTGATAGCATAATACTACAAATTTAAGCATTGAAACTAGTTAATCATTCAGTTATTGTTGAAAGTATGATATAAAGGAGAACGAAAACAAAAAAAAAGATTGTTTTAGAAAGATGAACTATGTCTTAATTTTATATCTAGTAATAATCAACTGACTCTAAAATTCAAATAACACCATCTAAAACTAAGAAATACAAAAGGAATGGCTAGGGGAAAGATATGAGTTCTGTATGTTTTGATTTTTCATAGGAAGCATTTGAGGTTAAAGGAGTCAAAAGATATTGCATATCTAAGGGCTAGGCATGATGGTGGACATCTATACTCTCACGTGGGAGGATGAGGCCAAAAGATGCCAAGGTCAAGGCCAAACTGGGCTACATAGCAAGATACTATGTAAAAAAAAAAAAAAAAAAAAAAAAAACAAACAAAAAAAAACTGTATGCCGTCTAAATTGAGTATGTGGATACCGTAAGACAAATATAAATTCAGATATAATTCTGACAAAAGGAAAATATTTAAAAATTAAAGTATCCAGCTTTGTTGAAGGTAATGACACATGTTATCTTAGTGTGAGGAGATACACATACACACACACACATATATATATATATATATATGCACTACCAGTCATTTGATGGTCTCTCTAAATCTCCATGTAATGCACTAGAATATAAAAATGTATGTAAAATTTATTGAAGGATCTTTAGCTGGGAGCGAAAAATTTTATGTAACTAAAACATGACTATGAAACTGAATAATTTTTTGTTCGATAAAATATTCTAAAACTATTTCAAAATAGTAATTTCTATGTAAAACTATTGTTAAGAATGTTATCTATGGTGCCAATGCATAAAAACATAATATAATGTGTTCTGGATAAATATGTAATATATTAACCCCTATAAGGATGACTTTTACAATAAGGACCTAAACTTGCAACTAAAAAGTTAATTTTTATAATGTAAACAAGCTATCTGTGCCATCTGCTCTTCTTGTGACCTGCGCACCTGAACTTGATCCTTCACGACCATTTCCTGTCCTTTCTTCGAGACAGTGAATGAATGTTAGTATGCATGTGTAACATATCAAAGCACTGAAATCAGCATGTTTTCTCATTACAATCAATGAGAGAAATCTATTTGTTGTTGTGTCTGTGATAGTCTAGCTTTCTAGGGATCACAAGCAAGATACTCATGTCTTAATTTCTACTTGTATATTTCATGCTGAAGATACTGTTTCAAAATTCAGTGAACAAGGGTCTTGTTGGGGAGCCCAGTTCAAAGAGACATCTGAAGAAATGGGTGCTCAGTAGTTTGGGTCTGTTCTTGGCCTTATGAATGCTGAAAAGACTGGGACAGATTCCCAGGAGCTGTAATTACAGGGGTTATGAGTCAATATGTGGATGCTGGGACCTGAATATAGGTCCTCTATAAGAGCAATAAGTGTTCTCAATTGTCAAAGGCATCTCTCCCCTTCTGGCTAAATACTTGTAAGCAACTGATAGATTACTTCATAAAACACATCAACGTAAGTTGTTGAAAGTTTAAGATTTAGTTGTATGAAATATAGAACAATAAAGATAAAATTTGGAAGAATTCATGAAAATATAAATTTGTAAAAATTGTACAATTTAATGAAGAAAAAGTAACCAGTAAGAGCTAGAGTAATAATTCAGTGGTAAAGTATTTGTTTAGCATGCTTGAGGATGTAGGTTCAATCCCCAGGACTACAAAAGAAAAAGGAAAAGAAAATATAGCCATCAAAATAAATGGACTTCTTGAAAACTGCAGGCACACTTGCTCACTTAAGGTAAACAAAAAAATAAGACAATAATTGTGATTACTTCAAATTTTTGTCCAAAAAAATTAGTGAAGGACTAAGGATGTGGCTCAGTCAGTAGAGGGCCTGCCTAGCATGCACAGTTGGGTTCAATCTGTAACACTGTGTAAACTGATGTAGTGCTTCATGCTTGTAATCCTAGTACTGGGGGGGGGTAGAGCTGGGAGGATCAGAAGTCCAAGTCATCCTCAGCTACATAGTGAATTTGAGGTCATTTGAGCCTGTCTCAAAATAAATATCCACTAGATACCTGGTGACCAAAACAATACGTAAAACAGAACAATAAAAATATGAAAGAAATAGTTTTATATGTCACATTTTTCAGAGATAAAAATATAAAGCTATAGTACTTCACAGGAAAGGAAAGACTTTAAAACATATTTCTGAAGTAGGAGACATTTGAGTGTTAATAACAAGATGCCACTAAAATAGACTAATCAACTCATAGCATCAGCCATTGCAATCAGAAGACATTGCAGCTCAGTGTAAGCAGCTCCACAATGAGTACATCAAAGCTGAGTACAAAGGTATAATTTTAATGATGTAACATGAATCAGAGCTTAGTCACAGGTTACCTAAAGTCAATGGCTTAAACATCCTTACAACAATTAGACACGAAGACCAATTTCTTCAAATAAGCCACCCATAAACCTTTTAAAAGAGTTTCTTTATGCCCTTCCATTTGGGAAAATTTTATACATACATTCACACACACATATTTGTATATATACATATATGTATCATGTGATTATAACCAATTATGGGCTCTAGAAAAAGTAATTCAAAGGAAGAAAAAGGGAGAAATCAGTTTCCTTTGAAAAGATGGGGCGAAGTATATGCAAAAATGCTTTTAGGCAGACTTGAAAGAATTATGGAGGTTTTCAAGAGTAAAAAGTTTGGGTGGGCACATAGTAGAAAGTGACAGCATGCGTATGACTAAGATCATGATAATAAAAAGTACACCAGGCTTGCAGTTAAGAGATTTGGGTGATAAGTTACATTTTGTGGTAGGTATGAATAAAATAATTGTTAAGCTGACAAGGTACAAGGAAGGTTGGTTGGAGCACTGAAGTGAACCTCAGAATTTGCTTAAGTATGCAACAAAAATCGATAGTGAGTTGATTAGGTTCAGTAAGTGGATATGTCAATGTAATCTTTTCTAGTGTTTCCAGATCACACCTAAGGTTTCTGGGAATGGGGTAAGAGTAGCATCTTCTATGTGAGGAAGCTGCAAAGAAGACTAAGAAAATCACTTCCTTAACACCTTAATTTCATGGAAGAACTTTCTGAGATCCAAAGAACTAAAGCAAATCATTACACTGTCTCTTGGCTCCTTTCCTTTCTGAATCCAGAACTGTGCTGTAAAGATGCTAGAGGTAGATTCAAGATAACCCAGACTCAGCTACCTGCTGAGGAGAAATAACTGTTACTCTAGATCACTAAGTTTTGAGACTGTTTGTTGCATAGCACGAGATCACTTAAACAATGGAGGGGAGTGACTGCACTTTCTAGGCATCTTGCGCTTTTTCTAACAAGAAGCTGTTCTACCTCTATTTTGTCTCATTCCAGCTTTTCACCCAAGTGGCTGTTTGTCCCATAACTCACTCTTCTGAGACCATTCTCTATTTCTCTTTCTCATTGTCTGAAAAACATTGCATGTGTTCTTCCTCTCCTTGAATACATGTTGTGTAAAAATAGAAACATGACAGGTAGATACTATTTCTCACTAATAAGAGCACAGCAGGAAGAATATTGGCCTTGCTCCATCTCATTACCACAATCATTAGCCAGTACACAGGTGAGTAATTACCAGATGTTGGATAGCCCTCAGATTTCCCCCGTCTCACAAGGCAGAGAGGGATGCTCAACACATGATCACTGGTGGCCTTCACCAAGTGACCCTTTTGACCTTTGCTCCTTTCCCTATCAAGGCACTCTTTTGCCTGCTATCTTCAGTGATCTGTGGGGATGACTTCTGATCACATCAAATGGCCTAGTGCTGGAAAGACCAAGTATTACCAATGTACTTAGCATTAATGTACCATAGAACAAAGTTTTCTCAGAGTTCTCTTGGAACACAATCAAAAATGGGTCTAGAGGAGAGAAAATTGGGAAAGTAATTTGTCATCCCATTTCATTTACTAGGGTTCCTCTGCAAATAAAATATCTGAAAAACTGCAACTCTAAAGTTCAGTTAGTAAAGCCTTTCAAAATAAAATAAAGCCAAATTTGTATATGAGATGTTCAGAGAATATATCTTTCATAGCCTACTGCATACAGGCTCATGGGGCCCAAGAAACTCAACTTAGACAAACGAAGGTATATTTGCTTGAGACACTCACATGGGCTGTTTTATGACACATTCTCCTCTGTTTAGATTATGACTTCATTTCGATATCTTCATTTTGATTTTCTAAGAAGTGTGTTCTATCAGATATGAATAGATCTGTATATTATTATATGACAGATGATGTCAACTCAGAAAAAGCAGCAACATATATAGTTACACTCTCATAAGAATCTGAAAAAAATTCAGCTGTTCACCTGGAAACTCTAGTAAGCATGTTATTTTGACTGAGTTTATTACCCTGTGTTCCTAGGAGGCTTGAATAATTTTAAAGAACTTAGTCTCAAAATGTATACCTGAATGTGGAGATCATCTGGCATCCTGGGATAGCTTTACTGACAGATCCAGATAACACAGAGTTAGAAACAAATTTGTTACCAAACTCCATTTGTTATCAATAGAGTGTGCTTAATGGTGGAGATCAAATCAATCACTCTCTTGATTGAACTTGAGGCCTGCTCCACAGGAGGAAATTCATGCCTGGTACTTTAAACAGAGTCAAAACATATAACTGGGAAAGTCGTAGGCCCTAGGGGAGAATCTATTGTTGTTGTTTTACTAAGTAGTCAAATTGACAAACTGCCTTTATCCATAGAGATGTGCTGCTTCCAAAAGTAGTCAGAGAAGCTTCTTATTGCAGTAGATAGTAGTTAATAGAGAGCTGCATTACTGTTCAAAGTGCTGAAAATAAGTGTCTGTGAGTGATCAGCCATAGATGGGGTATCTAAGTCAGCCTCCCCTCCTGAAAGTCTGAGAGGACATTGAAGAATAGGGGGCAGAGGGAGGCAGAGGCAAGTGGATCAATGAAAGAGGCCAGCCTGGAATGAACTACATAGCCACTTCAGGCCAACTGCAGCTACATAGTGAGACCCTGTCTCAAAATCAAACAAACAGAAAAACAAACAAAAAAGGAGGCAGAAAGAATTTAAGAGCTGTGAGATGGGGAGGAGTGCTAGGAAATGCTGTCCTCTGGGTATGAGATGGCTGTTGTACACATGAAGTCACAGAAGCTGTGGTTACCCACACAAAATCTGTATGATATCATGCCAATTAAAAAGTACAACATGGGGGAACAGAGCCTACCCAGGCCCCACCTATAACTGAGGAGCTATTGCCAGTTGACAGTTGATGGAGAAGGGATAGTCGCTTTTCTTTTGGAGTGTGGCCGCTGGTAGATTCCTCATGCCCCAGTGGATGATACTGTGTCCATATACATATGTGCAGCACTAATTGGACTCAGAGGCTAAATCAATGAATCAATCAACCAATGGAGGCCATGAAGTCAGGAGGGAGAAGTGATGGGAGGAGGTTCCTGGGAGATAGAGGTAGGGAGTTGGAGTAATGAAGGGAGGCTATGTCAAGATACATTGTATACATATCTGAAAATTTCAAAGAATAAATACAATAAATATGTTTTTTTAAAAAAATAAGTCAGACCTGGTAGCACAGACTTTTAATCCCAGTACTTGAGAGGCAGAGGAAGGTGAATCTCTGTGAAATCAAGGTCAGCCTGGTTTCCGTAGTGAGTTTCAGGCCAGCTGGAGCTACTTGTAGTCTCGGTCTCAAAATGACCAGAAAGATAATGTCTAGCAACTCTGTAGAATTACTAGGCTTCATCGCCTCTTCTGTACTTCACATAGGCAATGGGGCTTGCTAAAGTATGGTTTTGCCTTGGGTGATTTGGGTAGTGTGTTCATAATTTTATCATATAAAATAGGGAATTCTTCAGGGTGAAAGTAAGCTAAACTAATAATCACAAAGGGAAAAGGCATAAAATTAGAATATCTTGGCCAGACCTGCCTGCATGGTTCTCCCTAAACTAGAAGACTGACTATAAGGCAGTTCTTTGTGTAAAAAGTAACCCAACTTTTTGTCAAGCTTTTCACAAGAATGCCATTCCAAGGAGTCCCTTTAAAGTACAATAATCCTAGGGAAAATCCCACTTATCTTTACTTGTCACTTCTTAAAGGAAATCAACATATAAATGTCTTTCTTTCTTATGAATGCCAAAAGTCAAAGCATTGCATAAAAGCACGTTTTAATGGAAAGAAAATATGTAAAACAACATCACTAGGCTGATTTTATGAGGGTTTGACTGGGAGGATGTCTTTGGAGCTGGGTTTTGGGGACTAGACACTAATTAAAATCTAAAATGGGGAATGAGGGACTGGGGCTATGGCATGAGGACTTGAGTTCCAGTCTCCAGTAGCCATGTAAATAGCTGTGCATAGCTATGTGTGCCTGTAACCCTAGCATTGAGTGTCAGAAAGGTAGAAGCAAAGGGCCTTTTCTGTGTCTGTATTTCATTATCATTCTTTTCTCTGGTGGAGCTAATTAAATTAAATCTCTAAACTAAATTCTCACTATCTTACATTGCTTTTTTAATATTTTTTTTATTTTTATTTTATGTGTAAAAGTGTTTTGCCTGCATGTATGTAAGTGCACTCACGTTAATACAATGCCCAAGAAGGTCAGAAGGCATCTGATTCTTCTGGAACTGGAGTTACATATGGTTGTTTACTGTCATGTGGGTCCTGGGAATTGAACCTGGGTCTTCTGCAAGAGCATCAAGTGCTCTCATCCTCTGAGCCATCTCTCCAGCCCTTCTGTTTCATATTGTTAAATAGAATATTATTTTAAAATACATTTTAATTTGTAGAAAATTGTAAAAACAGTTCATACAATTCCCATATATCCCTCACTCTGTTTACTATTAACATCTTGTAGTATTATGGTACATTTATCACAATTACTAAACCAATGTTCGTACATTATTTACTAATGTCCATATTTTATTCAGATTTGCTTAGTTTTTACCTAATGTTCCTTTTCTGCTTTAGGAGTTCATCCAGATTGCCAGATGACAGTTAATCATGCTGTCACAGTTGCTTAGACTTTCTTTGCTTTTGATGACTGTGACATTTTTGAAGAATATTGCTCATGTGTTTTGTAAAATGTCTCTCATTGGAATGTGTCTGCGATTTTTGTCATGATTACACTGTGTTCTGTGTTTGAGGGAAGGAAGCTCATAGAGGTGAATTGCCATTCTCATAATGTCATGTTAAGGGTATATACTATCAAATATAACTCCTTTATTGTTGATGTTGACCTTGATCCCAGAGCTGAGGCAATGTTTGATATTTTCTGTACCACAAAGTTGCTCTTTTTTTCTCCTGCCTTTCATACTGCACACTTTGGATCAAATCACTAAGTATTCTTAAATAAGAAAGTTAGGTTCCACTTTTTGGAAGGTAATGCTCATAAATTATTTTGAATTCTTATGCATGATAAGCTCAAGTTCTATGTAAGTATAGACTAAAGGATATTTATTTTATGCTGATATTTTGCTTTTGAAATTGTTCCAGCTTTGGCCATTGGACACTTGTTCAGCCCATTCCTCATCCTCTTTGACATATCCCTTCATTGTACCTACTTTTGTTTGTTTATTTGGTGGAAGTTTTTATTTCGATACTTTTTCAACCTTTAATACTACAAGATATTATACATTCATTATATATAGTTTCTCCCCCAGTCCATTACCCAACCAGTTCTCCATGAAACCTTGGCTCCTTTGATTGGAAATGATAATAGAAATAAATATCTAAACGTTGGCCGGGCATGGAGGCATACTGCTGTAATCTCAGAACTCAGGATGCAGAGGCACGCAGATCTCTGTGTGTTCTAGGCCAACCTGGTCTGCATATCAAGTTCCAGAACAGTCAGGGCTACACAGAGACCCTATCTCAGAAGAAAAGAAATCTGAATGCATGAATTTATTCTGGAAGAAAATTTAAAGGAGGTGTCCAGGTTTTTGTCTTATCACATTCACATTGTCTATTGCCTTTGCATTCTGGGTGGGCTGACTAGACCTCAGTGGATGAACCTGCACTGAGATCACTTGGGGACACTATCTTGATGCCATAGACCTTAACACAGATGAAAGAATGTATGGATTCCAGTTAAGGGTCTGTGGGCAGGATGCAGGTGGAGAAAGGGATGCAAAGATGATTAAGATTGATTGAGATGTTCTGTATGAAACACACAATTTAAAAAAAATAAATTTTTAAAAATTTTAAAAATAAATTTCAAGATGAGTAGAAAAGGTGAGAAAATAACTCTTTGGATGTTACAGAGTGAGAAATTATTGAAAATTTTAAGGAAATGTTTTGACACATTGTGTCACTATAGAGCTCAGACTGCCCTTGAACTCCCTGTGTAGTCCAGTAGTCCAGAAAGTCTAGAACTTGCAGCAATACTCTGCCTTCACCTGTGGGTGGCTAAGAGCTCACATATGTGCCACTAGACCTGGATTTGAAGAAGATTTTTAACTTACTTTTAATATTTCCAAATAAGACTTCTGGAGATTGAATGAGGATTAGAGGAAAGGAAGGGGGAAATATTTAAGAAATGGCATATATATATATATATATATATATATATATATATACACACACACACACTATTTATTAAGGATTCATTGCATGACTAACTAATTTTACTGATATACTGCTGGTCTATGCAGTGTTTGGGAAAATTTAACAACACAAGGACATTTCTGCAGTTGAGAGTAAACCTTGGATTTTTCACAAAGGAAGTGAATTTCTTTTCTAAATTTGAGTTTCAATGACAGAACCAAAGTATTGTTTTGTTAAACACAAAACTCACAAAGGACTAGAAAGGTTAAGAGACATTTTTACTTTAACGAGAAGACATTCAGATGTTTTTTATCATATTGATGAACAGAAGGCTTCACTGTGAGTCAGCTTTATTCTTGCTGGTTGTGTAATCATAGACAAGTCATTTAGTCCCCTTAGTAGCATTTACTCATCTGAAGAATTTTAGGACTATTATTATTTATTTCAGTGAAGATTAAAATTAAAATGACATATATGAAGAACTTAGTAAAATTTGTGCCATTAAATAGATGTGCACAGATACTTGGATATCTTTGAATTAATGAAGGAAGGTCCTTGGTCCCAGGTACATCATTGTTCTTGGTAAGTACTGTTGATCTTGAGTCCTATTGGAGATCAGTGCAGATGAACCCCATCTCCTCACATTTTGTCCTGTAATGAAGTCCTTTTTAGAGAGGACAAGTAGGGAGACTAATAGAAAAGCTCATATTCCACAATGTGTTCAATGCATTCACCAAATAGGAATTGTGCTTTAAAGAATGATGTAATGGTTGTTTTTAATGTCAGCCTACCATAAATTAAAATCATCTGAGTAGGGAGCCTCAACTGAGGAACTGTCTTGCCTTAATTGATTTTGGAAGACCCACTTCAAATATGGGACGTCCCTTCTTGTAGCAGTCCAGAAACAAAAAGGCATGACAGAAGAAAGATTATTCAAGATTATTCACCTTTTTCTCATTTGGCTTCCCTCTCACTGCTGAGTAAATTTATCTTGCTGCATTGATGATGATGATAAGGAGGAGGATTCCTTCACTGATATCAGAACCAGCATTTCCAGGCTTCTATCACTGACTAAGGACCAGCAGCCCGCCAGGAAAACTCCAGATCTTCAGTGTACCTGTGTACAAGGTTCTCAACCCTTTCACAAGTGAGACAACTGTTACTGTTTTGAAGCAAGCTGATTTAATTATATATATATATTCATTCTGCCAGTTCTGTTCCACTAAGGACACTGACTAATACAACTGGATATTACTGCTCATTTTTTTCTTCCCCTTAAAAGGTAGAACAGGTTCCCAAGAAAAGTTTATTGCTTTCACTTGTCTAATACAATATCCCCAGAGACACATTTTCACAGACTGGAAGCAGATTCATTACTTCACTGCAGTGGAATGGGGGACGGGTGGAAGGAAAGAGGAATGTTCTGTACATCAAATATCTGATTGCTTCTAAATGACCATGGTGTAATGCAGTTAGAGTTCTGTGATGTGCTCATTAAGATGATTATTGTTTTCATGACAGAGGTAATATTAATTTGCATTTTACAACAACCAATTCATGTAATGCTATCTCCCATGCAAATCACCTTAGCTAAGAAGTCTTACTGTATTAAGAACCATATGACTGTTAAAGAAAAAGATCTTTAATATTTAATGAAAGAAGGCTCCATGCCTCCAGCCTCTCTGTGTACAGGCCCTGTTACCAAGACCAAATAGCAGAAAGATCCTAATCTTTTGCCTTTTGTTTGTGAAGGATTTCTGTTAGAATGTCTTCTTTCTGAGACCCTACGGCAGTGTTCAGAAACCCAGTGGAGCATCAGGGAGAACATGGACTAGTAGTGATAGCACTATTCTCAAGTAGCAATATCCTAACCTTGCAATTTGGGGAACCTATTCTTTCAATATGCTTTTCTAATTTTGATTGTTCTTACAACACTAGAAAGCTAAAATCAGGACTTAAATCCCAAACTGCTAAGGGCTAACCCCAAGCACAATTCTTTTTTTCAATATGCTGCCCTCTACTGCTCTACAACTATTGAAATAGCTTCCTCTTTCATCTAAGTTACTGTAGCTTTCTCCTCTAGTGCAGCCCTCCAGATAAATGAATCGCTATTTACACATAATATGACTGTTCTATACTTGCCCTGGTATTTTCACCTTCTCAAGAAATATTTAACATAATGTACGTATTCAATTATTGCTCATTATACTAATGGCCCTGGTATATTTAGCTAATTTTGAGTTTTGTGTTTTAAATTTTGTTTTGGTGTAGTTCACTGGTAGAGTGCTTGCCCAGCAAGCACAACGCCCCTGTTCCCTCCCCAACACTGCAAAAGAAAAAAGTATTCACTCCTACAAAAAGCTTTTCTTTTGTGGATACATACATTTGCCATGCTTAATTTTCTATTGTTGTTTTTCCGTAGTTATTTTGGTAATATAACTTTGGCTTGAGTAACTCTTTATTGAATCAGAGCATGCACATCTGGGAGGTCATGTGCATTAGAGTACCACTGATAATGAGACTGCTCACTGGATCAGAGATCCTTTAGAAAGATCTTCTTGAACTTGTAAGCATCCTTTCCCCCAAGCCCCCTCTTTCTTTCTGGTTGAGTCAGTAGGTCTTTGTCTATATGTCCATTACAATTCACGGTGCTTCTAATGATGACACATTCTGGCTCCATAGGAATTTAAGCATCAGACATTGTAGTAAAGGTTATAATTTTTGGTACTGATCTAGTAACACTGAGCTTATTCTCTTTTGTACTCTCCACCCCCAAACACACACACACACACACACACACACACACACACACACACACACACACAGACACACACACACTTTACTACCAGTCTTATAGCCGTTTGAAATAAACAATTACTTTGCCAACCTCATGCATACCTCATCCCTCCTTGCAATACAGATTAGTCTTCTCAGAGCAGGTTAGGAAACTTAGACTGCCATCTGATCTTCAAAGTTGGTTTTCTTTCCCAGAACTCAGACATGCAACCTTCTTCATGAATTATTCTCTGCCATAAAGTGATCAAGTGCCTTCTCCATGTCATTGAGTTATCTAAGGTATAAAGCATGTATGCTGGCATTCTTTTGTATATTCAGTCTAAGGCTCAAGGTTGCCAAAATAACACCTGTTCCCTGAGTTATCAAGAGCAAATTGTAGACTTGGGCATGTACACCAGTGCTTCAACTCTACATTCTCCAAAACCTTTACAAGGCGTTTCCCTTTCCCTAAGACACTTTATGAAAGAATTATACCATTAAACAATTAAACATGTTTGAAGCTCGTTTGGACTTGCGCAATTATATTTTCTTCAGAGACTATTTTGGAAGGCTGTGTATTACTTCGATGCAACGTGCAATGTCAAACATTTTTCTATACTTTTAAGAGGGGCTCACAATCTTCATATCATTCCTAAAATCAGAGCTGCTGTATTAAATGTTAGTTATTGCAAAAGCAAATTGTGTGGAAGTGCACTTCTCTCTTTTACACTGCCTTCTATGTGTGCCTGCCTTCTTATATACTCCTCCACCATGCTATAACATGGCATAAAGCCTTAGTCAGATGTAGTCACCCAATTTTGGACTTCCAGCATCTAGAACTGTGAGACAAAATAAACCTCCATTCTTCATAAATCATTGAGTCGATCATTATGCTATAATGCCAGAAAACAGAGTAAAACAATCTTCATACTATAGTCAGGGTAACTAGTGACAAATCAAGAAATCTGAATGAAGAGAGTACATTATCACCACAAAAGTCTCTTCATAATGCTAGCAGACTGTTTTAAGAAGCAAGGTATGAAAAAATATTAGGGAGCTACTGAAACTTACTGTTGTCTTACAAGCACAGTACTTAAGAGGATTCTTTATTTTCTGTTCCTCTTTTTCGGTTTCCTGTGACATACATGCATAGTGTCTGACAGCACTGTGCACTAAATGTAGCAGGCCTCAGTAAGCAAATAGAAAGAAGATACAGATAGTAAAAGAAATGGTTCTTCCATTAATGTTGATTTACCTCTCTGGAGAAGGAGGGTGAAAGATAATTATGAGAACCAGAGCTTTGCTTAGACTCAAATATTTATTGGCAAAACAGATATTCTTGCTACCACCAAGGTTTCTATAGAACAAAATCCACCCCATCCCAAGATGCTGATTGCAATGTTTCCCAGTGATGGTTGTATGCAAAATCCTCTGGTATCACAGTATCAATAGGTAACATTGTACTGTATGTATTTTAATAACATCATGACACGAAGCACATGAACATGTAGCACTAGAACTCATGCTTGATGGAATATTATTTAACAAAAATGTTCTCTGTAAGGAGCACAGTCCTCTTGTGTTTAGAAATTCTAGACAGAACTTCAGAACTACAATCGGAGGCCACTTTAAAATAGCAATAGTAGCAGAAATAAACACAAAAATTTAAAGATCACGGCATTAAATAAACCATAAAAAGGTGACTTTTACTACAACAGCTGAAACAGAAAGGCAGAGTCAACTTGTTTGGCCTCAATTTAAAATGTGAACTTAGGCATCTCACAGTTGTTTGCACTTCCATCCATGTTCAGGTCCCTGGAAGTACCCTAAGTATTGATTATTGGTTACAAATAAATGGCAATGAATAGGTGAATTCCAAACTATGGAGACAGTGAATAAAGAGGATCAATTGTCCATCAGTTATGTGAACATAATCTTACAACTCTCAAGTACTCATTTGAAGTAGAGGATGTGAGCAAACAAAAGCAAACTGCTGGTGAGAACACATTTCAATTTTTTTTGTGAGCAATAGCCAAAGAAGAGAAATCTATCCTGACAGTAATTAATATAAAACTCTGTACTTAAATTCATCTCTCAAAAACTTAAAACCAAGCATATTAATTACTTTTTTCTCCACTTTGGAAAATATGGACTAACTAACGCAGCCATTGAAGGAGTAGGCCTGGGGATATAGCTCATGAGGCAAAGTGCTTACCTAACAAATATGAGAACCTAAGTTTAATCCCCAAAACCCACATGATAAAAGTTCAGCTTGGTGATATGTATTTGTAATCGCAGCACAGAGGATACAGAGACAGGCAGATCCCTGAAGCTCACTGCCCAAAGTCCTAGACTATTTGTTGTGTCCCAGGTCGATAAGATACCTTGTCTCCAGAACTAGGATGGATGACCACCTGAGATTGTCCTCTGGCCTTGAACATGCATGTGCACACATTTATCTGTGCATATACATGTACCAACATACACATATACACACACTAAAAAAGGATGAGTGATCTCTAATATGTCATAATAATGATGATATTTTGTCATTTAGTGTTTGCTTGGTACATGCCAGGTAGTATATAAATTATTTACTGTGTACAGTGGCTCTATATGATGAGCATTACCATCATTAGAGATGGCATTTCACATGTGAGAAATCTGCTGTTGAGGACCACATAAAATTTGGTATATGGTGATAGCACTTTCAATGTAACTGATTTCTTCTGCTTTCAGAAGTTATGCAGGGTCAAGCCTGGTTAGTACTTGCATGGGAGCCATCCAGAAATTTTATGAAGTTATACAATTAGTAAACCTAATATACAGACTCCAAACCTACGTGTTTCTGATCCTAAAAACCTAAAGTTAAACCAAGGTTTCTCAAAGTCAGCATCACCTGGGAACATGTTAGAAACAAATTATCAGACAACTCTAGACCTACTGAACCACAGTCTCTAGTGACAGGTTTTAGAAATCTGTGCTTTTAAAAGTTATCAAGGAGATCCTAATGCAAGCTAAAGTTGAGAATGAGTATCTTGATTATTTAAACATATTTAATTACATATACTTAATTGTGCTAATTACTTAAAATTGGCATTCATTATTCAATTAAGTTTAAAATATGAAGAATAGGTGTGAGGATTTTAACATAACTGTTGGAATATAATTGGCATATAATAAACTGAAAATATTTAAAGGAATATGTATATAAGTGCCATGTAGGAAACACTCCTTCTGCCAAACCAAACCACCACTTTCTTCTTCCCAAGCAGCCATTGATCTGCATTCTCTCATTGTAGGTTAATTTGCATTTTCTTGAGTATTATATGGATAGACTCATACAACATGCATTATTTTACTCAATCATTTTCACCAGCATAATTACTTTGAGGCTCACTTATCTTATTTGTACCAGTATTTTATTCCTTTCAATAAAAGCATAGTATTTAAGTAACAGAACATGCTGTAATTTATCTTTTTATAAATCAATGAAAATTCTACCTGCTTTAGTTTCTGACCATTCCAAATGAAACTGCTCTGTCAATGTATAAATGATTTTTTAAATTTTTTCTCTTGATTGGATAATATGGTAGCTGTGTGTGGGTGTTGCTTTTATTGTTTGTTTGTTTAATTTGTGATGCTAAAGTTAGAGCCCAGGACCTCTTGCCAGCTAAGTAAAGATTCCATCACTGAGATACATCCCAGTCCCAGAAGACATAAGTTTAAATTTTCAAGCAGCTGCTGAACTGTTTGCAAATTGATATTGTTCTTTTTCGTTCTTAACAACAACTATAAAGTTCTAGTT
This sequence comes from Eospalax fontanierii, assembly GCA_035773235.1. Classification (NCBI taxonomy): domain Eukaryota; kingdom Metazoa; phylum Chordata; class Mammalia; order Rodentia; family Spalacidae; genus Eospalax; species Eospalax fontanierii. Next base: position 41,628,209 of record CM069525.1, read on the forward strand.
GCTTGTTATTCCTGTCAACACTCAATAATGATTATATTACATTTTGGTTGGGTTTTGTTTATTACTATGACTATTATACTGTATTTGCAGTGGTATCTACTTATAGTTTTAATTTGTATTTCCCTAATGAATAACAATGATAATAAGCATCTTTTCATTTACTTCCTTATTATTCTTTTATTTTCTTTTGCAAAATACAAGTTTAAAACATTGCTCACTTTTTGAAAACACGTTTTCTTCTAAAATAATTTTAGATTTCTGGAGAATCGAAAAGATAATATAAAAAGTTACTAAGTGCCCTGTACTTGACATTCCTTAATGTTAGCAATTTATATAAACATGTCCCCAAACTAAGAAATTAACATCACTGCAGTACTATTACCCAGAATACATACTGGCTTTACTCATATTTTACCTATTCTTCTGCTAGTGGAATTTGGTTTTTCCAGAATCCAATCTATGATATGTCGCATTAACTTATGGTATCTTCTTAGTCTCTTCTAATGTATAGCTATCTCTCTGTCTTTCCCATATTTTCATGACCATTGAGTTTTGAAGAGGACAAATCATCTACTGAATGGTCTATTCCTTGATGTAGGTTCTGTCTGATAATGTCTGGGGACTGGATTGGGGATTGTGGGTCTTAAAGAAGATTATATAGAGATGCAAAATGTTTTTCATGGCATCATACTACGGGTACATAGTGTCAGTATGACTATTTGCTGGAACACAACAGCTCATAGAGAATTTTATTTATTATGGGTATCACATTAAATGGCTAAATAGAGAACTGAAATAATAATAATAGTGAATCTTTTAATACACTAACACCCTTTACCTCTCTTTTACTTAGGTCTTTATCTCAGAGATATTTTATACTTTTCATGCCCTGCACATCTTTTTACAGATTTATTCCTAAGTATTTAACATGTTATTCTATTCTAAATAATATTATTTAAAATTCTACATTTCAACTAGCTATTTGTAGTATATAAATACATCACTATAAATTATATTTTATGATTATATTCTGAAAAAATTTGAAATTTATTAATTATATTTAGTAGCTTTCGGTATATTCTACTCCATTATTCACATAATGATCATGTTTTCAATGACTATAGCTTCATTTCTTTCTTTTTATTTCCTTATCTTATATGATTTCACAGTCTAGACCCTATTATACAATATTAAATATAAGTGGTGTGATGTTTTGAATAAGAATGTCACCAACAGACTCCAAGAATTTGAACACTTGGTCCCAGTTCCTGGTGCTGTTTGTGGAGGGTCATGGAACATTTAGGAAGTATGACCATGCTGGAGGAAGCATATCACTGGGAGTGGGCTTTGAGAATTCAAAGCCATGTCCCACTCCCAGTTTCTCCCCTTGTCTGCTGGAAGATATGCACAATCACCTTTCTGCTCTCACCACTTGTGCTGCCATGCCTCCTCAGCATAATGGACTCTTTCTTACCATCTGGAACTGTAAGTCAATCAGCTCTCCCTTTGACACATTGCATTGGTTATGTTGTTTTAGCACAGCAACAGAAAATCAACTAATACAGAAGTTGGAACCAGTGAGTGGGTTGTTACTGTGAAGAATGCGACCACTTGGGTTTTTGAAGAAATGTGGGAGACTTTGGAAATCTGAACTAGAACAGCGTTTGGATTTTGTAGGCAGAGTTTAATGGTCATTGTAGTAGGAGCCTCGAAGAGAGAAGAGCTGAGAGCAAGGTAGTTCCTGAGGAAAATAGGATTTAAGCAGTAACTGGGAGATTGTTGCAAAACTTCTGCCTGTCTTTCTGCCTACAACCTGAGAACTTGCATGAGGCTAAATTAAAACATAATGGATTAACTTCTTTGGCAGAAAAAATTTAAATACAGCCAACATTGAATCAGTGGTATAGCTATTAATGCTAAATAGTATGGAGATCTACAATGAAAAAGAGCAGGAGAGGGGGTGGCTGGAGAGTTGGCTCAGTGATTAAGAGCACTGGCTGCTTTTGCTGGGGATCTGGCTTGGTTCCCAGCACCCACATGGCAGCTAACTACTGTCCTAATTCCAGTTCCATGGGGCCTGACACCCTCTTCTGATCTACATGAGCATTGCACATGGGTGCACTTACATACATGCAGGCAAAACAATCATACATATAAAGTAACAATTTTTCTTTGAAAAAAATGAGCAAGTGAGGCAGAAAGAAATGCAAAATGTACAGTTAGGAAAGAAAAAGAACACTCACTAGGGAACATTAATGTTGGAACCAATGAAGCCAATGCCTGTCCTCAAGGAGAAAGTCTCTTTGTTAGGGAGATCAGAGTCATTAAGTAGAGATAACTATATTTGCACATAAACAGTTGGAAGAGTACCTTCTGGGCTAGAAGACCCCATCTACCCAAATTCCTGACTCCTGAAGAAAAAGCCCTAATGGTTTCTTTGCTCCTAGAAAAGATAAACATACAGAAGCTGCTAATAATATGTATGAAACAGGTCAAGGTCCATCCCAGGCTGGCACCTTAACTTGGCAGTGTCATTCACATGGTGCTAGCTTTAGAGGTCTGAAAGACACAATATTGAAGGGGTCATCAGTTATTCCTGCAGCTTCTGAGAGCCAGTGAGACTAGTCAGCAGGTAGCAGGAGAATTCCTATGTAAGGAAGGGCCTAAAAGGCCAAGACAGTCTGAGAGACCATTGTGTGAAGCTATGACAGTAAAGCTGAGTTGGCAAAGGAGACTCCAAGATGTTGGAGATGCAAGAGTGAGGAGATATGTGGCAAGGAGAGCTGTATACAGGGAGTGGTAACAGCCCAAGAGAGAAATATATGTTGTAGGTAGGAAAGCCAGAGACTGGAGCCATCTAAGCACTATGCAATGAAAGACCCAAACAAAGGAGATGGAGCTTCAGGACTTGGTGTTTGTCCTTCAGTTTTTCAGGCTTGCTTTAGTCTGATTTCCTCAATATGCCCCCATTCCTCATTTTTTGAATGGAAATGTCTATCCAGTTCCACAATATATTGGAAGTACGTAATTTGTCTTTTGATTTTACAGGAGCTACAAGAGATTGACTTGAGTCTGAGAAGAGACTTTGAACTCAGGAATTTTAAATAGTGTTAAGAGTGTTGAAGACTTATGAGGAATTTTAAAGATGAACTAAATGCATTTTGCATTATGATATGGTCAAGAATGGGAGTGAGTGACCAGGGAGTAGAATGAGAATGTCCACCACAGTCTGTAGGTATTTTCTGGCCTTGTTTTGGGATGGTCATGGAACCTTTAGGAGGTATGGCCATGCTGGAGGAAACGCCTCACTGGGGACAGGTTTTGAGAGTGTGCAGCCATGTCTATTTCCAGTCTGGCTTTCTCTGCTTCCTGTAACTGCTGAAGATGTGAGCTTTTGGCTTCTGCTCCTATAATGTCTGCCCTAACATGATGGACTCATCTTTCTGGAACTGTAAGCCAAATAAACTCTTCCTTCTTTATGTCTCTGTGCTAATCACAAGGTATTTAACCACAGCAACAGAAAAATTAACTAATACTAGTGGTAAGAGAAGACATCTATCTACATGCTTTATCCAAAATGATTTATGAAAGAATTCAGCATTTCATCTCTATGGATAATTGAAACTATAGATTTTTTTCCTAGATTCCCTTTTTCAGGTTGAAAGTTCTTTTAAGTTGCATTCCTTACTCATTTTAATAAGTATGCTTTTTTAATGTTTATTCCTGTGTCTTTAATTTATTAGCTGGTTAATATGGTAAATTCCATTATTTTATTTTGAAATATTAAAACAATATTGGATTCTTGAGATATACAACACTTATAGTATTAGCTTTATGTATTGCTAAAGTCTAATTCTTAAAAATTCTTTTTCAATAATCACACTTATGTTCATGAAGAATATTGTTCTGTTTTGTGTTGATTAATGTACTTTCGTGTTTCCTGAAATGTTTTGTCTGACTTTAATATTATGATAACATTGGGATTATAAGAAGAGTTAGAAAGTGTGTCCTCCTCTTAAATGTTCTGAAGAAGTCTTAAAATGATTGACTTTTTCTTGCATTTAGTTTTTAAAACTGCATTTTATGTATTTGTTGAGACTTCCATATGTATGTACAATGCATTTTTATCATATCTACTCCAGCACGCCTGGAATCCTACCATCAAGCTCCTTCCCAACTTCGTGTCCTCTTTTTCATTTGTTTTTGTATAACCTACTAAGTTCAATTAGCATTAAACACACTAGTAAAGTCATTGTGGCCTTAAGTTTTATTTGTGTTAAGATTTTTAAACTGCTTATTAAAATTTTTGCTACATATAAACCTATTTAGATTACGGTTTCTTTCTTTTTAATTTTTTTGAGCATTTCATCCATGGGTATTGCCTTTGCATTATTTCCAGTCCTCCAAGTCCCCTACCAATTCTCCATGTGGTCCCCACTACATCTCAGTATTTTGTGCTCTTCTATACTATTATTACATATGCATGCATACATTTATGAATACACATACACACACACCCATACATACATATGATGCACTGAGTCCATTTAGTGGTGTTTCTGTGTACTGTGTTTAGGGCTGGGATTAGATGACCTACCAGGGGTCTAGTCCCTGGGTAAAACTGATTCTCTCTCCCTCAGCATCCATTGATTACTTGTAGCTCTTTGTCTTGATATTGACCTCTGTGACATTCCATCATCCACCTTGGCATGTCAACTGCTTTTGTCATTATGTGGATCTCATTAGACTACCATACTTTGGAGATTTAATCTTGACTGAACTTTATTAATTTGTATCTTTCAGATACTTCAGGTACTTTGTTCATGTCATATAAATTGTTCAAATTATAGAAGTAAACTTGTTTTAAACATTGCTTTATCATTCTTTTAAAATCTTGAGATTTAGATTCTTTTATAAGGATAAAGTGAGCATCTCTTAATTCTAAAAATAGAAATTTATATCTTGATATTAGAAACGTATGTCTTCAATATTTATTCCTGAATTTAATAGCTGCAGATTATCACTTTGGTGCAAGGTACAGCAGGGAATATGTATGGGAAGAGATAGCTAATACTAAAGGCCTTTTGAAATAGTCTTATGGAAACCTACTACTGTAGATAATTCTTAAATTATATACATATATTAAAAGAGTTTAACGAAATGACAGAGAGGGATAGTGTCCCTACCAGACAGTATAGGCTAGCAAATAAAAAGCCCAATGCCAGAAATAGACTCCCTCTTTTGGAGTTGTTGATAAGTGATTTCCCATAGGTCCTCAAACAGTAGTGGCTATTGCTTGGATAGCTTCCAGAATTGGCTATTGCTGAAGAAACTTACTATGTGAGTTGTAGAACAAACATGGCAAAATCAAGTTGATACTGACCTAGAATCTTCATCTCTACTACTTAGCTTTCATAGTTGTGGATATGCTATGCATGCTACCAGAAGAAAAAGTAGTCATCAAACTTATACAGCTCTGACCCCTGCAAGCTATAGTAATGAATTGCCTGGTAATTTATGCCTACTGGTACAATAGTGGCATTAATGTTACAGGAATAAACCACCACATTCTGTTTGGATTTAAGGCCCACTGCATAAAAGAGAGCTGATATCTAGCACTGTTATCACAGTCAAGAACCTGTGCCTAGACAGGTTACAGACCCTAGGGGACATCATACTTCAATTATCCTACTAAATGGGCTTTGTATTAAACTCACTCCCAATGATTCATTTAACAATAAATTAAGCAATAATATCCACATATTACTGCGTGTCTCAACTCTCATCAGAAAAGCTTCTTGCAACAGATGAGGATTAACACAGAGAGCCACAACTGGTCAGCATTTAAAATTAAGATATTATGGAGTGCTTGTCCATAAATGGGACATCTATATTGTACCCTCTCCCCTGAAAGCTCAGGGGACATGGTGGAATAAGGGGTGGAAAAATTGTAAGAGCCAGAGATGGTGGATGATCACAATGTGTTTTCCAAACACAACAGGGCAGTTAACATGAGCCCACAAAGTTTAAGAGAGCATACAGAAGATCTGCTCAAGCTTAAATCACACAATATCCTGGCATGGAGCAGGGAGATGGGCAAGAAGCTCAAGCCCTAGCTAAGGAGAAGAGAGGGAGGTAGGGAGTACAGTTGGATATGAGAAGATGGGCTGGTGAGTCTGAATATGACCAAAACACATTCTATGAAGTTTACAAAGAATCAATCAAGATATTTTTAAAACACAAATTTCTTTGGTTTCATTGATTTTTTCCCTATTCTTTCTGTTTGCTAGTTCATCAATTTTTTCTCTAATATTTATACATTTTTCATTCTATCTATGCACGTTGAGGATTTTTGTTCTTTTTGAAAAATATTTAAAATGGAAATCACAATTTGAAAGGTTTCTGTTTCCCTCATATTTTTCCCTATGCTGCTGTAATGTCAACTGGCAGATGTGTATATGTTTTGCATTAATTTTAATCCAATTCACTATACCTTTAAATTTGTTTATAATCTATTTTTTGAACAGGAAGCTATTAGAATTATTTATTTATTTACAAATATTTAGGATTATCCCAGATATCTCACTGATACTGACTTCTATTTGAATTCCACGTTTTTGTACAATATAATTTATTAATATACTTTTTGGAATTTAAACTTTTAAAATTTATTCAGATCTGTTGTGCAGCTTGGAGTATGGGTTTTTTTTGGCAAAAGTTCTATGTGTGCTTGAAAAAATTATTACTTGGAAATAATTTACTCTTTTGGGTTTTATATTTGTCTGATTTATAATGAAACTCTAAAGCAGTGATCAATCTAATGTTAATTATTCCTCATTACTTAGTCAAGACCTTCCTAAGTAATTTACCTAATGTTCCATGAATTATAAGTTTTCCAGTCTGACTGATGGTAAGAGGTACTATTCTTGGCCCTCTATGAACACAAGTCACTGTTCTCTTTAATTCTTTTGGAATGTCCTTCACTGGGTAGTCTGGGGTCATTTCCTCACACACATGTGCTCATTAATACTATGCTGAATAATTGAAGAGAGGCTCACTATAATTCTCTAGATTCCTCATTCCACAATTTTACCCAATTCCACAGCTTTACCCATTTATCTCTTCTTTGATATTTTGTCTTGCAGTCTTAATCTGCCTCAGTGTCCCTAGTCCCTTGGGTTCAGTTCCAAAACTCAAGAGTTCAAAGAACTCTGCCTCAGTTTCCCATCATATGACCATGATCTGGAAACTCAAGGCAGTAAAGTAGAGGAAAATTAGGACTCCTTCCATTTGTTTCCCATGTCTCAAGGATAACTTTCCTTCATCATCTGTTGTCCAGTGATTTCAAAACTATGGTTTATTTATTTAGTCTGGGTTTCATTATTTTAATTGGTAAACTGAGTATTTTTTGAGTGCAAGTGGAAGGTTCACATTCTTAAGCACAAAGCTTTGCTTAGAAATACACATTTCCAAGAAAAAATGCAACCAAAATTGTATGATTTAGTATGATGCTTTTGTAGCATCCTCTATAAAACATAGTTCTTTAAAATCACTTTCCAACATTCAGTCATTTTCAACAGATTCAGATTAATAGAATATAGTGGCTTATTCAGATAGACTCTTTGTCTAATTGAATGAGATCATGTCTATATTTAACTATGATTTACTATCTGCTTACAAGTAAGCATTAATCTAAACAGAGGTACTGGCATCTGTCTGTTTTGTTCGTCTTTGCAAAATATGACACCTGTCAAGGTATAATGTACATTCTACCTTTACACAAAGGAAGAACAGAGAAATTCTTTCTAAGCTCACTTGTGACAGAAACATCATAATTTCAGTTCTAGGGCCTCTCCTCTCTTCATAAAAACCTAAGAACAACCCAAGGAATTATTTTGCTCAAAGCCTGCATCTATATCAAGCATTGCTATGCTTTGTGTTCCAAAAAAATTCATGTGTTCAAGCCTTAGTCTAGGGTGACATTTAGGGGCCAGACTTTTTTGAAATGATTAGGCTAAGATTAAGCCATCAGAATTGAATCATCAAGACAAAATTTGTGCCCTATCAGGAAGAAAGGAAAGGGATGAAAAGAGTCAGAAAGGTAAGGAAAGAAAGACATATCAATTCTCTTTCTTATATTGAAGTTTTTAATTGAATTTTTGTGTATTTCATACAGAACATCTCAATCAGTCTTAATCACTTTTATACCCTCTTCCTCATTGGCATCCTCCCACAATCCAAGTATGATAATACAGATGCATATTACAAATTGAAGAAATTTTAATTTTAGAACAAGAAATTTCAGTGATATCTAAAAATCTGATGGGCTAATAATTAAAGGTCATGGACAGCATGATAAGGATAACATTACTGAACTGACATAGAGAAATTTATACAGAGTAAACTGAATCATTTGCATCAAACAAGAATATTTCAGTTGATTTATTAATATATTCTAAAAGGTATTATTTAAAACCAAAAATCAAAACCTAATCAATGGACTGAGGATGTAGCTCAGGTGTAGAGTGCTAGTAAAAGGCACTGTGTCCAGTTCCCACAAACATACACTTATATATACACACGTTCTTACACAATTATAAGTAACATTGCATTTCTTCTTACATATCCATAAGACTAAACAGAATGTTATATACATATATATATATATATATATATATATATAGAGAGAGAGAGAGAGAGAGAGAGACCATTGTCATCATGTTATTTAAATGCCAGATGTCCTATTTTACTCACTTTCTTACTTCATTTTCAGAAATTCTGAACAAACTGTTGAAATGAAAAGTTCTTAAGCAACAGGAATAATAATACATAGGTTTTACCCCATCAGGGTGAAGAAGAATTCAGAGAGAATACTTCCATCTGGTTGGTTATGAAGGGATTTAGAGCCCTATTACAAGAAATACCTCTTAAAATCTGAAACATAGGTCCTTCAGGCTTTTACATGCATATTTGACATTTCAAATGTCTAATCCACCGGTCACGACACCAGAATATTTAAAGCAATTGTCAAAATGATTCAGGGAGAATACATGCAAGCAAATAATGTCACAGATATGCAAGAAACACTTCTTATAAGATCTAGCATGCCATCAAGAGTAAATATGGTTTGTGGTTTTAATCTGGAGTTTTCAAACCCTGAAGTTTATTATCAGCAGTGTCAGACAACATGTATACATGTCAATTGTTCACCATGTATCTGCTTTTAGTTTGCATTTAAAAACTGAAAATTATTTTCACAGTAGTTATATAGCATGTCAGATTAAGTCATTTAGGACAGAAGTCTTGTAACCATAACACTTGTAGGACTTATTCATAAAATGTCTTATAGGGCTAATTCATAAAACCTTTTTCTTGTCATGTAGGTCCAAAACTTTAAATTTTATAGTGAATAAAAATGTTGTGATCAAACCACACATAAGTCATGAAAAGATGACTAGAAAGGTTTAAAATGTCATGTTGTACCACCTGCCATTATAATGCTTAACACTTGGCCCATGTCCAAATCATTGCTATAATTATGTGCTATACTTTAGCAGGTTTCTGTATGGAAGTAGTGGGGCTAAATGGACAGCATTATCATTTTATGAACCATTAGCATAGTTGCAAGCTGTTTTTCTGTTTTTGTACTTGTTTTTTTAATGCAAGTGTTAGCATCCTGTTATTCAAAGGAAAAGATAGACAGTAATAATTCCTTTTACAGTAATGCTTACAAGTTAACCTCTGCTCTTTTCCATTTCATAACTGGATATTTTTACTTCACTGGATCCCAAATTGATGGAATTTTGATGTATGTATCAAATGTCATTGCTTTATTAAATGCAGAATTGTATATTCACATCTGTTTATTCTGTTTCTGAGCAATGTGCTGTGCAAGACTCATGATAAATTTGTGAAGCACACTACTAGCACCTCGATGTTACATCTTACTAGAAAAGAAGTTAGCTTATTGATAATGCTCTTTTATTTGCAAAAGTGGGTCAAAAATAATGGTTTATGACCTTGCTTTACTAAATACCTTACCCACTAAAGACATGAACTAACATTTGGAAGGATATTTCTTGATCCTGGGTTTCTTGATTTGGAGAAGATAAAAATCAAACCTGGTGACCAAAGGACTAATTTCTGTTTTTTTTTTTCCCACTTTAACCAACTTGTTGGCAAAAATCTAGTTGGCCAAGCATGATGCCTGGTATGTAAAAGAACTCAATTAAAATTGATTTAAAAACATATCTACTAAGGTGAGTAGTTAAAAATATTGTTAGAAAACTAATATATATTGCTAGATTTGTTCTTTTAAGAGCTAGAATTTTTTAAGATGTCCTACATTTATTTTAAACACTGCCTAACCCACTTTAGGTGGTACTGATGGAATGATGAATTTCCTCGAAGTAACTAAATGAAATTTGACATACTTTTCATCCAAGGTTTTGTACGTCAAGCTTTCTAATGGAAAAATGTTAATATGGCTTTTTCTACTACTAAAAATAGCTTTGAGATTAAGGAAAATAAATAAATCTTGTACAGTTCAAAATAAAAGAAACACTGCAAGCAAAACAATGAGCTATGGATTTGTTTTTTCCTGAATTGTTTTCATAACTTTTTCATTTTTTTCTCTTTGCTTTGCTGGAAAACCAGGCCAGAAAAATCATTTCAGCAATGATCCTCAAACCACAAGGAAATATTACTGGTGTGATAGCAATAATATCCAATAAAACTCATATAATTCTTTTGGGATGGTGTCCTTGTTTATAAGCATATGGTCAACCATCATCTCTTATATCATTCTACAATTATATTCCTAGTTCCTTCACAATTTAAATTGTAAAAATCATTAAAGGCAATATAGATCCACCTAAGTTTCAAGTTGAACTAGTTTTTACCTGTTACTATATTTATAGATGATGATCAAATATAGTAAGACAGAGTTATCACTGAAGTTTCACACAGATTCTGCTTCGTTATATACAACCCCAAAGTCATTGGGTAGATGAGTATAAAGTTTAGAAAAACATGAGGCACTTGCAACTGAGAAAAATAATATAATAAATGTGAAGTGCAGTGTAAATGAAATATTATCCCCAAGAGTCAAAATTAATGAAATGGAAAAGCTCAACTGACAGAGTTATCAAAACAAAAGCTGTTTTTTTAAAAAAAGATTAATGTGATAGGCACAGTCAGGCTACACTGATCGGCAAAAAGGAGAAAAAGTATTCTCTGCATATTGACCACTTATGAATCTTTGTAATGGTCTTCATTTGCTCCAAAAAGAAGCTTCTTCAATAAGGTAGGAGGGCTACACTTGTGTATGGGTATAAAGATCAGTATTTAAAATACAGATAGAAAACTACAATGATTTACAGAAATGGCAGTAGCATATTTTTCTCTAAGGTTTATGACCTCTCCTGTCATAGGGAGTTGACTAAGTTGATAGTATCAGGCATGAAGTTCCTCATATTGAAGTAGCCTTAAGTCTAATTAGACAATAGATTGTTACTCACACGATAAATGTGCCACTGTTACACCATTGGAGATATCTTGCTGGACCAGTCATTGTTGTGGTTGCAATGCAACCCATATAGCGGTTCAGGGAACATCTTGGAAAAACCAGGGTAAAAGATTTTAAGAGCCAGAGGACCAGGACACCTGCTGTGAGATAGTGTTTTGTAGACATGACAAAGGAGTTGCATCTGTGTGTGTGTGTGTGTATGTGTGTGTGTGTGAACGCGCATGTGTGTGTAACATTAATAATTGTAGGAAAAGGGGTCATAAATTTTAAAGGGAGTGGGAAGGGACATGGAAGGTGCTGAAGGAGGGATAGGGAGTGGTGGAAGTGTGAATAAAGCACTCACGTATGAAATCTTCAACAAAAAATCTAAGTAAATAAATGAAAAATGAACACATTGTGCTGGTTTGAATGAGAAATGTCTCCCATAGGCTCAGGTAGTTGATCACATATTTTGCAGTTGGTGTCATTGTTTGTGGAGGTTTAGGAGGTGCAGCCTTGGTGGAGGAAGTATGTCACTGGGGGAAGGTTTTGAGAGTTCAGAGCCTGGTCCTACTTCCATTTTCCCCTCTATGATTCCTGTGAGTGCCTGAAGATACTAGGACTGAGCTCTCTGCTCTTCCTGGCCCTGTAATGCCTCTCCTGCCATCATGGAGTTTTCCCATGGAACAGTAAGCCAAAACAAACTTTTGCCTTTCCAAATTGCCCTGGTCATAATGTATTATCATAGCAACAGAAAAGTAACCAATATAAACATGAAAGTAGAAAAGGATAAATTTGTGGAAATGGGGTACAGTGGAAAGGCTATTGCATATGAAGTTGGATGGATGTGATCAAAGTACATCTGTGAAAATATCATGATAAATTCATTTTTGTATGAGTAATCTATACTATTAGAAATATAAAATGACAAAAATAGAGAATAATAAATGGTGATTATTATAAACTTTGGTTAATACAAAAGATAAAAATACAAATATAGTCACTAGAATAAAAATACACATTTCCCAAATACCAAAAAGGAATAAAAAGTAGAAAATTCTAATCAAAAGTGGAGTAAAGCAAAATAAAAGCAAAAATAATAGCATAAATTACTGTGAAGACTTTAAGCATGCCGGCCATGTCAATGAATATGAAAAGCTTAAGTATTTCTGTTAAGAAAAATAAACTTTCAAACTGCTACACAGTGCCAACATAGCTCTATGCCAAATACAGAAAATATTAAAAAATGGAAAAAAAAGAAAACCTAAGCTTCAAGGAATGAGTAAAAGTTTCCTGTTAAGACAATCCTTTTAAAATTCATTGGGTCAGAAATGCAGAAAAGACATTACAGACTTCTTGAGAAGAAGAAGAGTCTCATCATGAGAATAAGGAATGATGAGACTGCACAATGGATGTTGAAATGGACAAAAATTCATTTTATATATATATATATATATATATACACATATATGTGAAACTAAGAATAAAACATTAATGAAAAAATAAAATTAAAGAAAATTAGAACAATGAGGCAAAATGAAATCCAGAGTAAGATTCATGGGTAAAGCACACAAACTAATGTGTAAAATTTTGGAAAATGGTTTTGGGAAAATGGACTCATTACTTGGGGAAAATTCCACTGCTTCCTTAGATTTCTCAATTGATACATTGTTGATAATGAAAAGGGACAAGAGTAATTACTTTAATAACATCTTATTTAACCCAGTTTTTCCAAAATATTTTCAGTACAAAATGAAATTTTCTTTGTAAAAATTACTGACATACTTTTCCACATTTTTTTTCAAAAATTTCACACTCTGAAGCTGGATGTGGTGGCACACAGCTTCAATTAGCACTTGGGATCAAGGCCAACCTAGTGTACATAGTGAGTTCTAAACCAGCTGGGGCCACAGGGAGACTCTGTCTCAAAAACAAAATGAAAAAAATTCACACTCCGGTACATATTTTCCTCACATTTTGATTCTGTGTCTAAGTTTTATTAGGAATTAATTTTCTGTATTTTGATTTTTAGAAAATTTGTAATTGTAAGACTAGATTTACATACCCAAGTCATTTCATACATATTTAATAGTTTTATAATAATTAGCTTGTTTACACAAAAATCACTTTTAATCCTCAGGTCTACCTTAGTGAAATGGCTTCATCTATGTTAGAAAATTGATATAACTTTGTAGAAATAGCATATAAGTACAAGTACTGTGTCTGTCTGAATTAAATAAGTTCAGAAAGCCATATCAATTTAATCATATAGCATAGAGTACAATTTTGAAAACAGCTTCATAAATATCATTATCAAGAATGACTGCTTAGATTCATTCTTATACTCTTAATTTAGATTATTATGTGCAATTTCATTAAAATCTTAAACACACCACACACACATACAGAGAGAGAGAGAGAGAGAGAGAGAGAGAGAGAGAGAGAGAGAGAGAGAGGAATATTATCCAGCCATAATAAGAATAAAGCCTTGGAACCAGAGATCATTATGTTAAGTTAAATAAGTCAGGCACAAAAAGTCAAACATTTTTCACACTCATATGTGGAAGCAAATGGAAGCTTAAACAAGATGATTTCAGACAAGTAGAGAATAATCACTAGAAACTAAGAAAGGATGTAGGGGAAGGGTAGGGAGCAGTTGAATAACAGTTACCAAAATACAGTTAGAGAAAATGAGTAAATTCTAGTTTTTTATAGCTTAGTATGGTAACTACAGTTTACAATATATTTTATGTATATTTAGAGAGTAGTTTGAAGGATCTCAATTCAAAGAAATGATAAATAATCATCACATAATGCAAACATGAGTTGAATGACCACACTGTGTGCATAAATACATATTATTATTATGTGTAGACTGAAAATGTTTAAAAGGCTATATTAGAAATTAGTGAGTTAGAGAACAGAATGAAAGTAGGTTAAATTGATAAATCAAAATCTATGTCTTTGAAAAAACCCAAAGATTATGTAAATCATTAGGTAAATTTAATCAAAAGGGAACATATACAAATAAGAAATAGTTAGGGGGAATAATTTTTTTTTACACAGGGAAAACTGTAAGAGATCTTGTACACATTTTTGCAGTTTGGAAACCAAGATTAAATGGACGGTTTCTTAAGAAAATAAAATTGAAAGAGATGACCTGGGAGAGAGAAGAAGCTTAAACATACCAATCTCTATTATGAAAGTAGAAAATGTTCTCAAGAAATGACCTCTCAAAATCATCTAGTACAAATACTTTCACAAAGCAATTTTGTCACACATTTGAAGATCAGATAGTCCTAATGAAGCATTCATACATCTGGGGGCACAAATTTGACTCACTGGACCTTAAAACATACCTGACAGAGTGTATGAAATTAAGCCAGGATAATAAGGGGGCTGCAGCTAGGGGAGCGATCTAAATATGATCAAAATATTTTATATGAAAATTTCAAATATCAAATTTTAAAATTTAATAAAAACCAAGGAAACTCCTCAAACTATTTTACAGAAGCAAGTATAAGACTAATCCCATAAAATTATTAGACCAATATCAGCTATTAATAATAGTACCCAAAATCTAAGTAAAACATTAATAGAGTCTAAACTTTCTTATATTTTTAAAATTATGTTTTATGGCCAAATAGAGTCTATATCAGAAGTTCTTTTCTATCATTTATTCTGTATTCTGAAATGTTTCCATGTTGTATATGGAAGGAGAACTGAAGATCTCACTTACTCTGTAATTTACCTATGGTCACTATTTTCTTCGATTTCAGTTAATAGCAACTCCTTGAAAGTCCAAACCTTTTTTCACCTCTCAATAGATGACCTTGAAACCCACCATTCACCTAGATATTGCTCTAGATGTTAACTTTGTTTGCAAATTTCTATAGTAAAATTGGAAATAAGGTAACAAATTTATGTTTACCATCCCTTTTAGTGGTCTGCTCAAGTTGACTATAAAAATGATGCAGAATGAAATTACCCAATAATATTCAATTGTATCTATGCATAGTTAGTTTTTACTTATAAAGTAAATAGAGCAAACATTAACAGATACAACTTCAGAGAGGATGATAGGAGGCCTCTTTTCCTTGTTTTGAATATCAGTAATTTCTGATGACTGCCTTCTATAGTAGACACTGGTGTTCTCTAATTCTCTTGAATCTGTTTTCTCATTCAGGGTAACCATCAACTTCAGGATCTTTTTTCCTTTCAGTCTTTGACATGCAAGACTTCGTTGGGTCTGAAATCATTTTATCGGAGATCATTCTCTTTTTCTTTTATTTATTATTATTTTTGAGAATTTCACATATGAGTGCTGTAATTTATTTAAAGCATTCCACTCCTCCTTCTACCCCACCAACTCCTCCCATGTTCCTCCCAATTTTCTCTTAATTTCATAATCTCTTCTCTGATTAGTAATGCTGCATACAAACATTCATACATATAAATATAAATATAGTGTATCGTGTTCAGGGCTACCCATTCATGATTAGATAATTTATCAGAGAGTTTGTCCCTGGAGAAAGCTGATTTTCATTCCTTCAACATCCCTTGATTTGCCTGTTGCTCTTCATCTAGAGGTGGGACCCTGTGAAATTTCTGCCATCCACACTGACAGGGCAACTAGTGTTGTCATTGTGCAGCTCATGTTTATGCAACCATACTGTAGAGATTTCACAGGTGCAGCTTCTCTAGCATTTCCAGAACACACCATCTAACAGTAAGCATTCTGGTCGTCTGGCTCTTGCAATCTTTCTGCTCTTTCTTCCACAATGTTCCCTGAGCCTTAGGTGGATCACTTTCTTACTTATACGTGTACTTCTTTAGGGATACCCTTGCCTAGTGACTGGGTGCAATAAAAAAGCATGAAAGCCCAAACTTGTTCCTGTTAGACAACCCTTAAGGCACAGCATGCTTATTAGAGTTCCTATTTGCAATCTAGCTGCCATCAACAGGACTTTGCCTTTTTCTGAAATTCTGTCCTTTGTACCTTTCGTGGTTTCTTCCGGTTCTTTGCTCCAATTCTTTCTTGACTGATCTTTTTCATATCTATTGTAATCTCATAAACTAGTAACAGGAACTGAATCTAAAATACTACTTCCAGTTCAAATCTTAAAACTTAAAATGTGAAAACTCCCATTGGTTTCCTAGAAATAGACAAGAAACAATTTTTAAAAGACTCATTCAAAAAGTGAGTGATTACAGTTTCCTTGAATAGCTAATTGTGAGAAATGGAATGAGTCCCTGAGTCACGGTGTCCATCAAGAAAGGATTAATCTCAATATGATATCATTCTTCCTGCATATAAGTAGATGTAAGTATGGAATAATGAAAATTATACCAGGTTTTGCCAAGGGTAGAAGCATGGACAAGAATAAAGTGAATGTGTGTAGAAAGAGTTAGTTAATAATCCCTTTTGGAAAACTCCAACAAGAGAAAAATGTGAGTAGCAATGAGAACATAATGAAATCACTGTCATTCCCTCCAGACTTCCCATTATCTTTTCTTTTCACTTCATTTCAGGAGAGGCATCGTTTTAGAGTGTTTATGTGCTATAAATCTGAAAACTAAAAAGGAGAAACAAATTGTCACTTTATAAAAACTTTCAAATACTGAAGAACAGCCAAAAGAAGTAAATGTAGATTCAATGTTATATTTTGAATTATCTATGAAAAGAGACTTCAGCTCTAACTTCTGAGGATATAGACAAAGCAGTAAACTCTAAGTTCACAAAGGGAAAATAGCTACTTAAATATGAAAGACAAAGGTGGACAGCCACTACTGAGAAACAATATCAACAGAATGGGTAGGGAATACTAAATAATAATTGTGGAATCAAGAAATGGATCTGCCTTGTAAACTGAAGCATTGAAAGCTAATTGTGCATGTTTATTGAATGGCTTATCATTAATTAGTCATGTTTAAAATAGCTTGGTTTCCAGTGGATGAAAATGAAGGATATTTGGAGACAGAAATTAGACTCTATAAACCATATATATATATATATATATATATATAGAGAGAGAGAGAGAGAGAGAGAGAGAGAGACAGAGACAGAGACAGAGAGAGAGAGAGAGAGCATTAAATTGGGTGGAATCAAAAAAGGGAGATTCAGATACTGTAGGAGAATCTAAGTAACACCAAATTCTACTATATGAAAATTGAAAAACTTCAATTAAATAAAAAATTTAAAATAGCCTGGCTTACAAAAGATGTGTACCCTATGATTTGGCACCTAGCAGGTGAATAAAGTCTAATATCATAGAAATGTAAAATATGTCTTTTAACATATTAATTTAAGCATACAAATATTGGAAACAAATATTTTACATCATTGCTGCCATGAAAAATTTCATTCTGAAAAATACCTAATATTGACTTTTAGCTTCTTGTTTAGCCTGAATAGTTAACAGTGTCAAGAAATGCTGTAGTGGTCTAAATTAAATATGTACTGGGGAATTGTAAAGATTTTTAAAAATTATTGTAGAGTTAATATAGATACCTTTGAAACTATATGAAATGGGCTTATTAAAATATGACAAAAGAATAGAATTATAAAAGAGAAAACTTTTGTATACAGCAATCTTATTTATACATATCTAGTAGATGGAAAAGTGGAGGCATATTTAGGCATTAGGCAGCATTAAAAAACATTATTAAGAGCAGAATATATTGGGGCTGGAGAGATGGCACAGTGGTTAAGAGCACAGGGTACGTTTACAGAGGACCTGTATTCAATTCCCAACACTCACACAGCAGATAACAACCACCCATAACTCCAGTTCTGGAGGACCTGATGCCCTCTTCTGGCCTCTAAGTGCACACATGGGTGCACTTAACATATATGCAAGCAAAGCACTCATAATAAATTTGTTTTTAAAAGAGTGGAATATATTTCTCACATCCCTTTCTGAAGATCCATATTCTACTATGTAGAATCTATGCTCTTTTCACAACATTTGTGCATTTTACTGGATAGATACATTCCACAATAAAGTGCAAATGTCCCTGTCATAGGAGATGTTGACAGTCAATTGGTTACCCACTCACAGAACTGTAACATTTTCTTCAGTTCTGTAATATTATATCATTCTAATGGTTGAAATTCCATTCCAGTGGGTATCTACTCAAGCCCAAGGACAAAAATTATAAAGACAGAATTGTATATTAATTATCCAGATTTAAAGATTAAACTGAATTGAATAATAAATACATTGTTCATACAAACTATTTCACATCAAACCTGAGAGACAGCTCCTATTACCATTATATAATTGAGGAAACTCAGTCTAAAAATTGATATGATATCTTTATCCTTATCGAGGGTTTAAGATTTCTTCTCCAGCTCAAATATCTTAGCAATGTTTGATGCATTTGTAAAAAGATATTGTATAACAGCTTTATTAAAATCTCTATTATTAAATTTGCTTCCCTTTAAATATGCAACTTCATCCCTTCTTGTTTAATGAAAATTGTTAATAGAACTAATTAATTCTTTCTTGAATAGTTTGGTTAATATACTTGACTTCTTTTAGAGAATTAAAATTTTCAATGCTGGCTTTCTGCCAGCAAGAAGAAAATAGAACAGAAAAAGACTGAAAACATGGGGACAAAACAAATGATATATCCTTGGGGACTTCTGAAGGGGAAATTCACCATTAAACCAAACTGATTTATAAGTCAGTTTAAGAGTTTTTTCATAGACTCTGAAGAAACTGGTCCTCTCCAGGCTTGAAAAGATCTGTTTGCAATGAATCAAGGACATGAGCTGGACATGTTTCAGCTTTTGCCAGAGTCAACCCTCCATGCATCTATCTTCAATCAACTATGAGTTGGAAATATTGTTTTAAACCAAGTATGGTTGTAAATGTCTATAATCTCAACATATGGAAGCTGAAACAGAAGATGGTCATAAGTTTGAAGCCAGCTTGGCCTACATTGCAAGAACAAGAATCACATAGTACAACTTAGACTCAAAACACAAAAAGTGAAGACAAGGGGACCAGAGAGACAACCTAGTGGTTAAGAGTACAAGTTGTTTTTGAAGAGGACCTGGGTTTGATTCCCAGTACCCACATGGTGGCTAACAACCGTCCTTAACTCCAGTTCCATGGGATCCATTGTACTTTTCTGCCCTCCTCGGGCACTGCATGACATGGGAGGAATTACACACATATAGGCAATACACTTATACACATAAAATAAAAAATAATAAATAAATATGAAGACAAGAGAAATACACTTTTTAAAAGTGTCTAAAGCCATTAATAGTGGTATATCCCTATAATCCTAGCAATCAAGAGACAGAGGCAGGAGGAGTTCATATATAAGGGAGCCTGGGTTACAACCTGTTTCTGTGCTGAAAAAAACACATGCTTGTTTTTCTTATAATTATTCCCTAAACAATACAGTATAATTATTTATGCATCTCTTAAATTAGCCATAATGAGTAATCTAGAGATTATTTAATTTATACAGGAGGAGTGTTCTCTACAGATACTATGACATCTTACATAACACACTTGAGCATCTTCCGATTTGGGTATCCACAAGGAGTTCCCCTTGCAGATACTGCTAGATGACAGTATTCTCCTTTAATTGTCCAAAACCATCCTTATTCATAAGAAATACCTTATCATTAATTCCAGGGTAGATCAGTTCACAAACTAAAACAAATATTGTCTGAAATCTTAAATATGATTTCTAAATATAATTAATATAAACACACATACACTTCTTTTGCCAAAATTCTCAAAATCTACCATACCAAAATTAAGAAGAAAAATTTAATTTAAGAAAAAAAGTTATTTTAACCTGTGAAAATATAGAATTTCAGGCAATTTTAATAAGATTTATATATTTTGTACATATATATGTGCACATGTACATGTACATATATGCTGGGATTTGCAAAGGACAGAAGAAGTCCCCTGGAACTGGAGTTACAGGTGTCACTGAACCTCCTCACTTGGGTGCTGATAACTGAACTCAGGTCCTCAGGAAGAGTAGCAAGAACCACTTATCCTTCTCTTCAGTTCCTTTTCCAGAAATTTAATAACTGCAGCTATTTTTCAGAATAGTTACTTCATATCAGTGAAGAGAAAAGAAAGTAAAAGTGATGATCCTGTGTTAGTACTGCAAAAGTAACAGTTCTTATAAAGAAAAAGAACAATAATGAGAACTTATTCCCATCAAAACAAACAAAAAGCCATGAGAATGACTATAAAATATTTAAGTGTTAGGAAATATAAAAATATAAATAATCCCTTAATACTCAAGAGAGCTTGTAATTGGGTCCTTTTATATTTCACAATTGAAGAGGTAGTGACTTAACATGATTAGCAAGGGTTTATTATGTGTAGTGCAATCATGTCAGAAATGTCAGAGACATTTCTGGAACTATCATATAAAAGAATCTCTAACCATGATACTTAATGTTATTTTATGTAAAATACTCTCATATCTGAATTCGATCTTGCCATGGAACCAATTCTTGTCTACATGTCTATTGTTTCATCCACTGAATTCTATTCTCTCCTTCTAATGTTGTATAGATTATCAGTAGGATTTAAGAGAAGGTTAAATAGCCAAACTCAGAAACCCATTGGAAAGCAGTTCCTTCCTTGGATAATTGGTTTCTTTCTGTCTTGAGTCTTGTGACTCACTTTTGAAATGCACTTAATATC
This sequence comes from Eospalax fontanierii, assembly GCA_035773235.1. Taxonomy (NCBI): domain Eukaryota; kingdom Metazoa; phylum Chordata; class Mammalia; order Rodentia; family Spalacidae; genus Eospalax; species Eospalax fontanierii. The sequence continues at coordinate 41,649,410 of CM069525.1, forward strand.
CCAAAGCCAGTTCATTGTGTCATACATCAACCAATGACCACAGGGGCAGTTCTGACTCAACAGAACAGGAGATGATAGTTATGGTTTCTTTGTACATAATGTGACTTTTGGGTCACTTAAAGGGCTACCAGGACATTAGTTTCCAGCCAAGAATGTGAAAGTTTAGCGTATATATTTGTCAAACAAACTAATAGTTTCTTCTATAATTTTTACATTCTTTCTTTCTTTTAAGTGAATAGCACTTGAGAGAAAATCAAACTTGATAATCTGAGGGTGTTATTTTTAGGGGAGAAAATATTTTTAAAATCATTTTTGGACAAATATTTTGTATTTGCTACAAAGGAGCTATAAAAGATATTTATTGACTTATCATGCTGTTCCCCAATGCTAATCTCTTACCTTTTAAATGATACATTTTTCCATTTTTCAAGTTCATATCTTCCTTCACAGTGTGCTCCTTTTCTTGATACTATTCATTTCTTTTCCCCATGACCCTGAAACCTCATTAGGTAGGCCCAGAGATGAATTGTCTTTGAGTGTTTTACACGCCTGTTGTTAAAGATGAGTCTTTAGGTAACCCAGCAACTCTTCTCTACATCAATGCCTCATTTATATCTTTGGGTCCCTGCTTTCCTCAGATGTACGGCAGTCAGCGTCAGTTTTTACAGTACCTCATTCTGTACTCCAGCAAACCTGGCTTTGGATGACAGGTGAGGGCGACTGAGAGAAGCATGACAGAGCATGCTGTACAGGATGAGTATTATTTATGTGGACACCTTTGAGTGGAGCTCATTATCGTGCAGTGAAGAACCTAACAAGACAGCAAAATAACCACGTTTTGCCACTTTCCACATGTAGTCAGAGATCTGGCCAAAGTCCATCCCTTACTAACTATGGGACAAGTTCCATGACTGCTCTTAACTTTCTTTCTCTTAGCCATAAAATGAACTCGTTAACAAGACCTACCACAACAATATTCTTCTCCCCCTATTTTGTTTTCAAATAAATTGAAAATTACAGAAAAAATTAAAAAAATACTTAAACCCTTACCCAGAATTCTATTTATTAATATGTTATTTCATCTGCTTCTCCCTCAATCCGTATACTCTCCCTCACCACATTCCTCTGGCCCTCTGCCTCTCTGTGTGTGTCATGATAGAGATATTATCCATCATTAGTATTTCCTTTCTGAATTTTTGGACAGCCAGCGCTGACAATACATTTCATCATCTCAATATGTCTCAAAATACATTCCCTCCAAACAATAACATTCTCCTACACCTTCCAGACTAAGAAATAAACATTGGTACAGTTAACCTACTTTTATTCATATTAAAGGCTAGGAACAAATCTCTAACAACCGAGTTTCTTTCGAATTTCTCCTTACCGAACTTCTCTACAGCTGGGGATTAATTCATTGAACCACTTGAAGGCTGAGCCCTCCTTCAAACTGCAGGGCCAGTCCCACACAGGGCCACACATAATTACATTGACATTGAGCAGCAAGTATGTGTGTACAATAACTTGAGATTTTTGTCTTGAATCTAGTTTTTAGCCCATTGTATTTATGCCTTATTATTTTCTTCTACTTTTAGAACCTAGAGCTTTACTTTGTAGTTTTTAAGTGTGAGGCTGGGTCAGAGAGTGCACCATATTCTTTTTCTAGAACTGGAAAGTTTTTAAATGGCATATATGTACATAGAGATACCTGGGTTGGAAACCTGACTCTTCCATTAATCTACTCATAGGTTGTACAACATTTTCAGGTCTCAGTATCCTCATCTGTAAAAGGAAGCACCAGCTTAGGCAAGGCACTGAAGTCAAATGGTTTGAATACATGAAAAAATATACCTTGGTTAGTGCCGTAATAATTCATACATTCCAAAGAACCTGCTTTTCACTAAGCCGTGGCATAACATCTGATGTGCAAACACAAATTCATATAGTGCACTACGGGTTTGGTGCCTTAGCCAAGGAAATTCCATGAGGTTAACTCATCATATTTCCCATAGGGGTGCCAAATTATGATAGGGGACTGCCTAATGGACTTGTGGCCAGCTTCATTCCAATGGCTATTTTACACTCCTTACCTTAATGCCTAACAATACTTAAAAGTATTTATCTTCTCTAGACGATTAGACATCTCAGGTTTAAAGATATTAGCTTGGGTTGCTTAAAGAAAATCTCTTGGCCTGAGAAAAAAATGTGTTTGTATTCTTATTTTCAAGAATTTATAAAATTTGTTGTCCTTGATAGCATATTTGTTGTCCATGATAGTATTTCATGATGATTTACTTAAAATGAATGATGCTATGTTCATACTCATCCAGCCACTTTGAAGTTGTATGCTAAGTATTAAATTATTTTTCACTATTTTAAGATAAACTTTTATTTTCTGACATAGTCAAAATTATCATTCAGTATTATGCAACGTAATTGACTTATTAAAGCTAAAGCATGTATGTAGACTTCTCCATTCAGAAGCCATTTCCATGCATGCACGTCATTGTACTTTGTACAGCCCTCGTTATGCTCTCTGTCCTTCCCTCTTCACTCTTCTGCTGATTCCCCTTCCCCCAAACAATCCTTCTGTTTTCATGTCATACATGTATGTAAAGATTGAAGTCATGACAGAAAGCTTTTTTGGCTCTTTTGTTCCCCATGTCCTTTCATTTAGACCCCATTCTCTCCCAACATAGTCACATTTTATTTTCATGTTCTATATATGTTTTAAAATCTAGATTCTTCAGTGAGGGGGAAAATGATTGGTCTATCTAAGTCTGACTTTTTGTTCTTAGCATGATGACCGCTACCTCCATCCATGTTTCTGCAAATAACAGGGTTTCACTCTTCACAGCAGAATAAAACTCATATATTTATGCCAATTTTCTTTCTTAATTTTTAAAATTTTTGATAATTTCATATATGTTTTGTCTGTGGATTATTTCCATCTCTCCACTTACCCAACCAAGTCCTCCCTTGTACATTCACTCTGTAGGGTGAATTGATTCTCTAAGGGACAAGCCTGATGAGCTGTGGACAAACACCGACTCCCAAGCCGATTGGTATTTACCCAGGACCATCTTGCGCAGAAATACTAGGAACTGGGAAAGTTCCATGCCCCTCTCCACCAGTCCGTTGGCCTTGGATGTAAGGAGGGGCGAGACTGAGGGCGCCAGGAGGCAAATCCTTTTCCTCCCCTTTTGGCCATTTGGATCAGACCATCAGGAAGTCACAAGAACCAAGCCTCGTTGTGGATATATTAATGTAACTTATGGAGGGGAGGGAGGGCGCCCATGCTCAGTATGTAACCCCCTACCCACTGCTCTGTTAGTAAGCCCAAGTAAATTAGCTAGAAATTGCCTAATTGTGAGTTGGAAAATTTGTGTCTTTGTTGTAGGACCTGGGGAAGGAAGGACTAAGCTTAGTTGGCCCCTTCCAAGAGGAATTTTAGCAACACATTCCTCAAATTTCTTATCTTCTTCTTTCTTATTGTTACATATACTTACATTTAGAAATATATGTAGTGCAGTGAGTCCATTTAGTAGTGCTGCTGTGCACCTGTGTTTAGTATCGTCCATTTGGGATTAGATAAACTCTCAGGGAGCTGGTCCCTAGAGAAAACTGATTCTCCCCCCCTCAGCATCCATTCTTCTTAAGGCGAGACCCATGACATCCCCTCCCCACACACTTTTGCATGTCAAGTGGTCTTGTCATTATGAAAATCTCATTAGCTACCATACTGTGGCGTTTTCATTAGCACAACTTCCCTACCATAAGTAGAATACATTAACTCACAGCAGGTGTCTTCTCCCTCTGGCTCTTACATTCTTTCCCCTCTTGCATGTTATTCCCTGAGCTCTGCAGATAGACACTGCATTGTTGATGTGTCACTTACATTTGACCAGTTTTGGGAATTTTGTAATATTCTCCATCTGTTTCAAAAAGAAGCTTATTAATGAATGGTGAGAAGTACACTTGTCTTTAAATATAAGGATATATGTTTAGAATACAATAAGAAATTACATTTGTCTAGGGAAATGACAGAGTACATCTTTCCCTAGGGTGTAGACCTCTCCTAGGGTCTATGACGTCTCCAGCCATGTGTACATGGCTATGTTTACAGTACTACAGATGATTTCTCTCATACTGAGTGAAACTTTAGTCTAATTAGAGAACTGTTGATTACCCTCAAGATAAAAGTGCCACTACCGCAACCAATAGAAATTGTTTCCTGGGTTCGTCATTATTGTGGTTCTTAGATTTTACAGCTGGGTAGGATCCTAGATTGATTTTCTCCTGTGGCAGCTTATATAGAATCTGTTGATACTATGAGAGCTAGCCTTCAGGGAGAAGACTTCCAGGTCAATTCCCACTCACTTGCTCCAAGTCCTGTGTCTGAATTATGTTGTGTCATCAGCAATGCAGTCTTTCCTGCAATTTCTGAGTGACAATCAAGAACTGTGGCAATAGCCTGTATTATTTTGGGAGTCTGTTAAACTACCTTGACCAGCAAATCAAAGGGTGGTTTCCCTTGCCTGACTCTGATTTTTGTTATAGCTTTCAGCTATATACATGCTCTCCTATTTACACTATATGCTTATTAAATACTACATTTCCCTTTGGTTTTTCATACTACTTAAGCATTATTTATCTCGTTTTCCTTTTTATCTCCTGTATAGCCCTTCCTCCTCTCTCCAGTTTATCCCCCATTTTCCCCACTTCCTCCTTGATAACCTGTCTCCTACTATCTCCGTTTCTCCAGCAACTTCTCCCCCTTTCCCCCTTCACTTGCTTCCATTTTCCTGGCTCCTGTGGTTACATCAGTATATATAATCACATGTAAGGATTTGGAAGTAGGATCTGCAAATGACAGAAAACATATGTCGCTTGTTGTTCTGATTCCAGGTTATATCATTTAGCATCACAGTTTCTAGTTCTTTCCTTCAAATGTCATGACTTCATTTTTGTTTACCACATTTTTATTATCCATTCATTGGTGGAGGGAGATTTAAGGTGTTTCTGTTTCCTAGCTATTGTGAAAAGAGCAGCAATAAACATGGCTGCGCAAAAGCTTTGTAGTAGGATAATGAGTCATTTGGGTATGTGCCAAGGAGTGGTATATATGGTAGACTTATAGTTATTCTTTCTCTTCTGTTCTTTAATTTCAATGACTAATGCTCTGATTTTTATTATTACTTGTCTTCTTCTGGGTTTGGATTTGGTTTGTTCTTGTTTGCCCAGATTCTTGAGTAGTATCTTTAAGTCATTCATTTTTGCTCTTTCTGATATTTTACTGTAGGCACTTAGAATGATAAACTTCCCTCTTAGGACTGCTTTTTTATGTCCTAGAAGTTTTGGTGCGTTTTCAATTTAATTTCGCTACAGGAATACTTTCATTTCTTTCTTGATTTCTGCTTTCACTCATTCATCATTCAGTTGAGTGTTGTTTAATCTGCATGAATTCATGTGATTACCAGAGCTTCTTTTGTTGTTGAGTTTAAGCTTCGTGCGTCACAGTCTGATATGATACCTGGAATTATTTTTATACTTTGTATTTGTTGAGGTTTGTTTTGTGCCCCAGTATGTGGTTTAGTTTAGAGAAACTTTCATGGACTGCTGAGTAGAATGTCTCTTTGGTTTTTAGATGCAATATTCTGAAGATGTCTGCTAGGTCAATTTCATGTATAATATCATTTAATTCAGATGTTTATCTGTTTATTCTTCATTCACATGACCAATTATTAAAGAAAGTTGGACACCTGCTGCTCTTACTGATTTGGGATAAATTGTGTCTTGAAGACCAGTAATACTGCATTTATTTGTATATACCAGCATTTGCTGTAATATCTTCTTGATTGATCATCCCCTTGATCAGAATGAAGTGGTATTCTTTATCTCTTCTGATTAATTTTAGTTTGAAGTCTATGTTGTAAGATATTAGGAGAGCAATGCCTGTTTCCTTTTTGTATTGTATTGCTTTTAGTATTCTCTGCAGGGCTGGTTTGGTGGACATGAACTCTTCCAGCCAATTTATATCATGGAAGATTTTTCTTTCTCCATTCTCTATGATACATAGTTTTGCTGAGTAAAGTAGTCTTGATTGGTATTTATGGTCATTTAAAACTTGGAATACATGGCTCTAGACCCTTCTGCCTTTCATTGTTTACATTGAAATGTCGGCTGAATTCTAGTGAGTTTTCCTTTATATGTAACTTGTTTTTCTATTGCAGCTTTCGACACCCTCTTTGCTCAGTATATTTAGTGTTTATATTATGATATGCCATGGGAAGTTTCAATTTTTGTCCTGTTTATTTGGTGTTCCGTGTGTTTCTTTATGTGTATGAGTGTGGCTTTCTTTCTTTAGTTTAATGATGTTTTCTTCTGTAATTCTGTTGAAAAATCTGGTCAATGCCATTGACCCGAGATGCCTATAATTATTGACTTGGTCTTTTCAAGGCGTCTATAGCTCTTGCATATTACCTTCCTCTGGGTGTTTAAAAATAACATATTCTTTGCTTCAGCAATCCAGGTTTCCAATTTTTCATCAAATCTTGATATTCTGTTTTCCATTCGATTCATTCTGCTTGGCAGACTTTCTTCTGTTTTTTTTTTTTTCTAATTTGCTTATTGAGTCTTCCAATTCCATCTTTAGTCCACTTCCATATCTTGACTACTATAAAGAGCCCTGTCATACGGTAGTTCTAGTTTTAGGTTTTTTGGGGTATATCCATACTTAATTTCTATAGTTGCTACACTATTTTACATTCCTACCAACAGTGCATAATAAGGGTTTCTTTTTCCATGTGTAATTTGTTTCTAATGAGGCACATGAACCAAAGGTGATGACCTGTGCAATCAGGCCACTTAATGAAGGGAACATTACCAAGAAGTGCATTAATAGATGGTAGTCTCATTGCGCAAACAATAGAATTTACTTACATGAACTAATATGAAACAGCCTGTTGTAGACCTTGGCTACATACTATATACTGTCATATACAATGGTCCTGTTCTAACCAAAATATCCCTATGAGGCACATTACTATACAGAATTATGTGTACATGATGATTTTCCATAAAGTTGTAATATGCAATGAGACGCCTAGACTAACTTTCGAAGTTGGTCAGCATGGTGGAAGCTGGCCAAAGCAGTGGTCATAAGCTAAGCAATTGATGGTGAATTCTGACAGAGAGCCAGCAAGAAACTGAAACCTTTATCTAACAACCTGTTGCCAATAACCCTCAGAGCTGGCAAGTGGGTCCTTCTCTTGTTGAGCCTTAACTGAGACTATAGGCCTGGATACTTCATTGCAGCCCTGTGAGACCTTGGAGCATAGGAGATAGGTAATTCTTCACTCCCAGAATGTGCAAGAAAGTCAACACGTTCTGGTTTTATCCAGAGTTTGTGATAGTTTGTTCCACAGGCACAGCAAACAAATACACCATTAAAGTTCTCCTTTTTAAAGGTTGTTTGGAGTTTCCCTTAGTCATAACATCTACATAAAATCTTCTAGTAAATATATTAACATACAATTTCTTTTACTTATGATCAATTATTTCAGTTTGTTGGATGGTGCTAGGAAACACTAAAGAATAGATAATTGCATTTAAGATACTGGGAGACAGTTTACATACTTGTCTCCCATCACCATCTGAGCCCTGCTGTTAATTTGCAGACTCTATCCAGTGTTGTCATTATTGCGTGCACTTTCTGTTGAGTATCTTCTGAGCCACCAAAGAATTTACACTTTTTCTCCATTAATAAGACAAAACAAAACAAGAATCATATTTATAGCTAATTAATTCTACACCTTCTAATTTGAGTATTGATTGTTTTCCTCTCTGAGAGCAATCATTATATAAGATCTCACTTCAAAATGAATGCATAAAAGTTTAACCAAATGTAGAAGGGGAAGGGAGAATGCCTCAGGAAAACAGTCCAAAGTAGAACATTTCCACCTTGAGAGGGTGCATGATGTGAAATAAAGACAGAAATGGTACACACAGGTAAAATGAAGACTGATAGGATAAAATTTTCTTAAAGGAAAATAAAAATTTAGTGCTTAAAGCTATGAATAATGAAAAACAGCTGTTCATCATGACAACTTAAATATTCCATCTATCCATCTTAGAAATATTTTCTAATTTAATTGTAGTCACCTGGAAAATGTTATGTGTTTGCTCAGAACATATATGTAGTTAAAACACTTCATAAGCCATTGCATGTGTGAAACTATATACCACTTTTACAGTTGTTTTCTAATGTTATGACTACTCTCCTTTGAACCATTATTTCTCCATTTACTTCAGCAAATTTAGCGATCACTTTCAGAGCTTTGTGGGTGAAGTTGTTGCAGACTGTCAGGCTGTGGTGATTTTGCAGATGGAAGAAGTAAGAAAGATTTCATCTTACATCACTGACCAAACTGTACTGATTGGTGCTGAGGACACTAGCATTTCAGTGTTCTCCAAGTGTGTGTTTTGAATGACCATTTTATGGCTCTTTAGAGGGTGGGGGTTATAAATCACAACAGCAGTTCCCTTCAGATGTGACAAGAATCCATGGACTTGTCAGGGTGTCTCAGGACACAGTGATGAACAGGTAGAAAGGGGTCTTTTTGAAAAGCTGAGGCAATTCCTAGAACTGCACTCTCAATGGGTGAGTTCCTTATTTCAGACTATATCAGAAGGAATGGGGTCTTTCTTCCTGGTGATTGAAATCAGGCTCCAGAGAAGGTAATCTCTTTGGAGCCTGAGTTTTATAAGTCCAATTTGGAGCTCAGAGGTTCCCAAATGTATGGATCCCACTCAAGTTACAACAAGGAAACATGGACAAGATCATTTCTGTTCCATGTTATGAGCCTTTGCAAACCAACATGCACATATGTGCACACACACACACGCACACAAACACACACACAGATGCACACACATACTTTAACTTCCTGGCAGTCCACTCCATTCGGAAGTTGGGAAAATGACCTGTATTCAGACTGCCACCTTCCCCAGTTCCTTCCTGTAGGTGGTTGGGATTTTTTTTACATTTCATCTACAATAAATTTCCCTGAATGTATAAATATTAAATATTTCTGTGTTAAATCATATAATGAAGACTATGTGATTCTCTGCCAGGTTTCCTTTATTATGATTTATGTTCTATTATGTGTATATGTGTATGGGTATATGGCTGTGTATGCCTGTGAGCGCAGGTGCCTTCGAAGGCGTCAAATCCCCTAGAACTGGAGTTGCGGGTGGTGGTGAGCCAATCAATGTGGGTGCTAAGAACTGAATCTGGGCCCTCTGGAAGATCAGCAAGCTTCTTAGTCACTGAGTTATCTCTCCAGCCCCCAGTAGACATTCTTTAAGCACAAATAATGTGTCATTCTACACATGATTCATAATTGGTAAGTGAGTGAATAAAGCACAAACACATACTTTGGAACTAACAACTAAGAAATGTGGTCACAATAGCACCAGAAATTGATTTTCCTCTCAAGTTGTTTGCCAATTTTGTATTGATTAGTTTTTGCGCTTGAAAATCAAGATATTATTGATCTGCATCAAGTACTTAAAGAGTCCTCAAGAAATAGTCATGGATTTTGAGGAATTACAAAATGCAATGAAACCATGCTAGACTGGTTTATACACGTTTCCATGTTTATACTTCTGAAATAACTCTGTGCATCTTTCTTTCTTTCTTAACTAATATCACCTAGTTAATGAAACCACTGTGAGTCTCAAATAATTTGTAAGCCTTTGAGAAGTAGTTTTGAACTTTCATGGTGAAGTATTCTAAATGCTTGACCTATCTTAAATCTTGAATGTCCTAGTTCTTTGATTGATCAATAGAAACACTCTTGAAGATATATAGTTGCAAGTATAAAATACTTATGCCCATAATTTTCTTCTGCTGTGAATGTAATTGTCTCCCATTTTAAGCAAAAGCACTTTGAAGAGATAAGAAAATTGAACACTGTCACTCTTTGGATACAGAAATAAGGAGTCAGGGCACTGTCAATGAAGCCACAAAGAAGGAGTGGCAGAAATAATGACGAAATGAGGACAAAAGGTATGTTTGCGAGATTAATTGACCCGCTGCTATTATTGCTAAAAGCACAGAGAGTAGCACTAAGTGTTAAGTAAGGAAAATTACCAAACTGCCTAAAGAAGCATTCTGTGGAAGAGCTAAAGGTCTATAAAATTGAACAGGAAAAAAAAAAAACCACTTTTCTGTCACCTAGCACAAATATAATGGAGGATTTTCTTTTTTCTTTTCTACATTTGAATGCAACTAAAGAGGCTCAGGTGTCCCTGAGAGCCTTGGAATTGAGATTATTATGTAGAGATGACAGCTAGAGAAATCTCAACCTGGGGTTCAACTTAATTGGATTCTGTCTATAGGACCCTATATTATTTATCCCGATATGGTTCCAAAATTTTCGGCTTCCCTTAAAATAGATGTTCCCTAAGATTACCTCCTGCCTGACAGACTAGGTGTTTATTAGTTGAAATGTTTTGTAATAGTTCCTGCTTCCATTTTGGCACAGCTGGATTTGGAAAAACAGGGAGCAGTGTGTAGCCAGGGTGGATGTAGAAAACACCAGGCTGTATCTCAGGGGCAGGTGTTTTAGGAAGTGCTTTAAGTGATTCTCACTTATTCTTACAATAAATTCCTTTCACAAAACTGGACACCAATACAGTTTAGAATCTGGTGCGAGAAACTCATGGCCTAGGATTCTCGTCTTAAAGAGTTCTAGTCTGAGTCTCCTAAATATGCATTCTGCTATACGAGGGGAGAATCCATGACATAGTCTAAGAAGGGAAAATCCATGGCATTAAATAGTCTGATAATTCTAATTTGAATCAGGACTTTCACCATTTTAGGAAAGCATATTAGTTATGAATAAAACATATATGAATGACTACCTTGTTAACTTATACTATTTAGACATTTAGGTAAATAGTCTATAGGCCTTTATTTTCTCTCTGGACCCAGGTCCTACTCATATTAAGAGCATGCCTATTTGTCACTAGTACCTGGTGGCAGAGGAATTCACTTGACATTTTGGTGGCCAGTGGGGCCTTTAAATCCTTCTGAACTACCAGACTGAAACCTCTATATATTCAAGACATGAATACACAATGCTCTCAACAACTTATGCATGTGAACATTGCCTTGGTAACACTTGTAATTACAGTTTCAACCATTTCCTACACACATATTTAAGATAAAAGCTTCTATTCTCCTCAGAAATTTGCCCAACTGTTGATGGGCATCCCCAGTTCAAGTGATTGTCTTAATATTTTGGGGAGGTTTTCACTCTAGGATGCCACTTGAGCGTCTGCTGGAGAGTACCCATGCCTTTGACCCCCTGCACTGCATTTGAAGTCTCTGTGTGTAACGGGTATTATGTGGAATGGTATTGGTATACCATCTCCAAATTTCTCTAAGACTATCATCTATGCAAGGAGCTGCACTCATGCCATGTTCATAAGGACAGAGATGGCCTCTTCCTTTCTCTTCATTTGATTTTCTGCTTTATTCCTGGGGTATGAATGTAGAGACAAGGATGCCCCCCCCATCTAATTCCAAAGCAGTGCTTCTCTCAAAAGGACTCAGGAACAGAATCCAAAGATCACAAAACAGTTCTTGACAGTGGCCTTAACATCTCTGACTTCTCAGGTGCTAAATGTCTCACGAATAGCAGTTGTGCAGATCACCTCAGATTACAGTAGGTATGAGAATGCAACTGGGAGAAGACAAGTAGTGAAAGAATGTGTGAATTAGAGACATGAACATCAGGCCTTAAGTTAACTTTCCAGATCTCTCAGAAATTCATTTTGGCACATATTGCTTATGGATATCACTTGTGTTTTGAGGACTTAGGGAATGTTTGTTATAGTTTTGGTAATTGAGCAAGTATTTATGATGTGCTAAAAATCAGGCTACACGTCTATATATGTTATCATATTGATTCATTTCATTCAAAGGTTGTTATTTTTTCTGTAGTGGGCCAAATAGTAGATTATTCTTAACTTTGGGAATCACAATGTCATACAATTTAGCTCTGAAAGACAAACAATAAATGAATGACTGTGTGTTCCAATAAAACTTTATCTACAAAAATAGGTAGCAGTCTTAATTTGGTGCACAAGACATAATTTTCTGATTTATGGAATTCATCAAGTTAGAACTATTCACATCTTCCTCCAACAGAGGAAAGAAAAGGTAATTAGAGTCTTATCGATTAGAGTCATACCAATATATGAGATAGCAAGGATGAGAATTAGGATTTGGACCTAAGTAACTAATTCTGGAGCTCACAATCTTTAGTGCTGAGTCATTTCTGGATATTTGCAGTAAGTTACATACCACCCTAAGATGGAAAGCTTAAGGTGAGACCTCGTGGTAAACCTGCATTATTTGAAAGCTTGGCATGTACCTCATTTGTTAAAGAAAATAAAAGTGGGGATGGAGAGATGGCTCAGCAGTTAAGAGCACTGGTTGCTCTTGCAGAGGACTTGAGTTTGATTCCCAGAACTCATGTGGCAGCAAACAACCATCTGTAACTCCAGTTCCAAGGGATCCAATACTGTCTTCAGGCTGCTACAGGCTTTGCACTACATAGGTACCCTTACATACAGACAGGCAAAACACTCATACACATAAAATACAAATAAATATTTCTTTAAAAAACGAAAAGAAAGAACAGTCTCAGTTTCTAGATATCAACTCATGCTTTGGCATATTAAAAAAGAGTAGTATAAGTTTAAGATTAACAAACCTTAATTAGAAAATAACAGTATTCATGAATTTTAAACACTATAATGTGATTTCATTTAGCATTCATTAATTTTATTTCCAACATGACCCTCCAAGCCAGCTCCACTTTTCATTGGGAAGCCATAATTCAGTAATATAAATTATGATGACAATAATTCTATTAACAACACATTTATATACTATACTCCAAACCATTAATTCTTTTAAGCACTTGAATATATTAATTCATTTAGCCTTCACAGAACCCACTGCACAGAAACAAACAAACAAAAATATAATAAACAAAAAAACCAAAACCCTAATCTGAGACCCAAGGCTGTCAAACTGCTTAGCCAAGGGCAAAATGCTAGTAAAGGAGGCTAGTTAAGATTTGAATCCAGGCAGTCTGCCTTCAAAGTCCATTTATATTTGAGACAGGATCTCCCTGTAGCCCTAGCTGGCATAGAACTTACTATGTAGACCATGGTAGCCTAAATCTCAAAGAGTTATATCTGCCAGCCTCTGCCACCTGAGGGCTGAGATTAAAGGCATGTGTCACCACACCCAGTTCAAAATCCACGTTTTTAATTACTACACCCAAAGCCTTCTGAAGAGGATTTAAAATAGAGTCAAATACAGTAAAAATACAGTCATTTGTCTGGTTGCCTCTTCAGAGATAAAATAGAACATGTTGATTTGCTACTGTAATAGTGTGCCTCATTCTTCCTTGTTGAGTGAATGGTAGCATTCTTGTGCATGAACTGTTGCGAAGTACCATCACTAGTCTATCTTTCTCACTCTTGATACTGGTCATTTGTGAAAATGTTAGATCCTATCCCCTGAGATAGTTCCTAGTACTAATCATTTGAGCATTTGTAGTTTTGGAAGAAGAGATGGGACCAAGGGACATGCTGAGAATGCCCAGGGATGTGATGTGGGAATTGGCATTCGGAAGTATTAGCATTTTGGAAGTGTTGACATTTTCCTTTATTGCCTTACAGATTTCTGTTTCTAATGTTCTCTCTTGAAACTTTTCACACTCTGAAGATACATCAGATTAGTGTTTCTGAACACCCGTGTCTTCTCAGCATTTGACATTTCCCTGCATGCAGTCCATCTTCTTACTACCAGCAAATGTGCCTATGTCTGAGCAGTCTCTGAGGTCTCAAGAGCCCTCCACATTCACACACTTCACTAGGTGAATGTGCCCGGAAACTAAGAATTCCTGGGAGCAGTTTCTATATGATGACTGACACCAGTGAGAGGTTATATTTAACATTCCAGCACCCTGACTCCTAAGGCACAATGATTTTGAGGCATCTGTGTTCAATATACAAAGACTTTTTCCTGTCATTATACCATAAGAAATACAGTGTGGCAACTATTCATATAGCATTTATATTATATTACTATCAATAATCTAGAGATGATAGTAAAGTATATATAAGAATACATGGGTTCTATGTGTGTTAGTTTTCTATTACTGTGATAAAACATCATGATCACAGCAATTTATAGAAGGAAGAGTTTATTGGACTTAGTTCCAGAGGGATAATTGCCCATCATGGTGGGGCAGGCATGGCAGGAGACAGCCAGAGATGAAAGCTGATCACATCTTCAAGCATGCACAGAATGCAGAGAAATCAAAACTGGAAATAAGACTAGGCGATAAACTCTCAAAGCCTACTCCCAGTGAAGTGCTTCCTCCAGCAAGGGCATATCTCCTAAATGTCTTCAAAAAGCTCCATCAACTCAGGACCATATACCAAAAGTTCAAATATTTGAGGGCCTACAGGGGACATTTTCATTCAGACTGCCACAAGATTCCATTTTATATAAAGAAACTAATCATCCACATCCTATGTGGTTAGGAAGGGCTTCTGGAATCTGTCTTTGGGTTCTAAGGAACAACTATAAGTAAAGAGATTTATTATAATCTGTGCAATTGTGGTGTCTAGCAAGTGTCTGAAATCTGTAAACCAGGCCATTAAGAATGACATGCTTTCAGACAGGAGCCAATGTCTCCATCCACAACTAGAATTGCTTCTTTATGGAAATATCACTTTTGCTTTTGAAGGCCTTAAGTTGATTGAGTCAAACCCACCTACATTATCTAGAATAATATTCCTTACTTAAAGCATCATTTGTATAGACATTAATTACATGTATGAAATACCTTCATTCACAGTAGCAGGTTCATTGAATGACAGCAGAAAATGGTTTAGTCCTTTATTGGTTGCTTTTTTCCCTGCCTCATTCCCTATAAGTATTTTCTCTTGAAGTTTTTTCTTACATAAATAATATGTATGTGAATTCTTGGCTTAGGATCGTTTTCTTCAGAGTATCAACTTCAAATAAGAAAGCTCAGGTCTTCATTTTTTTTAATTAAAATTGTTTGTAAAGGAAAACTGGGGAATTTATAATTTACCAACGCAGAAGAGATGGCTCAGTGGTTAAGAGCAGGTACTGCTCTTGAAGAGAACAGCAGTTTGATTCCAAGAACCCATATGAGTAACTTATGTCCTCTGTCACTCCAGCTCCAGGGAATCCAACACCCTCTTCTGGCTTCCATGTGTACTCCCAAACACGTGCACACACATGCACACACTACCACCACCACCACCACAACCTATACACCACAAACATGCATAAATAATATAATAAACCTTCAAAATAATTTATAACTACCAACTGAATTAAATTCTAATTAAAAATGACCTTCACCTGAGGTAAGGACATTTCAAATATTGCACACAGTGTGCACTGTGCTAAATGTGAGAAAGGTGTAATGCATTTTTTTAAATTACAACCGAAGAATTCATGCTTTTTAATTCACCTATAGTTACAGACATTTACCAATGATTCTATTCCCCGACGCAAATTCAGTACTTACAACCCAATTTTAGGGAACGTGTTCAAATTCTTTGTTCTGTCATTCAAACTGCAGATGACGTGGTTTATCTTTGAAATTCTTACTGCCTCCCATGCTTCCAACATAGAGCCAGAACTTCTCAGACTGTCACACCTCTGCCTCTCAGCAGATTTCCTCACATAAATGTGCTTGACCTAAATGTGCTTACCAGTCCTTACTAGTAGGGTCTGCCCCCCCTGCATTCCCTTCTCTCTTAGTGCTAGGCTCTAGGCGAAGAGCTAGCTGGATCTTGTCAGTTGCAGTTCTGAAGTAAACAACTTGACCTTTAAGCTAGCCCTCAGTTTACATCAGATGTGTGTCATGTGGCTGGATGTCTCCTGAGAACCTGAACTTTTAACCTCCTGCAAAGCCCCGCCTCAGGGTATATAAGGCTTGCTGCCTCTCAATAAAGTCAGTCAGTCATTCTCCTTTCCTCCTACCTAGTGTGTGTGTCTGTGTCTCTGTCTTGTGTGTTTCATTCAATCCACAGCCCTCCGCCTATCCATACTCAGTCAATGAACGTAGCCAGGGCGCTACACTTACTGAGCCCCGTTCTGTGCTAGCTAATTTCTATTTGCATTTAACAGTCCTGGTGTTTCCTGGTTCAGGATGATCTCCTTCACCACCCAGTGTCTTTATTCAGATTAGGTGCTTCTCTGTATCTGCCTTATATCTCTATGATAGCAACGCTAGAAGAATTGTCTGTCTCAGACTTGAGGACAGTCACTGCTATTTCTTGATGTCTACTTTCTTGTTCAATGCCCAATAGAAGATAGTCAAAAGAAATGTTTGTAACAGAGTGGACTTAGTCAACCCCTTGAGGGGGAAGGACCTACAAATTATTTATATTTTAAATGTTACTATTTTCAGAGTCTTTATTACCTCCAACATGGAGCTTGGAAATCAACATATTTTCTTAATTAGGATAAAAAATCTTTCCCACATAAGGAACAAGAGACCAGCATCACTGTGGTGAAATCTTCTAGGAAGTATTTCCTAAGGGTCAGCACACAGAAGTTGTGGTCCAGAGTGGGCTGGAGCCTCCATCTTAAGCTGGAAGCAGGGTTTGGTAATATTTAAGAGTCTCCTGCATGGTTTTGGTGTTGAAAGTGTGAATGGGTCATAGAGATCAGCTAAGGCTTGGCACTGTGAGAGACCAAGAAAGGCCACTGCTGAAAGTGCAGCCTCAGTTGCAGTGAAGACCCCAGGATTGTGGGGGTCATGGAGAGAATTGGATGTTTTGCACCAGGAGAGGCTAGAAGAGCCCACTGGTGAAGGTGCAGCCTCAGTTTCAGTGGAAACCACAGCTTTTTGGAGATGCCAGGACCATGGGATGACCACCAAGAGCAGCAGGTGTGAAATGGAGCTGGCCATGGCCTGCAAGACAAGCTGTGTGTTGTGGATGGCAGAGTCAGAGAAGTGCAGCTGCCAAAACTCTTTGGTTCCCAGAAGATGGGGAGTGAATCCCAGATATCCAGCCTTGAGTTACTTTGCTGGACTTTGGTTTGGCTTAGGTGTGCCCAATTCTTCCCTTTGAAATAAGACAGTATTTCATTTGGATTTTACAGGAGCTCACAGTTAGATTTTATTTTTTTAAAAAGAGAATGTGAACTCTTCAGTGCTTGGATTTTTTAAGGACTGTGGGGCTTTGAAGGTTTCATTGCCTTATATTGTGATATTAATATTAACATCATACCTTGGGAGCAAGAAATTAAAAGGTCATGGTTTAATAGTGATGTGTTTGTGTGTCAAGTTGATAAGGAGTCAATTGTGCTGGATAGCTTTAGTGTCAACTTGAAACACCTGAGTTGAGGAAGCCCAAGGGGGAATTGCAAACATTGGATTGGCCTGTGACCATGTCTGTGGGGTATTTTCTTGGTTATTGAGTCATATGGGAGGGCCCAGCCCACTGTGGCTGCTGCCATCCCTGAGCAGGTTGCTGTGTATTGTGTAAGAAAACAGGTTGAACATAGACCAGAGGAATAAGTCAATAAGCAGTGTTCTCCGTGACCTGTGCTTCAGTCCCTGCCTCCAGGTTCCTGCTGGAGTTCCTACCTTGCTCTCCCTAAGTGATGAACTATGACCTAGAAGATGCAAGTTAAATAAACCCTTTCCTCCCTAAGTTGGTATTGGTCAGAGTGTTTTGTCACAGTAATTTATGCAAACTAAGGCACTTTCTGTAAGGTTCAGGGTTTGAGAGATGCAGCAGACAGAAGGGACCAGACTCCACTGGCAGCTAACAGGACCCAGCTTTATTGAGAGAAGACTAGATGGGACTAGCTCCTCCACACCCACGAGTGGAGAAACGCTAACCCCCTCACCCCCATCTTGGGGCTGGGGCTCCGGGGAACCGGGCTGGTGTGCCAGGCTCCAGATCAGGATGGAAGAGCTCCCTCCAGGAGAGTGGGAGAGGCAAGCTCCCCGGGGTAGCAAGCTCAGCCCTAGTCTGAGTCTCAAAAGCCCCTGCGCAGCGTCAGCAGGTTGTCCAAGTCCTCAAAGCCTTAAAAACCTTCAGCCCCCTCCTGGCTTTTAGGGGAGGGGGGGTTGCCATAACATCTGATTGCTGTTTAAGGCAAGCTTCTGGCCAGGAAGTAGTCCTTTTTCAGAGCTGTTCGTGAATTCCTTGAGTCCTGAATCTTATCTGCCAAGGAAGCCCAGTCCTTTGTGAATTTGGGATCTGGAGTCTTATCTGCAAGGCTTAGATAAGCTCTGGCTCCAGGTTTCTTCCTGAGTCTGAAACTGTTGGGGGTTACAGTCACACGTTACACTTTCTTTTATATCTCCTTCATGGTTTCAATCCCAAAGACACACAAGAAGTTTAATATAACTATCAATTTTCAAAGTAACTTTCATGAATAAAAATTCCATTTACCCTGTAGAACCTTGAGCAGGGTTTTCTGGAGACAATTTGGCACAAAGGCAAAGACACTGAGTAATCAGTTACTAGCTCATCAAATCATCCACTGGAATTCTTCATTTTAAATTGAAATCACTGGTAATAGTAGATTTCTAATTGGCAAACATTCAGATGAGACCTTTAAAGAGTTGATAAATCATCTGATGGTTCTTTCAAGGCATTATCTGTACATATTTCATCCATCTATCATTTTCTGGCTTCCTTGAACCTTCTTTTCCCAGGGAGAGAAGTTACTTTATTTTTATCAGCACATTTACCTTATCCTAAATTTGAGCCCTAACCTCCTATGTGCTGTTCGAATATGTGGATGAAGATTCCTCTACCACAGAGTCTAAAATCATAAGTTAATCATACAAAGAGAAGGAAAATTTGGCTCATTCTTAGTTTGAATGTTATTTTTTCTGTCAAGTGGACCTAATAAAAATCATGGTAATAGCTTCTGTTCATCAAGCACAATTTACCAGACACTGAACTGAGATGTTTACACACATGACAGTGTGTCATCTTCAGTCTCAGCACCATGTGGTGATTTTGTGAGCTCTGTTTTACAGCTGATGAAATTGTGGTCACATAGGAATAAATCAAGGGAAGCTTCAAGAATGATTTTAAGACTGACTTTGCTTAAAATTAGTTTTCAGATGGAAAAATAGCATACATAAATGTGTGTATGCACACGTGTGTGCATGTGTGTGTGCCATAAGTCACTAAACTAGAAAGAGGACCATAAAAAGAAGAGGTCTTAAGGGATGGGGCATAAACAAGTGGGTAATGGAATTTATATGGAATGAGAGTAGAGAGGAGAACTACGGGAGTGGGTATAAAGGATCAACAAGACAGGGCTTGAGTTAGGGAATGACCATGGGAGTGTGGATGAATGATGAATAATAATATTGATATGTGTATTAAAATGTCATAATGAAGTCCATTACTTTCTACACTAACTTAAAATTTGTTTTAAAAAAAAGACTTAGTTCTGCTCTATGTGCTTTAATTCTGATAAGTCTCTACACTGGGCATAAAAATTTTGACAGTGGTGACTCTAACTTGAGTTAACTGAGGCCCTATTGATGAAACATGTTTTTTGCAGTGAACTAACCAAATGATAGTTCCCAGGAGGAAACTCAGCACAATCTGCTTTGAAGCACAGAATCTTTCCCCAGAAGTGTGGGCCTCTGTTCTCTTAAGGCTGAGTCTTAGCCTTGCCTTCCAAGTTCATTCTAGTAATTGTGGCCTTGCCTGGGAACTGCTGTGGAAGTGACAGGTGGTTTCTCTCTTGACCACCACTGCCTCTTTGCCATTTGCGAATCTCAGCTCCCCTTTTTTTTCCAGATCTAATATGGCAGATCTCTTGAAGCTTCTGGCTGCCTGCCATCTGCCCTACCCACTGATAACTCAATGCCCTGAGCACCTGGCTTCAATTACCTCCTATCTCAACTTCACACTCCATATATGATTCTTTTCCCTTCTCCCCTTTTCTCTTCACCTGACACTATTTCATAAGCACATGGCCCATCTCTGCAGGGGATGTCTTATTTTTTAGGCCAAAGTCTCAACTTCTTGGCCTTACCTTAATGTTCAAAGTCTGAAAGTGTACTTTTAAAAGTGAGGGGCGGCCTTGTTTTTTGAGATATCTTGAGAGGGAGTGGTGAATTAGAACTAAATATAATGAAACATATATATATATATATATACATATATATGTGATATATATATATGTCATGATTGAACACATTCTTTTACATGCTAACTTAAAAAAATTAATTTAAAAAGAAACATTTTAAAAGAAACCCACTTTTAAAAACAATATGTTACTCTATGACTAACAAATGGGGACTTCCTTCAAGATCTAGCTGAAGTACCCTTTTGAAACTCCTAAAGTACTTTTATTTCCCTCTCTTGAGGCCCGCAACAACTTCTCTCATAGTTTCATCTTTATTTGTGAGTGTGTGTGTGTGTGTGTGTGTGTGTGTGTGTATGAGTGTTATGCCTGCATGTATGTTAGAGCACCCATGTTGTGCAATGACTGAGGAGGTCAGAAGAGGGCATCAGATCCCCTGGAACTGGAGTTATATGTGGTTGTTAGCTGACATGTGGGAGCTGGGAATCAAGCCTAGGTCCTCTGCAAGAGCAGTCAGTGTTTGTAACCAAAATGCCATCTCTCCATCCCAATTTATGTCACAGTTAACCATCAATATATCTTACACACTGAATCTCTCCATTCAGACTATATGGCCCATGAGGACAAGGAGGTTTAATTTGTATACCTTTAGCTTATATTTACTTTATTTTATTTTTTTATTTTATTTTATATATGAGTGTATTGCCTGCATATATGTAAGTGCACTTATGCCATGCAACGCCCATGGAGATCAGAAAATGGCCTGAAACAGCTATGGACTATTTAGCTGCCATGTGGGAGGGAAACCAAACCCAGGTCCTCTGCAAGAGCAGTCAGTGTTCTTAATGCAGGAATCATCTCTCTAATGCTCTTAAGTTATAATTGTGATTGTCATACAAATATTGATATAAGGAAGAACTGGGAAATTTCTTGAGATAGAATCTCTTCACTGATTCATATAATAATATTCATTCAAGTTAATAAATTCACATTTAGAATTTGTTAAGGCAAAGTACTCTTCTCCTATGCAAAATATTACTACCAATGAAAAGGGTGTAATGTTTTGAAGATGCTAATTTAACTTAAAGAATTTGCAGTGTAGCTTATGCTGATGAATGATCTGATATGATGTGTTTTCTTAAAATTTATATAATCTTCGAAACCATAAAGTTAAACAGAGTCAAACTGTGAAGTACCATCCATTAAAAGTATTGGTTTTATATTAAAATGCTTAAAGTTCAATATCAGCAATGAATGAGTTTTGAAAGTCAGGTAAATATGAATTGAACTGTATGCAGTGTGATTGACTACACAATAGGCAAGCACAAATTCATAGATTATGTGTGCTGCAGTATCGACCTGTTTTACCTCAGTCATTTATTTGAGGTAAAAGGAATTCTGCCATTATATCTATGAAGTTAGTCAAACACAGTTGTATGCCACATACTGACAATACTGTCAGCATCTATTCAATTATGAATAAAAAATGACTCTCTGTGCTACCATCCCCATAAGTAGGCTTATTTCCTAACCATAATCACCTGAAGTCTTTGTAATTTAAAGCCCTAATTTTCTATCTTCGCTTTCATAAAGCCTTTTATAGGAAGCACAACACACTCCAGCAGGTAAGTAATGTATTGTACCCTTGGTTCATGCAAAGATTATTTCATTAATTACAAAGAAAAAGTATAAAAAGTTGCCATCCATTTTTCTAAACCTGTAGAAAGGCCATAAGTGGCCATTTAAAAATATATGGGTGTGCACAAAATTACCTAAAGCCTTTGCATGTAATTTTACATGAAGAGGTTTAAACAGCAGATCATTTCCTACCCCTCTTAAGTGGATTACTGCTCTTAAAAAGCCATCACTTTGGGATTGGAGAGATGGCTCAACAGTTAAGAGCACTGGCTTCTCTTGCAGAGGACCTAGGTTGATTCATAGCACATACATGGCTGCTAATAATTGTTACAGTGGAATCCCATGACCTCCTCTCACTCCATGGACATGACATAACGTGAGTATAGTTTCACATGTGCAGGCAATACACACTCATACGCATAAAGTAAAAATAATAAAATATTTAAAAAGCAACCACTTGCCTCGATAGGACTCCTATATAAATCTTTGCCACCCAGGGCTCAGGGACCACTGCAAAAGATGGGGTAGAAAGACTTCAAGAGCCAGGAGTGATGGATGACCACAAGGAAACAGTTTCCCATGTGTTAGGAAGTTGTTCGTATGAACTTACAGCAATGGTGACAGCACAAGACCCATGAAAAATCAAACCTGAAAAAAACCAGCATAGAACTGGGGAAATGGGCAAGAAGCGCCAACCTTAGCTAGGAACTATTGACAGTTGATCACTTCTGGGTGAGGGAGAGTTGGTTTTCTTTAAGGGAGCAATAAAAGATAGACTGATCAGGTTCCAGTGGATCAACTCACACCGAGGGACATCTGCAGATGCAAACTTGACTCAATAGGCCTTAATATATATGACAGAATTCATGAAATATGGAGGGGGAGCTATGAGGGGTGCAGATGGAGGAGGGGGTCTAAATATGATCAAGATATATTGTATAAAAATGGACAAGAAATTCAATAATTATATATATATATATATATATACATTGAAAAAAAGCAACCGCTTCCACTTACATTGGTGCTTTCTCCCTAGATACACCACATCCTACCTGCTACTACCTGATTATTTTTTTCTGTTTCCAATATAATCTATTGACTTTCTACCATGAAAGATGAAGATTCAGCTCTCTTATTCTCTCCTTTTCCACTGTTGGGGAATCATAATTTTTTAACACTTGAAATAGACTCCTATCATCAAAGTCCGATTAAGAAAAGAAAGAAAGACAAACAGAAGTCTATTATTCCGTATACATAAGAGATTCGGAGATTGAATTGTTTCAAAGAGGTGGCTTTGAATTCCTGTTTATATAATAGTATCTTGAACAAAGAATTGTAGATTCCTAAGAAATGGTAAGAAAAATGAAGAGGATTTTTAATCTTCAGGACAGCCACTTGTGAAAAAGACAAATAAGTGGCATGAAGAAGCCACAGAAGTGGCAGAACTGGCAGACAAAGCTTACTCATTTCCGTTTATCTGGTACCAAAACAAGAAGGGCCAAGAGTTGCCTTCAGGGGATAACCTTTGTTTTCCCTAATAGAAGAAGGATCAGGTTACTCTCAGTCTTGGAAAATCTGTATTGTTCTTTTAGGTAAAAGAAAAGAGGACAGAGAACTCTCCTGTACCTAATTCTTCTTAACTGTCCTCATCTGGACTATCTTCCATATTTAGGAGAGGCATAACTTTCTCTCTCTCTCTCTCTCTCTCTCTCTCTCTCTCTCTCACACACACACACCACACTTCAACTCATTTTTTATTACAATGGGAAAAGTAACTGACACAATGTGCATCTATGCGTCCTATACTATGGCCTTGAACAGCATTTCCTACTCTGCTAGGATATATTCCCACTGCAAAATTTATTTTTTAGTTTGTACATTTTTATTACAACTATCTATCATCTATCTGTATGCATGTATGTATATGCATGCATGCCATGGAATACATGTGGAAGAGAGACGGCAGCTTTGGGAAGTTTATTCTTTCCCTCTACTGTGTGAGTCCAGGGAATTAAATTCAGATTGTCAACTTAGCAACAAGTGCTTTATCTGATGATCCATCTCATTGGCCCCAGTTTGTACATTTTATAGATAGATGATAGATAGATAGATAGATAGATAGATAGATAGATAGATAGATAAATAGATAGATGATAGAGTAGAATAGAGTTTTGGTAGACACCCTCCCCCATCTGCATCCTGCAGGACTTCCCAACCAGATTTCATGCATTCTGTCATATATGTTGAGCATTTGTACCCAGGTGTTCCTTGGTGCAAGTTTATCCACTGAAATGTAGTCAGCCTATCTAACTAACATCACTTTCTTAAAGAAGATATATTCTCCCTCAAACAGCAGTTACCAAAAGTTCTTGACTAGGGTTGGGGCCTGCTGCCCATTTCTTTTGTTCTATGTTATGTTTCTGTCTGATTGAGTTGGCGGGTCTTGTGTATGCTGTCACCATTGTTGCAAATTCATATGAGCAAGTTCCCAGAGGCCTGAAAGCCTTTGTTTCCTTATAGCTCAAGCACCAACCCTAGCATTTACAATCTCCCTCCCTCCTCTTCCACAATGATCCCTGAACTGTGGGTGTGTGAGATTTAATATAGGACTCCTATCCAGGGACGTACACTCCGCAGTCTCTGATTCTGTGAAACTTAGCCATTTCTGACCTTCTATGTACATCACACTCTGTCATTTGAGGAAGCTTTGCTGGTGAGAGTTTACGGATGCATTAGTATTCTCTCCCCTCCCTATTCTGCTATATTCCATGAGGCGTAAGTGTAGAGGGTTGATTGTAGATATGTTACTTAGGGTGTGAAGTAATGGAATTAGGACTGACTGGGAAGCCTCTTCCCTAATAACAACTTCTCATAATATCAAAGGATATTATTCACACTGCTAAGAGAGAAAAACAGTGTTCCAACCTATCTGTAACGCCTAATAACCACAAGAATAATCAGCGTAGCAAACTATCTGTATTGATGCAGTAGTGGCACTTTTTCTTTTTTAATATCCAACACAAAATGTATTTACTATAAAAACTGAAAGAAAAACCCATTTTTATAGAAAGTCCAACTTTCTGTAATATGATTACAAAGGACACATAAAATACAACCTTTTTCTTATTTTTACAAAGATATTACTTATATCAGGGTTGTAAATTTTAACATTCATATGTCAAAACATGATGTCAGATTTTTAAATTCTTTTTTTAAATTTTCTTTTAATGAATTTTACATATTTCATACAACAGGTCTTAATCAAATTAAAACCCTTTCCCCCATCCATCTCACCTCAACTCACACCAGACCTCATGTATTCCTTCGTACATGTTAAGTCCTATTCAGTCAAACATAATTGCTCAGATGTCCTTTAGTGCAAATTCATTCACAGGAGTCTGGTCAGGCTACCTAGAGATTGTAAGACGTATTCTCCCTCTCCCAGTAGCACTCAGTCTCCAATAGTTCTCAGTCTAGGTATAGGTATGGCATGTCATCCCTCCACTTTGGGCCCTTGTCTAATTTGAGTTGATGCTCAGTGCCATCATTGCCACAAATTCGTATGTGCAATCTTTCAGTAACCTGAAAGACTCTGTTTCCCTAAGTTCATGAACCAACCCTGGCTCTTACAATCTTTCACCCCCCCTTTCACAGTGATTCCTGAGCCATAGGTGGGTGAGGTTCTATATAGGAGTCCTATTCAGGAATGCACATTCTTCAGTCTTTATTCTCTGAAACTTGCCCAGTTGTGGCCTTCTGTGTGGAAAATGCTATGTTGTTTGATGAAGCTTCCCTAGTGAGAGTTGACTGAGTTTTCTCTCTACCCTTGTTCTGTTGTATTCCATGAGCCTTAGGTGTAGAGGTTCAACTGTAGATATGTCACGTAAGACTTGGCATCTCAGTCATATAATTCTCTGCATCTGACCAGTAGTGGAGTTCTGCTGTAGCCTACATCTGTTGCAAAAAGAAGCTTCTTTGGTGAGTGGTATACTGTATATTTGCCTGTAGATATAAAAATCCATATTTAGCATGTGGTAAGAAATTTCATTTCTCTAGAGATACGACAGAGACAGGGTTCTCTCTAGGATCAATGCCCCCTCCAACCCTGTGTATTTGGCTGAGTCTATAATGCCACCCATGAGTTTACCCCCACTGAGAGAGCTTTAAGTTCAATCAGACAGCTATTGATTACTTCCCAGATGAAAGTGCTACTACTGTACCAATAGAGGTAGTGTGCTGTGCCAGTTGCTATAGTTATTAGAATTTAAGGTTGGGTTGGACCACTGATTGATTTTTTCCCTTAGTAGTTTACAGGAAGCTAAACTTCAGGTAGAAGGCTTCCAGGTCAGTTCTTGCTCCATTGTTCTGAGTCCTGTATCCCAAGTATGTCCTGTCTTCATCACTACTGTATTATCTTCTAGTTCTGGGGGATAACCAAGAACTTTGACAATAGCCTGTATGATTTGGGGACTATCTTGGACCACTCTCACCAATCACATAAAGGCAGGTACCTTCTGTATGGCACCATGTTCCTTGCCAAACAGCCCCTAAGTATAGAGATGCACTAATGTTTCCACAATGTGCCTTTCACATGGGGTTTTTGTGGAATCACATTTCCCTCTGGGTTCCCTAGCCCTCCAAAGTTCATTTATCTCTGCTCCTTTTCCTCCTGTCAGACATCCCTTCTCCTTCCTGGTCCCAGACCCCACATTATCCCCACCCTCCCCCATTAACACCTGCTTCCCTCCATCCCTCCTCTCCACTCCCCAGCATGATCCCCTATATATCCCTCCTTCCTCTACTCCTTGACAAACATTCCCACTTTCCCCATCTCCTGTCTGCTAACACCTGTTCCATACTATCCCCCTTTTCGGGTTCCTTTTTTCCTTTACTTCTGTGTATCCTTTCTCTTTTCTGGGTCCTGGTGTTACATCAAGAATTGTACTCCCTTATAGGGTATTGGTGCTATAATCTTCAAATGAGGGAGAACAAAGATTGCTTGCTTTTCTGTATTTTTGGCACTTTATTCACTTGATATAACACTCTCTAGTTCCATCCATTTACCTACAAATTTCATTTCATCTTCTTTTAATGCTGCATAGAACTCCATTGTGTAAATGAACCACATTTTCATTATCCATTCCTCATTGAGGGACATTTAGGTTGTTTCCATTTCTTTGCTATTGTGAAGATAGTAGAAATAAACATGGATATATAGGTGTCTCTACAATAGGATGAGTCCTTTGGGTATATGCAGAGGAATGGTATAACTGGATCATATGGTAGATTCATTTTTAGCTTTTTGAGAGTTCTCCACACTGCTTTCCATAGTGGTTGCATTCTCATCAGCAGTGAATGAGAGGTCCCCTTTCCACAACCTCTCTAGCATCTTGTTTCTTTTGTTCTCTTTATCTGACTGGGGTAAGATGGAATTTTAAAGTGGCTTTTATCATCATTTCTCTAGTTGATAAGCATGTTGAGCACTTTTTAAAGTATTTCTTATCCATTTTTATTTCTTCATTTGAGAACTCTCTGTTCAGATCTATAGCCCATATTTTTATTGGGTCATTTATTTCTTCAGTTTTTGAGTTCTTTGTCTATTCTGGATATTAATCCTCTGTCAGATGTGTAGCTGGTAAAGATTTTCTCCCAGTTGCAGTATTTTTTCGATCCTTTCATCTTAAGGTAGTGTCTATCCTTAAATATGAGATGAGTTTCTTGAAGACAACAGAAAGATGGGTTTTCTTTCTTGATCCATTCAGTTAGTCTTTTGACAGGGGATTTGAGGCCATTTATGTTTAGTGTTATTATTGAAAGATGTGTATTGCGTACTGTCATTTGAATTTCTTTGTGTTTGTGGGCCTATTTTGTGTTTCCATCATTATATCTTTCTTTGCTTTCTTTCTGTTGCCTCTTGAGTATACTCATTTCTTTCTTCATTCCTTTGTATTGCTTTGAGTATTCTCTATAGGGCTATGATGGTGGACATGAATACTTTTAGCCTGTTTGTGTCATGAAAAATTTTCCATTCCCCTTCAACCATAGAGATAGTTTTGCTGGATAAAGTATTCGGAGTTGGCATCCATGTTTGTTTAAAGCTGGGAATACTTTTGTTAAGGATCTTCTGCCTTTCATAGTCTCCATTGAAAAGTCAGCTGAAATTCTGATGAGTTTTCCTTTATATGTAACTTGCTGTTTTTCTCTAACAGCTTTCAGTACTCTCTCTTTGTTCCGTATATTTCATGTTTTTATTATAATATGCCATGGGAAGTTTCTGTTATGGTCATGTTTAATTGGTGTTCTATGTGTTTCTTGAATCTCTATAGATAAATCTTTCCTTAGTTTAGGGAAGTTCTCTTCTATAATTCTGTTGAAGCTGCTCAATGTCATTGGTCTGAGATTCTTCTTCTTCTAGTATGCCTATAATTCAGAGATTTGGTCTCTTCGTGTTGTCCCACATAGCCTGAGTATTCTAGTCATGTGGTGTTTTTGTTTTAATTTCACATAGTCTTTGCTTACAGAGTCCAGATCTTCAACTTTGTCATCCAGTCTTGATATTCTTTTTTTCTGTTTCAGTTGCTCTGCTTGTGAAGCTTTCTGCTGTTGTTTCCATTTGACTTATTGAGTTTCTCAATCTCATGTTCATTTCTGTTTGGGTTTTCATCACTATTTCTGTCTCTTTTGTGAATTAACTTTTAAAGTCATGAATTATTTTTAATATTTCATTAAACCACATATTTGTATGTTCTTGAGCTTCCATCATAAGCTTATGCCTTTCCCATGAGTTCTTTGAGTTGTTTGTGTTTTCTTTAAGTTCTTTGATCACACTTTTGATTGTTCTTTTAAATTCTGCATCCTTGGGCTCCTCAGGGTGATTGCCATTGTAGTGTACTCATTGTTAGACTAGTGAATTTCTGGGGGGACATATTCTCATGGTTTTTCATGTTATTTGTGTTTCTGTGCTGCTGTCTGAGCATATGTATGTTCTTTGTTGGTTATGTTTCTAGTAGGAATGTCTACTCTTTTTGTTTAATTTAGTTTTGGTTCTGTTTATATTATTTATGTAGCATGGTTGCTTTTTGTTTAGGAATGGAAATAAATTGCTATGTGCTTCAAGTTCTTGCAGGGTGCTAGACTGGTCTGGGTAGATGGTAGTACAAGGTAGTTTGTAGACTGGTCAAGTTAGTAGGAGGGCTGGTCTGTGTCAGATAAGAAACCAGGAGAACCTATGCTAGGAAATTTAGCTAGTCTGGGTTTGGAAGCTAGTCCAGAGATCTGAGGGGAGGAACTGGACCCTGGCTGTGGCCAAGGCTGGCAGAGGGCACAGTGGGGGGAAGAAGAGTGAAACAGAGATTCAATGGGCTGGATCTGACTTAACAGATTCCTAGGTGTGCAGGTCTGTCTAGCTGATCAGGAGTCTGGGAAGATGAGAGTGTGGGAACTACCTGATGGCTGACTCAGGCCTCTATGGTGGGATATTTAGCTAGTTTAGGTTAGGAAGCTAGTCCAGAGATCTGAGGAGCAGGAACTGGAGCCCAGTGGCACTTTTGTCTTTGGGACAATCAACAGATATCTAATTTTTATCTTTAAAAAATTATATACATAAATCTGTAGCCCAAGATCTCTCTAAGTTCAGATTTAGAAATTTGAAATATAAGAGATATACTCTATTATATAATTTTGTGACCCTAGCCTTAAATGACAGGAAGGAGCAAGAGGAAGAAAAAAACCCAAATAATCCCATTCTTTATTATATTCTCTTACTCTTAATATGCTGGCTTAATGTCACAAGTAAGTGAGATGAAATGATTTGTCTACTATAGCTGTAGCTCAGTGATAAAATATATGCTTGATATATGCAAAGTCCAACAGATTTGTCAAGAAATTTTCATTACACTAGCTTATTATGCTTTATTGATAGAATATTTTTAGTTAAAATAATCCATGTCTTTATGTGTAGAGACATTTATAGCAAGGGTCTCTGTGAATAAATAGTGGCTTGTCCCTTACACTGAGATGGAATCATTGATTTGCTTATCTCCCATTATCTATTCATCTGACATGCTCTTCCAGTGGTCCCATGTAACATGTTCCCTGATAACTGGAGCCTGACTGAGGGCTACTGAAACACATTAGACATTGTGAACCTATTTTTGGAGCTCTATTGTCCTATGTGGTTTCTCTCTGTTTTTGTATTTTTTTATTTGTACTACTTACTTCTGCCTTGTTATCATTTGTCCCCAAAGTCCTCATCCCTTTTCTGTTCACTTATATGGCATCAACTCTCACCTTAGTGTCCACTTTGCTGAACTTCTGCTCCTTTTACCTGATAGCGCAGCAAAGTGACTGGTTAAGGCCAATGTCAATACTCTCTGACCTACTAAAAAGTTTCAATCACATGAAGTACCTATGAGGTGCTTTTAAAAACAAATTGCTAGGTGAGAATAATATTGTGAGATGTGCTATGGAGTGCCACGTGAATCCCCCAATCTCTCTCAATCAGGATTGAGACATTCATGCTTCCTACCTGCTGGGGGTATTGGTATAGGATGCCTATTAAGACCCACCCCCAGAATTCTAAAATTCCATGCAGTCAACCCTGAACCAGGATCAGACACTAACTCCTGGAGTCACTTGCTTTGAGTAACTTCTCTCACATCACATAGTATTGAAGACAATGACACTGTGACACTGTGAAGTCCCTGTGGACTAGTTTATTCCACCTAAAATTCTATTTCCATGAACTGACCCAAACAGATGCACATTAATTCAATTGTTTACTTTCAAAGAAAAATAATCAAATTGCATTCTCTCAGGTTAAGATATACCAAGAAATAGATTTGAAGGAGCTAGTTTAATAACACTGCTGAGGTTAGTGTCTCAGATTATACAGGCTTGCAACCTAGATTTATAGTATGCCAAGTCTACGGCCTGGCCCAATTTTATAATTCACCTCTGTATAACTTTGCTTTATTCCTTTACATATAAAATCACAAAGGTAGTGTTGACTATGCCAACAGAGGGAAAGATTTGCTAAACTTTATACTTTTTTAAATTCCTATAGAAGACTTGTCAAAACAGAGGTATTTGTGCCCTAACCCCAAAGAATCTGGTTCAAGAGTTCCACAGTAGAACCTGAGATTGTATAATTCTAACCCAGCCATCTCCCAAATGCTACTGTGGCTGCTAGTGTTCGTGCTGGTGCTGGTGCTGGTGCTGCTCTGAGAAACAGACTTTGAGATTCAAGCCCACTAGGTTATGTGGAGATAGAACGAGAGAACATCTGCAGTGTCCTGGACATAGCAAGTGTTAAAATCTTTAATTGCCTTTCCCATTGTTCTTGGAAAGAATTGACTCTTCCACTTTGATCTTTGGATTTCATATCTGAGACTTAAGATAGTTTCAGGAATGGAGAAAATCAAAAATAACTATAACATCTAAGGAGCAGATGTCTGTAAAACAAATTTCACGGACCAGAATGAAGCAGAACTGACTGATCAAGAGGGAGAGATGGCTCAGTGGTTAAGAGCACTGGCTGCTCTTGCGAAAGACCTGGGTTCAATTTTCAGCACCCACATGATGGCTAATAACCATGGACATTGTAGATCACAGGTGCATTTAGACACATGCAGGTAATTTTTAAAAACCTCACAAGAATGTTGGGAAATGACAAGTTGAAGAAAGACCCTCATAGAATGGGCCAAACAATACCTGCAATTTTGACCAGGCCCTGGGCTTCAGTGTCCCAGCTGACATGCCTTTATCTCCTTTTCTAGTTTCAGGGATCAGAGTGTGTGTGTGTGGCAGGGGGTGTTGTTATGGTTTTTATTGTTTTATTTCATTGAGAAACATAGGCTTAATAAAAATAGTCTCTGAGTAAGTTGTGTTAATCATTAAAAATCCTGATTTTTGTTCATGACAAGCATAATACCATTGATGTGATTAAGTATGTGCTATTTTTAAAACCCCACCTCCTACAATTCCATATACACAGGGGTATTCCATGAAGCCTACATCCAAGTACATGGAAAAGCTAGAATTACTAGGGAGTTTAGATTTTTCTCTATATTTCTCTGCTGCTGTGATCAAAGTAGATATAAATTCAGATTAGCTAACATTTTCTGTGTACCCACTATGTGTTAGGACTTGGAGTAGATGCTTATTCAAATGCATCTGGTTAAATGTCCACAATAAGTCTATTAGTGTAAATCATGGTGCTATAGGCTTACTATAACAAAATAATGAGAAATTTGAAGCAAGCAAGAAGACATTATAAACTTCTCATCTGTTATCTTCACTTAATAATTTGATATTTATTTTAGAGAAAAATGGTTTAAATGTCACAGCTACAAACTGAATTTCATACTGTTCTTTTTTAAAATATAGTTCAATGGCTCACAAACTATTGCATGAATATCAACTAATATAAAAATGTACATTTGAAATCAGACACTGTGTCTTATGATACATTCAAGAATCTTCAAGGATATTTTAGATTGACTTCTAAAATGCTACATACAATGAGACCTTTATAATCATGCTAAGCCAAAACTCCTATCTGAATCCTCTTATGACTTTTGCTCATATTATATATATATATATATATATATATATATATATATATATATACACACATGTATTTGAATAAATAAAGTTTGGACTACTAGAGGATGCTCCTAACATTCAGTTGACCTAAATGTGAAGAAAGCCTTATTGCAGTCATTTTCATTAATTTGCTCAACAAATATTTGTCTGGTAATTAAGTATACTGCTTTGTGCTTTGGATATGACAGGAAGTAATGCATAAATTGTTACTTTATAGAGTTTATATTTTATATTTTAGAATGACAGAAAAGAACCAAAAAATATCAGTTACATGAATGTATGTATTGTTATAGTATATCTCATCATGTGAAAAAGGTAGAAAGTAACTGTAGAAGCATTGATTTATTCAGTGCAATCAAAGAAGAAGAGTAAAGAGAATAGTTTCTCAGAAATAATGTGAAAAGGTGTTTTAAATAAGGGGGTGTTTTTAATCAGTTGTGCTTCATGGAGATGGAGGATCTGAAAATATAAAACTTTGAAATAGCATTAGATTTGGAAATGAGAACATCACTGGTAACCTTGAGGAAGTAATTTCCTATTTTCTTTCCTTTCCTTCCTTTCTCCCTCTCCTTTTCTTCCTTCCTTTTTCCCTTCCCCCCTTTTTAGATATTCTTTTGGGGCAGAGTCACATGACATAGACCAAGCTGACCTGTAACTCATGATCCTCCTGCCTCTGTTGTCTCCCTCCTGAGTACTGGGATTACAAGTGTGTGCTACCACATTTGGCGTAAGGAAGTTTTCGTACATTGATGGCTATGGAAACCTAATCTGAGTGGGTTCAGGATGAAATAAGAGAAGAAAGTAAATAGGTAAAAGGTTATTATGGAATTTTGTTATAAATGGCAACAAAGAAATGGTACAATACTCAGAAGGAAATGGGCAATAAAGAGAAAGAAACACAGTATATTTGCATATAGAGATGACTGGTAAGTGGAGAGGGGAAATTTGATGACATAAGTGAAAACAGGTCAAATGTTAGAGCCCTGTAAAGAGTCAGAAATGAGAGTCTGGCCTTACATAAGTGACTCATTTCAGGAACACAAGGAAGATGTAGAATAAATGTACAGACACAAAAGAATGGAGGGAAATTTGATGGAAACATGAAAATTCTGTTGGGAATGCTTCTATTTCTTTTAAAAAAAGGGATGCAAGATCATTCTCTGAGAATGAGAAAAGGCAGGAGCAATAAAGTCATGAGGATAATCATTTAAGAGAATGGGAAAATTAATCAATTTTGGAAAATAATAGACTTTCTTAGCACTTCAATGGATTCTCCAAAAGTCAGTGCACGTGAGTGAATTGTATCCGATGAACTTTCTGGCTCAGAGCCTGTTTCAAAAATGGCAGAGAGGATGGTGTCCTATGATGCTAGTCCTCTATCTGAGGCAAAGGGGTGCTATTTTTTGATTTCTGTAACTCTCTTCATAAATGTTGATGACCTCTTCCATGAAAGAAACTCAACATCTACTGATAGTGATAGTTTGTATCTTTGCATCAGTCACACCACTACTGTGAAAAGCAAGCAAGAAGAGGACAGCATAGTAACATTCACAAACCACTTTCTCAATATTGTCAAGTCAGAGGCCCTCATTCGTTTGGGTATTGAAACAAACAGCTCTGCATATTAGACGTGGATGTCATTCTGAAAAGGCCTTGAAGCCAATGGGTCTAAATCTATTCTAGTCAGGCTTTCCTCTCAGTTCATGATCTGATTCTTCACTTAATTTCCTGAGTATCATTAGCCTAGTAGCCTATCCTTGTGAAAAAAATTGCTACTTTCCCTCAATTTCCCATCTCTGGATTTTATCACTTCAAATCTACCTTACTGTGTCAAATGTGGTAATTTAGGCTTCAGAGACAAGCAAAGTTATTTAGATCTTGATAGGGGAAAGTTTTGGCAGCTTTTCCCAAAACACTTGCTCTGAATTAACTTCTACATATGCTAGGACAGACTGTCAAAACGATTTCTCATTATACAGTTATATAGCTCTCAATGTCTAGCCTAGAACACAACCTAAGAGAAGTTATAAAACTGAACCCTTGCTGGGCATGGTGGCATATGCCTTTAATCCTAGCACTTGGGAGGCAGAGTTATGTGAATCTCTCTGAATTCAAGGTCAGCCTGGTCTACCTAGCAAATTCCTGGCCATCTGGGGCTACAGGGAGACTAAAAAAAAAAACTGAACCCTTCATGTCAATGTCTCAACTGTGACTGTGAGATAATATTGTTTCATTTATTTCAACTAAAATGATATTAAAGGAAAGTTGTGGTTTTTTAAATGAATGTCTCCCATTGGCTGCAAGTATTTAAACAATGTGTCTTCAATTGACGGCACTGTTTGTGGAGGTTCAGGAGGTGTAGCCTTGCTGGAGGAAGCACATCAGTGTGGGTGGGCTTTGAGAGCATATAAATTACCCACTTCCACTCTGAATCTGTCCACTTCTTAAGCATACTTGGAGATGTGAGTTCTCAGATATATGCTCCAGCTGTCCCCGATGATGGACTCTTATCCCTCTGAAACCTTAATAAGCCAAATAAACTCTTCCTTCTTTAACTCACCCTGGTCATGGTGTTCTACCACAGCAACAGAAAAGTAACTAATACAGAAGCAAACCACAAAATCTGATCAGTTAGAAATACAAGGTATTTACTGGGAATTTTTTCTGAAAATAATAAGGTGAACAGAGAGAAGGCAAGAGGTAATAGCTGGGGTAAAGCTTTTGTATCTATCTAGATGAATGCTTAAACCATGTGGCAGGAGAAAAGAAGGAAAGAAAGATGGATAGAGAGATGCTAGCACACCTCTGAAAAAGTCTCAGTAAAGCCAATAGGAAGTCCAAGCCAAAGCTGCTCATCAGATGTGTCTCATGTTAAGTGTGAGT
Organism: Eospalax fontanierii; assembly: GCA_035773235.1. Taxonomy (NCBI): domain Eukaryota; kingdom Metazoa; phylum Chordata; class Mammalia; order Rodentia; family Spalacidae; genus Eospalax; species Eospalax fontanierii. The sequence continues at coordinate 41,684,748 of CM069525.1, forward strand.
GACCCAGCTCTAGTTGCCTGCTGCAGTTGGTCATTGGGTAGAATATCCTGCCAATGGTGTGGCCTCAGCAGGAACACTGCAGTATATGCCAAAGAGAGACTGTTTGCCAACACTTGTCCTGGCAGCGGTTATTTCTGGTAGATCAGACCGTGTTTGCATTTCCATGACTACCATCCTCTTCTGCATTATCTATAGTCCCACTCTAAGTGTGTGCGAGCCATTCTTCTAAACAATTTATATTTGTTATATCATTTCAACAGTTCTGTGAGGTAGCAAATATTATTACTTACTTTCAAAATATTTAGAAGCTATGGCTAGAGAGATGAATTTAGAAAATATTAAGTGGAGAGAAGTAGTAACTTCGTCAAGGCCCTATTAGTGGAAAAATGCATTACTTACAAAGTTTGATGTGATTAATGGAACTCAGTGGGAGAACATTTGCCTAGCATGTGTTGGGGTCCTGGGTTCCATCCCTACCACGACAAAAATAAATGAATAGGAGATTGCCAAGTCAAACATTGTACTATCAATTCTCAAAAACTTTCAAAATAAGAAGTGGTAAGAAGTGGTGACATTGATGGAAAATAAACAGAACCACATTTATTTTATTTTATTATATAGTCACCTCTTTAGAGTAAGATTGATGAATTCATTATGGAATATTTCCTCAACAAGTATCATTGAGCATTGCTGACTGCAGAATGCTGTGATGGACAGAAAGATGAATAAAAACATTCCAATACAGATAATTTTGAACTGGTTATTCTTATAGAAGTTTTGCATTTTAGGATACTTCATATTCTAGTTTCAATCTGCTAGTGAACGCTTTCTTTTATGTCCATATTTTTCCGGATTGTGTCAAGGAGCTTAACTTTATCTGTTCAATTAGCTTCTTTAGAACAAGAGCTTCTTTAGAACAAGGCTGAAATTTTTACAGTCTACGCCAGCAGCTAAGCTTACTCTACCTTGGTTCTGGCAGCACTGGGGCAAGTGAAAGAGGATCTTCCTCCTTCCTCTCATTCCTACTTCAAAAAGGGCTCTTACATAAGAATGAATAGCAATGGAAGCCAGAGGAATCCATGCACATTTGAAATTAATTGAGCAGGAGTGAGGGATAAGTGTTTCCTTATTATTCGTAGGGGGTGAGAGTATCAGGAGAACAAAGCCATCTTGGCACTGGGGGTCTTTTGAGTAGAATCTGGGACAGCTAGTCAAGATTTCTAAAATTTCAGACTTAGTGGGTCAGCCATCCAAGTAATTCTTGGACTCTCAATAATTAAACAAAGCCAAGTCTACATATTTGTAAAAGTAAGGACATTCAGAATAAGCTGTACATTTACAGTCTGCATTTAGTGAAGGTGAAACTGTGGACTCCAAGTTTTGCACTGTTCTTACAGCTGGTAGATCTGATATCTAGTTGGGAGTCTCACACTGATTCCACAGTTACTCTTGAGTAAATCATTCCACTAATTGGAATCTCAGAATTTACTTCAGTCAGATGGACCTAGCTCACATTTTCACACCTTGAAGTTCTACAATTGTATATTGCTGGTGCACAATCACAACATAATTGGAGAAACTATTATTAGACTCTTGCAAAAATGAGAAAGCATCATAGATTGTGGACATATGAAAAACAGAATAAAACAATCCTAAAAGCATACAGAAAATCTCTTAGAAAGCACCATTCTCAGCCTTGCACAAGCACATATGTATCCAAACCTTTCTATAATTTTGTATCAATAAATATGAAGACGGGTATTGTTTTTATATTGAAATTATAATGTCAACAGAAAAGGATCAGACTGAGTCAAAATCTGTCTGGAGAATTTGGCCAATTTTGCATTGTCTTGTGAGACTGATGTGATGTTATTACTATTAATGAAGAGACAGGATAAATCAGAGAACACTGGAAATATGTGTATTGGTGTATAATCATATTTCATTGTTAGATTATATTTCACATCCACATATCTTTACAATGGAATAAAATACGTTTAACCTCTTTTCACAAATAGAAACATCGATGTAGTGCTAGTGATTATAAGAAGATGCAAATATTGAATTTTTAGATCTGTAATTCCTTTCTTACAGCATTTCAAAGCACCAAGAAAAGAAAATAACCAAATAGAGAAGGGTTTATGTGCACTTTTAGTTGACATTTTCAAGTGCAAAGTAAATCTTCTAATATTACTCTAAATTGGTGGTGCTGTGAGGGATTGGAATAGAAGCTGTATTAGTTACTCTTTCTTAATCATTGTAACAAGATATCTGACAGAAACAACTTAAGGGAGACCTTTCCACTCTGTTTTGGTTCACAGCTTGAAAAGGTACAGTGCATCATGACAGGGAAGGCATTTTCACAAGAGTAATTCCAGCTGTGGCAGCAGGAATGGGAAGCAGCTGCTTATCTTGTGTCAGTAGTCAAGAGTCAGAGAGCTTGGGCTAGAAATAGAGCTGGGCTGTAACCCAAGACCCACCTCCAGTGGCTTACTTTAACTAACCAGACAGGCCTCACTAAAGATTCTACAACCTCCCCAAACAGTACCACTAGCTGAAGAGCAAGTAATTAAAAATGTGGGCCATTATAGACTCAAATTATAGCAGAAGCTAAATTAACTAATAAAATCATATTATACTCAAAGATGAAAGGGTATTTTGCCCCTAAGATTGGAAACATAGCAAAGTTATTCTTGGTCACTACTCTCTATATAGTACAAAACATATACCTAGTGAATAAGGCCCCCAAAATGTAATGACAGACTTCAGATTGGAAAGAAGCTAGTAAAAAATAAATTCTGTACAACACCAAACATATAAAAACCAAAATTTAAGACACAATTTTCTTTGGTAAGATTTTTTTTATTGAAATATAGTTTGAGCAACATGAGTGTAGTGGAGAGCAGGAAGGACTGGCCTGCCAGAGGCAGTAGCCTCTCTAATGGCACAGGAGCAAGAATACAAATATCCAAATGTCAGTGATTGCAGGACAACAGAGTGAAGACCCAGCAACAGCTCCTGAAGAGGGTTTGGCCTTGGCAGTACCTCCTGCTGCCCTTAGCTTCAAACATGTGTGTGCTGAATTTTCTCCACTCTCAGAGACATGATCAGCCAGTGGGACAGGTGCAATCCTAACAATACTTCTGGGGGAAAAGAATTAGAGAAGACAGGAGGAAGGAAGGAAGGAAGGAAGGAAGGAAGGAAGGAAGGAAGGAAGGAAGGGAGGGAGGGAGGGAGGGAGGGAGGGACGGAGGGAGGGAGGGAGGGAGGGAGGGAGGGAGGGAGGGAGGAAAGGAAGGGAAGGAAGGAAAGGCAAGTGAGCAAGCCCACCTCCCCACTAAACCAGGCTCACCAGAGCTCTTCCTGAGGAACTGTCAGCAACCTTCATTCCTTTCCTTCTGAGGCTCTGAAGGCAGGAAGGAGAGTTGGTGTCTGCAGGGAAATAGAGCTCTGAGGAGTCCCCAGCTGAAGGCATCAGACAGGGACCTCAGAAGTTCACTGAAGGGTTACAAACTGAGATGACAGCATTGGGGTTTGACCATCTATGTAGCCTGGGGTTGAAAAGACATGATGAGAATTAGGATATCAAGAAGCAGCATAAAGCCGTAAATAACAGAAGCAAATTCAGAGCTGTGATAGGTCCTGGGTGACCCCACATTTTCTGGCACTAGGGGACATGTAGAACCCACAGCTCAGGAAAGACAGTGCTCCAGAACACAGCAGTCACACACACATTGGGGCAGAGCCTTTTAGTTCCCTCAGTCTGCACAGCAGGTGGAGGATGCCATGGCCTGACCAGTAGCTGCAGAGCCTCTGGTCCCACACCTGAGGAGATAGCACAGTGCTGTCCTGGTCCCAAGAGGCCATTGGTTAGCTCTTGAGTATCTTGGGCACTGTCTTCTGCCAGGGCCAGGCCTAGTGATCTTGCTTGCTGGATCGCACCCTAAAGGCTCATTGGTGCAGTCTTCCAGTCCATTCTCTCTAGTTTCTATGGCCACTTCCTCCGTAGTGCACTCTTCTGGATTAGAAGCCTCCACCTTCACTCCCATGACCTCCTCTTCCACCTCTTCCTCCCGGTCTCTCACTTTGTGGACAATGAACAGGTGGTGGCTGAGGGAACTGGCAGAGGTGTAGCACAAACCACAGAGGAGGCACTGGGCTCTGGAGCAGTCCATCTTGTGCTGAGGTTTGCAGCTCTGAAACTTGAATTCTGAGTCTGCAGAGCTTTGTACACTGAAAGAGACTTGTGTGTTTTGGTAGATGAGATAGTCAAGCCATTGCTGGTTCCTGGATCCTCTCCATTCTGCTGATTGATCATTTAAGGTTCACATAAGAAGAATGCCTACCTGGAAGTCTCAATTTGTGGGACTAAAATCAGGGTTTCTGATACCATAAGGCTGATGTGACTCTCCAGACCAGAGGGTCAATGAAAACTAGGACTGTCCTCAGGTCAGTATCTGCAACTGTAGCCTTTCCTCTGTCACTGTCATGGTCATTGCAGTGTGTTTGTGGAGGCTGCTGGGGGCATGTTGAAACTGTTCACACTGTCAACATAGGTATTGCTTCAGTGTCTAGCTATAGCTCTTTTTCATGTAGGGACCATGGCTTTCTCTATCAGGAACTCACTCCTGGCCCTCCTGGCTGGTCCAAACAGTACGTCCCATCTGGGGCCTGAATTCAGTCCTGCAATGAACTTCTGGCTGGTCCCAGTGGCAGGCTGGGAGCTGGCTTGAGCAGCTATACTAGTGACTGGGGGTTCAGTAGGAGCTTGAGAGTTACATGGGCCAGAGGGTATGTCTGCTGAAGACTGGAGACTTGTCAGCTAGCCCACGCTCTGGAAACAGTTTGGGTGCTCTCGACATGTTGCATCAACTCTGGCTTCTGCAGGAACAGGAGTGGTTAAAGGAAAAATAAACAAGAAATCTATATATTAAAAAGTAGAAAATACAATAACGATCTAAATGAAGAGACATACAGCTTTTATGAATAAGAATACTTACATAGTAAGAATGTTTGTTTACCAAAAGTTGATATGAAAATATGACATAGTTCATTTCATTCTTAGAAAGGTTCTTGGAGATACAGATAGGCATATTCTAAAATTTTACGGAAAGGCAAATATACAAGAATAACTAAAATATTCTGGCAAAGAATAATTAAATGCCAGAAATCCTATGTTATGACTAACTGTATAGCTACACTAAGCATGATTGTGTGTTATTGGAAAAGGAATTGATCAATTCAACCGAATAGTGAATTCAGAAATGGAGCAAACCAAATATACTCAGTGATTTTTTTTAAGATTACATACATAATTTTAGACTTATTTTTTATTATTTTTATTTATGTGTGTGCATGTAAGTAGAAGAACCCATGGGGGCAAGAGTCAGTGGATCCACTGGAGCTGGAGTTATAAGCAATTATGAACTGTGTGATCTGGATTATGTGAATTGTACTCAGGTCCTCTGCAAGAACAGCAAGTTCTCTTCACCACGGAGCCCTCTCTCCAGCTCCCATCAAGTTAATCTTCACAAAGTTGCAAAGGCAATTCAATGGAGAAAAAACTATTCTTTAGCAAATTGTACTTGACATAATACAGAAACACACACACACACACACACACACACGCACACACATACACACAAGCATGCACACGCAAAACAGATCTACCACTTAGAAAAGTTCAAAGTGGATCATACATTTAAATGTTAAGTGTAAAATATAAAACTATGATATATCAGAGGCTATCTTTGAGAACTAGTGCCAGGCAAAGATCTAGTGCTTAAACACGATACCAAAGCATCCTAATAACTTTAATAAATTATACTTCATCAAGATTAAAAACTTTTGTACTATAAATGACACTGTTCTTGGGATAAAATGATAATCTGAGAAAAAAATATTTACACAACCATATATAAGAAAGAGACCTTATATAAAATATATTTATAGCTCACAAACACCAACACATTGTAGTTTACAAGTAATTGTAAATTTTTGTAATAAGTTGGTCAATAGCCATGAAAATATATTTCTGCCAGAGAAAACACAGATGGCAATAATCACACAGAAATGTCATAAATCACAATCTACTATGTAAGTTCAAATTAAAGTTATAATGAAATACCACTATCCTTTTAGAAAACTAAGAACCTGTGATCATATCAAATGCTGCCAATGATGTGAAGACCTTTGACTTTTTATACATTGCAAGTGGGTGTGTCAAATGGTACACGCACTTGAGAAAACTGGTCCAGAATTTATTTCAAAACTAAACATGTACTTACGTAACCCAGTTAACTCAGTATTATCTCAAAGAAAAAAATACCTTTCCATGAAAACCTGTATCTCAAAATTCAGAGCAGCATAATTTATAATAACAAAGCACTAAAAAATCTCAACTGTCCCACAGTGAGTGAATAATTGAAAAAATTCTGATTCATGCATAGAATAGAATACTACACAGCGATAAAAAGGAATGAACTAATGGTGTATACAACCCAATTGGATTTCATGGACATTATGTTTAGTGAAGTATATTTTATAATTCCATTTGTGTGACTTCCTTGAATTAACAAAACTGCAGGTATGAAGGTGACATGGACACAAATTCAAGAAGGTAATATGAAGAAGATATTTTGTGGCATTAGAATAGTTTGGTATTGCTACTACAGTAATGTATACTACATACGCAAGATAAAAATGTACAACTAAAAATATATATGTGCACATTCATGCATGCAGGTTTACAAAATGACAGAAATTGAAAAAATGCATTCTTTCTGTATATCTGCTTTGCTGTTATTTATTTATTTACTTTAATTCAATATAATTTGTATATATGTTGTGGAGAAACAAACTCAGAGCTCTATACATGTTAGGAAAGCTATGTTCTCAGGTCTGGTCTATATTCTTGTTAAAACTAATGTAACAATATTAATTTTTCTGGTTTGCTATACTATATATAAGTCTAGGTGTCTCCACTAAAGGGAGCTGAGGAAGGGTACATGGGACCTTCTATATTTTTATGAGACTTTCTGAGAATCTTTAATTGCTTCAAAATAAAACTTTTTAAAGATGTGGTATGATGAAATGGGCTTCTGTTGAGCAAATATTCAGATCTGGTGTGTTTTCTGGGCCCCCAGGGTCATTTGTTGCCTATAAAATTTGAGGAAGAGTTTTAAGTACCAGCTGGTATGGGATGATCCAAAGACCGTACGTTATTAAAAAGTACTTCTGGCTTCTGTGCAAAATTAGCAAAGCAATTTGGTAGAATTAGATAATGATTTGCTATAAAAGGTCTTTATAAACATTTCTCAGCCTATTTTTTCCTCCCTCGTTGTCTATCTATCCTTCTATCCATAGAGTTTGACAGGGTAAATACAATGGAGTACTTGGTTTTATTTTTCCTTGAATAGAATGCATATCATTATTGGTCTGATTCTTTTACAGCTCTCTTCTTATAGAAAGATATATTCTCACTTTCTCCACTAGTGAAACTCACCTATGTCACTCTCAGAAGCCCTTGATTGTTTTAAAACATGACCCTCACCACACAAAATTATGTGTTTCCCCTTTACTGAAGAACTTTCCATATTGCAATATACAGATGTTCTTTAGTTTAAACTTGCCCCTGAAATCCAAAGTTACCAACTGTAGGGGAGCCTGTCTTATTTATTCCTGAAATACAGCACCTGTAAGTCATGCTCAATAGATCATTTGATGAAATTAATTTAAAGTAATTAGAATGGAGGTAGAAAATTTTGACTTTACAAGTTGGCACATGAGTATTCTATGTGAATAAAAAGATAATAAGAATGATAAAAATGGATCATTTCCTTACACAAGTACAACTCAAGAGTGAGCTGAAACCAAATATCCATTAATGGTCTGGATTAGACAAAACTTGGCACATAAACAAGAAAGGAATAGGAGCTTTGTAAAGAGTAAAGCACGAGTGTTTGTCTTATCCAATTTAAAGGTTCATAATGTGTAGGTGGAAAGAAAACGATGCTTTCAAGACACTGGCACACATGATGCTAATATTTCACTTGAAAAATATGTTAGTTCAGTGTGATTATTGTTGTATAATGAGCAGATCCATTGAGTGATGGAAAAATCGATCCAGAAAGTTCATAGAATTGAAGCACACACAGAAAAGAAGGGACAGAGGAAAGGAGGAAGGGAGGGAGGGAGGGAAGGAGAAAAAAAAGAATATCTTCATGACTGGACATCATTAAGTAAAAGAATTGTGAGATGAGCCTTAAAGTAGAAGGACATATGAGAAATAATGATACAAGGAGATGAAATAAGGTAGGGTAAGAACAACCTGGCAGGAAAACCCACACAGCTCTCTAGTTTACTGCTGCACTGTCTAAGAAGAGTCAGAGTGAAAGAAACAAAGGAGGCTTGCAGAACAGTGAAGCGTGGAGTTCCAGTCCTGCAACCGGTGAGTGTGCGGTACCTACACAATGAACTGAAACAATTTTCCAGATCATTAGACTCTACTTTTTCATTTTTTACCTGAACAAAATATTATGGAGGCTCAGAGAAGTCCTCAGCCTATCTTCTTTCCCTACATAGGGCCATCCTTATCAGCCTCGAGAGAGGCACCTTAAAATCACTACCATCACAATTTTCTTTACAACAATGGCCAAGGAGCGTCTCCTCACTCCTCCATTTCCTAGTTGAGGTAAAGTAGTCGAGGTGGACTAATACAGCTACCAAGACTAATTTATGTGACCAGGACCTGGATCTGAAGGAAATGAAAGTAGGTTTACATTATCCTAGAATATCCTGAACAATCAAACTTACGTATTGCCACAAAATTTTTGTTTCCCTATCTGAATTCCAACCACTTCTCCACTCTGTTCAAGACTAATGTCCTAGACCCACACCTGAAAGTTTGTACCATACTGCCTTTTCTATGGATCAAACCAGGGGGCCACACTGGCCACATGCTTCAGCGTCAATACCCTTCTATTGACATATGCTAAGGTCTGGACAGGACACACCTAGACATAAAAGTCTTGAATAACACATTTCTCAAGATGTTTTTCAGAAAATAACTATCGGCCCCTCTGATAATGTTTCTTATAGGCTGGAACTGGCCTTTGGAAATGGGCTTGTACATGAGAAATCAGTTATTCCTATCAATGTCACAAACTCAAAAATCCCCTGTGAGGAGCATAAATAACTCCTTCTCAAAAAGAAACATGTGACCTGTGAGAAGAGATGTAGCATGTAATAATAATAATAATAATAATAATAATAAAAAATCTCCTCTCTCTTTCTATGATTCATTCTGCTATCAACTAATCAAAGACTCCTGTTTGAGCTTCTTTCCTCCTGGCCAGTTGACTCTTCAATCAAGCTATTTATTTTTTCCAAAACCTGGTGCCTGCATATTGGCTTCTATGCATACAGGGCAATGAATCTTTGCTCAATAGCAACGCTCCTTTATGTTCCACAAAACTATTTTTTAATTTTTTATGTCCAGTATGCTTCTATTATCCAGTTTGAAAGAAGAAGACATTTACTTTCCATTTTTATGTATATTTTAATTGAATTTTTGTGCATTTCATACAAAATATCTTAAACATCTTTATACCCCCTTCCTCATCTGGTTCCCCCGCCTCCACACCCTGCCATCCTCCCCTACCAGATTTCATGCATTTGTCGTATGTGTTAAGGCCTATTGAATCAAGATAGTGTACCCATACATCCCTCGATGCAAGTTCAATCATTGGGTTCTAGTCAGCCTATTTAGATTCTTTCCCTTAAAGAAGATTAACTCTCCCTAACCCAGCAGTAATCAGCTGCCAAGAGCTCTTTGTCTAAGGTTGGGACTTGATGCCCATTTCCCAAGTTCTATGCTGGGTTTTTGTCTGCTTAAGTTTGCATGGGTCTTGGGCATTCATGCACCATTGTGGTGGGTTCATCTGAGCAAGGACCCAGGAGCCTGCAAGACTCTGTTTCCATATGGTCATGCACCTCCTCCCTGACTCTTATAATCTTTTTTCTCCCTCTTCTGCAATGGTCCCTGAGCCCTAGGTGGATCAAGTTTAATATACATAGCCAAATATACATGACGGGAGAGGTAAAAGATCTTGGAGAAAATCCTAAGCCTATCACATTCCTTTCTTATTATATGCTAAATATGAATCCTTATATTTACTGATAAGTATGCCACTTACCACTCATCAAAGAAACTTCTTTTGCAACAAACGGAGATGATTATAGAGTTCCATAACTGATCACATACAATGGAAACTCTACACCTAAGGCTCATGGAACACAGTGGAACCCGGAGTAGAGAGAATAGTAATGCATCTCTCACTCTCATCAACAAAGCTACCGCATGCAACAGAGGGCAATGAACACAAAAAGCCACAAATAACCAACGGGTAGAGAGTGGGTGTCTGCAGAGTGTGGGTCCTTGAACATGATGGACATATTACTTTCCATTTTAAACTGACATTAAGTTGACATAACTCATGCATTTCGTTATTTTAAGGTAGACTAGTTTGCAACAAAAGTAGAAGAAAATTGTACTTGTTTCTGAAATAGTGCAATAGGCCATGAGGGACATATTCCAAAAGCTCCAGTGGGCTTCTGAAACTAACAATAGTACTAAACCCTAGATATACCATACCATTTCCTATACGGACATACTACCGGTAAATTCATTTTAGAAATTAGATACTAAGAAAATAACAATAGCAACTAATAATAAAATGAAAACTTCTAACACAGTACTTTAATAAGAGATATATATGGACTCTATTTCTGAAAACTTCCATTTAATATTTTCAATCTGCATTTGACTACAGGTAACACAACACATAGAAAGGGAAACTGTGAATAAAGAGGGACTGCGGTATTATTTTAAAACTGCTAAAATATTTTGTTGTCATTTTCTCATGGCATTTAGTTTCCAGCATGGTAAAAACTAAGTTTGTCAGTTAGACATGGGATTGTGATATAATGGGGTTAAAGTGGGGACCACTGCTATCCATGCTCGGAAACAGACTGCACCTCTGACAGTGCTTTCGGTTCTAGCACAAATTCAAAATGATGCTACTTCTCAGAGAAGTTTTGTTATATTAGCATTTTCCAAACAGTCAAAAAAGGATACACTTTCAGAAAGCCAGAAAATGGAAGTCTGTATTTCTTATGTGTACAATGTACACAATGTCTTCTAGAAACATATGCCTATGTTAATTATTTTAAGTCAGAATATGAACAAATTAAGGGTGTGATAACTATGAATATTTTAATTTGGGGCCCTTAATATTAAATCATTTAAAAGAAAATTTTGCCTTTCAATTCAGATATCTAGTTTCATCTCTATAAGGTTGGTGTATCAGCTAATGTAAAACTAACTGACATTCTTTCTGCAGTTTTCCAGTAAGATATAGGCCATCTCCATTTATGTCATTAGCTCCTTTGGCATCAGTTTAATTGCTATAACATATTTCATATAGAGAACATATTCCAAATATAAAAAAGCATTAGGCTTACTTAAAATGACAAAAGATGCTATGGTGTGGCTTAGTTGTACAATATTTGACTATCCTGCTGTTCAATATGTTATTGTATCACAACCCCACAAAAAATGTAATAATTGCAAAAATTTGACTATGTACTGACAATCACTGTTAAGCAAACACTTCTTGCTTATATGCAGGTTCATCTTAATTGACCAATAAATTGTATAGCTATATAAAATGTCTGTGATAAATCATTACAATAGAAGAAACTCTGTGTGTCATTCTATCCGCAGCCCTCTGCCGCTCCTAGGGTAATTTGTGATCCTATAGCAGAGGTACCTGGGAGCAACTTGAACACACAGTCAAAGGAGGGCTTACTAATCTTTATACTGTCATTGTATTGATGATATATTTTTATTTTCATGCTTCTTTAATTGGAAAATTTATTTTGCTTTGTTTTCTCAATATGTTCAATTGGAAGAAATAAGCATAAACCAGAAAACTGGACAGATTATATTCTGATTACAAACTGAAATTTTAAATACACCTTCTATTCAAAATGTTTCTAAATAATTACAGAATTTATTCTGAACATTACATTTTAAGATTAAGAGATATTAGGCAGGTGAGGAACATCTGTGGTATTTGCCTTGTGTGCCCAGGGTCCTGGTTCACTCCCCAGCACAAGAAAAAAGAAAAAGAAAGAAAGATCAGTGCGTACTTTAAATTTAAAGGTAACACTTTATTTTGTTTTAATTTTATTGTCATATCTTGGTGTGGTAATGGAACCCAGAATGTCATGTATACTAGGGAAACTCTACTACAGTGCAGTTCTAGCCCCTAAGTTAGCACTTTAACAAATGAGACACCATATAACATAGTTAAAAATTTTCAGCCTGAGTTTATCTGGGAAATTTCTTCAAAAGAGCATAACAGTTGTAAATAGTATGTCTATTATGAGATATTGTACACATTTGTCAAAAAGTAACCATTTACTATAGATGAAGGACAGCATTTAGAAAGCATACTGATTTATAAATCATATACTTAATAGCAATTTTCTAAAATATAAAAACTACAGAACTACTTCCTTTTTAACTAAAATTAAACCTAGGAAAGCTAATTGACCATTCATTCATTCAGTGAATGCTCATGGGTAGGGCATAAAAGACACTGTTCCAAATCTTTAATGATCAATCTATACTCTAATTTTTTGGAAGAGAAACACAGTTTATGCCAGGAGGACAATGCAAGAAACCAGTGACATGATCTGCCCTTCATACTCAGTGGCCCATTTCAATAGTTTGTTTCATCCCAGGCATCTGGGATAGTCAGGTGGGAATGGGAGCTTTCAGGTGAAATGTAAAATCATTATTCTGTAACACTGTGAATTTAGAAGGAATCGTGGACAAACAGCTTTGGTACATTGCCTACTTGAATAATGAGGTATCATTGGGGAAAGCCACACAAAGCTGCTGCAGCTGTGTTATATAAAAAGTGGAGATAATTTAATAGAAAATGTCATCCTTTGCAGAATGTTGATTGCCTATTTTTTTCCATAAAGACTTCTCATCAGAGGGACTCCAGCAGCTGTGAGAAGGCATCCTGTCACTGATGCTCCCAGACATCCTGGCACATAAAGCTCTCCATGTGCTATTTGGCATCCAAAACATTCTGATTTCCCACTTAGTTTCTTCTTTTCATACTTCACTGGATGAAATGTGGACTGTTTTCTTCTTGTGAGAACCTATTTCTTGACACTAGAATTTGACTATAAACAAGACAAACATCTGCGGAAGACATGAGGTGCTGTTTTTCCATATTCAGGACAAAAGAACCCTAAAGCCACAAGGATTCTGAAAGTCTTTAATATTGAGGATTTCTCCTTAACAGATGGGAGTCATTACAAGTTACTGCAGGACATAATTCTTCAGAGGCAAAGATGAAAGTTTTTCTCATGCAAGCAAGATGAGAAATTTGATGGAGGAGAGGTAGGGTCACGTTGTTTGTAATCACTTTAGAATTCTCCTATTTGAAAGTTCTATTTTTTCATAATTAGTTTTAGAAAGGTAACTTGGTCATAAATTTCACATTATAATCATTATTGAGCTTCAGAAATCTATGAGCTACATGTCTTCACTGAGTTCAAAATGATCCCATAACTCATGTCAAAGGCATTGCACTCAACAATTTAGATTTTCTAATAAATAAAGTGATCATGATTTATATTAGCTCTATGCACAAAACACAGGGAGTGAAAGACAATCACAAGGTGCCCTAGTCCAAAACAATTGCTAGTTTCATGGAAAAAGTAGATATCCATTTGTTCATTAGTTTATTCCTTCCACAAATATCTATTGAAAACCTCCTGTATGCTGGGTACTATTCCAGATGGCAAAGATATGAGTGAAAATGACAAACATATCTTTTCTCATAAAGTATGCCAGGGGCATGTACCCATACACACAGGCATGCACATACAATCACACACACATACACACACACACGTGCTGACATGCTGGTGTTTAATAACAGAATAAAATAGGCCATGAATCAGCTCTGTAACATCCTGAAAACACTTGGTCCTCAATCTAGTTATATTCAGAGTTGTGTCCTCAGGGAGGTGATTGGCTCATGAGGGCTTTACCCCCATCAATGAATTCATTCAAACACAGACTCACAGGTTAGTGTGTTATAGGAAGCAAAAGAAACTTTAGTAAGTGGGACCTAGTTGGAGGAAGCAGATCAGGAGGGAAATGCCCTTGAAGGGCATATTTTGTGCACGGCCTCTTCTGTTCCTTATTCTGCTTCCTCCAGCAAGTGAATTTGCTCTCTCCTCACTGCCATAATGCTCTGTCTCATCACTGTCCCAGAAACAAGAAAATCAACCAACATAGACTAAACCTCTAAAACCATGAGCCAAAATACACATTTTTTTCCTATAAGATGATTATCTGAGATATTTTGGCACAATGATGAACTTCTACCTAGCACAAAAAGCTTTGTACAGAATGGTGAACAAACTTTAAAGTGCCTCCAGTGACTGCACTTCCTGGTATCCATGCCTTTGTATCAACTTCCCTTAAGCCCTTAAGTGTGACTAGGTCTGTGGCTTGCTTTTAACCAATCAGATATATAAGATATAGATGACCATGTGTACTTGACTCTCTCTCTCTAACTCTGTCTCTGAAAAGGTAAGTTGAATATTATACCCTCAAGAAAAAGATTTTTCTAATAATTTATTTAGCAATGCCTACTTCAAGGCCTGGTATACATCAATCGTAGACCTTTATGTTGTAATCCCAATCAGGCCTTCACATGGAAACTTAGCTTGTCAACCAAACCCTCTTGTGCTGATCTGACCCCTACATGCCCATCTAACCTTATCACCTACTACACACTACTCACCCACTGGACTCCAACCACAGTGATATCACTGCTGTGTGGGTGCATCTCCATCTCCAGCATGGCTGTTGTGCTCCAGCCATGCCAGAGAATGGAGGACGATCTAACGGGACCTCAGGCGGCTCAGAGTGCAGCGGGAGGAGTTCCCTCCCGGGAGACTACGTCGGTGGGTAGTTCGGTTATTAGAGCCAATGCAGGGGCTTATATAGGGAAGCCTCTCTGACCGTTACAGAAGGCAGGAAAGGTGGGGTGTTGGGGTAAAGGCAGGAAGGTTGTGGAAGTTCAGGAACGAGGAAACGAAACCCAAAAACCTGGTTCTGGTCTGGGGTGGGAGAAAGGAAGATTCATATCCACAGTAGCTTCCTGGGGCCAGGTTATCACACAGGCAGAGCAGGTCAGACACCTGCCATCCCTTTAGGGTATCTAGAGTTGCTTGGCTTGCTCGGTAACCAGATCCCCACACTGCTGGTTTTTGAATAATCCACGAATCTTATACTCCTGCCTCTCTGGGTTTTAAACTTGCTTCATGTCATTCAAGATTGCCTTTAAATTATTGCAGTGACTATTCCTACATTCTACTTCATGTAGAATTGATCTACACCGTACTATTTATCCCCAATTTACTTTTCTCCATAGGACCTATCATAACATTACATATTGTAAATATTTGTGTGTCCATGATGTATGTTTATCTGTCTTCAAATAGAATGTAGTAATCATTGGAGGAGAAACTTTTGCTGTTATATCCCTCATACCTAAACAGTACCTGAAACAAGGCAGGGCCTCAGTAACTGTGAGCAATAGTGGAGTAAAATGAATGACAAGTAAAAGTATGAGGAGGCTTGCTGTTTGACAGGAGAATCAGCAATTTGTCTAGGCTAGTATGTCCTGTGTTTGTTTCTTGTATAAATCACTGTTAAAAGCAACACTGGCCAAAGATGACTATGTCCCTTCCTTGCTAAGAAATCTTTACTGTCTTCCTAGTGGGTGAGTAATTAGTAAACTATAGTGCATGGACCACATTTATTTTGATGCTACTTTCTATAAAGTTTTATTGGATAACAGCCATGCTTACTCATTGATGGATTGTTTGTAGCTGTGTTCTCACTGTAAAGCACAGTTGAGTAAAGCTCTAGCAAAGCACAAATGCTCCACAGAGTCGAAAACATTTATAATCTTGTCCTTTTGTCAACGATGTTACTATTTCCTTTAATAGACTTCTTACCCCCAATGATTCATTTCCATGTCCCCCTTGAACTCCACAACTAAAACTATTCAATCTGAGTTTGATAATTTTAAAACAATGTAAAATTATTTTGTATATTTCTGAAGGCTGAGTAGCCCAAGGTCATAGTGCTACAAGGTTGAATGTCAGGTGAGGGCTGCTATATGCTTCTGAAATGACACCTTGTGACTGTGTCGTCATATGGCAGGAAGCTGATGGGCAAAAGTGCCTAGACACATCCCTACAAGCCTCTTATAAAGCAGTAAACAATTCAGCAAGGCAGTCTTTCTACCTGAACTACTTACTAATGGTCCTCACTGCCCTGGATTGGGCATGAATCTTGGAGGGGTTGCAAACATTGAGATAATGATATTGCCCCAAATTCCAGAACTAGAAAGCAATAGAGCCAGGATTAAAATCAAGGTTGTTTTTTTTTTTTCCTCCAAGGCCTGTAGGCTTAATTGCTGTAAAATACTATCTCCTATAAAATAAAGTGAAGGGCTTATGTTTCAAACTGTTAAACAACTCAAGGGATGTATGAACGTTAGAAAGCAAATAGCTATTTAGCTGGGATAGACTATAAACTCTCTAGTTTATCTGTTGAAAAACCCACATTTCCAGTTTCACTGGTCAATCACCTGATCATAGGACCACCCTTAGGAAGGTGGGTTCACCTTAAGTTATACTAAATAGATGGGCAAATACAGAGTGTGTTAATGAGGCAGTGAACTCTTCCTGTCTGGAATCCTGCCTCCCAGGGCAGTTCTTCTGGACCTGGCCACAGACATGTAGCTCTCTGTAAGTGTGTCCGCTTTTCTGAAGAATTCAGAAAAGTGCAATCTTTCTTTCTCTTCTTCATATCCCTTTTCTAAACATGCTTTCTCTAAGGCTTTGGGCTGCCCCAGCAGCTTGTATTTCTCTATTTTTTCTCTAAAGCTCCTTCTCCCAGCCATGTGGCTGCCAGTCCGCCACGTGTCTGACCCCATGAAGGCTCTAAACTTGCATGACTTTTTGGCTTCTTTTCTTCTCCCTTCATTCTCCTCCTCCAGGCAGCTGCTGAGACCCCCAGCTTGCCTATCTTGAGGATTTTTCTTCAAATTCCAATAACATTGTCCTAAAGCTTCCGATTGGGTCCATTCTTAAATTCTCTTATTAATGAGACTAAGAACTCAGTAGGGGACGCTCTCACTTGACCCCATTTCATGAAGTTCCTCAGCATAGGGTCATGAAATGCATATTTTTCATTAGAAATAGGAGGAGACAGGCGAGGATTTTGTTGAAATTAGCTGCTTTTTCCTCATAACAAGGAAAAGAAATTGGGGCCCTGAGTTTTCAAGTACTTCATTGAGGTCACATACTCACTAAAGAAAACCCTCAAATGGAGGCTACTATCCTCAAAGAGAGGCCTATTGATTCTCAGTTTTACACCTTCCAATCACTAGGAGAAGGGTGCACTGCCTCTAGACATGAAAGGGGAATAAAATAATCAGAGGTGCAGGCTTTTGCCAAAAGACTGTCAACAAGTGCAAATCCACAGCTATGCTGAAAGATTGGCCTGCTGGGACAGTGTGAATCCTGCATTTCAAGTACCATTTGAAAGTGGTTTTACCAAAGGGCTTTTAATACGAATAAAGGAAGACAAGGAAGCCAAGAAAAGCCACACAACTTAAATTTAGTAAAAGGGCCACGGAAGGAAGCCTTTGTAGCCCTGTGGGGTTTCTTTGTGTGTGTGTCAGTCAATTGAAAGGAAGGAAAAGGAGGAGGAGCAGGAGGAAGGGAGCTCTGTGTGTGAGATAAGTGACCACCCAGCTCAATGCTAAGGAGAACATCCTGAACGGAGAAATTTCCTCCCACAGGACCAAAGAGAAACCATTAATTGAGTGCTTATTGCATGCCAGAAACCAGGCAAAATTCAAAGTGCTTTGTACACATTCTCTCACTCAATCCTCACAACAACAGTTCTGCTTTGCACATGTGGAGAAATCCGCCATGTCTTATGTGGAGAAAAGATGTAATTTCAGAAGGAACTTAAAATGAACACTTACTTTACTTACATAAGATTAAATTCGGAAACTAGGGATATAAATCTCTGTATATCTGTGTAACTGCTCAAGAAACACATTTTAAAATTTGGCACAAATTAAACTATATCTAATATTATTCAGTAACTTGTTGAAAATGACAGGCTATTTTATCCTTACCTTTCAAATTCAATTGCATTTCCATCAGATGAGTGCTTAGGTTTCTTTTAAAAATTGGGGGCTGGAGAGATGGCCCAGCAGTTAGAGCACTGGCTGCACTTGCAGAAGACCCAGATTCAGTTCCCAGCATCCACGTGGTGGTTAACAACTGTCTGTAACTCAGGTGCCAAGGGAATTTGACAGCCTCTTCTGACTTCTGCAGACATTGCAGGACAGGAATACACGTACACACATGCAGGCAATGCACTCGTACACATAAAAGTAAAAATAATAAATTATTTTTAAAAATTAAAAACAAAGGAGCAAAAACAATCCAAAACAAACTGAAGGAAAATCAGGCTGACAAATGACTCAACAAACTGACAATCCACCCACCTTCCCCCTCCACTCCCAGAGGGAGAAATATCCATCTCAAAACACAGGACCCCTAGCCTGGACATCTGGTTCCTTATCAGAAGACATTTGGTTCCTTATCTGCATCCTTGCAGATCTGGTTTCCCTATCAGAACCGCCCATCTCTCCTTAGGAAGGCATGACCTCCTTTTCGGGATTTTCTGGGCCCATCTATAAATCTCAGACTTCTCCCAAACCCAACACACAACTTCCAATCCTGCAAGAAGGTTGCTTGACCCTCATGGCTAATAAACTTATCTGCATCTGTTGAGATTGGATTCTGTTTCTACTTCTTTTCCATGTGGCTTGTTCATCCCAAATTCTAGCACAGCCAAATTAAAGAATTGCCTCAAGGTATCTGAATTATTTGTGCATAAATGAGTATTCTTTAAAGATTTAAAAATGCATTTATATGTATGAGTATTTTACCTGCATGTATATAACTGCAATCATGTATACAATTCCCGTGGAGACCAAAATAGGGTGTTGGATCCCCTGGAACTAGAGTTACTGATAGTTTTTGGCCACCATGTCAGTACTAGTAACTAAACCCAGGTCCTCTGCAAGAGTGGCAAGTGCTCTTAACCACTGAGCCATCTCCCCAGTCCGTAAATGAGTATTCTTTAAAATATTTTAGTAACTCTCCTGGCTGTGGCCTTCCACAAGATGACTGAATAAGCAGGGCCCTGCTAGCACCTTACATGGAAATTCCCAGTCTTTAGAATGATGAGAAAGAAAGAAAACATGAAACAGCATCTTATTATAAAGTCCAAACTGGCCTAGAACTTGGTATATACCTCAGGCTGGCCACAAACTCATGACAGTGTTGAGTTCCGTGGGACTTGAACCCCCGTCACTTCAACCCGACGCCTTGCCCTGGGACTTGAACCCAATGGCACCAGGGCTTCGGGACTCGAACCCTCAATGGCCGCCTGCTCCGGGACGCAAGCCCAAAGGCAGGGCCAAGAAGACCAACGCCAGATGCAAAAGCAAGAGGTTTTTATTAAAGCACTTGTACAAGCGGGCGCCCTGCTTCGGGATACAGAAGCGCACCTGCTTACAGTGACCTGTCTACTTTTAAAGCTAAAAACTGCAGGCGGAGAATTCCAGAGCCATTGTTACTTTCTGAGAACTTACAGTTTCGGGGGAAACAAAGCAAAGCGGGTGGGGTGGAAACAGTTTACAGCTTACAGCAATAGGTTACAGGTGCTCCAGGTGATCTTATCACAAAATTTCTCAAGCGTGCTCTTATACATTCTATGGTTTTAGAAGTCTCCCATTGTCTTAGGTAGTTTCATGTCTCAAGCAGTTTCACTTCCTTAAGGGGGCACACAATACATTTCCACAGTATTTTTAAACTTCATTTTATTTCTCAACAGTCCTCCTGGATTAGCCTCTTGAGTGCTAGGATTTCAGGTGAGAACTAACATCAGGCTTAAAGATTCTTTTTGTAATGAAACTTGGAAAGGGCAATTGGAAAATACAATAGCGAAACAAGACCAAAACAAGGAAAAAATAAACAAAAATACCTTATAACCTATAAGGGCATCAGTCAAATGCGTTGTAAATTGAATTTGTAAACAGGGATACATACCAATGTAGATGTATGTATTTCTTCAAATATTGGGAAGTGATTGCTAATAAGTATGAAAGATACACTCTGTGCAAAGAAGTGTATCTTTCACGTCTTTGCCCAAGATCACACATCTATGCTTACCAGAACTAAAGTTGGAGCTCTTCAATATAAGAATAGTAAAATGCTCTCCAAAAACCTGTTGCCTAAGAATCCTTTGTTAACAAAGCAAGTTCTGGTACTGGACTGGGCTGTGGGCCCTTAAACCACTTTCTGAATCAAAGTTAAAGAAAAACAACCTGGTACAACACTCTATCACAAGGAAACAGATGTTCCAACAGTGGAGTGGGCAACTGATCTGTACGTGTTACTCTTTTGTTTAGCAAAGACCAGACGCCAAATCATTACTCAAGAAATTGTTGGCACATAAACCCTTACTCTAAGCAATACTGTCAGACCAATCTTTTCAGGCAGTAGAAGTGAAACAGGAACCCTAAGGAATTAAAAGTCTTCCAAGAAATTCCATGCTAGAGGGGGAAATTGCCTGAAGCCCCAGTGCCAGAACAAGAAAGTTGTCCCACGAAAAGACTGAATATGTAACATCTCACAGCTAAATCTAAAAATGCCTATTTCCTGTTTACCTTTCTTATAAGTTATAACATTGCTATTGAAAACACACTAGAAAATGAGAACTTTTCTCTCTCGAGTTATGGCCCATTTAAACTATAAACAAACCCATTTCTGTTTACCAATGCCTGTCTGGCAGGGGTGGACAATTGATTAATAATTGGCTTTCCACTTAGAAGGCAGTGCATCTGTCACTGAGCTACACCCCAAGCCTTCTTCTTACTTTTGACATTGTTTCCCAAGCTGGTCTTGACCTAGCTGTGTAGATCAGACAGACCTTAAAATTGTGATCCTCCTGCCTCAGCCTTCTGTGTAGCTGGCATTAGAGGCCTATGCCACCAGGCAAAGCTTTTTCACATTGTTAAAGTTGCAAGTAGCAGGCCTGAGAATCACTTTGTAAGACTGTGTGCACAATACCTGCAAATCACTCAACAAGTCTTGAGTTAGAGCAGGCTGAATGAAGTCTTGTATGCCTACCATGCAAGTCTTCAGTCAATAAAGTGATTTAGAACTAACACTTCATAGATGATTTTGAAGATAGTTCTTGTATCTTTTTTGCCAAAGATGAATTGTTTACAATACATGGTGTTCATTGGTTTCTGTGAAATAAGGAAAAATAAGAAGGGGCTTAACAGAAGTCTCTCTCCATGCCTTTATCTAATATGTACATAGTCATTCAATATTTAGATATTCATTTGTATTCAAAGAAAATTCTGGTATAGTTCTGTACTGGGTCAAGGGAGCCAGCTCTATATTCTTGGATATTGATGGATAGATATAAATTTAAAATCCTCATAACCCTACGACAAACATGTATAGAAGTAATCTCTATAACAGTCAGTGTGTAATAATGATTTATTTACCTGCTTTACATGCAATAATGTATTATGAACATATATATTAATACACAGAATAGTCTGATTCATAATAGTTGCATTCTCATGACCCTGATATAAATTGAAGATATTGTAAGTTGAAAATGCATTTGATACACCTAATCCATAAAACATACTGGTTTACTTAGCATCACCTACTTCAAAGTGTTCACATCATGCACATTAGCTTCTAGTTCAGGAAAACCAACAAACACAAAGCCTGTTTTATAAAAATATTCTTAAATATTTAGTGTAGTTTATTGAATACCTTTACCCAAACAAAACAAAACATGCAAAAAACAAACAAACAAACAAACAACAAAAAAAAAAACGCCGGCAGTAAAGCATGTTGCAGAGCTTCGGTTATTTCCCCTTGTCATGGTGGCACTCCCTGGGACCCAAGGCTTACTGCTGCTTTCCCGAACAGTAAGAGTACCACCTATCTCCAGTCTGAGAGAAGCTCAGAATTCCTTATTTTAGTACTATTGACTGCACAGTGCTTCACTTGCATGCACATTGTGCCATCCTAAAGTAAAAAACAAGCAATCATAAGTAGAACAATGGAAGCAGGGACTATCTGCATATGCAATCTGGGTGAAAGTAAAGCATCATTAGTCAACTGTAGGCAGAATGCTTCTTGATAATTTTTATTTTTCACATTACTATTTATCTTTACCTGTGCATATACTGGTTCATTCCTCAGCTATTTACTGAGAAACTCTTTATAAATAAATGTGAAAAGGACAAATTTGAATATTATGTTGCTAGCAATAACATTTCTTATTATGCCTTGCACTGTTCTAAGTGTTTCTTGATAATTTTGAATATTTCACTCTGTAATACAACCGAGGAAAGACCGAAAATGAAAGATTTTGGGAAGGCCTAAAATGAAAATATAAACCATTTGCTTATAAGATATTCAGGTTAGCATGACGCTATCCATGTAGTAAATAACACTGTACTTGGCAATGTTGATGACATGGCTTCAGTGGCTATGAGAGGCTGTAAGAATACCTGTATCACTGAATTTCTCTTCAGTCTCAAAATGTACAATTCTATGTTGGAATCTGGGATATTGGTCTATACCTGGCTATCCTGGGGCACAAAAAGTGACAATAACTTCAACTTACCAAATGCAAGACAGATTCCTATATGAAATTGAAAATTTTAAACCATACAAAGGAATCTCATGTTGGAGAGCCTTGACAATGAAAACTGCCCTTTGCTGAGTACCTTAGTATTCCATAGCAAGAGAAAACATAGATACTAAGAATCCACAATCTGTGATCAAATACTAGATCAGCATTTGTGAGACCCGTAACCTGTGGAAACACAAAAATATCAAAAAGTACCTAGATATACAATTATTCATCATCTTAAATTTCAATACTAGAACTGGATATCAGGAGGGCAGAAAAATAGACATAAATGTTCCCCATTGACTTGACAGTTTTAATATATATAGAGAGAGATAGATAGATAGATAGATAGGTAGATAGATAGATATAGATATAGATATAGATAGATAGATATAGATATAGATATAGATAGATAGATATAGATATGTGTGTGTGGGTATAATTATTTTATGTGTATGAGTTTTGCCTGAATGCAATTGCACCCATGTTATGCAATGCCCACAGAGGTCAAAAGAGGGCATCAGTTTCTACTGGAACTGGAGCTATAGACTGTTGTGAGCCACCTTGTGGGAACTAGCAATTGAACTCACTTCCTCTAAACTGGTGAGCCATCTCTCCAGTGCCCCTGCTATATTAATAGTCAGAGAAATGGAAACAACACATACAAACAACCTTATTGGTTTCAGATGGCATTTGCAATATGTTTTCATGTTTTTAGCAGTCTCAGCCCCTGACTGACTACAGGTTTCAGTACTTTCTTCATCCTACCATGTTCATAGAAACTCAACTATTATGACTTAATTTGTGTCCTCCAAAATAGATGTAAATGAGGTCATTACAGCTGTAATTAGTTAAGAGGAAGCAATTAGGGTAGACCCTAATCTAATGTGCTAGTGTCTAGAGAAGGGAAAATTTGGACATGCACAGAGACAAGATACACAGAGCCCACTAGCGTGTACAAGTTAAAAAATGCTTAGGATTGCCAGTAAACACCAGTGAAGGAAAGACGCAAAAGAGATCAGTTAGAATGGGGGCTTGATTTTGGGTTTCTGGCATCCAGAATTGTGAGTGAATAAATTTCTATTGTTTTCAGATACCTAGTTGTGTGCACTTCATTGTGATGATTCTGGGTAATAAGCACTCTAAACAATAATACTCATGATCCCAAATTTTAACACCTCTTTTAAAGAAATCAGTATGACCTGACAATGGATGCTATTAGCTCCTGCCCCAAATTCTCAGGGTTCAGATTCTGACTAGATCATCTCATGTCTACAAATAGGAGGTATTATAATCATATTACAATCATATTATGTTGCAATTAAGAGGAAATCATTCCCATTAAATGGGGAAGGATTTATTTGTCCAAATGCCTGAAGAGATTTCCTCACAGTAGCCACTATAAAAAGATTTCTCAGATGGGATTTTGTGAGAAAATTGTACATTTCTAATGCCAAACTAGCATGTATCCAACAAGATCAGATGCAGGGTTCATTTTTTCCTTTTAAATTCACAAGATGTTTCAAACTTTTAGAGTTTTCAAAGCATGAGAATTGAAAAATCCTCAAAGTTGATTAGTGTTTCCATTTTGATTTCCTGATTTGGCTTCTCAATGACTACAATACATACTACAGAATAACATTAATTTAAAATGAACAACAAATCTTGCTGTGCACTGAAACATGAAGTCAATTTATGTCAAATGTTGTTCCATAGAGATTGAAATTTAATAAACAAAAATCTTACTAGTGTATCTAGGAATTTACTTAGCAGAACAGTATTTTATCTTAAGCCAGCTCTAATAGGGAGAAGAAAAATATGAAGTTAGAGTAATTTTTCTTTTTTTCTTATGACTCATACTGGAAGCAGAATCTTTATGTATTGGTTCAGAAAGCGAATTTCATTTCCTCTCTCTCAGCAAAAGCCAGTTTGAACCTGATTTGAAGTTGATTGTTTCCAAGCAGTTACTAGTATACATGCCTTTATTAATGGGCAGGCGCAGAATCTCACTTCTACTTCCACTACTAATGCACTTATGAAATGTGATTTTCAGCACATCTGAATGTACACACATTGATATGAAATATAATTTGCTTATTTCAATATCTATCCAACTTCTCATTTTAAGTAATATAGATTTCTCTTTCCAGTTAGAGAATTTCAAAGACAGGCAACCTGGTACTTCAATTTCTTATTTGCCTCCTTTTCTGTTTTGTGGGCCACTACACAGGTGGAACCTAGGGCCTTGTACATGCTAGGCAAGTGTTCTACCACTGAGCTAAATCCCCAGTCCTTGAATTTTCTTCCTGAGTGGAGGTAGTGGCTTTATATATCTTTGAACTCTTGTTCAAAATGGTCAGTTATCCAGCAGGTCCTGCAATAAGGATCAAGTGATTTATGTGCGAAGTGTTCTCGGGGTAGTGGGAGGAGGGTGTCTGTGGGGTCGGGAGAGGAGTAGGACAAACAGGAGAGAAAGGAAAGCAAAGAAAAATTAAAGATGTGATTTTAGGCCATGTCCTTGCCATATCTTGATTTTCAATGAAGTCTCATGAGTTAAGAGTCACCTAGGAGTAAAAAGGTGGATGCCAATTCTCAGGTGCTTTGGACTGCTTGCTGTTGTAGAAAAGTAGACCCAAGGGCAGGGATTCAACGAGAATTACAGGTACGTACTATTAAAAACAAAATATAGGAAAATGACAAACTACTGAAAAACGCTTAAAGGGATCCAACAGTATACTTTATATATCATTATACCATGTATGTTCTACAATGATTTCACTGAAATGGAAAACCAGTTTTTCATATAGCTTCTTCCCAAACTTAGGTGGCCTATGTTAGACTTCTGCTCTGTAACTCCGATGCTTAACCCAAGCTCCCAAGTCACCACATTTCAGTCTGATTGCCAATGTCCTCTATCTCCGTTAATATGTTAGAGAGAAGCCAACACTACATCTGTTTCCTTCTTTAATTTAAAATCTGATTGGCTTGGGACATAGGCTTAATTAAAGACTAAACTTTATCTTTGGTAATACTGAAAAACTGAAGATGTCAAAACTCATTATTCTAGATACATAATGTTTTAAACATTAGGAACAATTTTAAAGCATACTTATTAAGCTTTTAATTATGCATGCAGAAATTCCAATTAATAATACCACATTTCTACATATCTCCCTCCAATTGTAACAGTTGCTCTTTTCAAATTGGAATTAAAAAAAGACCCAGTCATTCTCTTGATAACCTATTCTTTAAGTTATGTTCCTCTCCCAACTTCCTACAAACAATCACCCCATGCTGAGAAAGGAAACTGAGTGGAAATTATCCCCAAAGCAAACAGAACAACAACAAAAAAACAACAAACTGATTACAAACCCTCATAACCTATGCATATGCAGGTCTCTGGTCCCACTCTTGCTCTTCTCCAGTCTAATCCTTCTGTGGGTTCAGGAAGGCAAAATACGTACTTCTCTCCAAACTATGTATTAATTCATGTTTTTATTTATAGATTTTTTTCCCATCTTACTCCCACTATGTATGAGTGGCTGAATATAGCAGGTTGGAACTCCCAGAGGCAAGGTTCTGGTTAAGGGGGCACATAGATACTGTGAACCTCATTTATTGACTCATTCTTGAGACAGTCTGAAGAAGACAGAATTCTTCCACAGCAACCTTCTTCACATGGACTACTAGAATTAGGAAGAATGTTCCTACAAACCCTGTAACTGATTAACATACTGTCCAAGTGAAATTGTCTTAATTTTGCAAGTTAAGCCTAAGATTGGCTTTAGTTTCTCCTTTCTTTGTAGGATTTTTATGTGTGGGCATGTCTAGGATTCCGAGGAAGCCGATATGGGGAAATAACCCATTATAAGAGAAGGTAATTTGTCTCCTGGGAAAACCTTGCCAGAAGAGAAACACGGGCAAGAAACGGCAGCTGAAAGTGAAAGGCAGTTGTGAAAGAGTCACTTCCTTAAGTTCTGACTCAGTCTCCCAGTATAAATCTTTAAGGAACTCATGCCTAAGCCCCAGTGTGGGGAGAATCTAACAGGAGGATTTAGGAGGTAACATGTAAAGACATCAACTGCATGAGTCCCAGTGCCTTTGTTAGTGATGCGAACAGCATGCCACTCCTGGTTCATTTCTTTCAGTAATACTAGGCGTTGAACACTTGTCACAGTTTATATTCTGTTAATCCAGCTCCATCCCTTCAACCTAGGAAATAAAATGTGCTGTGTTCATAAGAACCCCTCTAAATCACAATCCAAGACTGAGGACCCAGAGGCAAAATGACATTTAGAAGAGACCTCAGTGATTTTAGAAATGTGGGCTAGGCACAGCCACCTCTGCTAGGAACCCATGGGTACACCAGTACAATAGGAGCACCGACTAGATCCCACCTTGGGAAAATGCAGTGAAGGCAGAAATCATTACTTCACTTAAGTGAAAAATATGGAAAGGAAATGGACTAAAGCGTGCATAAAAGAAACAGTTTAAAGGTAATTATATCAAACACTTGTGAAAAAATAATAGGACACTTGAGTTCCATTATTTTACAACATATATATATATAAATATAAATATATATATATTTATATATATATAAATATAAATATATATATATATATATTTAAATCAAACGATGCCTGTACTTCCACATTTAGCCTCATTTGCTGTCATATTCTTTCCTTCCCCCACCCCCATTAAGGCAGTAACTATGGTGTTGCACACTGCTATCCTCTGAGCAAAATAGCCATCTTTATCAGATCAGCTGTGCCTGCTTGTGAACCATTCCCACAGTTCGGTTTATTTGGCATTCCCCCACAGAATAAGAAAGTGTCAAGTGTCATTGAACCCTCACCTGAAGTTCCAGACACTCCTCATAGCCACTTTCTTACAATTCTGCCCTAATTGTAGGAGGCCTCTGTGCCTGGGGACTTACTGGTGTGTAAAGGCTGGGGAAGGTTAATGGAAGGAGACTGTATCAACATGGCTATGGTGAAGCCATCACCCAACTCTGTAAGTAAGCTTAATAAATACTAGTTCCCCAGTGTGAAATTTGGTAGAATCTTACTTTTGTTTTTCTTTGGGACCTTAAGAAGAGAGAATAAATGTTTACATCTCCCCAAGGGGGAATAAAATCTCACAAAACAGCACCTAGACTGAATAACATTTTCTTTTATTTTCCTTAGAGCCTTTAATTTGAGTATGGGTCACTCTACAATATCACCTGCTTTGCCATGTTTTTGAACTTTCACACAAATAAACTCATATTGTTAGTATTTTTTGTGACTGTTTCCTTCAGCTTAACTTTGTGTTACTGTTACTGGGATATAGCCATTCTGCCCTTGATTTCATTTCTGAATAGTATTTTCTAGATATAACACAGTTTGTATATCCATTCTACTGTTGAGATACCTGGAGATTATTTCTATTCGTTGATATACAAATGCTGTTTAGGCATTCTTAGATTCAGGTACCTGCATGGAAGAATTCCTCTTGAGCATATCATCAATAATAGGATACAACTTCAGTTTTATTAGAGAATGCCAAATTATTTAAGTGGTCATTAGACTGATTTAGAGTCCCACTAGCTGTACTTGGGAATTCCCATTACTCCACACTATCATTAGCCTGAATAATGAGACTTTTTGTGTTTATTAATATGTTGGATACTATAATGTTTAAATTGCATTTCCTTGATTACTAATTAGGTTATCAAATGTATTCCTGAATTCCTTTATAATTACACTACTGTAAATGGCATTTTAATTAAAGTTGCATTTTCTCTTTGTTAAAAATAAGCTCTTTGAGATATAAATCACTTAAATAGGATACTACTCCAAATGTATTGTAAAATGAGTTTTGATAAATAAATGCATCCATGTAGCCATAACCCATATCAAAATATAAAATATTTCTAGGAGCTTGGGAAATGGCACAATGGCCATATAAGCCAAAAACTGAAGTTTGATCCTCAGAACTCATGTAAAAAGTGGCTACTGTAGAGCACATCTGCAATCCCAGCACTTATATGGTGAAATAGGAAGCAGAGAACAAAGAACCACAGGAAAGTTCATGGGTCAGGTAGTCTGGACAGCTGGAGTAACAAGTGAGACCTTGTCTCAACAAGGTAGACAGAGAGAACTGACTCCTGAAATTTATCATTTAACCTTTATTTTCATGCAATGGCACAAACGTGTACAAAAAGAAAGAAAGAAAGAAAGAAAGAAAGAAAGAAAGAAAGAAAGAAAGAAAGAAAGAAAGAGAGGGAGGGAGGGATGTAAGAAATAAAGAACATCTTTCTAGAAACTTCCCCCATTCCCCTTTACAGGTATGCTTGTTTGACTAACATCATTAATTTTTTTCATTTCACTAACTCAATTTTTGCTGAGTTTAGAATTTCATATAAAAGCAATCATAAAATATGTATCTGGGATAGTCAGACTTCAAGGCAATTCACAATGATCACCATGTTCTGATAGTCACACCACATGTAGTCTTTTCCCATGTTAACAAGCAACACAAAAGTGAGTATATTACATTTTAAAAAATAAAATATAAAAGTTGCATCTTGGTATCTCTCACTCCATTTCTTTTGGATCACATGGTCCAATGTATTACTTGGTCCAAAGAAAACTACTTAGTAGGCCTTATGAAAAGGTTCATCTAGGAAGAAACTGAAACCTCATTCCAAAAGGCATGAATAACATTGATCATAAAAGCAGATGTTCCCCCTCAGCCAAATTTCAGATGATTACAACTCCAACTGAACCTTGATTAAAACTTTCAAGACAGATCTTGATCCAAAATCACCTGCCAAAGCCACTCCTAGGCTCTTAACCAGGAAACCAAAATAGAAAGTAGTTTAGGCCACTGAGTTTTTGTCATAATATTATGCAGCAATAAATATTTAGAAGGATATTCTTTTGTATTTTGTTTCTGTAATTCATTATGTTTTTAAGATTTTTCAATGTTGGGGCTAGAGAGACAGCTAAGAGTTTAGGATTACTTGCTATTCTTGCAGAAGACCCAAGCTGTGTTTCTAGCATGCACACACATGGACCGGCTCACACCTGGCTATAACCCTATCTCCAGGAAATTGGAGGCTTTCTTCTTGACTCTGTGGACACCTGTACTCATACATGCACATACCTACACACAGACATACACACAAATGCACACACACACATGCACATAATTAAAAATAAAATCTTTAAAAACTGATTTTTCGATGTGGGATTCATTAGCGTCTGGTGTTTTATTCCTCAGTGATATTCTATTATATGACTATAACAATGGGCACTATACAAATGTCACAACTGGTTATTTCATTCAGGACACACTACCTCAAAATATGGTAATATGAACTATTCAATATTTTAAGGTAAAAGAATTTGAGAAATGGCATGTGTGTAAGTGTTTGTAATCTTCCACTGAAGCAGACCATATAACCCTCATGTGAGAAGAGCCATCTATTGAACAGCAGAATATGCCAGCCCACAATACAAAGGACTTTTGCACTGAAGACAACAAGCTGAGTAAGAGCTTTCTGCACTTCCTCTATTTACTTAGAAACAAGGCACCGATTTCCGATTCTATTCTGTATCACAGAGAATAAAACTTAGTCACTGAAGACAGAAGCAGTCATTTAGTCTGGAGATGGCACCAGAGGAATCTGTATAAACATCTTTTCTCTACAATTTATTTGTCGTCTCCTTCATGTCACTAACCCTTAAAACGTAAAATCCTTTCCTTTGGTATCTTTTGAAAAATTTACGATTCTTTGTTAAAAATAATATTCAAACTTGAATTTAAAGCCATCTCTTTGAGAACTATTCATTCTCAGGATGCTTCCCACATGTCTATGAAATATTCATGTTAGTGAATTTCTGTTCATTTTCCTATTGATAATCTATGATTTGTAACAAGAATCCATTCAAACTAAGAACCTATGGGGATTCTTTTCTCTCTCATTTCCCTATTCTTTGAGGAAAAGCCCATCTTATCTCTGAAGACAAAGAGGCATAGAAAAGAATCTGAATTTACAGTTCAGTTTAACCTAGTTTAGTGGTCTTAAGTCATTCACGATTTGCCTTATTGCATTTCTACAGAAGTTTCCACTCTTCATCAAACAGAGCATAATACTCAAGATTTGGTGGTTTCTGCAATGGCAGAGAAGAACCTAGGGCCTCTTGCATATAGGCATGCACTCTACTGCGAAGTTATTCCCAGGCTTTTATTTCCTACTTATTTTGAGACAAGGTCTAAGACTTCCCTGGAACTCCCGCTTACAGCCCAGGCAGGTCTTGATCCTCCTGCCTCAGCCTCCTGAGTAGGTGGGGTTACAGGCCTGCACCCCCAGTTCCTGCACCATTGAAGTTTAAATTGGGTCTTAATTTCCTTAATAGATTTGTATGTTCTTCCTCTTATTAATGTGTTTTGTTACAGAGGTACCAGCCAAGTTTTCAGAAAAGTTGAAGTAAAACATATTTAATATAATTCTTTCTATATGCATTTGTATTATATACACTTTCTAAATTTGTGGTCAATACTAATGACTTAGATATAGGTTGTTTTTTGTTTTCTATTTTCAGTTATCATACAAACTAATTGATGTCATTTTGTGATCTTCATCTCAAGCTGTGTCTCCCCACCTCCAGTTACTCTCAGTTTCTGCTTTCTTTCCTATTACATGTATTCCTTTACTTTCTCAGTTTCCTACTTCCTGTAAGATGCTAC
Organism: Eospalax fontanierii; assembly: GCA_035773235.1. Lineage (NCBI taxonomy): Eukaryota > Metazoa > Chordata > Mammalia > Rodentia > Spalacidae > Eospalax > Eospalax fontanierii. The sequence continues at coordinate 41,716,417 of CM069525.1, forward strand.
CCTGGCCTCTCATGATCCTTTTCTACCTTTATGACAACAAATATATATATATATATATATATATATATATATATATATAAATACACATATACACACATAATTTTAAGCAGGCTCCATATATGAGAAAAATGTGATATTTGTCTTTACTAGTCAGACTTATTTCATTTAATATAATGATCTTATGTTGTACCTATTTTCTCTTCAAATTTTGTTATTTCGTGCTTTCTTTACAACTGCATAAAATCCCACTGTGTACATGTACTTCATTTTCTTTACTAATTTATCTGTTGATTGATGTCTACACTTGTTTTGTTTCCTGGCTACTGTAACTAATACAATGAGAAATACAGATGGACAAATGTCCCCATGACATGTTGACTTAGAATCCTTCAGGTAATGCCAAGTATGTCTGACATAACCAAAGACTTTGGACAATAATGATTTCCCCTTTCTCTATTTCTAACTTAGATATTGTATTGAAAACTCTGTCTATTTTTAATACATTAAGATTGGGTTTTTTCATTTGTTTTTAGTAAGTAAGTCTGAATTTTTGACCTGTTTTAATATTCTAATCCCTTGTTTATACCTATGGTAGCTTGGCCTAGGAAATATGAAGATGTTTTTCTATGATGATTACTTCTGATTTACATCTATGTTTAACTTTGAAACTTACTGCCTCTTGAGACACAGGATGTCAGTCAGGTATTAGCTAATGATCTGCTTGTTAACAATAATGTTGAATTTCAGAACATGATATCCCATAAGATGGCAACTTGGAATGCTGAATATTTTGAAATAGAGGGGATTGGGAGGTCCACAGAAGCAAGACTGTCTTTTTGACTTTCCATATATTCTTTTCTTTACAAAGTAGGTCATATAAACTACAATTCTTCTCCCTTAAACACAGAAAACCTAGGGAGTTCATTGTCTGAAATATGTCTTTCTCCTGTAGAAACACTGGAGTAATAAGTCTCTTAACTTATATCCACACAGAGACATAGAACAGAACCAGAATAAACAGGTCTTGCTGAGTTCTCTCCCTTTTATTATTGTTATTAGATCTTATTCCTATCAAATCATACCTCTCCAGAAATGTCCATTTTTCATTAAAATAGATAGTTAAATATGGAAAATAAAAATAAATCTTCATTTATGGACTTTCTTCAGGCATATCATACTTTCATTAGATACATTTGTTAGACTTTCCCCATGCCAATCTATCTTTTGTTAGGGGAATGTCAATTATGAAACTGAAGCTACTTTTTCTTCCCCATAATACTGATATATTTGTACAGCTTTTGGCCCAGAGAAACACTGTTCTGTTGGTGATTTTCATACTGATGAAATTTGTTAAAGTAGATAGTTTTACCTTAATACTATATGTGCTTTTCAATTTAATATGGTAGAAATGGGTCATAAGTGTTTTAAGGACAATGACTAAGGATACTTTGTTACTTAATTTCTCACACAGTAATATCATGGATTAGCACTTCACATATGCTCATTGAATGAGTAAGTTAATGAAACTGAGTAGGTATTCAGTTATATATTTTCTGCCACCTCTACAAACTGCCATTAAAGTTTTCTTTTTTTTTTTTCCTTTTGTGAAGGTAACAGAAAAATTTCATCTAAAATTTCTACTGTCCTCTAACATAAGCTAAGGTTATTTAAGAGGTAGAGGAAGAGCTTATCCTGCTAAAATTCCTCAAGAGAACAAAGAGTAGAAGTAGTGTAGGTATTCTTTGAGATCCTGATTATTCAGGCAATCCCCACAAGATTTGAATGCTGAGAAGATTTTCTGTTAGCACCTCTGTTGAATAAGTACAAAAAAAGCATTAATGAAGGAAGAGAAGTATTATCTAAGGAAACAGACAATATCAATGTTTCTTCTACAGTGAGGTACACAGAATATTATCTTCTCTTCCTAATACTATTTATGCAAAATGCAACCATTCAGCAAGTGAATGCTAAATATTTGACTACTGTGAGGACATACACTTGAATTAATTAAATTCTAGAATTTCCATGACTTCACGGAAGAAATTATCTCTTTCCCTGCAAAGATCAAAGTGGACAGATTCAGAGAAGGAAGATTTTTTTTTCTGATTGTGAGTGAGTGCTTGGGGGCAATAACAGGTGGTAGATATACTGACATGCTGATATATTAGAACTTACATTTTTTTGTATGTATTCAGTGTTCTTTGTCAACCCTTTTCATATGTTGCCAATGCTTCAAAAAGTATTTAATTTATACACATGTGTAAAAGTTTTATATCATGCATCCTTCAAGATTCTAAGCAAATAAACTCAAAAATTTCTGTCTTCTTAAAGATACTTGTAGGAGAAAAAGGCAAAGCTCAGTAATCACTATTTAATAGAAACATGTAACTGCCAAAGAATATGCTCTTTCCTTTCTGCAGGTTTGATATCTGAGACCTAGCAATAAATGGGCAGTAGACTGATTAACAGGAAAAAAGTCATACATATTTATTATATATACACCGTTGACTCAGGAAACTAAATATCCACTAACCTAGTGAGATTCAGAAGCTTATGTGGCCTCTTCAAAGGGAAGAGGAAAATGAGGGTTGTAGGAAGTTTTAGAGGGAAAGTAAGTGATTTTAAAGGAGATACATGGTTTCAGAGAACAGACAATAGTCAGCAATAGAGTTCATGTGTGCTGGGGGTGTGTTGTGGTACAACTGTGGTTTTTAAGGGTATAAACTTGGATGGGTCCTAGAAATCCCAAGAAGTTAGGCTTAGCCATCCATTCCCAATTTGCCAATTAAAAGAAAAGGTAAAAATAAAACTCAAATAAAGGAGGACTATTCAGTATAGCCACATCAGAAAGAGAAATAAAGGGGTCTAGTGTTTCCAAACTTTATTTTTAGGATCCTGACATGAGGTTCAGCTTTATTTATTTGTACTTTTATGTGCATGAGTGTTTACCTTCAGGTATGTAAGTGCTCCACATGTATACAGTGCCCACAGACGCCAGAAGAGGTCATAGGCTACATGCAAACTAGAGTTACATATAGATAGCTGCCATGTGGGTGCTATAAACTGATCCTTCACAGTCACAGCAAGTGTTCTTAGCTTCACAACGATTTTTGCAGCCATGAGGCTCATGCTGAACTAGGTGACGAGAGGTATGTATAACTTAGGAGTCCTGGTCAAAGTGTGGTTCTGCTCATCATTGGCCTGACCATCATTGTCTGCACCCCAGGCCCTCTTCGTACGTAAACTGAGAAGTTGTCAGAACTGTGTGAAGTCAGTCCCTGGGAAACAAGCTTCCCTCTCTTGCTGGCACCAGGTCCAGGGGAAGTCCATTTTTTTTCAATAGACTGATAGTAAAAAGGATGGGCACAAGATTGTCTCCTTAGACCATCTTCTTTCCTGCCAAGGCTGCTTCATTCAGCTTTTCAGTCTTTTTCTAAGACAATAATTGAATCTTTGGTGAAGGAAATAAGAGAGATGAGATAGAAGATAAGTGTGTTTTTCTTTGGCAGGTGCAGCCTTCAGAAAGATGAGTAAGCTTCTAGGAAAGCCCTTCCCTTCTCACCATTCTTCAAATGCTCTCAGTTTGAATCTCAAAGCATCAAATTTCAACAATTTCTTTCTGAGACTAAAATACACAACAAAGATGAAAGCAACCTAACTAGAGAGAATCTCTGGCTAAAGAATTTCATGCCATTGTCTCATGAAATTTATTCTCCACGCCTTAGTGGGCAGGGTCTGGTTAATCTGGCTGGATAAAACGGAAACTGATCTTCCATTTAGAGAGATTGATTTATTTAAGGTGGGCAAATTACAAAGTTACTGGTTACCCGTGGCCTGGCCGCAAAGTCCGCGACAGCTGGGCGCAGGGTTCAGTCCATTCCCGGCAAGAATTCTGCCTCCACTCACATGGTTCTTAGGACTGCGGGGACTTGGAATGTTGCCTCAGAAGTCTTGGCCTTCCACGTGGACCTGGGGCTGGGGCATATTTCTTCCCATGTGGATTCAATCTGTGCCCCTCCCTGGGACTCGCCGCCATGTTGTCTCTCCTTCTCCCCTCTTCCTCCTTTCTCCCTCTTCCGGGACTTGTCGCGGAATGAACCAATAGAAAAAAAAAACCTCAGAGAGAACTCCGTATTCACCATACACTCCACCCCTTTCTCTGGAAAACAAACAAAACATAACAATACAACAATAGCCGTAAAGGAAAGCAGTAACATCCACATAGACCATCCCAAACACAACTATCTAGACAGTACTTAAGTGGATGTATCATATTCACCTCACAAACAAACACAGTAGTTTCTCTACTGGGGCCTATGACTTCCTTTAATACATTAATATATTATTATTTAATACTTCTTTGAATCCATTGGGAGTCAACCTATTTTTTTTTATATCAGACCTGTGTTCCATCCCTGAAGAGGGGGCCTTAAATCCAATTATGAATATGCTGAGGATGCACATACCAGACGAGCCTCTATTACACCTGTAAAACATCTGCCTGTGAAGCACACAAGATCTGTCATTAAGCAGAGCTTTCCAGGACCATTCTCCCATGGCGGTCTGCGTAGTGCCCTCTAGCACTATGAAGACCAGCCAGCCATTTGTAGGGAGTCTTCAGCTCATTCCCAGCTAGATCTCTCTTTCCATGCTTGAGCCATGTCATATTTTCAGTAATAGGGCCTTACCATCCATTTCCAGTGTGCGACCAGCATTATAATGTGGCAACTGCCTTTTGAAAGTGGTTTCAAGACCCCATTGGCCAACAGCTCATAGGGAGGGTCAACCCATGCCTGGTACTGGAATTGCTAGTCAACAATCACATAAAGTATACCTTTACTCTTTGACATCTGTAGGCCTAGGCCCATAGAACTCCCAGAATTCCACAGCTATACTTCACCCTGGTACCCTGTATGAGTTACATTCCATTCTTGTTCCTTCAAGTGTACTTGACATCTCTCAACCTGGTTTCATATCTGTAAAACACTCAGAAGTTAACATTGTATACACATACAAGGTCTAACATAGCATGGAAAATTAGCCAGTCCTTTACTGTCTTTAGTTATTGTCAGGAACCCATTTAGTGTCCCTGAGTTATCACATGGAGCCTCCATGCATTCCTGTATCCTTGCCAACCTTGTTCATGTTGGCCCAAACTGCCTGGTCCTACATAGGGCCAAGGAAGAATAAGATTTTTCTTGCCCCTGTCACACCTGTTTATTCCTAGGACCAGGGAGACCCTGGATCTGCTTCCTAACCCTAGCCACACCTGTAGTCTCTCCATTGACCACACCTGGCTGTTAGGAGAGGCCCTGGCCAGGCAAATTGTCTCCACCCCTCGAATAGCCAGTCACAGGGGAGAAATGCAACCTGTTTACTCTTCGGGGGTTAGTATCCACTCCTGGGATAAGCTTCATCCTCTGTGTACCTTTTGTGAACCATTTCTCAGGGCTCAAAGCCTCCCAGAGCTGCTTTAGCACAGAATTTGGCTTTTTATCAATCTTTTCTTTAGAAACTTGGGCTAAGCAGAAATCTCTCCACATTTGTCTATGAGTAAACCAAGCAGACTTCCCTTTCTGGTTTGTCTCCCTTACACATCTTTTAGGTCTTTCTATTTTTCTATAGACATACTTCACATGCTGATCCAGGTTGTTTAAACCTGTCAAAGCCTCTCCAACCTTGTAAAGCTCCTGCCCCACCAGGGATTCTAGTAAGGACAATAAATCTCCATACCAATGTCGAAGTCCTTGTTCAATGAAATCTGTCATTAGAGCTCTAGAGAACAGAGTCCTATCAGGCCCAGTGAAAGGGCTACTGTATATTGCTTTCCTCATGCCAAGTTCTCTTAAGAGCACCTGTCCTTCTTTTGTCATACTCCAGCTCCTGGAATTCATGGGGTTCTCCACTGGTGATGACCAAGTGTCTCCTGTGGCATGCACAAGCCAGTTCATCAGTGACTGCTTTCCCTTGTATTGTGCCAGGTTATGCAGCTTAAATCTCAAGGAGGCATGAGTGGCTATGTTGCTCAGCTATCTTGCTGATATCTTTGCGCCTGGCTTGCCACCCTCAGGGATTGCAAAGACTGTTTTAGACCCTCTACTGTCCTCAAGGCATCACTATATTCCTGAGGTGGCCCCCATCGATCAAGCAGGCATGCTACTCCATACCACTTACACGTGGGTTGCCACTCCAGCACTTGTCCCACAGATATCATCTGCTTAGGCGACTTCACCTTAGCTATGTATTTGACTATAGACCTCACTATCCCTGCAATGGCAATCACACGGGCGCCCTTTTCTCCCCTCCCCCATGGGCCATTTGGTTCTGTTCACCGGGAAGTTGCAAGATCCCAGCCACGTGGATTCACTAATGTAACTTGCGGAGGGAAGGGTGGGCGCCTGTGTTCTGTAAGTAACCTCTTACCCATTGCTCTGTTAGTAAGCCCAAGTAAACTAGCTAGAATCTGTTTAACTGTGAGTGGAGAAATTTGTGTGTTTGTTGTGAGGCCTGGGGAGACTTTTTGGGTTGCAAGGCAGGGGGAGAGAGGCAGGTTAAGTTGGACTGTCTCTCACAAAGAGAAATTTTAATAACAGTGGTTAAGTAGACATAGTGGTACATGACTAATCCCAGTGCTTGGGAGACTACGACAGGAAGAATGCTGTGTCTTTGAGGCCAGCCTCAGCTGAATAGAGATACTTTTTCCTTAAAAAAAAAAAAAAGTTTATGTTTCTCACCAGTGGATTGATGAGGAAGGAGAATGTGCAGAACTTTTCCGTGGTTGTGACTCTTCTTTATGTGTATCTGAACAAAAGCATTCAGTTAGAGATGATAATTATTTTCTGTAGATTTTGAAATATATTCTGTTAAAAAAAACAGTTTCTCAGACTGTGTCTGATTCAATTGTTCTTTCTAAGATTATACTTTTGACATAATCTTAAAATAGCTGATCTTATCTGCCTTCATTTTATGGTGAATTCATTCACTGAATTTCTTAGCCAAAAGTGTTTATGTGTAGGTGTGGTGGCACCTGTAATCCCATAACTTGGCTGGCAAAAGTAGGAAAAACATCACAAGTTCGAGGGTACTCTTCCAGTAGTTTTGGGGCCATCCTCAGGTACAGAGTGAGACCCTGTGTCCAAAAATGAGCATTACACACACACACACACACACACACACACACACACACACACGATCACAATTTATTGTATACAAACAGGAAAATGTCAAAAATAAACGGGGGACTTCCAGGATGGCTCAGCAGGTCAGAGCACTTGTTGTTCTTGCAGAGGACCTACATTCTGTTCCCAGAACTCACATGATGACTCCAGTTTGTGCCTTTACTTCCCATGGATTTGACATCTTCTTCTGGCTTCCATGAGAACTAGGCATGCATATACGTATATGCAGGTAAAACCCTCATATACGTAAATTAAAATAAATCTAAAATAAATAAAAAAGTAGAAATGTGCTTTCTATTTTACAAATAGTACAAAAGGGAGATAAGGTACATTACGTTCTGAAGTCTCTTCAGTGAACAAATCCAGGAAATATATGTGAGTAGTAACCCACATATACATGTCTATTTCTACCTTCCTGTGTCTACATGTATCTGAAACATGAGTTCCTAGTGATGTTTCTGACTGTCACCCAAAACCTCGAGGTTTATTCTAAGCCTTTCTGTTGCTTATTTATAATTTCTTTTTCAGACAGACAGAAACCTGACTCTAAATAATCTGTTATAAGAATCAATAAACTTTTCCTGTTCAACACCAGATAGTGAATATTTTAGGCTTTGTGAGACACACAGTGTCTATCACATGTTCTCAGCTTTGAATATAGTACAATTTGCATGCGCTGTGAAGTGTTTCCTTTTTTGATTATTTTTAGCTTTTTAGAAATGAAAAAAAAATGTTTTTCATGGTCTATACAAAAGTGAGCTAGAGTTTCCTGTAGGCCATGATACGTGGCCTCTGTTTTATGATATATTATGTGTTCACTTTAGTATTCATTGAAAGTAATTTCAGACTTGCTAATCTATACTCCTAAGGTAATGAAAATTTCCCTACTGTGTGTATACTGTATGTTTTTCCTTTATCCTTATGATCAAAATGCTATTTTTCCTAAGTCATTAGGTCAACTCCTTTCTTCCAGTGGTGGCTTAAATGAGAATGCCCCCCATGGACTCCAACTATTTGGACATTTTGTCTCCAGTTGATGGCACTATTTTGGAAGGCCTTTGGAAGTGTGGCCTTGCTGCAGGAAGCATATCACTGGAGATGAACTTTGAAAGTTCTTAAGCATTGTCAGATTTCCAGTCCCTCTCTGATGCCTGTGCCTGCTTCAAGATGTGATCACTTCATTTTATGCACTGACTATGTATATTACCATGCCTCACTTGCCATTATGGACTATTACCCCTCTGGAACCATAAGCCAAATAAACTCTTCCTTTTTTATGTTACTTCAGCCAGTGTTTTATCAGAGAAAAAGAAAATTAATTAACACGCTTCATAATCTCATCAGTTTGATTATTTTAATGGGGCTTAGTATACATTACCCCAAAATATTGCACAATGGCAATTTGATCAAACAGCTGAAACAGGAAGGCCAATTCCCTTGTCCTTCCACCCTGAAACAGATCTTAACATTTAACTCATCTTCCCTTAAAGCAGGGCATAAGACCTTCAGTTCAGGTGTATCCTCACTATATGTGGTATCAAACAAGCATCTTTATCTTTGAAAACATGGAGAAGAAGCAGGTATAAGTGGGAACCTATACTTACCCTTGATGGTCTTGGTTGGAGGCTGTGGTACATTCAGGGGAATGTTTAGAAGAGAAAGTGCCCATATTTTCATATTCTTTTTCTTTCTCCTCCTCCTCCTCTTTCTTTCTTTCTTTCTTTCTTTCTTTCTTTCTTTCTTTCTTTCTTTCTGTCTCCTTCTTCTTCTTCTTCTTTTCTTCTTCTTCTTCTTCCTCTCTCTCTCCTTTCTGCCTTAAACACCCCTGCTTTCATTTCCTGAATGCTTGAATTCCAAGGGTACATATCTACACCCAAATAATTGTTTTCTAGATGGCTCCTGTATTTATAGGCTGCCAGTTTCCTGTTCCCAAGAAGAAAAAGTAAGATTTTCTTAGTACATTGCCTTTGTGTATTGGTGATATTGGATTGTTGGAATCTCCAGCCCTGAGTCTAGGAAATGTGAGAGAAACAAGAAAAATCTACTTGTGTTATCATTCCTTTGTCTTCAAATCTCCACCTAGTCTGACTTCCTTCCACTTTTCAGAGCATTCTTATTCTTGTTTTCTACAGAGGGCCCAGTAGTTGTAGTTGTACATAGTGGGAAGAATAAAATATATCCTCTTCACTCTCTAGAAGTAGAAATGTATTTTCATGATTCATTTTCTTCCCCTTTGTTAGCTCACCAGTTCTAACTGTGTTTTGGCTGTTTCAGGTCTTGTTCTTGAGTTTTAATATCCATTTTTGCATTTTCTTAGTCTGCATTTCATTGATAGCATACCAAAATTTTAATAGCGTAGTATACTTTCATTTCTCTTCTACTTACTTCTCTACAATTATTTTCATGTTGTGCTTCCATTTAAGCTATAAATCTCAGATCTATTTTAATTACTTTTACTTAAAACATATTTTTTAAAGAGATTATATGACTTTGGGAAAGGTTGTTACAGACTTATCCTTGTAGTTACCATTCCTGATGATCATTTATCCTTGATAAGGAGCAATAATTTAGCTTCCTTTGGAATCATTGGTCATCTTCCTGTAGGACTTTCTTTCATTTCTTTTATGGCTCTGCTCATAATGAATGTTCTCCACTTCTATATGCCCAGAAAAGTTTTAATTTAACCTTTATTTAATGATTTTTTTGAAATATAATTCACAAATCACCCACTTAAATTCTGTAATTCAATACTTTTTAGTTTATTTACAGAGTTTCATGAATATGACCACAATTATGTTTTGAAATTTCTCATTATTCCTAAAATAAATCTTGTGTATATTATCACTCTAGGGTCCTCCTGTTTCCATCAGGCTTCAAAAATCACTATAGTACTTTTCATCACTATGATTTGCCTGTTCTTGTCTTTTCATGTAAGTGGAGTTGTATAATATGTGGCTATTTGCATCTATCCTCTTTCAGTTGTCATTTTTCAAACCTCATACATATATTATGCATCAGTTCTACATTATTTTTGCTAAGTGACGATATCCTGTGTGATATATAGAATTTTTATGCATTCATGACCTTGAAGATTATGGAATAATTCTACTCTTTGACCATATGAATAATATTCCTTGAATATTTGTGTATAAGTTTTTGTGTGCTCATATGATTTGTTTCTTTCGTGTTATGTGCCTAGGGGTAGAATTGCTGTATCACAGGGGAACTGGATTTAACATTTTCAGGAACTAAAATGTTTTCCAAAATGTTTTCATCCCTTTATATTGCTATCATCAATGTATAAATGTTATAATTTGTCCTCATTCTCCCCAAGACTTGCTATGTGCTCATATAGACATATAAACTGTTATCTTACACATACAAAATGTTATCTATTAGGGTCACTGGCTTGTGATTAATGATAGGAACCACTTTGTATGTGCTTATGGTTTTGGGAAAACTATTTGATGACATCATTTGCCTATTTTAAAGTACTTTTATTGAGCCTAGATACAAAATTGTAATCATGCGTACTTGAAAATATTTTTCTCTTTGTCTTGATGCCCATTCATTTTTTCCCCTCGTTGCATGTGTTTTTGTTACTATATCTAAGAAACCTTTGTCTGACCCAAGGTCATGATGACTTACTCCTATATTTTTCCCTAAATATCTTATATTTTTAATGCTTCATTTAAGTTTTTAAAAAATTTTGTTCAATTTTTAAATAAAGAATACAGGTCTCATTCTTTCTTTTGCATGTGGATATCTGATTCTTCTACCACCATATATTGAAAAAATTCTTTATTGTATTATCTGGTCACATTTGTCCAATGCGACTGACTTTTAATATGCGGTTTTGTTCTGGCCATTCAATTATATTTCATTGATCTATATGTCTGTCTTTTTGCCAGTACCATACTGTCTTGATTATTGTAATTTTGTAGCAAGATTCAAAATCAGGAAACATAAATCCTTCTTTCTTCCTTTTCAAGATTTTGGTTATTTGGGGCTCCTTGAATTCCTTATGGATATTAGAATCAGTTCTTCAGTTTCTGGGGGAAAATGACTAAAAATGTGATATGGATTGTGTAGAATCTTCTGTTCTATTTGGGAAGCGTTACTATGTCAATGATATTGTCTTTTTATAAGTACATGAACATGGGTGTTTTCCTCTGTACTCACAGCTTCTTAAAATTATTTCAACAATGTTTCATAGTTTCCAAAAGTTTTATATTTCTTTTGTTGAACTGCTCTACAGCATATTGTTAACTCTAGTCCTACTGTAAATACAAATACTATCTTATTTTCTTCTTTCTTTATATGCCACATAACTTTTGATTTGATTGCCATGTGTTGTGAATTTTACCTTATTCTGTGCTAGACATTTGTATTCCTATGACTCTCCTTGAATAATTTTGAGACACATTGTCGCATAAATTTATTCTCCATGCCTTAGTGGGTGGGATCTGGTTCATCCAGCTGTATAAAACAGAAGCTGATTTTCTATTTAGAAAGGTTTATTCATTTAGCAGCATTTACGAAGTCTCTGTGACTACTGGCGGCCCAGCCCAAAGTTTGTGATAGCCGCCCACCTGGAGCTGCCATGGGGGTGGCGCGAGAGCCTCTGCTCTGGGCACGAAGCCCTTTGTCTCTGGGCTTGGTTTGGTCCCAGCCTGCCTCTCACTGGAAGCAGCCACACGCCAGACTCTCAGTTTATTTGCATAAGCGCGGCTTGGCCAACCATGGTCAGCGACTACCGGCAGCCCTGGGAGGGCACCAGTCTCTTAGTTCGTGGCACTCACGTGGTCCATGGGATGACGGGGGTGTGGCATGCTCTCTCCTGGTTTCGTGGGCCCTGGATCGGGGCATTTTTCTTCCCACATGGATCTTAGCAACCTCCGCTTCTCTCCCCAGCTCGGGGCCATGTTGGTTCTCCTTACTCTCCCACCCCCCTCCTCCCTCATTGGTCAGAGGGCGGGACTTGCCACAGAATGAACCAATAAGAAACAAAAACTGCAGAGAGACAGTTCCCTACCACTCTACACATATAATTAGGTTTCTTAAAATTAGTTTGACCTGCTTTAAGATTTGGTAGGTATTTCTACAACAGGGGTCCATTTAGGTCTACTGCCCATTATTGAAGCTAGACTCTATTTTGTAATATATGCAAACCCCTCTGAATCTTGATATATAACACTATTTCTGATTGTACGTGAGCATTTTCCCTCTAATCCTGTCAATTACTTCATTCCCTGTCCTAAGGTAATTTTCTTTAACACATGATGTGCTTGATACTCAGTTCTTGGACTTTTCAGTTCCCTGGAGTTCTCCGTACAGCTTTGTGCTTTTTACTGTTCTCTCCTGCCAACTCCAACTCACTTTGTTCTTCCCAGTTACTCAGTTTCATCTCTTCAACTCTCAGTGAATCTGACTCTCTGGATCTTTCTTTCTATATTCTGGTCGTAATTCTCTGAAGGCAATTGCACTGTTCTCTTGTTTCTTTTCCCTTAAACTTGCTGTCATTCACCTTCACTGACTAGGGTAATGGATCTTTCAAATTGTTGTTTCATATATTTGATACATTTTTAAAGGTTTTAGACAGCAGGTTAATCATGTCCCAGTCGCTCAAATTTGGCTGGAACAAGTTACTCTGTACATATTTTTATTTCAAAATAGTTTAAACAGTAAGCCAATTAGTATAGTATTTAAAATATGATTGGGAAGATTTAGCTTAGGTATTAAATCATGAGTCTTAAACTAGAATTAGGACAATAATTTCTTAGTAAATTGTAAGGTAGAGGCAGAAGAAAAGAAGAAGGAAAAGATTTTATTACATACCCATTAATAAATATATTATTAAATGCCATAACTTTAAAGGAAATTATCTTTTTAGTTTTTCGTGATTTATTTCATTTATTTTTACTTCATTCAACTAATATTAATGAATGAGTCTAATTTTATAAAGATACTTGCTTCTGGAAAAATAATTCTGAAAATTTTATGCTTTAAATTTTGTCTAGGGTGAGTCCCCTGGGTGTCAGACTATAGAGGTATGATCAGCATATATGCACATTAAGATAGTATATATAGAGGGAAGAGTTATAAGTATAGCTCAACAATGGTGTAGCCCTTGCTTAGCATAAGTCAAGCCCTAAGCTTGATCCTTAGCACTCTAAAAAAAGAAAATATTCATAGCCAAGACACTGTGTTAATGGCTTTTCCAACAAACACTTAAGTTTCAGTTTATAGTTCTTTCAGAAATGTTGGAGAAGCTAAAACTTATATATGTAGATATGATATGTGGGAGGAGACAAAATACCTTCAATTGATTATAAATGACTTTTATTTCAGGAACTGAATCGGAATGTAGATGTGAATTCTTTCATTGAGATATATTTCTGAAGCATGTGGGTTGCCTTGTAATGTATCATAATGATTTTGTTTACTCTTAGAAGATTGACATATGTTGTCAACAGAGGAACTGATAATTCTCAAGTGCCTTAGTATCTGTCTTATAGACTATATACTACATACATGTATGTATGATTTATATACCATATTAACTAACATCTGATAACATTTTTCAAGTCGTCAGTTTTGTTGATAACATAGAAACTTTTCCATAGGAATAAAAGTAAGTATCTGAACACATAAAATGATTAACTATCTCCAAAATCTTTTTATATATATTGGAAAATTTCTTTTGCACAAAATTAACAAAGGGAAGTTTGAACTTCTTCAATTCAACCATTCTCTCCAAATGTTGTACCCTGGAAAAAGGCAACCATTACTAGTCTTGCAGTAGCTGACAAAATAATAACCATAAAAAGGAAACTATTTGTAATATCTTTTTTTCTTATAAGAACCACTTTTAGAGTCATGAAGACAAATCACACTGGACTACATGGCAATTGCCTCAGGAACAATACAAATAGTTAAGGTACCAAACATATATTTGGGGTTGTATTATTCTGAATTTGAGATTGGAACTCAGAGTATAGCAATATAATAAGTTTTCAGATAAGAATTTAAGTGCAAAGATAGACAATATCTAGAGAGGTAACAGTACTATCAAACACCTGCAATAGAAGAGTCCATAGTAAATATTAGGAACTAAGTTCTTTTTGTCGGTTTCCTTACAGTTCTCTACAGTTGTGGAATTATCTAAAGCATATAAAACCATAAAACATTAACAGACTTTTATGATTTTCATATAATATCGTTTGGTGATATTTAGATCTCTTCCCCACTTTGCACTTTCCTCCACTGCCCCTAATGCAATTAATGTAGTCTCTTATATAAAATACGGTTTATAGAGTCTGATTTGTGTCCTCAAATGTCCTTTACTGTGGGTCCATCCACTGGGCCCACGAAAAGTCTCATCCTTGTAAGACACTGTATTCCCACCTCCCAGCAGTCAGAAACTGTCAAAGGTTCCTTAGATTGGGTTGGGATTTCTTACCCAATTCCACATATCCATGCTGGGATTTTGTCTGATTTGAGCTTTCATAGGACTATACATGCTGTCACCATTGTTGTGAGTGCATATGAGTAATTAACGAGCTGTCTGGAAGACTGTTTCCTTATTGCCCTCCTCACTGTGTGGTCCTTACAATCTTTCTGCCTCCTCTTCTGCAATGATCCCTGAGCATTGAGAGACAGAGGTTTGAAATAGGTGACCTATTCCGGGATAAACATTCCGTGGCCTCTTGTTCTCTGCACATTGGACAATTGCATTTTTCTTTGTTAATCACCATCCTTTGCATAAGGAAACTTCTCTAGTGAGAGTTGAGAGACGCATTCATCCTATGTGTAGAGGTTGCACTGATGATATGTCACTTAGTCTTAAGCATCTCATAGACACTTACTGTGTTTGACCAGTTCTGGAACTCTGTAATGGTCTCTACCTGTTGCAAAAAGAAGCTTCTTTGATGAGCAGTGAAAAGTACATTGTCAATAAATATGAGGATACACATTTAGAATATCTAAAGAACTTTTATTTTCCCTTCTGAGCTACTGGGAACCCACCTCACTTAACCACAAAATTTAATAAATAAACATAAATATGCATATAAATACTTAAAAGACAAATTATAGAAGTTTTGAAAATTTAAGGTGTAATATTTAATATTTATAAACATGTATCAAATTATTTTTTATGTCACCATACCTTCAAACCTGAATGAGGTTAAATAATTGAAAATTATTATTGGGTAACCAAGTACTTTGCTTTTCAAAATTACCATCAACTTTGAATTCTTGAAAATTTTTCTAGGTAGCATAAGATTGTTTATTAATTTTAACAATGTATTAATACGAGACTTTAAAGCATAATTGCCAGATATGAAAATTGCTATAAATGTTATAACAGTGCAGTCACTGTTGATAGTTCAAAAACAACTACTCAGAAAGTTGAAAGAGTCTGAAACCTCACACACAGTACAAGCGGTGTGATTCTGGGCTCCACGTAATCTGATATGCCACTTGACTTTCATAAGGATGACAGCAAACAGTATCAGAGAGATAATACTTATTATAATTTGTGTTCAACATCCATATTTAAATCTACATATTATTTTCATTGTAAAAATCATTTATCTGACCTCATGAGACATGTAAATTCTCAATTAACTAGATTATTTTATGAAAAAAATAATAAAGGGCTGGCAAGATAGCTCAGTCAGTGAAGTGCTGCTTGCCTTGCAAACACTAGGAACAGAATTTGAGGCCCAGAACCCATGTAAAATAAGAAATTGAGGTGTGATGATGTGTGCTTTTAATTGAAGTACTGGGGAGCCAAAGGCAGGCAGGTCCCTAGGATTTGCTGGTGAGCCACTCTAATCTGCTTGTCAAGTTCCAGACCAATGAGAGACCTTATCTCAAAAAAATGATGATGGCTAGCACCTGAGGAATGATGCAAAGGATATCTTTTTGGCTTCCACATGTATGTATATACATATACACCTACACACACACATGAATATAAACACATACACATAAACAGAAAAGGCAATCAAGTATTAAGTATAGAAAATGTCTGTATATATTGTATTCTATACTGTGATTTAAATTAGAAGGGAATTGCGCAATTATCTGTAGTAGTCACTTTTCTTATTGCTGCAACAAAACACCTGTCAGAAGCAGCTCAGGGAAAGAAGAATTTTTTTTGGTTCATAGGTCAAAGGCACAGTCCATCATGGCAGAGAAATTGTCTCATGAAATTTATTCTCCACGCCTTAGCGGGCAGGGTCTGGTTAATCCAGCTGGATAAAACAGAAATTGATCTTCCATTTAGAGAGATTGATTTATTTAGGGCAATTTACAAAGTTACTGGTTACCTGCAGCCTGCCCCCAAAGTCCGCAACAGCCGCGTGCAGGGCTCTTAGTCCATTCCCAGCCAGAATTTTGCTTTCACTCACGATTCTTAGAACTGCGGGGACTTGGAACGCTGCCTTCTGAGTCTTGGCCTTCCACGTAGTGTGTGGGGCTGGGGCATTTTTCTTCCAGGGTGGCTTCAATCCGTGCCCCTCCCCAGGACTCGCCACCATGTTGTCTCTCCTTTCTCCCCACCTTCCTGCCCCCTTATTGGTCAGAGGGCGGGACTTGCCACCGAATGAACCAATAGAAAAAAAAACCTCAGAGAGAACCCCATATTTACCATACAGAAGTCTTGTCCAAACTTGAAGGAACTGCTCACATTGTATCCACAATCAGGAAATAGAGAGAAATGGATTCTAGTTTCCGCTTAGTTTCTCCTTCTTAACCAGTCTCGGAACCTAGGTCATGAACTGGTAGTACCCACATTTAAACTCAGTTTTCCAAGTTCAATTAGTCTAATATAGATAATTCCTCTCAAATATACACAGAGGCTTCTGTCCTGGGTGTTTCTTGAGCCTGTCAAGTTGACAATCAGTATTAACCATCATAATATCTTTTAGAATCAACTTAGAAAATCAGTTTAATTTGTAGATGATTTGCTATAAGAGTAGTAAATGACTTTTATACTTTTCATATCTCTATCAGATAATATTACAACTAAGTTTTGCTTTGAAATCTTTACTTGGAATAGTTTTTTTTTTTTTTTTAAACTGACCTGATACCAATGTCTACCTCTTTGTCTCTTAGTTACCTAAAAATCATCCATTAGCTATAATTTCTTTCCTTTTGAGCACACTATTTCCCTTTCATTGTTGTTTTGGCTATGAGCTCTTGAAATCATTTATCATATACATGCACATAATTATGCTTACATCATGGACCAATTAAAATAGGAACTCCATTAAAGGTGCTTAGCAACTTGTTAGTTTCCGTCCAGACTAAACAATTTCAGTTACAAAAATGCAGAAAATGGATTCCTTTAAGCTTCATTGAGATTCTTCCTCAGGAAAAGATTTATTCCCATTGTTTGGAGGTGGTGTCAAGGATCTCTCAGTCACAGAGAGCCACCATATTACCACCACTCTCTTGACTCACGTAGATAGAAAGGTTTAGTAACCTTCATGCAACATGGAGCAAGATTGGAGTCATTCTGCCTACAGAGTGTCATTAAGGTGGTCTGAGGCCTTTGATGAGCAACGCATTGAACTTTGGCTGCCTTCTGCTGTGCACTACTGCTGCTGCTTCAGCTTCCTTTCTCCCATTCATAAATAACCTTGTTTCCCGGCTTTAGCCTAGAGCCTATGTCTATAAGTATCTACCCTACAAAACCGAGTATAATAAAGGCAAATAGTTTAGCATCATTAAGTTATTTTATTTCTATCTCTAGGGTTGATTTCGTCTCATAGTCTAGTCTAACCAACTCCTTAATCACTGCGTCTAGTATAGAAAACTATCTCTTTATGTGACAGAAAAAGAGAGCATGTGCTATTAGCTGAATAGATCTCCCATGTTTCCTTTTACTTCATCTCAATACGAATCTCTGTTTAGAGTGGAGGTTCTCATAGTGTGCACAAACAGCCAATTTCTGTAATCATTAGCCTTTAACTTTTAAGAAATATTTTAAGCAAATAAGCATCTGTATAATGAGAAAGTTTATAGCCACACAAATAAAGAACTATAAATAGCTTCTTACATTGGCCAACATGTGAAAATTGTTGGGAAAATTATATAATTTTATAATTATTAAGACAAAGTAAGATGCAAAATCCCTACAAGCAAAACACAAAGTACTTTCCTGAATCCAAAATAAATAAGTGATTACTGCCTATTTTCTCAACCCTTAGTAACATCATTTAATACAGTACACAAAAGTCCAAGTTCTATACCCAATGCATAATTTTTCCTCTTCTGCGACACCTTCATATATATAATTAACTTTTCTAGCACTCAAAGAATAGTTGCCAAATTGGACACTTGTGTAACTGCCAAAGCACAGCCAGTACTTTGAAAGTTGGAAGTTTGAAGACATTTCAAATTCAAACCGTAAAAGCAATGTCATTCCTAATATCCCCATGATTATCATTTCTGAAATCAAGTGTGGTTATTGCTCTGACAGAGAAACTTCATCCCAAAATTTTCAGTCTTAAATTTCGGAAAACAAAAGCTTTAGATGGAATGTGTCTGATTGCCATATCTCAATAAAATAATTAGCAATTAATGGAAGCAGCTGTAGAATAGTTAAGACCAAGGAATTGTATGTCGCTCCATGCCATTGTTGAATGGCATTACTTGACTTAGAGCTATTTTACTTCCCTGTGATTGGTACCAAGATGCTGGGTTGAGTTGACTCAGTAGCTTCCTCAAATTCTTTGAGAAAACATATATAACCAATTTGTTAGGTCACAAAGTTTTATTTTAAGTTTACTGCAGAAGACTCAAACAAGTAAATGAGGTCACTCTTGGTGAAGACGTGTGGGGGAAAGACCTATTAGAAAACCATTGTTAGAGTAGGTAGAAGATAAAAAGAAATGTATGAATAAAGCTCTTTAGACAATAGAGAGTGAGATACAGGGATCTAGCCTTGCTTCATTCTTCTACATATGGATATTCAGTTTTCCAAGCATCACTGATTGAAGAGTCTATTTTGTCTCTAAAATATATTTTTGTTATCTTTATTAACAATCTGCTATGGCTGTGTAGATTTATATCTGATTTTTCTTTTCTAGTCCACTGACTTATATGTATCTGTCTCTGTGCCAGTATCTTGCTGTTTTTGTTACTATGGCTCTGTCCATCAACAGAGGAAATGGATAAAATTGTGCTACACCTAAACTATGAAATTGTATTTAACTAAAAAGAACTAAATTATATTGTGTGCAGGGAAATTGATGCAAATGGGGATTATCATGTTAAGGGGAATTGAGCAAGACTCAGAAAGGTAAACTTTACATTTCCTCCCATCGGAGGAAATATATATATATATATATATATATATATATATATAGAGAGAGAGAGAGAGAGAGAGAGAGAGAGAGAGAGAGAATGTACGTACACATGACATGAAAACAGAAGTTAAGCTCTTTAATGGGACAAAGGGAACTAACTTGAAGGGGTAGGGACAAGAAAAGTAGGAAAAAAATTTATGGGGGAACATGTTCAAAGTGAAATATATACTTATATGAAAATATGTTTGTGAAATACTAATATGTGCAATGAATGTACACCAAAAGATATTTCAACCACCACAAGACTACTGGGCAAGTTAAGAAGTAATAATCACCAATTTTTAAAGTGTCCATTTATGTGTTAGAGTAATATCCAAGTATAATTTTAGAAATAACAATTTCATTTGTGAAGGTCATTGGAAATTGTATCACTGTTAAGGTATGAATGTGAGACTTCCCCCCACAGTATCATGTGTTTAATACTCAGTCCTTAGCTCATTTGGGGTAGGTTATAGAACCACTAGGAGGTAGGGCTTAGTGAATAAAATAGACTGTTAAGAAGATGGACCTGGTGGGTTACAGCCTGGTCCTGCTCCCCACAGACACTTTCTCTTGTTTTCCTGGTTAGTGTCATGTAGCAAACACACTGTCATGCCATTTGACCATGATGGACTGTGTCTCCTCAAACCAAGAGACAAAAAAAATTCCTTCTCACTTAAGTTGTTTCTTGTTAGGCATTTCATCACAGTAATAAAAAAAAGTAATACAACCACACTAAGTTTGAACTAAATTATTCTTTTTCCTTCATCTCCAATCCAAGCTGTTTTATTTATCAAGAACCAACTCTATGCTTCCTTTGGAAAAAAGACTTTTCAGATTAGAAGTGGGGACAGGAGTGGAAAGATATGCTAAGAGGGTGGCTAAAAACTGATGTTGAAGCTCTCATGATAATTTTAAAAGTTAGGATGAGATCAGAATAACTCCAATGGGCACTGTTTAGGAGAGCCACAAAGCAGCAGGATTCCAGAAACACAGGAAAAGCTACATGAAGCCCCCAAGGTTGCATCAGATTTCTTTCTTCTCCACTGATATTTACCTGATTGGCTATGGAGCAGCTCTTTACTCAGGTACTTTGCAAGGAACATAGATGTGCCTTTTTTCATCGCCCTCTATAATGTAAGTAAAAAAGTCTTTGACTGCTGCCTTTATGATCTCTTCAATCATTGTACTAGAAAGCAACACCTCTTCCCATAACCACAGTTCTCTGATACATTTGTGATTACAGTGAAGATTTTTGATACAACAAGACTGATGTACCAAAATTCCAAAAATGAAGTCTTGACTCATGCAACCACTACTTCAATTTTCTCCATCTCTGGTTCTTCATTTGCATGTGGAACACAATATTCTAGCCACTTGACATATATGGTTACTTGAATTTGAATAATTTAAATCCAAATTAAGAATTAGATTCCTCAGTCACTCTAGCCATGACAGAAATATATAGTTATTGTCTAGTATTGTAAAAGCACAGAATTAAAGATTACTTTCACCGTTCCAATATGTTTTATCAGAAAATACTCTTCTAAATGAAACAGTATCAAGAAATCCTCACTTTGTGCTCACAATGAACTGTCTTATATTTATATACACATATAACATATAAGTATATATGTATTTTATATATTCTAGATAGCAGTATATTTTAATTAAAAATAAATAGCTTAATCTTAGTTACAACAACAGCCTATTTTATCTATATTTTCTCCAAATTGCATGGATAATTATCTGCTCTCGTATCTACACATACCACTTTGTATTCTGTTATTATTGCTTAACATTATATGAAACAGCTTGTTGATGTTTCAACATAATCTTAATTATCATTTTAATGCTTACAGAATATTCCTTCATGTTGATATGCCATAATTTATTAAGAGTTAGACATTCTCCTAGTGCTCATTTCTTTTTTACTCCTACAGGGCAATATATACTATATTACATTATATTACTTATATTATATTATATATTAATTATATATCCACTCTTCTTATATACTTAATGGAGATCTCATTTAGAGCCTCTATAGTGCAGATACTATTAAACTGTCATTGATTAACTTAATCCAACAATACTAGAAAATATAGTTTCTGCAAGGCAGGGGACTGAGCAGTTGCTTTCATTGTACGCCTTTGGTGAATGACCTTGATTAAACTGTTCATCATCCTGCAGCTGTCATTCACTTATATCCTTCAATACTTTTGGTCTCCAACATAGTCAGTAGAAAAGTAGAATTCCTGAGACTCAGCAACAATAACTGTCAAACTCCATTTTAATTTTCACTTGCCAGCTCAGCCCTCCCTGCTTTCCAAAACTATGTTCCTGAGAGAGGTTGAAAATCTAGAATCCTGTGACCTAGGTGTTTCTGTGCTGTGCCTAGGACATAATAATGTGCCTAAAATATAACCAAACTTCCATCTACTTATTCCCAGAACTAAGGTCAAGAATCCAATAGGCATCTTTACAACTTCAGATCTTGGCTTCAAATCTGCCCTAAAGTAAAAAAATACTTTGCCATTTTCTTTCTAACATGTGGTCTCCAAAAAGGTTTTGGAAAGGATTCAAGGTTTCAGTCTTGAACCTATAGTTCAAAGGTAAACAATAAACAGAGTAGGACAACTGAAAGGACATGTAATACTTTATGTAAAAGTTTAAGGGTATTTGCTGATTTGGGGAAGAAATGCAAATTTGATTCCCAGCACTAATATCAGGCTGCTCACAATGGGCTGTATCTCCAGCTTCAGGAGATCTAACACCCTAGTCTGGTTTCTGTGGGTTACCCCCACATGCGTGGCATGCATACACACACGCGCACGCGCACGCACACACACACACACACACACACACACACACACACACACACACATTTTTTTTTTAAGAATACAGGACTGGAGAAATGGCTCAGCCATTTAGAGCACTGGCTTCTCTTCCAGAGAACCTAGGTTTTATTCCCACCACCAACATGGTGGCTAACAACCATTCATCCTTAACTCCAGTTCCAACTGTTCCAACAACCTCTTCTAACCTCTGTTGTCATTGTCTGACATGGGTGCACTTACTTACACACATGCAGAGAAAACACTCATACACATAAAATAATAAATAAAATATTTTTTAAATTTAAGAATAAATCTCTTTTTAAAAGGTAAACAGTCAAAAAGAAAATATAGTCAGTCATAGTGGAACTTGATATGTGTAAGAGCAACTCTGAGCCCATTCTCAGAAGCAAACGGTGTGCTTTGTATTTATGTTATGACCTATTAAGATATATAAAAGGTGCATTCTTGGAAGCCAGGATATCAGTTTGTGGGTGATATTTTATACTTCAATGGTCACAACTAAAAAAAGACTTTGTAGATGATTAAACCAAGTTTAATCCATCAATCTATATATCCCAAGCTAAGCAACAAGTCAGGACAGTCTGTAAGGGAATTTTGAACTTTAAACAGCACATTTTGAAACACCAAGTAGTACATTTCAGCCTTCTCTTAACCAGGCTTTCAGGCATCCCCCAGACACGTATAGAGCCATCCCAGTCCACGTGTAAGTTAACCCTATTCTCATGTACAGGGATAATCTCTTTCTGTTTCTGTGTCTTTGTCTTTCTCTCTCTCATATATATATATATATATATATATACATATATATCCTCTATCTATTGAGTAACATGAACTTTGGAGATAGAAACATGTCAAGCTTCACAAACGTTGCTTGGACTTGTGTTAGCTTTCTTTAGGTTTTAGGTCTTCAACTTGGAACATTCTTTGAACTTCATCAGATTAATTTCTTGAATAATCAGAAGAGATTAGGGTAAGAAAATCTATTTGGGTGCTTTATTATCAAAAGCATTCTGAGTTGCCTTTGGAAAAGTGCTAGAGAGCATGCTTTAGCAGATGGGTAAGTAGCTATTCAATCTTATTTATTTATTTATTTAGTTGTTGGTTAGTTATTTCATTATTTATTTATTTCAGTCTTATTCAACCCTGAAAGAGAAAAACTGTGAGGAAATCCAGGCACTTCTCTGTACATTTTCCTCTTGGGACTAGAGTTACCCACAAGTAAATGAAATGTGTTCATCTGCATTCCCATAATGGTGCTTGCCTGGAAACCTACTGCTATTACTTTGGTGTTTTGGGCACTATATTATTTTGTTCCAGCTACTATAACAAACTGTCAACACACCATAGCAAGTTATTGTCTCACGTTCTTGAAGGTGGAAATTTTAAATCAAGATGTTGCTAGGGTTGATTTGTTTTGGAAGATGTGAGGCAAAGATCCATTCTAGGCCTCTCTTCCTAGCTAGTGTATGGATGTATATTTATTCATATGAGGTCTGGCAAGGTGGCTTAATGGGTGGAGGCTGTTGATACTAAGCCTGGTGATCTGAGTTCAGTCTCAGGATCCCATATGATAGAAGGACTGAAACAACTCCCAGAGGTTGTCCCCTGACCTCTTCTGTGTATCACAGCATGCTCATGACACCCCCTACCACACAAATAATTTGTTAAAAAAGAAATGACTCATATTCATATGATATTCTTCCTGTGTATATATCCCAAATGTTCCCTTTGCAGAAGGACAAAAGTCATTGGATTAGGGCCTGCCTTAATAAACTTTTACTTGATTAGGTACTAGGTATTAAGACTTCAACGTGGAGATTGATACGTCACCATTTTCCAAACCTAACAGCCATTACTCTCTTATTCTGAGAAGCTGTGACTACTTTCAAGAAACCCTCAAGATCAAGCTTGTTGATCATTGCTCATAGAATAAGGGGTGGAGAGGGTATTTAAATTGTTAGCTAAGTTTCCAGCCCTTCCTTCCTGTACCTTCCTCAAAGCCATAAGCAATTCTTCATAAGCTGTGTATGGTCTAGTGGTCTCTGGAGATGCTAGAGCATATGAATATATTAGCTAGAAGGGGGGATCCATTTACACAGCTATGAAGAATGAATCATCAATGCTGTGCTGAGAGTGGTATTACAGCTAATTTAGAATCACTCACACTCCTGTTAAGTAACCATGAAACTAGGCTTTGTAAGTAAGCCCACTTAAGTCATTGGTTCACCAAGATGAACATAGGTGGGATCAAACTTTGGTCTGGCATTGGAGTATTATCTGGGATGAGTAGATGTTTTTTTGTGTCTCCCCAGGAAAATTCATGCAACAGAGAAGCACAACGTAAGTCATCACATATATTTTCTTTTCATTCTTTCTTTTCTTCACATTAGCTATCATCAAGGTAGACTGTGGCTGATGCTGCCTTTTGTCCTGAAGAAATTATTTCCTAATGGGCAAAATAATAAGATATGTAAATAAGGATCTAGACATAACAGATAGCTTTCTGGCTGGGAATAAACAGTGACACACTTAGGGGTCTATGTGTGTTTCCAAGCATAGAAAGTGCAGCAGGTCTGTAGCGGTGAGTGACCATTCGATGCCAAGATACATGGGAATTCCTTTAGTAGAACAGTAAGCGTGCTCATCGGTGCTTTGAAGAGAGCAATGGAGCAATGTTTAACTGCTATTATAAATTACTGATGATAAAATAAATTAACAAGACTTACTTGGTTTTAAATAACACCTGAAATTATATATACTACACACACACACACACACACCTGGGAGAAAGGGGCATTCTAGAAGAAAAAAAGTGAAAGTCATCCCTGAGTATTCTTAAACAGTGTTTATGTCCACATGATAGTAGCAAAATGTCCTCATTAGCTAGGCATATTCTGTGGAGAGACACTAGAGATCACTCTATTGGTTTTTATTTAACTAAAAATATTTATTCCTTGATTTGTAAGCATGTTTTTAAACTAGCCAAATAGATACGGCATCATTATCATTGGTAAATATTTAAAAATAAATTTTACTAGTATATATCTTGACTATGATTTTATTTTTTCTCATATATCCTTAGCTATTTCTTTAAGAACTCATGTGGAAAGCATGTAGATGGAGCATTCACAAAGATAGATTATGTCCTGAATCCACAAACAAAGCTTAACAAACCTACAATAATTGATATGGCCTTATAACTCTTCCATAACTAAATTAACTCTTTAAGGATACAAGATTCAGTATCAACATGCACACAAATATGCTGACTATCTATGCATCAACAAGCAATAGGTAGAAATGCAAATTTAAGACACCAAACTACTAACATTCCTGAAAAGAAATAAAAGAACTAAATATGCAGCTAACAAAATACAATAGAATCTGTATTCTGAAAATTACAAAATGTTGATAATAATAATAACAGAAGATCTAAAGATGTAGAAAGACATGCCACATTCACGTATTGAAAAATACAAGACAGTAAAAGCATCAATCTTTTTTTTCTATGCACGATGAAGTCCCCTAATACAGGATCTGCTCTCAGTCCTATCTCAATATATAAGGTTAACAAAGTTCTTATGAAAAGTTTTATCAATGTTATAGGAAAAACTTATGTAAAATTCAGTTGAGAAGGGATAACACCTATAGCTAAATAATCTTGATAAAGAAGAATACAGTTGGAAGATTCACTCTAATCGCATTAGTACTTACTCCATAGCACTAGTAACAGAGAGAGTGTGGTATAGATAGAGAGATACAAGCATCAGTAATTCAGAACAGAGGATAAAGATCTAGTACCCATACAATTAAAAGCAATTTACTTTTCCTACAAATTGAAAATGCAATTGAATAGAGGAAGGATAGATTTTTTAACAAATGGAGGGAAGAAAATGTTCTTTCCTAAGAAATGAAAAGATGCACCTTACCAAACCTACACTTTCTACTGCATACAATAAATCATCTAAAATAGATAATAGACATACATAGAAAACTATAAAACCCTTAGAAAGAGGAAATGAAAAAGATGTCTAATACTAGACAAGTTTTTGTATAATTACTTTAAATGTATGATCCATAAAATGAAAAATACATAATATGTACCTCATCAATACTAATCCTCTTTTCTCTTTCAAAGCATGTATGAAAAAGTTGAAAATATAGCTTATAAACTAGGAGAAAATATTTGCAAAACACTACCTGGTAAAGGTATATTATACAGAGTAGAAAGAACCCAAGAATAAAAACACAAGTGATATGATTATAAAATAAGCAAAAGGCTTAAAGAAACATTTTACTAGGACTGGAGAGATGAGACAATGGTTATGAGCACAGGCTGTTCTTGGAGATCTGGTTTCTAATCCCAGCATCCACATGGAGACTAACAACTATCCGTAACTACAGTTCCAGGGGATGTGACACCCTCTCTTTTCCTCTCCAGGCAAGCACTGCATGACATAGGTGCACTTACACACATGCAGGCATAACACTCATACATATAAAATAAAAGTAAAGTAAATTTAAAAAAATAAACATTTTAGCAAAGACGCTGTACAGGTGGCAGGTAAATCTATGCAAAGATGTTCAACAACATTATCCAAGGACATTCCTTAAGACCAAAAATATGTCTGAATGGCTAAAATAAATTGAAAAAAATATTCTTATGATTTATCTTAGGTAACATAAATGATACCCAAAGAGTCAGGAAAACATTGCTTCAGTGTATATCTGTGATGGTGCTTTTGTTTTATTGTTTTCTTCTGTTTTCAGCTTTCTGAAATGAGATCTTGCTATGTAGCTCAGGTTTTCCTTCAACTCCAGATCTTCCTGTCTCAGTTTCATGAGTGCTGTATTGTAGGCATGGGGCGTCATATAAAACTTGTAAAATTGATTCTATAGGTGTTTGATATCTGAATAAGTTGAGTTAAAAATAACAACTCGCAATTGATATAGACAGGTTCCTACCAAAGATCCAAGAACTCAGAGAAATTTTTAAAGGTTAAAAGAAGCTAAATTACTTCTCTATTCTGGACTTAGGATGCCCCTCTTGCCATTGGACACCAGAGTTCCAAGTTTTCCAGATTTGATACTCTAGAACTCAGCGGAGTAGCTGCTATGATTCTCAGACTTTCAACATCTGACTGAAAGCTATATTACTGGCTTGATTGGCTCTGAGTACTTGAACTTAGTTGCAGCCATACTATCGACTTCCCCGGGTATTCAGCTTACATATGGCATACTGTGAGGCTTCTCACATAATCATGGTGATTAATTCTCAAAAACTCCTTTAGGTTCTTTCTTTCTTATCTATGAAACATCTATTATTCATCTGTCAGTCATCTATCTACCTATCTATCCATCATTCCATACTATTGGTTCTGTTTCACTGAAGAGTCCTTACTAATAAAAGACATTAATCACCTGCATCACTGGTAGAAATGTGAAATGGTGCAGACACTCTGGAAAACTTCATCAGTTTATTATAATTTTAAAATTCAACTACCATGTGATTTAGAAACTGTACTCTTGGGCACTTATCTCAAAGATATGAAAGTTCAGTCACATAAATTTTTGCACATGAATGGTTATATCATTCTTATTAATAACAGTAAGAAACTGGAATGAATACAAATGTCCTTCAATGAGCGAATAGATAAACTATGACATACATATTCTCCATAATAAAAAGGAACAAATAGAGGACTTCTAGTTAAGATCGAGTGCTAGAGAACCACTCTGTGTGAGGTAGTGAAGGAGAAACTCAAAATGCGAAAAAAGACTATATTCCAAAGACAGAAATAGAAGAAATGCTTTAGAAACCCACAAAGAAAGTGGAAGTATACTGGAAACCAGCAGAAACAAAGACATGCCAAGAATCAGGTGGAGCAAGGACTCCACCATACAGATGTCTGGGCAGGGTAAGGGAGTCTGAGATGCTATTTTCAAAAGGTAACCCAAATGAAATCCAGGTATTCTGACCTTCAGAATAGTCATCTGCCACAAATCTCAAACCCCTTGCTGTTTTGTAAGACAGTGATTCTTCTAGTGGATGGGTCAGCAACATAGAGAAATTCCATTTTGCCACACTATAGGACCTGAAGGGCAGTGTCCAGGTATTGTCTTGAGAGAGAGTCTATTTTAAAATTCTGAGCTGCTTCTGGAAACTAAGATCAAGGAACCTTTACAGGTTGGAGAGTTTCAACTTACCTTACCACAGCCTCAGATTAGTGGAAATCCAAAAAGAGTCCTTTGTGGAAAACAAGGTTATACATAAGCAGACTGGGCCTGTAGGTATCAAGAGCCTGGCTCAGTCTGACAAGTGCATGAGAAGAGACAGCCATACTGCTAGGATAATTCTCAGTTGATCGTAGCTAGGAATATATATGATCAATTGTGAACTCCATTACAGTAGCATTGGATAGTTCTGAACCTGAGGCTAGCAAGTGGATCAAATTCTGAAGCCACCTATCCGTCCATTACCCTCAAGAACTCTGAAGTTCCTGGGGTATGTATGCTCTTCACAGTGGCATCCCTTCAGCAGGGTGATTAAGACCCAGAGATCTAGGGGCTGGAGAGATCATTCAGTCGTAAAGAGCACCTGCTGCTCTTGCAGAGGACTCAGTTCCCAGAATCCACATAGAAAAAAGTAGAAATGTTTTGGAAATAAAATCTCAGTGAATAAAAAGAATCCACAATATCCAAGAACTTTAGGATATTACCAGGAGAACAAATTCAAGAATCCGTAGGATAAAAGAAGAATCAGAGAAAAATACTAAACATGTTGTGAATCTATTCCAAGAAATTATAGCAGAAAAACTACCAGATCTAGAGAAAGAAACAGGTATTCAAGCCCATAAGTTATTTAGAAGCTCAAATAGGTATGACCAGAGAAGACCCTTTCCATGTCTAAAATACAAAATAAACAAATATTAATAGCTCTAAAGGGGAATGAATGCACTTACAAGGAGGAAGATCACAATAGCATCACAATCTTCAAAACCAGGAAAATATTGAATACTACATTTCAAATACTGAAAGTAAATATTTGCCAACCAAGATTTCTATATCCAACAAAAATATATATTTAAAACTACTTTGTTATTTTTCTTTTTTATGTGTATGAGTTTTATGTGCATGTATTGCTTGCATGTATGTAAATGCACCCATGCCATGCAATGCCCACAGAGATCAGAAGAGGGAGATGAATCCCCTGGACCTGGAGTTTCTCACAGCTCTTAATTGCCATTGTAGGTGCTGGGAATCAACCCCAGGTTCTCTTCAGGAGCTGCAAGTGCTCTTAACCACTTAGCCATCTCTCCAGCACCAGCATGTGTGTGTGTATATATATATAAATAAATAAATATATATATATATATTTAAGTTGGTTGAGAAATGACATTACAAGACAAACACAAAATAAAGCAGTTTATTCATGACCACACCAAAATAACATTGTAGAAGATACTTAAAGAATATTATATACACAGAAGGAATATAATTTGAGTTAGAAGAGCACATGAAAGGATAAGTTGCATGAGCGGGATCACTAAATGAAGGAGAACTAGGGAGGAATCCATTGCAGCCAACACAGCAAACTAACGAATCCCCATTCCCAATGAGGGAGAGAGTCGATGCAAAGCAATAATCTAACAAACCAGAAAAGCAACCATCATAATTCCAGGAGTTAGTAAATATAGCTTAATAATGATTTTCATGTTAATAGCCTCAACTGATTAATAAAGATACACTGACTGGCTGATTAAAAATCTAGGTCCAATTATCTGTTGTGTCCAAGAAACATTTCTTACCAGTAAAAAACCATCTACAACACAAGAGTCAAAGGACTGAACAGTCTATCAAGTGAATGTAAACTTTAAACAAGCTGGAATAGCTATTTTGATGTCTAATAAAGTAGACATAAAAGCACAATAAACCAAAATGGATGAAGAAGGTCACAACATCTAACTAAATGGAACAAGAAAATATCCACAAGAAGATATAATTATTATAAATATGTATATACCTATCTTAACTTTCTATTACTTTGGTAAAACACTCTAATTAAACGCAGCTTGGGGAAGAAAGAATTTATATGGGTTATGTGTCTTGATCACAGTTTATAATTGAGAGAAATCAGAGAAGGAAGCTGAAGGAAGGAACTGAAACAAAGAGGAACACGGAGGAATGCTGCTTACTGACTTTCCCAACTACCTTTCTTCAACTGCCCAGGCTCACCTGCCTAGGAATGGTAGAGTGTACAGAGAGCTGAGCCTTCCTACATCATTTAGCAGTCAAGAAAATGTCCCACAGACATGTCATCAGTCTAATCTAATGGAAGAAATTTCTCAACTGAGGTTCGCTTTTCCCAGGCGAATACATTGACAACTAAGATTAACCATCAAAAGTCCACTCCTTGCCAACTTCACACAAACATATCACTGTTGTATCATAAACTTTTCTTTTCCCCAATGTCTCATGTTGATAACACTAGATAAATAAAAAGCCTCACAGACTTTAAAATTTTCAACACTTTAAGAGGTGAAGGTCTCTTTAAAAATCTGGTCTCTTAACTGTGGGTTTTGTCAAATTCCAAATATGTTACATACTTTCTTATTTCAAGAGAGACAAGCCAATGCACAGCTACAATCAGATCAAAGCCATTCCACAATCCAACAGTGTAAAAGACTTAATATCCAACATGTGGGGTTCACTCATGATCTTCAGAGCTCCAAGGGCTTGGCCAGTTTTGCACTTCTCCAGTTTCTCCATCTTTTTAAAAATGTGTCTTATTTACTATTTTTAGTTTATGTGTGTTAATGTATTGCCTGCATGTGTGTAAGTGTACCTATGTTGTACAGTGCCCATGGAGGTCAGGAGAGGGTGTCAGATCCCCTGGAATTGGAGTTATAGATGATTGGTAGGGTAGCCACCATGTCTGTGCTGGGACCTGGGTCCTCTGCAAGAGCAGCCAGTACTCTTAACTACTAAGCCATCACTCCAGTTCTGTTATCTGAATCATAAAGCTTGCTTCACAGGTGTAAGCTAACTATACATAACCAGCATATATGCCTCTATCTGTGGCAATCTCATTATGGTGAGGGCTCTAGTACAACTGAGCCTGCACCTTCACCAATGGCCTCTCCTGGACTCTCACAGTGCCAAGGCTACATTCCACACCACAAATCATGTCTCACAAGATCGAAGAAAATCAAAATATTCTGTTGTCTCTTATCAGATCATAGCAGAATAATAGTAGAGATCAATAACAATAAATATTATAGGAACTACACAAATACATGCCCAACAAACTTCAATGATGAGTAAGTCATTGAAGAAATCAGAGAGGAAAGTAAAATGGTCCTGAATGAAAAAGAAAATGAAAGCTCAACTTCACATAAAATTTGGGATGCAGCTGTAACAGTTGTAAGAGGAATGCTTGCAGCTATAAAGGCTTATATTAAAAATCCACAAATATATTGAATAAGTAACCTAAAAATGTACATCAAGATCCTAGAAAAACTGAAACACTCCCAATCCAAAAGCAGTGTACAAAAGAAATAATAAGTATCAGGGCAGAAATTAATGGAGAAACTAAAAGAGTAATATATAGAATCATGTAAGGAAGTGATTCTTTGAAAGAAATGAATAAAATTGATATATCCATAAACAAATTAACCAAAAAAGAAAGAAGATACAAATTCATAGCATTAATGGTTAAAAGGGGACAGTTACTGAGATTACAATGAAATCTGGAAAATTCTTAGGGATTAATTTGAAATTTTACATTGCAAAAATAAACCCTTACATCCAGTTATATCTAATGTTTGACAAATCTTTCAAAACATACATTCTATAAAAACACCAACCACTTCCAAAACTGTGCTGGGTAAACTAGAGAATGCAGAAGAATGAAACTGAAACCATATCTCCTCATCCTGGACAAAAATCAATTCAAAATGGATCCTAAACCTTAATATAGAACCTGAAGCTTTGAAACTGCTAGAAACTTGTAGGCATAGGCAAAGATTTTATGAAAAGGACTTTAATAACACAGGAAATAATTTCCCCAAACTGGCAAATGGTGTTAGATGAAATTAAATAATTTCTACACAGCAAAGGAAACTTATGACCAGAGTGAAGTCAGTCCACAGAATGGGAAATACACTTCCAACTGCACATCAGACAAGATATTAAGATCCAGGACATATTTAAGATTAAAAATTAAACACCCTAAAACTAAATGCTCCAATAAATAAACGGGTTAATGAACTAAATAAAATGTCCTCAAAAGAAGAAACCCAAATGACCAATTAGTACTTTAAAAATTGTTCAACATCCTTAGTCATCAGAGAAATGAAAATTAGAACTACTTTGCTATTCTATCTCACCCCACTCAGAATGACTGTCACCAAGAAAACAAATGACAACAAATGCTGGCAAGCATGTGGGGAAAGAGGAACTCAAGTTCACTGCTGATGGGACTGTATATTAGTACAGGCACAGTCAAAGTAAGTATGGACATTCCTCAGAAAAGCTGAAATAGAACTACCATACAACCCAGCTATACAATTCTTACATGCATACCAAAAGGACTCTAGTAAATACAATACAGAGATATTTGTACATCCATGTTTATTGCAGCATAATTCACAATAGCCAAAAAAGCCAACCTAGATGTTTATCAATAGATGAATAGATAATAGAGATTGTGGAACATATACTTAATTCAATTTTATAGCTATAAATTAAAATGAAAATATGACATTTACAGGAAAGTAAATGCAAGTCATAAATCGTTATCTTAAGGAAGTCATTCAGACCCAGAAAGACAAATACTTCGTGTTTTCTCTAATATGCAAAACCTAGATTTAAAATTATATATGTGTATATATTTATATAGGCATGTTTGTGAATCAAGAAACTAGATAGTGGATCATGAGAGGGGAGGAAGAGATCTTAAGGGAGATAAGAAATAGAGAGAAAGGGAATGCATGTAATAAGAAAACAGAATTATAGAAGATACCATGAATAAATCCATTAGTCAATAGGTGTGTCTCAAAATTAATAAAAATAAAATTCAAAAAGGCACAAACCACTGATTTATGCAATGATCTGAGCAATCATCTGGGAAACAATGCAGATATAAAAAGCCAGTTCCAATTGAAAACAATTTTAATTTCCACTACAGTTCTGAAAAGATGAAATTTGGGAAATATAGATCCAATTAGTGGTTCCTGTGGATTAGGATTAGGTGGGGGCATCATAAGTGGTGTGTAGGTGTGTTCATTACAAAGGTAACAAGGATTCTTATGGTGATGAGACTGTTAAAGAGTCTCCACCATGGTGATAGACACACAAAGCTACACTAGTTATAAAAATTATGGAGAACTTAATGCATGTACTTTAGCACATGCAAAACTGGAAAGATCTGAATAAATGTAGTGGTTTGTATCAATGTCATTATCCTGGCTGTAGTATGCTACAATTTTATCAATTGTTACAGTAGGTAAGAACTGGGTAAGGCCTGCAGTATCATTTATACAACTGCATGTAAACTTGCAATCATGTCTATAAACTTGTCTACAATTTACAGTGTACTGGGTCACATAAATTCAACACATAAGGATGATAAATAAGCACAAAAAAGGTCATTCAACATGTAAAGACACTAGAGAAATGCAAATTCAAAGGATGAATGTGTTGGACATAGCTCAATTGGTAGAGTGTTTGCTTAGTATGCAAAAAGTCCAGAATTTGATCCCTAGCACCGTATAAAGTAGGTGTTATGTAATGCCAGCACTTGACATATAGAGGCAGGATGATCCAAAGTTCAGGATCATCCTTGGCTATGTATTAAGGTCAGCCTCAAATATCCTGTCTAGACAGGGGGAAAGGGACGGAGGGAAGGAGGGATGAAGGGAGTAAGGAAGCCATAAGTGCTATGTTTTTAATGAGCAAATGTCCATGTGCTAAAGATTTGGTTCCCAGTGTTGCACTATTGGTAGATGCTACGAACACTGATGAGGTAAGGCCTAATTGGAAGTCTTTAGGTCATTGGGATTGAGAAATCTCAGGTGCATTCTCTCTTTATATCTCTATTAGTTTCCTGGCTTATGAGACACACAGTATGCTCTGTATGATCTGACATGTGATGTCTGCCATTGTCATTTGCTATCCACAACCAAAGGCCCAAAGTATTGAAACTACTTTATTTTGGATTGGAGCACCCAGAATAGTGAGGTAAATAACCACTTCCTTTTTACAAGTTAATTGGCTAAGATATTTCATGTTAGAAACATGAAGGTAAAACAAGGAAATGCCAGCATGCTGCCACTACATTGCCTAAAAATGCTCATCACATTTGCAAAGCTGTAAAGCAACTAGAATCCCCATGTATTACTAGTGAGCTTGCAAAATGGCAACCCTTTAGAAACAGAATTGGAACTTTTGTTATCAAATTAACTATACACTTGCCATATAATCTACGAAAATTATTTCTTGGTATCTTCCCCAGAATAATTAACTCTAACATGCATACAAATATCACATAATTCCGCTCAATTTTAAGGACACATTATTTTTTAGTTTAAGTAATGTATATCAATTGTACAAACTAATGAGTTCTATTACCCATTTTCACGCATGAATCTCATGTAAGCTGCTCATATTCAATCTTCTATCGCCTGCTCTTGTCCCCTTCTTCCTCCCATGGTCACCTTCCTCCCCTTACAGTCCTATTTCTACTTTCATGATTTATATATGCATTTAAAAAATCTGGATTCTTCATATGAAAGAAAATATACCATATCTATCTTACTGTGTCTGATTTTATTCTACTTAATATGATGGTTTCCATTTCCATTTTTCTCTAGAAAATACCATAATTTCATTCTATTTTACTGCTGAATTAAATTCCATTCTGTGTATAGAAACAACACATTTTCACATTTTCATTATTTATTCATCTATCAAAAGATACCTATACATGGGTGTACAGGTATCTAACATGTTGACTTACATTCTTTCAGATATATACACAAGAGTGATATAACTAAAGCCTATGGCAGTTCCAATTTTAGTTTATTTAGGAAACTCCATAGTGATTTCCATAGTAACTGCATTCCCACCAGCAGTATGTAAGGATTGCTTCTCCTTCCTCCCACATCCTATCCAGAGTTTGCTGTTTGTTTTCTTGATAATAGCTATTCTGACTAAGATGAGATAGAATCTCATAATAGCTCTGATTTGCATTTTGATGATGTTGAACATTTTCTATGTATTTATTAAACATTTATGCTTTTTATTTGAAAACTATTCAATTCATTTCCCATATATTAATTAGATGATTTGGTTTGGGTGTATCTAATTTTTGAGGTCTTTTGTAGGTATCAATCACGTACCAGATGTATAGCTGGGAAAAGTTTCATTCTGTAGGCTATATCTTAATTTTAGTCATTGTTTCTTTTGTTGAAACACCTATATTTTAATTTACTCGAGCTTGAAGGAACCCATTCATTCTTCAAAAAGTGGACAAACTTCATTTACATATGTAATGAAATACTATTCATTAAGAAAAGGGATAAACTATCAACATGAGCAGTACCATTAATGAATCACAAAGGTGATAAATTGGAATGAAACAAATCTGTGAAGGTTACATATTACATTATCACACTTGCAATACATTCTGGCAAGACAAACAGACCAAGCTAGCTAGCAAAGGAATTCAGTTGTGACTATATAAGCATAGTATGAGGTCATTTTTAAATGGTGATAAAATTATTGTGTATCTTAATTGTTGATACAGAAATCTAAATGTGTTAAACTCATAAATATGGGTGCCAAGATGGAGAAATTTTTAAAAAATGATATGGAGCCTTTTAGTAATCAATATCCCTTCCCAACAGTTTTTGCTCAGTCCTTCTGATTCCCCAGACCAAAAGGTAACTAGTTACTGACAAATCTGGTCTTGATTTAAGTGTCTATTCTGCCTTCCCAGGATGCTTCAGAATAAGGAAATTGGAAATGAGGTTTCACTTGCCTTTTCAAATTCCTAGATGGGATTTCAACATACAAATAAAATCATGATGTTCCTTATTAAATAATGCAAGCCTAATTTTTCTTGATATTTCTTCTTCCTATCTAAATACTTATATGTTTCCATTGGATGCTTATTGCCTTCTTTTAATAGAATTTGATATCCCTCGATTTCACAAATATTTACAATTAGATAAATGTTATTATTATAAAAATTATGTTACTATCAGTGACTTGAAATCATATTTTAAGGTAGGCAAAGTAGACTTTTGCTGTTGTTGTTGTTGTTGCTTTGAGACAGAGTCTCACTATGCTGCCCAACTTGGCCTCACCCTCATATTCTTCCTGCCTTGACTTTCTGAGTGTAAATAATATAAGCATATACCACCACATTTACAAGTACCTGTAATTTAGACTAATTTTATCAAAGCACCAGTATAGAGATTTCTCCATATATTTGAACCAGTTGTTTGTTATAGGTGGTTTGATCTTATATACACATCGGTTTTGAAACAATTGTGCACAGTAGGAATTGTGACAGACTTAGAAGTAGTAGGAAAAGCATACCAATGTGCTGAAAAATAACAGAGTATAAAGATTCTCCTTTCCCTCAGATTTTTTTTCCCTACTAAGAGTGAACTAAGCATGTCATTGGGATACTTTGTCCCTTCATAATTTTGAAGCCCTGTTCTGTCCTGGACTTGTCACCTATTGAAACCTAATGAACACTTTACTGAATCAAAGAGGTAGAGGAGTCATTGTCACACCCAAGTAAAAGTGCCTCATCACATCACTGCCATGTGTTATTATTGCTTTTAAAACCTCATGTACTCAATAGAACTTCTGTGGATTAATTGCCTGAACAAACACATTTTTCCATTAACATATCCAAATATAAAATGTACTTCTAGTTCCCACTCACTAATTCTTATATAAATTCAGTTACTCCTTACTTCTACATAATGCAAACACCTGAACATTATGCATATTTATTCAGATAAATTTTTGTTATTCAATTATCTGTGTGTCATAAACATATTCAGTCTATCACAGTAGTGCAGTGAAAGAAATTAACCATATTCCTAAGGAAGTTATGGTCTGTCATGCTCTGCCAAGCTTGGCTCCATTCATAAATTGATATTTAATAAATGCTTTCAATGGTGATGATATGGATAACTTTGTATAATTTATGATGCAAGAAATATTTTATTCACATTTTATGACTGTGACAAGACATACAATGAAATTTAAATTTTTATATCCAATATTAAGGTGAACTATTATCAGATCTGAAGATAACAACAGCATTCAAATTTCTAGACTTTAAAACATTGGGAATTGGGGGAAAATAAAACCTTTAGTATTGCTTCGACTATCCCAACCCCACAGTAGTTTTAGAACAATAGTTCATTCAAAGGAAAAACTAGCACTGGGAAATGAAAAGCGTCTTTGAAATAAGTTAGCATGATTCCTAAATGCAATCTCAACTACACGGAAACAAATAAAATAAATAGAAGAAGCAAACATGACAATTTAATCCTAATAAAACTTGATATATACTTCAAAGCAGTCTCTCCACAAACCACAACACATACATTTTGTGTTAAATGAGACATTCTAAAAAGTTTCTATGTGGAAGATATTTTCAGAATGAAAAGCAACTGAGGAGGATGAAAACAAATCAGTCATCATTTATGATTTTGTGGCCATATGTGAACTGAAGTCTTCCTGATCTTCAGAGATACAATTTTCACTTTGAAGCAAGTGTCTGCTCTATATATTGGAGATTTGCAAATTAAGGGGCAGACAGATCCTAATTTTATCACATTGACTACAAAACATTTGCAAATATTGGCCATTATATATTTATTTAATTTTCCTCTCTGAATGTACCTTCCCTCAGTTAAACACTGTTTTTATAATAGCTGTATATGTTTCTCTAAGCTGCCTGTCAAACCTAGGAGAGTGGCCAAACACTAACACACTACGCATTGTGTTCAGAAACCTCAAAACCCAAGACAGCAAATTTTTCCTTATTCTTCAGATTTCATTTCAGGTGTAGAACAAAAGAACCTCTCTGGATTCGACCAGTTCTGAAAAGACAACTAGTCAGTCAGTTTTTATCTGTTGGAAATGTTTAGACAAATCATTTTGCCTTAAATTTGCTTTTGCATGATTATCACTTCTTCAAGAAAAGATGGATTAAAGGGAATGATGGAAATGGGCTCTGTATTAGTTACTGTTCTGTTGCTGTGATAAAACACTGTGACTAATCGACTTTGTAGAAGGAAGAGTTTATTTGAGTTTACCATTCCAGATTCCAGAAGGATTAAATTCCGTCATAGTGGGGAGGCATAGTGAGGTGACTTGAGTAGGAACAGAAAGCTAAGCACTCACATCTTCAAGCAGGCACAGAAAACAGAGGGTGACTGGAAATCTGATAAGGTTTTAGAACTCTTTAACCAGCCCACCCCCTCATCATGAGCTTCCTCCAGCATGGCCATGACTTCTAAGTCCTCCCCAAACAGTATCACCAACTGGAGACAAAATGTCCAAATACTTGCAGCTTATTGGAGGGGCATTCTCATTCATACTGCCATATTCTAATCTCTGGCCCCCATAGACTCATGGCCATATAAAATGCAAAGTGTAGTTACTCCAAACTTAAAGCTCCCCATAGTTTTTACCAGTCTTAATACTAAAGCCCAGAGTGCAAAGTCTCCTCTGAGACTCAAGGCAATCTCTTAACTGTAAGCCCCTGTAAAATCAAAAGACAAATTACATCTTTGCAACATACAATAGAACTGAGTAAGCATTCCCATCCTAAAAGGGAGGAATGGGGGCATGGTGAAGAAATACTGTACTAAAACAAGACCCAAAGCCAGCAGGGTAAATACAAAGTCAAGTAGTTCCATACCTGACTTCTAAAACTTTACTTTCAAAGGGTTTAGACAACTCAGACCCTCCAACTTTGCTGCATGTAACATACATCTCTCTCTTGGGCTGGTACCACTCCTTGTATCTTCTTGAGGTCTCCACTGTCAGCAAGGCTTCACCTTCACAGCTTCATGGAATGAACTGTGAAGGCCTTCTTTAAGCAAGGACACCCCTGCAGCACCCTGTCTGGCCTCAGAAGCTCTCTGAAACCAGGGAAGAAGAACTGATGACCTCTTTACACTTGCATAGTTCATGCCTTTAAAGCCAAAACCATGTGAACAACACTGCCAAGTTTCGCTGCCAACTTGGGATGACCCCTTGCCTAGGTCAAACACATTTGCAGCTTTTGTGCGTTGTAGTTTTCTATTCGAAAATGCC
The DNA here is from genome assembly GCA_035773235.1 of Eospalax fontanierii. Taxonomy (NCBI): domain Eukaryota; kingdom Metazoa; phylum Chordata; class Mammalia; order Rodentia; family Spalacidae; genus Eospalax; species Eospalax fontanierii. The sequence goes on from CM069525.1 coordinate 41,756,170, forward strand.
TTAGGTTTTTTTTCTTTTCACAAGTTGGAGGTGTGGCTGGGTGTAGTCTTGCCCTAAATGTACTCTTTCCATTGTTTAAATATAAATCTATAGGCCTCTCCTTAAAAGATTTAATCTCCTTATCAAAGATAGCCTCTCTTTCAGTACATGCCTTGACTTCAACTTTAATCTTCCTAGGGCTCTTTTTCAATCCAAAAATGTACATTCTGCATTTGTTTCTGCCCCAGTTACTCATTTTTTCACTGTGGATCTGTATAATATTCGCCATTAATAGCCACATCACTATTTCTGTGTTAAGTTTTCTTGAATTCCTTCCTTCAAAGAAATTAGTCCATTGCTTTTCAATTTAGCCTCAGGCAAGCTCTTAGGTTATGGGAAGACTGTAGCCAGATATTGTTCAAAAATATCCCAGTTCCTGCTTAAATTGTTATTTCCCTCTGCAACTACTTTGTTCTCAGCACTGCTTTCTTCCAGTCTTCTACTAAAATGACCCACTAAGTTCTGCTTGCAGCAATCAATAGCTTTTCTAGCCCAAATTTCCAAAGTCTTTCACATTCCCCAAAACCCCACAAGATCAGGTTCATCATAGGCAATAGCCTACTGTCTAGTATAAACTTTTGTATTAGTTACTTTTCTGTTGCTGTGATAAAACACTGTGACCAAAGGAACTTGAGCTTATGGATCCAGGTTCCAGAGGAATTAAGAGTCTGTCACAGCAGAGAGGCATGGTGTGGTGGCCTGAGTAGGAACAGAAAGCTTAGTGCTCACATCTTCAAGCAGGCACAGGAAACAGAGGGCGACTGGAAATTTGATAAGGTTTAAGAACTCTCTCAGCCTGCCTCTGACTGACATGCCATATGACATGATATGCCAGCATGGCCATACCTTCTAAGACCTCCCAAACAGCCCACCATCTGGGGACAAAATGTCCAAATACTTAGAGCCTTTGGGGCAGAATCTCATTCAAACGACCATAGGATCTTTATTTATTCAATACAATTTTTCCAAAAGGGTGTAGTCTTTAACTTGTATTTGAGGAATGTTCAAAGGGAAAACAGATCCTCCAGAGTAACACCTGTGTGGTTAGGGTGTATGTGTGTGTGCGTGTGTGTGTGTTGTGTGTGTGTGTGTTCTATATAATGCTAAATATTGACTCCTAAGTTCTAAAAATATAGCTAACTTTTTTCCTCAGCCCTTAAATCCTGGTTTCTGCCAAAGAATTTAACATCAGCTATTTTTATTATCTTCAAATATACTACAAATATGATTTTGAAACTAAGCACATGCATTAAATATGCTTTTTGTCATTTTGGAAGCTCCTACAAAGCAGGGTCAAAGGTGAAAATATGAATAAAAATGTTTTCTTAAATTTTAATTTACTTTATTTAATTATATGAGTGTTTTGTTTCTATGTATGTAAGTATACCACATGGATACAATATCCATGGAGGCCAGAAGAAGGTACCAGATTTCATGTAAATGGTGTTTCAGACCGTTGTTAGCTGCCATGTGGGTGCTGGTAACCAAATCTGGGTCCTCTGTAAAATTAACCAGTGTTTTTAATGTCTGAGCCATCTCTCCCATCCTGAAACTTCTTTAATTTTTTAAAAAAATTTATATGTATAAGTGTTTTGCCTACATATATGTAGGTGTATCATATGCGTTCCTGGGGCCCATGGAGGCCACAAGAAGGTTTCATTTTCCCTGGAACTGGCATTAAAGACAGTTCTTAGCCACCATGTGGGAACTGAGAACTGAACCCAGTCCTCTGGAACAGCAGTTAACAGCTGAGCCATCTCTATAGGCCCTGAATGAAACCTCTTAATTTTTGAAGGACACATAGGAAACAAAATATAGGAGTCAATGATGAACAAAAAAAGAAGTCAGGTAGGGTCATAAATATCTGTAATCCCAAGACTCTGGAAGCTGAGGCAGTATAATCAGTGTTCCCAGGTTTATAAAGTGAGATTTTGTCAGATAGACCAAAGGAGATAAGGAGAGGGAGAAAGGAAGAAAAGATTATGTAATTCATCAGCAGGTAACTGGTGCTGATTAGGTTCTTAGTTTATAACTTCAGAAATATCATTTAGTATATTTTTCCCAAGGACTAGTGTGTGGGATCAAGTCTGGAGCATTTCTCACAGATCCCATTCCTCACTCATGGAATTTGTTTAGATATCATAAATTTTATCATTCTTCAGCATTGTATCTGTGATATGGAAGCCTGAGCTTCCAAGCTGGAGAATGTTTTTAGAGAAATAGTGGGCACTGGTAATCATCTCTATTTATAGCTATACATGAACTCAAGCAGTCGAAAGAAATATATGACAGAACATCAGTAGTGTCTGTTGGTGCTTCATCTACTCCTAGAATCAGCTTAATAGAACTTACTGACAATGAAAGGGAGTGACATAAATATGAATTTTGAATAATTAAACAGGACCTAAGAAGAAGCTGTGCTATGGATTGGATTTAGTTATGTGTATTCCTGCAAAGATTCTTGTATTAGAGGATTTATTTGTGTTTCATTAGTGAATTTAAAAATAGAGAGGAGAGTTTAGACAATAAAAAAGTAATTCAAATTTCATCTTATCATAATAGATTTATACAGAGAGTTGGTGAGAATTAAAGTTAAATGTGCCATTTAGTATGTCCCTAACACTCAATAGAGTTTCTCCAACCAAAAGGTAATTAAACTTGGGCCAGCAAAATGACTCATCAGCAGGTAAAGGCACTTGCTATGAAGTTTTGTGACCTGAGTTCAATCACCAGAACTCACAGAAAGAAGGAAAGAAAGACATTTCTGCAAAGTTGCCCTCTAACCTCCACATCCATTCTGTGATATATGCCCAAACACATCATACACATTCACACTTGTGCAATTATTTTTGGGTTTGCAATAAGTGTCAGTAGTAGAGGGAACACTTAGATACTGTTCCTTGGCAGACATTTTTAAAATGCACGCAGATCTTTCTATCACTACATACTATACCCAAATAAGGAAGGACTGTTTTGAAGCAAATTAACCATTTATTTAATAATGGTTATTTAGGTTATTTCTAAGTAAATAGAAGTGATTCTGTAACTCTGCATGGGACAGGAATGGACTTAAACATGGTAAATTGATAGTTCATCTATTTCCCCAAAATTTTGAGCACCTTTGAAATGTGTAGAGATGTGTAGAGATGAGACTTGTCACAAAATTTTCCTTTCAAGTTGGGCATAAGCCCAGGACATACCCATGCTTAAAGTTGATTGGTTAAGTGTAATGCCCATGTTTAATCTGCTTTCCTGAGGAGGGTCAGCCATCTGAATGTCAAGGGAGTTAGCAGTGGGAATGCTGAGTGTCTGATGCAGACATAAGGTTTAGGCTGACAGAAACAACTATTTCTGTGAAGATGAGTAGAAAGCAGATGGTCAAGCTATAGCACCCAGGATTTGGTAGCAGTAGAGAAACAGCGGTGTTTTCTTCATTATCTAATTCCTCAGGTTTCTTCCTGGCATTGATCATGGAAACTTGGCCTACAAATCTCTCAATAATTCTATAAGGTATCTCCAGTACCTGTTTGTTTTCTTTTTAAAGAATACTTCCTTTTTTACCTAATCAGCCACTCAGTTTCTAGTATACACACCTAAGGATATGGAATGATGCAGAAACTGGAACCAGAAGGTGTTATAGGCAACAGAACCTTTGGGAAGTGGGAAAATTTTGTGATTGGTTATCTGCTGTGGCAGCCATGGAAACATGCTGCTCAGCTCTCCTTGGAGAGAACCTGCTGCTTGAAGCTGAGAACACAGTGACTGACAGCTTCCAGATGTTCTTCCTCTCAGCCAGTGCTTAAGCAATGCAAAGACTGAGGGGCTGAGGCTCTAGGGTCAGCCCATTCCTGCCTCAGCTCAGGATTCCTCTGAGGAACAGCTTTGGGTCTGGGAAACCTTATCAAAATAGTCCTTCAACCTTAGACTCTTGCTATCCAATTCTTCCCTCTTTGTTCTTTGCTTGCACCAGACTGAAGGTTCTCCCTGCCCTATATGCGCTCCCTATATCTTAACCATGCCTGGGCATTTCCACCTACACACTTCTTAACTCCATTCTCATCTTGGCATCTGCTCCTCAAAGAATCTAGTTGATGTAGATAAAGGTCAAAGGAAACATGTAAAAAGGAGTCTGGGACTGGCTCAGTAGGGAAATGATGAGAGACTATAGGCTGTTATTAGTTAAAGACTATGAAGATCAGAGTGGCTCCTGGCTTGACAAAAAGGTGTTACTTCCTACAGTGAAAGAGCAGAAGCAAATGTTGATAGAATTAGGCAGGAAATCTGACTGAGTAGCAGCAGTCCAGAGGCATTCAGATTCTAAATATTCCTGTTGCATCAAGTTCAGTACCTGGTGGAGGGAAAATTCTGGAATCTGAAACACAATAGGGACATTCAGAATAAGCAACCTTGAGGATGAGGACTCTGCAGATATCTCCAAATCTTCAGAGCTTCAAAGGCAACTATTGTCCCCTGAGTAAGAACTAAAACTTTCCCACATATGGGAAGATGCTGCAGTTTTCAACACTATAAAGCAGCAGTTGGTCCATATCACAAGCTTCTCCATATCAGGAACTGCCGCACCTATATTCTTGGTCACTAGACTGATAAGTAATGTTTAACTCCCAGAAAAAACTGAATGGAAAAATGTTAGGTCCGAAGTAAAGAAAGAGATTTTATGTAATGAAAGCTTCAAGAATTGCATAACACGCACCAGAAAAAGTCTTAGAATATTTGTGGGGTTGGATTTTGAAGGCGTTTGAAAGAAGCTAGGCCATGCAACTGAATGAGCTAGAATTAAAGAATAACAAAGAGACTGTGGGAAATGAGGATACCTTACATGAAGAGAGAGGCCTCTCCATTCATCAGGGTGATCAGGAATATGGTATCAAGAGGTGCACAAGTACCACCTGTATCAGATCAGTTGTTATTCCTTTCAGGCCAAAGTGTAAGAGGAGGCGACAGTTGGGATCATTGACAACTATGGGAAAGATGGGCATGCAAAGACAGGACATACAGGTGAGCAATTTTGTACCATGCCTCAACAATATCCAGAAAATATTGACTATAGAAAAATGGCAGAAAGTAAACCGCTACCATTCACAATAGTTTCAAAAACTATGTAATTATGAACTAAATCAAGCTGGTGAATGACTTGTAAAATGAAAACTTTAAATCTCTGATGAAAGAGATTGAGGAAGACACTAGAAGACAGAAAGAACTCTCTGGCTAATGGATTGGTTCCATTAATATTGTGAAAATGACCATCAGAACAAAAGCAATTTATAGATTCAATGCAGTCCCCATCAAAGTCTCCATGATTTTTATTTGCATTTCTCTGAATACTTAAAAAAAAAAATCTCATCCATTTGTGTTTCGTCTTTAGAGAACTCCCTATTCAGTTTCTTGCCCTACGTTTAATTGTGTTTGTGAGGATGAGGCCTAAGAAAAACCACAAAATATCCCTCGTTCCACCTGGACTATTACAGGTCCCAGGCTCTGTGGACAAAGAGAGACAGGCCCAGGCATGTTAGGCAAGCCTGAAAACAATAGGACCCAATAAGGTATAAACAGAAGCCTGCAATGTACTTAGGTAATGGCCAGCACATTCCTTTGCCCTAAAGGTGACTCTCACCAACGAGAGACCCCTGTGCCCCCTTCATCCCATTTCTGGTGTTCATAACCAATCAATTTAAAGACATGTTTGGCACGCGCGGGCTTTTGTGATCAACCTGGGGGGAACACGGCAAATCCCCCTCCTCCCTTTGTCTAAAACCTATAAGAAGTCCGTGACCTGGACACAACAGTGTTATTTATTTGATGTTTAGATTTTGAATTATTTGTATATTTAAAATATTAACCTTCTATCAGAGGTACAGCTGGTAAGATATTTTCCCATTCGTTAGATTGCAACTTCACTCAGATGTATTCCATTTGTCAATTTTTGGACTTAATGCTTACACTATAGGAGTCTTATTCAGAAAGTCTTTTCTTATGTCTGTAAATTCCAGTGTATTTCTTAATTTTCCCTCCATCTGATTCAAGGTATCAGGTCTTATGTTGAGGTCCTTGACCCATTTGGAATTGAGTTTTGTGCATGGTGAGAGATAGGGATTAGTTTCATTCTTCTACACGCCACTATCCAGTTTCAGAAGCACCATTTGTTGAAAATGCTGCCTTTTCTCCAGTGTGGATTTGTGAATCCTCTGTAAAAAATCAGGTGACTGTAAAAGTATGGATTTAAATGTGGGTCCTCACTTCTATTTCACTGATCAGTGTGTCTATTTTCTATTCCAGTACTGTGTCTATTTTCTATTCCAGTACTATGCTGTTTTAATTTCCAAAGCTCTGTAGTTTAATTTGTGATCAGGGATGGTAACACCTTCATTTCAGACTTACTTTGGCTACCCAAGGATTTTTGTGATTTCATATGAAATTTCTGATTATTTTTTTCAAATTCTGTGAAGACCTATGCTAGAGTTTTAATGGGTATTGCACTGAGTTTGTATATTACTTTGGGTAAGAAGGCTATTTTCACAATATTGATCTCACTGATCCATTAAGAAGGAAGGTCTTTGCATCTTATTCTATTTTTTTTTCAGTTTCTTTCATCAATGTCAAAGTGTTTATTATTAATCCTTGATTTTCTTTTGTTAGATTTATTATAAACTATTTTGTCATTTGGGGGGGTTTATTGAATGGGATTTTTGCTTGAAGGTACTATGCCTGCTACCTGAAATAAAAAAATAATCATCCTCATCAACATTTCCCAGCTGTGAATCCTGTTAACTACAACAACAGCTGACATGGCAAGATATGCCCACTGGTGCAATACTATCACAAGTATTACGGGAATAACCAACTACTTTCTATTTAGATTTAAGGTCCCCTTCATAAGAAGGAATCCATACCTGACACTGATATCAAGCCTAGGACCTGAGGCTAGACAGGTGATAGGGCATAGGGGAGAGCATAATATTAGTTTTCTGCCAAATAGATATAGTGTTAACCTAACTCCTAATGACTTATTGGTTTACCCATAGAATAATGCATCACTCAACTTTTACCAGAAAAGCTTCCTTATGCAGCAGATGATGATTAATACAGAAACCCACAACTGCCTAATGTGCAGAAGGCAAGCGGTCACAGAGTACTTATCACCACACAGGACACCTGTATCAAACTTCTTCCATGAATGGTTCAAGGCTCATTGCAAAAGATGGAGCAGAAAGACTGTAAAAGCCTGAGTTGGTGGATAAGCAAAAGTTAGAAAGATGGAGCTTTCTAACAGTCGGTCAGCTGCTCATAGGAATATGCAACAATGTTGACAGCATGTACAAGTTCAATGAAAACACAAACCAGACAAAAATCCCAGCATAGACATAGAGAAATGGGCAAGAAATCCCAACCTTACTTGCAGAACTGCTGGTCACTCACTGATGGCTACTGGTAAAAGGAGAGTCAGTCTCTTTCAAGAATGTGAATCTTGGTAAGGTAGCAAGATTTCAGTAGATAGACCCACAGTGCATGGCATTTGGGGGACACAAATTAGACTCTATAGGATATATATATATATATATATATATATATATATCAAATACATTAAATTACTCAGGGCACAGTAAGGGAATGTGCAAATAGGAGAGGGGATCTAAATAACCATCAAAATATTTTGTATGAAAATCACAGAGATTCAATAAGTTTCAAAAAGTATTTTGTTTATTATTTTTATTTTATGTGTACAAGTGACTTGTCTACATACACGTAAGTACACCCATGTAGTGCAATGCCTACAGAGGTCAGAAGAGGGCATTGGATTCCCTGGAAATGGAATTAGGGATGCTTATTAGCTTCCATGTGGGTGCTGAGAAGTGAATCCAGGTTCTCTGCCAGAGCAGCCTGTGCTCTTAACTACTGAGCCATTCCTGCAGCCCCTCAATAATTTTAAAAAAAATCTCCACAATGTTTTTCACAGGAATGGAAAAATAATCCTCAAATTCTTATGAAATCACAAAAGATCGCAGATAGCCTAAGCAATCTTAAGGAAAATGAATAATGATGGAGTGATAATCATACAACAGTCACAGTTATATTGTAGTACTATAATAATAAAAGCAGGATGATCCTGACCCCAAAAATCATATAAGCCAATTGAACAAAATAGAAGCCCCCAAAATGACTGCACATAGTTATAGCTATCTCATATTTGAAAATGATGTCAAAAAAATCACATGGGAGGAAAGACAGTATTTTCAATAAATGGTGCTGGAGAAACTGGATGTCCACACATAGAAGAATGAAATTGGATACATATCTATCACCTTGCAGACAAATCAGCTCTTTGTGTGAAACCTCAAACACAAAAACTGTTAGAAAAAAACATAGGTAATACTCCTATAAGATATAGGAACAGGAAAGGACTTTCTGAATAGGAATTCATTCCCTTAGGAATTAAGGCCAACAATAAACAAATAAGACCTATTTAAACTGAAAAACTCTGAACAGTAAAATAAAATTTAAAAACATTCCAGTGTAGAGAAAGCCCATAGGGTGGTAACGATTTTTTAAAAAAACAGTTTTTTGATTTTTTTGTGCATTTTGTATAATACATCTTGAACATATTTAGAGCCCCCTCCCTTATCTGTACCCCTCATAGACCCATGGTCACATTTGTTGTATTCTGTCATATATGTTAAGGCTTACTGAGTCAAGCTTATACCCCCAAATGTCCCTCAGTGTGAGTTCATCTACTGGAGCATGGTCAACCTTTCTAGCATCACTCCCTTAAAGAAGACCCAGTCTCCCTCACTAAACAGTGTTGAGTTGCTAATATTTCCTCAGATATGTTTGGGGATTCTTATCCATTTCCCCATGACTATGCTGGGTTTTTGCCTGAGTTGAGGTTCCATAGGTCTTGTGCATGCTGTCATCAATGCTCTCAGTTTATATAAGTTCCAGAATCCTGGAAAACTCTGTTTCTTTGTGGACATCTATCACCCCTGGCTCTTACATTCATTCTTTTCACTATTTTGCTATAGTCCCTGAGCCCTAGGTGGCAGGGGTTTAACATAGGGTTTCTATCCAGGGACATACACTCTGTAGTTTCTTATTCCCTGCATTTTGGTCAGTTGCGGTTTTCTGTGTTAGTCACCATCTGTTGCATGAGGAAGCTTCACCTATGAGAGTTGAGAGATACATTCATATCCTCTCCGACCTTTGTTCTGCTATGGTCCTCAAATCTTACGTGTATTGGTTGCATTGTAGATGTGTCACTTAGGTCCATGCATCTCACTTATTCTATGTATTTGACCAGTTGTGGAACTCAGTCTCTGTCTGTTGCAAAAGGAAGCTTCTTTGATAAGTGGTGAGAGGCATAATTGCTTGTAAATTTAAGGATACATATTTAACACACAGTGAGAAATTGTTTTTCTATGAATGTGTCAGAGTTAAGTTTTTTTCTTGCATCTATGATCTCTCCAGCCATGTGCATTTGCATATGTTTACAGTAACATGTGAGTTCTCACCCACTGAGTGGGCCTTAAGTCAAATTAGATAGCTGTTTTACCCCTAAGATAAAAGTGCCACTACTGAAAAAATAGCAATAATTTGCTGTACCCATTACAGTTGTGGTTATTAGGCTTTAAGACTGAGTTGGACCATTCATTGGTTTTCTCCCTTAGAAGCTTACATAGTCTACTCTGATATTATAAGAGCTAATTTTCAGGTAGAAGGATTCCAAGTCACTCCCAGCTCAATTGTTCTAAGTTATGTGTTCAATGTAAGTCCTCTCTTTAGCAGTAGGGTATTATCTTCAAGTTTTGTGAGGTAATCAAGGACCGTGGCAATAATGTGTTATTTTGGGAGTCTCTTGGACTACCATGACCAACAACTCAAAGGGAGATTTCTCATGTCTGGCACTATGTTTCTTGTTATATATCCTTTAGCTAAACACACACACACTTTACTTCCCCATTTAAAATACAATCATTATTCCTATTTTCCCCTTGATAACACCTGTCTCCTCTTATGCTCCTCTCTTGAATGCCTTCTTTTCTTTTACCCACATACTTCTTGTACAACTCTTTTTCCTCCCTTTCCAGTTAAATATCCCCATCTTCCCCATTTCCCTCTTGATAACACCTGTCTCCTACTATTCCCCTCTCTCAAACTTCTTCTTTCCCTTTATCTCCATGGTTCCTTTCTATTTTCCTGGCTCCTGCAGTTAAATCAGAATCTATACTCACATCTAAGGATTTGGAGATAGAATGCACAAATGAGAGAACAGATGTTGCTTGCTTTGAGTCTGTGTTGCTTCACTTAGTATAACAGTTTCTACTTCCATCCATTTACTGGCAAATTTCATGATTTCCTTTTTCTTTACTGTTGAGTACATCTCCATTATGTAAAGTACCACATTTTCATTATCCATTCATCAGTTGAGGGGCATTTTAGGTTGGTTCCAATTCTTAGCCATTGTGGAAAGAGCATCAGCAAACAATAGCTGTGCAAATAGCTCTGCATTAGGTTGAGTACTTTGCATATACAGCAAGCAGTGGTATAATTGGATCATATGGTAGATTTAGTTTTAGTTTTTTTTTTTTTACCAATGTATATTTTGATTGTAGTTTTTGTGCATTTCATACAATACATCTTAATCTTGTTTAGACCCATTCCTCTCTCTGCACCCCCCACCATAGACTAACTGCAGAACTTCATGCATTTTGTCATAGATGTTAAGGTTTATTAAATCAAGGTTGTGTACCCATGTGCACAAGGTGTGAATTCACCCATTGGAGCCTGTTTAACCTATTTAGCATCACTCCCTTAAAGAAGATTGACTGTCTCTCACTTCACAGTGATCAGGTGTCAGTAGTTCCTTGGCTAAGGTTGGGGTCTCTTGCTGATTTTCTCAGCTTTACTCTGGATTCCGTCTAAGTTTGCATGGTATTTGTGCGTGCTTTCACCATTGCTGTAAGTTCATATGAGTAAGTTCCTAAAAGCCTAGAAGACTCTGTTTCCTTATAGTCATTTACCACTTCTGGCTCTTTCTGCTCTATCTTTCACAATGGTCCCTGTGCCCTGGGAGACTGAGGTTTCATACAGGAGTTCCATCCAGGAAAACACACATTGCAGTTTCTTATTCTCTATATTTTGGCCAGTTGTGGCCGTTTGTGTGCATCACACTCTGTTGCATGAGGGGTTTTGCTGGTGAGAGTTGAGAGATGCATTAGTATTCTCTCTAAACTCTGTTCCACTATGTTCCATAAGTCTTAGGTGTAGAGAGCCCATTGTAGGTGTATCAGCTAGGGCTGGGCATCTTACAGACACTTATTTTCTGAGTGAGCAATTGTAGAATTCTTTAATTTTCTCCATCTGTTTCTAAAAGAAGCTCCTCTGATGAGTGGTGACTTGTAAACTTGTCAGTAAATGCAAGGATACATATTTAATATACAGTAAGAAATTACATTTATCTAGGGATGTGATAGAAACCAGAGGGAAATGTATTAGTTCAAAACCCTACTTAAAAATACGCATACAATATCTGTACATGAATACATGTATATACCACAAGGCTATGTAACAAGAAACACAGTTTCAAACAAGAAACACAGTTTCAGACAGGAGAAACTTTCTTTTGAGTTGTTGGTTAGGGTAGACCAAGAGACTCCCAAAATAACAAAGATATTGACATAGCCCTTGATTGTCTCCCTGAACTAGAAGGTAACATCCTACTGTTGAAGACAAGACATATTTCAAGCACAGAACTTAGAACAATGGCACTGGAACTAACCTAGAAGTCTTCTCTCTGAAGACTAGCTCTCGTAGTTTTAGACGACACTATGTAAGCTCTTAAGGGCGAAAAATTGATTAATGATCCAATCTCAGATTTGAAGCCTAATAATCTGGGACCTTGTTCATATGAACTTATACCAATGGTGATAACATACACAAGGTGCATTCAAACTCAGACAAAAACACAGCATAGAAGTGGGGAAATGGGCAGGAAGCCCTAATCTTAGCCAAGGAACTATTGACAGCTGATGACTGTTGGATGAGGGAGAGACAGGCTGAACAGACATCCCTGGATAAACTCTCACCAAAGGTCATCTGGGGATGCAAACTTGACTTGGTAGGCCTTAACATATATGACAGAGTGCATGAAATCCCATGGGGGTACTATAGCAGGCTGAAGATAGGGAAGAGATCTGAGTATGATTAGGATATATTGCATTAAATGCACAGAAATTCAATAAAAATTCTATATTCAAGAAAGAAAACAACTGAGAACAAATTCTGGCAAGGTTGTGGGGAAGAGGGACCCTCTTTCGTTCACTGCTCATGGCTTTGCAAACTGGTGCAGCTACTATGGAAATAACTGGGGAGAATTCTAAAACACTAAAAGTAGACGTAGCATAGGACAGAGCAATACCACTCATTGACATATACCCAAAGACTTGTTCTTCTACAGAGATACTTGTTAAGGTATGTTCATCGCCAATCTCACAATAGCTAGGAAATAGAAACATCCTAAATATCTTTCAACTGATAAATGGAATGCTTATATCCAAAAATCCTTAGTGCAGTTATTCTTAATAAGTAAAGTCTGGAAATAATTCATGTCAGTCAAATGGAACTGGTAAAGTACTATATAGTTAAACAACAGCTAGTATATCACAATGGAAAAGATAAAAATCTCTGTCACAAGTGGAGATCTCATAGGCAAAATGTTACACAAAATATAGAACAAGCCTGACATAGTGGCACATGTCTTTACTCCCAATACTTTGGAGGTAGAGGCAAGCAGATCTCTGTGAGACTAAGGCCAGCTTGGTGGTCTACATAGTGAGTTGCAGGCCGGCTGGGGCTACAAGAAGAACCTGTCTCAAGCAAACAAAAAAAGCAAACAAACAAAAAAACCCAAAAGACAGAACAAAATAGTACATACTGTGTAATTACACTCCAAAGAACTTAAAAACCAGGGGAAATAATCAGCAATGATAGAAGTTAAGATAATGTTCAATTTGTGGGGCTAATATTTGGAAAAGGCCATGAGTCAGCTCTCTAGGATGCTGCAGTTATTCTGTATATGATGTGATAGCTGGATAGGTACAGCATATGTAATAGATAATATTTCATTGTGCTGTATATTTAAGAGGTATCCCCTTGGCTGTATATAGTTATATTTTAAAACACACATTAACAACAGAAGGAGGAGAGGAGAGGAGAGGAGAGGAGAGGAGAGGAGAGGAGAGGAGAGGAGAGGAGAGGAGAGGAGAGGAGAGATGAGGAGAGGAGAGGAGAGGAGAGGAGAGGAGAAAGAAAGTACCATGGGGGCATTTTCTGGGTGCTGGGAAGACATGTGAGCAAGTCATTTGGACATTGTTATACATTGCCCAAGCAAATTTTCACTTCTGCTGTATCTCAGTCCATGAACTATGTGAAATTTCAGATGTTTCCTGAAATGTATTAAACAAGAATGCTTTGAATCACTACAGGCCAGTGCTTCAGCAACTATGACTGTCAGAATAATGAGAGTAATGGCAAGAAATGCTTTCCTACAATTAGTCTTTCAGGGCTGTGGAGAGTGCAGTGTATGATAACAGGATGCTGCTACCCTCTGGGCTGTAACTTCTGGCATGATCTCAACAATGTCTGAACTGTAGTTCTATACATCCAGAAGCATAGGTTCTACAATTTTTTTTATCTTATTGGCCACTTCCTCTATCTAGGCAGAGATCTAAGTCACTGAACACACTTTGGGGTCACTCTGTTCCCTCTCGTTACTACCATTGGCTACGCAGTACCAGGAAACATTTCACAGTTACATTTGCTCCTCAAGATTGCTCGGATTCAATGTCATTCACCTTTTTGTAACCTTCTGTACATATCTCAGAATGAGGGTTTTGTTAGATGAGCTGAAGGGGAAGAAGTTATATTGTTAACAAAATTACCAACTCCTTTTTCAGGTGGTTTAAGAACAGGAATATGAAAATGCCCCATTATGTGGATAGGTGACTTTCTGGTGGTGATGTAATTTTGATTTTATCCTTCCAAGACTTTCTCTTCTGGGCTCTGGACTGGACATATAGCTCATGGCAGAACCCTTGCATAGTGTTCTATCGCATATGCATGAGCTCTTAGGTTCGATCTTCTGTGGAAAGAAAAAAAATCATGCTGCTCTGGCAGTTCCAATAAGCATCTTCTGCTCTGTGCTAACTCAAAAAGGGAAATAAAACTTCTTCCATCCTGTAATTTTTCTCTTAATATTTAATGTTCTCCATTATTTCTGCTCCTTCATATTGCCCATTTCATCACCAAGTTATCCAGCCCATCCTAGCACGTTTCCACTTATTTCTATCATTTATCTATTAATTTATTCAATATTTATTTAAAGTTCTGGAATGTATGCTCAGACTGAGTTTAAGAAAACGGTCAGTACTGCAAACTGTACTCCCTCCCAAAGGACGCTTGATATGGAGACTAGTATGCAATAACTTTACTAGGGAGCAATTTTTGGATTTGTGACCCTGCAAAGAATAGGAGAGGTAAGCAGAACTGGGCAAAGGACAGTGATGGATTAGGATGTAATGACAAGAAAGGCCTCAGAACCTCACATGATAGCACACACTTATAATGCCAGTACTCTGGAGGTGAAGCAAGAGTCAGTAGTCGTAGGCTAGCCTTGGTTATGTAGCAAATTTGAGGACATACGGGTACTACATGGTGAGCGGAGAGGCTATGTCACATATACAGAAAAAGAAGCAGAAGACGAAGCCAAAGAGGAAGAGCAGGTGGAGGAGGAAGAGGAGGAGGAGGAGAAGGAAGAGAAGGAGGAAAGAAGTAAAAGGATAAAAAGAAAAAAGAAGAAAGGTTTCAATCAAATTGACAGGGGGCTCTAAAGCTAAAATTGCCTCAGAGAATTATCCCAATTGTGGTGAGGGGACCGGCCTTCATAGTGCCAAAATGTCATTGGGTGCAGACTACCCACAGAAAGGAGTTGTGATCTCCTGTGAGATATTCCTCTTCAGCCAATGTAATGTTTTGGAGAGAGGGCTGACATCTGAGTTCTGGGTGCCACCAGCACCCCTAGCAGCTGCATTTGTAACCTCAGTCCTGAAGGGGATACCTGGGCAGAGCAATGATTATAATAAATTTCATAAAGTACTCACTGCCTGGGACAGGGAGATGTACTATGTTACCCAGAGTTATATTGAGCCGCTTTTACAACATTCAGCAACAAATAAGTGGGCTTTTTCTGCACTGAAGCCAGTTATTAACAAATTAGGCACCAACTGATTATCCCCAGATTGAACTCAATTCTCACACTAACTACCCAGCATGAGCATTGCACTTCACATTTAATGATTTGATTTCACGAGACTTCTCTCACTTTGGATGACCACCCTAAACAATGGGTACACAGGGCGCATACATTTCTTTTCAGCTTGGCTACAAGGTTAGAGGCTCCCACATCCTTCTTTTCATGTGTGATAATTTGCTAAGAATATCTCAAATACAAGATATTTACACTAATTACTCAATTATAAGGGATATAAAAACAGTCAGGTGATCCAGAGATAGATCAGTGGATAGACTGCCTGCTGAGCCATCATGAGTCACTGATTTCCAGCACCCACATAAAAGCTGGGTGTGGTGGCATAGGACTGAAAACTGAGCACTGCTAATAGAATCAGAGGAATTCTGAAATTGTGAACTTTAGGTTCAATTAGTGACACTATCTCAAAAATGCAGAAAGCAATAGAGGAAAAATCCCTTATGTCTACCTCTGGCTATCACAGACATACATAAACTGTGCACACATGTATACATTACACTGCACTACACGACTACCGCTACTATTATACACACACACACACACACACACACACACACACACATACACACAGTTGAACAAACCTATGCAAAGCCAAGTGAAGAGGCACATAGTGTAGCTTCTGACCCTATGGAGGGTGGATTTGCCACTTTAGTGGCATCTGGATGATTAGATCATAACCGTACACCTTGCTCAGGAATGGAGGTGAAACTTTCAAGCCTCTAATCGCCACCAATGTACCTAGGTGCCCACCAAAGGTGACTTCATTAGCATAAATTCAGACATGGTTAGAAGGTGCTTATTAGAGATAATAAGATGTTTCTATAATTCAGTAAATTGCTCCCACATGATCTATGTCAGGAACCAGGAAATGAGACCAAAGACACATTTCTAATGTACCTGTCATCTTCCAACCCTCCCACTTTCACTATAAGCTGAACACAATGGTCTTCTTTCAATTCCTGTACTATGCCATGTTCTTTCCCTACTTAGAACGTCTGCTGATATTTTGGATACTTAGAGATAGCTTTTTCCTCATCATTAAATTTGCATAGTGAGAAGGTGTTAAAATATCATCTTTTCAGCAAGGTTGTACATAATTACGTACCTTCTTGCCCTGTGACAATAACAGTAACAGGGAACATTTCTGGGAACTATCTGCCATGCACCACTCAAATCACACACATTAAAAAAACTCAAATGAAATAATTTGGTTTTTACAACGGCTTTGTAAAGTAGCTTCTAGTATTCTGATTTTACATATGAGAATATAATGCAGAATGTTGACCTTACTGTTTTTCTTTGGGTCTTAGCAAGTCATAGCAATGTCAGGATCAAACCTGACTCAGTCTCCATAGTCTAAAACCTCGACCATTCACTGTGACATTACGTTGTGTCTAATTCTTAACTTGTCCATTATCAACGATCTTTCTTACAAATTAGCCTGTTCCTAGGATTGTATATTCATATCTAACTCTCCCCAACTAGTTAGTGAAATATACAATGGTAGAGATACTGTTTATCCTGCTCATTGTTTAAAAACATGGCTCTTTTCCCAAGGAGCAGCCAAATCCCAAGACTAATTATTGCTTCTTTGCTTCAAACCCAGAACAGGTCTAAAATGCTAGCACTGGATTTCCTGGTGGCTTCAATAAAGCTATAGGTGTGAGTGCCTCACAGTTCATTCTCTCCCTTTGTTGAGCTGGCTTTTTCATTCCCCTACTGAATTTTAAAAGTACTTTTATTGTTTCTTTGAGAAATTCATGCAATGAATTTTGATCATATTCAGACACCCACCCCAGCCCCATACCTCCCGTACTTGACACCAACCCACCCCCAACTTTATGTCCTTTATTACTACGTTTATGTTTTTAAAGGCCTGTGGAGTCTAATTTATGATCCCCCAATGCACTTGTGTGGGGTTTCAAATCTTGGAGCCTGGCTAATCTACCGACCTTCACATTTTCAAGGAAAACTGATTCTCCCTCTTCCGGCAGCTATCAATTGCCAACAGATGCTCAGCTAGGACTGGGGCTTCTTGCCTACCTCCCCTGTCCATGGTGAGTTTTTGTCTGCCTTGTGCAGGTTTTGTGCATACTGTTGCAAACACTGTGGGTTCATATGTGTAATTGCCCTACTGTGTCCATATAACATGGCTTCCTGTATTCATCGCCCACTTCTGACTCTCACAATCTTTCTGCCCCCTTTTTAGCAATGATTTCTGTACCTTGAGAGGAGAGTGTCTGAGATGGGTGTCAAAGTTCGGATAAGCACTCTGGAATCTCATTCTCTACATGTTGACTATTTGTAGGTCTCTGTGTTAATGGCATCTGCTATAAGAAGAAGCTTCTTTGCTGAGAACTGAGAGTTGTACTAATCGATGGATATAACAGTAGGTCATTAGGGGTCAGTTAAATACTATATCTATTTGGCAGAAAAATAGTAGTACACTCTCCCTTATGGCCTGTGACCAGTCTAGCCACAGTTTCTTAGCCCCAATAACAGTGTAAGATATAGACTCCATCTTGTGAAGTGAGCTTTAAATCCAATTTTAAAAGCAGTTGATTATTTCCATAACATTCATATCATGATTACAACAGTGGCTATGTCTTGCCAGGCCACTCATTACTGTAGTTTGTATGGTTCACAGGGAGTAAGGTAGGTGATAACTATCCTTTCCTGCAGCATGTATAATACTTTCTAGTTCTGTGAAACCTAACCAGTAGAAATGAAGCTTTGATGTCAGTAACAACTTCACCTTTCCTTGTTTGTTCTGTAACTCAAGTATGTAGCATATTTAGCAATATGCTAAATATTTAGTGTCAAATTCTGGTGGGTTAACGAGAGTAATGCCAATAGCCAGTATAGTGTTTAGGTATATATGGGACACTCCTGGTTGAAATCCATTCCTGATATAGGGCTTTTATTTGCTAGCATGTGGTATCTGGTAGCACCACTGAACCCCATTTGTAAGGTAACTATATGTGAACTCTTTTTGTATTGCATATGCTTATATTTTTTTCACTTTTTACATTGAATTTTTGTGAAGTTCATACATATATTTTATTGTATTTTGATCCTTATCCACACCCCCTTACTACTCCTTACCCAATTTCATGTGCCATATATATATATGTATAAGCCCACAGAGTCAAATTTGTGTTCCCAAATGTCTTTTGGTATGACTCCATCCACTGGAATATGATTAACTTAATAAGAGTAACAGTCACACCCTTAAAAAGGACTGACTCCCCCATTACCAGCAGTCATTAGATTCCAATAGTTTATCAGGTAGCATTAGGAGATTCTTACCCACTTCCCCACATCTGTGCTGGGATTTTGTCTGGCTTGAGCTTACATGGTCCTTGGGTATACTGTCACCAATTGACCAGCTGTCTGGAAAACTTTCCTTGTGATCATCCACCATCTCTGGCTTTTACAATCTTTCCCTCAACTCTTCCCCAATGATCTCTGAGCCTTTGGTGGTAAAGATTTGATATAGGTGTTGTATTCAAGGCTAACCATCTTGCAATTTGTAATTCTCTACACAATGGCCAGTTGCAGGTGACTGTGGTCATCATCATCTGATTCTTAAGGAAGCCTCTCTGGTGAGAGCAGAATAATGCATAAATCTATGCACCTAACAATAAGTCACAGGCGGGTGGCCTGTCTAGCCACATGTTCTTAGTCCTGATATTGATGTCAGGTATCAGGTCCATCTTTTCAAGAATTATAAAGTGGTTGGTTACTCCCAAAAGATTCATGCCACAATTCCAACAGAGATCTCATCTGGCCAGGCCAGTGTTGTTGAAGCATGTAGGATTCACAGTTGGGTAAAGTTATAGATTATTTTTAATTTAAGTAGCATGAATAGCACCTTACAATACTATGAAAGCTCCCCAACAGAGATGAAGCTTTGAGGTCAGCACCAGCTTTATTTCTCCTCATTTTTTCTATGACTGATGTGTATAGTATCTTCAGCAATAGGGTCCTACTGTCAAATTCTGGTAATGTCCAGTATTTGAGGGTCAATGGGACCCCTAGTGAACAACTTCAAAAGAGGCAGCCCATCCATGGCATAGGGCTTTTACTTTACTAGCCTATGGCGTATAGCAGGGGCAATGTCTACCTGTTATAGCGTACCTCCTTTTATAACACATAGGTATATACTTTAAGAAGCTTCTATACTGGTATGCTTCCATATGGCTTTTTGTTAAAAGGCCTTTAGTGTTAGTTATCCCTCCCCATACTCCTCCTGTCTTTGCCTTGCCTTCCCATCCCTACCTTACTTAACTCTTTTTTCCCCATTATTCCCCTTTCTGCTTTATATGTCTGCATTCTGTCCCCTCCAAATCCCCTCCCACACGGTTCCTTATTAATATCCTGATCTTTATGGATTTTCCAATTGAAGCAAACTTTCAAAGCTACCGTCTACTTATGAGCGAGAATGTGCAGCATATGTCTTTCTGGGTCCATGTTACCACACATACGGTTATTATTATGTCCAGTTTCATCCATTCACTTCTGAAATTTGCAATTTCATTTTTCTTAACATCTGAAAATACTCCGTGTGTAAATGTGCTATATTTTCATTTCTCATTCATTATTTGATGGACATGTAGGTTGTTTCCATTTCCTGGCTATTATGAATAATGCAGCAGTGAACCTGGAAGATTTTTGACAAATAGGCCAAAAATGCATATTTGAGAAAAACCAGCATGTTTAACAAATAGTGCTTCTCAAATTGGATAGCTGTATGTAGACAAACATAGTTAGATCCCTCTTTTATGATACAGGAGAAAAAAGGTTATTCATTGGAACTTATAAGCATGGGAAAGGACTTTCTGAATATGACCCCAATAGTGCAAGCATTAAGACTAACAATTGACAAATGGGACCTCATGAAACTAAAAAACTTTTGTACAGTAAAGGAAACCATCACTCTAGTGAAGGGGCAACATTACAGACTGGAAAAAGAAATCTTTACCTGCTATACCTCTGAAAGAGGGTTAGTATCTAGAATGTTAACAAGAAAACTAAATAAACTAAATGTCAAAAATAAATAGATGAATAACTCAAGTAATTATTTTGGCAAGGAACTAAATAGCAAGATCTCAAATGATGAAACACAAATGACTGAGATATTTTTTAAATGTTCAACATCTTTATCCATCAGGGGAATATAAATTAAATCTACTTAGAGATTTCATCTTATTTCAGTCAGAATGGCCAAGATTCAAAAAACAAAGAATGACAAATGCTGGTGGGATGTGGGGGAAGGGGAATATTTACTGCTGGTGGGAGTTCTAACTGGTACAGGCACTATGGAAATCAATGTGGAGGATCTGCAAAAAGCTAAAAATAGATCTACCACTTGATTCAGCCATACCATTCTTGGGCAACACCCCAAAGATTCTAGACTGTGCTACAGCCTCCTGATTTTGCTCCACAATGGTCTTCAATTTTATATATATAATTGAAGACCTCTCAGAAAAATGCTCCTTAAGGAAAAACTCACACAATTTTCTCAAAGACGATTATATAATAAAGTCATCTAGGAACCAGTAAAAGAAAATTTCATAGCCCACGACCCATTAATTTTAGATAATGTCATCTATTTCAAGGTGATTTCAATGTGTAGAAATGATTGAGAATCAATATTGTATATCATATCCATAGAAACAATAAGAATACCTATATACTTCCATCTGCAACTCAGAATAAAATAACGTAAAGGTAATAAAATTATCTGTTCTAAATACATAGTGATGGTAAAAAGAATAGGAGAGATGAGGCTCTGCTTTGAAAAAACAACCCAGGAATTATTTTGATAGGTGGCCCATCCATCACCTTTATATGTGTGAACACGCAGCACTGCTTGTGGATGGGTATGCAGCGACCACGTGAATCAATGCGTGATCTGTAACACAGAATTTCGACATCTACATAAAGACAAGTACATCCATCTCTAATTTGATTCTAGCAGATTGCTCAAAGCCTGGCTCTTCTAAGCTTGGCGTGGCGTTTCAGCTAGAAAAACAGACCATTCTGGAGGAGATAAACAGACTGCCTATTTTTTCCATTTTCTCCTTTCCTAACCTTTCAAGGCACTAGGGAGCTTTACAAACAACACATTTGTCAGTAGTTAATATGCTGGGATCTCTTCCAAGATGATCTGCACTTCTAAGCATTTTCTGTGCTTGAATTAGAGTTGCTTGGCACTTTGGTATGCACAGAGAATATAAACAAGAAAGAAAAGACATGCCACGTAGTCAATTCTATTTATTTGGAGTAAATACTATGAAAAACTCAACTTCCTGTGTGTGGGGGGGGGGTGTGTGGGGGGGGTGTGTCTATGTCTGTGGGGGTGTAGAGTGTGTCTACAGGTGGCTACAAGCACGCTTAGATTTATATAGGAGAAGAGAAGGTAGATTAACAGAATACTGAACAACACCCTCCAAATCTCAGTGACTTAAACAAAGATTCTAGTCAATATTACAGGTACACCCTAGGTCAGCAGAGGATTCTGAGCTATGTTGTTCTCATTCAGTAACCAAGGTAGAGGGAAGGAAAACCAGAGTATATTATAAAAAATTATATACTTGCTCATCTAGGTTCTATCCAAAAGAGATACACATTCCTTCTGCTCATATTACGCAGGTCAGAGGAAGTCAAACATTCCTATCTAACTTCAAAGGGCCTGGAAAATTGAATTCTACAATATACCCAAGAGAAGTGGAAGTATTTAGGAACTGGTTGAGTGATCATCACAACTAATATTGTACTCGTAATACAGAAAATAAATGACAACAGTGAACTAGGAATTGGGAAGTTTGGTTTTTATTTTTTTTATTTCAGTCACAACTAGCTTTATACTCACGTCTTTCCAAGTTTCTTGATTTCATACATAATAAAAGGTTTGGATGATCCTGAATAACCATAAGCGGTTTAGAACCTAAGGGGATGCCTGTTCCTAACATTTGCCTGAACAACATAAAGAAGATTGCTGATCTTCTAAATGCCAGTACTGCGCATAAATATTAGATAAGAAAATTCATGGAGTTGTTGAAAAATTGTTGAACCCTAGCATGAACAGATAGAGGAAGGTCTTTTCACCTACCACATCAGTTGAGTTCTAGCCAGTGGACAAAGAGCATCTGGCATTGTCTAAACGGGGCTTCTGTCCCGCTTCCTGCCTGAGCCCATAAATACACACGTGTCAATGCCTTTCAAGCAAATACTGCCAGAAACACATGTGCAGTCAAAGAAGTTCTACTTACTACTTGCTGAGTGAGAAAGAGCATACCCTACGGAATCATAAGGGAGCTCAATCAGTGTGAGAGTGAAAGAATTCCAGATAGAATTTGGGTTTTGGTTAGGTGATTTACAAGAGAGTCTAAGGAAGTATGAAGATACATGACATTGGATGTTGAAAGAAAGTATACGATATTATGATATGGGTGTTTCATGAGAGGTACAATGACCCTGATTTTGTGTATGCTTAGGAAAAATGATAAAAATTGCCTTCTTACAATAATGTATATGTATTAAAATGTCGTATTCAAAAGTCCATTGTTTTATGCATTAAAAATTGATTTAAAAATTCTCTTTTTCTAAGGAAAAATAAATGTCTCATCCGTTTCACAAAAATGAGAAGAAAAATCAGTTCATTTTGCCCCATGTAATCATAGTCTCAAAGTAATTTTTTCTACCCTTGATGTTCTAGAAACTGCATGTGTCCAACAAAATAGCCCGACTTTGAACATCAGAGTAGCTGACAAATAATGTGGAAGTCTAGCTGTGAATGCCAGATCCATTCTGGATGTCAGGCTGCTCTTTACTTTCTCACTCATTTTGGAAGAATGTAGAAAGACAAATTGGTGACAAGCTGGTAGTCATAACTGAGTTAAGATTTGAGACTGGGGAATAAGGCATTTCCTAATGCTGTACTGTGAGTTTAAATACCTTTTACATAGCAGTGGTAGGTCTGGAGCTTGTGGAAAGTTCTATCTTTTAACAAAACCAAGACAATAGTAGAGAAATCCCATACCCCTATCCATTTCATTGTTATTTGGTCAAATAAAGCTGACCAAAGCATGTATCTTGCTATGGACCGAATTGTGACCTTCTGAAATTCATATGTTGAATATATAACACCCACATGCAAGCCCCAAACCAGACAAGAACCAGCATAGAACTGGGAAAACGTACAGGAGGATGATCACTGCTGGTGAGAGACAGTTGCTTTTATTTAAGGAAGTCATGCTAGACAAGCTGAACAGCCTCCAACGGATGAACTCACACCAAGGGACCTTTGACTACACAAACTTGATGTTATAGGCCTTACCATACATGCCAAAGTGCATGAAGTCCTGTGGGCAGGCTATGGGAAAAGTGCAGCTAAAGAAGGTGGTGGTCTAAATATCATTAAGAAGTGTGATATGAAATGCACAAAAATTCAATTAAAATATATTAAAGAACAAAAATGGAAGAATTTGGTTTTACCCCTGTAGGTGAACCACCAGGGTTGTATCTTTACTTTCAGAACTAAAGTTGAGATGCTCATGAAATGGTAGCCCAAATTTAAAAAAAAATAGAATGTTCTTCATGGTTTTAAACACTGAGTTTGAGCTGCAAGTGACCCAGTATTTTGCTAGTTTTATAGCAATTTCCCAGATGAGCTGGGTGCCTGCAGAACATTATTTTCAAATAAGACTTCCCTGGGACTGGAAGAGTTATTTTCTCCACCCACGTTCATCCCTCATTTCCTTTAAACACAAAATGACTTCAAATGACTGAGTTTAAACCATTCCATTTTGTTCTAAAACACCAAACAGTATCTGTTTATTTCTTATTTCTACCGGCAAAGTGATCACTCTGTGTTTCCCAACTTTATTATATTAAAGAGCAGAGCTGTTCCTACATATTTACCATTTTATGGATAGGGAAAAACAATAGGGAGCCATGGAAACATGACAGGGGTGATCTTAAGGTATGGATTTCAGCTTTTAATCTTGATAAATATGGTCTTCTGGAACTGTGTGTTGCAACCATCATGTGAAGACCATTTCTGCTTATCTGTTGAATGTTAGTTTTCTAGCACCATCTCTAGCCCCTTTTCTTCATTTGTGACCAAGTTTGCCAGACAGTAGCCTTCTAATCGTGCCTGAATCTTTATCTTCTACCCTATGGCTTTAACAGCCACACCATACAAGTAATCACATGCATCAACAAGGACATACCCTCACCTCTTTAAAAAAAACCTATAAACAGAACTGTCTCTCACCTGCTAGAAGTAGCTTACAGCGTTCTGAACCCCTACTCTCAGCTGTCCACCTCACAGTCAGGACTGGCTCATAAGTTGAGACAATTTCACAGAACTTCGTGTCTTTCAATTACATATGTGTCATTAAAAATGTAACAACTGCATTACAGATTATTAGAACAATGATTACAACAGTCATAATATGCGTGCATTGCCTAACAGAGTACTTGGTTGACAAAAAGTGCTCAATAAGTGTTAATGGAGTGAATGAACCTATGATTTTGTATGACTGAAAAACCTGATGTCTTTTGATATGCCATTTTCTACTCTAGTAAATTAACTTAGAATATGTACTCTAAACTCACAGAAACATTTTTCAGATCCAATCAAAGGTCTCAGATCTTAAGAGAGAAACGTAAAATGGTTCTGTATTTTTGCAATTACTATTTCCAAATGTGTTCTAAATTCCTCCTTTCTTACTGATTTTAATCATACGGTTATGTGTCAATGTCAGTGATATAGAAAATGCATCATTAGGTACCTTTATTGTGTGAACATCATAGAATGTTCTTAATACACAAGATAATAGACCTATAATACCACTAGGCTGTATAATATCATGGGGCCACTGTCAGATGCAACCCCTTCTTGATTCAAGTGTTGTTATGACACATAACTATATATAAAACCTCTGCCTTTCCAACCACTTTCAGTTATCAGAGCAGTTTGATTTAATTTTCATAGACTGAAGGGTCTTGTTAACTTTATAAAGTGAATAGCATATTTAGTCCAAGGATTTCCTCTTATGTAAAGGAAAAAGCAAATTTATGTCTCTTTTAACTTGTATGAAGGGGATTCTAAGAGTCTAGGAAATGAGGTTGAGCAAAGGATCTACTCTTAAAAGCACAGCCCATTATACTTTACTTGTCATAATTTGCAGAGAGAAGAGCAAGGAATGCATCATATGTCATTGTACACTGGTCCATGGTAAGGTTGCTTTCTCCTCCTTGCTTAGTTAGAACTGCTATTATGACTCATTGGTTTTGTACTTTGGGGAGATGGTAGCTCTCATTCATCTCTCTCTCTCTCTCTCTCTCTCTCTCTCTCTCTCTCTCTCTCTCTCCCTTGCCATTCCCTTAGGTTTTGGTGAACTATTTCCTCTACATTCTGTGTAAGTTGGAAATCTGTCACACGTAGTGATAGCCTCTAACCATGTTGTAGATTCTAATTCTTCCAGGGGCTCAAGAATGTGGAGCCATGGAGCCTTTAAGAGGAAGAGGAAATATTTTTGATGACAGACAACAATATAGCAATCTACAGAAAATAAATGTTCCCTTTTAAATCTCATTTTGACAGATGGTAGAGGAAAGTAGTCATTTCCTCAATGGCCCAACTGAACAATATAAGGAAGTAGAAGCCTGTAATATCTGCCTTGAATGGGGGTATTTAGAGAGCTGAAACATATAAAACTTAGTACCTCATTTTCACAACTGGCATATTGTAATGCTGCATATTTCACACTATCTTAATATATTCTCAGTAATTCCATTTGTGTATTAGATATTGAGAACATACACAACACATAATAATTGTAAATATTTAAGGCATATATTCACATATATGCTGTTAGAATTGCATGGATATGTGTATATTCACATGGCATATATACACAGATGCCTTATATGCTCACATGTATGTTTATGTATAGTCAGTGAGTTGTGTGTGAGAAAAGGAAAACTACAAAATTTTGCTAAGTTGTATGTATTATATGCATTCATGGAAATTCTTTAGTTTCCTCTAATTCTTTTGGAGTATTTTTATATTCTACTATTTTTATTTTATGTATATAAGTGTATTGGCTGCATGTGTGTTATTGAACCCAGGGAAACTCCACCATGTGGGGAGGGGGCGAGTAGACCCAGAGTTAAGACACAAACTCTGGGAGTTGGATGGGAAGCAGGCCAAGCGCATGGCACTGCCAACTCGGTTATTGAATAGGTGCACAAGCTCTTATAGGTCTGGATAGCCGATGGCCTTATGGGGTGGGGTCCCAAATACAGCCAATAGTATGTTTCTCCCCAGGTAGGCAGGTTCTTTCCAGGTGCTGAGCAGAAGCTGGTCTCAAGGCTAGCCGGAGCAGAACGCCACACCTACAGGAGCCATTCCTCTATTCCTCCTAGCAGGTGGCCTGGCTAGGCCCACCTTGCATCATGCCCAACAGTGTGGAAGTGCGCCTACTTCATGCAATGCCCACAGAGGTCTGAAGAAGGCACCGGATCCCCTGGAATGGGAAATACAGATGCATGTGAGCCTCCACGTGAATGCCGGGAATAGAACCCAGTTCCTCTGCAAGAGCAGCCAGTACTTTAAAACACTGAGCCATCTCTCCGGTCCCATTTTTGGAATACTTTTAAGTAAGAATTTTTTTGAGATTTTATTAGTCAAAATAAAATGACAGGTGAAATTTTAAATAATTTTCCATTTTATGCATTTGTATTGTATTTGCATTATTCTCATTTCCCCCAGTTCCCCTCCAATTCTTCCCATGTCCTGCCAACTCCCTCATGATTTCTTATCATCTTCTTTGATGATGATTATTTTTTGTCCTTTGGAGATAGGCTCTCCCTGTGGCCACAGTTGCCTTGGAACTCATTATGTAGATGAGGCTGGCCTCAGTCTCGCAGAGATACACTTACCTTCTGCCTTTGGGGTGCTGGGATTAAAGGCATACACCACCATGTCCACCTATCTTCTTATATTGTTATACATACACGCATTTACAAATATACCTTTATATAACACAGTGAGTCCATTTAGTGGTACTCATTTGTATATGTATTTAGGGCTTCCCTTGGGTTTAGATAGCCCCTCAGAGAGCTAGTCCCTGCCGAAAATGGATTCTGCCTTCCTCAGCCTGTAGCTGTTCATCTTGAGGTGAGACCCCATGAAATTTCCCTCATCAACTTTAGCATGTCAACTGGTTTTGTCATTAGGCAGATTAAAATTATCATATTGTGGAGATTTCATGGGTATAGTTTTCCTATATATGCATAATACTTTAAACAAACATGACTGAGTGCAAATGGTTGGAGAGGTCATAGATCCAAAGAAGAACCTATTTATGGCACTTTCATAGACCAATGTAATTTCTTACTATATTCTAAATATATACACTATATTCACAGACAAGTGTGGCTCTCACAAATCACCAAAGAAACTTCTGTGTGCAACAAATTGAGATTAAAATAATTTTCTATGACTGGTCAAAATAAAGAGAATAAGTGACTGTGAGGCACCTAGCCCTAGATGACACA
Source organism: Eospalax fontanierii (assembly GCA_035773235.1). NCBI lineage: Eukaryota > Metazoa > Chordata > Mammalia > Rodentia > Spalacidae > Eospalax > Eospalax fontanierii. Next base: position 41,784,119 of record CM069525.1, read on the forward strand.
TACACAATGCAACCTAAGGTTCAGGGAGCATCATAGAAAAGGGAATAGAAAGATTGTAAGAACCAGAGGGACAAGACACTTGCTGCCATTTAATGCACTTTCAACATTGTAAAGAAGCTACACCCATGAAATCAGGTAAACTTTTTAAAATTTTTTAAATGTTTTATTTATTATTATCTATTTTATGAGTACATTATCTGCTTGAACGTTAGTGTACTCATGTAGTGCAATGCCCATGGAGGTCAGAAGAGGATGTCAAATTCCTATGCAACTAGAGTTACCAACTGCTGTTAGCCACTATGTAGGGTAGTGACATGAAGGAGATGACAAATAAATTGTAGAGAAAAAATGTTTATACAGATTCCTCTGGTGCCATCTCCAGACTAAATGACTGCTTCTGTCTTCAGTGACTAAGTTTTATTCTCTGTGATACAGAATAGAATCGGAAATCGGTGTCTTGTTTCTAAGTAAATAGAGGAAGTGCAGAAAGCTCTTACTCAGCTTCTTGTCTTCAGCGCAAAAATCCTTTTATTGTGGGCTGGCATATTCTGCTGTTCAATAGATGGCTCTTCTCACATGAGGGTTATATGGTCTGCTTCAGTGGAAGATTACAAACACCCTTACACACATTCCATTTCTCAAATTCTTTTACCTTAAAATATTGAATAGTTCATATTACCATATTTTGAAGTAGTGTGTCCTGAATGAAATAACTAGTTGTGACATTTGTATAATGCCCATTGTTATAGTCATATAATAGAATATCACTGAAGAATAAAACACCAGACGCTAATGAATCCCACATCGAAAAATCAGTTTTTAAAGATTTTATTTTTAATTATGTGCACGTGTGTGTGTGCATTTGTGTGTATGTCTGTGTGTAGGTATGTGCATGTATGAGTACAGATGTCCACAGAGTCAAGAAGAAAGCCTCCAATTTCCTGGAGATAGGGTTATAGCCAGGTGTGAGCCGGTCCATGTGTGTGCATGCTAGAAACACAACTTGGGTCCTCTGCAAGAATAGCAAGTAATCCTAAACTCTTAGCTATCTCTCTAGCCCCAACATTGAAAAATCTTAAAAACATAGTGAATTACAGAAACAAAATACAAAAGAATATCCTTCTAGATATTTATTGCTGCATAATATTATGACAAAAACTCAGTGGCCTAAACTACTTTCTATTTTGGTTTCCTGGTTAAGTGTCTAGGAGTAGCTTTGGCAGGTGATTTTGGATCAAGATATGTCTTGAAACTGTGGGGGACAAAGAAAAAATAATATTCAAATACAGTGTTATCTTATATCTCACCAGATAACAAAGACTTACGGTTCAGTTTAACCTAGTTTAGTGGTCTTAAGTCATTCACGATTTGCCTTATTGCATTTCTATAGAAGTTTCCACTCTTCACCAAACAGAGCATAATACTTAAGATGTGGTGGTTTCTGCAATGGCAGAGAAGAACCTAGGGCCTCTTGCATACTAGGCATGCACTCTACTGCGAAGTTATTCGCAGGACATCTAACATCTTTTAGTGAATTTCTTTATTATCTCACAAAACTGAACGTGTCCACATCTTATTATATAGGAATCCCTCATATATGTACATAAAAGTAAGGAAAAGTTTCACATATGTGCTCCTGAATATATAGAAGATTTATTATAGCAGCAACATTTGTAATGGGAAAAAAGTTGAAAACACAGAATAAAATAAATATCCACTAACAGCAAAATGGATAAAATAGACAAAGGAAAGCTCATTTGAAATTTGACTGAGGAGGAACATCTGCTTTTTTGAACAATGTAATTCATGCCTTTTGGAATGAGGCTTCAATTTCTTGCTAGATGAACCTTTTCATAACGCCTACAAAGTAGTTTTCATTGGACCAAGTAATACATTGGAACATGTGATCCAAAAGAAATGGAGTGAGGGATACCAAGATGCAACTTTTATATTTTAATTTTTAAAATGTAATATACTCACTTCTGTGTTGCTTGTTAACATGGGAAAAGACTACATATGGTGTGACTATCAGAACATAGTGATCGTTGTGAATTGCCTTGGAGACTGACTATCCCAGATACATATTTTGTGATTGCTTTTATATGAAATTCTAAACTAAGCTGTCATCCAAGTGTTGAATTAGAAACTTATCATTTCTTCATTTTGACCTGCGCTGTTTTCAACATACTGCTTCCCTACATTGCCAAATTTACCTATTCCTAAGTTGCAGAAGGGATGATTTGTATTAGACGTTTCATGGGGTTGGATCTCTAAGTGACTCACATTGCTTCCTCTCATAGTTCACTTATGAACACTCAGCTACATGGTGTGGTGGCATAAAGGGATGCCTTCAGATCTCCTCTTAGCAGAGAAGCTGCTACTAAGAGGGCAGTGCACCAACAGACTCCAGCAGTAGCGTCACGAGGGTCTATCCAGTATTTGTTATGAGGCCAGTATTTTCCCTAGCAGTTTCCACTCAGTGAACACAGCAAGTACACAAGGGTCTGGGTGCTTCTTCTAAGTATAGCACTCACCCATGGGAATTCAACACTGAGGTGGCCAAAGCATTCTCAGAGCTAAAGTGCCATCTGAACTTTTCCACACTCAATCTGATTTTGTTGGTTCTCCTTTCTCAGGGGTCAAAACAGCATTTCAGACTGGGACTGTCTCCATCTATACTTGCTCCTTCTGCCCTTTGTTGTTCACAGGGCTAACCCACAATAAAACTCTCACAGTTCTAATTCTATCTTTGCTAACAGTCAAAACGTATGAAGTCCTGGTATAGCTCATTCATCCTATTCAGAATGTGCTCATTTTCGATGTTGGCTGCCCTTCACACACAGAGCTTTCCGCTTTACGTGCCTTTTCTAACACTCTCTGATTTTGGGGCTGCAGAGATGGCTCTGATGTTAGGAGCACATGTCTATGACATATTCATTTGCCTATTGATAATCTATGATTTGTAACAAGAATCCATTCAAACTAAAAGTAAGGAAAAGTTTCACATATGTGCTCCTGAATATATAGAAGATTTATTATAGCAGCAACGTTTGTAATGGGAAAAAAGTTGAAAACACAGAATAAAATAAATACACTAACAGCAAAATGGATAAAATAGACAAAGGAAAAATCATTTATCAGTAAAAATAAACGAGTTAAATAATGGTAGATGATAGGTAGTTTGTCAAATCTCATTCTTATTCTTCCTAGGTATACAGCTAACCATTTTCCAGCGTTCTTGTATTTATGTGTGACCATGTTTGACTGTTTGGATCCTAAGGGGAGTCAGAGCAAAGATAGAATTAGAACTGTGAGAGTTTTATTGAGGGTTAGCCCTGTGAACAACAAAGGGCAGAAGGAGCAAGTATAGATGGAGACAGTCCCAGTCTGAAATGCTGTTTTGACCCCTGAGAAAGGAGAACCAACAAAATCAGATTGAGTGTGGAAAAGTTCAGATGGCACTTTAGCTCTGAGAATGCTTTGGCCACCTCAGTGTTGAATTCCCATGGGTGAGTGCTATACTTAGAAGAAGCACCCAGACCCTTGTGTACTTGCTGTGTTCACTGAGTGGAAACTGCTAGGGAAAATACTGGCCTCATAACAAATACTGGATAGACCCTCGTGACGCTACTGCTGGAGTCTGTTGGTGCACTGCCCTCTTAGTAGCAGCTTCTCTGCTAAGAGGAGATCTGAAGGCATCCCTTTATGCCACCACACCATGTAGCTGAGTGTTCATAAGTGAACTATGAGAGGAAGCAATGTGAGTCACTTAGAGATCCAACCCCATGAAACGTCTAATACAAATCATCCCTTCTGCAACTTAGGAATAGGTAAATTTGGCAATGTAGGGAAGCAGTATGTTGAAAACAGCGCAGGTCAAAATGAAGAAATGATAAGTTTCTAATTCAACACTTGGATGATAGCCATCCACTATTACAGCATTCATTTTAAACTTTCTGCAGAAGAGAAACTATTGAGTTGCAATACTGAAATTTAAAAGTTTATCTATTATGACAGCTAATTATACCCTAAATCATGCTTTCAGCTACTCATTAAATCATGGATGAATTTTGGAAACCTAATTTTGAAATGAAAAAATAGATCACAAATGATAAAATCCAGTAAGCCATAATTTTATAGACACAAAAACAAGTAAATCTAATAACATATTGCTTAAGAATAATATTTTCAGGGCTATAAAATGATTCAAAAAATTAATGATGGCAGTTAATTCTAAGTAGACTCAAGGGGATGGACTGGGAGGAAAATACAAGCAGATGGGGAAAGAGTGTAGTAAGATTAATCACAACTTCTCAGATAATAATTATATCCTCCTCTTTAATACTTCTTTTGATAAAAATACTTAATGGCAGAGACTTCTAGTTAGATGAAGAATTGCTGCCATGGTTTCTTAGGGACTACAAAGTATGCCTATCAAGGATCTTTTATTCCTTAGGGGAAGAATTAACATGTAGAAATAAAGATTTTTCTCTAAGAGATATCACAGAATTGCCAAACCTGAGAAAGAAACTAAAAACTCAAAATATTTTTGTGTGTTTAAATATTATACACAGAATATCAGGTCAAATTTGAAAGTAGGTTTAGTTAAGAATTTTTCTTTGGTTATAAGTACAGAAACTAAAATTAATAGTTGTTTAAAATATTTATTTCTTCTCTCACATTAAAGAAATCTGAAACTTTGAAGCCTGGAATTGATATCAAAGTGTCCTTAGGGAACCAGAATCCCTAGGTCTTCTCCTGTATATTTTTTTCTGTCTTTATATATCAAGGTGGTTGTCACATCTCAACTAACTTATACCTCAGTAAGTAGGAAGGGCAAGGAGAATCCTTGAGTAGTCATTTTTTTTTCTTTAATTATTTTATTTCATGTGTATGTATGCCTCTGCTTGTGGAGGTCAGAAGAGGGTGTTGGATTCCAGGAGCTAGAGTTATGGACCATTGCTAGCCACCATGGGAGTGCTGGGATTGAAACCTGGGTCTTTTGCAAGAACAGCTAGTGTTCTTAACTGCTGAGCCATCTCTCCAGCCATCTTTTTCTAAGCAGCGTTTCCCAAATCCACATTAAGTATTTACACTTTCAATTCAATAAGTTTGCTGAGGATAAAATGTCTCTTCCATGGGGAGGGTAGATCAAGAATGGATAATTGTGGATTGGATGGACAAAGTATATATGAAAATATCATAATGAAGCCAATAATTTTGTGTTAGTTTAATATTTAAAATTAATTAAAAATTAAAAATAATCTCTCTTCATGGTCATGCCTCTAGTGAAACACTGAAAGATTGAAAAGACTGAATGGTGCGAAACAACTGGAAGCTTCTATCAAAGACTGGTAAAAGTAAATATATGTCCAGAAAAACACAGTATTATGCTTAAAAACTGACCAATACAAATTCTACAATCCAACAGTCTTACTACCATGTAAATTCCTTAGTGAAGTTCTTCAAAAGTCTGAACAGATCAAGGGAATCCAAGAGACTCCAAATCAATACATTTTATTGCCATTGCCCTTTGTTGCCTCCCAGAAATTGAAGAAAAGAGTCTATTGCTGAAGGCATTCCAAAGTTTGGAGACAGGACTGGGAGGATTGGGCTGGAATTGACATGGGAACCTTTTCCATGAGCACCATCACTTATGGTATTGGAAGGTGCTATGCAAGGTGCCAAAAGGAAAAAGCAATCACTAGTTCTACCTAGCACATGACACAATAATGACAAGTCTGACAAGATATTAACAATGGTGTTATAGTGGCGCTTTTATTTTGAGGTAAATTCTAGCTATAGAACTGTAAGATAATAAATGTCTATTGCTTAAGCAACATAGGCCTTACTGTATTTTATGGTTGATACTGATAACTATGATAAACTAATAAAGTTGAATTCTAGATTTATCCTTGATTGGTAACATATAAGATGCAGTTAAGAAGGACATGTGTGAATCATTTAAGTCATTGGCAATGCTATGCTTTTAAATGTGGACCATGTACATGTAGGAGGTTTCATATTTAAGTTAAAATATATTTTATATGGTAACTTGTATCTGTGGTATGGTTTCACCATTTAAATATGAAGAAAAAAGAGGAGAAAAATGAGAAGGCTAGAATTTAAATAAAGGAAAATGATCATAATGAAAGAGATTTAAATATCCACATTATATAATTAAAAGAATAACATAGCTTATATTCAGGACACAGTTGTAAAACTAAACCTAAGTGTTCCTGTTTCTCTAATTCTTTAAATATATTTCATTCAAGGAAAACTTGAGTGTGAAAAGTGTCAATTTAACTTGTTAATGTGAAAACTAATTAGTATTTGTTAACAATTTATTATATCTACTGTTGCTACTATATTAATAAGAATTATCATAGAAAGCTGGAGAAATGGATTAGTGGGTAAAAGCATTTTCTGAGCAAGTATGAGGATTTGATTTAAAATCCCCCAGAACTCTAACAATCCACATAAAAGTGGACACCACTGCACAAACATCTGTAATCCTTGGGCTCCTAAAGGGAAGTGAGAGGTGGAAACAGGAGAATGCCTAGAAATTCATGAGTTGGCCTGATGTACATCACAATAAACAACAAAGAAAACCTGTCTCAAACAAATTGCAAAGTAATGACTGATACCCAAGGCTGTTCTCTGAACTCCACAGCATAAACATGTATGGAGTCCTTAAACGTTATCTATATATGTGAATAAGGCAGAAAGACTAATCTCAGAACAAACTCTTATTTTGATCTCTGATCAATAAATGGGTTATTATGATTATTGTCTTAGGAGACATGCCTAGTTTTGGAAGTTATGCTAGAAATATGTCAAAAGAATATGTTCTGGACGTGATCTTACTTGAACCCCCTGAGATATAATCCCTTCATCTGTTTATCTAGGTAATAGTATAATTGCCTGCCTATCTGGATCTGGTTGTTCAAAGTAAAAGAATAGCAGGAACACAGGTTAAACACTATATAGCTTAATTTCTTCCTTTTCATCACAATAGATGTGTGATGATAATCATAGCAATATCATGTCTACAACTCAAGTTTCTTAAGATGATCTTCCTGAAATGAAGAATGAGCAGTGTTGGCTGGCATGGCCAGGTCCCTTGGGGGATAGTGAAAGGAGGCACAGAGTCAGTGTCACAGACCCTGGGAGACAGTGGAACCACAATCTCATTTTAATTTTACAAAGGAACAGGATTTATATTTTTGTCTGGCTTAGGGAAGGTCTTTATCTAGTCATTTGACGTGCTTCATTCTGGTAGGTCCTGAACGCCTGATGATCCAAAGTTCATCACTCCCATTGGTCCTGGATGGCTGATAGCCTGAGAACTGCCCCAGGTTCGATCTCAGGAAGTGTTTGTTGCGCAACCATGCTCAATATCAGTTCTTGCTCGTTCTAGGCCAGCAGGTCGGGAGCCTACCTGACCTTGCCAGAATCATCCTACATATCCACCTTTTTTTACGTTTTGTGGACGAGTTTTAGTAGGTTGCTCCACCTCAGGGAAGCCCAGCATTCGAGATTGTGCCTGTCTTAGGTGGGTTCCTCAAGCATGAGTCTTACCCGTCATGGGCATACGAATGTTGGTATTGGTACCTTGGCATTCGCATCCTGTCTTAGGTTGCCCAGGCTAGAGGAAGCCTTACCCATCTCTGGCTACCAGCCCTTAGAAGGGTCTTACCCTGGTACACTCGTCTGGGTGGTAGGATGTTAGATAGTATTATGTTGTATTTCTATAAGCCATGCGCACATCACTTCCTTGGGAGAGCCATGCTTGGGGTGTTGGAGAGCAATTGGGACCTGAAGAGTTGTTTTGTTGATAGCGCATTGCTGGGATCGATACTGCAACAAAAACTTAAAGGGAATTAGTAAAGCGATACATATACCTCCCAAAATGGCATAAGTGGAGATCCAAGAGAGGTCAAGAGGGTTTTAATATTATTCCAGATTTTGGATAAAAAGGAGTTATCAAATTGGGTTGGGTCAACCTTAGTCATATTTATATGGGATATATGTTGATTGAGGAGGACAGAATAATTTAGAAACTGGTCTGACCAGTGGCCTGTAATATATTGAGCCAGTGTAGCCCTCTGTTGAGACACATTATTCACTTGGTATGGCATGAGGCAGAAGGATTTAAATTGGGGTCACATGCCAAGAGAGTCATCTGTATTAAGGAGTTCCTGTGTATGCAAAGCCTCAGCAGAGCAGGACACAGCCTCATTTAATGCCTCAGCTGTGGCAATTGTTTGAGTCAGAGCCATATAAAGCTTGACTAATCCATAGGCATTAATATGGGGGGGCAGGAGCAATAAAGCCCATAGGTTGGCAGCCTGGGTGTTGAGAAGAATGGACATTAGGAGAAGGGAATACATAACCCAAATGTGTCCTTGGCAGCTCCTTGATCTATGGCCAGGCATACATCTCTCAAGGGCACCCATTTTGGTGTAGTTGCATCCTGCTGAAAGACGTAAGCATATCCTCACCCCTGGGTCAGAAAGGGTCAGGCGATTGCCACACCTGTGTTAAGAGGTCCCTCCATCTGACTAATGGTAATGGTGTTTCCTGAGGCAAGAAGGCCCAGTGTTTATACGCTGGGCTTAGCCCCTTGTCATCAAAGGTTAGAAAATTTAAATGAAACAGAACCTCAACCAGTGCTAGGTTAGGATCCCTTTTTGCTTCCTGCAAAATATTTTTGAGTAGAGCTTCCTTGCGTGTTCTGTTAGTTCTCTCCACAATGGCTTGTCCCTGTGGGTTCTTTCGGATGCCAGTAGTGGGGCTATTTTCCAAGAATTAATAAATTCTTCAAATACATGTGATTTGTAAGCGGGGTCATTGTCTGTCTTAAGAGCCCATGGAACCCCCATAATTAACATTGCTGATTTTAACATATTTATAGCATTGGAGGTTTTTTCACCTGACATTGCTAAGGCATAGATAAAGCCAGAGTTTCCACTATTACATGTCCCTGTGCTAATTCCAATTGAGATAAACCTATGAGATATGTGGCCTTATCTGCTAAATCATTCCCTAAAACCAAAGGACCTGGAAATCCAGTATGGGCCCTAATATGCCCTACAAAACAGGGCTGAGAACGGGCATGTAAATATTTTTGTATCTTGACTAAATAATTACTGAACTTGAGTGTTAGTTGTCTCGATGTAAGACATAGTTTCAATCACCTGTAAGGCTCTAGCAATATAATGACTATCAGTATACAAGTTAAAAGGAGAAGCAATTATAAATTGAGACATAGTAGTTATTGCATGAAATTCCACCAATTTGGCACTTTTAATTACTGTATGCTCTGCAGCTAAAGCTTGAACAAAAATCAAACATTCTTAAATAAACCTTGACTAGATATATATTTTGTTCTTCAGAGCAATTGAATTATTACTTCGGAAATTTTAAGATTACATATACATAGTTTTCTCTCATCTTTTGTGTACCATAACATATTGACTCAGCTCTTCAATCACTTGTATAGATTTTTTCATTTTAAAAATATTTCCATTCCCATATCTTTTAACATAATTTTTCACCCTTTCATTTTCTTTCTTAGTAATATGAGATGTAATAACATTATAATCTAATAAACTAATATTACCTGTATACACTCTGCAATTTACAAGTTTCCAGGTAAACTTTAAACTGTTACCATTAGTTATTTTTGTTCTAGACATTTTATATCATGAGATAACAATAACCTTTGCTGAAATTAATTTATCCCCCTAGTAATTTTTAATAATATAATATCTTTTACTTGGAAGTTGTTTTGCTCTTTTCTTTTGCAAAGTCTTAAAGAACATCTTGAGATAATAGGCTAGATTCTGAGGTGGGAGGGCCTATCCCAACCCTAGAGTCATCTTTTTAATACGCGCAAACAGCACATGATGATCTATCAGTATTATTTACTCAAAGAGGCATTTGTTTCTCTTTAGGATTTAACTTAGTGGTTTGCATTGCACAGGAGAGCTGTTAAGTTTAGTCATTACTAGTATAAATTAAAGAATCTGTAACTCGAATACATTTATCTAGGCAGGGGAGTCTTTTTTTCTGCTGGGTCCTTTATCTAGAACAGGGTTTGATTAATTAAAATAGAAGATTTACTATTAAGATATTACTTTACTTAATATTTTTAACTTTATAAAGCCATGGGTGTTTGGTGAGCACCCAAGATCAAGCATGACTAGGCTGACAGAAGTTTTGCCTTTCCATTGTCAGACCTAAGATCCTCTCTGGCTGTTCTTGATGTGACCAGAGGCATGAAAACTTATACCCATAAGTAATTAGTTTGTCTATTCATGTTAATCACAACCTGAAAGATTTAATAAGTACTCTTTAAATATTTTAACACCTTTTTTTGAAGTTATGTCTGTAAGGTGTGAATGAGACCCCCAACAGTTTCAGACTCTGGAAGAAACCTGGAGCCAGAGCTTATCTAAGCCTTGCAAACCGGTTCCAGATCCCAAATTCCTTGGCAGATAAGCAAGGAATTCACGAACAGCTCTGGAAAAGGACTACTTCCTGGACAGAAGCTTGCCTGAAACATCAATCAGATGTCATGGCAACCCCCCTCCCCTAAAAGCCAGGAGGGGACTGAAGGTTTAAAAGGTTTTGAGGACTTGGACAACTGCTTGTACTTCTGGGGCTTGTGCTTCTGCTTGGGCTTGTGCTTCTGCTTCTGCTGCTTCTGCTTCTGCTGCTGTTGGTGCTGATCACGCCAGCCTGGTTCCCCGGAGCCCCAGACCCAAGATGGGGGTGAGGGGGCTAGCCTCCCCCATCTCTTCGGGGAGGCTAGCCCCCAAGGGGGGCTAGCGTTTCTCCACTCGTGGGTGCGGAGGAGCTAGTCCCATCTGGTCTTCTCTCAATAAAGTCGGGTCCTGTTAGCTGCCAGTGGAGTCCGGTCCCTTCTGTCTGCTGCGTCTCTCGAACCCTGAACCTGACAATGTCTTATTTGTACAAACTTTTTTCTTAACTAAACAGGAGGCAAGACAGCTCACATGATAGTTTCTTTTAAAGAGAGCTTTCAGTCTGTCTGAATCAGAAAAACCATATTATAATTTATCATGCAAAATTTGAACTAAATACCTATAATAAGGAACACAGAAAACAATGATACGTAAAGGAACCTGGAAAGAGTTGATACAAAAATGTTTTTCTCTTTTAGTCCATACAGGACAGTGTAACTAGAAAGTGAAAAGCAGTGATGCTCAGGACATGAGCACTAAGCATCTGAGAGGGAAATATTCTATTTCAGAAAAACGAGCTTTGGATCACAATGCAAAAAGGCAATAATTAAAAGCAGTGAAGGCCGAATGAATCTCACATCTCCCACTTAAGCAGGCTATCTCCCATTGCTGTAGTTATATCCTGATAGTAGCTTGTTTCTTGTAGGGTTTGGCACTGGAGTACTGCAAATTCACATGAACTTCCTAGGTTTAGCTATCATAAAACATCAGCTCACTTTTTACCTACCTAGTCTTGGAGGCCTATGGCTAGAAAAACCTTTTTAAGTTCCCTTTAGAAATTGACAAATACATTATGCAAAACAATGTAAGATTTTAAATAATTACTTTTAGAAATCAGCAAATATATCATATAAAGATGTCAAAATTCAAAATAATTTCCTTTAAAAACAGATAAAGATGATATATAAACAAATATCAGAATTTAAAATAGTTTCCTATAAAAACCAGTAAATGCATAAAACAATGTAAAAATAATCATTTAAAAAAACTGGTAAATACCATATCAAAAGTTAGAATTCAAAATAATTTTCATTAGAAACAGACCAAAATGATATTAAAATGCCAATATTTTCTTTCTAATTTGACATAAAAATATATTAACTTTGCTGTAAAAGACCATGTGAGAATCTCTTGCTATTCTAGGATTACATCAAGAATCTAAAAATGAAAACCAAAGCAAAAACATAAATTGCAAAAGGATTAGGACATATGATTAAATGCTATGGTCCAGGGAATTCCCAGATTATCATGATCTAGAACCAGTAAATTCCTGAGTGTGGCCATTTTGAATTATGCCATGTGGTTGGATTAAGATGGCGGCAGGGATAAGCAGGTCAATGCCATTTTGAAAATTTTTGGCCAAGATGGTGGCCAAGTCATGTGACTGTCACCATATTGATGATGTCATCACCTAATGGAGGCTGGACCACATGGTTCCCTCTAGGTAAGGTCACCAGCCATGATGGTGACTAAGCACATGGATAAAATTGAACCCCAGCATAAAATTGAGCCCTTTCCCCACCAGGATATGAACCCTGTGAGAGACAGGACACAACTGTGTCAGAAAAGATCATTGTTTAAATGCTATGCACGGGAAATGCAGGCAGGAATAGAACTCACAACCTTATGTATGCTAGGCAAGCATGCTAACAGTGAGCTATTTTCCCAGCCCAGTAAACTGGGAAGTGAATAAAGGAATCCTATTTAGTAATTGTTATGGAAAGCAAAGCACCCCAAGGCAGAATTCAGAACTAGTAGAATTTGAATGATCCACCTGGTAATTAAGGAACCGAAACCTGGAGTAATTAAGGGACAAATAGAGCCTTTAACAGTGGGGGGGGGGGGGAGGGAAGTCTCCTCATCTCCATTTCCAGTAGTAGTAATAACAGTCCCCATTTCCTCCAAAATATCTCTGCCCCAGAGATTTCGGGGTACATTGGCTACGATAGAATTAATCGCATCTTTATTCCCATTTAGAGCTTTTCATTGGACTGGCCGGAGGGTAACTTGTGAGTCCTGCTGGCTCCTCACACCACTAATAGGGAGGCTGGGCTTAAATTTAAAGGCCAGATCAGAAACTTGCTGAAAATAACCATATTGCCTCAATACTTGCTCAAAATAAGGAGAATCAGGACCAGACTCACATTGGCTGCCTTGCAGATGAGTGAATCCCTGAGGAGACGGCATGGCAGGGCGATGGTATCAATAGGAGCTGGACCACGTGGGAGTTCACTCCAGGGTTAAACAGGTAGGGCGTAGGATTCTGGGGTGGGGTGGGAGCAGGCTCAATAGGAGTAAGAGGGCAGGGGTGCATCCTGCAAGAAGGCTCCCCAATATCTGACTGATAATCATAAGAACCATTCCCTTAATTCTCATAGCAAATAACAACAAGAGCCATGTGGGTGAACAAAGAAACACGTGGGCAGACAAAAACGTAAGAGAAAGTAGGGGCACCAAAAGCATGCCAAAACTCATGGAAGAAGGGGCCTCCAAGCCGTATTCATCAAGAAAGGGGGTGAAGAACAGCACTGAGAGTGAAGACGAGGGTCCAACCTGCCAGCAAAATTAGGTTCCCCACAAGCAACGATGCAGCAACAGGTGAAAATGAAAAGCCAAAAAATGAAGACAAGAAGCACAAAAATCGCCAGTGGCCAGGTGCGGGTGATCAGCCACATTGGGCGCCAGGTGTTGGGGGGCATGGCCGGGTCCCTTCCGGGAGGAGGAAAGGAGGCTCAGAGTGAACGTCACAGACCCTGGGAGACAGTGGAGCCACGATCTCATTTAATTTTAGAAAGGAACAGGATTTATATTTTTGTCCGGCTTATGGAAGGTCTTTATCTAGTCATTTGACATGCTTCATTCTGGTAGTTCCTGAACACCTGATGATCCAAAGTTCATCGCTCCTATTGGTCCTGGATGGCTGTTAGCCTGGGAGCTGCCCCAGGTTCGATCTCAGGAAGTGTTCATTGCGAACGCATGCTCAATATCGGTTCTAGCTTGATCTACGCCAGCAGGCCTGGAGTTTGTCTGAGTTTGTCTGACCTTGCCAGAATCATCCTACAGAACAGGAAAAGGAAGACAAGGATGAGGATGAAGACAAAGGGAGGAGATGATACTGATAAATTTGAGTGAAAAGGAACAAAACTAAACAAGGAGTTCAGGAATTCCAGTAACTGGGTAGTCATGGAAAGATAACAGAGGTAAAATGGAAAGGAAAACTTCACCAATGAAGCAATTCAACCAAATTGATCAAGTCTTCGAAAAGTAAGATCCTACTTGAAATAGCTCATAATGGGCTCAGAGTAAAACTGACAAAAATATACCTTGGTATGGATTCCAGAGAACAGGAAAAGAACAAATAACATTGAGGAATCTTGAGTCAACAAATTTTCAACAATTTCATTAATAACATTGAAGGCCACAAAAAATGAATTAATATTTTCAAGAGGAGGACACTCTAAGTAACTTCAAACTATACTGTATGAAAGTTACAAAATTTGATTAAAAATACTGAAGGAAATATTTCTAATCTAGAATCTATATCCATTCAAACTATAAATGAAATATGAAATTAAAAAGTCTGGTAGTATGGCTCAGCTGAAAAATATGTGCTGTGATCTAGCTTTTATCTCTAGCACAAGGAGGAGTAAAAGGAAGAGACAAAAACAGAGGAAAGGTCATTAGGAGGGAAGAGGAATATTTCAGACTGCTTCATTGTCAACTGGACATACTTGGGTAGAAGGAACCTCAGTTAAAGAATTGCCTCCACTGGAATGGCCTGTGTCCACCCCTGGCCTTTTCTTGATTGCTGAGTGATGTGGGACAGCCCAGACTGCTGTTGGTGGTGCCACCCCTGAGCAAGTCCTGTGTTGTAGAAGAAAGTAGACTGAACACATGCCAAGGGAGTAAGCCAGTAAGCAATGACTTTTCATGGCCTGTGCCTCAGCTGCCTCCATGTTCCTGCCCCGACTTCCTTTCCTGACTTCCCTCTGTGATTAACTGTTATCTGGGAGATATAAGTTAAAACATATTCTTTCCTTCCCATGTTGGTTTTGGTCAGTGTTTTAATCACAGCAATAGAAAGTAATTAGAATAGAAATTAGTACCAAGTGTAGGGTATTACTGTGAGACATACCTGATCATCTATATCATGCTTAGGATTGTGGAAGCATTTGGAAATGTGGACTGGAAAAGTGATTGAATGCTCAGAGTTTAGTGAGATATTGCTGGGTAGTTTTTACACAATTATACTGAAAGAGGTGTAGACAATGGAGATCTGATTTTTAAAGGAAGGAAAGACTCTATCAGGGCTGTTTATGCAGAATTAAGAATTTTTGAAAGTGAAACATTTTGTGTTTTACTGAGATAATTGATGCTAGTTAGCTAAGGCTGAAAATCAGCTATAACAAAAGACTGCCATCATCAAGGTGAAATCTTCTGGGAAGTAATTCCTCAGGGTCAACACACAGAATCTGTGATCCAGAGGTGACTCAAGCCTCCATCTCAAGCTGGAAGCAGAACTTTGTAATGTTTAAGAGTCTCCTACATGGTACTGAAAGCATGAAGGGGTTATCTGATGCTTGGCATTGTTTGAGGCCAGAAGCGGCCTTTACACCTGCAGCCGTAAAAGTGCAGCCTCAATTGCAATTGAGACCCCAGCATATTGGAAATGCCAGGACCATGAATGAGACAACCACCAAGAGCAGCAGCAAATGTAGAGTGCAGCTGGCCTGAGGCTATGAGTCAAGTTATGTTTGCTATGGATGGCAGAGCCAGAGAATTGAAGACCAGAAACTCATGAGTAAATCCCAGATGTCCAGCCTCGAGCTACTTTGCTGGGACATAGGCTTTGTTTAAATGTGTCTGATTTTTGAAATAAGATAGTACTTAACTTCTTTTGGATTTCACAGGAACCCACAGTTAGGAGACTTTTGAAAGAGGCTTTGAAGTTTTAAAGTGTTTGAATTACCATTTTAAAATTTTTGTTATATGTATGAGTGTGTTGCCTACATACATGGAAGTGTAACCGTACGGTACAGGGCCCATGGAGGTCAGAAGAAGACATTGGAACTGAAGTGACAGATAGTTGTTAGCCACTAAGTGGGTGCTGGGAATTGAACCTGGCTCCTTTGCAAGAGCAGATAGTGCTCTTAAACACTGAGCCATCTCTCCAGCCTCTAAAGTATTTCAATTTTTAAGGACTGTGGGACTTTGAAAGTTGTACTCTTTTATGTTGTAATGTTAATATTAATAGGAGATCTTAGGGATAAGAAATGAAAATGTTGTGGATTAATAGTGATATAAATAGTGTTAATTTGAATAGTTGTCAATTGTGCTGGATAGCTTCAGTTGTCAAACTGATACACTTGGGTGGTAGGAACCTCACTTAAAGAATTACCTCAACTGAGCTGTCCTGTGGCCATGTCTGTGGAATATTTTCTTGACTGTTGAATGATGTGGGAGAACCCATCCCACTGTAGGTAATGCTATCCTTGGGCAAATATTCCTATGTTGTATAAAACAGGATGCTGAGCACAGGACAGGGGAGCTAGCCAGTAAGCAACTATACTCCATGGTCTGTGCTTCAATTCCTGCCTCCATGAACTTTGACCTAGGAGATGTAATTTCAGACAAACCCTTTTCTCCTCAAGTTGGTTTTGGTCAGTGTTTTTATCACAGAAATATAAAGTAACTAGAACAAGTAGGAAGGAAATAACTGGAATTAATTTAAAGTAGTGCCCTAATGGAGATTACTTCTAGAGACAAAGAGGGGGATACTGTCTATATGGAGAAAAAAAGAAGAGTTTCTAAGTTGTAGTAATCATATGTTCTTTAACATGGGTAGTTGATACAAGTGTCTTCATTTTATTCTTTAATAAAGAATGAATGTCACCAAATAGGTAAAGTGAAAAATGATTATCAATGGAGAGTTTTAATAATGCTGTTGTTGATTTAGAATGAATTAGAATGAGATTTCTCATATGTGACATTTGTATATCTTAAAACAAGTGAATGTATTATCAAATATTTTTAAAAATTAGAGGAAAGAAGCAAGATATACAAGGATTTAGGAGATGTAAAAAATTAACTTGTTTCATGATTATGAAAACAAAGTTTATCCAATGGTTAAAGAATTTAAATAAACATTTCATAGAAAGGGAACTGTAAATGATCAATAGATATTTGAAAAAATAACTAACTTCACTAGTAATCAAGGAAATACTAAATGAAATGACAATATGGTTTGATATTCATAACTGATTTCACAATGAACAATGTCTAGTTTGGGCTGCAATGAAGAAACTTAAAGACTCATTTACTGGTAGTTGAATGTAAAGTGCTATAATTTAGGAAAATTCTAGAAAGGAGATGATATGCATATTCTTAAAATTAAACATGGTTTTTAAGCTACATCTTACATAAACTCATGCATTTGTTCAATGAAACATATATGGATACTTATGTCAGGACCCATTTTTAATAGTGAAAAAATTTCCACCAAGAAGGAATATACAGTTTGTAGCAAATACATTCACAACAGGAATTATACATCAGTAAAACAATTGAACTTGGGTTATTCCACGGGAATCAACCTAAATAAATTTTTAAAAACAATATAGACTAGAAGGATGGGGATCTATTTGCACAAGGATATAATCATCAGCTACCTAACTAGACTTAAATCCCACCTAATGGAGGGGAACTCATGTGTATCACTATAAGCGTAGCCAAATACAGATGGCTGGAAAGGTCATAGATCCTAAAGAAAATCCTATGTCTGCCGTACCCCTAGATAATTGTAATTGCTTACTGTGTACTAAATATGGATCATTATATACACAGACAGGTATACCAGTTACCACTCATCAAAGAAGTCTATTTTTGCAACAGATGGAGACTATTACAGAGTTCCACAACTGATCATACACAGAGAATGAGTGTCTGTGAGATGTCCAACCCTAAGTGACACATCTACAATGGAATCTCTACAGCTAAGTCTCATAGAACATAGAGGAAGAGGGAATAAAGATAATATTAATACATCTCTCAATTTTCCTCAGAGAAATCTTCAACATGCAATAGAAGGCCACAATTGGCCAAAGTGTAGAGAATGAGAAACTGGAGAGTGTGTGTTCCTGGATATGACTCCTATATTAAATCCACTCACCCAGGGCTCAAGGATCATTGTGGAAGAGGGAATAGAAAGCCTGTCCAAGAGCCAGGGATGGTATATGAACATAAGGACACAGAGTCTTTCAGCCTTCTGGGAACTTCCTCATATGAACTTACAGCAATGGTGATAGCATGCACAAGACCCAAGCAAACACAACCAGACAAAAAAACAGCATAGAATTGGGGAAATGGGCAGGAGACCTTAACCATAGCTGAGGAGCTATTGGCAGCTTATTACTGCTGGGTGAGCGAAACTTGATCTTTTTTTAAAGGATAGGTTAACGAAACTCCAGTAATTGAACTCACATCGAGTGACATCTGGGTACACAAATGTGACTACATTGGCCCTAACATATATGACAGAATGCATGAAATCATGTGGATGGGCTATGGGGGGATAGGGGAAGAGGTCTAAATATGACTAAGATATATTGTATGAAATGCACAAAATATCAATAATAATATACATTTTAAAAGAACAAAAATAATATCCAGAAAAAATATTGACTATAATATTGTGATCAGCAATTAATGATTACCAAAGTAAAAGTAAGAAATAAACCAGAAAACATACAGGCTTTTTGGCCTTTTTTTAAGACAAGGTCTCCCTATAGCCTCAGCGGGCCTGGAACTCAACCAGTAGTACAGGCTGGCCTCCATCTCACAGAGGTCAACTTGCTTCTGCCTCTGCTTCCAGAGTGCTAAGATTAAAAGCATGCATCATCACACCCACTAACATATCTATTTTTATACTCACTTAAATATCATCAATATATCAGCAGGATGAGGCCAGCACAATACTGATTAATTTTGGTAGCTCAGCTTTCAACTGAACAAACTTTTAAAAGTTTGTTATCATGATAAAAATAATGCAAAACTGTACTTATGTATGTTATTCACAAAATAATAAATAAAACTTATTATAATGAAGCTGAATGTACCAAAATAAAAGGGTAGGGCTTGTGAGTGCATTTCTAATTTCACCAATTTCTTAGCTTGATTAATATACACAGTTACATATGGAGTCTTGCTCTGGGTACCAAGGTTATTAGTAGTAGACTTCCTGACCTTTTTTCTTAAGAATTTTGGATTTCATTCTGATTCTTCACACTTCTTTCTTTATGAAATTTTTATTCTGGTATCTGTGTCAAACAATTTGCGTGTGTTTCAATTTCCACTCTTAAACCTGCATACCCATCAGACAACAAGTTTTTTTTAAATTTTCTGTGAGTCTTTTTATTTTTATTAATTGTATTTGTTATTTGACAGTTTCATATATGTGTAGAATATGTACTGATTGTTCTCATTTTCGTTGCCCTATTTTAACTCTCTCAACCCTGTCTACTCTTTGCTTCCCTACAAACTTCTTTTTATTCCTGGCTATTATGTTTTGTGACTCCACGAGTTTAACCCATGTGACAAGCAATTTGGCGATATCCACTGGGAATGAGTAGATTCACCAGAGGATACAAAACTGAAACAAAGGTTTTCCTCTCCCACCATCCAAGAATAGCCAGTAATATTCCAGAAAGAAGTAAGGTCCCAGAAGCTCCTCTCCTATCTACAACTGACCAGTGACAGATACAATTTTTTGCAGGCCAAATATAAATAATTACAGCTGCTGTGAGTTTATGTTTGTAATGGACAGCATTTTGTCTTGAGACAAGACAGGCCTTGTCCTCTGGCTCTTCCAGTCTTTTAAATCCATGTTCCTCAATGTTCCCTGAGCCTTTGAGGGGATAGTCTTTTTTGTCTTTTTTGAGAATTTCATACCTGAGTATTGTCTTTGAGTTATTGCCATCCCTCTTATTTTTTTCTACATACTCCTCCTGTGTCCTTCCCACTGTCCCTCAATTTCTTGTCCTCTGTTTTGATTATTCATTACATATATATGCATATGCACATATATATAAATATATATACATATGTATGTATATATATTTATATATATGCAGATTGTAGATGTAGCCAAGTACACATGTCCAAAGAGGTCATGCATCCTAGAGAATTATTTACTTTTGTAATTTACACGGATCAATGTAATTTCTTACTTTTCTATGAATATTATTATATTTATATATATGTATTATTATATATTCAATGCTCCAAGTCCATTAAATGGTGCTTATGAGTACATGTGTTTAGGACTGCTTATTTGGGATTAGATAACCTTTCACAGATATATAGCACATGAAGAAAAATTATTCTCTGTCCCTCAGCAGTCATTCATTGCTTGTGGCTCTTCATCTTGAAGTGGAACCCTGTGTGATCCTCCCCATGCACCTTGGCATGTCAACTGGTTATTTTATTATACAGATCTCATTAGAGATTTCATCTCTGCAACTTCCATGTAATTTCTGGAATACATTAACTAGTAGTAGGTTTCTTGTCCCTCTGGTTCTTAAATTCTTCTCCCCCTCTTCCAAGATGTTGCCTGAGCCTTGTGTGTAGAAGTTGCAATGTAGATTTATCACTTAGAGTTGGCCACCTCATAGTAACTTGTTGCTTTGCACCAGATGTGGAACTTTGTAATAGTCTCCATTTCTTGCAAAATGAAGCTTCTTTAATTAAGTGAGAGGTACAATTGTCTTTGAATATAAAGATATGTATTTCCTACTCATTTTTATTTCTTCCTTTGAGATCTCTATACTCAGATCTATAGTTCATTTTTTAATTGAGGCATATGTTTTCTAGATTCTTTGTTTATTGAGTTTTTTTATATATTCTGGAAATTAATCCTTTATCAGATTTATAGCTGGCAAAGTTTCTTTACACTCTGTGGGCTTCCAGTTCAACCAACTATTTGTTTGCTTTACAGAACATTTTTCGTTTAATGAGGTCCCATTTGTTAATTATTGACCTTAATTCCTGAGTGGATAATGTCTGAGTTGGAAAATCCTTTCCTATATCTATATCTTGTAAAGTGATACCTATGTATTCTTCTGACAGTTTCATGTTTCATATTGAGGTCTTTGATCCATTTGGAATTTATTTTTGTACAGTATGATAAATACAGGTCAGGTCTAATTTCATTCTTCTACATGTGGAGATCCAGTTTTCCCAGAATCATTTGTTGAAGATGCTGTCTTTCCTCCAGTGTGCATTTTTTGTGCCTTTATCAAATATCAGGAGGCTGTCATTGCATGCATGCGTGTTTGGTTCTTCTATTTTGTTCCAATGATCTACATGTCTGTTTTGTAAA
Source organism: Eospalax fontanierii (assembly GCA_035773235.1). Lineage (NCBI taxonomy): Eukaryota > Metazoa > Chordata > Mammalia > Rodentia > Spalacidae > Eospalax > Eospalax fontanierii. The sequence continues at coordinate 41,805,263 of CM069525.1, forward strand.
AATACCATCATGGTTTTGTAAACTATAACTCTGTTATGTAGTTTGAAATGCGGTATGGTAATCCCCTGAGCATTGCTCATTTTGTTCATGATTGCGTTGGCTGTATGGGATCTTTTGTGATTCCATATGAATTTTAGATTGTTTTCTTTCTATTTCTGTGAAAAATATCATGGATATTTTATTAGGAGTGCACTGAATCAGAATATTGCTTTGGGTAGGATGGTTGTTTTCATAATATTAATTTTAGGAATCAATGAGCACAGGAGGTCTATCCATCTTCTAGTGTCCTCTTTAATCTCATTCTTAAATGATTTAAAGTTTTCATTATAAATCTATTTAATGTTTTGCTAAAGTTTATTCCTAGATATTTTATTTTTGAGGGTATTATGAATGGAAAGTTTTCTATGATTTCTTTCTCTGAATACTTGTTATTGGTATGTAAAATTGCTAGTGATTTTAGTATTCTGTATCCTGCCACTTTGTTGAGAGTTTTGAAAATTTCTAGAAGTCTTCTGATGTTCTGATGCCATTTTTGGAATCTCTTATATATATCATATCATCTACAAAGAGAGATAATTTGACTTCTTTTCCAACTAGTACCCCTTTAATTTCCTTCTCTTGTCTTATTGGTCTAGCTAAGATTTCAATCAGTCTGAAGGTTTCTCAATGAACTAGAAATGGTAGTGCTATATTACTTAGCCATCCATCTTCTGAATGTGTATACCCAAAAGACTTATATCCTATCACAGAAATGCTTACACATCTATTATCATCGTTGCTTCATTCACAATAGTTAGGACATGGAATCAATCTAGATGTCTATTATCAGATGACTGGATAAGAAAAATGTGGTATATATACACAATGTAATATTACTCAGCTATAAAGAAAAGATGAATCATAAAATTTACATGTAAATGGATGGAACTGGAAAATATTATACTATGCAAGGTAACTTAGGTCCAGAAAGACAGTATTCTCTCTCATATGATGATCTTAGGTTCAAATATTTTGTTTTCTGTTTTTAAATTGGAATACAAACCAGATGTGGTATCACATGCCTTTAATCCACATTATCAGAGCCTTTAGATTGCTATGAGATGGAAACCAGTCTGATCTACACAGCAAGTTACAAGCTAGCTTGGGCTATAGGAAGACCTCATCTCAAAAAATCAAACTAAAATATTAGAGCATAATTATAATCCTTGAAACTAGAAAGGGGCCTGTGGGGCCAGGAATACGTTAAGGGAGAGGGAATAGAAGACTCTAGGTAAAACAAAACAAAACAAAAATAGAATAGTGGGAGTAGAAAGGCTTTTAAACAGGGAAAGGTGAAATGGGGGAAATCAGAAGATATCAGGAAGGGTCATCCAAAAGGAAGGGTATATATCAAACCATGCAGAAAGTTACTATCTCACAATTCAACTAAAAATATAATCGGAGCAATAGCAGAATCCAAATAATGTAAAAGGGGAAATAATGGGAGGTAAGGGATTAAGTAGGAACGGAGGTAAGGATAGGGGAGAAAGGAGGATTGTGGGTGTGTTGATCCAAACAAAGCATGAATGAAAAAGCCTTATGAAAACCCAGTAGTTTAGTAAGCTAATTAAAAAAAGCAGCCTACCAAGTGGTCAGCAAGACCTCAGAGGTGTTAAAAACAACACAAGCACTATAGCTACATGATAAGACCCTATTGCTGAAAACACCACATGCTTTGTCTGTGGAATAGAGAAATCAATCTCAGACCAACTGGAAAACATATTCTCTGCAATAATGTAATGTGTTATGGAGTAACTAACATCTCTTGAACTTAATTAGAGGCCTTCTCTACAGGATGGAATTTCATGTATGCTTCTATAATCCTGGTCTAAAGCCCATGACTTGGGAAGTCATAGGTCTTAGGGAAAAACCTACAATTATTACTTTGTTCAATGACCATGCTGCCTTCTAAATATTTATGGCTATACCTATATATCTGAGCTGCTCTCAACCTTGGCCATAGAATCAGTGGACACCAGTCAATGGAGAGATGCATAACTGATCATAGTACCAAAAATAAGAGTCTAAACACTCAGCCCTCATTTCAGGGAACATTGCAGAAAAACAGGCAAAAAAAATATCACTTGGAAAGGGGATATGTTGTGTGGATATAAAGCGGAATTTAGAAGGGAGAAATAGAGACTGGGTATGATCATCTTCAAATTTCATTATATATGTATATGAAACTCTCAAGAATAATAAAAAGAGAAAACAAATACATTTCCTTGAGCAGTGAAAAGTAAATTTAGATCAAATTTTCTCTCAAAATACTTAAAAAATTTCATTAAACTTAATTTTTTTTAATGGAGTGGGTGGAGAGATGCCAAAGCACTTAAGAGCACTGGCTGATCTTTTAGAGGACTCAGGTTCAGTTCCCAGCACCCACATGACTGTTAACAACTATCTGTAACTCCAGTTCCAAGGCATCCAAAGTGCTTCTCTGACGTCTGCAGATAATGCAGACATGGGTTCTCTTACACACATGCAGGCATACACTCATACACATAAAATTAAAAACAATAAATAAAATATTTTAAAAAGAAAAAAGGAAAATTTCCACATTCTTGGGGAAAATTTTAAAGTCAGAATTCCTAAAATTTGGTTATTAAGCATCAGTAGATAAGAGTGATTTTGTCATTTTTCAATAACATGGGTATTATATGTTTCAACCATATAGTCTTAGTTGCAGATGCTGCTGTCTAAAGAAAAGTAATACAAATTTTTCTTACCAGTATGTTATTTTCTTTTTCTCAAAAAGATCCAAGAATATTCCTAACCCAAAGATCATTGACAGAAAGCCTTTAAAATGTATGTTTACTTTATTTCCATTTTATAATACTCTCTGGACCTAAAAGAAAGGACTTCTCTAAAATTTTTAAAGACACTGAGTAACCTTTTAGCCACCAAATAACACTTATTTACTATATTTTCCTCCACAGTCATTATATTTTGACACAGTATCTAGAAAGCAAACTGCATTATGAAGTCATAATTCACTTTGTTGTTTTTAGTTAATCCCAAGTATGTATAACTGCTGAAATCATTTTTGAACATTTTAGTAACTGTGATCCTTTGAAATGTGATTACAATAAGAGCAAGGTAAGATATCTTTTTGATTACTCTAGGCATTTTCATTAACATGAGTGTGTCATTTCAGAGAGACCTTTAAAAGACTGAAAATAGTCCGCAGATCTGACTGGATTTTAGTAGCTTTATTCCCATTTATTCCTTTAAAATCTTTTAGTTGTTGACATGAAAAATTGCTGACCTGAAGCTGGACTTCTAGTTAAAAGCAAATGAAGATGCAAGTAAATACTTCCCCCAAACACCCATCATGGAGCTATGTAAAATTGATGAAATGAGCTAGAAATTGGTAATCTACCAACTCTGGAAAATGACCAAGGCATATGATAATGTGAGGGGCATTTATACTAAAAAACCTTCTCAACTGCAGATAAGAATCATGGGAACCTACAGCATTCTTGGCTATATGTTATTTTTTAGATGTGAAATATTCCTCCAAAAGGCTCATAGAAAGCTCAGTCTCCAGCAGGTATCACAGTTTTAGAAGATTTCAGAAATTTTAAGAATCCAGGCCTAGTTGGAGAAGTGGATGGCTCTAGAGTGCTTCTCTCTCTCTCTCTCTCTCTCTCTCTCTCTCTCTCTCTCTCCGTATGTGTGTGTCTTTTCTGACTTTCATAATATAGTCAACTTTGCTAGTCCATATCCTTCTTACAATGATGCCCTGTGTCACCTCAGTCCTTAATCAATGGTTTAGGACTCCATCTAAACTGATTACTATGGACTGAAACAACTAAAACTTTGAGCCAAAAACCAAAATAAATTCTTCCTACTTAAAGTTGATTTTCTTATTTAGTGACAACAATACAAAATATTGATAAATAAGCAAATCTTGCTGCTCCCATTGAATACCCCTACTGTTCTCAGTTCACGTTAAGTGCAGATGTTCTGACTTCTCTGATGCAGATGAAAGGGATTCTCCCACTCTGGAGTGGTAAGGGCTGCCCATGGCCACTGTGTTATCAAAGAGCATGATGATCCACTCTTAGAACTAGGATGAAACAAGTGAGATACTCCTCTTTAGCACTGTAAGAAGATACCCAAAATACATTAATTAAGATAAGTAATATAACAGTGTAGTAATTTGAAAGCATAATTAATGAAATCATCTCATGTTGAACAAAAATCAACATTTTAAAATTAGAACCAGTCACATTCCTGGCAAGATTGTAGTGCTATTGTGGTAGGAGAAAGTGTATTGATGGGTGAAGCAGCTACTGAGTAAAATGTACTTGTTTTAAGTATTTGAACTTATAAAATGAAATTTTCTCTAGTGTTTTAGCTACATTATAGAATCTGATAGACAACTTTTCATTATGTTTTTAAAAAATTCTTCATTTTTAGGTGCTACCGAGATGGCTTATCACATAGCAGCAATGGCAGCGCAGGCAGAGGACACAGATTTGGTTGCCAACACTTAAACGGCAGCTAAAAATTGTCTGTAAGTTCAGTTCCAGGAGATCTAATGCTCTCTTCTGGCCCCTGTGGGCAGTACATGCTCATAGTACCCTTACATATATTCAGGTAAAACATTCATACTTGTGAAATAAAAATAAATCAAGAAAGTGGGGAAGCATATGCCTTTAATCTCAGCACTTGGGAGCCAGAGGCAGATGGATCTCCATGAAATAAAGGATAGCTTGGTCTACACCATCAGTTCTATGTCACCTGGTGCTACAGGGAGACCTTGTCTCAAAAAAATTATTTATTAATTCAAAGTTAATAAAAATTCAAAAAAGAATTCTGCAATTCCTTGTATTCAAGAGCTTTTTAAATTATATTATGTTCATTGAAATAAGATCATTTTTCATGCAAGAATATAATGTTCTTTGAGCATAGTACCCCATAGTCTGTGACCAGCCTTTTCGGCATCACTCCCCTTTCTGTTAGTCTCCTTTGTTCCTCTAGATATTTTCACTTCTACTTTCATATTATATGTACATATATGATTTTATAAATCTACATGAAAATCCCATACACATTAATAAAATGATAATTTATCAACTGTTATTAACTTCATGTTTATTTGTTTTATTTCTATTCTTGAATTTTATTGAAGTTTTCAAAGTGATCCAATATGTTATCAAACTTATGAATGATTCATGTAAATTATATAAACTCAGAACTTGCTGTGAGATATTCATTATTAATTGCTTCCTATACCCTTCTAAATTTTTTATTAACTGTGTCTGTCTTAAACTGAGAGCGATGTAAGTGCTTTATGTACATCTGTCATGTAACCTACATATACATATATTACATAAATATAAATTACATGCATAGCAGGTTTGTACATCTATCTATCTACATACATACATACAAACACAACAAATTTCTAGGGAATTTGTTTCATTTTCTCAGTTGTTTATATCATTTAATATTTAGAAAAGGTTATAATTTTGCACTAATAGCTTCCTTTATACTAATTCTATGATATTCCTTTTTATCCACCCTCTTCTACTTCATTGCTGCGTTTTCTTATCCCTCTTCTTTTCAGCCATGATTTTTTGTTAAGTATAATGTTTTTAATTCTAGTTACTCTCTGTGGTTGGCAAAATGATGACCTCGCCATATATGTCTATACCTTATTTTCTAGGGTCTGTTAATATGCTGCATTGCAAAATAAACTTTGCCTACATGATTTGATTAAAAGTCATGAGAAATGAAAATACTCTTATAATATTCAAGTGATCTCCAGGTTAGCATAAAGGACCTTGGAAGTGGGAAAACAAAGAGAAGTTCAGAGTAAATACACACACACACAACAGACACACACACACACACACACAGAGAGAGAGAGAGAGAGAGAGAGAGAGAAAGAGAGAGAGAGAGGAGAGAAGAAATAGAGGTTGGAATGATGTGATCACAAGCTAAAAAATACAGCCTCTGGGAGTTGGAAAAGGAAAGGAAATAAGCAGTTCCCTAGAGCCTCCAGAAGTAATACAACCCTGCTGTCATATTTTCAACTTCTGATTCATAACTAATATAAATTTGTGTTCTTTTGAGAAAATCAATTTGCATTATTTTAACCCAGTTGTGGTAATAGGAAATGAATTCCAAGCTGTTAGCAAATTAATTCTGCTTTTTATATACTGCCCTGTAGATCACTTTTGTAATATATCAACATTTTATACTGTTTCTTCCTTTACAAATCATATTTAGACTCAACTACATGATATAATATATATCTTATCCTTAGAACCAATTCTGTCATAATGCCTCTTTAATAATTTTGGATTCTGAAGTTGCTTCTCTAGTAGATTTCCAATGAAAACTTCATGGAAATGGTATTTCCTTAATTCTTAAATGCTCATAATATGTCTATAGACATTTTACTTGAAAGTTAACATCCCTAGATATAAAATCCTTAATTCAGTCTTCCTTCACTGAGTATTTTGAATACATTACTCTCATCTGACTTAAACCTTGACTTAAAAAGTTGCATGGATATTTAATTCCACTCTGCCCCCTTTAAAATGATAATGCTCTTTCTGCACAAAATAAGTCTCAAAGATCTCAAATATTTAAGATAACATGATATAAAACACATATTAGGAAGTTTTAAAAAGTAGCTAAACATGCCTTATCATATAATTTTGACATTGAACTTGTAATTATTTCACATATTAAAATATAAAATTATAAATGAAAGAAAAGAAGCAACATTTAAACATTTGAAATTATTTAAAGTAAACCAATATTTTCAGACAATATATAAAACTATTAAAATACTGAATAAGATATAACAGGGTTTCACTATAATCGAGAAATTGAAAAAAATGAGTTGCAATTAAGAATGAGTGACAAAACTCATTTCTGTTAAAGTTTATTAAATTATAATTTTTTGCACAGCAAAAAAAGCACATTCAGCAAAATGAAAAGACAAATTTGAAAAAATGAATTTGCAATTATATCACAGATAAGAGATTAATAGTTCTTAGTGACTGGGGAGATAACTCAGCAGTTAAGAGCACTGGCTGTTCTTACAGGGAAACCAGGTCGAGTCTCAGCACTCACATGGCAGGTAACAACTGTCTGTAACTTGAGCTGCAGGGGATCTGACATCCTCTTCTGACCTCTGAGGGCATTTACATACATTCAGGGAATACATTCACACCCATAAAAATAAAAATAAAAATAAAAATAAAAATAATCAGTAGAAATATTTTTAAAAGATTAATGGTTCTAAGTAATAAAGAGATCTACAAAATAAAGAATATGAAGCAGGAAGCTTATTGAATGATAGATGGAACAAAGATACAACTTTACCCTCTCAACGGAAATAGGAGTTAATCTTAAACATGTAGATATATGCTCTCTATTGGTATTATATAATAATACCTAATTAAACCAATATTGAATTGTTACTTCTTGCATACAAGTTGATGTAAATCCCAAAGTGTAATACTGTGTTACATTGGAAAAGTCAAAATAAAGCAGTCATAATCAACTGTTAGGAATGAAATTTATATAATTCCTGTATAGGTGATTTTGACACCATCTAAATTGTATTTATGTATACCTTGTGAAACAGTCACCAATACTTTTTTGTTTTTCCATTTGAATGATGTCATCTAATTTTCATTCTAGTTATTACAAATTATGTTTTTGATGGTATGTAACCTGCTATTAAATCTATTGTTAATTTTAATTCCATTCCTCAGTTGCAGAATTTTCATTTGAGTTTTTATAATAGTAGTATTTGGTAAAGTCTCATTTTATCATATGTAATTTCACATGCTTATCAATTATAATTTTTATGTCATATGAAATGATTTCAAAACCTACCTCTTATAGGTCTATGTTTTATTAGCCATTGATTTTTGGATGTCACTATACTTTTGGCTTTGTTCTTGCCATGCAATGTTATATTTAATTTAATGCCAGATATGTGTATATGGAAATGGAAAGAATTTGGAATTATAGATAAGTTGTCTTTCTCCTTTAGAAGTGAATTTGACAAAAATCTTAAAAATAATATTTGTATTACCTTATGTCTCAGCAATTTCAGTTCCATCCTGAAGTTGTAATTTCAAATACTTTAAATCACTTATACATAGAATAATCACTTTATAGTTGTCATAAAAGTGCAGGCTTAACCCACATTTATGTCATTGGGGGACTGATTTAATACTTGTAATACTATATAGCCATAAGATGCATGAAGAACACTTTACATTGATGCAAAATTTTCATATTGGATTATTTATAGTACTTAAGTGGTGCATTTCATGTAATAAATGAAAGAAATTAAAATAGAAGTAAACATATATATTAATATTTTCAATCCTGACCTCACAAGAAGAGTAAACCAAAAACATAATACAAATTATTATCTTCAGTCAAACAAAAACACAGGGTAGACAGGAAAATGAAGATAGTAACATTTTTCTGACTATGTTTTACTATATAGTTTTAAGGTTGGTTTCATAATCATTTTAGATATTTAAATATAAAACTAGGAGCAAAAAATGGTAACAGATAGATGCAAATATTTTAGCTAAATGAGTATTATTTTGAATCTATTTTATACTATAGGTGATGCAAATAAGTAATTATATAGATATAAGATAAAAGAAATCCAAGACTGAAAAATCAAAAATTTAATTAAGAATATAGCAAGACATTTCGGTTGAAATTGTTATAATTCATTATTGTCTTTAAGATGTGTGTGTGTGTGTGTGTGTTTATGTATGTATTAGCACCATTAACTGAGAAGACATGAATACAAAGCCAGTTCAGTAGTAATGAGCACAATTATGATCACTAAATAACACCCACCCTCAACTCAGAGAATAAGTCTTGCATCTATTTCTAGGTTTGAATCAGAAAAGGTATATCTTATTTTCCCCAAAGAAGGAAAGCTATCATAGAGTAAAAGGAAAATGCTAGTGCTAACAAAAAGGACTTTAACTGGCCATAATGAGACCATGTGAGCATCCATTTGAATAATGAACACAACTGATAAAACATAACATACAGATCAAATATTACATGCCTAATGATATTCAAAAGTAAATAAGTGACAATGAAAAATATCATAATTGGCAAAGATGAAACCAAGAAAGAAGGACATAAACTCTATCAGATTGGTAAATAGATAAAGAAGATAAAGAAGCTTTGAGCTTGGTTTTCTCTGTGATTTTTTTTGTTTTGTTTTCAGACACCAAGTTGAAAATACCTACTTTGTAATCCCTAATGTAGTTACTTATTCTTCAATAATATCAGTAGAAGAAAACATTAATTGGGAGTTTTAGTAGAAAGTTAATAATAGAGTAGGCTACTGAACCCTAAATTCACTGATCCGTTATAACATCACTGATGGTAAAATTAGCAGTGCTGTGAACCTTCTGAGGTGATAAAACTACACTAACAAGCACACAGACCCTACTGAGAAAGATTTCTGCCAGCCATGTTGAAGCCAAATCTAATCTCCTACAAAGGACCACTTACCAGACATACAAGTGAGAGAGAAAAACAAGCAGAGTGACAGTGTGAGGAGCAAGTTGACAAACTGATATTTTTCTCTCCCTTTTATGGGATAAACAAACCTGACTTCTGCAACAAGCAAGTAGATGAGAAAAAAAGAGTAACAGAACGTTAAAGGGAGGCTTCATTGCTAGTAAGAGGGAAATAAGAGCTCCTGGCCTTGTGTGGACATTCCTTTAATCTTGTTTCAAACAAGCCCATATAAAAGAACAAATTGGATATGGGATGTATTTTAGTTTATGAGAAATAATTATTTCAGCTGAGGATTTAGCTCAGTGGCAGAACACTCACCCAGCATGTGTAAAGCCCTGGGTTCAATCCTTAGCATCGCTGAAACTTATTGCTAATTTTGATAGGTGTGACAGTGATACTTAATTCATTTAAGAAAATAGAAAAGGTAAAAGAGAGAAAAAATTGGCACTATTTCTATGATGTGTTTTATACTTTCTCAGCAAAGGAAAAATCATTAGATAAAATGATTATGATAAAATTCTAGGAACTCTTTGAACTAGGTGAAGATTGCAGAGGGATTGACTATGTTATTCTACTTTTGTGTATGCTTTAGTTTTTACTATAGATCCTTTGTAGATAATGCTATTTTCCCTCTTGAAAGAAAGACAAAGGAATATTTTTCCTGGCTTTGATTATATTAAATAAGATATACTCCAATGTGGTCATAGAATAAAAAAGTGTCCACTGCTTAGTTGCCATTTATTTTTAAAATATTTTATTTATTATTTTTATTTTATGTGTATTTGTGTAAGTTCACCCGTGCGATGCCTGCAGAGGTCAGAAGGCATCGGATTCCCTGGAACTATAGTTAAGGACCATTGTTAGCCACCATGTGGTTTCTGGGAATTGATCCTAGGTCTTTTGCAAGAGGAGACATTGCTCTTAACCACTGAGCCATCTCTCCAGCCCCTTAAGTGCCACTTATAATTGAGGTGACATTTAAAAAAATAAAATTATTGAATCGGTTTTATGAAAAACAGTCATTTTTAGAATGATTTTTTTCTAAATTTTGTATGCTCCCTCTCCTTTCTATTTGGTCATCTATATACCTGTACACACTGCCATTTTGAAGACGAAATATGATTGAATGCTAATTTTGAAATTTTCTGAGTGTATGATCTGGGGTAATTTTTAAATCTTGTCTCAAGTTCTGCATCATAATTGTAAAGGTAGAGTCATTACTTTTTGAATTGCTCAGGATAAATCATGTAGATACTCATTCTGTAATCCACTGTGGAACAGAATGCATGATACTTAAAATATATAGAGCTCCCGCAATGGTAAAGAATAATCTACTCGGGATACACACTATAAGACACATGGGTTCAGGATCAATAAATATTCCAAATTATAGTTCTGCCCTCAGAAGACTACACACATCACTATATTTTGGTTAGCAGTTGCTTAATGACACATAATAGACAAACGGAGTAGGATGCATGAGCACAAAAAGATGAAAGGTATGAAGTAGACGCACATGGGCGCAGCACAGAAAAACATAATTATGTCTGTGTAGCTAATGGTGTGAATGTATTTCTCCTGGAGTCACACAAAAGACAACAGACGAATGAGCCTTTTCTTATACTCACATAGCATTTTGAAATACAATTCCTAGATTTATTAAGTTCTTCCAGTATAATTGAATTACTACTCTAATTATTCCCCAAGTCCAATTAATAATAAAGATGACTTCTTTCTAGAATATATCTGACTGAAAAAAAATCATCTTTACATATCTGAAGACCACTTGGGTATTTTATTACTGGCTTCCTGGGAAGTTCATACATATTGCTCTTTTGTAGACCGATATATTTCTTAACAGACAGTTTAAAGGTGACTGTCCATTTTGTACACACTTCTCATAAACTGACTTGATTCATGATGGTACTTTTTAATAACCTTTATTTTGGGAGGGTGGCTCTATGGACCTAATGGAAACACTGAAAGTCTCAAGATTTATTCCTAACAATAATATCAAGGCTTAGATTTTATACTCAGTAACACATCATGCACAGTAGAGAAAATTCTTTTACTGAGCCTTCCTTTTACTCAAACTTACACCATGAAAGTAACCAATATTTCTATAATATAAAGAATATAAATACACAAATTTAGCAATTACAGGTTTCAAGTAATAAAATAAATACAATAAATTGCAAGGACAATAATTTTTAGGTGTATTCTGCTCTTTATTCTTTCCTTAGTTGAATTAAACACTATTATCTATGCAAATTTATCTTCTATAAAGAAAATTTTAAGGACCAGATTATTTCATTTTTCAGTTACTAACACAACGTATCTGATAAATGCATTAGGGTATAAAGAAAAGAGATTCAGGGACTTGCAACATGGTTAAGGGGTTAAGAGTATTGTTCGCTTTTGCAGAAGACCCAGGTTCAGTACCCAGCACCCACATGATGGCTAACAACTCTTCATAACCCCAATTTTAGAGGATTCAATACCCTCTTCAGGCACTGTATGCATGGGTACACTTACATACATACTGCCAAAACGCTCATACATATAAAAGAAAAATTTTTTTTCAAAACAGTTAATTTAATTTACAGTGTTGTTAAAGGCTGTAAGCCCCAAATCATGTTTCTCCACCAGGTCTGGCCTCTGATGAAGGCCTTTTTATTTTTTATTTCTTTTCCATTTTCCTCTTGTCATGCAGATATCTACCCAATATACGATACAAAGGTGTAACCATGGAGCACAGTACAGGTCTGTGAAAAGATCATCATCAAGGGGAGGGCCACTAGCCCGACCCACCACTGCTATTTTATCCTTCACTAACTACAGCTGCTGTTCTCATAATACTAAAAAGCTTCTGTGTAGCAAAAGAAACTGTCAGTTGAGATAAGAGGAAGCCCACAGAACGGGAGAAAATCTTTGCCAGTTACTCATCTGACAGAAAATTAGTGATGAGAACATGCAAAGAACCAAAAAAATAAAACACTAAACACCAAGAACTTAAGCAACCCAGATAAAATAACAACCTATGGAACTAAAAAGAGACTATGTAAGTTTATAAGCTCCTATCTGTGGATTATTGGTCTAGTTTCCTGTTCTATTGGGATCCTATTCAAAAAAGAAACCTCACCTTATACCTGTATGTTGAAAACATACTCCTGACATTTTTATTCATACTGCTTTAGGTTATCAGGTCTTTTATTGAGGGCTTTAATTCATCTAGAACTTAGTTTTGGGCAAGGTGGAATGCAGAGATTCAGTTTATTCTACTACATCCAGATTTACCAGCACCATTTGTGAAGATTTTATTTTCTAATATAGATTGTTTTTTCTTCATTGTTAAAAGTCAAGTGGCTGTAGTTTTATGAACTTGTGTCTGAGTCCTGAATTCTTTCCAATTTGTTAATGTATTTGCTTTTTGTGTGTACCAAGGTTTTTTTTATTACTATAGCTCTTCAGTGTAACTTGAAATCAGGTATGATCATATCTCTTGCATAATTTTGTTGTTGTTTAAGATTGCTTGGCTATTCTTGGTCATTGGTGTTCCATGTAAAATTTAACATTGTTTTTCTATGTTTGTGAATTCTCTCCCTAGAATCTTGATTGATATTGCACTGAATCTATAGATTGCTTTTGGTAAGATGACCATTTTTGCAATACTGATTCTTCTAATTCATGAACATGGGAGGTCTTTCCATCTTCTGATGTCTTCCTCAATTTCTTTCTTCAGTGTCTTGAAGTTTTAATTGTAGAGGCCTTTCCTTTCCTTGGTTAGTCCTATTTTCCAGACCGTTTGTGTGTGTGTGTGTGTGTGTGTGTGTGTGTGTATCTATTGTGAAATGAATTGTTTCAGTAATTTCTTTTTCAGTATGCTTTTTAATTGGCCTGTGAGAAGGCTGCTGATTTTTGTGGGGCCATTTTCTATACTTCCAAGTATAGAAATGCTAAAAATGTTTATCATTCTCTAATTGTGGAATCTTTAGGGTCTCTAATGTATAGGATCACATCATCATCAAAGAGGGATGTTTTGACTTCTCCTTTACCTATTTGTATCTTCTAAAATTTTCTTCTCTGGTTGTATTCTTTCAGCACTACTATATTGGATAGGAGTAAAGAGAGCAGACGTACTTATTTTGTTTCTAATCTAATTGGGAATGCTTTGAGTTTGTTCCATTTGATATCATGTTAGTTTGTTATTACAGTTTTATTTTGTTGAGGTATGTTCATTCTTCTTCCTATCCTCTCTATGACTTTTATCATGAATCAACATTGAATTTTCTAAAGGCAATTTCTTCATCTATCAAGAGCATAATGTAATTTCTGTCTGTAAGTCCACTTAGTAGATAAATTATGTTTATTTATTTATATATGTTGAACCATTACTATATGCCTGGAATGAAGCCAAGTTGATCATGGTGAATGTTCTTTTAACTAAAATTTTTATTTTATATGTGAGTGTTTTGCATGCACCATGTGCATACAATATTCAAGGAGGCCAAAAGAAGATGTTGGATCCCCTAACACTGGAGTTACAGATGGTTGTTAGTCACCATGAGGTTGCTGGGAACCAAACCTGGATCTTCTGCAACAGCAGACAGTTCTCTCCAGGCCAGTAAATGTGCTTTTTGTGATTCTGAATTTGGTTTGGGAGTATTTATCTAGTACTGATCCTTCATGCTCCAATACTGACCTGCCAGTAAGGTAAGAGATGTCCATTGGTACAATAGTGACAAGATGCCTGGTACTATAAACATATTCAAAACCCATGGCTAGAATCACATCACATCAAAAAAGAAGAAATTTGTCTCTTTCTTTCCCAATAGTGTAATAATGTATATTCTTTTTTTCTACCTCTTATGCTAGCTAGACTCTAGGAGGATGCTGACTCAATAGAGTGAGAATAGGCAATTTTTTGCCTACTTTCTAATCAATGTAAAACTTCCACTCCACCACTGGGTAACTAGTTAGTCTGTCCTTTATTTGAGGAGGATGTCTCATGGAAGAATATTTTCTGCCCTTCTTCCAGAAATAGAGACTTTTAATTTTAATCTTCTCTTCTGGGGGCTGGGCAGATGGCTTACCTGTTCAGAGCACTGGCTGTTCTTACAGAGGCCCCAGATTTGATTTTCAGGACCCACATGGTGGCTGTCTGTAACTCCAGTTCTTAGGGATTTCTTCTGACCTCCTTGGACGTTGCAAGACACGAGAACACTTACATACATGTAGGCAATACATTCATACACATAAAATTAGTAAACTAAATATTAAAATAAAATTTATTGAGAAAAGTGGTGAGATGACTTCTTGTCCCTTCCTTACATGGAAGATTGTTGTTATTTGGTACAAGGCCCAAGGAATATGTATGGTAGTTTTCCCTGTACCCCCACAATTATACTCTACTTTTCCTTGTGATTGTAAAAGGAGTTTCCTCCCTCTCTCACATGGACAAATGACTTTCTTTCTCTTTTTCTTTCCAAAGTAATAAATCTTTGCCTGAACCACAGGAAGAGTCTCCATGTTTTTCTCAGTGGTGGCAGGACTTTTAAAAATCTTTCCCCAGGACCAGTGCATCTTTGTATGGACTAAAGTAATATTTCTTATTAAGAAAAGGGAATAGGCATATAGATTAATGTATCTCTCAACTCTCACCAGAGAAGCATCCTCATGAAACAGATGGTGATTAACACAGACATCCACAGCTGGCCAACATGCAGAAAATAAGAGGTTGCAGTGGTCATTTCTGAATATAACACTTATATTAAACTTCTGCTTCACAAGGCTTAGGGATCATTGCAGACAAGGGAAAAGAAAGAGTGTAAGTGCCAGAGGTTATGGATGGCCACAAGGAAACAGAGTTTTCCAGACACCTGGAAAGTTACTCATATGAGCTCACAGCAGTGATGACAGCATACACAAATCTCATTCAAGTTCAAACCATAGAAAACCCCAGAACAGAGGTGGGGAAGTGCAGAAAAAGCCCCAAACTAGCTGAAGAAATACTGGCAACCAATAGTTCCTGGGAAAGGGAGAGGGAGGTAGTAGTATTTTTACTTCTTTTAAAATATTTTATCTGCTATTTTTGTTTTATGTGTATGAGTATATTGCCTGCATAGATGTAAGTGCACCTGTGTTATACAATGACCACAGAGGTCAGAAAAGGGTGGCAGTTCCCCTGGAACTGGAGTTCCAGATGGTTGTTAGCTGCCATATGGGTGCTGGGAACTGAACCCATTTCCTCTTCAAGAGTAACCAGCTCTCTTAACTGCTGAGCCATTTCTCCAGCCCAGTTTTTTTATACATATAATAGAGCATATGAAATTAGGCATGAGATAGTAACTAAGGGGTCTACATGTGATCAAAATACATTGTCTGAAATTCACAAAAATTCAATAAAATAGATAAATAAATAAATATAAAAGAGTATGAGAGTTGGGCAGTGTTTCATGGTGGTTCTCTTGTGGTCTCCTGTCTTTCCCCCTTAACCCTTTAAATGAGCACCTAGTGGAGGCCCATAAAAAAGACCTTAGGAAATAGTGAAGCACTAACAAATTCTTCACTGTCACAGTAGAACATACTGTGTCTTCAGGAATTTATTTCTCCTAAGAGGAAACTATCTATGTCTATCTCTTTCTATGGTAGGGATCATTGAGATTTGGAATTTAATTTATATTTTTCTTGGTAGCTTCAACTGTATTATAAACTCAAGAAAAATTAATTTTATTAGTTTCATTATTATTGTTTGTAGCACCATGTTTTATTCTAATATAGCTACACTTGGAGATTTCCTTAGTCTTAATATTTTCTTACCATGCTTAGAAGATGATACAATATCACAAAAAGGCTACACCTCAAGGTGAATGATTTTTCCTTAAAATATTCCCCTTTAGTCCATTATATCTACTTTATTCTATTATGAAGAGGAATAATAATTGAAGCTAAAGTATGAAAAGAAAATATCAGTAAAATATCTATATGGCTTGTAAAGGGAAATAAATGGTAAGATTAGATATTTCTGATCATGTAGAAAATATCAATCAGTAAAAGAACCTTAGAATATTAGAATTTGCATACTTTTGGACAGAAGCATTCTTGGATATGAAGAGGTCAAATAGAGGCTTTTGGAATAGCCTTTAGCTCATGAATTAGTGGGAATGGAGTAGGATGTCCTTTTAGGTAAAGAGATGAAGTGGGAAATTTTTCATCTTATCTCATCTCTTCCTTATTTCCTAACCTCGATAATTCCTTCAAGCATAAAGAAAATTTGAGTCAAGACAGAAGAAGTAGCCACATAAGTAACTGAACTCTAGCCTCAGAACATTTGTATGGCCATGATACAACAAAGTAAAGTATTATCCATTTTCAGAACTAATGTTCCTTATGAGTAGAATATTGTGATCTAAACCCAAGAACTAAAGTATACAGAGAGCTTGCTCTATGCTAAGCTGTGCTATATTTTTTTTCATTGACAACAATTTTCCCTACAAAGCAGATGTATCTACATATCCATTAAAATTTATCTATACGTGAAGTCCACTTCAGCTCCTCAGTCATTTTATTGGAAATGAATGTACGAATAGTTCAGAAATATTCTAGAAAGAAGTCATCTTTATTATTAATTGGACTTGGGGAATAATTAGAGTAGTAATTCAATTATACTGGAAGAACTTAATAAATCTAGGAATTGTATTTCAAAACGCTATGTGAGTATAAGAAAAGGCTCATTCGTCTGTTGTCTTTTGTGTGACTCCAGGAGAAACACATTTACACCATTAGCTACACAGACATAATTATGTTTTTCTGTGCTGCGCCCACGTGCGTCTCCTCCATACCTTTCCCTATCATGCCATAGGGAAATAGTAAATTCTTTCGGTGTTTGTTTGAGATAATGTTTCATCAAACCAAGGCTTGTCTTAAACTCATTAGTAGTTAAGGCTGAATTTGAACTCCTGTCTTTTGCCTCCAACTTCCAAATGCTGGGATTACAGGTATGCAACTTTCTGCCTGTCTGATGACGAAGGTTATGATAAACTACACCAACATTCTCACTGAAACACAAACACACACACCCCAAATAAACAGAAAAAGGCAAGCAAATAAGAATATCATCTGAGAAGTCTAAAAGTATTACAAAGGTATAAAGCAGTGTTGCTGAACAAAGAATAAGGGGAAAAGAAGAGATCAGAAAAGAGCCTAATATGATTCTGCTTCACCAAATATTCGTTATGGTGTATATCTGTTATCTCAGAAATCAGGAGGCAGCGGCAGGAGAGAATAATGAGTTCTAGACCAGCCTGGATCTCTTAGCAAAACCTTCTCTCAAAAACCAAAATAATAAGGAAATATACTCTGCATATGAACATGTTTATATAAAATAAGAATTTAAGATTAAGAGATTTAATAGGTGAAGTGCTTGTAATAGCAGGAAGCTGGAAACAACTCTCTTGCCCATCTACAGAAAATGGACAGACTCTGGTACAGCAACTTAATGAAATAAGAGGTAACAAAAAGTTTAACTACATCTAAATTTGCTAGTGTTTTGGATAATGTATATTTACTAATGTGCTTTCCCCTTTGTGGGGGAAAAACTCTGCTTGATACATGTGCCAATTTTCATGGAATAAATTCTCCTGTGGCCAAATTCTAGCTACCAATGTAAGGTGACAGAACACAGGACTAACAGCATACAAACACAATCCATTCTCATCACTTGGTGTGTACCGGATCCAGTACACCACTAGTTAAATACAGCATCATGGATAATTTTGACAAATTTTAGTGTCCAGCATAAAACTCAAGACAGGAAATAAAAAGGTTTTAGGTACTTAACCCAGTTTGAGCCATTATACTCAAAGGTATTTATCTAAGAACATTGAAGATATAAAGAAAATACTTTATTTCAGGAATATGAAATTTGGAAGGGAACAAAACCCGAGTAAAATTAGTTTTAGACAGCATCAGGCTTTATTTTAATGCCCAGTGTTCGTCATAGGAGACCTTCCTAAATGCTGTTTGATCAGGCTTTTTTGATGTATCCTTCAAGATACCTAGCAGATGACACCACAATTTTGAAAAGCATAAAATATTTTTTGAGAAGGAAAATAAAATATATGTGGCAAAACTAAAAAGAATGTAATTAGAAAATGCTAGAAGACAGCAAGTAATTTATCTAGTGTTGATTGTGAGGTGCACAGAGATAGTGAAATATCATCTACAAGCAGCACACAGGCCCTTTCTGGAAAGCTTTCTGTTTCTTGACCTGTGGAGTATTTACACAGTGTTTACTGCGAGTTCTTAGGCCATATATTTCAGTTTATATAATTTTCTTTCTGTCATATCGCACAATATTTTTAAATGGTGAAAGGGATCCTTTTATCAAAAGAGTGTTACTGAAGTTCAAGGAATTTCTCTAAGCACCACCAAGAGAGCTAGGAACTAACTGTCATAGTTTAAGTCACTTAAGGGATTCTATGAACTAAATTTCCTCAAGTCCTACAAGGTATGTGAAAACTGTCAGAGTTAATGGTAAGTTTCTTATAAAATAAAAAGAAACCGGAAGCAAAAGCCAAAACATCTTATTTGTTTTCAGTGCTAGACATCCTAGTCTGTATTTTTGCTTTACAGTGTCTCAACTACAGGGAGAAAAACATATCCTCTATTATCATTTAAAACCTATTTATATTAGTTTTCCCACACAAATAGAAAAATGTTTGCAGATAATCAAATCAATGGACAATAATATAAAAATGAAAATTGAAACATTGACCTTGTGATGGTCAGTTTTTAAAAAAAGTAATTCTTTGAGTGTTTTAAACAATGTGTTTTATCATATTCTCCCCTCCCCAAATTTGTCCCAGATTCAGCCCCCTCTCCTTACCCAACCAACTTCATATTCCTTTTTCTTTTTTTTTTCCTCATGGAGTTCAATTTGTTTTATCCAAATGCTCCTGAGTATGGAACCTGATCTGGAGCATGGTCAATCTATCAAAGGGTAACACTTTTAAAGAAATCTTACTATTCCTTTTCTAGTGTTTATCAAATGTCAATAGCTGTGTAGGTAGGCGTGGGACTTTGTGCCCACCTCACTCTCCGTGCTGGTATTTTTCTGGCTTGAGCTTGAGCAGGTCTTGTGCATGCTACCATAAGTCTGTAGATTTGTATGTGCAACTGTTTGGAAAATATTATTTCTTTGTGGACACCTATTACTCTGGCTCTTACAATCTTTTTGCTCCCATCTTACTTGAAGATCCATGTGCTTTGGGGGGAGTAGAACTGTGACATCGATAACCCATTTATGATAGAGCAATCCAAAGTATCTTATTCTCTACATTTTGACCAGTTGTGGATCTCTGTAAAAATTGCCTTCTAATGCAAGAAGTTATCTGATGAGGGTTGAGGAATGCACTAATCAATGGGTGTAACAATAAGTTAAAAGGAGTCAGTTTTGTATTATGCCAGTGTAGTCAACTCTCAGTAGGAGGTTCTCCTACTCCAGAAATTATTGAAGCAAAGGTTATTAATCCTGCTAATGGTGTCTGGTATGAGTTCCATCTTGTGAAGTGGGCCTTAAATCCAATAAGAGAGTGATTAGTTTCTCCTATAACATGGATGCATAACTTATCAAGCTAGACACTACTATAGCTCACAGAGTTCACAGCAGGTAAGACTGATAATTACTTTTCTGCTTGGATAGTGAGCATAACACCTTCCATCACTATGAAAGTTGACTAGCAGAGATGAAGCTTTGGGGTCAGTTACCAGCTTCATGTCTCTATGTTTTATGAGTCAAGCATGTGTTATCTTCAAAAATTGGTTTTTACACTCAAGTTCTTAAGGGTAACCAAGAGCAATGCGAATAGCCTGTAACATTTCAGGGTCTATGGGGTGTTACAGACCAATAACACAAAGACAGGGAACCCATCCCTGGTACTGCATTTTTTATTTGTTAAGATGAAGTGTCTAGTTGAGCTATTGTCCCCCAATGGTTAGTTTTGATTGCCAACTGGACACAAAAAAGAATCACAATGAGTGATTATTTAGATCAGTTTGGCCTGAGGGCATGTCTACGGAGCATGTATTAATTATATTAAATGAGATGGGACAACCCCATCCATTGTGGATGCCACTATTATACAAAAGAGGGATCCTGAACTGTGTAAGAGTGGATCACTTTTCTGCTCTTGCATCACTTTCTGCTCTTGACTGTGGTTATAACGTGTGGCTTCAGATTCCTGCCTCTGTGACATCCTACAATGATGAACTGTGTCCTGGAATTGTAAGCCAAATGAATCCTTTCTCCTTTAAGTTGATTTTGTCACATTTTATAACAGTGATGGGAAACAAAACTAAGAGAGCTCCTCAAGTTCCACTCCATCAATACTTACCAAATTACGTTAGGATTTTAAAGAAAAGTATCACTACCTTAAATCATTGTATGTTGCTATTTATGCTCATTTTGGCCATTAGAGTGCAAATGCCTTCTGGTCTAGGGCTGAGCCATCTCATTTACTAGTTACCTTGACTCTTAGAAAAAATCGTGTTCACATAGTATCAATAAGATGTTGGAATGGGAGTTTTTATCTCTTCCACCCCCAACAGAAACACCAAATTAAAAAAAAATTAATTATTATTATTATTTTATGTGTATAAGTTTATTGCCTGCATGTGTGTAAGTGCACCAGTGTAGTTGGATGCCTGTCGAAGCCAGAAGAGAATAACATTGGATCCCCTGGAACTGGAGTTATAGACAGTTGTTAGCTGCCACGTGGGTGCTAGGAATTGAGCCGAGGTGTTCTGGAAGAACAGCAAGTATTCCTAAATACTGCACCACCTCTCCAGCACTGAAACCACACAGAATTTTAAAAATTTAATTATTTGTGTGTGCGTGTCTGTGTGAGTGTATGTACATATATGAGTGCAGAATGCAGAGGCCAGAAAATGAATATGATCCCTTGGAGTAGGAGCTGCAGACATTTACAAAATGTTAATTAAGTTGATGCTAGAATCTAAAATCCAGGCTTCATGACTGTGCAACAAGTGTTACTGATCACTTAGCTATCTCTCTAGTCTAAGAAACACCAATTTTGATGAGCACTCACAGACAAAAGTACCTTCTGGGGGGTCAAAGAATTCAATGGAAATGCTTCAAAACACTAAAGGAACAAAACCTTTGAGAATCTAATTATTGAAATAGAGTGAGAAGAGCAGTTTCTCTTTACTGAAGAAACTCCCTCCCCTTAAGGCAACACAACTCAGTGCCAAGAGAAACTCCTTTGATCTACCTGTTTCTCCTCTGGAGGAGGTGAAAATCTAGTGAGCATTGAATTTCCCAGCCATGTGGGGCATTGATCAAGAAGCTTACATCTACATTCCCTCCTATATTTCATTAAAGGGATTGAATAATCACATATTTTGCTGAAATATCTTGGGTTAATAGGCAAGATACATAACAAAGGTTAATAGTCCAAGGACACATAGGATAAAATAAAGGGATGTGGGCTCACAGAAACAGGAATCTGGAACTCAACTACAGGCTGCAGATTCTACTAATTCCTTCACAAGCTTCACCAAGCAGATGGTCTCCACACTGCATATAACAGCTTTTGTGGTTTGAATGAGAATGTCTCCCATAGACTACAAGTATTTGGATATTTTCCCCCAGTTTGTGCTGCTGTTTTGTAAAGTTTTAGGAGGTATGGCCACACGGGAGGAAGCATGCCACTGCATGTGGGCTTTGAGGGTTCTAAGTCTTGCCAGATTGCCATTTGCTCTCTGCTTCCTGTGCCTGCTTAAAGATGTAAGTAAGCACTTAGCTTGCTGCTTCTGCTCTGACCACCTCACCATGCCTCCCCACCATGAGGGACTCTAATCCCTGTGGAACCTGGAACCATGAGGTCAAATAAACTCTTCTTCCTATAAGTTCCCTTGGTCACAGTGTTTTATCACAGCAACAGAAAAGTAACTAATGCAACAGGTCATGCGCAATCCCACACCTGAAAGAAACCTGCTTCCAACATTCTTTCCACCACTTGCTACTATAGCTACTGCCCTGCATGTGCCCTCATACACAGAATATGGATGCTTCTATGTATATTGCATGAGTGCAAACAGATAACTGGAATTGGAAAAAAAGTATAGAAACTGAAGCATTGCAAGACAGTGACTTCAGAAAAATAAAAAGGCGCTCACAACAACAGATCGAACTTCACTAGATCAAAAGAGGCATATGGGCTAAGGAGATGGTCTAGTGGGTAATGTACTAGCTATGCAAGTATGAGGACCTGAGCTCACATGTCCCCAGGACCCATATAAAGTCAGACATGGCATACATCTATATCTCCAGTGTTTCTACAGTGGAATTGAATGTAGAGACAGATTTCCCAGAAGCTCAAGGGGAAAACAATAGGAGACCATGTTTCAAAGAAGTTTGAAAGTGAGGACTAACGTTCAAGGTTATTCCCTGACACTTGTTTCATGGTATTTGTGCATCTGCATTCACACAAACAAACACACATAAATAAATACACACACACACGCAGGAGAGAGAGAGAGAGAGAGAGAGAGAGAGAGAGAGAGAGAGAGAGAGAGGAGAGAGAGAACCCATAGAATTAAATCCTATGACTTCTTTCCCAAAGGAGAACTACAGAAGTGGAGTTGGTATATCCATGGAATAGAAGTGAGTTATTGTTGGGCATAATGTAAGGTGGGCCTAGCCTAAGGCCACCTGCTGGGAGGAATGGAGGAATGGCTCCTGTGGGTGTGGCGTTCTGTTCTGGCTAATTGTGAGACCAGCACATGGAAAGAACCTGCCTACCTGGAGACAAACTTACTATTGACTGTATTTGAGACCCCACCCCATAAGGTCATCGGCTATCCAGACCTATAAGAGCCCTTGAGGTATTTTTCTGTTGTCCCAGAAAATGTCCTAGGTGTCTCTGTAACAATCCTAGCTGCTTTGTTGTCTGTTCATTTCTTGTCTGAGAACGGTTCACATACCTTTCTCCTGCCAATTAAATTAAATCATTATCTTTAAATTCAACTTCATTTAAGTTCTCGGAAGAGAGTAGAATGAAGCCAGAGATTTAGACAAAATATCTTATAAATGGTCCCTAGCCCAGTTTTCCACACAGTCTTTGTCCCCAGATAGGCAGGTTCTTTCCATGTGCTGGTTTCACAGTTAGCCAAAGCAGAAGGCCACACCCACAGGAGCCATTCCTCCATTCCTCCCAGCAGGTAGCCTTAGGCTAGGCCCACCTCACATTATGCCCAACAAGTTATGTTAACCTATAGGGCAGGCTGGGGAGAGGAATTCAGATACTCTTCAATAATCATGGATACTAGGCCTGATGGACTCCTAGGTATACAGAAGAGAATAGTTTCAAAAACTGCTACAGTGATAGACAATAGCAGGACCAAAATCCTCAAAAGCAAGTTCAACATTTGACATTGAAAAATAGCATTACAATCTGAGATATTCATGGTCAAAAACATAAAAAACAAAAGCTACAAAAAAACCCCCACAAAAACATGACAATGTTTTAAATAAGTTTAGGATTTTCTGTTGGACTGCATTAATAGCTATCTTCAACCACACGTGACTACTTGTGGCCCACAGATCATAGGTTGCACATGCCTGAATAGAGTCTATAGGTGTCTGATCAAAAGACTTGGGGAGGCAATTTCAAATTATAACATGCTTAGCTTTATGCAATTTTCAATCTAAAGAATGTCTTGTTATACAGAACAATAAGGTTTGGAGAGTCTGAAATAATGAATATATAAAAACGAGAGAATGTATGTATTGTCAACCGAAATATATAGAATCCCCTCAATACAAGGTATAGAACCATTTGTGCTGATCAAAAGCAGTCCTGTTCACTGTTTGAAGGCTTTGTATAAAGACAAAATTGAAATGATCTCTGCTGAGTAAGTGAATAAGTAGTCAAAGTTTTTCATGGTATTTAGGTAACTCATTTTAATTTTAATGTTTGCAAAAAATGGAAATTATTTTGCTGATGCTCTGATCATATAACTTAAACAGATGTACAGTTTACTTGATGAAGAAGAAAAAATCAGTTACATTGAATTTTACTGTATTATGAGAATCACAAATTCATCTCTTTGATGTCATTAATCTCTGATGTATGTACATGAAACCTTGAGAGCAGAGTATATATGTGATACAGAAAAAAGTTTAAATCACTGTTGCTTAAGGCTTGTGTTTAGCCATGCTCAGAAAATGTTGCACTCACTGTCCAGGATGAATATCATAAAGGACTCCTAGTACCTCCAGTACCCGCTTGTAAGGAATCTCTCTCCATATGGAACATAAAAGTTCAAAACTCCAGATTTCAAAAACATCATCACCACGTGGAACCACTGATCAGCTCTAGCATCATAGGAAAAAATGTTTATATTCCATGGAAAATTTCTAATTGTGATTCTATAAAACTGTGAATTATCATCATTAACAAAGACCCTTGGAAAGCTCAAGCATAGCCAAAATTCAGATACCTACTACAGGTCTGATTGTATAAACTGAGAAACATGTCAGGACTGTGGACTTAGATCCTACAGGTCAGAACTGCCAAGGAGATTTTAAGGAGAAAAACATATGCAAAATGACTTTACAGCAAGAAATTCCTAGACCTAAATAAATACCTTTTAGTAACAATAAAGATTCAGGAAAACACATCGTATAATGACAATACCAGTTGACATGTCAATGTGGAAGGGGGAAATTTCACATAGGTCCCACTTCTAGATGAAAATCTCCAGGCAATCAATGGATACTGAGAGAGAGAGAGAATCAGTTTTCACCAGGGACATGCTCCCTGATAGGTTAACCAATATCAAGTGGTCATACCTACACCCATTTACACATAAGTAGCACAAAATGGACTCAGTAAGTTGTGTTGTACATACATGGATATATACAAGTATTAAAGAAGAAGTTGTGAATTTAAAAGGAAGTGTGTGTGTGTGTGTGTGTGTGTGTGTATGTGTGTGTGAGAGAACATGGGAGGAGTTAAAGATGGGAGAGGGAAGGGTGGAAATGATGTAAATACAGTAGTCATATATGAAATTCTCAGAAACATAAAAAATGTAAATAAAAAATACATTGCAGTAGAACTACCTAAAATTTTGGCTAAGTGGACTCTTGAATTTCCTACTATAACTGAGAACATAATAGCAGGATGAGATGATCATTTTATCTCTGGAACAGCCTGATGGCACTTATCCAAATGTAAGTTTTTAATACAGCTTGTGCCCTGGCTTAGAAGTGATTTCCTTAGAACATGCAAATGTACAGAAGTTAAAGCTCTGTTTGCAATGGTTCCCAGGTGCTTCTGAATTCCTCACCTACTCTTGTTAAAATTTTTCTTCAGCATTGGTGACAGCGGTTTTCAAAAAATTTAATATCAGTATGTTAGGTTTTCATGGCAAGGATGCTGTGTAAAATGAAGAAAAGGAAGTACAAACTGAAAATCTTCAGAATGTCTTCAATTCTGAATAGAGTAACTGCAATAATTGTAATCAGGAGTGAGCTAGAAGACCTCAGGATGCCACAAAGAGAATCACTTCATGCCCTGTGATTATCATGTCCCATGATAAGACAGAGAGCATGTCTAGTGAATTTAGTTCTTCATTCAGCATCTACTGAAACATTTATTTCACCATACTTGAATGCTATCCCTGAACACTGGGTCACTCTTTCTGAGTATCTGTACCTTCTTTTTCTGAAATGTCTCAGAAATATTACTAAGACTCTTCCTGGAATACAACCTCCAACTCCAAGTTGGATTATACACTACCAATCAAAAACTGTTGCCTTAACGATACCAAGAACAGAAAGACTCTTTTACAGGTCTGTAAAAGCCTAGATATGTATTTATTCTGAACTCCACAAGATTAAAGTGAGGTTTTGAGAACTACACAAATCAAATGAAGAAAAAAATGAAATATTGGAACTCTTCTGATATTACCTGTTTTCTTTAATCAGGAAATCATAGTGCAATTTTCTGTGAATCTTCCCTTCCACCCAAGGAATTAAAACTTTGTGATCCTCTCTCTAAATCAATGGGAAATGTCCATGGGTATCTGGATCATTGAGCATACAAACCCCTTGGTAGAACAGCAGGTTTCACATTCTAGACTGTGGGCATTATATGGGAGAGGTTGTAAAACCATCTCTAAATATGTGAACTGAGATGATTCTTATGTAAACGTATTCACATACCAATAAATGTCTGATTTCTTATCTTGTACTTTGAATAGTTTTCTGTTAGCAAAATTCACCACTGAAGCCAGGTGTTGGTGTACATATACCTTTCATTCCAGTGCTTGGAAGGCAGAGGCAGGCATAACTCTGTGAGGTCAAAGTCAGCGGGGGCTATAAGGAAACTCTGTCTCAAACAAAATGAAATAAAAAAAATCAGCACTGAAAACAATACGAAAGATTTGAATGCCATTCTAACAGATATAAGATGATATCTGATTGTAGTTATAATTTGTATATCCCTGATTTAATATTGCGTATAGTTACATACATTCTTCTTACTAACCAATAACAAGAAAGTTAGAAATGCATATATAGGCTAAAATTAAGACACACACTCGAATACCCAATGCATCAAAAAAAAAAACAATAGGAAAGTAAGAAAAATAAAAACATAATATATCAAAACTTTATACAATGCAACAAAGAATTATAAGAGGTGAATCTGTTGACCAGGGATCCAATAGACTCTCAAGCAGTAATGGCCATTGCCCCTGCTCTTGATTACCCAAGAAACTCACATTAAGACTCTATTGTTGATGACACTTATACATAAATGAGCTGTAGTACAAACAAGGAGAAATCATGCTGACTTCAAAACCTCATATCTACTGGCTAGTTTTCATAGTACTGGAAGGTGCTATGCATGCCACCAGAAAAAAAAAATTAATCATCAACCTTACCCACCTGTGAATCCTGTGAAATAAAACAAGTGACCTGGCAAGATATGCTCATGGTACAACAGGGGCATGGATATTATGAGGGTAATTAATGACTTTCTAATTGCATTTAAGGCCAGCTTCATAGGATGGAGCCACTACCTGACACTGATATCAGGCCTAGGAGCCTAAGACTAAACAGGTCACAGTAGACAGAGAAGAGGTCTAATACTTAGTTTTCTCATAAATAGTTACAGAATTAAACTGACTTCAAATGACTTATTGCTATATCCATAGATTATATACCAACTCTCATCAGAGAAGCCTTATGCAGCAGAGAGTGATTAACACAGGAACCCACAATTGGTCAAAATGCAGAGAAAAAGAGGCTATGGAGTATGTATTCCTAAATAGGACACTTATTCCAAAACTTTGCCTCCCAAGGGTCAGTCATCATTGCAGAAGGAGAGGTGAAAATATTGTAAGAGACAGAAAAACTGGATGACCACAGGGAAACAGAGTCTTCCAGACAGCTGGTCATTTATTCATTGAACTCACAGCTATGGTGACTCCATACATAAGTCACCCCCACACACGCACGCACAAAATATGTGTGTATATGTGTGTGTGTGTGTGTGTGTGTGTGTGAGTACATTAAGTTGGGTGAGAGACAGTATGTATGGATAAGGAAGGGGATCTAAATAGCAGCAAAATATATTGTATGAAAATCATGAAAATTCAATTTAAAAAGGATTAAGAGGGAAGTCTATAGTGATAAATGTCTCTATTAAGGAAAATATCTGAGAGTGTAAAAGTCATAGGAGACAGGATAAGGTCAGTATAGGTGTAGAGACAGTATAGTTCAATGATTATTTTGAATATTACCCCAGAAGCTCAGGCAAAAAAGCAAAAGTACACAAGTGGATTGCACCATACTAAAATGTTTCTCCACTAGCAATGACACTTTCAACAGAGAGAAGAGAAAACAAATGGAATGGGAAAAATATTTGTAAAGCATGTAGTAGATAGGGAACTAGGGATTTTACACAATTAAATAGCACCCAACTAGCTATTTCTGCAAAACAGACACACAAAAATTTTCACTCATATGTATAAATATGCACAATATTAAATCAGGAATATAGAAATTATAACTACAATCAGATATCATGTTGTATCTGTTATAATGGCAATTATCAAACGACAAAACATAACAAGTGTTGGTGAGAATTTGGAGGGATAAAAGCAAGACTGCCCTCCTTAGAGAGAATGTAAATCAATAAAAATACATGTTAAGGAGACTACTATGTTTCCTCAGAATGCACAAATAGAACTACTTACTATGTAATTCAGAAATCTCAATTATCCACAGAATAATTGAAAACAGTATATCACTTTCTTGTTTTCCACAGAATTATTTGCAATAGCTAAAATATAAAAAGAATTTAAGTTGTTTATATTTTTTCCTTAACTAGTATTTCATGTTTATATTTCTAGACTATTAAAAATTTCAGTTTATCTCAGTCTTTCTAAAGCAATATTGAAATGATACAGACAATACGGTAGTTGTATGCTTTCTTTCTAGTCAAGAAGAATGTAGGCCTTTGACCTGAATAAATATTTAATTTCTTTTGTAAATTCTCAGAAATTTATGTATATATATATTTGTTACTTTTTTAGTTTGTTACACATAGATGATCTTTCATTTTGTATCATATAAAAGATATCATATATGATATACATCATTATTTACAATTAATTTTGCAACCATCTTTTGCTAAACAGAAGTCTACAAAGCACAAGAAACTAAAATCTGGCTGTACTAAAATTGTCTGTAGAAATAAGAGCCTAAGATATTTCCCAGATTTAATAAGTCACTGGTTAACTCAGTGTAAAGAAAATTACCACATAGAATCAGTAAAGCTAATTCAACCAGTATTTGTACTCTTCAGTATGCATATGGTAATGTGGTTAGAACTTAAGCAGGATCAAACACAGAGTAGAAGACCATTTTTAAGCAATGATCTTAAATCTAGTTTTAAAGTCTGGATAGAATTGGTCCCTACCCGAACTCGCGTTATGCCTTACAGCCTTAGAGTGGCATTATTAAAAATAGTAAGACCACAACTGATCACACACAGCCAGTAAGTTTTCGAAAGATGCCCAGCCCTAAGTAACACATCTACAGTGGAATCTCTACACTTAAGGCTCATGGAGCACAGAGGAACAGGAGGTAGAGAGAATTTTAATACATCCCTCAACTCTAACCAGTGAAGCTTCCTCATGCAACAAAGTGTGATGAACACAGAAGGCTACAACTGGATAAGGGATGGAGAAAAAGGACTTCAGATTGTGTGTCCCTTGATAGAACTCCTATATTAAACCCCATTTGCCCATCCATGGCTCAGGAACAATTTGACAGAGGAGATTTAAAGATTTTAAGATCTAGGGTTGGTGCATGAGCATAAGGAAACAGTATCTTCCAGGCCTCTGGGAACTTGTTGATAAGAACTTGGAGCATTGGTGACAGCAATTTGAAGACCCTTGCAGACTCAATCAGACGAAAACCCAGCATAGAACTATGGAAATGGGCAGGAGGGCCCCAACCTTAGCCAAGGAACTATTGATACATGAACACTGCTGCATGAGGGAGAGTTGATCTTCTTTAAGAGAGAGATTAGATAGACTGACTAGACTCCTGTGGATGAACTTGCACCAGGGACATCTGGGTACAAAAACTTGAATCAATAGGCCTTAACATATAGGACAAAATGCATAAAATCCTGTGGGGGTTGCTATGGGGGACATAAATAAAGGAAGTGATCTAAATATGATTAAGTTTCAATAAAATATACATTAAGAATAAACAAAAAAGAAATGTTAAGTTATTTTTGAGTAGTGAAGAAATGCTGATTGAAAAACAGTGACAATTGCCAAATTCCCTATACTATTAAGTGGAGAATACTCTTTATTTTTGTTCCAGTTATTTGAGATAATTAAATAAAGAATATTGCTAGGAGAGCAAGCCAACAAGCAGCATTCCTCCATGACCTGTGCTCCAGCTCCTGAGTCCAGATTCCTGCCCTGAGTTCTTATCTTGGGACTGGTTCCTAATAAACTGTGATGAGAGAGATGTCAGTCAAAATGTTTTCCTCCCCGAGTTGGTATTGGTCAGAGTGTTTTCATCACAGCAATTGAAAAGAAACTAGAACAGAAAGCAAGCTTCATATAGTATGTACAGTTTGGAAACAAATACAATTTTGTTGTAAAAAGTAATATAATCACAAACAACCTTTAAAATAGAGTTCTTTCAAAAAAGTAAGACAAACTTTTATAAGTTATGGCAAACATAATACACACTGGTTCTGACTTCTAAAAGTTCAGAGAAAAAAATAACATTCTCTTTTCAGTAGTATCCCTTCAAACACTTGAAGAACAAACTTATATTTGACCTGAGAACACTCAAGTAAACCTGTATAGGTTTTTCAGCCTTTGAATTTTTTACCACTTCTAAGGAATCCCAAATTTCATTTAGGAGAGAACTTTTCCCAACATGATCTTCATAGACACTAAAACCCTTTTTTAGTACTCAGGGGCTGTGAAAAGCTACATTTCCATACTAATTCAAATCTTAAGGCTCCAATAACCTCTAATTTTACAGTGAATATTCATAAACATTTGCACCCAGTTCAATGAGATTTTAAAATTCATTTTTATTCTCCAGTGTGAAATGGCTCCAAAATTTAGGAACTCGTCCACCAATGTGGACACAATTTATGAATAACATTTTGAAGTTTCTTGGATGCTTGTCATATCTAAGTTGAAAATGCAAATGACTGTGGTGCTAGTTCTATAAATCTGGAACAGAAATATTTTACATTTGTATTGAGAAAAGCATCTTTTACAGTTTTAAAAATAAGCACAGAGTAATCCTAGATATCCACTGCAGGAGAAAACAGAGAAACCATCCAAATATTTAAGTTTATTACTTTCCATGTATTCTAATTGGTAAATGGGTGTTGAAAGTGAATAGATCTTATTGCTTATCTTGAAAAATATCAAATAAAACAATGATTATCTTTGGGAAAATATGTGTCTTTAAATAAAAATCAATGAAATCACTAAAATGTTATTGTCAGACTTTCAGTATTTACTACACAGTTATAGAACAAGCCTTAAGGTATGAAAAATCTGATGTGTATTCTAAAGAAAATATAAAATAGATTTGAATTATTTCCTCTAGAAAGGTATTAAATAAAATATCCAAGTCTGTGCATCATCTCCCATAACAGGATGAAAAACAAAATTTAAATTCAATAATAGTAAAAATGATATTCAGTGCGGTTTTTAAGTAATGAATACAAGACAATCAAGAAAGGCAATGCCCAACTGCTTTCCTCTTTATGCTTTCTTTGGTTCCACAATATTATCTCAAATAACTGGAACAAAAATAAAGAGTATTCTCCATTTAATAGTATAGGGAATTTGGCAATTGTCACTGTTTTTCAATCAGCATCTCTTCACTACTCAAATATAACTTTCCATTTATTTTTTACTTATTCTTAATGAATATTTTTACTGAATTTTTGTGCATTTAGTACAATATATCTTAATCATATTTAAACAGCTTTCCTGATCCTCACCCTCCCATAGTCCCACCACCACCATATTTCATGCATTCTGTCATATATGATCCCATTACAATGATCCCTAAGCCATCGGTGGGTGATATTTGATATAAGAGTCTTATCCAGGGACACACACTCTGCAGTCTCATTCTCTACACCTTGGACAGTTGTGGCCTTCTGTAGCATTGCACTTTGTTGCATGTGGAAGCTTCGCTGGTGAGCATTGAGAAAGGCATCAGTATTCTCTCTACCCTCTGTTCCTCTATGCTTCATAAGCCTTAGGTGTAGAGGTTACACGGTAGATGTGTCACTCAGAGCCAGGCATCTCTCAAACACATATTCTCTGTGTGTGAACAGTTCTGAGACTCTGTGGTAGCCTCCATCTCTTGCAAAAAGAAACTTCTTTGATTAGTGGTATATGGTATACTTATCTATAAATATAAGGATCCATATTTAGCTTAAGTAAGAAATTACACTGGTCTAGGTATATAACAGAGATAGGGTTTTCTCTAGGTCTGTGACCACTCCAGCCATGTGCATTTGACTATGTTTACAGTGCCACACATGAGTTCCCTCCCACTGAGAGGGCTTCAAGTCCAATTAGATACCTGTTGATTACTCGCAAGTGTCACTACTGCACCGCTATAGTTTATTGTACCCATCATTAGTGTGGTTATTAGGCTTTGGAGCTGAGCTTAGACTATTGATTGATTTTCTCCCTTATCACTTTGCAAAGAGTCCTCCACAAGTATGGGAGCTAGTACTTGGGGTGGAGGCTTCCAGGTCAGCTCCAGCTTCATTGCTCCTACTCCTGTGTCCAAAGAATATCATATTCTTTCTTCGGCAATATGGTCTTACCTTCAAGTTCTAGGAGGTAATCAAGTGCTGTGGCACATATTCAGTTGGAACATAGAAAATAGGTTGACCTACATAGGATGAGCATCACTGTTAGAAGAAGAAGGATGGGTCTTAATTAAAGGAAGAGAGAAGTGTTGTCTCCTATTGCTTTTGAAGACTCTTTTAAGCTTTCTGAGAGTAGCACTTAAGAACATAGGTCTGGAAACAGTTTGTCTGTTTCCTCAGAACAACCTACTTCACAGAATTTTGTGGGGACAAAATAAACTTCACGCTTGATGTACTTATACAGTATTTGTGTACCAGGCATTATTCTAAGCGCTCACTATTAAATGGTTCATTTTAATCTTACGTGTGATTTACAATATTTTAGGAAGAGCCAAGAGCTCATTCTGGAGAAAGCCACACCTTGTTGGATTGTCACTGTGGCAGTGGATATAATTGAAACCTCATCAAGAAGGCAGGTGAATGTTAGAGATAAATATTCATGCCATGAATTTCATTTTGTCTTTCTCAGATGGAGTTTCTTCACTGCTAAAGTTCAAGATGGCATTGGAAGCTTAGTGGACTAGTGCATATTTTTAATGTCTTCACTAACTTTGGAGACTAAAACATGAGTATCATGAGTTCATGGCCAGCGTGGTCTATATAACAAAAATCTGTCCCCCCCCCCAAAAAAAAATGAATGAATCAATAAAAGAAAAAGAAGGTATTGGATTTTCTTATAAACTTTTAATTTAGTGACTATATAATAAGTGCTATCATGCAAGGCACTATGATGACAGGTGTTTGACACTTCTGGTTTACTAATGATGTACATGGAATAACACTGCAAGATTCTGTAAGACTGAAGTTACATTTTATTATTTTTATTCGGCAAAATACTTTACTCATAAAAGGAGAATAATAGATATTTTGAAAGTTTAGGTATATGAGCATTTTGTTTATGTATGTTGATTAGAGTATACTTAGTTCTTGAAAGATGTCAAGGATATGTTTTGCTGAAAGATGTACGGCTCTGTTAGGCTTCCCTGCTTTGGCACCCTTCCAAATCCCAGCTTGTGCCTTGTCAACCAGCTGCTACTTGTGTATTAGATCAGTTCTAGCTTGAATGTGTAAGTGGGTGAGTTTCTTTACTCCTCCATCAGGCAATATTCAACTACAGATGCCTACAATTTTTCTTTGTTTCATGAACCTTGATTCTGTACCCTATTGTACCAGTGTGGAAAATAAGACTTCTTTGATAACTCTAGTTCCAGAAAGCCCTGTAGATCTCTACAAACCTTGAATTCAAGATTCTATTTACACTTGTGGTTTTCCTGTCCTAGGCAGAGGGATCATAATTCTAAGACAGAAGTTTCTGACACCTGATTTAAATGGTCAACTTACTTTTCTGTCTGACTTTACAAAAGCAACCAAAACTCTTTGGCACATTGTTCCCTCTGCATACTGTATCTATCATTCTTACAGTCTTTCAGACTCTAAGATTCTATCCTTCACTGCCAAACTTGTACAGAAAAGAGAGTGGCATTGACCCTGAATACCATACATGCTAACAGATCTGAGCTTGTGCTATCAATGGAAGCCTCTGCCTAGAACAAACATTTTGGTGAGCAACCCATGAGTCTCCTATTAAATACCAACATGTGAGAACAGATGCAATTTTCTCTTTGAAAATGGTTGTAATTTCTTTGCACCAGAATCTTATATATTTTAAACAAGAACAAAACAATGGTCACCTTTATCAATGAGGCATGAGAAATTGAGGATGAATGAACCTACCTCCCCATCTTCTGGAAGATCTAAGCAAGAACCACAGTTTCTCAGAGGCGGAGTCAAAGATCCAGATGTTCACAAATGTGATTCCTCAAGAATGCACTCTTACTTTGTGTATTCTCAGAGATCAACTGCTAGACAAATTATTTGTTTCCAAGTCCTTGTGTCAGGATCTGTTTGAAGAAATTCAAGCAATATACCATTCAAGTTCTGTAAAACACAAATTATGTCCATGCCTTTCAGTTAAGACAACATGCCCAAAGAGATGCTTTTGAAGACAACATTTTTTTAGTATAAGAGTGCAAAGATAGCCTCTGGATGACTGAACATATGTGAATTGCCGCACACAGTACTCTAGAAGAGTTCTTCATTATATATTGTAACAATGAACTCTTTTTTTCATCTTTAACAGAAAATTAATTTACTGAAAGAGAATGAGAAAAGATGACATAATTGCTAAGAGTGTGAGAGAATAGGGCTCAGCCTTTACAAAGATGTGTTGGAATCATAGTGATTCAGTGTGCTTTTCTCTAAAATTTGCATGCCTTCATTTTATTGACATCTTGCTAGTACTGGAGTTTCTATCAGCAAATGAAATGTTTTTAATACAAAACAGAGCATGTAATGTATCCTATGAATTATTTATAGAATATACAGCATGCATTCACAAACAGCTTATATTATGCACAATTCCAGTAAATGCAGCAATCAAAAGAGAATATGAAAGTGAGGGCAAGGTTCAGAGAACTGGAGAATAGTTTTTGTATTTGATGAGGTAGGGGTCAAGGTGGGACAAGATCCGAACCATGGTTCAGGGCTCACAAGTGGATTCATCAATTGTGTTCTAAGCATAATGATACAACAGGGAATCCAACAGTAGCACACGCATAAACCTGCACAAAGACACACACTAATGCACACACAAGCATGCAATTTTTGAAGGAGAGATTTTATGCTCCTAAGTAACAATTCAAGAATCATAGATACAATTGTCTCTCCCCTTATATTATTCTGAATTCCTGTCACTTCTACTTTACCAACCTTCTGTCAACCTTGAAAGGAACTTCACAGTAGCTCAGACAGAAAGAAGAAATAACCCCTCAGAGTAAAAAATGATCACTGGCCTTTCTCTCCAATCCTATCAAGTCGTGATGCCTAATTCTTTATGCTTTTCCTCTTCTTGGTCTCTCTCAGGATACTAGCCTTTCCAGTTTCTCTCCCTCTCACACACAGAATATTTGTGTTTCAGATTACTTTCCCCAGGCATAGAAGCTTCTATTTTCCTCTGGTTGAATTTAATTTTATTTCCTGCCCTGGCTTTAACCTTTCCAAGTCCAAAAAGATGATTTCTCCATCTTTGCTGGTCAAGGCAACACCTTCCAATTTAGTATCTTCTGTGCATTTAATTATCTTTCTGTTTACATGGAAAGATATCTCTTCAATTCAATAGGCTGCTGCTCTGGCACCTCCTTTTCTTAACTTTTTCTCCTTGCCCTTTACATTCATTTTAGTCTCTATAATGGGATTTAATTAAAATTTCAAGGACTATTTCTTGATGCAGTATCCATAACTATGATTAACAGGGTGCTGGACTGTGATGGCATTTGTCAAATTTACAAACTCACAATGAATTCTGCTACCCTTTGACAATTTTGCACATCACTGATTGATAGTAAGATTGCTTATGCAAAACCTTGGCATTCTAGAACAATAAATGGGAAATGTTGATTCAAGAAATAAGAATACACTGTGAAAATTAAATTGTAATATCTAATTGTGCTCCGAACCTCAAAATGAATATGATACAAAATACCATTCCCACCACTGGACAGAACAAAATTAGACAGAAAAGAACACCAACAGTAATAGTAGTAACATTAAGAGGGAGGGTCAATTAGGTGAGCATTTGTATCTCAGGATAGCCCACCAATTTTCAAGAATTAATGCCATCTAAAATGTCTTTTTATGGAAATACAATGTGTATATTAAAAAACACAAATAAGGATAATGCTCATTGAGGAGCATATGTTATTCCCAAAGGAAATCTGCCTCTGTAAATAGCACTAATATCAAGAAGCAGCACTTGCCAACACAGCAACAGCTTTCCCACTGATCTCTTCCTGTCACTTCATGGAGTAAAGAAGGAGATTAAGATGAAATTCACAGTATTCCAAATGAATATTGCCTGTCTTGGAATTTTATATAAATGCAATAGCATGGTATATATTTTGGGTTTGTTTCATAATATATTTCTGAGCTTCATCCATACTAATGTATGAAGTCACAAGCTACTCATTCTTATCGATGCATAAAATTCAATGTGTGAATACACTACAATATATTCAGTACCTTATTGCTGAGAACATGTGTACTTTCCATTTTTTGAATGATTTTTGCTTTGTTTTCATTTGGTTTTATAATTATTTTTTATTGAATCATTGTATATTTCACACAGAACATCTCAAGCAATATTAATCATCTTTATACCCTCTTCCCCACCTCCACCCCCATAACCTGCCAACTGGAATCCACACGTTCTTTCATCTGTGTTAATGTTTATCGGGTCATGGTAGCGTCCCCCAGTGACCTCAGTGCAGGTTCATCCTCTAAGATCTCGTAGGTCTATCCCTAGTCCTTCACTTTAGGAAGAAGAACTCATTCTCACACAACAATTATCAGCCGCCAATAATTCTTCAGCGAAGATTCGGGTCTGCTGCCCATTTCTTTTGTCTGCTTCAGGTTGCATGGATCTTGAGAGTGCTGACATCACATGATCAAGGTCCCAGGAGGCTGTAGGACTCTACTTCCATATCATCATGCACCACCTCCCTGGTACTTACAATCTTTTACCCCCTCTTCCAACTGGTCCCTGAGCCCTGGATGAGTGAAGCTTAATACTGGAGTCCTGTCCAAGGGCCCACACTCTGCAGACTCCAAATCTCCATGCTTTGACCACTTGTGATCTTTTGTGTTACTGACCCTCTGTTGCATGATGGAGCTTTATTAATGAGAGTTGAGAAATTAATTGGTGTCCTCTTTACCCCTTGTTCTATGTTGCTTGAGCCTTATGTGTAGAGGTCGCATTGTAGATGTGTCACACAGGCACAGGCAATTCACAGACAATGTGTATGATCAGTTGTGGTATTCTGTAGTAATCTCTGTCTATCTCGTGTAAAAAAAGCTTCTTTGATGAGTGGTGACTAGGATACTTGATTGTAAGAAGAAGGATATACATTTTCAACTTAGTTAGAAGTTACATTAATCTAGGGATGTGACAAACTCAGGGATTTCTCTAAGATCTATGATCACTTCAACTACGTGTATTTGTCTATAATTACAGTACCATACATGAGTTTCTTCTGTTGAGTGGGTTCTAAGACCAATTAGGCAGCCATTGACTGGCTCCAAGATAAAAGTTCCACTACTACACTAGTGTTGAATGTTGTGCTGGCAGTCTATGTGGATATTTGGTCATGAAGCTGGAGTTGGGTAATTGATTGATATTGTCCCTTAGCTGTTTGGATAGTGTTCGAGAGCAATGAGAGCTAGCCTTCATGGGAAGTGATTTACAGGTCAGGTCCAGCTCCATTGCTCTAAATCTGATCTCTGAAATATGCCCTGTTTTCAGCAATAGGGTCTTACCTTCAGGTTCTGGAAGGCAATCTAGGGTTCTAGAAATAGCCTGTGTAATATTGGGAGTCTCTTGGATCACCCTGGCAAATAAGTCAAAGAAAGGTTTCTTCTGTCTGGTAGAGTTTCTTGTTATGTAGCCTTTAGTTATACACATGGACTCAGGTGGAGATATTGTATGTGTAATTTGTCACTAGGTTGTTAGACTAAAATGATTCCCTCTGATGTTTTGCAATAGCCCAGGCATTATTTATCTCATCTCTCTCCTTATCTAAACCTCCCTCCATGCCTTCCCCATTTAGATTGTCCTCATTTTCCCCATTTCTCCCTTGATAATACAAGTCTGCTATTGCCCCATCTCTCTTGAGCTCTTTCTTTCCCTTTGTCCACATAGTTCCTTGTATAACTATACCTCTCCCATCCCATTTAAATACTCACATTTTACCTTTTTCTCCCTCAGTAACACCTGTCTCCTATTCTTCTCCTCTCTCATGTTCCTTCTTTCCCTTTACCTAGCTGGTTCCTTTCCACTTTCCTGGTGCCTACAGTTACATCAGGATACATACTCACATAAAAGGATTTGGTGCTAGGATCCACAAATGAGGAAGAGCTTATGCCATTTGTTTTTCTGAGTCTCTATTACTTCACTTAGCATAAAAGTTTCTACTTCCATCCATTTACCTGAAAATTTCATGATTTCATCTTTTATCCTACTGTAGAGAACTCCATTGTGTAAAAATGTCCTACATTTTCATTATCTACTCATCAGTTGAGGGACACTTAGGTTGCTTCCATTCTTTAGCTATTTTGAAAAGAGCAGCAACAAACATGAATGTACAAGTATCTCTGCAATAGGATGAGTCCTTTGGGTATATGCCATAGAGGAGTATAGCTTGGTTAAATGGTAGATTCATTTTTAGTTTTTTAAGAATTCTCCACATTGCTTCCATAGTGGTTGCATGAGTTTACCCTCTCATCAGCAGTTCATAAGCATGTGCCTTTCCAGCATTTCCATTCATCTCCAGCATTTGGTATCTTTGATCTCTTGATATTAGCTAGTCTGACTGGGATAAGATGGAATCTTAAAGTGAATTTAATTTGCATTTCCCTAATTATTAATGACACTGAACACATTTTAAGATGTTTCTTAGCTATCTTCATTACTTATCTTGAGAACTCTCTGCTCAGATCCTTAGCCCATCTTTTATATTGGGTCTCTTGTTTTCTTCATTCTTTGTTTTTTAAGTTTTCTAAATATATTCTGCATGGTAAACCTCTGTCAGATATGTTGCTGATGAAGATATTTTTCCACTCTATGGGTTTTCTGTTCACTTCCTTGGTTTTTTTTTTTTTTTTGCTGTACAGAATTTTTTTTTAGCTTAATGAGGTCCCCCTTGTTGGTGATTGTCTCATGCAATTCATTCTCCACGCCTTAGTGGGCAGGGTCTGGTTAATCCAGCTGGATAAAACAAAAATTGATCTTCCATTTAGAGAGACTGATTTATTTCAGGTGAGCCATAAAGTCATTTTTACCAGTGACCCACCTGCCTAAAGCCACCATAGGGGTGGTGCACAAGTCTCTTTGCTCCAGGTCACAGAGCCCTTTGTCACGGGGCTTGGTGTCCGATCCCAGCCAGCCTTTCGCTTCCACTCACATGATCCTTAGGACAACAGGGACTTGGGATGTGGTCTCCTGGGTTTTGGCCTTCTGTGTGGGCCCAGGACCTGGGCATTTTTCCGTGCTCCGTTCTCTTGTTTGTCGCCATGCCGCCCCCCCCCCCCCCCCCCGCCTTCTTTCCTCCTTATTGGTCCAAGCGAGGGACTGGCTGAAATGAACCAATAGGAAAAAAAAAAAAAACCTCAGAGAGAATCCCGAATTCACCATACAGTGATTGACCTTAATTCCTGAGTAAGTTTGTCTGAATTCAAAAGGCCCTTCCTACACCTATATCTTGTAGGTTACTGCCAATGTTTTTTTCTAACAGTTTCAGAATTTCAGATTTAACATTGAAGTCTTTGATCCATTTGGATTTGACTTTTGGACAAAGTGAAAGATAGTTCATTCTTCTATTTGTAGAGATCCAATTTTGCCAGCACCATTTTCAGAAGTTGTTATCTTTCCTACAGTATTTTTGACCCCTTTGTCAAATATCAGGTGGTTGAAATTATATATACTCAGGAATTAAGGTCAGTCAACAAGATTATGAACCCAAGGCCAGTCTGGACTATTTACCAATTTCAAGATAGCCTGATCTAAAAATCTAGACTTTGTCTCAAAACAACAAAATATTTGTTGCTTTCATGGGCTTATTTTTGTTTTGAGGAGTAGGGTTTCACTATATTACCATGGATAGTCTGAAACTCAAGATTCTGAGTACTGTAGTGGAGGCTTGTGCCATCATTCTCATCTTGTTCTTGGGTTTAAACTGAATCTCTGTATAATAAGAAAATAACTGTATAATACATGGATACTACACATAAGATATGGCAGCAAGCATAATAATAATGAAATGCTAATATTTACTCCCAGAATTATCTTTAGTGTCTCCAAAGCAGAAATGGACATTTTATATTAAAGAACTTTATAAGAACTACCTTATAATCTATATTACTTTAGCTTGGCTGTCAAGAAAATATGGTTATTGGTT
Source organism: Eospalax fontanierii (assembly GCA_035773235.1). Lineage (NCBI taxonomy): Eukaryota > Metazoa > Chordata > Mammalia > Rodentia > Spalacidae > Eospalax > Eospalax fontanierii. The sequence goes on from CM069525.1 coordinate 41,846,328, forward strand.
TGGTTGGTGCTTAGTTTTTTTCTTCTTAAATTTAGAATGAACCTAAGAAGTTCTGGAAGTCAGATACATTGATAAGTCACAAAACAATCAGGATTCTTAAACATAATTTAATGAAGGAATTATAAATTGAACTTCCATTCAAAGAAGTGTATGCTTGCATTTCCTCAAAGGAGAATTATACAAGCAATTCTTAAATATTTCAGAATTCACTGGATAGTCAGTTAGACTGATCATACGACTTGATTTTTCTTTTACTCTTCTGGATTCTAGTTGTGTTCATTGTCAGCTCCAGAGGAAAAGAAGGAATCTATACTCTAATAAAGTTTTTCTTAGGCAGAATAATCACAGAATTATATTAAGAAATGTAAACAAAGAAAATTGCTATTGACTGGAGTCATCATTTTTCATAGTCTCTAACTTTTAAGTATTTTAGCCTTAAAAAGGTGATAAAGGCTATCAATCAATAATTCAGAGAAAATACCATGGACTTTTGTAAATGTCTAAATTGAAATATCTTGTGATTACATCCTAAGACTCTTGAGGTGAGAGAACAAACTCTAGATAGTGATTACAGTTTTACTGTGAAGTAATGGATGCTTCCATCTGCAGTTATTTTTTTATAACGAGTACTATTTTCTGGCTCTGTGGTGGGAACATAGTGGTTTGGGTAAACACAGATTAAACTTTAAGATAGGAATAGAATGAATTTGAAATGCTAATTGGGAAAATATAGACAGAGGAAAACTCTCAGTGGTTATGAAGTTTAGTGTTCCAAAGCCTTGAATCTTGAAAATGTAGGTCCAACTCCCAATTCTTGTAAAAACTTGAGAAAGCCCAGAATTTTCTTGTTATACTTAGTTTTCACATTAATGTAATTTCTTCCCCCATGTAACATAGTCTTATATAATAAAGAACTAGTCATACATGAAAACTTTAAAAATTGGTTTTAAAACATTCGAGTTTGACTGAAATGTTGTTTAGAAAATAATTTTAAAGAGCACTGAAAAATTACTGAATTTTCCACTTGAAAATACTATAAGACCAAAGGAGACACCAAGATGATTTTGCAATCTGGAGCATATGTGTGTGTGTGTGTGTGTGTGTGTGTGTGTGTATATATATATATATATATATATATATATATATATATATATATATATATATATATGTATATGTATGCACACATGTCTTATTTAACAATCTGGGAGAAAGAGAAAAAAATAAAGTTCAGAGAAAAAGAAATTATTTAACACGTGTTGAATACTTGACATGTACAGCCCACCTTACATTTATTATAGTAATTAACACTTCACTAAACCCATGAAAGGTTTACTATTTTCCTTATTTTACAGCTGAATAAGTAGAGGCTCAGGACAGTTAAGGAACATACACATAAACACTCAACTAGTAAAGTTAAAGTCTTAGACAAGACTTGAATCAATGTGTACTTAACCTTAAACTCACTGATTTATTATTCTTTTTATTTTATATCTAAGAGTGTTATGCATGCATGCATGTAAGTGTACTTGTGTTGTACAATGCCCAGGAGGCTAGAAGAGGGTGTTGGATCCCCTGGAACTGGAGTTACAGATACTTATTATTCACCGTGTGTGTGCTAGTTTAAACTCATGTTTTAACAGTTTATCAAAGTGGCTCTAACTTGTCTACTGAAGAATTTCTTAATATCAGAAGATAGGAAATGAGAAAGCCCAAGTATTCAATGAATGAAACTATATGCAAATCCCACTGATGGGATTTTCCTTAAAATTTGGAAAAAAAATGTTCCAACTCTTCTATAACTTGCTAGTTTGAATATCAAGCAATGTCCTTAATTATTCTCCATTAAATTAAATTAGCACTTTAAAAATAAGCTCCATTTATCTTATGTCTTTAGGTGCCCTTTAGTAGTATATTGTCAAATACCAATTAAAGGTCTTCACAAAGATTAATACTCCCAAACAAAAAGGGTAAATAAATATATTTTTGCTGTTTCATTGTATGCAGTTTCAACCTGATGCCTAACTTTGGCTTTACCACCATGAAATTAGCTAAATTTTTACTTTACAGACAAGCTTTGGGTAAGGCAAATTCAATGTGTTTTCACAGACAAGATTTTTTGAAGAAAGGATTTGTTACAGTTAAAGAGACAGACTGAAATTTTGAAGTCTAAGACTAGCTAGAGACACTGGAGGAATATGTGTCCTCCTAACCTACCCCTCTCTGAGAAGGCAGAAGATAAGTGAAGATGGTGAGAAAATTGTATACATTGGATGTAGCAAGAGCCAGTGTTCTCACTGCACAGAAGGGAGACACAAACATGAATAGGGAAAGTCTAGAATACAATTGTGATATTGGATGAGAATAAGAAATATCCATGTTATTTACCCATGATTATGTATCTGCATCTATGTACATAGACATTTAAATGAATAGTGAGAGATGTAAAAGATTATGTGTACATGTATATCTATAGGCACACATAAACACTGATATGTGTATATTACCACTATTCATTAAAAAATACTAAAAGGAATGACAATCAGTAGCAAAAGGGACACTTACCACTAAGATCTTGATTTCCCTTTTATAAATTCTTTAAATTACATTTTTGCAATTTTCATATAATGTGATATTCAATATAGTTTAGTAATATTTAGATCCCCTTTCTCATCCACAACTCCTCTTCCTGCCACCTGCCCAATTTAATATACTTAATTGTATATATAATAAGTTCTATAGAGTCTAACTTATGTCCCCAAATATCTTTCAATGTGAATTGAGCCAGATCAACCTGCCAAGAGTCACATACTTGAGAGAGACTAACCTTCCCCCTCCAACAATCATCAGTGTCCAATAATTCCTTAGGCAGGGTTGAGATATCAATTTGTCAGCATTTATGCTGTGATTCTCTTTGGTTTCAGCTTGCACTGAACTTGTGCATGCTCTCACCATTGCTGTGAGTTCATTTGAATAAATGACGAGTTGTCTAGAAAATCTCTTTCTTAGTGGTCATCCATTATCTCTGGCTCTTATAATCTTTCCATTCACTCTTCCACAATGATCCCTGAGTCTTGGGAGACAGAAGTTTTATACAGGTGTCCTTTTGAAGACAGGGTCTCCCTATGCGGTGAAGGCTGGCCTAGAATTTGTGACCTTCTTAACTCTGCTAAGTGCTAGGATTGCAAGCAGGTATTGCCATGCTTAAAATATCTACATTTCAAAAAGATATTTTGGTTTTCTATACAGGAAGACCAAAATCTGTTACACTGTAGGAATCCAGAATAAGCAACAGAAAAATATCTATCTTTGGCCTGAGGACTATTTGTGGCAGAATATTTTTGGAAAACTGCAGATAAGAAAAGGCTCTTAAAACAGAGATTACCTTGAAGAAAATCTCAATTGCAAGGGTGTCTTCTTCTCTATTCCAGAAAGAGAATGATGACTAAAACACACAGGCCAAGGTCATTAATGGAGAAAATACTAAGTCATGTTTTCATAAAAAAATTTCTTCTTTTCCATGCTTTTATTGTGGCCCTTTCTCTTAACTGGTCTCCCCACTAACCAGTCTATCTAAATACACCTTTTTAAAGTTTTATTCTAAGGCAATGTTTAAGCTGGATATTTTTGTAAATTTTTATTGAATTTTTGTGTATTTCATACAGAAGATCTTAGTCATCTTTATACCTTTTTTTCCCATTGGAACTTCCCAAAGCTTTCCCACTGGAATTCACACATTCTGTCATTTGTGTTAAGGCCTATTGAGTCAAGCTAGTGTCCCAGATGTCCCTCAGTGCAAGTTCATCCACTGGGGTCTAGTCAGCCTATATAGAGTCCCTCCCTTTAAGAAGATCAGATCTTCCTCACCCAGAAGTAAGCAGCTGCTAATAGGTCTTTGGTTAAGATTGGGGCCTGCTGCCCATTTCCACAGTTCTGTGCTGGGGTTTGGGCTGCTTGAGTTTGCATGGGTGTTGTGCATGCTGACACCATTGCTGTAGATTCATATGAGCAGGTATCAGGAGCCTGCAGGACTCTATTACTGCATACCTTCTCTCTGGATCTTACAACTTTTCCACCCCTTCCTCTGCAGGGCCCCTGATCCCTGGGTGGGTGGAGTTTAATATAGGAATTCTGTCCAAGGACCCACACTCTCCAGACTCTTATTCTCTAAGCTTTGGTTATTTGTGTTCTTTTGTGTTCCTGGCCCTCTGTTGCATGACGGAGCTTCATTGATGAGAACTGAGAAGTACATTGAGAGGTGTTCTCTCTACCCCTTGTTTCATTATGATCCATGAGTCTTAGGTGTAGAAATTGCATCCTAACTGTGTCACTTAGGCTTGGGTAAGTCACAGATAATCTCCACGTGTGACCAGTTGTAGAACTCTGTAATAATCTCCATCTGTTGAAAAAGAAGCTTCTTAGATGAGTGGTGACTGAGATACTTGTCTGTAAATATAAGGATCACATATATTTTCCATATCATAAGAAATTGCATTTGTCTAGGGATGTGACAGCCTTGGGTTCTATGATCTCTCTGGCCATGTGTATTTGGCTATATTTACATGAGTTTCCTCCCATTGAATGAACTTTAAGTTTGATTAGGTAGCTGTTGATTACCCCAAGGATGAAAGTGCCATTACTGCCCCAGTATAGTTTGCTGTGTAAGTCATTGTTATGGTTATCAGACCTTAAACCTGGGGTAGACACTTTGTTGATGTTCCCCCTTAGCAGCTTCTGTAGTGCACTCCAAAACTATGAAGGCTAGCTTTCAGGGGAGGAGGCTTCCAGGTCAGTTCCAGCTCCATTTCTCCAAATCCTATGTCTAAAGTATGTCCTTTCTTCAGCAATAGGGTATTACTTTCAATTTCTGGGAGGCAATCAAGGGCTGTGGCAATAGGCTGTGTAATTTGGGGAGTCTCTTGAACTCCCCTGTAGAACAACTCAAAGGGAGTTTTCTGCTGTCCACACTGTTTCCTGTTATGTAGCCTTCAGCTATAAACATGAACTCATGTAGAGATATTGTATGTGGAATTTTTCAGTGGGCCTTTGGACTAATACTATTCCCTCTTTTTTTACAGTAGCTAGATATTATTTATCCTTACTCTCTCTTTCACAGTCTAACCCTCATTCCACATCATCCTCATTTAAAGCATTCCCATTTTGCCCATTTCTCCCTTGACAATACCCATCTCCTATGGTCCCCCATCTCTTGAGCTCCTTCTTCCCCTTTACACCAACACTTCCTTGTATAACCCTTCCTCACCCCTCCCATTTAAATTACCTTATTTAAGCCTGATTTTAAAAATATTTATTAATTATTTTAATTTACCTGTATGAATGTTTTGCCTCCATGTATGTAAGTGTGCCCATATCATGCCATGCCCATGGAGGAGAGAAGTGGACACCAGATTCCCTGGAACTGGATATATCAACAGTTGTTATGTTTCACATGGGTACTGGGAACTGAACCCACATTCTCTGCAAGAGCAGTCAGTGTTCTTAACCACTGAGACTTCTCTCCAGCCCTATTTTGTTTTTCTTTTTGAAACAAGGTCTGGCTATGTTACCTAGGCTCTCCTTGAGGTCCTGTTTTTCAGTGATCCTGCTCCTCCCACCTCCCCAGTGATATGATTACAGGTGCACCCAACTATGCCCACCAAGCCTAAATATTTAAGATAGTTTTTAAATTTTTCTCATTTTTGGCTGAATATCTCCCATGAATATATGAGGTATGCATGTGATTAAAACCACTGTTTGTGTTTCTCTCACTAATATGTCTGTTATTACAAACTAAGTACTCCGAGGGAAAATTACTTTTCACCTTCTACCTCTGTTTTATTTTATTTCAAGTTGACAGACTCTTATGTAGCCTAGGTTGGCCTCAAACTCACTATGTAGCTGAGGATGATCTTAAAGTTCTGATCTTCTTGCTTCCATCCACCAGGTTCTGGGACTGCAGATGTGCACTCTTATGTCTGGTTTTATGCAGTGCTGGAGATCAAATTCAGGCCTTAGTGAACTTAGTGCAATTCTTCCAACTGAGTTATATCTCCAACCCTAAATCTGTTTTAAATAATGGTTGTGTTATTTTTCAACTTCAAGTATTGTTGAGAAATCAAATGTTATCCTTCTTTCATACCCTTTGTAAATGATTTCACTTATTGTTTGGATTAATTCAGTCATTTAAAAATGTAGAAGACAAGTCATGAATGGGGTCTGAATACAGTCTGCATAGGAAAGGTGAAACTCATAACCACCAATCTTCATCCAACATCATAACAAAGGCAATAGAACACATAAATTACAAGCAAGAATGGAAGATTAGTAGGTTGGCAGATGAATATGTAGCTCTGGTATTCGAGGGTTTTGAATAAACTATGTTGGACTTTCCATCTTTGTTTGATTTTTTTTGCTTGTTATGCTGAGTTCTTATGGGTCTCTTGCAATTTGATGATTCAGTTTCATCAATTTTTAGAGCTGTTCTTGTATCACTTTATAGGTTTTATAGAAAATAATTATGTCAAAGAGATTTTTTGATACTTTTATTTGGCATTTCATTAAAAATTCTTTTGAACTGCAATCTAACTTATATGCATGTCTAAGGTCCTGACTTTGGTCCAAGCACTTTCAAGAGAGACACAGAGGGAGGGCTTGTCCTTATTGTTTTGCTACATTTGGTTCCAATTTCTAGGAAATTTCACTAACTTAATTATACTTAGTTAATTCCTAGTTTTTGATAATGGAAGTTCCCTGTATTTTCTGATCTATACTCATTTTATATGCCTCTTTCTTTGTGTCTTTCTTACCCTGTATGACCATTCATAAAACTGAAACAAAGAGAAGTTGATTCCTTGCTCTTGTGATGACTTCGTTGATCATTAGGCTTCTCAATTCAAATAATCAAGTGGCCAGAAGGACTTTTTCATAGGAAGCTCCAAAATGTCACCATCCATGGATCTTCTCTCAGATGAAGTTCATTTTCATCAACCATTCTACCAATCTTCCATTCTTGCTTGTAGTGTAAGTGGTCTGTTGCCTTTGTTCTGGTATTGAATGAAGATAGATGGTTATGAGTTTCACCTTTACCATGTACAATGTACTCAGACCACATTCATGACTTGGCATCTCACATCTATATTTTAAAGTGACACATATCAAAACTGAGAATTTTTCAGGTTCAAATAACCCAGAAAATGGTTCACTTATCCCTTAGAGGAGTAAGAAAGGGCAAGAGTGGTAACCTAGAAATCTAATCACATCTGTTATTTTTTTCTCCCATATCTTATTCCTACTATCTGTGGTCACTAGTGCCTCCAATTTACAACCTTTGCAGAAAATTTCAAGGTAAACTCTCCATGTCTAATCATTGTGTTAAATTGCCTTTTCTCTGTTCTTTTTGCATCTAGGTTGTGGTTTGAGAATATGAAGTTCTTCACATTTTATTGAAACTAGAATTTTTGTTTGCAGATAATCTTCAAGACAGTGGAAGTTATTCCATCACATTAAGGCCATGCAACCCTTCTAATTTGGTAGATTCAGAAACACAGACTGTGGGAGGATGGAGTTTCTGCTAATCATTTTAGTAACATAGCCCAGATTAGAAATAAATATTTTAATTATTAATCCTGTGCAGTTGCTATCACAGTATAATAAAATAGGATCCATAAGGTGGCAGTTTCAAAAGTATTTTTAAATTAAATTCATAGTACATATTCACTGTCATTGTTCTTCACAAAAACCATAAATGACCTGCATGTCTTGAATAACAACCAATCAATTATTAATGTTCATCTATTCTGCTTACCAGTAGTACTTGATTATCTCTTCCTGAAACATTTTTGTTCACTTGGCTTCCAGAACACTAGACTTAGTTTTCCTCTTTCCTTATTTCTTCCTCATTTTTCATTCTGCTCCTTACTTATAGAACCTCAAAACATTCAAACATCCCAGAACTCTGTATTCAGATCACTGCTCTTCTCCAAATGCTTTCATTATCTTGAAGCAGGAGAAGAATAAGAGGGAGACAGAGTTCCAAAAATTAGCAAACGAGTAAATGTTTTGTAAAAAAAAAAAAAAAAGAAGGCTAAAGCAATCTCCACAAAGGATAGCTCCACTGGCGCAGCCACTGAGGTACTGTAGTGGCAAATATAACTGCGCTTATTGTCGTAGTAAAACACACGCTGTAGAAGATAAAGAGACTAAGATGTGAGATACATGAAATTGTATGTAGAACCACATATGACAAAGCATTCACACAGACCCCAAAAAAACCACTCTACAAAAATGAGCCCCAAACTCCAAGCTACAGGATATAAACCCCCCCCCCCACATACACAGCCATCATTTCTATGGTGAAGCCACTGAACTGCTTTTCTCTTTGAAGCCACCTGCTTCCTCTCTTGGAAGTGTACCTTTCCTTAATAAATAGTTCCTGCAACTGTGTGTCTGTTCAGCTCTTTGTTCATGAATACAAGAACCTGTGATCCCTCTAAGGATACACTTAGAACCCCAATATCTGCCAGCATCACCATAAACAATCTGATTGTCTCATTCCCTTAAATATAATGATAGTTTTACATATCAACTTGGCTGGATCAAGGATGTACATGAATATCGATTTATCCTATTATTTCTGGAGAATATTGTTTTGTTTTGTTTATGGTTTTTGCTGTTTTGAAATAAAATCTCTTATGTCACAGGCTGACCTCTGATTTACTATGTAGCCAAGGACAGCCTTGAACTTCTGATCCTCCTGCTTCTACAGCCAAGTACTAATATTATTTGTATGCACCATCACATCCAGGCCATGCTGTTCTGGGGACTGAATGCAGGGTCTCATTCATCCTATGTAAGCAGTCTATCACCTGAGCAATACCCTCAGCACATGTGTCTATTAATGTTTTTTTGTATAAGGCTAACTTTCAAACAATAGCTTCAACAAAACGCATGTGTATAATTCAATCCACTGAGGATCCAGATATGTAGAGGAAGGATGAATTTGCCTAATTTTTTTCCTCACCATTTCAGTATCTCATCTCATTTTTTTCCCTGGTTCTCAGATTTCCATACCTCGACTAAATTACACCATTGGCTTTCCCAAGTCTCTAGCTTACATGTAACAGATCATGAAACTTTTCAACCTCTGTAATTGTGTGAACCTATGTCTCATAAGAAATATACAGAGAAATACGCAGATGCACACCCCCCCCACATCCATGAATGGGTATTTTCCACCTGCTCTCTGAAGCTGGTTTTAATGAGAATGTCCCTCATAGGCTCCAAGTATTTGGCAATTCTGTTCCCAGTGGTGCACGTTTGGGAAGTTTTTGGAGGTGTGGCCTTGCTGGAGAAGGTGAGTTACTGGGGATGGGCTATGAGAGTCCTTAAGTTTTGCTGGATTTTCAGTCGCTCTCTGGTTTCTGTGCCTGCTTGAAGATGTAAACACTTTAGTTTCTATTCCAGCCACCTCTGTTGCCATGCCTCCCCACCATGATGGACTCTTGCCCTTTGCAACCATAACCCAAATAAATCATTCCTTCTATAATTTGCTTTGATCATGGTGTTATATTTCAGCAACAGAAAATTAAAACAGATACAAAGAGGAAAGTGAAAACATGGGTATCACAGGTGTGATTACCCTCTCTGCCACCATAATTCAGCAACATATATATCACTATTTATAGTGGATGGGGGTAAATGTGGAATGTAAACAATTATAAGGACTTATGAAAGATTGTTGAGGAGAACAAATGTTCCCTAAAACTAAGCTTAACAATAAAAAGATTCTCTTTAGAACTTAAAGAGAAGAACAGATATTGCCTCGTAATTGTGCAGATGTGATCTAGTGTGGTTATATGTCCCATTCTCTCTTTCTGAGATAGCCAATGACATTTTAGGATGAAGATGGAAGACAAGTGTATTCTCTTTTGTGGTATGATCTTAAAGCAGAATAAGAAAGCTCTAGCCTTAAGTTCTCACATTAGCAGAATCAGAAAGCTTGTATTACTTAGAATCTATCTAGAAACATGATTTTAAAGTCCTATTAATTTCCTTTATGTCAAATGCTCACATGTTTGAATATCAAAGAACTTCAAAAACTATACTGGAAAAGAGAAGACAAAGAAGTGCAAAGCAAAGCGTTGTGTTGGCAGTTTCAAATGGGCACAGAGGCTGACAATGCCTATGGCCCACAACATGTCTCCTAGAAGGCATCCACCACAGACAATCTGTGCAGCAATCAAGTGGGCAATGTAGTCTACATTATGGATGGCACTCAGTATCTTTCCATCATTTGTTTAAAAAGCTCATGTGCACTTCTATCTTCAGTTATGATATTTAAAAACACCATACATCATCCTCCTGGTTTTATACAAGAAAAGGCAAACCATTTACTTTCCTGGTGCTATGATAAAACAATATGACAAAAAGTCACTTAGGGGAGGAAAGGGTTCATTTCTTCTTACAGTTCTATGTTATTGATGGAAGTCAAATCATGAGCTCAAATAATACAGGAACTTGAAACAGAAACTAGGGAAGAATGCTGCTTGTTGCCTTGGTCACTCACTGGAACATGCTCAGCTAGCTTTCTTATATAGCTCAGGCCTACCTGCCTAGAAATGGTGCTGTCTACAAGGGGTTTATTCCTCCCACATTAACCATTAATGAAGACACTCTTTCACAGACATACCACAGGTCAATCTGATATAGGAGATTCTTCGATTGAGTTTCCATCTTCCCAGGTGACTCTAGATTCTGTCAAGTTGACAATAAAAATTCACAGGGACACTGAGAGTCCACTACTTTTCTTAGAACAATCAGAGCGCTGAGATTTCAGATCAAATCACTATGCTAAAATATGGACCAATAGATGTATTCAGAATGACACAATTGAAATCTGCATGCTTACAGCATAAGCTACTAAAGCTATAATCTGCGAAAGTTATAACTGATAATGTTGGTAAACTGATGGAAGATAAGTGTGGAATAGCATCAAAGAGTAGCCCTGGTGTCACAGTCCTGGGAGCCTCACATATTTGTGGGCTTTTTACCTTCAGAAATAATGTCATGATCTCAAAATGAGGATCTAAAAAATCCCCTTCTGGCTTTGTCAAAGTCAAGATAATCATTTTAAAATAAGCCCAAAATATTTTCTATAGGAAATGCCTAGTCTCTAGGGTGAAGCAGAATTTGTTAAAGTCTAATCTTACCCGATGATATTTTGTATTTCATGACCCTCTAGGCTTTGTTTCTCTTAGAAAAAGAAAGAAAAAATAACACAGTCAACAAGGATCGTACTTGCTAGGAAATAGATGAGGTAGCAGGGAGGAATAGACTACTGGGAGATAGGTGGCTATAACATTGAAGAAACATTTGTGAATTTCCCATTCTTGGAGCACAAGTCATTAAAAGACTCAGATTTAAATGCAAAAGTACACAGAGAGCTCCAATTCTACTTACCGCTGCACAGAGGGCTCTGCCAGAACTATTTATCTCAGTCATTGTTGGATTCATGCCTGGCTTTCAGTTAAATGCTTACAATGAATGTTAGAAGGAAAGGAAAAATAATCACATTCTGATGAGACAGACCAAGAATCAAAAAATAAGCTAAGCTATGACTCAGAGGCTTAGAATTATTGCATGGAGATTTTAAAAAATATATACCTATATGATTATTATATCAACAAAAAAGTAGGCAATATGTAACAACAGATAAGCAATATATTCAGAGAAAGAAAACTCACATTAAATATTCCAAAGAAAATGCTGCAAATCGGAAAAACTACAAAAGAAAATGAAGAAAGCCTTTGGTAGAGTCATAAACAGATTTAGTATGGCTGAGGAAAGGACTGGTGAGCTTGAATACAGACCAACAGAAACTTCTCAAACTTCAAAAAATGAAAACTTTAAATCTAGAATATCCAAGAAATATCAGACAATTTTAAAAAAATATAATATATGTATAATTGGAATACTAGAAAAAAGAAACACAAGTATTTGGAATAAGTGCTGAGAACATTCAAAAGTGACAGAAACCAAACCACAGATCCAGAAGGTTCAGTAAGTATCAAAGGAAAAAAAAATTTAAAAACCCAAACAAACAAAATGTTTCTCACATCAAGATGTATTACATAAAAACGGAGGCAATAGTGAGAAAATTCAGAAGAAGCAACATACTTTGCATAATGATGAGTAAGAGTTATGAGGACTTCATATACCATCCATTCAGGTAAGAAAGAAGAGTATGAGCCAGGCATGGTGGCACATGCCTGAAATCCCAGCACTTGAGAGACTGAGACACTAGTACCATGAGTTTGAGACCAGCATGGGTAACATGGCAATTTTCAGGCCACTGTAGGATACATACCAATATCTTACCTCAAAGAAAACTAACGAAAATTAAACAAAAAGTACACAGATTGAAGAGGAAGAAATAAAATTGTCTTAGCACATAATCTATATGGTACACACCAAAGAACTTCTAACAATATTTTGTAAAGAAGTCTTCTGGAACAAATAACAAATATAAAAGCATCACAGGATATAAAATCAACATACAAACAGCATCTACTTTTCTGTATCAGTAATAAAAAGTTAGGATTTGAAATTAAAAGCAGCAGTACTATTTACAAATCCATTTAAACAACAAAATACTTAGATACAAACCTAAGAAGATAAGTAGATAGATAGATAGAAAATAGATAAAGATAGGTAGATAGATGATAGGATAGACAGATAGATATATAGATCGATAGATAGAGGATAGATAGAAAGATAGGTATCTGAACTATATAATACTGATGAAAGAAATTTAAAAATTCAAAATAAATGCAGAGATATTTTAATTATATAGATCCAAAGGCTCAGTCTTATTAGAACATGAATTCTTCTTCAATAAGATCTTGGAAATACAACAAACTAGCAAAACGTGACCATGACAAGGATGCTGAAACTCCTCTGACAAAGTTTTTGGATGTATTGACAAAAGACATGTCTTCTGAATATTCCCAGTGTTACTGTACAGCATTAAATGATAAATCCACTGTAACATTCCAATCCTCCATATCATTCTGTCCTTCTCCCTGCATTATACTAAGGAATATTTTGCATTTCTAATTTATTCTCTGTGGATTATCTTTTGATCTATGTGTCTGCCAACCAATAAAACAAACAATTAAAGAACTTCATAACTCTCTAGTCTGCAAGATATGCAGCATCTCTGCACATTGAGTCCATATCAATAATTTCTGCCTTTATGTTGCGATCATCCTACATCTTTAAAAGTACAAGTAGTTTTTTAGGAGTGTACCTCCTTATGGGTCACACTTTGTATTCTTACTTCTAGGAGCTTACTGGGACTTGAGTTAGTTATAGGTCTATAATTAAAAAGGAACAGTAGAGGAGGGTCCTGAGAAGAATAATCATCATTTTGCATAACAACTATTTAGTGGAAGCCATTAAAGTTTCCTCATACATTGTGTAGCTCATTCACCATAGGGTAATAGCAAGGTCTGTGGGGAGACTGCTTTCACTACATGTGAAGGGACCGCTGAATATGCATTCATCCAAACTAAACACTCAGTATCCAAGCCTCATCAGGGTCTATCAATATTCCCACATCACAAGTTAGAAGATTCCAGTACTCTTAATCAGTGTCCATACTGATAGGACATGCCTTGAGAGGCCTGAAACTCGGCTTGCATCATAAATTAAGCGAATTTCATCTCAGCAGTTATTGGAGATAATGCTCTGTTTAGGGAATGCTCAAAAGCTCTTTGGTTATCTATGTAGCGATTGGTCTGGAAGTTCATATCCTTGAGTTCATGCTTTTCTTTCACCACTTTGTCTAGTAATATTAGAAGAAACCAGGCAATGTCACTACATTCCCCAGTTTCCCAATTACCTTCAAGAATAGTATATATTAAGTCACTTGGCACCTTGTGTTTCATAAGTGGTATTAAGATAATATATATGCTTATATACATTTCATGCCATGAAATATCAATGTTCTTTGTATTACTGGAAAATGTTATTCATATTTTTAAAAGTAATCTGATTAGTAAACCAATATCAGACCCTCAGAACAAATGTACAATACTCATCTTTAATCCATTTATCTAGAATCATTCTCAGTACCAAAATTTGTATTAGTCAAGATTATTCAGATAAATAGATCAAGAAGAGGTAAGAGAGGTGAGAAGAGGAAAAGACATGAGAAAACAGTGCTGGGGAAATGAGGGAAGAAGAGTGAAGGGGAAGGAGGGGTCAGACGAGGAAGAGCAGCATGAGAGGAGATGACATTGATTAGTACAGCAATTGACTCAAGGGATTATGGGAGTTGAGAAGTGCACAAGTTGCCAACTATAAGATAGCAAACCAGGGAAACCAATGGAATGATTTAGTCTAGATTAGAATGCCTGAACTGAGGTAACCAATGGGATATCTTGCAGCACAAACCAGGAGTGAAAATGGGACGTGGGAGTAAATCTTAGGAATCTAAAGCCCTGAGAGTCAAGAGCTCTATAACAAGTTGCAGAAGAAATGGAAGATGTATGTGATAACTCAAGAAAAAATAATTTCTGAGGTGGAAAGGGGAGATAGAGAGGAGAGAGGAGGGAGAGGGAGAGAGAGAGAGAAAGAGGGAGAGAGAGAGAGAGAGAATAAATAACACCCACAGCAATGCAAATACTATGTTTCAATAGTTAATCATCCGCTAGTTTTCTCACTTGAAGCAAGATGTTATGAATATGTAAGGAGTGGAGTCTTTAATGGTGATCTTGGTGGTAGTGGAGAGGTTTAGCAATGTCAATATAAACTCATGCATAACTTAGAATAGATGCAAATGTTCATATAGAGAAGCATTCAAGTTATGTGGAGCTAGGATTATAGCTTAGTGGTAGAACATCTGCCTAGCATGTGCAAGTCTCTGTGTTTAAAAAAGGCACTGAAAGAAGCAAAGTTATGTGTATATTCACAGGTTGGCAAATATGCCTTGCTTTATCAATGTTATGGTCTTGAAACAAAAGCACCTTCAGTATAATGAGCATATACAGCACCCCAATTTTGGTGTCTATAGATATGTTCCATTAAAAGCAATCAGAGTTCCTTGCAAATCTGATGACTCTAAAACTGAGCCAAAATTATATAAACCAAGTTTTGGCATGTATTGTGCTAGAAAGTAACTTAAACAACAAAAATAGACAAAACATACAACCCTCACTCTGACAGATTATGTCAAAGGAACACAGGAACCAATTTAAAGAACTTTTAATAGCCAAAGATGAGATAATTAGGGCAACAAAATATATAAAATCATGTTGTACTATAATTCAGAATATTCAGTAAACACTAATAGTATAAATAAATGAATAAATAAATGGTGGTGAACAGGTATATCTTTCATGCAGGGTATTTCAAATAATTTATGTAAATACTTTACCTCAAGGATATAGTCTGCCACTCAATAGAGTGAACTATATGGTAATCTTCTTTTAGAAGTACAGTATAAAAACACTAAAAAATGAAAAATATGAATAATTTTAGAGTGGAGAAAACTGGCAAAAACAAGTAACCCAAGTGACTGAGCTTAACCTTCACTGTGACTTGTTAGTAAACAAGTTGATAGCATATGTGTTCACATATATTATATGCATATACAATACATGCATATTGATAATGTGCATTGTTTTTTAAGTATGTATCTTTATAAGCACACATACAAATTTTAAAAATGCAAATTAAACTGTTAGAACCAAATATATCTGTCTATCTAACTATCAACTAAAGGTTTTTCGAGTATAATAGTAATAATGCACCATCAGAAGAGAAGTATGAATGATTTCTGGTAATATCAAATCAAGCAAACATTCAGTACTTTATTTGGTTACCTCTTCTATAACTTAAAGGCAGTGACATAAAAAGGCCGTCCTTGGAGAAATAAATGCAAAGTGTGATAATCTTGATATTAGATTATAATTATTATTAGAATTACCTTTGTGGCTGCCCTCTCAAAAACTGACTTTCCCACAACTCTAACCCTATTATAAGAAAATTATCTAAGACTCAATTTAGAAAGACTAAAGAATATCTGAGCAGCAATATTACTTCTTAACATTCACTCAAAGGACTCGATATCCTAGTACAATGATGCCTGCATATCCATGTTCATTACTGCTCTATTTAAAACAGCCAGGAGATAGAAACAACCTAGATATCCATCAACTGATGAATGGATAAAGAAAGTATGGTACATTTACACACTGGAATATTATTCAGCTATTAAGATAAATAAGCTGGGTGTGGTGGCACACACTTTTACACTCAGAGTTTGTGAGGCAGAGGCAGGTGAATCTATGTGAGACTGAGGCTAGTTTGGCCTACATAGCAAATTCCAGGCCAGCTGGGGCTACAGGGAGAACATGCTAGGGAACAAAAAAGTACAATAAAAAGAAAATTATGAAATTCACAGGTAAATGAATGAAACTGTAAGCAATCATCTTGACTAAGGTAATCCAGGCTCAGAAAGGCAAATAGTAACACTATATATTCTCTTGCTTATGCATATCCTAGTGTATATTTCTTAAATTTGTGTATCCAGATGAAAGAAAATATAAGTAAGTGCCAGGAAATTAGAACAGGACTAATGACACTGGAAACAAAGAGGTTCTAAAGTATGAGGGTGGGGAGGACAACAGAGCAAAGTGTAAGGCTGAAAACCAGGGGCAAAAGGGTACAATGAGCAGGGGATCAGGAAGATGAGGGCGAAGCTCTGGAGAAAATCGGCAAACAAGAAATATACGTATGAAAATGCCGTATGGAAGCCTGTTACAGTGTAAGCTAATTTAAAGTATAAAATAAAATAATAAAAAGCATACCTTATTAGCACTCTTCAAAACCATCAAGCAATCAAAAAATGTCTCAAAAACTGTCACAGTCAAAAGGGGTTTAAGGAAAACATGGTGACTAATGTACTGTGGTGCAGATGGACTGGTGAAACAGAAAATAAATAAACCTGGGAAGCATGCTGGCTCACTTGGGAAGCAGAGGTGAAAGGATTACTGCATGTTTGAGGACAGCTTGTGGTTACAGAGTGAAATCATGTCTCAGAAAACCAAAACCAATGAAGAAAAATTGAGGAGATCTAAAAACAGTTTGGACTATAAATAATAAGTTGTCAATATTATATCAATAATGTATCAGTTTACTAATTTAGACAAATGAACTATATTAATTGAATATATTAATAAAATAGAAAATGGTATGATGTATATGGGAATACATATTCTCCTTAAAGATTTCTGTTAATTTAAAATAATTCTTAAATGAAAAGTCTTTCTTTTAATGGCCCATTTATAAAGTGGCCATGCTGACAATGATTGAAGCTATGTACCCGGTGACCAATTATACTTATTACTGTGCTCAAGAAAAAGGAAGAGTTTTGTCCTCAAGGGGATAAATACATGTACATGTTCTGAATATGGATTTCACATCTCCGCTCATCATGTTGCCATCACCACTTTGTACTTAAATAATGCTTTATTCACTGTTGTGGTAATCACAGGGGTTCACCATAATACGTATGTGTTAGGTAAATGTAAGAAAATGTAGTAACACTTTCAATGTACACAGAGTTCCCGGCCTCATCAGGAACTCATTCACTCAGAAACAGTTGACTTTACAAAGAGTGTAGGAATATAATAATTGTTCAATTACAGTGCCATCTGGGAAAATATGGCTTGCAACTCTCAGTACATGGTGCTTTTCTTCTCCATAATTACAACACATGAGTCCAAAAAACAAGGGGACATAAGCAGGAATAGTTCCCCTATTACATATTTGTTTCAGTTACTAGATTTTTGCAGTTTGTAAAAACTGAGAGACATTTTTGGGCCAGAGAACATAGGAATGATCCCTATAGTGGAAGCAGAAGCTGTGATTATTATCTGGTCACTT
Source organism: Eospalax fontanierii (assembly GCA_035773235.1). NCBI lineage: Eukaryota > Metazoa > Chordata > Mammalia > Rodentia > Spalacidae > Eospalax > Eospalax fontanierii. Next base: position 41,864,274 of record CM069525.1, read on the forward strand.
GGACTTCTTATGCATTAAACCAACAGCCATAGAAAGGGGTCACTGTAGTAGGTAGGCCACTTATTCCGGTTATTGAAGGGAAATTGGGTTGCTGCTACTTTATAGAGACAAGACAGATTATGTTGAAAGCTATGGTGTTTTTAAGGCACATCTTAGTTAACTTAACTTACCAGACCTAAACTGTGGCTATTTGCATTACTCAAAACAAAAACTCAGACATCAAAGACTTAGAAATTCAAGTTTAATGCAGTCCCCATCAAATATCATCCAGTTGACATGTCAGCCAATGATAAGAGTATATGTGGTTTGTGGTAGAAGAAATAGCTGTGACAATCAACTCAGACTTTGTATTATTTTTTTTTCTCATTGGAGCAACAAATTATCTGACAAAAACAGTTAGGGAAGAAAGGGCTCATTTTGGCTTGTACTTCAAGGTTTCAGTTGATCATGATGGAAAAAAACTTGAGGCAGTTGTCATGCTAAATTTACATTCAGAAAGTAGGGAGCGATGAAAGTTATGGCAAGCCTGCTTTCTCTTTTTATATAGTCTGGGACCCAAGCCTATGGAATGATTCTGCCCACATTTAAGGTGAGTTTTTCTACCTCAAATAACCAAATCTAGAAATTGAGTCACAGATATGGCCAGAGGTTTGTCTTTTAGGTGGTTTTAGAACCTGTCAAGGGGACAATATTAAGCACTACAGTTGTCATGATCAGGTAGCCATGGTGAGACCTTACAGAGCTACATTACCTAGCCACTAAACCTTTTGGTATAATACATTTGATGAATTTTACAGCTGGCTAGTGTTTTACATGACATTATAATGGGATTTTATCATCTTGCCATGATATAGAACTTGATGGAACTTGATGCAATCCTCTGTTTGGAAAATGATGTTTTTGCCCAAATGAAATACAAAAGAAGATATTGTAAAATGAAATGAATGGAATAGACAAGATTTCTTCTGTTTGATTCCCTTACAGATCAGTGTTTGACTATTCTCTAATACTTTTACATACATTCATTGCTATTCTCAATCCCAGCTTCACCAGAAGGTTCAACATTCAGTCTTTTCTACCAGAAACTGCCCTCCATTCTATCTTCTTTCCCTTAATGTTTTCAAGCCCACAGTCATGACATCTAGGCTATTATAAGTTCTATGTTTCTGCGTATAAATAAAACCTTCCAGAAGCATCCTTTCTCAGTTATACTCTTTCTGCTTACTGTGGAAAATAGATCTGATTTTTGAAATATTTAAGCAAAGTTTTATTCCTATTTTTATTAAATGTGTAGGTGTGAGTCATATGTGCTACTGTAGATTTTAGAAAAGTATATTTAGATAGATTTTTCTTGGAGGATATTTAGTTTTTACCACCCTTGCCCTGTACATAATACTGCAAGTATTACACATTAGTTAAAGCCTAACAGAAGTTTACAATAATGAACTTAGGATTAATTTTAAGAAGCTGAATTGATGGTTCAGAGACAGTGAGTATTTTTAAGTATTTTTAATACACATTTCTATTTGCCCTTCAGAAAACATGTGACAACTTATGCCGATTTATATCAGAGTGCTATGGGACAGCTTATTCATTCAACTTCATTTAAAGCTGGGTATGAATATTTTACATTTGTAAATTAGGTATAAAATATTTTATTATTGCTTTCATTTGCATCTCTTTAATTTCTTGAGTTAAACATTTTCACACTCACATGTCTACATACTTTAAAGGTAAGTTATCTATTATATACTTAGCATTTTATCTACTTGAAATTTGTCTTTTATTTATTCTATTAAAATACCTGCCCTTTGTCAGTGTTTAATTGTGATAAAAAAAAACAGCAAAATTAAGGAAACAGCACAATGAAATATTTTTATTCTGTGTTTCCTAAAATACTATGTGGTATCTGAGATATTTTCCAGAATTATTTTTAGGGAAAATTTTATTGTTTTCTTGAAAACACACACTAATTATCATTAGCATCACCATGACTGTATGAATAAGTTAGTAACAGGGGACAAAATCTCTTCAAGTAAATATCAAAACTTACAACACAATGTTATTTAAAATATTGGGTTTTTAGATGCAGTACTTTTTACAGGAAGCACTATTGCTTGTATTTCTTTTCCCCAGGCTACACAAGTCTCTGTTTTTATAAAGAGAAAAAAAATCTAAGCTACTAATAATAAAAAGGCCATTCCCTGGTAGAAACAAATTTGCAATCATGTGTGATGGAAAGTAGATATAGGCAAAGTCACAAAGTAATAGCCTATTTACATATTATTTCCATAAAGTTTATTTCCCCATAGGATATTCCTTTACAAAAGTAATTTCTCTACCCAACTACATGGGAAATTTGAAGCAGAGATAACTCATTTTTCCACTTTAAAGCAGTAATACACACTAACACATCTTTGTTCAGTCTCCATTAGGGCAGGGTATTTACTTCCAGACTATTACAGACAATTGAAAACGAGTTCATGCTGCTCTCAGTATTCAAATGACATTCAGGAATTGCGGTTCCCCCTTGAAGTAGCATCTTCCTATTGTCTTGATAACCCAAGTAACAACTCCAAATAATTACCAGTCTGTCTTTTATCAACAGCACCACCACCACCACCACTACCATTCCTTACCATCTTAATCCAAAGTTTCCTTCCTTCCTACTTGAGCAATTCTAATAGATGTATCAAGTAACTTCATTATAAACCTTACTTTCGCCAACACATCCACCAGCATACTATAAGAACTCTTGACTAAAATACACATGTAACCCTCCTCAGTTCTTCAAATAGGACCTTTCAATACCTCTCAGTTGTTTATGGAAGAATCCAATCTCCTTAGCATGAACCTTAGTACTTTTTATGACCTAGTGTCTCCAAGATTTTTCAGGTTTTTCTTTTCTTTTATGTAATTCTTCAGCCAAAGAGAAACTGTGCTGGTGACCAGTACCCTTGAACAAAATAGCTAAGTAGCAAAACATATGCCACACAGTAGACTCTAAGTACATTTTTAGTTAATGGAGAAATAGAGGAATTCGTATGCAGAGAAGAAACTATATTGTATACAAGATGTTTGGTTTTTTTGTGTAAGTTGCAACTTCTGCCTCAGGTTGCTTATATAAAACTAATTAGGTAGAAATGGCACATGCATATAAAAACTAAAAAGAAGTGCAGGAGTCAGAGTCCCAGATGCAAACAGATGGCATACTCCAATTAAGATAATATGAGGAATTTCGGTTTACAAAAGATCTAATAACAAAGGCTTTTTCAGGGTTTAAGGAAGCTACAAGGAATAATACGTGAATCTATTTGTACTGTTTCAAAGAACTGTAGCTGTTTCTACATCTCTACACTTGAAGAAATGTAGAGAGAAAGAGAAAGTATTGGAACCTTAAATAAAGAAAATCATGTCAAAGCCTCAAGAGAGGAAAAGTAACCTTTGGGTTAGGAAGACAAAAAACTCATGGTAACCTCCTAAAAGAGATTTCAAAGGAAGAAATTCCCTCCCAGTTACTCTGTTCTTTTCATTGATGGCCAACGCTTTCCATTGATCATACCCATCTGAAAACAAGCTTGTACTAGAACACTGGAGGGCATATTGATCAGATACTAGGAGTAGAGAACAATGTGGATGATATAGTTTGAATAGGGTTTGCCCCTCCAAAACTCACTTTGAAATATAACCTTTATGAGATCTAAAGAAGTGGAACCAGGTAAGACCTTTAAAAGGTAAGGAAGGACCTGCCTTCATGGGTATATTAATTCATTTATGTTTTTACTTGATTTGTGGATTATCAGCTTGATGAATTATTCTGGTAAGGTATCTGGTATAAAGGCCACTTTGAGTATGCATCTGGAATACTCCTTTTCTTGCTATGTGACACCATGGTACTTTGCTAACAAGAAGAACACCACCAGATGACACCACTTGGCACTGGGTTTCTAGAACTATGAGCCAAAGTAGGCCTCTTTTCCTTATACTTTGTCAGTATGTATTATTATGGTAATGAAAGAAAATGCTCTAAGATACTGAAGAAAGGAGGAGAAGATAACCAGCACAGCACTTACATTTCTCTGAATTATCAAAGAGCCAAAACCAGATAAGTAAATAAACTATATATGCATATGTGTGTGTGTGTGTGTGTACATGAGCATATGTGTGTGTCTCTGTGTGTGTAATTTATTGTTTATCCTTTTTTGTAAATTTTATTGAATTTTTGCGTATTTCATACAGAACTTCTCAATCTTAATCATCTTTATAACCCCTGCTCCACTGGCACTGTCCCATGGCCCCCTCCCCAGTAGAATTCATACATTTTGTCATTTGTTTTAAGGCCTGTTGTGTCAAGTTAGTGTCCCCAGATGTTCCTCAGTGCAAGTTCATCTACTGAGGTCTAGCCAGTCTATCTAGTATCCCTTACCTTAAGAAGATCAGCTCTTCCTCACCCAGCAGTAATCAGCTGTCAATACTTCTTCAGCTAAGATTGTGGTCTGCTGCCCATTTCTCCAGTTCTATGCTGGGTTTTTGTCTTGTACATGCAGACACCATTGCTGTAGACTCATATGAGAAGAATCCCAGGAGCTTGTAGGACTCTATTTCCATATGGTCATGCATCTCCTCCCTCGTTCTTACAATCTTTCTGCTCTCTCTTCCTCATTGGTTCCTTAGCCCTTAGTGAATGAAGGTTAATATAGAAGTCCTGTCTAAGGACTCACACTCGGCAGACTCTTACCCACTATGCTTTGGTCACTTGTGACCTTTTGTGTTCCTTGACCTCTGTTAAATGACGGAGCTTCACCAGTGAGTTTATACATAGCAGAGACTCAACAAATGCTTTAGAGAGTTTAATAATCAACATATGTGAAAATCAGTGCCAGCCATTAAGGTGAACCACCCAGCCACTCTTCGGGAAAAAAGTGTCATTGAGCTGTGGAAGAAGCAGTTAGCTTATAGCTTCTATCAAAGTGTCTTTAGGATTTACTGCAAAGTTTACATCAAATTTACATTCTCCCCTGAATCTTCCAAGTAATGACTGATCCTTATAACAATATTAGAAGATGGCCATTGCTAACTAGTGTAAAAAGAACTGTAACAGACAATCTGTTCTTGAGACTTCTTTATTGAATTGGTTAAACTTTTTGTCAGATCTGTTTAATAACACAAAATTCTCCTTGTCCACTCTGTTTCATGCCCTTTTGTCTGTCATAAATATTATATACCAATAAGTCATGTCCATTTAGAGCTCCGACTATGTGTCTCCTAAGCAGAAAGCTTAAATTTATCCACATAAATATTAAATTAATTTAGGGGAGAAAAATGGATTGGCTCAGTTTTGATGTGGAAAACTGTGAAATGGGCCTTAGAGGATGGGAAGCAATTAAAATAAGGACCAGGGTAGCAAAGTCAAAACAACTGCTCTGTAATTCACATTGACTATCCCATCATGCCTTGCTATCTCTAAAACTGTGTTAAGGATCAAATGAATGGGTTCATAGCTTTTGAAGTTTATGTGAGCATATCATCGTGCATTCTGCCACAGTAATTCTTCCTAGAAATACTGCAAATGTTGAACACTAGTTTTCCAAGTCTCTTTTCTATCAAGAATAACTACTTTGAAATAACTTTACACTTTTAAGAAAAGTATTTTAAGGAGCACTTGTATTTCATTGCTAATAAATAGGACACACATAAGTGGAGAAACCGTCTTGAGACCTAGGTGCAAAACTCTAACACACTAAGTATGACAAAGCAGAATATATTTTGTTGAATTGTATTCTTAGGAGCTGCAGCTGTGTGTACCCTCCCGCATGTTTTCATGAGGTTTACTTCTAAGACTATTACACAGTTATCAGGCTGCTTTCTACCTCACTGAGATTTGCCTGCCTCTGCCTCCCTTCTGAGTGCTGGGATTAAAGGATTGGACCACCACCTCTAGCTTCTTAGTGAAGATCTAAAGAATATCCCCTATGGTTCTAGCAGGAATAATGAAGGAATAATTATTATGAAATCTTTTCACGTTTTTTTCATGAGAATATGCTATTCTATATAAGGGAAGACTACTAAAGCCTTGGCACTGAATTTTGAGAGTCGTTCCTAAAAATAGCACTCTCCATCCTTCAGGCACTTGAAAATTATGAAAGAAAAAAGTATTTCGTGAAACAGGCATTGTGATACACACATGTAATCCCAAAATAAACTAGGTGGGAGGATCACAAATAAGAACCCATCTTCGGCTGCAAAGCAAGACCTTGTCTAAAAATAGAATCAGAAAACAATACTTTCAAAGTCAGAGGCTAGACACTGCCTTGGTTAATTTTTTTTGTCAATTTGATGCAACCTAGAGTTACCTTGGAAGAGGGAACCTCAATAATGGGTGGATTGCTTCCATCAGGTTGGTCTATTGCTATATGTGTAAGAGATTATCTTGATTGATGATTGATGTGGGAGAATGTAGCTCATTGTGGGTGGAATCATGCCTAGGGAGACAGGTCTGGGCTATATAAGAAAGCTGGCTGAGTGATCCAGAGAGTGAACCAATTAGCAACCTTCCTCCATGTTTTCTGATTGAGTTCCTGGCCTGCCTTTCCTCAGTGATGGATTGTGCCACAGAATTATAAAAGGAAAAAATTCTTTCCTCCCATAAATTGTTTTGATTTGCGTGTTTTATCACAGAAATTGAAAGAAAACTAGAACAGAGACAAAAACTTCAATGAAGACATATTAAGCCAGGTTTGATGGTACATGCCAATAATTCTAACATTGGAAAGGGTAAAGCAGGAGGCAAGTGTCAGGGCCATATAGACAATGAAAACCTCTCTTAAACAACATACTGGTATTAAAGTGGAATATATCCTTTTGCCACATTAACAGATTGGTGAGAGTGTAAACACTGCACTACTGCAGAACTGTAAGACATAAGCTAGGGAAGAGTCTCAGTAACAGCAAACTGAGAAACTGAGACAGGGAGAGAGAGAGAGAAAGCAAAACATACACAGTATCTTAAGAGGAATATTAATTAAGAAAGCCCAAGGGTAAGAAACTAGAAGACAGCAATGACAGAAGAATTTAGGAATTTGAATCTAAGAGTGTTTACAAATTAGAATTACAGTACATAATCAACAAAATCCAATTCCTGGATACAAAAATGAATATCTTCATTTCTTATTAAGAAATGTAATATGTATAGGGTTCAGACCAAAAAATGTACATGGCAGGGAAAAAGACAAGAAAAATGTTGAAAGGTAAAAAGTTAGGGATGGAGAGGTGGCTCAGCAGTTAACAGCACCAGCTGCTCTTGCAGAGGATCCAAGTTCAGTTCCTACAGTCACATGATGGCTAACAACCATCTGTAACTCCAGTTCAGAGGATCTGCCACCTTATTTTGGCCTCCATGGGCACTGCATGTACATGGTGTAATTATATACAGGCAGGCAAAACACTCATATACGTAAAATTAAATATAAATCAAAAGGAGGTAAAACAAGTATACAGAAAAAGTACACAACATATAATAATAGATAAATAATTTAAACAGAGAGATGGGCACTCTAAGAAAGAATCAGAAGGAAATGCTAGGGATCAAAAACACTGTAGCAGAAACCAAGAGTGCTTTTGATGGATTCATTAGAAAATTGGTGTAGCCAATTCATTACCAACATTAGAAAAATGTGGTAAGAATTTTTAGAAAGATGATACTAAAGTTTTCAGTCTGTTCCATAAAACAAAATCAGAAGGAACAGACCAAAACACATTAGCTTTTGGCTGGAGCCAGTATTCTAGCTACTTCCTGAGTTGCTGCTGTCCTCTCATCTACAGCTTTCCTGAATCACAGTGCTTGGCTAGTCAGACTATGGTAAGATTGTCTTTCATATGCATAACCCTTCCTAGATGAAAGAGTGACAGTGATGCCTAAAAATATACAGGAAGAACAAACAACTTATCCCAGAAGAACACTGCGCTACTCTTATTCAACCCAGCGTTAGCACCCTGGGAAACCACTAATGTTTTCACTGTCCCTAGAGTGTCACTCTTTCTTGATATTATGATGCTGCACTATTTAAAGTAAGACACTAGAGAAACCTTAATATAGTCAAGCCTTTTTGGTGTGTATTTTTATTGATTTTTTGTTCATTTCATACATCTTAATCAAATTTAGACTCTCTCCCCCTATATTAAAACCTTCAAAAAACCATTTACAAAAACATTTTAAGACAGAAAATAGAATGTGTCAAAAGAATCTAAATGTACTACATACATTTGAAAAAATTATTAGTATTATCAGAGAAATTTTAAAACAATGATCAATATAATAAAACCTAAGAAACTATTAATATAATGAAAAGGGTGAATGAAGAAGTGCTAACCTAGATTATACTGGAAATTACTAGAATTTATAAGACAAAAACCAAAAAGATCAGTATTCAATCACAATACTGTAGCTAAAGAAGTTTTTTTTCCCAGTAGGAAAATGGTTTAGTAATTCTGAAACACACACACACACACATATATATATATATATATATATATATATATATATGAATATATATACTAGAAATGAATAAATAAACTGATAGAGAATAGCAGGGCCCATATCTCCTATGATTTGGGTCTTAAGTGTTACCTAAAAGTCGTATTGAAGACTTAGTCCCCACCTTGGTACTATTGTGAGGTAGTAAGCTTTTAGGCAACGAAGCCTAGCTAGAAAAAGTTAAGTCATTCAGGACATGACCTTGATGTCAATCTCTGTGTGTGTCTCTCTCTCTCTGTCTCAGTCTCTGTCTCTCCCGCCCTCCCTCCTTCTCTCCTTCCCTCTTATCCTTCTCTTCCAGATTGCTATGAGATAAATAATCCCCTTCTGTCATGCTGTCTCATGCTATCACAGGCCTAAAGGAACAGAGTCAGACAACTATGAACTGAAACCTCCAAAACTGTGAGTCCAAGTAAACCTTTCCTGTTACATTGATTATTTCAGATATCTTGTTATGGTCATAGAAAACTAGTACAACATCCAATTCCAGCTATAAATTAGATAGAGATATTTATATATAGAGAAATATATATATATATATATATATATATACTTAATAGTAAACTCTATAGTAGTAGCCAACATTACTAATAGGAGAAACAAACAATATGAAGGTCACAGAACTCTCCATTATCTTTAAAATCCAATATATCTAAAAGTGGTCTAACAAAACGTTTATTTTAAAATGATAATTGCCACTCAGGCACTAACTTCATATGTTACAAAGCTAATGGTGAATGGATCAGCCAGAAGAGAGAATTAACAAATAATTTTAATAATTAACAATTCCTTTTTTTCTTTCTTAAAGATTAAACATGTTATGATGCTAGGTTTCCTGATGGCCCAGGGCACATTATGGAATAAGAGAAAAGATTACATACTTGTAGCTAAAAAAATAGGGATGTACCTCCTAACTTCATGCCTTGCCACACTCACTAAGCCTTGTGAAATCACTGTTCCTCTTTAAATAACAGTATTGGATCCATTTTCCTTTGACGTTTTCAGCTCAGATAGTCCCTCTTCTAATATATGCATCTTCTAATATAGAAGGAAAATTAGGTTTTCACAACTTTCGTAAGTTTCATAGTCCCGTGTCTGGCACAGCTGTATATCTAAAAATGGAATATTGGAGACCACCCCAAGCAGCCAGTGGGAATCAAGGACCTCCATGCAGTGCAGGGCAGACTCCAAACTGCCCGGAGCAGTTAAAGGCTTTGATGAGCCTCTCTATGCCTTGCATCATCTGCTACTGCTTTGCTGTATAAACCCACTTCATCTGGCTACTATGACCATTCCTCCAACTTCTCTGAATCCTAACAGATAACAATTCATACCTCATCCATTTCTTGTTTTGCCTTGTATAAAAGATAGGAAGTTATACAGACATCCTTTCTGGAGGCTGGTCCATCACTATTGTCTAATACTGAGATTTTAAAGCTTCATCTCTAGGCTATCATTAATGCTTTAGAGCTCCTAGGTTTCAGCAGAATGCCCATCTTTACCTATCTTCCTCTCAAGCCCTTTCCTGTTTCCTTACTCCATCTCATCTAGTACCATGTCTTCTCTAAAGCACTTTCACAAATATCCAACCCTTCATCAGACTCTGCTTCTTCGGAATATGACATTAGAAATTGAAGAAAAATTGTAATATCCAGAAAAGACACAAGTGACTGCTCCCATGTAAATCTCGATAGAGTCAAAAATCTTGGCTAGGAGTAAAATTTTGTTTTCTGAGTCACATATGGTCTCTGCTATGTGAACGCAAAACCTTAACTCTCACCTCAAAGGGGATAATACAGTTTATTCTGTAGCCAAATATGAGTGACCATAGCCCAGGAACACAGAATTAGGTGACCCCAAATTCTGTGTTCCAGTGCGGAAGCAGTTTAGTGGAGATTTATGGTAACAGAACAAAGAAAAGTCAGAAATCAAGGCACTTTTCAAACACATTGGTGGATAAGCAGATCCCAGCATTGCGGGGGGGATTTCTACTATAGGCCACAGATGCTAACTGATGTCATTCATAGCTTTTTGGTTGGTGTGACCTGCTAATCTGCTGATAAATACCTTACAATAAGGTTTTTTATTTGTTAATAGCAAGCTGTTAGATCAGAAAGAGAGATGGGCAAAGAAATGAATATTTAAGGGCTAAAGGTAGCCTGAGGTAAGTGGTAATTGGACTCTGAACCTGTAGCATTCCAGACTCTCATCACCAGCTCTAATCTGTTAATCAACCTTGCAAAAGAAAGTCCAATTTGAAAATGTAATGGGGGTGGCTTTCATTCACAGCTTTGAATGATATTTTCTTGATTTTAAAAATGGTGGCAGGGGCTGGAGAGATGGTTTAGTAGCGTCTCAAAAAAGTGTCAACATCACTCTTCAATTTTAACTCAAAAAATGAGTAGCCAAACAACATGGTCCATAAGCTGTCATCTATTGACATTTGCTCTACAGTACAGGAGTAAGTAAGCTGTGCAGCACCATGCCACTGTAGAATGGAGGTTTTGGAGGCCTTGTCGTACTTGCTTTCATGTTCTCTCAGGAGCATTAAGGCAGAACCTTATCAGACAGAAATTCGGCAGTAATTAGCTAATGAGCATTAAATAAAGGCTCTGAAAATATAATGGGCTTTACAAAACTAAATATTCAAGGATTTATCATTAAATATTCATCCCTTTTGCTTAATCAGTTGTCTTCTGGTTATGGTTGCTATGAGAGAATCGTTTACAAGATGTCTTAATTTAGAAGACATAAAGATCTCCTAAGAAGCAAAGCAACTAGTTCCTAGTGAGTATTTGTAGGGTTACCAAGAAGAAAATGTGAAATGCAAGCACAAAAGAGACAAAAACAGAGACTATAATGGACCTGAAAATGGAGATGGACATGGGGATGGGGAGAAAGGAAATGAGAGGACAGGACAGAACAAGAGACTCTCAGAGGAAAAACAAGCAACAGATATAGGCAGTGATAGAAAGGATGAAAGACAAGGGTAGAATCATGGAACAGAGATAAAGATTGAAAATGAGATAGAAAAACAGAGAACAAGCGATAGTGACAGAAGCAAAGAAAAAGAGAGTTCTCACCAAGCAGTAACTTTAGCAAAATCTAAAGTTTGATCTCCACAATGGAAACTTAATGGTCAAACACTTATTACATCTTAGCTTGAGCAGTGCAACCCAATATCAATAAGAAGAACCAAGAAGGGGTACGCTGTTTAAATCCAAGAGAACAACTTTCACTCTAGAATTCAGGAACAAGTTTGGTATAATAGCTAAGAGAGGTCATTGAATACACCAGAATGTGTGAGGACACATTCTAGATAGGCTAGTAGTAAGTAGAAAAGGCCAACCCTGTCTGGTGGTCAGTATACTAGAAATATTCTGAGCTCAGAAAACTGCTTAAATTCAAGCCCATTCTCTACAACTTAAGGACCTTGTAAGATTACTCAATGTGTCTGAGACTCATATTTCTCATTTGGAAATTTCTCTCTCTCTCTCTCTTCCCCCCCATATGTATGTGTGTGTGTGTTTGCACACACATGTGTGTGACAAGATGTGTTTGAATGGTAAATAGGTAGAGTTTGAAAACAAAAAGATAAAAATATAACCTTCCTTCTACATCCTAATACAATTCAGCAACATCCTAGAAAAGAAAAACACTAAAAATGTTGAAATATTATTTTACAAATCATTAAATCAGCTGCATCAATTGTGAAACATAACTTCCCCTGACACGCCTTTGTTTTGAGCTTCATTTTTATATTTGTAAGCAGCTGAGGAATTTGATAAATAAGTCTATAAGGCCTTGGGAAGTAAAGGAAATAAAGGTGACAATGTTAGCCTTCTAACACAATTTTGTAGATTATTTGAGATAATATATGTAAATTACTTTGCAGTGATTAAATGTCATGTGTATTGATTATGTGTGGTCTACTTTCAGACCAATAAAAGCAATAATTAATTTTTGCTAAAACAAGAGTAAAGTTCATAAAAAACAGAGTTGAGGCGATTGCTCAATAAGTAGTGTTTATGACATAGGCATGAGGACCTGAGCTCAATTCTCAGCAGCCACACAAAAATTCGAGTGGCTACGTTTATAATCCTAATACTGGTGAGAAGAGACACATGGATCCCTGGGTCTCACTGGTCAGCAAAATAATCAGCAAGCCCTGGGTCCCAGTAACACATTTTGTTGCAGAAAACAAGATGGATGTCTCCCAAAGAACATCTGAGGTTGATGGCTGGCATCATATGCACACTGGCAGATATGTAGATATGTGCACTAGCACACATACAAACCATTCACACATCCAAACACACACACACACACTAAAGTACATATATACACATTTGGGTGCACAGACCATAAGCACATATACACACATTTGTACATGCGCACACGTTGCAAACACATATACATATTGGCATGCAATAACACACACATACACTCACACAGTAAGGCCTTTTTAATGTAATATCCCAGATCTTTTACCTCCAATACCAGAGGCAAAATCTAGTTTTTCCATTTGAAAAGAGCAAGGCCAGCCAAGATTTTGAGTTTCTGAAAATGAGTGGTGTAAAGCAAAATTTACTTTCAGTCTTTTCTTGTTTTCTCACATTCTCTTTCTCTCTTCGTCTCTCCCTGGAGGTAGAGCCCAGGGCCTTGTATATGCTAAGCAAATGGTGTACAACTCAACCAAATCCCAAACTCTGGGATTTTGGAGACAGGATATTGCTGTGTAGACTGAGGTAGCCTTGACTTCATTATATAGATCAGGCTGGTCTTAAATTTGTAATCTCTTGCCTATAACTCCCAACTGGATTATAGGCATGCACCACCATGCCCAGCTCTAGCCATTTATTTTCAATAGACAGTATCAAAAATTACTCTTGCCAGGAACCAAACCTTCATTAGCCTATGATAAATAATTAGCCTGTGTCAAACAGCTGCTTCTGTGCCACTTAACTTTTAGCAATGCAATTTCCTTTCACTTTGTTTCTGCCTCCCATTTGTTCTAGACACTGGGGTGAGCCTCAGACCAGATGCCCCTTCAATAAAGAGCATTTCATCCAAGCTGTTGGAATTGTTGTGGATAGACAACTTCCAGCTGTCAACTTCTTCAAAGACTGTCTCAACTGCAGAGAGTCAAGGTCAGGTCCTCTTTCTGGGTGGTTTACACAGAACTCCTGATCCACATGCATGTAATTAAGGCTTGGTCATCACAGCCCAGTTTAAGAAAATCTCTGTAGGGCCTTCCCTGACAAATACTTCCTGTCAGTTTAAAATAGATTGTTGCTGATCGCATCAAACAGCAACTTCTTCTGCTCACTCTTACTTCCTTCTCTTCCTTTGCATCTGCACACACTCTAAATAAAAACTATTTTCAACAAGTTTCCATTGCTACAACCTGAGGCTGCAAGATGGGGCAACACCATGCATTTGGCTCCAGGTAAGATCCCACTTGGCAAGGCCACAGCATGGCAGAAAACTGGCTGTGTGGAAGCAACCAAGCACATGGGTTTTCCTTACTTTATAACAGCCCATTCTTCCAACCACTAACTCATTCCAAATGATCATTTCTGGAGGAAATACCCTAACTAGCTAATCATCTTATACTAACACCCTCCACTTTAACAGTGGCATAACCTCAGTGTCTTTACTAAAGAAATAAACTGTAATACTGTTCCACTTTCCTACCATTTTGCTCTAACATAGTGTGTGATGCAGTTTCACAAAATGACAGCAAAAAGCAGACTCTAGGTGGTTGGTGAAAATCTGAAAGAAGACACTATCAGAATTTCTGACACCAAACTTGGATAGCTGTAAAGCATTTGACATGCTCTACTCTATGATAACAAACTTCATGTCTCTGAGGGATGGTAGAATATGTGTAAATCAAATGAACGAATGCCAGCAGAGTACTTGCGTCAGTTATTTTATTAGAAACATCTATATCTGTTCTCTCAATGCTCATTTTGAATTAAGTTTCAAGAAATGTTCAACTGAGGCTGAGTGCATTTTATCAATTCAAGACCCAATTTCCTACCTAGTGTAAGAGTGTAAACTTCTGACTTGGGAGATGGCTCAGTGGATGAAAACACTTGGCAAACAACCCTAAAGATCTGAGTTCAGTCGCCAGTACCCTCACTAAAAGCAGGATGAGGTGGTATGCATTTGTAATCAGAACTTGTCTGTCCTGGACTATGCCACACAGGTACAGAATCATAGCATGAAGGTTATCTTTAGAGCTGTACTGTCTTGCCCTCTCACACACGTAAAAAGGAGAGAATGAAGGAAGGAAGGTAGGAAAGAAAAAGAATAGAAGTAAATAGAAAGGATTTTTAAAGATTAAAATAACGCATCTGTTTGGTTTTCTCCCTTAGCAGCCTGTACCTTCAGATTACAGGAGAGCTAGTCTTCAGCCAGGAGGCTTCCAGATCAGTTCCAGCTCCATTGCTCCAAGTCCTATGTCCAAAGTATAGTCTGTCTTCAGCAATAGGGTCTTACTTTCAAGTTCTGGATGCTGATCAAGGGCTATGACAATAGCCTGTGTTATTTTGGGAGTCTCTGGAACTACCCTGGCCAACAACTCAAAGAAAGGTTTCTTCTGCCTGGCACTGTGTTTTTTATTATACAGCCTTTAGATATACACATCCCACTCAGCTTTAAAGCCTAATAAACAATCACTGGCCCAGTACACTAATTCCTTAGGCATTTATTATTTTTTATATTTTTGAGAATTTCATATGCATTGTCTTTATATTATTTTTATTTCTCCCAGTCCCACACCAACTCCTCCCATGCCCCCTGACTCCCTCTGCATTTCTTGTCCTTTTCTTTGATTATTATTTTTACATATACACACATTTACAAATATTCACAATATGTATAATACATCCTAGTCATTTTTTAATCCAGTCAAATGAACCATCTGATTTAGTCATTAGAGAAGATAAAGAGTTCAGTTTATAAGGAAAAATGAGAGAATGGTTCTTGACTAATTACGTTCTACACCTAAAGATTCCTCTTACAAATTTCTAAAAGCTTTACAGGTATTCATGTTTGGTTCCCTGATATAGACTCAAAGATGATTAACATGTTGATGGTTTTTAGGAGAATGTTCTTGTGAACAGCACATTTAATGGAATATGGGAGAAACTGAACTATAGTATAGTTGAGGTCAGAGAGGTTCATGTAAGGCTTTGAAGCTAGGTAGCCCTTCAGAGATGTCCCTAATTGAGGCGAAGGGGCTTCTTTTCTGCATCAGAGAGCTACTCAGTACTGATGGCCCATAGGAATGGTATATGACCTTTGAAAAGGCAATCATTTCTGCCAAGGACAATTCTTAAGAATGGACTCTGCCCTAAACTGGCAGAAACTAACACTCATGGGAAATAAATACTTCAGACCTGAAGTGGCAATCTGGACAGCACATTTCAGCAGCCACAACACCAGGCTAATAATAACTTGATCATCACAGGTTGAAGCCCAGATTATTTGTGCTGATCTCACAGAATGTATTATTGATAGAGGCAAGGGAAGCATAAAATGAGATGAAAACATTGTCAAATGCACTATTTTTGGAGCAAATGTTAGAAAATTAATTTTCCCAAATGATGATTACTGTTACCTTAAATAAGCACTAGTTCCAGTAAAAACTGAGCTTTTATGACTGTCTCATTTCAGCTGAACAATTGGTAACTTCCCAGAAAGAAAAATAAAGTGAGTAACCCTACCAGCACTCTTAGGATGTTAGTCTGCAATTATAATAAGAGCAGCAACATTAATCATATAGAGGAATGCACGTGGGCGATATCTTTGAAGCTTATGAAGAAAATTTCAATTTATTATTTTTTAATTATTTGTGTATGCTGGGGGCAGTGGCATGTACATATGAGTTCTGGTGCCTGAAAATTCTGGAAGAGAGCACTAGATTCCTTGGAGATGGAATTAAAGGCAGTTGTGAGACACAAAATGTGGGTGCTGGGCCTTGAATATGGGACTTCTACAAGAGCCATAAATGCTCTTAAACACTAAGCCTCTATCCCCTAATCATGTAAATTTAAAAGATGCAACAACACCTTTGAAAACATGGTACAAACTTAAAAAAAAAATGTCTTCACAAAGTCTGGTGGTTCAGATGGTGTAAGTGGAAGAATCATATCTTTAAGACCAGCTTAGACTGGCCTATCAAGAGTCTGTCAGTAAGAAAGGCCAAAAGAATATCAGGCATAGTGTGCATCTCTTTAATTTTAGTACTTGAGAGACAGAGACAGGTGGATCTCTATGAGTTCAAGGCCAACCTGGTCTACATAGCAAGTTCTGGGCCAGCTATGGTTACATAGTGAGACCCTGTCACAAAAAAACAAAGAAAAAGTACTGAAGAAAGAGTGAAAAAAAAAGACTGAAGGAAGGAAGAATGGAGGAAGGAAAAAAGAAAGAAAAGAAGGAAAGAAAAAGAAATAAAGGGAGAAAGAGAGAGAAGAGGAGAAAGGGGGAAGGAAGAAGTGGATGGAAGAAGATAAAGGGAGAGGGCAAGAAAGGGAATGGAAGGAAGTGAAGGACAGGGAAGGGAACCGTCCTTAAACAGTTAAGATTATCAACCCCATAAATTCAAATTTTATAGCTTAAACTATAACATTTTTATCCATCATGTTACAAACAAGCATGGATTTGACAAAGATTTCCACATTCCTGACTTTAATGATCATTAAGAAATATTGACTATTCATGAGATAGTGTTATCATTAATTTCACAAATAAAATGGTTCAGATTGTTTCAATGGTTTACCTAAGCCTGAATGGCCAGCAATTGTCAAAGCCTTTGTAAAAACTACAGAATTCCTATTTAAAACTCAGTGTTTTTCTAGGAGACTCTGTTGCTCTTGTAGACAAGTGACAAACCATTGCAAGACTAGGTTAAAAAGAAGTTAAAATAACTGATTTGGTAGATAAGGACTAAAGCAGGAAAGAGAATATCTTATAGTTGGGGCTCTTGGTGAGCCTAGTGAATGTATTCACACTGAAGGACATTGAAGGATACAAATCATACTCTAT
The DNA here is from genome assembly GCA_035773235.1 of Eospalax fontanierii. Taxonomy (NCBI): domain Eukaryota; kingdom Metazoa; phylum Chordata; class Mammalia; order Rodentia; family Spalacidae; genus Eospalax; species Eospalax fontanierii. The sequence goes on from CM069525.1 coordinate 41,881,864, forward strand.
AGGCCATATTATATATAAGAGAATTCGTTAAATTGGGTAGGAGGTAGTCAGGGGAAGTGGGGAGATTGGAGCAGATCTAAATGTCATCAAACAATATTGTATGAAAATCACAAAAATTCAATAAAATGCAAAATAAAATAAGCAACACAATAAAATTGGGGCAAAGAGATAAACAGTGAGGTCTCTAAAGATGCAGCACAAATACACAATGGCTGATAAATGTTTTTTTTTTAATGTTCAGCGTCTTTTGTGCACAGGGAAATGAAAATTAAAATTACTTTGGGATTTCATCTTACCCCACTCAGAATGGCTAAGGTCCAGAACAAACAAGGACAAATGCTGGTGATAATATGGAAAATGAGAACTCTACTGTTGGTGTAACCTCTTTAGACATCAATATGCAGATTCCTCAAAACTAGAAATTTATTTCCGAAATGATCCAATCATAACTCGCTTGGGCATATACCCAAAAGTCTCTATATACCTTTTAATACAAATACCTGTTTATTCATGTTTATTGATGCCCTTTTCACAATAGCCAGGATTTGGAATTGACCTAGGTGTCAATCTGCTGATGAATGAATATTGAAGGTGTGGTAGATACACACGATGGAATATTATTCAGTTTTTAGGAAAACAAAATTAATGAAATTCACAGGTAAGTGGATTGGAACTAGAAACGCTCATCCTGAGTGAGGTAACCTGACCTACAAAGACAAGAATTTCATGTTCTCCTTCACGGTGAATGCTACCTTTGAAATCTGAGATATGCATGCTTCAATGCATGAAAATCCAGGGAGATTATTAAATTAATAAACAGTCATGAGGAGTGGCAGGCTTCTTGGGAGGAATAGTAGAATGCAGTAAAATAAAGGGAGAAAGGGGGATAATAAAGTAGAAAAGGTTAAATTGGGTGAGGAATGGGAGTTGCTGCACAGAGGAGGGATCAGAGGGACAAATATAGAGCATCAAATGCTTTCAGAAAGCCATATAGAAACCTACTTCTATAAAAGGTTTTTGAAGTATATACATTATTTTTTAAAAATATTAAAAACAGTTGCCTCATAACAGGGAGACACTGGCCCTAGTAGATACCATCAGTTAACAAAAGAAAACCCCAATGTCAAGAAGAAACTCCCTTGCTTGAAGCTGTTGACCAGGGGTCCCATAAACCCTCAAGATTACTGGCTATTTCCCTTGCTCTTGGTTACTCACCACAAATTCTTACGACCCTATTGCTGAAGATACTACATACATGAGTCATAGGAAAAATAAGGAGAAATCAAGCTGCCACTTTTGTAGTGCTGAATAGAGTTATGCATGCTACCTGAAGAGAAAATGAATTAGTCTTATGCAGTTCTGAATCCTGAAAGCTACAACACCGGGTCTGACAAGACACGCTCATGATACAATAGCAGCATGAAAATTATGACAGTAACTGACCACTTCCTTATTGGATTGAAAGGTCCATTTTATATGGAACACATACTTCAGATTGTAATCAGGCTTAGGAACCTGAGGCTAGACAGATCACAGGCCATAGGGAAGGGTCTAATACTATTATTCTGCTAAATAGATACAGTATTTTAGTGACTCATTATGACTTATGGTTATAGCCATAGATTAATACCTCTCTCAACTCTCAACAGAAAAGCTTACTTATGCAGCAGATGGTGGTTAACAGCATCTAATGTGTAGAGAATAAGAGACTGCCCAGTATTTATCCCTGAATAAGACACCTACACCAAACGGCTGCCTCCCAAGGAACAGGAATCATGCTTGAAGAGGGGAGAGAAAGAATGTAGGAGCCAGAGCTGGTGGATGTTCACAAGGAAATAGTTTTCTACACAGCAAGTCAGTTATGCATATGAATTCACTGCAATGTTGACATGCACAATTCCAATTCAAGTTCAAACCTGACAAAATCCCAGCATAGACATGAGAAATTGGGTAAGAAACCCCAACCTAACCTTAGGAAATTGTGGCAACTGATGACTGCTAGGAGGGGCAGAGACTGTCTCTCTTGAGGATGGGACTCTCTTGTGGATGGATCCATACTGAAGGACATTTGGGGGACATAAATTACACTCTCTAGATCATTATATACATACACATATACTATATAAATAATACAGTATAATATAACATGATATATTAGAGTACATAACATTAGGCAGTGGACAGTAAGGGGATGCAAATAGGGGAGGCGATTGGAATAAATAAAATTATACCATTTGAAATTCACAAAAATTCAATAAAAAGTAGGGAACATAAAGTGGGGGGTGATTAGGGAGGTGGTGGTTGTCGTGAGAGGATATAGATGAGGAGATGTGAACATGGTCAAAATACATTGTATGAAATTCCCAAAGTATCAATAAAAATAGTATTGCTTTGACCAGACTCTAGTGAATGGACTCATACCAAGGGGCATTTGGGGACACAAGTTTGACTCTATTGGCACATACGATAAAAACATAAGCCATTTTAGTTGCAAGTGTTAAGAACAGAAAACAAATTTGGTTATAATTCTTCTGTCTATGGAAGTATGAATGGAGACCTTGATGTTTCTACAACCTCCAGTATCAAACAGATTTAGGAAGGCCAATTTGTCGTGAACATTATTCTTGAAGTTGTGAAAGGAATGAAATGTTTTCACTATAAAGATGTCTAAAACATATGAAAGATCAGAGAAGAAAATAAAATTCTCCACTATAGAAAGATAATATCATTTATTTTTATTTTCACTTAGGAACTACTGATCAAAATGTTAGCTATATGTGTTCAGTATACACACAACATTTGTCAGATATTTCAGATTTGCAGTTGGTTGAATCCACAAATGTGAATCACATGGAATAGGCCCACTGTGTGCTCTGTGTGAATATGTTAATATATATTATAGAGCATATTTTATAATATTTAGATGTTATATAATTTATAGTATAAGCTATGATACATGGCCATCGGTTAGTATGCTGTATGTAATAACTTCGTGAACTTGAATACACTAACCTAGAAGATTAGTAAAGCATACCTCTTTGATTTGGGAAAAAAATAGATTATGTGGACTCTTGCCTAATCAATGGTTTAGTCCACTGACAGATTAAAATTTTAAACAGACTATTGGGGAGGTGGTGGAAATGTGGAGGGTAGAGCCTTGTTGGAGATTCTAAACAGTTGAAGATGTACCTTTCAAAGGTATATCAATGCTCATTTATTAAAAGATCCGATATAATTAAGAATGAAGTTTATTAAGATGTATTTATGAGTTCATTGAATCCAAATGTGCAATAGGAATTTTGCATAATTTTACAAAATGATCTTAAAATATATGTATAAAAGCAAAATAATTATAACATCTAAAATTTTTTTAAAAATAAGCAAATTTGAGTATTTCACTTTCAAATTTCTAAATTTACTATAAAGCTAAAATTATCAAGCAGTGTGATACTGAGATAAGACTAGAAACACAAATCAATGGAAATATTTGAGAAGAAATTAATCACTATGTTTATTACCAATTCACTTTCAACAAGTTTTATACAAATACTAGAAAACTGTGACATCTACATCTAAACAGATGAACTTATACTTTTCTGAAACTATGTACAGTCATTATGCATACATATAAAAATAAATGATAGATTTAAATGAAAAAATATAAGCAATAAAATTTTAAGAAAACATGAGACAAATTGAGTTGAAATGATTTCTTTTTAAAATATTTATTTTATTTATGTCTGTGTGTGTATGTGTATGTGTGTGTATGTGTGTTACATATGTACAGGTGCTTGTAGAGGTCAGAAGAGAGTGATGGATAAACTGAAACTGGAGTTATTGGGGGTTGTATGCTGCCATATGTGGGTGCTGGGAGCAGAACTCTGGTCTTCTGGAAAAGAAACTAGCACTCTTAAATGCTGAACATCTCTCCAGCCCTGAGATTATGATTTCCTTACATATAACCCTCCATAGAACAAGCTGGATGACATCACAATTTAAATCTTTGATTTCAGGAGGGCTTCCATCATGCTGTAACTGGAAAGTGTATTCATACTGCCTAAACTGTACAAAGAATGTCAAGCAGCTACTTACCTTCCAAGAGTCTGGGTTTGGGATTCATGCTAGAAAAATAGTACCTATGTGACCAGTTCCGAACAATTACTTTGGTTGACGAGTCTCTATTTTTTACTGATTGACAAACAGTTCACATATATTGTCATAATTTGATGCTAGAGGAATTAAGCCTGCCCTGTGTGACTTTAATGAAAGATCACTCTTAGAACCTTGCACCTGGGTTCCCTCAGACTTCCTCTATGTGCCTTTTTCCTTGCTAATTTTGTTTTGCATCCCATTACTAGTAAACCATAGACATAAATATAACTGCATGCTAAATCCTGTGAGTCTTCCTAGTGAATCATAGGACCTGCTGTTGGCCTTGGGAATTCCTGACAAAAGACTTTAATGAGGTTTTGAAAAACTTATGAAAACACTCATTTTCCTGTACACTCATAAAAGTTGATATTAACATTGTTGAAAATCTTAATGAACTCAGAGACAATTAATTATAGCACTTTACATTTTATTCAGATATTCACTTTGAACTTCTGTTTTCATGCTTACTGATCATTTCTATTTGATATTCAATAAACTGAGTTAATTTCCTTGGGTTTTTATCTTTTTAAAATATTTCATTTATTATTTTTATTTTATGTGTATGAGTGTATTCCTGCATGTATGTAAGTGCACTCATGTCAGCCTCTCAGAAGAGGGCTTCGAATCCACTGGAACTGGAGTTATGAATGCTTGTTAGCCACCATGTGTGTTCTGGGAACCAAACCTGGGTCCTCTGAAAAAGCAGTCAGTGCTCATAACCCCTGAGCCATGCCCCCAGCTCCAAATGTTTCTATGGCATACATAGCAGTGAACAACAAAGAGATCCTATCTTAAAACAAATTTGAAGGTAAGGAATGACACTCAAGTTTGTACTATGCACTCACACACATGAGCATGCACACATATATCATATACACACATACAAAAGATGATCAAAGCTTGTTTCAGAGTCATGCACTTATAACCATAGCACTCAGAAAGCTGAGGTAGGATTACCAGTTTGAGGCCAGCCTAGAATACGAAGCATGTTCTCAGCAAACCTGGGCTACATATCAAGACCCCTTCTCAAAGAAAGAGGGTGAGAAATGAAGATGCCACTCCATGATAATGCGTTTACATTGCATACTCAAGGCCCTCATTTTGACCTCCAGTGTGCTGGTTATTTTTCGTCAACTTGACACACACTAGATTCACCTGAGAAAAGGAACCTCAGTTGAAGAACTTCCTTTATATCAGATTGGCCTGTGGCCTTGTCTATGGGGCATTTTCTTAACTTCTCATTAATGTAGGAGGGTTCAAGCCACTGATGGGCAGTGCCAACCATAAGCAGGTGGGCCTGGGCTATATATGAAATGTAGCTGAACAAAGCAGTAAGCAGCATTCCTCTTCTGCTTCAGTTCCTACCTCCAGGTTTCTCCTTAGGTTCTTGCTCTGGCTTCCCTCAATGACAAACTGTGATCAGGACAAATAAGCCAAATACACACTTTCCTCCCAAAGTTGCTGTTTGTCATGGTGTTTATCACAGTATAAGAAGCAAAGTAGAATATCCAGTATAGCAAAAAAAAAAATATACCACAAACACCACTGAAAAAATGGAAAATTCCATATCCTTCAAGATTCTATTATTAACCAACAGAATTCCCTAGCACCCCACTGCAGTTGACTTAGTTTGTTACAGCAGCCCAAACAGACTATAATAAAACATAGCCCTGTCAGGTAAGTGCTGTGCAGATATTTCATTAAGCCTATTACAGACTTTAACAGACAAATGGACTGGTTTTAGAAATAGTTCTCACCTTCTGCCATGTTCCCCTTTTTCTTCTCCAGCTTCACTGGCTTTTTAGTTGCTCCTTTTCAGCTGACTGTCCCTACCAGGGCATCACTGTACTTGCTATTCTCTCCACTTGAGAGGAACTTCTTATGTCTTCTAAACATCTGAACCACCTTCAGGGTTAAGCACAAGTGTCACTTTGATTTCCCTCACTAGGTCAAGTAGCCCTTTATACGTGGTCTCACAGCACCTCTATCTCACAACTAGTCACATTTGGAATTTTGCTTCCACTTGGTATGGCATTCATTGATAGCACTTCGTCACTGGGATATAAATTCCTGGAGAGTAAATATTTATCTCTTTTGTTTTGAAGGAGAATATGCCATACCAAAATATATGTCTTTGACATGGGGACTATTTTGAGCTAAGGACATTGGAGAATCAGCAGCTACAGGCAAAACTCAGAAACGAAGGCAAAGTTTTACTTTGCAAAGGAAATTAACACAAAGAAAATTTTCAATTTTACAGTCAATTCCCTCTTTAGTGCTAGGAAGAGAAGGGCTCCTATTATCACGTCTCTATGGACAAAGCATAGGCTGACTAAACAGCCAAGCTTGTTATATTCTTCCTGGTCACTTTCTCATAATTTACATCACCAATCTAGAGTCTGAAGAACAGTTTTCTGCAAATATAACCTATATTCCTCGTTATGAGCCAGGCATGGTAGCTGGTACAGGAAGATCATAGTGAGCTTAAGGCCAACCTGGGAAACAGAGTCACACATACTCTGTCTCAATAAAATGTATCAAGCATGTTGATTCAGGCCTGCAATCCCAGCACAGGGGAGGCTGAGGCAGGAGGATTGCCACAAGTTTGAGTTCAGTCTGGACTACATAGTTGGTTCTGGGCCAGCTTGAAGTACAGAGTAAGACACCACCTCAAACTGCCACCCCTTAGCAAGTTTATAGTTATTTTAAATACATTAAGTTATTCGTGCATAGTCTCATGTTTATGATGTACATATTAATCAGCTTTTCTCTTGATAATCTTCTTTAGTTGATTTTACTACTGGGGTACCAAGTGCAAGATCTAAGAAGAATAGAGATGAATAGAATTTCTCCTCTCTTATCATTATCATAATACACAGATATGAGGGTGATTTGTCTGCAAAATTTGTGACCCTGTTTATCACCAAGTTCGATGAAGCTGATCCAGCAAGATAAGCAATGTCTGCTTCTTCCTTCATTGTTCCACGTGTATCCCTCCTCATGTGTATCCCTCTGATTTAGTCAAAGCTGATGATTTTCCCACAGAGTGGAGGACCACTCTTTGGTCAGATTCATGCACACCCCTCCTAGAACTTCCAAGCAAGCTGTCAAGGTCAGTCATTATAATACCTAACTCTGTGCTTGGCAACTAGTACTTGGTCCGAGAACACTGAATGGATTAAGGAATTTTCTTACATAAAGAGCCATGGCTCTTAGACAATGCATTGCTTCTTCCACAATAGTTTTTAAATGATATTTAATTCATGCAAATGTTTTACAAGCAGCATTACATTTAATCATTATAAAATCTTTGTCAAATATTGTTTACCTAATTTTAGGATACCAGATACCAAAGCTCAGAGTGATTTAATAACTTTCTTGGTCCATTTGTGCCCCATAGAGAATCTTCATTCACAAGCCTAATCCTTCTCATAATTGCCATGCACCTGCTAAGGGATCAGTCTTAGCCTTGTTTCCTCATTTCCAATCATGAAGATTGCCTTTTGCCTTTTATAGTTTTTGCTGAAATGAAAAATTAGTATCTGAATTAGATTGGAGGAGAGGAATTTTTTTTTACCTCCTAGGCTCTCAGTCTGTGGTTCAATAAATTGGACTGACAAAAGAGAAATTAACAAGAGGAAAATAAACTGAAGTCTATTAACATGTATAATGCAAATATAGCACTTGGGACTATGCAGAGACTAGTAATTCAAGGCTTTGGTAGAATGTGTATTTGTGTTTTTACTTAGCAACTAAACAATGGAAGAAAACATTTTGTAGAGGAGTGACAAGAGGAAATAAAAGGACATTGAGTCTCCCAGGAAGACAAATTGTGAGAAGACAAAGCTCGGGGAAAATGAACGATGGATGAAAGCTACTCAACAAAGTCTATTACAGAGATTCCTCTGATGCTACCTTCAGGCTGGTATGGGTCTAGAGAGAGAGAGAAAGAGACAGAGACAGAGAGAGAAACAGAGACAGACAGAGATAGAGACAGAGACAGACAGAAAGAGAGGGAATATGAACTATCTTAGACTTTTTATCTTTGTGACAAAATAGGAGGCCACAGGGAGAACTTATTTTGGCTCATGAATTAAGAGGCTTCCGTTTAGAGTCAGTTCCAGTCTGGGCTCATACTGAAGCAGACTATAATAGCAGTAGGAGCACTTGGCAGAGTGTACTCACCTCGTGTCAGATAAGAAGCATAGAGCATGAAAGGGAGGGGCCTGGTGCAAGATACAGCCCTGAAGAACACGCCCATAATTACCTACTTATTACAGTTAGTCTTCACCTCCCATACTTCCTTAAATATTTTTAATGCTGCTAGCCAATCATTCCTCTTATGGGGACACTTTATAGTCAAAGCATAAAAACGAACTTTTCAAATGGAATTCTTGCTGCTAAGTAAATGTCGAGGCAAAAATCTTTCTATGCATCTGATTCCCTTCTACTGCCTCTAGCTTAAAAGAGATCTTATGTATGGTAATGACACATACCTGCAATCCCAGAAGTTGAGGAGATAGCATGTTCAAATGCAGCCTAGGTAACATAAGGAGACCCTGCTTCAAAAGAAACAAAAGAAAAAATTCTTATGTTCAAATAATATATTTGGGTGTTGTCATTCTGCTCCCTTGAATGATAAACAAGAAATTGATCACTTTTAAGCAAGTGGGTTGCTCTGCACTGGATAGGCATCTTCCAAAGGTTCATATGTTAAAGCCCTGGTTCCCAGGTGGCACAATTGGGAGGTGGTGGACTATTTGAGAAGTGGGATCTAAGGGGACATCCTCAGGTCATTAAAAATTTTGAGACCTCAGCCCCTATAGATGAAAGAACAAAGTTCTCACCTCAAAGTGGATAACATAGTTCATTATGGAGATAAATAATAGTGACAAGGCCTGGGAACATGGAATCAAGTTTGGCCAGATAGCATGGTCTATTGTGGAAGTGGTTACATGAGATTTTATCAATTATAGAACAAAGAACTGCAAAAATGAAAGGATTTGGGAAATACTTTGGAGGGTGCCACAAGAAGGCAATTTATAGCTAAGCAGGGTAACTCTGCTATAGATGTTAGATGTTATCTGATGAGATTTTATGTTAAGTCAGACAAAGAAGAGGGCAATGGATGACTTTCAAAAGTGCCTAAAGTTAGCCCAAGACAATTTGAATGTGTTTTGCAACATTTAAACAAATGTTATATATATCTATATATTTATCTATATATAAATTTATATATATATAGATAGATATATAGATATATCCTATAGTGTCTGATTTACATACTTTTGTTCCCAAATGTCCTTCAGTGTGGGTCCATCCACTGGACCCACCAAGTCCCATCCCTGTAAAACACTGTATCTCCCCCTCCCAGCAGCCATCAATTGCCAAATTTTCCTTAGGTTGGAAATTATCCATTTCCTCATAAGTATGCTGGTATTTTGTCTGGTTTGAGCTTGTATAGGACTTGTGTATGCTGTCACCATAGCTGACCAGCTCTTTTATGTATGGTTATCAATCTCCTTGGTCTCCTACAATCTTTCTGCCTTCTCTTCAGCAATGATCACTAGTCCTTGGGAGTCCGAGTTTTGAACTGGTGTTCTATACCGGGATAGGCACTCTGTGGCCTCTTGTTCTCTGCACATTGGAAAAATGCGGGTTTCTATGTTAACCACTATCTGCTGCATAAGGAAACATCTCTAGTGAGATTTGAGAGAAACATTCATCCTGTCATGAGAGTTTGCATTAAAGATGCATCATTTAGGGTTAAGTGTCTCACAAACACTCCTTGTGTTTGCAGACAAGCGTGCCTTTCACCTTTCATTAAATAAACTTCTTTTTGCAATAGGTTGAAACTATTACAGAGTTCTAGAAGTGAACAAATGTGTTTTGCAAGATTTTAACTATTATCTCAAATGTCAGTCATTTAACCTAGGAAAATCTTTAATACAGGTGTACTGTTCTTTCTTCCTTCCTTCCTTCCTTCCTTCCTTCCTTCCTTCCCTCCTTCCTTCCTTTCTTCCTTCCATCCTTCCTTTTGTCCTTCTTGGAGCTTTAGTTCATAAGCTGTATTCTCCTTTTAAGTCCTAGTTTGTATTTGCTATGACATACATTTCCTACCATCATCCAGCACCTCACCAGCCGTCTAAAAGAGCAGGGCCACAAAATCTTGGACAAGATGCTCCAAATTCATAAGTCAAAATAAAGACACCTTCATTTCTTTAAATAAGGTATGTCTGTAATTTCATTATAACAACATAGAGCTGACTAAAACAGGGGTCAAATATCCGAGTGGAGACATTGCATGCTCTCATTAGAAGCATGGTCTAAGACATAGTCGTTCATATACCTGAAGTGTCTTTCTTCTACTTTTATTGCATAGTTGCATAATATGGAGCACAGGAACAAAATGGTTCTCAGAGGTTATACCTCATTTTTGAGGTGATATGGGATCTTATGTCTTCATCTCTGTGGGAACTATTTCCCTAGGAATGCTTTCTAATACAAATGAGAATTTTCCCTAACTTGTAAAACAAAGTTAATGTTATGTCTTGAGATCATTTAACACTGTCTCAGCTCATTTACAATATGAACAAGCTTACTAGGTTTTGGGCTCCTCTAGCGTATATTTTTAATCCATTATGACCCTTCCTTGCCCTCACCAAGAATAATGCATGAAGTGTGTGTGTGTGAGAGAGAGAGAGAGAGAGAGAGAGAGAGAGAGACTAAATCAGCACTGAAAACAGCAAATATACCTGAAAGCAACAAATTATCCCTTTTGCATCATAAATAGCAAGTGAGATTACACTGATAACATCTGTTTGTTGTTTTTGTTTATTGTTCTGCATCAGTAGGAGTCAGAAAAAGAAAAATCCTTCTCCAATAAGACAGGTTCCTTGATACTTTCCCATTTGTGCTGAATGTACTGCTTCAATAAGTAGAGAATAAGTCCTTTGTTCTGGGAACAGTTTTGAGAGAACACAGAAGAAATGAGTTCTCATAATGGATCAGATTCACACTTGGTTTTAAGTGATGCCAATTGTCAGGCAGTCATGGTTCAGATACTGACATACTGTAGTATCTCATCACCACACATTTCCATCAATTTCAAACTCTGTGGTTTCTGTACAATGTAAATCTCTCATTCAAAAAGGGTTTCTATTAGTCATCTATTGCCATAGAACAAATTATCCCAATGTTTAACTGTGTAAAATAATAAGCAAAATTGGTTCAATTAAGTAGTTGTAGTTCTGTGTCTTTAGGAGTCCAGTCATCTCAAGGCTGGAGAATCTACTCCAAAGCAAAAGTATATGGGTTATTTGCTCAACTCATTTCTTCTCTGCCCATTGGATGTGTACTTGCCAAATGGACATCTGTATAGAAAACTGTTTGTCCTTAAAACATGACCACTGGATTCCTTAAGTGGAAGTGATCTGAGATAATTAATCTAAGATTGAAGTCATGGTCTTTTATAATCTAATTTATGCTGTCTACAATAGGTTACATTAAATAAACAATACAAGAAGGGACTAAACAATGTAATGAATATCAGAAAGCAGAAATCATTGTTAGCTATTGTAAAAGCTGTACGAGAGTCCCTTTTCGCCTTGAGTAAGAGATAAAGCTATTTCTTTAAACTCACACCATTTAGGAATGCTAAACAAAACTACTGGGGACCTTGTGAAAGGATTTGGAGTTGGAAACTTTTATGACTAAATTATTTAACATCCTTGTATGATGATAAAGTATGTGATATACAGAATGAGAGCTGTTGAAGAGACTGACTGTCAGATTATATATAAAGATTAAATTGGAAATATCTTCATTAGATTCCCTGATCACAAAGGCAAGCAAAGGGACAAAGTCCTTATTGGTATGTTTGTATATCTGTGTACACACACACACACACACACACACACACACACACGTCAGTATTTCCGTGCTGTACATTTGAAACAAATTTTATAAATTATTTAATGGAGAACTGACATTTGAAATAAAGTCTTTCTATTCTCCAAACTTCCTGATACAAAACATAACTTCTAAGCTATTTTATAGTGCTTGTATTAGCATTTGCTTCAAAGTACCATAGCCTGAAATGCCTATATGAGTTAGAATCAGACAGCAATTTAGACAGTTGCTATACCTTTGTACATGGATTTTCTTCTGCTTGATATTCTGTCTTCAATCCAAGCTCTAATGCTCTTTTACTCTTAGTTAAAATTTTATTCTTGTCATCTTTCTCTGTTTTTTTCTGATTTGTTGAAATCAAATTGATTATTACTGCTTGTTAGCATTTATTTATAAAACTATCATAGCACTTACACAATTTAACATAAATAAGGCTCTAATAGATGGGCTATTCATCCAGGGAAAGAAGGCAGTACATCTTGTCCCTGAACATCAGGCAGACTCCTTGAACAAAGCAAATAAGCAAATTCTTAGAGAGGAAAAAGGCTAAGTGCCTGTTCATTAAGGATTCCTGCAGGAAAGAGAATACAAGCTGCTCTAACTAGGAGTTTGTGCTGTTAGTGTGTGTGTGTGTGTGTGTGTGTGTGTGTGAGAGAGAGAGAGAGAGAGAGAGAGAGAGAAAGAGAGAGAGTAAAATACACATAGTAAGAAAATATACAGTGATTTAACAATAGTCATGCCAAGTGACACAAATATTTGTTTCATATTAATCAATGTCAGAACATACTTTTCCAACCAACCAAAATTAGGTATACTACTGATCACATTTATTGAGGAAAAAGTCAGGATTTATTCTTGATAACAAATGATTAACATATCCAACAACTGACAAGTCATCAAAAAATTTTGAAATTACATAAAAATTAAAAGTGATTGTTCTATAGCAAGCAAATTATAATGAAACAGAGTTGTTATCAAAATGTTTGTTAGTAAATAACACAGACTCAGTAAAAGAGATATTTGTTCTCTCTTATTCATGGATCTTAGCTCCAAATCCCCTAGATATGAATGTATATACTAGATATGAATGTATATACTGATGTACCCACAGAAGCCAAGAAAATGGAAAGGAACTATTGGGGGTACAAGGGAAGAAGGAGCCTTATGGAGAGAGTAGTAAGAGCCAGGCATTATTAAGGGAGGGATGGGGAAAGGGAGGTACTTTAATTGAGGAGGGGCAGTGAGAGGAGACATAAGCACTGCTTAGATGGTATGAAATGCTCCAGGGAAATATAATAGTTCGAAGTCCTGCTGAACAATAAATATGCAAGTGCATGTGTATACCTGAAGGCTATGTAGCAAAAAACAGTGTCAGGCAGGAGAAACCTCCTTTTGAGTTCTGGGTTCAGGGTAGACCAAGAGACTCCAACATAACATAGGCTATTACCAAAGCCCTTGATTTCTTTGCAGAATTTGCAAAGAAAAAAAAAATACGGTAAGACCGTATTGCTGAAGACAGACCACACTTTGTACATGAGACTTGGAGCAATCGAGGATGCAATACAAGCTACCAAGAGAGAAAAATCAATCAATGGTCCTACCCACCTGTGAAGCCTAATAAACAACAATGAGTAGTGGAGTAATCAACAGTTATCTAATTGGAATTAAGGCCCACTCAATGGAAGGGAATTCATGTATGGTAGTGTAAACATAGCCAAATATACATTGATGGAGAGGTGTGGGTCCCACACTTAGATTGTAAAGAAAAGCCTGCCACATCCCTAGACCAATGAAACTTATTACATTATTCTAAATATGCATCATCATAATTACAGACAAGTGCACCTTTCACCCCTCATCAGAAGCTTCTTTTTGCAACAGATGGAGACTATTAACAAAGTTCTAGAACTGGTCAAAGCAAAGAAAAAGAATCTGTGAGATGCTGAACCCTGTGACACATCTTCATTGCAACCTCTACACATAGGATAAACACATCTCTCAAATCTCACCAGAGAATTTACTTATGCAGTAGATGGTGATTAACACAGAAGCCCACAATTCGCCATTGTACAGAGAACAAGAGGCCACAGAGTGCTTACACTTGACTAGGACACCTATTTCAAACCTCTGGCTCCCAACGTTCAGGAATCATTGCTGAAAAGAAGATAGAAAGATTGTAAGAGACTGAGGCAGTGCTTGTCCAACGGAAACAGTCTTCCAGACAGCTGGTCAGTTACTTATATGAACTCACACCAATGGTGACAGCATGTATAAGTCCCATGCATGCTCAAACCAGACAAAATCTCAGCATAGACATATGGAAGTGGGTAAGAAATTTCAACCCAACCTAAAGAAATTTTGTCAATTGATGGCTGCTGGGAAGGATGGAGACAGTGATTTACAGGATGGAACTCTTGATAAGCCCAGTTGATGGATTCACACTGAAGGACATTTGATGACACAAATCAGAGTCTATAGGCCGTCTCTCTCTCTCTCTCTCTCTCTCTCTCTCTCTCTCTCTCTCTCACACACATTCTTATATATACATATATGAGAGTAGGTGAGGGGCAGAGGCAGGAGGTACAGATGGGGAGCTGATGTAAATATTACACTATCTTGTATGAAAATTGCAGAAACTTATTTAAAAATAAAATAAAAGTATCTGTCAGCATAGCACAACTACATGGACTAAAATATTTTTCTATATCCAAAGTGCAATAAAAGTTGTCAGATTTGCTCAGTATTTCTTAAGGATAAACATACTATTTTCTCTCTCATATAATTTCCCCTTCAGCTGACTGCTTATCATCAGGAGAACTTCTGAACCTCTCTGTAAAGAGAAGAACAACAACTCAAAAAGAGAGAGATTTTAGTACTTTTGATAACAACTCCTGGCAATGTTTACCTATTTGCATTATCTAGAGAATTTATTATTTACAGTACCTGCTGTTTTGCAAAAAGATGGAGGAGAAATTAGTTCTCTGTCCCAGAGCTTTGGAAACAATAGACTTGTGTTTTCATAACAGTCAGGGACTTGGCAGCAATAATAAAGGCTCTCTTAAGTTACCATATGGCCCCAAGCAGCCATAGGTTTCCAAATGTGTACTATGGGTTTAGTCTAAATCGGAAGAGTCTCAGCATGAGTGGTATTTGTGTTCTACAGAAAGAAACAAGAAAAAAAAAGCTGAGAACAAAACAGGGAACTAGGGACTACACTAATAAACTGGGTCTAAGATTAAGCCAGTAAATATCAGGCACTGAACCATATGTTTAACAAAAGATAGAGAGCTGTTGCATCCATTTTCAAGGAATAAAACAGATGAAAAGAACAGATATAAAGCAAAGAGTTTGGAAAATGGTACTTGAAAAATAAAGTGCATATGGGAGCTATACATCAGCCTGATATAAGATGAACAAGACTAAAGCCTAACAGAGGTAATTAGATTCAAAACAAGAAATATCAGCGTGAGAATATAATGTTAGATGCATTTGTTGCTCAGGTCATAATACAAGGAAGAGCCTTTCTCTTTTTTCAGATACCCACAGACACCCTACAGAGACATTTTCTGTGCGTCCCTAATTAACAGACTCCCAGGTACCAGGATCTCTCATCTGGGAAAGTGAATTTTCATCAAAGGAAATATTGGTGGCCACACATCCTGTTCCCCACCCTTTCCCTGTCTCCTGCTTGGAATCAGAGAGCCTATCTATATAGGCTTATGCTATAAAACCTCCCAAATAATCTGAAAAGAGTAAGAAGAAACCCTCCCTTCTACATGAAGGCTCTGATTCCTCTGTCCAGAGTCCCTGCTATGATGTTAGTCTCTAATGCTGGGGGCCTGAAGCCTTCTCAGAGTCCTACAATACTGTTGTCTATCTGTCTGCCTGTCCATTGCACTAATAACTCTTGTAGTAAAGTCTTTACTCTCCAGGTACATCTAAGGCTTCTGCTAAAACCCTCAACTGAGACTTTGTAATCAGTATAGTATGACTTTGAAAATATTCTTTCCTATATAAATCATAATTCCTTGAATCCTGTAAAGAGCTAGCTGTGAATGCATGATGTCCTCTAGAGCAACTAAAATTCCTTAAGAATTTAAATCCATAGTTTGTGAGCACATGGTAATCAAAACAAACTATAAGAACACATTGATAACTAACTAAATAGCTGTAGGAATGAAAGGGAACTTTCCTTTGCTTTTTTGATGATTCTATAACTGAGCCTGTGACAATAAACTAACCACAGATGGATTAACGATATAAAAGGCATATATGCTTACTACATATATGGAAGCATAATAGAGAAGGAGAATTCAATAATCAAGTAAGGTATAGGAGGTTATAGATCCTCTTCATAGGAAAAATGGAATAGGTGAACACATGGACTTATGATGTTTACCTCATGCTTAGAAGTTGCACATGCTTAGGAAAAGCACAGTCACCTGAATAGTGCCTTGTCAGAAAAGATTTCTTAATTTCCTTTTTATCTGCTTTGATGTGCAATAGTAAACAGAAAGGGAAAAATATGTTACTTTGCCTTTCTTCATAATCCTTTTTCTACATGGTATTCTAGATTGCAGAGAGGCCTCTGAAATATAGCTCCTCTCAGCTAACATAAATTGACTTGCAAAACGCAATGTGTTTGTCTGAAAAGGAAATATAATCTCTGACCTTTATGAGGTCTGAATCAATTTGACTTTCAATAAAATAAGAAAGACTGCACCCTGAGGAGAAAGACTCCACCCAGAAAGCTATTTCCATATAGCCCACATCACATGTAGCTGCCCCACCCCCACCATTTTTGTGACGCAAAAATCTATTCCTTTTTCCCCAAGGTCAGTCTTGAATAAACCCATTTTCTTCCACCAAATCACTACCTCATGTTTTTGTTGTGGTGCTTGGTTGGTTGGTTGGTTGGTTGTTTTTTGATAGAGTTCAAAACAGTAGAAACAGATTCCAGTAACAAAAGTAACAAATGTAGGCAAATTGGCAGAAAAGAAATGATTTTTAAGAAAGGTGAAAAACAAGACAACAACATGGAACAAAATTTTTCTGGGCTTTTGGTGTAGTGACAGCTCTACACTTCTTTACTGTAAGTTAGTCCTTTGCAAGACCTGAACTTTAGATTACAGGAAAACTTCAGAAAAAAAGCTTTTGCCTCCTCTTAGTGGAAAAAAGACAGTTAAGAAACAAGGGCTGCTAGAAGGTCTGAAATATCTTGATTCTGAGATTACTTACTTTAGTTTATAGTTCTTAGCATCTCAAAATACTATACTTTAGGGTATAACTTCCTGAACCTCAACAGAATGTTGCTATAATTAATAATGTAAAGTATATTCAACAGAATTCATAAAATGAGGTAGAATTAAAACTTTTAACTTTACTTCTCCAAAATTAAAAGGTCTGTTATTCTAATCTACCACACCTTATAAGACATATCAACTTTAAAGAATCCATGATCTTGATTTAAAAAGCATGTAGAAATAACCAAATACTTTCATATGAATGCTAATATGAGGACATAGAGTCAAAAGAAAAACATCTTAGTTCAAAAATTACAGCTTACTCAATACTGGCATTTCACCAACTTGTTCCTCTGGCCTCTGACTCTGCCTCCAATTTCATCATATTTTTACCTATCAACTATGACTTGACTTTACTTTTTCATCCCTTCATTCTCAAGTCAATTTACGTTTTTCAAGTCTCTTTTTCATTCTCTCTTCCTATAACAACTTGGATCAAATCCAACGTATTTTTACATTACTTCCTTACAAGTCTTACTTGAACTTCCTAAGCAAGTGTCTCTCTGAAAACATGACCTCAAGTTTCACTACACAAAGGCAAGAATAAGACAAGGTTGTGCCTTGTTACCATGTCTATTCAACTTTGTGCCAGAAATCCTAGCCAAGATAATTATTTTAGTAATATATATGTATAAAACTTCCATACTGGGAGGCTCAAGATGTGGGCTCAGCTGGTAGCGTGCTTGCCTCGAAGCGGGAATCTCTGGGTTACATCCTTACCACCACATAAATGGAGTACCAGGACATAGAAGTGAGAGGATCAGAAGTTCAAGGTCATCTTCAACTACACTGTAAGTTCAAGGCCAGCTTGAGATACATGAGATCCTGTTTATACATACACACAGAAAGAAAGAAATAAGAAACAAAGAAAGGATTCATATTAGAAAGATAAGAACCTTAAACTGCCTAAGATCACATACAATATGATTTGTATATAGAAAATCCTAAGGAATGCACATACACTCACATTGGTTGGAGCTAAAACATATAATAAGTTAAGCAGGGTTGCAGGATACAATATCTACAGATAAAATCCAGCTATGTTTGTACATACCAAACATAAACAACTGAAAAATAAGGAAACAATTATATTTATATTACTAAAAACAACAAAATGTATAGGCTCTTAAAATCTTTCAGCCCTCTCTTCTGAAATGGTCCCTGAGCCCTTGGGAAGGTTACATATAATATAAGAGTCCTATCCAGGAACACAGAAACACACACTCTGCAGTCTCTTATCTACTATATTTTGGCCATTGTGGTCTTTGTTAATCACCTTCTGTTGCATGAGGAAGCTCTGCAGATGAGATTTGAAGAAGCATTAGTATTCTTTCTACCCCTTGTTGCACTGTGTTCTGTGTCTTAGGTGTAGAGGTTCCTTTGTAGATGTATCACTTAGAGTGCGACATCTCACAGACACTCTCTGTATGTGACCAGCTGGGCGGAAAGTTTGCAAGAGCCAAGGGTGACCCATGACCATAAGGAAACAGAGTACCTGGGACCTTACTCATGTGAACTAACAGAAATGGTGACAGTACACACAAGATCTATGCAAAACCAATCAGACAAAAATCAGCATAGATCAGGGGAAATGGGCAGGATGTCACAACTTTGGTGAAGAACTATTGGCAGCTGGGTAAGGGAGTGATGCTAGATAGACTGCACAGGCTCAGGTGGATGAACTCACACTGAATCCAGATACACAAACTTGACTCTATAGGTCTTAACATATAACACAGAATATGTGAAATCTTGTGGGCAGGCTGTGGAGGGGTGCAGATAAAAGAGGTCTAAATGTGATTTAAATGTATTATATGAAATCCACAAAAATCAATAAAAATATACATTGAGAAACTAAATAACTAAATTTGACAAATGAAGTGTGAGTCTTATATATTGAAATGTATAAAACATCACTGAAAGAAATTTGCAAGACCTAAGAATATGGAAAAACAGCTCTATGTCCATGGATTAGAAGATTTACTATTGTTAATACAACCAGCATTCTAGACCAAAGGCCAGAACATACTCCAGGGATTTCAAACGCCAGGTCCTGCCACTTGCCCTAAAGAAAATAGTCAGAGTAGTGTTGAAAAGGCAGGTGCAGATTTTAATCAACATAGATATTGTGATGGGTTGAATGAGAAATGTCCCCCAGAAATTCATATATATGAACACTTGATCCATGGTTCCTGGCAGTGTTTGGGGAGGTATTAGAACCTTTAAGGAGGTAGAACCTGAAACAAATACATCACTGGGGTTGGGCTTTGAGTATTTACAACCTCACCTGATTTCCTGTGCTCACTCTCTGGTTTCTGTTTGTGTATAAAAATGTGATCAGTCAGCTTCCTGAGCCTGATGCTATACCATGCCTTCCACCAAAATAAACCCTTTCCTTTAGTTCATTTTTCTATGATATTTATCACAGCAATAGAAAACTGATTAATATAGCTATGTTGGGAAGACAGAAAGCAAGCATTTGAACATCATCAGGAGATCTTACACATCTTACATGAGAGGTAGGTTTAAATAGATTAAGAACTGTAGCAAGAGATATGCAAAATTATTCAGTCCTGGTAATAGTGTGATCTTGTTGATAATTACTTCAGTTCTGGTTTTTCGGTATAGATTCAGAAAGTTTTTATTACTTTAAAGAAAAATCCTGCTCATTGAGATGATTATTCCTGCTTGGTAATGAGGTCATCATTGGGTAATCTGTCTTCAAGTAGCTCCTATTATCTAACATGTTTTAAATACTGACTGGAGACTTTCAGGTCTTTTTGAGAGGAATGGAAGAGGACATTATAAAAGCAGATAGTAGGACATATCAGCTACTCTTTCATTAGCACATTCACTCTTGAAGGAAGATGAGATAGGTTAAGTTTCACCAGTTTTTAGATAAGCACCATTTTAGTGATCATCATGCCTAAGTGTAGAGTTAAGCAAGCATCTGACTCAAAGTTTTGAGGCAGAGGAGACGGATGGAAATTGAAGACAAAGATCTTAGAGTTTTACTTTTCTTTTAGGAACCTGTGGGCCCAAGTAAGGAATCAGTACTGTTTAACACAAGCTGTTTCTAACAATCTGTAATACTAAAATGACAATACTCCTAAATTTGAACTGTTTTTCAAATGGGACTCTTGTAAATATGTCAGTGACCTTTGTAGTAACTGATCAGATGATTCTAAAGAGCATGCAGAAAGTATAGGATTTCCAATAGCCAAAACTGAAAAAAAGTAAGACTAAGACATCCTAGCTTTAGAAATCTACCATAAAAGCCACCATGTCAAGATAGCACCTATGGTACTTGCTTACACAAACAATCCTATATAATAGAAACAAAACTCCAGAAACAAATCTCTGTAATTCCAATCAACTGACTTTTGATAATGGTGCCAAAAATAATTCAATGAGAATAGAGCAAAAATCATTTCTACATATGCTGTGGTGACAATTAGGTATCATATGCAAATAAAGGTTTACTCCTATCTCATACCATGTAGAAAACCAAACTCTACAGGCTAGGTGCATATAGCTCAGGATTAAGATTTTTGCTTCAGTTGCAAGTCACAGGGTGAAGGAGAGAAGGGAGGCAAGTGGAAGGAGATAATTCAAAATATGTCAGAGATAAAAGTATAAAGCTATGAGAAAAAATGTAGGTATAAATCATCATGACCTTTGATTAATCAATGGTGCATTTTTTTACTTAGCACAAGCAACAACAATAACAGATATAGGTGAAGCGGATTTCATTAAAATATTCTTTATTCTTCCAAGAATTGAATCAAGAATGTGTAAATACAATCTAGAAGATGGAGAAAATTTTAAATCACGTATCATAAAGAATCAAATACAGTATATATATATATATATAAATTTTACAACTAAAAAATTAAAGATAAGCAGTTTCATTTATAAATAGGCAAGGCATATTAGTGAATATTTCTCCAGACATAATATACAAATGGCTAATAAGTACATGGGAAGATGTTGAGCATCAGTGGTTATCACAGGAAGAAAGTAAAAACCACACTGAAATACTAAGACATAATAACATGTTCATGAGGCTATGGAGAAATTGGAATGGAATGACCACTGCTGGGAATATGAAATTGTGCTGCTGTTTGGAATTGAAAGCATAAGTTCACATAAAATCTTGTACACAAATATTCATAGTAGCTACAATAGCCAAAAAAGGAAAGCAACCTTAAAGTTTACAAAGCATGATATATCCACACAATAATTATTACCCAGCTATAAAAAAGAATGAAGGAGCTGGGGGTGTAGCTCAGCAGTAAAACAATAGCCTAGCTTGGATAAAGCCTTGGGTCTCACTTGCGATATCACAGAAATGGGGCTACAGATATATGCTATAAAATAGATAAATCTTGAAAACTTTGTGCTGAGTAACAGAAACCGAATAAATGTCACATATTGTATGTATTAGTTACTTTCCTTGTCACTGTGATAAACAACAAAATCAAGTTAAGGAAGAAAGAGTTTATTTTGTCTCACAGTTCTAGTCTGTAGTGCATCATGGTTGGGAAGTCATGGTGCATGAGCTTTAGGTAGTTGGTCATATTGTATCCAAAGTCAGGAAGCAGAGAGTGATGAATGCTAGTACTCAGCTCACTTTCTTCATTTCATACTGTCTGGGACTCCATCCTATGGAATAATGCTGCCCACATTTAGTGTGAGTCTTCTCACCTCAATTAATCTAATGAAAATAATTCTTTACTAGCAAGCCAAAAGGCTTGTTTCCTAGATGGGTTTAGATACTAAATTGACATTATTACACCATATAATTCCATTTATATGAAATGTACAAAATAAGCAAGTCCATGGAGACATAATATAGATTTGAAAATATTAGGGGCCAAGGAAAGTAGCTCAGCAGTTCAGAGGAGGTAAGAGGAGCTCATGGGGCCCTACCCCTCACTCATGACCTATATTGGCTACTGATAGATTTGGGGAGAGGAGGAGTCATTACCTTCAGTTGTGTACCCACTGCAGAGCTCACCAGGATCCAATACAAAGCTCCAAACCCATGGTCACACAGATGGCCATAGTTAAACTGTGGTCTTTCAAAAAAACAAACAAACATGGATGTGAGGAGGAGATTTGTAGGGAAAAGGAAGGATAGATTGAGTAGCAGGGAGATAATGGTGGCTGGGGGTGAAGTTATCAGTATGCATTATGTACATGTCTGAAATTGCCAAAGAAAAATTTAATTAATAAAATAAAGTAATTTAATACTTTTAACTGCTCAAATGGCTTATTCAGTAAATATCTTCACTATGTAAGGAAAAATAACAGTAACTTCAATAGAAGAGAAAAATCCCTTTCTAAAAACTGCAAAACAAAGAAGAAATTTTGTGGCATTGCCTTAATATCATAATCTATAAGGACGTCATACAAAAGTTTAGTTATAAGTGAAACTCAGTTAAGAGCATAGATAAAATCTTACAAAGCATGTTTAATTTCTATCCATGAACACATAAAAAGGAAAGATATGTAACAAACGAGTTACTTTATTTCAGGAATGCAAATGTGACTTAACATTTAAAAATCAGTGAATGCAGCAGTGGAGAGATGGCTTAGGCTGCTCTTGCAGAGGACCAGGGTTCAATACCCAGTACCGACAAGGCAGCTAACAGCCATCCATAAATCCAGTTCCAGGGCATCCAATGACCTCTTATGACCTCCACAGGCATTGCACAACATGAGTGCACTTACATATATGCAAGCATAATACTCACACACATAAATAAAAATAGTAAATAAAAAGTCAGCCAATGAAATCTATCACACAAAAAGGAAGTAAAGAAGCAAAAAATATGAGTACCTTCATGATTGCAGAAATATACTAGAAAAAGTATGTAATATCCATAGGAAAGATAAGAACATTCTGTAAGAGTTTACACACACACACACACACACACACACACAAGCATACACACAAACACACAAATGACATTCAACAAATATCCTAATTAATGATGCTTTATTGAATCCTCCCCCTCACCAAGACCAATTCTATCTAATATTTGAGCAGAAAATATGTGACACATTTCCTTACTCATCATAAAGACATGGTTTGCATTCTACTAAAAAAAAAGACAGAGTATCAAGAGAAAAGCATAGCAAATTTACTTAATCAAAAATTTACATGACACACGTGCTTACATATTCAAATCACAAAAGTACCCAGAGATAACTATTTCTATGCTTAGAGTCAACAATGAGGAAAGTACAGCACTATTTGCTGCACAAATGCACATAGATGTCATGGTAACAGTCAACAAAGTCTGTTGGGTGAGATTCTTCTTACCTTCTGTCCAGCATTCTCTCCTCCTGGGAATGGCCATAACTCCTCTGAAATGAAGGCCATAATGAATGAAAGAAACAATGAACTCTCCAGGTTTTGTTGCTCTTCTTTAGGACATGGAGTTCTAGTATCTCTGATCCACCTTGGAGAAGAGGAATTCTGTTTTCTACAACTAACTTAGTGAGCAGGTGGGGAAAGGGAAAACAGACAGGAAGATGGGAGAAAGAATGGGGAAGAGCTGGATGCTGAAGCTGCTTCTGACACCTCCCAGTCCTTTTGTTTCAAAGTCCTAAGCATGAAAAGATTCCATGTTTTTTGGGTTTTATGCTCTGAGCTCCAACATTAAACATTAACATGTATTATAGATTTTAAAGAAGAAATGAAATTAGTGTAGTTATATAGGAAGAAAGAAAAACTCATCATTCACATGATTTTTTGATGAGCAAGTTTAGCATGGAAACTTGATAAGATTCAGTATGCAAATACCAATATGCTATATATACAAATAACAAACAATCACACAGTGAGTTTTTAAGGAAAATTAATGCATTTACATGTATCTTTCAAAAATATCAAGTTGAGTAGGGTTAACTGGGATGGGGAATGGGAGGCAGGGCAAAGGATGGAGCATGGGAAGAGATAACTAACATTAAAGGCCTTTAGAAAAAGCCATATGGAAACCTATCACTAGAGAAGCTTCTTAAAGTACATACATATGCATTTTTTATAAAAGGAGATTAAATGGAATTACCTTATAACAGGGGGATATCAGCCCTACTAGAAACCATAAGGTAGCAAACTGAAAGCCCAATGCCAGGGACAGATTCTATCTGTAGAAACTATTGGTCAGAGGTCCTGTAGCACATCAAAAATTACTGGTTATTGCGTTTGCTCTTGGTTACCCACCAGAACTCGACACGGAAGACACTACATACATGAGCCATAGAAAAAACGAGAAATTAAGCTGATACTGCCTTCAAAGCTTCATCCCATGGGCTAACTTTGGTAGTGCTTGAGGGTTCTACGCATGTTACTGGAAGATAAAAATTAATCATTAACCTTACCCAGCTGTAAATTCTGCAGGCTTCAACAGCATGTCTTAATATATACCGGAGGGAGAGGGATGTAGTAAGGGGAACTGCAGATAAAGGAGGGGATCTAAGTACAATATGAAACATTGTATGAAATTTGTGAAAATTCAATAAAAAAGAAGGAAAAAAATCAAATGTCAGGAATAGATATAAGTACATATACACAAAACCTCCCTATAACAATGTCTGAAAGCAGCATTAGGAAGGTTTTTTTAGATGCCAGTAAAAATGATTCGTAAGTGCTGTTGCTTGAGCATCGAGATTTCCTTTCACATCTCTCTTTTTTCTTTCATACTCCTACAAGCCAGCATATCTTTGTGCACAAGCTATTATGATGCACTTTAAAAGTCATCTTCTTCTTATACTCTTCCCCATTTGAAACCTAATGTTTCCATATCAACATTTATCATTATTTTGCTCAAACTATTTCATGTTAATTGAAAATGGCAAATCAGTATTACCTATTTTATATGCTTTCAAGATTTATCTCTAGTGTTCACTATAAATCAATGAGTGTTTCTGCCAAACTAAAATTTTTGCTAGTCTCTGAATATATTCTTTTTTAAATATGTCTTAGAAAATATTTTTTTCTCCTACATAGCACATCTATGCCACATTTATGTTGGTAAAACATCTGGCTAACATTCAAAACACACCTAATTTCTTTATGCCATGCAGGACATGGTTGGCACCTTGTGAGTGCTCAGTAAACATGTAGTTGAAAACTTCACAAATAGTAAGTGAAAGGATTGAACTCCTTTCTCCCAAAGGATAAAAAGATCTTTAACACCATATGCAGATCTGGAAATCTCCCTTGAGTTTAAGGGCTCAAGTTGTACTTGACAGATTCAGTAAGGCAGATAATGGGATATATAAGCTGTGTCAATAGAAAGAATGAAGTATTCATCTTAATTCATATTATATGGATCAACTCAGAATAAGAACCAGATGTTATGAAGATTTCCCTCTGGATGAAGTCCAGTATAAGAAGCTAGAAAACTTATCAAGTTAGGACAGATTCAGAAGGAACATCAGTAATACAATATTAATTAATGTCCAAGAAAATAAAGTTGTTTTAAAAAAAAAACTAAGGGGAACCAATCCCAGAAAATATTTACTGGAAAATATTTGCAGAATAAATATAAAATGTAACGGATTTAACAATCTTGTGATCTACTCATATAAGTCAATGGCACAAAATAATAGTATTCAACTTGGAATAATATGCAAAGACACTTTTGATTCTGTACATCACAAATCATTTCTTATCTCCAAGGAGAATGACACAGATGTCCAGCTTATTAACATAATAGAAGAACAACTTCAAGTTTCATATAACATCAGTGTCCTTAATTCAGTTCAGCTTAACATATTTCAGTTTCAACTAGGGCCAGAGAAGTCTTGGCTTGCATTACTTTTTTAGAAAAAATGTCTAAGCCACAAGAGTCACAAGACTAATACAATGCATATATATATATATATATGTATATATATTCACCCAGATTTACCAATTATTGTTTTACCATCTTCTGTCATTAACATTCAGTTTGTCTACAAGAACTTGAAACAGAAAAAAGTGAATTAATAGCTAAGCATGGTGACACATGCCTATAATCTCAGTACTTAAGAGGCTAAACTAGGAAGATTACAAACAGCGAGAACTTAACATAAAATTTTAAAAAGGGCTAAAAGTGTAGTTCAGTGGGAATATACTTACATACCACGTGTGAGGTCCTGGGTTCAATAATCAGTACTGCAAAAATGCAAAATATAATTACGTGGCCAGTGACATAATAATGTCAACAACTTTGAAATTTTCTGAAAATCCGTATCATCACTGATCCAAGGGAGACAAAGACATGGACTTTATGCGGTTTTTAAAAATATTCTATACAGGGCCAGTTTTTATAAAATATAACTTAAGCTGTTTACTCATATCTTTCTCCAAATCTGTACAGATTCATGCACAATTAGTGATTCAGCATAGTGGGAAAAAAATAACATGAACAAAATCATCCACATTCACCATAATTTTTTATTTATACCCCACATTGTCTCTCAGAGGATCTAAATTTGCTTTCAAAAAGACATGCTGAACAAAAAGAAACGAACTCTTAAGAGGGTTGACAAAAAGGAAAAAAACACCTGAGGTTAACACAGGTATAAGGGAATTCCTAATCTGAGAACACAGGGAGAGCAGAGCCGATCTAGGACAAGGTTCAGAGGTTCAGGGGGAGCTCCACAACTCAGGTTGGAAACTGTGGACCTAAAGAGGAGGCAAGGGTTTGATGCAGGGCAAAGCATGCAGGTATGTGGCGTTCTATAATATATAGCAGAAACCACAGACCTAGAAAACAAACAGGAGCTACCCAGGTAAGTCACAAAGAAGTGGGGAATTCCATTCACAGCAGAATCTGTGGGCCCACAGGGAGAACAGAACAGGAGGTGAACCAGGGGCACCAACCCAGGCCAGCAAAACCTGCTGATCCAGAAAGAGGGCCCGAGTTAAGCAAAGATAGTTCCTAACTCTCAGAGGAAGACTGTCTCTGAATACCAGTAACAAAGAGAAAAAGAAAGCTCAAAGGTACTATGACTTAATCCTCTCTTGAACTTTGTAAATTCCCCCACAGAAAGAAGAAAGGTGATTTGAATAAAAAAAGAAAACAAACAAAAAACCTCAAACCACAAACTTAACTCCAGATGTCTAAGTTCCAGCGGAGAAATAAAAACAACACAAAAACTTAGAGAACATATATCCTCCAAAAATTACTAATCCCATGGTAATGGCTCCAATGAGAATGACGTGAAAGGACTTCCAGAAAAATAATTCAAAATAGTGATTATAAGTATGTTCAGACAACTGAAAGAAGAAATAAATGTGGTCCAAAAGAACAAAAACAAAATGAATAAAAAAGGAAACCAATTCAAGATATGGGAAGAGACCTCAATAAAGAGAATTGATGAAGGAAAGTCAAACTGAAATGATAATGTGAATGAGAATGAGAAACTCAACAAAGCCAAATAAAAAGCTTAGTGGAAGCCTTCACAACAGAATGGAGCACTTGGAAAATGAACTGTTAGGGTTTAAAACCAAGGAAGAGGAACTGGGTTATTCAGTAAAGGCCAACGATTAATTTAAAAAATATGGACAGAACATGAAAGCTTTGAGACCTCATAAAAACTAAAACATGGCTCTGAGCACAGAACAGAAGAGAAAAAAAAACTATACCAAAGGCATATACAATTTTCAGTGAAATCACAGATGAAAATTTCTCAAACCTGGAGAAATAGATGTTTATTCAGGTAGAAGAGGTCTACAGAACACAGAATAGCTGGGGTAAGAAACTCCCCATACAAAATGTATGAAATGAACAAAACTTCAATTAGAAATTCAAAACTATTAAAAACACAGACACAGAATAAAGGAAGTGTTTTGAAAGCTACAAGAGAAAAGAGTCAAATCACTTATAAAGGCAAGGCCATCAGAATAAAAACTAATTTTTCAATAGAAACTTTTAAAGCCAAAAAGGCCTGAAAAGACTTATTTCAAGTTCTGAAGGATCACAACTGCCAACCCAGTCTATTATACCCAGCAATGTTATTATAATTGAAGAAGAAACTAAAACATTCCATTTTAAAAACAGACAAAAGGAACTCATGATTCTTAAACCAGTTCTACAGAGAATACTGGAAAGAATACTTGAGACTGCAACAAATGATAAACACAGCCAAGAGGCCACAGGAGAAAAATAAACACCAGGACACTTGATAAAAAGAGTCCTATGAAAACAACAAAATGACAATAATTTATGCACATTTTCAATTATAATTCTGAATGTTAATTGTCTAATTCTCCAATGAAGGCTAGCAGATTGGATTAGAAAATGGTATCAATATATTTGCTGCTGCCTCTAAAAAATATACTTCACAATTAAAGATAGGTGCCACCTTAGGGAAAACAGATGGAAAAAAATTATTCCAAGGAAATGGAACTAAGAAATAAGCAGATGTAGCTATTCTAATATATGACAAAGTTGACTTACAACAAAAATTAATCAGAAGAGATACAGAATGCAAATTAATACTCATTAAGGGAATTATCCATCAAGAGAATGTCACAATTCGAAATATACATGTCAAAGACAAGTGCACCCAATTTCACAAAGGGTACTATTAGATGGTAAAACCATTGATTAATCCAAACATGGGGGTAGTGACTGAATTCATTATCCCATTGTCACCAACAGACAACAAAAAAACAGAAACTTTGGAGTTTAATGACATCATAAATCAAGTAGATCTAACAGACATCTATAGAACATACCAACCAAACGCCAAAGAATATATATTCTGCTTAACAGATTGTGGAACTCTCCAAAATCTGCCACATATTAGAACACAAATCAGGTCCCAGAAAATGTAAGAATATTGAAATAGTATCCTATGTCTACTTGACCACAATGGAATAAAATATCAGTAGCAATCAGAATTATGGAAAGTGTACAGACTCATGGAGATTTAGCAATCCACTATTGAAGATGAATGGGCCACTAAAGAAAATAGGAAGGAAATAAAAAAAAATAGAATTGGATGGAAATGAGAACTTGGCATACCAAAATCTGTGGGTCACACTGAAAATAGTCCTAAGAATGAAGTTTATAGTGCTAAGAGTTTAAGTAAAGAAAATCATAAAAGAATAGAATAAGGGGCTGGAGAACTGGCTCAACAGTTAAGAACACTGACTGCTCTTGTAGAAGACTTGAGTTAGAATCCCAGCACCCACATGGCACCTAACAACCATCCATCACTTCAGTTCTAAGGGATCAAACACCCTCTTCTGACCTCTATAGGCACTGCATGACGTGGATACACACACATAATGCAAGCATTATACACATACATGTAAAATAAAAACAAGAAATAAAATACTTTAAAAGAAATCAAATCAAATAAATAACATAACAATTCACTTTAGGGCCCTAGAAAAAATAGGAACAAAACCTAAAATGAAAGACAAGAAGAGATAATCAGTATCAGTGCTGAAATCAATGAAATAGGCACAAAAAAAAACCAATATAAACAACCAATGAAAGAAATAGCTTGTTCTTTGAAAAGATAAAAATTGAAAAATCCTCAGCCAAATTTTAAAAAGCAAGAATACTCAAATTAATAAAATTGGAGATGAAAAGAGAGACATTACAACAGATACCAATGCAATTCAGATAATCATAAGGGCATACGTAAGAAATATGTATATACATATATATAAATACATATATATATATATTTCACTAAATTGGAAAATCTAAAGGAAATGGATAAATTTCTAGACTCATACTACATTAAACTAAAATGAAATAATTTAAAAATATCTATAATTAGTAATTAGATTGAAATAGCAATAAAATTGTCCCAACTAGGCGAGTGGAAGAGATCTCTCTTTGATGGTGAGTTCTTGAAACCTCAGGGCTCCAGTGACCCCTCTTTCCTGCACCATGGCAGTCCCAGGTTGTGATGATGGCAGTGTCAGAGTAAGCTGCAAAAAGTGTGGCTACCCTGGTTATCTGACTTTTGAATGCCGCAATTTTCTCCAAGCAGATCCCAAAAGGGGCATTGTGTTAGATGTCAGCAGTACAAGCAGCAAGGACAACAATGAAGAGAATGAGAACTAAACAAAGTGCAGGCTTTACAGGGCAAAAGAATAAATGAAGAAGAGGAGAAAAATAAGAGAAAATCGAATTAAAAACAAGATGAAAAAGTCTTATTCCAGTTCTACTGACTGAAGAAGCTGCTTCAAAACAAAACAAAATAAACAAAAAAAAAAGATCAGAAGAAAAGAGCAAATCAAAAAACAGAAACATCACAGAAAGAAAAAAAGAAGAGAAAAAAGGAAAAGCATTCTTCCCCTAATCTTTCAGAATTCACCAAAAACTAACTGTCTTTGGCCTAACTCATGAAATTGAAGAATTAATTTTTTAATTATTTGACCTTTTTGGGAATTGTTAGTAATTATGCTTCTCAGAAAAGCCCAGCTTCTTCCATAGAGACATTTTAGACATTTTCCATGTATTGGTACCATTAGCCTTCTAGCCACTTGCATTAATTAAACCAGTCTGGTTACTTGACAGTCATGCCTCATATAAACGGATTTGTACGTGCAAAACATATCATTTAGAATCTGTGTTTCTGTGTGTTTTGCTGATGTTGCTTCTTGAGTTGATTATAATATGGCTTTACTGCAGTCAACACAAGGCATCTCTCTAACAACTATTAAAGTATCTGTGAGTCAAGGGTATGCCTTCTGCTGATAAAGCAAGGTAAGTGGTAATGATTTGTTATTGATATTGAAAACTATAATAGTTTTGTATACTGTGTCATATATAAAGAATGTGGAATTCTTCATGGTTGTTTTTCAATCTCTAGGCTTTTTTAGGATATTGAAGATAAAGCTACCTTACTGGTCTTGAGTAGTACTTTTTAAGTGAATGCTATCTACAGGAAGTTAATATGAAAATATCTATAACAAAGTTTCATTGTTTTATGAAAAGCAGGGTTTCTGACACCTGCCTCCTTTGTTTTTGTAACAATTAAAATATTTCTTATTTTTAAAAGAGACTGGCTTAGCTTACTCGAAAGTCTGACAAAGGTTACTCTGTGTCAATCAGAATTTGGGGAGCAGACTCCTGGAATTGATTTACAAATGTGCCACCATATTGGCAAGTCTTACATTGATATCTCAGACAGGAATTTTACTTAGGAGAACAACAAAATCTTCGTTAGAATGGATTTTTGTTCTATTTAGAATATAAATTTTACGATTCATGTGTCAATTGGTATCTTGGAAATTTTTTGATGAATGTTAGCATATATATTTACTTTGTCTGAAATGATTTATGACTTTGAAACAAGTTTCAGAGTTAACTCCAGGTGTCACAAATAACCAATTTTTGGTACTTCCTCCCTCTTCAGTCACAGATCTCAGTAGCAGTGTCAAAATTTGAAATAAGAATTTCATTCTGTACAATTTAAAAGCCATAAGGTTGCATCATGAAAACCTTTGTATGACAATGCAAATTTAAATAAATAAGCATTTTCAAACACATGTTAGTTATTAGGTATCAATTTCTCTTACATTTTTAATTGCATGGTGGTCAGTGTTTCCTAAATTGCTTGACATCTCGTATCCTCTATACCCAATAAGTTAAATACTTATTATGTTACAAAAGCATTGAAAATCTACCAGTTATCATGGTTTAGCATCAAAGATTTTAAGTCCCTTGCTATGGCACACATAAATTTTCAGATTGATAACCTACAGACCTGATACTTGGTCTTGTAGACTGGAAAGGGTTAGTGATTTTTCCTGTCCAGCAACCTATCTGGCATGCCCCTCTCAGAAGCTTCAAGCCTCTTTAACTTATTCTTACCTGTGCTCAGATTCCATGGAAGCCAGAACCATATTCTTGCCTCCTGTTGCAGCCCTGGAAGCTCTTACACCTTCAGCCTCCCATAAACTAATTACATAAAGTAATTACTCACTTGTTCTGTAAAAAAGAAATTCTTTTGTTTAAAGGGTTCTGTCCATTGTTAGGACAAAAGCAAAGAACTTTTAGATTTTTAAGGTTTTTGTTTTGCCTTTGCGAATTTTATGAAAATATAATTCCTTAGTCATCCAGATTATCACAAATAAGTAAAAAAATCGTTTTGAGGCCATTTTTCACCAGTAGTTTGCAGCCAGGTATGGTGGTGCATGCCTTTAATCCCAGTGCCTAGAAGGCAGAAGCAGATTGATTTCTGTGAGCTCAAGGCTAGCCTGCTCTACATAGCAAGTTCTGGGTCAACTGGGGCTACAGGGAGAATGTATCTCAAACAAACAAACCAAAAAGTTAACAAGGGGCCATGGAGACTAACAATATTTTCTGCTCTTATAGAGAACAGAAATTTGGTTGCCAACACCCACATCGGACAGCACATAATTGCCTGTAAACTCAGCTTCAGGGGATGTGATGTCCTCTTCTAATATCCTTGGTATCCACACACATGTGGCAGACACACAGAAATAATGCATGAGCACAAAAATTAAAAAAAATAAAAATCTAAAACAACAATAAAGATAGTTAGCAAATGCTAACTGTGGTCTCAAAATGTTGTGTGCGTAGCAAGGTTAACAATAACAGCAGTTGTAGTAAAAGTTCATCACATGTGTAAGTTTTATTTCTGTTAATTGTAAAAAGTTATAAATTGATACACTTGTTTTTTTCTTGAGCTGTGACACAGTTTATTATTCAGAAGATATATATATATATATATATATATATGCTCAATTTTTATTCGCTAATATTATATAGAAAATAAAATGCTTTAGTGGAAAAAAAAACCTCCCAACTAAAAAAGCCCAGATGGATTCTCTTTAGAATTCTACAAGAACTTCAAAAAAAAATTAACAGTAAGACTACTCAAATTATCCCATAAAATAGAAAAGGAAGGAACACTTCCAACTTCCTTCTGTGAAGCCAAAACCTTTTCCAGTCTAAAAACGAAAGATGAGAGAAAATTAGAAACTGATATCCCTAATGAAAATAGATGCAATATTTCTCTTCCTCAATGGTCCCTGAGCCCTGGATGAGTGAAGTTTAATACAGTAGTCCTATCCAAGGACTCACACACTGAAGACTCGTACTCTCTACATATTGAAGATTTGTCACCTTTTGTGTTCCTAGCCCTCTGTTGCATGAGGGAGCTTCATTAATGAGAATTAAGAGATTCATTGATGTCTTTTTTACCCCTTGTTCTATGTTCCCTGAACCTTAGGTGTAGAAGTTGCAGAAAGTATTATCTTTTAAAAAAAACATAAAGTTTGGAGGGAGGGGAATGTGCTTGGGGTGGTGCCCAGGGAGAGTTGGAAGGTAGAAATGGTGGGTGAATGTGACCAAAATGCATTTTATTATATATATATATATATATATATATATATATATATACACACATATATGAGTCTTAAAGAATAAATATATAAATTAAGGTTCAGATTCTCTATATACATTAATAATTACTTTTTACCAACAGATTTCTCCTTGGTAAAAACAGAAAAGAAGACCTGAGTTAGTATTAGACTTGAACAGCATAGCACTCTAGAAAGTTGCAGCTATTTAGCCATATGCTTTCTAGTGACTAAACATAAAGTAAACATGATACTGACAATGACTCAAAGAGTCTATAGGATGGTTATTATAAAAAGCCAGTTTTTTGTAGATAAAATAATTGTTTGGGGATCATAAATCTTAAAGTAGTTACTTCTGTGGATCATGAGAGGATAGTGAGAGAGTCAACAGAGGAAGTTTATCATAAGACATAGGCTAAGAGTTTCTGGTCGTTTCTTCCAGCCTCCTTGATTCCTTCACTGAGTGGATACTGAGCAGTAAATAAAGTGACCTAAGTCTGCCCTATGATAATCTTTCAGCCTTGCTCTGGAACACAAAAATTCAGAGGGGCCAGGCCTGATGACACACACCTTTATTCCTAGCACTCAGGAGGCAGAGTCAGGAGAATTGAATCTCTGTGATATAGTGGTCACCCTGGTCTATATAGTGAGTTTTAGGCATGCTAGAGCTACAGGGAGACCAGGTCTCATAAAGAAATCAGAACAGACATGCAAATCTGGGTACATGAATTGATGAATGAACTGAACTGAGAGGAGACAGAGGGAGACGGAAAGGTCAAGAGTGAAGTAGAACATTTTTCTTGTCACAAACGTTGCTTTTATATACTCTATATGAATTGTGGAAGCATATCTTGCCATTTCAATACATACAGATAATAATTATAGATATGTATATAACAGGCCTAGCTAAAGTTAATCTTTTTCCTAACGCCTTTGTTATATGTTGCTGTGATTTTTTTTTATTATTGAAAATAATGAAACAAAGAAACTTGGTTTAGACATTGCTACCAATAGACAAAGGAAGTCTAAGAAACTACCAATATACATTTTTCTTCTTGGAAATACCCTGCATTCTACACATCATTTCTATTATTAGGATTAGTCTATGCCATTTAGATCTATACTGAAAATTAGCTTTATCACTATAGAAAAACTTTATCATATTATACATTGCAAAATCAGTTCTTGTTCTTTCAATAAATACTTATGGAACATGTATTATAAACAAGGAACTAGGTCCTGTTAGCCAATGGTGAAGTAATCACTGCCATCAGGTCGGGTTATGGAAGAAAAGAAGTAAACAAATATCAATCTGATGATAAAAATTATGATGAAACACGAGGGTAAGTGGATAGAAAGGAGATGAGAGATGGGAACCAAACTCTCTTACATAAAATGATTGAAGAC
Source organism: Eospalax fontanierii (assembly GCA_035773235.1). Classification (NCBI taxonomy): domain Eukaryota; kingdom Metazoa; phylum Chordata; class Mammalia; order Rodentia; family Spalacidae; genus Eospalax; species Eospalax fontanierii. Next base: position 41,916,997 of record CM069525.1, read on the forward strand.
TTCTTTATATCACACATTTGAGGAAAGATCTACATATAAGAACATGTTCAGTCAGTTTTCAAGACAGCATGGAAGCAATTGTAGTTGGAACAGAGCCAGGCAAGGGTAGCGTGATAGGAGCTAAGCCCAAGAAGTTCTGAAGGAACAACCAGGACTTGAGAAATCTTTATGATATTTGAACAAGGAAGTGATAAATGATATTATCTCTCTCCTTTTCTCTCTCTCCCTCCTACCCTCCATCCCTGCTTCTTCTTCCTCTTCCTTCCAACATGTCTCACTTTGTGGCCTAGGCTGGCCCAAAACTACCAGTCATCCTATTTCTGTCTCCAAACAGCTACGATTATAGGTCTGTGCTATAATACCTGAATAACTTTATTTTTTGAGGAACATTATGGTTTCTATTGAAATGTAATCTAGTCTGTATAAACAAGAAAGGAAGACATGAAACCACTCAGAAGGAACATATAGCAATCTATACAACATATGATAATGACTTGTATAAATGCAGTAGCAGTGAAAACATGAAAAACACTAGTCAAACTCTGGAGATATTTTCAATATAGACAAAACAGTATTTGCTGCTGTTTTGTAAGGTTTAAGAGACACAGGGGCATGAGATCAATCTGGGTTATTCATCTCAGATAACTGGACACATGGATTTATGAATTGTTAATTTGGAGAAGACTTATTGGGGAGCATATCCTGGGTCTAGCAGTGTGGAGGAGGATGTATAAGGTTTGAAGTGAATATCATAGTTCTATGTGGAAAGAGATGGTACAGTCAATTAAGTTAATTTGAAGGAGATATAATAATGAAATTATTTATAAAGATGCATAGGCAGAATTATCACAAAAGATAATACAACAATAAAAGTGTAATATCTGTGCAAGCATAAGGAAGGGGCTGAAACGTTTTTCAAGGATTGGACCAGTACTCTGCACACTGTATAAAGGATTCAGGGGGATTAAATATCTTAACTTCATCTTCTTCTAGTTTATTCTCCCATTGGTGCTCCCAATTGTTCATTTCCAATAAGAAGCCAGAAGATAAATGAGCATTCTAATGTAATCCCATGCAGCTCAGCCTTCCATGACACAGAACACAGTAAAGAGGGTGGAGAAATAGACGCGAGGGAACAAAAACTATCCAGTACATCCAGGAGAAAATATGAGCTATTGATGGTCATATGTGCATATAAAAATGCATGATACTCATTGGAGAAGCATTTGGACAAAGCCATATGCCTTGGAACTGATTGGATTGATATATAACTTCAATAGAGGAAGAATTCCGAAATAGTGTGTCCATCAAATGCTATCACTGACTCAAAAAATCACAGATATTCTCTGCTATATTAAGAAGTAGGTTGTGGAATAATTGTCAGGTGTGCTGTATCTCAATAACATGCAGTTAGATTTTTTAAAAAAAAACTGTCATTCTTTAATGCAGGAAGCTCCTGATAACACTACTAAAGAAAATGTCTTCTTTCAGGGGCCTTTCTAAAACTTGTTCATTTTTAATATACTGACACATAAGATTTCTTTGCCAATAATAGCAAACCTTCAGGCTCTATGTATAGATGGTTCTATATTCTGTTTTGTTGCTATATATAACAAAATATCTGACATTAGATAATTGGTAAAGAGGTTGATTTGACTCAGAATTCCCCTGACTGGAAAGGCCAGACAGTAGTTTGTCTGTCACTGTCTGTGTCACAACATGACAGAGAAGCAGAAAGAAAACATTATGAGAAACAGAAGCGGCACATTGTGAGCAAGGAACAAGAAGCAGGGAATGCCAAGCTCACTTTTCTGTGTACATTTTTATTGAGTTTTGTGCATTTCATATAATAGATCCTAATCAAATTTAGATCCCCTCCCCAATCCGCACCATGCATAGCCCCCCCAGCACGTTTCATTCACTTTGGCATGTATGTGAAGGCCTATTTGGTCAAGCATTTGTATCCAGATATACTTCAGTGCAAGTTCATCCATTGGAGTCTAGTCCATCGATCTAGAGTCGTTCCCTTAAAGATTTATGCTCCCTCACCCTGCAGTTATTGGCAGTTATTGGATGATTATAGTTCCTTGGCTAAGATTGCCTATTTCCCCAGTTTTATGCTAGGTTTTTGCCTGATTGAGTCAGCATGGATATTTTGCATGCAGTCACTATTGTTACAAGTTCACAGGAGCAACTTCCCAGAGGTCTTAAAACCTCTGTTTCCTTATGTTCATGCACCAACCCTGGCTCTTATCATCTTTTCATTCCCTCTTCCCCAGTGGTCCCTGAGCCATGATTGGGTGAACTTTAAAATAGGAATCCTATCAAGGCACATGCACTTTGCAGTCTCTTGTTCTTAAAAACTTGGCCAGTTGTGGCCTCCTGTGTGCACCATACTCTTGCATGAGGAAGCTTTGCAGTAAGAGTTCCTCTATGTTCCATGACCCTTATGTGTAGAAGTTCCACTGTAGTTGTCACTTAGGACTGGGCATCTCTTAGACATATATTCTTTGTGTATGATCAGTTGTGGAACTCTGTAATAACCTCCATCTGTTACAAAAGAAGCTTCTGTATTCTTTCTAAAACCTGACTCCAAATAAAAGAAGACTGGTAAAAAGTAAAAGGGTACAGAAAATATGTTATTCTGACCTCAGTCCATTAAATGCCAGACTAGTCTATTAATCTCAAATTTAGAACAAGAAAATTTAGCAAATATAGACAGAAATATTATTATATGATAATACAATATTCCCCCATACCTATGGGGAGTATATTTCAAACACCATAATCAATGTGTGAAATCACAAATGTTGCCAAACTCTACAGGTACTATGTCTTGCCTATATAATAATTTATAATAATTTATAAATTATGCATAGTAAGAAATTAAGTATAACTAAATTCTATAGAAATTATTATTTTTATAATTCATATGTTAATTTTTATTGAATCATTGTGTATTAAAAACAAAACGTCTCAAGTAATCTTAATAATCTATACTCACTTCTCTACTGACACCCCCCAATTATCCCCTAACTGGAATCCACACATTCTTTCATCTGTGTTAAGAGCTAATGTGTCAAGTTAGTGTCCCCAAATGTTCTTCAGTGCCGATTCATTCATTGAGGTCTAGTCCACCTATCCAGATTCCCTCGCTTTAGGAAGACTCACACAACAGTAATCAATCGGCAATATTTCTTCAGCAAAGATCGGGGTCTACTACCTTTCTCCTGTTCCATGCTGGATGTTTGTCTGCTTGACTTTGCATGGATCTTGAGCATGCTGAAATCACTGCTGTAGGTTCATATAAGCAGCTTGTAGGATTCTATTTCCATATGATAACATACCTCCTTCTCGTAGCCCTTAAGAGTTCTGTCCAGGGACCCATACATTGCAGATTCTTAATCTCTATTCTTTGGCCATTTGTGACCTTTTGTGTAACTGGCACTCTGTTGCATGAGGAAGCTTCACTTAGGACTCCATTTAAAGTGCCCCAGAGGTTTCCTTGTATTATGCTGCCCTTCCCTTTTAAATTTCAGAAATACTTTTATTTCTTTCTTAATTTCTCCTTTGACCCATTCATCATTCAAGACCGTGTTTCTTAAGTCTTAATGAGCTTGTGAACTTCCTAGAGCTTCTTCTGGTGTTAATGTTAAGCTTTAATGCATTGTGGTCTGGTAGAATGCATGGAATTATTTCAATTTTTTGTATTTGTTGAGGTTTCTTTTGTGCCCCAGTATGTGGTTGATTTTGGAGACAGTTCCATGGGGGTGCTGAATAGAATGTATGTTCTTTGGTGCTTAGGTGGAATGTTCCATAGATACCTTAGGTCCATTAGATGTATGGTATTGCTTAATTCAGATGTCTCTCTGTTTATTTTCTGTCCCATTGACCTGTTTAATGGAGACAGTAGGGTATTAAAACCCCCTACTATTAGTGAGTTGGTATTAATCTGTGACTTAATGTCCTGTAGTACTGACTTTATGAAGTTGGATGCACCAGAGTTTCATGCATATATGATCATGTCTGTAATATCTTCTTGGTAAATTGTTCCTTTAATCAAAATGAAGTCACCCTCTTTATCTCCTCTGATTAGTTTTAGTTTGAAGTTTAATTTATCAGATAGTAGAATGGCAACTCCTGCTTGTTTCTTAGTGCCATTTGCTTGAAATACTTTTTTATCCTTTCACCTTAAGGTAGTATCTGTTCTTAAAGTTGAGATGGGTTCCTTGAAGGCATCAAAAAGATGGATTTTGTTTCTTGATCCATTCAACTAGCATGTGACTTTTGTCTGTGGACTTCATTTCATTGATATTTAAAGTTATTATTGAAAGATTTGTATTGGTTTCCATCATTTTAATTTCTATTTGCACTCTTGGTCTAACTTTGTGGTTCTCTGGGTAAAACTTCATTTAGTTATTTTCTGTTGTTACTTGGATATAGCTGTTCCTTTCTTCAGTTCTTTGTATTGCTTCAAGTATTCTCTGAAAGGCCGGTTTTCTGGACATGAATTCTTTCAGCCTATTTATATCATAAAAGATTTTTCTTGCCCCTTCAACTATAATCAATAATTTTGCTGGTAAAGTATTCTAGGTTGGCATCTATGGTCATCTAGACCTGAGAATACTTTGTTCCAGGATCTTCTGGCTTTCGTAGTTTTCACTGAAAAGTTAGTAGTAATTCTGATGGATTCTCTTTTATATGTGACTTGTTTTCCTTTTGCAGCTTTCAGAATTCTCTTTTTGTTCTGTATGCTTAGCATTTTTACTATGATATGCCATGGGCAGTTTGTTTTCTGGTCCTATCTATTTGGTGTGCTATGTGCTTCTTGTATTTGTATGGGAATGACTTTCCTTAATATTGTGAAATTTTCTTCTACAATCTGGTTGAAGATCTGGCCAATACCATTATCCTGAGATTCTCTTCCTTCCTCTATGCCTATGATATGAAAATTTGGTCTTTTCATGGTGTCCACGTTTCCTGCAAATTCCATTCCTGTGGGTTTTTTTTCATAGTCATTACCTGAGTGCTCCAGTTCTTCAACTTTATGGTCCCATTTTGATATTCTTTTTTCCATTCCATTCATTCTATTGCTGAGGATTTCTCCTGTTATTTCAAATTGGCTTGTTGAGTTTTTCACTTCTTCATTTCAGCCTGAGTTTTTTTCAATATTTCTGTCTCTTTTGTGTATTCAGTCACAAGTTTATCCCTAACTTCTTTGATTTCTTTGTTTGTTCTTTAAATTCATTGAACTTTTTATCATGTTTATGATTGTTCTTTTAAACTCTGTGTCCCAGGTTATCTCTATGGGGATCTGGTTGTAGAAGTCTTCTAAAAAACTGGTGATATTTGGTGGGGACATATTATTTTCATCATTAAGAGAGTGGAGATGCAGTGGGCATGATCAGATTTACTAGGGAAGAAAGCTGGTCTCTGGAATCCAAGACAAGTTGGGGGTGGGCACTGCCAGGATAGAAGGCTGGTCTCAGGAATGCAAAGACAAGTTGGGGTAGGTACAGCCTGTGAAGGTGCCAACAAACTAAACTGAAAAGTTGAGCTGGTCTGAGTACGGGGGATCAGGACACATTGGTGGGTCTGGACCAGGAGAATAGTCAGAGATATGGGATGCTAAGAGCAAGAGTGGTCCTGTGCCGAAGGTTAAAATGAAAATAGGATTGGGAGGAGGATGGATTTGCTCAGGTGGTAGGGGAGTGGAAAGGCAATGGGAAGTATCAGACTTACAAGGAAAAAGGTGTATCACCGGAATCCAAATCAGGGAGTTGGAGGGGACAGGCAAGATAGATGGCTGGTCTAGGGCAGGCAGAGGGAAGTTAGGGATGGGAACATCCTGTGAAAGCTCTAACACACTAGACTGAAAAAACAAGCTGGTCTGAGTACAGGGATCAGGATTCAGTGGGTGAGTCTGGACCAAGAGGCTAGTCCAGAGATCTAGAATGCTAAGAGTAAGAGAGTGTCTGTGCCCAAAACTCCAAGGAAAACAGGAGGAATAATTTATATTTTCATATATATATATATATATATATATATATATATATATATATATATAAAACAATTCCATACTTGTAGAAAAGAATTTAGTATCATTCATTTCAGAGCATTCATAACTGATTTTTTGATGAGGGCTCAGTATTTTTTGGAGCAACATATTGCCACTAATTGGAACATATCTTATGTTCACATCTTTCACCCCCAAATTTAAGGCCTTTTCCATATTATTCTAAGAACTTATTGCACAGTGTAGCTATAAATTTTGAGGTTTGAAGTGTAAAATAAAAACCAGCACATCATTTGTTTTTCCTTCTTCACAATGTCATGGATAATATATTTGTTATTACCTATTAGAGATATTAGCATTTGATCTTTTATTTTCTCACTTACTAAATCACATTTATCTTTTCACTTAAAGGAAGTACTGAGAAATTAGATCATGTTTATCTTTGATATATCTAAATCATCATTTTTACACTTTGGGGACAGTATTAACTAAAATGGGAGTTACCTGAACAACAGCACAATAAATTGCAACTTTTGCTCTAATAACATAGACAGTGACTAAGTGACTAACAGATGGTGTGTTAGTCATCATTCTGCTACTCTAATAAAATACCGAAGAAAATTAACATATAAAGCACAAAGTTTTGCCAAATGTGCAGGTACTCAAGAGATGTACATCGGAATTCAGGAAATAGGAGTAAGAGTATCAGCAGTTCAAGGCCAGTTTTGACTGACTAGTGAGTTCTTATATTTAAGCCATTCACATTTCAAATGATTATTGATATGGTTGATGCAACAGACAGAATGCTTACATCTTTCCTGAAGTTCACACATTGAAAACAGTACCATAATATGATGATATTAGAACTAAGGATTTTGAGAGATTAGATCAGGAGGGTAGAAACAATACAGATGGGGTCAGTAACCTTGTGAAAACAGTCTCACAGAGTTCTAAACTTTTTGCTACCTTGTGAGGAGAAGATGGAAGATAGCAATTTCTAATCTAGAAGATTCTGACTAGAACTCAATCATGAAGGAATCCTGATCTCAGACATCTAGCCTCCAGACCTGTAAGAAATACAGTTCTATTGTTTTATAATCTACCTACTCAATGGTAATTTGCTATAGTAACCTAAATGAAAGCAGGAATATTGGTAGTTACTCTCTGGAGTCACCTATTTCTCCATATTTCTGGGCGGCAATTTGACCTGTAACCATACTTCTCTGATGGGTCCAAGAAAACGCATTGATTTTCAGTTCATTCAGGGTTTTATTTTATTCCTTTAGGGGATGGGAGCAATAACTTAAAGACTCTCATATGTGCCAAAGGTGAAACTAAACTAAAAATCTGATTCATTACTTCTTGTTCTCCTGAAAAAAATCTCACTATCAATCCTCATGAAAATCTCACTACTAAGCTAGACAGAAAGTAATCTCTGTAAGTCTTTAACATCACACACACACACACACACACACACACACACATCCCAGAGCCCCAAAGACTCTATCAATCAAAGATTTTAGGAAAAAACTAACCTGAAATAGAGGAAAGAATGAAGCCATTCTTACAAATATCTCCCAAATTAAAAAAAAAAAAAAACAAAAAAAACAGAGTAGTCAGTGTCATTAATTTACTCTACGAAAATCTTGTTCCCTGGAAAAGAATTCACAAAAATAAACTCATCTAATGACTTTAGGTTTAGACCTTGAATTTTCTTTCTATGATTTTAGTCTGATTTCTGCCTCAGCTTCTAATGACTATAAAATGTGAGTATGACCCAAAGGACTCATCCTACTGCAGAGATTTTTGTATATTCATGTTTGTTACTGCTCTTTTCACAATAGCTAAGAAATGGAAGCAATCTATGTATCCCCCAACTGACAAGTGGATAATAAAATGTGGTACATTTACACAATGGAGTTCTACTCAGCAGTAAAGAAAGATTAAATCATGACATTTGCAACTAAATGGATGAAAGTAGAAACTGTTACACTAAGTGAAGTAACACAGACTCAGAAAAACAAATGATGACGTATGTTCTCCCTCATTTGTGGATTCTAGCACCAAATCCTTAATTGTGAGTATGTAATGTGATGTAACTGCAGGAGCCAGGGACAAAGAAAGGAGCCAGGGAGGGAAAGGGAAAGAAGGAAGCTGAGAGAGAACAGTAGGAGACAGGTGTTACCAATGGGGAAATGAATAAAATGGGTTTTTTTAAATGGGAGGGAGAGACAGAGTGCTATATAAGGAACTATGTGGGTAAAGGAGGAGACAGAGTCTAAGAGATGGGGGAAACACAAGAGATTGATATGATCAAGAAATGGGGATACTTTAAATGGGGAAAGTGAGAACAGGGGGTTAGATGAAGAGAGGGGGGGAGAAATAACGCTTACCTGATGTAGAAAACCAGAGGGAGTCATATTAGTCAAAATACATACTGACAAATTCCACATACAATATCTCCACATGAGTCCATGTACATAGCTAAAGGTTACATAACAAGAAACAGTGCCAGACAGGAGAAATCCCCTTTTGAGTTGTTGGCCAGTGTGGTCCAAGAGACTTACAAAATTACACAGACTATTGCCATAACTTTTGATTGCTTCCCAGATTCTGAAGGTAAGACGTCATTGTTGAAGATAGGAAATACTTCAGATACAGAATTTGTAACATTGGAGCTGGAACTGACCTGAAAGCCACTTCCCATGAAGGCTAGCTCTCATAACTTTGGAGAGCACTACAGAAGCTGCTAAGGGAGAACATCAAAAGATGGTCCAACCCAAGTTTTAAGACCTAATAACCACATCAATGGCCAGCACAGCAAACTATACTGAGGCAGTATATATCCCTATGCTCCTCTTTTATCTGGGGGGTGTAATCAACACCAACCTAATTGGATTTAAAGCCCACACAATGGGAGGGAACTCATGTGTGGTACTGTAAACAGTCAGATACACAAATATAGTTTCTTACTATATGAAAAATATGGATACTTACGTTTAAAGACAAGTATGCCAATCACCACTCATCAAAGAAGCTTCTTTTGAAACAGACTGAGATTATTGCAGAGTTCTACACCTGGTCACTGTTAGGCTGAACTGGACCCCAAAATGGAGTCACTGATGACCAACAGCATGACAACCACAACCTGGGAGGAGGCATTTCAGGAAACTGGAGCTAAACCACTGTAGCTTCTCGTGACTCCTGTTTCTAACAAAGCAACTTCAATTTTCCATCGCAGTCAGTTTTTTGTCACTGCCAACCAAGAAACTGAAGAATACCCAACTGAAAGTCTCCCCTAAATACCTAATTGAAACGCGCCCTTCCTGCTATTGACTCACCTCTCCCACCCAGAAAAATCCTATAAAATCCAGCCTGCTGTGACAAAAAGCTGCTGGTTCTCCCTCCTGACAACCCAGCAGCTCATTCCTCCCAATTAAATTTTTCCTTTTCTCGCCTCAGACTGGTATCTTGTGGTCTTGGTCATTTTCCAGAACCTAACACCTGGTGCTGTGACTTGGAAAGAGAAGGCTCCAGCCCCCCTCTTTCTTGGGGTACCAGCTCTCCTTCTCTAACCTGACCACTGAGCTGTTGCCCAGATCCTCTGATGGCCTCGGACTGCCTGGATGGTGCTGGCTCTTCACCCACCACAATCCAGCCTCACCTCTAGACGTCCTACCTCCTTCCTTCTTCCTTTGTCCTTTTTTCCTTCTCCTATAAGTGTCACTCAGTTTGGTCTGATCTCAGGTTACTCTCTGTCTCTCCAAAGCTGAGCTGTCAAGCCAGACTGTAACCCTTTCCCCCAATGGGCTCCTGGCCTCAACATGGGATACCTTCTTGATGCCTTGGGTCTCACCCCCTTCCCAGTATCCTGAACTGTAAGGGATGCCATTCCACCCAGCTCATCAGTACCTGGGACACATCCACCCTTTCCATGCCATTTTCTCTGTTCCTCCTGCAGTTCACCTTTTCCATCCTTACTTTTCACCTTCTCTTGGTTTTCCTGGTAGGTCTTCTCGCTCCTGCCCCTCCATCATGGTCAATGACAGAGAAGACTGTATGCAGTAACTCTCTTCTATCTCAGTGTGCAGTTTATTTTTTCTCTTGCTATCCTCTTTCTTCATTTCAAAACCGGGAAACAAGATTTGAAAACTGTTCAAGTCATTGATGACTTGGATCTGCCAACACCACCCACAGTCCCTCCACCTGCAGCTCAGGACCCCCCTTCCCATGACCTGCCTGTTCCACTCCAACAATGCTCCTTTTCTCCCGACCCTCCACTCAGTGCACTCAGGATGGAAGGATGTTCTGATGGTCTTTTCCCTCTATGTGAGGTCTTGGGAAATGGAGGAACAATTATTTGCATCCATATCCCTTTTACTGTGTCTGATCTTTCCCAAATTGAACAGCACTTGAGCTCCTTCTCTACTGATCCCATCTGATACACTAAAGAATTTCACTGCCTTACCCAAAGCTATGACCTTACCTGGCATGTATCTCTGTTATTTTTTTAACTGCTTTGACCTCCAATGAGCTAGGACACATCCGGGTCATTGCCCAGGCCCAAGCTGATGAGTTTCATGTAACAGACCGTACCTACCCTGTGGGGTGACAATGGTCCATAGAAAAGACCCCTACTAGACATACCAAGTTCCTCACCGCACTGCTGTTGACCCCAATCCCTCTTCCCTTGGTAGAATAACAAGGGACCTGTTGATTGCCTGCCTCCTGGCAGGCTTCTGGCTGACTTCCCATAAGGTAGTCATTTTGACAAACTGCACACCATTATCCAGGGCCCCACTGAAAGCTACAGTGTTTCTGGGGCGCTTAACTGTGACACTCCTTCAGCATACCTGCCTCGATCCTAACTTCCCAGATGGCATTCTGAACCTTAACTCCCACTTCATTCGGTGCCAGATATTCATGAAAAGCTCATGCAGCTTGAAAAGGGCCCTCAGACCAACCAGAGAGACCTACTGGAAATGGCATTTAAGGTTTTTAATGACCAAGATGACCAAGAATAGATAGGTAGAGCAGTCTGGGACCACCAAAAATGCTCAGGGATCCTCCAAAGAAGACTCTGGGCTACAAGGACAGCTGTCAGGACCCTGCTTCAGGTATAGCACCACTGGAAACTGCACCAAAAATTTCCCCTTTCTACGACCACCATCAGGACCTTGTCTCCACTGTGGACTCAGAGAACACTGGAAGGTCAACTGGCCCTCCATACCTCATCAAAGTAGACCAGCCTCTTCCCCTCAGCCTCCACAGGAAATGACTCAGCAACTTATTGGGCCTGGTGGCTGAAGACTGAAAGCACCCTAAGACCTCAGCCCCTGACAACTCATTCCACATCACGGTAGAGGAGCCCCGGGTCAGAGTTCAGGTGGAAGGTAGGCCAGGCACATTCATTGTTGACACAGGATTGACTTGGCCCATCCTGCCGTCCCACTCTGGCAAAACTTTCCCTTGGCAGGTCTCTGTGGTGAGTGTAAATGACCAGCCTTATTTTCCGCACGTCACCACACCACTCCAGAGCATGCTTTGGGATGTTCCCCTTTTCCACTCCTTCCTTGTGATGCCTACCCATGCAAAAACTCTCCTCTTCAGTTCCCCACTCTCACACCGTTTTCATCCTCTCCTCTACTTCCTCCCCTGTCACTAAATCCAACCCTCCACTACCTTTCCTTGTTGACCTCAATATCCTGTTTCACTCAAACAGCACCTTGCACTTAAACTTATTGTTATTCCACTCCTTAAGGTGGGCCTTTTCCATCTCACACTCCCTGCAACACCCTTATTTTCCCTCACATCAAACCCAATGGTGCATACTGTGTCATGCGGGACCTCCACCTCATCAGTGCTGCTGTTTTCCCCATCCAACCAGTTGTCCCCAATCCGTACATTCTCCTTTCGCGTATCCCGTCCTCTACTACTCACTTTTCTGTCTTAGAACTTAAGAACTTAGAACTTCTCCATACTCTTACACCCAGACTCCTACAACCTTTTTTTCTTTCACTTGGGAGAACCCTGACACTCACACCCCCTCTCAGCTCCATCCGGACTGTCTTATCCTATCCTAGGGGTTTAGAGATAGTCCCACCCCTTTGACCAAGCTTTGGCTACTGATCTCCACTCCCTAGACATTTTACCTAGTACAATGGTACAATATGTAGATGATCTTCTTCTTTTTCCCTCTCCTTTTCCCTATCCAAGTTACACAAAAACACCTTCCTTAACTTTCTGTGTTGCAAGGAATACTGGGTCTCTCCAACTAAGGCCCAATTCTCCTTCACCCAGGGCAAATACCTTGGCTTTTTCCTCACCCTCACCTCCTGTCAGCCCATCCTAGATCACAAACACCGCCTCCCTTCTCTCACCCCACCCACGTCTAAGGATGAGATCTTATCCTTTCTTGATTTTGCTGGATTTCTCCGACTTGGATTCCTAACTTTGCTCTCCTTTTCAAACTTCTCTATGATGCTGCCAAGGGGACCGTCATGAGTCCTTGGACCCGCTGCCTGAGATTGCTGCCCCATTTTCTCGTTTATGGGATACCCTCTTGGAGGCTCCTGCCCTGTCCCTCCAAGACCTCTGTGACAACAGAAAATAATGGAATTGCTCTGAGGGTCTGGGACAGATGAAAGGACTCTCATTCGCCCCTGTAGCCTCTTTATCTAAGCAAGTGGATACCTCTATCGGAGTTGGCAACCCCGTTTGCATGCCCTCGCCTCGGCAGCCCTCTTGGCCCAAGAAGCAAAACAAGCTTACTTTCCGAAAGAATCTAACCATCCTCTCTCTTCATAGATTCAAGGACTTTCTGTCTAACTCCTGTCTATCAACCCTAACCTTGTCAAACAACTTTTCCATGTTACCTTTCTAGAAAACTTAGACATCATCCTAGACTCATGCCCTCCACTTAGCCCAGCCACCCTCTTGCCTCAGCTTGAACATCTCATACATTCCTGCCTGGAAATATTGGAGGAACTTGCCTGTCACAATTCCAAGATCTCCCTGGATCCTTTTCCTAACTTGGAACATACCTGGTACATTGATGGCAGTTCCTCTAGCACCCCACAAGGGTCTCAGGTGGCAGTGATTGTCTTTTACAACCAGGTAATAGAAACAAAACCGCTGCCTAGGGGAACAACTTCCCTCACCCTGGGCCAAGGAAAGGCAATCAACATTTATACCATCTCTAAGTAGGCTTTCTATGGTATAGCACCATACCTCATTTGGAAAGAGAATTCCTTTTTAATTAGCTAAGGGAACCCCCATCATTAATGGTGCTCTTATCCTTAAAATGCTGGAGGCTTCCTATCAGTCAGAACAAGCAGCTCTCAGCCACTGGAAGGGAAATCAGTCCCTAACCTCTCCTGTGGCCATGGATAGTGCTCTTGCAGACAGAATTGCTAGGGGGTCTAGCCTCCAGACTTCTCATACATTCCCAACTCTTTTCTTCACCCCTGCTTGCTTTAGTCCCTCTTTCTCTTCAGTGCAGCGGCAGGCCCTTGTTGAACAGGGTGCCATTTCTGGCCCTCAAAGTTGGCTGCTTTTAGGAGATCTTTACTGTCTACCTGACTCTTAGGCCATGGCTATACTTACCCATTTAAACAGTCTTTTTCACGTTGGTGCCTACCACCTGCACAAGTTTTTAATTCTTCTCTTTTACCTTTGTCTCTCCCCACTAATTTCCTCCATAACACAAAATTGCTCCCTCTGCATGAAGGTCTGAGGGGCCAGACCACCTCTCTCCATCAAGCCTCATCAACACAGAGGCTCTCTCCCTGGAACCAACTGGTAGACTGACTACTCATATGCTCCTCATGAAAAAGACTATCTCCTCACCACGGTGGACACCTTCTTGGGATGGGTTGAGGCCTTCTCAACCACAGCAAGACTGCAGATATAAAGGCCACTCATCTTGAGTTCATCCTCCCCTGCCTCCCCTGCTTTGGTTTGTTAATGGACCAGCCTTTATCTCCAAAATCACACAAGAAGCATCCAAGGCTGTAAAAATTGATAAAAAACTCCATATCCCTATAGACCTCAATAATCCTCAGGCAAGGTGGAACAGGCTAATGTTATCCTAAAAAGTCATCTCTCCAAGATATCCTCTGAGCGCCATTTGTCCTGGACTCACCTCCTTCAGAAGAGGTGACCAGAATCAGGTCTACTCTAAAAACCCATCATTCCTTATCCCTTTTGAACTCTTATGTAACCTCTCTCCCTTGAGAGAGCCCTTCTTCCTGGGTATCTGTCTGTGTTCACTCTCATCAGAAACCTTCTCCTGGAGAATGCTGATAGCTTCCTCCCCCACCCCTCAGAAGACCCCATTGCTCTCACTCTTTATCCCAGTGAACAGGTGTATCTCAGACAATCACACCCACAGTACCCAGCACCACATTGAGTGGGACCCCAGCTAGTTATTCTGACTATTCCTAAGTCTCCAAGCTCCAGGGTATTCCTAACTGGGTCCACTTGTCACAACTCAAGTGCATCAAGCCAAATCAACTTGACTCCACCTCGACGAGGCATAAATACTCTTGCACTCTAACTGGTCTCATAAGACTTAACATTCCCCATACTTATTCCCTCTCTCTGACGTTGGAATGACCCCTCTCACTACATTACTATCTTTGGGATTCATTCTAATTTCATCTTTACCTTTCTCCCTCACCTCTACCTGTGTCTTCCCTCCTTGTGCCTGGCATTTTGATATCTTAGCCACGGGTCCAGGGAAGAACAACAAAGTCTTCAACCCTGCCTTTTGCCCCATCACTGGGTATACATAACTTGTTTCCTTGACCTTTTCCTCTCATCATACCTGCACAATAAATTGCCTAACTGATTTCAGGTGCACCACACCACAAGGTAAATATTTTTGTTTCCCCAGCAACTAGACTGATCCCGAGTGTAAGAAAAACACTGACTGGAGAGGATACTCCTGGTAGAGGTGCTGCTATCACTACTCTTACCCATGCTATGTTATTAAACCCTAACAGCTCCACCATGCCCAAGGGGCCAGCATTATCTTCATCATCAATGACCCCTGTGATTAGAAATGAGCACATGGAGAAAATGGAGTGGTGTGTGTATTTCTTGGAACTAAGTCATCAAGGAGATGGAAAAAAATAGATCTGTTCCAACAGCCCCCAAGCCCCCAAAACACTCTCACCCAAACAATCAGAGATACAGAACAGGCTAACAACAATCTCCAACACAATCTCTCTTTCATCAACATACTATAGGTTTTGATCCTCAACTCCTCACTTTCCATATTGAAACAACACAGTTTAACAAAGCAGTAGCCTGTTTTCTCTGTGTGTCCCTCAAGAGACCTTCACTGCTATTCCTCTGATTATCACCTCCACTTCAGGCCCTCTATGTTCGTGGGACACCCTGTCTTCTATGCCTTTCCCCCTCTGAACACACTGGCTACTGGAACAGAAACATCTCACAGTGCTGGCCAGAACCCTTCAAAAATTCTACAATCTCAAAAAAAAATATCCTTCCAGCAGGAACCTATTTCTAGTGTGACTCTAATCTGTACACCTGTATCTCTCCCAGTCAACACACTGGACCTCAGTCCCTACAGAAGAAGGAATGTCCACTTTACTTCCCCAATACCATCTACATAAAAGGGCCATCCTACTGGTCATGGTGGGAGTGAGCACTGAGCATTGCTGCATCTATAGCAGCTGCGGGATTAGCTGCAGGGTGCTGGGACACAGTCTTATCACTCACCAACAACTTTCTGAAGAACTACATGAGGAAATCACAGAATTGGTTACAGCTCTCTGCCTACTCCAACAGCAACTCACCTCCCTGGCATCTGTAATTCTTCAAAAAGACAGGCCTTGGACCTCATTAGAGCAAAAAAAGGAAGAACTTGCCTCTTCCTAAATAAAGAATGTTATTCTATAACCCAACAATGTTGTTTATATGCCCCAACTAGTTTATAGTTGGGGCATATAAAACTAGAGATAAATTGAGGGACTCTGGATAGGTGGACTAGACCTCAGTGGATGAACCTTCACTGAGGAACATTTTGGGACACTAAATTGACACAGTAAACCTTAACACAAATGAAAGAATGTGCGGATTCCAGTGGGGGTGCTATGGAAGGGTGCTGGTGGGAAGGGGGTATAAAGATGATCATTAAGGTTGGTTGAGATATTCTATATGAAACACACAATGATTCAATAAAATAACAAACCTTCAAAACCTAGCCACTCGACTGAAAACAGGAACAACTTCCTCTTCTAATTCCTGGGATTCCTTCGAAACATTTTGGCTCTGGCTCTAACCTCTAGTGGGTCCCCTAACAGGAGGCCCTTGCCTCCTAAATGTGTACAAAATCAAGAGAGCAAACACACACAAACCTTTAATCAACTTTTACTAACTTGTCCAACTTCTATTCCTTACCAGTCCTAGCCACCTCAGAGCCAATCCTTCATGGACTCCAGAGAAGTAGTCAACTACTGAATCCAGTATCCCTTGAGAGATTTACCAGTGACCTCACCCAGCAAAAAGCAGCTACAGCCCCATATCCTTAACAAAAAGATGGAATGTTAGATTGAACTGGACCCCAAGATGCAGTCACTGATGACAAAAAGCATGATGACCACAAACAGGTGGGCAACATTCTGGGAAACAGAAACTAAACCACCCTAGTTTCTCAGTAACCTCCTGACTCCTGTTTTTAACAATGCAACTGCAATTTTCCATCACAGCCAATTTTCCATCACTGCCAACCAAGAAACAGAAAACACCTTACTGAAATTCTCCCCTGAACACCTAACTGAAACCCCTCTTCCCCTCCTACTGAGGCACCTGCTATTGACTCACCTCTTCCTACACAAAAAATTTCTGTAAAACCCAACCTGCTTAATGAGAAGTTGCTGGGCCCTCTCTCCCATGGGGACTGTCCAGCAACTCCTTCCTCCCAATTAAATTTCTCCTTTTCTCCCCTCAGAGTGGTCTCTTGTGGTCTTGGTCATTTCCCTGAACCTAACAGTCACACACAGAGATTATCTATGAATTACCCAAGCCTAAGTGACACATCTACAATGGAACCTATATACCTAAGTTTCAAGAAACATAGTGGAATAAGGGGTAGAGAGAACACTAATGTATTACACTCAGCTCTCATAAGTGAAGCTCCCTCATGCAACAGAGGGCAAGGAATACAAAGGATAAAAATGACCAAAGTTTGGAAAATAGAAGTCTTCATAATATGGGTCCTTGGACAGGATTTCTATATTAAACTCCACTCACCCAGGGCTCAGGGACCGTTGTGGAAGAGGAGGCAGAAAAATTGTAAGAGTCAGGGAAGAGGTGTATGACCATATGGAAATAGAGTTCTACAGGCTCCTGGACCCTTCTCATATGAACCTACAACAATGGTGTCAACATGCATAAGACCCATGCAAATGCAAGCAGACAAAACCCCAGCACAGACCTGTGGAAATGGGCAGCAGGCTTCAGTCTTAGCCAAAGAACTATTGGCAACCAATTACCTCTGGAAGAAGAGCTGATCCTCTTAAAGGGAAGGACTCTATATAGGCTGACTAGACCCCAGTGGAGGAATTTGAACCAAAGGAAGTCTGGGGACACTAACTTGACTCAGTACGCCTTAACACAAATGACCGAATGCATGAATCCTGTGAGTGGGAGCTGTGGGAACATGCCAGTGGGGAAGGGGATATAAAAATGATTAAGATGTTCTGCATGAAATAAACAAAAATTCAAAGAAAATAAAAAACTCAAAGGCAAAAATATTAGGGTATGAATAACTATCATGCATGGTTTCCTGAGTATTAAATGAGAGGATATATTTAACATTGTAAAATGGTCAAGAATTAGGCTCTTACTCAGTTTTTAAATATTGTAAAAATTAATATGCCAGATTTATAATCTTGATTTTCTGTTAAAATTTTAATATTGAATTCTCAATTCCAAAATATTGTTAAAATCTAGGCTATCTTACTCAAGGGAACAACTGACACCATATCCTGACAAGAATGTGGGGAAAGGGTTACCATCATTCACTACTGGTGGGATTGCAAACTGCTGCAATCACTGTGGAAAGCAGTATGGAGAATTGTTCAAAAACTGAAAATAAATCTACCATATGATCTTGTTATACCATTCCTTGGCATATACCCAAAAGACTCATTCTACTGCCAACGAGAAATTTTACATAGGTTGCTGAAAACATACACAAGAATGTTCATGCCAACTTTACGTATTATGTACTGAAACCTAAAGCTATAGAAAAGTCATTCACAGTAAATGTATAAAAACCCTGTTAAATTCATACTGAATATTATGCAGTAATGAAAACAGGTAAACTGTATATAACAATATGCAACAAATGGCAAGATTTGAATACATGTATATTATCAATGGAAAGAAGTGACAGCAAAAATTGCTTTCCAGAACCTGTAGCTGGACAGTTCCTAGGGACAATATTACCACTATTATTCTGTCAAATGGACATAGTATTAAACTGACTCTTAATGACTTATCATTATAACCATAGATCAGTGCATCTCTCAACCCTCACCAGAAATGCTTCTTCTTGTAGCAGATGGAGATTAACACAGAGACCCAAAACTGGTCAACATGCAAAGAATAAGGGACTATATGGAGTGTTCAGCCCTAAATGGGACATCTACATCTCTCCCTTCTCCAAAGGCTCAGGGATCATTGCTGAAGAAGAGAGGGGGAATGATTGCAAGAGTCAGAGGTAGTGAATGACTACAATAAAACATGTTTTCCAGACGGCAAGGAAGTTGTACGTATGAACTTACAGCAGTTCTGACAGTGAGCCCAAGACCTGCCCAAGCTCAAGCAAATAAAAATCTCAACATACAGTGGGCAGGTGGGCATAAAGCCTCACCCACAACTGAGGAGCTACTGTCAATTGATAGCTGCTGGGAGAGGAGAGTCAGTTTTGTTTAATAAGTCGACCATGCTCCAGGGGATGGACCCATATCCAAGAGTGTTTGAGGAACTATTGAAAATACACTTTGTAGAATGCCCCTCAATATGATCTTTTGTGCTGTTCTCTCATGATTTTATTGCATTGATGCCTTTGTGGGGAGAAATACCAATACATTTCTATGAGTCATATCAGGGTGTATATGATGCCATTGTCTTATTACTGGTGATAGTCGCCTTGATCATTTGATTGTATATCTGGAGCATTTTTCTACTATATGGTTACGATTTGTCTCTTCCCACTTTATAAAAACCTCACAGGAGATACTTCAAGAATGTGCATGTTCAACCACAGTAATTGTTTCCTCTGAAATCTAAAAAGGTAGATTTCTAACGTGCTTCCCTATCTCTAACCTATCATAGAATTAGCTCATTGCCACTTGATAATAATTTTGAACATGATGTGGCTTTCTCTCTATATATAGCAATGGCCTGACAAGGTCCTTGGCTCATTGTGAGGCCATCTTCGGCTGAATAACCATGAGCAAACTGCTAATCCCTATGCCTCAGCAACAATGATCACATTTGGGTATGCTATTCAGACCTATTTACCAGCATACCCAAAGACTGCCAATTTTGAATACACATCTCTAGGACAAGAAAGGGCTTCATTGTGGGACTAGAGTGTTGTATAAGGTTGCTTCTTACTGAAACTTTGTGAGTTATAATATTTAAGTGTATTTGAAAATGTGTGCATGGAGTCTGTAAAAATCACCTTCAGGATTACTGTGAAAGAGAAGTTAATATATTTTAAATGCTTAGAACATGATTGAACTCAAAAGAGCCAATCAATGGATATTACTGAAATTATGTTTATTATTTATTGAAGACATCACAATCTTGTTGAATGAATGGATGAGTTAATGAGTAACAGTAAGAGAAAAATTACAAAGCAAATAAAAAGGGTCTAGCTCTTAGGATAGTTCTAGCAAGCACCTCAAGTAAGTTTGCAGTACTGTATGAACTCGAAAACATTGGTTCTGGGGCTGGAGAGATGCCTCAGCAGTTAAGAGTGCTTACTACTCTTGTGCAGGACCTGGGTTCAGTTCCCAACATTCACAGGGTGGCTAAAGTAACTCCAATTCCATGGGCTCCAACACCATCTTTTGGCATTCATCTTTTCGTGTGTACATGTGGTACACATAAACTCATG
Source organism: Eospalax fontanierii (assembly GCA_035773235.1). NCBI lineage: Eukaryota > Metazoa > Chordata > Mammalia > Rodentia > Spalacidae > Eospalax > Eospalax fontanierii. Next base: position 41,937,174 of record CM069525.1, read on the forward strand.
CAGGCAATTACACACACATAAAATGAATTAACTCATAAAAACATTGATTCTTACCAATATAATAGTTGGGTTACATATCAAAATAATTAATCTCTAGTTAGCAATGGTAAATGTGCACTATCAATAATGTGGTGCTTTTATACAGTGTAGTGATTAATTATGACTTTTAAAAACTCTGAACTTTGGTTTTGTTTCCCCTATCCTTCTTCACTACCCTCCCTCTGCCCCTGGTATGACCCCACCCCACAGTAGCCTCCATTCATCTGACATTTTGCCCTCCCCCACCCTTTCTCAACATCTCTTTGTCCCTTCTCATAATCACCTATCAATTTCACAGTCTATACGCACTCTCAGAACTTTTCATTACATTACATTTAAACGTGAAGAGTTAGGATCCACATACGAAAGAGGACATGGAGTTTGTCTTTCTGAAACCGAGTAACCACACTTATTCTAATATTTTCCGTTTCCATCCATTTTCTTATAATTTTCATGATTTTACTTTTCTTATAACTGACAAATATTTTTGCTTTTTTATTGAATTTTTTAAACTTTTTATACAATATAATTTAAAACTCTGAAAAAAGTAAAACTAGATTTAGTAATACTTATTACTCAGGGATCCTGCATTCTCTGGAGAAAGAACTTTCTAAGAATTAGTTTCTAAGAATTACAAGACATAGGTCAGTAAGTATTTGCTAGACTGTCAAACCAGACAGTGTTTCTGGAACAATGGTTTCCAAGAAGGATATTTGTACTTCAGGGGAGAAGCAAGACAATACACATGAAGAAGGGAAGAGACATTAGAATCTCATGTTCTATCTATTTGTTAATAAAAAGGAAGGGTGAAAATTAGAGCACAGTTATTTATATAAAGCATTCCCACTTAATCCATGAGTCTGTACGATTCCTAAGTCTAGAGTTATGAGTCACTGTTCAGTCCCTTGCTAGACTTCATAATGGATTTCTCCTTGCAACTACAGAATTAGCAAAACTAATGGCTCCTATCATTAGGTTTGAACTAAGCAAATACTCATAAAGTATTGTTTAAATTCTTATTACTGTGATAAAAACACTGACTAAAGCCAACTTGGAGAGGGAAGGATTTCTTTTATCTTACATCTCCCAGGTAATAGTTCATCACTGAAGGAAGTCGGGGCAGGTATACAGGTCAGGAACCTGGAGGCAGGAGCTGAAGCAGAGACAGTGGAGAATAGCTGCTTACTGTCATGCTCCTCTAGCCTGTGCTCAGGATGCTTTCTTATTCAACACAGGATCACCTACCCAGGGGTATCATGACCCACAGTGGGCCTGGGCCATCCCACATCTCTCAACAGAGACATGGACATACTCCAATCGAAATTCCTCAGTTGAGGTTCCCTCTACCCAGGTGTGTTAAGTTGACAACTGCAACTATCCAGCAAAAAGTATTAAGGGTCTAGAGATTATTTCTACTGAGTATGTTTATTGAAATAGATCAATAAATTGATCAAGCACAACTTTGAGTTATAGTGATAACATGTGTAAGCAAACAAGACAGAAATAGAAAGGGTTAAAACTTGTAATTTTAGTTTAAACACTTCACTGAATATAAAATGAGATTTTTTAAAAATATGAATTAATCAGATTTCACTAGAAGTTAGCAACAAATGTGCAGAATTAACAATGCATCTAGGGGAAATATAGATTTGCATCTGTTATAAAATATATGGATTAAGGTTGGATAAATGATTCAACAGTTTGAAATGTTTACTGCTTTTGTAAAGGACCTAGGTTCAATTCTCAGCACACACATGACTTAGAAGTGCATATAACTCCAGTGCCAGGATACCCACCATAATTTTTTCTGACCCTTGCAGGCTCTTGCACAAATGTGGTGGACATATACTCAAACACGCATGCACAGATACACATAAATAGTAAATAATATATCTTTTAAACCTTTTTAATTAAAAATGCCTTTTGGAGTTCTTTCCTCAGCTCACTGGCTTACTTACATTCTTGGAAGCGCTTTATCCTTTCTTAATAAGCTGTCTATTTCTATTCCATGCCTAACTTAAAAGGCATGACCTTTTCTTCATCTCTCCCTCTGGTGCCTGCTGAGATTTTTTTCTCCTAACCTTCACTATATTTTTTCTCTTAAACTCTAGTAAAATTGTCCTTGAGCTTCAAAAAGTATAGATTGACATCTATTATTACTAACAGTAAGCCTCTTGAAAAGTGTCTCTTGTATCATGGTCCTTGTAAAGGATGATTTCAATTATGATATTTACTAAAAGCCATGACAACAATGAACAAAACTTTGAGGTAAGTTTTGAAACTTTGTATTATAATACTAAACCAAAGTTTCAAAATTATTCATATTTGTGTGGTGTACGATACCTCTAACCTCAGCATTATGAAGACTGAGAAAGAAAAATCCAAAGATTTCAGACCAGCCAGGGATACATAAGGAGACTTTGCATAAAAAAATTATTCTAAGTTGTGATTAAATTATTTAACCCCGGGAGATCCTAGGGAGATGTCTTTTGAAGATAAAAAATAAAAAATTTAAGAATGGTTGAAATACTAAACAATAAAGAAATGAATAGCAAATTGTAGTATTATCATATAGTAGAGTTTCAGGCAGACATTTAAAATCAGCTGTTAACACATGTAATCTATTTGAAATACATTCACAATCTTTGTATATTTTAACAACATCCATAACTATAAAATTTTAACTATATAAAAATGGATATAGAAAAATTATTTTGTTTTGTTTTGTTTTATTTTTGCAGACAAGGTCTTCCTATATTTTCCAGATTAACCTCGGATTCTTGGATTCAAATTATTGTTCTGCTTCAATATCAAGGGTAACTAGAACTATATGCATGCCCCAATATGTTTAGCTTGACGATCTTGAAAGCAAATAAAATTTGCAGGTTAATTGGGAATTAAAGGACTATGATTCATTTTGTTTGTGATTATTACCTATATTTTATTGTGACACTGTATATGATATCACACAAAAGAAAAAGAAAAAAAAATCATGGAATGAAAGGATATGAAATCATATAGTGTATATTAGCTTTACAAAATGCAGCTGAAAATATATTTGAAGATCAGAACATTATTGAAATGCATATTGCCGTGTTTTGAATTTGGAATGTCTCCTATAGGCTCGTGTTATGAGCATTCCGTCTCTAGCTTATGGTGCTAATTTGAAAGCTATAAAGCCTTTAGGAAGAAGAGAGTAGCTGGAGGAGTAGACCACTAAGGGTGGTTGGAGCAACTTCTACCATTAAGTCTCCCCACCATGATATACCCTCTGAAACTAGGAACCAAAATAAACTTCTCCCTTAGGATGTTTCAAATGGGTATATTGTCACAGTAATGAAGAAAACAACTAAGCCTTTACTTACTAATTGACTAAGAATAGCTTCTTTGTCACTAATTCACAGATCCTTGATTTGTTCCCAAGCAGAAATAAACCATTTCCCCAGTTAACCATAAGTCCTTAATTTTCCCAAAGAGAATTTCTGAGAGTTTTCTTTCCTGATTATTTTCTTGGCTTTCAGTTGTTCACACTCATGTCTTAGCCTCCTTGGCGGTTACTCTGTCTCTGCCCACCCTTTAAAGTCATTGTGGCTTAGAGTTCTGTCCTAGACTTCTCATTTTTTTCTAAATCCATTCATCATATGGTTGTAAAATAACAACTTGGGGTTTTTTTGTAAATTTTTATTGAATTGTGTATTTCATACAGAAAATCTTAATTATCTTTGTACCCCCTCTACTATTGATATCTTCCCATAACACCCACCCCACTGGAATACATATATTCTGTCATCTTTGATAAAGGCCTATTGTGTCAATTTAGTGTCCCCAGAGGCCCCTCAGTTTGAGTTCATCCACTGGGGTCTATTCAAACTATATAGATTCTCTCCCTTTAAGAGGATCAGCTCTTCCTCACCCAGAAGTAATCAGCTGCCAATAATTCTTCAGCTAGGATTGGGGCCTGCTGCCCATTTGCACAATTTTGTGCTAGGATTTTGTCTGAGTTTGCATGGGTCTTGTGCATGCTGACACCATTGCTGTAACAGGTTCATATAAGTAAGGCATCAGAAGCCTGTAGGACTCCTTCCTGGTTCTTACAATCTTTCTTCCTCCTCTTCCACAATGGTTTCTGAGCTCTGGGTGAGTGGAGTTTAATATAGGAATTCTTCCCAAGGACCCCCCACTCTGCAGACTTTTATTCTCTAAGCTTTGACCATTTGTGACCTTTTCTATTCCTGGCCTTTCAGGGAACTTCATTGATGAGAACTGAGAGATACATTAGTGTTTTCTTTACCACTTGTACTATGTTCCATGAGCCTTAGGTATAGAGGTTCCATTGTAGATGTGTCACTTAGGGTTTGGCATCTCATAGACACTTATTCTCTGTCTGTGACAAATTGTGGAATTCTATAATAATCTCCATCTGTTGCAAAAGTACCTCTTTGATGAGTGGTGACAGGGCTACTTGTCTGTAGACATAAGGATCTATATTTTGCACATAGTAAGAAATTACATCTGTCTAGAGATGTGACAGCCTTGTGATTTTCTCCAAGACCTTTGACCTCTCCAGCATTATGCATTTGCCATACCACACATGAGTTTCCTCCCATTGTGTGGACTTTAAGTCCAATTAGATAGTTGCTGATTATCTCCCAGATAAAAGAGCCACTACTACACCAATGTCCTTTGCTGTGTCAGTCACTGAGATGATTATTAGGCCTTGAAGTTGAGATTGGATCATCTATTGATGCTCTCCTTTAGCAGCTTATGTAGTACTCTCCAAAGCTGTGTGAGCTAACCTCAGGGGAGTGACTTCCAAGTCAGTTCCAGCTCCATTTCTCCAAATCCTACGTCTTCAGAAATAGGGTCTTACCTTCAAATGTGGGAGGCAATCAAGGGCTGTGGCAATATCCTGTGTAATTTTGAAAGCCTCTTGGACAACCCTGGTCAACTACTTAAAGGAAGGTTTCTCCTGTCTGGAACTGTCTCTTGTTATGTAACCTTCTGCAATACACATGGGTATAAGTAGAGATACTGTATGTATAATTTATCTGTATATTTTTGACTAATATTATTCCCTCTGGTTTTCTAGGCCAGGTAAGTAGTATTTATTTCTCCTCTCTCCTTGTCTAGTCTTCCCTCCATGCCCTCCCCATTTAAAGAATCCCCATTTGTCCCTTGATAATACCTATCTCCTCTGGTCCCATCTTTCTTGAGCTTCATCCCCTTTATCACCATAGTTCATTGAATAACCCTCTCCTCCTCCACTTAAATACCCAAATTTCATCCAATTTTTCCTCCTTAGTAATTAATATAGTCTCCTACTGTTCTCTCTCAGTTCCTTCTTTCCCTTTACCTCCATGGTTTCTTTCTTTTTTCCAGATTCCAGCAGTAGCATGATATGTACTCACATATAAGAATTTGGTGGTAAGATAAGAACTCTAACCTGTTACTCTGAATCTTTTGTCATATATGCCATCTTGTTGGCTTATAGGCTACTCAAGTGTAGTATGTCTGCAGCTGCACTAACTTTGCAATTTGCCAATCTTTTCCACCCTTCACCCTCCATCCTCCATGTTCCCTATTTTAACATAAAATAGCATCATTCCTGCCTCTACCCAAGTCAGATGCTCCCTCTTCAAGTTCCCAAGTCTGATTAATCACTAAGACCAGACATTGCAGCTCTCTGTGGCATATTGTGAATCCATCCTCCTGTCTACTCACCATCATTATTTATGCTACCATACAGCTAAAAATAGTTTATAGAAAGCACTCAAACAACTGAACAGCATGAAAATATATAATCCAATTAAGAAAATTTACAAAAGAGCTGGATCCAGGAAGCCGGTCCAGCCAGCCTCTTCCAGGATCTGAGCGGGATGGTGAGTGTTGATGGCCCAGACCCTCTCCACCCTGGAGAAACACCACACCGAGCCAGGAGAACTGTCGAAGCAGGATCTCACTTTATTGCATCAAGTACAGTCTTATATAGGGTAGAGGTAAGGGAATGGGCTGAAAACATGGGAAGTGAAGGATCAATCATTTTTCACCATGTAGGCTGTAGCCAGGTAGAGGCCATTTTTGTTATGCCTTGCTGAGTCACTCCTATGTGGAAGTGGAGTGTCAGAGACAGGCCGCAAAACTTGAATGAGGCTCAGAAAGTTACACCAGGCCACATGTCTGGGCCCATGAGGCCCAACATCTCCCCCTTCTATTTTAAAATAAAGACAGCAGAGGTGCATGACCCCTGTCTTAGGTTGTTTCCCACTTGGAGATCTTACTCATCACTGGGTGTCAGGCATCATGTGTATGATGGGTCTACTCCATGACCTGTCTTAGGTAGCCTCAGTCCATCTGAGATCTTACCCATCATTAGCCAGATGGAGAGTAGGGGAGGGCCATTCATTAGAGGATAGCCAATCGTTCTGAGTAGCAGGCCTCCGGTACTGGACCTTGATCTGGTTTAATTGCCTCAAGGAATTGGTGAATGAATAATGTTAATTTGTACAAGGTCCTACAGTCAGGACAAGGAGGGGGCCAAACAGGGGGAACAGGAAAGATAAATCAAGACCTAGTCCCCAGGGATGAGACACTCCTTGGAAGGGTGATTATCATTATCCTCTAGTAGAGGCACGTGTTTTAAATCTCTTACAGGCACCCAAATGGGTCTCTTTTGGAAATTGGTGAAGGCTTTGCTTACAAAGCAAGGGCCATTGTCTGTTTTTACCTGGTCTGGCAGTCCGAAGATGGCAAAGCATTGAAACATGTGACTAATGGCATGCTTTGCCTTTTCCCCAGCATGTGCCAATGCCCAACAGGCATGGGAAAACTTAGGGGTGGGGAGCGGCCACTGTTCAATCCAGATGGGTTCCCCAGGTACCCACTGGATTTGGGGTGTAGGGAGATAACGAACAGTGGCCTCTAGGATTGGGGGTGATTCTGAGCAAGGCCCCTTTGGATCCTTTCAAAATGGGAGTCATCCCGATGGGTGTGCCTCTCGCTCCTGTTCAAATTGTTGTTCAAACTCCTCATTGTCTAAAAGGTCCTGGTAAAAAGCTTTATGGTCTGTGGTTATATAAGCTTCTGCCTCTCCCAAGATATCCTGGCCCAATAGGTTGGCAGTTAGGCCAGCCACCACCAGGGGGTGCACCTCCCCACAGTAACAATCTGGGTCCATCTATGTAGACTGACCGTCCACACCTAACAAGGGGGGGGGGGGCTGGGATCAAGCACCAAGAAGGAGGCACCTCTTACCTTCTGATTATAGTACGATCCACCCCTGTGTCAATAAGGGTCAGGTGTGGGCTGGGGCATCTGAGCCACAGGTGCAGTGGGGTCCTCTTTGGGTTTTTCCTTTTGATCGCTATCAGGTGACTTGTAAATAATGCCTTTTTTAGCTGATCATGTGGAGGTAGAGATTCCCCCTTTTGTAATTTTTTTTTGTAATTGAGATTTAAGTGTTTGGTTATATCTTTCAACAATTGCCTGACCTCGGGTATTATACAGGATGTCTCTGACTTATGAGATTTTAGGAAGACTGCCCCATAATTTATGGGGGTACATTCACCCATAGACCGATTGGCTCGTCAGCGTTCTTCCAGTGAGCAGCCATTTATCACATCAGGTTCTTCACACAGGACACCAATCTGCCAGGTTCACCAGCAGGTAGAGCAGTGGAGAAGCCGGTCCAGCCGGCCTTATTTGAAAATATGACTATAAAAATATGCTCTTCCTGGAGGCCTTCAACTATCAACTAAACACAGCAGGCTGGCCCTTGCTGTTTTAGAGGTTGGGAAATACTTTATGAAATATGACTCGGGTTCAAAACTCTCCCTCTCTCTTTTCTGACTTCTTTTCCCTTCCCTTTCACTGGTTTCAGGTCTTCATTATGGTCCTAAAGGCTTTCTTTGTCTGACTTTGACTTCTTCACTCTCTTCATCTTTCATAGGCATTACCTCTTCAATAAATCTCATGCACTCCTAATTCCATTTCAACATCTGCTCCCCAGAGGACCCAGTTGACCCCTGACAGCCAGCATTGTTCTGCTGTCTGAAGTTGAGAAGTCACGTACTTGCAGTATCTGACTCTTCGAGTCAATTCTCTGCTTCAGTGACTTGCCACGTCACAAGGTCGCTTCATAAATAACTGATACAAGGGCTTACTGAAGCAACCTTGAGGTATGAGGGCATTCACATCCAACCCCAGAGTAACTTGTTAACAAATGGGACACAAAAGCCAGGAATCAGGCAACTCACTTAGTTCTTTTCACAGAGGAAAAGACTTTCCAGCTACGCTCTCTCAAAATTGTACAAACTACCTCTACACATATTTGACAGTGTAAATTTGCTGAGCAGTCTAAGGTGTCTATTTTGGGTTTATGACAAAACAGTGGTCAGTACAGTAATGAATTGTATCACTTCATTTTCTAGCTTTTTTGGCCTTTTAATAGTTTCTCTTAATCTAAATGCCTTAATGATTCTTTTTCCAACAAAAATATCCAAAGACTCTGTTTTCCAGAGAACCAAGTATATAAAAATACTCTTTGCCTTACAGAAGTGTTAAGAAGGCTAAATTAGATAATGTGCCTAGTGTAGTGCTGGTTAGCAAGATATAATAATATCAAGCTTAATACTTATTTGGCTATTTTCTAGTACCAGGATAGGAACTAGAAAGGGAGACAGTCTGATGCTACAAAGAATTCTCGATGGTACCAGCTTCCTTTTCCCCGTGTGTTCTTAAATACTGACCATGACAGGGTACACACAGTCACCTGAATTATTGAAGTGTAGCTGAGTTTTCTTTCTGAGCCTGGAAATTGGTTTATTTATTGATTGCTTTGTGCAGTTAGAATAGAATCTATCTGTATGGAGAAATGTTCCATGAATTATTATATTGTATCTGTAAACCACAGCTTATGAGATACAGAAGCATTTAGGAGATGTGATCCCAAATTAACATTTCTTCTAGTTCAAGTACTATGTAGTTAGAAATTACTCTGATGTGCTTTTTGGAATAGAAGACTTGCACACTCAGAGTATATGCTTCTTGCATCTGTGTCTAATTGGCATGTGTAGTTCAGGTGCATAAGCATAGATGGAAGAAGAGTAGCATCATTGTCTGTTGCTGGATGCTGTACATTTGCTTCCCCTGAGGAAAAGTTGCTATCTTGTCTTAGGACTATGAAGCACTCAGTGAGAAGTGACTTCAGAAATGGTAACTGAAAGCACCAAGTGATCAAGCTATTACATTAACTCTGTGCATTTACAGAACATTTATTGTAGCACAATAAGTTGAGACCACTTCATATTAGTTTGTTCCCTCCAGCAATCTAGGCAGGAGGTAATTCAGAAAACTAATCAAATAGGTTTCACTGTCTAACTTGCTCAGAAACATGAGGGCTAACCTCATGTTTCACAAAATGAAATCCCTGGACCACCTTTATTCATATCCCTCAGGTGGCAGAGATTATCCCTTTGAAACAAGCACCCTGGATGATTCTGGTGAGCACTAAAGTTTTAAAACTATGATTTAGGGCTGGAGAGATGGCTCAGCAGTTAAGAACACTGATTGTTCTTGCAGAAGACCCAGATTTGATCCCTAGCACCCACATGGTGGCTAACAACTATTCATAACTCTGATGACTTCTTCTGTCCTCCTTGGGCACTGCACAACATGAGTGCAGTTACATACATGCAGGCACAACACACATACACATTAAATAAATTATTTTTTTAATGAAACTATAATTTAATGGAACTAAATGATTACACATTCTTGCTTTTTGTATGCAGTTTCTATGAAGAGAATAAGCAGTAAATGAGAATTCTGATGATGGACAAGGGTCCCTCTATCCTCACAGAGAGGAATAATTGAATAGAGGTACCTGCTATGATTCTCTGCAGAGCAAAATGCAAATAGTTTTTTCTTGAGGACAAGCTAGGCTCAGGCTTCAGGCACCTGGCTTCATAATTAAGGGGAAACTGAAAAGGAGATGTATTTAGTCTGTGGAAATTGGGCAATATTGATGCCATTCAAAATCTAACTAACTTATTGTTGATGGTTAAAAAACAGCAGTGGCCTATGGTATATTGCTATTGCCTACTGCACTAACTTACCTTGGGTAGTAAAAGAAAGTAAAATAAATGCATTAGTAGTCCTATGCTATTTTATTACAGGGTAAATATCCCTCTCACAAAATTTTGAAATATGAATTGTCTATATTCTCAGCATTCATGACGTTTGGGCAGAAGATCATGAGTTCCAAGTCAACCTGGGCTACATACTAAGACCCTGTATCCAAAACTGTTTCCTTTTGGTTATGTATATAGCCAGATATAAAACATAAATGAATTTTATGTTTCTATTTGTGTTTCAGTGCCCAAAATTTATCATAATTATGCAAAACCATCAAAAAAGCCCTGAACACATCTAGTCTCAATCGAGGCACAGAAGTATTCCATCCCTAGAAAGCCCTCACTCACACTATGCCATTATCATCACATCCTTTCCTCCACTATCTCTGTGACCTGGAAATCACCAGTTTGTTCTTCATGTCTATAATTATATCATTTGGGGAATGCTTTTTAATTAATTATATAAAATGTGACTTTGGGGGATGATTTTTTCTTTCCTCAGAGTGAAATGTCTTTGGAAGTCATCTATATTATAATGTGTATAAATGCTTCAAGGTCTTGTTATATAGTCTAGGTTAGCCTTAAACTCATGGTGCCCATCGTGCCAAAGCCTCAGCATTGCTAAGATTAGAGGCATACACCACTGCATACGACAGTTCATTCTTTTATTTATAGGTGAGTGCTTATTAATCCATGGTATGATACAAGAGAATATATTTAATTATTCACAAATTGAGCTATTAATACATTTTGGCTGTCTCTGCTTTGAGACAGTAGAATATCAAAATACCATGAACACTTATGGTATAGATTTTGCATAGAAATAAATAGGAATTCACCTGGGATAACAGTTACCAAATGTAATTGCTAGGCTGGTAATTAAGTATATTTTTAGTTTTTCAAAGAAACTTTCAAACTAGCTTTTCAGAATGATTATTCTTAATTTAACTTCCATCAGCAACACACAAGGAATCTAGATCTTCTGAATCTATGTCAGTTGATATGAGCTGAATTGTGTCCTGACAAGTTCTGAGTAGTGCGGCACTAATGTCCAAATCTACAGAATAGGACTGTATCCAAAAACAGGGTCTTTAAAGAGATAATTACAGGCGGCTTGAGAGATGGCTCAGCAGTTGAGAGCACTGGTTGCTTTTGTAGAGGACCCAGGTAGGTTCCTAGCACCCACATGGAGGCTAACAACCATCTGTAACTCCATTTGCAGGGATCCTACTCCCTCTTCTGACCTCTGCAGGAATTGTGCAACATGGGTGCATTTACATCATGCAGACTCATACACATAAAATAAAATAATAATTTTATAGAGATAATTAGCTCAAAATGGAGTCATTAGGATGTCCTAATTCAATTTTCCAGAGTCATATTATTTAAAAAATTCTAAGTCACAAGCACAGAGGATAATGCCAAAAATATTAAGATAGCTATCTATAAGTCAAGGAGAGAGGTTTCAGAAGAAAGAAACTCTGTCAACACCCTGACTGCAAATTTCCAACATCCAGAACTATGAAACAATGAAATTCTGTTGTTTCACGTGCTTTCATACCATCTCCATGGTCTTTCCAGTGAATTATCTCTCCATGTCTGTTACTTATTTCTAAATAGATTCTTTATGATTGAGTTTTGAAAGCTTTAAAAATATATCCTGTATTATAGGTCTCTTATCGAATAATGTGATCACCAAATATTTTACTCCAGTCTGTAGCCTGCTCTCGCATTATCTTGACAAAGTCATCAGAGAATAAGATTTTTGTTTATTTATTTATTTATTTATTTGTTTGTTTGTTTTTGAAATAAGGTCTTATGCTGCCCAGGATAGCTTGGATTCTCTCTGTAGGGCAGGCTGATCTCAAATGTCTATTTTTCCTTCCTCAGCCTCACAAATACTGGGATTGACAGTTCTGTGCTACAACTGAGCAAAAGATTTTCATATTTTTTTCTTTTGGGTTGGTTGGCTTAGTTCATCTTTGTTTTTGTTCTTTTGATATGCACCTCAGGTTGACATTGAACTCATGATCCCCTTGCCTGTACTTCCAAATCTTTTTATTTTTCTGAAATGTCAAATTTATTGCCTTTCTCTTTTATGAATCATGTTTTTGACTAATAACTCTTCACCAAAGCCTTGATCTCATGGATTTTCTTCTATGTTTTCTTCTAAAAGTTTTATAACTTTTCCATTTATATTTAACTTTGTGATACTTTGAAGCTGAATTTTATAAGGTTTGAAGTTTAGGATGAAATTTCTCTTCCCTGTGATATATAATTTCTCCAACATTGATTTGTTGAAAATATTATCTTTCTTCCATTGAAATGCTTTTGTACCTTTGCTAAAAATCTGTGGGCATAATGTGTAGAAATATGTCTGGGTGCTCTGTTCTGTCCCATGATCTATGTGTCTGTCCTTCCATCAATACAACATTAATATATAGCTATAATGTTCACCTATGAATAGTCTAAATGTAAACTAGTTTTGGATATCACATACAACACTTCTCCAAGCTTATTCTGCATCTTCAAGGATATTTCAGCCATATTATAATCTGTGTCTCCACATATAAATCTCAGAAGAAGATACAGCATGTCTGTAAAATCTTGATTGTTTATGGTAAGTATCTACAGATCAATTTAAAGAGAACTAACTTGTTTGTTATATTGTGTCTTATAATCCATAAAAATATTCTATCTTTCTACTTATTTATGTCTCCACACAGGTGGTAGCTTAGGAACCTTCTTATTTCCCCTGATGAAAGAATTTTTTATTCATTCATTATTGGAAAAGTCTGTCCATTCTCAGTATAATGGTTTATGCTTGTACATTGTTGAATGATGAATGACCTACAAATGTCTACATGTTAAAGTTTGGTCCCCGAGGTGGTACATTTGAGAGGTGATATAAGTTTCTAAAAGTGGGATCCACTAAGATATTTTTAGGTTCCTTTACCTCACTCCCTCTTTCCCTTCTCTGTCATAAGGTAAACGGCTTGCTCTATCACAGCTTCCTGCCATAAAGTGCAACCCTGTCACAGGCCCAAAATTTGTCATGGGCTGAACCCCGTAAAACAAAGTAAACTTTTCTTTTTTATAAAAAGATGGTTATTTCAGATAATTTGCTATAGTAACAAAAAGATGACTAGTACCTCCTCAGAGCTAGGCACAAATGAAAGTTTAGGCTGGCTACCAGGGGCTTGTCAGCTGTGGTGAAAAGTGAAGCTATAATTTACCCCTTGTCGTACTTGGCTACAGTAGAGTAGTTGCTATGGAAAAATACTACCTTGACCAGCTGTTCTTTTTCTGGTTCTTCATCTAGAGTGAAAAGTACTTTACTTCAGGTTTTTTTTTAACCTGTGCCAACAGGAATTTCTGGGTTACCTACCTACTTTTCCAATAATCATGTCTTTTTTCATGGGAAATGCTGAAGATCGAATCCAGAGCTCCATACATGTTAGGCAAGTACTCTACACTGAGTGTATCCCCAGCCCAGCTCCATACGTATCCAAGATTTTATAAGGGAAAAAGAAACCCAAGAAATAAAAACAGTGCTTTATTATTCCTACAGTTTCATGCCTCTGATTGTCTAACTTCATGTTTCCATGATCCAGTCTTCTTGCAAAGATTAAACAAACAATTCTCTTATGTCCATATTGAGCTTCCCTTATTAGTACCATGCATTAGTATGGTATATGCCAAAATTAATGACCTAATATTGATATTATTATTAATTGATGTCTACACTTTATTAAGATTTCCTCTATTTTACCCAATACTAATTTTCTGTTCAGAATTGTGTTTAGGATAGTCTATTACATTTAGTCATCAATTCTTTTAGACACCTCTTGACTGTGACAGTATCTCTGACTTAGTTTTTTATGACTTTCACAGTTTTGAGAAATACTGCTGAGGTACTTTGTAGAATGTTCTTCAGCTAGAATATGCCTGATGCTTTTCATGATTAGACTAAGACTGTAGCATGCTCGTGAAAAGGCTGCAAAGATAATATGTCAATTTAATCCCATCATATCAAGGACACAGGCTGTCAGTGTAATTTATCACCGATAATGTTAACCTTAGTCTAGCTGAGACAGTGTTTGTCAGATTTTTTCACTGTAAAGTTACACTATTGCCTTCCTTGATATGGTAATATGAGGAAAGAAGTCAGTATGCATAAGCCACAGCTAGAAATGAAGAGAGGCAGAGTACCAGCACACACCACTCAAAATTCTGCTATATAAAATATTTGTACATTAATCTCCATTTCCACATATCATTTAGGACTCAGATTCCTATCTAGTATTTCACACTATTGCCAGTGTTATTTTTTCTTTGTTACTGGGATGACTTCAGATTTTGGCAGTGGGCATTCATTCCATTGCCTCTCTGTCTCCCTCATCAGTTTGTTTATGTTTGATCATACTTAAATTCTTCTTTATGCTCTCTTATAATAACATGCTGCAAGATCATTGTGCCCCAGTTCTAGAATCAATCATTTCTCCAAGAAATCTCGATTTCTTTTATTGTAAATTAATATTTGAAACCAAAGTATTTTGTTCTACGTGAACTTGCTGATAACAAAGTACTTTTATATATAGATTCTCACGCTGATGCTAACTCATAGACACATAGTTATAAATATTTCTATATTTAGACATATGTATATATATCGAGGAAAATATGAGTTCATTCTGATGTCTCCACATCTAATCCATTACCACAAAGATCACTCTAGCTTCATCCTTCTGCTTATTCAAACAGTAAGAAATTAATTTCAAACATCTGCTATTCATTTCTTGAACTATTCAAGTATACATATATCTTGTTTTCATAATTGTCAATCTATGTCCCTATGAAAAACAATTTTATCAAATATAATGCTTATATATAACTTCTTCTGACTTTTTTCTTACAGACCCCACTCAATTCCTGAGTTAGCTACATAAGGAAGCATGTATTTTCTAAAAAATTACTTTTGTATATAATATTGTATAAAATTTGCTGTTTTTCTTCTTGAAAGGAATACTTCAGAATTAGATGCATTTTAGGAGGCACACAACATGAAGCTATGGTGTATATGTGCCTTTCCCAGGTGTAATGACTTGAAGATACTGACAAAAGAATTTTTCACTGACTTTTTCACACATGAAGATCTTGAGGACGAACACCAATAATGAATCATCAAAAAAAAAAGAAAAACAACTACATTTACAGCAGCATCAAAAAGAATAAAATAATCAGAAAGGAAAAAGTCACTAGAGTAGAGAGATAGTCTACAGAATGGGAATAATGTTTGCTGAGTACACATGAGTCAGCTGATTAAAAGTTAGGATATATGAAGAACAAATAATCGGGATGGAAAGGCTTAAGCCAGGAGGAGCAGGGGAGTGTGTGGAAAAATCAGTAGTGAGGGTAGAGATGCACTTATCCTGCATGTAGAGATTGCATTGAAAATGTGTTACTTATGACTAAGTGTCTCACAGACACTTATTATCTGCATTTGACCAGTTCCAGAAATCTATGATAGTCTCCACAGGCTGCAAAAAGAAACTTTTTTTTTTTGATGAGAGATGAAAGGTACACTTGTCTGTAAATATGAAGATGTATATTTAGAATACAGTAAGGAATTACATTGGTCTAGGGATGTGGCAAAATCAGTTTTTCTCTGGGATCTATGACATTTCTAGCCTTGTGTATTTGTCTATGTTTACACTACCACACATGAGTTCCCTCCCATTGATTCCAATTAGACAGTTGTTGGTTACCTACAAGATAAAAGTACCAATAGCAATGGTTTGCTGGGCAGTCATTGTTGTTTATTAGGCTTCAGAGCTTGGTAGGACTATTGAGTGGTTTTCTACTTTACAAGCTCTCTCATAACTGTGATAACATGAGAGCTAGTCTTCAGTTTGGTTTTCAGGTCAGTTCCAACTCGATTGCTCGAAGTCCTGTGTCCAAAGTGAGGTGTGTGTGTGTGTGTGTGTGTGTGTGTGTGTGTGTAGATCATGAAACTAGAAAGAGGAACATGAGGGGGTGAAAGTGACTAAGAGGGGAGAGGGTAATGGAATGCATGTGACTTGAAAATAAAAGGGAGTACTTTTGGGAGTAAATTTGGGAGTGGAAGGAGACCAGCAAGAAAGGGCAGGCAGAATTGGGAAGGACAGTGAAAAATGAAGACTGCTGGATAGTTTTTGTTAATTTGACTAGAATCACCTGAGAAAAAGAAGATTCAATGGAGAAATTACCTCCATCAGCTTGGCCTGTGGGTATTTCTGTAAGACAATTTCTTAATTGTTAATTGATACACAAGTGTCAGATCCATTGTGGGCAGGGCTAATCCTGAGTTCTTGAGCTTGGATTGTATAATAAAGATACATTAGCAAGCCAATAAGGAGCATTCCTCTGTGGTCTCTGATTCAGTTCCTGCTACAGATTTCTGCTCCGAGTTCTTGCCCTGAGTTCTCTTAGTGCTGGATTGTCATTTGGAAGAGTAAGATGAAATAAACCCTTTCCTTCTTAGTTTATTTTGGCCAGCGTTTTATCACAGCAACAGAAAGCTAACTAGAACAGCAACAAATCAGACAGATTATAATATTACATATATATGATGACCATTGCATTGTATGGTAACCTAAAATAAAATAATGAAAGGAAAACATGGAAAAGAAAAAAATATACTTAAGAACGAATTTAGTTTAAGAGATGAAAAATTTATAGCCCCAAAATATAAAGCACTGATAAGCAAGTTAAAAAACAAATAAACAGAAATATATCTTATACTCATGGATTCATGGATTAAAAGAATAGTGTTAAAATGTCCATAGTACCCAAAATGATTTCCAGATAAAATGTAATCCTTGACAAAATTAAATGGATTTTTAATTCTCAGCCTGAGACAAGAAGATCATAAGTTCAAGGCCCATATAAGAAACTTAGTGAGACTTTGCCTCAAAATGAAAAATAATAGAGAATTAAGGATGCTGTTTGTGGATGGGTCTCTATCTCCAGCACGGCTGTTGTGCTCCAGCCATGCCAGAGAATGGAGGATGAGCGAATGGGACCTCAGGTGGCTCAGGGGAGAAGGTCCCTCCCAGGATACTATGTCAGTGGGTAGTTCAGTTATTAGAGCCAATGCAAGGATTTATATAAGGAGGCCTTCCTGACCATTACAGAAGGCAGGAAAGTTAAAAGCGGTGTTTTTGGGTAAAGGCAGGAAGGTGGTAGGGCTGATGTGGAAGTTCAGGAATGAGGAAATGAAACCCAAAAACCTGGTTCTGGTCTGGGGTGGGAGAAAGGAAGATTCATATCTACAGTGATTTCCTGGGGCCAGGTTATCATATCAGGCTGAGCAGGTCAGACACCTGCCATCCCTTTAGGGTATCCGGAGTTGCTTACCTTGTTCAATACCCAGATCACCACATCTCCCCATATATATATATATATATATAATGGGAAGGTATATAAGGGTCCAGTAAAGGGAGGAACCAGGCCATGAGGGGATTGGCAAACCAGGGGGGATAATAGGTTTTAAATTCATTCTTGAGCTTATGAAAGGTATAAGTGAGAGAATTTATAGTCTCTCAGTTAGCTGTTTGTCCTCTAACATTCCCCTTTTGAAGACATAACCCTAAAATCTCTTAGGAATTAGATAAGAGCCCCCAAATACCTTGGACATATTTGGCCTTGTGCTGAAGGCACAAGGACAGTTTCTGGTCTTTGGAGTCTTTTTACCCTAAACTGCCTAGCCAAATTCTACCTCCTATTCTCATCACACCACCCTCTGAAGAGGTCACCCTAATTGCCAATAGGGAACTGGGGCGCAGACCGCTCTGGCTTCTTCAAGGCCTTATAGGGTCATAGATTGTGGCAATAGGGGTACCCCTTCAGTGAGTCTATCTAAAAGACCGCTGAATTGCATAACTGTTAGCTGTAGGGGAAAAGAAAGTCCTTGACTAGTCCCTGGAAGATGAAATTAAAATAGTCATAACAGGGAAGAGTTCAAATGTCCAATTCAAAGTCCATTAGAATTCTTGCTTAAGGACTTTCAAAGGCTTCCATCTTTTGGGTTCCTCTTTGTTTTTCTTTTTGACTGCCAAAGCTGAACTTGAGAGTCTTGAAGTCAGGATTTGTTCTCAGTCACCTTGATAGCTGGAGTGGCTAGAATCAGGGTGAGTTCCCTCCCAAATGGCTTCTAGACAGGGAGAGAAAAGAAATCATTTAATTTTGGGGTTAGAGCAATGGTGGGCTTGCCTTTCTTGGACACAGGTATGCACTGCAGTGTTGAGATAGGCCAAGAATTGAAGTCTTACATCTGAGTGACATTTTCTTATCAAGAACAAAATCATTAGTGAGAAATTGTGTAAATAACATCTTATATAAACTTAAACCTAATGTCTGGGAAGTGTAATTCCTTATAATCTTAAAGAAGCATACTAATCCTTTAACTTTTTGGTTATACTTTCCTTTTGGGTGTTTAAGATCATATAATTTGGCCCAAATAAGCCAACTTAATTTGATTCTTAAGGTCAGTTGAGTATCTGTTCCTCAGGGGGATGACATGGGCTTGAGGAGCCCCTGGCTCCATAGGGCTTTGTTTTACCAGTTCCATCTATGTGAAGATAATCAGAAAGTCTTGCTAGACCATAGAACTGTTTTCCTGTGCTGACCATGCACTTTGTAGACTGGACACTGGTTTGAGTCCTTCTAGTGGGGTCTCCACGACCTCCCTGAGCAGGAAGACAGGTGACTCATCACAGTTACAAGACATTTTGAGAGTCCCCTGGAACTTAGTTGACCTTGGAGGGCAAAAGACAA
Source organism: Eospalax fontanierii (assembly GCA_035773235.1). Taxonomy (NCBI): domain Eukaryota; kingdom Metazoa; phylum Chordata; class Mammalia; order Rodentia; family Spalacidae; genus Eospalax; species Eospalax fontanierii. The sequence continues at coordinate 41,956,160 of CM069525.1, forward strand.
AAAATTGTCCCTATAAGTCCCTCTGACCAGATTAGAGGCCTTTTAATATTAACCTTGTGACAAAAGACCAAAGACTGTGTGAGAATCACTTGCTTTTCTATGATCCCATCAAGAATTTAAAATGAAAACCAAAACAAAAATATAGATTGCAATAAGATTAGGACATGTGATTAAATGCCTGTGGTCCAGGAAATTCCCAGATTATCATGATCTCCTGGAGTTCTTTAGAACCAGTAAATTCCTTGGTGTAGCCATTTTGAACTATGCCATGTGGCTAGATTAAGATGTTGGCAAGTTTAAGTAGGTCAACGCCATTTTGAAAACTTTTGTCCAAGGTGGCAGTCAGGCCATGTGACTGTCACCATACTGATGAAGATATGGAGACCAGACCACATGGTTTCCTCTCTCCTAGTAAGGGCACCAGCCATGATCATGAACAAGCACATGGTATATAATAGAAACCTCTTTTTCACTTTTAAAAGGCACCCAGTTAAATGTTATATACAGCATGGTATATGACTCTCCTGTTCACGAAAACTTAAAAATGCATAGATCTAGTTAAAAAGGCAGTTGTCTGGGAACCATGGTGATTGAGGTCCAAAGTTCAGGCCCTCTAATGGCTCTTTTCCCCCATCCATGAAGAGAACCACGGTGGAGAAAAAGTCTAAGTTAAGAAACAACTTTTAAAACCTTTCTTTTTCTCTGTAGAGAGGAAATTACATTTTTAGATAACAAGCTAGATAAAGGCATTTAGAAAAGTTGGTCAGTATACATCTAAAAGTAGCGACATTTTTGACATTTTCAGACTCACTCTGGCCCACAACAAAGCAATCACAACACTTAAGACAAAACCAAAACAGATACAGACAAGTAACACAAGCTGGACTGTTGCCAAGTCAAAAGAAACAGAAACCAGAGACAGACAGTTCAGTTATTTGAGCCAATGCAGGGGTTTATATAGGGAGGCCTTCCTGACCATTACAGAAGGCAGGAAACTTAAAGGTGGGGTTTTGGTGTAAAGGCGGGAAGGCTGTAGGGCTGATGTGAAAGTTCAGGAACAAGGAAATGAAACCCAAAACCTGGTTCTGGTCTGGGGTGGGAGAAAGGAAGATTCATATCTACAGTGATTTCCTGGGGCCAGGTTATCATATCAGGCAGAGTAGGTCAGACACCTGCCGTCCTTTTAGGGTATCCAGAGTTGCTTGCCTTGCTCAATACCCAGATCCCCACAGCTGTTCAGTGGTAAACTGCTTATCTAAAATGCATGAGGCCCTGAGTTCAATACTCAGTACTAACCCACCCCCCACATCAAATGGAAACATGGCAGATCCTGAATAACCACAGTAATATGGGACAAGAATAACAAAACACCATACTTACTGACTTCAAAGCTATCATAACCAAAACAGTATGTTACTGGCATAAATGCAGACATACAGATATTGTAAACAAAAGAGAGAGACCCTAAATAAACCCACCCACACATAGTCAAATAGCTCACAATGATGATGCAATGAATACAAGATACAGAAGGAATACCCTTCAATAAATACTACTGAATAATCTGGAGAGCTAAAGGTAAAAACATGAAATCACATGCTTATCTTATATCTTCCCCAAAATCAACTCAAAATGATTTATTTTTATTTTTATGTGCATGAGTGTTTTGACTACATGCATGTAAGTGTATGACATGTGTGCAGTGATCATGGATGGCAGAAAAGGATGTCTGTTCCTCTGATACTGGAGGTTGTTAGCTGCCGTGTGGGAGATGTAAACTTAACCCAGGTCCTCTGCTAGAGTAGCTGGTGCTCTTAACCACTGAGCAATCTTTCCTGTCCCAGCAATAATGTCATGATTATGATCTCAAAAAGCACAGCCAACCTAAGAAAAAAATAGATGACAAGAACTCCATCACTCCATCAAATTAAAAGCTTCAGAACAACAAAGGAAATAATTAATGAGCACAAAAACATAAAATGGAAAATATATTTGCAAACTATGCAAATTTCTGAAATATCTAAGGAACTCAAACAATTCAATTGTACTGAAAAAGTAAGTACTAAAAATAGACCTTTTGACAATAGTGTCAAAAGACTTTGTTCATTTTGTTCTACAATAACTGATTTATATACATGAGGTAATTTGTAGTGAACAGAAATTGATTGCCTCATAATTCTGGAGGCTGGGAAGTCTATGGCTGAAAGGCCAGAATGTGGCAAGTTTGTTTGATGTACCATTAACCTGATATAGATACAAAGAGTAGATGAAAATGAAAGAGAGAGAAAGAGAGAGAGAGAGAGAGAGAGAGAGAGAGAAGCTACAGTAACTCATTCACTTTGTCTTCATGATCTAATCATATCCCCTTAGTCCCCACTTCTCAACATAGTTGCATAGAGGATTTAGTTTCCAACATACCAACATACACTTTTGGGGTGACATACTCAAACCACTGCATTATATAAGACATATACAAAGTTAAAAAGTTAATGAAAAAATGTTCAACATCACTAATCACACTAATCATTAGGAAAATGCATGTCAAAACCACTTTAAGAAATTATCTGTAACCAGATAGAAAGGCCATTAGTAAAAGAAGAAATAAAAATTATTGAACAAGATGTAGAAAAAAGGAACATTTGTACACTAACAGAAGAATTTAAGTTAATAAAATACTATGTAAATTATCCAAACAATGGGTACATATTTAAAGAAATTGAAATCAAGGTGTCACAGAAATAGATGCACCTCACAAGTTCATTGTAGTATCATTCACAATAGCCAAAAAATTAAAATAATGCAAATACCCCTTAAGGAATGAATGGATAAAGAACTTGTGGTATGTGCATACTATGGATTATGACTTAGCCTTCATCAATTAGGGAATACCACCATTTCTGACAAAATGAATGGACATGCAGGGCATTATACTAACTGAAATAATACAGATACAGAAAAATAAGCCCCATTTCACTTACATGAGGAACCTAAAATAGTCAAATTCATTGAAGTAGTATGTAGAATGGTGATTTACAAGGTATTTGGGGAGGAGAAATAGGAAAGTAATGATCAAAAGGCACAAAGAGTTATTCAGGCATATTGAAAAAGTTCAGAAGGTCTAATGTACATCCCAGTACCTACTGATAACAGTACTTTGTTGCACTATTAATGTTTGCTAGCAATCATCCTGAGTAAGGTAACCCAGACAAAGAAAAAAAACATTGAATGTTTTGTCTCATATATGAATATTCACCCTGAATCTTTAGATATGTGAGTTTTCCTTGAAAAACCCATAGAGGTTAGGAAATTAGAAAGGGACCATGGGAGGGATGGTGTTCAAGGAAGGGGATATAGAATACAGTGACATAAATGGGACTAATGGAACAGGAAGTGTTTAATTGGGTGAAGGATGGAAAGGCAAAGTAGAGGAGGGAGTATAGGGAGTAATAACTAGTATTAAAAGCTTTGGAAAAAGTCATACAGAAACCAACTGATGAAGAATCATCTTAAAAATATATACATATAGATATATAAATGGGTTTAAATAGAATTATCCTGTATTGAGAAGACAGTACACCTCCTAGACACCACAGGCTAGCAAATGAAAAGCCCAGGGCCAAGAATGGGTTACGTCTTTTAGAGTTGTTATCCATTAGATTCCCACACACTGTCAGACTTTACAATTTGTTGCCATTGGTTTTGGTTGCTCTCCAGAATTTGATGTCAAAACCCTATTGCTGAAAAGACTGTTACAAGAGTCATCGAACATGGAAAATGTCAATCTCAAAGTTTCATGTCTATTGGCTAGCTTTCATTGTGCTGGAAGGTACTATGCACAATGCCAGAAGAGAAAAGTTACCATCAACCTTACCTAGCTGTGAACTTCACAGCCTACAATTATGACTAGTCTGGCAAGACACACCTACTGGTGCAATAGTGGCAAGAATATTACAAGAGTAACCAACTACCCAATCATTACATTCAAAGCCCCACACACAAGATAGAGCCCATACCAGGCACTGTTATCAAGGCCCAAATCCTGTGACTAGATAGGTCATAGTCCCTAGGAAAAATCCTACTTTCTATTCTTCTAAATGTACATAATACTAAGTTGGCATTTAATGACTTATTATATTAATAAATTACTGCATCTCTCAGGTATCACAAAAGAATCTTCTTTTAGAAGTAGATGGTGATTAACAGAGACCCACGACTGGTCAACACAAAGAGAATAAGTGACCGTTGAGTGCTTAGCCCTAAATGGAACATCTATATCACACCTCTTCCCTTATGACTCAGGAATCTTTGAGGAAGAGGGAAAGGAAACATTTTAATAGCCATAAATGGTGGGTGACTACAATCGTAAAGTATTTTCAAGACATAACAGGGTAGTTGGCCATTTAAACTCACAGTTGTGACAGCATAGAAAAGACCTATTCAAGCTTAAGCCATACAAAATCCCATCATGGATGCTGGAGTGAAGAACAAAGCTCAACTCCTAACTGAGAACTTATTGGCAATTGATTGTTACTGGGAGAAGGAGAGTCAGTTTTCTTTAAGGGTGTGATCCTTGGTAAGTTTGACCTACAGCCTGCTGGATCACCCCATACTCAAAGAGTATTTGAGAAACACAAATTGACTTCAACAGGATGTTAAAAAGGTGGACACCAAGTTGTGGAAGATAGAGATTATGAAAAAGGGTTGTGTGAAGGGTTGCATATGATCAAAACACATTTTATGAAACTCCCAAATAATTAATAAAAGTGTTTTGTCACAGCAATTGAGTTGGGACAGACTAAGAATATTCCACTAGTCTGGATCTCGTACTATAAGAAGGATTTTGTCAAACTTGAGTTTTCATGGGTCTGTGCATGCTCTTAACACTGCTGTGAGTTCATATGAATAATTTTCTACCTGTCTGGAAAACTCTGTTCCTTGTGATCATCCATTACCTCTGACTCTTACAATCTTTCCCTTCCTTCTTCCACAATGGTCCCTGAGCCTTTGATGGCAAGGGTTTGGTGTATGTAACCTATTGAGGGATAAGCACTCTGTAGTGTTTTTATCAGCACTTTGATCATTTGTGGCAGTCTGGGATAATCACTATCTGTTTGCATAAGGAAGCTTCACTGTTGCATGCTGAGAGTAGAGAGATGCATTAGTATTCTTTCTGCCCTCTGTTCCACTATGTTTCCTGAGCCTTAGTTGTAAAGGTTGCATTATAGACGTGACACTTTGGGATGAGTATCTCACAGACACTTATTCTCTGTGATTGACCAGTTGTTGAACTCTGTAGTAGTCTCCATCTGTTGAAAAATAAGCTTTTCTGATGCATGGTGAGAGGTACTCGTGTCTGTAATTATATGGATACTTATTTACAATACACTAAGAAATTACATTGGTTTAAGGATGTTTTCCTCTAGGATCTATGACCTCTCCAGCCATGTGTATTTGGCTATATTTACAGTACCACAGGATTTCCCTCCCATTGAGCAGAGCTTAAATCCAATTTGACAGTTGTTGATTACTCCCAAGATAAGAGTGCCATTATTGCACCAATGGATGTAGCTTGCTGTGTTTATTAGACTTTACAAATGAGTAGGACCATTGATTGGTTTTCTCCCTTAGTACCTTGTATAGTATACTCTGATACCATAAGAACTAGTCTTTAGGGAGTAGGCTTCCAGGTCAGTCCCAGCTTGATTGCTCCAATTTCATTGTCCAAAATGTGCCCTGTCTTCAGTAACACGGTTTTGCCTTCAGGTTTTGGGAGGTAAATCAAGGACTGTGGCAATATCCTGTGTTATTTGGGGAGTCTCTTGAACTATCCTGACCAACAACTCAAATGGAGATTTGTCCTGCCTGGCACTGTGCTTTTTGTTATATGTGTATATATGTTGTATATATACATTCAAAGTATATGTACATATATATAATGTCTAATTTTAATAGGCTTTTGAAACTAATATATTTCCCTTTAGTTTTTCATACCACTTAAGTGTTGTCTATCCTCTCTCTTCCCCTGTATAACATTCATTCCTCCCTTCCCTTTTAAAGTACTCATTTTTCCCATTTCCCACTTGATAAAATTGTCTCCTAATTTCCCCCTCTCTTGATCTCCTTTTCCCCTTTGCCACAGTTCCTTTCTATTTTCCTGCATCCTGTGCTTACAACAGGATATATACTCAAATCTAAGAATTTCGAGCTAAGTTTCACAAATGAGAGAGAGCATTCATTTGCTCCTTGCTTTTTCTGTGTCTGCACATTTTTGAGTATGTGACACTAGATAGGTTAACCTGGCTCCAGTGAATGGACCCACATCAAAGGACATTTGGGGACACAAATTCCATTTGACTTGTCTTAAAATATATGACAGAGTAAATGAAATCTAGGAGGGAGCTATAAGGAGATACAGATAGGGGAGAGGAATCTAAATATGATCAAAATATATTGCATGAAAATTTCAAAACTTTAATGAAAATGATAAAATATTATTTTTAAAGAGGAAGGTAGATCTTATTTTATTTTTAAAATAAAAGATAAGAATCAAAGACATAAAAAACATATAGAGAGAAGAGAGACAAAAGAAGGAAGGAAGGAAGGTAGGAACGAAGGAAAAAATATAATTTTAAATTGGGTGAAGAACTTTTGGGAAATGAAGGATATATTGTGGCCTTGATAATAATGACAGATTCATGGGTATCTACGTCTTAAAACTAATCAAGCTGTATATGTTAAATATGTAAAGTTTTTTGTGTGTCAAGCATAGTTCACTAAAGTATTTTTTTCAAAAGAAGAATGAAAAAAACTAACTCAAAAATTTTATAGAAATAAATTTCTTTAGTGGAAGTAACTTCAGGAATTGTTCTAAAATCTAGTATTGAAAACTGCATAGGATAGTTGCAAAGGCACATGAAGAAGTTTCAAATCCATTTTATGTCGATGGAAAATGACAAAGAAAGCTCAATCCTGGAAGAAATATTTAATTTAGATGAAACAGCTTGCAAAAAATTATGTTGAAACGTCTGTGTTTCACAGTGCAAAAGACTGGAGGCTGTAATTCAACATACAAATATCACTGCAGATTTCTCCAGGCCAGTACATAAATGCCCTTGTTAGTACACTGATTAATCCTTAATGTAAGCTTTGAAAGATATATATCAAGTATCTTTTTTCCATGAACTTGTTGTTTTGGCACAGTTTTAAACAAATGGTGCACATTGGAAAATTCATGTCTTACAGTTTATTGTTTACTTCTTTGATGCTGTCACTAACTTTTGAGTGTGTCCATCTAAGGGAAATACTTTACCTCATTCATGTGTTTAGCCTCAACCTTCACAGAGACTTTCAGATAGTTAAATATACATTATAGTATAATTTTGCACCTCTACCTGATTTTTTTTAGGTCTTACTAAGATCTTAGACCCTGACATGCATGTTTCTTCTACAACCAATCATCTTCCCATCTTAGTCAATTCTGATGACATTCTGCCTCGACATCCATGAGATCTATCCATTAGTAATGTAAAATCAAATATTTCCCACGTACCTGACAATTAATAATTAACTTGGCTCAATATTTTCATGGCAGGCCCCACTTCTATATTCCGTTTGCTGTCAAGTTCAGTGATGGCTGTGAGTATGCCTGATTTGTGGTGTCTGTCTGCGAGAAAAATTTTCTCATTCTGTAATGCAATGCATTCCAGCCTGGGAAATACACAATATAGGAATTACTTGCATTTCTAAAATACTTTTCCCATAATTATCTCTAAAGCTTCCAATGGCACTGGTCATCAGACGGAACATACTTCTTCAGTCTCCACAATAAATAAATAAAACACAGATTCTATCCCCAAGTTTGTTCCTGTTTTAAATTATTATTTTTAACACAAATACAACATATTATGATCATAATGACTCCTCTTTTAAGTTCATCCCACTCTTGATGACCCCACTATTCTTCCCAAGTAGTTCTCTTCCTGCTTTCTTGTCTTTTATTGTGAAGGTAGCCATACCTTCTGTGTACTGAATATTGACAATGGATATATCATATACAGAAGATAACATTTCATAGCAATCCCTTCTATCTTTCACTCTTACTATCTTCCATGATGCTTCTTGAACCTTGAATGAGGGCGTGTAGATGTACTCTTTAAGGCCTCAGGTTCTCAGAAGGAGAACACAACTTCAGCTCACAAGAGGTCCCATTTCCAGGTCCCAAGAAGCAGTATTATAGATAGTACTGAATCCTGTACAGTCAGTCAACCATGGATTGAAAATATTTTTAAAATTTATGCTTCTGCTGAAAATGTATAGACTTGATTCTTTGCAATTACTCACTAAACTTTACGTTATAACAACTATTTATATAGTATTTACATTGTGCCAAATACTGTCAATAATTAAGACATTATGTAAAATCTATGGAAGATTAGGTAAAAATTTATGCAAATACCATACCATTTAGTATAAAGAATGTGTGCACTTTTGCACATCTTAGTATGAGTGGAGGTTCTGAAACCAATTCCCACAAATAGCAATTGATTAATACATTTAGTATATTTTTTCTATGTATACATACTTAAGATAAAAAATAACTTATAATAAATTAGCCAGAGTAAGAACTTTTCAAAATAAGTAATAGAATAATTATGAGTATATCTTAGAACATAAAAAATTATATATATTTGTAATTTCTATTAAAATGTCAAGCCAAATATCAATATTTTCAGACTGCAATGCACTGGAAGAAACTAACAAAAGTGAAAGAGGAAAAGTGGGCACCACTGTGCTGATTTCTTCTGTGTTTGCATGAAACACAAATGCAGCGCTCTAGAAGGGTTATTTTACATAGTTTATAAAAACACCAATAAGAAAGAGTTCCTCTTACATGCTTCATTTATGACACACCTCTTTTCCAAGGTCACAAAGGCTCCTTCCTAACATAAAAGTTCTTCATTCTTAGGGCCTCCAAAATATGAGGCAGTGTTTTAGAGGAGACTGTGGTTCTGAAAAGTTTCCTTTCTTCTTGTCTAATACCAAGGAGATTAGATTTTGAGCTCTTTGAGGATTTATCAAAGCCAACATTCACTCCAGAGATCAAGTTTTATTTTTCGATTCTCAGTATTCATTTTCTATCCTTTAAAGTATATAAGCTAGTTTTCTTTTGAAAGCCAATGTGCACCTTTCAGGGAATTTTTTTCCTGGATATGGCATTAGATGTGTAATATATCATATAATCAAGGGTCTGAGGGGCCCAATTGGAATTTTTCCAGTCAGTGGTAATCTTAGTAAAATTAAAGGTTGTCCTCAGGACTTGCCATCAATACAACAAATACTCAGGGAGGCCTAGTCTAATTAAGACCCATTTTCCACTAGAATCTTCTGTCTCTGACTATTGGTAACAATTTCTCTGTCTTAAGCAATAACCTCTTTTCTTAGTTTACATATATAGCTAAAATGACTGAAGATTTTTGTTGTCAGTCTATAAAAAGAAACTTTTAACCAGTTCCAGAGTAATATCCCATTGTATTTTACATAGACAGTGCAGCTGAAATACTTGAGTTACTAGTCTTGAATCACCTGTTTTAGGTGCTCACCATTTTGCAAACAGGCAGGTTTCTAATCCTACAGTTACATTGTTATATCTAGACAGTAAAATTAGAGCAATAAGTCATAGATTTACTTTCTAGAAAGTTTGACCTTCACTTTGAAAGTTTTCTAAAATGAAGACTGTTTAAGAATTGTCAACTACCTTTTAAATAAACTCCATTTTTTCACTTGAGAGTACTTTGCTTTTCCCTACACTTATTTTTTTTCCTCTATTTGTATATGAGGTTTTTATTTATTTGAAGTAAATTCAAGGATCGGTCATATTATGGGCACCATATTGCCACTGTTGAACAGTTAGAGGAATCTAGAAGTTAGAAATGGGAGTAGGGCTACGAAGATGTCTTATGTATTAAAGAATGTACATAGTTCCAGCTTACAGGAGAGGATCATAATTCTTGTCTATGGGAGGGGACCGCAACCCCAGTTTACAGCTATGGTCCCCTCCTCTGAGCAGGAGCTGTAGTCCCACTTCTGTCCCATCCCCGTACCCTTGAGCAGGAGCTGTGGTCCCACCGTGAAACCCTTTTGACTTCTTGGAAATGTCTTCTGTAGCTAACCAGAACTATAGGATTTTTCTTCTATTTGTCAGTTCTATCATCATAGTTCCAGTGATTGAGAAGTTAAATGCTTATGATAAAAAGTTTCAATGTTTCTTAACCTTCTAATGTCAGAAAATTACTGGGAAAGACTTCCTATTTGCACCGATGGGGAGAGAGGGAGGGATATCCTCCAGAAATTAAAGTTTAAAGAATGCAAACAGAAGCTTTTGATTCATTGCCTCAGTCTGTCACATGAAAAGATGAGCCACAACCCCTGTTTGGCTTACAGCACTTTAAAAAAAGAACCCCTAACATTTTATAACCTACTGATTGAACTCTATCATACAAATATTCAACATCTTCATTTACAAGTTATCCATAGATGAGTTTTTATGCCAATGCATTGTCAATCTTAGTACAGTATCATCTTAAAGAAGGTTATTTAGCTTTCCTGTTCTGCTCATTATTTGAATAGTGACTTTTCATTCAATTTCAGATGTCTTAATCCAGATCTTATTTTTCTATAATTTAAAATACTGCATCATGGGAAGAAGCAGTGCTTTGTTTATGCCCTTTGTTGGGCCTCATGGGCCCAGACATGTGGCCTGGTGTAACTTTCTGAGCCTCATTCAAGTTTTGTGGCCTGTCTCTGACACTCCACTTCCGCATGGGAGTGACTCAGCAAGGCATAACAAAAATGGCCTCTACCTGGCTACAGCCTACATGGTGAAAAATGATTGGTCCTTCACGTCCCATGTTTTTAGCCCAATCCCTTACCTCTACCCTATATAAGACTGTGCTTGATGCAATAAAGTGAGATCCTGTTTCAACAGTTCTCCTGGCTCGGTGTGGTGTTTCTCCGGAGTGGAGAGCATCTGGGCCACTGACACTCACCATCCCGCTCAGCCCCTGGAAGAGGCCAGCTGGACCAGCTTTTCCACCACCCTACCTGCTGGCAAACCCAGCACCCTTGTGCTCTAAATAGCTAGATTACCTTACATTGTAGTTGCAAAGATAGTAGTAAACTTTCTCAAATTTGTTTTATAAACATAAATTCTAAAATAGTTAAAGAAAGTCATAAAATAGTTATTCAATTTAAATAGATATTTAGAGTCTTGACAGTGAACATTCAACAAAGGCATGACTTGATCTACAATTCTGAACTGCTTAAGAAATTATACTTAGGGATCTGGGGAGATCGCTCAGTTAGTAAAGTGTATATCATGAAAGTTTGAGGACCTGAGTTTTATCCCTGGTACCCACATAGAAAGCCTGACATGATGGCACATGCCTGTAATCCCAGTCCTTAGGATAAAGAGACAGGAGGATCCCCAAGGCTTTCTGGACATCCAGTCTAGCTGAATCAGTGAGCTCCAGACTCAGAGAGAGACCCTACCTCAAAAACTTAAGGTGGAGAACAACCACAGAAGAAGCCTGATGCTGAGCTATGACATCCATGCATACTCAGACATACATATATACACAAAAACTAAGAAAGCAGGGGCTGGAGAGATGGCTCAGTGGTTAAGAGCACTGGCTGCTCTTGCAGAGGACTCAGGTTTGGTTCCAGCACCCACATGGTGGTTAAAAACAGTCCATAACTCCAGTTTCAGGGTGTATGATGCCATCTTCTGACCTCTGAAGGCATTGCATGACATGAATGTACTTACCCACATGCAATTGTCCCTGACCTTGGATGGCAGAAGTTTAATATAGGTATCTGATTTAAGGACTTATTCTCTGCACATTGTCCAGTGGTGTTTTTCTGGGTTAGTTGCTGTCTGTTACGTGAGGAAGCTTTGCTGGTGGGAATAAAGAGATGCATTAGCATTCTTTTTGCTACCCATTCTGCTATATTACTTAAGATTTATGTGCAGATGTTGCTTTGTATATGTGTTGCTTAGGGCTGGGCAACATAAACACTTATTCTCTCTGTTTAACCAGTTGTGTACCTCTTTAATAGACTCTGTCTTCACAAGCCTTGTATATTTGGGTATGTTTACAGTACCACATAGGAGTTCCCTCAAATTGAGCAGACCTTAAGTCCAATTACACAGCTGTTGATTACCCTCAAGATAAACATACCAATTTTACACAGTGGAGATTATTTGCTGGGCCAATCATTGTTGTGGTTCATGGGATTTCCAGCTGGATCAGAACATTGGTTGATTTTCTTCCTTGGCAGTATGCATAGTATCTTTTGATACTATGAGAGCTAGTCTTCAGAGTGGAGACTTCCAAGTCAGTTCCAGATTGACTGCCCAATCCTGTGTCCAAAGTATGTCCTGCCTTCAGCAAAAGGGCCTTATCTTAAATTCTGGGAGGCAATAGCTTTAGAGGCCTATGGTAATAGGTTGTGTTATTCTGGTAGCCTTTTTGACTACCCTGACCAAAAATTCAAAGGGAGGTTTCCCCTATCACTGTGCTTTTTTGTAATATACACTTCAGCTATATATTGTAATCTTCAGTAGGCTTTTGAGCTGTTACATTTCTCTCTGATTTTTCACACCACCAAAATACTATTTATCTCTCCTCTCCCCTCCCTGTAAACCCCTTCTCATTTTCCCCTATAGTTAAAGTATCCTCCATTTTTCCTGATTCCCACGGGATAACACCTATTTCCTACCATTTCCCTCTCTCGAGCTCCTTCATCCCCTTTATCTCCATGGTTTCTTTCCATTTTCCTGAGTCTTGTGGTTACACCAGGATATTTACTCAGAGATAAGCTAAGATCCACAAGTGAGAGAGAACAGGCATCAACTGCTTTTCTAAATCTGTGTTACTTCATTCAGTATAACAGTTTCTAGTTCTGTCTATTTACCTGAACATTTCATGATTTCGTTTTCCTGTACCACTGAGTAGAGCTCAATGTATAAATGTACCACATTTTGATTACCCATTCATCAGCTGAGGGACATTTAGACTGCTTCCATTTCTTGTTTATTGTGGAAAGAGTAGCACCAAATACGGCTGTACAAGTATCTCTACAGTAGGATGAATCTTTTGAGTATATTCCAGTTTAAAAAAAAAAGTGCTATGGATCTGAACAGAGAGTTCTCAGAAAAAGAAATAGCAATGTCTAATAAACTCCTTTAACATCCTTAGTAATTAGAGAAATGCAAATTGGAACTATTTTAAATTTTTCTCTAACCCAGTCACAATGGCTAAGATCAAGAGAACAAATGACACCAAATGCTAGCATGGATGTGGGGAAAATGAAACCCTCAACCACTGTTACAGGGATTGCAAGTTTGTGTAACCACTGTGGAAATCAGTACAGAGAATTCTTTAAAAACAAAAAATAAATCTACAATATGATCCAGTTATACCATTACTTGGCATATACACAAAAAATGGAGGAGGAAGATGGTGACTGAGTGGGTGGGTTCCAGCTAACTAACCATGTAGATGTGAACCCTGGAGCAGCACAAAAATTCCCATTCCCTTCAGAGGCCAGACTATGGCAGCCCAGTAGGCATGCTCCTTATCAGCAAAGCAGGGCAGATGTCTGTATTTTATGCTTAGTGAATCACCTATAGTAGCAAAACAATACAATGCCTTTTATGTAGAATGTGTAATAAACAAATTTCTGTCGATTTAGGCAATCCAAACAATTTTCAACCACCTTCAGAGAAGATGTATATTTGTAAATTGATTATCTGACAATTATTATTCTACATGTAGAATATGAATTCATTTAAATGTTCCATAAATATTTTTGTCAGATATTCTGTCACAGCAATGAGAAAAGTAACTAATACAGTCCTTTAGAAGAGCTTCAGGCTATTGTGTATTGAAAACCAGGAACTTGAATCAGCCTTCAGAATTGTCTAATCCGAACATGATGACACAGGCTTTTCATACTTCTGCATGTACCAGCCCATTTACCAATGATCCTTTAGGAGAAAGTTAAACTCCCAGTTATTTCTTTCTGCCTATTTATGCAAAGCAATCTTCTCTATTAAAACTGATAGTTCTCTGAAGTAGTGATGTGGGCACAAGATTTTAGAAGCGAAAACACAGTAAAACTGAAGAGAAGTGTTCAGAAACAGTAAAGAGATCCCAAGGACTGACAGTTGATGCTGTAACTGCTGTTGGTGAGGCAGTCCATGTTAGATTATAGAAAACTTTATAAGACAATAGTCTTCAAAATCTTCTTCATATGCATGTTAAAATAGATTTTTAAAAAATATGTGTGTGTCCTTGGGCTCTTTTAAATTAGTATCTAAACTTTCACTTTAATATTAGTCTACCATTACTCTAAATCTCAAACCACACAAGTTATAAGGAAGAAACTGAACACCAGTGTCTCTCTAAACTTGCAGGGGTGGGTCTCAGGAGGGCAAAAGAACTTGTTTAGCCCAGAGATTGCCAAGCATAGCCAGCAGAGACCTTACAAACAAGAAAGTTCTAAAGTGAAGATACCCCTGGCAGACATCAGATGCTTGCTTACTACAGGATGGATCAATACCAGCATAAATTATAAGAAAGTCAAGTGTCCACAAGTCCAACTGTGGCAGCTCTATTAGATGCGTATAACTGGCCCTCTCCAATTCTCAAAGACCCAGAAAGAAGCTGCTCCAACACTTTGCCTACTTTTCGTTCTTATCTCCGTTTCATTTCATTGCTTGCTTCCCCTTTTTCTTATTATACTTTTAACATTAGTTTTACTTTTTAATGTTAAAATTATTACTATTACTGTTATTATATGTATGCATTATGAATGAGAGTGCATCTGCCACAACATGTATATAGAACTCAGAGGACAACTGTGTGGTGTTTGTCCTTTCTTGACATTTTTTCATAGGTTCCAGGGACTGAACTTTGATCATAAGGCTTGCTCAGCAATTGTCTTTACCCAGTGAGGCATCTCACTGGCCCTTACATTTTATAATTAAAATTATTTCACATTTATTTTCATATATTCATCAAATTTTGTTTTTTTTTGCATTATTATGCAATCTTTTTTTCTTTTCCTTTCATTTTTAAGGGTTTTTTTTGTCTTCTTGAGACAGGGTCTCTCTGTAGCTCCAGCTGTCCTGTAACTTGCTACGTAGACCAGGCTGGCCTTGAACTCACAGAGAGCCACCTGCGTCTGCCTCCCCAGTGCTGGGATTAAAGGTGTGTCCCAACACATTCTCCTTTCATTTTTTTGTCTATTGTGTAACACTTTTTCTTTCTTTCTAGCATATTTCTAAGAGTGTCTTGACTTTATTCTGTTGTTTTTTGAGAAAAGTTCTATGTTTTTATATTGTTTCTCTTTATATGTTTATTCATCATTTTAGGGATGTCTTCTTTTGTTTCTTTTTTTCTAATATTTTTATTTCTTTTACTTTCTCTTCTTATTCATAATATTCTTTTTCATTCCTCTTTTTTCTTTTCCTTTTCATCTATTTAGCTCTCCTTCTCTTCTATTTTGTACCTCTTTCCTATTTTATACATTTAGTGTTTCCACATTTGCCATAAATAATTTTCATCTTCATAGTATATTCTGCATTAGTTTTGCCATTTTGTGTTTTGTAGTCATTAGTAATGAGCTAGCAGGCTTAGGTGAATTTAAGTATACATCTGCATTTTGTATTGTTTGTTGTTGTTGACATTATACCCATTTGTTTTCTTCTCTCTAAGTGGTACTGAAATTGATCTTTCATGTGCAGACTGTTCAATAAGAAGATCATGAAATAAAACAGGAAGACAAATGTAAACTAACAAATGTGCAAACCAGAACACAGAAACACAAGACATATAAATAAAAGCAAGGTAATATTACAGTTTCAAAAGATTTTAACTCCTCAACTAGTGAAATGAGATACTGAAATCTGCAAAATGCTGGATGAAAAGGTCTCAAAAGCCTCCTAGTAAGATTGATCAATGACCTCAAAGTGGATATAAATGAGCAGATGAGTTTAATGTAGGACCTGGAAAGGAAAGTCTGCAATATAGAGGGAAACAATCAGCAAAGTGTATGAGAATATCAGAAATATTGAAGGAAAAGTCAGCAACACGGAAGAAAAATACAGCAAGGCAATCCATTGTCATTTGTCGGGGGGACAAACAGAAATATAAGAAATAAAACTCTCTCAATGAAAATACAGTGGAAAGCATCACCAACCGACTCCACTAAGCACAAGAAAAAAAAAAACACCAAGGAAATAGTATTTAAACACCAATGAAGAAAAAAAAATAAGTGAAGCATGATCACTATGTTCAGACATTCTGGAACACAATCAAGAGAGCAAACCTAATATCCCATGCCATACAAGAAGGAGCTGAAATAAAGACTAAATGCATAAAGAATCTATTCAATGGAATAACAGAAAAGTTAAGAACTCCAGAAGGAAGTAGAAATACAAACACAAGAAGCATTTGGAACACCAAATAGACATGAGCAGAGAGGAACTTCTCCATGATATACAGTCAATATGTCAAAATTACGAAGCAAAGAAACATTATTAAAAGCTGAAAAAGAAAATATATCAAAAGAAAACACCTATAAAGGTAAATACATCACAATAACAGCAAATCTTTCATAAGCAACTGTAAAAGCCAGAAAATCATGGATCAATCTGTTTCAAGTCCTGAAAACTAAAAGGAGTGAAAACGAGAGAGAGAGAGAGAGAGAGAGAGAGAGAGAGAGAGAGAGAGAGAGAATCCTACCAGCCAGTATTGAGAAATCCAGCAAAGCTATCTTTTAAAATAGACAGGAATAATGGAATTTCATGACATGTACAAATAAGAAAGTTTAAGATTACTAAACCAGCACTATTAAAGATATCTAAAGGAATATTGTACACATAAGAGAAAGAAAGATTGTTTTTCAGTCATTAGGGTACGGAAAAAAATATTTTTAGAAGAATACATGGATAGATAAGAACTAAGAAGGTATGCATCATGTCAAGGAAACCATTCTATTCACAACAACTTCAAAAATACCAAGGAATATATCTAGCCAAGAAGGTGAAAGACCTCTATAATGAAAACTTGAAAGAGTGAAGAGAACAATGAAAAAACGATGGAAAGACTTCTCGTGCTCACAGATTGGCAGAATTGATATGGTTAAAAAATGGCTATATTACAAATGCCATCTACAGATTCAGTATAATCACCATCAGAATTTCAGTGACATTCTTCACAGACCTGGAAAATCAATCCTAAAATTCATATGGGAACAGAAAAAAATAGTCAAAGCAATCCTAAACAGAAAGAACAATGTTTATGCCTGATCTCAAATTATACTACAGACAACATAGTAACAAAAGTCACATAAATACATGAACAAATGCATTGACCAGTGAGCTAGAATAGATGATCCAATAATAAGCCCACAGAGCTACAGTCATATAAACACAGCCTCCTCAACAAAAACAGTGCTTAGAAAACTGGATATCCATATGTGTAATATTGAAACTAGAGTCATATTTCTCAACTTGCACAAAAATAAATTCAAAATGGGCAAAAAATCTGAATGTGAGCCTGTAAACTTTGAAACTTCAACTGGAAAAAATAGGTAAAACACTTTAAAATATAGGCACAGATAAGGATTTTCTAAAATTGAGTCCATTAATATAGGAAAGAATTCCAAGAACTGACAAGTAGGACTATTCAAAATTCAAAAGCTTTTAATTTTTTTTTAATTTTTAAAGATTTTATGTGTATGAGTGCTTTGCCTGCCTGCATGTAAGTGCATCTCTGTCACGTAATACCTAAGGAGGACAGAAAATATCAGATCCCCTGGTACTGGAGGTATAGATGGCTTTTAACCATCATGCGGGTGCTCAGAATCAAACCCGGCTCTTCTGCAAGAACAGCCACCACTCTTAACTGCTGAACCATCTCTCCAGCCCCATAAAAAAAATTCATAGGAAAGGAAATAATGATCAAAATGAATATATTTTGCCAATATACAACAGACACAGGATTGGATTTGGAAGGAGAAAGCTAGCTGAACACTATCAATCAGGCATTCATGAATTTATCTCTCTCTGCTCTTGACTGTGGATATGAGTATCTACTTCAAGTTCCTGCCACTGTTATTTCCCTGCTATGGTTTACATGTAAACTTTAAGTCAAATAAATATGTACTTTCATAAAAAATAACATGAAAGTAAGGGGAACAGAGGTTAATATGATTAAAGTATATATGTTGCTTTGTGTTTGTATGTGCGTGTGTTTACTTATTACCTTGTTCTTTCCAAGAAGAGGATCTATAAATAGCTTCATCTTTAGCAGCAATAAGACATTCCAAGTGCTGAAGATTTCTGTATAATATTCCCCAATAAAAGGGACTAGGGATCCTTGGAGAAACAGTTGGTATTAGGGCAGGGGCAAAAAACATGCAGGATAAATTTGAAGAATTGTGTAGTGCCAGAAATTAAAGAATGATCAAAGTCATAAAAGATGGGAACCAGTCAAATGAAAATAGGAGCAAAACTGACAGAAAATCCAAAATCCTAAAGTAGAATATTGTGAGCAAGGAAACACACACACACACACACACACACACACACATACACACACACACACACCATTTGGATTACAACCTCAGTATAAAACAAATTTTATGGAAATAAATGAGGAACACCACAGCTGGCTCCTTGGCTCACTTTTGATCTATTAGTCACAAAACCGGTATTTGCTACGAGCTACAAAAAAGAATTGTTCGGTATAGCACAGTGCTACAATGCAATCATAGCATCTGAGAGGTTGTATGTTCAGTCTCCAGGAAGCCCCCTGTCTTAGTTTATTTTCCTTATTGCCATGATGAGATACCCTGACAGACGAGATATTACTTACTTAGTATTTCCAGATTAGAGTCCATCAGTGCATAAAAGTCTCAGTACACGGAGCATGATAAAGTTGGTCACATTGCATCCACAGCCAGAGGAAAAGAACAATAAATGAATGAATGATAATGTTCAGCTCACTTTCTTTATTCTTAAGCAGTCCAGAATCCCCTGCTTAGAAAAGGATACCACACACAGTAAGCAGATCCTCCCACATCAATTAACATAGTCAAGATAATCTCCACAAGCATGTGCATCTCATAGGTAATTCTGGATTCTGTAGACAGTTAATACTACCCATCATAACACCCAAAAGACAATACAAATTTTATTTACACAGAGCTGGATAAAGCAATGGAGTCCACTAACTTACATTTTGGTAGAGACTCAAAGGCAAGCAGAAGAGTGGGAAATCTATATGGTGAGGGAAAGGGGATGCTTAGAGGCTGTTAGCAAGGGGAAGATATAGTCATGACAACTAGAATGTAGTGTCCTATATTGTTGGTTAGGAATATATGCTTTGATTTTGGTGGATGGAAATGGAGACAAAAATAAGGGAAGTTGTTAGTTACTAGGCAAGTTCTATCTGATTTGATCTGATTCTTTCAGGAGCTATTGTCTAGCATCCTGAGTTATTACAGATAGCATCCAGACTTTCTAAAGTATAATGGAGAAGTCGAACTAGCATTCTGGCCTTGCTGTTGTAGACTACAGATTTGTTTCCTGAACTGAGTTACAGTTTCTTAGTCAGAGTTCTATTTTCATTTTATTTTTATTTTTTGAAATAGAGAGGGTTTTGGAGGTAGCCAAGGCTGACTTCAAGATCCCAATCTTCTTGCCACTGTCTCCCAAGTGCTGAGATTACAGTCATGCCATCATGTCTGAATAGGGGTCTGGCTTTATATATGGCCTAGCCATCCATTTTCAGTTTGCATATTTAGTTTCTCAATATCAGTGAGTCCACCATGCATCAACAAATGAGCCAATATACAAATATATGGAGCAGAAAGGACAAATGATTTTTATAGAGAGACTGTTGTGGATAATCCCACCCCAGGAAGTAAAGCTAAATCCTCTTCACCTTAAGTGTGAGTTAGACCTATGATTAGTTTCAAGAGAATATATGTAAAGAGATGAGAGTAAATTAGCAAGTATTACATTGGGATGATTAAGGCCAACATCATAACAATAAATTATATTGATAATATGAACTCTTCAATATGATCCAATGACAATGGAACTTCATTTATGGAATGTGCCTTGTTTACATCCATATCCCAGTCTAATTCTTAGGAAAACCCAAACTGAGGGATATAAAATATCAAGAGTATGACAAACAAGAAAGACTGAGAAACTGTCATCAACCAGAGTAGATAAAAGAGACATAAAATCTATAGGCAATGTGGAATCCTGGATGGGCTGTTGGGAAAAAAATAAATAAGAAAGGAGGGAGAAAAATAAGAAGAAACAGAAAGAAGGGAAGCCAAGAATATCTAAATGAAGCATAGCATTAGCTCCTCTGTTAATGTTAGATTTTTGCCTTTGAAAAATATGAGAAACAAACAAATGTTTGCTACTCTATCTTTGTGACATTTATGTAAATCTAAGTTCACGTCAAATAAATTTTCTTAAAATAAATATATCTTGAGGTACTTTTAAGTTGACATCTAAACTTATTCATAACAAGTATAAATATTTGCAAAGGTTATCATTTCCAACACACTATAAATATTGTTATTTTAAATTTTCTGTTTGTTACTCAGAAGGCATATCATGGCATATCATAGCATTTTGTTTGAGAGGTACTTTTCTTTTGTAAAGCTGGGAAAAAGAGATGGTTATATAAAAGAGGTATTGCAAGAATTCATCTGGAGGCTTTGACCCAAGTGTCTTTTCACATAGAAAATAAAAAGTAACTGTGAAACTTTAAGATTTATACAGTAATTTCTTCAAAACTATCCACATTTATGCCCCACTTGGACAGACTTCACATATCCCAAGAAGCACAAATACTTCAGACTACTTCATATGGACTTCACAGTGAAAATCTCTAGTTTGAAAGCCACCCGAAGAAAATACTAAAACTTATGAATTTTATCCCATAAACAAAAGAGAACTGCCAATTACCAAAAAGAAAAATATATTCACTTTAAGGGCCTAGGGAGACAGCTCAATTGGTAAAGTGCTTGTCATATAAACTTGAAAACCAGAGATTGATCCGCAAGACTGTTACAAAAAGCCAGGTGTTGTGGCAAATGCATGTGACTCCAATGCTAGGAAACTGGAAAAAAAAAAGGAACTGTAGGGCTCACTGGCCAACTATCCAAGGTAATCAGGGTGTAGATGAGCAGAGAGAGAATGCTCTTTTAGAGAAATTAATTTATTCCAGGTTACTTACAAAGGATTAATCCCAGGGGAGAGAGACGGAGATTTTGTATGGCAGAGTCTGCATTTTGATCATGAGTCCCTCGGACCCCTGGAATACATGCCCAAGATGGAGCCCTGGTGCTGCGCCAGCCTACCTCCTTTCCATCCTTCCATGTGTTTCCACTAGACTTCCTCCCTTAAGTCATTGGTTAGTTGGATGTCAATCACATTTGGAAGCCTGTCCCTCGCAGCAGAGAGGAAACTGTATATCTATACAACACCCCACCCCTTTTTCTCTCTGGCTCTTATACACTTTCCACCATCCACAATAGTCTCTAAGCCTCAAAAACAAGGGGTTTTGGGAAGGAATAACAGGTATAGGATGATGTTCTTTCCACTGTGGCATGAATTATCATCTTGCTTCAGTGATACTCCTTCTACTGTAAAAACACAACAATTGTAAAACAACAGCAACAACAACAGCAAAAGTAACTTCCACACAAACACTGAATGACCTAACCTATGGGTGTAAACACAAGTACTTAGGCAATACCTAAGTAGGCACATCATATTTATCTTGCAAATAATTACCATAGCTTCTTTACGGGGGCTTATAACTCTCCCCCTCAACACTGGGGGTCGACATTCTTTTCCTAATATCAGATATGTGTTTGCCTTCCCTGAAGAGTGGGCCCTGAATCCCATTATAAATATGCTGGAGGTGCACATACCAGACAAGCCTCTATTACACCAGCAGAGACATCTGACAGTGAAGCACACAAGGTCTGTCCTTAAGCAGAGCTTTTCAGGACCATTCTCCCATAGCGGCCTACATAGCGCCCTCTAGCACTCTGAAGGCTGGTCATCCATTTGTGGGGAGTTTTCAGCTCGGTCCCAGCTAGACCTCTCTTTCCATGCTCAAGCCATGTCACATCTTCAGTGATAGGACCTTATCATCCACTTCCAGCGTGCAACCAGCATTATAAGTTGGCAATTGCCTTTTGTTTTGGTAGAAGAAGAATTCCAAGGCTCCCTTGCGCAACAGAGCACAGGGGGAGCAGCCCCACACCTGGTACAAAAATTGCTAGTTAATAATTATATAAAGTATCTTTTTACTGTTTTTACTTTACACTTGTACCCTGTACAAGTTACATTCCATTCTTGTTTCCTCAGTGTACTTGATATCTCTCAACTGGGTTTCATATCTGTAAAACACTCAGAAGTGAATGTTATATACACATACAAAGTCTTTTGGGTACAATGGCATGTAAATTAGTCGGTCAGTCTTTTACTGTCTTTAGTTATTGTCAGGAATCCATTTAGTGTCCCAGAGTTCACACATGGCACTTCCGTGCATCCCTTTATCCTTGCTAACCTCGTTGGTGCTGGCCCAAACTGCTTGTTCCTACATAGGGCCAAGAAGGAATAAGGTTTCTCTTTCCCCCCGTCACACCTGTTGTTTCCTAGGGCCGGGGAGACCCTGGGTCTGATTCCTGACTCTAGACACACCTGTGGTCTCCCCATTGACTACACCTGGCTGTTGGGAGAGGTCCTGGCCAGGCAAACTGCCTCTACGCCTTGAATAGCAGTCATTGGGGAGAAATGTACCCTGTTTATTTGGGGGGCTTAGTATCCAGCCCTGGGATAATCTTCATCCTCTATGTACCTTTTGTGAACCATTTCTCAGGGCTTAAAGCCTCCTAGAGGTGACACAGAATTTGGCTTGTTCCTTTCTTTAGGAACTTGGGCTAAATGCAAGTCTCTCCACATTTGTCTACGAGTAATCCAAGCTGACCTCCTCTTCTATTTTGCCTCCCTTACACAACTTTCAGGCTGTTCTAGTCTTCTACAGACATACTTTACATGCTGGTCTAGGTTGCTTAAATCTGTCAAAGCCTCTCCTGCCTTGTAAAGCTCTTGTCCCACTAGGGGATCTAGCAGGGACACTAAACCTCCATACCAATGTCGAGGTCCTTGTTCAATGAAGCCCTTCATTAAATCTCTAGTGAACACATTCCTATATGGTCCTGTGAAAGGGGCACCGTATGTGGCTTTCCTCATATTCAGTTCTTTCTGCAGTGCCTGCCCCCTTTTATTGTTCTCCAGCTCCTGACATTCATGGGAATCTCCACCGGTGATAACCAGGTTTCTCTAATGGTTTGCACAAGCCAGTCCATCAGAGATTGTTTCCCTTTTGTAGCCTTAGGCTACGCAGCCTAAATCTCAAGGAGGGGTGAGTTGTTATGTTGCTCAGCTGTCCTGCTTCTGCAGCATTGAAAATCTCATCTGCTCCCATGTCCCACAGCCTTACAAACCAGGTAGCTAAGGGTTCCTTCATGGTTTGTTTGAATGTCTTTCCTAGCTCCAGCAGTTCTAGGAATGAAAATCTCATCTGCTCCCATGTCCCACAGCCTTACAAACCAGGTAGCTAAGGGTTCCTTCATGGTTTGTTTGAATGTCTTTCCTAGCTCCAGCAGTTCTAGGACTGAGAACCCTTTATTCACTACATTCTTATGCTTGTTAAGGCCTTTATCAGCTTGCAGACATTTGGATTTTTTCCTTTTTTTGTATTACAGGTCAAGCCTGAGGAACACTTTCAGCTCCTTCTGGGTTGCTTGCTTCTTCCCATCGGTTCCAGGTTCTAGGGTTGCAGGATGGGTCCTGCATTATTAACGTGACTTGGATTTTCATCCCTTTTCGACTTCCTAGCTGTAAAAAGTGGCAGGCTAAAAGCTCCATCTCCTTTTCTCTTTTATCCAATTTGCTAGCAAGCTCAGAGGCTAGTATTGAAGAAGCAAGCCTCATATCTTTCCGTTGATCTAATTCTTTTCTCACACGTTGAATCTCTCTCTGTGCTAAGATGTCAGCCTGAGACTGTCATCTCAAACTGGACCCACGGGCCATGGCCTCCTCCATGACATCTCCACTAGTGTGTGCTACCACCACTGGTATTTGTCCCACTAATTTCATCTGCTTAGGCAGGTACACCTTAATTACATACTTCACTATAAACCACCCCCACCCTGCAATGGCCGCCATACACACCAGTCCTATTGGTATAATCCACCATATCAAAATTTCTTCTGCCCATACTTTTCCCTTAGCTGGTCCCCATATCAATGGCAGCTCTATAAATCCTTTTCCCAGGATCATTCTTTTTTTGTCAGTCGATCCCACCAACTATGCCAACTGAATCATGAATTCTCTCATGGTGAGGCCCAGCATGCAGCCCCACCCCCTCCACCACTAGATTTGAACAGATTAAGCATACAGAGAATGCTCTTTTAGAGAAATTAATTTATTCCAGGTTAGTTACAAAGGATTCATCCCCAGGGAGAGAGACAGAGATTTTGTATGGCAGAGCCTGCATTTTGATCATAAGTCTCCTGGACCTCTGGAACACATGCCCAAGATGGAGCACTTGTGCCACGCCCACCTCTCTCCTTCCATCCTTCCATGAGTTTCCTCTACACTTCCCACTTTAAGTCATTGGTTAGTTGACTGTCAATCACATTTGGAAGCCTGTCCCTCACAGCAGAGAGGAAACTGTATATCTATACAACAGTGGGTTAAAAATAGGGATGATATTGAAGGGATGCATTGTGGTAGAGTCCAGGAGGAATTTGATGGAGGGAATATAGATGCATGTGATCAAAATAATTTATGTACATATATGAAATACTGAGGTTTACCTATGGTCTCCATACTCATATACACATGTGAACACTCATATGCAAACACACAAAAAATGGACATATATTTTTCCCCACCAGACACATGAACATTTTGTGCTTCAGGAGCATCTGAGCCAGTGTTTCCCAGATAGATGAAAGGAAAGACAAAATGGAATAATATTTGAGCTAATGTAGTAGAGTACAGAAATATATGATCTCCTTCTCTCCTCCTGGACAGGTTCTTATTTATCAGCCAATGAGATTCATTAAGGAATAATCACATTCCCTAGGAGATATTTCCCCTTAGTATTCCAGTTCTCTAAGCATCACGTAATTTTCATTACAGGTTGAACCTAGTCAGATAAAACAGCATATTATAAAACCACAGGACCTGTGAGGCAACATAGAATAATAAGTCTAAAGCACCTTTTGTCTCTATGTAGTTGGATAGACATTTTACACTGAGCATTTTCCACAATATAGTTGTACAAAAATTAATGAAATCCTCTGCAGATAGACTCTCATTTAAATGAATACAAGAAAAAACCTTTGCTGGAGTTGGTGACGTATACATGTAATCCCAATACTTTGGAGGCAGATGCAGGATAATCAGGAGTTCAATGGTACTCTCACCTACATAACAAATTCAAGGTCAGACAGAACTACATAAGACCCTGTCTCAGAAAAATTTAAAGGAACAAAACTTTGGTCTTTCAGAGAGTTTTTCATATCCCAATAGGTGGTATCAATATTGTTTTGTGGACCCAAGCACTGAGAAAAACCTATATTTTATAGATTTTCCTATGCCTTGGAAAGAGAATTGATTCAATGCATGGGTAATGTTTGGAATGAGTAATTATATAGAACATGCAGGGAAAGAAAGCCCAGCCTTATATCTTCTTTTCTTCAAGTTCTCTCAGTTTGAAAAACAGTAAAACAATGTAGCAAATTTTGAGATGGCATTTCCAAAACTCTGTCATTCTCCCTTCTGAAACTTCCCTTGACTAAAAGTCAAGTTGGCAGTTATGGAGAACAAAAGCAGGGTAATGGATTAATAGGAAGTGGGAATTGATCAGTGCAATTAAACTGTTCTGTCTCCTTTCAGCAGGTGATGTTATGTGTGGACTCCTATCAGAGTTACACCTTTATATGCTACAAATAAAGTGGCATATGACAATAGGCATTTCTGTTGAAACAAAAGAAAAACAAAAACAATGTCTCGAGCAGCCTATAAACAATTTTCTTATTCTGGAGGGGAACCAGCCATGAATATTTCTAGCTGATGAGTTCAAAACATCTTCACTTGAAGTGGTGATGTGCAGTGGCAAGTACATTGAATAATGTATTAACTCAATGATAATTCATTCTCAATGTTTAATACACTGACATCCACATTTTTACTAAATATCACAATATCATTATAAATCAGGTTTGGGTCTGGTCTCTAAAAGAAGGTTACATAGAATCTTATCTGTATTTCCTTGGTAAAAATGATAATTGTCTAAGAAGCAAGTAGGCTTTTTCAGTGTCCATCAAAATGAAAGAACAGAATATCCAAAGAAGACAGGATATTTTAAAAAACAACCATTCCTCCTTATCAGTTCTGTCTGATGATACCCAAAAGCTGTTCAGTATCTAACACCTAAACCAGATCATTGCTGACCATGCTGTCCTCAGTCTGACATTGAGCCAGTTTGGTCACCAGGAAGGAGATACTAAGGCAAATATAGGGATATTAGAGTTTTATCAAAGGAATAACTCTAAAGATAAGGGAGAAGAAACCAAATTTGGCAGAGAGCACATGAACTGGCAAGTCAAATTTGACTAAGTCTTGATCAGCCCAAAATAGCACTAGAAAAATGATTGTTCACTAGAAAAGAATCTTTTTGTTTGTTTGCTTGCTTGCTTGCTTTTCTCATTGTTTGAAGTGAAATCTGTGGTTCCCAAACTGGTGTTGAGCTCTTGGGCCCAAATTATTTCTCTGATTCAATCTTCCAAGTAGCTGGAACTACATACCTTACCACTATACCCAGCTCTTCCATAGGCAAGGGTAAGGGCATAATAAATGTAACCATCCAGGCTCAGTCCTCAAGGTACACCAGAACGATGCAGCCTTTACACAAGGAGGAAGGTAGTTTATTAATAAATTCCCTTGCTGCTGTGACCAAATATCTAAGAGAAAGCAATGTAAGGGAGGAAATGTTTATTTGGAATTATAGTTTTAGTGGCACAAATGTACATCATGGTGATGAAGGCATGACACAGCAGAAGCTTAAGGGAGCTGGTTACATTTCATCAGTCAGGAAGCAGAGAACAGACAGGAAATGGAGCTGGGATATGAAACTTTGTTGTATGCCCTCACTGATCAACTTTCTCTAGCAATTTCATGTATCCTGTTGATGCAACATTCCTTCACTATTATTAGAACCAGCTACCAATATAGACTGAAGACCAGCAGCTCTCCAGAAATCCTCCTGGATCTCATGCCAGAATGAGAGGACCAAGACATCCAGCCTCAGGCACTGAGCAACTACAAGATTCTCAGACTCTTCAGTATGAGATAGTCACTGTTTAATTATCAAGACCATATACTGCAACCCAATCTAAGAAATCCTGCTTTAAAATACATGACATATCATTCTATAAATTCTATTCCATTAGAGAATTGTGATTTATATAATTTCTTTTATTAAGATTTTATTTTAGATTATTTAAAATCACATTTTTAAATGAACCATGTATTTCATACAGAACAACTCAATCTTAATCATCTTTGTACCTCCTTCCCCACTGGCATAACCGGAATCCATACGATCTTTTATCTATGTTAAGGGTGCTTGTGTTAAATTAGTGTTCCCAAATGTTCCTCAGTACAGGTTCATCCACTGCAGTCTAGTGAGCCTCTCCAGACACCCTCGTTTTAGTAAGATTAGCTCATCCTCAACCAACAGTAAACAGTTGCCAATATTTCTTCAGCAAAGATTGGGGTCTGTTGTCATTTTCCCCAGTTCCATGCTGGATTTTTGTCTGCTTGAGTTTGCATGGGTCTTGAGCATGCTAAAACCATTGCTGTAGGTTCATATGAGCAGAGTTCCAGGAGCTTGTAGGATTCTACTTCCATAAGGTCATGCAGCTCCTCACTGGCTCTTAAAATCTTTCCACTCCACCTTCTGCAATGCCCCCTGAGCCTCCTTAATATAGGAGTCCTGTCCAGGGACCCATACTATGCAGATTCCTAATCTCCACTTGTGATCTTTTATGTTACTGACCATCTGTTGAATAACGGAGCTTCAGTAACGAGAGTTGAGATTCATTAGTGTCCTCTTTACCCCTTGTTCCATGTTACATGAGTCTTGATTGTAGAGGTTGCACTATAGATGTGCTGTGTAACCATAGGAAATTTTGGACACTGTGTGCAACCAGTTGTGGTGCTCTGTAGTAGTCTCTGTCTGGTGCAACAGAAACTTCTTGGATGAATGGTGACTGGGATACTTGAACGTGTATGTAAGGATGCATATTTTGCAGTTAGTAAGAAGTTACGTTAACCTAGGAATATGATAGCCTTGGGGATTTCTCTAAGATCTATGATCTCTTCAGCCATGAGTATTTAGCTATAATTCCAGTAACACACATGAGTTTCCTCCCATTGAATGGACTCTAAGATCAATTAGGTAGGCATTGATTGGACCCAAGACAAAAGTGCCACGACGGCACCAATGTCAAGTGCTGTGTCAGTAATTTATGTGGGTGTTTGATCATAAAGCTGGTATTGGGTCATCGATTGATATTCTCCCTTGGCTGCTTACATAGTGTTCTCTAGAGCTGTGAGAGCTAGCCTTCAGGAGAAGTGGTTTCCAGATCAGTTCCTGCTTCAGTGCTCCAAATCTGGTCTCTGAAATATGCCTTGTTTTCAGCAATAGGATCTTACCTTCAAGTTCTAGGAGGCAATCAAAGGCTCTGGCAGTAACGTCGATAATTTGGGATGTCCTATGGACCACCCGGCCAACAACTCAAAGAAAGGTTTCTCCTGTCTGGCATGGCTTCTTCACCTATGTACGTGGACTCATGTAGGGATATTGTATGTGGAATTTGTCATTAGGTTGTTAGACTAATATGATTCCTTCTAGTGATTTATACTAGCTAAGCATTATCTCTTCTCTCTCTCTCTCTCTCTCTCTCTCTCTCTCTCTCTCTCTATATATATATATATATATATATATATATATATATATTTAACTCTCTTTCCATGCCTTCCCCATATAAAGTGACCCCATTTTTCCCATCCCTTTCTTGATAATAAGAGTCTCCTGTGGCCCCACCTCCCTTGAGCTCCTTCTTTCCCTTTATCCCCATACTTCCTTTTATAACCCTCCCTCCCCATTCCCATGTAAATAACCCCCCTTTATCTATTTATCCCTTAGTAACACCTACCTTCTACTATTCTTTTCTCTCAAGTTCTTTCTTTCCATTTTCCTGGTTTCTGCAGATACATGAGGATACATACTCATATATAAGGGTTTGGTACTAAGATCCACAAATGAGGGAGAACATACATCATTTGTTTTTCTGAGTCTGTGTTACTTCACTTAACATAACAGTTTCTAGTTCCATCCATTTACCTGAAAATGTCATGATTTTGTCTTTTGTTACAGCTCAGTAGAATTTCATTACCAAAATGTACCACAATTTCATTATCCACTTGTCAGCTGAGGGACAGTTAGGATGCTTCTGTCTATCTCTTAGCTATTATGAAAAGAGTAGCAACAAACATAGATTTACAAATATTGCTGCAATAGAATGAGTCCTTTGTTATAGGCAAAGGAGGGTATAACTGGGTCAAATGGTAGATTCATTTTTAGTTTTTTCCCAGTTCTCCCATAGGGGTTGCAAGAGTTTATAATCCCACCAGCTATGAATGAGCGTTCCTCTTTTCCGACAGTGTCTTCAGCATTTGGGATCATTTGATCTGTTGATCTTAGCCAGTCTGAGTGGGTAAGATGAAATCTTAAAGTGGTTTTAATTTGCACTTCCCTAATTATTAATGATCTTGAACAACTTTTAAGATGTTCCTTAGCCATCTTTATTTATTCTTTTCATAATTCTCTGCTCAGATTCTTAGCCAATCTTTTAATTGGGTCACTTGTTCCCTTAATTCTTTGTTTTTTGAGTTCTTTATATACTCTGGATGTTAAACCTCTGTCAGATGGGTCACTGGTGAGGATTTTCTTCCACTCCGTAGGTTTTCTCATCACTTCCTTGGTTGTTTACTTTACTGTACAGAAGCTTTTTAGTTTAATGAGGTACCACTTGCTGATAATTGACCATAGATCCTGAATACTTGCTGTCTGGTTTAGAAAGTCCTTTCCTATACCTATATCCTGTAGGTTACTGTCGCTTTCTTCTCACAGTTTCAGAGTTTCAGGCTTGATATTGAGGTCATTGATCTATTTGGAGTTGACTTTTGTGCAAAGTGAATGTTAAGGGTCTAGTTTCATTCTTCTATAAGTGGAGATCTAGTTTTGTCAACACCATTTGCTGAAGATGCTATCATTCACACAGTGAGTTCTTGGTCACTTTGTCAAATATTAGGTGGCTGAAATTGCCTGTAGTGATGTGTGAATCTTCAATTATATTTCATTGATCTATTTTTAGGCCAGTACCATGCTGTTTTATGACTATAGCTCTGTAATATTGTTTGAAATCTGGTATAGTAATCCCTCCTCCCTCTGAATTGCTCTTTGTACTCACAGATGTTTTGGATATCCAGGACCTTTTGTGTTTCCATAAGAATTTTGGGATTTTTTTTTCTAATTCTGTGTAAAATGTCATGGGGATTTTGATTGGCAAAGCATTGGATCTAGATATTACTTTTAGTAGG
The DNA here is from genome assembly GCA_035773235.1 of Eospalax fontanierii. Classification (NCBI taxonomy): domain Eukaryota; kingdom Metazoa; phylum Chordata; class Mammalia; order Rodentia; family Spalacidae; genus Eospalax; species Eospalax fontanierii. The sequence goes on from CM069525.1 coordinate 41,987,013, forward strand.
ATGATCATTTTCAGTATATTAATTCTTCCAATTCATGAGCATGAGAGATCCTTACGTTTTCTTGTGTCCTCATTAATCTATTTCTTTAAAGAATTAAAATATTCACTGTAGAGATCTTTAATGTCTTTGATCTGATTTATTCTGAGATTTTTTTTGAGGCTATTGTGAATGGGAGGGTCTCCTTGTAATCTTTCTCCAATTAATTGCTTGATATTTGTGTATAGAAAGGCTCCTGATTTTTGTAGATTAGTTTTGTTACCTGTCACTTTACTGAACGTGTTCATCATTTCTAGGAGTTTTCTGGTGGAATTTTTGGTATTTCTTTGGTATAATATCATGTCATATTAAAAAAGGAATAATTTGACCTCTTTTTTCCAATGAGTGCTACTTTAACTTCCTTCTCTTGTCTTATTGTTCTAGCAAGAGTTTCAAGTAGTATATTAAAAAGCAGTGAAGATAGTGGACAGCCTTGTCTGGTTCCTGATTTTAATGGAAATGCTTCTACGTTGTCCCCATTTAGAATGATATTGGCTGCAGGGATTTTTGTGGCTTTAATTATGTTGAGGTATGTTCCCTCTAGTCCAATATAAATGCATGTTGAATTTTGTCAAAGGCCTTTTCTGCATCTATTTCTGAGATGACAATGTGATTTTTGTGTTTGAGTCCATTTATATGATTTATGACATTTATTGACTGGTGTATATTGAACTACTCCTGCATCTCTGGAATAAAGCTGACTTGATCATGGTGGATGACCTTTTTGATGTGTATCAGTATTCAGTTTGCAAGTATTTTGTTGAGAATTTTCGTATCTATGTTTATTAAGGATATGAGTCTATAGCTTTCTTTTTTGGTTGTATCTTTATCTGGTTTGGGTATTAGAGTGACGCTAAAGAATTTGAGAGTTCTCCCTCTGTTTCTGTCTTTTGGAATAATTTAAGTAGTGTTGAATATAGGTCTGATTATCGGATAGAATATCTGCTGTGAATCCACCTGGGTCTGGGCATTTTTTAGTCAGGAGGTTGTATATTACTATTTCAATTTCCCTATATGTTATGGGTCTGTTTGAGCTGTTGATCTTTTCTTAGTTTAGCTCTTGTGAGTCCCATGATTTTAGATACACATTCATTTCTTTAAGGTTTTCAAATTTAATAGAATATAGGTTTTGTAAAAAACTCCCTTATAATGTTCTGTATCTTTTTGTTGTCTGCTGTGATGTTTCCTTTTCATCCCTGATTTTGTTGATTTGGGGTTGCTCTTTCTTTCTTTTGGTTTACTGGGCCATGTGTCTATCTTGTTTATCCTTTCAAAGAACCAGCTCTTCAATTCATTGATTATTTGTATTGTTTGCTTTATTTCTTTTACATTAACTTCTTTTCTGATTTTTGTTATTTCTTTTTGTTTGCTGTGTTTAAGTTTAATTTGTTGTTGCTTTTCAAGATTCGTATGTTGCAATGTTAGGTCATTTATTTGTACTCTGTCTGATTTTTTAATGTAGGCACTTAGAGCTTTAAACTTCCCCCTTAAAACTTCTTTTAAAGTGTCCCAGAGGTCTTGTTGTGTTGTATTGTCCCTTCTGTTTAATTCCAGGAGTACTTTTATTTATTTATTTTTATCAGATCATTGTGTATTTCATACAGAACATCTCAATCAATCTTAATCATCTTTATATCCCCTTCCCCACCGGCACACCCATAGCCCCCCAACTGAAATCCATACATTCTTTCATCTGTGTTAAGGTCTATTGTGTCAAGTTAGTGTCCCATAATGACCTCAGTGCAGGTTCATCCATTGAGATATAGTCAGCCTACCTGGAGTCCCTAACTTTACGAAGACTAGCTCATCCTCACCCAACAGTAATCATTTACCAATATTTCTTAAGCAAAGATTGAGGTCTGCTACCCATTTCCCAGTTCCATGCTGGGTTTTTGTCTTCCTGAGCTGGCATGGGTCTTGAATATGCCAAAATCATTGCTGTAGGTGCATACTAGCAGGGTTCCAAGAGCTTATAGGATTCTATTTCCATAAGCTCATGCACCTCCTCATTGGCTCCTACAATCTTTCTGTCCCCTCTTCTGCAATGATCCCTGAACCCTGAGTGAGTGAAACTTAATATAAGAGTCCTGTCCAGGAACCCAAATTCTCCAGATTCCTAATCTTCAAGCTTTAGCCCTTTTGTGTCACTGTCCCTTTGTTGCATGAGGGAGCTTCATTAATGAGAGTTGAGAGATTCATTAGTGACTTCTTTATCCCTTGTTCTATGTTGCATGAGGCTTACATGTTGAGGTTGTGTTGTAGATGTGCCTCTTAAGCATAATTTCTCCTTTGACCCATTCCTCATTCAGAAGTGTGCTGTTAATCTCCATGAGTTTGCGAAGTTACTAGGGCTTCTTCTGGTGTCGATTTTAAGCTTTATTGCATTATGATCTGATTGGATGCCTGGAATTATTTCAATTTTTTGTATTTATTGAGGTTTGTTTTGTGTCCCAGTATGTGGTCAGTTTTGGAGACATTTCCATGGGATTCTGAGTAGAATATGTATTCTTTGGTGCTTGGCTGGAATATTCATTCAGTAGATGTCTGTTATGTTCATTTGATAACCCTGAAGGCAAGATAAAAACTTCTGTCTCCAGAAAAAGCCTTTCTGTAGAGTTGCATTTATTTATAGTAAGAACTTAACGCACACATACAGAAATACTAACTTTGAAAGACATACAAGCAGCACAAAAATAGTATCTGCTACAATTCCTATCTCACATGCCCATAAATTCCAATCCCTGTAAACAACTATTATAGCAAATAATTTGGTTTGTGTCTTTCAGGAGTTTCTCTATTCATATTGAATGTGTCACACATACTTTGGAGAAGTAGATTATTTAGGAGTTGTTTTGATCCTTCCCTCCTTTGATTCCATCTATGCCACAGACCATGAGATGATTCCACCCGTATTCAGAAAAGATCCCTCTCTCTCAGGTAATTCCCTGTAGAAATTCCCTCACAGACATACCCAGGGGTTTGCCTCAGTTTCCTACATGATTTTTAAACCAGTCAAGTTGACAATGAAGATGAAGGTTTATAAAAACATGCAGTATAGAACATGTGTAGTTAACACAGCTTGAACCTCACACACCAATCCAAGAAAATAATAGAATAACCTGAAATTCAGTAGAGCTTAGTCTGTGAGTATCTTAGAATAGCCTTGGTCCAAAGACCTATTTAGAAGCAGTATAAAGATCTGATGGTCGGGAAGTACTGACCCAGAGAAACAAGGCTGAGAGTCAAAGACTTTAGGCAGTTCCTCTTATATCCTCAGAGAAGACTGTCCATGCCATGGAAATCTATGAGTACAGACTTTTGAAGGTAAGTGATTATGTGATTTTTTTGGAAGTGGGTGGTGCTTGGAGAAAGGAGCAGATATCCAAGTAGTTCTTATAATTAGACCCAACTGAAATAAAGTTTTTCAGTGAAAAAATTAAACAGATAAATATCCCTTGAAGGTAAAAATGACTTATTTTGAAGGAACCATCACTTTGAAGTCTTTAGGCTGCGTCAAAAATGAAAATGAAACTAGTACAACATGAAAATGACCAGGTGGGAAAAACCATGACTGGATTTCAGTTCAGCTCTCTGGGAAATTTGCAAATGATTTCTGGGCCTGCTGTCTTAACTTCCACGTGCTCACAGAAGCAAACATGGGTTTGTTTCCTGGGGATAAATCCCGAAAATATGCTTCCTTTTGTGGTAAATAAGAGATGGAATTGCACTACATTACTGAGTTCATTTGAACTGTGTGCCAAATATGAGAGCTATTTGTGATGGAATGATGAAGGTCCAGGTAAGTGTGGTATTGGATGAATGTTTTCTGATGACAAAACCATTTAGGTATAGTGGTACAAGCTGAGAACTGAATAGTGTAGGCAGGCAACACTGTAAAGAAGAATTTCATTCGCCACCTCTACCAAGGAAGCTGAAGGGTTATTTTCAGTATAGAAAAGATCTAAACTACAATCAAAAAGCTGATGTAGCATTCATTTACACTGCAGTCCTCATGCCATTGCTATGTCTTCTGTTTAATGCTATCAAAATTGTCATGGGAATAAAGAATCAAGAGCTTTCTCAGTCAAATCTAAAACATCATAAAAGAAAGAAAAATATGTAAGTCAGTTTGGGGATTGGGGAGCTGGCTTGGCCATTAAAGTGTTTGTCATGGAAGCCTGAGGACCTGAGCTCAGATTCCCAGCATCCTTATGCAAAGCCTGGTGTGGCAGTGTGCACCTGCAATTTCAATTTTGGGAGAATGGAGACAGGTGGGTCATGGGAGCACTCTGGCCTGCCAATCTATCTGAATTGGTGAGAACCATATCAGTGAGAAATCCTGTCTCAAAAACTAAGGTGGTATGCGATTGAGAAAGACATGTATGTTGACCTCTGGCCTCTGCTCATACATACACACACACACACACACTCACCAACATGCACATATATCCACACAAACATGCACACACAGAAAGAGAGCTCAGTCTTTAATATAAGGGCAAATTCTGACATCTTAGGAAAAAGGAAGTTCTATGAACAAAAGAGAAACAGGAAAGAGAGAGAAAAAGGTGAGAACAGTTGTCATCAAGAAATCAATACTTGGAAACAAAGTATTAAAAGATCAAGTTATTACACCTGACCTCTTTAGTACAAATAAAAGAATATCTGCTACCTCTCAACTCCATAATTAAAAAAGAAAAAAAAACAAAAACAAAAAATAAGTCACATTGAACCACAGCAGAAACAAATAAACAATTAACAGGGAAATTGTCTTGTGATCTCAATTAGTGGCAAGGCGACCTAAAAGAGGTTCAGAGTAGAAGAAATACATAATGACTCTTTTTAAAATAAGTCAAGCATATTATTTTAAATGAACCATTGGAAATAAGAAAAAAAAAACAGATAGCGTAAGCAAAAATTAAATTGCATGTTGGAGTTAACGTACAAATGACCATTTGTTTATTTTTTTAATCTCTTGTATAGGCATCTCAGAGAATTCAATGTTTTATTAACATATATTTCATATGCCTTGAGTCTAGGATTGCAGCTTATATAATAATCCTATTTATGTGAAAAGGGCAGATCAGGGGAGCTATGGGCTTCAGTGCAATCAATGCTTGTCTCACAAAAATCTCCAGTCTTCTTGAGGATTTTCCAACCATTCTCTATGCTTTTATTCCTATGCAGGGGCCAGGAGTTGCTGGCTAAAGAAAATACCTATTCCCTGGAGGAATGAGAGTGACAAAAAGCTGTTCCCTTAGCTATCAGTCCTGTGGATCATATTGGAGATTTACAGCTTTGCCTTGAAGTATATGGAAGAAAGAGGGAAAGAAAAAGAGAAGAGAGGTGAATACTATTCTTTCTTATTTAAGAATAAAGTTGGTGGGTAGATTGACATTTTAATTGTTAGTTTCAACCGGTTGCTTTTTTTAGATTAAATAAGAGCCTTTAAATGCCACCTGAGCCTTAAAAGAGAGTGTGGGTTGTAGTTTATTTTCAATCTTGTCTGTTTATTTATAGGTAATAGAAAGGTAAGTGGTAGTGAGCTGTTCAAATATACAGAAAATCAAATCAACATCACCTATTATCACAATGAAGAGATTGTTATCTGTAACATAGAACTTATAACTGAAATTCCTTTAATTCAATGATACGTGAAAGTGTCTCTCACAAATGACTCCATGGAGTATAACTATGTAAAGATTCAGAGAACTTGTTTTAACATCCCACTCACATGAGTAAGAAAAAAAGGCAGTCTTTCAAGAAAAATATTCTTCCCATGATTCTGACAGGGAATAATTCTTTGAACAATAATCTAAGTTCCTGTATTTCTAACTAGCTGTATGACTTTGGTCACCTCATTCAATCTCTCTTGGCTGAAATTTCATCAATGGAAAAAAAAATGATGCTAGAGTCACATATGATGTAATGAGAAAACACGAGCTTGGAAGTCATGCAGATCTTGTTAAAATGTCAGATTTGTAAGTGACCAGCTACATCGGTTGAGCAAACTGCTAAATCTGATTCTTTGATTTCCCACCCCCTTGTATTCACCACTGGGAAAATATTGTCTTTTATAGCAAACAACCCCAAAATTCTGTGAATTAGTACAACAAAACTTTCTTTCTCACTTCTGATACAATCTGATGCAATTGAACTTTTATTTGGGGCAGCTTTCCTCTGAACCAGGGGTTTGCCACCCACAGGCCCAATCAGACCAGGCTCTTCTTATTTAATGTATTGTAGTCTGTGTGGGCTCAGAACTGACTGAGGTTAAGGATTAGCTTGAAGACTGAAAGAAGTAGATGCTAAATTTAGAGCCACGCTTGGCTATATAGAAAGATCCTGTCTCAAAAAGACAAAATGGAGAAAGTGCTTACTTAGCATACACAAGACCCTAGGTTCAGTCCCAGCACTAAGGAGGAAACGGCTGCTTACTGGTGTGAGGCGAGACAACTACAGGTAAAAGAACAAGAGCGGAATTTTTAATGGACACCGTTTTTCTTTGTTAAAATATTTTTTTTTATTTTCTATGTATGAGTGCTTTACCTGAATGGATATAAGTGCACCACATATGTGCAATGCCTGTGCAGGCCAGAGGAGGATGTCAGATTCTTCTGAAACTGGAGATAAGGATTGTTTTTAGCCACCATGTTAGTGCTGCGAACCCAAACTGGGTCCTCTGCAAGAGCAGCCAGTGCTTTTTCTATCCAACCCCACTGTTTTTCTTTTAAAATAATGATTCAAGGGCTCTGGGTATAGCTTAATGGTATATTATTTGCCTAGTATGTGTAAGGGCGTGGGCTATATCCATAGCAGTGGATGAAATCATGAATTGATGAACTAATGAAATTTTGACTTAAAACAATATTTTTGGTCTTTTTTTTTTTTTTTTTTGAGACAGGGTCTCCTTATAGAACCAGCTGGCCTGGAACTCATTATGTAGACCAGGCTGGTCTTGAACTCACAGAAATCTGCCTGCCTCTGCCTTTTCAGTGCTGGGATTGAAGGTATACGACACCACACCTGACTCGACTTTTTAATTTTTTTAAAATATTTTTAAATTTAATTTTTTTTAAATGTTGACTTTTGATCATGTATATGTCTTGTACAAAACTACTGTACATGATGCTAGGAGAAATCAGAGAACTGAGAAGCAGTCCCTTATTTACTCACAGCTTTCAAGAACAGTAAAGCGCTTGCTATGTAAGCATGAGAACCAGAGCTCAGTTCCCCAGGACCCATGTAAAATCCTAGATGGGAGTTGTGACCTGCTTATAACCCCAGTTTAAAGGCAGCAGAGGCAGGAAATCCCCAGAGGAAGCTGACTAGCCAGATCAGCTGAATTGGTGATTTCTGACTCCAACAAGAGACCCGGCCTCAATATATAAGGTGGAGAGAAAGAGAGAAAGACACTTGGCATCAGTCTCACACACATGCAAACATGCATGCACACACTTATGCACAGTACCAACATAACAGATGCAAAATTTTTCAAACAATTTATAAAGAGAAGAACAATGACTCTGAAGACAGATATTCCAGAATCCTTAGAGATGCCTAAAAGGTACTGTCAGTTGTGGAAAGCTCAGCTCAAGCTGTATTTCTCCCCTCACATTATCCTCTGTCCTCTGTAGCTGTCCTCTGAACACAGTAGGAACTTGAAGTCAGTTAGCTCCTAGGTGTAGAAGGGGAACATAAAAGCTTTGTTAATGACCACACCAGGTGACTTGGAAAGCTGTTTAATCAAAAGTCAAGCATGATTTCATTCACTTACACCTCAGGGAAAGTCTGAGGGCTGAGAGAATGAGTTTCATTTAACACTGATGTTTATACCTGTGGATGAAAACCGTCATCAAACCAGCACAAGACAAAGGGGAAGCAAAAATTAATGCATTTGATAGAGAGGACAAGGGTAAGACATACCAATGACAACAGCAGTGCAGGGTGGTAAATGAATCCATGAGCATTAAAGTCAAATGGACCTGGATGACAGGGCCTGTGACTCTGCTATGAACATTCATTCTTCTGAGCTTCTATTTCTGCACCACTAAAGTGAGCATAATACCATCCACTTCATAGATATTCTGTGAAATTTTCAGGAGACACTCGAGGTAAACTGTAATGATCCCTGCAGATGACAGCCATTCAATACATGGTAGCTTGGTGTTTTTTTTTTTAGTTATTGTTGTCTTAGGATACGCCACAAAATATATGATTTTTCAGGTGCCAAATACATGCATCTCTGCACACACAGCCGCAGGGAATGGAAGCTGCATAGGAAAGAAGTGCCTTCACTGACTGAAAAGCATAGTTTCTAGAATTAGTATTTACAAATATCCATTCTTTCATGATAGTTGAGTCTTATTCACAAAGCAAGTGAAGGGAGAAATAAAAATCTCCACTTGAAGAATTTCTATCTAGTCAGATAAATAAGACAGCAGAATACAAATCCAAGGAAGCTTCACCTGTACATAATCAAATACAAAGTCTTTCTCAAAGAGGTCAAAGATGAAAAAGTAACCTCGTCTTGAATTCTTAGCTGAGCATTGTATTTGTGAACACTTGTATTCTTTTGTCATTTCAGATAATGCTAATGACTAAAAGCTGTAATAACATCTAGAATGTAGTAAGCACTATGTCAGTGCTCCATTTTTATATTTATTAATTTATTGAGCACTACAACAGATACATGAGGTCCATTTTGCATATGAAGATACAGAAGCACTGAGAGATAAAGTAACACAGTAAGACCTAAGCTGGGATTCAACATTCTGCATTCTGTTCCAGAGTCTGGGTTTTAGGCTGATAACATATAGGTGCTAGACCCATTTCCCATCACAAAAGTAAATCCACATGTGTACATGTATAAATTAAGATTAACACAGATTTGAGAAAGGTAAGGTATTAAGGATTTTTTCCCATGTCAAATATATTTTATTTGTGGCATAATCATGGAGACAGAGCTGAGAAGACAGTGGTTCTAAATTGCATCATATAGTGTTTGGAGTGTTTTATAGCTGTGGAGTTCCCTCTTTCAGTTTCCATGTGGCCATGGAAAACTCAAAATATCTATGGTATGCCATTCTGTACTACTCCTCAGACCTTCAATGGTAGCTTTCGGGTTCATCAAGCCAGCTGCAAGCTGTAGCTAATCAATTACAGTAACCACAAATAGTATATGTTCATGAATACTGCAGTGGCCTTTAACCCACAGAGCAAGACCATTTGCAGCAGATGGAAAACCAAACTTTGCAGCTCAGCCTCAGCTTCCACCCTGATTTGCTATCCTCTGCAGCCCCAGAGAAGTAATTTTCAGCTTAGTCTCTCACTGATAGTCATCTGCGTCACAAAACTATTACCCACCATGCGCCTTCCTACTTAACTCAATGTGCTCTGAGCCTGATAACCAAGGAGTGCTGTGGAGTCACTCCACCCTGCAGTTAACAGAAAGACTCAATTGCATTTCACCCTAGAGGGGGCTGCTTACAGGTCAGTACTGAGATAATCAGCCAAGCAGCTTATGTCTCTGTCACTCTGCTGTTGCTGTTGGTTGTTTCGTAACCTGGGAAAATTCAAACACATTTATTGACAAATAAAAGTGACAACTGAAATACCAGAAAAATCACCATCTTATTTTCTTAATCAAGATTGGACACAGCAAAGTAACGTTTCCCTAAGTGTGATTTTGTTTTACCTTCTAGTTCCTCCCATCAGATATTTTGTGTTAAATTTCTATCTGAGACTGAGAAATAATGTGAAATCCATAAGACTGTCCTCAGACTGATAGAACCAATGCCTGATCTGTAATAGAAAACATCTATGAGAATGAGGTTTAATTGATTGCTTAAGAGAAGGATCTGATCCACATTTTTAAAATTTTAACTTTATCTCTTGACAAGCCAGACATTTTTAAAAATAGAACTATTATGTAAATAGTTTTGTCCCAGACACTGTAACAGTATAACTTATCTAGAATATAACTTTATCAATATGGTATATATATTGTAAATACTAAGGCGCTAAGAAAATAAGCCACAAAGCTCACTGATTCCTAATCACACAAAAAAAATGAAGGAAACACCAAGGCACATCATAATCAAACCGTTCCACTAAAGATAAAAAGGAAATCCAAAATTATTCAGGAAAGAAGACATTTTAAGAAGAGCAACAAAGTTAAGAAATTTGCAGACTTTTTATTTGAGATAATACAAACAAAAAGAGAGTAGCCAACATATTTAAAGGTAGCACTCCGCGTATCTCTTGAATTCACATCCATAGATTCAGCCAACTACAGAACAATAGTATTTGGAGATAAAGATCATGCCTGCGATAAGCCTACTTAGGCATTTCCCCCTTGACATTTCCTAAACAATATGTTACCATAAATGTTTACATGGAATTTTCAAAATATTAGGTATTATAAGTGATGTAGATATTACTTAAAGTGTTTGAGAGAATATGCTTTTGCTCTATGCAATATGACATTTTATATAAAAGACAGGCAACACACCTGAAGATATGTTGTGTCCTGGGACCAGTCCTTACCGAGCCCAAAGACTGACTCTATTGAAAAAAATATATTGTTATTTGGAATCTTATAACTAATGAGAATATTTTTGAAAGAGGTAAAATATTATTTCAAACAGACAAAATCTGAAAGAATTCATTATCAATACATATACAGTATCAGAAATATTAAATATAGATCATCAGGTAGAAGAAAAAGATTTATTATATATGATGAATGAAAAATACAAAATAAAATATATTTTGTTATTTAAATATGGTAAAAAATATTAAAATAATGTGTATAATATGCCTGGGTACAAAATCTGGGATTTGAGGGTTGAAGTGGGAAACTAAAAATTACTGCTAAAAAGTTCTTACATGACACATCAAGCAATATGTTATTTAATATTTTATTTCTTTATTATTTTTATTTTTTTATGTGTATGTGTATTGCCTAAGTGTGTATGTAAGTGCACCTGTGCAATGCAATGCCCACAGAAGTCAGAAAAGGGCATCAGATACTCTGGAACTGGAGTTACAGATTGTTGTTAGCTGCCATGTGGGTGCTGGGAACCAAACCTGGGTCCTCTGTAAGAGCAGTCAGTGATTTTACCACTGAGTCATCTCTTCAGTCCATAGAAGTATGTTATGTAAATATAGACTTTCATAAGTTAAAGATGTATATTATAAATCCTAGAGAAAAAGTAAAATTGTAGCAAATAATCCAGCAAAAAGTTAAAAAATTATTTTAAAAATATGCCCAATTAATCGGAAATATAAATGAAAAAATTTAGATAAATTGAAAATGGAACTGTAGAAGGTTTAAAAGCAACCATGTCAATAATTACAGCAAATATAAATGATCTAAAGAAACAAATTCCCATGCTTGTTATGGTAATCTAGGAGCTCCTGGAAGAAACTGTGAAGGCCATGGTGATGGAGTTCCAGGCTTACCACTTGGAACAAGAGAAAATAAACCCATGGAATACACTTTTACACACACACAACCACACACACAAACATACACAAATACACTCATACACACACATACCAAAGACTGGAGCCAGGAGTAGGTAGCTAAATAGAAGGATTTATCAAGCAGAGGCAAGGCCCTGGGTTCAACCCCTATCACTGGAAAACACACACACACACACACACACACACACACACACACACATGCACACACACACACACACACACACACACATATACCCTCAAAATAAACCAAGTATCACGTTGAATTGAAGCAAGAAGCAGCTAACAAGAAAAAATACCTTCCAGAAATATAGTTTAAGGACTGGAGAGATGCCTCAGTGATTAAGAACCCTGGCTGCTCTTTCAAAGAACCCAGGTTTGATTCCAGAACCCACATAATGGCTAACAGCCGTCTGTAACTCCAGTTCCAGGGGATCCAACACCCTCTTGTAGCCTCTGCAGGACACTGCACACATATACACAGGTGCACTTACATACATTCAGACAAATCACCCATACATAAAATAAAAATAATAAAATCTTACGAAAAGAAATACAATTTAAATATAAACAAAAGTTTAAATAATGTAAAAAATGCATCATACTACTGATAAGCTATTTTTCATAACTCATACTTCTGAACCTTCAGATCATTCCCAAGATTTCCTCTGCCTTAGCCCCAGAAACTGCAGTGAACTGCCGTGAACTGCAGTCTTGCATGTCTGAACTTCCTGCATGAAGGTCGCCATATCCACTTGATCCTATACCGTGATGGAGAACAGAAATTGAAAGAGCCTGTTATATATTTTTCATTAAATTTATTTATCTATCTATCTATTTATTTATTTATTTATTGTGTGTGTGTATGTGTATATGTGGCACTACATACATGTGGAGAGCAAAGGAAAACTTGTGGGAGTCAGTTCTCTCTTTCCACTATGTGAGTCCTGGGTATGGAATTCAAGTGATCAATATTTCCAGCAAACACCTTTACCCACTGAGTTATCTTGCTAGCTCCTTTATATATTTTGAAAGAACTTCTAAATTACTGTGCATGCAGTATAACTTTTCTTAAAATAGTTATGTTTAAATTTTACAATGCTTTTTAAAGGTTAAGATGCTCTGTATTTTTTTCAGATTTGGATTTGTAGTTGCCAAAAATAAAACAGCCATTCAAGAAAAGAACACAAAACAACCCAGATTAAGCATCTAGGAAATAGAAATTAAAACTGTTTAAGATTCCTTTTCCCTCAGATCAGAAGTCATCAAGAAAACAAATGATATCAAATGCTTGTTCAAATGTGGTGGGAAAGGGAACACTTATTCTCTGTGGATAAAACTGAAAACTGGTGCAGTCACCATAGCAATCAGTGCGGAGAATTCTCACTAAGTTAAATGTAGATCTCCCACATGACAAAACTATACCACTCCTTGGCACATATCCAAAGGATGTGATTATTCTACTACAGAGATACTTGCTCAGCCATTGCTACTATTTTTACAATTGGTAGGAAATAGAAACAATCTAAATGTCCTTCAACTGATGACCATATCATGAAAATGTAGTACATATGCACAATGGAGCTTTATTTCAGTTGTAAAGAAAATAGAATTATGAAATCTTTAATAAAATGAATAGAACTGAGAACATAATATTGAATGAGGTAACTCAGGCCCAGAAAAACAGATGGAAAGCCTAAGTTCTAAATGTTAAATATGTATATTTAAATGGGAGTAAGTGTGTCAGAAGTTAGCAAACTAGAAAGGTTATCCATAGGACCAAAACAAAACCAAACAACAAAAAAGAGGCATTGTAGAAGAAGACAGAGAGAACAATAGAAGACATGTGCTATGAAGAGGAAGGGTAAATTATTGATGGAGGGAGGATACAGCAAGGAAAGAGAAATAGGGAGATGAAAGGGAAGGAGAGTGTGGGGGAATACCTGTGAGTTGTACATGTACATTTTTTTCAATATAATATTTATATCATGTGTGTATCATATTAGATATTGCTTTTATAAAAGGAGTTATATATGTGGCCTAGAGAGTCTGATTTGTGTCCCTAAATGTCTTTCATGGTGGGATCATCCACTGAGCCCATCAAGTATCTCATTCTTGTAAGACACTGTCTCTTCCCTTCCCAGCAGCTGTCAATTGCCAAAATTTCCTGAGGCTGGCTTAGGATTTCTTACACACTTTCATGTCTATTCTGGGATTGTGTCTGGTTTGCGCTTGTATAGGACTTATGCGTGCTGTCACAATTGCTGTGAGTTCATATGAGCAACTGATCAACTGTCTAGAAGATTCTTTTTCCTTGTAATCCTCCAACTACTCTGGCTCATCTTTTCACCTCCTCTTCCACAATGATCCCTTTGCCTTGGAAGGCAGAGGTTTAAAATAATATCCTATTGAGGGACAAACACTTTGCGGCCTTTTGTTCCCTGAACATTGGCTAATTGTGGGTTTCTGTATTAATCACCATCTACTGCATAAGGAAAGTTGTCTGGTGAGAGCTGAGGGATGCACTCATCCTATTGTACAATTTACATTGAAGATGTATCACTTAGAATTAAGTGTAGCACTGAAACTTATTCTCTGCATTTGACCAGTTTGGAGCTTTTTCAGTAGTCTCCGTCTCTTGCAAAAGAAGTTTCTTTGAAGAGGGGTGAAAAGTACACATATTTGTAAATGTGAGGATTCATATTTAAAATAAAATGAGAAATTACATTAGTTTAAGTATGTGGCAAAAATAGGTTTTTCTCTAGGGTCTATGAACTTTCCAGCCATGTGTATTTTTGTCTATATTTATAGTACCACATATGAGTTACCTCCCATTGAGCAGACATTAATTCCAATTAGAAAGCTGTTGATTACCCCCAAGATAAAAGTGCCACTACTGCACCAATAGCAATAGTTTACTGAGACAGACGTTATTTGGGTTTTACAGAAAGGTAGGACCATTGATTTGCCTTTGGCTGCTTATACCGTGAAAGCTAGTCTTCAAGGAGGTGGCTTCCAGGTCAGTTCCAGCTTGATTGCTCCAAATCTTGTGTCCAATATGTGTCCCACCTTCAGGAATAGGATCTTACCTTCAAATTCTGGGAGGCAATGAAGGACTGTGGCAATAGTTGGTGTTATTTTAGTAGTCTCTTGGACTACATTGACCAACAACTCAACAGAAGTTTCTCCCACCCAGCACTGTATTTTTTTGTGTGTGTTATTGAATTCAGCTATACAATACACTTGTATATTTATTGCATGCGTATTTTTCAGTAAGATTTTGAACTAATACATTACCCTGTGATCTTTCATGCCATCTATTATTTATGACTCTTCCACTCCCCCTTTATAATGCTCACTACTCCCTCCCCAGTTAAAGTACTCCCTTTCCCCATTTCTTCCTTAATAACATCTGTCTCCTACTATCTCCATCTCTTAAGCTCCTTTTCTCCTTTATCCCCTTAGTTCCTTTCCCTTCTCCTGGCTCCATTACATTGAGATTTATACTCACATCTAGGGATTTGGAACCAAGATTCACAAATGAGAGAGAAATATGTCACTTGTTTTTCTGAGTTTGTATTACTTAGTATAATAATATCTAATTCCATTAATTTACCTGAAAATTTCATGATTTGGGTTTTTTTAGCACTGAGAAGAACTCTATTGTGTACATGTACCACATTTTCATTATCCATACATCAGTTAAGGAACAATTGATTTTTTTTTCCTTTTCTCAGCAACTGGGTATGTACAAAAGAGTGGAGTAACCAGATCATATGGTAGATTTATTTTTAGTTTTTTAAAGGGTTCTCCACACTAATTTCCACAGTGATTGCACCAGTTTACAATATCACTAATAGTGGATGAGGCTTTCCCTTTCCTGACATCCATGCAAGCACTTGGTGTTATTAGTTCTCTTGATCTTAGCCATTCTGTCTGGGGATAGATGAAAACTTAAGGTAGTTTTGATTTGCATTTCTTTGTAAATAAGGATATCGATCAATTTTAAGGTATTTTTAGCCATTGTTATTTCTTCTTTTGAGAGTGCTCTGTTCAAATTGATAGCCCTTTTTTTAATTGGGTCATGTGTTTTCTTGCTCCTTTGTTTTTTGAGTTCTTTGTACATTCCAGATATTAATCCCCTGTTGGACAAATAACTGGTGAAATTTTTCTCTCAGTCTGTAGGTTCCCTCTTAATTTTATTGGTTGTTTCCTTTGCTCTACAGAAAACTTTTAGTTTAATTAGGTTCCGTTTTTTGATTGTTGACCTTAACTCCTGAGAAACTAATGTCCGATTTACAGTCTTTATTTGAATCTATATCTTGTGGGGTACTGACTATATATTCTCCTAATAATCTCAGCATTTCAGCCTTTACATTGAGGGCTTTGATGCATTTGGAGGTTGCTTTTGTGTAAGGTGATAGATAAGTGTCTAGCTTCATTCTTCTACAAGTTGAAATTCAATTTTGTCAGCAACAATTGATGAAGATGCTATCTTTCCTCTAGTGTGTGTTCTTGGCCTATTTGTCAAATGTCAGGTGACTCTAATTGTGTGCATTCATGTTTTGGTCTTCTATTTTGTTCCATTGATCTATACTTCTGCTTCTGTGCCAATGCCATGCTGTTTTTATGACTGTGGCTCTGTAATATAGATTGAGGTCTGGTATGGTGATGCCCCCCCAGCATTACTCTTTGTGCTCAAGATTGCTTTGGATATCCAGACATTTTGTGTTTCCATATGAATTTTAGGATGAATGTTTCTATTTCTGTGAAGAATGTCACAAAAATTTTGATTAGGTTTGCATTGTATCTGTAAATTCCTTTTGGTAGGATGGTCATTTTCATTATATTGATTCTAATAATCCATGATTTATTATGTGTTTCAATTTTTTGTATCTTTCTCAATCTCTTTCTTTAGAGATTAAAGTTTTCATTTAATTGGTCTTTAATGTATTTGGTTAAATTTATCCCTAGATTTATTTAGAGATTATTGTGAATGGAAATGTTTTCCTGAATATTTATATATAGAAAGGCTACTGATTTTTGTAGATTGATTTTGTAACCTACCACTTTCCTGAAAATGTTGATCTTTTTGAGAGGTTTTCTGGGTGGAATTTTTGGAATCTTTTGTGTATAATATATCATCATCAAAAAAGGATAATTTGACTTCTTCTTTCCAATTAGTACCCCTTTAATTTTCTTCCTTTTTCTTATTGTTCTAACTACAATTTGAAGTACTGTATTGAAAAGAAATTGGGATAGCAGACAACCTTGTCTGGTTCTTGAATTTAATGGGGATACTTTGACATCTCCATTTAGAATGATATTGACTGTGGTGTTTCTTGTATATAGAATTATGTTGAGGTATTCCCTTTAGGACTTTTATCAAGAATGCATGATGGATTTTGTCAAAGGCCTTTTCTGCGTCTATTGAGATGATCATGTGATCATTTTTGTCATTAAATCCGTTTGTGTGAATTATTGTGTATATCGAACTGTCTCTGCTTCTTTGGAATAAAGTGTAATTGATCATGGTGGGTGATATTTTTGTTTGTCTGCATGTAATGAATTTTTATGGAAATATGTTCCTGGAGGAATATTTGGTCAGGAATTCAAATAGGAAGAACACTTTTTTGAAGTAATGATTTCTATCTTAATTTTTTTATTAAGGAATCCCTGTTCGTCGGTTGTAAAACAAGCAAGGAAATAACACATAACAATGTAGAATTTACTTTGGGACACTAACTCTTGTACCCAAAGGTAACTATTGTTAATGTATTCACCTTTTCCCAACATTTACTCATGCATCAAATATACACACTTTGAAATTGCAAATTTGATGTGATTATTGATTTCTAAATTCTTTTGTAAATTTCCTTCTCATAGACATCATTTGTTCATCTTTCTATTGGAAACACTATGATAAGCTCTGTGCTTGTTTAATTAAAATACCATGTAATAATTAATAAGCATGAGGAGAACAGAAGTAAGCAGCCATAATTCAAAACAATTTTTACTTTCAAATATCACCTTCCGGTGATTTTTCATTATGAAAACTCATTGTTGCATGGTAGAAACTATAATGTATAATTCTGTATTCATTTTATTTATTTTACATCAAATACTAAAATATAATTTAACATCCTATCCTAAAATAAAAGTGGGAAAGAGAAGATAGGTTAAAAAGCGATCATTTGTTTTAATGTAAAAAAAAGAAAAGCTCTTATAAATTCATTCTATTTCTTTCTCCCTCTTTTCTTCCCATTTCTGAGATTTGTCTCCCATATTCCTGTACTCCTCACTCAAGAAATAGTTTGGAGCAGTCCAGGATTAAATAACCTAACAAAACTACCAGCTTTGATACCTTCTGTAAGTAGGTATACACAGAGGATAGGGAACTTGCACACTGGAAGAGATAGAAGCAGGGCACTGCACTGGCCCTCTGGCAAGGCTGACAATTTATGCAAACTTTGACAATATGAGACAAATATTTTTCTCAAATACAACTTGGCCAGTCTTACTAAAAATAAGTATTATGTTCGCCAGTTTGAATAGAGTTAGGTCCAGAAAATAAGGTTCTGGAAAAAAAATTTTTCATTAAAAATCACATTCAATCAGGTCTGAAAGTCACTTACAGAACAAAGAAAATCCCCCAACATACTGAAACCAGAGGTGTGAAAGGCTGCCTTTCTCCAAGGGACTCAGGTTGCTTCCCTTGTGTCCTAAGCAGTTTGGTCTTGAAAGACAATGCTACAGATCAGCTTGAGACAAATTTCCTTAAGTAAGGCAGCCTAGAGTTTGGGGGAAATGCTGCACTTAGAACAAGATAACCAGAAAAATGGACAAGAGAAAAGAATTTCTCATATTTATATCTCTAATGAGTAGTTAAACAAGAATTCTAGTCTTCTAACATTGACTCAAATGCTTTACTTAAATTTAAGGTAATCTCTTATTGAATGATTCAAAACTTAGCCAGGGCAAATGGTGCATATCTGTAACCCTGCTACCCAATGGACTGAGGCAGGCAGATTACTTGAGCCCAAGAATTTGAAATTAGTCTAAACCACATGGAGAGATTCCATCACAAAACACTGACAAATAAATTAACAAATTTTTTGCTTACTACCTGAGATCAAATAATGACTTTGCTTCTTATTATGTCTGTTATTTTCTTTAGCTATTAACTATTTGTACTTTTACAGATAAGTAACTGTTTACTCATAAGATAGAATGTATATAAATTGCTAAGCACGATGCCTATAACACAGAAACCAATGTAACAGTAGCTAGTAACTAATATTATTATCAGAAAGATTTATACTTCACAAATACATTCTTTTCCTATTTCATAGAATCATAAAAGTATTAAAACTCCAGGTTTTAAAGAGTAGTAACCCAATGTGCCAACATTAAAGATGACAAGAAATCTGAAATGTAGACCTAGCCAAATCACCAGCTATTTATTTGTACAACCAGAATTATAAGCCTGGTTTTCTAGCCCCATCAGTTCTTATTACTCCACCCATTTCCAGTTTCACTTCTGTTCTCCTTTTATCCCCTGAAAATAGACTGCAAGAGTCAGCACTTTCTCATACCAATGCCTTGGCATCCCCTCAGGCTTCTTTTTTGCAATGTGGTTTCATATAGCCCAAGCTGACCTTGAACTATATAGCCAATGAAAATCATGAACTGTGGATCTTTTTGGCTTCATTTCCCAAGTGCTGGGATAACAGATGTGCACTTCCATGCCTGGTTTTATGCAGTGCAAGAGGATCAAACCCTGGGATGGGCTTCATGCATGCGAAGCAAGCACTACACCAACTGAGTTATATCCCCAGTCATATTCTCAAACTTTCCAACAGCTCTTTGAATAAAAGAGGAGTGAGTGCTGGGTAAACATGCTTTCTTGCTTCTCTATTAGTTTCTTTTCTGTCGTTGTGATACAACACCATGATCAAGGAAACTTATAGAAAGAAGAGTTTATTTGGCCTATGATTCCAAAGGGGCATGAGTCCATTATAGCAGGGAAACATTCCTTGGGATAAGAGTTCATTAGGGGAAGGAGGCATGGCAACAAATGTAGCCTGAGCAGAAAACTGATAGCTCACTTCTCCAAACAGGAACAGGATAAACAGTGAAACTTGAAATCCAGCAAGGCCAACCCCTAGTTACATGCTTCCTCCAGCATGGCCACATTTCCTAAAGGTTGAATGACCCTCCCCAAATATCACCATCAACTAGAGCCAAGTGTTCAAACACTTGGGGCCTATGAGAGACCCTCATTGGCCCAAGAAAAAAAAAAAAAGGAAAACATGTCTCAAACAAAGTTGAAGGCAAACACCCACACCCAGGGTTGTCCTCGCCCCACACGAGTACTGTGATAAAAATGAATTCACACACAAACGTGTGCACACACACACACACGAGTGCACACAGATACAACACATACATACTCCACACACACAAAAAGTAAAAAAAAGGAATCAAGAAATGTTTGGCTGTATTGACCTCAATCTTTTTACATCAGTTGGCCATCCCATGCAGTAAAGCAGCTCCCTCTCCCGTTCTTTCTTCTTCCCATCACTTGCACCCTATCAAATCTTCTACAGTGTACATGTATCTGGTCACAGGTTTGCTCACTATCACTGTTGTTGCATAGAAAAGCAATTTTCTTTCTGTCTGCTATGAGCAATCTTCAAGTGTGATTGACAACCAACTAACCAATGACTTAAGGGGGGAGGTATAACAGAAATGCAGGTAAGGCTGAGAAGGAGGGAGGCAGGCACAGGGCCAGGTTTCCCTCCATCTTGGGCACACTCCAGAGTTCCAGGAGGGACCCATAATCAAAATGCAGGTTCTGCCACAGGAAATCTCTATCTAGGGATGAATTCCTTGTAAGTAACATGGAATAAACTAATCTCTCTAAAGAACATTCTCTATCTGGGGGTGGGGTGAGGCTGAATTCCAGGCCTCACCATGAGAGAATTCATGATTCAGATGGCATAGTCAAGCAGGACTGACTAACAGAAAAAGAATGCTTCCATAAAATGAAGTTATGGAGCCTCAGTTAATATAGGAATCAGCAAAGGAAAAAGTATGGGCAGAAGAAATTTTGATATGGTGGATTATCCCCATAGGACTGGTGTGTATGGCAGCCATTGCAGGGTTGGGCCGGTTTATAGTGAAATATGCAATTTAGGTGAACTTGCCTAAGCAGATGAGATCGGTGGGAAAAATACTGATGGTGATAGCACATGCCGGAGACTCCATGGAGGAGGCCATGGCACATGGGTCAAGTGCGACATGGCAGTCTCAGGCTGAGGTCTTAGCACAAAAGGAAATTCAAGGTGTGAAAGTCAAATTGAACCGAGAGAAAGATATAAGCTTCACTTCTTCAATACTAGCTGCTGAGCTTGCTAGCAAATTGAATAAAAGAGAAAAGGAGATGAAGCTTTTAGTCTGCCACATTTTACAGCTAGGAAGTCAAAAAGGAACAAAAACCCAGGCCAAGTTGATAATGCAGGATGCATCTGGAGACCCTAACCTGGAACCCCTGGGAAGAAGAAAGCAACCCAGAAGGAGTTGAAAGTGCCCAAGAGCTGCTGGAGCTAGGAAAGACATTCAAACAAACTAGGAGGAAACACTTAACTACCTGGCTTGTAAGGCTATGGGACATGGGGGCAGATGAGATTATTTTCAATCCTGCAGAAGCGAGACAGCTGAGCTACATAACAACTCATCCTTCCTTGAGATTTAAGCTGCATAATCTCGTACAATACAAGGGAAAATAGTCTTTGATGAACTGGCTTGTGCATGCCACAAGAGACACTTAGTCATCACCAGTGGAGATCCCCATGAATTCCAGGAGCTGGAGTATGACACAAGAAGGACATGTGCTGTTAAGAGAACTGGGTGTGAAGAAAGCAGTATACAGTAGTCCATTCACTGGCTCAGATAGGACTGTGTTCACTAGAGATTTAATAAGGGACTTCACTGAACAAGGACCTTGACATTGGTATGGAGGTTTAATGTCCCTACTAGATTTCCTACTGGGACAAGAGCTTTACAAGGCTGGAGAGGCTTTCACAGATTTAAACAGCCTGGACCAGCATGTAAAGTATGTCTGTAGAAAAATAGAAGAACCTAAAATATGTGTAAGGGAGGCAAAGCAGAAAAGGAGGTCTGCTTGGGTTACTCGTAGACAAATGTGGAGAGACTTGTGCTTAGTCCAAGTTCCTAAAGAAAAGATTGATAAAAAGCCAAATTCTGTGCTAAAGCAGCTCTGGGAGGCTTTCAGCCCTGAGAAATGGTTCACAAAAGGTACACAGAGGATGAAGTTTATCCCAGGGGTGGATACTAGCCCCCTGAGTGAACAGGGTACATTTCTCGCTTCTGACTGGCTATTCAAGGGGTTGAGACAGTTTGCCCTGCCAGGGCCTCTCTCAATAGCTAGGTGTGGTCAATGGAGAGACCACAGTTGTGCCTAGGGTCAGGAATTAGATCCTGGTCTCCCTGGTCCTAGGAATCAACAGGTGTGACAGGGGCAAGAGAAACCTTATTCCTCCTTGGCTCTATGTAGGACCAAGGAGTTTGGGCCAACACCAACGAGGTTGGCAAGGATAAAGGGATACACGGAGCTCCATGTGAGAAATCCAGGACACTAAATGGATTACATGCCATTGTACCCAACATGGATCTGTTGAAAAAACAGCTGATGCAAATGAAAAGGGATTTTCCTTGCTATGTTAGACCTTGTATGTGTATATAATGTTAACTTCTGAGTGTTTTACTGATATGAAACCCAGTTGAGAGATGTCAAGTACACCTGAAGGAACAAGAATGGAATATAACTCATACAGGGTACAAGGGTAAAGAATAGCTGTGAAATTCTGGGAGTTCTATGGGCCTAGGCCTTTAGATGCCAAAGAGTAAAGGTAACTAGCAATTCTGGTACCAGGTGTGGGTTGCTCTACCTGTGAGCTATTGGCCAAGTGAGACTTGGAAGCCCCTTTCTATCAAACAAAAGGCAATTGCCACAGTATAATGCTAGTTGCACACTGGAAATAGACAGTAAAGCCCTATTACTGAAGATGTGACATGGTTCAAGCATGGAAATAGATCTAGCTGGGACCAAGCTGAAAACTCTCCCCGAATGGATGGCTGGCTTTCAGAGTGCTAGAGGGCACTATGTAGGCCGCTATGAGATAATGGTCCTGAAACCCTCTGACTGAGGACAGATCTTCCATGCTTCACTGTCAAATGTCTCCACAGGTGTGTTAGAGGCTCGCTCGTCTGGTATGTACATTCCCAGCATATTTAAATTTTGATTCAGGGCCTGCTTTTCAGGGAGGGCACACACACATCTGATACTAGGAAAAGAATGTCGACCTCCAGCGGTGATGGGGAGAATTACAAGCTCCCATAAAGAGGCTACAAGATAAATATGATGTGCCCACTTGGGCATTGCCTAAGCACTTGTGTTTACACCAATCGGTTAGGTCATTCAGTATTTTTGTGGATGTTACATTTACTGTTGTTGTTATTGGTGGTGTTGCTATTTTACAATTATTGTATTTTTACAGTAGAGAGAGCATCACTGAAGCAAGAGGATAATCCATGCCACAGTGGAAAGAACATCATCCTATACCTGTTATTCTCCTTCCCCAGACCCTTTGCTCTTATGGCTCAGGGATTATTGCAGAAGTAGTGGAGGAAAGTATGTGAGAGCCAGAGAGAAAAAGGGGTGGGATGCTGCATAAAAAAGCAATTTTCTCTCTGTCTGCTATGAGGGATGGACTTCAAGCATGATTGACAACCAACTAACCAATGACTTAAGTGGGGAGACTTTACAGAAACACAGGGAAGGTTGGGAAGGAGAGAAGCAGGCATGGGGCCAGGTCTCCATCTTGGGCACACTTCAGAGTTCTGGGAGGGACCTGTGATCAAAATGCAGGCTCTACCATAGGAAATCTCTATCTGGAGATGAACTCCTTGTATGTAACATGGAATAAACTAATCTCTCTAAAGAACATTCTCTATCCGTTCAGTCAGTTCAAACCTGGGGGTGGGGTGAGGCTGAATGCTGGGCCTTACCATGAGAGAATTCATGATACAACTGTGATCTAAAATAGCTTAAATTATTTTCCTAAAGACATGACAGTAGCCAATATCCCAGGGAAGACGAAATAACAGATCTCTCTTGCTCTCTCTCCTTGATTAATTTCCCCAATTGTATTAACAATACCTAATCAGAGGCCTTCTCTTACACACTGTTTCTCCATTTGGTTCCATTTGGCACTCACGGTCTGAGTAAATAAAAAGACAGAGGATAGTTATTAAAGCTTAAAATGAATCATAAGTTTCCGCCTCCTTATTTTGTAGAAAATTTGAGACCCAGAGGGGTTAGGTGATAACTTTTTGGACTCAAGAACTATGTGGTAAAGTTGACTGGTTCAGATCCCTAGGAAAACTGGTAAACAAGCTTTAGATGTTTGATGTTTCAGAAATCTCTACATTGGTTTTCTGAGTTATAAATGAAGCAAAAAGAGGTGATAAGACAAGCTGGAAGTGACAAGAGAAAGGTTTGACAGCCCCCCTCAAGAAAGAAAAGAGTTTTCTGATGGTGCAGTCAATACAAGGTTCTATTCTACACACACACACGCACACACACACACACAAACACACACACACACACACACACAAACACCAATGACTTTTCTTTCTACTCACTGTATTTATCTGTTTAGAATCATTAGGTGTACCAAGAGTTGAGGGAGCCATTCTGACACATGGGCCTGTATGTCCTATATGACATATTCTTATGTGCAGACACTAGATGAAAATAGAGCACATTTTGCAGAACTATTCATGTGATAGTTATGAGAAAAAACTCATAATTGAATTAAACAAATATTTGAACATTGATATAGAAAGACTGGAGCCTGGATTCCATACAAAATTAATTTTGCCATCTATCCAGTACCTAGTTATAGCTTTATCTTCAACTTTTCAAATTTTATATTATTTTCAGTACACTGTCTTTGTGAATGAAGAAAAGGTAAAACTTGTCCACTAAGAAGATTTAAGGATCATAATGTGATTATATAGCATATGTAGATAAAGACAGAAGATTTAATAAACTCATCCCAATTACATATCTTTAAAAGGATAAGACAATAAAGTGGGGGCCCAGGAGATGGATAAGCAGGTTAAACAGCTAGCTACACAACTACATAACTGAACTCTGCCAACCTGAGTTCAATCCTAGAATCCATATAGAAAAGAGAAAAGTCAGATATAGTGACATGTCAACCTTTGTTTAATCCTTGAACTCCTGTAGAAAAAGAAAGTCAGATTTGATGGAATGCATCTTTAATTCCAACACTCCTATGATGAGGATGCAGGCAGAGACAGGCAAATTGCTTGGAAGTTCATGGACCAGCTTGCCTGAAATATATAGCACAGAAACAACAAAAAAGAGACTGCTTCAGAAACAAGGTGGAAAGTAAGAACTGGCTCCTAAATGTTGTTTCCTTTGACTTCCATATAAGTACCATAGCATTGTCTCTCTCTGTGTTTCTCTCTCTCTCTCTCTCTCTCTCTCTCTCTCTCTCATTTAAAATACTTTATTATTTGAGAGATCTATAAAATATATTTTGATCTTATTCACCCCAAACTCGTCCCACATCCACCTCTTTCTCTTTCCCTACCCACCAGTTTTGTGTCCTCATTTTAATTTTTTAAAAACTGTTGAGAATTTCATACATAAATGCTGTATTTACAGGGTTTCCACCCCTCTCATTCCCAGCTCCAACTTCTTCCAGGCCTCCCCCTCCCTCTCAATTTCTTGTCCTCTTCTTTGATTATTACTATTACAAATACATCTATAATACACTGAGTTCATTTAGAGGTACTCCTGTCTAAATGTGTTAAGGGATGATCACTTGGGATTAGATAACCTATCAGGGAGATTGTCCCTGGAGAATTGTCCCTAATTCTACCTCCCTCAGTATCCACTGATTACCTGTAGTTCATCTAGAAGTGAGGACCTGGGTCATTTTCCCCATCCACATGGATACGGACATTGATTTGTTCAATATTAGGTCTTATTTAGGCAACCATATTGTGTAGATTTTATGGGTGCAGCTTCCTTGTCATGCCCAGAATGTGTTATCTAACAGCAGGCATCTAGCATTCATCAACGAAGCTTCTTTATGCAACAGATGGAGACTATTACAAATTTCCACAAGTGATCAAAATGCAGGCAGTAATTAATGTGTGATACCTAGCCCCAATGAATACATCTATAGTATGATACTTATACCTAAGGCTCATGTAACTTCATGAAAGAGAGGGCAGAAAAAGCTAAAGATCCAGAGAAATATCTCCTCGTTTTCTTAACCCATCTAATCCAATCTGTGCTACACATAGACTATTGGGTATATGGCCAAGGCACATCTACTTACACAACAAATTCCCCAATTGTACTATTATAAGCCTGCAGAAGTCAGGGAGGGAAAGGGATGATGCAAAATAAGAAAAATCAGTTTAAACTCATTTAAAGAAATTAGATTCTATTCCTTTACTCAAAACTACTTTCACTCACCGCAGAACAATATTCAAGATTTATTTTCTGCAGTGGTCAAAAGTAGGGTCTTCATATCCAGTGACCTCCAATTCAGCGATGATAAAAATAGATAAGGGTTAAAAACAGGCCTTCTTAGACCTCTTTCTCTCTCTGCTCTCAGAATTCCAATCACCATTCCTTTACACCCAAGGCAAAGAATTAGAAAAGCCTTCTCTAAGGAATATGAACAACTCAAGAGAAAAGACCTAATCAAACTTCCTCCCAAAGTAATGACTCAAGCAGACTAACTCCATGATGATATTCATCATTAATAAATCTCCCTCATGCTAAAAAGCTTCCAATATTCATTTGGGTGTGTCTCTTCTTTTCTTTTCTTTTTAATTTCTTATTCTTATAACTTTCTTTTTGTGACACAGTCTCTTTTTCTATTGGCCAGGCTGGTCACTACCAAGAGATTTAGCATTGCCACTTAGGCTCAGATTGGTTTCTTTGTCATAATCTCTTGTTCACTCTCTCCCTCTGTGCTGGTTAATTTTTATTGCCAACTTGATTGGATTGAGAAATGCATAGGAGATTAGTATAGCACAGTTCTGAGTATGTTTTTGAGGGTATTTCTACAGAGGACCAGTTCATGAGGACTCTGAGCAAATCAACAGATTAATCCTTTGATGTATTCATAATAAGATGACATTATTAGAAGGTGGTAAAAAGTAGAAGGTGGGGCCAAGTTGAAGGAAGCTTGTCATCAGGAGCTATATGCAACCTGGTCCTTTCATATTCTTTTTTGCTCTTGGCTGGCATGATATGAGCTGCAGCACTCTCCTTCCTGGCTGTTAGTTGATGAGTTCTGCTCCACTATGCCATCCTTGCCATGATGGACCGAAACCTATAAAACTGTGAACAAGATAAATAAGTCTTCCCTTCCATTGTTTATTTGTTTGATTTTGGTTACTGTGATACACACATCCTCCATAGTAGACTCATCCATACACAAAACAGTCTTCTGAACATTAAATACCTCATCCACAGCTCCAGCACACAGGAGGGGACCACAGCTCCAAGTTTTTACATTATTATTATTATTATTATTATTATTATTATTATTATTTCTCTTCTCCCCCTGGAATTGTATTTTTCTCAGCTATGTCTAGGCACAGAGAATTTTTAAATCCTGGCATAGAGTTTTAAATCCTGATATGAGATCCCATAGTTGTCATCCTTTCTGTTGAGTTAGCTATTCTGGTTAATAATTGTTTGGCCTTTTAAAACTGCTAACTCAGCCCCAGAGAGAGCTGGCCCTCAGTCAGCCTTGTAGCAGAAGCACAAAACCTGGGTTACAATATCAGTTCTGCCAAGTTAAAGGCTATTAAAATTTTTTGATTTACTAAGATGAAGTTTTAATACTCATAAAGATTTCTCAGCATCAAGAGTCATGATTTTATGGGAGATTGCAAGGAGAATGTTATAGCTTAACTTCTTACAGGCCATTTGTCTAATGGCATTCTCATAGGACCTGCTTCATGAAAGTGTAACAGCATATGGCCTTACTCCTTACTCCTACTGTCTGAGTTAACTTCCCTAATAACTACTGGTATGAAACTTTTTATCTGAGACTGTACTCATATACAAACTTGACTTAAGATTCAAGATTCTAAATTGATCCTGATAAGTAATCTAAACACCAATCTTTCAGATATTTCCCAAACTTCTACGGGAAATAGAATGGGTTAAAATGATACTTACTGTGTTAAATAGTATAATCCTCATACTACCCTCTTTCATTAATCTCAGAAACATGTAAAAGGGATCGTAACGTCAGGGGCCATATGGACAAAAGTTCAAAGAGATAATAAAACCCAGAACAAAGCACCTGGAAAATATCTGGTGATGTGGGTTGGGTAGATTGCTCAGTGGTTGGAGCACTGACTGACTGCTCTTACAGAAGACCTAAGTTTGATTCTCAGTACCCACATGGTGGCTAACAACTGTTCATGACTCCATTTCCAGGGGATCTGACACTCTTTTCTTACCTTCACTGACATTGCATGACACAGGTACACTCACATACATGCAGGCAATACACTCATACACATAAACTATAATAATAATAATAATAATAATAATAATAAAATATTTTTAAAACTTTAAAGAAAGTGTCTGGTGATGTATCAGTGTAGCACAACTCTCAAAGTACCATTACCTCCGTGCACTGAAGGAAGAAACATTTTGAGGCCCTATAAAGCTGGTACCCACAAAAATCTAGTTATTTTAGACGGAGTCATGCTAAATTGTTGCCTAGGCTGACCTCAAATTTGCAATCCTCCTGTTATACCTTTGTCACTCTACCCAGTTTATCCATGAGACCTTTAACTTTCCCATATTCTGAATTAGTCGTGTATCCCTGATGAATAAGTAGCAAGAAGCCTGGAACAAGAAGCAAGAGATATTAAAGGAAACAGAAGTTGCTTAGAAACAGTTCACATCAAGGCTACTGGAGTCCAAACTATAAGCAGGAGCTTAACATGCTTCTGAGAGAACACATAACAATGCTAGTGTCTGGTAATAATCAGTTTTGTGAGTCAAATCATATCCACTCATATGCTGAAGTCCTAACCCCTAGTAGCTTAGATTGTGATGTGATTTGGAAAATCAAGTCATTACAGATGTAATTAAATAAATTTTAAATTAAAGTAGGACAATAAGACAGCTCCTAATTCAATTATGCCTGGCTGGTATCCTAATAAAAGAGAGGAACTGAAAAGATGACTCCATTTGGTAAAGTGTTTGCCACACATGCATGAAGAACTATCTTTGATTCCCAGCATGCACATGAAAAGCCAGGTGCAGTGGCACACATATGTAATCCCAGTGCTAGAGAAGCAGAGACAGATAGATTCTTGAGGTTCACTGGCCAGTCAGCCTAGCTGAACCAGGGAGTTCTTCATTTAGTGAGAGATCCTGACAAAAAATAAGTTGGAGAGTAATTGATGAAGACACTCACTTGGTGTCAGCCTCTAGCATCCACAAGCAAACAAATATAGTACATACAAACCAGCACACCAAAAAAAAGAAAAGTGACACATA
The DNA here is from genome assembly GCA_035773235.1 of Eospalax fontanierii. Taxonomy (NCBI): domain Eukaryota; kingdom Metazoa; phylum Chordata; class Mammalia; order Rodentia; family Spalacidae; genus Eospalax; species Eospalax fontanierii. The sequence continues at coordinate 42,016,207 of CM069525.1, forward strand.
GACATATAGCACATACAGAGAACACCAGGTGAAGAATGGAATTATGCTGTTACAAGCAAAGGAACCATCAGTAGTTAAGGAGGTCTAAAGCAGTCTTCTCTAGCACGGCCATTTTGTGGTAGAGATGGTAGCACTTCCAATGCTTTGATCTTAACTAGCCTCTAGAATCATGAGACTGTAAATGTCTATCATTTAAACTACCTAGATAAATTTGATACATCAACCCTGAGAAATGAATACACCTGTGGTTTCTTGAACTATACACCCTTGTGTACAGCAGACAGTTCTACATGCACCCCAAGGTGAGAAACTTGCACTCAGTAAAATAAATAGCATAATAGTATCTATACCCCAGTGAGTACAAATCCAAAAGAACTTGCTTTTGATATATTCTCCTGAAAATCCAAGAAAATACAACATGCACAAAACAGCACCTTGGATATGTGTCAACTCAAGCAACACAACTTACAAGGTATCCCCACATCAGAACATTTGCAGAGGACGGAATAGATCAATCACAAGATACAATGGCTGTACATGGTGGCACATGCCAGTAATTTCAGCACTCTAGAAGCTGATACTGCAAGGTTTTATAGATCAAGGCCAGTCTGTGCCACATAGTGAGTTGGACATCAACCTCTAGTATATAGAAAAATCCACCTCAAAAAACAAGCAAGCAAACATAAAAAGGGTCACAATGCCCTTGTACTTTGACAGCCTTCATCAAAACATGGATATATACATGCATATACATGTAAGTATAAAATCAATCATTCCTTAGTGTGAAATAAATAACAAAATGAAAAACATGCTTGGAAAAGCTAGCACATTTATTTTTATTTTAAAATGGGATACAGGCATTCAATATATTTCAGTGTTAATGAAAATGTACAGCAAAGATGATGGTGAGGAGACACGAATAAGGTGGGGACATCAAAGTCATCAACCGCTGTCTATTCCACCTTTACAAAAGAATGAAAACACTTGTGAGCAGGAAATAGGCCTAGTCCCCTCTTTAAAAGTTGGCACTCAGTCTCTAGACATTTTGAACAATCTGAGCCTCAGTGTTCCTATTCTTGGTGAACCTACATTCTTACTCCAGCTAATGGTCCTTCAAATACTTTCCAACTACTCTAAAGATTTGTTGATACACTCCTATTTCTTGGGTACTATGCTTAGAAGTGGACAGGATATGACTTTGAACTCTAGGAAACAACTGAGGTATTCACCAGAGGACTTCCACTTAAGATTTCTTTCAAATCATCTTCATGTAAATTACTGTAATCAAAGCAAATACTAAAGTACATGAAACCCCAAAATATGATAAATCAGAAAATAAAAACCTTAAAGACTCCCTATACAAAGGAGAAGGGAACAGATTTGGAGGATACATAGTGAAGGAAATTCACTTTATTTCTGGGAGATAGTAAGTACAAAGATACACAGTGAGAGAAAGAAAAACACTTGTAATAGAGAAAGCAGAAAGTGGTTGGTTGATGGCTTTCAAAATTCAAAAATAATTTCCCATAATCTATAACATTCATACCTTCAATGACAATTCCTACTGTCTCCTGACTAAGAAAAATGGCCACCAATAGAACGCAGGGTCAATAAGAACAGGGATTTTAATCTGGTTAACTCACATCAATTTGAGCACAGTGCATAAAAAGAGCTTCACAAAGGCATGAATAAATGTGCAAAATTGAACACAGGAATCAAGCCCAAAGATAACTTTGTAATCTCTTACCCACCTATTGACTTTCTAACTAACAGGGCAAGTATACAATTGGCCCACCTACGCCCTAGACCTGTGTTCCATATTTATCCATGCTATCCTCCCTTGAAAGCTTGATCTGTAGAATCTCCATTAACATCTACCTTACTTCTAGGTTTCCAGTTGAGTTTGACTAATAAAAATCCCATGTGTGATGGTGGTGGATCACACAGAACATAAAGCGAGGTCGGGGAATTCCATATATTCCTATGTTTTTATATATAGCCTTCCCTGCAGTTTGTCTTGAGCTACATGGTTTACCTAACCAAAGACAATCTTCTCTATAAGTGTTTTTTCATCTTGCTTCCAGTCAGGCAATAATAATAGTAATCTTTGCAATTACCAGTTCTATGGTTTCAGAAATACCTTTTATATTTCTCCTATATCTCCCCCACAGCATTATAGTGTCCTTATTAATCCCTCCTTGACTTATTCTGAATCAAGAGCTCCTTCCTCATTTGTGTTCTGACTAATACAAAAAGAATTTAAATTATCTCTTTTTCTGAAATAATCCCTTTCACGTGTATCTTATAGTTCCTTGAAAATGGGTTTTCATTTGAGATGATCTAGGTAGGGGTGAAGGAGAAAAAATATTAATATGAGGAGAATTATGTCTTTAGAAATTGTTCTGCACATGTATATAATAGCTATAGCAAAGAGGAACTAGTGACATATTTCGACAAACAGTTCTTTTTGCATGCATGATCAATTTGTCCATAAAATGTTATTCTGAAAACTTATCTAAATGTGTAAAAGATATTTAAAAACCCAGCTTGTTCTTTACATCCAGCCATCTGTAATATTTCTTTCTGTTTCTGAAAGGAATATATTTAGTATATGATGTTGGAAGTAGAGGGTATGAAAACCTCAAAAATGCTTCCATTTCCAGGATTGATGACTTTTGTGTCTGTTGAAAATAGTATGATTATTTAAATTGTTTACATGCACTTTAATAAATAGAACTGTAGTTTAGAGTTCTAAAGCTCTTGGAACTTTGATTCTTTAAAAGAACCTAAGATGATTTACAAGCATTTGAGCAATATTTCGTGGAGAAAAAAGTATCCTTCAGAGGCCTGTATTACCCTCTACAATGTTCTAAGTTAGTTCACAAGGCTAACTTGGCAAAGGCTTAGACTTGAGATAGATACTGAGGACAAAGTTCAAGTTTGTCTTCATATCATTATGGCAAATATACACTAAAACATAAATATTTGTTGAAAGAATTAATATGTCCAATGCACAAATTTAAGTAATTTGATTTAATCATCTTAGTTCGCATATTTTAGATTCTAGATTCCTGAAAATAGTTTGTTCCACAAAATAGAATAAATGTACTGATGACTAAACAAAAGACCCTGGGTTTATAGACAGAGAAAGACTAAAAGCAAAAACAAAAAACCAAAAAAGTAAATGATTCATTTCTCCTTCTCCAGCTCCAAACAAACACACAGTGATGGAAATAAACTCAGGACCTTACATGTAGAGTCAATCACTACCAATGAGGTATATCCCTAGCCTTTAGACTGGTCATTTCAAAATTATTCTCCTTGTAAGGAGAAAATGGGGAAATTGAATAACAGAGAAATAATTGGTTAACATCAGGTTTCTTGAGGCTCTCTTTTAGATGTAAACATTTTGACTGAGAGAACTTCATTATCCTTCAGATTGAAACTGGCCTGCTTGGGAAATTTGGTTGTTATTTCTCTAATCCTGAGTCTCAGAAGGTCAAATAAACAGCTTAGTTTCCACTTAATGATGTCAGACAATGGCATGATTGATTCTATTTTGATTTTTAGCATGGACTTTTTGGACCCAGTGCAGAAGCTTAATAAAAAAATTCAGGCCTTTTATAATTTTGTAAACAGATGATTTGTCAGTAAACTACTAGAGAAAGACAGTGTGGAAGTGGGAAAATATGAAAACATGCAAATTGAGTTTTCTTTAGACCAGGGTAATTCTTTGGTTAGACCAGAGGAAGTAGGCTAATTGAGTTAAATTCAATTTGTTCAACATTAAATCATAACATAAAGAGAATGTATGATTTGTGCCTTTACAGAACTTAAACACTTGTTGGCTCTTTACCTTGGCTTTCTCCATTTTGCTTTCTTAAGATCTTTAAGATCTCACAGTATTTTGGCATGCTAGGTAGTTAGTGTTTCTGTCTTCTCATTTTGTATCTCAAAATGCATCTCCAAAGTGCATTAATGCAGAGTGGTTGTCAAATTATCTGATGACTTGTTTCTATCCTTTGTTTCTTTACTTTTTTAGAGTATTACAAAACAAACGGGTGATGAACATAGTGAAAGTTGAGAACAAAGAGGAATTGTTGGAAAACGCACACAACATCCAAGTCTGTCTTCTTGACAAGGGCCAAGAAAAAGCATGGCATTCCTTACTCTGTGATTCAGTGTTGGTAATGCTATAAATTTGATAAAGGCCTTAGAACTTGTCTAAAAGATAGTTCACTTTAAAAATAATTTCAAATGTGTTCTACTAAAATCCAGAGCAGAGGCAGATTTAGGACTATGTAAAAGTTGGCTTTAGCTTTGGTATTTAACCAAAATCTAATATTCCTCTAATACCTCAGCCTTTTTCAAAGGCTGAACAGCCAAACACTCATTTCAATATCATTTCTGGTCTACCTAAGGAATTCTCATAATATTAAAAAGCATGCAGTTCTTTCAAATTTATTATTAATATCTGAGAACTCATTATATATATATATATATATATATATTCACTGTATAATGAAAATATACCTATGAGATTTATATGTTAAAATTCTATCAATGGAAGTGTATCTATGTATAATACATATTGTAATAGTAATATGGAATATAATTTAAAAATATTTCATTGCTGTATCTCAGCTAACACTACAGTAAGTATAAAGCTGCTGCCTCAAAACCAACATCTTTTCTCTAGTCATTATTTCTACACTTTCATTTTTTTCTCATCAGAGATCTTGGAAGAACTGGAAGAACTAGGGGTACCCGTGAATAGTATAGCATGACTAGAGTGTTATGTATCTTGAAGAACAGAAGTCTACAGAGAATAGCAAAGAAATTGCTTACTGAGCCTTGGCCTGAGGCTACATATAATAATAAGACATTCAAGGCAAAAAGACAAGGCTGGAAGAACATGGAGTGACAACCCTTCAGTTACCCTATGAAGGCCTAATTGATCTTTCTTCCATTGAGAACAGTCTAACTTAGAATTTTAAAGTCCTTTCACAACCAGAATCAGGGACCAATGAGTCTGACACTTTTTTTTTTTACTGGTGACAAAATTAGATGCTGATGAGTTATGTGGTCCATTTATTTGTTGTCACAGAGCTAAATTAAGTCTAACTATGCTATGTTTTAAGAAACAAGAGAGAATTAAATTAGGAGAAACTGATCTCTGATATGCAAATTTGTTTAATTAAAAATATATTTGTGTTAAGCAACTATAGATAGAATCATGTCCCTCTGGTGCATTTAGGTCAGCACATTGGAGAGGCGTGAGTTTAATGTCATTAATCCTTCTGAGTAATACTGTACAATTTTCAGGAATAATTAAAACTCAATGTCCTTTGCAAATAAGCCCTCATTCTCCATTCAGCTCATAGTTTATCACTCCAATGATTGTATGAGTTGCCTGTCTCTGTATTTAACAGTACTACTATGATGAGGCTACCATCTAAATCATCTGTGGTAGAGAAGCACAATCTATGAGTAGAAATTGATAAGAAATTTTCCTAATTTCTCCTTAAATACCTAGTAATTAATTACAGTAATATTGCATGAAAGGGGAAAGAAGTTTCATATACCTTTTTTCATGGTTAGTTTCTTAACACAACAAGTAAAATGATGATACTTGTCAAGTCAGCATCTTTGCTCAGTCTAAGAGAAAGGTCTGGCTTGTCTCTTACATACCTTTGACTAACAGGGTGCTAGTTATCAGTGTTTTGCTCTGATAAACAGAACTCAAGATAAGGAGTGGAACAGTGGTACTACAAGTCCATGACAGGGAGAGTGTGGAAGAAAAAGTGTAAGGAGACAAGTAAAGGTAGGTGATGTGATTCATTATTGTATGGGCCACAGCTTGACAATAAGCTGAGAAAGTCAGACAACAGGCGACTCAACATGTGTCTGCCTGTGCCAGGAATCCTATGGAAACTACATCAGAGCAGTTTATGGAAGGGACTCTCATTTTGGGGGAACTAGTATGGTCCCCTTTACTTCTAAACTGTGTCATCAAGCTCCCATCAGCCACTCAGAAAGTCAAATTTTCCCAGATGGGAATGTTTTATTCAGTTGTGAAATGGAGTGAGTATTGGCATGTATCAGCTTACTACGTGGGTTTTATGGGCAACTTTGTGGATGCAACTTGAATCCATCCAGGCCACAGAACTCAGTGAAGATGGTAAGCTAACAAAGCTTAGGAAACAAGTGGCACAGCAAAAGGTAGAATGCAGCAAAAGGACTCTGTACTTGATCTTAACCATAAAGCTGAGAACTGATAGAAAAAGGAATCTGAAGAAATACAGGATTCATATCTAAAATAGGCATATAGGCATATCAAAAAATAGGCATATCTAAAATGGCACTTCTGATGCATCATGCCACAAAAGTTCACTCCATGTTAATTTTAGTAAAAGTGAACAATTTGCTGTATGTTTTGAGCATCCTATATTCATACTGGCATTGCTTTGCTTGTCTGAACTTTCTCCCAAAACAAGGAAGGCTGCTAAGCAGCTCATAGATACAACCTGGATAAATGGAGGTACCAATTCTGCCCATGGGAAAACATAAACCTATCAAAGAAAAAAAAATCCTCAACAAATTTCCCAGACATTGGTTCTCTAACACTGAGCCTCAGCTAACCATAAAAAAGAACAGCCCTTCATTAAGACTAAATTATGTATTTCCATATAAGTTTTTATAACACATTAGGAGGTTTTTGAGGCTCACTGCTAAGTATTAAAATTTGTTGTTCCCGGAGAGGGGAGTAGAAGCAAGTATTCAGATGTGAGGATGGAACTGGGGGAAGAAGTACATAGGGTAAAGACTCAGTCCCATTTGATACTATAGCAGAATGAGCAAATGCAAGTGATTCTATCTAGCTTCCAAAATGTGCTACAGTCATAAGAGAAGTAGTGAGGCTTTTTATAGATGATAGCTTGTCGGAAAGTCATCTCTCAGCTCAGCCAGTGTTAAGTAGCTAAGCAGTGATAAAACAAAGTAATGGCGACATCCCATCAGAAATCTAGGATTTGGTCTCACCGTGGTTCTCTGATGATCCTACTGCCTCAGCTTTCTGATTGCAGGTGTGAGACAACAAACCTAGCTTATTTTCCCATTTCTAAAGGCAGGTGAGTATTTTGAGCCAGTGGGGCAGATGCTGTTGGTAACCCACCAATATCCCTGCCACTTTCATTATTCTTTTACATGTCGTCTAACTGCAAATGACATTCCTAGGGACTACAGGATCAAGCTTCACCTACAAGTAAGACGAGCTAGAAGTTTCAAGGAGTCTAATGCTTTTATGAGCAGCACTCAATCAAGGGTGGTAGCTCTTGGATAAATATCCAACTTCTTTACATCTCAAGAAAAACAAATCCAAAGCATGTTTTGCACAGGCTTCTAGAAGTCTTTAGTGGGATTAAGTCTCCTTTACTTAGGACAGTAAACTTCCAATCTCCACACCTTGTGTTGCTTTCCTACCAGTCTGTCTCCTTCACTTCTGGTGCTTCCTGTGAGAGCTTACATATAAATTCCTCCAGTCCTTGTCTCCAGATCTGTTTGGGAGATAATTAATCTAATACATACATATTCTCTGAGTATAACCAGGTCCAATTTAATTCAATTCAACCTGACAATTTTAAGTCAGAGCTGGAGTTGAGTACTGCAGTTTCAGTAATCGCAATCCTTTTCTGCGTGAATGTGCTTCTGTAAGAGTCACATTTACTTAGGCAGGAGAGATGACTCAACAGCAGCATTTGCTGTTCTTATAGATGACCTGGGTTTGGTTTCTAGCACCTGCATGGCTACTCACTACTGTCTGTAACTCTAGATCCAGGGGATCACATGCACTTTTTTGGCCCCTGCTGGCATCCAGCATGCACATACATACACAAACGCCAAACATTCATACACATAAAATTTTTTAAATCTTTAATTTTTAAAAGAAGTCTCACTCTTTTCTCAAACAGAACTGTGCTTGTGCCTATAGATTTCCCCTCTGTTAATGGTATCTATTTGGGGTCTATACACTCTATGTGAAGCCTACATACACACACACACACACACAAACACACACACACACACACACACACACACACCTCCTAGTCTTAATACTGTCATTTTAAAATTATATAACTTAGAGTCCTTACAAGGGCACAGGATAGGGATAATGGAACTTTGGGAATCTGGCTTCCTCTGCAATAACTAATATGCTGCCACATCTAAATCATTCCAGACACTGAAAGGGGAATACACCTGCCACACAATCTATACTCACCTAAGGTGAGTACATATGCCCCACCTTTGCAATATAAATGAGTGCCATATTTGAAAATATAGGACATATTTGTATCATATGACTCTTGATATAATATACTAAGAAAAACATAACATTTTCTCACTGGCATTCTTATTCTTTCATGAGAAACTCAGCAGAAAATCAAAATGAAGATATATTTAACGATGTGCTAAAGATGGCCCATATTACTAGCATACAAGAGCTGACTGTGTACAAATTTTTCCAATGACACATTAAGCGCCATCACATTGATAGCCTAGCACCAGCCATAGTGGGAATATTTACACTAGGGGAATAAACAAATGCGACATAGCAGGACTTTTGTTTTTCCCAGGGAGACATCTGTTAAACATTTACAAGCATACTGTTGGACATTCTACAAAATAATTGACCTGTACTCCTTGAAAATACCAGTATCGTGAAAAAAAAGAAATGCTGAGAAAATTTCCCAAGTTAAAGAAAACAAAAGAAGCATGACAACTAAGGGCATACCTAAATTTGGATTGGTTCTTAAATAGATAGAAACTGTACGTGTAAATACTACTGAAAACCAAGCCTGGTGACACGGCGCTGCAATCTCAGCTGCTTGGGGGGCTGAGGCAGAATTAGGGTCAGCCTGGGTCATTATGTAATAAGTTCAAGGCTTGTCTGAACAAATTAATGAGACCATATCGCAAACTAAATAATGAAAAATGGACTGAGGATACAGGATAAAGACAGACCACTTACCCAGCATATGTCAGGCTCTAGATTCAACTTCTAGTACCATAAACATTATGCATTTGTGTATGTGTCTTTGTGTATTTGAAACAATTTTGTAGAACTGGAAAATGAATTGTAGATTAAATAAAATTTAGATTTGTATTCTCAAAGAACAAGTATATTTATTTTTCATACACCAATGTCATTTCCAATTCAGGAAAACCAGCATAATACAATATTACTAATGGGTAAAATCATGTAATATATCCAGCACTCAGGTGGTTCAATTGTATGATGGCACAGCTGTAATCCTGGCACTTGGACGGCAGAGCCAGGGGAATCAAGATGCCAAAGTCATCCTTGGTTACATAGTGAGTTTGAGGCCAGACACAAACTTTGTCTCAAAAAACGAAAAAAAAATAAAAAATCAAAACCTACAAGCATTGATGGACATGGACATTCTTAGCATCCCCTGTGAGTAATAGCTTCCCATCATGGTAAACCTTAGAGATAAGGTGCTCCAGAACTGCTACAAGAAGCTTCTAGATCCCATGGAGACTGATGGCCATCTTAAGGTATTAAGGGAATAATTAAAAGAACTTGTCAGATATTATGAAAAGTACAAAAATGACATAGTGCTGGATAGATTGTTGATTTAACTGAATTCATTGTTAAAGTTACAAATGGACAAAAGATGCTGTAGGTAAGTAAGCTGAAGCCAGGAACAAGACTTGCTTTGGACATTGACTACACTACCATTAGGTATTTGCCAAAACAGGAGGATCCATTGGTTTATGATATGTCTCAGAAGGATTCCAGAAATGCTTTTTTCTGAGATTGAAGGGCTGTCAGAAGAGATTCCAGAATTAAGAGAGATACTAGAATTCTGTCTTACAATCCCAGAAGTATTGTAGGAATAACACATCCACAAAGTTGTTTACTATGTAGACCTCCAGGAACTGGAAAAAGCATTCTTGGTATGATTTACTGACAATGAACTGGACTGCACATTCCTAAGAATTTGAACAAAAATTGTTTTAGACATCTGAAAAAATAAGAGTGGAGAAGAATTCAGTCAGAGAGAGAGAGAGAAGGGATGATGAAACAATGGTACGCCATGACATTTCTCGTGAGCACACTAGGGACAGGGACACAGGGATCTTTGCACTTATCTTGCAGCTGCTCTGTATCTATTTCTCATACACTTTTTCTCTTGATATCATTTTAAAACACAGGGGCCTTCTTTAAATTTTGTTAATACTCAAATACATGGTAAAACAGCAAAGTCTCATTTTACACTAATAGCATCTGTTTAATGGTAATCCTGGCATGTGAAGCAGAGGTTTGGTTGATTATAAATTGCCTCAGACATTTTGTAAAACAATCCAGTAATATCTCAAAAACTGTCTAAATATTCATATCCCTTCGACCAAGCAGATTCTCTTCTCAAATATGAGACTATTTTGTTTTTGTGCAAAAATTATGAACTGGCACAATTTCCTATGAAAATATGTTTGAATAAATCATGGCACATAAGCTCATGAAAAACTGTAATTATTAAGACTGTGTCACAACATGGGAAGCATTTTATATGAAAAATCAAAATATAAAATATCTATGCTACCATTACAATTCTTTAAAATATGTATAAGGACAAATATTGGAAGTGAAAATAAAAATGAAAGCAGCTGCTGTATCAATATGGTAGAATTGAGGAAGAAATATTTTTACTTGAAACATTTTTTAGCAAGTGGCTTATGGTTAGTCCCATAACATTTACAGAAAACAATAAGTTCAGGTCAGGATTTGAAGCCACAACACTGATTCTACCACATAATTTCTTATCACCTGAAGATCCATGGGAAAAGAGAAAGAGCAGCTCTTTGGTGGACCACTGGTGACCTTTTCCTAGTGTCTCTTGTCTTGTACATGTCAACAGCTCTCAAATGGTTTATTTCTCACTAGACCTGAAATTTCATAATTTTAATCTTGAGAAGATTTACATTTTCAAAATAAAGCGCCAGTAGAATACAATTACAACTTTGAGGTAGACATTCTAGGCTTCAAATTATAGTCGTTGGATGACATATACAGTAATTTCTAAACATTATAGGTGTCGAAATATAGTTATTAGTGATATATAACGGAATTGCTAGCAAAGGAATGCCAGAAATACTTAGAGGTACACAAGAAAACAGATGCTGCTTTCTCAGGGAATCATTGGATGATGCCATAAGCGCAGCTAGCTTCCCCTGCCATTCCTTTTCTTAGTCAATGTGCTTCACACAGGCTCAACACATATACAATTCTTCCTCCATTCACCTGCCATCTCAGGCACTAATCATTTTTCATTCTTTCAGTTACTTGTTCATAAATTTATCTCTCTGCATCATGGAAATATGTCCAACATGCCTGATAAATCCGTCACGCCCATACCTAGTCTCATCCATAGCATTCTCTTTCCCTTTTCTGGGATGTGCTTGATATTCAAGGACAAACAGCAATCAGTATTTTCTTACTGTTTGTCTTGCAAATGCAGAAAAAGAAACCAGCTGTCCAGTTAACTTGAGCATGCAGGTATCCGGCTCCAAGGTGCAGGGGTCCCACTACGGGAGGTGAGATCAGTGGCATAGAGTCAGACTCTGGGAATTGTGTCACTCTCAGCAAGCCATTTATTGTCTGGGTTAACAAGCTTTTATACAGAAAGAGGAAAGGGGGCTATGAACAGTTAAGCAAACGGACAAAAATATTTTGCAACACAATCAGAAGAGGAATGTAATAGATGTAATAGCATGGAGTATGTTGATTACATATGGAGTGTTGTTAAACTTTTGTGGTTCTAGTTCAATTGAGGAAGGGGGTTTATGTGGCAGTCATAAATCAAGGAGTGTAAGATGTGTTCCAACCAAAAGAGTTTTTTTCTAACAACAAAGAGCACAGTAGGTTTTTAACCCAGCTAACTTCTTCCTGCTTACCAGGCAGTGTTCTGCCTGACAGGAGTTACAAGACTACTGTGGTCAGCATCTTCTACTTTAGTAGGAAAAGTTAGCTGCAGCTTCAAAGACTCAGGCTCAATTCATTCTAAGAGAAGCCATCTCAGCTTCCAACAGGAGCATCCACATGCATTTTTAAGAAAGGATGTGAAATGGTCAAGTTTGCTTTCAAAGTCTTTAAGAACTAACTTTAGGTGCTTTTCTAAACTCGATTTTTCTGCTTGGTAACTGGTATTCATTTGTATATTCATTCTCTCTCTCTCTTTCCCAGTGTTGGGAAGCTCATTCTATATGGTATAAACCAATCTAATAAACCCTTTTAATATATATTCATTCTCAGTTCTCTTCCTCTAGAGAACCCTATTGTACAGGTCCCACAAGACTATAGTAGGATAATGGGTATTTTGGGACCACTTTCCCATACCATTGGAGCTCCAATTGTTGAGAATGTTGTAATACTCAGGAAAATTCCTCTTTGGAATAGTGCTAGGCCTTAGGATAAAACTGCCTTGCCCAAAGCGATGTCCATTTCAGAAAGCAGCATAGGCTATAGCCAATGATTGGTCAGTGAAGGAGCATAAAGACTGTGTCCCATTGTCCAAATCACAACACTTTGCAAATCCACTTCTGCTTCTTCTACCTAATTCCACTACTTTCATCTCCCCATGGAAACTGATTTCAAGAGAACTTTCTAATAAAATTTCATTATGCAAATCTTGCCTCAGAGTTTCGTTTTAGAAAACTTGAACCATGACGTATTGCAGTCCTAGGAACACTGAGATCAATAAGTCATCCCACAATCCTTTCACTGCCAAATCTTATTGTGACACTGACTCTACTGCCCATTTGGGTTATTCAACATACAATGTCTCTAGTTGCTTTCCCTTGGCTTCCACCATTTTGAGATCTTACTGTTCTTAATGAACTGAAAAGTACAGTATGGTATGATAGGGTTGTAATCCCAGCAATATAGAGGCAGAGGCAAGAAGAATACAATCTCAAGGTCACCCTGGTACCTTTTCTCAAATCACAGTGGGGGGAGGATGAGAGACCAGTTTAATGGCAACATCTCTCCCATCATTAATAACGTGAAGAAGATAGCTCACAGCTTTGTTGTATGTTTTGTTTTATTTTGTTTCTGAGACAGAGTCTCACAATATTCCTCATGCTGACCTGAAGCACATTATCCTCTTGTCTCAGTCTATTAAATGATAGGATTACAACCATGCGCCACCATATCTGGTACTATGAAGAATTTGAAGTTCCTAGACTCATGATTTTCTCAGTGCCCTAAGAAAAATGAAGCATTTCACTTGAGTCTTCCCAGTAAGAGAGGCAGGAGATAAACAGACAAAATAAAATCACTTCATCATATCAATCTGTATCACCAAGCCCTTAGACTCTTTCAAACTACCGGTATCTCATCGTACAAAATGCAGGCATCTTGCTGAATCAAGACTAGAATTGAGTCCAGATTCTAACTTTAAAAATTCTAATCATTTCAAGTAGTATATACAGGCCAGTCTTCCTGGACTGAGATGGTTGAGCTTCTAAATGAAGTCCACTTCATCATTAACTGATGAGAGGTAGATTTAGACAATGGTCTAGAACCATAATAATTCATTTTCACAAATATTTCTTGATTTTTGATGACAGAGTTTAGCAAAAATCTTTCATCTCATCATTGTTTAAGTTCTCTTCTAAGCTCAATCTTCTTACTTTTCTCTCACAGAGAACACTTTGGCATGATTACACTTGTGGCTCTGGGAGCACTAGAAGGAGGTATGGTGGGTTTTTCTCAGCAAGATCCATATCTGCTTTAAGAGAAGTACCCCAGTGTCTCTGGCTAGGCCTGTATTGACAAGCTGCTGGCTTTCTTTCTGACTGCTAATGTGGGTTCACTTCCTCCCTTCTCACTGACCAGTACATACTCACCTATCCATACAGAACACATATTGTTCTTTCATTATGACAAGTGCTTTCTTCTTAAACTTGTTATCCCTTTTATTCCACCTCATTTTAATCTAGATTTGCTCATCAACAAGTACACCAGAGATGATCTTACATTTCATGGCTCATGGACTTTTGCCATAAGGCAGAAAGTGCTTAGTGATCAGAGCATAGTGACAGATGCCATATTGACCATATTGACCATAAGCTGCTTTATTCATGCATGTAAGGAAGATTTAATTAAAGACATGCATACCTTGTTTTACTGTGTCTCTGCATATGTGCCATCTGTAAAAACATTTTTAAAGGAGATCAAAATTTTTAATCTAGAATTTACAGAGAGGTGTAAGCAGAACAAATAAACTGGGGGTGAATAAAAAACTTAAATCCTTTGTGAATGCTAATGAAGCTCCAAGACAAGGTCTGTGAGCGTGACAATATGGTAAAGTCCTTGTCTAGTATGCTCAAGGAATGGGGTTCCATCCCCAACACTGCCCCCTCAGCTCTAAATCCAGGCCTGAAGTCCTAGAGTGATTTGCCTGAGATCACATATTTAGAAGAACTGGATTGTGTCCCCAGATTTGCCTCCATCTCACTCTCATTTTGGTCCTCTATATGGACAGAGAATGAGGTATATCATATTCATAGTCAAATTAAGGTTAAACTGAAAAACTTCAAACATAGTAATAATAATCAGAGTATAAATATCAATTTAGTTTTTTGTTTAGAAAAACAAGAATCGGCACTTGGGAAGCAAGCATAAAGTAGGTAGTGACTGATCACTGTTCATTTAGGGAACACCTAAAACCAAACCATATGCTTCAGCATGCCAAGACCTGGTCATTTAATCTGAGGAGGTCTAGCTTCTTATATGATTGTACATCCCAAGGTTTGGAGCCTTGACATATTTGATATAAGGCACTGAAATTCAGAAATTAAACATATACATTTACATACACGGCATACGACATGTTGGTCAAAATGAGCTGTATATCTGGCAGTGGTCCCATAAAATTATTTTGGGTAGTGATGCCATAGACATCCTAGTACAAAATGTTTACACAAAGATGGAATGGTTAACAACACAGTTCTTAGTACGTATCCCCATCATTAACTAATATACAACTGTACTTGGTAGTAAGATGTTTTACTGTCATTAGTGTTAGTGCTTTTTAATTAATGAAGTTCATTAGATTCCATTTACATGATTTCAAAAGAGACAGGTCTTAAACAAAATATCCATTTCATAATCACAACATGAAATAAGATCATTCTTGTCTATAATTCTGCTTCAAGTGGGGAATTCATTATACTTTATAGTAGAAAAAAAATCCCCTAGCCCAATGCAAAACAAAATCATACAAAAGCAGAGTTCTTTCTTCCCTAACCTCATTTGCAATTCTAATTTTTACTTGTATATATTTTAAGCACTGATGTATGATGAAGCTGTTTATTTTCTGGATTCAAATGTGGTATGATTTTTTCTTCTCTCCTCCTTCTCTCAGGGGCATTTAAAAACCAAACAGTGTAGTTCACTATTAGTTTAATTCTTGCATTTTATTTGCAGTGGTTCCAAAATTAAAATTTACTATTACAGCAAGGTATTTTGCATTGTTATTTTCTGATTTTAATAGTGTTCAGTTATTATATGATATATAATAATGTTAAGATATTAAGAAGTGCAGTAACAAGTATATATATGATTATGTTGATGAACTCTCATTGTAACAAAAGGTCAGAAAACAATCACTTGGCTTTGGAAAATCCTGTCAATTCTTAACCTAAATAAATACAATTTATTAATGTAGGACTAGTTATGATGAGTAGTAAATTAAAGATTGTTCTAGCTGAAGATGCTTAAACCATCAGATACTCCAAACCCATCAAGAAAATATATGCATTACTAATTTTTCATTGGTGCCATAGAATTCCCTAATTATGTAGTAAATTCTGTAGCCTCGTATTTAAAACAGTTTGTCCCCAGGCATGGTGGCACAATGCCTTTACTCTCCGCACTTGGGAGGCAGGGGCAAGCGGATCTCTATGAGTTCGTGGCCAGTTTGGTCTACATAGGGAATTCCAGGGCAGCAGGGGTTACAGGGGAGGCCCTGTCTCAAAAAGATAAAAAAAAAATAGTTTGTCCAGAGAGTTATTATTTCAAAGTGTAGAGTTAATGTATAGAGTTAATGCTTTGTCTGAAAAATGTCATAAAACAACTCCCTGATAATTTTGCTTATAATTCTATAGGTCTGTAGTCTTGTGACCCAAAGATATTAAAAAACTCATCTGGTTTGTACTTTTCTGTCTTACAGTAAGAAAAGAAAGAAAGAAAAAGAAACGAAACCTTGAACGTTCAGGGGCAAGAACTGTTCTTTGCTATCACTCTCAGTTGCCACACAGGATGTCAGAGTTGTACACAGGTTAAATCATTCATGAGAGAGAATAAAACTATGCCTGCTATAATTAGTTTTCACAGTTTTAGGGATGGAATCCAGGGCCTTGCATATGCTAAGCAAGTATTCTGTTGAACTACACCTCTAGCTCTTATACATGGTATTTTAAAAAAGATTATAGTAAATATGTATTATGCTGATAAAGTAAAAATTAAGAAACCCCATTTATCTAGATAAGTAAATAAATAGAAATAATTTCACTAGAGGAAATAATACATTCCAAGTTATTCCAAAGAATCAAATATGACCAGAAAACACATTTAATGATGTATTAGTTGATAATTCAGTTTGGCCATCCTTCAAAGTACTTGAAAACAAATAAAAAATATGTGATTTGGATAACTATTTATTATCCAGTAAGTTCAGTTACTCACTTTCTTCTTTATTAACACTTATAAAAAGGCATCTCATTCCTATTACTATTTCACTTGCAGGCACTTTGTTTAATATAATATACACAGAAAAGGTTTGGAAAATTGAGCTGCTTTCACAATTGTCTGTACCATATAAATAAAAATAGTTATCAGGAAAACCTCAGAGCTAAGTGTGGAAAAGAAGGCAGGTATGAGTGAAATTGCTCATTACTGAGAATGCTAAGAGTGTAGTTGAAATAGTGGATAGACAGCTTAATAGAGCTTGGTGGTTCCCATGACACTTTAATTTTTGAATATTTATATTATAAAAGATAAAATATTAACTTCTATTATAAATTGTCATCTGGACAAAATAAGCCATGGCATTATCATTTTTCTACAATCTCTCCCTTTTCTTTGAGGGACTCTCCCTCAAGAATGATGTCCACATTCTTAAAAGTCTTTGCCTCTTTCCATTCCCTATATGTTGTTGAAAGAAATTTTCCTATTTAGTGGTGCTCTTGTCTATCTGTGTTTAAGGTGGCACACTTGGGGTTAACTCTCAGGGAACTAAACCCTGTAGAAAACTGATTCTCTGTCCCTCAACATCCACTGATTGCTTATAGTTCATCATCTTGAAGTGGGACCACATAGCATTCACCCCATCAACCTGCACATGTTAGCTGGTTTTGTCATTATGCGGGTCTCATTTGACTACCATGCTTTGGAGATTTCATTGGTGCCACTTCCCTGTCATGCCTAGAATGCATTAACTAGCAGCAGGTGTCTTGTACTCCTGGAACCAATAAATACACTCAATGTGCATCATATAGGTACATATATATGTACATAAATTTCTGTTGTTGAATATATATGTTCAAAGAACAGGACAAGAAATTGTGAAGAAGTGGGAGGAACATGTGAGGCGATGGAGGGGGACTGGGAGGGGAAAAATAATGCAAATACAATGCGTGTGTATGAAAGTCTCAAAAAAATAAAAATAATTTTTAAAAAGAAATTTGTCATCCCATTTCTCTTTCTCTACTCCAAATATATTACTAATTCCAGAATATCCCAACATGAGCCCAAACAGTTCTGTTTCCTCCAATTCCTGAATCCATCTCAAAACAAATGTATATATCAGAAAAAAAAAACATGAAATTTAATAGCAGGCTCAGTATACCTTGTTAAAGGAAGCTTGTGTCTAATTGTCTAATATCTAATTGTCTCTGTATTAATGCCCAGGGTGTTTATATATGCTGGTACATGTCACCTCAGTCAAATTCGGTACAAGTGAGAGACGGGGCTGTGTTTTCATAAAGTTCAAAAAAGGCAAATTTGAAACAAAAAAACCTGGAAAGAAGGACCCTCATAGCCATCTATTTTTTTTTTCATTTTTAGCAAATACTACATATCAGAATTAAACCCAGCAATCACTTTTCATAAGGTTATGTGAATACAGTCAGTTTGGACTTCAACATATATTAAAGCCCCGCTCCCCAAAGTAATTATATTTGAAAACAGGAACTTTACAGAGATAATTAAGGTTAAATGAGGTCTTAAGTGCAAGGGCCTCGATCTGGTTGATGTTCTTATAAGCGGGCTTGAGAGTAGTAATGTGCTTGCCTAGCACTCAAACTGAATTTAATCCCAGCACCATGAAAAAAGAGAGAGGGAAATAGATACCAGGGGTATGCATACATAGAGAAAAGGTTGGATAAGGACAGTATCTCTGTAATCTTAAGAGAGGCAAAGTAGAAAACAGCCCTGCCAGCACTATGGTCCTAGACTTCTAAACTGCAGAACTGTCAAACAATAAATTTCTGTTGTTTAATCCATTCAGTCTGTGGTATATGGTCAGGGAACTAAGTCAATTAACATGTATACCTTAGGAATTCTTTTTATTTTTCTTCTTCTTTTGAGAAAGATTTTTCCGGAGCCCACATTGTCTTCAAACTCACTGTGTAGCTGAGGCTGGCTTTGAATTCCTGATCCTACCTCATCTCCCAAATGCTGAGATTACAGATTTGAACCACTATGCCTGCTCCTTGGGAGGTCCTGATGCACCCTTAGAGCTTCACGCCGAATGTTTACTCTGCCACTTTACTAGAAGAGCTTAAAGTTCCAGTGTATTCCCCACTTTCTCTTCTGTTAGATTTAATTCCCAGTTGGTGATGCTCTTGTCACCATTATATTATGTAACCAGTAAACTCCACTGCTAAAACAACTAAAGCAAAGACTATAGTCATGTTCAATGCAGGCAACTTTTATGTTATCACTCTCCAGGTTGTACTAGTTAGGTTATCATACCACACACCTAGCATGTGCCATGTCACATTTTGACCCACCTGTGTATTGACCAATAACTGTCATGGGTGATTCCACACAAGCTCAAGCATCCTGCCTTAAGTGTTCCACAGTAATCTCTCTGTTTATTTTTAAACCATAATTCTTTTATATTGATTTTTTGCAAATTTCATACAATATAGTTTTTTCTTAATTTTTATGGAGCTTTGTACATTTGATACAAAAGTTTTTAATCAAATCTAGATCACTCCACATCTTTGACCTCCCCCATACACACACATGCCACTGGACCTCATGCATTTCCCCACACATGTTAAATCCTATCCTGTCAAGAATTTGTACCCAGATGTCCTTCATTACAAAAGCACTCTTAATGGTAACTTGTGGGGAGGGCACTGTAAACACAGCCAAACACACATGGCTGGAGACGTCTTAGATTCTAGACAAAACCCTGTCTCTGTCATATCTCTAGACAAATGAAATTTCTTACCATATCCTTAGTAGGGATCTTTATATTTACAGACAAGCATACTGTATACCACTCATCAAAGAAGCTTCTTTTTGCAACAGATGGAGGTTACTGCAGAGTTCCACAACTGGTCACACACAGAAAATATATGTCTGAGAGATGCCCAGTCTTGGGTGACACATCTACAATGGAACCTCTACACCTAGGGCTCATGAAACGCAGAGAAACAGAGGGCAGAGAGACTATAAGTGCATCCTTCAACTCTCATCAGCAAAACCCACTTATACAACAGAGTATAATGCACATAACAACAGAGTATAAGCCATAACTGGCCAAGTTTTAAAGATTAAGTGACTGGAGAGTGTGGGTGCCTGGATAAGACTCCTATAACCTCTGTTTTATGTGTGAGTTCTCTCTCATACTTTGAAAACAAACTTTAATCAGAAATGACAACGACCAATCAAAAATGTATGAAGACCATCTCAACTCTTAGGCCTGCTTGTGTACACTCCTGACCTGTGCATTCTCCAAGCCCACCTGGTGAGTTTTCTATATCAAGACCTCCACGTAATCTACCATCTCAGCTCTCAGACCTGCTTGGCTCACCTGAATCCATGCATATCCTGGACCTGGGAGATTCCCAGTCCCAATCTGTCAGCAAACCTGATCATTTAGAAGTCACCAAGCCCACTCTACCGAAGAGTGAGTTCTGGAACCTCAGACCCAAAAGATTCACCTATCCTTAAGTGAACTGAGACTACTTCTTACACCCTATTCACATCATCATAAAGTGTCCTCAAGGCTGAACATGAAGGACCACTCAGCTTGGCCCTAATGTGAAAAACAAAGATATAAATACCCACTCAACAAAAATGAGATCATGTACACATACAAGAAATACCACCACCAACAGGTTCAGATGCTATGGACTCACTGAAAAAAAAAAAACAGTATGTCTCCTCCAACAATTAGCACCCTTCATCATAATGTTTCCTGACCTGAGATTAGCAACCAAGCTGATACATAAGACAATGATTTCAAAATAGCAATTATAAATATGTTTAAGGAACTCAAAGAGGTTATGAAAGACTGAATGAAAACATAAAATTGAATGAAATAACTAAAATAATTCAAGACAAGAAATTAAAACTCATTAAAAGAATCTCTGAGGTAAAACCAAACTAAAAAAAAAAAAACAATTTGGAATGAAAAGCTCGGAAATTCAAATAGAAAGCTCAGAGGAAAGGATCAAAAAAGTATTTATTTGAGAAAATATAACAAAGAACATGAGATCCTGAAGACAAGATTGGGGAAATAGATAACTCAATCAAGAAAATGTCAAATCTAAAATATCTCAGGAACAAAATATGCAGGATCTCTGGGACTATAGAAAAGTTATGAATCATAAATATAGAAGGAAAATAAACCCAGGTCAAAGGCACAGAAAGTAATTTTTTAATAATAGAAGAGAAATTCCCAAATCTAAGGAAAGAGATGCCTATCAAGGTACAAGAGGCATACAGAACACTAAGTAAACAGGACCAGAAGAAACCCCCCTCATCATATAATAGTAAAAACATTAAAGGTACAGAACAAAAAAAGGATTCTGCAAGTTGAGAGAAAGAACTCTCATAGTCATGGATCAGCAACAATAATATTGTAAAAATGGCCATCCTGCCAAAATCAATCTACAGATTCAGTACAATCCCTATTAAAATCCCAGCACAATTCAGAGAAATTGAAAAAAAATCTAAAATTTCATATGGAAACACAAAAAGCCCAGAATAGACAAAACAATCTTGAACAATAAAAGAAATGCTAGAGACTCACAATCTCTGATATGAAATTATGGTAGAAAGCGATATTTTAAAAATGAGCATGGTACTGGCATAAAAACAGACATGTTGATCACTGGAATATAAATGCGAACCTAGTTTTAAGTCCATGCCCTTACAGTCATCTAATTTTTTTGACAAAGGAGCCAAAACACACATTGGACAGAACACAGCATTTTCAACAAATGTGGCTGGTTAAAACTGGATAGATACAAATAGAAAAATGAAGCTAGAACCTTATCTCTCACCCTGCACAAACCTTAACTTCAAATGAATCAGGGACCTGGATTGATATAAGGCCTGATACCTTAAATCTAACAGAAGAGAAAGTGGGGAATACACTGGAACTTTAAGGCACAAGAAAGGACTTTCTGAAAAGGACCCCAATGTTGCAATCATTAAGACCAACAATTGCCAAACAGAACCTCACAAAACCAGAAACTTTTGTATCTCTAAAGATATCATGTTTCAAGTGAAGAGGCAGCCTAAGGAATGGGAAAAAAATATTCATCATCTATATATCTGACAAAAAGTGAATATCTAGAATATATAAAAACTAAAAGTTAATACTAAACATAAAATAGCAAACAACCTAATTAAAAATTAGAGAAGGGAACTAAACATAGAATTCTCAAATGATGAAACACAAATGGCTGAAAAATACATTTAAACGATGCTCAACATCTTAAATCGTCAGAGAAATGAAAATTAAAATTACTTAAAGATTTCATCTTACCCCATTCAGAATGGCAAAGATCAAAAAAACAAATGATGACAAATGCTAGGTAGAGTGTAGGAAAAGGGGAACACTTATTCACTTCTGGTGAGAGTGCAAACTGGTGCCACCACTATGGAAATCAGTGTGGCATTTCTACCAAAAGCTATAAATAGATCTCCCACATTATCCAGCCATTCTTGGATATATAACCATAGGATTCTTTATACTACTAGAGAGATACCTGTTCACACATGGTGATTTCTACCCTGTTCACAATATCCAGGAAATGGAAACAACCTAGATGTCAATCATTTGTTAAATGAAAATATGGTACATTTATACGTTGGAATATTATTTAGCTGTTATAAAAAACAAAATTATGGGGCTGCAAAGATGGCTCAGTTAAGAGGACTAGCTATTCTTGCAGAAGCCCCAGATTGGTTCCAAGAACCCACATAGTAGCAATAACAATCTGTATCTCCAGTTCCAGGGATATTCAATGCCTTCTTTTGGCTTCTTCAGGCATTGCACAGCAAAGGTGAACATACATGAAGGCAAAACACTCAGACATAAAAGAAAGAAAATTTAAAAACCACAGGTAAATGGATGGAAGTGGAAACAATCTTCTTGAGGGAGGTAGCCCAGACCCAGAAAGGCAAATGTCTCATGTTCTCTTTCATAAGTGATTATTAGCTTTATCCATTTAAGTAGGTGTGTTTCAGTTGAAAAATCCTCAGAGAATAAGAGACTCATAAGATTCCATGTGGGGTGGTTTACAGGAGAGGAGATAAAGTACAGTGATATAGGTTGAAATGGGGAAAAACAGATAGGACAGATTTAACCGGGTGTGTAATAGGATGGTAAGGCAGAAGACAGAGTAAGAAGATGTGGGGTCTCATTAAATGCCTGGTAACAATAGACAGAAAGCCAAGATGACTCTTAGAGGAAGTGAAACCTGAACACCCTGGCCAGAGAGACAAAAAAGCAGTTCTAAGAAGTTGAATGAGCCTTGAAGAAATCAAAACCTAACCCCCCCAGGTATGATAATTGAGCTTATGCTTGTTATCTACTGATTGGACTATTGATGCCTTTTGTAACCACCCTTTGCAACCCCCTTGCAACTGCCCCTTATGCTGGAAAAGCAAGGTTTGAAAATGTGCAAATATGGTAGGACAATAAGAAGTGGGGAAATAGGCTTGATTGGAGGAGGGGGGCATAAAGGGCATGCTTGGACTTTGCAAGGCGGAACCTGCGCCTGGGGAGAGCTGTATCATCTGTTAGAATTGCAACACAATAAAGAGTTAAGACTTCTGCTGAAGACCCCGGCTGCTATCTCTCCCCGGGTTGATGGGGACCCCGGCTTCGCCTGAGGAGTGTCCTGGCAATCAGCCACACTCTGGGTCCGTGCTGTATCTTAGCATAGGAAGCACGGGCTTGCTGGGCAGGCTGCACGCCTGACATCTCCCGGCTCCTTTCCTGCCGGCTGATCACCTGTCTGAGGGGAGGAAATCTTAAGGGAGGAAAGGACACACCCCTGATTCTCTGCGGGGGGCGTTCTGTGGAGCCATCAGCCCCATGGGAAGGCCCCCTACAAAAAGAGGGATAAATAAAATTAAAGACCTTTTTAAAGAGCCATGTTAAAACCTACTATAGACACGTTTCTCAATATATACATATACAATATAAAAAGAGTTTAAATGTAGCTCCCCTATAATAGGGGTTCAATGACCAGAATACATATCACAGACTAAGAAATGCAGAGTCCAATGCCAGGAATGAATGGACTCCCTCTTTTGAAGTTACTGAAAAGAGAAAGCCCAAAGATCCTCAAATAATAATAGCTGTTGCCATTGCACTTGGTCCACTACTGGAACTGGATGGTGAGATTCTATTGCTGAAGATACTATATACCTGAGTTGCAGAACAAACAAGGAGAAATGAAACTGATACTGAACTTGAAGATACATCTCTACTGGCTAGATTTCATAGTACTGGAAGGTAATATTCCTTTTACTGCAGAGAAAGGCAGTCATAAAATCAACTTTATACCCATCTGTGAATACTGTAAGCTACAATAAGAACTCACTTGGCAAAATATGGCCAAAGGTGAAATAGTGGCATAGATATTATGGGAGTAACCACACACTGTCCGTTTGGATTTAAGGCCTGCTTCATAACAGGGAGTTCATGCCTGACATTGTTATCAGGGTAAGAACTTGTGGTTAGACAAATCATAGGTCATAGGGTACAACCTACTACTATCATTCTGCTAACTAGACATAATATTAAACTGACCCCCAATGACCTATTGTCATACCCATAGATTGGTAAATCTACTGTTCAACTCTCACTAAAAAATGTTCTTCTTGCATCAGATAATGATTAACAAAGAAACCCACAAATAGTTAAAATGTAGAACATAAGAGACTGCAGAGTGCTCACTTATAAATGAGACGCCTATAATGCACCCTTTCCTCCCAAGGTTCTGGACACATTGCAGAAGCCCCAACCCTATATTAGTATCTATTGGCAAACTGATGGATGCTAGGAGAGGGAGAGTCAGTTTTCCTGACTGGTATGTCACCTGGTAGATTGGCCAGACTCCAGGGCCTGAACCCACACCCAAAAGCATGTGGAAAGCATGTAATGGAATCTATAAGCTGTTACAAATCAAAGAGTAAGAAATATATTAATTAATCAAATAATAAAAAGGACAGATAATAATGGAGGACATGGAATTGAGGGTGGTAGAGAGGTGGTAGAGATGGGGAGTGTACCTGATTATGATCAAAATACAGTATATGAAATTCCTGATGTAATTAAAAAATAAATTTTAAAAAACTTAAACAATGAATATCTTCCACATTATAATCTTTGTCCAACAAAGATTATTTATTTAAATAATATTTATTTAATAATAATATTTATTTAAATATTTAAATATTTATTTAAATATTCCAAACTCTCTGTCCTTCGGTAAACAATTGGGAGAGGGTGGGCCTATTTGTTTCCTAGAAAGGTCAGACAGAGTAATGATCCTGTTACTCCACAGAGGCAGTCACCAAAATGTATCCTTAGTTCTTGATACTGTACTCAGAAACAGTCCTTGAAATGATGAGTTATGTATGTGTGCTTTATTAAAGAAGTGTTCCCAAGAGAGTACAATAAAAGTGTTGGGGAATCACAATAAGGATGGGAAAGAAAGAAACAAAACGTGAGATTTCAGGGTAATCCCAATACTGGAAGAATTCTGGAATAAAATACTCACCAAAGAATTGTCTCACCTGGAAGCAGACTCTGGTATCCAGCCACTGACTGTGAAAGACTAGAACTTGAAGACCCATGGAGTTAGAAGGACCATGAAGATATAAATTCTGAGTCACTTCTCATTGTGTGGATATTTGTCGATAAGGCAACTCTAATCAGTCAAAGGTACTTAATGTGAAAACTGAGAGATCATGAAGAGTCCATATAGAGGAGGCAGGGATGTCCAACCTCTTGACATTATTGTGTAATGTTGTTATCTAATAATGTTCACACTTAAGAATCATGCAATTGGGTTAAAAAAGAAAAAAAATACCATACCCTAAATCTTATTATGTTTTAAGCCAGATTATAATTTTGTGTTGCGCCACAATCAACTTCTTTAGCTATACACAGTGATATTATGAATACACATTAAATCAATTTATTCATCACCTCTGCCTCTTTCACCTTTGCTTCCTAAGATTCCCCTCTCTGATAAATATCCTACACCAAAAGCCCTTGTTTTAGATTCTGATTTTTAAGAAACACAAATTAGCTAGATTTAAGAATAGTGGGTGGCTACCTGCTTAGAGCTATTTATTTTCATATTACTTTGAGCTTAGCGTGCTGGAGGTGGAGATAGTGAGGCTGTACCTGTTCAGAATAATAGATATCAACCCAAATTTAAGAGGAACAGCTTGCAAGTTCCTCCCCAAATTAAGATTTGCTAGGTATTACTAGGCATGTTCAAGATACAGTTTCTCTCTATAAATTTGATTTTTAGTGGGGTATGGTGGTATATGTTTCTAATCTCAGAACCTGAGAGGCTGAGACAAAAAGACAGCATTCCAGGTTAGCTTGGAATCTATAGTGAGGCCTTGAATCAAAACAAAGATGAGTAGCATCTTACTATTGACCTCACTATATGCACAGTAAGAAACTCTTAAATAATTAATATTACATGAGTGATATTTCTACTAGCATGGCTCTTCCCAGTGGGAGTGAACTCAAAAGTTATAACTTGCTATTTTTGTTTTTGGTAATTCTATGTCACTGCCATGTAGTAGAGCAACAGAAGCAGAAAACTCTGTTGATCTTCTTGAATGCATTCCTTGAAGGTAGTTAAGCTACTTACTTTCCCCACATTGGTCTTCCTTCCCTTTCCCATTTTCAAAGCCTAGAAACATCTCTTGAAGAGATATTTACAAGAATATACACAAAATACAACATCATAAAGGTGAAAAGAGCTCTCAACAATAAGAAAAACAACTCTATTTTTAATTACATGTTATGTGTGTATCTGTGTGGAGTTATCTGTACCTGAGTGCAGGTGCCCACAGAGGCCAGAGGCAACAATCAACCATGAGCTGGAGTTCCAGGTGGTTGTGAGCTACCAGTGTGGGTGCTTGGAATCAAACATGGGTCATCTGCAAGAGCACTCCATGTTCTTAACTGCTCATCCATTCTTCTAATCCCCTAATTCTTAAAAAAAAATTATGCGCACATGTGTGTATCCAAGTGTGGGTTTGTGCACATTACTGCAATGCTTATCAAAGCCAGGAAAAGATGTCAGATCCCCTGGATCTAGAGTTTTAGGCGCTGTGAATCATCTATTCAGCCCCTACCCCAGTTTTAATAGACTGATTTGAAAAGATATTTCAGCAAAGAAGAGACTCAAAGGAAAATAAGCATGTGAAAAGATGTTCAGCTTCATTAGTCATTGGAGAAGTGCAAAAAAAAATCATAGTGAGGTATACACACTCTATAAAACCTAAAATTTTACATGTAAATATAGAAAAATGCTAAAAATATGTACAGATGTAGTAATGGAATTCTCATGAATCACTCATAGGAGTATGAGAATCATAAGTCACTTTGCAAAAATACGTCTGTCAATCCCCCCCTCCCCCCCGAGGGAAAATCACTTCTGATGATTTGCCTACTCAGAAGCAACTTAGGACAACTCTGAAGAAACATCCCAAATATTGGCTTGGTTGCATATTGAGACTGTATTACAACCCAACTTCTCCCTCTCTCCAGTCCTGAATCCTACTTTTCCTCCAAAGTTAACACTAAGGAGCACTCGTTAGGAAACCGGAAGACTATAACAAAATACATTGACACTGTTCTAAAGCATGCTAACTGTGACACTTTGTCATTTCAGCTTTCAGAACCACAACACAGTATAAAGTGAGTGAAGAAAATTTCCTTATCAAAATAGAGTGATGAGAGAGTGAGTAGAATTGAAGGATGTCTTACTGCTTTACTGTATTAATGCTCATAGAAAGGAAAATAAAATTTAATTTTTCTTCAAAGAAAAAGAAACCTGCAGACCACTCTTCCTTTTTGAAATTGCTTTCCAGAGAATTAAACCTGTCATAATCCTTTAAAATCCCTGGTATCTTCATTTAGCATCAACTGGGAGACTCTCCCATGTGAAGGAGCCAAGAAGAAAGTAAGACCCTTGTTTTTTCAAATTAGATCTAGGTCTCTGGAAAGGTAAGGAATATCCCTTCAGGGAGGAATGGTGCCATCCAAGGGGATTCTGAGTTGGCTTCATTTTTTGCAATGGTTCTAAAGACAGATTAAAATTTAACTATATTCCAAATGTACTTTCATGCCCAGATTCTCCTCATCACCTGATGGAGTAATAAACTGGGTTCACAGAGGAACAAAGTTTGAGATGTACAAAAGTTTACCAGGAAGGATAAATGTGAGGAAGTGATGGAAGTTATTCTGGGAATTGACTATGGGGTTGTACTGCAACAGCAAAGGTGGGAGAGATAGAATAATGACCACCACCCACTCCATTCTCTTAAAGATCACATACTAATGGATACAACCTGTGAGTCAATTACTTTACATGACAAAAGGGACTTTATAGATGTAATTAAACATCCTGAGATGGGAAAGTAGCCTGGTGGGTCCATCTATGAAAAATCAAAGGAGTCAGTGTCGAATACAAAAAACCTAAAGATGAAACTAGAGAGGAGACAAGATGCCATGCTGCTGGAGCTTTTGTTTTATTTTTATTTTATGTTGCTTTATTTTAAGATCACATCTTCCTGTCTTGTTCTGGCTAGGCAGTCTTGAACTTTGGGGTTCAAAGAATTTTTCCAGTTAAATCTCTAAGTGCTGAGATTATAGGTGTGTATATCTACTCCATTTGGCTCTGCTGCTGGTTTCTAAGATTGAAGAATGAGTCACAAGACAAGGAATGTAAATCCTGCCAGAAGGTGGAAAGGGCAAAGGAATTGATTCTCTCCAAAAGCTTTCAGGAGGAATGAAACCATGCTGGCTGACACTTTGATTTTAGCCCAGTAAAATCCACCTCAGACTACTGACCTGAAGAACCATACATTTCTGATTTTATTTTCTTAAGCCACAAAATATAGTAATTTGCTATAATAACCAAAGGAAATTCATACAAAAGCCATGCCTTTGTGTAAAATATTTCCCTTGCATGTGAACTAGATTTAACTACTTGCTTCTAGCAAAATATGGTATAAGTGATGGAAAGTGACATTTGAGACTCAGTTATAAAATCCTGTGGCATCTATTATAAGGGTTCCTAGTTGCTTGCTCTGAGGGAAGGCAACTGCCATATCAGAGCAACTGCCATATCAGAAGACCCATGTGTATGGAAACTGAGGGACCTTAGTAGTCTGAGACAACTCAAAATCAAAGCATCTGTGAGGAACTGAATCCTGCCAACAAGATTCCTGTGACCATCTTGAAGTGGATCCTCCCCTAGTCAAGTCTTCAATGGAAATTTAGCAGGCCAACAGTAGAATAAGAGACCTTGGGCAAGTGAGAATCAGCTAAGGCATGCTGAGATTCCCATGAACCAGAAACATAATACTTTCAAAGTAGTAAAATCTCCTCCAGAAACCTCTTTAGAAAACTAAATATTTTCAATACTTACCATTTGGTAAGCTAATAATTCAACTGTGGAACTCTGAAGATGTTATATTAATTCCCTATTAAATGTCATATTTCTAATGTTTACCATTTCAAGCAATAAAATATATTTCCAGAAAAAGTAACAAATTACAGATTTGTGTTTATTTACACCAGTAAGTTTACATAACCGGCAATAGGAAACTCACACACAAAAAAAAAACCTCTGCCAAATTGCACTGGGGAATTCTAAAACTAGTATTATTGGCCCCTCAGAGTTCTGTTGAGAAAATAAGCTGGCATTCATCTTCCCAAATAGATCATCCTTTGGATGCAGGCTCCTCCCAAGAAAAGGGCATGACCTTGAGCAAGATACCTTTATTCAATGAAAGACAATCCCTAGAGAGGCTAGATAATATTCTGGTGATGGGCAGGGTGGCTGAGGGAATCAATGTTGAAGTCTTGGGAAGAATAGTTGATGGGCCTGTGTAGCATACCACACCATCAACCTCACAGTAAGCCCTAACTAACTGCAGGTTAAAGAAAACATCCACAGATCCAAACAACCATAGAGCAAAACAATAGTTGAAAAACTGTATCTGTATAGAAGATGTAGAGATATTTTCTTACCCTTATTCTCCAAATAAAACATTATATCAAGTATTAATATAGCATTCACATTGGGTTAGTTATTAAAAGTGAACTAGATTTTATTTGAAGCTTAGAAGAAAGTATGCATAGATTACATTCAAATATTATGCTACTTTTTATAAGGGGGTCCGGGGTATTTGATGATTTGGGTATCCATAGTGGGTGTGGAGGAGCGGGTGAGTGTCTTAAAAACAAGCCACTATGGGACATCAACTCTGAAAAGTGTGTGCATGCGTGCAGTATTCACCTCAACTTCTTTCAGTGTTCATATCTAGCCCAAATCAGGAAAATAAATTTAGTCAGATGTGCTTTTACCAAGTAAATTAAACTGTCTTATCCTATACTCACCTTAGCATTCTTCAGCTCACCTGCTTTGGTTAGGGGAAGGAAGTACCTTAAATTTCTCTAGGCTAAGATTCCCCTGGGTCTCTAAAGTTAAGAAAAGTTTCAGAATATATAGATTTTCTTAGAAACTATTCAAGAAGCAAGATCAATATAAATATTTTGAAAAATGCTAAGAGTGTAATATATACACTTTAACTGAGGACTCTAGAAATTAAGAATTCATTTTAAGAAATACCTATCTAAAGTTTAGGTCTTTGAGGAATTTGATAAGTGATTAAATTCTAGTTTCATACATGCTGTGAATGTCATTTATTGAAATATTACAAGAATCTATTAAATGAATGTTTAAAGAAAGTAAAAAATAGGTTCACTTTAATACAGCAATAGTAACTGCTATGATTTGTATGTCAAATGTCCTCCACAGGTTCATGTGTTTGAATATTTAGTCCCCAGATAGTGGCAATATTTGAGGAGGTCATAGAAACTTAAAGAGGTGG
Organism: Eospalax fontanierii; assembly: GCA_035773235.1. Taxonomy (NCBI): domain Eukaryota; kingdom Metazoa; phylum Chordata; class Mammalia; order Rodentia; family Spalacidae; genus Eospalax; species Eospalax fontanierii. The sequence continues at coordinate 42,046,925 of CM069525.1, forward strand.
AACCTAGCTGGATGAAGTGGGTCACGTGGTACAGGCCTCTATGTTTATAGCCCAGTTCCACTTTCTGTCTTATATCTGCTTTATGATCGACCCAGATGTGAGCAAGCAGCCTACTGCTCCTGCAACCACAGCTAAGAGTCATTCCCACCAGTATGCCTTCCCTGACATGATGGACTGACTGTACCCTCAAAATGCAAGCCACAATAAATCCTTTTGCCCTTAAGCTGTTTTTCAGATATTTGGTCAGAGCAACAAGATAAGTAGCCTGCATAAGACCTGTACAAGTGCAAGCCAGTTAAAAATTCCAGCATGGAGCTGGAGAGATGGCTCAGCAATTAAGAGCACTAGCTGCTCTTGCAGAGAACCCATGTTCAGTTCTCAGCAACCACATGACAGCTAATAACTGTCCATAACTCCAGTTCCAGGGGATCCAATATCTTCTTCTGACTTCTGTGGGCATTGTACACACATGATACACTTACATACATGCAGACAGAACACTCATACATAAAATTTTTTAAATACCCTCATGGACAGAGAAGGGGTTCATAAGGTCCCATCCCTTGCTGAGGAGCAATTGGTAACTGATGGCTGCTGGAAAAGGGAGAGTCATTTTTCTTTGGGTGTGTAGTCACTGGTAAGTTGCCATGACTCACTTGATGAATCTAGAGAACACATGCATATGGGCAGCACTAATTGAATTCAGTGAGTAAATGAATGAATAAATAAATAAATAAATAAATAAGGAGAAGATGAGGTTGGGAGAGAGATTTGTTGGAAGAATTCTGGGGTAAGTTGTAGAAGATATGGAAATGATCAAGATATGTTACAGAAATGCATGAAATTTTCAAAGAATAAATAAAATATTTTAAATAACTAGTAGAGTGACAATTTTGACCACCCTAAATTTTATTACTAGTATTTATTACTAAATTTTATTACAATATCACATATTGCTTGAATATTAGCACTTGAAAATATAATTATTCTTTGGCATACACTACCTTCTAATCTAGATATACAAATTCTGTACAATGTGAAGTGTTTCCATGCTAGCATATTTAAAGACTCCTTGAAGTAATTCAGTACATGCCCACTTGCTCTTCTTAACTTGGTCACCTCTCCAATCCATTCTATGCACTGAAGCTAGACTGATTTTTCTGAACCACATCTTGATTATTCCATGTTTTTATTCAAACTATTTCAGCATTTATAATATAAAACTAGGTGCAAAGTGTTCTTCTTGATATTAATGCCCTCAATATAATATTCCTAAGATATAGTTCTAGCTTTCTCACTAATCTCCCTTAAACTACTGCCATACCTATCCTATGATCCAGCCATAGTGAATTCTTCCTGTTATTTGAAAACTCTGTAGTGGCTTGATTTTGTAATGCTTTCCCTTCAATGAGGACACCTCTACCCATTCTTGATAGGTTAAATTACATCCATTTGGAGGCTAGAGCGGTGACTCATTGCTTCAGAGCATTGGATGCTCTTGCAGAGAACCCAGGTTTGATTCCCAGCACTCGCATGAAGGCTAACAACCATCCATAACTACAGTTCCAAGGGATCCAATGTCCTCTTCTGTCATCCATGGGCACTGTATACACAGGTGCACTTACATACATATAGACAAAATATTCATACAAATAAAATAAATGTAAATAAATAAAATTAAAATTGTATATGTTTGAAGAATAGAGCATGAAGTCTTTGTTGCTTCAACTAACTAGACGTGATCTCTCCTCCTTCCAGTTTTCCTTAATACTCTTGCCCTACTTAGGGACTGTTTTATTGCAGGTAATTCAAATGCACTCAAGAAGTTTAAATAAAAATAGAGAAGCATCTGAAATAAAAAGTATCATAACATCCAAGATCCCAAATGACAGCCATAGTCCATGAGATTCAAAAGAAACACTCACCCAGAAAAGCAAAACGAGATGTTATATAAAAGATTAAATCTGGTTTTAGGAGTTGCAGACACTATTTATAAAATTAAAATTAATTGTGTTGAATTGCAAAATGGACATATGTTGAAGAAATTTTCTTTGTATCACTCTCTTAATATTCCAGTTCACTAATGAATTCAGAAAAGGTATGTGGAGAAGTGAACATAGAAATTCAAAACAAATATCCAAGACATCCAGCTCTACAAAAAGAAAAGAAATATTAATCCAATTTAAAAATGGACAAGGAACCTACATAAACAAAAGAAGACATAAAAAAATCCTACATGAAAAACATTCAGCATCACTAATCATTAAAGAAATGCAAATTCAAGCCACAGTAAGATATAATCTCTAATATGTCAGAATGCCATCACAAAGATAAAATATAGGTGTTGATGAAGATCTGAACAAAAGGTAAACTCTTGTTGGTAAGAGTACAAGGCAGTATATCCATCATGGAATTTCCTCAGAGTGGAACTTTATCCAAAATAATAATTAAATAACAGGATCCAGAAATCCCACTTTTAGTATTTATCCAGATGTTGTAAAATCAGGATGTTGATATTTGCGCTCTCATGTTCATTGCAGCATTATTCACAGTAGGCAAGTCGTGGCATCAATATGGGTACACATCAACAGATGAATAGATTAAAAAAAAGTTGGTTTATATTCATAATGTACAGCTCAGTCTGGATTAAAAAAAGAGAAATTTTGTTATTTGTGATAACGTGAATCTAGATGACATTATGCTCAGTGAATTAAGCTAGGTATAGGAAAACAATACCATTCTCAAATATGGAATGTAAAACAACAGAATTCAAGCAGAGTTGATAGTGGTTACCAGAAGCTGAAGGGTCACAGGCATGGTGTGATAATGGTCAAAAAATGCAAAGCCTAAATTACCTAGACGGAATAATATATTAATAATAATGTATATTATTAATATACAGTATGAGGGATACATCAGTTGATGTATTAGACCTTTCAAAATCAGTAAGAGAGCAACTTTCATCAAAATAAGTATTAGAGGGGATATAAATGCTAATTAATTTAACAGAACTGCTCTCCATTGTACTGGTATTATCATGGCATCACTTTTCACCATGTAAAGGTATGTAACTATAGTTTGTCAATTTATAATTGAAAAATGAAAACTTAAAGAAAGAAGAGAGAAGGGGACAAAAGAAAAAGAAAGTCAGACATAGTGATACACACCTGTAATCTCAAAACTCAGGAGGCTCAAGCTGAATGATTCTGGGTTCAAGGCCAGCCTGGCCTACATACCAAGATCCTGTCTCAAAAAATAAATGAAAAGATTAAAAAGACAGAAGGTTACAGATAATGTAACTATTAAAGATCGATATAAAAATATTGTTGGATATGATGGAACCTGCCTCTAACCCTAGCACTTTGGAGTTAGAGACACGAGCATCAGAAGTTAAAAGCCAGCTTTGGCTACAAAGTAAGTTTGAAATCAGCATGGACTCCATAAGAGTTTTTCTCAAGACAAAAAGAAAGAGGATGGAAAGTAGGGAACGGATGGACAGGGAATGGAAGAAGGAAAAAAAAATGTTAACGCCTGACAACTAAAAACTTGATAGAAGCTGTAGTGTTGATATAAGCTGCAGAGCTTCCAAAGTATAGTAAGAGGCACAGAACAAAAGGCGGAGGCAGCAGGGAACGTGGCCATCTTGTACATCAATTCTCAGTAATGTCACAAAGTAGGCAAATGACAGAGAGAGAAGTTGGACCCAGCAGTCTGGCTTCTGGGCCAGTGCTTTAAAGTCCTATGCTATAATTTTGCTTCTCTGACTGGCAAACTGCAGAAAAATTTCTTTTCAAAGCAAACGGAAGTTGGATAAGGACTCATTTTTCACTGACACTTGGGTGCTGACTCTGCTTTCTTCCCGAAGATGGTGTTGTCTTGGAGGTGCTGAATGTAGCTCAAGATCCAGAAGAGTCCAATGTTTATGCAAATTTCCAGAAACCAAAGTGTTCAGCTTCTTGATATATATTCTTCCGGAACTTATATAAGACACAGAATAAAGGGTCTGTAGTAAAGCAATAAACAAGCTGTTTTGTCAATTTCATATCCTATTAAGGCACCATGACTTCCTGTGGCAATCGTTTGCAAATCCAAAACAAGCTCCATTGTAACTGCCCCCTGTTTGCATAGTACCTCATTTCCACTAAGGTGAACCCCTAGACAAATGTGCTCGGGGAGAGAGGGAGGGAAGGCTGGAAAAAGGAAGGGGACAAGAGGGATACAAGGCGGAGAAGAGAGCGAAGGAACACACTGAGACAGAGAGTGAATGTGACACACCAGAAAAAGAAAGAAAAACCAGGTTAGACACACCTCTATTCACACAATCAGAACAAGCCCAACACCCCTGTCTATATGAAAAACAAACATATGAAAAAGTCCTGTTGTTAATCAAGAACGTACATTTAATGGGATAAATAATAAATGTAATGTCCTGTGCCAGTCAAAGTCCCAGCAGGAAGCAGATGGTAGAGTCAAATTAGGATAATTTAAAGAGAAATCGTTGCAGGTAATATCCCCTGGGAAGCAGACTCTGTGATGGAGATTAACAAACAGGAAGTTTATTGTGCAGTGCTCTGAGGATCCAAATTTGAGAAAGAAAAAGCAGAATTAGGTTGAAAGAAAAGTTGAGCTAGTGATGCCATTGCTTCTAAAGTTTCTAACAAAACCACTAAAACTGGGTACATGACAATATGGAAATAGAATCCTACAAGTTCCTGGAACCCTGCTCATATGAACCTACAGCAATGACCTTGGCATGCTCGAGACCCATACAAACTCAGTAGACAAAAACCCAGCATGGCACTGGGGAAATGGGTAGCAGACCCAAAGCTTTGCTTTAGAAATATTGGCAACTGATTACTGTTGGGTAAGGATGAGCTAGTCTTCCTAATGTGAGGCACTCCAGATAGGCTGACTAGGTCTCATTGGATGAACCTGCACTGAGGTCACTTGGGGACACTAACTTGACACAATAGACCTTAACACAGATGAAAGAATGCACAGATTCCAGCTGGGGGCTATAGGGGTTGCTGGTGGGGAAAGGGATATAAGGATGATCAAGACTGATTGAGATGTTCTGTATATAATACACAATGATTCAATAATTTTTTTAAAGTGAAGTATTATTTTTCTCAACTGAAAGAATGAGCCTATAAAAGGGCAATGGCCCGACCATATATGAAAGTAGAGCTCTGACAACAAACTGCAGCAATCAGCCCAGGAAATCAACATATAATCTACAAAAAACATCTCAGAAAGCCAGCCTGATATCTTTAAGTCACACTTACACTTACATATAGCACAACGGCCATGTCTATGTTATTGCTTTTATACCAAGTGTCCCATGAAAAAGCTCATGAACTGAAGGCTTGCTCTTTGACACTAACAGTGTTCAGAGGTGCTTTGAAGAAGTGACTGGATAATAAGGGTACTGCGTTCATCAATGGATTACTCAATTGCTGGATTCAAAATTGAATAACTACTATTGGGAGACAGTGGAAGACAGGACTTAGTTGGTGGAAGTAGATCACTGGGATGTGCCTTGAAAATATATAATTAGACATGGGGTAACCAAGGAAACAGTTGTATCTCATGATTGTTAAAAAAAATTGTCCTTTTTTTGGTTAAACTTCCTTGAAGCACTAGTTACTTCCTGCCATATCAGAAACAAAGTGGGTATCCCTAGACACTACTCATGAACACAATGAATCATCTACATCCTCAAAAGATTCAAGCTTCATGATAATATCATTAGAATTGTGCATTGTGATCCCATTTGTGGACTTTTTTAAAAGTTCACTGGAAGGAATACTCTCAGGGAGATCTGATCTGCCATAATTTGACAGGGGAAAAGGGCTTATTCATGTTACTCTCGTGAATATGCCACTCTATAAATGTTCATTCAAACCCCTTCCAAAATATCAATCCCCAAGTAAAAAACAAAAGAGAAAGAAAGAAGCGAAGAAAAAGAAGCTTTGTCCTCAGTCCCATCCTGTCACTCTCTCTGCTTCCTAGCCACCATGACACAAGTAACTTTATTTCATCATGAGCTTTTTCTACCATAATGTTCTTTCTGCTTCACCACTGAACCACAGTAATGCAGAGAGCCAACCATGAACTGAATCTTCGAGTCAAAATAAATCTTTCTTTCCTTTAAGATGTTCTGTCAGCAATTTCCCACAGCAATAAAAGGTCTGACTGATGCACTATAATAACAATTCAAGAAGCCAATTGTAATAATAAGCCCAAGTTGTCCAGGACTTGGTTAAAATCTGATTGCTTCCCAAATTTTGTCCCCTTCTCCTTCTTAACACCAACTAGAGAGAGTCAAATATGCATAACTAATCAATTAAATAGGATTCTCTGTTCTAGTTAGCTTGCTTTGAGTTTCCCTGTGCACATTCTCTAAGGTGTACATGAGACCTCCCTTTTATCCCAACTTCAAGCATTTCCCATCATCTGTCTGCCTTTGACTCTCTGCCAAAACACAAATGACGGTGGCTAACTCCCTTGTTATAGCAATATCTGAATACAAACCTCTGTTTTCTCTCATTTATGTGGGCTGCATTTTCTCCACACAATAAAGACCTCACTGAGATGATGTCTCAGGGCAAATAATAACAGAATTGTTTACTTAGTTTTGCGGCATCTGGACCTACACCTGGAGTGTCTGAAATTCATACAAGAGTTTTCTTTGCTTTATAAAATAAGGATTCAGAATCATTAATATATTGACGTATTAAGACACATTTAGACAGAGGGCAGGTCCATAAGAAAGAGTAAGTTTGAGGCTGAGTATATGAAAAAGAATTAAGAACTATATTCCAATATGCATTAAGAAGAGAAACATAACTTCAAATAGTTTACAGTCAATTTGATAAGTTACACTCAGTTACTACAAACATTTCACAAGTAAATGTATCCTTGGGTATGGTAAGTTACAGATCTGTTATAAACAGGTATTTTTGAAAGTAAAGAGCTTCAGGGGTGAAAGAAGTTATTTCTTAAATAGAACGGTGACATTTTCTATGTTCCTAACCTGAATCAACATGACTGTGAGAAGCAAACTGGGTAACCTTTATCTGAACAAGTGATTTTCATTAAGATCTCCCTGTCCAGTGTATCCCTATTTAAGAACTTAGCTTTTACATCACACTCTAGCTTATTAGTTGAAATAAATCATTAATACTGAATATTTTCAGAATTTCACCAGGCTGGTGGTGGGGGAGGCTCATCAGGTGAAAGTAATGGAAATATATACTATCAAATAATTTAGTAGGCAGTTAAGTATATTATTTCTCCCCAGGCCTTGGTGAGACTAACTCCAATCCCTTATACACCTTGGTATGTCATATGAGCTGAATTTAGTGACGAGTCCCTAAGAAAGAGACCCCAAAAGGATTAAGTTTAAATTAGAGGTCTTTCCTAGAAGCTTCATGTCACTATGAAAACACTGATAAACGGAACACAAAGCATATGTTTAAGGTTGATGGAGAAAATATCAATTGAAGAGCAAAATAAAGAACCATGAAGAAAAGCAATTTGGCCTAGGGCTGATCCTGATCCTTAGCTTAACTAGTCCATGAGATGGTTGTGGGTAAAAATCCTTAGAACACAGGCATATTATGGAGTAGCAGGAGTGACCGTTAGAGATTATTTGGAGAACCATTATTCCTGCACTACCTACCAACCATGACCTCTCACCAACAACCCACGCTAAGCTCTATCATAAATGAAAGACCTTCAGTGAGAATAGTCTTTGTACCTTTGTTTTTGTGGGTTGCTCACTTGAGAAGATACTTCAGTTCCCTTGTGGTCCACAAACAGCATGTATATATTTTCCCAAATATGCAGTTTAGAGTCTGCTCCTCTATCTCATTGAAAGAGAGAACGAACATTTATAAAACATTTACCATGCTTAATTCTTATAACAACCCTGACTTTCTTGTTCCTTACTCTTTACATGAAATCGGATCAGAATGTGTTGCCTCAAATGCCACACGATGTTTTGGATGTTAGGATTATTTATTTCGACCTAAAGGCAATTAGGAAACAGCAGCCATTAGAGGAATCCCTGTCCCATCACTTTTCTGTCTAAAAGCAGGGCATAAATTTTCCTTTATGAAGGTGTCCTCCCTCCTCAACCCTCATATAGCAGGGAAAAGGAATCAAACACCAAATCCAATAGTGAATATGGAACGAAGTTCAGTCTGCAAACAAACTACTAAATGCCTCCTATCTTCCATTAGTTTTTCCCATATAATTAATTGCCTTTCCTCAATTTACTTCCCCTGAAACTGTAAAGCCATTTTCCTTCATCTAGTCACATCGTCACAATTGCCTGACTTTTGTTAACGTGATACATAAGCTCTCGGGGGAGTGCCACGTGTGTTGCCCTGTGAACAAGACAGCCAGAACTGTAAGGAGAGCATAGGCCAGCTCAGAGAAGAGCCAAGATGGTGGCGGTGGTCTCAGCAAAACGTGACTCCAGATCAGAAAATGTCTCATCACTGGCTCCCCCTGGTCAGCAAGGAAGATGTTAAAGTGCAATTACAAAAGAAAAAAAAAAAAAAAACAGAACCTTGAACAGCAACAGAACACACGATCCATCTGTCCTCTTGAGCAAAAGCAAAAGAACTCTTCTCCAATACTGATGTCCCTCAAGCAATAAATTCAAGCCAGAAAACAACTGTTGCCTCCAGTTGCTGCACAGAAGCCAAAATGCTCTATCTTAAACACAAGTATAACATGTGGACAGAGCAAAGGAGGCAGGAAAATAGTACAAACCGGCATAATTGAAAAAGTGACCCCCACGTATCAGACTGGAACTGTTGGAACTGTGTTCACCCTCTGTGAACCTGCAGCTGGAATCCCTTCCTGTGAACCTGCAGCTGTGGTCCTCTCCCATGAACCTGGAGCTTTAGTCTTCCTGTGAAGCTAGAGCTGTGATCTCCTCCCATGAGTCTGGCTCTGTGGACCCCTCTTATAAGCAGGAGCTGCCACACCTTATTGTGACTTGGAATTGTGTTTCACCCTCCACACCCCATGAGAGCTGTGGTCCCCTCCTGTGAGCTACAGTTGTGCTTTTCTCATGTGAACATGGAGCTTTGGTCCCCTCTCCTGAGATGGAGCTGGGTCCCCTCACATGAGCTTGGAGTTTTGGTCCTCTACTGGGAGCCACAGTCTCACATTCCTCTGATGGTGGGCTGTTGGCGGAGCAAAGTGGAGGATGGGGGCCTTCTTGATGTTAGATGTTCAGCAGCAGGTTCAGCTTTTTCTGGCTTCAGTCCCCAGAGTCCCCTCCCTTGAAGTCTCAGCTTGTTGATGGCAGAGGTTTTGCCTCTTATGCTGAGGACAGAGGAGTTTCTATAACTTGAAGATTCTGATTTTGGAGGACAGATTCTTTACAGCAGCCCTCACACTGTCCTGCGAGCAAGCTGTTGTCCTCATTCCACTCACGGTCCTGGATATCCAGGCTTTGATACTGGAACTCTCCCGTTACCAGGCACCAAGATATTTTCCATTATTTTCCTGTTGCTCTTCTACAGCCCCAGTGTGCCTTCACTTATGCTCTAATTTTACTTTTTTCTAGAAATAAAATCACAGTCGGGGAAGGTAAAAGAAAGAAATAGAAAGTACTACAAAAACTAACATGATACAATTCTAAAACTAAAAATATATAATTTGGGGCTGGAGAGATGGTGCAGCAGTCAAGAATATTGGCTGCTCTTGCAGAGGACCCACATGGTGGCTAACAACCATCTGTAATTCCAGTTCCAGGGGATTCAATGCCCTCTTCTGACTTTGATGGGCATTGCATAACATAGGTGCATTTAAGTACATGGAGGCAATACACTTATACACACAAAATAAAAATTTAAAAATATTGAAAAATATGAAATTATATCTTAGAATATAAATTCACAAGTCTGTAGGTCTACTACAATTTTTGAATATTGTTTACTAACAAAACTGTACTACTAAGCTTCAATAATGTAAAATTTGTCATAGTTTCTATAATATGAGTTGGTCATTCAACCCCTTTCCAAGTTCTCCAGTCTATACAACGTTTTTCAGTGAAACCATGCTACTTCTTAAAGTAAGCAATGCTAACAAAATATTTTAAATAATAAAAAAGAGTTCAAATTCTGGGGCAAATTGCATATAAGCTCCCCTTGCTAACCATTCTTAGCTATTAGTATGACACTCCAGTATGTGTAGTAACCCTTTTTTCTGTTAATCTGCATTTCCCAGTTTAATTCAATGTAGTGTGTGTGTGTGTGTACATACGCAGGATAAAATCTAGAGCCACGTGAATGCTAGGCAAGTGATACAGCATTTAGATACACCTGGAGCCCTGTTAGTTTAATTTGCAGGGTTTATGTAATGAAGTTAAGAAAACAGAGTAAAAGTTTTTCCCCACTTTACAAACGATAAATAGTGTTAAACAGATTAAGGCCAAAATAGCTAGTAGTTAGTCTCAGAATTTTGAACTAGGCGATCTGTTTTAGTACCCAGACTCTTGAGTCCTTCATTCCAACGTCAGTTTAGAGAAACAAAATTTTTCCATAGAGCCCACTTGCATGCAGGGGCTGTGTTGTATTCAAAATACATACAAAGTAGTTAAATACTACATTCTCAGAAAAACATAAAATACAAAAAGGAGTCCAAGAGGGAAGGAGACTGAATCTGTTATCCCCACAAGGAAGTCTTAATCTGGGGTACATGCCCATTAGTGAAGGATGGACAGAATATCCTGAAATGTTTAAATCCTACTTTGTTGTATACAAACTTAATAAGTAATGATCAAAATATGATTTCACAAAACATACAAAGAGAATATCTTCCTTAGCCTCACAATGTTTAATGAAGGGGAGAATGGCATGAACACTTTATAGGGAATATACTCAAAAGATGACATACATGAACCATGTAGCCTATTCCAAAATTCTAAAGTTTAGTTACTCAATTATGGAAAATAAAACCTAATTATAGTTTGAGATATAACTTTTTTTCAAACAGTTTCTCAGTATAAATGGTGTCCAACACAACAGACATTTGAAATGATACTTAAAGTCCCTCAGTTCTAGAGAGTGGTGATAATGTTGGCAGACATATAATCAAAGCTCAAAGGCTAAAAATTGTGTGGCCATGTTGTAGCCCAGAATGCTAGTTGAAGAGGCCTAGAGCTTCGCCTGTCATGGCCTAAGATACTAAGTGTCTGAAAGACTCCTAGTTTTATATGTATTTTGAAGCACAATGGTTCAATAATTCACATATGAGATCTAACAGCACACTTCAAATTATTTTCATAGCAAAACATGCCACCCACATATTGAACCGTGTTTGGAATCATTTCATGCTTATCTCAACACTCCTCCTTGTGATACTCATACAGGAAAATTCATATATATCAATATACATGTGAAACTAGTACACCATGAATAAAAAATTGCAAGGTATGTAGATTTCAAAAAGATTCAGCAATATAAAGATAAAGAGAATGAATGTGAAGAATGTAAGATCTTGGGTCTGGAGAGATGGCTCAGTGGTTAAAAGCATGGGCTGCTCTTGCAGAGGACCTGGTTTGATTCCCAGCACCCACATGGATCTCTCTAGGAGATTTGATACCTTCTTCTAGCCTCTGCAGGCACTGCATTTACCTACATGCAGGCAATACACTCATACACATAAAAATAAATAAAAATATTAAGGGACTGGAGAGATGGCTCAGCAGATCAGAGCACTGGCTGGTCTTGCAGAGGACCTGGGTTCTGTTTCCAATACCCATTTGGCAGATAACAACCATCCATAACTCTAGTTCCAGGAATCCAATGCCCTCTTCTGACCTCCATGGGTATTGCAAAACGCAGGTGCACCTACCTACATACAGGCAATACACACATACTTATGAAATAAAAATAATAAATAAAATACTTTTTAAAAAGACTTCCATCTTAGGATGGTTTGACTTAATGATCTTCTGATTCTAAGATGAAAAACATGATATTATTCAGTAGAAACTATACTTGAAATTTTTTTCTCTTTTCCATTGTGTTATTACTTATTTTTGAGATGAGGTCTCTATTAGATTACTCACACTGGCCTCAAGTGGCTAGGACTGCAGGTACATATCACCTCATAACTTTCTCTTTCATATGTTACTGTTTACTTGGGTTGGCAATATGTGGCCTAATCTCTCACAAAGACAGTGGCAAGAAGCCACTGCTCCCAGTCATCCCTGTGATGTTGAGAGGAAACTGATATCCTACAGGTGTGCTGCCTTACTAAGCTAGGATGTGCTGGGTTATGTATATTTGAAACTTTTACTTTGGTATTTACAATTTACAGTGGCTTTAGCAGAATATATTCCCATTCTAAGCTGAAGAACATCTGCCCAAGTGTTGCTTCAAGTCAGTCTGTCACTCTATTGCAGGAAATTACAAAACATGATTTCTGCTGGGTAACAGAAGGCAGCCCTGAACGGCATTCAGTGGAAAGGGGTAGTAGTACTTCTAGTAAACTCAGCAATAGAAAGCACAGCCAGGAGTAAAGGAGAATAAAGAACCCCAGGGAGGGTTCTGCCCAGCATTGCTACTGTGAGAAGGCAAGGTACTTTCTTGTTTCCCCATTATATGGATAAAATAGCACTGGAGAGTTTCTGAATCGGGTCTAATGGAAATGTTTGGATGGACCGAGACAGATATCATGCATACAATGCCCAAAGATTCTGTGTCTGCTAAGAACACTACAGTCCCCACTTTTGCCATATCCATAATACATTCCAGAAGAGTGTGAGGCTAATGTCTGCTCCCCTCCCTTGGACATGTGACCTCACATCTCGGGATGAGAACTGAAACAGAAATGGCAGATGCCACAGTCCCATCGCATTACATAGTCACCTCAAATGAGTAGTAACAAACATGCTGCTACCTTAAACATACCATGTTTGTTCCACATTAATAAAAACCTCTATGTTCTAGCTACAAGTATTGGATTTCGGGTCATTAGCTAATAACAATTCATTAATTTAAAACAAACACTTGGAGCATTCATTTTCAGGTTGGTGACTAAATGGGAAGCCCTAAAAAATTCCTTTTAGGCTTCTTTGAGCTAAATATCAGTTGTCTTTAGGATGAGGAAATATCCATTAGCCTCACTAGCTGAGAGAACTTTGTACTATCTAATATAGAACAATGATGGGGGAGAGAAGGAAGGAAGTAGAGGAGAGAGAGACAGACAGAGAGACATAGAGACAGAGAGAGAGACAGAGAGACAGAGGTAGGAAGGGGGAAGAAAGAAGAGGATAAGAAAGAATTTATCATATACTAGCAATAGCATAAAGGTACTGTTTGTTGTTACTTAAGACAAAGATTTGGGTCGCCACTGCTGCATCTAGCTGTGCACTGTGGTAATGGAGGATTTCTTTTAAGAAAAGGCCTAATACGATGACTTAAACAACCCTAAGGAAAGAAGAAACAGGCAGAGAAAAAGGAATTTGGGGGAATAGAGGAGGAGGAGGCTTTCAGTTTATCATTATTACTATAATACCAGGGAATTCCAAATAGAACAGGGTCAAAAATGCTGCTGACCTGATTTCAGTGACATTTCCAATCTTCCCCAGAAGCACTAATTGACAGCAGGTAAGTTTTAGTCAAAAAGGAGAGGGAGAAAAGAGAAAAACATCAGTCGTCAAATATTGTTTACCATTCTGGATCCCACCTAGCATCGAACCGAAGGCTGAAAGCAATGGCTAAAATGAGCGGAAATAAAGGTGGGAAGTACCAGGGTACGTGGCAGCACTACAGTGCAGATCTGACCGAAGGAAGAGACCAGGGAGCTGTCACTGAGTACCTCAGAGAAAGGACGTGCAAAGCCTGCAGTTAGCGCTCTCTCAGTGTTTTACCAGGTGTCGTTTCTTTTCAGTATTTTCTGCTGAGAATATTTTGGCAGAGAATCACAAAAGTATGTGAATAAAGTTTAAGCTGGGCAAGATAGCAGCTATAGTCCAAGCTGCTTGGGAAGCTGGGATCACTTCAGCCTGGAAGCTGAGGACCTGATTTGGGAACGTACCCTGAACTGTCAAAACGCATTTTTATGTGTTCTTTTTAATAAATATTGTATACAACACTTAAAACATCAATGCTTGGATCTAAACAAGATCCAGCTTATTTTCTGTTTGCTGTAAATTAAGCAAACGTGCTATAATAAAAGCAAAATGAAGGAACAAATATATAATATATACAATGAAAAATAAAATTGAGAGGCTTGGTACTAAAATTCTGGTTTGAGAATCATCACCAGCAGCAGCTAGATCTGGGAATTATTACAAAGGAGAGCCTGTATATGAATAAAATCCCCCAGAGCATTCATGTGACAATGAAAGTTAAAATACCACTGGTCAAGAGAAAATAGCATGCTAACACCACAAGTATTATTTATTTATTTATTTATTTATTTATTTATTTATTTATTTATTCAGCACCTTGGTTCTGTCTGAGATCCATGGTACTTAACTGGCTTTTTTAACTGACAGAGTCACCATTCCCTTCCCTGTTCTCCCAGCAAAAACAAACAGTCCTATTTGATTAATTAATAGTGGGCACTGAGAGCAATGTTCTGAATCATCAAGCTAAAATATGACTGGGAATGGCATTCTGGATGAGCCTTTTGCTTTCACCGTTATCAAAGCATGTCGATTATGTGTCAGAATCATCTAGAAAACATGACAAAATATAGGTTTTTTATTTTCCCTTATTTTTGAGATGTTCATGCATGTAGAAAATGAAATATGATTATATCTATCCTACCTTTGCGCACCCCCCAACTTCCTCCATGTTCCTGACAGGACACTTCCTCCCTACTTAGTGTCTTTTTTCCCAGATAACCCACTAAGTCTAGTTAGAGCTGCCCATGTGTGCATGGGGGTGGAGTCACCCAGTGAAGCATTGGAAACCTACCAGTGACCACATTCTCAGAAGAGAGTGATTGTCCCTCCCCCAGCAACTCTCCATTGCTAATAGATCCTCAGTATAGGGTGGGACCTGGGGATCCTCTACCCCATCTATAGCAGGACTTCCGCTGCCTTGATCTTATGCAGGTAACCACAGCTGCTAGGAAGTGATGTTTGCATTTGCCATGCCATGTCCAGAAGACAGTATATCACATCACTACCCCCATCCTTTGGCACTTACAGCTTTCGACCTCTTTTGTGATGTTAACTAAACTTTGGTGGTAGTGGGATCAATATAGTTGTCCAATTTAGGGCTAAGCACTCAGTCTCTTATTCTCAGGACTCTGACCAGTTAGGCATCCTCTCCATTGATTGTTGATCATTGCAAGAAGAAGCTCCTGTGACCAAGGCTGAGAACACCCTAGGTCTATGGGAATGAGCATAAACATTTAGAAGACAATTTGACAACATGACTACTTAAGGAAGAAAACAATAGCAGGTTCTATGCTAGGGCCTATGAACTCTCCAACTATGGGATTTTGACCAGGATTATAGTACCAGGCATGAAATTCTTCCTGGAGAACAGGCCTCAAATCCAAACAGAAAGCCATTAGTTACTTCAAAACATTCATGTCACTATTGCACCAGTAGGCTTATCTTTCCTGGTAGGTTGGTTCTGTAGCATGCAGTAGGCATTGGATAAGACTCCTGATGTCTTTTCTCTATCAGCAACCTACATAGCCTCTTCAAGCACTATGAAAGCTAGCCAGGGATGTGGAAGCTTCTGTGATGGTTTGAGAGTGACTTCCCTATGTCCTACAGCCAAAGTGCATAGTGTCTTCAGCAGGTAGGATCTTATCTTGTGGTTGTGGTGGGTAATCAAGGGAGATGGCAATAGCCTGTGTTGTTTTGGAGATCTCTACCGCCTCCCTGAACACTTAATTGTAGAGAGGTATTGCATGCTTACCACTGTGATTTTCATTTAATAACTCATGTCTTCTGGGAGCAACACTGTCCACCCATACAGGGTAATTTTGTTCCGAATCATTTTTTAAAGACATATTTTGAAATCAAGTTACTAACTAGTGGGTTTCCATAAGATCCTTAGATCTTAGGTCGTAAATCTTTAGTTGATTAACATATCTACTTTTCCCCTCTCCCATGTGATCCCCTGAACCTATCCTGCTTTACTATTGAAATCTTCTTTCATTTCATATGCATTCCACTGTCTTTCCAACTATATTTTAATTGGGTTATAGTCAGCTTCCATATGACTTACCATATCCCCTTCCTTTGGATTAGTCCTCTCTTTCACCTCCTGATTTCTCCCATACACCCACACTCCTCCACATTTCTACTTATGTTTAACCTCTACTCTACTATCTGGTGCAATAGTGGCTCAAATATTATGGGAATAACCGATTACTTTCTAATTAGATTTAATGTCTTCTTTACAGAGTACAGCCCATACCTGACATTGAAATCGGGCTTAGGAACCTGAGGCTACACAGATCACAGGCCTTGGAAGAAAGCCTAGTACAATTATTCTGTTATAGTATAAAATTGATTTCTAATGACTCATTATTATAACCATAGATTAATGCATCTCTCAATAATCAGCAAGGAAATACTCTTGTACAGACACAGAGATCCACAACTGTTCAACATGCAGAGAATAAGAGGCTACAGAGTGCTTATCTCTGAATAGGACACCCATATCAGACTCCTGCCTCCCAAGACTCAGGGTCCACAGTCCACTTTTAATTTGGGTGCTTATTTTCCTTTTGTTGCTTATTTTCTTAACGTTTACTTTTCTGAGCTCAATGTATATTCTAGACACTAAACCTCTGTCAGAAGAGTAGCTGGCAGCTATCTCCTGTTCTATGGGCTACCAATTGATTTGCTCCATAGCTTGATTTGCTATACACAAGTTTTTTTAGTTTCATGAGATCATATTTGTTGAATGTTGGTTTTATTTTCTGGTGGTTTCTGTGGCACCAGTGTCCTATTTAGACAGTCTCTACCTGTGAGTATATATTTAAGCAGCTTCCCTATTTTTTCCTCTAGCAGTTTTGGAGTATAAGATCTTACACGCTGAGGTGCTTGATTTACTTGGAGTTGAACATTGTGCATGGTTGAGAAATAAGGATATACTTTCACTTTTCTACATGTGAAAGTCCAGTTTTCCGAGGACAATTTGTTAAAACTGATGTATTTTTTTCACAATGAATATTTTTGGCATCAGGTTAACATCGTTGCATAGACTTATATCTGGGTTATCAATTCAATTCCATTGATCTATGTGTCTGTTTCTGTACCCTGCTCTTTTAATTACTATGGCTTTGTATTATAATTTGAAATCTGGTGTGGTGACACTTCAGGATTGCTTTGGGCATCTTTGATCTTTTAGGCTTCTACATAAATTTTAAGATTATTTTTTTCTATGCCTGTGAAGAAGAATGGTCCTGGAATCTCTACTATAATTGTACTGAATTTGTAGATTGCTTTTGGTAAAGTGGTCATTTTCACAATATCAGTTCTTCTAATCTATGATTACAAGAGATATTTTCATCTCACATGTTCCTCAATTTCCTTCATTTCCCTTTTTAACTTAATTGACTTTCTGCTTGTTTTGTGTGTATGTATTTAAGTGTAGCCCTTGAATGTAATGCCAATGGAGGCCAGACGAAGGTGGATCCCCTGGAACTGAAGTTATGAAACCACTGTTAGCCTCCATGGATGCTGGGAAGTGAACCTGGGTCCTCTGCAAGAGCATACAGTTCTCTTAACTGCTTGGTCCCAATGAATAGTATTTTTATGAACCTGAATTCAGTTTGGCAATCTTTTATTGAGTATTTCTCTACCCATGTACCTCAGGGAAATCAATCTACAATTTTCTTTCTTTATTTGTTGTTGTCATTGTTGTTTTCCCTTTGTCTGGTTTTTGTATCAGGATAATTGTGTCATAAAAAGAATTTGAAAGCCTTCCTTAAAGGATAAATTTAAGCAGTATTGTTCATTTTACTTTGAAATTATGGTAGAATTGTTCAGTAAAATCATCTAATTTAAATACACTTTATTTAGTTAGAAGGAAATACACTTTATTTAGTTATTAAGGAAGAGATTTCTTTCTTCTTATACTTCTATGTCATACTTTATCTTTGAGGGAAGTTAGGGCAGGAATTCATGCAGGAATTGAAGCAGAAATCACAGAGGAATGCTGCTTCTTGGTTTGCTCTCTGGTAGGAGACCTTTATTATTGCTTCAAACTCATTGCTGGTTATGGATCTGTTTAAATTATTTATTTCATCTTGGTTTAACTTTGGCATGTTGTATGCATCTCAGAATTCATCCACTTCTTTTAAGTTTCCCAGTTTCATGGATTACAAGTTTTTGTTGGAATCTGTTATAATGTCTTCTTTTCACTTCTAATTTTATTAATTTAGGTCTTCTCTCTGTATTTCAGTTAAGTTGACAAAGAGTTTGTCAGTCTTGTTTATCTTTTCAAAGAACCTATTCTTTCTGTCATTGAGTCTTTGTATTGTTGTTTTCTGTAGGTAAATTTGCTCTCATTTTTAATAATTGAAAATGATGTGTGAATAACAAAGCATTGGTTTAAAATAAATGCCTCTATGATTTATTCTTAACAAATGGTGGATCAGAATACTTATTTTATATTTGTTTTCATGAATTTCATATATTTGTACTGTGTTTACCTGTTTCTACCCCCATCCAGCTCTTCTCACATCCCCCAACCTCCTTTAAATTTCTTGATTATTGTTTTACAGATATCTATCTATCTATCAATCTATCTGTCTATGATCTAGCTACTCAATCTGCTAAGTTCATTTTGTATTGCTGTTTCTAGTTCACTAATTTCAGATATGATTTTGATTATTACTTCCTATCTAAAGTTTTGGTGGTATGATTTATTCTTGTTTTGCCAAGGCCTTCAGGTGCATCATGAAATTATTAGCTTGAGATTTCACAGATTTTTTGATATAGGCACTTAGCATTATAAATCTTCCTCTTAGGACTTCCTTCATTGTGTTCCATAACTTTTGTATGTTGCGTTTTCATTTTCATTCAAATCTAGGATTTTTTTCCTTTCCTTTTTTATTTTATCAGTGACACAATTATTGTTCAATATTGTCTTATTTAGTTTCTGTGTATTTATGTACTTTCTGTAGCTTTTATTGCTGTTGATATCTAGGTTTTTTTTCTATTGTTGCTAGATAGAATACAGGATGTTATTTCAATTTTCCTATGTTTTTTATTTTTTTATTTTTATGTTTATGAGTGTTTTGCCAGAATGTGTGTTAGTGTGACATGGACGTGCAATGTATGAAGAGGTCCAAAAGGGGTGTCAAAACCCCTGGAACTGGAGTTACAGTTGTTACTTGCCATATGGGTTCTGGGAAACTAACCTGAGTCCGCTAGATGAACAATAAATGTCCTTAACCACTGAGCCATCTTTTCAGCCCAATTTTCCTGCATTTTAAGACATGCTTTATGTCCTAATAATATATGATCAACTTGGGAGAAAGTTCCATAGGCTGCTAAGAAGTATAATCTTTACTGTTTGTATGGAATGTTCCATAGATGTCTGTTAGGCCCATTTGATTTGTGGTGTCCTTTATCTCCAGTGTTTCATAATTTGGGTTTGTATGGATTATCTGGCTATCAGTGACGGGTACTGAAGTGACCCACTATCACTATGCTGGGATTAATCTGTAGTTTTTACACCTAGTACTTTCTTAGTGTGTTTATTTTACTGAAGTGGGTACCCCTGCATTGGTGCAAATATATTTAGAATTGTAAAACCCTCTTGGTACTTTGCTGCTTTGATGAGTGAGATCTGACCTTCCATACCTCTTTTGACAAGTTTTGTTATGAAATCTATTTTGTCAGATATTAGAATATTTATACCTGGTTATTCCTCAGTTCCATTTTCTTGAAATAATGTTTTCCATCTTTTTACCCTAAAGTGGTATTTATCATTGATGGTGATGTGCATATCTTGAGACAACAAAAAGATGGAGCCTGTATTCTGATCCAGTCTGTTAGCCTGTGCCTTATTATTAGGAAAGAGTATATTAATATTCAGAGTAATTATGAAAGAAGTGCATCAATTCCTGTCATTTTGTTAACGTGTGATGATTTCTTAGACCTCTTTTGATCAATTGTCCTGGTATTGTTTATTTATTCCCTGTGACCTCTTGAGTACATATATCCTTCTCTTCAGACTGAAGCAGTCCTTCTAGTATCCTGTATAGTGCTGGCCTAGTAGTCATAACTTCCTTTTGTCGGTTGTTATCATGAAACATTTGTTTTTTCTCCTTGAAATTGAGTTTTCATTTCTGGTATTGTTTCACTTCAGCTTTTCTTAAGAAATTCTAGTTATGGAATTCTGTTTTCATGTCTTGAAATAATGTTCTTATTTCATTTGTTTGTTTTTGTTCTCTTGGAGTATATTCTAATGTCTTCTTTGAGCTATTTGAACATAGTTGTAATCATTCTTTTACATTTTTTTTCTCTTGCAGTTCCTTCAGGTCATTCTCATTGGAGATAATTATAGGATTAGTAATTTTTTTGGATGAGCCATGTTGTCTAGGGTTTTCATGTTGTTTCTGTTTTATACTGGGACTTGCACATCTGGAATTAGTTGGATGGGTGTGAGTGTGGGTCTGGGGATGATGTTATAGAGACTGCTTCTCTGTCAGTTCTGGAGTTAGAAAAACTACAGAAGTATGGGCCAGGGTACCAGAGTCCAGGAATTCCTTAGCTATTGGCATTAGGAACTGTGGGGAAGAGAGAATTGGGGGATAAGCGATGAGGGTCTAGAGACCCCTTACTGTCTGTAAGGGCTACAGGGCAGAAGTTTGGACTGAGTGGTTAGGAGCCTGGATACTCATTACCTACCAGCAGAAGAAGATGGGCAGACAGGGAAAGTTGGAGCCCAGTGATTGGGGCCTGGGGATCTACTAGTTGTCACCACCAGAAGCTGTGTGGGCTTAGTGGTCCAAGGCTAGGGCTGGGGAAATGGGAAAAGTCTAAGTAGAGTCAAAACAAATATTTCTAGGAACATCCACACTGATTTCTAGAGTGGCTGCACCAGTTTGCTCTCCCACCAACACTACCACTGCACACATGAACTCATTGCAGCTGTGACTGCATGCACAAGACCCACACAAGATCAAGCCAGTCACAATCCCATCATGGATGGAGAAAGGGCCCATGCAGTCTTCCCACTAGCTCAGAAGCTGTTGGCACTTGATAGCTGCTCGGGGGGGGGGGGGGAGAGTCAGTTATCTCCAGGGATTTAGCCATTGAGAAGTTACCCATGATCTAGTAGATGGAAATATACCAATGCACATATAGGTAGCACTAAGTAGACTTAGTGGATTTTAAGAAAAGAGCAAATGAAGGTATGTTTTGTGACACCATTCCTGAGAAGACATGAAAAAAATACATCAGATAGGGAACTGACAACAGATCAAAGTGAGAATACCATCAAAATTCAATTGGTAAACTAACAAGTTTATTAGAGTTACTTACAAGAATATAGGTAAGGAGTTACAGGAACAGAAAAGGCTCAAAGACAACTATATCAGAAAAAAACCCACTGCAACATGGGAAATGGCTTACAAAAACTGGAAACATGGAGCTCCCACTATACAACTTACAGGCAGCTTGACAAGTTGGAGAGTGTCTCCTCCAGGCAGATCAGCTGGTCTGGCCCACTTCCAGACAGCTTGGATGATCTCCCTCTTACAGGCAGCATGGCTTGTCTGAGAATCTTCCAGGCAGCTCTGCTGGTCTAAGAGTGTCTCTGAGCAGTCCTTGCTTAGAGAGAGAGGGGTCTAATGAATCGGGCCAGTTTCAGAGATATACTGAATCTTTTGTGTTGTTGACATCCTGAGTTTAATGTGCTTCCCTACAAAATAGAAAGTTTTATATACTTTTAAAATAGCCTTGGTCTTAAAGAGCTTTCCTCCAAGATGGACTGTTTTATCTTATAGGAAATTACTCTGCAACAGGTCGGGAGGGAAAAGAGAGGTGGGGAGACAGGGAGAGGAAACGGGGTGGACTTGATGAAAACACATTACATGCATGTATGAAATTCTCAAGCATTAAAAATATATTAAAGAGATTTTAAACTCTGGCCATACAATTTCTCTATCAGTAGGTCTGGGGTGGTGCAACGTGAGATCTGGCATTTTGTTAACTCATTTTAAATGTTGACACTGCCAGTCTAGGGATCACATTTGGTGAACCACCACTTTTTATCCTTCCGGTATTCCTCTCCGTCATATAAAGGTACTATCTTCTATGCCTTCTGTGGTGGTTTGAATGAGAATGTCCCCCATAGGCTCCAATTACTTTGACATTTTGTCCCCAGTTGGTGGCGATGATTTGGGAGGTCATAGAAGGTGTGGCCTTGCTGGAGGAAGCATATCACTGAGGGCAGACTTAGAGAGTTCTTAAGCTTTTCAGGATCCCCAGTCATGCTCTGTTTCTGTGCCTGTTTGAAGATGAGATCACTTAGCTTCTGCTCCTACTCCAGCCACCTCTGCCACCATACCTCTCCACCATGATGGACTCTTGCCCCTTTTGTACCATTAGCTAAATAAAGTCTTCCTTTTGTAAGTTCCCTTGGTCAGTGTTTCTATCCCAGCAATAGTCCCATAGAGACTTGTGCTTTGCGGGAGGAGTAGTAGTAGCTTGATGTGGTACCAGATATTAGCAACTTAAACTAATACAGGCTGAATGCCTTTAATTAACATGCTTTGGACCAAAAGTTTTTTAGATTTAAGATGTTTTCTATTTGCATGGAATTTATGAATTGAGCATCTCTGATCCCAAACTCAAAATCTGAAATTCTTGGAAATCCAGTTTTCTGAGTATCATATAAACACAGGGGCAAATTTTTGAAGCATTAGATAGAAATTCTCAATATACATATTCCAAAGAACATGAGTTTTATGAACATTTTAAAAGAAACTCTTAAAATATTATCCTAAACAAATAATCTACACATATTTTTAAAAGAGATGTCTTTGGAATGAGAGGTGTGGTATGGGGCAAGAATAGCCATGCTGTGTCCCCTGGTGGCATCATCTGGATATCTGCCTATCAGGTCCCACCAGTAGGATCAGATATGAATTCTGCCAATTAGGAATGAATCACACTTGTTAGAGACATCTCTTCATCATTCAATAGAAAGAAAAAAGTCTACTAAAATGGGGGTGGAGGCTCTTTTGTAATATCATTGAGAAACAAACAGGTTCTTTACCTTATTTTCAAATATGAAACAGTCTTTATTTAAGAGACTACAATAAATGCTAAATACAGAAAGTAAAACAAGTCATGATTCCCAGATGTAAACATGCATGTACAAGGTATTTTGAATAATACAGCACACGTAAGAACCAAGTGCCATAGAAACAGAAAAACGGGGGCTGGAGAGATGGCTCAGTGGTTAAAAGCACTGGCTGCTCTTGCAGAAGACCTGGGTTCAAATTCCAGCACCCACATGGTGGCCAACCACCATCCTAACTCCAGTTCTAGAGGATCCGATGCCCTCTTCTGACCTCTGTGGGCACTGCATGACATGGGTGCACTTACACACATACAGGAAATACACTCATACACATAAAATAAAAATAATAAGAAAAATATTTTAAAAAGAAAGAGAACAATGGAGGATGATTCAGCCCACAGACTAGAAAGACTTCTTAGAATTAGTGATGGCTACACTTATTAATAAATAATGATCAACTTACTTTATATAGCAGAGTAACATGGCAGCTGCTATTACACTGGCAGCTTTGTGGAGAAAGGATTGGAAGAATCAAGACATGGAACCAATCAGAAGATGGATACAATAGCTTACGGAGACCTGAACTTGAAAATACACTGTTGATGGGAAATGATGGAAAATCAAGAGACACCAAACAAGTTGAATCAGCCTTTACATGAGAGCACATGCTTACAATCCCAGATATTCAGAAAACCGATACAGGAGAAATATTTGTGTATACAGGTTTGAGACTAGCCTGTGCAACATAGGGAGACCCCACCTCAAATAAAGGAAGCAAAGTGTACCAGGTTCTTTTCTGCTATTGTGATAAAACACATGACGAAGGCAACATATATAAGGAAGAGTATATTTGGGCTTATGGTTCCAGAGGGATAAGAGTCGATCATGGCAGGAAGGCATGGCAGACGAGGCAGCTGGAGCAGAAAGCTGAGCAGTCACATCTTCAGGCCCTCACAGGAAGCAGAGAGGAGAAACTAGAAATAAAACAAGGCTATGAACTCTCAAATCTTTCCTCTGGTGACATGCTTCCTCCAGCTAGGCTACACCTAGATTCCATGATGTTCCCCAGACAGTGCCACCAACTGATCAAGTGTTTAAAATCTTGAGCCTATGGGGGACACTTCCCATTTACACTACCATAGTAGGAGAAAGGGGAAGAGTGTAAAGGAGTAGAGAAAAAGAAACAGAATCAATCTTCATAATTATACGTTGTACATTATCATTCTCAAGTCCAATGCCCTGAAATGTGGCCATAGTACATTTATCCCTGCTTCCTGGAGAAGACTTTTATATTTCAACCTTATTATTAGATCATCACAGTCTTTTCCTTCTATTTATTTCTTCCTATTCTACCAATTCTTCTAGAACTGGCCACAATGCTACTTAAATACTCTTGTTTCAAGCATCTCAACTGGATATCCTTATGAATCATATCACTTTTATTCAACTTTCTCACATTTGCTTTGGACATACTTTCTCCACTATGTACACCAAGCTGGCCCTCTATAGATCTAACTGGTATTTGGCCTCTTGGAGAACCACTCTTGTACCACCTCTCTTAACCAAAGGCACGTAGTCATATGCATTTGTATGGTTGCCAGCCGGTATCTTGCCAAGGTCTACCTTCTTGTCTACTAGTTTACTCATGCCCTTATCTTAAAAATCTAATGATCTTCTATCTGAATCAAGACTTTCAGCTGCCAGGTAAATCTGCAGTCCCTTCTGAGTCAGTAACTTCCACCCTTGGAAATTATCTGCCATCCAGTCATCTCCACTTAGCCCAAGGATAGATGCCTCTATTATCATAGTCCTATCATCTAGGTACACCTCTAATTTCCGTCAAAGTTATGATGGACAGTTTTGGACAGACTTGTATGCCTTCATATCAACTATGGATTTCTTTTGCCTTGTTGTTCTGGCTCCTAGGCCTAGATAGTAGCATTTTGTTCTTCCTATGCATAAACACAATCCAAACATGTTGCAAAATACTATCCTCATTGGAGCTCCTCAAAAAGGGTATAGGGAGTAGCAGACAAAGAAATAAAAGCTCTAGCCTTCCTAGTGAGAAAAAGATTTTGTTCCTCACAGTACTTACCTCAATTATGTTGGATTTTCTACTGTTATATGTTTTCCACTTTTGCTTCATGAAATCATCTCCTATATAAACTACCTGCACTCGGGTCCTTGTTGAACTTTGAGTTTCCTCAAGGCAGAGCTTAAGATAGCCATATAGCATGTTTCACTGTCTGCCTCCTAAAATTGTTCTGTTTGTAGAAAATGCCAAATAATATACAGGGTGAGCATTCCTAATCACAAAATTTAAAATGCTCCAAAATACAAAACTTTCTGAGCACTTATACAATATCCCCAAGTGGAAAATTCCACAGCTGACCTCACAAGAAGGGTCATGCAGGCACACAAAAATTTACTGCATAAATTTACTTTCAAGCTATGTTGATGGGGGTATGGAGGAAACACAAATGAATTGGGTATTTAAATTTGAATCTCATTCCCAAGATATCTCATTAAATATGTGCAATTATTCCAAAATACCCAAAAACCTTTTGGTCATAAACAATGTTGATAAAGAATACTAAATATATGCATGCAAAAGTTAAGACAAAGAAAGAAGGCATGTAGATATTTATAATAAAATAGAAAAGTGATGATACTAGGAATTATATATTCAGAGAAACTCTGAAGCCTAGGTTGCTAACATCCTTTGAATTAAAGGGCCAATATTTCACATATAAAATCTTGAAATTCTTAGAAGTCAGTATGCTACCAAATTGCTTAGTATCATAGCTTTTAGATTAAAATGTATTTGTGCCTTTAGAATAGTACAATATAGAGGTTCTGACATACATAAGTATTTTGTTTGAGATTCATTTGTCTAGTGGAAAAAATTAATCGCTGGTCTTTGGAGACGAGATGGGGCAGCTAGAGAGAGTCAGGAAAATAATGTATATGTGGTTTCAAAAGGATAAGATGAATATTTAAAGCAGTTGTTAGAGTCGTTGATTTTGAGTGTCTTAGTCCAAGAACTATAAGAGGCTAGAATGGTGATAGGCACACCATAGGACATAGAGTTCCACCATTAACAGATGGTGTTAGTGCTCTGCCCATATCCTCTCATAGTCACTGTAATAAATTTAAAATATATCCACAAATTATTTCACACACCCATTTCCAAAAGATGAGAACTAGCTAGGTATGATGATCCACACCTGTAGTCCCAGCACTTAGGCAGAACCAGGAGGAGCAACACAAGTTCGAGCCAAGCCTGGTTCACATAGAGAGTTACAATCCAGCCAGGACTAAAGAATAAGCCCCTGTCTCAAACAAGAGCAAAACAGTGAAGACAGATAATGTCCCTTTTGAATGTGGGTTGAAATCAGTGATTTGGTTCTTTTCTTAAAAAAAAAAAGTAAAATATGGAAGCCAAGCATGGCAAGACACAATCCCAACTGCTTGGGAAGCTGAAATAGGAAGATCACAAGTTTAAAGCTGTTCTAAGCAACTTAGTGAGACCCTATCTCAAAACAAAAGAAAATTGTTATTCATTTTTATTTTTATGTGTATGAGTGTTATGTCTGCATGTGTATAAGTGCAACCGTGTCATACAGTCGAGCATGGGTCTTCTGCAAGAGCAGCCAATGCTCTTAACCCCTGAGTCACCTCTCCAGCCTCTCAAAACAAAATTTTTAAAAGGTTGGTCAATGTAGCGCAGTCACAGAGTACTTGTCAAGCATGTGCAGGGCCCCATATTCAAGTCTCAGTACTGAAATATTTTAAAAGAAAAGAAAAAATGGTGGCAGAATTGTATTATGGTGTGTGACTACTAAAAGTAGGTCATAAAAGGGAATGTTACTTCCTTTTTACCCTCTCTATTGAACTACATATTGAAAAGAAACCAGCTAATCTATCTTAAAGACATTCAGGTACTCCTAAGGGGAGGGGGGGCAGTATGGCAAGACATGAGGCCTCTTGCCAACAAAGAGAGAACTGAGGCCTCTTTTCAAGGGCCATGCAAATAAGCTACATGTAAATGTCCTCTAGCTCCAGTGAATCCTTCAGATGACTACAGCCTGGCTAATATCTTAAATAGAGCTTCATGGAAACCTCAAGTCAGAGCCACCCAGCTAAAATAACTTTCTGACCCACAGGAACAGAAGTTTAAGGCCAGGCATGGTGACACATATCTATAATCTCAGCATTTTTCAGGCAGAGGCAGGAGGATTATAAATTTTTAGAGCAGCCTGGACTACACAGTGAGGTGAAGAGAGGAGAAGAAAAAGAGTAGGGGCGGGGGGGGGTAGAAGGGACTGGTAAACAAGAAAGGGAGACGCAGCAAGGTTTAGAAATAATGCTTATTAGCTCACAAAATTTGTTGTGTTGGACTAGGTAAGTAACGTACTCACTATGCTAATACATGCTTACTGAACAGCTGCCAACTGAAAGCAACAGAAATTCCATGCCTGAGAATGCTCTCCAGTTACTGAAGTTCTCTAATTCAGCAGGTACCCATGAAGTCAACAACCCCAGAAGCAGTCCTTAATCAAGATTGTGTGTTAGATATGTATTCTAGTTTCCTTGTCCCTAAATAAAGGATATCTTCTTTCAGATGTCCCCAAGAGAATCAATCTCCAGCCGCTCACAGTGAATAACCTCCTCAGTCACACACATTGTATTGCCTTGCATTCTATGTCCATCTTACTTTTCCTTCCCGAAACACATGAGTGCTAAGACATCTTACCCCCAAAAGGCACTCCTTGCCTCTAGGTCTGCTTTTGGTGTACTATCCAGTAAATTGATTCCCAACTACTATGGTTTGAATGTATCCCCCAAAAGTCCATGTACTAGAAACTGAATTCATAAATTCATATATCAATGGTATTTGAAGATAGGGCCTTTGATAACAGAAGAGGCTGTTAGAACTAGATGAAGTCATAGAGGAAGGACAGAAGAGGGTGTCAGATCCCCTGAAAGTGACAGCTGTGAGCCACTTGATGTGGGTCCTCTGTAAGAGCACTACATGGCCTTGGGATAGACAAGCATCCTGAGCTCCTATGGTTTGTTCTGTCTAACCATGAGATGTCCTCTGCTCTATTAGGAATACAGTAGGAAGGCCCTCACCATGTAACAACACAGTGGTCTTAGACATCTCAGCTTCTAGAGCCAGGAGTCACTTTAATTAAGTTCTATTCTTTATGAATTCCCCAGTTTGGGGCATTTTTTATTGCAAAACAAATGAACTAAAATTTAAAGCAGGATAAAATATGAGAGTATATTAGTTACTTTAGTATGTCTGTGACCAAAATATCTGAGAAAACTACTTAAACTTATTTTAGCTCACAGGTACAGAACGTTCACTACATGGTTGCTTGGCACCATGCATTTGGTCAAATCATCAAGGTGGCAAGAGCATGTGACTGAGGAGTGTTTTTCACATCATAGCAGACAGGAAGCAGGAAGAGTGGAACAGACTGCAGATCTGTTGTAACCTTCAAAAGATATGCCTCAGTGACTATAACTACTTCCTCAAACGTGGGCCTCAATTCCTCAAGTTTTCACAACCTCCAAAATAATGCCTCTAGCTAGAAAACAACCAACCATTCAAAACATACACTATGGGAGACCACTCATATTCAAAACATAGCAAAAAGAAAAATATATGATAAAGAGTTAAGGAAAAGTATTTGGTGCTTTTTAAAAATAAAATGACTTTTTTTTTTCTTTTTTAAAGATTTTTTTCAAAGTTTTTGTGTGTGTATGCACACCCCAAGCATGAAGGTGCTTATGGGAGGCTGAAAGAAGTCATCAGATCCTCTGGAAAGAGAGTTACAAGTGGCTGTGAGCCACCTGATATGGGTGCTGGGAACTGAATCTGGGTCCTCTGCAAAAGCACTACGCCATCTCTACAGCTCCAAAACGATTATTCTTAATCACACATCCCGGGCAACTGCACCTCTCACCGCCATAAACTCCAAAACTCATCGCTAAGGATTAGGATGAAAATAGAAAATGAGCACTGACGATAAGCTGTGGCTTTGTTCTGTGTAGTCTGACATGCCAGAAATCTGTAGTTTCAGAGTGCAGACTTAGAATAAAGTGGCTGTGGATAAATCATTTTGATGAACTATTCTGCCTTCTCCACCCTGTTTTAGGTAGTCATTGCCCACCACAATATTTGCTGAATTAAAATTAATGAAATATGGTTTGTTAGCAGTTCCAAGATTCACTCATATACACCTTCCTGGCTTCACAAGCAGAGGAATTTGATGTTGAGAAAGGCAGTCTAAGAGAGTAAAGATGAAACAAAGAGACAATGAGAAGGAAGGAAAAAGTGAGAACCTGGTGGCATTTCAACCACACGGCTTCCAATTATCCCTGAATCCATTAATCTCTGGCCCTTTCATAGACTGCTTACATAAGTCAATAAACTCACTTTTGTCTTACCTAATTCTGGGTTGCGAGTGAAAGAAACCCAACATGTGAATGGTGATTAATATATCTTATTAATAATCTTGAAATAACCAGACATTTGTCTTCTTAAACCTCCAGCTCCCAGACTGCCCTTAATCAGACTAATTGGGATTAATTTGAAGGTCAAATTTCCCCTAAAACAAGAAAGAAAATGCACTGAAAAATTATGACAGGTGCATTACAAAGAGAATTTTAAAAACTATCATTTCACCCTCACAACAAGCTTTCAATGATATTCTTCTATCACTTATTAGGGGACTAAGGCTCAGAGAAGCTAGAAAAGATTCTCTAATGGATGCTCAGCTCGTAGCCCTACAGCTCCAAATGGCCTCAAAGCACTGAGCTAGAAAAGGACAACTGTAGCTGAGTGTGGGTGTGGCTCGTGCCTATAATCCCAACTCTCTGGAGCCTGAAGCAGCAGGATTGCTGCAAAATTAATGCCAGCCTGGGATACATAAGTTCTAGGCCAGCCTGGCCTATATGCTGAGACCTTTTCTCAAAAAAGAAAATTAAAAGGCCATCAACTTCTTCACTGCTATCTTTCTTCTCAAACCCTGACCATGAAGTCTCTTAAGCCATCTTTACCACTCCATAGCTTATGTTTTATTAACATAGACCCCCGAGGAATGACCCCATCTTGTACTCACAGAAAGATGATACTGCATGGAACAAGTGTGGAGGTATACCTATCAGATTACCCTTCAAGAAAGGACTCATCATTCAGCTGTAAGAAATGCAGTCAGCTGACAGTTTGTAGCTCTGAAGCTAAGGCTATACTTTCTAGGAAACTCCAGCTAATGGATGAACACTACAGGGCTCCAAGGGCCTGACCATTGTTGTACAGGGTAGGACTCTCTGATAAACAATCTAGGTTCCTAGGCTCCCAACTGGGCTGGCTAAGACTCTATCATATGTGCACGACAGTCTGAAGTCCTTTAGCTTAGTCTTGCTTCCTTTTTAAAGTTTTTTTCTGGTGTGTCAGCATCCTGGTAGGAAAATTTTGTATGTTCAATCCTCTTTTGTCTCTTTCATAAACTTTTACTCCACAACAAACTACTTGCACGTTTGACTCCATTTCAGCTTGTTTCCTGGAATCCCCAACTGGAACCTCAAACAGTGAGCTAAAAAGCAAGACAGGTAGGGCTCAAGTGAAAACCTTCCTTTAGCAACGTATGGTTTCCTACAGGTAAGGCAGCTGTGGTAGAGCTATGCAATTCTAGTTCAGTAAAACAGATTGTACTGAATATGCCAAATGTCCTCTCTTAGGTGGAGGAAGCATCTCCCTGAGACCTGTCATACACTAGGATTTATGGGACTGTTTTTATCTCAGCGATCCAGTCCCACTTTATGAGGATGATTACTTCACAGCCCTGCCACAGGTATTTACCATCAGGGCCATTATAGCCCAGTGAGTGATCCAGGAGAAAAATCCAAGTTGATAATTAACATCCTGAGGAAGGTAATTGTGAAACACTTAAGCATGGGGCTATAACTTCTGGCTCAGTGTCAGGAAGGACAACCTGTAGGGCATATCATACTTAATGAGTCAGTAGCTACCTAAGATGATTATAAAACCCCAAAGCATATTATTTTTATCACCCTGTGCAGAAACTGAAGATTATGTCCTTTTGACCTATTTTGTTCCTTCATTCCAAGCTAAATAATAACCATTCAGGAGCAGAGAAAATGAATGTTTCTTCTGCTTCTTAAGGAATGCTTATGCCCACAGTATGTTCTTCTAAAGAAGAAACTTATAGGGCAAGATTTTTCTTTCTTCCTTTTTTTCTTTCTTTCTTTTCTTTCCGTGTGTGTGATGTATGTGCACATGTGTGCAGGTGTACACACAACTCGAGTACACCCCGAGGCCAGGGGAAGATGTCAGGTGTCCTGCTCTATCACACTTATTCCCTTGAGACAGAACCTTTCGCTGACGTGGACTGCACTGTCTTTCAGCTAGACTTGCATGTAGCAAATCCCAGCGATACTTCTGTACTGGTTTACAGGCACACATGAAGCTAAACCTGGCTTTTTGTGGGTGCTGGGAATTTGAACTCAGGTCTTTGTGTTTACGAAGCAAGTGCTCTTACCTCTCAGCCATCTCCCCAGCCCATAGCAGCAGTTTTTCTTCTTTCCTTTATGAGTTAATTTTGTTTTATGAAAGTGATTCTTCTTCTTTGGAGTTAGTAGAAAGTGATAGGCAAACATTCATCACAGTCTAGACAGAGCATTATTGAGAATGAAAGGGAGAAAGGGTTGGTTTGACCTTGTAAAGAAAAGCTGGAGGAGTATCCATTAAGGAAAGAAGGAAGTACATTCAGGGACAAGGCAACAATCTCCGCAACAGTTTTAGAGTCTTCCCAAAATGCTAATACCAAACACTGATGATTTAAATGTAACTGTCAGTTACTCTCAAAGACATGATTTCATACCTACTCATTTCTTATCCTGTCTTCTCCTTATCTTTGATGGTACTGTACATGTGCTCTACTTGCCACCCATAAAAAAGAGATGGTTTTGACCATAGCATAATGCTATCAGTTCTGATCTCCGGTAAGTAGACACTGAAGATGAGTTAAGAATACAAGGCCTATATTAGTGAGTGACACCTGTAAAAGAGATAGGGAGAAAGTAAGATTAGGCATAGAAAGACATGATCACAAAGCCTAGAAACTCTTATGAGAGAAAAGACAAAAGGAAGCAGAATCCTACAAGCAGGACCCAGGCTGTAGTGTACATGTGACAAACATGGCCAAGAAGGTAGACAGCACTGTGGAAAAGTTTATCCACTAACAGAGCAGAAACACCCATGCCCTAGTGTATCGTCACCACACTCAGTTTCAGTTATTTACTTAAGGCTGTCCAAAAAAAAATTGGCCTTAGCTAAAATATCACAGTGGATGAAACATGCACTGTAGCTGGAGGCTGTGGGCCAGCAGCCCTATGAAGCTTGCAGTTCATCAGACAGTGGTTTGCTGTTGTCTCTGGTGTTGTTTGGTTTGGTTGGATTGTTTGGTCCTTCAAGCAGTATGCAGCCACCACAGTGACCTGGTCTGTCAGGACTGAGATACCACCAGCAAAGTTGTATTTTTATTTCTAAATCACATTATGTGTTCTTTGTGTGCTGCCTGAAGTTTTATTCTATTTTGTTCTCAACTTGTGGATCCAAGCTAAGAGAACAGTCATAATCTAGAGTACTGCCACACACTATAATCATGGGAGAGCTCTGGTAAGTTTCACTCTAAGAGCCCCCAATACATTAGCCAAAATGGATACATTGTCCCACCCAATCACAGAGGGCAAGTAATTCAGTACTACCATGAACTTAGAATTTAGAAAGAGGAAAGAAGCTGGTGTAGTGATGTACACCTTTAATCCCAGTACTCAGGAGGCAGACAGGCAGATTTCTGTGAGATGGAGGCCAGTCTGGTCTACAAAGTGAGCTGTAGGCCAGTCGGGGATACAAGGAGACCCTGTCTCAAGCAACAATAAATGGAACGTGGAATGAGTGAAATGGGCAAGAGCAATGACTGCCAGTAAAAAACACAAAAACAGTCAACTCTTCAAGGTCTCCTCTACAGCATTCCACTCAAACAATAAAGAAACAAGCTGTGGAGATAAAGAACAAAGGCTTGTGATTTTATTTCTGTATTTTTTCCTCACAACTTTTAGGTAATCATTGCTCCAAGAATTTTACTAGGTACCTTTGCCAGGGAAGAAAATGAGACCACAACCTGCTTTGTGAAATCAGTTATTAAATGCAACTTTGGTAGCTAGATGTGTCTCTGCTAAGGCCTGAGGAAAGATAGTCACACCTTGATGAAATGCAGAGAAGACTTAGGTTCAGTTCCCAGAACCCACATGATGGCTAACAATAAGTGCTTCATAACTCAAGTTTCAGGCGATCCAACTCCCTCTTCTGACCTCCTCAGGCACTGCATGGCAATACACTCATACACATAAATAAAAATAAACAAAATAGCTTTTAAAAACCTCCCTGAAAGTAAAAATATACTGAACTAAAATGGTAAGCCAGGCGTGGTGGCAGGAGTTCAAGACTAGTCTCAGTCACATAGCAAATTTGAGGCCAGCTTGAGCTAGATAAGACTTTGTCTTATAATTATAGGTAGCACTGGACAACCAAGCACCAAAGACAGCACCTCAATCATCACAGGTCACTTGATAGAGACAAAATTAAATTTCATGGCAAGGCAAACGGGACCCCTTGGGATTTCAAGCAGGTTATTTACCTTTTTTTTTTCCTGTTCAAGATACAGGCAAGCTAGGCTCCTGAGACTAGCAAAACCAATCTTCTTTTATATGCAACAAAGAGAGGAAGCCAGAGATATGTGCTGAACTCTCTGCTAATATGAAACTAAGAAAAGAAACCAGATGGAAAGGATTGTACTCTGGGACACTATTTTTCCCAGTATCTAATGTGATTCAGAAAATGTTAAAATACAAAACGATATTTTAACACTAAATAAGAACTTCTAAGGATTTTTCTAATTTCTCTAATACATTTTTGTATGACTTGTGATAATTTATGAAGATCTTCTATTGTTTGGATGCTGAACACCCTGCCAAGTCATATTTGTTAAAGGCTTGGTCACCAAGAGGTTGCTTTGAAAAATGGTAGAATCTTTGAGAGTTGGGACCATGGGGGAGGTGCTTAGATCATTAGTGGTATGCCCAGAAAAGGGAAAATAGGATCCTGAGCTTTTTCTCTTCCTCTCTTTTGTTTCTTAGCTATGAGGTAAGCAGTTTGCTCTACAACACACTCTCACTATGATGAGCTACAGGTCTCAACCATGGATTAAAATCCCCAAAATGGAGGCTGCAGAGATGGTGCAAAGGTTAAGAACACTGGCTGTTCTTGCAGAGGACCCAGGTTCAGTTCCCAGCATCCAAATGACCATGGTGGCTAGCTACTATCAGTAATTCTAGTTTCAGGGGATTGGTTGCCCTCTTCTGGTCTCAACGAGCATTGCATGCATAGATACACTAATATACATGCGGGCAAAAGCAATCATACACATAAAATAAAAATTATTTTAAAATCTAAGATCTCCAAAATACAAAGCTAATATAAACCCTATCTCTTTATAACTTGATTAATCAGTATTTGTAGTAGATAAGAAAAACAGACTAATGTAAGATCCTATTGGTAGTTCGGGTTTCTTTAAAGTGGGGTCTCACTATGCGCTTCAAGGTTGGTCTTGAATTCCTGGTCCTTCTTCCTCGGCCTCCAAAATGCTGAGATGACAGGTGTGTGCCACTTATATCCAGCACCAAAATCCGATTTGAATGCAGACATAAAAAAGTCAAAAGTATCACTAATATTTCCCTGAATGTTTCCTACACACCTGCTAAAGCGTCATCTTCAGGCTGAAGTGGAGGCAGAGGAAAGGAGGGAAGCACTATTTCTGGGAGTCTCCACAGGATACTTCACCGGAGACCACAAGAACATTTCTCTTTGCCATTCTGTAGCATCAGCCATTTCTCTCTTCTCCAGCTGTGCTGCCTTGTAGCTGAGATGTCAGCCTGCCCATGCCCTCTAAGAGGCAGTGTCCTTTAGTTTATAATAACCTGTCAGCAGGGGCGAAGGCCCTGGCATTGCTACCTCCTGAGAGAGCTTAATAGGGACATCTCAGTGGGTCATTCAGAGCCTTTATCCCACTATAGCTGAACTACATTTTTCTCAGAAGGAAAATTCATCTTTCTACTATCTTGTTCTTATAATGTGTATCTGCAAATAAAGTATCACTGTATTAAGTATAGACACGTCAATGGGGCCATTCTGCCAGGTTTTCCATAGTTTTCTCACACCAGGGTCTAAGCATCAGTCAGTGAGGGTTAAATTAAAAGACTAAGTAGTAGGCTATGCTAAAACTCACAATCATGCCTGTTAATCAAGATGTAAGGACAGTTGACACAATCTAGTTTATTCTAAGGAGTTATTTTCTAAGAGACTTCTTAATCCTTTATTAAAAGAGAAACAGGGATCAGAGAGATAGTTCAGTAGTTAAGAACACTGGCTGCTCTTGCAGAAAACCTGGGTTCAGTTCCCAGCACCCATATGGTGACTAACAATCATATATAACTCCAGTTCCAGGGTCTGCAACGTCCTCTTCTGACTTCTCTAGGCAATGCACGCACATGGTGAAATTACATACATACAGGTAAATACCCTTACACATAAAAATAAATAAATCCAAAAAAATCTTTAAAAAAGAGAAACTTGATGGCATTTAGCTCCACAGAGCAAGGCATGAAGATCATACAGAGATTGTTACTACATGTGCAGAGATCAACGTATGGTTTGAATGTGATTTTTCTGCCAAAATTCATACTGACGCTTAGTCACCCCAGTGTTGAGGAGACTTTATTGTTAGGTGTGACTGTAACTCCCAACCCCTCCCCCAGCAGTTCCAAGACTCTCTGGGGCCTCTGAGATCTGAGAGATCTGAGAAAAGAACTGACTTTTGAATAGATAAGGTCCCCAACCCAGGATTCACAAACAGCTGTAAAAAAGGACTACTTCCTGGCTAGAAGCTTGCCTTAAACATTAATCATATGTCATGGCAATCCCAACCCCCCTCCCCTAAAAGCCAGGAGCAGGCTGAGGGTTTTTTAAAAGGCCTCAAGGCTTTGAGGCTTTTGAGACTTGGACTGGTTTCTGGGACTGGGAACTGGCTTTGAGACTGAGCTCGCTCTCCCGGGGAGTTAGCCTCTCGCACTCTCCCTGACGGAGCTCCTCCATCCGGATCTGGAGCCTGGCACGCCAGCCATGTTCCCCAGAGCCCCAGCCCCAAGATGGGGGTGAGGGGGCTAGCATTTCTCCATTCGTGGGTGCAGAGAAGCTAGTCCCAGCTGGTCTTCTCTTAATAAAACCCGATCCTGTTAGCTCCCAGCGGAGTCTCTGGTCCCTTCTTGTCTGCTGCGTCTCTCGAACCCAGAAACTTACATTTATGAGGCATTAGGGATCATAATGGATCTGCTCTCAATGAGTGGATTAATGCATCTCTTTCTCTTTTGTTTATGTTGTGGTGGTTGTTTTTGACAAGATCTCCCTAGCCCAACCCGCCTGGAACTCACTATGTAGACTAGGCTGGCCTCGATCTTACAGAGATCTGCCTGCCTCTGCCTCCCGAGGGCTAGGATTAAAAGCATGTGTCACCATGCCTGGTATTTAATGTTTTTCTTGGATGATCTGATTAATTCTCTCAAAACGGATTTAGATATCATGGAACGGGATCAGTTATGGTGAGATCACATAGTTACATAATGATTTCGGTTTCCTCAAGTTCCTTTCTATTGCTTCCTTTCTGTCCATGTAGCTGCTCTCTCCAGCATACTTTATTGCCATATGATGCTCTCACCAGCAATTCATGCTTTGGTAATGCTTTTGGACCTCCAGAACCTAGAGTTTACTACACTTGATAAAATACACAGCATTGAGATATTTTGGTACAGCAACACAGAGCAGACTATGATAATGATAATCCCTTGTGTTAGTGAGATACAGTTGTTAGACAGGAAGGACAGGGTCAGATATTTCTACACCTCCTGAGCATTTACACCACATCCTCTCATATAGGCTATTGGCATGGCACTAATCTGCAGAGAATCAGGGCAATTCCTTCTTCCCAATGTTTGTGTGGAGGATGAGGGGTATACTATGAGGACACGCAAGGGAGCAAATAAGCTGGACAGTACGGTGACATGTGTAGCACTAGTAAACAGGTGTTTTCCTGTTGGGTGCTAAAAATTCAGAAAAAGGTTGCAAAAAGGCTGAGTGAGGAAATTTTTGCTTTTCATTTTAAAAACTGATTTTGAAAGGAAGAAGATTTTTTAAAGGCTTATTACTAGAA
The DNA here is from genome assembly GCA_035773235.1 of Eospalax fontanierii. Lineage (NCBI taxonomy): Eukaryota > Metazoa > Chordata > Mammalia > Rodentia > Spalacidae > Eospalax > Eospalax fontanierii. Next base: position 42,084,555 of record CM069525.1, read on the forward strand.
GATACAGCTGACCTCAGAAAGAAACAGATGTGTCTCTACTGCCAGGAGACAGTTTTAGAAAGGATTCCCCCTTGTTAGCACAAGTTTAGTCTTATCTGTAAGCACAAACTGCCTAGGGATTTAAACATGGCTGGTTGCAGAATTGCATATGTTCAACAAAGAGTACCATAATAGTGGGGAACACAGACTTTGAAACATGGCTGTAGTAATTAAATAGCTGTGTGCTACTGAAAACTTTATTTAGTCTCTCTGTGACTGTTATTCATATTCCACAGATGAAGAAAGGATGACTAACTTACAGGTATGGTAAGACTTACATAGGATTATACTGAATGTGCTTAGCATGGTTTCTGGCACATAATCATTCTAAAGATGGTTGCTGTCGACATTTTCTTACTATCTTAAATAGAAACCAGAATCCAATATTTAAGCCTTTAGAAAGCCAGAACTTAATTTGTTTTAAATTTTTATTCTAAAGAATAATATTGTAGGGGCTGGAAAGATAACTCAGTGGTTAAGAGCACTGGCTGTTCCTGCAGAGGAACCAGGTTCGAGTCCAAGCACCCACATGACAGCTAACAATTGTCTGTTGCTCCAGTTCTAGGGAATCCAACACCCTCGTCATTCCAAGGACATTGCATGACACAGGTGCACCTACATGCAGGCAATGCACTCACACACAAATAAAAGTAATAGATAAAAATATTTTTAAGAGAATAACATTATAGACTGGGGAGATGGCTTAGTGGTTAGGTGCCTGCTGTGCAAATCTGAGGGCCAGAGTTGGTATCCCCAGAATTCACATAAATGCCACATGGGGATGGAAGACTGCTTACAATTCCAGCCTGGGAAAGCAGAGACCAGGGATCACCAGAGCAATCTGGCCAGCAGGAGTAGTCATATTGCTGAGCTCCTGGCTTAAATGAGAGACTCTGCCTCAACAAATAAGGTGAAAGAGAGATGGAGGATGATTTCTAACATCAGCATCAGCCCTCCACATGCCTGAGCAACAAGTGCACCCACACCGACACGTGTGTGCCTACACACATGCAAACATGCATGCACACAAACATGCACACACACACACACACACACACACACACATGAAAACGGGGAAAAAGAATACTGTTAGGTGGAAGTGGTGGTGCACACCTGAAATTCTAGTACTTGTGAGGCAAAGACGGGAGGATCAGGAATTCAAGGTCACTTATCTACATAGCTAGAGACAAGCCTGTGTTATGGGAGAACATGTCTCAAACAAATGAGAATAATATTGCTTATTTAAGTGCCGTTTTACAAGTTGTCTATACAAATGTATAGTGCAAGAAAAGGAAAAATGGCTTCCCACTTTCCTGCTAGGTTCTTTGGCTGGAATGTGAATTAAGCTGTCATAAAACAAATTTAGAGGAAAATAACATGTAACTACCTCTGTACTCCCCCAAAATACAAATTCAAAGGAGGGTCAGTTGATGGAAACATATTAGCATTCAAGGTTACAGAAAGGAATAGGAACTTGAAGGTCCTGTAGAGAACAAAAGCTATGAAAGATGAGAAAAGAAACTGTATACTGGGAAAAAGAGGTTTTATTTTGTGGATGTTTCCTAGGTAACAAAAGTTGTAGTGATAATTTTCTTACGTAGATTCCCTTTACTGATATAAATGTATTTCAAAAAAGGAAAGCTCTGCAGAACTATTCCTGTCTGGAGTTTCTCAGAAAAACCAGCCCAAAATTTTTCAAAAGAGTGTAATTGTAACTAGTAAATTCTGATCTCCTGCAATCATGTTTTGGGGTGATATCACAGGCCCCACGTGCAAAAAGCCAATTGTGTTACTTAATGTGATTAAGGGCCCACCATCTTGAATCTTAAAGAAAACAACTTTCTGGCAACTCAGGACTGTAAGATTATGGTACAGTGCTGACACCTGGTGGCAGCAAGCCGGAAAACACGGAACTGAATTTCTCTCACTGCTTCTGGAAAGGAATAGATCAACACTGACCAAAAGCTCTTACTGGTCTGCTATTTTAGAACCCCTTCATGTTCTAAAATATAAATCATGTTTGAACATTTCATAGAAAAGTAATTCCGAATGGTAAATACACATACAAATATGATCACTCCCCCAAATCCATAAAGAAATAAAAAATAAAATGATAATTAAATATCTTTTTACACCAAACAGATTGTCAAATACTAAAAAGTTAAGTAACACTAATTGGTAACAAGAATATAGAAAAATGGGAATACTCTAACACTGCTGTTCAGGAATGGTAGAGCTATTCTGCTGTACCTACAGAAATTTAGCAGTAGCCAGTATCTAGACAAAGTGAAGATGTGTATGGCCTGTGGCCCAGCAATTCTAAGTTAAAGTATATATCCTAGACCTCAAAAAATGTCTGTGCTGAGGAAGTCCTCTTACAAATAATACATAGCCTGGATACAAATAATGTATAACAACATCACTTGTGCTAGCAAAATAAAAATATTGAGGACACGTCAAATGTTTAGCAATAAGGGGATTGCTAATACCTCGTATGAGTATGCTTAAAAGTATAAAACAATAAAGAGCTATAGTATCATCAAAGATAAATCTTGAAAACAATAGAGTCAAAAACACAAACTTAATAAGTTAATATGAGTATTGAAAGTATAAAAGCATATTATCTGTAGTTTTTGTAAACCAAATATTTTCTAAAATATGGAAGAAATTCCACCAACTTCAAGACCAAGATTTTCTTGAGGAAGAAAAGAACGAGAATTTGACTGGGGAGGTGGATAACGGGAATTTAAACTGTCTGCAGTTGGATAAGGTGAAAAAATTGATCAAGGATTTCCAATGTCAACCTCAAGCCTCCCCATGCATGGGCACCCACATGCATGTATACCACCCCACACACATATGTATTGTTTACATGATCGTGATGTTTTATTTCTTGAAACTGTCTATTTTTGCTAGCATTTCATATGTACAAGCACTTACTATATTGGCTCTTTTCCTACGCACTTTTATTTATATATTGGACTATTATTCACTCACAAAAAGAATGAAATTCAGACCCAAGGATAAACCATTGCTATGGTTACTGAAAGGAGTTACTCACAGAAGGACAGTTATTATTTGATCTAACTTGTATGAGATACCTAGAATAGACAAGTTCATAGAAACAAAAAAAAGTGGAATGGAGTTTATCAAGACCTGCGTGAGAAGATAAGAAATTTATGGAGGTGAATGACTGTGATCATTACCCAGCGAGGTGAATATATTTAATGCCATGAATTTAATACCATGGAATTGTAGGCTTGAACATGATTTACAAAATAGATTGTGGTGACTTGCACCTGGAATCCCAGGACTTGGGAGTTAAAGCAGGAGGACTGTTGTGATTCTGAGACCAGACCAACTTGAGCTGCACTGTGAGACCCTGACTCAAAACAAAACAAAACAAAAAAAAAAAACAGAACAAAATAGAATAAAACAAAGGATAAAATGGTACATTGACCTTGTGTGTACATCACTACAAAAAACGAAATTTAAAAAACAAAATATAAGTCAGTTCTTTGGGCAATCACTGAAATGTGGCATTTGTATTGGAGTTATAGAGAGAAGTCAGTGGAAAGGTGACCAGATGGCCACAGATGACGTTTCAACATTTCACTGAAACTACAGTGGCAGGATGAGATGAATGTTTAGGTTTAATAATTAAAAATCAAGAATGGTCAGGTGCGGCTGTTCGTATCTGTAATCCTAGCACTTGGGAGGATGAGGCAGGAAGGCCACCATGATTTCCAGGCCAAACAAACAAGCAAAAAAACTATAAAACAACTAGACAACTGTCTGCAATCTCAGTTATTTATGAGGCTAAGCAGAAGGGTTGCAAGTTCCAGAACAGCTACATACTAAGATCTTATCTTGAGTATGTGCAATGGATATTTTTTCAGATATAAAGAATGAAATCATGACATTTACAGGAAAATAGACGGAACTAGAGCCCATTATGTTAAGTAAAACAAACTAGACTCAGACAAAATCACCTTTTCTCTCTAATGTGTGAAATCTAACATTAAATTCACATGTATGACTGCACATATGCATGTGTATGTGCATGTGTGTATAGGTCATGATAATAGAAAGGCAATCATGAGAGAGGAGGAAGAGACCTTGCAGATGACAGAAGAGGAATAGAATACCTGTCATGTGAAAGCAAAAGGGAAGACTGTGGTGAGGCACCTGAAGACTGACCATAGATAGGTACGTCGTGTCCTAGATAAACCCAGTAGTTACGTAGTTAAAGATGGAAGCACTTAAAGTATGGGAGTGGAAAAGTTTGACCACAGTACGGGTTTGAGAAAAGGTCAGCATGCACCTGGTCACCACGGCTAACGGCAGATCTATGGCTTCCGTACTTTCTGCTTGGCTTGCTACCCTTAGATATGTTTTTATTTTCTTTTCCTCCTGTATATAAGGCTGACTCTGAGAAAGACCTGTGCTATATACTTGGAACCAATACGCCCTTTTTAATTGTCAGCTGACTACTTCTTTTGGCAATATCTTGTGTCTGAGTGGTCTCCTCTGGTGAAACACCACAAAACAAGACTATTTCAGAGAAGGAACAGGATCGGCAAGAGGGAGAAGGGAGAATAGGGCAGGGTAGCGGGAATAGGAATGAGTAAGAACAAAATATAACGCATATGGTGTGGATATCTTTTTAAGTATTTGCACATGCAGATGGACACCAAATCAAAACACAAAATTCATTTATGCTTCATATACAACTTGTGTACATAAACCAATATTTGATATTTATCTATCCATTATTTGTTTATTTGTTTGTTTGTTTATTTATTTATTTATTTAAACAGGGAATTGAACGCAGGGCAATTGGTAGGCAAGCACTCCACTACTGAGCTACATTTGTAGCCTCTGGAGAAAATTTTATATATTTTAGCATGCCTATGTTTTGATGACAATCCTTGTTAAGAGGCCAGATGTAGACTTTTCCATTTCTAGCATCCTGACAGTGCACAAAACAGCCCAATTTTTAATTTTTAGATCACTTCAGTTGTTCAGATCAGGGATCTTCAGTCTGTACTCACTTCCCTGATCTCTGGCCAACAGGATACAAAGGCCACTGTCCTCAGGCTCCCATCGGTCTCTCATACACAGACACACTAACACACAGATACACACACACAAACACACACACACACACACACACACACACACACAAGCAGCCTCTATAGGAGTTGTGCAACTTCATCGAATATCCTAAGGAGTCCTTATCATGATGACAGGATGCCAGAAGATGGCAGCAAAAGACTATCTAGCATAAAAAATTCGACTTGATGTCCAGCAAAGGAAAGACAACAAAGCAAAGTTTCTTTGATTGCCAGGTCCCCACAGTGATTCAGCATAGTATTATAGTACCCAGGGCCAGGAGACATGCCGGAGGCACAGTATAGTCAAGACTCAATTCCACGGTGGATACTTCCAAAGGGAAGGAAAGGTGAAGGAAAGGGAAAGATGAATTTGGCCAGTTAAGTCTCCTATATTTTAAGGTCTCAGCAACCCAAATCTTGATAAATCAATGACTTCCCTTGAAACACAGTGTAGTGGGAGAGAGATGCTAGATGGGCTTCCATAGACAAAGGAAGCCTAGTGAACAAGTATTTTGGAATGATGCCTGTGCCAATATTTTCCTTTGCCCTCCAGATTCTCTTTCTACCCTTTCTCTTTAGGCTCCCTGTCCAGATCTGTGCAGACTCAAAACCCAAAGACAAAAGAGCCTGTGAATGTAGTGGAGAAATCAAAAGAAAAATCTGACTGTGTAGGGTTTTGTTTGCATGTGTTCCTCTTTGTAATGTAACCTCAGCCTGGAGCTGTTGCAGAAAGTACCTATTCCTCTTGAAGCAACTGCTCTACAGCATCCTCTCACTCTCAGTTACAGCAACTGCTCCTCCTCATCTCCTCTGATGTAATGGCCCCAACAGGTGCTTCTAATCTTTGTCTCCTGCAATGTTCCAATGTTCCTCATCTCATCTATCATTTGTTAGTTAAAACTTTTGTAAACACCCCTTCCTTAAGTGATCCTAAATTGTATGGGCAACACATTGTTAGGTTCCTTCCTGACACACTAGTAGTTACCTTTCTCACTTCTATGACAAAATATCTGACAAAGCAATTTAGCGGTTAAAGGGTTTATTTTAGTTTACAGTTTGAGCAAGCAACCCATCATGGCACAGAGGTCATGACAACAGGACTGTGAGGTGGCTAGTCACAACCAAGAACATGAGTCTAAAGAAGGTGCCTTCTGGGGCTAGAGAGGTAGCTTAGTAGGTACATATTACTCTTACAAAACACATATTGCTCTTACAGAGGAACCAGTTTCATTTCCCAGCACCCATATTGGGCAGCTCCCAAATACCTACATCTCCAGCTCCAGGGGATCTGATGCCCCCAGTCTCCACAAGCACCCATACTTAATGTGAACATTCCTACACACATACACATAATTTTAAAAATAACTATTATATATACATTTAAAAGAAAGTAGCTTTACAGATCAAATCGTGGAGGGGACTATCAAATAATAAAAAGTAATCAAATGGAAGGGGAAAAGACTCAATAAGAAAAGCCAGCACATGTCATATTAACGAATCTGTCATAACTGAGAGAAGAATCTTAGTTCTGTGTAGCGTCCTGGCTACGTTTGTTGACCGAGTCCTGATCGGCGGAGGGCTGCGGATTGAATGAAACACATAAGACAGAGACACAGACACACACACTAGGTAGGAGGAAAGGAGAATGACTGACTGACTTTATTGAGAGGCAGCAAGCCTTATATACCCTGAGGCGGGGCTTTGCAGGAGGTTAAAAGTTCAGGTTCTCAGGAGACATCCAGCCACATGACACACATCTGATGTAAACTGAGGGCTAGCTTAAAGGTCAAGTTGTTTACTTCAGAACTGCAACTGACAAGATCTGGCTAGCTCTTGGCCAAGAGCCTAGCACTAAGAGAGAAGGGAATGCAGGGGGGCCAGACCCTACAGTTCTGTGCATTCAAAACAAAGGGAGATAGCTCAAAAGTGCTAGGTCTGCAAGTATGGGGAGCTGAGTTAGAATCCACAAAACATCTAAGACCAGACAGCAGTGTATCTGTAATCCCAGCACTACTACAATGAGTTGGGAGGTGGAGACAGGAGAGTCCCTAGAAGCTCATATGCTAGTTAGTCTGATACACAATTGCAAACAATAGACCTTGTCTCAAACAAGGTGGAAGGTGAGCACCTGCACCCGAGATTGTTCTCTGGCCTCTACATCCACACCATGGCAAGCATATTCATGCCCATACTCATACATATACAGGCCCATATCCACATATACCTCAGAGAGAGGGAGACAGAGGCAGGGGAGAGAAAAGGAAGCAAAAAAGAAGGAAAGGGGGTGGGGATACCTTGTTCAGGTGGTAAAGTGCTTGCTAGTTTGCACAAAGACCTGGGTTTGGTCCCCAGCACCACATAAACCAGATGTGGTAGGACAGTCCTGTAATCATAGCACTCAGGAGATGGAGGCAGGGGGATCAGGAGTTCAAGGTCATTCTTGGTTACACAGAAAGTTCTAGGCCAGACTGAGCTACATGAAATCTTACTGCCCAAATTATATGATAACGATATTATGCAGTACTATTTGAATTCTAAGATTCCATTATGAAGCATTATATGATTAAAATGAGAGATGGGTTACATATATTTCAACTTTCTTATTTCATAAGTTTATTATAGAATCATATTTTCAAACTCTTGCCTGATACCAGGCTTCTACTAAACTGATATTTTATGCACTTGTCATTCAGAACCAGTTCCTCAACCCTCCTATACATTCCGAATTCCAGAAGATTCTCATGACTCTTATATGCAATAGTGTGGTGTTTGCACATACTATGCATTCCTACCTGCATGTTTTGCATCAAATCTAGATTACTTATACCTAGTATAATGTAAATGCTACATTGAATAGGAAATGGCAAAATAAAAAAAAAATCTCTGCACATTTGGCCTAGAAACACTTGTTTCACAATATTTTTCATCTGTTATTTGACTCTACACATAAGGAACCCATGGATACGGAGGCTTGTTAAGGAGGGCTACTTACCTTACTATGATTAGTAGGGTACACTGCTAAGCCAAGTGTCACATGTGATTATTATTCCTTGTTGGTTCTCGCCTGTCTTTTTTCTAATTCATTTGCTTTGTTTTTCTTCCTAATTTTGGACAGTTAAACATATGTATAAGATCAAAGGAAATAGTTTAGAAATCAAGCATACTTTATAAGGCTTACAAATTTCATTATCAGTAATTACAGGAGGAAAATCTCTTTGGAGTTGAGATATGACTGACTATTGCATGCTTAAGTGCTTCATGTTGAAATGTTCTCCTATATATTCTCAGATATCTCCAAAAGTTTCCAGGTCTCCCAAAATATTGCTTGATCATCTCTTATACACACTCCAAAGTTATATTTCTCTTATGCTCAATGTCCAGACAGAGATTTTCAAAAGACTCTGATATGCTTTTCAACAAGGAAGAACAAGAGAATTTTTTCTTTGAGATAAGGTCTCACGTAGCTTAGGCTGGTATGGAAATTCCTGTGTAGCCAAGCATTATGTTAAATTCCTGAAATGCCTGTTACCACTTCCTGAATCCTGAGATTACAGGCACATACTCTCCATGTTATGCAATACTGAGAATTGAACCCATGGCTTCTTGCAGCTTAGACAACATACTAGCAACTCAGCTACATGTCCAGACCCCTGATTTTTCTTCTTTACAGACTGAGCATCTGAGTACCAAGATATTAATTTTACCACATGATTAAGATCTCTTTGTGCATCTACCTCAGGGGAAATTCCATTTTTGAACCACACTAGCAACTGCTTTCCTTCAAGCACAATCATGTTTTTCCATTTGTGATCTTCTCACAACTTACCATGTTTTCTATCTGCAAAGGTCTGAACATTCTCATCTTCAAACCACAATTATGACATTATCATTGCTCTTTTTTCTCCTCTTTGAGTTCCTTTCAAGATGGGCTTGAGTGGCGTGGGTTTTTTTTTTTCCTTTACTAATTCTAACTTGATCTTCAAGTAGAAATATGCATAATTTCGAAGGAAACAAGAGAATCTTTTCATATATACTAAAAGGGCAATCAATCAATCTCAGGACATTTCAGACATGTGGATATGCTTTTGTCATAAACTTGATTTCTGAAGCTATAGTCACAGATATTACAAAGTAGTAAAATAATCTATTTTTCTGTCTTAGACTATGATATAGAACTAAGAACACTGAAATTTATATTATAGTCCATTAAAGCGGGTTTTTAGCATCATAGTACTGAGCATATTATCTTCAAATTTTTCAGCCAAAGAAATGTTACAACCCTTTGGATGAAAACCAGAAATCCAAAAAGGCTGTGAAATAATAAGGACAATAGTTACTGAAAGGAGCAGTGCCCTCAGTAGGCACTAGGCATTAGAAAAGCACTGAATCACTGCAAAAGGGATTAAATCTGGTAGACCGTACAGAGTGAGGATGAAAGCAGCCACAGCACTGTGCAGAGCAGCAGAGCATTGAATGGTTTGGCAGGGGCAGTATTGTCTAGCTACATCACCCCCACCCTCCTATCATGTATGGTCTTGGGGATACTGCTTCACAAAATTACAGAAACAATGAAAGCCAGCTGCCTCAGCCATGGGACTTGAAGTTTGAGAATCTTACCCACAACTGTCTTCTTACCTCATCTTCCCACTTTTTTGCTTTCTCACACTATCAAGAGTTCATTATATTCTACATCAGAACTGTAGATTCCCTTTATGAATCCTCTTTTGTACATAATCCAAATTCAGTGTTATGTCATAGGGAAAAGGCTACATGAGGTTACTCTGAGTGATCTTTTGGACATGATACTAAAAGCAAAAACACACAAATTGGATTGTATTAAACAAAAAAACTTCTGTATCACAAAGGAAACAGAATGAAGAGACAACCTACTAAGCGGGAGAAAATATTTGGAAATCATACAAGTGAAAAGAAGTTAATAACCAAGTTATATAAGGAACTGAAACAATTAGAATGAAAATATATAACCCAATTTTTAAAAATGGATAAAATATCTACATAGAAATTTCTCTAAAGACAATATACTGAAAGCCAACAGGTATATAAAAAAGTGCCAGCTATTACCAATCATCAGAGAATGCATTTTAAAACCATAATGAACTGAACTGTCTCCTCACAGGTGCTGGAATGGTTATGATTACAAAGATAAAAGACAGACCATGCATGGTGACATAAACCTGTGATTTAAGCACTAGGAAGGATAGGCAGGATTGTTAGTTCCAGGTCAGTCTGCAATATCTAATGAGACCTTGTTAAAAAAAAAAGGAGTAAAAATATATGGAAAAGATAACTGTCAGTGAGGATATGGAGAAAAATGAATCCTTGCACACTGTCAGTGGGAAGGTGAATAGCAAGCAACATGAGATTCTTCAAAAAACTAAAAGTAGAAATACTATATGATCCAATCATACTTCCAGGTATATATCCAAAGAAACTGAAATCACTACATCAAAGAGACATCTGCCTTCTTGTCTTCATTGCAGCATTACTCAGAACAGCCAATATACGGAAACAACATAAATGTACATCAAAAAATGGATAAAGAAAATGTGATACATACACAAAATGGAAAACAATTCACCACTTAAAAGGAAATTGCATCATTTGAAACAATATGGACGGATAGAGAGGACATTAAAGTAAGAGAAATAAGGAAGTCAGAGAAAGAAAAATACTACATAAATTCACTTATATGCATAATCTAAAATAGTCAAACACTAGAAAGAAAAGAATAAAAATACTCCAGAGGCTAGACTCAGTGGAGAAACAGAAGGATATTTGTCAAAGTACACCAAATTTGGGCTCAGAGATGGCTAGGAGGTTAAGAGCACTTGCTATTCTTGCAGAGGACTGGGATTGAATTCCTGGCACCCACATGGCTGCTGACAACCGTCTGTAACTCCAGTTCTAAGGAGATCCAGTGCTCTCTTCTGACCTACTTGGACATTACAGGACACGATTGCACTTACATCCATGCAGGCAATACGCTCATACACATGAAATGAAAATAAATACATATTTTTTCAATGTATACAAAATTCTAGTTAGACAGGGATTTGAAACAAATGTGAAGTGACATGTTAATTAGATGGCCTATTCACACCACAATGTATTTGTACATATATTTCAAATTATCACGTTATATTTCATAAATAAGCAATTGTTCATAAATTTTGAACACAAAAAACTGATATTTTATTCAGAGTCCCCTGTTTTCTGTTCTATAGCTTACTGAACATTGATCTGTTAAGGTCCTATAAGATTGTTAGGGTCTTTCAAAGGTTCCAACCAGCAAGATTCGCTAGAAATTTTGTCCCTGGACATACTGAAAAGGATCAATCTCCAGTGTTAGACAGGCACTTCGAAAAACAAATCCAGTGGCCAGCATGACCAGGGGTGAGCATGAGGAGGAGGACTGAGAGTATCCACACCCAGTGAGGGAGACATTACCTTTATCACCCTTTTCAATATCGTAGCTTCTTCCAGCTCCTGCTGATTGATGTCCTGGAATTTAGAGCTTCTCTGGTGTAATAAGGCCTCGGAATCAGCTCTGCCTTCCAGTGCCACACTGGGAAGAATAGTCTCCAAGATATCAAAAGAGTTAGTTAGCTCACTACACAGACTTTCAGAACAACTCCTGCATTTGTATCACTATTCCTCAGGCCATCCTCTCAGGTACAGTATTTTGTCCTAACAACTTCCTGTTTTCAGGGCATCTCCTCTGCTAGCCCTTGGTAATTAAAAAGGAAGTAGGGAGATGAAAAATATTTGTTTCCTAATCTCCAAAGATATCTCAATATTTTTTCCACTGTTTTCTCCTCTCGTATCTTTTTTTCTGCCTGTTTCTTTTGTTTAAAAAAAAGGGGGGAGGGGCTACAAGAATTCTTTTGAAAGTATTAACTCCCAAAGACAAACATTTGTAGTCCAATGCGATTAAACCCAAATCTATCTTTTTCTGCCTCAGGTGTTGTAAGCATATATGCAGTAACATTATCTGCTTTCATTTAAATTTGTATTTTGAAATACAAATGATTTGACATTTACTTCTCAAATTAGTATGTTTACTCTTTTTTCCTCTTTCTCTCCCTTTCCCTTAGCAATCTGATTTGTATTGATTATTTTTTTCCTTCTTAGCTTTCTTTAACAATATATAATTAAATATATAAACATAGTATAGCAAATAATGTGACATATATTAAAAAAGATGAGTTGGTCAGCACAATTATGGACTTTAACAATGTAGAAATAATGCTATTTTCCTTCTAATTTAAACATATAAACAAAATGTAGATGCCCAAATACATTTTAGTCAGTCATATATTTAAGCATACTTGATTTTCATGAGTTTTTAATCATAACATTTTCTTTACTAATTTGATATGATTAAGTATCATGTTAATAGTTTCTTTAAAAAAAAAACTTACTAACTGAAATTTAGATTATTTATTAAAAACTATATGCAGACATTTCTTGAAATGTTTGTTTAAATAGGAGCAAGTAAAATATTCCAAGAAATATAGTATAGCTCCATCATTTAATGCGAAGCTACCACTCTTTAAAGGGCAATGAACACAGAAGGATGAAGCAAATAGGAAAGTTTCAATGAGAAGGATGGGAATGGGGATACAGTTTAAGGGTAGAGCAGTTGCCTGAGATATACAATGCCTTGTATTCAATCTCCAGTTTTGCAAAAAGAAAGAAGGAGATGAAGAAAGGTGGGATGGGAGGGAAGGAAGGAGAGAGAGAGGGAGAGAGGCAAGGAGGGAGGGAGGGAGTAAAGTTTCCTCCACAGAAGGACATAGGAAGAGACAAAAATTAGGAAAGTTGTTAGACTTCAATGGTGTCTATTCTGTGTCCAAAACCAATTACTCTTTGAGTATACAGGCAAAACTTTCTTACTAACGAAAGAATGAGAAAAAAACACATTGAGACTAGATGAATGTTTAACATGAAACCATTAAATGTACTAAAATTGTCTCTGAACAAATGGAGGTGATTAAATAGCTTTAGAATGAAAGGGAAAACATAGCAAAGCGAGCTGCAACATATATGCCAGCATATTTTTCATTTTCTTCCTACTGCTTTCTGTGACTATAGAAGCATCCAGCCTATTCAAAATGTTTTCTTCTTAATTTCCATGGCATTTTTTCTTCCATTTCAGAGTATCCATGTATGTTCTATGCACTCTTACACATTTATGTTTTTCTACTATTTTATAGGGATTAAGCATGCCTGGTACACACATCATACACAACACACATATTACTAATATATTAAATATTTTTTCTTTTTTCTTAACCCTCCCCCCCTCCTATTTAAATACTCCCATTTTATCTATTTCTCCCTTAGTAACACCTGTCTCCTACTATTTTCCTATCTCAGGTTCCTTCTTTCCTTTACCTCCCTAGTTCCTTTACATTTTCTTGGTTCCTACAGTTTAAATTAAATAAATTTAAACAAAAATAAAAAAGTGATCTAGAATCCTTGGTTCTGGTTTTCAAACTAAATTCAATAACAGTTTAGAGTTTTCCCACTCACATAAGCTTTGGGAAGGGGGAAAGCACTGCCGGGAGCCAAATGACCTCTGTCTTGCCTTCCTGCAAATGTAACGTACTGAGACTTGTTAACCCCAATTGTTTCACCTTGAAGTCTCTTAAGTGCCTTTTAGAGTTTCTTAATGTCTTTACATTAAGTTCCCCCACCTGTATCCGCCCTACACATGCCCTTGGCTACCAGAACATCCTGCGAAATGTAAACAACCCTGCCACTATGCCCCGCCTAGCCCCTTGCAGCAGCAGTATATAAGAGCTCTGTAAAAAATAAAGATTTGTCAATTTGATCAGAGAAACTGTCTTATCGGCCCTCCATGTGCCTCTTGTCCCTTTCATTCCAGGTTTCTGAGGACTCGTGCTCCTGTTGCTGCCCTGCAGGCTGGGGCGAAGCACCTTGTTATGAAAAGGCATGCTATGTGGCCATTTTCCCAAATGCAATATTTGTAAAGAAGAGTCTTCTTCAGGTGCAAGAGGGGTAGATAGGAGAGAAAACTGGAAAGATTATGTCCAAAGTTCATTTATTATCGTGCCACAACTTTAATTTTTATTACATTGTACTGATTTATTTTGGGGGGTATGAGGGAGAGAGAGGGAGGGAGGGAGAAAAGGAGGGAGAAAGAGAGAGAATTTGATATGTTATGGTTCATCTGTGGTGGTCAGAGGACAACATTTAGGAGTCCCTTCTTCTACTATACGGCATGATGGTGCATGCCTCTAATCCCAGCACTCAGGAGGGAGAAGCAGGTGGATATCTATGAGTTCTAGGCCATCCTGATCTACATAGAAAGTTCCAGGTCAAGCAGGACTACATAGTAAGACCCTATCTCAGAAAAAAAAAAACAAGCCTTTGGCTTCCAGAGTGGCACCATGGCAGTTGGCAAGAACAAGCACCTGGTGAAATGAGGCAAGGAGGGGGCCAAAAAGAAAGTGGTTGATCCAACTCTCACTCACCCAGCAGTGCTCAGCTGTCAATAGTTCCTCAGCTAAGCTTGGGACTCCTGCCCATTTTCCCAGTTCCATGCTGGGTTTTGTCTGGTTTGAGTTTGCATGGGTCTTATGCATGCTGTCACCATTGCAGTAGGTTCATATGAGCAAGTTCTAACCAGGCTCCAGTGGATAAACTCACACCAAAGGACATCTGGGGACACAAATGTGAGTTGAGAGACCTTAACATATATAGCAGAATGCATGAAATCCAGTGGGGGATTACGAGGTGTGCAGAAGGGGGTAGGGTCTAAATATGATTAAGATGTAGGAGATACACAAAAATTCAATAAAAATATATATTAAAAATGAAAAAGAGAGATAAAATTTTAAAAAGAAAGTGGATGAATCATTTACTAAGAAAGATTAGTATGATGTGAAAGCTATAGCTATGATCAATATTAGAAATATTGGAAAACGCCCAGTGACAAGGAACCAAAATTGCATCTGATGGCCACAGGAATCATATGTTTGAAGCAACCCTTTCTGATCTACAGAATGATGAAGTTACATTTAGAAAATTCAAACTCAATACTGAGAATGTTCAGGGCAAAAACTGTCTAACTCCCATGGCATGGATCTACCCAAAACAAAATGTGTTCAATGGTCAAAATTTGGTAAGGCATTATTGAAGTTCATATTGATGTAAAGACAACTGATGGTTACTTCCTTCATTTGTTCTTTGTTGGTCTTACTAAAAAGCAGAACAACCAGATACGTAAGATCTCCCTATGAGCAATACCAACAGGTCTGCCAGATCTGGAAGATGATGGAATCCATGACCCAAGAAGTGCAGACAAATGATTTGAAAGATGTGGTTAATAAACTGATCCTAAAGTGCATTGGGAAAGACATAGAAAAGGTTTGCAAGTCTATTTATCCTCTGCATGATATCTGCATCATAAAAGTAAAAATGCTGAAGAAGCCTAAGTTTAAGTTGGAATACTCACGGAGCTTTATGGTGAAGGTGGCAGTTCTGAAAAGGTTACTGGTGATGAGACAGAAGCTAAAGTTGAAGAAGCAAATGGATGGGAACCACTAGTCCAAGAATCTGCTTAAAATTCACATTTTAACAGTGACAATTAAAAGGTCCTATTCATAAAAATATAGTACAATTTCAGAAAAAAGAAGAGACAAAGGTTTGTTATTGAATTTGATCAATGAGTTCAATAAGGTTACTGTGCTTGACCAGAGGCTACATAAACAGCTGCTTTTCAGGGTAGTATGCTTGGGAATAGGGGAAGAAGGATTTCATCAGCTGCCTTTCCTTGGTTAAATTTTCAACCCATACTCTATCACATCTCCTTTATTACTCTGATTCTTCTACGCCTCCCCAAGATAAGCCTGACCTGGGGACAAGAGTAAAGTGTTCTGTGGCTCAGGTTGGAACTGATGAAGACGTGGTGACTGGTTGTTTGTTTTGGCAACATCTGCTGCTGCATAAGGCAGCATGATGATAACAAGATAATTCTACCTAGAAGTCAGAACAACCCTAAATCAATAATCCTAATTTACAGAGCCTCAAAATACATAAAACAATGCATGAGAGAGATGAAATGAGAAACAGTTATATTGACAACTATAGTTGCAGAACACTCCTCTCTCTGCAAGTGATAGAACTACTGAACAGAAATCACTGGAGTTAAGCAACACAATCAAGCAGCAGAAATGAATTGACATATATAAAACAAACCACTCAACAAAACTGGAACATACCTCCATTTTTATCTTCAAATGTTCAGAGAACATTCATCAAGGTACACCATAAGCTTGGCCCTAACACGTTTAATTACGTCATGCAGAGCATTGTTTTTCTATTATAATGGATTGAAACCAAAAATAGAAAATATAAATGTTTCTAAATAAGTAGAAAATAATATTAAACTTATAGACAAAATGTAGAAATTATGGGTAATGAAACTGTAACATATTAAAATATGAGGGATAGATCCTGAGTAATACTTAGAGAAAAATTTATGTTAGAAATGAGAAAACAGGCTGAAGAATGGCTTAATGGGCAAAGTGCTTGCCACACAAGAGTGAAGACCTGAGTTTGGATCCTCAGAACACACCTATAACTATATGTGGTAGAAAGTATCTGTAATTCCAGCACTCCTACAGCAATAGGACATGTAGAGACAAGATAATCTGCAGAAGCTCAAGAGCCAGCTAGCCTGACATCCAAGCAGTGAACATCAAGAAATCTCATCTCAAAAAAGGTGGAAGGCAAAAATCAATACCCAATGCTGTCCTTTGACCTTAACATAAACACAGTAACAGGCATGTTTCTGTGTTCACACACATAAATGTGTATATCTTTACACATGCATCACACACACACATACACACATAAAGAGAAAAAACAAATGACAAAATGTCTCAAAGCAATAATCAAAGTTCCTACCATCAAGAAAGTAGAAACAGTTAAAGACAAAGCAAGTAGAAGGGGTAAAACTTATCAGAGAAGAAACAAAATGAAACTGAAAACTGGAGAACAACAGGATGGAGAAAATCTAATGAAACAAAAATCAATAAAATATTTTGAGAAAAAAGTAAGATTGATAAGCCTCTAGTATAAGAATTTAAAAATAAACCATTATTATCAGGAATGAAATAGAGACTTGTATTGACCTTAAAACCATCAAAAAGGAGGCATTACTAACAACATTTTGTTCATAAATTTGTCAAGTTAAAAAAATGAATCAATTCCTCAAAAACCCAACAGTACAAAAGCAAGATAAAATGAATAATACAAATAACACTGTGAGGGTTAAGAAAATTGAAGTTATAATTTAAAAGCTCAAAGCTGGGTACGGCTTTATCCCCAGAAATCAGGAGGCAGAGGCAGGCAGATCTCTGTAAGATCGAGATCATCTTGGTCTACATAGTGAGGTCCATCCAGGTCATCTAGGGCTACAGTGAGACCCTTTCAAAAAGACAAAAAAAATTAACTTAATTTAAAAGTTCACAAAGAAGAAATCTCCAGTTCCTGGTTCCCTGGACAAGTCTATTATCAGATATTTAATGAAGAACTAACACCAATATCTCATAAACTATTCCAGAAAATCAAAAAAGAAAAATAATTCTCTGCCACCCTTTATGATACCAGTACTATCTGATCCCCAAAATATTATTATTATCTTTCCTACATCAAGTAAAATCATCAGTGTTATTTTCCTATGGATGCTATAACAAAATAATACCAATTGAATGGCTTTAAACAATAGAAATGTGCACTTTCATAGGTCTGAAAGCAGGGTCAAAGTTCTTGGCGGAAGTCTCTAGTGGAAAACTCATTCAATGCCTTTCTTAATCTGTGGTATGCACGGCAACCCCTGGCATTCCTTAACTTGTACACATATCACCCCAATATGTTTCTTCTATCATATGGCATAGTCTCTCCCTCTCTCCCATGTGTGTATGTGTGTCCTTAAGAACAACAATGAGAACAGTGTGTGGTGACACATTCCTGTAATTCTAATATTTGGAAGGTAAATACAGGAAATTTAAGGAGTTTAAGGCCAGCCTGGGCTATATGAGATAAGAATACCTGTCAAATTAGTTTAGGGCCCACCCTAAACCTTATCTCTAAATAACTTCATGTTTATTGGTAACAGAGTAACAGGAGTTAGAACTTCAAAAAATTTTTCTAGAGGATGTAACTCAATAACTAGCACCATCTCTGTAAATGGAAAATCACTCGATGAAATGCTTTGTTTCACAAGATTCCTTCCACTAAAGGAAGAAGCACAGATGGTTGGTGCCAAACTTTTAAGATTTACTTTTAACAGCGAACATGTTTATGTAACCATGACATTAGTAGAATCAACACATTCCAAAACGTAATTATAAATGCAATCCTGTTATCAGGAGCAGTGCCCCTTCAAGTATTGGAAATATAAATAATTGTTCAATTTCAGTCACTTTATCTATGGCTTCAGTGCTGCTTTACAACCATCTACTTGCAATGCCTGAGTGCCAAGAAAATAAAGGAGTGTTTGTTAATTCTGTCGTCTTGGAGGTGATTGAACTAAAAGCATTTACTATCTCATTTTCTCTTTCACAGGGTCATATTTTCTCATCACTGAGAACCAAGTAGCACACAGCATATTATAATCTAAACAGGAAAACAAAAGACACTTTGAAGATTTATAAAACATGCACATTAGTTGCTTTTCATGACACAGTATCTGGCAAAGGCAACCTTAGACAAGAAGGATTTCTTCTGGCTCATGGTTTCAGAGACCATCAGACCACCACTGCAGATGATAGCAACAGATGCATATTAGTCAGAGGCAGCAAGGGAATTTAATCTGGCCTGTGTCCAACACATCTTGTGAAACAGGAATCAGACATAAGTCTGGAACCTAAGGTGATACAGAACCTTCAAGGCTGGCCCCCGTTAACCCACACCTGCTAGCTAGGTTATAGTCCCCAAAGTTCTACAACTTTCTAAGCAGAGGTATGAACTGAGGACCAAGTATTCAAACACATGACGGACATTTCACATTGAACCTTAACTACATGGGACAAAACACAATGAATTAAGAACACAAATGAAAGAGAAAATTAGAAACAGAGTGGTAAGGCAATCCAGATAGGACAAAACCAGGAACCGAGAATAACATTTACCTTAGAGGACCTAAGGAAAGAATAATCAGAATCCTGGGGCCAAGGTCACCTGGCAGAAACCACAGCAGCAGGAAGAGATGAAACCATGACAAAGGAGCCCCTAAAGCTACAAAGAACAGGAAAAGAGATCCTTCCCTCTCCACCCTCTAACCTCTGATCTCTCACCAACATCTGCTCCTGGTCAAACCCAGAAGCCATCTTTGCAAAAGCCAAGAGAATGAAGCCCTGTGAAGCAGAGACGTGCAAGGAAAACCTAAGATAGCGTGAAATAATGCTCAAATCTCGGTATCTTCCTCTTCTCAAACTTCACTCAGGCAATGTTTACACATCAGTAACATGTGTATTTGTTTTGTTTAATGTTATGAGACCATGTCAGGCTAGCCTTAAACTCACTATGTAGCTGAGGATGACTGAATTCCAGATCCTCCTTCCTGTACTTCCCAAGTGGCTGGGATTACAGGCATGTGCCACCATTCCTAGTATAGGAATACGTATTATATTGCTTCCAATGCCATTTACTATGTCTAACATTCTACTGCTGATATGTTTGTTGCTATGTAGAATGAAATCAGCTCGGGATTCAATAAATATTAAAAACAAATATGTCTAGCTAGTGAATATATTAAGTGTTAAGTAACCACAAATAGCAGTCTAAATAATGTGTTCCTGTGCAAACAGTCTGAATTTTTATAAGTATTTGAATTTGCTTGAGTTTTCATTGGTGCTATTCTTAAAGAGGATTTGGAGGAATTAATTATGATTTGCCAATGGAATGAGAACATAATTTTCCAATTCAAAGTCTTATCTCTGGCATTTCCAAAATTTGCTACTAGCAAGTTTTGAGAAAAAAACTAAAAATCAGAAAATGAAATGCATGGACCTCAAGCCTCAAACAGCAACAAAGTATTTTAAGGTCCAGGCTTATGAAGTCCTTCTTTCTTCTTTTAATTTGTATTTTAATTCTCCCATGATTTCAGAGTTACCTACAACACATTTTTTAAAAATTTAGGCATATGGCAAATTTTGCTGTTGATAACTGGTTATTCATAAAGAATATGTTTTAATATTCACATTCAAAATATTGACAAATGAATTTACCATCTTGTATGTTATATCATACAAGATATATGCTGAAATCTAGAGCTATTTAAAACTTTTTAAAAGTTTACAACGTTATTGTTGTGCCTTTGTCACTGAATTCTTGTACTTACATAAACCTTCACTTCAGATAGAAGAATACAAAAAGTATTAATTTTCATTGCCTTTAGCTAAAGTTATACAAATTGAAAACTGAATAACAATTGTTTTGGTAGGATATTCACTACACCAATAATGTCAGAGAGAGAAAGAGAGAGAGAGAAATATATAGAAAGAGCAGTGACAAAAATTATTTATTGAACATACATAATAGACTCATTAATTTTCATCACACATACAAAATACTGGCTTATTTAGCGTCAGACTCACATTCACTCATATTCCAGACATGACATTCCAGTTTCAGCATCAAGACTGTATTCTATGATTTATTTGACAAAGGCAAAACAGGAGGCCAGGATTGGTGCTCTCCTCCTCTCTGTATATACAATTAATAGTGTCAAAGGTAGCAAGGTTAGCAGAAAGAAAGGCTGGGTCCCCAAAATGTCAAAGTAACTTAATAAACCAAATGTATAAAGCTCTGGTTCAAAATATCATCTAAAACATGAAAGTAACATGTGGCATCCTACAAGATAGATGTTGACTCACAAATTAAACACCAAGAGAGTTGAGGAGCCGAGGGCAGAAGCACTCAATGAAGACTCCTCCAGACTAAGGATAACGCAATCTTTCAGTCATCTAGTCTTTTGGTGGATCATTCTTAAGTGTGACTCAGTTGATGTAACAATCATAGCACAAATACACAGTTGTTGTTCTGGGCATAGTACTGTGTACCTATCTTAGCACTTGGAAGGTCAAGATAAGAGGATCATAGGTTTGAGGCAAGCTGAGGCTGTATAGTTAGGTTCTATCTCAAACAAAAATGTACAGCTATTTTCTAACATGGTGATTATGGCATCCACACTCTGACACTATTTTGTTCCCAATCTAAATTGCTCCCGTTCTGTTAAAAAGTATATTCTTCACTAAGGTGATAGGATATACAGTAGGTCACAGACTGGGTTTCAGTAGATATATGGAAAATGTGGTCTGACAATGAGACACAGAGGATACTTTAAGAAGTTGAACAGGAATATATTAGAGACAAAAATATTGAACTCTGGCTTTCTGCTAATACACAGTGCCATATTCCAGAGACCTCAAGTAGTTTTTATATACTGAGGAGATGAGTAGGGCAGCTTGATGTCCCTCAAGAATTATTAGGAATGTCTCTGGAGACTCAGGGAAAAAATGACCACATAATCCAAAGTATTTTGGCAAAGCAAAAGTCTTACTTCTGCAGAAGGTTGCACAGCAGTGCTAAATCAAGTGAGCAAGCACATACATAAAAGACCCTCTGGGTCTTTTAACCCTAAGGCAAAGGGGTCCCATGTCTCACTCTGAGTGGTCAGACCATGGCCTCACATTCCTACACCACTGGCTAATTCCAATGCGTGCAGTTGCTAGGGAGATTGAAACCTGAGCATATATTTTGATTTTTGATTTTAGAAATATAATGATTTGGGAGATTATTTTTGCCATATAGCATGTTGACAATTTTCTTTAAAGATGCAACTTCCTCTGTCTTATTTAACCTTTTGATGGCAAAAATGATACATTTTATATTACACAAAATTAATATATTTAATCACTGAGACAGATTTTGTTATATTGAATTTTAAGTATTGCAATATTATATAGACACCAAGACCACTGGCTATAAAAAATCAAGTGTTTGATGGTAATGCATGAAGTAGAGGGTGTTTATAATAGTACCTGAGGTCTAGCTATTCTCTAAGCAAGACCAAATTGCTTGCTAGGGTGATAAGTATTACCTAGTACTGTCACAGGTATTGCAGTAGCTGTGGGTATCACTGGGCTATTCATACTCAAGAAGAGAGGAAGATAGTTGTTCAGGTTGCCATAGGGACCAAGACTCAATTCAAAAACCCAAAAAGTATGCAGCCGGTATTCATATTACAGCTTGGATGTGTGTGCCGTGTTTTCCCAAGGCCCCATGGAACTAGATTTGAAAGAAAAAAACTACTAGTAAAGAACAGCTGAAAACCATTTGAGAAGGATGAAGTATTGCCAAAAGAGTGTACAAGCCCAATGCTGCAATTAGATATAGGGTGGTAACTGACAAATGAGGAACTTCAGCTTTAACATTCCAACTTTTGGATCCTATTCCTTCTCAAGTGATAGAGGCTTGGCTCATGCTTTGGAATATCATATACTCCTTCAGAAGAAGAAGCAACTACCAAAATATTTTCAAGGTTAATACTAGATATTTACTAACTTTGGAGATTAGTTTCCTTAAATCAAGGCAGTACAATATCCAATTTAAAAACAGGGAACCCAGAACTTTAGAGGTGAAAGTCACAGTATTAGGAATTCAAGCCCAATTTCAGTTACACAGCAAATTCAAAGCCAGCCTAAGCTATATGAGACTTTGTCTCAGAAAAAAATAAAGAGAATCCAGGCATGGTTGCTCAGACCTGAAATCCCAGCACTCAGGAGGTTGAGACAGGAAGATTGCAAGTTGAAGACCAGCCTCATTTACACAGTCGGTTCCAGATTATCCTGGGCTACAACATGAGATTCTGTCTCAAATCTGCCCGAAAAATAAAATTAAAATTAAAATGGATAAAATACCAATGTCACATTTCTTATTTTGAAATGAGTATGAGACATATAAGATGCTACCATTAAGAGAAATGGATATGTGATAGAATACATTAATACACTGTATGATTTTTGTAACTTCCCAAGAATCTATGACAATATAATTTTAAGGATTTATTTAATCTAATATTTATTTGTATTTTATGTGTATGAGTGTTTTCCCTGCATGTATATAAGGGCACCACATATATGCAGTGCCCATGGAGACCAGAAGAGGGTAGAAGATCCTTCAAAACATGCAGTTGCCAGCTGCCACGTGGGTCCTGGGAACCAAACCTAGGCCCTCTGCAAGAGCAGTAAGTATTCTTAAATGCTGAGTTATCTCTGCAGACCCTTTAAATATAGTTTCAGCTTATATACATATACTATTTTATCTTATTATTTTTTCAGAATTTCATACATGAGTATGAAATTTTCATTATGTCCACCCTTCCCAGTAGCCCTCCAACTCCTTTCATTTCCCACCCTCCTCCTCAATTTTTTGTCCTCTTCTTTATTATTGTTACATATACATATATACATTTGCAAATATACATACATGTAAATATATGTGTATATAATGCAGTGAGTCCATTTAGTGGTGCTCATGTGTTCAGGGCTGTTCACTTGGGATTAGACAACCTCTCAGAGAGCTAGTCCCTGGAGAAAATTGATTCTTCCTCCCTCAGGAGCCATTTATTGCCTGTAGCTCTTCATCTTGAGCTGAGACTCCACGAAATTTTCCTATCCAAATTGGGATATCAACTAGTTTTGTCATTATGTAAATCTCATTAGACTATCATACCATGAATATTTGATGGGTGCAGCTTCCCTTCATGTCTAGAATTCATTAACTAGCAGCAGATATCTTGTACCTCTGGCTCTTACAATCTTTCTGCCCTCTCTTCAGTGATGTTCCTTGAGCCTTGGGTATAGATGTTGCATTGTAGAAGTGTCATTAAGGGCTGGGTACCTCATAATCACTCATTTCCTGTTGGGCCAGTCATGGAACTTGTAATAGTCTCTGTTGCAAGAAGAAGCTTCCTTGAAAAGTGGTGACAGCTACACTTGCTTGTGAATATATGGAAACATATTTAGAATGTAGTGAGAAATTACACTGGTCTAGGAAAGTGACAGCAGTAGATTCTTATCTGGGGTCTATAACCTCTCCACCCATGTGTACTTGGCTATACATGAATTCCTCTTACTGACCAGGTCTTAAGTCTAATAGACAGCTGTTGATTAACCCCAAGACAAAAGTGTCATTACTGGGAGCTGGAGAGATGGCTTAGGGGTTAAGAGCTGCTCTTGCAGAGGACCTGGGTTCAGTTCTCAGCACACACATGACAGCTAACAACCATCTGGCCTCTATAGACACTAGCCTCTTCTGGCCTCTGTAGACACTGCACAACACAAATGCACTTCCATGTGGGCAAGACACACATAATAAATAAATGAATAAATAAATAAATATCTATAAATATATTTTAGATAGTTATATATTTAACATCACTATTATACCAATAGAGACAATTTGCTGGGCCAGTCATTGTTGTGGTTTATAGGATCTATGTCTGGGTAGGCCCATTGATCAATTTTCTTCCTCAGAGACTCGCATAGTGCCTTCTGAAACCATGAGAACTAGTCATTGGGGAGGAGGCTTCCGGGTTAGTTTCCGCTCCATTGCTCCAAGTCCTATGTCTTAAGTATATGTTGTCTTCGGCAACATGATTTTACCTTCAAGTTCTAGGGACAATCAAGTGCTGTGACAATACCCTATTATTATTTTGGTAATGTCTTGAACTACTCTGACCAACAACACAAGGAGAGATTTCCCTTACCTGGCATTGTGATTTTTGTTATATGTCCTTCAGCTATACTCATGAACACACATGCATGCACATACACACACATGCACACACGCCATGTATATTTTTCAGTAGGCATATGAAACAATACGTTTCCCAGCTTGTTGACACAACCTAAGTATGATTTATCTCTTTTCCTTTCTCTCTCTCTCTCCCCCTGTATAGCTCTCCCTCCTACTTCCCCAGTCAGAGTACCCCCTCCCATTTTCCAAATTTCACCCTTTATAATGCCTGTTTCTTACTATACCTCTCTCAAGTTCTGTCGTCCCTTCACCTCTGCCCCCAGGGTCTCTTTTTATTTTCCTGGTTCCTGCAGATACTTGAGAATACAACTTTACATCTAAGGCTTTTGAGCTAGGATCCACATATGAAAAAGAACATGCATCACTTGCTTGTCTGAGTCTGGTTTACCTCATTAAGAATAACAATTTCTAGTTTCATCCAATTACCTGTAAATTTCATGATTTAGTTATTCTTTATATCTAGATAGAACTTCATTGTATATATGTACCACATGTTCATTATCCACTCATCACTTGAGAATTAGGTTGTTTCCATTTCTTACTTATTGTGAAAAAAGCAGCAATAAACATGGATGTACAAGTATCTCTGTAATAGGAAATAGAGTCTTTGGGTATACGCCAAAGCATGGTATACCTAGATCATATGATAGATGTACTTTGAGATTTTTTTTAAGAATTCGCCACACTTATTTCCATAGTAGCTTCACCAGTTTGCAATCCCATCAGCAGTGAATGAGGGCTTCTCTTTAACTTCATCCTAGTCAGTATTTTTTGTCAAATGCTTTATTGATCAAATTCAATTTGACTGGGGTAAGATGAAATCCTAAACTAGTTTTAATTTGTACTTTCATAGCTACTAAGGATGCTGAATAATTTTTAAGGTATTTCTTATCCATTTTTATTTCTACTTTTGAGAATTTTCTGTTCAGATCAGTAGCTCATTTTATAATTGGGTCATTTGTATTCTTGATACTTTGAGTTCTTTGTATACTCTGAAAATTAATCATCTATCAGGAGTAAAGATGGCAAAGATTCTCTCCCACTCAGTGTGCTTCTCTTCATTCAACTAATTGTTTCCTTTGCTGTACAAAATGGTTTTAGTTTAAGGAAATCCCAAATGTAAATTGTTGGTCTTAATCCTTGAATGAATACAGTCCAATTTAGAAAGTCTTACCCTGCACCTATAATTGTTGGGTACTGCCTATACTCTTTTCTAAAAATTTCAATGTTTTATGTTTCACATTAAGGTCTTAGATCCATTTAGAGTTGATTTTTGTGCAGGATGATAGATAATGATCTAACTTCATTCTTCTATACACGGATATCCAGGTTTCCCAACGCCATTTGCTAAAGATGCTGTCTTTCCTCCAGTGTTCATTCTTGGCATATTTGTTAAATATTAGGTGGCTGTAATTGTGTGTATTCATATTTGGGTCTTCTCTTTTGCTCCACTGGTTCACATGTCTGTTTTGTACCAATATCACGCTGTATTTATTACTATAACTCTGTGATATATTTTGAAATATGGTATAGTAATACCTCCAGCATTGTTCTATTTGCTCAGGATTGCTTTGGCTATCCAGTGTTTTCTATGCTTCAAAATGAATTTTATGTTATAAGGATTTTGATTGGGATTGCATTGAATCTGTAATTGCTTTCAATAGGATGATAATTTTCATGATATTAATTCTAACAGTCCATAGACAAAGGAACTCTTTCCATCTTCTCATGTCTTCATCAATCTCTTTTTTTGAAGAATTTAAATATTTAAATTTAGATAATTTCACATGTTTAATGAGATTTATTCCTAGATATTTTTTAGTCTATTGTGAAGAGGAATAATCTCTTTTTCTGACTTTTGTTATTAGTATATAAAAATGCTAGTAATATTTGTTAAGTTGATTTTTGTATCCTGCCACCTTGCTGAAAGTATTAATCATTTCTTTAAGTTTTGGACTCTCTTATATATAATATGATATCATTTGCAAACACCATACTTTAACTTATTTTTCAATTAGTCCCCCATTAATTTTCTCTTCCAAATGTTCTAGCTAGAGTTTCAAGTACTATATTGAAAATAAATGTGGATAGTGGACTGCCTTTCTGGTTCTTGAGTTTAACAGGAATTCTTCAAGTTGTTCTCCTTTTAGAATAACGTTGGCTGTGGGTTTGTTGTATATATGATGCCTTAATTATATTGAGGTATGTTACCTCCAGTTCAATTCTTTGTACAACTTTTATCATAAATGTATGTTAGATTTTGTTAAAGGACTTCTCTGCATCTATTTAGATGATCATGTAATTTTTTTGTCTTTAAGTCCATTTTCATGATTTATTAAATTTGTTGAGTTACAGATGTTGATCCATTCTTGCTTCTCTAGAATAAAGTCTACTTGATCATGGTAGGTGATCATTTTTATATATGACTGTATGTGTTTTATGTAATTATTGAGACTTTTTGCATGTATATTCATTAGAGATACTGGCCTATATTTTTCTTTTTGTTGTGTCTTTACCTGGTTTTACTATTAGAATAACAATTATTTTGTTCAAGGAGTTTACTTTTTTCTCCCTCTATTTCATTCTTTTAGACAAAATTGGTTGAAGTTCTTCTCTGAAGGTCTAGTAAAATTCTGCTGTGAATCCATCTGGATCTGGGCTTCTTTTAGTCAGAAGCATTTGTTTTACCATTTCAACCTTCAAACCTTCTGTTTGGGTTCTGTTTATGCTGTTGATCTCTTCTTAGTTTAGCTTTCTTAGTTTGGTTGAATGTAGAAATTAAGTTTTTTTTAGATTTTCTAACATATTGGAGTATAGGTTTTTAAAGTTTTCTTGTATAATATTCTGGATTACACTAGAGTCTGTTGTAATGTTTCCCTGCTCATCTCTGATTTTGTTTATTTCAATTGGCCCTTATTTTTTCTTTGTTAGCTGGGCTAAGGATCTGTTGATTTTGTTTATTTTTTCAAAGAACCAGCTCTTAGATTCATTGATTCTTTGTGTTGTTTTCTTTGTTTCTATTTCAATAATTTCTTCTCAGATCTTTATTGTTTCTTCTTGCATGTTATATTTGGGTTTGACTTGTTATTGTTTTTCCAGATTCTTGAATTGTATCATTAAGCCATTTATTTGTGCTCTGTTTTTTTTTATTTTATGTGTATGAGTATATTGCCTGCCTATATGTAAATGAAGCTGTGTCATGTAACACTCACAGAAGTCAGAAGAGGGTGTTGGATCCCCCTGAACTGGAGTTACAGGCAGTTGTTAGTTAGCCACCATGTGGATGCAGGGAATTGAATACGGACCCTCTGCAAAAGCAGGCAGTGCTCTTAACCACTGAGCCACTGTGTTCCAATTTTTTAATGTACGCACTTACAACTATAAATTTCCCTCTTATGACTGCTTTTACTGTGTCTCAGATGTTTTGTTGTATTATATTTTCATTTTCATTTAATGCCAGATATATATATATTTTTTTTTTCCTTTCTTGATTTCTTCTTTGACCCATTCATCATTCAGTAGGTTGTTGCTAAATCTCCATGGCTTCGTTACTAGAGCTTCTTTGACTGTTGATTTTATTTGTGGTCAAACAGGGTATTTATTTACTTACTTGATTTGTGTTTTGGTCAGATAAGATACCTGGAATTAGTTCGTTTTTTTGTATTTATTGAAGTTTCTTTTGTATCCCAGTTATGTGGTCAATTTCAGAGAAACTCACATGGGCTACTGAGTAGAATATCTATTCTTTAGTGCTTGGGTAGATGTCTGTTAGGTCCATTTGATGTATGATATCATTGAATTCAGATATATCTGTTTACTGTTTGTTCAGATGTCCTGTCTATTTGAGAAAGCGGGGGTACTAAAGTCACCTACTAGTACTGTGATGAGATTAATCTGTATCTTGAAGTTAAGTTGTACTCTTTTTATGAAAATAGATGTGTCAGAGTTTGGTGCATACACGTTTATAATTGTAATGTCTTCCTGGTTGATTGTTCCGTTCATCAGCATGAAGTATCGTTCTTCACCTCTTCTGATTAATTTTACTTTGAGGGCTCTAGTGTAAAATGTCTGTTTCTTTCTTGCTTTCATTTGCTTGGAATATTTTTTTCTATCCCTTCACTCTAAGGTGATGCCTGTCCTTAAAGGTAAGATGAGTTATTGTGGACAAGAAAAAGGTGGATTTTGATTATTAATTCATTCAGTTAGTTTTGAGGCTTTTGATGTTTAAAGCTGTTATTGGAAGATGTGTTTTGCTTACTTTATTTTATGTTTGTGTTCTTGGTCTATTTTGTGTGCCCATAATTATCATTTGTTTTCTTTCTGTAGTCCCCTTTCTTCAGTCTCCTCTCTTCAGTCTTTTGTATTGCTTCCACCATTCTCTATAGTGCTGGTTTGGTAGACATGAATTCTTTCAAACTGTTCATATCATGGAAGATTTATCTTTATCCTTTGACAATAACAGGTAATGTTGCTGGGTAAAGTAATCTAGGTTAGCATCTGTGGTCATTTAAAACTTAGAATGCATTTCTCCAGACACTTCTGAGTTTTAAAATTTGCATAGAAGTCAGCATTATTCTGATGAGATTTCCTTTGTATGAAACTTGTATTTCTCTTTCAACGTTCAATACCCACTCTTTGTACTATATGTTCAATGTTTTTACTATAATATGCCATGAAGTATTTCTTTTCTGGTCCTGTCTACTTGGTGTTCTGTGTGCTTCCTGTACCTGTATGGATATGTCTTTCCTTAATTTAGGGAAGCTTTCTTCTCTAATTCTGTTGAAGATCTGGTCAGTGCCATTAACCTGAACTTCTTCATCCATGTCTATAATTTGTAGTTTTGGTCTTTTGGTAGTATTCCACAGCTCCTGGATATTCCATTCCTATTTTATTTTAATTTTTTATATTCTTTGCTTGAGTGGTCCAATTCTCCTACTTTATCTTCAAAACTGTTTTCTATTCCATTCTGCTGGTAAAACTTTCCCGTGTTTATTTTAATTGGTTTTTTCAGTTCTATCTTCATCTTAGTTTGCATTTTCCTAAATTCCCTTTTCAAATGCTTAATTGTCTTTTGTCATATCAGCTATCCATAATTTACATTTTCTTGAGCATCAGTCAGGTGTTTGTTTCCGTCCTTTTTTAGTTCATCAAGGTGTTTGTTCCTGTAGTCTTTAAACACCTTGAATTCTTTGATCATGTTTATGATTGTTCTTTTAACTTCTCTGTCATGGATTTCCTCTGGGAGTTCTCATTGTAAAACATCTCTACAGAACTAGTGGGATCTGGTAAGAACATATTATATTGGTTGTTCATATTATTTGTATTTTTGCAATGTGACCTAGGCATATTGACTTCTTTTGCTGGTTTGTGTTTAATGTAATTTCCCGGTCTACATTTGTTTTGTGGATGTTTGGTTCTGTTTTTGTTATCGTAGCTTGGCTGATTTCAGATCAGGTATGAATAGTTAGTTGGTCTGTTTTATATTTTCACTTTTTATTTTTTATTGGAGGAACTGTTATGGTTCCAGGTTGGTCTGGAGCACAATCAGCACATTCAGCACCTACTTTTGGAGATGGGGTAGATGGTGACAGAGTGGGTGCACTCTGGCTAAATCCCAATTGGTCTGGAGTGGGAGCAGTGCATTCACTCCTAGTTCTGGAGGTGGAAGGATGACCTAATCCATATTTTTAATTGGTTTACAAAGTGGTAGGTTTCTGCATGTATTGTTCATACGTTCTTCACTTAGGTTAACCCTACTCTATGTTCCCTCATCTGTCTCACTAGCATCCCTGCAAAAACTTTTCCACCCCACTATTAGTCTCCATTTTCATGTCACCTATGTCCTGCTACCCCTCTCCCTTAAGGCATACTCATCCTCAGTAGTCCATTTCTAGTTTCCTGGCTTCTACAAATATTCCAAGTTAAAGAGACAAATCTAAAGATATAAAGCTAGGATGCACGTATGAAAGAGAACATGCTATGTTTCTGAGTCTGGGTTACCTCAGTAAACCTCAGGATAATTTTTTTCTAGTTCCTTCCACTTACCTGCAAGTTCACAGTTTTATTGCAGCCATGTCGTGCAGTGTCCGCAGATGTCAGAAGAGGTGTTGGAATCCTCTGGAACTGAAGTTACAAACTATTAGCTGCCATGTGGATCCTGGGAATCAAACCCAGGTCCTCTGCAAGAGCAGCCACTGTGCTCAACTGCTGAGCCATCTCTCCAGCCCCTGCAATATAATATTTTAAGTCAAATAAAAGAGCCTAAGAGATCTTGTCCAAAGTTTTAGATCTTTTGGATTTCTTTCTTCCTTCTTTTCTTCCTTCCTTCCTCTCTTTCTTCTTTCTTTCTTTCTTTCTTTCTTTCTTTCTTTCTTTCTTTCTTTCTTTCTTTCTCTTTTTTCTTTTTTAAGGCTAGCCCTTAAATCCCTGATCTTCCTGCCTCCATTTCCAGGGTTCTGGAATAATAGACATTTACCATCATTCCTAGCAGGTCTTTTTATATCTTGAAATTAGAACTCAAGATAGACAAAATAATTTGTTTGATTAGCTAGCCTTATGAAATATGCTTGCACTATGGGAATCACCCCAATCCATCAAATTAAGACCAAAATAAATGATCTATACCTATGAATTTTTCACAATCAAACAGGTACTTTTCATTTAAATTACCATGTTGTAGATCTCACATTATAATTTGTTTATCGTTATTTCAAAATTATGGTGCTAATTAGACGAGTTACCAGATCTCACCTGATCTCTTTATAGATAGTAGTATAAGGGAAATGCCCAACTCTGGGTTAGGAGACTTTTCACCTACTAAACAATGAATCAGACAGTTATTTAATGGGTAACCAAGACATCCTGGTGGCCTTCTAGTATACTTAGTCTACATCTATTTTTCAATCTTTATGTTAAATAGGGTGAATCATTCATTATTGTTAAGTTTTTGGAAAACTAGCCCACATACTGCAGGGGAGCACTAGGCAAATTCAAACATTTCTGACCACTAAGGTATCTAATTCCAACAGATCTCACTTATCCATGGTTTTGTTTACCAGAGTCAGTCAGCTAGACATAAACATTTATAAGTTCTATGTTTGGTATCTTTCTGAGTACTATGATGCAATCCTCCCATCCTACTCCATTCCAGAAAGAATCTAAATGACCATTTTATCCAGCATATCTACACTGTACATGATATGCACTTAATAGTTCTCCAGGTTATCAGCTTGACTGTTGCAGTATCACAGAGCTTATGTTTGAGTGCCTTCTATTATATTTAATAATGGCTCCAAAGTTCAAGAGTAATGATGTTGCAAATTGAAATGTGAACAAGAGAGGCATTAGCTGCTTCAAGTGTCATCACAAGAAGTATACGCATAGTTCAATATGTTTTAATTATAGAATCTGTTTAATTACTGCTAATATCCTAGTTCTTAATTTATAAATTCTACTTTATCATAGGCATTCATATGTGTATAAAAACAGTATATACAGAGCTTACTACTATCCAAGGTTTCAGGAATCCACTGAAGGTCTAAGAACACACAGGTCATGCACAGAGTTAAGTGCAATAACAGACAATTTTCACCTTATTATTCCTGTACACTGTTAGGAAATTAAGGCATATGTAAGGGCTCATACAAAGTATTTTATGAGTATTTGCATATTTGTGCAAATAACTCACACTTAAAAGATTATTTTTAAAGAAAATAAATTGTACCTGTAAAACTATTTTTTGTAGTAAGGCATGAAATTCTGTAGATATATACTCTTAGAAAATACTTTCTGTGTGAACAGATATTCATTGGATATATATACCACAATTTCATTATCCATTCCTGTGTTGAGGTTGATGGACATTTAGGTTGATTCTATTTCCTAGATGTTGTCAAAATAAAAGTGGCAGTAACCATGACTGAGCAAAAATCTCAGTAGTAGATATCAAATCTTTTGGGCATATGCCAAGGAGTGAAGTAGCTGAGTCACTGAGAATTCTCCACACTAATTTCCATAGTGGCTGTGCTAGTTTGCAATCCTACTACCAGTAAAGGAAGGGCTCCCTTTCCTTCCACATCTTCCCCTTTATTTATTGTTAGATGTGTTTTAATCTTATTCAATCTGACTGGGCTAAAATGAAATCTTAACTTAGTTTTGTTGCTGTGGGTTTTTTTGTGACAGGGTCCCCCTGTAGCTACAGCTTGTCTGGAACTTACTATGTAGACCAGGCTGGCCTCGATCTCACAGAAATAAACATCCCTCTGCCTCTCTAGTGCTGGGATTAAAGGTGTGAACCACCAGTCCTGGCTTAAAGTCCTTTTAATTTGCATCCTCCTAATTACCAAAGATACTGAACACATTTTAAGGTGTTTCTTGGTCATTTTTATTTCTTCCTTTGAGAACCTATTCAGCCCCACAGCTTGTTTTTAATTGGGTTGTTTGTTTTCTTAATTCTTTGTTTTTTGAGTTCTTTTTGGATATTAACCTCTACCAGATGTATAGCTGGCAAAGATTCTCTTCCACTCTGTGAGCTTTCTCTTCACTCTATTGATTATTTTCTTTCCTGTACAGAAGAGTTTTAGCTTAATGAGGTCCCATTTGGCAATTGTTGGCCTTAATTACAGAGCAAATGGGGTCCTATTCAGAAAGTATTTTCTTGCACCTATACCATTTAGGTTACTACTTAGGTTTTCTTCTGACAGTTTCAGCATTTCAGGTTTCATAATGAAGACTCTAATCCATTTAGAGTTGATTTTTGTGAGGGTCAAGAGATATGGGTCTAATTTTATTCTTCTATATGTGGAGATCCAGCTTTCTCAGCATCACGTGATAGAGATGCTATCTTGCCTCCAGTGTCTATTTTTGGCATCTTCATCAAATATCATAATTGCATGTACTCATGTTTGGGTCTTCTATTTTATTCCATTGATCTACATAGCTGTTTTGTGCTAGAACCATGCTGTTTTTATTATTATAGCTCTGCAAGATAGCTTCAAATATAGTATGGTAATTCCTCCAGTATTTTCTTTTTGCTCAGGAATACTTTGGCTATCAACCTACAAAAGTGAATATATATACTTTCTATATACCAATAACAAGCATGCTAAGAAAGAGTTCGTGGAAATACTCTCATTCACAATAAATTTAAAAATAAGACATCTAGGAATACACTTAATCATGAAGGTAAAAGACTTCTACAATGAAAACTTCAAGTCTTTGAGGAAGGAAAGAGATTGAAGAAGACACTAGAAAATGGAAAGACTTCCTGTGCTCATGGACTGATAGAATTAGTGTAAAAATGACCATCCTACCAGAAGCAATTTATAGATTCAATGCAATCCCAGTCAAAATCTCCATGACAGTCTTCACAGAAATAGAACAAAATTTCCTCAAATTCACATGAAAGTACAATTCCATTCATTTTTAATATAGTGTTTCTCTCCATTTCAACCTTCTGAGTACCTACTGTGTATAATATGCTAGACAATGAAGATGGAACTATTACTGAGTGTTCTGTGCCCGAGGAGGTTTACAGGGAGGTATTTGGAATACATAGGCATATAAAACTTGACACTTTCAAAATAGAATTTCCAGTCCTTTTTACTCACCTCAATGTCATGATTTCCACCCAGTATTTGAAGCCAAAAGTTTGTTTACCACTAAATTTTATCATAGCCCACAGTAATTCCATCAATACTTATGAAAGTTCAAGCTTCAAATTTTCCAAATGAGTTCACTTTTTCACTAATTCCCATCACCTCCACCCAAATCACCCTCACCTGGTAATCTAATGCCAAACTTTAATTGACTCTATTACATAATAACTCCTATGTAGGTCAAGGTGAATTTTCTATCACATGCTTCAAATGCCATGACTCTATTTAAAATTTACCAGTAAGTTAAATAAATTTTCTTTATAAATATATATTAAGCCAGATGTGTTGGCACATGCCTATGGGTAATCCCAACACTTGGGACATAGTGGTAGGAGAATCAGGAGCTGTAGGCCAGCCTTAACCATGTAGTAAGGCTGAAGCCACCCTTGCCTACATGAGATACTATCTCAACAAATATTTTTACAAAAATTTTAACTCCTCATGAAAGCCTACAAAATTCTGCATAATTTGTCTTCTGTCTGCCTTCTTTCTTTTCTTCCACTTTCGTTATTTAAATCCTTTTAGCCACGTTGGTCACCTTTCTGTCCCTCTGAACTTACAATCCTAATAAAAAAGAAGCTCTCTTTCACCCCAGATAGTCAATGTGGGCTTTCTGAGAAGTGTGGATGAGTAAACCTGAATCCAGGCCATTAAAGAGAAATGGCAGATATGTGAATGAAGCTTTTGTCTAAGAGGCCAGCAGCAGCTATAAGCCAATGGTTTATAAATTCTCTCTGTGAGGTCCAGCAACACCTCACAAGACAATCCCTGATAAGCTACTCATGGATAAACAGCATTCTCTTTTCATTTCTGGCTTTACTGAGCCTTTAGTTAGTTTTTCCAGCTCTTAATCTAGTCAGTGTTAATCTCATCATATAAGCTGTAATATTTTCTCAGCTTAGGCTAACAGATCTATGTGCCCCACACTGCTTTGCTCCTCATATTCAGGAGTCCAAGTATTCCATATCTACCAATATTTCAAACACGGTGATAAAGGAGTTGTCTTCACATATACCTGTACATGTTAACCTAGTTCCTAGGAGCTATAAGCTCAAGAGCAACCTCAGGGATCATCCACTAAGATTTAAGTGGAACTATATCCCAGAGCATCCACACAAAGTACCTCACAAATCATTTACAGGGATCCTCCTGCCTCTACCTCATAAGTGCTCGAATTAGAGGTATGTGCCACGATGGCCAGTATTTATTTAGAACGGGATCTCTCAGGCCTGAGACATGGCTCAGTGAGTAAAGATACTTTCTGCTAAGCCTGATGACCTGAGTTTGATCCCTGGGTCCCACAATAGTCGAAGGAAAGAACAAACTCCCACAAGTTGTCCTCCATCCTCCACATATGTGCCATGCTGTGCACGTGTACCAGCACATACACAATACATGTAACATTATAGTTTTTTTTGTTTTTTTTAAGATATATTTTTAAATATGTGCACATGTTTTTGTCTGTGTGAGCACATGACTGCCAGTGCACATGGAGGCTAGAGGTGGAGTCATGAGCAGTTGTGATCCCCCTGACATGGATATTGGGAATCAAACTCAGGTCATCTGCAAGAATAGTAAGCACTCTTAAAAACTGAGACATCTCTCCAGCCCTTCTTTTTTTTAAAGACAGGGTTGGCCAGTCATGGTGGTCCACACTTTTAATTCCAACACTCTCACTCAGGAGGCCAGAAGTAGGTAGATCTCTGTGAGCTTCAGGCCAGCCTGGTCTAAATAACTATTTGCAGAAAGGCCTGCACAGTGAATCCAAGTGTTAAAAAGAGATAGAGAAACAGGGTCAACAATTGTCCATTCCATATCCTGAGTGCTACAATTACAGATGTGTGACACCATGCTCCAATTCTCAAATAAAATCTTCTCATTTGGCCAAAGTTGTTGAGTTATTCAAGCAGTGCTCTCTAGTTTAGAAATGAACGACAAACTCCTGATTTACATGTGGACAATCCCATTTGAGAATAACAGAGTGGGAAAAAATCAAGGGTGCTTGGATTAAGTGTTCTCTCTGCTAAAAGACATGAGTTACTTACTACAGTTCCCATAATTGACTACATTTCAAGATGTACATGTTTCATCTCAACCAGGAAGAAAGTAAAACTGGTCCTGTGTGATGACTCATGGAAACTACTTTGTTATTCAGTTGAACTAAATGGCAAGTAGAAAATGAGAACTACCAGCAGATGTACAGCTTACTTCTGTAATTCCAGCACTTGGGAATCTGCATTCAGATTGTGGGTTCCAGGTCACCCATGCTACACAACAAGACCCTATCTAAACAAACAAACTAACCCCACACATACTGCAGGAAAAACTGTTGAGATATCACTAAAGTTTGTATATTATGCCAACAATCATTTCCTAGTTTTCATACTGTAACATAGCATAATTCTATAACCACAGTAACATTAACATGTAGGATATTAACATTAGGGGTAGCTAGAGAAGGAACTCTCTGCATTCACATTCTCTTTGTAACGTTTCTCTACATGGAGAATGACTTCAAAAAAAAGGATTAACTCCCCCAAAGCCTGTTTTGTTGATAGCACTGTGCTCCACAAGATAACAGTTGGCTTCCATCAACTGGCTATATGCTTACTCTGTCAGCTGCACAGCTTCTACAGTTAATTCAGAAATATAAGAGCTTTTCATGGGGCATTCACCACAGGTATTTTTAAAAATACATGATTTTTATTTTATGTGTATGACAGTATTGCCTCGGTGTAGGTAAGTGCAACCATGTTATGGAATGCCTGTGAAGGTCAGAAGAGGGTGTCCAATCCTCTGGAACTGAAGGTAAGGACAATTGTTAGCAGCCATGAGGATGCTGGTAGTTGAACCCACATCCTCTGTATGAGCACTGACTGCTCTTAATCTCTCCAGCCCCCACCACAGATTTTTTTTATAAAAAGGAGAATCTTTCTGGAAACAGAGCTCCATCCACATTGGGAGGGAATGAGAAGCTGCAAGGGACATACTACTTACTCCCTGCCAGTAGAAACAAGATTCTGCAAAAGAGTGACTGTCTAGAAAATCTTTACCACTGGGAGGGTTGTTGTCACTTTCCCCTTACAACTGCTCCTTTCATAGCTAAGCTGCTGCTTCATTAACATGGAGGATAAATGTTGTCCATTTAACTCATAAACCAGAGTACTCCTTTGACATTGGCAGTCGGTTTCAATGGCTGGAGTACTGGCCTAAATTGACCTAGTGATTCTTAGCAACAACCTTGCTATCCTTGTATTAAGGTTCTGTAATAAAGACTCATGATAGTGACATGATGAGATACAATATACAATACCTACCAAAAAACCTTGGTGGGTATTTTGTTCTATGGGGGCACTTTGTGTTAAATGTTGTTACTAAACTTTCTGTTGGTTACTTCTTTGTATATGACAGATTATTTACACCTTCTTGTAGGAGTTTATGAATTAAATTTGAGTATATTAAATATTACATTCTCTGCCCCCTTCCTCAAATATAATCTCAGCTTTCCTTAATGCTGTTTTGTTTTGTTTGTAGTGCTAGGGATCCAACCCAGGCCCTTATGCATATTAGACAGGTATTCCACCACTGACCTGTATTCCCAGCTCAGCTTGAAATTTAAAAGAACTTTAAAGACACTTGGTTAAGGTTTATTTATTTGCAAGCTCCATTATCAAACTCACCTAGGTGACTCAGTTAAAGCTTTTAATAAAAATATATTTCAAATCAAATCAATCAACTTCTTTTTCTCAATCTAGCAAAAGCACTCTTTGTCTGTCTAATTGGAAGGAAAAAAATACATAGATATGTTGAGTGGAAGATGGAGGAAAACAGAGCTAGTTAATATTTTGTAGTATTTCCATGAGATACAAGAAGTATATTCTTAGAGGGATGATCCATTAAAATAAATAAATTATAAACATTAGTAAAGTGCTTAAATATAAGTTGTCAAAGAACATGTTCGTTAACTTTTGGTAATAGTGAAAGAATGCATTGTGCAAATAGTTTAAAAAGAAGAAAGATTTCTTTTGGCCTAGCAGCCACAGAGGTTTCAGTCTCTGGTCAATGGCTCTATTGCTACAGGCCCATGTTGACACATAACATATGGCTGTAGGAGCATGTGGCTGAGGAAGCTGTTCACTTTATTACAGCCAGAAAACAAAGAGAAGGTAGTTGGGGACAAGAAACAACGTCTTTCAAGGGCACACTCCCAATGGCCTACTTTCTCATATTAGTCCACTCCTCTCACTTTCCCCCACCTACTAATGATACTCTCGTATTATGAACCCATTAAGGGATCAACTCATTGACTAGGTCAATATTCTCAGGATGTAATCACTTAAAAGTCTATAGCTGACAGCTAAGTCTTTAACACATGAGCTTTCAGGGAACATTTCAAATTCAAACCATAACACAGAAGCACAAGAACAACAGACCACTGATACAAAGGAAACAGTGGAAAGAAGAGGAGTGCTATCTTGGAATAGGTTGTCCTTACCTTCAGTTCCAGAGGATTGGACACCCTCTTCTGACCTTCACAGGCATTTCATATGAGCAGGGGTCATTCATGGGGAAGGGGTTATTTTGTTCCAAGTACATAGAGTCATGAAAAAACTCTAAGCTACAGAGTGACATCTTCTGTCTTAGACTTTAAGATTACCTGTGCTTTTATCTGGAATGATGCAGTAAAGTAGATCAAGAGTAGAAGAGGAAAGCCAGTTTAAAGCTGTGGCAGTAGTCCATACCTGGTTCAGGAAAATGCAAATTGAGAATGGTAAAAGTAAATAGAGTAAAATTACACAAAGAAAGTACCAGACTCTCTTGTGAATTAGATGTACAGGGTGAAAAAAGGAAACAATATGGGTCACAGAGGTGGATCACTGAA
The DNA here is from genome assembly GCA_035773235.1 of Eospalax fontanierii. Classification (NCBI taxonomy): domain Eukaryota; kingdom Metazoa; phylum Chordata; class Mammalia; order Rodentia; family Spalacidae; genus Eospalax; species Eospalax fontanierii. Next base: position 42,124,127 of record CM069525.1, read on the forward strand.
TAAGAGTGCTTGCTATACAAGCAAGAGTACCTGAATTCAGATAGCAGCATACATGTAAAAAGGCCATATGTGGTTGCATACACCTGTACTACCAGCACTGTGGGGACAGAGACAAGAGGATTGCTGGATTTGGGTGGTTACCAGCTTAGCTCCAGATTCAGTGAGAGACCCTGATTCAAAGGAACAAGGCAGAGGTAGAGAGCAGGACACCCAATGGTCTCCATAGGAGCATGAACACGCATGTGGACTTACATACGCAGCACACATACACCACACACACATACACACACAGCATACACATACATCAAACACACACACACACACATACACACACACAAAGCAAAGAAGACTAACTCAAATCAGACTTGTGATAAACTCAATAAGATAGTTACTGTAAAGATTTTTAAAGCTATGTTTTCTTTTCTACAAAAGATTACAATCTCAATATTTAAAAATAAAGATTTATTGTCTTTTGTTCTCAAACATTGATGTGAATTAGAATCCTTTATAGCCTTTTTTTCTTTGCTTAAGACACAGATACCTGCCCCTCACTCCAGACCTACTGAATCTAATTGGAAAGATATAGGTCCCAAGCATCTGATTTTATAACAAATCCTACAAGGTTCTAATATTAACTGAGAACCACTCTTTGTGGATACACAGACATGGCAATTTGTTTCAAGAATAGGTAATGAACTAAGTATGATGGTGCACTTTTACAGTCCTAACCCTCAGAGCCTAATCCACCAAGATTGGCAAATATTCAAGGGCATCTTGGAATGCACAGCAAGTTCAAGGGCAGACAGGAATATATATCCAGATATAGTCTCAAAACAACACAAAACTGAATAGATACTGGAACAAATTTACCTACAAGTTCATTGAAAGCATTATTTCTGATATTCAGATAACTCATGAATATTTTAACAAATGTTAGATAAAAAGATAAGTTGGATGACTAGAAAAGAGGAAGGGCAAGTAACCGTTTCCAAAGAAAACAATTATTTCTACTGCCATGATTCTCCATCATAACTAATTCATTTAGTGTTGGTAATATATCAGGTAGTATAATTTTAAATACACACACACACACACACATACACACACAGACATACACACACCAGTATTTCAACCACACTTTATAGAACCCCAAAGTGTTGTTGATATTAATAAGAAAATGGTCATAGTGCATGGTGGCACACACCCATAATTGCAGCACTTGGAAGGTGGAGATAGAAAGCTCAAGAGGTTAATGACATTCTCAGTTACATAGAGAGTTTGTAGGCAGCCTAGGCTACAGGAGACCTGTATCTAAGAAATCAGATACAAAGCAAGAGAGGGAAGGAGAAAGGAAGAAAAGAGAGAAAAATAAATAAATTTAGTAAATATCCACTAAGAGGCACTAGAATAGACACTATCAATTATTATGAAGCATGTAAGGGTAGGAGGCATGAATGATGGTTCAATCATGAATAGATATAGAGAAAGGCTTTCTACCACATGGCATTTCAAGGAGCACTGAGGATTAAATTCAGTATATTCATTTTAGAGATGACAATGTAAACCACTAGGACATATCTGTTGTGTCGAGTCATGCTGCTAGTAAGCAACAGAACCAGAATTTAAGCCAGGTCTCTCTGGTACTAAACCCTGCCTGTACTTTTGGTTAGAGAATTTACAGATGCACATCAGAGTCAGGAGTACACTCAAGTTTGCAGGTTGTTTCCTACAGCAAAGAATTGGACCAGGGATAGATACATGGTTAGAAATAGAAACAGAGACAGTTTATTAAGAAAGGGAAAGCACTCCAGGGAGTGGTAATGGGCTAGCAAGCTGGGAAAAAGCATCAAAAGATGTTGGGCCACAAGGTTCATGAGATTTTCTTGTCACTTGCACAGCACCCACCCTCCCTTTTGTATATCACAGGCATTTCTCAAACATGCACTGTTTGTTTCATGTAGCCCAGATGACAAAGACTTTAAGGTACTTCTCTGTTAACCGGTTTCTTTCACATGTTAATCTTGATCCCTCTCTCTCCATATCCCTATGCTCTTACCACAGAAGATCTAGTAGAGAACATCCAGTCATACATATATCCCTCAACATTTTCAGTTAATATTTGATTTTGATAAAATTGAGACAGTTGCTAATAAAAGTTGAAATATAGCTCCCTTCTAACAAAGAAAAGCCTTTTATCAAGTCTACCACGAATAATTATATTAGCATGATCACAAAATAGTTAGACTATGGCAATAAGAAGGCCATTTATTCAATTATGCTGTTTAATAGCTCCACTGCAGGACTGTAACTCACACTCCTGCTGAGTATTGAATTGTTGAGGTTTCCTAAAAATATGAGTGTTTTTTTGTTGGTTGGTTGGTTGGTTGGTTTTTTGGTTTTCTGTCTGTTTATTTGCTTTTTTTTGCTTCTGATCAGGCATTGACTCCCTTGAAGAATAGATTATCATTCAAACACAGAAAACAAAGAAAATTATTCCAAGCTTTTTGAATATCATGAAAGTGGCACAGCCTTATGAAAATTAAACAATTTCAAGTGCAAAATTTGCTGTAATTCTTCTATAAAATGCAGAAATGTTGGATCATTAATTGATTGATTTTCCCCTTTAGCAGTTTGCATGTTATCATCTAGCATTATGGGAGCTAAACCTCAGGTGGAAGGCTTCCAGGTCGGTTCCTGCTCCTTTGCCCCCAAGTCCTGTATCCCAAGTATGTCCTGTCTTCAGCAGTGGGTATTATCTTCTAGTTCTGGGAGATAACCAAGAACTTTGGTAATAGCCTGTCTTATTTTGGGAGTCTCTTGGACCACTCTCACCAATCACACAAAGGGAGGTACCCTCTGTCTGGCACTGTGTTCCTTGCCAAACAGCCCCTGAGTATATGGATGTACTAATGTTTACACAATGTTTGTGTATTTCTCAGGGGGTTTAGTGGCATCACATTTCCCTCTGGGTTCCCTAGCCCTCCAAGACTCAATCATCTCTGCTCTCTTCCTCCCATCAGACCTCCCTCCTCCCCTCCCAGTCCGAGCACCCGCATTACCCCCCGCCCATTAACACCACCTCTCTCCCTCCCCATCTTCTGACTTCCCTCCCCTACACAGTGTGACCCTCCTGCATGTCCCTCCCTTCTCTCCTCCCTGCCTAACATTCCCACTTTCCCCATCTCCTGCCAGGTAAATCTGTTCCCTACTGTCCCCCTTTTTCGGGTTCTTTTCTTCCTTTACCTCCATGTAGCCTTTCTCTTTTCCTGGTTCCTGGTGTTACACCAGGATCTGTACTCATATACAGAGGTTTGGTGCTACAATCCGCAAATAAGGGAGAACATGTCGCTTGCTTTTCTGCATTTGTGTTATTTTACTTAGTATAACACACTGTAGCTCCATCCATTTACCTGAAGATTTCATTATTTCACCTTTTCTTACTGCTGAGTAGAACTCCATTGTGTAAATGTACCACACTTCATTATCTCTTGTCAGTTGAGGAACACTTATGCTGTTTCCATTTCTTGGCTATTGTGAACAGAGCAGCAATAAACATGGATGTGCAGGTATCTCTACAATACGATGAGTCCTTTGGATATATGCCAAGGAGTGGTATAACTGGATTATATGGTAGAGTCATTTTAGTTTTTAGAAAGTACTCCACAATGCTTTCCACAGTGGTTGCATGAGTTTACATTCTCACCAGCAGTGAATGAGAGTTCCCCTTTCTCCACATCTTCTCCAGCATTTTGTGTCTTTCATGCTACTTGATCTTAGCCAGTCTGAATGGGGTGAGATGGAATCTTAGTGTGGTTTTCATCTGCATTTCTCTAATTGCTAAGGATATTGAGCACTTTTTAAGGTGTTTCATAGTCATTTTTATTTCTTCGTTTGAGAACTCTCTGTTCAGATCTATAGTCCATCTTTGTACTGGGTCATTTATTTTCTTATTTCTTCCTTTATAAATTCTGTGTACATTCTGGATATTAATCCTCTGTCACATGTATAAAGATTTTCTCCCACTCAGTGTATTTCCTCTTCCCTTCTTTGATTGTTTCTTTTGCTGTACAGAAGCTTTGTAGCTTAATAAGGTTCCACTTATTAACTGTCAGTCTTCATGCCTGAGGAGCTGATGTTCAATTTAGAAACTTCTTTCCTACTCCTACATCTTGGAAGGTACTGCCTATGTTTTCTTCTAGCAGCTTCAGAGTTTCAGTTTTATATTGAGGTCTTTGATCTATTTGGTGTTGACTTTTGTGCAGAGTGAAAGATAAAGACCCTGAATTCTAATAACCATAACAACAGGCACAACACACTATCTCTATTGGTGCAGTAGGAGCACTCTCATCTGGGGGTTAATCAACAGCTATCTAATCGAACTTAAAACGCTCTCAGTGGGAGCAATCTCATTAGTGGCACTGTAGATTCAATCAAATACACGGGGATGGAGAGGGCATAGACCCTAGAAAGACCCCTATCTCTGACATAACTCTACAGAAATGAAATTTCTTACCATACGTTAAATATGTATCCTTATATTTACAGACAAACATACATCACACAACTCATCAAAGAAGCTTCTTTTTGCAACAGATGTAGCATACAGCAGAACTCCACAACTGGTCAGACACAGAGAATATATGACTAAGAGATGCCAAGTCTTAGGTGACACATCTACAGTTGAACCTCTACATCTAAGGCTCTTGAAAAACAGATGAACAGGGGTAGAGAGAAAATTAGAGTATCCCTCAACTCTTATCAGTGAAGTTTCCTTAAACAACATAGCACTTTCCACAAAGAAGGACACAACTAGCCAAGTTTTATAGAATAAATACTGCTGAAAATGTATCTCTGGAAAGGATTCCTATATTGAACCTCACCCACCTATGGCTCAGGGTTCTTTGCAGAAGAAGAGGTGGAAAGATTTTAAGAGCCAGGGCTGGTTCATGATCTTGAGAAAACAGAGTCTTTCAGGCCACTGGAAGCTTGCACTTGAGAAATTGATGACATTGAGCACAGTACTCAACTCAGATAAGGGCCCAGAGTGGAAGGATAGAAATTGGTGGCACACCAGACCTAGACTGAGAGCTACTGGAGACTGAGTACTATTTGGAGAGGGAGAATATATTCCTAGATAGCCTCACCAGACTCCATTGGATGAATCTGCACTATAGGACATCTGGGCATTAAATGTTTGATTGTATAGGGCTTAACATGTATGATAGAATACATGGTTCGGTGGCGTTGGGGGGAGATGGTGGGGGAGGGTGTCTAAACTTGATTAAGAAATGTTGTATGAAATATATAAAACTTAATACAAGAAAATAAAACAATAAAAATGAAGAGATATTTAGAGATATTTATTATTTTCTACAAATTAATGTTTCCTTGTTCCCTGTGTGCCACAAAATAGAGTCATATTTTTGAAAGAAACTAGAAAACTCCTTTCCCCTGAGCATGGGGAAATTCTATTTTCCCTTCCATCATGATAGGGTATTAAAATGGTTACCTGTGCCTAAGTTAAACTTAGCAGTCCAAACCCAGCAAATATTTATATAATATTATTATATATTCAATGTTTAAGAATGGCTTAGGGAGTGGTTCTAATTCAGGATCTCTCATGAGGGTAAAATCAGAATGTTGGTCAGAGCTATTATCATTTGAAAGCTTGACTGGAGCTGAAAGATTAAAACTCAAGTTAACTCAAATGGCTGCTGGCTGATAGACCTTGATTCCTCAACAGATAGTGCATGCTATAGGACTGTTTCAGTGTTACTAAATGGCAGCTTGTTCCCCCCTGCAATGCACATTATACTGACAAATTTTCATGCAGTTTGAGCTTAGTTGGAAGCTAGCTTTGGTAAAAGGCTGTGTTGTTCTCATTCCAAAGCCTAATATGTTTATCTTAGATTGTCCTTCAAGGCCCCCTGTGTGGGGATGGTCTTGTCCCCCGAACTCTATGACAAGGAGGGAAGAGAACAGGAAAACAGCTAAAGAATAAAAAATGCCATGCCCTTTAAAATAGCTAGCAGGTAAACTTTATTTCCTATATATGTTACTATTATTTATCTCACGATACAAAAAACGGCTACAGTGGGAAAGAGAAACTGGAAGTTCAGCCATGGGATGCTAATCCATGAAAAGAAAGCTCAGAGAAGAACTCCAGGTGACAGCCTTGAATTCCTCAGCAAGTTATTGCTGGATGTGAGTGTCAGATTTGATGATGTTGTCTCTGTTTGTTCCTATTTATTCTTTTACTTGGAAGCTTCATTTGAGAGGCCACTTTCCTGAGACTCTCTTAATCTAGAACTCTAGCTGGCTGCATTAATGGGGTTTTCTCAGTCAGTTTCTATTAGATTTTTGTCAGCCCTGATTTGATGCTGTTACCTTTCTGCAGTTATTTGTTCTTTTACTTGGGAACCTCACCCAAGGAGACACTATACTTTGCGTGGGACCCTTTGTTTCGGAAAATGCATCTAATAGCCTCAACTGGACTTTCCCAGTCAATTGTTACTGCATGGTTTGAATGCCTGACTTGCTCTATCTATCTATCCATCTATCTATCCATCCATCTATCTGTCTCTGTCTGTCTATCTATCGATCTCTCTATCTTCTCTTGCTATTTATTCTTTTACTTTGGCTTTATATATATAATCAACTCAGTCATTCAAGACTAAACATGTAGCTATTTGTAGATCATTCTCAGAACCAGACAGAACACCTTCAGAGGAAATGATACAACACAAAGAAAGGCAAGAGGAGGAAGCCACAGTGCTAATATGACCTAGTCTTTGTATACACCAACACTTTCACTACACTCAAAAAGAAGGAAATTAATTCCTGTTTCTTGAAAGGAGGCACATCGCAGAATTCTTTTAGCTTATTTTAATACCACCATAATCACTGAAGTGAAAAATTAGTATTCTGTCTCACCAGACAGAGCAAGTTCCTGTCAACTACTGATGGGACCTTTTCTGATTGGTAGTTAAGTGCAGTGAGGTTCTTAGACTACAGAAGAATAGTGATATATCACTTAGAAAGCCAATTTAATGCAATATTATTAGGTGAGATATCCAATAGATTATGAAACAGAAAGATTTAAAGACCAATTATGATCCTTGAATCACATACTTTGTTAAATCCATTTAAAACATAGAATGAGGAAACAAGAGTAGTGAGTGTAGTCTAATACATTTAGGATAGTTTCTAAGGAGAATAAAAGAACACCAGGCCTGAATACCACACTCTCACATCCATCATTCTCTCAATTCCTTTCTGCCATGCTATCCAACATTGATGGTACAGTTATGAAAATTTTTATTATTGCATTTCATCACACAAATATGAGATTCCTGGAACCAATGGCACACAATTACTGTACGGAGGATGTTCATAGACAAGCACACCTAAAGAGATGTCCCTTTTCAACAGGTCTACTAGACAGCTACAAACTTAGATCATCTGTGTCTGGGGAAGAACACATGCAAATCCAGAATTTGTTCCTACTGATCCTCACCCATGGGTGAAGAATTTAAGTGCCACATTAATTGAGAAGTAGGAGAATAGGAGAATCAACATTTAGTTCTGTTTTCTGCCTCATTTTCTACGTATAATAACGTTCTATTACACATTCCATTTATTCATTTAGTGTATCTTGTTTTTATTTCTTTTTTTTAAATTATATTTTATTTATTTGGGGGAAAGGCATGTGCATGCCATGGTGTATATGTGAAGATCAGAGGACAACTTACCAGACTTGGCTCTCTCCTATCATGTGGATCCTGGGGATCAAACTCAGGTTGTGAAGCTTGGCAGTGAATGCGTTTATCAACTGAGCCTTCCTGCTGGCCCTGTTTTTGTTTTATGAGACAGTGTGATAATTAGTATTAATTGTCAACTTGACAGAATCTAGAATCATCAGGGAGATGGGCCTCTTGGCACCTGAAACTGTCTGTGATTGTCTTGAATGCATTAATTCATGTGGGATGAGCCATCTTAATTCTCGATAGGACCAGTCCCTGGACAGGGGCTCCTAGATCGTATAAATGTAGACAGTGAGCTTGCACTAACATGTACACATGCTCTCTTCTTCCCATTGTAGACTTAATGTGACCAGTTGTTTTAAGCTCCTTGCTGCCTTGATGTCCCCAGCAAAATAAACTGTACTTTGAACTGTAGACTGAAATAAACCTACTCTCCCTTATGTTTCTTTACTCAGAGCATTTTAGCACAGAACAGGAAAAGAAACTAAGACAGACAGGATCTCATACTGTACTTGACGCTGTCCTGAAAATCACTATATAGCCCAAGCTGACCTCAAATTCACAGAAATCCACCTGCCTCGTTCTCCTAGGCATCTTTTAACATAAATTGCTTATTTATCATTCACATTTAAAACCTCTTATATTATCTGCGTGTCTTACAAGTTATATTATTCATTATCAATACTTAACACATTCTGCGAATTCTGTCTGTATCTTCTAAGTTTCTACCTTTACTTTTTATATTTAATATTTCTAATGACTTTCATCCCTTTTAATTATTTTCTTTTTCTAAACCAGAATTGAATTACTAAATTATTCTAGAAATTTGAATCATGGCAGTTTTATGGTTTTCAAATAATACAACAAAATCACATTTACACTGCCTCCAAAAGCTGACATAAACCCTTCACTAATTGGGGATATTTTTTCTCATTATGTATTTGGATTATGTGACCTTTATTAGAAATGAATGTCAGCATTTAAAAGAAGTGAGTAGATCCAGGTATGGTAATACTCACATATGATCTCAGCATTTGGAAGGCTGAGGCCAGAGGACTGTCATGAATTCATGTAGCCTGGGCTACACAAAGAGATCCTGTCTCATTAACTAATTAGCTAATTAATAAGATGTAATTAAGTTATTGGATGATGGAGCTACATAGTTAGCAGCTTGTTTCTACAGTAGTTGCACTCTATATTATAATCAACCACACAATCAACCAACACCATTGCCCTCTGAACAACCAGTGACAACTACTAAAGTCTACTCACAACATTCAAGGAGCCTAGTTCGGACTGCATAAACCAAAGTGCCTATTGCAACTTGCATTCTCTGAAAATAGATGTTATGATAGTCTAGAGTATAAAGTACTTTTTAGAGATGATCAGGCTTGAAGAAATGGAGACCAAAGATAAAAGATGAGCTACCACGGATGCCCAGTAGAAACTAGTTCAATCCAACAGAAATCTCGGAAGATAGGGTTAGTTCCTTAGAGTTGCTCCTTATTAGGACGAAATAACAGTCTTTATATCTCTGTTTCATGATAGTCATTTGATATTGGCTATGGGATGCCCCAGAATGCCATGATCTCTATCAATGCACCTAGCTACTCTGTACAGATCAGGCAGCCCCTAAGGACTGACAGTGGAAGGCGTACCTAGTGACTATGATCCGTGGTTGGTACCAGATCTGTAACACCAGGTATATTGACCAGGATCCAGAGATTGGAACCACACCCAAGAGTACTTGGAAACACAAATCAAATCTGAAAGTCTATAGGCCTTAAAATTACATATAATATTATAACTATATAATTATAATATATATATGTATATATATATGTGTGTGTGTGTGTTAAATTAGTGACTTGATATTTTAGTGGGGTGGCAGTGTTAGAGATCAAACCCAAGGCCTCATTCATGTAACACAAGCACTCTATCACTGAGTCCAGTACTTTGAGAGAGAGGACATGAGGGTTGGTGGGAGGTGGAGGGTGGGGGTGAGGGATGAATTTGAGAGGTGATGGGGAAGGGGGGTTGAATGTGATCAAAAAACACCTTATGAAATTTTCAAAGAATCAATAAAAATAATAGTTTTTAAAAGAGGAGATCCAGCGAGCATGGTGGTGTACACATTTAATCCCGACACTTGGGAGGCAGAGGCAGGTGGATCTCTGTAAGACTGAGGCCAGCCTGGTCTACATAGCGAGTTCCACACCAGCTGGGGCTACAGGAAGACCCTTTATCCAAAGAAAAAAACCTCAAACACTCAACAAACAAAAACAAAAAAGCTTCTCACATCTCTAGGAAACAAAGGATCAGGGTGCCCAGACAAGGTCAGCCAAGAGCGGCCAGGGGTGTGGAGACTGGTAGTTCAGCAATGCTTCCTTTGCTGGGACTCTGCCCCTAAGGTGACAAGGACGATAGATCTGCTAGACTTATAGACAAGGAACTTGTGGGCAGCAGGGATCAAGAAGGTCTGGCAGTCTGGGGAGCTGCAGCTGCATTCAGGGACCGGACATGGCAGATGAGTAATCAAAGAGGCTTTAAAAATAGAATTGAGGGTCACTGGACAAAAGGAAGTCCTTAGGACTGTCATCTACTTTGTAAGTGGTGAAAATAATGGAACAGTACAGCACACATGAAGATGAAGTTGACAGCCTAGAGAAGAAAGATGTTTTGCATACTGATGATCCAGAAGAAGAAAAAAAAATAAAGGATGTTTGAAGAAGCAGAGAAACAGTATGAACAAAATAAGCTGTGAACTGATTCTACTGTGCAGACAGGTTAGCCAGAGACAGTGGTGTCCAGTTCATTTGTGAATCTTAATTTTGAAATGGAAAAAGATTGTGAAGTAATTATGGAAAGCAAACAAAATTCAGTCTCTGTCCCACCACAGAATGAGATGATGACTATAAAATGTTAAATGCTAAACTTTCTTCTATCAGGAACTTTTTATGTTCTCCGGTAGTAGGACTTAAAACAATTATATTTTAAATTATTAAGAGAAAATCTTCATTCTTATACTAAATCTATCCGAGATCTGACGTTTGGATACTTTTACTATGTGTTAAATTAGTGACTTGATATTTTAGGGGGGTGGCAGTGTTAGAGATCAAACCCAAGGCCTTATACATGCTAGACAAGCACTCTATCACTGAGCCCAGTACTTTGATTTTAAAATGGTCTTTTGTAAAAACTAAAGACAGTCTACGTCCCTCATTATTCATTAAACTTTTGGGAGTTTCATGCAGTTGTTTATTAATTTCACACTAAGGATGGTTCACTGAGTATGTAATGAAAGGAACAGGATGGGAGCACAGTGAATTTTCTCTTATTGAGAATATTTTATGGAAAAGCATTTGAATTTATTATTCTAAATATTAATATGAGTTTTCATTTTTTAAAATATTTTATTTGGTTTTAAATTTTAAGTGTATGGATGTTATGCCTGCATGTGTGTAAATGTACCATGTGCATGCATTGCCCTGCAGAGGCTAGAAGAGGGTGTCAGATCCTCTGGAACTGGAGTTACAGACAATTGTTAGCTCTAGGTGCTAGGAATCAAACTCAGGTCTTCTGGAAGAACAGCAAATGTTCTTAACTGCTGTGCAGTCTTTCCAGTCCCTGGTTTTTATTTCTGCAAGTCAATCTTGTATTCTTTTTCAGTAATTATTCAAATGACTTGCTCTGATCACAGATAACACTAGGTATAGAATGAATTTATTAGCGTATTTTCAGTTGTGTTGAAACCTAGTGATTACCCATATAGTTGGCGCCTTGGGTATGTTACGGTTCATCCCTTTGTGTATCTTGTATGCAAAGTAGTAAGGGGATGGGGAATTGGGGACAATTCATTGTTGTTCGTCATTATGAACTAGCAATAGAAAGTTGAATAGTTTACTTGAATCTGGTTTGTCCATTTCCCCCCTTACAGGCGATTCACAAACTTTACAAAGCTGTGAACTAAATATGAACCTAATTTTAAAAATTCTTAAATATGTGTACAGACCTTCTAAGATAGTTGTATAACTTCATAACAAAATGTGGATAAAGAAAAATGTAGGCACTGTTTGAGAAAGATTCATCTTTTAAAAACCTTTTCATCAATTTAAAAGTTTTTAGAAACCAATGGTTAAAAACCAGCTTTCTAAACAGCATGAAACTTTCAATCTTAAATTTGTATAGATGTAGCTTAAACCAAGGATAAGTGAGCATGTTAGGGAAACCCAGCACTGAACCTAAGTTCCACTGAAAGTGGAAGTTTTTTTTAATGGAAAATTGGAAGTTCGGGTGGAAGTTTTAGGTCAACCAAAATGTCAAGAGTTTAGCAAAATTTATCTTCTTCTTAGGACTCTTTAGTTACGGTGCTTCATGAGCTGATGGTTCATAAGAAGGTGAGCTTCTTATTCATGGCTATAAGCTATATAACTTAGTACTTAAAGGATTGGTCTTCAGATTATATAATTAATGAGACCATAAATTATATTTTACTAAAACTATAATTATAGTTTTAGTTTATAGTTGCTAAAACATGGTGGCTTAACCTGTTCTTACCAATTTGTTTTTAACTTTGAGACAGGACCTCCAACTTAGATATTTATTTGGTTATGAAGTGAAGGCAGGTGGGTCTAAAAGTGACCTATAAATCTTCTTTCCCTAGAGGTACTAGGATCTAAGAGTTTACATCTCCAAACTTCTGATTATAGAAGAAAGATAATGACATGAATGTTTGAGTTTTCTTGAATTTTACTTCCTCTGCCTGTTCAATTGCAGCTAGTTTGTGATGTTTATTATTTACTGTGCCTTTAAATTTTATATTTTCATTTATGCAAACTATAAAATTCACTGTAAGTACATTAAATAGATTCTTTTATTTTAAGCCTCCCTAACTTCTTTCTATTTTCCATTTTCTGGGGAGCACAGTTCATGACATTCTACTTCCTTCTAATCTCCCTTCTAATAAACACTAAAGACGAACCAGGTATGGCAGTGCATGTCTGAAATCCCAGCACTAGGAAGGTTGGGGCAGGAGGATCATGAATTGGAGACTGGCTTAAGCTACCTAGTCAAATCCTATCTTAAAAACAATAACAACAAAAAAAAAAACCTCTAAGCGCACCAGTTAATATAATGAAAAATCCTTTACACTGAATTAGTAAATTCTTCAACAAAAAACCTTAACAAATACCAGTACAGTTTGGAAATATAACTTGATACTAGTTAATAAAGTTAAATAACAAATATAACAAAACCAAACAAACAACAAGAAGAAAGGAGAGGTAGTCAATATTTGTGTTTAACATAAAGCCAGATCAATATTTTCCTATAGGACAGGATGTGTTTTTCCTAACAGGAAGGAAAAAGTATTCAGACTGAGAAACTTGAGAGAAAACATTCCTAGGAAGGAAAGAACAAAGGTGAGAGTTAAAAAGCCAATTGAGAGTTAAGGAAAGTAGATTAATGCAGCTCTCAGACCTCATCAGAGAAGTTTCTCTTTGCTGTGGAAGCTCACAACTGCCCAAAGTACGGAGAGTAAGTGTCTGTGGAGTGCTCAGCCACAAATAGGACATCTATATCACACATCCTGGCAAGGTTCAAGGACCATCACAGAAGAGGGGTGGAAAGACTGTAAGAGCCAGAAGTCAGGGAGGACCAGAGTTAAATACTGCTGTGTATACATGACAGAAGCACTGCACTCATGAACTCACAGAAGCTGTGGTTGCCTACATAAAACCTGCACAAGATCAAGAGAGTCAATGTTCTAGCATGGAAGAGGTTCATGAGCTCCTACCCCTAACCTGAGAAACTCTTGGTGGCTTCTGGAGGAGGGAGAGTCTGTGGCTCCTGGTAGGTCAACCATCCTCCAGTGAATGGCCACACACTTGGAAGTACACAGAGAGCACAATTGGTATTGATTGGTTGTTAAATTTTTTTTAAAAGAAGATATGAAATTGAGGGATTAGGGAGGTGGGGGTGGATCTAAGAGGAGTTAACAGGAGGAGATGGGGTGTATATTATTAGATATAGTGCATAAAATTATCAAATATTAATTTTTTAATATGTTACTATATTGCAACTAAAGTTGCATCATTTCTACACACCCTTACTCTCCTCTATCCCCTTCCAAGTCTCCCCTGACTCCCTCTCAAATTTATGATCTCTCATTTCATTATGATTGCTACATATACATACATATATGTATATATATATATATACATATATGTATATATATACATATATATATATATATGTCCTATTGGGTCCATTTAGGATTGCTCATATGTACATGTGTTTAGGACTGACCACTTGGGATTTCATAAGCTACCAGGAAGCTTGTCCATGAAGAAAACTGATTCTACCACTCTCAGCAACCGTTGATTGTCTATAGCTCTTCATCTGGGTGTGTGTCCTTGTGAAATTTTACCCATCCACATTGGCAAGTAAATTGGTGGTCTCATTATGTGAGTATTGTTTAGGCCACCATACTACTAAGATTTCATAGGAATAGCTTACCTGTCATGTCTACAATACACTATCTAGCACAGACTAGCACAGATGTCATGGTCCTCTGGCTCTTAGAATCTTTCCTCCCCATCTTCCACCATGTACCCTGAGCCTTAGGGGTAGAGTTTCCATTGTAGATCTATCAGGTGAGGCTGAACACCACACCACACAGTTACTTATTCTTTGCATTTAACCATTTGTGGATCTCTGTAGTAGTCTCTAACTGCTGAACATGAATGCTTCTTTGATGACAGGTGAGAGGTATCCTGAGCTGTAGGCATAAGGTTAAGCATTTATAGTAGTACATTTAGAAGCTATTTGGCTTTAGGAAAATTGTAGTAGTAGGTTTTCCTTTAGGGCCCATGACCTCTCCAGTCACAGGGAGTTGGCTAGTTTTATATACCAGGCATACCTTCTCTCATATTGAGTGGCTCTTAAGTCCAACTAGATAGCTGTTGGTTACACCCAATATATAAATTCTGCTATTGCACTACTGCTCATATCTTTCAAGGCCAGCTACTGCCATGTTTCACAGGCTTTATAGTTGGATGGGACTATTGATTTTTTCCCTTGGCAGCTTGCATAGAAATATCTGATACTATAAGAGCTAGTCCTTGGGGAAGAGGCTTCCAGGTCAATTCCAGTTCCATTTCTGAAAGTCCTTTTTCTAAAGCGTGTGCTGTATCCAGCAAAGGGTCTTATCTTCAAGTTCTTGGAGGTAATCAAGGACAATGACAATAGATTATATTGCTTTATTGCTTTAGAAGTCTCTTAGACTCCCTTGTACAACAACTGAAATGGAGGCTTTACAAGCCTAGCACTGGGGGTTTGTTAGATAGTCTCTACTTCTTGGGGTGAGTATTATCATCCTGTGCAGCACAACTCCATTTTATCTATCTATCTATCTATCTATCTATCTATCTATCTATCTATCTGCATACAAACAAAAATTATGTATTTATCAGTAAACTTATAGATTATACCTCCCCATGACTTTTTCAAATACCCATACTGCTCTTTATTTCTCCTTCCTCTTTCTCCCTCTATATTACCTTGCTTCCCTGCTCAACAATTAAAATCCCCCCATTTTCCCATTTCTTTCTTCATAGTACCTGTGTCTTACTGTCCTATTCTCTAGAGATGAAAATAAGCAGTAGGAAATTATCAAAGAATTAATAAAATGTTTTTTAGAAAAAGACTTAAGGGAAGCCAAGTCTGGTGTAATATCCCATACCTGGAATTCCAGCACTTAGAAGCTGGAATCAGGAAGACCAGGAATTTGAGGTCATGAGTTATATAGCGAGTCTGAGGCCAGCCTAGCCTACATGAGATCCAGTCTCAAAACAAAACAAAACATCTGAGTACAGTGCCAGGAGCCCATGGTCCCAACACTTGGAAGGCTGAAGAAAAAGATCTCTTGAGCCTAGGAGTTCAAAGCCAGCTTAGGCAACATAGTAAGACATCACCACTGTCTTAAAAATCACAGAACAGTAAACCAGTTCTTATACAAATTCATTGGTGGATAAGAACAACACAGGATGTTGCAGTTGGTTGCTCATCTATCATACAATCCTAGGGAGAACTGTAAGAAGGAATATGTTTTCTACTGAGGGCATTTATTATCTTATTGCATTAGGGAGTCCAAAGAAACTGGCTATGGTAGGTCAGAATGACCTGGGTGATGGCAGTCCCAGCCTCATGTTTCTCCAGACTCAATAATTTTGTTATCTCATTTCAAGTATGTGTGTGTGTGTGTGTGTGTGTGTGTAAGAGAGAGAGAGAGAGAGAGAGAGAGAGAGAGAGAGAGAGAGAGCGCTCAAATCCTTTCTCACTAGAAATGAAAAGAAAGAAAATAATTCTAACTTAAATTTTCAGTTTGGTCACAAATTCTAACAAATAGTGAGTAGATTTATCAGGAAATAGTAACAAACTCTAAAATCACAATCTCAGTGGCTTAATGCAACAAAGGTTATTTTGCATGTTGTACAGGGAGACTGCACTGAGAAGTCACCCAAGTCACAGAAGCTTCACTATCTTGAGTCAGTATCAGTCAGAACACGTGATTTCCTCCCAATGACATACATAACTCATTATCCAGAATCCACTATATGGCTGTAACTACCAGCAAAAGAATCTGATGACTGAAACCTTCCTATATAGCTCAGTAATAATAACTGAAAAAGTCAACTAATTCTAAGATTGAAACTGCATAGTGACAACACAAAACAATTGCTTTTTGGAAGAGGGTATTAAATCATACTTTTGAGACAATTTGATATCAGAGGTTATTACCTTGATGTATTTATAAACCTTGAAAATCACTATACAATGACAACTACATGGCTGGAGATACGTCTCAGCAGTTAAGAGCATTAGCTGTTGTTGCAGAGGACAGGGGATCAGTCCCAGCACTCACATGATGGCTAACAACCCTGTGCAACTCCAGTTCCAGGCAATTTGATGCCCTCTTCTGCTTCTACAGGCAATTCATGACACAGGTGTACTTACAGACATACAGGCAAAACACTTATACACATAAAAATATAAAGAAATCTAAATAACAACAACTGAAAAGCTATGCTAATATGTTGAGGTTAAAATCAACCCAAATCAATAGACTGGTGCTCTATCAAAACATTAAAGAGCAAGATAAGCATTCTTCCATAGTCTCCCTGGAAAAGTAAAATAATGAAGCTCCTTGGGGTTGTTTTTGTGAATTATTTCTTTAAAAATATGAATAAATCAAGTGTTTCAAGTACAGTCATGTCACCTAAACTCAGGTATAAATGTGACATGTATCTTATATCCCCTCTCTCCCCATGCTGCCACAGTACCTTGTTATGCAGTTCAGTCTGGTCTCTACCTTGTAATCCTTCTGCTTCCACATCCCAAATTCTGCAGTTATAAGCATGCATGTGTGATAAATCAGCACCCAGGGATTAGTGGTGATAAGTCTATGATGGGGCTAGGATGGAGATCTTGCAAGAAATTTGCAAAGATAAGCAAATGGTGGTGTGGAGACAGAGGAAGAGATTTTTGTAACAAGAAAATATGCAACTCTGGGACTCAGTCGGGATTACTGCTCTTCATAATTGATCTCTCTGCTTTTCCTATGGAACTATATATTACTCAAAGGCAGGAATTAGCTCAAACATATAAAAGTTGGATAAATAAATCTCTATGAAATAGATTTGAAATATATTCTTTAATTTATTTATTTTTAGTTTACATGTATGGGACTTTTGCTTGCATGTATGTAAGAGCATCCCATGTATGCAAGTGCTTGTAGGAGCCAGAATAGGACACTGGATTCCCTGGAACCGGAGTTACGAACAGTTGTTAGCCACCATGTGGGTTCTGGAAACTGAACCTGGGTCTTCTGTTTCCAGCTACAGCCAACTACGAGAGAATGATAGCCGAGCATGGTGTCTATGGATGTGAGCCATGGAAGGCAGAAGCGAGAAGATCATGAGTTCAAGGCCATCCTCAGCCACATAATGATTTCATAGCCAGTCTGGGGTATATAAGAGAGAATTGCCTCTCTCTGAGACAATAAGAGAGAAGAAGGGAGGGGAGGAGGAAGGGAGGGGGGAGGGAGGGAGAGATTGATTTGAAGTGTGTTAAGTATGGAATGTGGAAAGGAACAGTCATTTTGGAGCTTATACACATTGTTGATCTGTTGACTAACTCACTGGTGTTATGGATGATGATATAGCATAACTTTGCTTTAAGGGAGAACTGAAAATTGTTTATTCTGAAACAAATCCACATTTGATGATCATGGCCCAAAAACACACATTTAAGTTACCCTGAACAATGTGCTCTGAAAAGAGATGATTATATAAACTTTTACAGCCAAAGGACAAAGAGCATCATGAACCAATTCATTCAACAGTCACCTTAGTGAAGGCATTAAGTAGGCGGACTATAGAAACACAGGCTTGTCACGTTTATAGCTCTAGAGTTGGTGGAAGCTAGTAGTTTGCTATGGTTAATAATATGATCCAAAAAGTTTGCCAAGTAGTCATAAGAATGTTAGCTTGTATCCAGAGTCTAAAGATAGATTTTTTTTTCCAAAAGGCCAAAGTTATTCCAAGATAATTTTGGCTCTGGATATAGAACATTCCATATCTCCACAATCACCATGTTCTACTCAGCCAGAGTCCAAGAGTCTGCAAGAACTTTAACATAGGTACAGTTTTATGGAGATACAAACACTTCAATTATTAACTTTCTCAAACAGTTATAAGAAAATATTAGGGTGGAAATATAGCTCAGAGATAGAACTTCTGCCAAACATAGGAGAGATCCTATGTTCCATCCCCAGCAATGCCACAACACATGCAAAGAACAAAAAATATTACACCTATGAAAAAAGACTATAATATTCAGAGAACAACCCAAATCAACACCACTTGTAAGACTATCTCTTGACCACAGGCATTAAAGACCAGAGTGCACAGCAGAGCAAGATATTGTCTCCTATAGTCAGAATGCACTCAATTCTCAGATTAGTCTGTTTAAAAACTCAAAAATGTTAGTTGAACTGTTCGATTAAATTAAGTTTAGCATAAACCTGCCACCATACGTAGCAAACTGTAGCCTGACTTAATATGTAAATAAACTGCAATGTAACAATATATTCTTATGACAAGTAACTGAGTCTCAGGCAATAACAGCCAATGAGCTTTCACCAAATCCCAGGAAAAAATCTGCTCAGATATCTTAAAAAAGAGAAACACTCAACTGTAGTCAATTCAGCTATTTCTATTTATCACTTCCTTTTTCTAGAAATACTGCATTGTCACCATTACCAGGCAGAGCTCTCTGAACTTTTATTGGTTTGGGGTACTGCCAATGCATAAACTGTTTCTTTCCTTGCATAATTTTTACTAAATTTAGTTTATCTAACATTTTATTTTCTAAAGAATGGAACTCAAAGCATGGTTTCAAGAAAACTTGAAGTCAATAGAAATGTGCTAAGGAAGTAATTTAGTCATAGATCATTTTTCCAACATCCATAGGGTCCTTGGTTCAATCCCTAGAAACCCAGACAAAGCAAAGCAAGTGAAAGAAAGGGGGGAGATAGAGAAGTCTCTTGGAAAATACAAATAGAAAGTCTCAAAAATTGGAGATGGATTGTGCCTCCACCTTATTTCCAATTTCTCTCTGGCTCTTTCTTATTTGCTATGCTGAAGCTATCTGCTGTGTTCTGAGCTTTGCTATGATAGGCCTATAGGACAGAAGACTAAGAATGGCTTCCAGCCAACAGCCAGCAAGGAACTGACACTCTGAACCAAGCAGCCCACAAGGAACTGAGACTTCTCAACCACCACATGAGTGAGCTTGGAAGGGGCTCTCCTGTGGTAGAGATAACTATGAATCCAGAGACATCTTGATAGCAGCATATGGGAGAACCAGAGTCAGAGGTACACAGCTAAGCCACACACTGGTTCTGATCTACAGAACTAGGACATAAAAGATAATGAATATGTTTTGGGTTTTCTGATATAGGGTAATCTGGAACTTGCTCTAGCCTTAAGCTCACCTCAACTTCTTTTTGTTGTTGAGTTTTTTATTTTTTAATTTTTATTTTATGTGTATGAGTATTTTGCCTGCATGTATGTAAGTATACCTGTGTCATGCAATGGGTATGGAAGCCAGAAGAGGATATCATATCCCCCGGAACTGGAGTTACAAATGGTTGTTAGCCATCATGTGAGTGATGGGAACTGAACTCTAGTCCTCTGCAAGAGCAGCCAGTGTTCATAACCCCCAAGCCATCTCTCCAGTCACTGACCTCAAATTCTTGATCTGTCTCAGCCTCCTGAATGCTGGGATTACAGGTGTCCATGATCATGCCTAGAGTGTTTGTTGTTTTGAGTTGCTAAATTTTAGTGTAATTTGTTATGTACCCTTAAATAACTAATACACTGATAGTGGATGATTATTAATTGAGTTCTATTCAGAAGCTGTGAGTAAAGCATAATCACTCTTGTTATAGATATGTATCCCAAAGGAACACACAAAGATTAACCAGGAAGCATTGTGCTTGGAGTGTTCTAAATGAGATAAACTTTATCCTTCTCTCTCTGCCTACCTAAATGTGCCATGGAATAAATTTGGTAGAGAACAAAAGGACATTCTCAAAGGAAAAAGACAGTTTCCCTGAGTGTGGGATTAACACAAGACTGTGGAAAGGCTGAGAATTGTGAAACTAAAAGAAAATAAAAAACATCAACCTGGGGAAATAGCTCAGTGGGTAAAGTGACTGCTGTGTAAGCATGAAGAGCCTGTTTCAGATCTCTAGCACCCATGTAATAACTCAATGTGTCTAAATCCCCAACACTGGAGTGATAGAAGCAAGTGGATCCTGGGAACTCACTGGGCAGCTAGTCTAGTGAAAACAGCAAGCTCCAGGTTCAGCGTGAGATATCCTGGCTCAAAAGTAAGGCAGAGTGTAATCAAAGTCAACCTCTGCTCCTACACGTAGGCAAGCACACCCCCCAAAAGGGGAAAGGGAGGGGGGAGGGGAGATGGAAAGAAATGTCTTTGTGATTAGGTTTTCCTGGAACATTTTCATAAGTGAATAATTTGCATTCTGATATACCAAGATACCTACTGGGTGAAGTATATAATTATTAAGGCTGTGTTATGTCTGGCTTATGTAAACAGGACTGCCTTAGTGTACGTTATGAGGCACTATAGAAAAACAGGACCCTCAAGCTTTAGAATTAGTCTTGATTTTGAGCTTATTTTTCTTTTTGCTGTATGTTCTTGGGAAATATGTCAACATGCCAAGTTGTGACATTTTTATAATATAAAATATGTATGTTTGTCTTACTTTACTTTTGGATAGATTTGCATAGTGTTGTAATTACCATATAATTAACAAACTCTGTCATTTACATTATGGTTCAAGGACTTCTATGTGCAAAAGAATGTTTGTTCTATAGAGGTGTTTATAGGGTGAGGATGTAGTTCAGTCCATAGAATACTTACTTAGCATACACAAAGCCCTGTGCTTACCTCTAATCCTAATACTTGAGAGTTCAGAACAATAAGGTCAAAGTTCAAGATCATCATCAACTGCATAGCAAAAGCCAGGCCAGCTTGAGCTACCTGTCTCAAAATAAAATAAACTAAAATAAGGCTGGGGTTGGAGAGGGTCAGAGCACTGACTGCTCTTGCAGGGGACCAGGGTTCAGATCCCACCACCCTATTTCCACATCTGGCACCTGCAGGCATTGCAAGACATAGGTGCACTTACATACATGCAGGAAAAATACTTATACATAAAAAAGTACAAATAAATAAACTTAATTTAAAAGTCTTTTTAAAGGCTGCTTTTGTAGTTTCTAAAATATAAAACAGAGATTTTATATTTTTATATTGTAATGAATCTTTCATACATGTTCAAGGCTTTTAAAATATTAAAGATAAGTCAGGCAAGTTCACAGGTACAATTCATGTACTTAAGAAGCTGAGGCAGGAGGATTTTCATGAGTTCAAGGCCTACCTAGACAACAAAAATAGTTGACCCCAGTCAGGGCTACATAAGAAGATTTTGTCTGCAGAAAAAAAAAGGAAAGAAGGAAGAAAGGAAGGGAGAGAGGGAGAAGGGGTAGGGAAAGAATGAAAGGAGGGAGGAAGAAGGGAGGGAAGGAGGGAGGGGAGGGAAGGAGGGAGGGAGGGGGAGGGAAAAACTTCAAAGGTCTAGACTTAGCAGTAATACTAAACAAGTGAAAGCAACCAGAAAAGGCTTCTTATAGGAAGCTAGTATTTTAGCCAGATTAAACATGATTGTACTTACTGGGGCAATGGAAAAGGATGGGAATGTAGGCCCATAGCAGAATACTTGCTTAGTATGCCCTGACTCTTGGGTTCACTTTTTTCCTTTTACTATGATGCTGAGGATCAAATCCAGGGCCTCACACATACTAAGTAAGGGCTCTACCATTAAGTCACACCCCTAGCAAGACTCTTTTCAATGTTCAGTACCACAAAATACATGATGATGATGGAAGAAGCACAAGTATATAGGAAAAATATTTTTTCTTCAACATTCATAGGTTCTTAGTAGGAACTGGACCCCTGTAACAAAAGAATAAAATTAATAAGAAAAAATTTAACAAGTTTATTAACAGTATATTCTATGTTAATAGGAGACACCCTAGTAGTTCTCAAAAAGGTAACTTTGAATTCAGGCTTCTACAACACCTTCAGCAGCAACAATTACATTTTTAGCTCCATGTTTTGGCACATGTTCATAACCCCAGCTCTCAGGAGGCTGAGGCAGGAGGACCATGAGATTTAGGCCAGCATAAGTTGAGACAAGAGAGAAAGACAGGGAAAATTTGAGGGCACATGAGAAAGGAAAGGAGATTCATCATGTCTCTGAAATGGCTTACATCTCTAATAACTATAGTCAAGAATTTTGGCACAACTGATCAAACCATGGCAGAGACTGCCTGTAAAGGAACTATATTCTAGCTGCTGAGAATTAAACGGGAGTATTAAAGTAGCTAATGAATCATGCTTAAAATTGAAACAAATATCATACACATTTGTGAACCCCCTGATTTGAGCCTTAACAGAACTTCTTACCTGTAAACCCGAACTAGGTACCTCATAAACTACCTTACAATACCATTTATAGAGAATCTTCCAAACAAGACTATTTTAACTTTTTAAAATTATATTTTAGTGTGCGTGTGTGTGCTACATGTGTGTATGTGTATGTGTATGCCTCTGTGTGTGTGTAAATCAGAATATAACTTGAAAGAGTCAGTCTTCTCCTTCCACCATGTGGGTCCTGGGTATGGAACTCCAGTCATCAGGCTTGGCAGCAAGTTCCTTTACCCCCTAAGCCAACTCAGTGGCTCCCATATTAACTTTTGTAAGATACTTTTTACTTCCTACATTCCTATAATCTAGAGTATTGAATTATCAATTGTGAAGCTATCAGATACAGCTCAGGAACCATCTTGTGATACATTTAAATCCCTTAGCAACCTTTTGAAGATACCTTCATAATCCAACAAAATGCTTTATATGGCTATTGTAAAGACAATGAGGTGTGATTTCTTTGAGAAGCTCACACCCATGCTCTGAGGGCACATTGCTTTTTTCCCTGAGCATCTCTTCACTATTATCCTTTGTTCTTAAATCTGCTAAAATGTCTTTTAATAACTCCAACTCTGCTTCATATTGGTTTATTCTAAAATTCCTTTCTGTTATAAAGCCAGTTATATAGCTTTAGCTGAGTGGAAGTCTCTGAAAAGAACGCCTCAGGCTGCTTCGTGTTGTAGCATGGAGCTATGTCTCCACCCTGGCAGCTGACTAGCAAATGGAAAGAGAATTCAAGTCTGTGTAAGCAGTAACTTAGAGAAAGAGAAACACCTGGAAGTCAGAAAGTTGTTCTTCACCTAGATTCCTCCTAGACCAGTGTTATTTAAACATGAAGGTTCCACTACCTACCAATATTACCAGGTAAAAAACAAATAGGAATAGAGATTGAAGGGGAGTCAGTTTGTTAATTTAAGTTTGAAGCAAGGATTCCCACATTTTCAAAAAGGGAGGTATCTCAGAGGTTTTGAATGGGATAGTAGGTGGAAATTTTTCAGTTCATCTTTCCAGTGACTGATGAAATTGTTTCCAGGTCTACTGAAGTCTTTCTTTGACAATTTGTTGGCTGGTGATGTATCCTACCTTTTTCTTAAAAGTCAGCTTCAAGTCCCACCTTCTGTGCTGCCATTAAACACACTACCTTTGTAAGTGAAAGTGACAAACTAAGGGAAGAGGAAGGAGTGGAAAGGACGAAAACTGAGCTAACAAGACTCTTTACACTGCATATCAAACCCATTTCTTCCTAGCAAGGCATGGTTTATCTCTCATGAGGCTGTATTTTCATCTGCTCCGCTATGCCATCTTTAGGACAAGAAGGGTCCAATATCTTCACTGGTCAAGCTTTATTCTCCCCAGTAGAAAAAATGGATAGGATATCTTTAATCTTTGGAAATCTGTATCCTGCTGTTAGTCAAAGAGGCAGGCAAAGAGCACACCTGTATCTCTTTCTTCTTAACTGTTTTCAGTTTGTCAGGGATCAGCGAACATAGCCTCACATTGTTACTGTGACTATTGTGAGAAGTTCCTCTAGATTTTTAGGCCAAATAGGTGTTCATGTCTTCAATACTGAAAGGAATTTCAGGACTAGTCATTTTATGATGAAGCAGAGTAAGTGAACAAAAAAATCTAACTCTTAAATTTAGTTTTTAAGACTGGGCCCAACTTGGAGGATACTCATTCCCCCAGATATCTCTTGGGGCAGGCTATCTCCTAGAACTGTGCTCACGAGTTGGGCCTCACTCACATTTTTATTCCAACAGGTTCATCCAGCTTCATTGGGGAAATACAAGTTTGGTTCTACTCTAAAGAGACCATCTTGCCTCTCATCCCTAATTAAAGAATATCTCATTCACCCAAGGTCAAGTGTCTTTCCTAATCTTCACTGTGTGCAATAAAAATGGGTGTGCCATCTTTCAGTGCTTTGATGTGTTTATTCTCAAGCATATTCACATTCATTCATTATCTTTTTGGATGGAGTACAAAACTGAGGTTGTGAGGAAATCCTTTGGTCATAAAACTCAAGGTTCATTGAGTTTACAAAGATTAATTAAAAACACAAGTTCAGATTATGTCCATTTAAAAAATAATTTATTATTTTTATTTTATGTATATGAGTATATTGCCTTTGTGTATGATGGTGCACCCATGTCCTATAATGCCTGGGGAGGTCAGAAGAGGCCATCAGATCCCCTGGAACTGGAATTACAGACACTTGTTAGCCATCATGTGTGTCCTCTGCAAGATCAGTCAGTACTCTTAACCATTGAGCCATCTCTCCAGCCCTCGAGATTATGTCCATTTTATAAAAGTAATTCCCACAAATATTTTATTCATGCTATTTTAATATAGGCATGAGAGTTAAGAGAAAAAGAGGTGCTCAGAAGAAAGGAAGACATACCCAAATCAGGGTGGTGGTGATATGTGTTTCCTAAGAGAGAATAAACTCAAGTGTATGTATG
Source organism: Eospalax fontanierii (assembly GCA_035773235.1). Taxonomy (NCBI): domain Eukaryota; kingdom Metazoa; phylum Chordata; class Mammalia; order Rodentia; family Spalacidae; genus Eospalax; species Eospalax fontanierii. The sequence continues at coordinate 42,149,484 of CM069525.1, forward strand.
GGCTCCTCAAGAGAGAATGAACAAATATTTTACCATTAGCCACATATACCCCTTTGGTGGATCTCAGGTTACATCTCTCGAAAGGCTGCTAAGATTTTTTTCTCTTCTCTCAATTTTGATAAAAGAGATACAACAGGTGGCTCTCAAGATGCCTTGAATGGAAGTATAATCTGACAAAGCAAAACCAGAAGCCATTAGGGTTGCACAAGAGGTTTAGTAAATCTCCATTCCCTGTAAAGGAGGTTTCTGGTGAGATCCCTAGAAAGCTGAGGTCAATGGCTGTGGTGGGAGAGAACCCTAAAAATTGTTACTTGCACTGGAATGCTTCCTCCTCTGCAAAGGTTTCAACCACATTCTACAGTGAGATGTTTCTTTTTCTGCTTCTCATGACCCCAAGATTTTTCTTGTCTTTCTATCCTGTCCCCTTCTTCCCTTTTGAGACTTCCTTTTTGTTCTTCCTCAAGGTCAACTATCTTTTTTATGTGAGAAGCAAATTTTGCTTTCTCACATAAAAAGATGCATTTGTTCTAGTTCTATCGAATGTGATTATGGTTCAGGGTCTTTGTGAGGACCTCATAAAAGAGGTCTGAAATGAGAATCATCCTGTGGATGCTGTAAGGGTAAAGAGGAATTTCTCCTTTGCCTTCTGAAAGTTTACTGCAAGGGTATAACACATTAAGTAGGAGGAAAGATGTAGATTTCTCAATGCATAGTACATGGGAGTCATACACAAAATCTAACAGCCAAAGGAGAGCTGGAGAGTTGAGGAGTACATACCCTTCTTCATAGAAAACAGGAAGACCTTTAGGGACTATAAATTATTATTAAGATAATGAACAGACCCAGGGGCTTATAAAGGGATTCCCTTTGGCCTTTGAATGAGCCCATGGGACTGACATCATCTAGTAACAAAATCTATCTAGATATGGTTACAGTCTTCTTTTTGAGCTGGATAATGAGACTTCTCAGTACGAATGAAAAACAATTTGTTCCCTTTTGCAGATCTGGTCTCATGCAAATAAAGAATTCTACAAAGAACCTCTTTACAATGGCCAGTGTTGAATTTTAGGATATAATTTTATGAATCTCAACATTGGTAAAGGAAGACAGAAGAATATTTCATTAGTCAATGGGTATAGAGTGGACAGGACCCAAGAGCAGAATCCTGGCATACAAAAACATCCAGAAACAGATAGAAGAAAAGAAATCAGAGAAAATCAGGAAAAAATCAAGAGCATGGTATACCAGAAGTAAAGGGAAAGGACAACTTCAAGCACAGAGAGAATGCTGAGTATTAGAGAAACCCAAATTATATGACAATTGACAAATGTTGATTAGATTAGCAACAAGTCCTTTGATAAACCAGGCAAACATGGTTGGGGTAGAATAGTAACAACAGAATTTAAAATGTGGGAGTTGAATTAGGAGAAGTCAAAAAGCTTGGTTATGAAAGGGGTTTGAGAGAAAAACAGAACAAGAAAGCAAGAAAATGAGAATTAATTAAATAAACTCTAGATGAAGCAAAATAGAACTAAAAAAGACTTTTTAAAATTCCCTTTGTGCCATCATAGTAGGATAAATGAACACATTCACATTTTCATTGAAAGCAGAGTCTAGAAATAAAAGTCAAAAAATAAAAGCAAGAGAGCTAGGGGCTAGAAAGTTGGATCAGAGGATAAAGATGATGACTACAAAAGTGTGGTGATATGAGTTTGATCTCTGGAACCCACATAAAGGTGGAAAGGGAAAACTGATCACACAAAGCCATTGCCTGACCCCAACAGATGTACTGTGGCATGCAAGTGCATGCACTCTCACACATACCACACACATAAAGCAATAATAAATAAAAATTTTAAACAGAGAGCTGGAGGCCTTAAGCATACTCCATTGTCTTTTTAACATTCTTATTTGAAATTGCTATATTGAGAGACTGATATCTTTCTGCTGGTAACCTTCACAGCAAACTTTGTTAAGTGTGCTAGAAATCTTGAATCTTGGCTGGCAAGAGCCTTCTGGAATGAAGGGCTCCTCTCACTTCCTATGTCTCCATAATATTCCCTATCTCCTCTATATTGTCTTAGAAGAGGAAATAAAAGGGAGGAGGAAAAGATAGAAGGATAGAAGGATACAGAAAGAGAAAATGCAGGAGAGAGGAGAAAAATATAAGAAGGAAAGGAAGAAGGAAGGAAGGAAGGAAGGAAGGAAGGAAGGAAGGAAGGAAGGAAGGAAAGAGGGAAAGGACAAATGAACTACAAGGAGAGATGATCTAGGGGCACAGATCCAACTTCAGCTAGAAAGAATGAGGAAAAGTCTGCTGCAGGGTGCTGAGACTATTTTGTTATTCAGTTGTCCAGGCCTCATAAGTCTGAAAATAAATTCACAGATGTACACTTATTAGGTGCAACTGCATTATCAGAAATGTGATATTTGCTTTAAAGAAAATTTATTTGGGGGATAGAGACATGGCTGAGTAGTTAATAGCACTGACTACTCTCACACAGGACCCAGGTTCTGTTTCCAGCACACGCATGGAGGCTAACAACCTCCTTAACCCCAGTTCCAGGGGGAATCTTGCTGGGTTCGCCAGCAGGTAGGGTGCTGGAGAAGCCGGTCCAGCTGGCCTCCTCCAGGGGCTGAGCGGGATGGTGAGTGTTGGCGGCCTGGACCCTCTCCACCCTGGAGAACACCAAGCCAGGAGACTTGTCGAAGCAGGATCTCACTTTATTGTATCAAGCACAGTCTTATATAGGGTAGGGGTAAGGGGTTGGGGCTGAAAAGTATGGCAAGATGACGTGGGGAGTGAAGGACCAATCATTTTTCACGGCGTAGGCTGTAGCCAGGTAGAGGCCATTTTTTGTTGTGCCTTGTTGAGTCACTCCTATGTGGAAGTGGAGTGTCAGAGACAGGCTGCAAAACTCGAATGAGGCTCGGGAAGTTACACTAGGCCACACGTCTGGGCCCACGAGGCCCAACATCTCCCCCTTCTATTTTAAAATAAAGACAGCAGAGGTACGTGACCCCTGTCTTAGGTTGTCCCCTACTCAGAGATCTTATCTGTCATTGGGTATCACGCAGCATGCTTATTATAGCAGAGGCACATGATCCCTGTCTTAGGTTGTCTCCCACTCGGAGATCTTACCCCATCATTGGGTGTCATGCATCATGCTTATGATGGGTCCACTCCATGACCTGTCTTAGGTCACCTCAGTTCATCTGAGACCTTACCCATCATTGGCCAGATGGAGGGCAGGGGAGGGCCGTCCATTAGAGGATAGCCAATCATTCTGAGTAGCAAGCCTCCGGTACTGGACCTCGACCTGGTTTAATTGCCTCAAGGCGTTGGAGAATGAATTATGTTAATCTGTTAAAGATACAAGGTCCTATGGTCAGGAGGAGAAGGAGAACAAGGAGGGGGCCAAGCAGGGGGAACAGGAAAGGTAAAATACCATTAAAACTAGTCCATAAAAAATTATCTTGGAGTTCTTGCCGCCTTTCTTTTCAAGATCATCTTGGATCATATAAACAGCACTTTTCCTGTAAAAACAAGCAGATGCCTCCCTTTTGGGCAGTTAGTAAATCAAGACCTAGTCCTCACAGGTGAGACACTCCCTGGAAGCATGATTATCATTATCCTCTGGTACAGGTAGGTGTTTTAAATCTCTTGCAGGTACCCAAATGGGTCTCTTTTCATTTCAAGGGAAGACACATCTGAACCCTCTTCCCACTGTGAGGAGCAGGTCTGGTCCTCTCCAAGCTCTGGTTAATGGGTCTCTCCATTTGACCCAGACAGAGCTGTATGTAACAGGTCAGGACCAATGTTTCTGAAAAGCAGCTAAGTGTGTGTTTTCCTTAGAAAAATTTAAAAGATTTAGGGTAATGTGAGGATAGAGATTCCCCCTTTTGTTTTTGAAATTGAGATTTAAGTGTTTGGTTATATCTTTCAACAATTGCCTGACCTCAGGGATTATACGGGATGCCTGTGGCATATGAGATTTTCAAATTTTGGAGGAAATTGGTGAAGGCTTTGCTTACAAAGCATGGGCTAGTGTTTGTTTTTACCTGGTCTGGCAGTCCGAGGATGGCAAAGCATTGAAGCATGTGACTAATGGCATGCTTTCCTTTTCCCCAGCATGTGCTGATGCCCAACAGGTGTGGGAGAAGGTATCAACTGAGAGAAAAATGTATTTGAGTTTCCCAAAGGGGGAGTAGTGAGTAACATCTATTTGCCACAGGTTGCTGGGGCGGAGTCCCCTGGGATTAGTTCCAGATGTTTGTAGAGGGGGTATTTGGAGGAAGGGCTGGCAAGATTTACAGGTTCTAACTATTTTCTTGAGGTCTTTATCTGAAATATGTGGAAATTTATTTTTAAGGCCTCTCCAATTAACATGGGTTAGTGAGTGGAACTGTGCGGCCTCAGTGACAGTGTTGCACTGACACTCTGAGGCCAAGTTATCAGCCAGTTTATTTCCCTCAGACAGGAGTCCTGGCAGGTTTTGGTGTCCTCTAAGATGTTGAAGGAAGATGGAATTAACTCTACGTTTAAGTAGAGTCCGGGCTTGGATCATCAATGGAGTGATGGGATTGGAGTCAAGTTTAATATATGACTTCACTAGGCTAGGTAGAAGGCTGACCATGTAAAGGCTGTCAGAAAATAGATTAAAAGGTTCTTTAATTTTGTCTAAGGCAAGGACGACAGTGAATAATTCTTTAAACTGAGCTGAACCTTCAGTTTTAGGAATAATGGTCTGAATGGGGACTGGTTGTTGACCTACGTTAAAGGGAGGATATACCACCATGGAGGCCCCCATACATCCTCCATCTGTGAAAATAGTAAGAAAATCGGGATCAGGTTGGGATAAAAAGAGCTTGGGGGATGCCACTCTAGGTGGGGGAAGGAGCTCATCCATTTGTGGGGGCTGTAATGGCAATCAATTTTTTCCCAGAAATCCTTCAAGGGCCATGGGCACCCGATAGTTATTTCTCTTAAGCCAAATGAAATCAGGGATTTTAAAAGGGACAATAAGAGAATGAGGCTCTGTGCCAAATATCCTGACAGCAGTATCTCGGCCCTTAATGATGCAATCAGCAATTTGATTAGTCATGGAGTAGACCCGGGGGGCCCTGCCCACCAAGAGGTGGATCCAATGGATAGGCTCACCTTCTTGAGCCAGCAATGCGGTGCATAAGGTCTCCCCAGGGAAGATATATAGGAAAATTGGTGGATTGGAATTATATCTTTTTAGTGATGTATTATCAATGGCTTGTTGGACTTGATGTAATATTTGCCTGTGGTGGTAGGATAAGACAATAGGGGAAGACAAGTCAGGGCCTTTAAAAAGATCAAACAATGGGGACAGTTGTTCAGTGGAAACGGGGATCCATGGCCTCATCCAATTAATTTCTCCTAAAAACTTTTGAAGTTGAGGTAGGGTACAGGAGTCCTGGATGTGTAACTGGGGTTTAACTGGAGAAGCAGAGTCCAAGGACAAGATGGAACCCAGAATTTTAAAAGGAGGGACTGTTTGAATTTTTTCAGAGGCTACACTAAAATTATTGACTTGGAGGATATCCAGGCACTTCTTTGTGAGGTTCTTTAAACTAGTGGGACTGGAACTGCCTAGGATAATGTCATCCATGTAAATATAAAAAATAGTATTTGGTATATTTTGTAAGGAGGAAAAGAGGTGAGACATAAAATATTGGTAAATAGGAGGGCTATTAGCCATTTCCTGGGGTAAGACAGTCCACTCAAACCTTTTATCTGGTCCCTGGAAGTTTAACGAGGGCAATGAGAAGGCAAACTTCTCCATATTCTGAGGGTGTAACGGTATGGAGAAGAAACAATCTTTAATGTCAATAGTGAAAAGATGGTAGGAATTGCGAATGGCAGGGATCCAAGAGAGTCCCCTCTGTGGGGTTCCAAAGGGATCATTCTCTCGTTAGTTTTTCTCAAATCATGTAAGAGTCGCCATGAACTATTGGCCTTTTTTATAACAAAAACGGGAGAATTCCAAGGATTTGTTGATGGTTGGATATGCCCAAGGGATAATTGCTGCTGTACTAATGTTTCTAAGTGCTGTAATTTAGGGGTGGGGAGTGGCTACTGCTCAGTCCGGATGGGTTCACTGGGTACCCACTGGATTCGAGGTGTGGGGAGATAATGAACAGTGGCCTCTAGGATTGGGGGTGAATCTGATCAAGGCCCCTATGGATCCTTTCAAAATGGGGGTCATCCCGATAATTGGGGTGTGCCTCTCATCCCTATTCAAATTGTTGTTCAAACTCCTCATTGTCTAAAAGGTCCTGGTAAAAAGCTTTATGGTCTGTGGTTATATAAGCTTCAGCCTCTCTCAAGATATCCTAGCCCAATAGGTTGGCAGTTAGGCCAGGCACCACCAGGGGGCGCACCTCTCCTCGGTTACCATCTGGGTCCATCCATGTCAGCCAGTTGGCCGTCTCCCATGATGTAGATTGGCCACCCACACCTAACAAGGGGGGGGGGGCTGGGATCAAGCGCCAAGAAGGAGGCACCTCTTCCCTTCTGTTTACAGTATGATCTGCCCCTGTGTCAATAAGGAACCGGAAGTTTCTATCCACTATGGTGAGGGACATTTTGGGCCTCAGTCCAGGGACTAAGGGGACAGTCCAGCGTGTTTGTACTGTCCTCTTCCCCTTATTTAATGGGGCTGGGGGCAGCCCTGAGAGAAGTTTAAAGACTTTCTCTGTATGTTGAACTTGGACTTGCAATCTCTGGCCCAATGAAACCCCTTTTTCCACAGAGGGCATGGGGTGCAGGGTGTATCACTAGACACAGGTGGGACTCTTTTTGGAAGGTTGGGGCATTCTCTCTTGAAGTGCCCTTCTCTGCCACAACTGAAACATGTTCATCTCTTGCCCACCGAGACCTATTGGAGGGCATTTACCAGGATGGTCATGTCCTCCTGTCCAATTGCAGGATGGCCGCCATAGCTCGGGTTTGGTGAGACAAGGACTCCACATCCCTAGAGGCCACTATCCATCTTTCCATCCCCTGATTTCGCATTCCAGCACAGGCCAATTTGTGGTCAGTGGTCATACCATCCCAAACCAGGGAGCGAACGAGCCTGTTGCGGAGATCTCCTGCAGGGAACTTTCTTTTAAGGCTCTTCTCCACCCTATCAATAAACGAGGGGAGGTCCTTGGTGGCCTTTTATGTGATCTCAGAGACAAGGGATTCAGTGGGCCCCTCCTCAAGTTTCCGCCAGGCAGCCAAGCCTAAAGCGTGCACCTGATCCAAATATGGAGCAGGGATGGCCACCTGCTGTAACCCAGTGCAAAAATGATCAGCTGTGCCTGTGAGCATGTGAGATAGGGATAGGAAGTTGGGCGTTTTGATTGCATTCACCCTGAGCTCGACACTCCTCCTAATAATAGGCCATCGATTTTAAGAACATGGGACCAGGGAGGACTGCCTTAGCCAATTCTTTCCAGTTGCGGGCAGTGCAGGACTGGTGAACTAGCCCTTCAAGGATGGTCTTGGCCCAGGGGGAATTGGAGCCATCTTCCACTACTGCCTTTCTAAGATCTTTACGTTCCTGCCAAGTTCACCGGCAGGTAGGGTGCTGGAGAAGCCGGTCCAGCCGGCCTCCTCCAGGGGCTGAGTGGGATGGTGAGTGTTGGCGGCCCAGACCCTCTCCACCCTGGAGAACACCACACCAAGCCAGGAGATTTGTTGAAGCAGGATTTCACTTTATTGCATCAAGCACAGTCTTATATAGGGTAGGGGTAAGCGGTTGGGGCTAAAAAGTATGGCAAGGTGACGTGGGGAGTGAAGGACCAATCATTTTTCACCACGTAGGCTGTAGCCAGATAGAGGCCATTTTTTGTTGTGCCTTGCTGAGTCACTCCTATGCGGAAGTGGAGTGTCAGAGACAGGCCACAAAACTTGAATGAGGCTCGGGAAGTTACACTAGGCCACACATCTGGGCCCATGAGGCCCAACAGAATCTGATGCCCTCTTCCAGCCTTTGTGGGCATTGCACAACATATACATGCATGCAAGCAAAACACTCATACACCTAAAAAATAAAGATTTTTTTAAAAGAAAGTTCATTTCATTCATTTAATTTTCATGTTATACATCAATAGGTTTTATAAGAATACTTCAATGAAAACAATTGTCTTAATTTTATAAGAAGGTGAGAAGCAATGCAAGCTTCCTCTGACTTAGGAAATGATGAGCTCTCTATCATCTCCCCAACACTCCCTCCTCCCACAGATCCCTTATGTAATTCACTGAGAAGTACTGTCTATTCTACTTCCAAAACAGGTTTAGAATAATTTGAATATTTCATTTAACCAATTCTTCATGTATATCCTATTCCTTTCCACTACACATCATATAGCAACTGCAACATGGATCAGATCATTAAGGTCCATTTTTTAAAACCTTTGAATGAACTCTAACTGCTAAGAAGAAAATCTTCAAATCTTAGCCATGTATGGCAAGACCCTACACAGACATTGTCATGTTCACCTGCAGAAGAAGAAAAATAACTTTCTTTAGGCTTCATAAATTTTTATTTGGAATGGACTATTGTAACTAAAAGCAGATTAACAAGAGCAAAACAAACAAGTTGTTAATGTGTGCACAGTACATCACTTGAGAGAAATCTCAATGAAAAATTTCACCAAAGGGCTGGGTGCATTGGCACACATTTAAAATCTTATCACCCAAATGCTAATGCAGAAGAATGATGAATTCAAGGCCAGTCTGAAGTATGCAGTGAGATTGCCCTCCCCAAAGAACTAAGTCAAACCAGTGGCTTAGAGTACCACTTATATAGCATCTTCATCAAATAATAATAAATTTATAGAGAAATGACAGAACAAAGCCAGGCATGGTAGCACACACATGTAATCAAAATATTATAGAGGTAGAAGCAGGAAGATTGGGAATCCAAGACCATCCTTGGCTACATAGTGATTTCAACACCAGCCTGGGCTCCATGAGACCCTATTTGAAAAGTCCAAACTGCATGGTACCTCATCCCAGTACTAGAGAGGGAGAGGCAGGAGGATCCACTATAGGTTTAAGGCCAACCTGGTCTATATAGTGATTTTCAGGCTAGTCAGGCCTACCTAGCTAGAATTATGTAGACATGAGAGGCCAAAGGACAAAGGTTTTAGTCTTCCAAGTTCAGGAAAATGTGGTTTTTCAAGTTAAATATATGGGAAGAAGCTAATGGGTTTAAAGATTCTTTGGGTGCCATTTCATGATATGAGTCTAACGCTGTTTCCTCAAAGAATAATATTTTAGTATCATATCTTTATTATTATTGTTGTTATTATTACTGAATGTTAACATATGTATTATTTTCTGCTCTGTGATAAAACACCATGGCCAAAGAAACTTATAAAAGGAAGAGCTTATTTGAGCTTATGGTTTCAGGGGAATTACAGTCCATCATGTTTGGGAGACATGGTGGGCAAGAGGTGGCCAGAGGGGAAAGTAGAGAACTCACATCTTCAAACAGGCATGGAAAACAGAGAGAGATTGGAAATGGGGCAAGACTTAAGAACTCTCTAAGCCCACTGACAGTGACATATTTCCTCCAACAAGGCCACACCTTCTAAAATATCTCAACAGGGCCACCAGCTGGGGACAAAATGTCCAAATACTTGGTGCTTATGGGGGACATTCTCATTCAAACCACCACAATATCATTACGTAGTAAAGGGGGAAATAGAGAAAGTTATTCTATTGGCTGCTTCTTTTAAATTATCTTTCTATTTATTTACTTAGATTTGTTTTTATTTTATGTGGATGAGTGTTATGACTGCACATATGGAAGTGCATTTGTCTCATGCAATGCCTTTGAAGGATAGAAGAGGGTGTCAAATTCCTTGGAACTGGAGTTACATACATTTGTCAACCACCATGTAAGTGCTGGGATTCGAACCTGGGTCTTCTGCAAGAACAGGCAGTACTCTTAAATGCTGAGCCATCTCTCCAGCCCCTATTTTGAATTTATTGATTTGTGTGTGTCTGTTTGTGTATATGTGTGTAATGACACTCATGTGGAGGTCAAAGGATAACTTCCCAAAGTTGGTTTTCTCCTTCCACCATGTGGGTACTGGGAATCGATCTCAATTCTTCAGATTTAGCAGCAAGCACTTTTACCTCCTGAGCCATCTCTTTGGTTCCTAATGCTTCTTTTTTTCCAACTTTATTTGTTTAGTTAGCTATCTATGTATTTATTTTTTTTGCAGTATTGAAGATGGCACCCAGGACCTTAACATTCAAGGCAAGTGCTCTACTACTGAGTCATAGCTTTAAGCCAATTAATTAATTTATATATTCTTCATTTATTTACTTTTTATGTGTATGAGTGTTTCACCTGTATGTGTGTAAATGAACCCATGTGTGCACAATGCCCATGGAAGCCAGAAGGTGTCAAATCTCAATATGAGTGCTAATACCCTGCAAGAATAGTCAGAAGTTCAGCAACTATGGAGCCATCTCTCTAGCCCCAAGTTTATTTTTAAAATTTTATTTATTCATTATTTTATGTGTATTTGTGTGGGCCTGAGTGCATGTATATGCATTACAAGCATGCACTACTTGAGGAAGCCATAGGGCACTGGATCCTCTGGAACTGGAGTTACAGGTTGTTGTGAGCCACCTAATTTTGGTGTTGGGAATAAAACCTGGGTCCTTTGCAAGAGCAACAAGTGCTCTTAACCACTGAGCCATCTCTCCAGATCCCTAAATTTATTTTTAATAGATACATAAAAGCACACAAATTGTACATATGAATGGGAAAATATATGAAGCTTGATTCATATACATTTGTTGCTTCCAAATTACTTTTAGCCAAAAAGGGATTTTCATGTTGAAGAAGCATATTTTGGCATGATATATTCTGATTGCCTTCATATCCTTCCAAAATCAACCTTACCACATTTTCTTATTAAAAAAAAAACTTCCTTAAGGAGTCATTGAAATTGCTCTCCAGGTTAACACTTAATACCAAGCCTAACAACATCAGTTCAGACCTCTTTACCCACATAGTGGTAGGAGAGAACTGATTCTTTAAAGTTATCCTCAGACTTCCACATACACACCTTGGCAGGAGTGCCTCCTCCACATACATACAAACAAATAATAAATGTAATTTTAAATTTAAAAAAGTACTTCTTCCTAGACTAGGTCAAGTCTTGCACTTTAAATTTGTTAATTTTCTGCCTATATCATGCTTTCCTGAGTTTTTAACATGGCCGGCTCCTATCATTTATCTTAAATGTCACTCCAGAAGATCTTCCTTGCAACTCTAACTGTGAGCATTTCACTTCATTCTCCATCACAGCACCATGATCCCATCGGTGATAAACTTTTAGATAGGTTGACTGGGTTAGTTAACTTTACATTGCTTGACAAATACCTGACATAATCAAGTTGAAACAAGAAAAAGATTATTTTGGCTCCTTGTTTCAGAGGTTTCAGTTCATGGTCACTTGGCTCCATTATTTTCAGGTCCCAGATGCAGGATGTCATGGTGGGGACCACATGGTAAAGCAAAGCTGGTCTCCTTGTTATGGCCAGGACACAAAGAGGAAGAAAAGAGGGAAGGGAAAAATGAAGGGAGAAAAAGAAGGAACAGAAGAAAAGAAGGAGTGGGGGGAAAGTATAGACTCCAAGGACATGCCCCCAATGACTTACTTTCTCACTTGTATCCAGACTCTATTGATTCCACCACCATCCAATAGTCTGATAAGCTACGAATCTATTCGTTTATGAAATCAGAGCCTCTGTGATCCAATCACCTCCACAGGCCCTATCCCTAAACACTGTTGCATTGGGCACCAAGCCTTCAAATATGAGCTTTCCAGGAACATTTCAAATCCAAACCATATCGTTATCTATCTTTCCCTACAGAAGTCATGTTCCATGAATATTGTCAGAGAACAATGCAGCAAGTCCTACATAAATAAAAGATGGCTTTACTCAGAGCCCTACTACATTCATAGTAAGACTTAGTGAATGCCTAAATGTGTTTCTTCGCACCATTCCTATATGTTACCTTGTATATAGCAAGCATAAATAAATGTAGCCTGGGGCTAGAGAGGCAGTTCAGTGGTTAAGAGCACTTGATGTTCTTCTAGTTCAACCAAGTTTGATTCCCAGAACCCATGTCCAGCAGCTCAAAACTGTCTCTAACTCCAGGTCCAGGGGATCTGACTCCCTCTTCTGGCATCCATGGGTACTGTACTTATGTGCACAAAAACACATAAAGGCACACACACATAAATAAAAAATAAAAATAGATCCTTGAGGGGCTGGAGAGATGGCTTAGTGGTTAAGAGCATTGTTTGCTCTTGAAAAGGTCCTGGGTTTAATTCCCAGCACCAACATAGTGGCTAACAGCCATTCCCAACTCTAGTACAGGAGAATCCCATTCACTTTTCTGGCCTCTGTGGGCATTGCAGGGCAAGGGTGCAAGGGTGCACTTATACTGGCAGCCTCTACATTCAGACACATAAAATAAAAATAATAAATAAAATACTTTTATAAATTATAAATAAATAAATAAATCATTGAAAATGTAGCTTAAACAGAAGAATTATGTTCATAATAATAAGTAAAGTAGATGTTAGTTTTCCTTATTAACAAAAAATAACCACAATGAGAAGGAGTTTATGAAAAAACAGTTTTATGCTACCAGAAGATATTGGTTTCTTTTTTCTTATGTGGGGAAGGAAAAAGAATTGAGTTTCTAGGGAGCTGGAAATATTTATCTAAGTGCTCACTATGCAGTTGTATTTAGTTTTGATCTATGTACTTATGTACACATTTCAGAATGTATCATTTTCCTTAATAGAAATTAAAGATAAAAAACATGGTTTATATGGATCATATTTTGCACTAACATAGCAACAACTGGTGTTCATAATGATAGCATGAATCATCAAAGAGATTAAGTTTAATGTGACTATATTCAAAATCTCCAATTGTGTAATATAATTTTTAAAAAATATTTCTATTAAATAGTTAAATGTGTGTACCTAGCTATGTTTACTATCTGAAAAGTTGACTTAAGTGTAATATTATGTCCCAATAATACTCACAAAATTAGATATTAACACATTAATGCCATTAGAAGAAATAAGAGAAGCAAAACAAGATTATTGGCTCATTTTACAGAGACGGAACCATAAGAAGCTTACATGATTTTTTCATGGCTACACACAAAGATAGCAGTTGCTCCAAGGTCTACAGTTCATTTACTCTGACTGCTGGTACAGGATAGTATAAATTTTTTAAAAATATTTTATTATTTTTATTTTATGTGGATGAATGTTTTGTCTGCCTCTGTCATGCAATGACCGTGGAGGTCAGAAGAGGGCATTGGATCCCCTGGAACTATAGTTACAGATGGTTGTTACCTGAGGGTGCTGAGAATTAAACCTGGATCCTCTGGAGGAACAGTTTGCGCTCTTTACTGCTGAGCCATCTCTCCAGCCTAACATAGTATAAATTTTACTACTTGTTATATAGAAGAGAGGTGATCTGGAAGAGAAAAGGCATAGACAATGGGGTTGAGTAAGAGAAAGGTCTGCTGAGAAGCTATTCTGTGAGTGGCCTCGATTTTAAGATTCTCCTTATTTCCCATGACTCCTCCTTACGTACTTTAAGTGGTACTTGACATTCTTTTAACAGTTAAACTGTAATTCTTTAATATGTGGTCATTGCTCCTTACCATGAATATAGGTGGTGTTTGAATAAAATCATCTTTTATTTCTAGGAGCATTTGTACAATTATTCTCTGGTAATAGTGAATACATATATAAGCTGTGCATTCTTATAATCCCAGCAGTGGGGAAGCTAAGGCAGGAGAATCTCAAGTTCAAGGCCATCTTGTGATAAATACCAAGACCCTGATTTTTTACTAAATAGATGTAAAAGATAAATGGGGAGTTGGAGAGATGGCTTAGCAGTTAAGAGCACTGGCTGTTCCTGTAAAAGACCAAGGTCTGATTTCCCAGCACCAACATGATAGCTAACAGCCATCAGTAACTCCAGTTCTAGGGAACTCTGACACCCTCTTTTGGTCTTTGCAGGCATTTCTTACACATGGCATACCTACATCCATGCAGGCAAAACACTCATATACATGAAATAAAAATAAATAATATGTTTAAAAGGTTTAAGAGGGGGGAAATCATGCTGCAAATGACTAGTCTGTGGAGGCATTTAAGCAAATACATGGATAACCACTTCAATATCTAAATTCAAAAATAGATTGAGGAATAGCAGATCCAGATTGGGTGACAACAAGGGTTGTCCAAGTAAAGAAAATGAGGCCAACTCTGGTATACAGTGGTTCTGAGGAATCCAGGTTTCCCAGAGTGTTATCACATCTGGGAGGGTTGGTGCAAGCTTCTCTTGAGCCAACATGATGCATGTACATATATCAGGAAAGGCCCAAAGAAAATTTGGTGTGGTAGTGAAGTTGGAAGGTAGAGGTGCATGTACCAAGCATTCAAGGTCATTCATGAGTACACAGAAAGTCTGAGACTGGGTTATTCATGCCTCCATCTTATTAAAAATTAAAACTGAAAAAAATAAAATTAAAAAGGGCAAGTGAGATGGCTCAGTGAATAAAAGCACTTGTCACACAAGTCTGATAATCTAAGTTTGATCCCCAGTACCCATGGTGGTAGAAGAGAAACAACTTCCAAAAGTTGTCTTCTGATCAGATGTGTCATGACATGGATGTGTGGGCACTCTCATGCAGGCATTCACATGCAGGCATCACACACTCACAATAGTAAGTAAGTAAGTAAGTTAGTAAAGAAATAATTTGAGAGAAAGGGAAGGCCAAGAAAGGAGAGGAGAGGAAAGGGAAAGGAAAGCAAAATCTCACAGAAACAGAGAGCTCCATAAACAAGAGAGAAAAATTCTTCATCCAAGAAAGAAGCCAACACTGATTCAAATGTGAACATAAAACTGTAAAGAAGACCCAGAGCAAAACCATATTCACCACTCAGACCTATACAAAACATTATATAGCATAGAAGGAATCATGGACTCCCAAAGAACTGCAAGATATACAAGTGTTTTCAACCCTATGGCAGATGATGTGGTCCATCATCACAGACTGCAGGTTTAGGACAAAAATATCCATTGTCCTATATACTGAGAGTATTAATGGCTAAGAGCCACCAGTTGAGTCTCTGTCTAGTGTGGGGATCTGGTTACTGAGCAAGCCAAGCAACTCCAGATACCCTAAAGGGATGGCAGGTGTCTGACCTGCTCTGCCTGTGTGATAACCTGGCCTCAGGAAGCTACTGTAGATATGAATCTTCCTTTCCCCCACCCCAGACCAGAACCAGGTTTTTGGGTTTCGTTTCCTCGTTCCTGAACTTCCACAACCTTCTGGCCTTTATCCCAACACCCCACCTTTCCCGCCTTCTGTAACGGTCAGAGAGGCTTCCCTATATAAACCCCCGCATTGGCTCTAATAACCGAACTACCCACCAACGTAGTCTCCCGGGAGGGAACTCCTCCCGCTGCACTCTGAGCCACCTGAGGTCCCGTTCCATCCAACTCAGCAGATAAAAGTACTTGCTGCCAAGTCTGATGACCTGAGGTCAATCCCCTTGTGCCCTACATGCTGGAAAGATACAACTGACTCCCCAAATCTGTCTTCCGACCTCCACACACATACCATGGCATACATGGATAGCAACACACACACACACACACACACACACACACACACACACACACAGAGGAAAATTTAAAAGATTAAAAAGTGATATACTTGGAAACTTTGGAAGAAATCATTATGAAACTTTTAAATAGATTTATTTTAAACTTAGGTAAGTGTTTCAGCCTATAGCTATTTTAAAACTAGAGATGCAGGCAAAATGCTGAGTTTCCATTTGTGATAAATTTTGCATGGCTGGGCCAAAAGTTGATACTTTTAACATCTAGGAAGGCTCATACCCATTAATAAATAACATGGATACTTCAACAATATAAATGTTTAATGATCTGAGTAGATAACTCAAAGGCAACAAATAGTAAGGACGAAGAACAATCTCCAGTAATAAAAATGTAATTAAAACAAACCAATATTTTCCCTATTAAGTTAGCATATAAAAAGTTAGTTATAAAAAGCCTACACTAGGAATGGCTTCAGCAAAACAAAACATTTATTACCAATAAGGTCAAAACTGGCAGAGTCTCTGGGAAGCATTTTAGCATTCTACATTCAAACTAAAAGAATAATATTCTTCACTAAAACAACTTTATTCCTTAGACTCTATCTTAAGGTAGCAGTTCCAAAATACAGGAATAACCTTATTCTACATAGTTTTATCACATCATTCATTCAAACTGTAAAAAGATGAAAATATATGATTTCTTTTTAAAAAGTCATTATATTCATTTGATGAAGTGCTACACAACTATTACAAAGTGATTATGAGTTCATAAAAATAATTGAAGACTGCTCTTCTTAGTGTTAAGAAAAGGATACATACATTCTGTATTTTCTTTCTGTCATTGAGTAGAAAATTTCACTTTCAAAATGATACCACTTGTAAACAATCATATCCTGCATTTAAACCATTTTTCTCTCAATAATTAAAAATATTTTATGTATTATTTTTATTATTTAATGTGCACGAGTGTATTTTCTGCATGTATGTAAGTGCACCCATGTCACACAATGCCCATGGAAGTCAGAAAATGGTGTTGGTTCCCCTGGAACTGGAATTATGGATGGTTGTTAGCCACCATGTAGGTGCTGGGAATTGAACCTAGGCCCTCTGTAAGAGCAGTCAATGTTACTAATCTCTGAACCATCTCTTCAGTCGCCTTTTCTTTCAACAATTTAAGATTCTGAAAAGATATTATCTGAGCCATCAAGATGGCTCAGTAGGTAAAGGAGCTTGCTGCCAAGCCTAAGGACCTAAGTCATTAGGCTGTTCTGGAGTCCACATGGTATATAGAGAAAAACAACTCTTATAAGTTATCCTCTGACACGGGACACACACACACACACACACACACACACACACACACACACACACACAGAATAAAGAATTAAATGAATGTAATGTTTTAAGAGGAAAAGATATTGTCTCTGTAAGTTTTACAATAACCTTTATGTTGTATGTGATTCTTTCATATCAATTTACATAGAATTTGGACGGAATGGTTCAATGAACAATTGAGTGGAATGCAATATATTAGGTTACCATTTCCGTACTGTGCTGTGGTTTCCAAGAATGGACTTTAGACAGACCATTGCCCCTTTTGCTGTAGAAAATGCAGTAAAACTTCATTTACTGAACTGCCAAAGGAATTTTATTTCAAGGATACTTGACTTATAAAATCATCAACAATAAAGTGCAAGGATTTTCTGGCAATAGAATCCATCTGGATTAGCACTACACTTCAAGCTGTGTGTCACTAACTGGTTTGTCCTTTTGGACAAAATGTTGTTTGGGCAATTTCCAGTTAGATGTGGAGATAATTGCTTTAAATTATGCGCAACCATTGTAAAATAAAACTCACAATGAAGTAGTAAAAACACAGAAATGTCCTATTGTATTTGTCCACATTTCTAGAGGGTTCTTTTTCCTAGTTCTGGGACTGGAACACAGAGCCTAATGCTTGCTAGGAAAGCATTCTACCACTGAGATTCACTCTTGGCCTTATTTTGCTTTGAAACAAGGTCTTGCAATGTCTGGCACTCCCAATTTATCCCAGACTGAACTCAAATTTATGACAGTTCTCTTGGCTCAGCCCTCCAATCCCCAAGTGCTGGGGATTGCAGGCATATACCACCATACCCAACTTATAAAACAATTTGTTTTCATTTTTCCTTTCTTTTCTTTTCTTTTCTTTTTGTGATGCTGATAATTGAACCCAGATTCTTGAGGGGAGTGATGCTCATTGGACAGTTTCATCTGTCTTTTAGCAATCACAACACTAGAGAGATTCTCCCCTAACAAAGTAGTCAGATCCCCATTGATCTCCTCAGCTCCTCCCTTCCTTTATGATTTTGAATAGAATGATTTGATATCACAAAAATACATATATCTCCACTTGTGACTTACTTCCTTAGCCCCATTGCCTTGGATGAGTTTGATACATATAAAAAATCTATTCTCACTTTGTATTGACTCCTATCTATAAACTCAGCACTCAAGGCTGATGGCAGAATCTCTGAGTTTGAGTTCAGTCTGGACTACATAGCTAGTATCAAACCAGCCACAGCTACGTGGCAAACAAGGCCTTGACTTAAAAATAAAGTATATTCCCTTACTGTACTGTAGGTGAAAATGCCATGACATAGTACCAATAAATTTGTTAAATCTCAATTTCAATATTTTTTCTACATTTCAAACCAAAAATATATGGTAAGAACTGCATCAGCTGTCCTCTTGCTATGTAGCTGCAAATATCTTAGTCATAGAAATATAAAATTAAGAGTTCCTTGGTTATTTTGCAATCAAATTTTATTGTGTTATTTTTTCTATCTGTAATATGCTTTTAAAAACAACAGGATAATAAGAACCTGGATTTTAAAAACAAACACTATTTATTAGAATAATACTGCTATATCTATTACAGATGATTTACATGTGTTCTTTTGCTCCCCACCTCCCTAGAAAAAGAGGTTCTTTCAAGGCTTCAATTATACTATACAATTTCCATGTTGCCAAAGAGACATACTTCTTATAATACTTTAAAATTTATTCTTTGACAGTTTCACACGTGTATACAATATATTTTATCACATCTATCTCTACTCTCCCTCCAGCACTTCCCATACATATACTCTCCCAACGTCATGTCCTTTTCTTATTTCTAATAATCCTCTGAGTCCAATTAGTGCTGTTCATGTACACACAGATGTGAGGCTATCCACAGGAGCATGAGAAACTTACCAGTGGCTATTCCACCAACAGAAAAATTATTCTTCTTCCTCCTGCAGCCATCAATTGCCACTAGTTCCTAAGCTGGGGGTAGGTCCCCATGAACTCCTCCATCCTTTTGCTTTTTACCACAGTTGCTCTAAGTTTATGATTGCAAGGGCCATGCCATATCTAGAAGACAGCATTTCACAGCACTCCTACCCTTAACTCCCAGATTCCAATATTATAGATATGAGTCACCATTCCTAGCTTGGCATTCTTAATATTCAATAGAATATGGTAAAAATGTGGGGAAACTAGAACTCTCATAGATTGCTGATGGAGAAGTAAAATAGTACCACCATTTTTGAAATCATTATGACAGTTTATTAAAGCATTAAATAGAAGAGGAAATCAGAATGTCACCTTAAAATATGTCTCTTTGACACAGAAATTAACTTTGAACTAAAGGCAATTTAGCAAAAGGAAGGTGAGTTTGTTCAAGCTTCTGTCTTTCCTGCCTAAGGACAGCTTTACTGGTGAAAACTCTACCAGCTCAGAGACAAAATCAAAAGGAATCTATAAGCAAAATTTATACCTCCAAGTTAGGTATGGTGAACCATACGTAATTCTAGCCCCAGGGTGGAGACCTGGAGGATTGCAGAAAGTTTGAGGCCATCTTGGGCTACATGGTAAGTTCCAGGTCTATCTCTGTTAGAGTGAGGCCCTGCCTCAAAGATAAACAAAACAACAAAATCCTATTCCATTAGCTCCTTCCCACGGCTATTCCTCCCAAAAGTTTCCTGACTTAGAAACCTCTTTCTTTGGTTCTGTCGTATCTTCCTAAGTTTCTTATTCTTTACTGAACACAATATATACATATGTATCTAACATTACTTTCTATTGAAGTTTTTCTCACATGGTGTGCACTGCATGTGTTAATGATGTAATCTTTTGTCTTTTGTTATAGCATTTTTCCCAAGTATGACCTTATGAGAGTTGAGAGTTCTCCTTCTTCCTTAACAACAAGTACCTGCTGTGTGAGGTCACTTTTCCACTTGTAGATGTTTATTTAAGTGAAATGAAAACATAATCCATACAAAGATTTATAAATAGAAGTTCACATTAACTTTATTTGTAACAACAGAAACTTGAATTTCCAAATGTTCATCAGGAGGGTAAATGGATAAACAAATTATGGCATGCCCCAACTATTTACAAATATCCAATATTAGCAATAAAAGAGTGACTTATTAATACATGCAACAATTATCTTGTTTCAAAATAATTATGCTAAGGACAAGAAGTCAGATAAAAGCGTTCTGTTTGATTTCATGTACATAAAATTCTACAAAGTTCAAACTAATCCAAAATAACAGAAAGAGGATCAGTCATTGCCTGTGAGTTAAATGTAGGAGTAGGGTGGGAGTAAGGTATAAGAAAGTAGTTCAAAGGGCTGGAGAGATGGCTCAGCACTTAAGGGCACTGGCTGATGGCTGATCTTGCAGAGGACCCATATTCAATTTCCTGCACCCATATGATGGCTAACAATCATCTATAACTCCACTTCCAGGAGATGCGATGCACTCTTCTGGCCTCTATGTGCAATGCACACTTGTAGTGTATTTATGTAAATGCAGGCAAAACAATCTACACATAAAATAAAAATAAATAAATCAAAAAGTTTAAAAAGGATCTCAAAAAAATTTTGAAGGCAGGTGAGTATTCATTTTCTTTCTGTTTTATGTATGTGTTTTGTTTATGTCTTTGTGTTATTGTACTGTGTTGTGAGACTTGGCCTTATTAGGGAGCCCAGGCTGGACTTGAACTCATAATCTTCTAGTTCTGCCTCCCCAGTGTTGGTATTACAGGCAAGCACAACCACACTTTGATCAAATATATTGTTTCTTAAGTGTAGTTTAGATCTTAGGCATGAATGTATATCCTAAAACATATCAAGTTAAACTAAAGATGTGTTCATGAACATGAACACTGTTTTGTTATAATTCAGTTCAGTTATACTTAAACAAAGCTTTTAAATACAAATACAGCAGAACAAATAATACTCAAAAGAATAAAAGTTGTTAAAAAGTTGAGTTGTGAATTTTAGGTTGCTTTTTTTCTAATTCTATGAAGAATATCATGGCACAGATCTGTGATCCCACTGAAGAGGCTGAGGCAGGAAGTTTTAAGTTCAAAGCCAAAGTGTGATACATAGACAGAACCTGTCTCAAAAGAAGAAAGAAACAAAAAGGATCCTAGAATTACACAGGGTACTCACTCAATAAATTATAGGTTATTATATAAGCTGGAAAACATGAATTAGAATGCATGTGAATATACATGCCAGCCAGTGAACTCTCAGAGTAAAATACTCCTATGATCAATTTATCTAAGCATGCATTAATATTTAAAACAAACTCAATTGAAAGATTTCACAGTTCACTTAGGGACAGAGAGATAGAAAGCAAGCAAAGATTAGAAGCTTGGGGGTTTGCCATCTCTGATTCAATATGCCAAGAAGCAGATACCCTAAGTGAATTAGGATTATTGGATCTGCTTTCTTCCTTGAAGCAAGGAAATAATCCTATTGAATATATCTTCTCCTCTGAGGCAGTTTTGGAACTGCTGATTCACTCTAAATCTTCTCTAGATACTCTCGGCAAATGAGCTAGAGATGATTTGATGAACATGAGTCTCGGGTTTTTCATGCAAACAGTATGACAGGCTCCCTTCAAAGAGTCCTGATATGGACAATGACAAGTAATACTAGTATGAAGCAGTCAACAAAGTGAGACAAAAGCCAAAGAATACAAAAATTTATAAAAGATGGTGGAAAGATCCTAAATATCATTTGGGGACAGTGGTACGACACAATATTTATGAATTAAATTAGCTTCATAAAGAGATTATTACTTTAGTCTAGAAAACTGAATAGGAATCATCAGCATATATATATATATATATATATATATATATATATATAGAGAGAGAGAGAGAGAGAGAGAGAGAGAAATAATATGAAGCCCTAGAAATAGCAAAAATAAAAGAGTGACGTATGAAACATCATGTTCTTGTTCCTATTCATGGAGCACAGAATATACTGGAGGTAAAGGGTGGGGCAGGCCAGTCAGTCTCAGAAAGGAAAAATAAACCTGCAAGTTCTCCTCATGTACAGAGCCTAGCCTATAATGTATACCTGTATATATACATACATGCAAGTACATGTGTGGGTATATTATGACATTTAGAAAAGAGAACAAGAAAGAGTAACAAAAATGGCATACTACTTAGTTCATATATATATAGATGAGAGAGAGAGAGAGAGAGAGAGAGAGAGAGAGAGAGAGAGAGAGGAAATACTTTATACAGGTCCTTTCAATGCTCTCAGGACATAATGCATTTTCAACATAAAGACTTTAAATGGGTAGTGTCCACATGTGATTCCACAAGGGGGCTATTACCCTTGAAATCTGAAATATGAATTTTAAGTGACGTTTTTCACTGTTTGAATATTTTTATATGTGGTAGCTTTTTGTTAATATTAATAAGTATCATTTCACCTTTAAAAATAATTAAAAGCAATTAAATTGAATGTAGATATTCCTCAAGTATTACCAAAAAAGGACAGATAACAAGAAAAGACAAACATTTTATGATATGTATACCTCATTTATATATGTGTCCATGTAAAGCACTCTCTGAACTCAAAAAGAGTAAGAGATAATTTATTCTCTCTCTTGGAACCAAATATGAATGATAATGACCAGGGAACACAGATGTAGGTTACCCTAAATATCATGTTCTGAAGTGATAACAATTTTATGTTTGAATAATTACAGAACAAAAGAAAACATAAATTAAGGCACTTTCAAACTACAAAGGTTAGAACATCGGGTAGGTGGGTTACAGCAAAGTTGGGAAATCTTAACTACAGACTTTACATGCTATCTGATGACATTCTTATTCTTTGGGTTAGTACATTCCAAGAGGACTTACCTAATTAATCACCAGAGGGATGTTAGGACAGGCATAGTGGTGGGCCCAAGTAGCAACATTTCAATGTTCCATACTCATAGGAGTTCTAGTCAATCAAGTCAATCAGCTTTGTAGAATCTTTAACACAGGTTTGGATTGCTTTTTCTGGAACTTCAGTTTACACATAGAAGAAATCTAGGTGAAATCTCCAAGAGCTGGCTTTGAATTCAAGCTCAAATACCATAACTCTCTAAAACAAAGAGAGAAGTTGGGGAGGTCAATTATGGAGAGATACCAAGGAAAGCATGGTAAACAAGGTTAGGGTTTATTAAATATAATTAAGTTAGTGCTTTCACTAGTGATAAGAGTATCCAGTGACTTGGTTGTTTTCTTTCTCATACTGAGAGAGAGACAGAGAGAGAGAGAGAGAAAGAGAGAGAGAGAAAGAGAGAGAGAAAGACCCCTTACAAGTGAATAAAATTTATATAGATGTAATTTTTTCATACGAAAGGTAACCTGTCTCCTGAGTTTCTCCTGTCTTTTCTCAAAATAATAATTTCAAGTGATATGTTTGGTGACATACATCTGTAATCCCAGAAGTTGGAATGTTGAGGCAGAAGAATGGAGAACTCAAAGGCAGAGTAGGTGACATAGCCAGTTCCATATTGGTCTCAGATTATCTCAAAAGAGGCCCATTCACAAAAATCAGCTGAAAATAGTTCTTATGTCAAAGCAGCATGTGTTGGGATGACATATTGTCTTCCTACAGTCATTATGTGTTGGTATATTCTGGTCTCCTACACAGAAATGCAAATAAGAGATAAATACATAATTCAAGTTGTTAATAAAAATCAACGTCAAAGTGGTTCTGCAGGAAGTACTGGAAACTTGCTTGCAGTAGTAATGTCATGTAACCCAAAGACAATATTTCAGGAAAAAAAAATGATCAAGATGTTGAAGGGCTACCTGTTGTTTTCTACTAAAACTGGAGGTATTTGTAAGCAAAAAAATGACTTTGCCTTACTAACCTTGGCAGTTTCTCATTTGTTCCTTAAGTGTGCATAAATGAAATTTCAAAAATTACAGTAAGAAAAGCAATAGAGGACTGATTTGTCTGTTCCTAGGGATTATTTCTAGGAATACTTTCTGTGGAATTTATTCTCCTCCTGACTTAATAGAAGCCAAACCACTATTCTTATCATTCAAACAGTAATGACTAAAATGGCCATTACCACTAAAATCAATAGACCATAAAACATTCAACAATTTGTGAGTCAGGGCCAGTTATTTAAAGCAGATTATCTTAATGATTTCTGTGCCAGTCTGGATAATGTGTCTAAATGAATAAAAGATCAAAGATTACATAGGAAACCAATTACACTGAAACACAATGAAGCATTAAAATTTTATAGTACAGTAATAGGAGTGATTTTTATCAGTGACTTAAATAGCAAGGTCTAGAAGTAGGATATGGCTTATTTTGAAGTATTATTGATCATAAAGGATTTTAAGGGATTGTTATAAAATAGAACAATACCTGAGACTTTTCTGGTGCTTAATTTATAAGTACTATAAAGTAGTTTATTTTCTATGTTTATCATCAAAAGACATGCCAAGTTCAGTCAGAAGTTAATGAAAATTAATACATAATTTTTCCATGTTTGCTCCTAAATTTCTTTTTGTCTTTTGAGACACTGTTTCCCTGTAGTCCCAGCTGGCCTGGAAATTGCTATACAGACTAGGCTCACCTTGATCTCACAGAGTTCTGCCTGCCTCTGACTCCCAATTGCTAGGATTAAAGGTATGTGCCACCACATTCACCCTTTATTTTTTTCTAGGTTTGTTCATTTACTTCTTACTGTTCAAGATTCTTCATTTTTACTAGATTCAGATTTGGAAATAGAAGCTCTCAGGGAGGACAGCCTGTGTCTCTTGGCAATCTGTTCCTGGCATTTTTCTTTGGTTTCTTTCATTCTCTTGATCAAAAGTTTAGCATATTTGGCAGTCTCCTCCTTATTTTTCTTGGTGTACTGTTTCTTCAGAGCAATATATTGGTATTTGTGTTGCAGACATAAAGTGTAATACGATGCTGAATCTTGGTTACTAGTGCTGGGCTTCTTTCTTTGTTTGAAGGCTTTCTGACAACATACTGGCAGACAACCTTAGAGAGATTGCTAGCTCTTTTGGGCCCCAGTGCTGAAGTATAAAGGTATCTGTCGGTCCAAGTATATTTTTCTTTCTTTCTTTCTTTCTTTCTTCCTTTCTTTCTTTCTTTCTTTCTTCCTTCCTTCCTTCCTTCCTTCCTTCCTTCCTTCCTTCCTTCCTTCCTTCTTTCTTTCTTTCTTTCTTTCTTTCTTTCTTTCTTTCTTTCTTTTCTTTCTTTCTTCAATAAACAAGAACACTCAGAATGGCATCCATAATGCATCTAAGAACAAACTTGAGCTTTCTCTCCCCAGTCCTCCTGGGTCTATACCAAGGATATCCCTTGCTCAACAGCAGGTGCACTCCACCATGTGTCAAAACATCCTGCTTCATCGGAAAGCCTTGTTTGTTGTTTCCATCATTGATCTGGACCACATAACCCCTTCACACGGTACCCATACCATCAGCAGTAACTTCTGTGGCCATGGACTTCTCAGAGAAAGTAGGAGGTTTGCGCTCATTACTCACTTGAATGAATTCCTGACAGCTGGTGGCTGGGAAGGAGATATTCAGTTTCATCTTGATGCTCCAGCCTTTATTTTGGATTATGTGTCTGTGCATGAGTATGTGCATGTGAATGCAGGTATTGTTGAAGCCAGAGAGTGACAGTTTCCCTGGAGCTGGAATTACAGGTGCTGGGAACCAAACCTGAATTCTCTGCAAGAGCAGCAAGTGCTCTTAACCACCAAGCCATCTCATATAGGGTATCAAAGCCATGAGAGCCTGTTTATGCTTAGATAACATGGCTCTGCTATGGATTTCTAGCATGGGCTAAGGCTAGACACACATGGGGCTGAGTTATCACAAAATGGCTGACAATGGATCTTGAGGCTTTAAAAACATTTTTATTATTTTTATTTTATGTGCATATGTACACTGCCTACCTGCATGCATACAAGGTCCAATGTTAGAGAGCAAGCCAGTGCTTTTTCTTGGCACCTCCTGGGCAGTCAGCTGTATAAGGATGAGGTCCCTGACAGACAGGAACTCATTGGAACGGATGATAAACACACACTGTGTACTGTCTATGAGGTGCACATGGCCAAAGAAGTTGCTACCATTGCCCTGGGTGAAGAGTGGAAAGGGTTGTGTGGCTTGAATCTGTGGAGGAAACAACTAAAGAGCCTTTTCCAAGAAGCAGGGTGTCTTCACCCACGGCAGAGTGTGTCTGCTGCTGAGTAAGGGGCATACTTGTTATAGACTGAAGACTGGG
Organism: Eospalax fontanierii; assembly: GCA_035773235.1. NCBI lineage: Eukaryota > Metazoa > Chordata > Mammalia > Rodentia > Spalacidae > Eospalax > Eospalax fontanierii. The sequence goes on from CM069525.1 coordinate 42,175,795, forward strand.
GAGAGCAAGTGCAAGTCTGTTCCAGGATATACTGTGGATGCCAATCTGAGTGTCCTCAACTTGGTTATGGTTTAAAAAAATAGGAGAGAAGGGTATTCCTAGGACAGATGCCACTGCACCTCAGCAGTTGGGACCCCAGAGAGCCAGCAGAATCCACAAATTTCTCAATCTCTCTATAGGTCCCCAAAATGTTATCAGAAAGTCCTTGAACAAAGAAGGTAAGAAACCCAGCACCAAAACACCCAAGATTCAGCTTCTGGTTATATAGTGTGTTCTGTAACACAAACACAAACATATTGCTCTGAAGAAACAATACACCATAAAAAAGGAGGAGGGGATTGCAGAAAATGTTGAACTTTGGCCAAAAAATAAAGGAAGCCAAAGAAAAACTCCAGGAACAGATAACTACAAGATGCAGACTGTCCTCTGCAAAAGTGGCTACTTCTGAGACTGAGACTAATCATAAATAAGAATCTTTAAGGGTAACAATGGGGCTAGAGAGATGGCTCAGCTGCTCTTACAGAGGACCTGAGTTCAGTTCCCAGCACCCACATAGAAGCTAGCAAACATCTGTAACTCCAGTTCCAGGGGATCCAATGCCCTCTGCTGTCCTCCATGGGCACTCCGTGACATGGGTACACTTACATACATACAGATAATATACTCATACATATACAATAAAAATAATAATTAAAAAAGAGTAACAAGGGCCGGAGAGATGACTCAGTTTAGGAGCACTAACTGTTTTTCCAGAGGACCCGGGTTCAAATCCAGCACCCACATGGCAGCTAATCACCACCATAATTCCAGTTCCAGTGGATCTGACCTCAGTGGGCATTGCATCACAGCACATGCAGCCAATACATTCATATGCATGAAATAAAAAAATATTTTTTTAAATAAAAAATGACTGACAATGGTTGTCTGATGACCCCAAATGTAAACAATGATGTAATCCGCTATACAATCCGTTTTGGTAAGAAGCCACCTTTGTGTGATTTCCTATAAAAAGTCCTTGGGACAAAGGGTACGTGCCTATCATCTACCTGACCAGAGGTCTGAGTGCCCTTGCCTAGAGAAAATAAAACATGTTGCATTTGCCAGAATCTCCATGAATCTTTAATCTTCCAGCTCTTCACAACCCTCTGTTTCTGGCCCCCAATACTCAGCCTCCACATCTCTCCAGCCCTGATTTTTTTAAATTTATGATTTATTTTTAGTTTTATGTTTTTTAGTATTTTTAAAGGGAGGGTCTTGTCATCTAGACCAAGCTAGTCTCAAACTCAAGGGGATCCTCCTCCTTAGCAGTCTGAATGCAGGTATCAGAAGCATATGCTACCACCATCCCATCTAATATTTTTGTTTTCAATATAACAGTTCCCCTGAATTCTGTTGCCCTTAAGTTAAGAGCAACCTATAGTCTAGTGATGTAGATGAGTGGCAGAGTACTTGTTAGGCACTTTTAAGGCCCTAGGATACATTCCCAACAATCAATCAATTGATTAAAAAAACAAATAAATAATATCAAATAAGCCTACAATCTAATCTAAAAATCTATGATCTTTTCATAAACCTCTACTCCATTCCTCTCTTCATATTCATACACTGGACTTGATAACTTGTCCTGAGAAAATCCCCTTATACATCAAACTACATGCATAGAGGCAGTAGTTGTGCCTTTCTGGCCACCACCACGACCACCCTTCATTAAATTCTAGAAATGTGATTAGAAGGGTTGGGTACGTGGTAGAGTACTGTCCTAGTATGCACAAGGCCCTGAGTTCCAAGCCATTACCATAGAAACAAATGTGATTGGGAATATGAACAGGGCCTGGTGGCTCTGCTACCTGCATATCATCTGCTTATTTCAATATATATATATATTATTGAATTTTGTTCATTTCATACAGTACATCTTAACCATATTGAGCCCTCCTCCCCTATCTACACCTCTATACCCCCCAATGGATTTCATGCATCCTGTTATATATGTGCCTACTGATGAAGTTTGTGAATTCATCCACTGGAGCCTGGTCAGCCCATCTAATGTCACTCCTTAAAGAAGACCAAATCTCCCTCTCACAGCAGTGATCAGCACCAATAGTTCCTCAAGTAAGGTTGGGCCTCCTTCCCATTTTCCCAGTTCTTTGCTGGGTTTTTGTCTGGTCTGTGTCTGGGTCTGTTTATTCATTTTAATAGAGAAATCTCTCTTCTTGTTCTGTCTCTAATGTCCCTAAGCTATTCTCATATTTTTTTTAAAAAAATTAGTAATCATGGTTTTAGCACTTACTTCTTTATAAGGAAAATCTTTCTTAAAAATTTATCTTGGGATGGGAGCTAGAGAGATGGCTTACTGGTTACGAGCATTGACTGTTCTTGCAGAGGAGCCAGGTTTGATTCCCAGCACCCACATGGCAGCTAACAACCACCCATGACTAGAATTCCAAAAGATTCAATACCTTCTTCTGACTTTCATGGGCACTGCACGACCCAGGTACACAAACACACACATAGGCAATACACTCATACACATAAAAAAAAACAAAATCAAATGATTTTCTTGGAGCTGAAGAGATGCTTCAGAGGTTAAGAGCACTGGCTCACTGGCTACTTTGGCAAAGGACATGGGTTTGGTTCCCAACACCCATATAAAGGCTAACAACTATCTGTAACTCCAGTTCCAGGGGATCTGATGCCCTCCTCTGACCTTCAAGGGCACTATGCATGGGTGCATTTACATACATGCACATAAAGCACTCATATACATACACATACACTTTTTAAATTATCTTAATATATACTACATATAAATGAGGGATTTGCAAAAACTTAGGTGCTTTACATTTTTGCCTAGAGATGTTAGCTCCAAATTTTCATTCCAAACATGAAAGCAATGGAAAATAATGAAAAATAAATGCTAAAAAATACTAAGCAACAGGACCAGAAAGACAGCCCAGCAAATTAAGGTACATACAAGCAAGTCTGTCCAGGAGAGTTCCAGCCACAGGACCCACGTGGTGGAAGGTGAAAGCCAGCTCCTGCAAGATGGCCTCTGACTGCCACATACACACAGCAGTATGCATGCACACATGGGAATGCATGCACACACACAATCAATCAATCGATATGAAACATTCCTGGAAATAATGAGAGGCTTCTTCCTGCTCATATTTATCTAGCTAAACTGTCCTAAAGAGCTTTAATCTCCAGAGAAAGGATCCTATACTTTCTCTTTTCCAGATCAGCAAACTTAGAATTTGGGCAAGCTTATATACTGTAATTCCAATCTCATTTTGGAAAAATATATTCCTGCCAGTTTCTCACATGCCTGGAATTACTGGGCTAGTTTACCTCTGGTATATTTTTCAGGGCCTCATTCAAAAGTATAATATACAAAGTAGATATAGCTTCAAAGTCTTGCACATCAGTTGCCACCTAAGTGTTACTGGTGTAGTTGCCTAACACTAAGGAACAAACACCTGGGATTTTTTTGTTTGTTTTGAGACAGGGTCTTACTCTGCAGCCTAGGGTATCTTAGAACTCTTGGCAATCATCCTGTATCAGTATATTGAGTGCTGGGATTATAAACCACCATACCTGGTTTACTACTTGGGATTTCAGAATAGACTTTAAAAGAAGGAAATATGTATAATGGTATCGGCTGGGTTAATAAGAGTTGGTGACGCTTCCAGGGACGAGCTAAGGCTTGACCTGACTGGGTATGGCGAAAATGGTGGTAAGGAATCCCAGCTGAGCACTGGAGCTGTGGAACTTGGTAGAAATTGTAAAGGGAGGGGCCACAGGAATGACCTCAGCTTGATAGTAGGTAAGGCTGGTATTGATAACTATGGGATAAACATTCAACCTTTCTCTCCTGCCTTTCAGTCTGTTGCTGACCCTTACTCCCAGGGCCCAAATCAAACAGGTTTAAAGGCAAAGACAGCCAAGTGATGCAACCCAAGGGGGTCAGAGCATGGCAGAGAAGGGTGGAAAAGCAGTGGGAAAGAGGGAGAAATAGAGGACAGCACATGCCCTCAGCCCTTTTGAATAGCATTTATTTTAAAAAGGTTGAGAAAATTAAATAGTTATCTGTTTTATTGTTCAAGCCTTCATAAGAATATGCTTTTAAGGAAGATCCTGTGGTGCCTAAAGTTCCATATTGATTCAATTGTGTAGATAACTGTTTGTTTACCTTATCATTTTGCCTTCCTGATCCCTGCCAGTAGGAATGCCTGGAGCTGCAATCTCATAAGTAAAGCTGATTTGAAGTTAATTGCTTATCTGCTCAAGGAGGGTACTGCCTAGATTTTTAAAAAAATGTTTGCTTTTCAAATTGTGTTTTGAAATATTGAAAGTTCAAGGGATGGTTTAAAGAGCCCGGACTTAAAATTGCCTAGAGCTACATGATTCAGAGGATTCTCTGACTCTTGTCTGTTTAAGTGAAGAAAAGAGTAAACACGGTTATAAATGTCAGACATAGTCCCTCTAGGGGCTATTGATGCAGACAGCCAGACCAGCATTTAAAAAAATTATCCAAAGGGCTTGGTTCAATATCATTGCTGACTGAGAGTCTGGGAAAGAAGTGATGTTAATGTGCTTAGAAAGCTTTACCTTCTCTCAATACTCTGCCCCTGCACATAAAAACTTCTTTTAAAGGGGCAGTTGCTCTTGGGGTTTGAGGCTAGAAACTCAGTCTTGAACCATGGAGCAGTTGGAATAACAGGTCTTCCATTTCACTACTATACATTTAGTGTTTCATTCTAAACTCAGGTTACTTTTCATTTGCTAAGGAACTCAACCATGTACATTTATGCTATTTGTATCTGGGAAATATTTCTGAGTATTTAATTTGATCCACATATATTATCTCTCAGTGGGACTTAGTCATACAGTATGGTTCACTTCAAAGTGTTACTGTTTTCTGTTTTCTCTAGCCTATTCTTCACTGTAACGAATACACTAGTTTCACTCCTACAGGCTACCCTGAAATCAAATGAAGGCACAAAATAACATTCAAAGAAACTTCTGGGGCTAGAGAAATAGCTCAATTAGTAAAGTGCTTGCCACGTACACATGAGGATCTGAGTTTGTTTGCCAGGACCCACATAAAAAGCCAAGCATGATGGTGTGCATCTTATAATCCCAATGCTAGAGAAGGGAAGATAGGCTTACTGGTCAGCCAGTTTAGCAGATTTAGCAAGCCCCAGACCCCAAGAAGAGACCCTGCCTCAAAAAACAATGTGGGTGGCTCCCTAGGACCAAGATATGAGGTTGAACTGGGGCCTCTACACACATGTATGTACACCTGCACACACATGTATACGTTCATGCACACAAACACAAAACATGAACTGTTGTGCACACAAACACATACATGCTTAAAGATATTTCTAACACGTGTCAAATGAAGATTTTCAGCAACATATATTCAAATTTTCCTCTCCTAGGGATTAAATAAGGCAGAGAATAGGCAAATTGGAAAAAGATGAGAAAGTAGACTCTACGGGGGCAACAGAATAATGGGAGGAATGAACTTTTCCTGTCACAAATAACCAAATAGTTCAATAAAAGCAATTCAAATAATGTTGAGTACAGATGTTCCTTTCCTTATCCCAGGCAACTTAAAACCTATGGACCACTCATTTTTCACTTATATTTGACAATGGTTGGGCAGGTGTCTTGGTGGTAGAGTCCTTGTTCAGCATATGTGAGACTCTGGATTCCATCTCCAGTATCAGAAATATATGCAAAATATATGTATGTATATGTAAATATATGTTAATGCCACATATATATGATATTCTTAGTTTTATATGTACCTATCCATCAATTTATTTATTTGCTTACTTATAGAGACAGGGTCTTACTCTGCTGCCTGGAACTCACTATGTAACCGAGGCTAGCTTCAATCTCATGGTGTTCCTCCTGCTCTTACCTCCTCAATGCTGACATGCTGGGATTCTGACACTCAGCTTATATTGGACACTTGTAAGTTTCCTCCACCTCCCCATCACCATCCTTGACCAAAAGGTGAAGATGGAACACAGGACAGGAGAACCTCAGTCCTTGGTGAGGTAGAATTTGGCAGGACTGGTTGGAAATATTCTTGAATAGGACAATACTAGACATACATTTATTGTTTCACAGTGAGTGAAAGAAGTTTATCATTCAGGTATGGTGGCACATGACTATAATTCTAGCACGTGGGAATATGAAGCTGGAGAATCCTGAATTTAAGGCCAGTTCTAAACTTTCTCTCAAAACACACACACACACAGACATAGACACAGACACACACACACACACACACACACACACACACACACACACAAGAACTGTATCAGTAGGGCTATGTTCATCTACTTGTGAATGAAAACCCCAGATAATAATGATTTAAACAAAATGAACTGAAGAAACTCAAATTACCAGACTCCTTAGCTCTATCTCATAGACTCAGACAGCAACAGCACCTGGAATTCTACCCTTCATGTTTATATTCCAGTTAGCAGAGAAGAGGAAGGAAAGAGAAGGAGACAATTCTTTTAAGAAAACTTTCTGAGACTTACACATGATTAGAAATGTCATGTTTAATGTCTAATCATGTCTGTTGAGCAGAACTTACTCATATTCAGCTTCAACAGAGGGAGGGAAATTACATTGTACTCTGAGAAATGAAATTGAGAGTTCTATTTCTATCCTTCTTTCTTTCATTTGGATCTTATCCCAGGCTGGTTTTCAAGTCTTGATCTTCCTATCTCAGTCTCTCAAGTGTTGGGGTTACAGGCATATGTCACCCCACCCTGCTAAGTTGGCACCTGTTCTTTAACATGTTCTTTGATTAAGTTTTATTTTTATTTGTGTGTGTGTGTACAGTTTCCTAGGGAAGCCAGAAGAAGGAGTTAGCTACACTAAGATTGGAATTACAGGTGGTTATGAGCCACCCAATGTGGGTGCTGGGAACAGAACTCAGGTCCTCTGAAAGAGATGTGAGGGCTCTTAACTGCTAAGTCCTCTGTCTAGTTCCCTAGAGGGCACCTCTTAAGTAAAGTTCTTATGATCTACTATATCAAGGGAGAGGGGCAAAAGGAAGGGCATAGTGGCTTAAAAACTTTTTTTTAATTTCTTACTTTTTCAATTTTAGTATACGACTGTTTGGCCTGCATGTACGTTAAGTATAGCTGTGTCATGCTAAGCCCACAGAGGCCTGAAGAGGGCATTGGATGCCCTGGAACTGGAGTAACTCTGTTGCTAGCCACCATGTGGGTGCTGGGGACTGAACCCAGTTCTTTTGCAAGAGCAGCCAATGCTCTTAACTGCTGAGCCATCGCTCCAGCCCCATAGTGGCCTTCTTGCTTTAGTGGCTCAAATGAAATGCTAAGGTGGTGCATATGTTGGAGTAATGTGTCCTGAATGTCACTATCACTTTTTGTTTTTCTTTTCCTCTATTTCTTCCTCCTTCTCTCCTTCCATCCCCTCCCTTCCTTTTGTTGTTTTCATTTGTCTTTATCTGTGTTATTAGGGATTAAATCTTCACATACGCTAAGCAAATGAGGTATGTTCTCAGCCCTTTGACATTTTTTTTGAGACAAAGTATCAGTTGCCCAAGCTTGCCTCAAACTCACTCTGTAGTCTAGAAAGGCCTAAAACTGGTAATCTTCCTTCCCCTCCCTAGTAGTTGGGATTACAAGCCCATGCCACCAGATTCAACTTCATTTTTTTAAAATTCTTGGTGTGTAGCCCAGGCTGGCCTGGAACTCTTCATCTACTTGTCTTACCTTCTGAGTGAATGGTAATTTTGCTCTATTTACTTTCAGATGCCTGGCTGGTGGCCATTTTCATATTTCACTAGATTTCTAGTATCTTCCTTTTGTGAGATAACATTCTTAGTTTTCAGCCCCATTTTTTCCCTGAGTATGACCTCTATTATGTTCAGAAAGAGAGGTAAAGTTTTTATCTTCATTTTTTTTTTACTTGTAAGAACCATCAGTTTTCTTTACTATCACAGTTAATAACGTATCTTGATAAATTTTGATTCAAAATACTTTTTCCTCTGAACTATTTTCCCCATCACTTGATGCTGAAAAATCTCAAACCCACATAACAGTTAAAAGAACACTCTGTTCAATACCAATATACCCTTCACATAGAGTCACTAATTGATAAGTCTAATAAATACATATTATATATAGCCACATTTTAATTTTTTCAAAGATTATTTGAAATTAAGTTGAAGCACTAACCTCAAAGAACTTCAACCTTCATGTCCTAAGAACTAGAGGATTATCTGCTCTCCAAACTATAGTTCCATTGCTGCAGCTAGGAAACTTAACACCAATCAATAGTTTTATCTAATATATAGTTCGTATTCAAATTTCCTCAGTGCTGGCAATACCCACAGCTTTCAATTCAAACAGAATCCGAGCAAGTTTCTTTGGCCCCATCCTTTTTCCTTTTAACATTATTTCTTTCTTTTGGTGGTGATAGTGAAGAACCCCTGTTCTACCAGAGACCTATACTCCTAGCCTTGTTTTATTGAGACAGAGTCCCACTATATAGTCCAGTCTGCCTTGAACTCAAGATCCTCCTGTCTTGGCTTCCTATTGAGAATTTTTTGTCATCTCCTGATGATTATATTTAAGTTTATGTTTTTGGGTAAGTATACTGTGTAAGTAAGATTGTGTATTTAACTTCATCATAGCAAAAGACATATTGCATTAGATTAGTGATGACTAGAGGTCAAAGTTCATTGTGACTGCCAGATCTCTCATTTATAAAACAAGGATTATCTTATTTTTCTTTACAGTATTTGGCATTTGAGAGTTGGAGAGACGGCCCAGCAGTTAAGAGCACCAGCTGCTCTTACGGAGGACTCAGGTTTGGTTCGTGGCACATACATGGCAGGTAATAACCATTTGTAATTCCAGTTACAAGTGATCTGATTCCCTTTCTAGTCTCTTTGGGCATTGCACACACATGGTGAACCTGCATATGTACAGGCAAAACATTCATATACATAAAATAAAAAATTAATTTAAAAATGTTTCTATCATTTGTTGAGATCCTTGCTTGAATTAATTACTACAATAATTCAAAGTGGTAGTTTTAAAGTAAATCCTCTAAAGCCAGGTATGGTGGAGAATGCCTGTAATCCTAGCACTTGGGAGGATAGCCTCGAGTTCAAAGTCAACCTCATCCACATAGTGAATTCTACCACAGCCTGGGCTACACAATAAGATCATGGCTCAAAAAAAAAAAAAAAGAAAAGAAAAAAAAAAAACCAGTCCATTTCTATTTTTCTGTGTAAAAGAATATCCCATTATTGATTGATTGAGAGAGAGAGAAAGAGGGCAGGGGGTGAGTGCACACTGAAGATACCTGAATGTCATGGCTTACATAAAGAGGTCAAGGGACAACTTTCAGGGATCAGTTCTCTCCTTCCACCATGGGTTACAGGAATTGAGCTCAGGTCCTTGGGCTTACACAGCAAGAGCTCTTATCTGGTGAGCCATCTCATTGGTACATAGATTCTGATTTTTAATCTCTTTCTCTGTATGCTTTGTAACATATTTTGGCCTGACACAAGAGCTTTTGATATTTGTTAATATTTTATTAATTACTGTCATCATTTTTTTCTGTTTGTTTTGAAAGTGTCTCACACTGTATAGCCCACGTTGGACAGGAACTCAGGAGCTTAGGCTAGCTTCAAACACAAAATCCTCCTGCCTCTGTGTTCCAGGTGCTGGGATTATAGGTTTATGCCACCACATCCAGACTCACAATTCTTTCTTAAGATTACATTTATTTATTTATTTTGTGTATGTGCACGCATGTGTGTACGCACATGTGCACATTCATGCATATGCAAAAGTGCTCATGTGGAGGGCAGGGAACAACCTGCATAAATTCATTCTCTCCTCCCACCATCCTAGGGATCAAACTCATATTCTCAGGCTTCTTGGCAAGTCCCTTTACTCCCTAAGCAATCTCATCAGTTCCCTCTCAATTCTTTTTTGGTACTCAAATTGTTCTGATTTTATTATGTAACATTACTTATGGCAAAATGTGCCTTCTGATTAGTAAATAGTATCTAGATTGGCAGAGCCTCTAAATAAAATGTAAATTACTGTTGCAGCCATAAACACAGCCTGAGATTTCCCGTAGTGTGGTGGACTACAGAGAATAGCTGCAGTCTAGGTGTTTAGACGGATCTTGGGCGCTGTGGTTACAGTTGTATACCGAGGAGGCAGCTGAGGCAAAATGATAGTGAGTTCATAGCTTGATTTTATCACCCGATAAAATCCTAAAAATCATTCTTATTAGGCAGAGCTCTTCATATTTTTTAATTTGGTGCTTGAGGGCCAGTGAGATGGGTCATGAGTAAAGGCACTTGCTGCCAAAGTTGAAGGCATGAGTTAGATTCCTGGGACTTACATGATAGAAGGAAAGAACGGACTCCTGAAAGTTGTGCCCATGCACAAACACTAGTAAAAAATAAGGTGATAATGCAATAAAAACTTAGTGTTTCATTGTGTAGACATAACAAAATGGATAGAACCAGCCTCCTATGTATGGGTTTGTAAATAATTCCAGAAGCTGTGTGTGCTGATGCTTACCTGTAGTCTCAGCTACTAGAGAAGATAAGCACTTGAGTTCAAGTGTTTGTTGCTAACTTGGGCAACCGAGGGACACTTTGACACTCTACCTTAAAAAGAAAAATACATATATAAGTAAAATTAAAAATACTTCCCCATCGTAGTATACAACTGTAACCACAGCACCCAGGAGGCAGCTAAGGCAAAAGGATACTGAGTTCAAGGACAAGTTGGGCTACATAATAAGACCTTATCTAAAAAAAATCCATAATAGAGGGGTCTGTAGAGAGCAGTAAAGGAACAACATATATGTGAAATATTTTATATATATACATATATATATATATATAAAATCTAGATACTGTATGCATGAAGCACTCAAGTAAATTAAATATTTTTTTGAAATACCCATAATAAATACCCCTGTGTTTGTTGAAGTATACTATTAAGGAAAATTATCATTCATTAGCTTTCTCTCTTCTCTTTTGTTTTTTTAAATGTTATTTTATTGTTTATGTGTATGAGTGTATTGCCTTCATTGCATGTGTGTATGTAAGTGCACCATGTTGGGTGATGCCCCAGTGGTTGGATCCCCTAGAACTGGAACTACAAATGGTTGTTAACCACCATGTGGATGCTGGGAACCAAACCTGCGTCCTCTGTAAGAGCAAACAGCACTCTTAACTGTTGAGCTATCTGTCCAGCTCCCCTTTTTATAAAATATTTTATTTATTATCTTTATTTATGTGTATGGGTGGTTTTCCTGTATACATGTAAGTGCAGAGGCCAGAAGAGGGTGTTGGATCCCTTGGAACAGGCCCCATATGGATGCTGGGAATCAAATCCGGTTCCTCTGGAAGAACAGCAAGTGTTCTTAACCACCGAGCCATCTCCCAAATTCCCTCTCTCTTTTTTAAGACAGTCTCATTTTAGGCAGCCACGCTAGAGACTGTGTAAAGTAGAGCAGTCTTGAAATTGCAATCTTTCTGTCTCAGCCTCAGGAGTGCTTAGATTTCCCACACATATTTGTAGGGCCTTTGTCATCTTTAACTTTTGGTTGTTTGGAGTTTTTAAAAATATCTTATTACTTTTAAATTTTTTTGTGTATGAATGTATTGCCTGCATTTATGCTAAGTGCACCCGTGTGGTGCAATGCTAGCAGAGGACAGAAGAGGGCGTTGGATCCCCTGGAACTGGAGTTAAGGACGGTTGTTAGCCGCCATGTGGGTGCTCAGAACCGAACCCCAGTCCTTTGCAAGAGCGGCCAGTGCTCTTAATGGCTGAGCCATCTCTCCAGCCCCCAACATTCAGTTTTTAAATCTCAGTATCAGTTAATTCCTATCAGATGAGTTATTTTTCTCGCCAACTTGCTACAACTTTAGTACTTAAGCTTGGGAAAAAAAAAAGAAAACTATTTAAAATCAACAACCGCCAAGCTTCCGGAAACAAGTCCTTTACAGGGGCCCCTTAACCGGTTCAGGGTGGTTGCGGGGCTGCTCCTCGGGTCTCGCGCCTTGCGACGTCACCAGTGGGATAGACCAACTGAAGGTAGGGTGATTTCTGTCAGCTTTTGCTTTCGCGTTCGCGTCTTTCAAATATCTGCTTTCTTAAACTCACCTCACCTCACGTCTCTTTCAGTTTATGCTCATTTCTGAGAGTTCTAAACCACACAGCTGCGCATGCGCTCACCGTCTCCCGGATGCTGCCCCCCACTCTCTCAAAGTGGTATCGTCCAGCGAGTTTTGGCGGGCGGGCGGGCGCGCCACCTTCTTCCGTAGGCGAGGAAGGCGGAGCGGAAAGCAGCGTCCTTCGTCTCCCCGCCTCCGAGTGGGCCGGGTGCCTTGGGCTGGGCTTCTGAGTGGCGACTGGTAACTGCAGGGCCCTGAAAGGAGAGCGTAGAGAAGGGAGGAATCAGGGTAGCAGGCGGGCTTCCCCAGCAGTTGGTCACCGGGAGAACTATGAGTGAAAAAAGCTCGGTGTCTTCGGGCGGCGGCAGGCGTCGTCGCGGCAACAGGGGGCGTGAGGTGGAACGGGCCGGCAGAAGGCGGCGTTCCCAGGCCAAGGTCCCCCTGGAGTTGCACCACGTGGGTGGTACCTCCAGCGAGCCGCGCTTGTGGGCCTCCCACTCGCAGTGGCAGGCCGTCTCCTCGCGCTTCAGCGCTCAGAGGAGCGAGGACACGCAGGGACTGACTGGTTGTTTGAACGCCACGCTCGTCTCGCGCCTCAGCAGTAACTCTGCCCCGAGGCTAGCCTCCGACTCCAAGACTTGTACCTGGGGCTTCGGGGCCCACAGCCAGAGAACAGGGGACCCCACACTAGCCTCTCACTCCTCCATCCCCAGCTCCAGTCACCCGTGGACATCTGTAACCGGATTGCTCCCGCCCTCGGCCTCCTCCCGAATGTCAATGTCGGTCCAAGGGTCCTCGGTGACTTCCCTACCCAGCAGCTCCCTAGAGTCAGAGGCAGGGTCTGTCCCTGTCTCCTTGCCCAGCAGTTCCCGAGGGTCGGTAGACGAGCCCGCTCAGCCCCTGCTACCGGGCTACCCCTGGGGATTGGGAGTAGGACACCCTGTATCCAGTAACACGTCGCTGCATTCCTTACAAGCACCTCGCACTCCGCACAACACGCCCATTCCTTCGGGCTCTTCTTGGTTATCCTTACCAGTATCTTCTGCACCCTGTTTCATTTCCCGGCTGGTACCAAGACCTCTACTACCCGAGAGCCCGGCCCCTGGCACGGCAACACCCCCACTGCACTTCCCCCGGGGTTTGATGCAGGGTCCTCCCCCCTTCCATAGCAACCCGAGAATGCCAGTACAAGGTCCGGCCCTGCCCTGCATGCTGGGCTCCCCATGGGTATCTCAGGGAGGGTCAGCTCCGCCCCTGGGCGCTCCCCTAGCCGAAACAGCGGGGTCTGCTCCGCCCACGGGGCCGGACTACCCCGGGGTATGGTTAGAAAGATCGACTCCGCCCCTGGACGCCGGGCAGCAGTCCGTCCAAGGGTCTGCTCCTCCCTGGGCGGTCTCCCTTCTTAAACCCGAGTCTCGGGAGAGTCTCTTCCAAGCCATGGCGAGTGAGGAGAAGCCAGGTACCACCGGCCACATGTTCGACGTAGTCGTGATTGGAGGCGGCATCTCAGGTCAGTATGGACCTTAACAGAGGCTCTGGCTGGAGGGATGGAGGACTTGTAGTATTGTTTTGTTTGGAGGTCTGTCTGGTGCATGCTTTAAGAATGTTACTGTGGCAGAACCCCAGATCTTGGGAGATGGGAGTGGGGGTTGGGTCCGTTTGCTGGTGATATGAACTGGAGGAGGAAGGCAAATAATTTTACTCCAGTTAAATGCTAAACTTTGATTAGCTCTTGTGGTGCAGTTACATTTAGCATATTATGAGGGTTTCCTCTGTCTTCTGAAATCCTGTGGGGTGGGTACCAAATTTGCTTATTTTACAAAAACCAAGCAACTATGGTTTGAGAGTTTTAGCCACTCTCCTGAGCCCTAATTGCCTCTGACTGATTTTATCTCTTTTTAAGACCTTCACTCCTAATTCCTGAGGTGACTGCTTGTTCTTGCTGATTTCCCCTTCTTTTTAAGACCTTCACTCCTAATTCCTGAGGTGACTGCTTGTTCTTGCTGATTTCCCCTTGAACAGAAAGAACATCAGCATACAGATAGGTATCTGGGCTGTTGAGGTAGGAATTAGTTCATTCCTGCTCTTCTCCTAAGCACTTTCCCTTAGAGACTTGGGTAGGTTAAAAACAAGGAAAGGGTCATTTCTTTTATGGGGGGTGTCAGGGAGTTTCAGCCTACTCATACTGTTTTTTTTTTTTCAGAAGTTAAATAAAACTGTAGGGCATGTACTGCCCAAAGGGAATCTCCTCATAAAGCAGTTTAGGCAAGTCAGGGAGTGCTCTGTTGAATATACTTGCTAAGAGCTGCACTACTGCTTCTTGCCCTCTGGTCCAGACTTGGGTGGCAGATCAAGTAAGGAATACATGAACTTCTTTGTTTTCCTTGGGACCTTGTCAATATTTGTATATAAAATTGCCACTTATGTTGTCGTTATTGGCAAAATTTAGGGATTGTGTTTCAGCTCTAGCTACAAGCCCATACCGACCTGCTCCCTTCCCCCACGTACTGTTTCAGAGATATATTTGCAAGATCTGACTTAGAAAGAGGGAGAAAGAAAGTAGGAAGGAGTAAATAGTGTGGCCTCACAGTACTCATTTAATGTTTGATCCTTTTGAATAAAATGTGATCAGGTTCATATATTAATGTTGGATATAGGTAGCTTTGGACTTAGCCTATTTAAGGTAAACATTTCTAATCACCAGATTGATATGGACTGTTACTTTGGTAGTTCGAGCCAACATCGGCAACAAAATGCATATATGTTGCAGCATCAGAGGAAAGCAGATCCCAATGGAGAGTAAGAAAATGGAGCATTTGTCTTGTTTCCCCTTCCTTCATTTATATATTCATTTATTCAACAAATGCTTGTGGAGTGCCTGCAATGAAGTAGACTGGCATTTCCAAAAACCCAAGCAGTATGATGGGTGACCACTGGGAAATAAATATGGTAATGTGTAGTTGAATTGATTATGAGTTCTGTTCCAAATGCTTTTGAATGTGCCTTAAAACTTGTTAAGATTTGCATACTTTTGTCATGCTATCCATGCACTTATAATATGTGGCCAATAATTAGTATTTATAGTGTTATAGCTCTCAGAAGAGAGAATCACTCAGAATTGATCCACATTAACAGTCATATCTTCACACAAAGAATAGTAGTTTCCTGATATATCTCATTTTTGTCATTCAGAACATAAGTCAGAACATTCCTTTCAGCCAAACTACCCTAGTTTCAGTCCACCATACAATTAAGTAACTTTTTAATCCTATGTTAGTTAGTACTTGTGAAACAAAGCAACTCTGCTCATTTGTTAGTATAGTGTTTAATACTAAATAGTTTAATACACAATAGCTTTGTCATCATCTATAACCCATTTCTTTTGAAACTCTTTCCATGTTTTCTGTGACACTGTAGAATCCTGAAGTTTTATCTTCTGTTGATCATAAATTTTCCATTTCTTTTGTTGAACTTATATTTTCACTAACTTACATTTTTGAAATCACCTTAAGGTTCTGCTCTTGATTACTTTTGGGTTCTTATTTCTCTGATTTCTCATTTTAGTATTCTAGTGTTCTCTTGTCTGTAGAAAGCTCTCTAGTCTTTAATTCAGATCCTTTTTCTTTCTCTGAACTCATATCCTATAGCTTATCTTCTCCTGAGTATTTATTTGAACACTTAAAGTACTGCAGATTCAACACATCCAAAAACTGCCATGCCCTTAATCCAACTTATTTTCCTCAGTTCTTAGACTCTTTTTTCCAGATACCACCCTTTCCATCACTTTTGACACATCCTTTTCTCTCCTGTTTATTGATTTGTTTCTGAGAAAGGATCTTGCATAGCCCAGGCTGAATTTGAACTCACCACGTAGCCAGCAATGATCTTGAACTTTCGATCCTCTTGGCACTACTTGAAAATATGAGGATTACAGATGTGTGCCACTACTCTGAGTCTTTTGTTTTTATGGGGTATTGGAGAGCAAACTCAGGGCTTTGTGCATGCTTCAAATGACCTACATATCCAGCCATATCCCTTTCTTGCAACTTCTACAGCCATATCATTTTTGTAATGTGCTAGAGAGTCAACACTAGGCTTTATGTATGCTGAGCACATACTCTACCACTGTGCTACATCTCCAGCCCTTCTCTACCCCTTTTTCAGGTCCTTTTAGCCCCTAGCTTCGACTAATTCCTCTTCTGCATCCTCACCCTGCTCATGCGCTCATCTCGAGGACAGACTCTCAGACTCCTGAAGCTTACCTAATTATAACACCTTCCTAGTGGCCATTCTTTACAACAGTGGCAGTCTCTTCACATCAATCCTGCATGAATCCAGACTGGAATTACTTTGACTGCTTCTTTCTCACCTCTCTACTCGAAAGACACTTTGATGCTCTCATATGACCAGCCTTTCAAGACCCAATCCTCACTGCCTGGGTCCTTTTTATTGGACTGATAGTATTACCTACTTTTCCCTAATGTATATTTGAGCTTCAGTCACACTGCTTCTTATTCCAGTGCTATTCTATGTTTTATTTTGTCCCTTCATGACTTCCCCATTTTCATCTTAATATGGAAATGCTTCTCTCTAACAATTTATATCTATCTTTTTCTAACTTTCCTTGATCAATCTGACTTCTATTGATTTTTCACCCTTTCAGGGATTTTAATCTGCACTTAACAAGATAAACTTATTTTCTGTCTTGTATTTCTTCATTTTATTATTAAGGACCATGTTTCAGCATCTGCTTTTAGAAGCTGGGTCTTAGCCACTAGTTGTCACAGACAGAATCACCCAAAAATCAGTGAAAGATTTTAATATTTGCCCTTCTCTGGGAATTTCTCAAATGATTCTCTTTGAACAGAGAAATAAGAAATTGAAAAGAAAAACCCACTTCACTAGGACTTTGTGCATACATTGTGTATGTACTTAGTGGTATTGTTTAGAATTTCAGAGACTTTAGGTCAGAGGGGGCTTAAAAGGCAATTAACTCAATCACCTATGATTTTAATCTGCCTGACAGGATCTCTTTAGTGATTATCTAACTATAACTGTGAATACAGTTAGGAAAAGGGAACACTATTCCTCTAAGCAGCGCAGATGCTCAGGCTCCTGGATTTATTCAGATATTTTACAGTCTTTACCATATGTGGGATAGTAGTTAGATTGCAAGGATATAAAGATAACTAGCAGCATCCCTGCCGGAAGAGTGCCCTTATCCTCTCCGAAGAAGTAACTAAGTTGGCAAACAATTGACATGAGTACAGTGATATAAATATTAATGTTATGGTTATCAACAGGGTATTGAGATCTTGATAGGGAAGTAGGCTTTTAACAGGTAGGTAAAAGTGGGTGGAATAAAAAGACATTCCAAACAGTAGAGACCAGAGGAACACTAGTATAGTGTCATGAAGGTATAAACCAGATATGAGGAATACTTAATTTAAGTCAATAGCAGAGGTACCAGGGAAGGGAACATTTCCTATTGTGCCTCTAGGAATGTGACCCTTAGAGCTACTGAAGGATTCAATATGTCTTGAATTTTGTGTCTGTGAATTGTGTTAGCAAATACCCAGTGAGAACATCTTAAGTCATAATACTGGATGGTACTTGATGAATAGAAAGTTTCCCCATGGTTTCATTTGTTTTTTGGCAATTAAATGCCATGTCATACAGAAAGCACTTTCATATCCAAATTTTTACCCATAAACCAAACTCTACTAAAACAATAGGAAGCTCTATCGGCCCCAATTCTGGTGCTGTATTAAACCAGTGGGATTGAATTTTCTCATTATCCAAGACAGAAAAGCTGTTTTATAAGAATAATTAATGTTATAAGTTCTAATAATTGAGTTCTACATACTATGATTTTTCTTTTTGGTGAAATACAATATCCATAAAATCATTTATATGAGAATCATTTTAAAAGCATTTTAACCTAGAATTTGGCGTCGCATACTGTGTGATTTTGCAATGTTTTTTTAAAAGCTCCCATTTAAAAAGATGGTACTGAGTTTTAATACCATTGTTCTTGGGTACTCTTGAGGTTCCGTGAAGCCAAGAATTTTGTGCCTTTTAGGGTACTTCTTTGCTTTAATTTATTTTTTCTTTAAAAATAAACTAGAACACTTTCATTCTATTGGATACATTCATTTTTTTTTTGGTTCCTGAACAGTCAATACAAGAATTAGATTTATTTGTATTCTTGTTTGTAAAGAAAAATTTTTAAATGGTTAAATGAACTTTTGGTTGGATCTGAGAGTTGATAGGCAGTTTTAACATCTAGTCAAAAGTAATTTGAGGTTATGCATAATTCTCAGCTATTGTGACAAATGTTTTAAAGAATAAATATGTATAGTATAATTACATGGATTACAGAGATCAAGTATGGAGAAAAGAAATGTCTTACCTTATCATTGTTGAATATTGTATCCCCTAATCTGTGCAGTTGTGTTGTAGAGATATTTTAACATGAAAAATCTAATTCTGCAAGATCCAGAAATGGTGAGGCTGGTTTTGAGTGTAGGAATGTAGTTAACCATTAGCACACTTGTTTTCCATATATAAGGCCCTGCATTTGATCTCTAGCATGGATGGAAGGGGAGAGAGGGAGAGCAAGAGCGGGAGACAGGGAGAGAGAGAAAGGGAGCAAGAAGAAGGAGGATGAGGAGGAAGAATATCTCTTTGAAAATCTGGTGAAATCTACTCACTGTTTAACTAAAATCTTATTTTTGCCCAGAGACATTTTTCCTCTTGGGCTAAGTCAACACTGAATATTCTTGAAACAATTTCTGTGTCATGATACCTGTAGTGTAATTTGCACTGATTCTGAGACCTCACAGAGGTGATAAAGCATAAAAATTAAAAATATTTTAAATGGCCTTGTCTGGTGCTGCACAACTTTAAGCTAAGCACTCTGGAGGCAGAAACAGGTGTGTATCTGAGTTTGAGGACAAACTGCAGCTACAAGGAAACCCTGTCTCAACCCCCTCAATAATTCTAAATGGATATAGAGATGCATGCATGTAATCTCAGCACTTAGGTGGAGGCAAGAAGATTAGGAGTTCAAGGTCATCTTCAGCTACTTAACAAGTTCAAGGCTAACTTCAACTGAATGAGACCTTGCTTCAAACAAGCAAGTAAGGACAAAATTTTAATTGCATTAGAGAACTGGTAGTAATGAATTAGTAAGTAGACCATGATATAGTATTCAAAACATTTATATTAAAAACTAAGGAGCATAAATTTTGTTTTGTTTCTCTTTATTATTTTAAGAGAGGGTCTCATGTACTCAAGTTGGCCTAACACTCATTAAATAGCTTAGAAAAATGAAACCAGAATTTCTAAACAGTGTTTTGACATGCAGTTTTTAAAATGAGTAGCAGAGGGTACAGAAATGCTGAATTAATCAATTATTTTTTTGCTGCAGGACTTCTCAGGACATTTACTATGCCAGTGTTCTCTGGGAATTTCTCCCCAAAGAATAAACAGTAGATGTATTGCAGCTTCCATAAACATTGATACTTTTTCTTTGGAGTGTCTGCAGGAGGGTTAGTTTTCTATAAAAATTTGGTAACTATCTTTAAATTTTAACCTAAAGTGCAGAATATGAAGGTGGCTGTGTGGAACACTTATGTTGTATTTGAAATTTCAGTGATAGAAGTGGGCGAATAATGAATTAAGATGTAATTGTATTCCCTTGCTTAGGTGAGATTTGTTTACCTAAAGTGACAATAAATGCTGAGCAATAATCAAATAAATTGAGACTGTCTAGACAACCAGTCTGTTCAGTTCAAGGCAAATTAAAGTTAATTGTTAGCTTTATTCTATTTAGCACTTGAGACAGCACTGTGTTTTCAGCTTATCAAAATCCAAAGGATTTTAAGATTTGACCTTTTCAAAAGCAGAAAATGATTTCTCTGAAAGGAAGCACAAAATCCAGATGGATGTAGGTATAGATTAGACAGATAGGTGCATAAACAGACAGAATGATTGTATGAATCAGTAATGAGCATGTGTGCACATTGCTGTTCTCTTCTGCCAGCAAGCATAGTATTGGCTTAAAATCAGAAAAAATGCCCTACTAATACTTAGAATTTTCTGACCTGACTCCCTCCACCCTTGGGCATACAGTTTAAAATGACCTGATACCTTGTCCTTTTCCTGTTTTCTTAGTTGCTAGGCTGATCAGGGTCCATGGGTGAACTCATACTGAGGGACATCTGGGACCACAAACTTGACTCAATAGGACTTAACATATATGACAGGATGCATGAAATCCGGTGGGGGGCTATGGGGGACAGATAGGAGAGGGGATCTAAATATGATTAAAATGTATTGTATGAAATGCACGAAAATAAATAAAAATACTTATTAAAAATAATGTAAAGGGTAGAGATGTATAGCTCAGTAGTATATTGCTGGTCTATCATATAAAGAGCCCCTGGGTTCAATCCCTACTGCTGAAAAAAAAGAAAACATTAGGTAGCATTAAAACCTGCCTTGTTGCCAGGTATGGTGGTGCACCCCATTAATCTCAGTACTTGGAAGGCACAGGCAGGGAGCTCTCTGTGAGATAGAGGCCAACCTGGTCTACATAGTTACATAGTAATTTCCAGACCAGTTGGGGGCTACAGGGAGACTCTGTCTCAAAAAAAAACCCTGCCTTGTTGTCCTCATTCACATGAATATGGTTTTATTTTCTTAGTATGTGGTTCTTCTACTGTTGCAATAAGTATTTGGGTACCTGCAGTACGGCAGGCTTCATTCTAAGGGAATAGAGATGTAGAATAAATCTATTTGTTTTCAAGAAATAAGAAATTTTCAGAAAGCTGGCATAGTTTTATAGGCTTGTATTCCCAGCACTCGATGCTTGAGGGGAAGTGTAATCTCAAATTTAATGTCAACCTGGGCTCTGTACCTTGACCCTGTCTGATCTTGTCCTTGCTCTTTGCTGTTCGGCCATACTAGCATCATTGTTTATAACACACACATTAAGCCTTTAGACATTTCAAACCATATTTCTAAGATAAGATATCTGCTATTTCCCCATAACACTTTTCTCCCTGACTGTTTCCAACTTAGTCAGTGGCATCATCATTTACCCAGTTGCCAAGGCAGAAACCTTGGAGGCATCCTTGACTCCTCTCATTTTGACGTATACCACAGTTGTTAAAATGGCAAGGACTATTGGATTAGCCTCAAAATATGTTCTTAATATGACCACTTCCCTTCAGTGCAAACACAGCCACCCTGATCCAAGGCCTGTGGTCCTTTGTCTTTATGTAACCCATTATAATATCTCACCCAGAGATCTGTCTTTTAGCTAGTGGTCTCCCTCTCTCCTTCCTTCCTCCCTCCTTCTTTCCCTCCCTCCGTCCCTCTCTCCCTCCATCTCCTCCTCTTCCTCCCTTCCTCCTTTTCCTTCTCTGCTTCTGTTGTTGCTGCTTCTTTTTTCTTTCTTTTTGAGACAGGGTCTCCCTATTGCCCCAACTGGCCTATGTAGACCAGGCTGGCCTCAATCTCACAGAGATCCACCTGCCTCTGCCTCCTAAGTGCTGACATCAAAGGCATGTGTCACCATGCCTGGCATAAGATTATCTTCTAAAAAGTTAAAATAAAATGAATATCTCCCTGTCTTACAACCCTCCAGTGACACTTCTATCAAGCATATATGAAAATTCAATCTCTGGTGAAGGATACAAGGTCCTTCGCCATTTCAGCCTCTTAGAAACTTCTTAGTCTTTCCTTTTCTCCTACCAAATTGTCCTATGATAGTACCAGGCTCATTGTTCTTTGAACACACCTGCCTTGTTCCTATCTTCCCCAGGTACTTGCTTGGCATACTTCCTTACCATGAATACCTTTTAGTGGAAATTCAGAGCTTTCAATTTATGAGAGTTTTTTAATTGAAGTTAACTTTTAGTCATTAATAAGTTACTTCAACAAATATTTCCTGATTGTCCATGTTAGGCTTTGGAGATACAGAAGTAAGCAATAACAAGGTAAAAACCCTAGTTTGATGGACACTTAATTGAAAAATATACAAAAATATGTGTGTATGCATAAACATACATATAGTGCCATAGGCCTGTAATCCCTGCTGCTGAAAAGGTTTAGGCAGGAAGATGTTCAAGGCCAGCTTGGAGACTTAGTGAAACCCTTTCTCAAAAATAATGTAAAAAGGACTGCTGTTTAACTCAGTGGTAGAGTGTTTGCCTAGCTTGTATGATGCCCTGGGTTTGACTGCCAGTGCTAAAAAAGAAATAAGCAGAATGGATCTTGGTGAAGTAGAGAATGCAAGGATAAGTATGGTAATTAGGACCCACTGTGACAATGCTTGAGGCACCCTACAAAGTAAAGGATAGTTTTCTTGAAAGTCTTTATCATAGATCTAAATCCCAAGGTGTGCTATGTGGGTGAAAATCATTTCTTAGGTCATAAAAGCAATTCCAGGATGTTGATACTATAGAATTTATGGGAACATCGTTTCTTTGGACAATAGCTTTAACAATCTGGAGTGTGATTTGAGGTTGCCATGGCAGCACTGCTACTAATTAGCTGCATATAACTTCTCACTCATGATCTCCTGATCTAATAACCAGGGCACTTACTGCCTGAACCCTCAAATGAGGTGTTCTCCTAGCACGGTTGCTTTAAACATATCTCTGTGATAAATACATTAGTCTATTTTATGCTGGATTCAGAAAAAAAAACAAAGATAAGCAAGATTTTTTTTGTTTTAAATTCATTGACCCTATTTAAAACATTGCAAACTGATTAAATACTTGCCTGTGCCATGATCTGCTATTTTCCTTGTTTTGCTTCACTACTCTCATATAAAATCACAAGATATTTGGGAATCCTGGGCTGCTTTTCCAATAAATGAGCTTTGTTTTTTCTGGTTTGGAAGAACTCTGAGTATATGGGATGTTAAATTTTATTAGTGCCCATTTAAACTGTTTCTCTCAAAAACAGATAGGAAAATTACAAACTTTTGACACTAGAATAATTTAGAGTATGGTTTTATTATAGATCCTTTCCTAAGATGGCCCCTCAGTGTCTAGAATCTAATGAATATCATGAACACTTGCTGACTTAATAATCATATTGTAGCCTGAAATCACACTGAAATGTGTGTGTAGTTTGAAATTAGAGTGTATATACACCATGGAAATTCTAATGCTGTCAAACAGGTGCTCCCTACCCTCAATGTTAATAATTTACTGACATACCTATACCAATCACTTTCATTATTTTGTAGAGGAGAGGGTACAGGACAGGCTTCTTATTCTAGATTCTGTGTGTTCATTAAATAATGGAAAATGGGAAACAGGAAGAGTTACAGTGCACACTTCTCCTAGTTTATCTTAGTAATCTGGATTGCCTTTAAGTGATATGAAATAAGATTTGGGATGGGACTTTTGATAATAAATGTGAAAACATTTCCAAGTGACCATAATTTTTTGAGACATCTTACTAAGTAATATAGGCTAGTCTTGAATTCTTGATTTTCTTGCCTCCACTTCTCATTTGCTGAGATTATGGCAAATGATGCTATCATGCCTGCCTATGAAACTTATTTTTATAGCAGTCACATTTTAAAATTTTATTATTTGTGCATATGTATGCGCACGTGCATACATGTATATTATGTATGTGTGCATGTGCATGCTACGGCATGCATGGAAGTTAGAGGACACCTTTTGGGAGTGAGTTGTCTTATTCCACCATGGTTTTTAACGGTTGAATTCATGTTGTCAGACTTACATAGCAAATACTTTAACCTGCTGACCCATCTGGCCAACCTAGTAGTCACTGTTTTTTGTTTGTTGTGTTTTTGAGATAGTGTCTCAAATAGCCCAGGCTGGCCTCAAACTCACTATGTAGTCAGAGGATGACCTTGAATTTTTGATCCTCCTGTCTCAACCTCTCAAGTGCTAGGATTATACGGACATGCCACCAATTCCAGTATTTTATGCAGTGCTGTAGATCAGACGCAGGGCTTCATGCATACTAGGCAAGCAAAATTGATTCACATTTTTAGCCTAGCAGTCAAATTTTATTTCTTGAGTTGCCTTCAGACCTAAGTACCTTTTCTAAAAATTTAATTTTTAGCTCTTCATTTTCCTTCTTTCTTTGACTTAGCCTTGTTTAATAGCCAAGCTGACCTCAAAATTGCAATCCTCCTGCCTCAGCTTCCCAGATGCTGGAATCATGGGCATGTACTACCATAGCCAGTTGAGATATCTATATATCTATATCTATGCACATAGATATAGATATATACATATATATTTCTAAAAGCGATTACTGAATTTTGTAGTGATGTGAAGGGGATAGAATGTGTAATAATATACATAGTACAAAAAGAGTTATGAAGTATAATCTCTATAACTTATATCTTACAGTAGGCATCATCTTTAGTTTTTCCTCCTAACAGCTACAGTTCTATTAGAAAAACTCCTCTGAAATTGGACTTGGTGGTGTACATCAATAATCCTAGCACTTAAAGAGGCTGAGACTGAACGATTGCTGAGAATTCAAGGCCAACCTGAGCTATATAGCAAGATCTTGTCTCAGAAAAAAAAAATGAAATAAAATTTTCTAGGCTCTAAATTTTGCCTGTGCTTTATTTATGACCTATGAAGCATTCAATAATAACTGTTCTATATTTTCTAAATTTTCATTTACCATGAAAATTCTTTATTTTTGTTCAGTGTCTTCACAATCAACCTATAAGCCTATATGCAGAAACCTTAACATTCAGTTGTTTCGCATCTTGGAAGTAATATGTTCTGCATACTCAGCCATTCTTTAATAAGTGAGAAGGTTTACTTCTGTAACCACTGTGGATATGAAAATCTGGGGATGCTCTATTTCTTTGTATAACATAATATATAGTATATTAATAGAACATACACATATAATCCTCCTGTACACTTTAAATCATCTCTAGACTACTGATGATACCTAATACAATATAGATATTGTGTAAATTGTTGTCATACTATTTATAGAATTATGGCACAAAGTCTGAATGTGTTCTCTACAAACCCAATTTTTATTTTTATTAATTATGTTTTGGTGGACAAGATATCATGTAGCCCAGGCTGGCATCAAACTCAGCATATAACTGAGGATACGCTTGAAGTCCGGATCCTTTTGCCTTTATCTCCATTATGTTAAGAAAAACTCGATTTTTAAAACAAATTTCAATGTGCTTTTGATTGAATCTGGGTATGCAGGAGCCATCGATATAGAGGATTGACTGTAGTTGATCTTCTTAAATAACTTAAATCCTCTTCTTCAGATCCTAAGACCAATTATTCAGATTCATAATTAAGGACATGGGAGATTTTACACAGTCTCATTATTCTTTTCTCCATGCCAGAATTCATGCTTCTCAACTAATTTACTCAAGTGCCTTATCATCTATTGCACTCATAACAACCTCATAATAGTGCTAATGATAAAACCAACTAAATAATAATTGCAAAAATGTTTGCAGTTCTTTTTGCCTTTAGGATGTATATTCTATTAGAAATTATCAAATTACTGGGTTTTTTAATCACCCTGAATAGTTTTTCTCTTTGTCCACTTCTATATGTATCTCAGTATTATTGCACTGATATTATCCCTGATTTCATTATTTTCCCTTTCTCCCTAATATTCCAATTAGCCTTTCCCCCTTATATTTACCTCTGTAGTGGGCTCCTTTTGGTT
The DNA here is from genome assembly GCA_035773235.1 of Eospalax fontanierii. Classification (NCBI taxonomy): domain Eukaryota; kingdom Metazoa; phylum Chordata; class Mammalia; order Rodentia; family Spalacidae; genus Eospalax; species Eospalax fontanierii. The sequence continues at coordinate 42,201,743 of CM069525.1, forward strand.
TGTACCAAATATTATAATAATAAACAGGTCCTAAGATAGCATCTGAAATATAAAACAATGTAGGTTGAAAATAAGTTTATACAAACACATTTCTTTACACTGAGAGCAGAGGGGTCCTCAAAACAGTGGCACTCCAGTAACAATAAGCACATATAGTATCGCATCCAATATTAATCCCACAATAAAAAGAGACCAAGGTTCATTGAAGAAATGGCTGGTTCTCAGGCTAGGACAGGCAGGGAAGATGATTAAGCCTGGGGCATCTTGTAGTACCAGAAAGAAGTAAGGAAGTGTATTCACATTATGTGTACACATACACACACACACACACACACATGCACACGTGCACATACACACTCACCCTGATAGGGACATGTTAAAGGACACACAGAAGCCAACTGAAAGAGGTCTGGGTAAATAGTTTCAGCAATTTACGCAATACATAATATAGTATTGGATTATACTGTGAAATATTAAACAAGTATCTGTGAGTGCATAGTGATATTATGATTGAATAAATAAATGTGGAAAAGATACAAATCTATACCCAGGAGAATTCTAAACAGTTAGTAGGAATACTCTCCTCTCAAAGTACTAAATATAACTTCCCATTATTTAAATGCAGTGTATGTGTAGTCTTCCTTCCAAAGAATACAGAGTAAAAAAGAAAGAAAATGAGAAAATTTATAGTGGTGAAACCTGAGAAATCCTTGCTTAGCCAGGGGATCAGATGAAGGTCAGCATAAACAATCAGTTATGCTGATAATGTGTACCTATGATCAAATATTAATCTACAACATGGTCTCAACTTTTCTAATGTTATGACATTGGATTTAAATTGTGTCTTATATAAAAGCATTTATTTACAAATGAAAACCTGTTCTCAGCTTTAAGTCAAAGGATGTTAAACATGGTTCCTATATTCAGTATCTTAAAATCTTCTGGGGGAAACCATCTAGTAACCATGAAATCCAGATACAAATCATAAGAGGTAATGAGAAAGAATTTTTAAGTTGACAAAAGTAGTTTAGATATCTGAGGAATGGTGTAGGCAGGGAAAATTTGTAAGGAAAAATGCTCTTCTGTTATTTATTCAGCATTTTTTTAGTACCTGGAATGGAACTTGGAACTTGGAGCATAGTAGGCAGATGCTCTACCAATGAGCCATATCCAGTCAGGATTTCTGGAAGAGGGCCTCAGTGATTCTCCAGGTGTGATTTGACTATTCCCAGAAAACGACTATTCCCAGAAAACAAGATACACATTTTTTAACTAACATTTTTTCCAACCAATCTGAAATACAATGAATATATACTATTCATTTGGGGAACTTTTGTGACAGACAATAATATTGGTGGCTCAATTACGTTAGTCAGAATTTCTTAGAAAAATAGCAAGGTCAGTGTATTGTATATAATATATTTCATTCATTTTCAGGGTAGACCTGGTCAAATATGGGAGTTTGAATGTTAATGTTTCTTCTCTTTTATTTTCCCTTTAGGATTGGCTGCTGCCAAACTCTTGTCTGAACATGAAATTAATGTCTTGGTTTTGGAAGCTCGTGATAGAGTTGGAGGAAGAACATACACTGTGAGGGTAGGTGATTTTTAATACTTACATATAACATCTCACTGAAAACCATATATAGAACCATTTGAAGCCACAGCACTGAAGGAGATCTTGCAGGTTCATATAGTTAAAGTCATTTCTCCTCCAAGGCTCTAGATTACTTCAAGTAAGTGATACTTCCTTTCCTTTATGTATTTATTTTCTAGACAGCATCTTTCTCTGTATCCAAACCTATGCTTGAACCCACAGTAGAGTCCTAGATGACCTCAAATTCATTCTCCTACTTCAGTCTCCAAGTGCTAGGAGTACAGGCATACACTATGCCGAGCATGCTCATTCTTTTTCAACAAGCACTCGCTGAAGAGTGATAGCCTCTGAATGGAACCACTCACATTGTAGTGAAGACAACAGATAACATTTTGGCAGTGTTATAATTTCCATACTAGAGACCAAAATTGAGTGTGTAGTACCTGAGGTAGTGTTATACTTTGGTTAGACTAAAAGTGATTTTATATCTCCAATACACAAACACACATAGAGATGCACATACACGCATACATACACATACACACATGCTATATGTTTCTTATTTAATAGTGTGCAGCTTAAAGAAGTATATTATCTATAGTAAGCAGGAGAAAACATACTGCATTCTTGTGCACCTGCCTCCCTTGGCCTTGTTGTTCAGGTTGGATCTGGCTAAATATAAGGGAAAAAGATGTAGGGTGCAAAGGAAATAGGGTCAAAGATAGTTTAGGAGGCATGCAATGAAAAGGGAGACAGAGACAAAAGGAGCCAGACTAGAGGCAGAGGAAGAAGGTGAGGCTACGACAGTTCATCAGTGGAGGAAAGAGGAAGGAAAGAGTCAAATGACACAGGATAAGGCAGAAAAGATGTTCTTGCTTATAGCAGTTAGAAAGTCTTTGATGAGTCACTTTGATAAAGCACACAATTAGAGTGGTAAAGTGGAACTCACTATGTAGACCAGGCTGGCCTCAAATTCAGAGAGATATGCCTGCCTCTGCTTTTGAAGTGCTCAGATTAAAGGTGTGTGTCACCATGCTTGGCCATACAAATGCATTTTGACATGCTCCACGGGAGATTGCAGAAGTGCTGTTCTGTAATATAAACCTGTTTGCTTCCTTTATTTTAATGTTAATTCAGATTAAACTTAATTCGAGAATTTCTGAGTGTTCACTTAGATATAGCCTACTGTTAGTTTGAGAGTGAAAAACTGGATTCTAGCCCCTGTACCTACTGATACTCACTTGGATAAGTCATATTAGCATTTCACATCCATGTTTTCTCATCTGTGTGAAAAGATATATTCAGATCTATTCCAAGGAGGTCCTGTCTGCCTTCATTTTGATTTTTTGTGACAAAGTCTTGATTCATAGCCCAGACTGGCCTTTAAGGCGAGATCATCCTGCACCAGTTGAGAATGCTAGAAGTATAGCATGTAACTCCACAACCAATCTGTCTTCACATTGTAATTGAAGACAGTCTCTGGCAGTGCAAAAGAAGAGATGAATAGTCTGCTTGTATTCACTTAGTAGATAGGATTCTTCTCTCATTGTCTCAAAAAATCTTTCTTAGTTTTGGAGATAGTTATTAATTTGTCCCTTAGCCTTACATTTTTATCATTTAAATCTTTGCTTATTAAGTAGGAACATCTATCATATTGTAGATTCTCATATTAAGTAGGAACATCCATCATATTGTATAAGAGCAAGTCATATAAAGGAAATGAAATTCCAACATGCTTATCCTATTCTATGTTATTGGTCTAGGATATTTCGCCATGTTGTACCATTTATATGTGTCAGGAATTATTAGTGTCTAATCAGCATTATAGTCATACACCTCTTCAGTGTATGAAAAATAAATCTTGGAAATAATTAGAAATGAGCACTTAGCATTTGTATTTCAAATAACTAGAAGGAGAAGAAGATGGCTTTAGGAAGTGCCAACATGGTATTTAATAGGAAGCTGAATCAAATATTATAATAATTATTTCAAATGACATGAACAGAATAATTATGGAAGAAGAAACCATGCAAACTACTCTTGAGTCTTTAGTAACCAAAATGTCAAATTTGGTAATGCCAGCTGACTTCTTCACATAGATTTTCCATAAGTTCAGAATTTCCCAGTTTTTCCTAATTAAGCCATCTATAATTCTCCAGAATCAAATTAATAAAGTTGAAATACCTGCAGAGTGACCACAAGGTTGATGTATCTGTTTCCTAATAGTTACATGTCTGTGGCCTTTTAGGTTGAGTAATAATATCTAAATGAAGACCAAGTTCATCATAGCAAATAGCACATTATACTTCTTAGTGTCTTCCTGCAGAGCCTAAGATACCTCATTTATGGCATTTCTGCTGTTAAAAGAAACATTTTGTGAAATGTCTCATTCCTTTTACTACTTAATCTGGAGATTATTTGCTTTAAAGAGAATGTCAGTATTCTAAAGACATGTTTGGAAACTCCTGAGTCCACTTCCTGTCTGTGTTAACAACAACCTAGAAATTTATTAGTATATTGGTTTTAGTTTTATTCTTAAAAAGGATGTTGGAGACTAGAGAAGCTTTGGGGGATAGTGTTGATGATTAGTAGTTGTGACGATATGATGGACAGATTGAATAAATTAAAATATCCCTTCATTACTGCTGCTATGACAGAATGGAAACCCTATGTAACTCCCCTACTGAAATAAGTAAAATGCTAACAAAAAATATTGTATTGATATTCCAGAACATTTGTGGATACTGATGTTGAACAGACATCTAAAAGTCAACCATTCAAATTGATTTTTTTTGTTTGTAGTGCTGGGAATGGAATCCAGAATATATTAGGCAAGAACTAAGTCACTGAGCCAAAACTACTTACCAGAGTACAGTCTTAATGACAAACATCAAAAGTTTAGCTTGTATAAGCTTTAAGAAGCTTCTATACTGGTAGATTTCCATTTGGCTTTTTCTAAAGGGATTTGGTTTTAGTTATTACTCCCCATACTCCCTCTTCAGCCATGCCTTCCATTCCCATCCCTGCCTCCAATGGCTCAGGGATCATTGAGGAAGTGGTGGTGGAAAGATTGTACAAACCAGAGGTAGTAAATGACCACAAGGAAACAGAGTTTTCCAGGTAACTGGAAAGTTACTTATATGAACTCTCAGCATTGGTGACAAGATGCACAAGTACCATGTAAAATCAAGGCAGACAACGTCCTAGCATAGACGTGGAGAAGTGGTTAAGAAACCCATCTCACCTTCGGAACTGTTGGAAACTGATGGCTGCAGGAAAGGGGAGAATCAGTCTCTTTTAAGGATGTGACTCTTGGTGGGTTGACCAGGCTCTAATGGGTAGACCCACACCAAAGGACACTGGGGGACACAAATTTGACTCTATAGGCATATGCACGTATATGCATATATATACTCTTAAAATATAGAGTACATGAAATTAGGTGAGGGGTAGTAAGGGTGCTGAAGATAGGGAAAGGGATCTAAATATCAAATATATTGTATAAAATTCCCAAAATTCAGTAAAAAAGAAAAAAAAGGTCAATCTAGGTCTGTGTAGATTCTGTTTTAATTATCATAGTCTGTACAATTTCCAGTTGACTATTTAGTACTTTGAATAGTATTGCGAGATAAACATGGCTGCCTAACTGAATTGCAAGAGACTTTCAAATGCTAAGGCTCAAGAACATGGCCCTTTTCCACACAGTTCTAGATTTACCATTTTTTTCTAAGCAAAAATTCGGTTAGCCAGTTTATCTTTTATGTCAGATGTTATTGAAAATATTAAATACATTGACAGTTGGAAATGTGAAAAATACATTCAGCCAAGATTTAAGTCTTTATGTAAAAATAAACAAGTGCGTCCATCTCCTTAGTAAGCAAATTTGTTTTCATCCTTAATATGTGGCAAAATTATGGGTATACTAAAGAATTTCTATGAAAGTAAAATTCTTCATAAGTTATTGTAAAAAAAAAAAAAAAAAAAAAACAAGTTCTGTTTGAAGGGCTGCTGATGTGGCTCAGTGGTAAGAGCGATTGCCCACTATGCTGAAAGCCCTAGTTTCCATTGCAAGTACTGTAAAATCAAGACTCCTACATAGCAACTCTACCAAAAATTGGAGTCTTGCTCAATACTTCCAGATCAGCATTCATTCTGTTCAGAAATTCTTTTGCTTTTGTCTTCAAATACCTTCAGAATTCATTGTTTCCTAATATTGCCACTGCTCTATCATTGTGGGAGCCACCATCAGGCCAGGTTTCTACTGTAGCTTTCTAATTGATTTCCCTCTTCTCACTCTGATTGCCTTTAATCAGTTCTTAGTGTAGCAGCAGCGAAAGTGTCCTTTCAAATCTAAGTCATGTATTAGCACTGCTCAAGCCTTCTACAGGCTCATCTGCTTCCTTGAGTAAAAGTCAATGTCTTTTCAGTGTCCTGAGGCTATTTCCCAGCCAGCTCCCTGGCTGACTCTCTTCCTTGTTCATTTGTTCCTGCCCAGTGAAATATATGTATAAGAAGAGATTTTCAACCCCTTTGTTGGGGTTGGTTTGCAGTGTAGAGCTAATGGTAAATTGCAAGATGAGTGAGCCATGTGTGCTTTCCTCCTAACTTCAAATCATCAGATACTGAAAAGAAAGTTATCTAGTATTATTAGGGTCTTATTAATCTTTTCTGAGAAAAAGATCTCCTAATATTCTAATTATTTCTGCTTGTTTTCTAAGTACATTGATTGCCACACAGTAAAAAATAACGAGGCAAGTAAAGGTAAAAACTCAACATTCACACACAAAAACTGATAAAAAATATAGAAGTCAACTCAAAGGAAGTTAGTACAAATACACAGGAATGGTAGGTAACCAATATTCAATTTGTGGATTAAATCAAATGTGTTAATAAAAAGGCTCCAGAAAGTGCAGAGCTGTATTTAAGAGAGGAAAAGAAAATACTTGTAGCTTATGAGAGTTTGTATATATTGAAATAATTTAGTAGGTAAAATGAATCTTTTTATACTTTTTAAATATTCTTTTCCTATGATGCATTCTTCCTTGGAAGTATTTTAAATTTTCACCAGGACACCATGAATGTGGGCTGATTTAAGATTTCATCTGGTAGAAATCAGAGAATTAGGATGAATTAATCTCTGGATGGTTCCTGTAGCATTTTTTCCCAGAGAAAAGCATAATTTAAGTGGTTTGCAAAGGATCTTCATCTGCAGAATGCTCTTTATATGCTGTCTTGCTGAATCACCCTCACCTGTAGTTCTACAAATGGACCTGCTTAATGAACTGCCAGACAGTGTTGTACCCTAGTTCTTGAGTGGAAGAGAAAAGATTTCTAGCTTCATTTACACTTTATAAGGACATGTAAGACACAATCAAATTAGAAAAATAAACAGGATTTTTTTATGATAAAAAGATTTCTTGATTCCAAGATTTAAGTAAAGTCTTCTTGCCACTTTTTCCTCTGTCTACAGAATGAGCATGTTAAATGGGTAGATGTTGGCGGAGCCTATGTGGGACCAACCCAAAACAGAATCTTACGCTTGTCTAAGGAGCTAGGCATTGAGACTTACAAAGTGAACGTCTGTGAGCGCCTAGTACAATATGTCAAGGTAAGCATGTGACCAATGTATGAACATTTTATTTGAGAAAATTTTGGTCTCTTTATGTTACTTTATTTTCTAAATTTATTTTTTAAGTTTTCGTTGTGTATATTCACCATACATGATACTGTTTCCATAAGGACTTTTTTTCTATAAGTCTATATTGTGTGCTATATATTTCTTCCTATACTCCTCTGCTCCTGTCTATCCCAGTCCCCGTTAGCCTCCTTTGTTCCCCTAGACAGTTTTACTTCTCTTTCATGTCATATATTCAAACATGATTTATGTTATATACATAAAGTCTAGGAACTGCAAATAAGATAAAACATGTAAAAATCGCCTTTCTGAGATTGGCAATATTTGCTTAACATGATTATTTTCCATTGCCTCCACTTTCCTGCGAATGGCATAACTTTTGTTCTCAATGGCTGAAAATTTTTCATTGTTTATATAGACCACATTTTCTTTATTCACTCTGCTGTTGTTGGACAACTTAGCTATTATGACTAATGGTACAATAAATACTGATGTACAACTATCTCTGTGATATTTTGACATAGAGTCCTTTGGATACATACCCAGACACAGTATAGGTGGGCCATATGGTAGATGTATTTTAAGTTTTTTGAAACCCTCCATACTGATGTCCATAGTTGCTAGACTAGTTTATATTCCATCAGCAGTTTTATCCACCTCCTTGTCAGGGTTTGTTGCTATTTGTTCTTTTAATGACTGCCATTCTGACTGCAGGGACATGGAATCTCACTGTAGTTTTAATTTACATTTCTTTGATGGCTATTAAATTTCTTATCATTTCATTGGTCAGTTTATTGATTGGGGTTTTGTTTGATTTCTTACTTAGTTTTTTGCATTCTTTATAAATTTTAGATATTAATCCTTTCAGCTGTGTAGAAGCTTCTTAATTTCATAAGGTCCCATTTATTATCATTTTCTGGACAATTGGAGTCGTATTCAGAAAGTTCTTGACTGCCTAAATCTTGAAAGTGGTTCCCCTACTTTTTCTTATTACGGTTTTCAGAGTTCCAGGTCTTTGTTTCCATCTGGAGTGGATTTTTGTATAGGGCTAAAGATAGAGATTTTCTTTAATTTTTCTACATGTAGGTGTCTAGTTTTCCCAGTCCCATTTGTAAAAGAGGCTATCTGTTCCCCTGTGTATGTTTTTTACATCTTTGTCAAAAACCACATAGGTTTACATCTGGGTCCTCAAAACTATTCCATTGAGCTAGTGTCTGATTTTGTGCCAATACTATACTGTTTTTGTTACTGTGGCTCTGCATTAGAGCTTGAGATAAGGTATAATGATAATTTCGGCATTATTATTTTTGTTGTTTTTCTTTCTCAAAGCAATCAAAAATAGGCTTTTGACTTTTAAAAAATACTATTTTTATGTTATGTATATGAGTGTATTGCCTGCATGCATGTAAGTGCACCACATGTGTGCAGAGCCTGCAGAGGTCAGAAGAAGGCATCAGATCCCCCTGGACCTGGAGTTATGGATGATTGTTAGCTGCAGTGTGGATGTAGGAAACTGAATTCAGGTCCTTTGCAAGAGCAGCCAGTGCTCTTAACTACTGAGCCATTTCTCCAGTCCCAGGCTTTTGAGTTTCAAATTACCTTTTTTTTTCTTTTGAAAATATTCCTAAGAACTCCTACAATCATTGTGGGAGAACGTGCTTCAACTGTGCCCTCCTCCCTGGTCCCCAGTATAGCCCTCTCAGGCTGTACCCAACTCACTTTCATAGGACCCAGGGGATGGAGTTGCCTGGATAGACATGGACAGATGTATGTACATGTGCGCACACACACACACACACACACACACACACACACTCCCCAAGCAACTCCTGAGTCAAGTAGGAGGCACTTCTGAAGGACCCAAGAAATACAATAGTTTGAGGCCATATTAGCTTGTGAACTAGTTATTCCTCCTCATTCTTAGTCAGCATGTCTTTGAACATTTTGTTCATTTGGCTTTTCCTGTTGGAAATTCTACCTTGGTTATATATTCTCTGGCTATTTAAATGGGTAATTGTTTAAATTCAACTGCTCATATCCATCTAATAAATAACAGCCTTTGCCACTGTTATTGTTTCTCATTGAAGCCAAACATGGAGTGGCCAGAGCCTGGAAATGTGCTTTGAGAAATCACCTTTCCAATTTGACATTGTAGGCCATTTCCTGAAACGAGGAGGGGTTATTTATTCATTCTAGTGTCAGAATTTTCACACCAATAACTACATGACTTCAATAGACACAGGTCCCTCTGGCTATACTGTGGACAATCACAGTGTGTTTGGAAGTTAAAGCTTTGGAAATGTCCTAGGAGTTAAGGATACATGTGATGTTTGTATACTGATGCCCAATCAGGAGGTCAGGAATCTTGTCAAATCTGATAGGCATGTGGTTTGGCCATTTGCCTGGGAGAGTGACAGTAACACATGTGAAAAAACAAACCAGTAGCCTTTAGAAATACTGAGGGTTCAGAGGTTAAGGGAAAAAACAAAAAGAACAGTTGAGGGTATATTTAGTGTCAGGGAGCATTTTCATAGCATGTATGAGATCCTGGATTCAATCCCTAACATAAAAAAATTATACAAAGTTTGGAGTATTGACTTCTGTAGGCCACAGTCAAAGGGGAATAAAATTTTATGCTTCTCCATTTTTTCTTTGTGCAAAGCATGGTATTTTCCTAGGATAATAAAGAATAAGAAAAGTAAGAACAGCTACCATTTATTGGATCATTTTGCATTTTCATATTTGATGTGAGAGAGGAAACCAAATCCTTTGTACTCTTCTAAATAGTCATGAAAATCTGCTCCACTCTACCTGGAAAGTGTGGTGATTACCATGGAAGCTAGTTGAGCAGTTTCATCCACATAATCTATTCCTGTCTTCAAATCAGGCCATTTATTTCTCCTAGAGGTTGAAAATAAGAACTAGGTCTTTTTTATGCATGAACTCATTAAATTCTTAGCTCTGTTTCATAAAACTGTCATGATTTCCGCCAGATATACAGGTAAGAAAACTGAGGTTCAATGAGGTATAGTGTCTTGACAAAGCTGTAAAACTAGTTAACATTCTACTAATCCCTGAAAGCATGTTCTTCATTACTTCATGTGTAGACCAGGAAATGAAACTAAACTGTTGACTGTAAGAGTACAGAGCCTCTGATCTTTGTTTGACCAAACATCTGTTGAAAGATGTCTCGTCATCAGTTTCACTGAAGCCTGTGCAATAAATAGGCAGGTGCCGTTAGTGAAAGACCACTCTTAGTCTTCTTCCAGTTTCATTTTCCTTTTTTGTACATTTTTAAAACTGTACAAACTGGAAATTTGTAGTTATATCTTCAACTTAGTACCTGCTGGTCTCCAAGCCATGCCCACTTTAAAGAAAACATGATGCTAAGGTGAGATTTTGAAAGGGGCACATGGTAACTAATTCAACTCCCCATTATTCAATTTTTTCTTATTTGTTTTTATTTGTTTTTTGGTGTGTGTGTATGTGCAGATAAATATTACCTATGCACATTTGTATGTGTGTATAGAGGAAGAATTCAGTGTCAAGTATAGTTCCTCAGTCATTTTCTACCTTATTTTTTTCTTTTTATTGAGGTTTTGTACATTTAATACAATGGTTCTTAATCAAACCTAGACCATCCATTCCCTCCACCCCCAACCAGACCTCATGTATTCTGCCATACATGTTAAGTCCTATCCAGTCAAACATTTGTACCCAGGTGTCCCCTGGTGCAAATTCATCCAGTAGCAACTAGTCAGCCTATCCAGAGATCGTAAGTAAAAGGCATATTCTCCTTCACCCAGTAGTAATCAGTCTCTAATAGTTCCCAATCTAAGGCCAGCCCAGAAAGATTGTAAGAGCCAGGGCTGGTTCATGAACATAGTGAAGCAGAGGCTTTCAGGCCACTGCAAGCTTGCACACATGAACTTGTGGCCATGGTGGTATCTACCTTATTTTTAAAACAAGGTCTGTCACTGTTTCAACTAGACTGGCTGGGCAGCCACCCCCAAGGATATGACTATCTACATCTTCCCAGTACTGAGATTGCAGGTGTGTAATGCTGCACTCAACTTTTTACGTGGGTGCTGGGGATCTAAACTCAGATCCTCCTGCTTGCATAACAAGCACTTTACTGACTGGACCACCTCCCCATCCATCCTCATTATTCTTTATTGCGTGTGTGCATGTGTGTGTGTGTGTGTGTGTGTGTGTGTACCATGTTACTTGTGTGGAGGTCAGAGGACAACTTGTAGGAGTTGGTAGTTGAGTTTCTTCTTTTATCAGATGTGTCTTGAGAATTGAACTCAGTTCATGAGGATTCGCAGCAAGTGTTTCTGTCCATTAAGCCATCTCATCAATCCATTCCCCCATTATATTCTTACTGGAGACAAGGTGGGATTAAAATGTGGAAGTGATGTTTGAGGATCTTGCCTTTGTCTGTAAGTTTTAATTGGATCCTGGCATGCTGTCCAACCTTCTTGACAGGACCTTATGAGTTAGGTATCTTCATTTATGTATTGAAATTTCTAATGCCCATGGAATTTTCTGGGCTTCACAGGGAATTGTGGTTTTTAAGATCCAGGTGTGATCACTTTATATTTTGAGACTAAGTTAAGGAAAGAGAAATATTAAAAGTAGCATCTAGGGATACATTTGTTCCTGTCGTTGAGTCCTTCTCTAAAGTAGGTACGTAACATCTTTGATAGTTCTGTTCTAAGAAAAAGCACAAATTCAGGTTTCAGATGGTGGGGACTACTCAACTCCTACCATATTTTTCTTTTACAAAACATAGATATCATTGAGCTTTTACATGAATAACTCACTGCTAAATGCATCTTGTGGCTTTGGTGTTAGTAGTCTGAAGTTGTTCTCAATAGTGTAATTATTAGCTTGATGTGGAGGCACCTGTCATTCTAGCACTTGAAAAAATGAGGCAGACGGATGGTAACTTCAAGGAAAGCCTAGGTTATATAGCATGACATCTCAAAAAAACAACAAAAATAGATATTAATAGATATTAGAGATTGACTCATTGCTATCTCGTGACCATGTACGTCAACACAGTAGGAATATTAGGACATAATTATTGAACATGTAGTCTGTGGCAATTTTGGTACTAAACTTAATGCTTTCACCTTCATTTTGGACAACAAATAGACATTCAAATCTCCTCCACAAAGCTGCCATAGTGGCATATACCTGTAATCTCTGCATTAGGGAGGTACAGACAGGAATATCAGCCTAGTTACAGTTACCTGAGACCCTATCTCTGGGAAAAAGTCAATCAGTCAATCTCTGCCACAGTTACTTGATTCTTCAAAGTCACCCCACTCTCATAATGATGAAGATGGCTCCATTCTGGAGCTTCTACTATGTTCAGTGCCTGGTACCAAAGTTTTCACTCTGTTACTTAGCATTATATCACAGAAAGTGTCTATAGTTCAGAGGCCAAGTAACCTGCATTTAAATAAGGGCCACTGAACAGGAATCCAGTCTTTCCACTTTCAGTGATGGCCCTTGCTATGTCATTGCATTGTCAGGGTCTGTGGACTCCAGGATCTTCTTTACAGTTTGTGCTTGTTCTGATTTTCCTTGGTGGTTCTCTTCTAAAAGTCAGCTCATGTGTTTTTCTGCATCCCCTAATGTGAAGCTAGTGAGTGTTTTATTCAGTGATTTGGGCCAGAATCCTGAAAATCCAGTGCAACTACCTGCTGTAATGCTATAGAGGATGTTCTTACTATGATGAGCAAACTATAAATGGAGGATATCATAGTAAAGGAAAACCAGGTGAATGTGTAATTCAGTATTCCAGATAAGGTTGTAATAAATCGTATAGTGAAAACATAACTCCACTTATTTAAGAAATATTTCAACTCTCACTGTTCTACTTCTAGAGGAAAATAAGGATTTTTCCAACATAACAGTATATTGGACTAATAATACAAATTGCCTGTGTTTAACTCTCTGCATTGTCCTGTGAGAACCCTAGGTTCCATAATCTATGACATCAAAATGATTATAGTGAACAGGTTTTATGAATGTTAAGAATTTTGTTTCTTTCTTTTTTCTTTCCTTTTTAAAAAAACAACCTTATTTTTATTTTATGTATATGAGTATTTTGCCTACATGTATGTAAGTGCACCATGTGCATGCAGTGCCTGCAGAGGCCAGGAAAAGGTATCAGATCTTCTGGAACTAGAGTTACAGATGATTGTTAGCTGCCTTGTGGATGCTGGGAACCAAACCTATGTACTCTACAAGACCAGCCACGGCTCCTAACTGCTGAGCTATCTCTCCATCCCCCGCCCCCACACACACCACACACACTTATTTTTGACTGTATCTTGCTATGTAGTCAAGGCTGGTCTAAAAGGCACAGTGATTTTTCTGTCTCCATATTCTGAGTACTGGGATTACAAACATGAATCACTATGCCTTGTTGAGTGTTGTGAATTTGGTGATGATTTTGTGTGAATAATGATCTATGAAATTTAATATAAATTAATCCTGTTATTTTTAACCCCCAAGGTGGATTTTAAATAGCATTAGTTAAATATGTTTAAGACACTTTCTGTTAATTATTTTCATTTAGATGGTTGGGGGGGTGCTGGAAAGATGACTAAGAGGTTAAGATCACTGGCTGTTCTTGCAGAGGACCCAGGTTAGGTTCAGTTCCCAGCACCCACATGATGGCTAACAACCATCTGTAACTCCAGGTCCAGGGGAATCCGACACCCTCATCTGATCTCCTTAGACACTGCACAAGAGTGCACTTACATACCTGCAGGCAATACACACGTAAACATAACAATAAAAAATAAATAATTTTAGATGGTAAAGGAAATATTTAGGCCCAAATGTTTATTTGAAGTGCATTAGTAACTAAGATGATCCATCATTATGTTTGTTTTATGAGTTCCATTGAGTTGTGGGAACCTTTTCGTTAAATTTTGTAGTTCATAATGAAGGTGTGTAAAGGGAAGGGAAAACCCAGGCAGAGGTGAGTCAAGCATTTTTCAGGTGCTTCTTTGAAATAGAAATGGACATATTCATGCATTCTTACATTCTCCCTACTTTTCACATCCTCTCTAAATATAACTAGAGACATAAATATGTGGTAAACCTTTATTTTTAGAAAGTGGTGTGATAAATAAAGGCTTATTTAAAACTCTGGTTGCTTTCCTAATAGTAACAACTCAGTAAGCGTTTTTTTCTTTAGTACTCGTTCTATTCTGCCTGCAGCTATTTAGTCCAGGTTTCTATGGCAACCAAACTCAAAAGCTTTTCAGAATGTGTGTGCCCCAGAATACTAAGTATATTTTGTTGCTAAGAGATGAGCTTGGTTGGTTATAGCCAATATGTTGTGTTAGAAGGCAGAGGATGTGTTTTTGTGTTAGTTTGTCTTAGTGCTTACAGATAACTTTGTCTTTGACCCTGATTTTAGAGGAGTTTCTTTTGAATAAGGGACACACAATTTTTAGCTTCTTTTGATGCTTTTTCTATTTTAACTTATGGAATGAGTTTCTTTTGTCTTAAAAGAAGTTGTATTTTCACTTTTAACTGCTCTCAGGCAGAAATTAAAGAAGCTGAAGTTTTTAAGCCCTTATAGAAATGTTGCCTGTGCCTTTTAGTTACTTATATTCATCGTTGCTGGCTCTATAGTACAAATGTTGGCTTCCCTCTTAAGTATACACTTAAAGATGTTGTGACTCATTTGAATTTCCCATTCATAAGTAGATTTTTAAAAACAGTGACTGAAAATATTTACATATTTTGAGTGTAATTTATCAAATATCCAATATAAACATATATGAGGGTGGCTTATAAATACTTTTAAGTATTGTTTACACACACACATACACACACATACCATATGCTTTTCAAAACAGTTCATTTGCTGCTTGTATATTACCAGAGATTTTATTGACAGAATTACATTTAAAGCTGTGCACTGGGACTGGGAGAAGATTGGGGTAGATTTTTTTGCCTAGTATGAGTGACACTTTGAAGTCTCTCACAATACCAAAAATAAAGACTTTACAGCATAGGAAACTGATCACCATTGTACATTCCTCTCGGAGTCTTCCTTTTTTCTCCGATATATATCCAGGGATACATCTCAGATTTGGTTTCTACAATATTCTACTCAGTAAAAGTGGCAACCCAAAATATATCCGAGGTTATTTTTTTTCCTTAGCATTCATTTTTTATTTAAAAAAACTGTAGGAATTTGCCAGCCTCACCATTTTAGGTGTAAAATTCAGTAACATTCAGTGCATTCACACTGTTAAAGAACCATCACCACTAACTGCATAGAATATCTTTTTTTTGTGGTGCTGAAGCCAAGACTTTCTGCTACCAGCCAGCTCCACAGAACCCTTTTAATCTTTCCATCCTTCTTTTCCTCCCCTTTCTTCCTCTTTCTCCCTCCTCCTCTCTTCTCATTCCTTTTCTCCTGTCACTTCTTTATTTTATTTTTGAGAGATCTGTATCATGCCTCAACCTCTTTGTACTGAGGTTACGGAGATTCAACATCAATACTGGATTTTCATTCATTTGTAATAAGGTCTGTTTCACCATAGAATTCTCTTTTTATATTTATTTTTATTTTTTAGTTGTGTGTTCTGCAAGGTGGGGATGTGTGCATGATAGACTAGAAGAATAGAAGGTGTCATATCCCCTGGAACTATAGTTTCAGGAGATTCCAAGCCATCTGATATGGGTGCTAAAAACCTAACTCAGGTCTTCTGGAAGAGCATCCAGTGCTCTTAACTACTGAGCTGTCTCTGCAGCCCCATGTAAGAATTAATGCTAACCATTGGGTAGTCCTAAAGTCATCCTGCTGCCTTGGAGTGGCCTTCCCTTCCCTGGCAGCGTAGAAAAGGGAGTTAGGTTAGAGAGAAAGAGAAATTGTTCCACTCTCTATGATAAACTAATTCCTAAGGGGTCTGACTGCTCAAGTGGGAATGCATTTACCCGTTTGAAATTAAGATCTCCTCATTCCTTCTCCCTGCTTTCTGCTTCCTTCCTATTTCCCTTTCTATAACTCCTATTCTCACCCCAGAAAACATACCCAATACTCCAAACAAAAGGCTCAGTCTTTGATCTTAAATTTTCAAACTTTTGTAGTTGCTCTCTAACAATCAAAAACTAAGAAACGCTCCAATATTTTATAAATTCCATATCTATTCATTCCATTCTGGATACTTCCTGAAGGAAACAGTCCCATAAACACATTTTAACCCAGCTGGAAATTATTTTCTGTCATTGCCCCATACTCTGAGACCTGACAGGTTTGTAGGACAATATTGATCTCTGTCTCAAGCATAGACTCAAGGCTTTAACCATCTCTGGGTCAAATTCAAAGAAAAAAATATATTTTGAAAACTTAATGGACCTCAGCATTTTAGTGAAAGCATTTCCTACATGACAGATCAGAAGAAATTGCAAGAAAGATTTTAGTACAAGGTCTTAAACAGAAATGACCGAAAAAGACAACTGTGAAAGCCTCATCAATGACTGTCCTTCCCCAAAATAGAGCTTAAAATTGAAAAGACTCAAGTAATGATAATAATCTCAAAACCTGGTACTTGAGCAATCTAGTACTCTTTCCATGGCACTTTATTTTATTTTTGCTTTGTGCTTGAGTTGCATGTAATCACAAGAAAATTCTCAATGGAACTATAAAAATATTATCAAGTATTAATTCCCAGAAGTATAATGTACATCTTTATCCTTGAGGCTGTGGAAATGTCTTTTTCGTTTTAGAAGACTATTGTCATGCCAGCTTTTTCAAACAAATGGAATGCTTATAGGGCTTGTCTGTTTCATTTCATTCCCATAACTCTCCTGTAATTTATCAGACTCACATGATATGTGGTAAACTGCAAGCTGGGATTTAATTTTGTGTGTTTGCCAAAGTACCCATTGGCCTAGTTTCCATAGCCATATCCAGCCAAAAACAAATCGGGCTAAAAAAATGAATCAGACTTCAAAGGCTATAAAAGGTCGTTATTTGGGCTTACTTGCTGACTAAGGTGATAAAAGTAGATCCTGTGGCACAGAAATGTGTGTAGTTGCACAGTCACATAATTATTTGGGAATTTACTAATGAAATAGCCCAGAATACTTATGGCACTCTGAAAAATACTTCTCAAATTCTAGAAAGATTATAATGAAAGTCTGATGGCTCCTATAATTCTTCCTCATATTCTATACCATCACCATCTCTACCACTGTGATCCTACAGTCATTCACTGAAGTAACATTTCAGTACACTGACAAAATTGCATCTACCCTATGTTGACACATTCAGTTAACAGCCCAGCTAACAAGTTCTGTTCTGCCCTTGGGATTTATAACCTTCCATAACATATTTTATCACTTCACTGTCTAGTGACAGGGGGGAAAGGCCCATGGTGTAGACTCACCATAAAGCCTGTGGTGAACATGTACTTTTAGCTACATATTGGAAGTGTCATAGCAGACAGAAATGGTAACCTTGATTAAACAAACTCGAGCATAAACTTCTTAAGATGTAATTTTTCTGTATTTGTTTCTTTGAGACAGAGTCTTGCTATGCAGCCAAGACTTGCCTTGAACTTGTGATCCTACTGTGTAAGAATTATATAAGTCTAAGCATTTGAGGCAAGCCTGAGGAATATAGAGAGACTGTCTCTCAAAAAAATTTTTTGACTACAGACCTAAATAAGTCTGGATGTGGTGGTGTACACCTGTAATCCTAGTACTTAGGAAGTAGACAGAGGAACATGTTGAGTTTGAGGCCAGTCTGGACTACATTAACAAAATCTTGTCTCAAAAGCAGCAACAGCAATTCATACCCTCTAAAATAGAGATTGTATAAAAGGTAGTAACAAATGTAGCATAAGAACAGACAGAAATTACAACCCTTATTGCTGGAAGAGAAAGAAAAATAGTGCAGCAACTTTTGGCAAGCATTTTGGCGATTCTTCAAAATGCAGGGAAGGGGGACGGGAAGAACAAAGAATGGCAACTAATGAGTAAGGTTTCTTCTTAGAGTGGTGAAAATGTTCTAAAATTATATACAATAATAGTTACACACTGTGACTATATCAAAAGCCATTTTATTATAACTTTAAATGGATGAATTATAAGGTATGTGAATATGTTAAATACAACTATACATCTTCCCAGTATTTCCATCTTTTTATCTAACTGAATTTTTCTCTTGAACTAATGACATTTATGAAAGAGGAAAAATATTTTTAAAAACTGCTCTTCTGGAGATCTTATTTACCTAAGAGTCTCCAGAAGAGCTTGCATTGTTTCTGTATTAATTGCTTGTTTATAATTTTCTGTATATAACTAGAATTCATTGGAAAAGGTGGCCTAATCATTCACTTAAATCCCTCATTCTTAACATGAGAGCATCATTTATACCTTAGTGTAATGGTTCTTTTTTCGAAGATGGGACTACTCAACTTAGGTGTCACTGTACAAATCTTGAGATAGGCTAAGAATATGATGACATATTTTGAGCACATGTGCAGAAATATGCCACCAAGACCTTGATGTTGTGTGAGATATTGTAGATAACAATTTCATACTCAGAGGGAACAAAGACATTAAAAATGCAAAGCATAGCACTGTGCAAATATAACAAAACCAGATAGTGGACAAGTTCCCACAGAAATGAGAAGTGGGTGAGGAGAGGAAAAGGAAAAGGCAATGGCTGAGGGTGGGACCCTGGGCACTCAAAGAATGTATAGAGAATCTTGAGGACCCAAGTGGAGATTTGAGAAAACCAGCAAAATTCAGTGGGTTGCATTGGATGTGATAATGGAATAGATAAATTCAACCCTTCAGATCTGGTTATAAGGAGTTGATTGGTGACAGTAGGGGAAAGGGGCCTATGGATTTTGGTGAAGGAGATATGTTACATTTTATGAAATAAAAGGGTAGGAGGAAGCAAGTATCATTTGAGTGTTATTCTTAAAACAGGAATGCAGATCTGGAGGTGTGGCTTAGTCATAGAGTGTGAGCTAAACATGCTGAGTTCTTGATCTTGATTTCCAACACCAAACAAAAAAGAAAATCAACAAGGAAGGATGCACAGAAAATGACAATTAAAAGATAAATGTTTCCATGTAAAGTGTGAAAACTTTTTCTAGGTAGAAGTTTGAAGGTGTTTGAAGAGAACTTGGCTACTTATATTCAGAAACAGGAAGACAGTTTTAGCTTTTAAAACAGTACAATGATGGTGTCATACTTAATTTGTTTCTTTTTTAGATGACTACTTTACTTACTGCATTATTATGAACTATAGAAAATAGACTTTGCTATAAAACATAGTGTAGACAAGTCCCAATGAATTTGTGTGGACTGGAAAGAAATGTTCCTAACCCAATCCAGAAATTGTTTATTTTTACAATGATTAAAGAAAGATATTTGGCAGCTTCTCCTGTATCTTAGGATATTGTGATTGTACTTACTTATTTTTGCTTAACTAAAACATGAAAGTATGAAGGAGTGAAACTTTTCAATGTGCCAGTCAGTAGATGCTATTTGCTCAGTATAAACTTGACTTGTCTTAGATTATGGGAGCCATAAACTACAATGTCCTGTTAAGAACTTCCTATTGTTCTGAATACTGATAGATTAAATATGTAATTTCCCAAAGGAACTTAAATATTTAAGGGCACATTTCCAGGAACATTGTGTTCTAGTCACCAACAATAGTTTCTGCTATGTCAGCCCTTTGTAGAGATTAAAGGCTGTTTTGGAAATGCAGTAAGATTTCAGAGCATGGCATCAAAATGAACGACTGTTACTCTAAATTTTTTATTTCCTTTTATTTGTAAAGATCAATAATCATTTATAAGTGTTATTCCAGAGCTTTTGCCTCACTCTCAGGGCATGAAGGCGTCTCTTGATGCGTTGTTTAGGATTGAGACACTGCTGACACCTTGGTGAGAAATCATTGTGTCTCATATAAAACAAAGAGGCCCTGTTTAACTTTACCAGACTCTCCTATCCAGAGCTATTTTTGTGTTCTGTGTAAAATGTTTCAGCTCATTTCTCTCAGAAAATGCATTTACTTTTCTAGAAGATCACCCTGTTTCCTTGGCAGTCATATCTCTAGGTCTTTTTACTCTGTGTTTTCACTCTTTAGAAACAGAAAAGATACATGTGGAAGATTTATGTTTCACATGTCATTGTTTTCTATAATTTAGTGGGGAAGTTTAAGATGCATCTAGAACAAACCTACCACCATATTCCATCAGTCATATAGGAGTCAGGAAAACATTTTTATGAAAGAAGGCTTGGCTTTAGGAGTAGGAAATTACCCTTCTACTATTTTGCAGCTACTATAACTAGGCTTTAGTTTTCTTATTTATAGAATGGAACTATTAATAGTCCTTGACTCTGTAGTTGGAGGATATAACCTGAGATAACATATATGAAGAGTTGTAGCCACTACCAGGCAAGGAGAAAAAGCTCAATAAATGTTTGATGATTGTCTTGATGGTAATAATTTGGAGTCTCAAAAACCTGCATTGCAGTATTTCAGCACAGCATTTTCTGATAAGAAATCAGATCACATAATCTAGCATGGTTATTTGAATTTGCTATACAGAAAGGAAATTTACTTCTTTGTCATTTGATAGATACCATGCATTCTTACTCACTTGGGGGTGAGGGTAGTATGCATACACTGTTATGCCTTGTGTCCTTGCCTTTGGTCAGTTTTTCTTGAATCTTTTTGAAAGTCTAACACAACTCAACTTTTGGTATTATACAGTGAATATAATAGGCTTTCTTCAAATATTTCATTATTCAAAATATCAAATTTTCATGCAAAATTGTACTAGAAGAAAAAATTTTGGCTTTATGAACATTGAGAAGGCATTTATTTTTAAATATAATTGTCACTTAGTATCCTCAGGGGATTGGTTCTAGATCTCCCTGTGAAAGTAAAGATCCAAGGATGCCTGACTCTTATATAAAGTGAAATACTATTTGCATATAACTTATTCATTCCTGTATGCTTTAAATCATCTCTATAGCTTATATAATATCTACTTCATATAAATGTTATCTAAAATAGTGCCTATAATCTATTTCTTAGGGAATAATGACAAAAAAGTATCTGTACATGTTCAGTACAGATATGTTTTGAATACGTTCTATTTTCATTTGGTTGGATCTGCACATCAAGAACCCAAGGATACAGAGGGCTGACTATAAAAGGAATTAAATTTGCAAATAAGACCTTAGAAACTACCTAGTCTTGCTCTTTTCCTAGGGAGTCTAGCCTCCACTTACCCACCTCCCCTTTGCTCAGCGTAATATGTGTCACATAATGAAATGAAGTAAATGGTTTCTAAATATGAGACTGTCCTTATGTTAGAACTTGGTACTAAGCCATTCAAACCAACTTGAGCTAACAGGGAATTTACTGAAAGGAAGCTAGAAAGACCACAAAATTCCACAATACAAGGCTAGAATACCACACTTGAAAATTTGGGCAGAGCAGAAGAACTCTGGCAAGTTAGGGACAAGAACCACAGCCGTGGTCTTCATCAGTTCAGCATGCTGTATCAGAAAAAGGGAACTCACATTCCACTTTCTTTTTTCTGTACCTGGGTGATGGATTCCAAGTTCAGATCCTCACAACAGTGTGCAATTAACCAAGTTCAAATCACAGCTGAACTATGTCAAGATTTGGGGGAAATCTAACCTACACCTTTTAAATTAGCATTTTTTTTATTTTTTGTGGATTTCATACAGTATATTTTGATCATATTTAGATCCCCTCCTGTATCTACATCCCCTTTGCTACCCCACCACCAGCACCAAATTTCTGTACTCTTGTTGTGCAAGCTTGAGGACCTGAGATCAGACCCTCAACACCCATATAAAAAAACAGACATAGGTAGTAAGTGACTGCAACTCCAGGGTAGGGGTGCAGAACTAGACAGATCCTGGGGCTTGCTAGCCAGGCAGCCTAGCCAAACTGGTTCAATAGCCATCTTGTCTCAAAATAATAAAGTGGAGAACTATCACAGATGATACTTATATTTGGCCTGGCCTCCATGTGTGTATACACAGGCAAATGTACCTGCATAAATTTATGGGCACACATGAATACACTGTACATATACACACCATACTCACATAAACACACAAACAAAATGATTATAGGTTACTTTTTTCAATTTTTATTTATTTGCTTAATTTTTTGCAGTACTAGGTATTGAATGTTCTCTGTGCCTGCTGAAACAAGACACCCCTAGCACTCACTCTTTTTCCTTTTTTATTAAAAAAAAGAATCTCATTAAGTTGCCCAGGCTGACCTTGAACTCACTTTGAAGGCCAGGATGGCCTTGAAGTTGGAATCTTCCTGCCTCAGCTTTCTGAGTGTTGTATTACTAGGCCAACTGCTGCTTGCGTTTTTAGTATTATCCTTCTCAGTTGATTCTCTTTGCTTTTATGTTCCAGGGGAAAACTTACACATTTCGTGGAGCATTTCCACCTGTGTGGAATCCCTTGGCATATTTGGATTACAACAACCTGTGGAGAACAATGGATGAAATGGGAAAAGAGGTAAAATGTTTAATTTGCACATGACCTATTGCTGAAGAATGGAAACTAATTAACATCCTTCTAAGGTACAGAGAACATTGCTGATATGAACTGATGCATGTCCTTTCCAATATACTGAACAACTACAAAGCTGGAAGGATTTCCACTTGACAATTGGAGAAAATCAGTACCAAATGTTTATATAATTTCTCAAGACCATGCAGCAAAGGAACCAGAATTCAGAACCACTCTTTTGTTGTTATTGTTGTTAAATAAGTCTACACATTATTTTTATATGTTTTAACTAAATTTTTGTGCATTTCATATATTACATCTCAATCATATTTAGACCCCCCCTCTCCCATCTGTGCTCCCTAATTATACTCCCAACCAGATTTCATGCATTCTGTAATATATGTTAAGGTCTAGCCAGTCAAACATTTGTACCCATATGTCCCTTGATGCAAGTTCATCCACTGGAGTCTAGTTAGCTAATCTGTAGTCACTCCCTTAAAGCAGATCAACTTTCCCTCACCCAGCAGTGATCACCTGCCAACAGTTCTTCAGCTAAGGTTGAGATCTCCAATTCTATGCTGGATTTTTTCTGATTGAGTTTACATGGGTCTTGTGCATGCTGTCACTATTACTGTAAGTTCAAACCCACACTTGTGGTCACTAGTGACCATGTGCCTTTAACTATGTATGTATATATAAAATGTATTTCTGCCAAATTACTTATATTATGTATCTGTAACACCACATTACATCTTAAAAGAGGGAAGGACTTCTTGCTTCAGTGTTTCTTTACTCTCAGGCTCTGAAATATTAGTCTCTCAAACATCAGTTAGGGGGCCTACAATCGGTGTTATCTTTCAATAATAATATTAATACTGATATTGGTAATTATCACTATCATCCAGATTACAGAAAAAATTATACATGCTATTAATATGTAATTATGATTACTATCATTGTTTTGGCAATAGCATTAAGGCATAGATTCCTGATTTCTCTCACCTCTCGGTGAACTTTCTAACCAATCAAAAAACAAGAAACCAATTTACAGAAGTTCTCAGGAAGGCTTCTCTAAGGGGGTAGAACAATGGTGGCAGTTCTCTTCATATCTGAGTGTAGGACCTCTTTTCATTGCAGATTCCTGCTGATGCACCATGGCAGGCACCACATGCTGAAGAATGGGACAAGATGACCATGAAAGATCTCATTGATAAAATCTGCTGGACAAAGTATACTTGACAATTAAAATCCTTTTTAAAATCTCCTCCTCTGATCTTTCCTATCCTTTCCTGAGTTGTAGTACTATTCTTGTACCTTATATGAAGTAAGTTAAGAATGTTAGTCAGAGCAGGTTTGAGCAGAAAATGAACAAAAACTTAAGAAAATGGGTGCGTAGACTAGAACATCTTTGAACAGAAGGATCACATGATCTGTAATAAAGCCAGTAACTTTTTATATTATATTCAGGTTGCCTATAAAAGCACTTTGCAAGTATCTTTAAAAAATTAATTCCTTGGGACTAGAGAGATGGCTCAGCGGTTAAGAGCACTGGCTACTCTTGCAGAGGACCCAAGTTCAATTCCCAGCACTTACATGGTAGCTAATAGATGTCCATAACTCCAGTTCTAGGAGATCTCATATCCTCTTCTGACCTCCACAGGCATTGCACAACATGGGTGCACTCACATACGTGCAGGCAGTACACTCATACATGTAAAATAAAAAATAAATAAAATATTTTAAAATTTAATTCTATATAGATAGAGTTATGGAAGGTGGTATGAAGCTTGTCTGTATGAATGAAAATTACAAACCATATAAAGAAATTAATTAGGATCTGTTTCAAGTTTAGTAACTTCTAGTTTACTAGTACTTGACTTAATGATAGGAATACCTTCTAAGAAATGTGATAATGTAATGCAGTTTCATGAATAAACATTCTAGAGTGTATGTAAACTAAGATGATTGGTAGGCTATATAACTCTGTGGAAACACTACAGTATATACATCAATCATATATCAAAATTTTTTGTGCCTCATGACTATGTTTATTTTGCATGCGTTTAAATTGTCACATATAATGTTGCATATTTATCAGCATGTATTTATTTGGGGCCTACTATGCAAAGGCACTCTGTCAGGTACAGACTGAGGAATAGTATGAATTTGTTAGTATTTAGTTCCTCCCTTCATGTAGTGTATATTATTTTATCAGGCAAAATGAGCATTAGACATATAATGCATAATTGGAAAATTTCAACAGCTGAGTGGTCAGCCTGAACCATGTAGTATAAAAGGTGGTTGGAATAATGGGTAAGCAGCCTGTGGTGGTGTGTGTATATATATATATTGGCTATGGTCAAGGTTTGAGCTCTCTCCATTTTAGGATATTGAAGATTTTTGGTTTGATTTTGTGTTTTTGCTTTGGGGTTTGCTTTTATTTTGTTCTGTTTTTGCCTTTATAAGACAGGATTGCATTATGTAACCCAGACTGGCCTTTAATTTGCAGTCTTTCTGCCTCTGCTTATTGAGTGCTGAGATTATAAGCCTGTGTTACCATGTCCAGCTTAGCACTGAAGAGTTTTAAAAGTCTTCATTGTGCTTGGCATGGCAGAGGGTATTCAAAAGGATGACAGTATAGAGGTTATCACTTTTGTGGTCCGTGTGAAAGACTGTATATACAGTAGCCTGAACCAGGGTGGAGGCAGAATAGATGGAGAAGTAAGGATGTTCTTTAAAACAGATGAGAAGAAGTATGTGTAGTGATCAAGCATATTGAATCTTTAGATAGAACATAATTGAGATAACCCTATTTTTTAATAGCTGGGAAAAAAAAATCTTTTTCTTAAGAGCTACCAAATGCTTTCCTGTGAAAACTGAGGCCATAAAGGTTTGGGGTTTGTTGTTTTTCCAAAAGCAATAGAAATACTTTCTACTCATGCTATATTGTATTTTGTAAATGTGCATTCCTGATTCCTGTGTGTATTTTTAATTTTTAAATTTTATCATTGTTATTTGTGGGTGTGTGCATGCACACGTGTGTTTGTGTGTGTGTGTGTGTTCATTCATGTGCACGCATTTTACAGCACATGTGTGCTACAGTGCACAGGTAGAGGTCAGAGGATAACTTTGAGGACATAGTTCTTTCCTTTCTCCTGTATTCATTGACACCTGACTTCCACTCTTATTCTGTGAACAGAACTGCTCGAGAATTTGCTTATCTTTTTGTTAACATCAATGTGACCTCGGAGCCTCATGAGGTGTCTGCCCTGTGGTTCTTGTGGTATGTGAAGCAGTGTGGTGGCACCACTAGGATATTCTCAATTACCAATGGAGGCCAGGTAATACCTTGTCTGTTCTGAAACTTAAGTTTGAGACTTTGCCCTTGCCCAGAGCAATGCCTTGATAATGCCTTCATGATCATTTATGGTAACATAAAATTATCACAGAATATCTGAAAAAAAATTTCATTTCCTTTTTTTATTCCTGAAAAGTTCACAGCTGAAAAATGTTTTATTTTTAATTAATTATATTTGGGAATTGAGTTTGTTCCATTAAGATAAAGGAAAAATTAAGCTATTCATGTAGACACAGCAAAGCTAAAAATAAGGTGTTTTTTTAATAAAAAATATTTTACTTATAAAATTATTGCACTTAAAGTCATCTCCATTCTATACGTAGATTGGTTTTGTCCCACCTATTTCTCACAGTTATTTTTTGCACGTTAATTATAGAATGGAAATAGCTCTCCTAATTCACACAAGTGATTTGTGGTCATTCTTTCCATAGTAAGTTAGGCAATTTGGATTCAAACATTTTTGCTGTCCTCTTGCATTTGTTTAGCTTCCATACACTTCCATTACTCTTTAATTTACTGGCGGGACACATAGTAAACTAGTGGCAAATCTAGAATCCTAATTCCCCAATTCCTTTGATTCTGACATTCTATGCAAAGCTCTCCATATCCAAAAAGAATGAATTTCTCTTTTCTAAGAATGTTATGCCTGAGTGGGTTGAGGTTTAATTAAGTGTACTTTACATCTAGCTTATGCTGTGTTATCTGCTCTCAGAATTCTGAGTACATTTTATGAAGTTAAGAGTATCTCCACCAGAAGAACTATATTTCTCCTTAGGAGGTCACCAAAATTCCCCCAAATGTTCTCATGACACATAGAGTTATTGCTTATCAGACAACTAATTTTGACAAATACAGGACATTTGCACTTTTAAAATATTCACTTATAGGCAAAAACTCAACATTTGCCCCCTTTTAACTCATATTTACTTTCTGCATTATTTTGAATCCCATGAGTTACTGTATCCTTAATTCAGAGGGAACAGAATACTTCCAAATAGGCCTATAAGAACTGTTGAAAAGTAGAGTTAAAATTTTTAATCTTGGGTATCATTGTGGAAGATTCTAAGAGCCAGAGGTAGACCACAAGGAAATAGAGTTTTCTAGACAGTTCATTTAGTCATATGAACTCACAGCAATAGTGACAGTATGCACAAGTCTCATTCAAACACAAAAAAGACAAAATCCTAGTATAGATATGGTAAAGTGGGTAAGAACCCTACCCGAGGAACCCCCGACCCTATCTGTAGAACTATTGGCAACCAGTGGTGTCGGGGAGTGGGAGAGTCAGTCTCTTCCAAGGATATGACTCTTGATAGGCTAACCAGGCTCCAGTGGATGGACCCACACCAAAGGACACTTGTGAACACAAATTAGATTCTATGGGCCTAAATGTATATAATATAGTATATTCATTTGGGCGGGAGTAGTAAGGGGATGCTGTAGATGGGAGATGGGATCTAAATACAACAAAACTATATTATATGAAAATCGCAAAATTTCAATAAAAATAAAATATAAAAGTTTGACTCTCAAGCCATCATCACAATCTCTTTGTTATATTTTATTTGTTATTTTTAATTTTTTGTGTATTAGTGTATCACCTGCATGTATATAAGTGCATCTGTGTCATGCAGTGCCCATGGAGGTCAGAGAGGGTGTCAGATCCCCCATAACAGAAATTATAACAGTTAGTAGCTGCCATGTGGGTGCTAGGAACCGAACCCAGGTCCTCCACAAGAGCAGTCAGTGTTCTCAACTGTTGAGCTATCTCTCCAGCTCCTACAATATCTTTTTTAAAGGACTTAATATTTACTCTTATAATTTAGTTCAACAAACCCTAGACACAGGACTGGGGAACAAATTGATAGCATTAGTTCGTGATCTTTCTGCTACACTAAAATTTAAAGCAACTCCTGGGAAACAGATGATAAAAATCTGTATTAAATGATACCAGGTTTTTAAAGAAGGAATTTAACTCTGAATCACTGTGGAAGCATTTTTATAAAGAATTTTGGTGGTCTCAATAAAATACCAGTTGCAAAAAGTGCAAAATTACTGCAGGACTATTCATGACTGAGGTGCTATAATTGCCAGTTTTGTCTTGTACCTGAATTTGCTGACATGCATTTCTAATTATTCAAAGAATCTTCTATAACAGGCTAACAATATTCTCTTTGTTGTTACCAAATACACTATCTTAAGTACTTCTCTTTGGGGATTACACTAGAATAATATCCATGGTGAGTGAGTATAGTAGATTATAGTAGTCAGAGTACTTCTAATCCTATAGAACTGCTCAAGGGAAATATTTAACAAAGTTTAAAGAAATAATCAGATGCTTAGCCCTTCAGCATTCCACCTCTTCAATGAAAGTTAGTTTGTTTTGCAAAACAGTTACTCAAAAGCTGAGATTCAGAACCCTAGAATCCCATTTGATAAAGTCTGAAAGCCATTGATGCCTTAAGGGCACCCTGAGCTTGCTCTCTTAGAATCACATTGTCTGTAATATTGTCTGTGTGTTTGTGTAGACAAGCCATGTCTGGAATGATTAGAAGCCATGGGGATTTAGAAACCATATCCTGTGGGATCAATACAGTTATCTACATTTCCCCAGACTCCTTACATGCACCACACTCATGGACATTTGAAGTCCACAGACAAACTATTTCCCTTTGATTAGAGCAGCACTGGTATAGGGAAATATTTTGTCTGGTCTTGGACTTTATATACTAGCAATAGCTTTTTTGTATTGGAAGCTGTGTTGAGGGTGATAATTGGGATGACTTGGCAGACTCTTCCTCTATGCAAATGATTCTTCCAACAGTTGGCTGTGCCAGTAGTGGACGTCTGACTATGACTTCTTGGAGGTTTCCCAATTCATGGCAACTATTCTGTTCTTTTATAATTTTGCTTTTTTATTTTTTTGCCTACCTCCTCTCATAGGAACGGAAATTTGTAGGTGGATCTGGCCAAGTAAGTGAACTTATAATGGACCTTCTTGGGGATCGAGTGAAGCTGAACTCTCCTGTTACTTATATTGACCAGACAGATGATAACATCATTATAGAGACACTGAATCATGAACATTATGAGGTAACTTATTAAAGTTAAAAGTAGCTTGTAGTACATAAATCTTGTGCCTTTTGCAACAGCAAATCATGTATAATCTAATCAGTGATATAATTAATGCTGGTGTGTATCTTTCAAATTGACAGCCTTGGTTTATCTACCTAGTTCTGTTTTGGTTTGGTGTTTCGGGGAGGTTTGGTTGGCTGTGGGTGGATTTTTTTGCTTCACAGTAGCCTCATTTACTATGTTATTAGTGCTATATTTCATCCAAAATGGTAAAAATTAAGCTTGATACCCTCTGCAAAGGCTGTACCTTGTATCTGAGGTAATATTTCACATGTTGCGTTTTAGTGCCGATATGTAATTAGTGCCATCCCACCAACTCTGACTGCCAAGATCCACTTCAAACCAGAGCTTCCACCAGACAGAAACCAGTTAATTCAGCGTCTTCCAATGGGGGCTATCATCAAGTGCATGGTGTATTATAAGGAAGCATTCTGGAAGAAAAAGGGTAGGTTCTCTTATTTGTCTTTAAAATATTAAGTAAAAGAACCACAGTTTTTAGAGATATTGAACAGAATTGCTGAATAGAAAACAATGTTTTCAAATTGGCAGAATAAGGATTGTAAATCTATCTATAATTACTGCATGGTCTCTGACCACATAATATGACCTCAAGAGTGGTTGCTTGCTGTGGGAGAGAAAGGAGGGTGAGCAAAGGGAACAGCAGTTTTGTAGCCAACACTTTCCTGGCTCCTAGCATTTGTCTTGTCACTTATCCTTCATGAGCAGAATGAAACCAATGGAGCTTGTGGAAAGAGTACACTGCCTTAAAGTCAACTATTCTTGGCTTTCAGTAGCTTATTAGCATCAGTCTCTAAACATAAAATTGTGATAGTATTGCTACTTCTCAGGGCGTTGTGAGTATTAAATGAGGCAGGGTCTGCTCGCTACTGTGGATAAGTTCCTGCTTATACTCAACAGGATTCCTTCTCACGCCTTCTTCCCAGGCTAATAGAAGTGATTCCTTCTTACACATTCCAGCCTCTCTGCCTGCATATCTCTGCACCCACATCATTATACCAAGGTTTCTTTTTTTCCATCTTACTATTTTTACTATGTATGTGTCATAGCTGATAGAGACTGGTTGTTTGAGATGTGAAGAATAAATATCATTGCATAGTCAGTATGTCTATTTAACAGAAATGGACTCCTAGGTTTTAAGCAAAAACCAATAGTATTAAGATTTTCCTTCCTTCTCAGCAAAATAATTGATATACATTTTTATATGTGTGTGCATCTCTAACGATAGTTTCAAGCCCTTACTGATTTTCTCCTGGTTAGACTACTGTGGCTGCATGATCATTGAAGATGAAGAAGCTCCCATTTCAATCACCCTGGATGACACCAAACCAGATGGCTCAATGCCTGCCATCATGGGGTAAGTTCAAGTTTCCAAATTGTGTTGATAAAGATGCTGCTAAAGGATATTGTTTTTTAATTGAGCTCAAACAATTATAAGTACAAACTGTGTAATGTTTCCATGTATTACAATTACTCATTAGTATTTTATATGTCACAAGAACACTGGAAAACTACTAAAATTTATAGCATTTTGAACTTGTACCCATATATTTATTTCTCCTCTAAAACGTCTATGCTGAGGATAGAGTGGAAGAAACAACTAGACAGGCAGTAAAATAACCAGCCTTGTCCAGAAGGCCTACAACCTTTCTGGAAAGAGAGTCACTATATCCTGTAAAGCCTTCCAAATACAGGTTCTCAGCCAGGCATGATGGCGCACACCTTAAATCCAGCGCTGAGGAGGCAGAAGCAAGCTAATCTCTGTGAGTTCAAGGCTAGCCTGGTCTACATAGCAAGTTCTAGGACAGCTGAGGCTACAGGAAAACCCTGTCTCAACAAAAAAAGATCAAATGCAGGGTCTCTGGACATTATCTGCATTCAAAACATCTGCTGCATAGCAAATATCAGTTGTTACCTTGAGCAATTAGCAGGCACAATTCAGTTGAGACAGGCTGTGAGTGGATGGTGGGTTATTTTAGATGTGGCACTTTCTTTAAATGAGTGACTCATTATCCCAACCTTGTCTTTGAGATCTAATATTCTCTGTTCCATTTAATCTAATCCATTCTTGAATCGTTCTTCTGAGCTTTTTGTTTGAGTTCCTGGGTTTTTCATTTTAAGTTCTATTTTAATTTGACTTTTCTTCTGTCTGAAGAATTAGAAGAATAGAAGACAGAATCTGTCTGTCTGTTAAATTGAAATCTCATGTCTTGAATTGTTTTAGTTATTTCATTCAACTGTTTGTTTACATAGTCTTCATTTTGGCTTTTATTCATATCCTCTTTGAGTTCCTTGAATGTATTTCTAATTGCTATTTACAAATCATTGTCTTATGCATTAGCTAGGTTACCATTTGCAGGAAGTCTGGCAGTGAGGGTGCTAATTTCTGGAGGAGAAATATTATCCTGTTATTCATGTTGTATGTGTTTTGTAATGAGACCTAGGCATCTGGACTTGCATCAGTAGCAGTGTTTCTTGGTATGGGTAGGTAATCTCATCTTTGTTCAGTAGGCATTTGCATTTTTGTAGTTCCTCAACTTGTGAGACTGTAGTCTAGCTAAGAAGTTCTTAGTTGTCCTAAACTGAGGTGAGAGAATAGATCTGGTATCTACTCAACCCAGTCATTGAGTGCTAATTGCTGCTTGGGAGGGGCAGGACCTTGACCTAGGAAGTTCTCTACTACTTACAGTAATTGTTGGAGAAAGTTTTCAGCTGTGACCTGAGGGCATGGCATTTGGGCAGGGGATGAGGGATGCACCATGGCATTCACTACAGGACATACCAATGTTTATCCCCTGCCATTTTCAGGATAATCATGTAGTGCAACATTAGTTTGTCAAACATCTGATTTCCTTTTATATCAAGTACTGAGTAAAATATTAGAAGTAAAATATTAAGCAAAGGGTGACCTGACACTTAGGAAATCATAGCCTAGTAGCTTTGGATATAGAGTGAGATGGAGATACTGTGGTATTTGCTCTAGTAGGAGTAGAAGGTTGGGAGAGTCTATTAAAGCTAAGTAAGTACTTGGTAATATATGAGGTAAATGACTATAAATGATCATTCATATGCACTTCTCTCTCCAGTTTCATACTTGCCCGGAAAGCTGATCGACTTGCTAAGCTACATAAAGAAATAAGGTAAATAATTTAAATCTGAAAATCAGTGGTTTCCTTTACATTCCATTTGTTGCACCAACATTAAAATAGCATCAAAAGAAGCATAATATTTCACAAATATTCTCAACTTCAACAAACCAATTTTTTAAATAGTTACCTGTGTCCTCCCTGGTTAAGTCCTTGTCCATGTGTATATGTACATATGCTAATTTAATTTTACACATTTGTGTTCATTTTATGTGGTTAAGAGGTAGGACTTTTCTGTAAGATAGGAGATAACTATAGAGCACTTAAGCTACACAAAGCCCTAATGACTTAATCCCCTTCCTGTAAGATCACACCTCTTAATACAGTCACCTTGGGGATTAAGTTCTAACATGGAAATTTTTTTAACTTGATTTTGTCCATTACTAGTGACAGTTTATGTTTGCCACAACATGTAATGAGTCAGGGGACAAATCTAGGGTGCCGGTTCTCTTCATCTACCTTAATATAGGTTCCAGGGATTGAACTCAGATCATCAGACTTGCATAGCAAGTACCTTTACCCACTAAACCATCTCACTGGCCATAAAGTGGGAATTTTGGAGGGACACATACATTCAAATCAAAGTAGCTAACTAGTGACAAACTTGAGAGTAGCAGATAATGCACCCATTTTTTTTTTCATTATACCACCCTAAGTTTGACATCTTCTTTTGAATTTCCTGCCTTCCTGTCTTATTAATAAAAATAAATACCAGCCTGAAGGTAGCCATTTGATTATGAGTCCACACACTTACTGAACTCTAAAGCAGCCTTTACTGAATATATCACTAAGGAGAACAGTAGTTCTCAAAACTGACTACATCAGAGTCTCCCAACAGGTATTTGGAAAGTATATTTTCCTTGAGTCCTCTAGATTATAGTTTAGTAGGTTTGAGGTAGAGCCTGAGTATCTGTATTTTTAACAATGTGTTCTGGTGATTATGATGAGTAGCCAGATTTATAAACCAGTGGATAAACTGAACAATTTACATGATGACTTGCTTGTTGGCATCTTTTGGCCATCATTTAAAATATATTATTTAGAGCCAAGTAATCAATAAATACATTGTTCTGGTCAGAGAATATACTTTTGCATGTGTGAGACTCTGTGTTTCATCCCCAGTACCAAAAATATATGTTGTTCCAATATTCTTGCCTTACAGATATACTCAAAATAATTTTAATTGTAATAAGAGGAAGGAAATTTTCTGATATGTTTGTGTGAACTTATCTTTGGCTTGTCTATAAATATGAAATTCAGTAAATGACTTATATTTTATAACTGCTTTTATTCATTATGATTAAAGATTAGCTACAATGTAGGTTGATTGCATTTTATGTATAACTTCCTTAGTAAAGATTTTATGTGTCAGAAAACTAAATAGCTTCTCTTTTAGAATACTGATTGGCAATATTCTTGCTTTCTAAAATTGACTCATAAAGTCTGTATTACTGCTTATAACACTATTGTAAAGTCAGAATGTGCCATCTCTTCGTGGATTGGAAAAGAGCATACCATACTAGACTGAGCCAATATTGATTTCCATTCAACACAGACTAAGTATCTACTATGGGCAAAATGCTCAGAATAGTAGAGGCTTGCCCAGACATTAATTAGCTGAGTGGCAGTGAAGAAATCTCTGCAGTTCACTCAGCTTCAGCTTCCTTATCTCTTAAGAGTTCAGATAGATTGAAAAAACAAATGAGCAGTAGTTTTGAGACTTCTTGCCTTTTTTCTTTTTCCCATATTTTACAGCTTTTTTAATTCACTTTTTATGAATTTCATACAGTGTATTTTAATTAATGTGATCAAAATATGTTACAGTTTTTAGTCAAATGTTTCCTGTCCTGGAATTTACATATTCATTTTAAATTGTATGACACCATTTCATGAGTAGCATTTGTTTCTCCACTGAAAAGGGATGTACAGTAAGTAGCATTTATAATTTCACCTCTTCTTACCAACTTAAATGTCTATACTCATGAAACAGGAGTTCCGAGAGTTATATCAGTGGGGTAAGAGTAAGGAGATCCATAGATTAATAGACTTGCATTTGTCCCAGACTATTTAGAGGAATTGGGGTTATGTTTTAAAAATATTTTAATGCAATTGGCAATCTAAACTTGTAATAATATTTCTTTAATTAATAGTAAGTGTGACTCTTGCATGCATGCATGCTACATACATATTTTGCCCATTTGTCTGGTACAGTCTTACTGCTTATTTTAAAGATTTGAATTAAATCTTTTGCCTCATTTTCTAAAATCTGTTTTTCTGCTTCCCCATAGCCTTTGACAAATATTTCAGAGATATTTTAAAATGTTTAATCCATCAGTTATAACTTAAATTTATTTACCTTTCCTATAGGAAGAAGAAAATCTGTGAGCTGTATGCCAAAGTTCTGGGATCACAAGAAGCTTTATATGTAAGAACCCCCAGTCTTTAGAAGGCTTTGGTCTCTTTGCTCAAAGTAGCAAATTCAAGCAACTTCTAGCTTCTTGACAGTCTTAAAGGATAGAAAGGGATTAAGTTCAGCAATCCAAAAGGCATTAAAAGCTGGTGTTAGGTACATGGAACCTATGACACTACATTTCTTTTGGCTGTTTAAATGTTCACTGGTTAACCAGTATCCAGTCGTAATAAAAAGGCATTATATCACAAATGTGTGAGACTGGTTCACAGGACAGAGGGCCAACCTTCCTGTTATTGTCAACTGCCTGCTGCAAAATAAAGCACCAGCTATGTCATCATGCATTGCTGAAGGCACTGTGGTATATATTTGACACATCAGATTTAATCTCTGCCCAGGATAATGACATACTAATTTATTCTCCCACATGGAGACTCAATTCCTAGATCTTTTTCCCTCCTCCTGAAAACAATGAGAAAAATGATTTCCAAAGAGCCTAATAGCTGAGGACATTTTCAATGGATTATCTATAAACTGGTCAAATATTAAACATTCAGAATGTATTATGGAAGTCATGGGAAGCCATTCTTCCTCCACATCCTTCTTCCCCTCCCCTTTTCCTTTCCTTTCTTCTTTATTTATTTTTTTGAATTAGGGCTCAAGGCCATGCCACTGAACTTCATTTTCAAATTCTGTACCCCTCCCATCTTCTTTCTTGCTGTGGATCAAATTCTGGGCCATCTGCCGTTGAGCTCAAGCCCTAACATAGGTTTTAAATGTAAAGTTTTTGCTAAAGTAAAATAGAGAAGAGACCTTATTTTTGACAGGTAACATTTTCTTTTCTTTTGGGTTATTCTCCTCATTGAACTACAGCCAGTCCATTATGAAGAGAAGAACTGGTGTGAGGAGCAGTACTCCGGGGGCTGCTACACAGCCTACTTCCCTCCTGGGATCATGACCCAATATGGAAGGTACTACACAGTCACTATACCAATTCACACAAGACTTGCACATTTAAGACAAGCTATGTTCAATAAGAATTTTAGAAATAGATAGTATTCCTATCTATAAATCCCAAATAGTCAGTTTGTTTATTTTGTGGTTGTCCCTAGAGAAATAGATGTCAGATCACAGAACAGTAGGAGAGCACTAGGGAGGGTTGCAAATGTCAGCAGTGCTTGAGAAATGAAGACAACTGTAGTGTCCTCCAAGGAGCCTTTTTGAACTTAACCTCAACATTTAGTCTCATGGGACAACCCTATGAGACTCTTAGATACCCTATACACAGAAGGACATTGAGTGCATTTATCCAACGTATCTGGCTTTTCAATAGAGGAACATCAGATATTCCTCTTCAGAGGGAGGAATCCTCAGTGTACATAGCTGAGGTCAGAGAAAATGAGATCTACAAGGTTCTGGGAGTCTACCTTTACTTAGAAATCCCTTGTTCCATAGAAACCATTATCTATGTACCCTTATTAGCATAGTACCCAGAGTCACTTGCCCAGTTCCAGGAGATACTACACATAAGGAGACCCAAACTGGTAGCCCCCCTACCAGGTATTTACAATTCATTCACAGTTATCCCTTTTTAGATGTCATTACCACTATGGGCTGGGAAAAGAAGGCATCTTCAGCATAAGTATATATTCTGATCTCATAGGTGACATTATAACTTTCATCTGATTTCTTGAGGACTATCTAGAAAATTATAAGATTACATCTGTCCATGCCAAAAATAAGCATCACTTGTTTACCCTTTTTTTCAAGAGGTTTGTGTTTATCATTTTTCTTAACTCAGTCAAACAGCCAGTGTTATTGATTAAAAAAAAATGATGACCTGAATTAGTCTGAGGTCACAGTAGAGGTATAGATGATAGAACTAGAATCAAGAAGAGATGAAACACAGGATTCTTGAATTGGAAAAGGGAGTACTAATGGGTCGAGTGAAAGCTTAGAGTTGGGTAGGTATGCATCTTATGAGAGTTTGTGGAAGTGGCTTGGGCATGGCAGAGATAACACTAAGAAGATTTAGAGTGGACAGTTTCCCATTGAATCCAACCCTTCCTTGGTTCTGTTTGGTAAGGCCTCTTTGTTAGAAGAGACCCATTTTCTTGATCTGAGCTAGTCCTCAGAAATGTTCAGAAAAACTGTGCAGAGATTATCAGTTCAGGAGAAATGTTCATATAATCCCTGGGGTCTCTCCTCTGCCAAAATTACAGTTAATGTCCCTTATCACTTACAGTCTTTTCTGATGTACTAGAAGTGGTTTCATGACCTGACTTTGTGGCTGTATGTAATCTTGAGAAGAATTATATCCCCTAAATGACAGTGTAGAAAGTAGAATAGAGTAAAAAGAGGAAATAAAGATGTGAGATGTGACTGAGGAATTGAATGCATGTTATCACAGATTGACCAACTGGATGAAAGTAGGTCATCACCACCTTTAGTAATGGATGAACTGACAGTTTGCTTCTCTTGGAGTTGAAATTCCTCATGTATAGGCCCAGGAACCAACAAATAGGTTTTTACCTTATGCTGAGACTCATGAATATTTCTCCATGTTTGGTTTCTCTTCCTTTGGAGTAGTGAGGGCAGTGAATCATTGACTTATTTCCCCTCAGCACCCTCCCATGTAATTCTGTATGACTGCTTTATTTCCTTGAAGGGTGATTCGCCAGCCAGTGGGCAAGATTTACTTTGCAGGCACGGAGACAGCAACACAGTGGAGTGGTTATATGGAAGGAGCAGTCCAGGCCGGAGAACGGGCAGCTAGAGAGGTAAGGGAGGAAGCTGAAGTACTCATTACTCAGTTGAAGCACTTTTTTGTCAGTGCTAGAAATTGAGTCATGTTATACATGGGAGGTATAGGCTATACCACCGAGCTACAGCAATAGCCCAAGACCTGTGGCAACATTTTTGTCAACTAGTCTTTCTGGTTCTTTGGATTACCTTTACATGTGTAGAATATGAAACATGATATTTGGGTTTTTTATTGGCACAATTGTACATATTTGTGGGGTACACTGTGATTTAAAAAATACTTTATTTGCATTGTTTTCTTTAAGGAAATAACATGATTATACACTGAAAGATTTTGTATAGGTGGAGAATTTTGAAAAGGACTGAATGGCAAACTCACATTATAGGAAGCTTCACATTATTGTTGAAGCTTGGTAGTACTGTTTTGTCAAATTATAGTAGACATAGAATTTCAAATTTATATTCTAAGATCTAATTACATATTTTAGTTTAAAAATTATATCAGTTTAATTATTACAGTACTTTCTTTTTTTTAACTTTCCAGGCAATGGTTTTTATTTCTAGTTCACTTAGGGCATAGGTGAAAGCATACTAAGACTGTAAAAGAGTAATAGAAAAATAATGGAAAACCTTTTGGTTCCTGGTAATGGGAGAGGTTCAACATCAAGACCTGGATACTTGGGACCATGTGTGGAGTGAGGACCACAGCGGGACCTCTGAGGTGGTGGTAGATCCATTCTAGAGTATCAGTCCTCCAAGACTAGAATCTACAAATAACAGAGGCCTCCCCTAACTCCAGCATAAGAAACAAAGCCTCTGCCATGCACAACCTGGGGGAAGGGGCAGTGTGGAACGTAGCCACTCAGAGAAGACTGAAACTGCTGCCCAGCTTCAGGAAGTCTTCCGTGCTCTACTCTATTCCACCATCAGCCTACCACCAAAAGGATGTGGAATTGTGGCTCATAGTAGGGGTTCAAAGTTTAATGATCAAAATAATTAGCATTTCCTTCCCATCAAGCATTTATCAGTTCTTTGTATCATTCAAAATCCTTTTCTAGCTTTTTTGAAGTATGTAGTAATTTGTGGTGACTTTATGTTGCTATAAACTATCAGAATTTATTCCTTCTATTGAATTTTTTGTTGATACCCACTATCCATTCTCACTGTCCTCTCTCCCTGTTACCTTACTAAGCCTCTGTTCTTTATTCTTTCTGTTTCTACAAAATCTGCTTTTTCAGCTTGTGCATGTAGTGGAGAGCATGTGCCATTTACTTTTCTAGGTCTTATGGCTTTCATTGAAAATAGTATTTTCCTATAAGCTCATCCACGTTATCACATTGGCAAGATTTCATTCTTGAGGCTGAATAATGTTCCATTGTGCCTTTATTCCAAAGTTTTATCCATTCAGCCATCTATTTTTTGACATGGATAGAATCATTATATGCACTTCCCTACCACCTACCCTTGGGTTTATCAGTGATTAATAGGACTTTGATTCAGTCACAACTATATCATCTCACTTATGCCATGGTCAATTTTCTTTTAGGTCTTGAATGCTCTAGGAAAAGTTGCCAAGAAGGACATATGGGTTCAAGAGCCTGACTCTCAGGTATGTTTGGCTGTTCTCTCTTAAAAGACCAATCACATAAAACTTCCATCTCCCTTCTTTCAGCC
Organism: Eospalax fontanierii; assembly: GCA_035773235.1. Classification (NCBI taxonomy): domain Eukaryota; kingdom Metazoa; phylum Chordata; class Mammalia; order Rodentia; family Spalacidae; genus Eospalax; species Eospalax fontanierii. Next base: position 42,241,063 of record CM069525.1, read on the forward strand.
TCAGCTTCTGTTATAGATGCAGCTATCTAGGGTGTATGCACACACAGTGTTACAGATAGGCTTTGTTTCTTCTGTCTTGCTCGAGTTTCTGCTAATGATTTGTCTTCATTCATTTAGGATGTTCCATCATTTGAAATTACCCACACCTTCTTGGAAAGAAATCTGCCTTCTGTGCCTGGTCTACTAAAGATGATCGGTTTTTCCACCTCTGTGGCTGCCTTCTGCATTGTATTGTACAAGTTCAAATTGCTGTCACGATCCTGAAGTTTTTCACCCTCTGGTCCCGTGCTTAATTGTCCTTAGTACCATCACCATCAAAAGCCTCTATCATTGGGGGCCATTTAAGTGCACTTGATTTAACCTTCCTTAGTTTAATCTCCGTCTTTGTCAAAGTGTTAACAATCCAAAGAATCACCTAGTTAACGTCAGTAAGATAACATTTCACATTGTTGGTTAGACTAACTCATGTTAGTTGATAGAATAAAATCCTGTGAGTGCAAATTTCAAAAACTTGAAGTGCTTGTGAAAAATCATTTTTGTGTGCTGATTTTTCTTGCCTTTAATGCAAAAATACTGGTGGTCTTATAAATAAATCACTTGACTTGCTGTGACTTTTGTGTACCTTTCCAGTTGAGCAGAGTAAAATAGTACCTGAAATGTCCCCCAGGAGTCTTCACTAATTAGCTCAATGTGAGATGAACTACAGTAGGCATCAACTCTTCCAGAATGTGGCTAGATATCATTTGATCCTTGTCAATGAGAACATTGTATGATGATTTCAGGAAAGCAGCATTTATAAATGTGGTCAATGACTGTCAGATCATAGAATTAGATCTCTTAATTGTGTCTTCAGCATATCAGCCTGCCATTTTTTCTCTCAAGTAGTGAAGTACACATGAAAGTTTCTGTCTTATTATCTTTTGATATTGCCAAATACAGAAACAAAATTAGCGTTCTATATGATGACCTCACTTGTTTTAATTAATTAGGTTTTATAACATACACTAAATTGAGCAATTTTATAAATCCAGATTGATTCTCGATCTTAGGAATATTGTGGGCCCAGAATGGTCCCTGTCTCTTCTCTTTCCCATTTGAAAAATTCAGTTTTTTTAAAAAAAGCTTTCCAGAGATTTCAAACAGAAAGCACTTTTCTTTCTAAAAAAATATGTAAACATGTTTTTATTTAAGAATTAAAAGATTACTAGTATATGCCAGCCAACCCAGGTTTACCATGCTAGCTTTATGCTAAATGCAAACTTAAGTCTCTAGACCCTGATATGAAAATTTAAGAGCTTCTAAAGTTTTGTCCATCCTAAGAGCAAAAACCCAGATTTTCCTGCCACTCTTTATTTTGTAATTAAAAGTAAAAGATTCAGTGATATCTTGGATATGCTGCAGTAGTACATAAGGAGTTGCCCCATGTTATGTCAAACTGCAGTGAACATTCTCATCCCTAATCTCTTGGACTTTTTTCTATTCACTTACTGATTAACTCAGCTCTGACACACCTTAGTAAATGATTTAAACATCCAAACTGTCATCAGATTTTTAACATTGAACTATTGAATGTTGAATACCTCCTGACTTTGCAATTTACCCTCTTCTCCCACTTCTTAGAAAATCAGTTAATTCATCTTAATGATATCAACTCTGTTAAGCTATGATATGGATATCAAAGTGAATGCCAAACAGATGAGTTTAGACATGTAATTGGAGCTGAGTAGCATATACCATATGTGTTTTTCCACCACAAAAAAATTGGATCTTTTCTTTGAACCAGAGAAACAAGTCATTTTAAGAAAGTAATAAAGTGTGTCCCTATTAAGGTATCCCTTCACATTTCTGGAGGACACTTGGTCTTTCTCCATAGTTAGGATGAGAATTAGATTGTAAAAGTACATCTTTTGGTCACAGATGTTAAAAATGATCTCATAATCCACTGAGGAAAAATGAAACTTTACTGAAGGACTGTGAACTGTGTTGTTTGATGATTGTGAACTTGGTGCCTAATGTTCCATGTCCAAAGTTGGCAGCAATGCTACATATGAAAGTATGTGTATGTATGTGATTTATCATTGATGTAAGATTTTGTCTGTTTGTTACTTATTTTTGGTTGTTAATAAAATATGCTACCACACTTGATTCAAATGGACTAGGTATTAGTGGCAGATTCCCACTAATACCTAGTCTTCCACAAACAAGCATACACACACACACACACACACACACAGCCCTGATTTTAACCTGTACTCAGTTTTATCTTCCACATGCAAAGGGCTATAATCTGTCACCTTGAGAAACAGTATATCTTCCATAAATACAAAACTAAACTCTTAGTTTTGTACTTTTATAAACTAGAGGAAAGAAATGTTTATACACTAATACCAGTCACTGAATTCCTTTTAGACTGCACATAACTGAATATTGTGCTTTCATAGGAATCTGGTTAGACTTCACTTTAGGTGGCATAGTCCAAAACATGCACACACACACACACACATACACACACACACACACACACACATAGAGAAATAGATAATTAAATCAAATAAGCTCTATTTTGAGATAGAATTTTGCTAAGTAGTGCAGGTTGGCCTCAAACATGTGAGCCATCTGCTTCAGGCCTCTAAGTAGCTGGGATTACAGGATGTACTGCTATGTCCAGCTCCATGTGATCTGTCAATCCTGGCTCAAGCCCCTTCAGTAGCTGCTCTTTTCATATTGGATATGGTGCACCATGTCTCCCAGGGCCCTGTATGCTCTCTCCTCACTGCTTCGCTAGACTTGCCTTGAGCCATTCTCTTCTTCCTTAGAACTTTCCAAACAGCAAGTTCTTTGCATAAATCCTCTGATCATCTTTACAGTCTCTATTTCCTTCCTGTGGAACATTCTTTTCTCCACTCTTACCTTAGCCAAACCTTTTTGGTCACCGATGAAATATCATTTCCTCAGAGATGTATTCCTGACAACTCTTCCTTCACAGTTAATTCTCCATCATGATCACCTTCTTTCTACCTCCATTCCAGAAAGATCTGAAGTTAGCTAGATGTACTAGAACACACCTGTAATCCCAGAATTCTGGAGGCTAAGGCAGGAAGATCGCTATCCTGCGAGAAATGAAAATCAAAACCAAAATAAGGTATCACCTCACTCCAGTTAAAATACCATAATACAAAGGAGAGCATATTAGAAGGAGGGAAACTGATTGTTTTATGTCTGCTCAAATGATAGGTCCTCCCATAAGGTTCTATGAGTGTGGACATCCAAAGTCTGTCAGTCCTTCAGATAGAGAGTTTGGGATCTCTAGTGTCTGCAGTATTGGGCTGTTCCTTTCCAGGTATGCTACCCAGCAAAGGGGGTATCTTACCCATCTACAGTGTGCTATACAAATGCAATATTTTTAAAAATATGTGCTAGGATGTTGGGGAGTGCTGCCTGAAGCCAGGATTTTTAGCACAAATAGAAATATAAGGAAACAAGGATAAAGGATCAGCATTAATATTCAGAGTTTGCTATGAAACATTACTTACACACAAAAAATTAAAAGCCACTGTCATTTCCCAAGACCACAATTTCATACGGTGCCCAGTATCATGATGATAATGGCATAGCTTCAAATGCATTCAACCACAAACTCAAGTTTGCTGCTCTTTAATTATTTTATTTCCATTGTAACATGCCCTCAAAAGGAGGAATTTAAATGAGCCAATTAGTAACCAGAGGTCAGTCTAGAAGAAATAATTGACAAGACTAACCCTCAGATCTCACCAGGGCTCCTTGGATTTAAACAGGATTCCAAGAGAGAAGCATTTATCCATTATTTATTTCATTCCATCATTTATGACATGTCCAGTCTCTAGGGGAAGCTGAATATCTGGCTGGAATACAAAATTAACAGATGAAAATGAATAAATAAGTACAGGGAGAAAAAAAGAAATCCAGTGTTGCCCCAGTTCATTCTAAGGCTAGCACTGATACTGGGCGCTGCAAGAAGGGTGGTGGCCCTTGGCTTCTCAGTGAGGCCAACCTTCTTTTCTACTCCTGCATCTCCACTTCCACACTCACACTTGAATGTATGGCAGGAAATTGTGCTTGGGAGGTGACATAGCTGCCTAAGTCATCCATCCTCCTGCAAATAGCCTCCAATAAATTCACTGGCTCACCAAGCTTGAACTGGGGATGGAATTGTTTCTTTGGTCTGATCTTGACATCTCTAACTTAAGTGAATACAAATAGTCTCCACAGGAAAATAATACAACACTGGCCAGTGGTTCATGAGGTGGTCTGGCTCAAACCCTTTCTGTAACAATGATGAAAATGGTGGACACAGGGGAGAACAGGCTAAGTCCCTAGAATTGTGGCTTGATACCTAAATCTCAAGAGGTGATAGTAAAGTGACTGTTCCACTGGCCTACAGAGATACCTCAACAGCAAAGACCAGTGTTCCAGGACATCCTTAGTAAAAATATTCTCCCTTACACCTTACTCCCAAATGGTTTCAGTGGAAGTGGTGCACATACCTGTAACATTTTGCTCTTGCTAATATTCAGCTGCCCCCTTAAGTGTCTCTTTCACACTTCAAGTCTGCTTCTCTCCAGTTCTGCTGTTCTTGTTACTGCATAATCTTTGGAATTTTGTCTATTAGCATCCTAATACTACACATCTATTCAGATCTTTTCTTCACTCATCTTTTCAGTAAAGAAGTAAACCTTATTACCATATCAAATAATACAGGCAATCCTTACTCCAGGAAATAGGAGATAACTTATGGAAATCTATTCTTCTTGGGGTTTTTCTGTTGCTTGTTGTTTGTTTCCTATTAAGAGCTGAGGGGTTCTCATTTGAGTTGAAAAATCTCCTGGTGAGTGATCTTAATAACATTGACCCTATGGACACCAGAAAACAAGCTCCTATACTGGATTTTTTCTCGAGATAGGGCACATTATGTAGACCAGGCTGGCCCTGAACTCAGGATCCTCCTGATGTTGCCTCTGTTTTTCTGGGATTGTAAGCATGCATTACTACCCCAGAAGATCTACTGCTTTCTGATTTGATTGCTTTTGCTCTCTCTGCTGAGGCCATGATGAGGCACTGACAAGCCATATCCCACTCCAGTAGAATAGCATTTACGCCTCTGTCCCCCAGCCCTGATCACAGTGACCTCTTTCACCTTTCTTTGTGTCTCTAATCCCTAGCTATTTCTTCCTTAAGCATTCTGATTCAATTTATCCTCCCTGAAATTCTACTTCCCTACAAGGAAAAATGCTGAGCAGCATTAAGCTCTTGGTCTTCAGTTTTGCACCTTTGTCTATCTTACCTCTAGGCCATTTCATTGCATTATATTTTCTTTCCCTTAACCTGCTGTCAAAACTAATTCTAATATCTGAAAGGTCCCTGGGTTATAAAAGATCTAAGAGTAAGATCTGGAGTTGTGTGGGGCTGTGAGACTATCACCAGCTGTTTCAGAGAGAGTGAGGGCAGCTGGGCATGATCCTTCAGCACTGAAGAGGCTAAGGCAGAGAGATTAGGAATTTGGAGGCCAGCTCACTTAATGAGACCCTGACTAAAAGTATAGTAAATAAATAGCAAATAAGAGCTGGTTTACAAGTCCCTCACCAATTAGCCGTTTCTATTTTCTGGCTGTATTCTGTGTTCTACTTGATTTTCTCTTTTTCTATGCTCAGTGCTGCCAATGGCTTAGACTTTTAGTTCTTTAAATAAGGCTGGCTTTGAGTAAATGTAGTTCATTCTAGAGCTCAAGGTTCTCTGAGACTACTAGTTTGGACTATGAACATCAATGTTTTGGAAGCAATTCAAAGTCAACATTATTTTGAAATTAATGGTTTCTAAAAACTGATTTTTCAGTGTTTAAAACAGGGCATAGATGATATGTCATATCACTAGGCTATAACACGGGTTTTTTAAATATTTTATTTATTATTTTATTTTACATGTGTGAGTGTGTTGTCTGTATATGTGTAAGTGTACTCATGTCATGCAATGCCCTCAGAGGTCAGAAGAGTGTATCACATCCCTGGCACTGGAGTTACAGATAGTTGTTGGTCACTCGGTGGGTGCTGTGAATTGAACCCAGATCCTCTGCAAGAGCATCCAGTGCTCTCAAGCACTGAGCCCTCGCTCCAGCCTCCATAGGCTTTATCTTTGAACTGTGCAGACAATTTACTGGAGAATTTGTAGTAGAGAAGGTGATCTGACAAATGTTTATACAAGCATATATTGTATATTGAGTATATTCTTTTTCAGTGTCTTTACTCTCCTTTCTCACCATCCCTCCCTTCTATTAGTCTCACTTGTTCCCCCAGATGCAGTTTTAAAAATATTGGTGTGGAATAGACAAATTAATGTAATATAGAACCCATGGATGTTAAGGACCAACTGTATATACTTGTCCTGGTTAGCTTTAACTGTCAACCTGACACACTTAAAATTATCTGGAAAGAGAATCTCATTTGAGGAATTTACCAGATCAGATAGGTTATTGTGGGCATGTTGTTAAGGAATTGTTGTGATTGTTAATTGATATAGTAGTATCTAACATACTGTGGACAACCCTATTCCCTAGGCTGGTGGTCCTGAACTGTATAAGAAAGCTAGCCAAGCCTGCCTGCCAGCTAACAAGCAGCACCCTCCATGGTTCCTATCAAATTTCTCTGGCTACATAGTAAGTTCATGGATCACAGGTAACACTGTGTGGAACAGCAAGCAAGCCTGCCTTCAAGTTTCTACTTGGAGTTGCTGCCATGTATGGTGGCACACACGCCTTTACTCTCAGCACTCAGGAGGCAAAAGCAGGTTGATCTCTGAGATCAAGATCAGTCTGGTCTGCATAGCCAGTTCCAGGCCAGCTGGGGCTAAAGGGAGACCTTGTCTCAAACAAACAAACAAACAAACAAACAAGAAACTTAAGTACTATTACAACTTGCAAGCCTAGACTGTACTGATTTGGCTGTAACAGTTTGTTCTAATTGCCATTATTACAGTGTTTCAGTGATGTTTAAAACTGAGTAATAAGTCCTTTTAAATATTTTTAAAACATTCCTATTGTTTGTACACATGATTAAACAATCTGATGCTATTCTATGTATTTGCTTATTTGCTTCCTTCCAGAGGATCTGAGATGACAGTTAGTAGTACGTATAAATATAAAGGTAGTAAAATAAAACAAAAGGAGATAGTGGGTGTGCAGCAAATTGGTAAGGAAAAGCTGGATGAGCAGGTGGATACATGGACAGTCAATAACAGTCTATGTAGGGAACCTAAGGTACTCCATTAAGAACACACTGGTCGAAGCCTAGATCTGGTACCTTGTCTGGTGCATTATGTCAGAAAGCCTCTTGGATCGGGGCCTCTCAGGATGTAGGTTCAACTCACCAAATGTCTTTCTGCAGGTCTGACTTTAGCGTGAATCAACTATATCAAAGTGAGGTCAATCTCTATAAAAATGCCTGTTCTGACAATGGGAATCTGAGTAAGAGCAACACAAGGAGACTGTAGGCTATCTGGAAACTCAGTTCCTCCTTTCACATCACTGCTGACCTCTTTCTGCCTCAACATCAGTTTTTCTCAGCTTTCTCCTTGGCCTCTTTCTGGAGCATTGTTCTTCAGTGGGTGACCTCTCCCTTCTCTGGATCCTGCTCATGGAGGAAAGACCATCCATCCCAATATGTCCAGTGCTCCCTAGGGCTTATCAGGGGCATAATAAATCACTTTTTATGGTGTGACCTCAGAAATGTGGGTTCCCTGTTTGAAAGGGCTTTGTGAAAAGGTCTGTGGGAAAGAAAACAAGAGATCACAGAGTTGGTGCTTAGTTTAAATAAGAAATGTTCCCACCCACAGGCCCATGTGTTAAATTCTTGCTTCCCAGCTGGTGGCACTATTTGGTGACACCACAGAACCTTTAGAAGGTGGAGCCTAGCTGATAGCCCTAAGTTGCTAGTGGTAGGTGTTTGAAGGTCATCGCTCAGCCTCTAGTTCTGAAGCCTTCTCTGCTTCCTGGTCTTCTGTGAAGTGAGGCGCATCCCCCCACATTCTCACCACTAGGACTTCTCTCATGACTTCCTTGCCGTGATGATCTGAACCCTGAGCCAAAATAAATCTTTCCTCTCCTAAGTGGCTTCTGTCACCTATTTTGGTATGACTATGAGAAAAAGAATATGATATTTAGTCTCCCATCAATTCCATTATCTTTTTGACCACGAAGCAAATTGGGGTTCAAGAGTCTTCTCCTGGGACATATATAGGCAGGTCCTGTGACTCTTTCTACCTTGAGTGTTGACCCCTATTGCTAGCCTGAGAATGTCTGCATTTTGTATTTAGAACTCAGCTCCAGACTTTTTTTCTTTGAGAAGCCAGGAATATTCATCTGGGTCCAGTGAGACTCGTCTTGTTTAACCCCATCATGGTTGGCTGTGCAAATCACAACAGATGTCCTACTTGGTATGAGACCCAGATAGGTGGGTAGGGTAGAGTACTTTAGGTGGACTGAAGGATGAAGCCCTCCACGGGCATATGAAGAACAATAATATTCTGCCAGAGAGGAGATTAGTAGCAGAGGGTGCTGTAGGGAAAATAAGGGAGTTAAAGTGCCCAGTGACCATCAACCATATACACCTGTCTCAAGGAAGAGGCTTCATGTCCAGTAGCTTCATCAGTCTCCTAGTCTCTGCTGCTTGGGGGAGGGTCTCCTGCTTGGACTTGAAAATATGTCTTATCACGAATTTCATCTTATTATCCCCTGTGAATCACTTGAGAGCCCCTGGACTAATGTGCCTGAACGCCAAATGGTTTGGACTAGGTGTGGCAAGTCCACCTACCCTTAGGATACTCTAAGATCACAGAGGCTTTTGCTCACTCTGGGTACCCCCCATCTTGTCTCTGAGACAAGAGTAAGCCTTATGTAAAGGCATAAGGTCCCTTAACACTGCTTCAGGAGGACTGACCATGCAGAGTCACAATCTTCCTGGTTGGTAATTATACCACTGAGGAGTCTCCTTTCCTCCCAACAAGAGTTTACAGTTTACATAACCTCGGGGAAGAGTTTTCTGAGTCTTGTAAGCTTCATGAGCTTCCTGAACATTGTAAGTTTCTTGTGAATTTGATGAGCCTCTCCTTGCACTAAAGAATGGGTTAATTCAGAGAAAACAGCTATAGAACACCAATATGAGAGGTATGAGTGACCATGCTGGGTTCCTCATCACTCCAAAACAATCCAAGTCTAGTGGGGAGCAGTGACTATGGTAACAAGATGAAAGGACCAGGTCTATTTCTTCAAATATCTGCTCAACACAGAGTTTTAAAGGAGATCACAGGCAGGGGAAGCACTCAGTACTTCACAGCTACTTTTGCTGATGTGGGACCTTGCCAACAAATCTTATTTGGAATCTACGACAGTTGCACAGCCTTCACAATGCCAAATTGAGATATTCTCTATATAATTCAAGTATTCATGAGAGTGTTATATAGATTGTCTGTCTAATATTTAATATCTCTCTACTTTGGACAAAGAAAGGAAATGTGCTTCTGACAATGGAGTTCCTTAAAGTTGTCTATTGGCATCTACATATGGCAGCTCTTGGGTACCACTGCATCCTCTTGTCTCATCTTTTCATGCAAGCTGTTGCTGTAGCAACCAAATGAACAAGCTGACAGTATTGCTTTATTGACCATTCTGATTCATCGGCAAAGCTGAAGTTATAAGAAATTAATATTCCTGGAAAGTCTTTGATCAGTGGTTGATCAACACTCCCTTCTTTGGTCTCTTGGGTGATTTATTCAGAGGTGTATTCTGCACAGCTCTTCAAAGGGTCGCCTGCCTCATAGTAGTAACTAGTTGAATGGCATAGCTTAGGAGATTTGGTATATCACTTACCAGGGTGAATTATCTGCATAAAAGTCCTTGTTAAAGGGCTTTAGTGGGGTGGGCAGAAGGAAATCATGCCTTCACGATATTTTTCCTTTAGTCAAAGAACTTCTATGATCCAGGAAACTTGTCTCCCTCGCAATACTGTCTACCTACCTCTATTCCAAGCCATTTCCTGCATCTTCTTTCTACCCCAATATACCTGGGAAGCTGAAAGAGGATATATCCAAGTGTTGTTGAATCTTTGAGCCAGTAATCTCAGCCTTTGACTAAGTCCTTCACAGAGAATGACTGGGAAGATGACCATTCCCTACCACCCTGCAATACAAAATTCAGAGAGTGGGTCTATCCAAAACCTCCTAATCATTCTGATATTTGCTAACAGTTGACTGATTACAGAGGGATTGCTAGTCCAGAATCAAAGTGAAAGGAATGGCAATCTATTCATTTATTGATCTGTTTGATACATGCTGATGGCTCAAACACCATAGGAGATACCAAAGAAGAAAAAGATGAACAGAAAATAATGTTTGTTCTCAAGAACAAATGGTAATAGCACTGGTGCATTATATGAGAAATAAAACACGAAGAACTGTATTTATTCTTTAATCTTTCACTGTCCACTTCAAGCTGTTAATAAGGGAGTTTTCTCCCTGTCTCCTGCTAGTATGTTCTGGCAAATAGGATTCGTTTTTATTTATTTGTTTTGTTTAGAGGCAGGGTTTCATGTACACCAAGTCTGGCCTTGAACTCCTGATCTTCATACATCTACCAATCACTGGGATTACAGGTATGTACCACCATACCTGTTTTTATGCAGGGCTTCGTACATTCCAAGTGAGTACTTCTACCAAGTGATCTACATTCCTATTTATTTATGTATTTATTTATTTATTTTACTGAAAGCAGTCTCTCTCTATGTAGCTTAGGCTGACTCTGAACTCTAGATCTTTCCAAGTGCTGGAAATTTAGGTGTGAGCCACAAGGCACAGGTAGGTACCCATCACTCTTAAATAAGAAATGATCCTATAGTTTCTTTTATATCACAAGTCACAGTCCCAATGAGGAATAATCGAATCTCTGGGCTTCACTCAGGGTCCAATTTCTCTCCTCTGATACTTTCGTTTTGTTTTGTTCTAACACTGAGCTTCGGGCCCGGTTTTACATTTCAAATCATATTTAGAAAAACTAAAAGAGTTAGAAAGTCTTAACCAGTTCTTTAACTTCTGCATTCAGTTTCTAAAGTTCCTATAAATCCATGCATGTGAATATCACAATAAAGTCAGAAACTACTGGTCTGTGAAATTGCTCAGCAGTTAAGAGCACTGGCTGCTGGCAAAGGACTCAGGTTCGATTCCCAGCACCCACATAGTGGCTAACTGTCCATAACACTAGTTCCAGGGAAATCCAACACCCTCTACTGACCACCATGGACATTGCAGGACACTGACACACTTACATACATGCAGGTAATGCACTCATACACATAAAATACAACTAATAAATAAAATATTTTTAAAATCAGAAATACATTAATAATTATTAATTCTAAGAGACTTCTTATATTTCACTTATGTTAAGAGTAATCAGTTTCATGTTCTAAAGAAAAGTGTTGAAAATGGTCATTTATGGATTTAAAATATATCCTGATAAAAACTGACCTTGGGAGTCATGACAAATGAAAGTTTCAAAAGGATGATCTCATTTAAAAAGTAGTTCAGATAGGATTTAATTGACTGTGAAGCTGTAGTTTTAAATTAATGGGTGTACCTACTAAAAGGCTTTGCATTTGATAAGGAATATGAAGGGTCAACTGAAGTGTTATAATTATTTTAAATAGGTTAAGCATCTTGCTTGTTAATGCCTATTATTTTGACAGATTTTGGCAGGGGATGAGAGCAAGGAGCTGTGTCTTATAACATCCTTACTGTACAATTATAAATCACTTACCAAGCTCATACATGTGAGCCCATGATGAACTATACCATCAAAATGCAAATATTATCTATGGATTAAGAAATTTTTCACTGAATGCTTTCAAGTCTCAGTTATATGCCTAATACTGAGTATTGATTTAGCTTCCCAGAACCTTGAAAGTCATTACTCAAAGAAAAAAGACAGCAAACAAAACATATGATCAATCAGCTTTATTTTTAATTACTCAAGTGTGTCTTGATCTTTGTATGGAAACATAGTGGAGAAGATACAAAAGATAGACAAAGATAACACTCCCACTCTCAAGAAAAATTAATCAGCTGGAGACAGTGCACAGGATATGAGACTTAAGTATATTTACTGTGTAGTACAAGACCACTAAATATAGAGGTAAATCCATATAGGGACAACTATCTGAGATATGGTACAACATAGAGAAAGGAAGAGGAGGACAGCTGGGGAATACATCCTAGGAGATAGGAAAAGCATTGAACTTGTGTTCCAGTCACCCAAACACCAGTGGCTTATTACGGATCTTGTGTGATTAAGTTCCATCTCTGTTATATTTAGTTTACTCAACTCTAAAATAGAAAGCGAGTACTATATGGTCTTCCAGATACAATAAGACAGGATTCTAAGGACAACTGCAAAGAATGGGAAAAGATAAGGACATCACAGATAGGAGGAAAAACAAGCACAAAGCCACAGAGGTGCGAGAAAACTTGGGGGCATGAATAGGTTAGGCATGTTGTGAGAAAGTAAGGACCTTAAGCAAGCCCATGTAATTGTTTTAAAGATTCTGAAGGTGGGAAACTTGGAAATGAGTGGGACACTGCCCAAAGCCATACAATGGATGCAAACAAGGGGCCAAAATGGAGAAAGAGATATTCCACATTGTTTATGTCTTCCTGGGATTCTACACACAAACCCTTCCCAGTGATTTCATGCCAAGTAGAAGACTGTGGTTGCAGATGACTTTAGACCCGTACAAGAAGCCCCCTTTTGTAGGCCAGGAAGCCAAGAGCCGTTGCTGAAAAGATGGTGGTCAGTCCAACCAGCCTTAGCAGGCCAGGCACAGATGGCAAGTGTCTCTCCATGAAGGTGCTGGTAATAGACCGTGCAGGGACATCCTGCGTGCACATAACATTTATGTCAATACAACGTTGCTCATGTCATTCCAGAAACTCTATATTTCTTCTGGTATTTTTAGAATAGTCCATTCTTTCCAACCTCTGGGATATTAAATATGATATTCCCTCCATAAAATTGCTCACCTCCTTTTTCCCATCAGGCCCTCTATGTCACTTCCACAAGGACTCTTTCTGCAGTTCAATCCTGAGATGGCCTCACTTTTTACATTTTCCTCGCATCATGTCCTCTATGTCAGAATTGTACTTTAGGGTTATTATTATCTTTCCACCAGAATGCATCACTATTCCATGAACACAATGGCCCATGTACAACGCATACATCATAAATACTATCTCAGGGAATCAATTGATGGTCTCCTCAGGCCACCATTCCATCTCTAGCAGAAGCACTAGGTCAATGATTCTGGAGTGTCAGAGTTACTTTCTTTGGCTTAATGTTTTAGAGACTAGAGGAATAACTTGATATTTTAATCTTGTACTTTACAATTCTGTCTTACACATTGTTCCTCTAATCCAGAAAAATGTTCTAGGATTTTATTACAAAGAAAGCATATGGAAAGTTCATTTAAATGCGATACATTTTGCTCCATCCCTTTACTCTTGGATAGGAAATAATAAACTTTCTTTTCCTACCTCTTTTGCTTTTCTTCCTTGCTTGTGGTGCTGGAGATCAAACCCCGGACCTTACACATGCTAAGCAAGTACTCTGCCATTGAGCTATAGTCCCACTTCCTTTTGACTCCTTAATAAGTCAAGAACTCTCTGAGAAATGTGTCCTTATCACTAAGAAATCACACATTTTCTTATTAATCTATAAGGGATTTAGCACTACAAACTTATTAAAGTCCATCTAAATCTGTTACTCCTGTTCTAACTCATGCTATCTGTTTAAACATTCACATGTTTAATCACTTATGGAATGATTGCTCCAAAAAGTGTGTTCCTCTCAGGAACAATCATTCTTAGACCAAAGATGTATAAATTTATGAAATATAGCGTACCACAGACTCTGGTTCTGGCTGCCAGATTTCATCTTCTGGAATCTTCCCTATAGCATGCAGAATCTGAAATGGAAGATCACCATGACAAATAGCAAAGCATATGCTGTCGTTCTTCTACTTTAAAAATAAAGAACTAAGTGAATGTTTCTTGGAACATCCATAAAAATACCAAGCTAAAGGCCAGAGCAGTTCATTTGACATTTAAAAGGCTCTCTTTTATTTATGATATAAGATGCTCTAACCATTAGTTTCATCATAAATTTTAGCAAACGTGAATATGCCTTAATGGAAATGAGATTAAAAGAATGATAAAAACGAAAGGATAAAAATGAATTTTGAGCCCTAGTAAACATGTCTGATTTTATAATATCAGACCTAGATCATCTTTCTTTTGTAAAAAGCTTATTTTTAATTATGTGTCTGTGTGGGTATGTACACATTCAAACTCAGATACTCTGAAAGAGTAGGAGGCTTTCTAAACTTCTGGGCCATCTCTCCAGCCCAGTCATGTCTGGGTTTTTCCCCCTCTTTTGGTGAAATATTAGATATTCTCATTATTCTATTGGGTTAAGGCTTTCCCTTCATCTAAAACTGTGGTCATGATGGTGTTTCCTGGGTCTTCAGATGAATAGTATTGAGAAGGTTTCCTGCCAAGATCTCACACATCTTTGAACTGGTTATTAAGCCTGTGAGATGCCGCCTGCCTTCCTTCCCGCCCACGACCCTGGGCCATACCTCTCGTGCTGCCCTCTCTCCAGCCTCCACTGCCCCCTCCATGTAGCCACTCCAGTGTGTAGCAGTCTCAGTGCCTGCAAAGAAAATCCTGCCCACGGGCTGACGTAGAACCCTGGGAAGAAAAGCAGAGCAGTAAATATCATTGCTCTCACATAACCAGAGATGAGCTTTGTCATGAGGATCAAGCAAGGCCAGTTGGTATTCCCAAGGTTCAAAACTTCCAGGGGACATAGGCAAAGTGGAATCACGTTCCTTAGGTTCCTCTATTTCTCCTGTTCTCTTTATCACTGGCAAAATGAAACAACAGCTGAAATGTTCACACCCCTGCATCAAGAGATATCAGGGAAAAAGAGCTAGCATCAATAGGGGGAAATGTATACTTGCTTTATGAAGTGAGAGACTGTATGAGCACAGGAACACAGTCGTGTATGGCTACCTTTATATGTGGGAAGTAACAGATGTCTCTGAGTTCTCATCTAGTTTTTCCACCAATGATCTTGGCAGTTTCTTCTCAAGGAGCTCTGCCTTCCCCATCATTTTTTTTTTTTGGTTGTTGGTTTTGTTTTGTTTTTTATCTGTTCTCCTGGGGACCAAGTCCAAAGCTTTCTGCATGCTAGGCATGTGCTCTACTGCTAGATATCCCCAACCCTTACCAATCTCTTAAAAGTGATAGTCTTAACAATTTCTAAGATGGTTTCCATCAATGAGCATGAACAGTAAAATGAGTCTTACTGCTGGCTTCCTAACTACCATTAATTGAACACATGTATCAACTAGGCTTCAACATTACTGAGTCAAATTATAACTGCTAAAATTTATTGGGTACCAGATCTTCAAATTGCATAACTCCTCCCACAATCTCAGTACTATTATTGCCCACATTTCTCAGATGAGAGTGTGGAGGTAGACTTTGGTGGGACATTGTGATGAACCACCAAGCATGTAGGAATTGTTCACTGCTGGATGTCCTTCCAGAATATGAAGTTCTTCCAAAATTGTTCTGAAGTTGACACTCTTTGGACATGACTACTTCTACTGAATAAAACTACCTCATTCTCCCAGCCGCAACTACATTCAGTGACCGACTAGCACGAGCCAACAAAGATTCAATACACAAGCCACAACAAAGATTCAAGACTATTTAGAAAGGCTGTTTTACTTCCAGAACACCCCATGGGCTCAGTTGACACCTTTGGAGGAACTGCATTGCTACACATCCTCTCTCTCTGCTAATCTTAGTCCCTTCCTGTCCTTTCCATAGCTGTGGACCCTAGAAGCACAGTCTAATATCTATCCTGTCTACTAGTTGCTTTATTGTCTGCTTCCTGGAACCTAGCCAGCAACAAAGATGAAGTAATATTCTTTAGTCCACAGATAGCAAGTACCAGAGGTAGGTAGTATCTGAAGTCAAGCAATACAACTCTAAAACCCAGTCTTGGCCACCTAGAAAAACTTCATCTCCGTAATACAGTCTGTCTTCTTTCTAATCTTTTCAAGTACTCTATGGCAGAGGTACTAGCTATTATATCATGCTGCATGTAGGCAAACCCAGGCTGGGAGAAATGTGTAGTGGTGACTCAGCAAGAGCCGCAGTGCTAGAAAATATTAGTCAGCATTTAAACTATATCTAATAGAAGTCAAAGTCTCTGTTTTTATCTTCTGTGTGTTGTGTGATAAATCACCATCATTCGTTCACACAATGCCCACATACTATTCAAACAGATGGAAGGGTCACAGCACTTGGCCTGTAAGAAGGGGAAGTTCATTATTGCTCTTATAAAATCAGCATAAAAAAGGACCAGCAACAAGCCACTATTCATCCCATCCCAGGTTTCCATGATCAGACAAGAGATATCCAGAGCTCACACCCATGCTCTTCTTAGTTAATACAAGCCACCTCTGGGTATGTCTGAAAGAGTTTTCAGAGATTAGATCATGAAAATGGTACTGATAGATTCAAATTTTGAATAGACTATTGGGAGGTGACAGAACTGTGGAATGTAGGGCCTACTGGAGGAAACAAGTCATTGAGAGTACGTCTTTGCAGGTTATCTCTTGCCCTGGCCCCTTCTTGTGACTTCTCTGCTTCCTGTCTGTTATGATGCCAACTGTTCTGACACAGTTTCCATGTCATGATGGAGTGAGACCTCTAAATCATGAGCATAATAAGTTGTTTTTATCAAGTATTTGGTATCACTGGCAAAAAACTAACACAACTTTCTACATCACTAGGCCTCTTATCAGAAAACTAAACAAGTTGACTTGAATCTGTAGGTATTCATCCACTAGCCTTTGTCATAACATAAAAGGCAGGGTAATATAAGAGAAGACATTCTAGAGTATTAGCTAATTATAATAATGGAATTTATTAATAATAATCTGCAATTATTGGGAGCCTGGGAATATTCAAAAAGGTTTTCCTGGGACAGAAGATAGTGTGTCCTCTCTGTGTTCATTAAACTATGAGGCATTTCACCATATGCTATGTTTTTATGAGCAGAAAGAACTGTCAGTTGAAGACTTCTGGGGCCTGTGACCAAACCTTAGTTAATGATTGGAACACTAAGACTTAGAGAACCAATCATGTTAAGAATTAGCATGTAAAAATGTGATAAGCAAGAATTAAACAAAGAGACAGTTTCCATCTTATTGTGTGGAGAAAAGGTCCAACAGCTAGATAAGAAAATTCTGTTATTTGCAGGTGAGTGAGCAGGCTATATGCACAAAGGATGAAGGACATTATGTACCATAAAGGAAAGCTCCACATTATATTCCCCATTTATTATGTGATTTACTGCATAATCACGCCAATCCATTTTTTCATTCCAGAATATCTACAAGAAAAAGACCTTAATAAATATGTGTTCAGTTCTTTACTGACATTGGACTGCTAATTCTCTCTTCTATCTGGAAACACTTGGCACTTACAACTAGGGCCCTAAAGATAAAACTCCTTGTAGTAACCCAAATCTCATGGCCCTGCAGGGTCAGGGAGGTCCTATGGCACAGTCTCTGCCTGAGCTGAGGGTTATGCTGCCTTAGTTTCTATATTATGTCTTGAAGTTAGTGATATGAAGCCTCACATACACTCCTGGGTAGGAACCAATATGAAAGGTTTTCCTTTGTCACCATCAGTGCCTGATGCAATGGGATTTGTCCTACTTCTTACTACATTCAGTAGCAGGCTTGTACAAGTGAGGATTGTTTATTGCTCCCTGCTCACAAGCATTTTCCTGACACTCTACAAGACTGAGTATAAAACTGACCACTCAGTACCCAGAAGTCAAACACATTACACTTTGGACTTAAGACTAAACCAAATTCCAAATCAATGTACTGGTAGTTTTTCTCTGTTTAAAGATCAAATTTCATAACCTCTAATGCAGCATATGACACAAAAGATCCTACAGATCTTCCTGCTCTGATTACAGCCCAGTCACACTGAGATTTGCCCAAGACCTTATAAGAACTTCCAGGATTCCAAGCACTGGCCAAGTATTAGTTCCTTTTCTGTTGTTGTAATAGGGTACCATGACCATGGCAGCTTTTAGAAGGAAGAGTTAGTTGAGGCAGAGGGTTCCAGAGGGTTAAGAGTCCATTATGGCAGAGAGGCATAACAGCTAGCCCCCAGCACTGCAATCAGAGGAGAAAACTCACATCTGCAGTGGCAAACAGGAAGCAGAGAAAGTGAAACTGGAAGTGGGAGCAGGCTATGAACTCTCAAAGCCTGCTCTTAATGACATACTTCCTCCAGCAAGGCCATACTACCTAAAGCTCCACAAATAGTGTCACCAACTGGTGACCAAGTGTTCAAACACGCAAGCCTGTTGGGGACATTTCTCATTCAAACTACCACAGACTGCTTCCATATCACTTTCCTAGACTGCATGCCAGGAGCCTTCTTTTGCTCCCTACAACCCTTAAATAGAATGTGCAATAGGAAGTTGTTGCATATTTTGCTAGGTAAGGTGAGCTTGCACTTCCATGGGTCCCCAGGGTATTTATAGACCCCTCAACTAGAGCACTTTTTTCAGAGCTTTAAAATTTATCTCTGACATTTTGGCCTATCTCTACCCACTGTACCACTTCCCCCCTCCAACAAATGTCAGCTCTTCAGCAGGGCAGGATATCCTTGATATTGATGTTTCCAGCAATGTTCAGCAAATGGCTGCATTAGCCAAACACACGCTGAATGAATATTACTAGTGACCTATACTATATTTAGTATATCTGGAAAGTTACCTAATGACCTAGGAGTTTATCAAACAGTATCTTTTAGTCCCAGAATTCTCTCTTCGATATTTTTGGCACTACAAGGTGATAAGGAAAATGTTCCCCAAAGTCATTATGCATCTTCTAATAAGCAAATTTTAATTCTTCCTTCTCTGGGTTTCATGGAAAGCTTGAACAGCTTCCTCAATTTACTCATATTCTACTTGTGGTATACGCTCAACTGCCTTTGGCTGTCTTGCATTTCCTATTTTGTTTAGATTGAGCTCTTGGCATTAAATTCTTGCTTTGTTTAGTGGTGCTAGGATAGTCAGAATAATGTTCCTCATTCATAACTTGTTTTTTTTATCATCAAATACACTAACTGACTCAGCATAACTGACTTGTACTTGGATAAACAATTCTGTGAGTGCAAAAAGCCATTGACCTGTGAACTTTGAATGGGTGACTTTTATGGTGCTATAAACATAATAAAGTTGTTAAAAAATAACTCATGCTGTGATTAACATAGTGATTATTGCCTGATGTGCACCATCTCGTGTTTTCTTATACATACATGAAAGAAAGCAAAATCCAGGGATAAGAAGTGACTTATGCAGGACAACTAAATTGGTGGAGTCAGAATAGACACCTAAGCCCTTTCGTGCCTGGTCTAGAATTTTGAGTTGATAGTACTGTGCCTATGTTGACACAAAGGTGTGTTTGAAGAAGTTTCTTGAGTTCTCAGCTCAGTACTAGGACACTTTAGTGGCAATATAACTGAACCCTCTGTCTATCTAAAGTGCTCTTCTTATCCTTCTTTGGTTATATTGATTTCGGTCACTTCTCTAGAGGAAGAGTGGAAAAGTAGCACAATGGTACAGAGCTATAGTGAGTTCATGTGCAATATTCATGAGATGCAAAGGAAATTGGGGATCTTATTTCTCTCTGGCTTTTTAAGAAACTCAAACCACAAGAGAAGGTAACATAGCCTATTAAGAGCGTAGATTCAAGTGCAGGGGATTTTAGCCACAGCCTGTCACAATTTTACCCTACCTTCCATACTGAGTCATGATCCCAGGAGGGAAGTAGGTGGTGTAGCAGCCCCCGGAGTACTGCTCCTCACACCAGTTCTTCTCTTCATAATGGACTGGCTGTAAGGCAGAAGGACAATGATTTGAAAGAGAGGCACTGGAAGACACCTAGTCCAGCATAGATCAAATGCAGTGTAGTAGACGTCATAGTAGAAAACTAATTGCAACTGTCTCTCTGAATCCGATGGGTAGAGGTTCGAGGTCTCCCTCCTTCTCAGGGATACAAAAAACCAGATGATTAAATTCCCTATAGAAAATGCTGTAGTGTTTGCATATAACATGTGTACATCCTCCTGGATACTTTAAATTTTTTCTAGATCATTTATAGTATCTAACACAATGTAAAGGGTACGTAAATACTTCTCACAGTGAATGTTCAATACAGGTGCAATTTTTTTCAAATATTCTCCATCCATGGTTAGTTGAATCTATAGATTCAGAACTTACATGTGGAGGTCTGACTATATTTCTGAAATACAATCTCATTATCTAGATGTTTCTGAATAAAATGGAAAATGTTTGTAGTAATAAGCTTTTATGAAATCCAAACTTTGAAAAGTTTCCTAATTTGGTGATACATGGCTTATCATTTATTTTGAAGCAGGGCCTCAAGATACAAGCTAGTCTAATATTCTTAATCCTCCTGCTTCTACTTTCCAAGTACTAGGATTATGGGCATGCATTATTATTCCTGGACTGGACATGAATGTCTTAAGTGATTGTTCATAAATATAATTATTTGTTTCTGCTTTAACTTGCTTTCTTTTAATTTTTAGGAAGTTTCTATTGTCTAATCGTTTTGAGAAATATTTTAAAAGGACATAGCTTACAAGAGTGGTTGACCAAGAAAAAAAATCATAAAAAATACCTGTCAAAAAAGGTTCATTGTCTGGTAAGAGTGAGCTTTGCTAAGGGAAGGTGCAGAAGCAGGTAAACTAATGTTTTCATGGTATGTGGTTGCTTGTGTGGACGGTGGTACTGTAAACACCAGTTGATCTAGAAAGTATGGTTTAGCCACGGATAGATAATATTTTAGCTTAAAATTTTACAAATCTTGAATTCTTTATAAAAATAGGGATCAGAGGTACAGTCCAGTGACAGAGCACATGCCTGCCATGTGAACTCCTTAGGTTCAATCCCCAGTACCTGGGGAGTGGAGAACCAGTAATCAATAACTTTTAGAGAAATATCACTATGCATCACTTTGAAACAGTAAAATCAATATAGAAATGTTTTTCAAAATAGATTTGGGGAACAGGGTCTCACTGTGTAATCCTGGCTGGCATGGAACACACTATGTAGATAAGGCTGGCCTTGAACTCAGAGCTCTGCCTGATTCTGCATCTGGTGTACTCGGATTAAAGGCATGCACCATCATGCCTGGTTACAAATAGATTTTGTAAAACATTTTTTTTCTGTGATGTTGATGAATAACTAACCCCGGACAATAGTTTATAAAACATCTTATCTATCAAGTATGAGGTCCTGCCTGATGGCTTAATGGCCTAGGTCTCTTGTTATATATATCAACATGTTGTGTCCTGGCATCTGGGGGCTGATGCTACCTCCTAAGCATCCTTCTCTGGCTTTTCGCAGCCAATCAGAAAAAAGGTTGAAAATTCTCTTTCCCCGTCCTTCCTCTCAGGAATTTCTTCCTTCCACACAGCAAACACCAACATTAGAGCAAAGCAAGTGGCACTCTCTGTGCCAGAAAGCACACAGGACAGAAGAAGCTCCTTTTCATCATTGGAAATCAATCATCTCCATTCTTCCTAGAAAAAGAGCCTTTCTCAGATAAAAAACGATCACCTCCTAGAGAAATACAACAACTGTTTTCATCATTAACAGAGGTTCTCCAACCAACCACCTTACAAGTTGCTGGAGAATGCTAATTACATTCTGCTGCCACCCAACATCCTGCTTCAGGGAGTGCTCTCAATTTGGGGACAGAGAATGTCACAAGATTCTTGACCCATCACCAGCATAGCCAAGGCTCACACTTTCTGGAGCCACTAGTAAATCAACCAGCCATGTGCAGATCCTTTTGTGAGTCTACTGGGGAAAACTTGAGCTCTAGGGTGCTAGATGAATGAACCCCACCCCTGGGGACCCCTTCAGGACAAAGCAAGGCCTCACCCCATTGGAAAAAAAAAAGGCTGAAAAACAATCTTACCTGGAGAGCTTCTTGGGAGCCCAGGACTTTTGCATACAGTTCACAAAGTTTTTTCAATCTGTGGAACAGAGAAATGTTTTAATGACATAAATAAAGGTGAAGGAACAAAGAGGAAAGAAAAAGCGAGAGGGACAGATCTCTTTTTAAAAAGCCCCTGGATGCCATTGCTTCCATTTTGAGATGAATTTTTATCAATTATTATTTTGTTTTGCTTTTTTTGAGATGGTATCTTGATATGTAGCTTAGGCTAGCTTTGGATTCTCAATCTTCCTGGTTGGGGCCTCCCAAGTGCTGTGATTACAGGTAAGTGCAACAACATTCAGCTTCATTTTAACATTGAAAAATAAAGAATTTGTCCATGTTTAATGTCTTAAAATTAGGAACTCACAAACTGAGACTGTTACTAAATCTTTAAGAATGTAAAGTGAGGCTTTTTCTGAATTACTAAGGGCACATGATGATTTAGACACAGTGACTCTCAAGTCCTGCCCCAGCCTTCTTGACTCAGAAAGGAGAGTGGCAGCAATCTATGTTTCATAAGCCTTCCTGGTGATTCTCAAATTTGAAAACTACCAATACACAGTTCCCAGCCAAATAACTGTATATAATAAATACTCAGTAAATAATAGCTCTTAAGGCTAGTGGAAAAATTGGAAGCAAGCTAACAGCGATAATTAGTCAATTAAGATGAATAAATTGGTTAATTAAGATAAGACTAGTCAACAATATTTCTATGAATAAACATAGCTATTTCAATACTGGCTTAGAGAATAATAATGCACAGGGGGACCTTAAACATAATTTAAAGCTTGGCAATGAGTTTTTAAAGTACTATTATTGTTTGAAATCTAAGAACTTGTTCTACAAGCAAAAGGATACATAAAATATCCAATTTCCCTCTTTCTGTCTCTGTCTCTGTTTGTCTGTCTCTCTATTTCCCTCTCCCTCTTCCTCTTCCACCCTCCCTCCTTCTTTCCTACCCTCTTTTTCTGAAATAGATTGTCACAAAAGAGAAATGATGACAGAATAAGAAATGCAATTAAATTCAAAAAAAGAATGAAATACCTAAGAAGGATTAGAATACATGAACGTCGGCATTTTAAATCCTCGAAGAAAAGAATTTATTCTATAAAATGGTTGCCCATGAAAGAAATGATTCAGCAATCTTTTTTAATGTAATATTTTATTAACTCTTGGAAAATTTCATAGAATGAAGACTCATTATATTCACTCCTGTACTACGCTCCATAACTCCACCCCGATCTTTTCCCACCTCCCTAATCCCAACTTCATGTCTTCTTTCTTTCACTCTTTAAAAAATAACACACCAAGTCCTATATTTGCTGCCCATGTACTCATGGGTGTGAGTCAATCCACAGAGCATGACTGACCTACCAGGTACCACATACCTAAAGAAAACTGACTGTCTTCCCCCAGCAACCATCAACAGTCAATACTCCTCAGTGGGGGTAGGGGTAGGGGCTCATGAGCTCCTCTCCCTCTCCTGCATGACTTCTTACCTCAAAATATATCTCAGAACAGTGAAAGATTTTCAGAGAGTAGATGAATACAGAGATGAGCATGGTGGTACATGCCTATAATTTCAGCACTCAGGGGATGGAAGCAGGAAGACTGAGAGTTCAAGGCTCATCTGGGCTACACAGTGAGCCAGAGAACAGCCTAAGCTAGGTAGCAAGTCTCTCTCTCTCTCCCTCTCTCTCCCTCTCCCTCTCTCTCTCCTTTTCCTCTCTATCTCTCACATATATGTATAAATCTATATCTACATATCTCAAGCCCAGAAACATAGTAGAAAAATGCATAATTAAAAATATGCATCTTGGAATAAGAAAGTCTGTGTATGATAGATCATTTACAAGCAAATTATTAACTGGATAAATTTAACTACATAGAAGAAATCATTTTTATATTATATGACAACTAAACTAGGAACATGATTTAAAGACAAATTGAGAAAAGATTTGTTTCAGAACCTTTAGAATAGAGCCATTTTTCACTTTTAGGTGTGTGGTTCAGTCAGATCACCATAGCTTTGGCCATCCACAAAAGTGGCATTGGTTATGGAGGAGTGAGCTGAATCAGAGAGATAGAATACACTTGTAATGTCATTCAGTTTTCAATCAGTAACTATGTTACTGGTAGTGCTGTGGGAATACATTGGCCAGTGGTGAATATTAATTGCCAGAAGAAATTGTCACCTCTAAAGAAATTTAGTCTCTCTGCACCAATAATCTGTAATTGCTATTCGTTGGTTTTGTACTGTTCTGTAACCCAGCAATTTCTGTATTTGGTTATCTCCTCCACAAGTAAAATTTCAGTTCCTGGATTATATCAACTTTCATAATGTTTAAATCCTTAACATGAAGTCTTGTGCATAATAAACTCAATGAATATTAATTTGAATGCTTAGCTCTTAAATTATAAGCACCGCAAATTTATATAAGACTCTTAATTAACATAAGAGACACATAACATTACCAATACATGTATTATAAGGCATCCTATATGGTAAAAGCTATGAAACGCTGAAAGGTAAGCAAGTTGGAAAGAAAGAAAGAAAGAAAGAAAGAAAGAAAGAAAGAAAGAAAGAAAGAAAGAAAGAAAAAGAAAGAAAGAAAGAAAGAAAGAAAGAAGATAAGGAAGAAGACAGAAAAGGAGGGAGGGTGGGAAGGTAAGGAAAGAAAAAGTAACTTTCTTGAGAAGTTCATACTTCCATCTGAAAGTATACTTTTGCTCTGAAATAAACTTCCTACCAATTCAGAATGAAAGAAATGGAGAAGGGAAGGAGGAAGGGGGGAGCACAATTGTTACCTTTCTTCCTTGGTAAGACGTGCTAGTTTTCTGGCTTTGTGAGCAAGGATAAACCTAAAACATGCAAACGAGAAAAAGAGGATAAATTAATTCTTTCATTTCAGCCACATTTCTGTTTTGTAGCTCATGCTTGCATTTTTTTCTTTTTAAGAAAATATCTTTTATTTATAATCTGACACTTTCATACAGGTATACAATGTATTTTGATCATTCCACCTGGATTTCCTTCTCTCACCCACTCTGGGAACCCCCAAAATATTTTCTCCTCCTACCTTCATGTCCTCTCCTTTGAAAAAAATGTATTCATTTTTTTGTATTTCATACAGAACATCTTAATCAGCTTTATACACTTTTCCTATTGGCACTCGTTCATAGCTCCTCCTCCCACACACTAGATTTCATAGATTCTGTCATTTGTGTTAAGACCTATCATGTCAAGTTAGTGTCCCCAGATGTCCCTCAATGCCAGTTAACCCACTGAGGTCTAGTCAGCGTATCTAGAATCCCTCCATTTCAGAAGATCAACTCTTCCTCACTCAGCAGTAATCAGCTGTCAATAGTTCTTTGACCAAGATTGGGGTCTGCTGTCCATTTCCACAGTTCTGTGCTGGGTTTTTGTCTGCTTGAGTTCGCATGGGTCTTGTGCATGCTGACACCATTGCTGTGGGATCATAGGAGCAAGTTTCCAGGAGCCTGTAGAACTCTATTTCCATATTGTCATGTACTTCCTCCCTGACTCTTACAATCTTTCTGTCCTCATTTCAACAATGGTCCCTGAGGCCTGGGTGGGTGGATTTTATTATAGGAGTCTTGCCCAAGGACCCATATTTTGTAGACTTGTATTTTTTATGTTTTGGCCATTTGTGACCTTTTGTGTTCTTGGCCCTCTGTTGCATGAGGGAGCTTCATTGATGAGAACTGAGTACCCTTTACCCCTTGCTCTATGTTCCATGAGCCTTAGGTATAGAGATTGCATTGTAGATGTGCCACTTGGGCTTGGGCAATTCATAGACAATCTCTGTGTATGACTAGTTGTGGAACTCTGTAATCTCTGTTCTGTTGACACCATCTTCTTTGATAGGTGGTGACTGGGATACTTGTCTGTAAATATAAGGATACATATTTTGCACATAAAAAGAAATTATATTTGTCTAAGGATCTGACAACCTTGGGGTTTTCTTTAAGATCTATGACATCTCCAGCTATGTGTATTTGACGATGTTTACAGTACCACATATGAGATTCTTCCCATTGAGTGGGCTTTAAGTCTTATTAGGTAGCTGTTGATTACCCCCAAGAAAAAAATGCCACTAATGCACCGATGTGATTTGCTGTCAGTCATTGATGTGGTTATTAGACCTTGAAGCTGGGACTGGACAATTGATTGACATTCTCCCTTACCACCTTACATAGTGCTCTCCAAAGCTATGAGAGCTAGCCTTCAGGGAAGGTGGCTTCCAGGTCTGTTCCAACTCAATCGCTCTAAATCTAGTGTCTGAAGTACGTACTGCTCAGTTACATTTCAATTGCTGCACATGCCCAGTGTAGTACGCAGAAGAAACCATTTATATACTAGCTTACTTTATGTTCACAGTTTCACTGTTTTCATGCTGCATTCTGACACCAAGGATTATTTTCTTGCATTGGAGAATAGAGGGACTTAAACTAAATGACTAGCCATATTTGTATAGAATAACATAATGATTGATCAGTTCACTGCCTTCCATCATGCTGGTAGCCAATAGGAAGGAATCCTGAGCCTCAAATGCTTACTTAATGCTGCATCTGAGCTATCCAGTCCTTTCTTGCTCTTTGGTTCTGCTTCCCTCATGATGCTTCCCCAATACACAACCTTTTAGAGTCTGTCTCATTTCCAGTCCTACAGTTGCTTTCAACTTAACAATTGGTGTTGACCTCCCTGTTCTCATCATGACTTTCTATTGGCTATCTCAATTTTAGCTGCTCCAGATAAACACTTCTTTAGTTCAAGTACTGACCCTAATACACCCTCCATTCATGCTGAGCTTTCCTGGAAAGTTGAGGATAGGGCTAGTCTTCACTCCTTTGTAGTAGAACTCAGAAAATCTCAATATCCCACATAAATAACCTTTATTGTGATTTAGATAGTATTGTCCTCACCAAAACTCAAGTTGAAATTTCATTCATA
Organism: Eospalax fontanierii; assembly: GCA_035773235.1. Lineage (NCBI taxonomy): Eukaryota > Metazoa > Chordata > Mammalia > Rodentia > Spalacidae > Eospalax > Eospalax fontanierii. The sequence continues at coordinate 42,268,240 of CM069525.1, forward strand.
ATTTGGTAGCCTTGAGAGGTGGTGGGGCTTTTAAGAGCATTTTGGATTGTGAGGAATTCAAAGAGTTAATATGGTTTCCTTAACAGTGGATTGGTTTTTGGGAGAGTAGTAAGTTTGGCTTCCTCTACTTGCTCTATTGCTTGCTCTCCTGCCATGAGATTTTGTGACAAATACCCACTTCCTTCCACTTTTCTGCCATGTATAGAGGAGAACAAGACCTTCATTAGAAGTCAAGCAAGTGTAGATGCCATTCTCTTGGACTTTTAGAACCGTTAGCTACAATAAATGTCTTCTCTTAATGAGTTACTCAGTCTTAAGTACTTTACTATAACAACAGAAAATAGAGTAAATAACAGATGCTCACACAGACGCCATAAGAAATATTCTTAGTAAAACACTTCTTTTAGTAATCCCAAGTATTAGCTTTATATCTATTTGCAACTGATTACTTTTGGGGGAGGATACGCTAATCTTCCTAAAGTGAGAGACTTGGGATAGACTGGCTAGACAGTGGATGAACCTATACTGAGGAACATTTGAGAACACTAAGTTGACACAATAGGCCTTAATACAGATGGATTCCAGTAGAGGAGCTATGGGAGGTGCCCGTGGGGAAGGGGGTAAAATGATGATTAACATTGATTGAGATGTTCTGTATGAAATATAAAAAGATTCAATTAAAATTATTATCTTTATATCATGTAAAGATGAACCATGAAAATATATCTACTGCAATATTAAATATGAAGCTGAAAATTAATATAACAACATTTTAAATATTATTCGCATCTGATTTCTAGATATTTATTCCCTAGAAGACATTTTTGCTTGATTTATTTTAAAGTTTTTTTCATTTTTGAGCATTTGTCAGGAGTGCTGTCTTTGGGTTGTGTCCATGCCTCCCAGTCCCCTATCAACTCCTCCCATGTCCCCCCCGACTCCCTCTTAATTTCTTATCTTTAGAAGATATTTTTAAAAGTAGCAATAAAACACATATATCACTGGATTTGGAGGATAATATTCTTAAGTAAAGTTGTATATACCTCAATCAGTTGTATTTTGTTATCCTGCCAACACTAAATACAGCTTCAATACCATAATCGTGCCTTACCCCATTATTGCAGCATAGTTTCCATCTGGTTTGGTATCATCCAATGTGTAGGCAATTGGAGCTTCCTCTCCTTCAATAATCATGGTTCCACAGAAATCTTCGAAAATAGCAAAGTGGAAGAACATGTTCATTACCCTATCAAATTACCCACAATTGCAATGAAACAGTTTTCAACTTGAGAAACCTAAAAGTCAATCATAGTACATTACACTCTTCATGTATGAAGACAAACCAACTGATGTGAAAAGGAGGATTAGGCAGTCAATATTCTGTGGGGAAAAAAATCAAACCACAAGACCTATAATCTGTAATCTCACCACTCAGGGGGTAGAGGATCAGAAGTTCAAGGTCATTATCAGCTACGTAATGAGTTTGAGTCCAGTCTGCCAGTCTGAACTATGAGACCTTGTCTTAGACAAAAGAGAGAGGGGAGGGAGATAAAAAAGAATAAAATCAAAGTGATCAACTAAAATACTCTTCCATTCTGTGAAACAGAAGGCACTGGGTATTCATGTTTTGTGAGAAGGCCTTTACTCTTCTTTAAAATTTTCTGTTAGAGTCAAGGTCTCACTATGCTGCCAAAGTTAGCCAAGAGTGAACTCTTGGGCTTCTGTGGTCCTCCTACCTCAGTGTCTTGGGTAGCTTGGGATGCACATGTGTGCCCCTGCAACTAGTCATTTACGCTGGTTAAAGCAGTCCTTGATTCTCAGGACACAGGGCAGAGAGAACAATGGTAACTGAAAGGAACCATAGAGTCCCATGTCACACATGACCTCTGAAAACTCCTTTCCTCCTCAGGAGCAACATGGATAACAATATCAGTTCATGCGAGGGAAAAAGTGCTTCCTTATCACCCTCTTGAACAGAATACCTTTGGCCTTCTGTATTTATAGTTTTTGCATTTGTCAATTCAAACTCTCAAAAATATTTTAAAATTATACCTATACTGAATATGTACAGCCTTCTTTCTTGTTATGGTCCCCTAAACAATACGTAGTGTATTACATATTGCATAGTATTTATATACACATATACATACTATACACACATACACATAAGTACACGTGGTATAATAATGATTTACATGGCAATACATTAAATTAAGTTTTATAAATCATCTAGAGATGTTTTAAAGTATACAGGAAATCTGTGTAGGAGATATGCAAATGCTCTACCATTGCATACTTAGGGGCATAAGTACTGGAGTGTTTTGTTATCCATGGTAAGGGGATTCCCTGAACCAAATCCCCATGTGTATTTCAGATTACTGTTTTGCAATTTTAACAAAAGACTGTGACAGAGAAGGAGAAATGTCAGGCCAGAGTCTGAGAAGCTTTAAAACATCCTGTTGCAGTCTGCTACTCTTTCTGCTGTATCATTTACTTGGAAATTTGAGGTTGTTCAAACAAAATTATTGTAGAAGACTCTGAAGCAAACGTTGTGTAGAAAAACCGACAGGAGAGTTTCAAAAGGAGGAAGAAACAGCAGAGAAAGAAGTTAGCACATACTCTTTACCCTGTGTGCATGCAAGTGTGTGAGAGAGTCATATCTACAGGTGCCTACTTCCTTCTCCACCCCCACATCCCTTCCATCCCTTCCTCACTCAGCCACTGGCTAGAGAGATGTTTGTATGTCCCCTAGATATGCTACGATAGGAAAGATATCAAAAAGGGAATACTGAAGTATAGGTGGAAAAACTGTTCAAAGTACAGATGCTGTATTGGGACAATGGCTATGCTGAGCTATTTTCACTTTAAATTAAGCCTGTCTTACCTTACAGAAGGCTGGTTCAGAAAAAAGCCCCTCTACCTCTAAGGAGGACCAGAAATTGTTAATCATAACATGCTCTTGTTGTAAAATGTGGGTGCCAGGTTAAGACAAGTGGTTGAGTTGAGCCATTTCTGACTCAGGTGGAGATCATCATTTGCCTCAAATCCAGGCTACTGCTAACCATGACAAGCCCCACCTGCAATTATTACAGGACTACACTGACACTGAAACACTGCCTGGCTGTCCATGTTGAACTGCATGTGCAGGAAAGCATCCCTTTAGAATGCCTCTATGAAGAAAGTCTCTCTCCACTGTCTTGCCTGCTGCACAATGTCTGCCTTTTTTGAATTCATTCAAGTTCAAGCACCATTGGCCTATCAACACCATCCGTGAAAGGCATAAAGTCTTTCTAAGTTTTAAGAGTACAAGAGGACTGGATAAGGAATTGCCAGTTGTAAACAGACAAGAAAAAGAGAAAACCAGGACAAGATCTCATCGCAGAAAGTGCCTATTGATTACGGAGTGATCAGCAGATGGGATGAGGAGCTAGGTAGGATGAAAGGTGAGCCAAGGTGAATGAGCTGCTTTTATTCTCGAAGAAAAACTGGCTCCAGAGCCAGGTGCATGCCTTGGAGAAAGTGAAGGAACAAGAGGCAGATGCAAAAAGCCAGATAGAACCAGGCAGAATCTGTGCAATTTCTGTTCCTTGTTCGAGAGCCCTGCTCATGTACATGGTGTCCTAGCAGCTTTCTGGGGCATCATTCTTTAAAAGGAACACGTAAGGACATCCATACATTTAACAAGTTCCATTAAAAAGATGACTGAAAGGCTGGTGAGAATGCTCAGAGGTTAGGAGTGCTATCTGTTCTTGCAGAGGACCCAGGTTTGGTTCCCAACACCCACATGGCAGGTAACAACTGTCTATAACTCCAGTTCCAGGGGAATCTAACACCTTCTTCTGACCTCCTTGTTCATTGCAGGACATAGGTACACTTACACGCTGGCAATATACTCATACACATAAAATAAAATAATAGTAACTAAAATTTTTTAATAAGAAGAAAAGTGAAGATAAAAGCAAAAGCAGCCAACCCATCAACCAAAAAGAACTCTCAAGGAAAACAAGTCAATGATTCTGGAGGTGGATCAAATCCACCCCCCCCAAACACTAACATCCTTAGGGAGATATGAAAAATTATTGCAGCTATGGGAGGTGATAAAGAGGAAGATTCAGAATATAACACAAGCTTTTAGAATGTAAGGATGTGGAAAAAGGAGCTCTGGTGAAGCAATCATAGTTTATATGAAAGAATAATTAAAGATTACTTAAACAAACTAAAGGAAAAATGATAATGTCTCACCAGATATCAAAACATATCATAAAGCTGTAACAATCAGAACTGCACCGTGGTAGCATAGGGTTAGATAATACATACTGATGTTTTCCAAACCGGGATGTATACATCTAAATTTTGCATCTAGATAGTGAAAGAAAATGCTAGAAATAGTTGGGCTTTAATTATAGTTTTTCAAAAAAGTGTACTTTGCATATTTTATACTTATAATGGCACATTCTTTTAAATTATCTGTATCATCTAAGAGTAGATAAATATTAGGTAGTTTGCATTTACTTTTTATTTATAGATATGGTAAAAAATCATTTGGAGCACAGTGATAAAAGTCATAGAAATAGATAAGCCCCATGTAGGAGCTTGGGCTGGAGCTCAGTGCTTAGTTTGTATGATGCCCTGGGTTCAATTTCCAACGCCCAAAAATAGCCCTATGTATATATTTGAGAATTTAGGTGGAAGAGAAAAATATTTGCAGCATATATAGAAAACAATTTAATGAGGAATGATGAATAGGAAATTTATTAAATGATTTGTTTAGCCCTTAAGTCTTATTAATGAAAACAATTAACTGTTATGGGTAAAATGGGACAATTTCTCCCATATTTTAAAATACTTTTTAAATATCAAGACTCTAAAAATTTGTATTATATTTAATTTATTTCTCTGTGTGTGTGTGCGTGTGTGTATACGCCTGCCGTGGCTGGAGCACGGAGGTCAATGGAGAACTTGTGAGGGTGGGAGGGTTGGTTCTCCCCTCCCACCATGTGGGTTCTGGGGATCAAACTCAGGTTGCCAATCTTTTGGCAGTGCCTTTGTCTGCTGTGCTATTTCACAGGCCCAGAAAATATTTTCAGGAATGTTCTTATAGAAGTCTATCCAAGTCAATTGATCATATAATTTCACTTTAAAAAATGTATCCCACCAAGAAAGGTTCTCATTTGAATTGGTGGGGTTATCTGCAAAAAGTTGTTGACTGCAGCATGCTGTGTAACAGCAAAAACTTGGAAACAAGAAAAATGCCAATTGAGTAAATTTTGATAGTGCCACAAAAAGAAATGTAGTTTACTCACTTGTTGAAGGGAGGCAGATTTAAATGAACAACTCTACATAGGAAAAAAATTTCTTTATGCTGTATCATGTGTTTTAAAAATTATATATCTTTGGAATAATATATGACATCCTTATTTAAAATTATATTTGTGTAGAGGTATACATATTATTGAATATATCTATAGCATATATTGCCATATTTTGGCAATATTTTTGACGTATTTTCTATGCATACAGAAAAAGTCTAAGAAGCTAATTTTTGTGTGTGTCCTGGGGACTGATGATGGGGCATTTACATATAAATTACATGCACTACCTCTAGCTACAACTACATGTTAACAACCTAAATTTTTAACAGTGGTTCCCTAAAAGGGGGAACATTAGGATAGAGATATTTATACTTTTAGTTTTTGAAAGTTGTGGTGAATAAATTTACTTTTATATAATACTTTAAGTCAGGTATGTCTTCTGTCTTTGGAAACATAAATTGATGTAAATTAGATGTAAATACTTAAGAGAAATGATAAATAGTTTAAAGATAAGCAGAAACACAAGACCAGAAAGATTCAAAGCAACTAGTAACACGCTCTATCTACATATGTGAACTGGGAAGAAAGGCTGAGACAAGTTCAATGGCGCCCCAGGGAGGGTGGGAGGCTGAAAACCAGGGCAGCTTGACATAGATGACTTGGAATCTCAGAAAATACTCAGTGTTCTTCCCTGTAAATTCAAAAAGATGTTACATGTCCAGGGACTGAGAAGCTGCTCCTGAGAACATCAATGCACATGAAATTAGTTACTCTTAAGACACTCACAGAGGAAAGGGGAATGAGGGAACAGGGGAAGGAGACATAAAGTGATGATTATCTCTCCAAGGCCAGGTGTTAAAGGCTTGGGCCCCAGAGTGGTACCATTGAGTGAGAAATGGTGGAACCTTTAAGAGGTGGCGCCTAGTACAAGGTCTAAGGTCACTGCAGACATTATCTTGAAGAGGCTTTTGGGTGCCCAGACCTCTTCCCTACTCTTTATTTTTTTGGCAATGGGCTGAGTAGTTTGGTCCTACCACATGGTATGCTGTATTATCATTGGCCAATAATCATCACACCACATACATTGACATCAAAGCACCATAATGTACACCTTAAACAATACAATGAAAAAAATAAAAAGGAGTGGCTAGCTTGATGCTGAACACAAAAGAATCAAGAATTACCATAATGCCTCTATCAAAATACAAAAATCTTCTTCCTAATACTCTGAACTATATCAAACTTGTAAAATGAAACAAACAAATGGAAGCCCTGAATGATTATTTTCTGTGTGCCTATGTGCCAGTCATCGTGCTTGGGCTGTCTGAGGTTGTGACCTCATTTTGTTTTGTTAGCTCATATTCCCAGAGCTTTCATATTCTTACTGTTTATTAACATATACATCCAACCAACCATTATTAAATACCCATTTCATACTAAGCATTGGAAATTCAAAAGTTCATTTCCTTGCCAACAATTCCACCTTGGGGATAAGACTATCACACAAACTGACAGAAGATTCTATGATGATGTACTGAGTTCTAGAAAATTACAGAAATACACAGAATTCCAGCATTCACATACTATATGATTCGTGTGTGTGTGTGTGTGTGTGTGTGTGTGTGTGTGTGCAGAATGTCAGATGTCTTGGAGCTGGAGTTAAAGTGATTTTCAGAATGCCTAGTTTGTGATGTATGTGTTAGGATCTGAACTCTGGTCCTCATGATTGCTCAGCTCTTAAGTACTCAGCATTCTCTCCAGCTCTTTTTGATACAAGAGTTTAACAACTTCCCTGGTATACAGCATGCCTAAAGTGAAGGTCTGCAGACACAAATGGAAAGTTGGAAATTTTATTCATAAAGACATTCATAATATTAAGAGAAGAGTCTTTATTACATGCTGCCTACTTGCCGCCAGCAAACTATCTAAAATGCATGGCCTGAGTTCCAGGAGGTAGAAACCGAGTTCCAGTATACACTGCCATTGGATTCAAAAGACAAAAGATCAGAGCAACTCATGGTAGTCTTTTGCAAAGGCTAGTATACACGCTCAGCTGTTGTATCAGTTCTATAACAGTACTAAGTACAATTACTTGCAAGGCGAGAAATTAGGAGACTGAGATGTAGCTGAGAAGATTTACCATGGTTTTCTGTTCCTCAACATCTGTAAGATTCTGTCCAAGACCCCCGAGGGTGCCAAAATCCTTGCATGCACAAGTCTTTTACACAAGGTGGTGTATTTGTTGGGAACCTGAACACCTTTTCCTAAATATTTTAAATTGTTTTTAGATTACTAAAATACCTAATACGCTGTAAATGTTGCATGAATCGTTGCTATAATGAATAGCTTCAGAAATAATGACAGCAACTCTATACTTGTTCAATTCAGGCTCCATTTTCTTCTGAATATTTTTATCTGTGGCTGGGTGAATATGCAGATGTAGAATCAATGGATACAGGGGTCTACTGGGCACAGGAAATATTGTCGTCACACCAAACCGTGACACTACTCCATTTGTGGTCAGCACAATCTTCTTTCTACAGTCTTACCACCCATTTCAGTCTATTCTGCCCTTTATCCTCAGCCCCAGGGACTGATTAGTCTTTCCTAGTCTTCACTTAAGAGATAAGTAGTTGTCATCAGACAAAATGACAAATGACCCTAACATGTTTACACTGTCCAGTGCAGTAACTTAGCTGCATGTGGTGATATATATTTTTATTTAAAGCAATTAAAATGAAAAAAAATTATTCAGTGCCATCCATTATATTTTAAGTATTAAGTACCCACATGTGGTTAGCGGCAATTCTACTAAACACAGCAGACCAGGAACATTTGTACCACTGCCAAATGCAGCACTTCTGTGGGTATCCTCATGTACTGTATTACCTGATATAGCAGAATAACTATACATGAAGAAATGAATTGTATTTATTTATTAGGATCTTGACAAGAAGTGGTGGCCTGGAAATTTTCCCAATCTCCACGTGTGTGTGTGTGTGTGTGTGTGTGTGTGTGTGTGTGTGTGTGTGTGTGTTTGTGTGTATGTGCGTGTGTAGAGGGGAATGAGATAGAGTGTGTGTATGTGTGAATTGCTGGGGATGGAACACAGTGTCTTGCACATCCTAGGCAAGCACACTACCACTGAGCTATATCACCAGTCGGAATCTTTACCTCCATGAATGTATTTATAAATCCATGCTTTTGCAAAGCATGTTAGAAAATGAAATCACCTATTCTCATAAGATTTGGGGGAGTATTAAATAAACTTTATATCAAATCATTAAAAGTATTGGTGATTAGAAGGAATATTAATTTCATGAATTTGTGTTTATATATTTCATTTGAAAGAATTGTACATAGAAACTGAACTAGCCAGATGTAGTGACAGACACATGTATGTAATCCCAGTACTCAGAAGGATGAGGCAGGAGGACCACAAGTTCAAAGCCTGACTGGGCTACATAGCAAGACCTCACCTCCCAAAAAGAACCTAAAGTAATGCTTTCCATCCAGAATTTTAATGAAATGGTTATATCCAAATATATATCTTGATTCCCAGTTTCTTGAACCTTCGTATGTAAGTCTTTATATCAAGAAAGTGCTTACCCTTTTTCCTCCAGAAGGGCTCTTTGTAATAAACCATGCATTTGATGACTGAACCCAAAGGCACACGAGTGATCAGCTGATTTCTTATCATTGGCAGAGGAGGACTGTAGTGAATCTTCATGCCCAGAATGGGGGGAATAGCACTAACCACATATTTAGCCTGAAAGAAATGAAATGTGGTTACACATCACTAGTCTCCTATATTGGTTTCCCTTTTAAAAATATTCTACTAACTCTTTGAGAACTTCCGTGTATTTTGATCATATTACCCCTCCCTCTACTCTTCCCATATCCACCCCTACCTCCCTACCCAACTTCCTGCTATTTTTCCCCATCAAGTCCAATATGTATTGCCCAAATACTCTTGGGTATGGAAACTACCCTGGATTGTGGCATGCCTACCAGGGGCTCACAGCCTTAAAGAAAACTGATTTTTCCTCTCCCTGCAGTACTCAACTGCCAAGAGCTCTGCACCTAGGTGTGGGAACTTGTCCCTACATCCTTCCCTCCATGCTGGGATTTTTTCTGTCTTGAGCTTGAGTAGATCTTGTATATGTTGTCACAGTTGCTCTAAATTCATATATGCAAGTGTTCTGCTGTCTGAAAAACATTGTTTCCTTGTAGTCTTCCAGCATCTCTGGCTCATCCAATCTTTCTACCCCCTCTTCTGAAAAGTTCCTTGGGTCTTGGGGGAAAGGGAAGGGGGTGACACAGAAACCTCATTTAGGTTTGAACACTCTGCAGTCTCTTATTCTCTGCACGCTGACCAGGTGTAGTCTTTTCCCCAAGTTTGAGAGTTTTGGTTACCTCATAGGTTTCATGGTTTAGGGTCTCCACAAGCACATTTTCCCCTGTCTGGTCAATATGAATCACAGGCCTCTCGAGCTTCACTCGGTCCCCAAGAAGATCCATTATCCGCTCACTCACTTGACCAGATCCACCAACAAATTTCCTCTCCTGGAAAGAAAGAAAAAGGACTCACAAGATAGGTGGGAAATGTGGCACAGATCACTAAGTGTCTAGTTTTCTTGGTTAGCCCTCCTCTAAAATACATAATTTTTCATTTTACTATTGGGAATCATTTCATTCAGCTTGTTGGGTTAATTTTATTTACATTATTATTGTTATTTGGATTTTTAAAATTAGAGGCTACTGTCTTTTGCCAAACTTTAGGCTTACTAAATCACTTTAAAGTTATACAATTGTGGATTCCAAAGCTCCAAACTCACCTGAACATCCTAAGAATGAGCCCCCTCTCCCACCTGTCTGGTCATCACTTTGTACTGGACCTCATCTACATTCTTTTGATCATCAGTTGGGTCTTGTATAACTCAACCTACAGCTTGACCTTCACTTGCATGAGCACACCTAAGACTTGTCCTCATGACTCAGGCTCAGAACCCTCCCCAATGCACTTCCACAACACTGTACCCCAGCCTCCTCCCTATTTTGAGTGCACCCATCTTATCCAGGATCAGGTGCCTGCTGCTTAGCTGGTCACCAAGGTCATTTCATCTTGCTGCATCTACCTGTCCTGAGCCCTGTTTCCAAACATTCCAAGGCCTCTAAATGTCTCACCTGGCTATTCACATAGTCCAGTTGGCTGCCTCCTCTTCTCAGTGTTCAGAGCAGTAATCTTTAAATTTATTAATATTATACTTGTGTGTGTGCATGATGCATGCATGTGGGCATGAATGTCACTGTATGTGTGCAGCTCATAAGGACAGCTTTGAGGAGTCCATTTTATCCTTCTGCCTTTATGTAGGTTCCAGCAATTGATCTTTACGTTTTCCCCCAAATGCTTTTACTCATTGAACCATCTTGCTGGATCCTATTAAGTTTTAAAAGACTATTTAAAATAGGCCCATGAATAGGGGGGAAAGAAGAAGAGGAGGAATAAGAGAGGTAGGAGAAGAGAGGGAGGGAAAAAAGATGGAGGGAAAGGGAGAGGGAGGGGAATGAAAGAGCATGGCTATCAAACAGATTAGGAACTCAAATCCACTTTCTACTGTGCCTAATAAGGGATCTTATGCAATGCTGAGAGTTAGGGAACAGGCACTGAATGCGTTAAACAATGAATGAAATGAATGAACTCTCATATGCTATAGAGATTTTTAAAATGCTTTCTCTCTCTCTCTCCCTCTCTCCCTCTCTCTCTCCCTCTCCCTCTCTCTTCCAGAGCTTGCTCACACTATTAAACTGCTCTACCACTGACCTCATCGTATAGTCCCTCAATTTTAAATTCATTATATCTTTCTTTCTTGTTTGGGTTTCCCTGGGAGCCCTAGTCTTAAAATATGCTGAATACTAATTTCTCACTGTGGACAACTGACAGTAGATGATCTCTTCTGAAATCCCCTTGAGCTGCCATTGTAAAACATGAGTCATAAGCCACAAGCCTGTCTCAAACATCAGCATCTCCTGATTGTACAATGGTGCCAGTCTCTCATTTCCGTAATGGTGGATTTCGGTTGTGACAGTAGGGAACAGATGAGTACCTGTCCTCCATTGGTTGTTGAGATGATTCTGACTGTGCCTCCACACTGCTTCACATACCACAGAAACCAGAGAGCAGAGACCTCATGGGTCTCCGCAGTGACACACACGTTTACGAAGAAAGTGGCAAGCTGCTTTGCAGATCTGGTCCAGGAGAAAAAAGAGCATGATTGGAAATGTAAGACATTCTCTTCTCGATACTCTAAGAGTATTCAAATAATATATTTTATCTGCTACACTGAGCAGAGATTTGTAACCCACGCCCCCTCCCTTTTCTTTCTCATGTACCCTCTCCCACTTATTCCAATGTGTCTCCAGAAAGGTACACTCTTACTCTCTATAGAGGTGGGTATTGACTGCCATATTCCAACAACTGTGGCATTTGGTCATTTTTCCATTGTATATTATCTATGAAACTCTCCTCAGTGTGGGAAATTATACCGCATATAGCTTTATCATTTTTATTGTTATCTCCCTCAACTAAGTATCAGCCTATGAGAACATGAATCTTTATTGCTTTCAACAGTGTCCCCATTTGAAAGACTTCTGTATACGTGTATGTATGTGAATATGTGTGAGAGTGTGGTATATGTGATTATGTGCATGTGTGTGTGCAAGTGGAAGTCACAGGAGGACATTAGGTATCCTTCTCCATCACTTTCCGCCTTATTACTTTGAGGCATGCTCTCTCCCTGAACATGAAGTTTATACTTTTTGCCTTGTCTGATAGTCAGCAAGCCTCAGCAATCCTTTCTCTGTTTCAATTTAACTGAGGTTATAGACACATGTAGGACCACACCTGGCTTGTTATGTGGGATCTGCTCAGGTCTTTCCTCGTGTTTGCTCATCAAGTACTCCTACCCTCCTATGGTGTACCCTTTAACAAAATAGTTCCTGGCATAGATAAGTACTCAAAAATTATTTGAAGAGAAATATCAATTAAACATTATTTTATTTATTTGTTTGTGTGTAAACATTATTTTATTTATTTGTGTGTGTGTGTGTGTGTGTGTGTGTGTGTGCATGTCACAGTATGCATGTGAAAGTCAAAGGACAACTTGTTGAAGTCAGCTCTCTCTTCCACTATGTGAGTTCTGGGAATGGAACTCAGGTCATCAGGCTTGGCAGCAGGTGTGTTTATGTGCAGGTGCCCATGGAGGTTTCAAGAGGATATCATATCTCCTTGAGTTAGCATCACAAGTGATTGTGAGTCTCCACTGGTGAGCCTCCTAAAGTGGGTGCTAGGAGCTAAACCCAGGTCCGCTGTAGGAGCAGCAAATGTTCTTAAACCACTGAGCCATCTTTTCTAGTCTCCTTAAAATTATGTTTAACACATAACTATACTAGGTGCTATATGAAACACGAGATTATAGTTATCCATTTCAAATGTTTACTGCCTATCAGAAGACAAGACTGCAGAATGGATTAGAGGGAAAGTGAGAAAGCACAGATGTGTGAATGTTTGCTTGATGTCTTGGCAGATAAGTAGCTAGAGGTTATATCATATCAAGAAGCATAGAGTGGACACAGGCCTTTAAATCTCAGCACTCAGGAAGCAGATGCAGAAGGATCTCTGTGAGATTGAAGCCAGCCTGATTTAAATAATGAGTTCCAGACCAGTTGTGTCTACAGGGAGACCCCTGCCTCAAAAAAGCCCAAAAAAATCATTCCAGAAGTTGAACAATTGCATGCAATTACAAGGATTTACTTTTAGTTGTATCTAGCATACCTTAAAATCAACTATAGTATTGTGAACTCTGGGTATTCATGTAAAACAAATATCCAGACAATGGTTTGAAATAAACTTCAAAATGAAAATATTCTCTGCTATTTCCTGATATCCTATTTCTTTTATTCCTTATTTTATAGAGGAATTCAGGGGCATTAAGTAAATGACCAAAACTTAACATGGGCCCAGTTAGAGAGCCAATATTCAACATGAAAATATTACTGAGTTCCTAATTATTACTTTTGCCAGTTTATAGGAAAGAAATAATCCTGGTTGAATGGAAGTAAGATCTAATGGTACGGGGTGCACATTCCCAGACCTTCATTGGATGTCTGAATTTTGGATAGTGCCACACACACACACACACACACACACACACACACACACATATATATATATATATATATACATGTATACTTTAATACACATGTGTATATATATATATATATGTTTTGCTTTACAAACATGATAAAGTTTAATTTATAGAGCTGAGGGTGTAGCTCCATTGTAGAGCACTTGCCCACTATGTAAGAAACCATGGGTCGGTTCAGTTCCTAGTATCACAAAAACCCTTGATTTATATATTAGAAGATTAAGAGATTAACAACAATAACTAGTAATGACTCTCTCTCCTTCTTAAGAGAGTCGAGAAAGATAGTCATTTTGGACAAGGTTGACCATGAGTAAGTGAAGCTATAGAAAGCCAAACTACAGATACAAACAACAGAAATTCTCTCGGGCAGGCAGGCCCATTCCTAATCCTTTGTTTGATTTCCTCCTCGAATTTCACTTAAAAAAAGAAATGAGCTGCACAATATTTAAGGGATGGAAGGTCAAGAAATCTAGTGGAATAATATTTTGTAATTTTTGCTTTGTTGACATTTTAAAAGATAAATGTTATACTGTTTTTCTACGTGAAAAATACATACACGTTAGATAAACTTTGGAAATTCATAAGGTAAAAATATGAGAGAATGAGTATCTCTTATATTTCTTTCCCCCAAAAGACAATTACTAGTCTCATTTTGATGCATTTTTCTAAGCACAGGTTTTCTAAAACATGATCACATAGCTATGACCATATTGTAACTATAACTTTTCTGAAGATCACCTTATAAGGTACAACAGCTGAAGAAAAGACCAGCATTAGTCTTTGAATATATGTTTGTTCTTTATTTTGAATAATAACTTAAGTATTTGGGGATTTGTTTCCTCTAAAGCTGGCAAATGATCTCATGTGGATCTTGCTTAGGAATGATTAGAATATGTCCTTGTGCTTGTTTATGTAACTATCTCAGTACATTATTTTGTGAGTTGACAATCAAGACTATTTACTACCTGGAGGTGAAGCCCAGTATATGGCAGTAAATCTCAGGTCCTGATGATGTCAAAGAAACAGAACTTCACAGATTACAGAGAAAGAAGAAAGAAACAGACCTGGTCCTACTTTGATACAGCCTAAAATCTCTTCGGGGAGAAAAGATCATGCTGTAATTAATAAAACTTTTCCATAACAGATGTTCTAGAACAAATGAAGATTATCATGCATAAATCATAGTTTGTAAACAAACAAAATTTAAAAACTAATATTTTGTACAGTCAAAATAAATTCGATGTTAAACCATATTCTCATATGAAGTGCTAAATAACAGAGATAAGTGTTTTTAAAGGATATAATTAGTAATATGTATCAATTTGTGGCATAAAATGATTGTCTCGAACTAACTGCTTTCAAAAGCTAAAAGCACAGAGTATTATATAAAAGTAACAATGAAAGTTTTGAGAAAATCAAAATGCCTGACAGTATGGTAATAGAAAAATGCATTGTATTATTGACTTCCATGAACCATTTAACAAAAAGATGTTCATTGCTTTATACATATATTATAAACAATTTGTTTTTCAGAAGAAGGACTGTAAATCCCACCACCCATGCTCCATAACAGCTTGCATTTCTGTTTTCAATATTATGATTTTCAAGCCATTCAGGATACCTCTACAGCATTATTTTAAAACATTCTAACGTTTCATCTTTTGAATGTCCATATTTAATTTATCCAATCTCCTATTATGGATCTTTAGATTTTCCCTTTTAAAAGTAGTATTGTGAAATGGTTTCTCTCAACACTACTCCTCTTTGCATCTCTTTCTTTCTCTCACTCTCTTCTCTCTTACTGTATTTCATATTCTTAACTGTATTCTAAGAAGCTGAATTTCTATAAGAAGTATGTCCATTGTATGTATTTTGATTATTTGCATACCTTAGATTCAGCTATACCTAAAGTTGTCAGTGCTACAGCTTCTTTCCCCAGTACCTAAAGCATGAAGATATCAATCTGAGAGCAAACAGATTTCCAGTAAATTCTCTTTAACATAGCAAGAATCTCCTTGAACTTGGTTTCCATTTTTATTACTTTGTTGAATACAAAGTCACTGTGGGCTTGAACTGGAAGCCCTGCAATCATTTGCACTTTCAGTGCTGGTCAGGGGCAATGAGGCCTGCATAATTTTCACATACTTTCCATTGCTGCCAGCAAGGTTTTCAGTCTTGGCTGATAAATATTTGCTTTTAACACTGCACACTTCTCACTAATGGGGACTGAATAGGTCCACTCACATGTTTCCTCTGAACCACCTAGAAGTCTATCTTCAAATTCTTTAAGAGTTTCACTATATCACAAAATTTGTTTCAAATGTATATGCTATCTATACTTGTGTACCAGTGAGGAATACAAAACTACTCCTACATCAACAACCTGATAAATGAAACCTTTAAGCTACTGTTCTTTAAAACAGTTCTAAGGAAAGGAAATGGCACATGCTAGTTTGTTTTAAGGACTTTATGGGGAAATACAACCTTGGTGATGCAAAACTACTCCAGAGAAGCAAGCTGGATATATACCTATCTTTAAGGTCTGAATTAGTTTCAACAGTTTTCAACCATTCACCTGGCCAGTGGTATGGTTTTAGACACAATACATCTATTTGCCCCATGCCTATTGACTAAATAAACCTGAAACATGGTCACAATAAATGACTTCGCCTAATGGCAAATCTTACTCAGTCCAGCAAATCTTGTCCAGCAACTCCTTCATTGTCATGTGGTCCCACACTTCTGCAAGGGGTGCCTTCCAGGGAGCATCACTAGGAATCTACATTCAGATATTTAAAGAAAGACAGAGACAATTTTCCATTTTAAGTAACTATCCAAACAGTATTAAAAACTCTAACTCAAAGACAAAAAAATATGTGTTCCAATGAGTTTCTTGAATAGAAAAAAATCCCTGCTGTCTATGGAAGTCTTTTGTTACAAATCTATAGCACTAAATTCATATTTAATTAACAATAATGTTCCTACGTAAGTGGAGGAATGTTGTAATTGAACTACTTCTAAATATGAGTAACAGTGATCGCCCCATTTCCTGAAGACATGATCTCAAACCCGAAGTGGATTCCTGAAAACAGACAGCACTAAATCTAATTTTTCTAATGTAAATATAACCATAATAAAACTTAATTTTAAAATTAGGCACAGTTAGACATTTACAGCCATAAAACAGAAAAATTATAGCAATGTACCATATTAAGTTACGTAAATGGGGTCTGTTTCTTGAATTTTCTATTTAACATTTTCTAACTGCAGCTGGACACAGATACTTGCAACCCAGAACATGAAACCACAGATTAAGGGCCAGAGGACTTCTGTATTGTTACTAAAATATAGACATACAAAAGACAGATGAACAAAATTATCTTTAAATAGCAGTTTTTAGTCAAGCTTTACATGTGTTTAATTATGGGCTGCAAGTTTCGGTGTGATAGAGAATCAGAGAACTACGAATCTTCCTTACTCTTGTGTATCCTGAGGATTTTCTAAATTAGAAGCAGCATTCCAGGAAGGCTGTGTGATTCATAATTTTCTGCTTGCTCATCAGTTGCATACAAATAATAGTCTGTTTGACAACTCGTTCTTTTAGAAGTCAGAAACAAATTCATTCATTTCACTGAAGTTTTGTGATTGTTAGTATGTGCTGGAAAATGCGCTGTGGGTGGAGAATGAATGCACTTTCTTTCTTTTAAGGACTAAACTTGTGAAAATTACAAATGCAATCAAAGCAGCTTTAGGAAGCTTTACCTCTTCACCCATGTTGTCTATTGTTCTCCAGAGGTTGTTATGGTCTAGGTAGGTGATTGGATTCCACACAGGTGGAAATGGGCCCCTGAAGGGGTATGATTTGCCCTGTGAGATACACATTTAAAAGGAAACAGTTACAACAATGTAATTAAATGCAGTTACATCTACATTGACAATTGTCTAAGAGCCAAATCACATTGGCTATCAATACGTGACTTACCAATATATAACATACACTCAAGTATTTTGGCATTTGTGTCCACAGAACCCTATTCAACTATTTAGCTTAGAGATTTCCAGCAAAACATTCCTTTAAGCAGATAAGTTTGGTGCCATGCCAAGCACAGTAAAGAGCATCCTCTATGAAATTGGAACCCTTTTCATTTAAAATCCAAATGCCAATACAGAAATAGTTACCAAAAGAAATCGCATTTGTCAGCAAAACTTCTAAATGTCTTAGAATCAGGAGCGCTTATGTATAGAGTATCAAAAAATACAAGTATAAATATGGCACATGTCAGAAGGGATGAAAAATCATTGACAAGTATGCAAGTTCATGTAGGAAGAGCTGCAAAACACGGCCCAACAAGCTTTTCCAAGGAGTCAGATCTCTAGATTAACACAGGACTTCCCAGATGTCAGGAATATCAAAGCAGAGTAGTGAAATAATTCCAGACCTCTCATACAGACATGTTGACATCAGCCAGTTCTCCCCACAGGAATAGTCTGGCATGGAGATACAGGAACACCTTTCTACAAACTATTAAAAATAAGACAGCATACAAATCACATCTGGGAGGCTTAACTTGTTGATGGCAGTTAAAAGATACACATAAAACCAACTTTGGGTCCATTTAAAAACTTGGGACAAAAGTCAGGTTGTACAATACGACAGCATCTTTCAACTGACTCAGAATAATTCATGGTTCTTAGTCATCTCACTCAGCAACGATTCATCGTGTATTGATTGTGTAGGTAGCACAACTAGAATAGCAAAATGAGAGGAGACTTCATGCTCATGCTTATATTAACTCTGTAATTATACTGGTCTTTTCTACCACAAGGCCATGATATTTTCAAGAAGGAGTTCTCTATGAGAGAGAGAGAGAGAGAGAGAGAGAGAGAGAGAGAGAGAGAGAGAGAGAGAGAGAGACTGAAAGCCAAAGTCTGCTGGGTAGGCCAGGCACTCAAGAAAGAGATATGATTCAATAACAGAAATGGTAGAATCCCCCCTTCTGCAAGGAAGAGATTGAAAATTAGTCTTAAATTTCACATAGAAATATATTACTGCCTTCTACATAAATTTACACACAACGTTCAGTGCTTTGCGTCCAAACAGAAAACGACTTAGCTAGTTTCATAAAAGCAAGTATTCTTTTATAAGATGAGAGGAAGCTTCTGAGAAACACAGGAAGGAGCTATTGTTAGATTCTTTAAAAAAAAATCTCCAATCTTCAGTCTTCAGGGAATATTCAGGGAAGGAGGAAATGGCTAGGTTTATAAGATCACACAACCAAAGGCACTGTAAAGATGTTTGGACCTCAGATTTGGCTATGGTAGAAACGGTCCTGTGATTGTTACTGTTTTGAACATTGTCCAGGGAGACCTGCTCTTCTGAAGAAATCGTGGAAAGACATCATAATAAGTCCCCAGCTCAGGAACTGCCAAGTTACAAAGTTTAATTCCATGTGACACTTTTGCTTTATCCTCAAAATACTCATTTGAGATAGCATAGTAGAATTTTTCTTTCTTTTATACATAAAGAAAATACTGCACAGGTAAGTTGAAATAACTACTTTAAAATACTACAACTTACACGTGGAAGCTACTGGAACTTCAATTTATTTTTTAGTAACTATGTAGATCAAAAGTGGGTGCACGTGTGTGAGGAGGCTGGGTGGTATCTGGCAATCATCAGGAAATATTCATTAGTCAATATGCACACATACATACATATGTATATATACATACTGGTGATGAACATGAAATCAGTAAGCTCAAAATTGAGTAAGTATCAGTAATAAACACTACACAGTAAGGGTGTCACCATAGGGATTGGGGAATTTGAGAACAAGGTACATGTCTTCTGGTTCAAGTGTCGTCTTGAGAACACTGAAGTGGGCTTAGGGGCAAATCGATAGTAGGAGTCCAAAATAACCCAAAGCTCAATATTTCAAAGAGCACAGGAGATTGTTACAGGATAGGACAGGGCTGATAGCAAAAGTTAGGAGTTATCCTTGATATAAATGTCACACACAAGTTGTGTGTGTGTGTGTGTGTGTGTGTTCATTGTATAAACTCTAGATGACAAAGAAAAATGTAAAGACTAAATATTTAGGACTGGGGGTATAGCTCAGTGGTAGAACACTTGCCTACCATGCGCTGTGTTTGATCCTCAGAATCAAGTGGTAAAAAGTTTAAAACAATAATCATTTATAATTTAATCAAACAAAAATCGATCCTGGTTATTAAAACTCCAGCATGTTTCTTTCATCCTTTTGTTCATTTATACATTTGATGGTTGTGGTCCTGGCATCTAAGTAAGCAAATTATTTTCTTCAGTCAATTTTATATCCTAAACTTTTCCATGCCATTTATTAAGTCTTATTAGTCCTACATTTATTGATTAGTAGATAACATTTCATGACATGCAAAGATCAACCATTGTCAAACCAGGGTTAAAGCATCCCTCATGATTCCGGAAATGGTCAGGATATTGGTGAGTCTCCCTTTTCCAGCCATATATCAATGTGTGGGGAAATTTCTTCATATATTTCAAGCAAAACAATATATTTGTATGAATCCAATGTCAATAAAGGTATGAGAATCCAGCTATTTTATGTGGTGCTAGATGTGAACAAGATAGGAAAAACTGTAAATAAATGCTGCCATTTTTCTTTTTTGTCCATTTTAGAAACTAGTTTTTCATATAATCTATTAATTTGTAATACAGTTATCATGATTACTTTAATTGGATTAATAAGTATTTTGAACATTCTCCACTTCAATTACTAATATGACAATTGCACATAGAGCCCCCAAACAAAAGTCATTCGAGAGTCCTAATTATTTTAAGACTTTAAAATGTTGCCAATAGTACACTGGCTAGGTTAACCAGGGCCCAGTGGATGGACCCACACCAACAGACATTTGGAAACGCAAATTTGACTTGATAGGTCTTAATATCCATAACAGAGTATATTAAATTGGGCAGAGGGTATTAATGGAGTAGTAAATGGGGTCCAAGTATTATCAAACTATATTTTATAAAATTGGCAAAAAATTCAATGAAAAAGAATATAAAATTGTATGAGGTGTTGGAATAGATCCTCATGAGAAGAGATGCAAATGACTTTTAAGAGCCAAACAGAGCAGATTTAAATTAGTTCTGAAAGGACTAGAGAGATGGGTTATCAGTTAAGAGCACTAGCTCCTCTAGTTTGGTTCCCAACACCCACATGATGGCTAACAACCATCCTTAATTCCAGTTCCAGTGAATCTGATGCCCTCTACTAGCCTCAACAGGCACTGCACAACATATGCACTTACATGCATGCAAACAATACACTCATACACAGAAAAATAGAAACAAATAAGTCCAAAAAATTGGTTTTGAAATATGATAGCTATATAATTAGAGCCAAATTGATCACTATTTGTAAGCCTCACTTCTTTTTCATTTATTTATTTATTTTTGTTTATTTGTTTCTTTCTTTTGTGGAACTGGGGCTGGGGCTGGAACTCAGGCTCCAAGCATACTAGTCAAGTGCTATACTACTAAGCCACATCCTAATGCCTTTTCTCTTATCTTTACAGTCAGAATCGTGATACACATCTCACAGGTGTGCAGCAGGAATAAACCCAAGTTACACACTGCACACAGGTGTGGCTGAGGATTTTGTGAGCATGATAATGAACTATCACTTATGCAACCATATCTTTCACACAAGTCCATGTCCATATTCTTTTACTCTTCTTTGGATAAATTCCAATGGTCTGAATTCCTGGCATAAAGATTTAGATTCAACTTTTTAAAATTTGTTTATCTTTATGTGTATGAGTGTATTGCCTGCATGTATGTAAGTGCACCCATGACATGCAATGCCCACAGTGGTCAGATGAAGGCGTAGGATCCCCTGGAACTGGAGACACAGATGGTTGTCATCTGCCATGTGGGTGGTAGGAATCAAACCCGGACCCTCTGTAAGAGCAGCCAATGTCCTTAACTGCTGAACCATCTCTCCATCCCAGATTCAACTTTTAAAACAAAGTTGCTTAAAATCAAAAAACAAATTTCTCTTTTATTTTGAAGCACTTAAT
The DNA here is from genome assembly GCA_035773235.1 of Eospalax fontanierii. NCBI lineage: Eukaryota > Metazoa > Chordata > Mammalia > Rodentia > Spalacidae > Eospalax > Eospalax fontanierii. The sequence continues at coordinate 42,289,841 of CM069525.1, forward strand.
AACTTTCCAGGTTCAGTAAAACCATCTGAACTCTGCCTTCTGGAATATTCACATAATAGAAACAGGCTGACTTGGAGACGTAGATTATCATGCCAATGCCCAACAAGTCGTGTTCTTCTGACCAAGACTAAGACCTGACATTCCAATTTTTATCACTGTCTTGTTCCTAATGCTGGCCCCAATTCCTGCCGGCAGGAACAGCTGGCTTAGTGATTCTTAGGTTCAGATGCTGATGAGTGACCTTTTTCTCTCAAAATGTCACCTCTGATGTTCATGGAAAACTTGCCATCCTGGCCACAGGACCTAGGGAAGATCACGTGCTCCTCTATAACATGATCACTTTTATATATACCAACTGGGCCTATGCTTGGGCCCTATATTCCTTTGGAGGACCAAGCTTTCCTTTTGATCTATTGTTCCAGGTTGAGAGAAATGTTATCTTTCCCAAGGTGTAAGAAAGAGGAAGACCTGCACACTGTACTTGGACAAATACTGCTCTGCTTCTGTTTAGCATGCTGGCTTTATGGCTCACATTCATATTTATAAACTGTCATTGAAATTGTGTACTGATGGCACCAACAAAACGGGGCAGGTGTGGATTTGAAATCTGTGAGTAGGAACTCAGCATAAGAAAAGTCTGACCCTATTCACGTTCAGAGAATTTGGGAAGATGAAGTGCATAAAGTAGGCTAGGTACTGAAGGAATAATAGTAATAATCATGACAACAGTTAACACCGAGGGATTCCTTTGCACAAGCCTTTTGGGTGCACTTTATACAAGTTTTATGTACAATGACCCTAGAAGGAGGCATGCCATTGTCCTTTTCAAATGGAGAGACTGAGGCAAAGAGAGATGAAATAATTGTTTGTTGAAGTTTTCACAAGTAAGTGGGAGCAAGATTTTATCTATTTTTATTTTTTTGGAATTTCATAAATAAGTACTCTATTTGCATCATTTCCACTCCTGTCTCTGCCCCCTCCAACTCATCCTATGCTCGCCTACTCTTTCTCAATTTCTTGTCCTCTTCTTTGTCTATTATTGTTATACAGGCATGCATGCATTTATAAATATACACACATATATATAATACACTGAGAGTCCATTTAGTGGTGTTCATGTGTACATGTGTACATGTGTTTAGGTTTGACCACGTTGTCCCTGGAGAAAATTAACTCTCCCTCCATTAACATTCATTGATTGCCTGTAGCTCTTCATCCTGAGGAGGGACCCTTTGTCAATTCCCCCATCCATATTGGCATGTCAACTGATGTTGTCATTACGGAAGTCTCATTGTGGAGATTTCATGGGTACAGCTTCCCTATCATGCCTAGAATGTATTATCTAGCAGCAGGCATCCTGTTCCGCTGGCTTTTACAGTCTTTCCAACCCCTCTCCAGTGATGTTCCCTGAGCCTTAGGTGTCGGGTTTGCACTCCAGATGTATCAACTGGGGCTAGGTATGATATAACTGCTTACTGTCTGCATTTTGATCAGTTATAAAACCTTGTAATAATCCCCATCTGTTGCAAAAGATGCTTCCTTGATGAGGGGTGATGGGTATACTTGTTTATGAATACAAGGATATATATTTAGAATGTACTAAGAAATTACGTTGATCTAGGGAAGTGACAGAAGTAGGTTCTTATCTAGGGTCTATGACCTCTCCACCCATATGTACTTGTCTATGTTTACAGCACCACACACTCCCACTGAGTGGGCCATAAGTCCAATTAGATAGCTGTTTGTTGATTGCTGTCAAGATAAAAATGCCACTATTGTACCAATAGAGATTTGTTGGGCTGGTCACTGTTGTGGTTCAAAGGCTTTACAGCAGGATAGGATCATTGATTGTTTTTCTCCCTTGGCTGCTTGCATAGCACTTCTGATACTATGTGTTCCAGTTATTTTTCTGTTGCTGTGATAAAACAGCATGACCAAGGTAACTTATAAAAGGAAGAGCTTATTTAGCTTACAGTTGTAAAGGGGCAACAGTCCCTTTAGATGGGGAAGCATGGTGGCAGAGGTGCCTGGAGTGGGAGCAGAAGCTAAGCATTCACATCTTCAAGCAGGCACAGGAAGCAGAGAGTGACTAGAAATCCGGAAAGGCTTAAGAACTCTTTAAGCCTGCCCCTAGGGGCATGCTTTCTCAAGCATGGTGGCCAAACCTTCTAAAATCTCCTGAAACAGTGCCACCAACTGGGGACAAAATGTTCATACTTGGAACCTATGGGGACATTCTCTTTCAAACCACCACGCTATGAGAGCTAGTCTTCAGGAAGGAGGTTTCCAGGTCAGTTCCAGATCAATTATTCAAGTCCTGTGTCTAAAGAAAGTCAAAGGCCAATGCTCTTGATCACAATCTCCTCCTCAATCTTTCAATTATTTAACCACTTATTAGTTATGAGATAACAGTCTTGAAGAGATTATTTAGTTTAATCCTTACAACAACTCAGTGAGTAATAGTATGCAAATAGTATGTTTCATTTTGGAGGTCAGTTCTAAAGATGGGCTGAAAAACTTGTCTAAGATTACATGGTTTATACATGGATCAAAATTTAACCTCAGATTTGAGGATTTTTTCATTTTTCAGTGCTAAGAATGGAACCCAGAGCCTTAAGAATGCCAGGTAAGTTTCTAACACTGAGCTAATCACTAGTCATCAATTATTTTTAAGCTTTACTGAAGCATGTTTGATACAGGAGTAATAGAGTTCAAGTTCTTATTATTGCTGTCTCCTCTATGAGCAACTCTCAGGTCACAAGTGCACTTACACACATACAGGGATAACACTAATACACATAAAATAAAAATAAATAAATAAAAATATTTTTAAAAAAGAAGCATCTAGAGCGCTAATTCCCTGCTAATAGGAATATAACCTAATAGAACCACTTTGGAAAATTATTTGGCAGTGTCTACCAAATCTGCCTATATAACTCTACTTATATCACTACACTGCACTGAGAATGAGCCACTGCACCTACCCCAAAAAGCAGTGAACAATTTCGGTTTCTTTTTAAATGTGTATAAATATTTTAATTTGTTTCTGCAATGCTGGTGATCAAACTCAGAGCCTCAAAAATGCTAGGAAAGCATTCTGTCACTAACTGTGCTCGCCATATTAGTCACAGATCAAATTCACAAGCACGGGCTAGTGGTGTAGTTCAGTGGTAGAGTGCTTAGAGCATGCTTGAGATTCCAGGTTCCATCCTCAGCAACACCAAAAATAAAGTAATTCCAAAGGAAATCAGACATAGAGATTACATATGGTAGAAGGTATATTTATATAATATTCTAAAATAGGCAAAATTAATCAATGGTGACAATGGTCAGCATGCTTGGGGCCAGTGTGATGTCTCTAAGGCAACATGAGAGGTCTCTGGAGAGCACCAATGCTCTGTTTCTTGACCTGCATGCTGGCCTCTTGGTTGTGCTTACTTTCACAACATTAACCAAGCTGCCTATTTATGTTTTGTACCATTTTCTGTATGTTATATGTCAGCATATAACTACTGACTCAGAATACTAACTACTCAGAATAGACTAAAATCCATTGATTTGTATAATTTTAGTGGATGAATTGTGTGATAACTGAATTATTTGCCAGTTAAATGTAAGAAAACAAAGAGCCCTGGAATCTCTTAGGAAATATGCATTCATTGGATCCTGAAGTGCAAAGAGTCCTTAGTTTTTGTCTTAGTGGACCAAGCACCAACCTGCTATTATGGAACCCAGATTCCTGCTTAGCTTGACACATTGAGATGGCATCCAGATCATTAGTGAGGGAGGGTCTCTGTCCAAGAAAAGGATGCTCAGCGTTCATACAGGCAGCAAGATCTCTGTCTCTGAGATGGAACTGAATTTAAAGTGGTCCCTGTCTTCTATGTCACATTGAAGATTTCCTATGCCAGGCTGCTGGTAGTAAGGCTACTTTAAGGAAAGAAATCTATGTTCTGAGAGCTTACAATAGACTGATCTTGTGTTTCATGTCTCTCAGTAGAAGATGTCCCTAAGCTGATGAGTTTTATTTAGGGGCCTCTATACCACTCCCAGTGGCCATCACTTTCGGCCTTGGAATCTTCCAGTGTGGTACTTCTTTTTAATATCTCTCTCTCCCCTCTCTCTCTCTCTCTCTCTCTCTCTCTGTCTCTCCCCATATCCCTCTCCCTCCCTCTTCCTCTCCTTCTTCTTCCCTCATTCCTACCTACCTACCTACTGAAATTGCTGTATGGAAAATCTGGTGAACCTCACTGATTCATTTTATTCTAGTCTCTAGCCTCCCTGCCCTACTTTACATGACAATAACAATCCACTCAATCTGAAAAATCACAGATGGCCTAAAATCTGCTTAGACTAAAAATGACCCTGAACTGTCTGTTTCCCCAACCTCATGTATAATTACTTCTACATTTCAAATATATCTAGAACCAGCCACTTCTTACTTCCTTGACTGTGAGCACCCAGATTAAAGCTGCTAACATCTTTGACATGCATACTGCATTAATTTACAAATTTTCCACCGAGTTTCCACTATTAGTGCCCAGAGTTTCCCATAATATCCTCCTTTAGAATTCACAGTAAAATTCAGATGCCATCATGGTGAGATTTAGAAATGGCATCTTAGCTGAGCAGGGTGGTGCATACCCGTAATTCCAGCATTTGGGGGGCAGAGGCAGAAGGAACAGTGCAAGCTAGAGTTCTGGCTAGTCAACATAGTGAGCCTAGCCAGGGCTATACAATGAGACACTGTCTCAGAATTAAAAAAAGAAGGAGGAACAGAGGGAGGAGAAGCAAGAGGAGAAAGAGGAAGAGGGGCAGGGAAAATAATTTCTATGATTAGGTCATGAGAGTGGGTTATCATGGAAGTGCCTTAGTTATATCAGGGGTGAGGTTCTGACTGAAAGGATGAGTTCAGCCTGATTTTTCGCTTCCTCATGCATGCTTGCTTGCCCTTGTTTCATGTTTTGGTGCAGCACAGAGTCTGTTGCCACATGCCAGTGCCATTATCTTTGGATTGTCCAGTCTCCAGAATTATTCATCAAATAAACTTCTGTTCTTTATAAATGACCTTGTCTGTGGTATTCTGTTAAAGTATCATAAAGTGTACCAAGAGAGTGAGGTATAATTAGTAAGCCTTTGGATAAGCAATGTTCCCAGGATTACACAGTGGGGTTCAAATTCAAGTTTACTTAAAATCAAGCTACTTCCCCAGTTCATGTTACCTTTTAAGAAGAGAGAGAAATCCAAGAGAACCTTGAGCACAGACAATAACAGGCACCAAGGAAACTCAACTCACCATCATACTGCTCTGCCTGCTTACATGTAACCATGACCTTAAGAATCCTATGTAGGCTGTGCCTACTGATTACAGGGACACAGACCTTCAGAAAGAACCTGAGAGCATCTGATCTCGTATAACCTTGCCCCTGAGGGAACTCTGGAGCAGCTGGACTAGAGCAATTTGGTCCCTCCAATATAAAATCAAAAGAGAGAACCTGAAACCTTAAGCAGCCATCTTTTCATACCCAATAAGAAAACAACCAAGTCAAATCAAGTATACAAACAGAATCAGACTTCAACTGAACAAAGGAAGACTTGAGTCTCACAGCAGAATCACAAACAACAAAACAAATCCACATGACAGGATAACAATGAAAAAATAATAAGAAAAATCCAAATAATATGTCCCCAGCAAACATCACGAGTCCTATAGACGAGTTCTACAATGAGAACTCCATAGAGATAACCCAGGACACAGAGTTTAAAAGAACAATCATAAACATGGCCAAAGAATTCAATGAATTTGAAGACACAGAAACAAACAAATCAAAGAACTAAAATAAGATAGGGATAAACTTCTGATTGAATTCACAAAAGAGAAATATTGAAAAAAACTCAGGGTGAAATGAAAAAGGAAGTGAAGAACTCAGTAAACAAATGATGGGATGAAAGTGATGGGGAAAGTCCACCAATAGAATGAATGAAATGGAAAACAGAATATCAAGACTGGATGACAAAGTTGAAGAATTGGAGCACTTTACCAACGTTTATGAAATTTCTTTAAAAAAAAAACACAGGAATGGAACATGCAGGAAATGCAGGACATCATGAAAAGACGAAATTTATACATCAAAGGCAAAGAGGAATGAAAAGAATCTCAGGATAATGGTATTTACCAGATCTTCAACCAGATTGTAGAAGAAATTTTCCCAGTATTAAGGAAAGATATTCCCATAAAAATACAAGAAGCACATAGAACACCAATTAGACAGGACCAGAAAAGAAACTTCCCAAGGCATATGATAGTAAAAACTCTAGGAGTACAAAACAAAGAGAGAATTCTGAAAGTTGCAAAGAAAAACAAGTCACATATAGAGGAAAACCCATAAGAATTACAGATGACTTTTCAATGCATACTACGAAAGCCAGAGGAGCTGGACCAAAGGATTCCCAGTTCTAAATGATATATAGATGCCAACCTAGAATAATTTACCCAGTGAAATGTCTATTATAGTTGAAGGGGAAAGAAAAAATATTCCACTACATGAATAGGATGAAATAATTAATGCCTAGAAAACCAGCCCTTCAGAGAATACTTGAAGCAATACAAAGAGCTGAGAAAGGAACAACTATATCCAAGGGGCAACAGAAAGAAACTAAATGAAGGTATAACTGGGGAACCACAGAGTTAGACCAAAGATGCAACAGAATTTAAAATGACAGGAATCAATACATATTTTTCATAATAACATTAGATATCAATGGACTGAACTCCCCAGTCAAAAGACACAGGCTACTTGAATGGATCAAGAAACAAAATCCATCTTTCTGTTGTCTGCAAGAAACCCATCTCACCTTCAAGAACACACACTACCTTAAGGTGAAAGGATCAAAAAAATATTCCAAGGAAATTCCACTAAGAAACAGGCAGGAGTCGCCGCCATTGTAATATCTGACAAAAGAGACTTCAAACTAAAACTAATGAGAAGAGATAAAGGGGTCACTTCATTCTGATCAAAGGAAGAATTAACCAAGAAGACAGAACAATCATGAACATATATGTACCAAACTCTGGTGCACCCAACTTCATAAAAACAGGACTACAGGACTTTAAAACACAAATTAATCTCAACTCACTAATAGTAGGGGACTTCAATAGCCCACTGTCTCCATTAGAAAGGTCACCCCAAGCACCAAAGAATACACATTCTCTTCAGCACCCCATGAACTTACTCCAAAATCAACCACATACTGGGGCACAAAACAAACCTCAACAAATACAAAAATATTAAAATAATTCCATGCATTCTATCAGACCACAATGCAATAAAGCTTACAATCAACACCAGAAGAAGTGCTAGTAACTCCACGAACTCATGGAGACTAAACAACACACTCCTGAATGATGAATGAGTCAAAGAAGAAATTAAGAAAGAAATAAAGATATTCCCGGAATTAAATGAAAAGGTCAACACAATACAAGAAAACCTCTGGGACAGGTTGAAAGTAGTCTTAAGAAGAAAGTTTATAGCTCTAAGTGCCTATATTAAAAAATCAGAAATAAGTAATTGATTTAACATTGCAACTCAAGAATCTAGAAAGGCAATGACAAATGAAACCCAAACCCAGCAGACAAGAAGAAATAACAAAAATCAGAGCAGAAATTAATGAAATAGAAACAAAGAAAACAATACAAAGAATCAATGAATCCAAGAGCTGTTTCTTTGAAAACATAAAAAAGATAGAGTGACCCTTGGCCCAGTTAACCAAAAGAAAGAAAGACTAACTCCAAATCAACAAAATCAGAGATGAAAGAAAAAATATCACAACAGACAACAAAATGATCCAGAATATTGTAAGGGAATACTTTAAAAACCTATAGCTATTAAATTTAAAACCTTAAATAAATGGATGCATATATAAAATCGTGGGGATCACCAAAGCTAAACTAAAAAGAGATCAACAGCTTAAACAGACCCATAACATATAAGGAAATTGAAATAGTAACAGGACTCCTCCTGACCAAAAGGAGTCCAGGCCCAGATGGATTCACAGCAGAATTCTACCAGACACTCAAAAAAAAATCTATATCCAATACTACTTAAATTATTTAAAAAGCAATATATAGATTCAATGCAAATCTCAATCAAAATCCCCATGACATTCTTTACAGAATTAGAAAAAAAATCCTAAAATTCATAAAAGCACAAAAGATCCTGCATAGCCAAATTAACCCTGAACATAAAGAGCAATGCAGGGGAAATTGCTATACCATATTTTACACTATATTACAGAGCTATAGTCATAAAAACAGCAGGATACTGGCACAAGAATACACCCACAGACCAATGGAATATAATTGAAGACTCAAACATAAGTACATGCAATTTCAGCCACATTTGATAAAGGCGTCAAGAACATTCACTGGAGGAAAGATAGCATCTTCAGCAAATGCTTGCAAAACTGAATCTCCACCTGTAGAAGAATTAAACTAGACCCTTTTATTTTACCTTGTACAAAAATCAACTTAAATGGATCAAGGACCTCAATGTGAAACCTGAAACTCTGAAACTGTTAGGAGACAACGTTGGCAGTAACCTACAAAATATTGATAAAGGAAAGGACTTTCTAAATCAGACAGCAGATGCTCAGGAATTAAGGTTAGTAATCAACAAGTGGGACCTCATTAAACTAAAAAGCTTCTGTACAGCAAAAGAAATAACCAAGGAAGTGAAAAGAAAACCCACAGAAAGTGAGAAAAAACATCAGCAGTGACACATTTGACAGAGGTATAACATCCAGAATATATAAAGAACTCAAAAAACAAAGAATCAGAAAACAAGTGATCCAGTTAAAAGATGGTCTAAGGATCTGGGCAGAGAGTTCTCAAAAGAAGACATAAGGATGGCTGAGAAACATCTTAAAAAGTAGTTAACATCATTAATAATTAGGTAAATACAAATTAAAATTGCTTTAAGATTTAATCTTACCCCAGACAGACTGACTAAGATCAAGAGAACAAATGATACCAAATGTTGGAGAGGATGTGGGGAAAGAGGAACACTCATTCTCTGCTGGTGGAATTGTAAACTCTGCAACCCCTATGGAATGCAGTGTGGAAAACTCTTTAAAAAACTAAAAATCAACTTACTATTTGACCTAGTTATGCCACTCCTTGGCATATACCCAAAGGACTCATCTTATTTCAGAGATACTTGTACATCCATGTTTCTTACCGCTTTTTTCACAATAGCTAACAGACAGAAGCAACATAAGTGTCCCTCAACTTATGAGTGGATAATGAAACTGTGGTACATTTACACAATGGCGTTCTGCTCAGTGATAAAGATAAAGTCATGGCAGTTGCAGGTAAATGGATGGAACTAGAAACTGTTATGCTAGGTGAAATAACACAGAACCAGAAGAACAAACAACCTATGTTCTCTCTCATTTGTGGTTCCTATCATCAAATTCTTATATTTGAGTATGTATCTTAATGTAACTGCAGGAACCAGGAAAATGGAAAGGAACCAGGGAGGTAAAGGGAAAGAAAGAACCTGAGAGAGAAGAATAATAGGAGACAGGTGTTACTAAGGGAGAAACAGATAAAACAGGGTTATTTAAATGGAAGGGGGGGTTATACAAGGAACTATAGGGATAAAAGGACAGAAGGCGCTCAAGAGAAAGGGGGCCTTAGGAGATTGGTATTATCAAGGGAGAAATGGGGAAAATGGGAACACTTTAAAAGGGAAAGGCATGGAGGAAAGGGCAGAGAGAGATAGAGGGAGAGGGACAGGGACAGGAAGAGAGGGGGGAGAGATAAATAACATCTAGATAGTATTAAAAAACAGAAGGAATTATATTCATCCAAAAACTTACTGAGAAATTACACACACAATAGTTCTATATGAGTCCATGTGCATAGCTGAAGGCTACATAACAAGAAACACTGCCAGACAGGAAAAAAATTCCTTTGAGTTGATGGCCAGGGTAGTCCAAGAAACTCCCAAAATTACACAGGCTATTGTCACAGCCATTGATTGCCTCCCAGAACTTGAAGGTAAGACCCTATTACTAAAGATAGGACATACTTTGGAGAATGGATTTGGAGCAATAGAGCTGGAACTGACCTGGAAGCCACTTCCCCTGAAGGCTAGCACTCAGAGCTCTGGAGAGTACTATACAAGTTCTATACATGCTTCATGACCAAATAATCACAATGATGACTGACACAGGATTCGATACTGGTGCAGTACTGGCACTTTTATCTTGGGGCCAATCAACGACTACCTAATTCATCTTAGAGCCCACTTTATGGAAGATAACTCATGTTTCGTACAATAATCATAGCCAAATATACATGGCTGAAGAGGTCATAGATCTTGGAAAGATTTGCACGGCTGCCACACTCCTAGACCAACATAACTTCTTACTAAATGCAAAATATGTATCTTTATATTCAGTCAAGTATCACAGTCACCAAAGAAGCTTCTTTTGTACCAGATTGAGACTCATACAGACCATTACAGCTTGTCACACACAGACACTGTCTGTGAATTTCCCATACCCAAACAGCACATCTACAGTGCAACCTGTACACCAAGGCTCACGCAATATTGAATAAGGGGTAAAGAAGACACTAATGAATCACTCTGATTAATAAAGCTCTAGCATGTAGCAATACAAAAGGTCACAAATGGCTAAATCATGAGATTAAGAGTCTGCAGAGTGTGGGTCCCTGGACAAGACTCTTATATTAATACTCACTCACCCAGGGCTCAGGGACCATTGTGGAAGACAGAGCATAAAGACTGTAAGAGTCAGTGAGCAGGGATATGACCATATGGAAATAGAATCCTACAAGCTCCTGGGACCCTGCTCATATGAACCTACACCAATGTTTTTGGCATGCTCAAGATCCATGCAAACTCAATCAGACAAAAACCCAGCATGGAACTGGAGAAATGGGTCATGATCCATGATCTCCAAATTCCAATGAGTTCTAAGCAAGTTTAAATATTGAAATCGTTCTTTCTGTACATATTTACTGTGTATGTGTATGCATGTACCACAGTATACATGTGGAGGTCAGAGGACAACTTTGGGGAGTAGGTTCTCTCCTTCTACCATATAAGTCTATGGAACAGAACTCCAGTCATCAGGCTTGGGGGTAAGTTCCTTTACCCACTGAGCCTTCTCTCTAACCCTCATGCGTTTTTAAAAGCATGCTCCATTAGCTACATTTGCTTAAATGCAATTGTTAATGAAAAGATGAATTTTAGTATCACTATTTCTTAAAATTTTTCCCATAGTAAGTATTTTTATTGGCTCTCACATTCTAATTAAATTAATAAAGCTAATGGGGTTTTCCACAGACAAATCTATCAATAAAATGCTCACTTGAACAGTCATTATTAAAGATATAAACTTTCAGTCTCATCCAGATATGTTATGGTTTGGAAATTTTCACTGCAGGTATGAAATGATATTTTTGGTAATTATATTATTATAAGAAAGTAAAAAAGAAAATCAAATACAACAGCATTAGCATAGAAAGGAACATTTAGCTTTACCATAGTAAGAACAAATCTTTATACAAATAAAACACCAGGAAACACTTGATAAAAGTCCATTTGGGAACTGGGACATGTAATACCATAGTACAGCCCTTGTCTTGCATGTCTGATACCCTCACTTCCATCCCTAGCAGCATAATTCTTTAAAATTAATAAATGATCCATTGTGGCTTATACATACATTCCATCAGAGGTCAAAACACAGCTTCGACAGTCAGCATTCCTGACAGCACTCCAGTTAGGTACCAACAAACTTGGACATGCAACAAGCCATCTGGTTCTCTGCATGATACGGATGTACATAGAATCTGTATCATAATGTTACTAAGGCCAATCAGTAAGGTAAGGCATATATATCTCTTAAAATAGCACTGTGCACAAAGTAAATGCATACATATTAATCAATATCACCATTACTGGCCCACAATTTTCTTCCCACAAAAGAGGTGCTGCCAACTGCTATTTAGGGCATGAGAGCATCAGTTCAAGAAACAAATTAATTCTAATTCTGCAACCTTAGGTAAGTTATATCTCTGACACTTTCATTTTACAGATGACTTTATAACATGAAATCATAACACCTACCTCCAGGACTGAAGGAGAGATTAAATGACTTAATGTATACAAAAGACGTAGAGGTGTATGAGCTGTTACTGTTGTTATAATTTCAACAAATACTAAAAAATCCATTTCTCCAAATATTCTGAACCTCCATGACTCTCTAGGACAATCCCATCAAGTGAACCAACAGATGATTTTGGAGCAGAAAATTCAAAGCTTCCCACCCTTACAACATCACTGAGAATGCTGATAATTGACTCCATCACCACCAAATGCCCACAAGTACCCTTCATCAGGATAAGTGCTCACCCAGATGCATTAGCTTGTAAGCCCTCTCTGAATCTCCAACCCTGAACCTTCAACTCTAGCCTCTCGGTACAGTTAAGCTAATCCAGACCAACTGCCCCAGTTCCCTAGCCTAACTGCAGCCTCATAGGAGTTGCAGGATCAGGGTGACAGTTGTCTTTGAAAAACTGAATGCTTTTGATGTCTCTGAAATATATGGAGTAATGTGAAGATGGAAAAGCTTTCTGTAAAAGCCTAGTACAATAAAAATGAAAAGAAAAGGAGGAAATGGTAAGAGACGGACAAATGATTTTTCTCCTAACAAGATTTTCTTTTGGTGTCCATCATTATCTTTGGGTTTCCAGACTACAGTTTTGAACTTTGAGGATTTGTGATGACATAAGCCTGGAAAATCTTAATCTAAAGAATACATTGTCAGAAAGCAATATTTCCTGAAAGATTTCTATAATATGTAATATAAAATAATAATGATGAAGCTATGTGGTATTTACAAAGTCACTTCATATCTTGTCATACTTAATTTTCATGGCAACATTGGGAGAGAGATACTAATAATCATCTTTCATAGACTTGAAATTGAATTTTCTAAGAAGCATTAAATTACATGCCCAGAATTTACAGTGAATCTATTGAAGCTCAGGTGTCTAACAGTACTGTGACACACCTTTCTTTCCAGAAAGATCCCTGTGAGATATAAATTCACATCCTAAGATTTATCCAAGCACAACATGTGTTCGCTCTGTTGAATTATTCAACTGGTGCCAAATTATGTCTCTGAATAGTCTACATAGGTTCCAAGTTTTCATTTCATCAGTTGTTTGGGGAAAATGGTGACTTTCTTTAGCTGTACAACCTAAAGTGATGATTCACTTGGATGACTTAGAAGATTCTGTCAAGAAATTTAATGCCTGAAAAAACTATACTTTAATGGGTACTTTAGAAACAGAAAGAAAAGTCTTCTTGGAGTACTAAATCCTATGGAAATTGTGCTGATTTAAGGGCGATTTACTTTTGAGGCAGTAAGATGGGCTCTGGGCAGATTCTGATTAAAAGACCAGGATGGGAACCAGCAGAGAAATTATTTATCAGGAGAAACCTAGAGGAAGACTAATATAAAGAGGCAAGTTTAGCAAACTAAAACAACCTGAGGTAATAAAGCTATTTTTTAAAAAAGACTTATTTTTCTCACAGTTTGGAACGTTTTAGACCAGGATCAATCAGGTAAGGTAGCAATTGTGATAGAAGTGTGTGACAGCAGAATCATACACATCATGGCTGTGGGGAGAGCAAAAGAAAAGAAGAGGAAGTGCTGGAATCCAAGCCATGTACTTCAAGGGCATAATCTGATGACTGGACAACCACCTACTTTGTGCCATCTTTTAAAGTCTCTATGCTGTATGGTTTGGATATGAGGTGCCCCCCATATTTACATATTGAAAGCCAGGTTTCTCGTGCAGCAGTGTCCAAAAATGGGGCTTTGGGAAGTGACTGAATTGTGAGGACTTTAACTTTGTTAGTGGGAAAATATATTGATAAATTCGTACTTTGATGGCACTGTTGGGATCGTGTGGAAAAATAGCAGGAGGTAAGATTGTTTGGAGGAAGTGGTTCACCAGGGGCCTGCTTTGGACAGGTATATATCATCCTTAGCTTCTTCCTGATAGCGTTCTCTCTCTCTCTCTCTCTCTCTCTCTCTCTCTCTCTCTCTCTCTCTTTCTCTCTCCCAGGCTATCATGAGGTGAGCCTTTTTGCTACATCACATCTCATGATATTCTGCTTTACTATGGCCAAAAAGCAATTGAGCCAGAGAATCATGGACTGAAACCTCTGAAACTGTGAGCCAAAACAAATCTTTTCTCCTTTTAAGTGATTTTCCACAGCATTTTGTCACAGAAGAAAAGGAAGTAATAAAACCACTTCATAATAATATAAAGGAGAGGACTAAGCCTTTAACACTTAGGTGTTTGGTGGATACTGAAAATTCAAACTGGAGCAACAAGCATCCTAATTACCATCATCACCATAGCTACCATTATCATCATCCTTACCACCACTGTCATTGTCAGCATTATCATGCCTGATACTTTTTTAACATTTGCTGTGCACTAAACTCCTTACAAAGATTGTTTTTGGCTTGTGATTCATCTGTTTCTCTTAGTAACTCTATCAGTAAGCTGTTATTATTATGTTCAAGAGATTTGCCTTAAATAATACAATTAATATGTAGCAAGGCCTAAATCCAAATTCAAGCCCTCTGAGTTCTAAGCATATAATCTCAATCTCCAAAATGATAGAGATGTACTAATTACAGTATCTTTTGATTTGTTCAGGAAAATATAATGATATGATACATTTTACAAGTCCATGAAGAGCTCTGGCATGATAATACCTGCATATTTTGGAGCTGCTGGAAGATACCAGCAAAAGACTACTGAGACAAGGGTTGTTTCCTCCAGAAATAGGTGATACAGTCTCTAATATGTGTGATATTCATTCCTTCCATTCAATTTATGTGCCCTTTTTCTCCTTAAAATTATTTTCAACTATCTCACTTCTTCCATCTTCAAGCTATATATTTATGCTTAGGAAGTCTGTCACTATACTAATATTTTTTGTCTTTGATCTGTATCTTTTGGACCCACTCAAAATTACATTAATCTTTTAATTTATTTATTTCACTTTTCTTGTCTTTTTTGAGACAGGGTCTCCATGTAGCCCCAGCTGGCCTGGAACTTGCTATATAGACCAAGCTGGCTTCGATCTCACAGAGCCTTCCAAGTGCTGGGATTAAAGGCATGTACCACCATGCTCAGCTTAATCTTTTAGTTTAGGCAGCCCCTAAAATATCTCCAATACTTGTCTTAAGCATTGTTTCAATTTAAAAATTATTTGGGGATATTTCCTCAAATGGTAGCCTTAAAGTTCAAAGTAGCTCACAGGGTATAACTAACTTCTGCAGACCTTAAGGATGTTTCACCAATAGCCACGAGATGAAATTCAGGATGGTCTAAGTGTAGTTTCAAAATTGTCTTCTTCAAAATTTCTGAATGACTTATGATCACACCAATTTCTCTTGTATATTTTATTGATTTTTTTGTGCATTTTCAAACAGAACATAAAAATAATCTCTATACTCCCTTCCCCATTGGCACCCTCCCATACACTGCCCCAGTACCCTGCCACTGGAACTCATGTATTCTGACATCTGTGTCAGGACCTAGTGAGACAAGTTTGCATCCCCAAACGTCCCTCACTGCAAGTTCATCCTCTGAAGTCGAGTCAGCCTATCTAGATTCTCTCCTTTTCAGAAGATCAGCTCTTCCTCACCCAGCAGTAATTGGTGGCCCAATAGTTCTTCAGTTAAAATTGAGTCCTGCTGTCCATTTCCACACTTCTGTGCTGGGTTTTTGTCTGCTTGAGTTTGCATGGGTCTTCTGCATGCTGACACCATTGCTGTAGATTCATATGAGCAAGGTCCCAGGGGCCTGTAGAACTCTATTTCCATATGGTCATGAACCTCCTCCCTGGCTTTTACAATCTTTCTGCTCCCTCTTCTGCAATGGTCCCTGAGCCCTGGGTGGGCATAGTTTAATATAAGAGTCCTGTCGAAGAACCCACTCTCTACAGACTCTTATTGTCTATACTTTGACCCTTTGTGTTGTTTTGTGTTCATGCCCTCTGTTGCAGGAGGGAGCTTCATTGATGAAAACTGAGAGATGCATTAGTGTTCCCTCTATCATTGATGAAAACTGAGAGATGCATTAGTGTTCCCTCTATCCATTGTTCTACTATGTTTGGTGAGCCTTAGGTATAGAGATTCCATTGTAGATGTATCACTTGGGCTTGGTTAATTCACAGATAATCTCTATGTGTGACCAGTTGTGGAACTCTGTAAAAATCCCTGTCTGTTGCAAAAGAAGCTTCTTTGATGAGTGGTGACTGGGATACTAGTCTGTAAATTTAAGGATTCATATTTTTCACATAGTAAGAAATTACATTTGTCTAGGGGTGTGACAGCTTTGGGGTTTTCTCTAAGGTCTATGACCTCTCCAGCTATGTATATTTGACTATGTTTACAGTACCACAGATGAGTTTCCTCCCATTGAGTGGGCTTTAAATCCATTAGGTAGCTGTTGATTATCCCCGAGATAAAAGTGCCACTACTGCTCCAATATACTTGGCTGTGCTGATCACTGATGTGGCTATTAGGCCTTGAAGCTGGGATTGGATCATTGATTGGTGTTCTCCCTTACCAGTTTACATAGTGCTCTCCAAAGCTATGAGAGCTAGCCTTCAGGGGAGGTGGCTTCCAGGTCTGTTCCAGCTCCATTGCTCCAAATCTGGTCTCCGAAGTAGGCCCTGTCTTCAGCAATCTTACCTTCAAGTTCTGGGAGGCAACCTAGGACTATGGGAATAGCTTATATAATTTAGGAAGTCTCTTGGTCTACTCTAGCCAACAACTCAAAGGAAGTTTTCTCCTGGCTGGCATTGTTTCTTGATATGTAGCCTTCAGCTATAAACATGGATTCATGTAGAGATATTGTATATGTAATTTTTTCAGTTTGAGGGCTAATATGATTCCCTTTGGGTTTTTATACTAGCTAGGCATTATTTATCTCTCCTCTCTCTCCCCCTGTCTAACCCTTCTTACACATCCTCCCCAGTTAAAGTATCTCCATTTTCCTTATGTCTTCCTTGATAATTCCTATCTCCTATGGTGCTTCCCTCTTGAACTCCTTCTTCTCCTTTACCCTACAGTTCCTTGTATAACCCTCCCTCTTGTCTTCCCATTTAACCCCATTTTATCCAATTCCCCCAAGAAATACCATTTTTAAAACTTCAAAGTCACATGTGAGTTTTTGCTATATTTACATTAACTTCATTTAAGAAAATCTCTATTTTGTATCATTTTTAAAACTTCTGCACTTGACTTTTTCTGAAATGGTAGGGATAAAACCCACCTTTTGTAAGTGCTATCTACAATAAAACAATAAATCACAGAAGGAAAATATTAGATTTTTTATCATTGTACCCTTTAAACGTGGTAAGATTTGGTTGGCTCACAGTTTCAGAGGTTTTAGGCCATGGTTGCTTGGCTCCACTGCTTCTAGGCCTGTGGTGAGGCAGAAAATCATGGCAGAAGGGCATAGCATAAGAAAGCTGTCTATCTTGTGGTGGCCACGAAGCAAAAAGAAGGCAGTAGGAACAATGTATAACTTTCTAAGGTACACCCTCAATGAACTACTTCCTCCAATTAGGTCCTATGTCCTAAAGCTTCTACCACCTCCCAAAATAGCATCATCAGGTGGGGACTAAGCCTTCACACCTGAACATATGGAAGAAACTATATATCCTAATTATAACATGGTATAAGTTAGGAATACAAAAATACCAGGTAGGCTATAAGAGGCTTTCCTTGACGTAAGATCATCATGAAAGACCTCTATAAGGGGCAGTATTTGTGTTGATACCATGAAAGAGCCTTCCATGTGGAGGAAATAACAAATGTGCTTGGTAATCTATCACTGCATAGAGAAATAACCCTACAATTAACTGGCTTTAAAACCTCATTCTAGCCAGGCATAGTAGCACACACCTTGATCTCTGTGAGATCAAGGCCAGTCTGGTATACATAGTGAGTTACAGGGAGACCCTGTTGCAAAAAGACAAAAAATGACCCTCAGTCTCTCACCATTCTTTATGTGGGCTGACTAGGCTCAGCTGGATGGTTCTTGCTTGAGCTATTAATGAGGCTGCAATGGACAGTGGCAGGGGATAGAGTCTTTTGAAAGCTGAACTGTGCTGAGACATACAAGATAGCTTCACACCTGATTTCAGTAACTTGACAGGAAAGCCTGAAAAGTTGCATTCAATGGGGATAGGTAAAAGTGTGTGTCCACATATATCCTCTTCAGCATGCTACTCTCAGTGTTACTTCAACTGTTTCCCATAGTCTGTGTAACTCAAGGCTCTAAGAGTGAATACTGTAGGGAAACCTGCAAGTTTCTTAAGGCCTGTACCAAAGTGTAACAGTATTACTTCTGTCATATCCTCCTGGTTAAAGAAGAAAGAGATCCTCCTAGATTTAAAGGGAAGGGGGCACCACCATCTCCCTCTTCATAGGAACAAGCTAAAAATAGCCATCTTTTAACAGCCTCAAAGTGCAAATTCCAGGAGGAAGGAATAACCTGGGAACACTTGAAGGCAGAGTGGAGCTTGGTGTGATGGTGCACACCTGTAATCTCAACATTTGAGAAACTAAAGAAGGAGGATCATAAATTTGGGACCAGTCATAGGATACATATCAAGCCAAAGGCCATCCTAAGCCATTTAGTAAAACTGTCTATAAAACAGATATGGGCTGGAGATACTCAGTGATTAAGAGTGTGTACTGCTCTTGCAGAGGACCTGAGTTTGGTTCCCAGAACCGGCATTGGGCAGCTTACAACTGCTTGTAAGTGTAGCTTCAGGGGATCCATTTTTCTCTCTTCTGGCCTATTTGGGCACCTTCACTCAAACACACACACACACACACACACACACACACACACATACACACACACACACAGTTAAAAATAAATCTTTATTACAAAAATGAGTAAATAACAAAATAGGAATTAAGAAATCAGTAACAAACAAAAACAAGTACTATATGTGCTTATAAACACCTGTAATCAGAGCCTCCAGGCTGAAACAAGAGGATCATCTGTGTGAGTTCAGCCTGGGCTATCATGAAAAATCCTGTTTCAAAATGAAAAAAAAAGCATACTGATTGGTAGGGATATAATATTTAATTAGTTTCAGGTCATGATGGAGATTGAATTTTATTCATCATTCTACCTTATTTTTAGTGATCTTTATTCCAGACTTCTATAGTAAACAAACTTTAGCTCCAGCCTGGATACATAGACAAGATGTCAACAGGGCTCTGGGAGAAATGCCTGGAACCTACCAGACAGAAATATGAGGTCCTCAAAATAGCATCAGCACAGCTATCCTGACCTTAGAAAATGCAGAGGCAGCTTAAAAGCAACCTGTTGTTTTTAGATAGACTTACATTCTCCTAATCCAAAGGATCAATGCCACTAGGTATCATAGTAGCAGTCTTCAACAGTCAAAACATCTACTCTACATATACATATACTTAAATATACAGTTTTATCTTCTCCTTTTTGTCCATAAATGACATTATATATAAAGCAAGGTTTATTCCAACTTGCAAGTGTATGCTTACACTTTGCGATGGAAAAGATACATGTATATCTATCTATTTCCATGTTTGTCTTGTGTGACACAGGGTTCATTAAAATGAGCCTCTTCGATACTTTTTAAGTTCCTGGATTAAGTATGGAATGAGATGGCTTATTGTTCTATTAGTCTGTTTCCTGTTGCTATAACAAAATACCTGAAGATATTCCAAAAAAGAAAAGAAGGTTTATTTATCTTGTAGTTTTGAATATTCAGGAGTACTGTGCTAACACTTTCTAAGCTCTGCTAACGTCTACTCACCCTGACTAATATTTGACAGATGCCATCATGGTAAGAATACATGTGAGAAGGGAGAAATCATAGGGAAAGTAAGAAGCCAGAGAGAATAGGGGAGGAGGCCGTCTTGCTTGTTTTCTTTACTTAATTTTCTTTTTATTAAATTTATTTAAAGTGTCAGTTCTTATCAGCAATCCCAGAAATAGACACAGAAATCCAAGATGCTTTTTACAGGTTAAAAATAAGAAAAATAAGGGCTGGGCATGGTGGCACACCTTTAATCCTAGTACTTGGAGGGCAGAGATAGGTAGATCTTGGAGTTCAAGGCCAGTGTGGTGTAAATATGGAGTTTCAGGGCAGCCAGAGCTACATAGTGAGACCTTGTCTCACAAAGATCCCCAGAAAAGAAAAGAAGAAAAAATGGAAAATTACATGTGGCCAAAGACATGGAAGTAGCATGGTAAAGAGTGAGCACTGCTCTTGCAGGGGACCTGAGTTTGGTTCTCAGAACCCTCATTGGGCAACTCACAACTGCTTGTAACTCTAGCTCCAGGGCATCCATTGTTCTCTCTTCTGGCCTATATGGGCACCTGCACTCAACTTTTTGGGGGAAGATTGTTTATTTTCTTATCATGCAGCTCTTCATTCAGAGAGCTCAAGGTGGCGCCTTTGTCAACGTTGCAGAAACTTTTGCTTCATTAGTGTTGTAATTTCTCTCATTAGTGAAAACTAATTAGAAAATGAGTTAGTATATCAAACATATATACATATGAATATTCATGTGCTATTTTTAAATGCACTGATAGTTCCCATTTCTTCCAGCAGAGGTCAGACAACAGCAGTCTGGGAATATGAAAATCTAGGAACTAAATATTTGAGAGTGATTTTTTTTTCCAGATAGAATAATAGAGGTTTTCTTTTTATTTAATTGCTTTTCTTTACTCACTTTTTATGAGTATGTTTTTATAATAGAAATACTTTACTTTTGTAATAGTTAAAAATCAGTAACATTTATTTTAAATTTTATGAACAGCACTGTTGGCATATACATTTACTCTGTGTTAGGACACAAATACTGCTTAATTACTTATATTTTTTTAGCTGGACAAAGGTTAATGGAATCTTCTAAAAAAAGCAGTACATTCGGCTTCCGCTGTGAAAAATCATTTAAGAGTAACATCATGTCCACAACTGATAACAGTGAGCATTCTTTCTCAAACGAGGGACTTAATAAAGCTGTAAGATTACCACAATTAAACAAAACCCCCTAGACATAGCTCAGAACTGACAAATGCCACTGTAACACGCACAGGGAGAAAAGCTAAGATATATACTCTGCTCATCCCCTTTGTCTGGAGAAACCTAAAACATATTGGTGCTGGGAGAAGACCATACAGGCAGAATAAGAGAAGATTTTTTTTTAAACGGTCAATTTGACAACACATTTTAAAAAGTCAAGACCCCAACAAAAGAGGTTTACTGAGAACTGCTGTTGTTCAAAAAATTACACTATCATCACCGCATTTTCATTTCTAATTCAGGCATCTCTTTTTCAGAGAGAAACAAGAAAAAGCTTATAAAACAAAACCTGAAGGTCAAGCAAACCATTTTTATGCATTAGGAGATTTTCATCTATGTTATGGCAAATTTAGTACCTACTTTGATTCTATATTATTAAGTGATTCCAAATGCATGGCCTGCTATTTGTCCTGCTTAATCATATCACACAAGTTTAAGGACATCTAATTGTTACATAAATCAAAGCTGTTAGTAGTTTCCTGTTTTGGTTGTTTTGGTTTGGTTTTAAGTGCGGTTTTGGACTGAACCCAGGATCTCACATATGAGCCATCCCCTCAGCCCCTCTTCCATTTTCTAAAGGACTGATTTCTATCTGTGAGAATGTTTCTATAATGCTTCCTGTCACATGTTGAGGAAAGTGAGGGAAATATAGGAAAGACAGAAATTTTCAGCCTCTGCCAGAGCCAGGTATACTGGCTCACAATTGTAAAGCCAACACTCTGAAGATAGAAGGAGAAGGATCTCGAGTCTAAGGCCAGTCTCTAATGGGACTCCACCTCAAATAAACCAAGACACAAAAGCCTTCCAAATAAAGCCCCTCTATTGATTCTTCTGAGGGACTCCAGAATGGGGCCTAGAGTAGGTGACTCCTTGCTTATCCTAGAACATCATTTTTTTTTATCAATATGAGGATTCTGGGAAAACAGATGAACAGGGAAATGTGAGATGTAAAGAAACTATGAGGACCAGCACTTGGTAGGAGCCTGGAATCTACAGGGAAATGGGACCAGTGAGAGATCCTCAGGGGCTCTGGGCTCAATGTTATCAAGATGTCTGACATTTAGTTCAGAAGCTGCCAGTTTCTACAGTTCTCCACTCTCACAACTCCTCCATTCCTCAGAAACCTTAGCAATGTATGCAACACACAGATGATTGGATGAACTGAGGAAAATGAAGATCAAGAGGTCAGTTTAAGCCAGGCATGGTGGCGCACACCTTTAATTCCAGCACTCAGGAGGTAGGTGGATCTCTGTAAGTTCAAGGCCAGCCTACTCTACATAGCAAGTTCCAGGCCAGCTGGGGCAACAGTGAGAGCCTGTTTCAAGGAGACAAAAAAGAAAAAAAAAAAAAAGAAGAGAAGAAAAAATTCACAGGCCATTAGACATTAATAATAACAGGTGTAGAGGCAGGGCCCATGAGGCACAAATGAGCCTTAGAAAAAGATACCCAATACATTTGCATTCATATAAATCATGGGGGTATCAATGGAGTTTCCATCAAAAAGATCGGATTTGGGACTTGAGCCACTTTTACATCAGTTTCCAAAGAAGAATGACTTTACCCGACAAATAGAACACTATGTCAAAATTTCAAAATATTCCATGAGTCATATTACAAATAATGTTTATAATATAAAATCTACAGAAGCATTGTAAGACTGTAAACAGATTTTTATATAACATGCAAAGGGCACAGATATTTATTAAGTAAATCACAAATACTTTTCCTTACTAAATTTATGAAATAGTTTACGAAATGCAAGAACGAATCAGTCAATAGATTTCCCAAATAGGTTTATAATTGCCGCCCAATTCACCTTTAATCAAAACCTTCCATATTTGGCCTAGACTCACCTTTACATGAAGGATCAGACGTTCAACCTCATTCACTTTATAAGTCTCCAATCCTAACTCCTTGGCCAGTCGTAAGATACGATTCTGGGTTGGTCCAACATAAGATCCTCCAAGATCCACATATTTAACCTTTTGGTTCTGTTTTCCCATAGGGAAAAAGCAAAGATAATTATTTTTCAAAATGCTTCTAAAATAAAAAATTCTTAAGTAAGCAAATTGACATTTCTCAGGTTATAGATATATTTTCGCTGCATGTGTAGATTCTGTTCTCAACTCTTCCATACTTTAGTCATATGAAATAATAATTATTGAATCAATCTTTAAAACAAAACTGACTGACCACTGAAAAAGCAAGAGACTTCAGAACTCACCAGTCACAAAATATCACACAATGGTTTGTATTTTAATGCATTGAATTTCTAATGTATGAATCTCCCTGCACTGTACTTCAGGCAAACTTTGAGGGACCTAAAGCTAGAGAAACTCAAAAAAGGAAATGATGGGGCTGGAGACAAGACTCAGCAGTTAGGAACATTAGCTGCTCTTCCAGAGGCCAGGGGTTCAATTCCCAGGACCCACATGGTGGTTAAGAACTGTTTGTAACTTGAGATCCAGGGGATCTGATGCCCTCTTCTGACCTCCATGGGCATTGCACCACACAGGTACACGTACATATATGCAGGCGATGTAATTCATACACATAAAATAAAAATAATAAATAAAATATTCAAAAAAAGAAAGGAAATGACCACATTTTCTATGGTTTGCTAACTTAAACATTTGAAAGATACATTAGGGAGTATTTAGTCATAATTTGAACCTTTCAAACTACTTTTATGTGTAATAGTATTTTGTTACATATGGTTTTAAATCAATGTCATTTCTAAAGGCTAAGGGACAATGTATAAACAAGAAATGAGTAGAGCAAGTAGTAAAGTTGCATCTGACTGCATCCAAGCAGAACCAGGTACCTATTAGTCAGTGACATCAGAAATGGCCTTCCTGTGTGGATTTGTTTAATGTCTAGTCATACCCCCCGACCCCAAAAAGGATTACTTACTACACTAAAAAAAGGATGCATCTTATTACGTATGGACAAATAAAATGTGATATAAATACACATAATGGAATACTATACAGCTTTTAAAAGGATGGAAATTCTGTCATTTGGAACAACATGGATGAACTTACAGGCTATTATGCTAAGTGGAATAATCTAAAAGAGAAAGGCAGAAAGGCAAGTGTTCCATTATCTCACTTATATGTGAAGTTAAAACAAGCTAAACTCACAGAAGTAGAGCTACAAAGGTAGTTACCAGAAGTTTCAAGTGTGCAGGAGTCAGGGACAGAGAGAATGGGCAGTTAGCAGTCAAAGTATACAAGTTTTATCTAGATGGGAGGAGTCAGTTTTGAGATCTATTGTGTATCAAGATGACCACGGTCGATAATAATGCATAGTACATTTTTAAAAAACTCAGACTTCAAATGTATTACGACAAAAACATCAAGTGAATGAGGTAATGGATAAGTTAATTTGATTTAAGCACATTATATGTACATATATATCACACTGTATTTCATAAATGTAATACAATGATGATTTAGTGCCTAAAAAGAAAAGAAATTAAATACAGATAATAAATAATTGAAGCTAAGATTCCCACCCCCACAAAACTTTTTAGTTTGTGTGGTTGAACTGATTATGTTGGTACTGGAGAAGCCTCAAGATTAGAAGCGGAAAGTACAAACTTCTAATATTTTTCTTACTACTACCATATATGCTGCCTCTCCATTCTCCTTCCCCCGGTTCTCTGTACTGCTAAATATCATGAAGTGAGAGGACCAGAAAAGGAAAGAAGAAAGAATTGGAAGAGAGGTCAATGAAGAGAGAAGCTGGGGCTTGAGATTAACTCAGCGGCAGGGCACACACATGCTTAGCCTGTGCAAGGCTCTGGATTCCATCTCTAACTCTAAATAATAATAATAATAATAATAATAATAATAATAATAATAATGAAAAAGCAGTTTTGAAGAATTTTCAGAGTCATTTTCACCCTCTCAGAAAGTCCACAATGAAAACTTTCAGGGAAAACAGAAAAATCTAAAAATGCTGCTCATCTTCAATCCCACATTTCCCTTCCCCATCCTTAATGTCTTACCCTAATGGTGTAAGTTCTTCCTCCCACACGATCCCGGGCTTCCAGAACTACCACACTGAGACCAGAGTCATGCAGAAGTTTGGCTGCTGCCATACCTGCGGGAAAATACAGTAAGATATTAGGAATAAATGTGTTTGTTACAGGACTGCAGACAAGCTCTCAAGCCAACAGCCATTGAGAAAAGTCACATTGGCATGTGGTCTACTGTAATACAGCTGACAGTTGACGAGTGGATAGCGTTTTTCTGTTAGAGGCTTACAGTGCAAATCCAGGGAAGCAACTGATACTTCTAGAAAGAGTAAAAGAGATTGCATTTTTGGCAAATACCTCGAGTCTTAAAAACATTTCATGTCACTGTTTTAAAATATCTATCATGGGGCTGGAGAGATGGCTCAGCAGTTAAGAGCACAGGCTGCTCTTGCAGTGGATCCAGGTTCAGTTCCCCATACCAACATGGTGGCTAACAAGCATCCATAACTCCAGTTCCAGAGGATCTGATGACCTCTTCTGACCTCTGTGGCCAATGCACGTCACAGGAGCACTTATACACATGCAGGCAATACACTCATATACATAAAAAAGAAAAGAAAATATTTTAAAGTATGTATCTTAACAACTAAATGACAGGACAGAGAAAGTCCATAGCAGCATCAAGCCACACTCAAGAGAATGCATGTGCTGCGGCAAGCAAGGTCCAAGGCTGCTCACACTTCATCTGTGTAACTCTAGAAGATAGTAATGGGGGGAGGTTGCGGGCCTTCAAAGCATACATGAAGACCTGGAGTTTACTGCAGAAATTGCACTCTTGGAAGATGACATAGAATTTCAAACCCAAGAATACAAAAAGTGACTCTTTATGCATCCAAATTTCTGATTTGACCAATCACTGAAGAGTGAAATGGCTCCATTCATGTCCTAAAGTATTCATCTAATCAAAAATACTTGTTACATACCTCCAATATATGCAACCAACTTGAATTTAGCTTTTTCGATTGAATTTTTGCAAATTTCAAACAATATATTTTGATCATGTTTCGACCCCCTGTTGAATGTAGCTTTAAAACAAATCCGGACTTACTGAGATAAATCTATGGACAATGAACCAAGCCCATTTTGATCTAGAGTTCATTAAGTTTTCCTTCAGGGCTTAGTGTAGAGGGTGCACATACATTCTTTGTTATTAACACATCCTAGACATGGTATTTGGTGTTTGAGCTCTTAAACCCCTGCATTTTTCAAATGACTTTTGTGCAATGGGTGTGAGTCAGAGGTAGAACATCTGCCTGACATGTGGGAGCCCCCAAGTTCAATCCATGGCATTCCAAAGTATATTAATATGAAATAAAACCACTCACAGAATTTAGTAAGAGCTGCCTCCAGGAACAGAACTCTGGTATTCTTATAGTAAATTGAACTAGCCTCATTCCAATGACTTTACTCATTTGCTTCACAGGACCAAACAAAATCAAGGAAATGCCCAAATGCTGCTATGGCTCACAGATAAATAAAATATCTTCTTTGTTGTCATTTCCTACTACTACAGCATGGCTAATGCTCACTACTTTAAAGTACCGTTGTGTTTCCATATATTACTTCATGTCAATGGTATAGTTTAGTGCTGAAATGTTTGTTTATCTCATATAAGGCCCTGTATTCCACCCTTGGGACCACCAACAAGAAAAAAAAGCAGAATTTATATTATATTAACCTTATTAGAGCAACCCAGTG
The DNA here is from genome assembly GCA_035773235.1 of Eospalax fontanierii. NCBI lineage: Eukaryota > Metazoa > Chordata > Mammalia > Rodentia > Spalacidae > Eospalax > Eospalax fontanierii. The sequence goes on from CM069525.1 coordinate 42,316,808, forward strand.
AAATAAGGTTCTACTGATAGTCTCAGTTTATGGATGAGGAAACCAAAGTATAAAGAAGCATTCAAAGTACATTGAGAGCAGGTGGAAAAACCAGTTCTGCTCCGGGATGTGTGTGTGCAGCATTACACTGCAGAATCTTCTGTGGAGCCTCATAGCCATCCCATCCTCATCTGTGATGACAGGCATCACCTAATGTTTGCTACAAAGAGAAATTCCATTCCAAAATTTTTTTTTCATTTTATTTAGATCAACATTTTTAAAAATTATTTTATTGGCATTGCTTTCTTTAAGAAATACCAGGATTACATTGAAAGACTTTGTATAGGTGGAAAACTTGAAAAGGGAGTGAATGGTGAGCACACATTATAGGAATAGTGACAAATTTCACATTATTGTTGAAGCTTGGTAGTACAGTTTTGACAGTTAACAATATTCAAAAATTATAGTAGACATATAGAATTTCAAAAATTCCAAGGTCTAATTCCATATTTTTTAGTTTGAGAATTATATCAGTTTAGTTACTATAATACTTTCTAGTTCTTTTTATTAAAATTCCCAGCATGCTGGTTTGCTTTAGCTGTCAACTTGACACACCTAGGTTGAGGGAACCTCAATTGGGTAATTGTTTCCATTATACCTGCCTGTGGCCATGTCTGTGAGGTATTTTCTTGATTGTTGAGTGATGTGGAAAAGCCCAGCCCACTGCAGGCAGTGATACCCATAGGCAGGTTGTTCTGTATTGTGTAAAAAGCAGGTTGAGTGTGGATCAGAGAAGCAAGTCAGTAAGCTGCATTCCCCCATGGCCTTTGATTTAGCTCCTTCCCTGATTCCCTACCTTGGGCTCCGTTAGTGATGAACTGTGACCTGGGAGATGTAAGCCAAATAAACCCTTTCCTGTCCAAGTTGGTACTGGTCAGAGTGTTTTGTCACAGCAATTAGAAGCAAACTAAGACACCCAAACTGTGAATTGTATCTAGAAGTTCAATTAAGGCATAGGTGAAGGCATACTGGAGCTGTAGAAGAGTAATAAAATAATGGAAAACCTCTTGGTGTCTGGTAATGGGAGATGTCCAACATCAAGGCCTGGATGCCCAGGACCTCCTGTGGAGTTAAGGACCAAAGCTGGGCCTCAGGGGAGATAGGAAGTCTGTTCCAGAAAAACCAGTCCTACCAAGGCCAGAGTCTACAAATAGCAAGGCCTCCCCTGTCCTCAGCATAAGAGGCAAAGTCTCTGCCATGTACTACCTGGGACCTTGGGGGACAGGGATGCAGACTTATGGGAGACAACCACAATTCCAGTCTGATGGGAGGGGACCACAGCTCCAGGCTCAATTATAGTTTCAGGGTCACAGGACAGAAACAACGCTCCAAGTTCATAGGAAGGGACTCCAGTGAACACACTTCCAGGCTCACTGAAGTGAGTTACTATTTCAATTACACTGATTCCTATTACATTCCTGTCTCATTGCTCTGTCCACACGATTATAGCTGTGTTTAAGCTAGAGAATTTTGGCTTCTGAGCAGTAAAAAGCGACAGTAACTTTCTGGCTGGAATTTCTCACTTGAGGGGATGATATAAGACAAAGCCTCTTCTCGCTTTTGCTCAAGGAGACAGTTGGATCGTGCGTTTTGCTATTGCTGTTGTTGTTGCTGGTGTTTTTCATGATGAAGACTCTGGTTGGCTGCTTTTTCTATTGCTGCTGCTGCTGTTGTTGTTATTATTTTGTAACTGTGACCTTCCTATCTTCCTCCCTGGCCAGGGCAAGCCAATGATGAGCTATCTTACTGGGAGTAGGTTTTGCCAAGAGCTGCCACTGCCACCATCACGGCTCTTCAGCCTTTTCATTCTTAATTGCCAAGTCTTTTCTTGCCTGTACTCAGATTATCATCTGGATGATGATGCCTGATGGATCATGGGTATGCAGCACAGTGGTCCCCCACAGGCCCAGAACCTGGCAAGAGAGGAGTACCAGGGCTTGCTATAGTGGAGTGATTGCAACCACCTCCTTATTGTGTCCACTGCCAGGCCCCTGTGCCATGAGCTAGGTGGCCAAGGGGCCCAGTGCCATGGTTCTGACCACCAGGGTTGGGGTGCTGTGGATTTATTTATTTATTTATTTATTTATTTATTTATTTATTTGCTTTTAGATGTAACAAGTGTTTTGTCTGCATGTATATAATGCCCATGGAGACCAGAAAAGGACATAGGATTCCTTGGAAATGGAGGTATAGATGGCTGTGAGCCACTACGTGGGGGCTAGGAATCAAACCTGTGTCCTCTGTAAGAGCATCCTGTGCTCTTAACCACTGAGACATCTCTCCAGTTGCTGGATCAACCTATTTTCTTCAAATCCACACTTGATCTTGTGGGCTGATGAAACATTTAACATAAAATATGAATCTGCAAGAAGAAGCATAATGAGCCAAGGCTTCAGTTCCCACCTGCCAGTGATTTTCAAAGAGAAAATCCATTTTGTAGAGAGATTCAATAAATATATGTTCTTATTTGAATTGTTGTATCTTTTCAGCTCTGTCTCCTGGGGCAAGAGTGTCTTCCAGTTTGTGGCAGAGTAATGGTCCCAAAGTCCACAGCCCCACACATGTCCATAAGCATTGCTCACAAGCATCTCACAGCTCAGATTTAGGAATACGGGCTTGGAGTTTTAGCTTCAGGTTCCTACATTTATCTCCTCTGTTTAAATTCAGAATTGCAGACAATTCAATGACATTTTTCTTATCAAACATCAGTTCCAACAAATAAAATAACATGCAACCATAGGAACAGCTGTTACCCGCAAGTTCAGATAGACTGCAGGAGCATGCTGAAATTTCAACAAAAGAACTGAGAAGGAAACACAACATCACGCATAGACACTGGCACATTAGACTCCACAAAAGGTACTGTCTTTTAGTGAATATATTTGCCCAATATTATCTAGCTTATCTGATGTGAACCCTAAATAGTTACTGAAATAAACCAGGGGACTATCAAATCAATGAATAGAGTTCTCATACCTGTATTGCCTTAAAATTATAAATAGAAAATTAGACAAAGATTCTTAGATAGTGAAACACTGCAAGTATATTACTGGAAATACCTCGCAGTTTTTTCTTACTAATGTTCAGGATGTGGGGAGGGATCAGCCAAAACACTCGCTAGGCATCAACTGATAAAAACTGATTTGAAAAATAACTGATTAAAATGGGGGTGGCTTAAGGAAATTGGCGGATTTTTGGAGGAGAGAATTTGTGGTACCTAGGAAGTTAAGAAATTGGAATCCAGTCAGAAAGTGATTAAGATGGGCAAGAAGAGCTACCTGTCAAGGGATTATATAGTGATGATACAGAAAAGGCCTAAGAGTCTGATTTCTCAAAGAACAAGCAAACGAGAACTGCCCAGAGTTGCCCATCTCATGAAAGGATTATTTTCCAAGTGTTCCTTTCCATGCTAGTTGTTTGAAACGTTCAACATATTTTGCCACAGAAACACAAATATTAAAACTGGTACATTCTCTGAGAAGCTGGCAATTTTCAAGTTGCAAAACAATGTATAAAGTAGTAGAGACATTTGCCCTAAAGACAAGAGAAAATGTAACTGGCACTGATTAAATACTTACCTTCTTTCCATAATTTTAGAGTAGTTTTTGTAATTGTAATACCCATAATATTATCAGCTATCACCATAAAATACAAAGCACTTACTTAGACCTGTGTACAGTGCTTAAACAAAAATTCCACTTGATCCTCACTGCCATCCTGAAAAGTATTTTTAGCCTCATTTTCAAAAGAAAAAAAATAATGACTTAGAAACAGTCAGGGACTTGCCAAAGTTTAGCTCCAAATCTCAACTCATTCACTCTTCGACTATAATGGAAAGTCTAAAAATATAATAACTCTATACAGTAATCTTTTCAAAATATCTTAAAACATTCTTTCCTGTACCTAAATATTAAAAGTCACAAAAAATCAGGGCTTTTTTCCTCTTTATACAGATATTTAATTTCTGAAAAGAATTTAGGAACATGATTATAATCACTGTGTACTTTTAAAAACTAAATGAAACTTGCCTTTCATATGAAGGATCAATTAATATTTCATGAATATATGATTACTTGGTCCTTTCAGAAGCAATCCCTACATGCCCTTAAAAGGTCCTTGGATGAACAATCACAGCATGGCATATACAACTAATAAACACCTACTATTTAATGTCGTGCAGGCCTGTGACCTCTGCATTCAGAAGGCTGAAGCAGGAAGATCACAAGTGCAAGGCCAGTCCAGGCCACATAATGAGACTATATTTCAAAAATAAAGACAAACAAAAGCTACCATATTTCTTTTCCCAAGTAGCTTATTTGGAACAGGTTTCAGCAAACAAATGATCGTATATATTATGATTAGAAACTGAAATTATTATTTTTCAGTTCTATTTTTATTGAATGTTTGCTATTTTGAAAGTCACATTATTTTAAAGACCTAAAAATCAGTGGCTCCCAGCATCATCAGTATTTGTGCTTCCAGTCTCACGCTGTAAGAAGATGGCTTGAGTAAGATGCTGAGGGACACTGTAAAGCAGTCAGTGAGGGCGTCACGGAAGTCTTCTTCAGAGTGACTTCCAAACAGGTGTACTGGCAAAATCAGAATCCCGATTTGCCTCATTCTTTACTCTGCTGGTCGGGTTCATGCCCTTCAGATCAAATGTGATATTTGACAACATTTTTTACACTTTAAAATAGAAAATTGTCTTGAAAGTACTGCAGTACTTTATTACTACGTAAGGACTTGCCCTCTAAAGTTACCAAAAGAAATGGGTTCGGAGAGCAAAACATTTTAACTAAAATTAACAATGAAATTCACAGTACCTCAAAGCACCTCTAGCTTTGTAATCCTGATAACTATGAAAGGCATTCCCTCAGGACTTACAATGGCCAAGAATATGCAAATAGCCTCCATCACCTCTGTCAATTCTGACAAAGCAATGTTTTATGAGGAAATTCTAGCAACAACCCAGTGACCTTCTGATCAAAGAACTAGAATTCTTTGATGTCTCCTAAGAGAATACTTGTTTAGTTACTTAATGCAAATGCACCCAAAATAGAACTGGTGGAAGAAGAAAAACCTCCCCTACTGGAAGTCAAATTCATTAAAGGAAAGTGATATTTCTAGAAAGAAGTCAGATGTTAACTGGAGAACTTTTCAGTACAAAAAACTGAGAAGGCCCTGTGCAGGTGAAGCCACCACCTAAACAAATGATGTGCAGAACAGTCTCTGAGTGCTAGCTTCTCTACTCTAGGAGGCAGGCTGATGGAGAAGGTGAAAAGCAGGGAGGCCAGGTCATGAGCCCAAGGTCATGCAGCTAGCCAGTGGCAGAGCCATAATGCAAGTCCCAGCACTCTGAATCCAGGTAACAAACACATCATGACAGTATGAAACAAGAAAGGAATTAACAACAACTGGCTAACAGGGAAATGCTACAAACCTTCCCTTTAATGTCACCCACCATCTACCTCAGTGGGCCTAGAAATCGCACCTTCCTGACAGGAAAATTCTGAAGTGTCAGGTGAATACAGTCCACAAAGGTGTAAATGGCTTGGTCGTCAGGGTGAGAGCAAGATGGCATCCATTTTTCTCTACATCATCTAGGTACCCATGAAGCTCAGACAGTTTATTTCCTGGATAAGATGTTAATTATTCTTTCTCTCCTCCCATGCTAGGACACAGTTGGCACTTAAGTATGTTTGCTGAGTGGCTGTATTCAACAAAGATGACTCTTATTTACTTTTCAATAATCAAACGAATGGCAATTGCAATATCTAAGCACTTTTAATATGGTATAAGAAAGTAAAATATTTAGATATACTGAAACTGATTTCCTTTATACACAGAGTAAAAGATATTTGTGACTTTTTCAAAGGAAAGATAGAGATAGCCAACCCATAATAATAACCATCTCACGTTTGTACAACACTGCAGTTTCCAACATTCTCATACACTCAAACTTTAATAAGCATGTGAAGTCGATACTATTGTACCCATTTCTCAGGTTGGGAAACGGAAGCTTGATCAGAGTTACACAGCTAGTGGCAGCAGATTTGGGTCTGAAAACTTTCTATGTTTCTAGGTACTGTGTTTTGCATTAGCCATAATCCCTCCCACAACATAAAAGGGCTTGGGTTGTTAAAATAAATTCTTGAAGGGGCAGAATTTCAATTAAAATCAAAATGTTTCTTTTAGTAGCTCCTTGGAAAGAAAATTTTGGGAGAGATCACTTGGAGCCTGGGAATATCCAAAGCCCTGAAACATGCTCATTCGAGAGAGATCCAATGCATTAGGAGCATGTAGTACTTGAGGTCAATTCAACTAATGCACATTGAGCAGGGCTTTGACCAAAACGTCCCTCATCCTTAATTCAGACCAACTCTTCCTTGGGAAGATACCCATCACAAATTGGGCCAAAACTTAAACAACACATGACATAGACCAAACATACTGATGTGTACCATCATTTTGAGCACTGAGAAATAAAGCCTAGCGTGATGTTATTCACATCTTCTCCATGCCCGAATAGAAAAGACAGATTCTAAATCTTCTTGGAAACACAGTAACCTTTGCTCTACTTTCTCGAAGACAATCAAAATATATAACACAAAAAACAAATGGCAATGGCTTGTAAAATAAAGGAGACCTTTATAAAAGCCTCTGGACATGGAATGATTTATGCTCTTGAAAAGGATAAAAAAGAATATCAAGCCTCTATAAGTTGCCATAGAAACCTTTCTCCAGATGCTGCCTCTTGGAGATACTAGAATGAGATTGCCTTCCAAGGCCTTTCAGAATATGCTTAAAACCATAAAAATGGTTTCTTTATCATGTTTTATATGCAAATGATTGCATTTCTGTAAAATGTCAGCATCCATAATGAGTCATGTTTCATAGTTAAGCATTTGTCCTTACCCTTTGTTGTTTGAAAGGAGTTAAATATCTTTTGTGCGTGACAAGCTTGGTAAACAATATTTGTTACTGCTTTACCTCAACACAATTTCCTAACAATAAACAAAGAAAACCTAGAAATTACAGCTGTGTCTTTCTTGAGTATGTGTACTTTATTATTTATCTTTAAAACTGATCTGTAGTTTTTTAATTCACCTGCTGCAAATCTTTGGAATTAGATGAAATGCCTTTCAATAAATAAGCACATTCTTTTTTGGAAAAGCAATCTTTTTTTTCTTTTATTGAATTTGGTGGCATGCAACCTTAGTCTCAGCACTCAGGAGGCTGAGGCAGGGGTATCTTTAATTTGAGGATTACTTGGGCTTCATAGCAAAAGCCCATTTGTTTTTTTTCTTTTGTTTTTTATTATTGTGTGGGTAGGAATGGTAGTGTTGTGGACGGAACATGCTTCATGAACATTAGGAAAGTACTCAACAGCTGAGCGACAACCCCAGTCCCCAAACTATTTTTTTAAGTATAAAGGAAGTTTCTTTGATGGTGACTTGAGGATGAACTATCTGTGGTTGCAGTAGTGGTTCTCCTATACATTAACAACACAATTTTAGAATTACAAGCATCTTTTGTAAGGTTCTGGGTTCGAGACGCAGCAGACAAAAGGGACCAGAGACTGCTGGGAACTAACAGAACCCGGTTTATTAAGAGAAGACCAGATGGGACTAGCTTCTCCACACTCAGGAGTGGAGAAATGCTAGCCCCCCTGGGGGCTAGATGGGGGAGATGGGGGAGACTAGTCCCCTCTCATCTTGGGGCTCAGGCTCCAGGGAACCAGGCTGGCCTGCCTGGCTCTAGATCGGGATGGAGGAGCTCCCTCAGGGAGAGTGGGAGAGGCTAACTCCCCAGGAGAGCGAGATCAGATCCCAAACCCAAAAGCCTCTAGGATTCCCATGTTTTCATACTCCCAAGGCCGACCTCCTACTTTCCTTTTAGCCCAACCCCTCACCCCCCCCTCCCAGGGAGAACTGCTGAAAAATGGCCTTTAAAATAGTCCATAACCCAGAGGAACAGAAGAAGTCAAACTGGGTGTACCACCCGAGATACAGGAGGCTCAACTACTGATGGTGGCACTCGGGATTCCTCCCAAGACCTCTAAGCAACTCAGCATCAATGCCACAACACCTGCCAGGCCCACGGTGACAACGAAGGACACTGGGCACAAGCCTGCCCCAACTCAGGAGCCACTGCCAGGGTCATGCCCTCAATGGGGAAAATGGGGATGACTGTCCTTGTTTGCAGAATCGAAGTAGACAAGTCATGTGGCCCCCAGATCCCCCAACCTGCCTTCACTGACAGAACATCTGCCTGGCCACCAAGGACTGACCTTCTGCACAATAGCAATGGAGGAACCCAGAGCCACTGCCATAGTAGACAAAAGACCTGTTTGTAGTAGGGGGCCACATGATCTGTCCTCCTGTTCCTACTTGGGTCAGACACACCCTTAGCAGCTCTCCATGGTGGGAGTCAATGCCCCCCCCACACACCTCCAGGACTACTCTACCTCTTTCCTGCATTCTCTGAGATACCCCTGACAGCCCTCACCCCTTGGGTCAGGCTTTGAAATGCATCCTTCACTGGTCTCAATTACTGCCTCTCTTTATGATCTAAACTGTTTTCTCTGAAATAGAACATTTCCTTATGCCTTCATGCCCTGGGCACCACTATATAGTTTTCCTAATTCAGACAAATTATTATTATTCATATTTCCTCAAGACCTAAAGCATCTGCTGGATCTCTCTCTCTCTCTCAACTACAATTGTTGTGTTTTCTACAAGCTCACCTGGAAATTTGTAAAGTGTATTGTACACACTGGTAATAACAATTCATAACATTATGTGTGTTCTTTTAGTAAGATGGTACTACACAGCACTCTTCTGATCCAAACTGCCATATTCATAACTTCAGCTGTGTCCACTTACAGGTTTGTTAAGTGGGGTCATTGGACCCTCACCTGAGTATCCAATCACTCCTCCCAACCTTAATATTATTATGTCTCATGGTTTTAAGAAGGAAAATAAGAGGGTAAAAGGAAAGGAAACATTTTATAAAGAAGGATTTATGTATAAGATTATGAGGGCTGGATATTTCCAGAATAGAAAGAAAATGAGAAAGTCTATGCAAGAGATTGAAGGTCTGAGTCTTGAAAGAGGAGTATCTAATCATATGCAGAACATCTTAACCATTGTTAAGCAAATAACCATTGTTAATGACCACATCTGTGTCTGTGAAGTGATAATGGTCTCTAACCAAACCATGGAGACTCCATCTTACAGCAGTGATGTCCTCTTTTATGAGGAAAAGGGAACTCTAAGTTTAACAGTTTCTTGTGGTCTTCAGAATTGGCTATAATGCCAGGATGTGTCTCAATCAGGAACAAAGACAATGACTAAAATGTGAACATCTGCTTCTATGGATGGGAATTTTAGGTTGGATATTTTTTAAAGCTAACCTTTACACACCTTATTTGTCTAACCTCAACCGTGGGCCAGTCTTTCTCACATCTCTACCCCCTTGAATGTATGTTATCTAATTCCTTAAATTTCAGGAAAATAGGAAGCGGTTCCAGCTTTCATCTGAGGCCTCTTGGCTCTGCACTTGCAGTGAATTTGGATGTCCAACCTCTTCTAAAACCTAATGGCCTCCTGCAGGGTCCTTCAACCTTAACCTTGCTTATGGCTTTTGCAGAATGTCTTTGATCTCTACCTGGACCAGATCCTACAAAGCATCAAATCTCCCATTTCATTAACCCTTTCAGGTCTGAAACAGTGTTACCAGCAGCTAAACCTCTATTAAAGATTTATTCTGTCCTCTTATCCCACCAGGGGGCAGGGATGGGGAGGACCCTCAAGTCTACCTCCTCACCTGGTCAGCAGTCTCTTATGCAGGAGGAACTGTCTCAGCAACAGTCCCTCTGCTCACCTACATGGGAGGACTGCCACCAGCTTTTGCCTTTCTACTGTGCTTTGCTGGGACCCTGACACCACTCAAGCAGCAGCCATACATCATGAGGGTGACCAGCCAGCGAGTCACCTCTGCTCACCTTCCCACCAGGAAACATGCACGGCTGCCTAACCATGATGAGGACTTGACAGTATAACCCATTCCAGGCTAGGTGTGACTGGAACCTCCAACCTCCCCCCACAGCAGTTCTGGAACAGACACCTTGGCATTCCAACTAGACTCTCAGACCCCACTGAGATCTGAGAGATCTGAGAAAAGAACTGACTTTTACAACTTCTTGAATAGATAAGATTCCCAACTCAGGATTCACACAGCTGTAAAAAGTCACTGCTTCCTGGCCAGAAGTTTACCTTAAACATCAATCAGATGTCATGAGAACCCCACAACCCCTCCCATAAAAGCTAGGAGTGGGCGAGGGGCTTTTGGGCTGATCTCAAGGGGGCGAGGGGCTTTTGGGCTGATCTCGCTCTCCCAAGGAGTTAGCCTCTCACATTCTCCCTGAGGGAGCTCCTCCATCCCAATCTGGAGCCAGGCAGGCCAGCCCAGTTCCCTGGAGCCTGAGCCCCAAGATGAGATGGCTAGTCTCCCCATCTCTTTGGGAAGGCTATCCCCCCAGGGGGGCTAGCATTTCTCCATTCCCGAGTGTGGAGAAGCTAATCCCATCTGGTCTTCTCTTAATAAACCAGGTCCTGTTAGCTCCCAATGGAGTCTCTGGTCCCTTTTGTCTACTGTCAGATTCTGATCACTTCTTAAAGAGATGGCTGTCTCAAATGACATGAACATGGGCAAATCTCTTTCTCTTTTCTCATCAGACATGAGATGATAGCTGAAGAATTCTAGAAAGGGAGAATCAAATATAAGCATTGCTATGGAAAGGAAACCTGGGTGTGATGTAATGAATGAGCAAAGAAATGAAGTTACATCTGTATCACATGACCCCTCCCCCATTTTCTGGGAACCTAAGGAGCCTCCTGGCCTTGGTGCAGAAGCTTTACTTTGCCAGCCCCTGAAACAGGCCTACCTAGGAAATAAAGACTAAGGTAGTTAGTAATGTGCAAGGACCAGAACGGAACGAAAATATTGCTGCTGTTCAGCAGAAAAAGTTCCTGTCTAATGAGCTGTTCTGTGTTTGTATAACCTCAGGAAAGTCCTTACCTTTCAGGGCCTCACTTTGCTTTCCCACACAATAATGTGACTAAATTAGGCTCCTGCTTGTCTGATTAAATTAAATGGGGCAAGATGGTGATCATACAGAAGAGATTTCATTATATAGGTGGTAGCTTCATGACTCCAAAGCATCCATTCTTTAAAACTTGAAAATTGGGTGACATCAATGGATGTGGATAAAAGCTGTGATTTGTATGGCTATGGAGGACAAAGAAATGATGATTTTAACAAATCTAGTTAGGAGAGTTGTGTTAAGCTAATTAGCAGTGAAATGTCTTATCTGCGACTTTGAAATGCATCTAAAAACAAGAGGGGTTGATAAATGGAGAGAGGAATGGAGATGTGGATAGAACAGAGTAACTGCAAATACCACAGAAATCTTCATTGCAGAATGAATGATATGCATATGAGCATTCACTGTACACTTCTTTTTAATTTTTCACAGTAAGGAATTTCGGGGTAGGGGTTAAACCAGCTTCTATTCATCTATACATGTAATAGATTCAAATTAATGTATTGCACAGTTCCAACAGGAAATACATATATGCTATTTATAAGCTTTCTAATTCTTATGACTTACTGAAGAACAGACGGTGGAAATGATTTTACTTAAGAGCAGAAATTTCTCATTACAAATTCTGGGAAACATGCCTAAAGTAATTGTTCAGTTTGGCTAGTGTGATTAAAACTGGCCATGAGTTTATCAAAGAGTCTTCCTGTCAAGACAAAAGTCTTCTCCCTTGGCTGGTGGTGCATCTCAGTGGGAAAACACTTGCCTAGTATTTGTGAGGTCCTTGGTTCCATCACTAGCACTGCAGTGAAATCCCTCTTTTCCCTCCAACAATTTAAATACTGTCAATAATGCCATTGTCCTGAATCATACACTATCAAGGAGTTCATGGACCAAACAGCAAGGTAGAGTCATGCTATGCATAATGTTGCTTCAGTCAACAACTGGCCACTTAATATTATGGTGGGCCCCTAAGATTACATTACCTAGTTATGTTGGGACTGGTTTAGACAATGTTAAGGGACTTTTGTGTCACTATGACCAAAATATTCAAGAGAAATAACTTCAAGGAGAAATTCGGCTCATGATTTCAGAATGTTCAGTCAGTCCATGTTGGGTGGCCCCATGTGCTTGAGCACTATATCTTGGAGGCAGAGGGTATAGGGCAGAGAAGAGCTGCTACCATAACAGCCAACTAGGAAATAGAGAAGGGGAATGGCAGCACTCAGGCTCAGCCAGGTTTCTTCTTTTTCCCATTTACTTTACTGATTTAGTGTGTGCCAACAGCCCATCGGTTGTTGATGCCCACATTTAGGGTGGATCCTTCCCCTCTCAATGGAATCTTCTTTGGAAATATCCTCATAGACACACTCAGAAGTATACTTTGTCAGTCTTCTAGGTGATTCTAAATCCAGTCAGGTTCATAATAAACATTAGCCATCACAAGTACACTATAATGTTCTCACTGTTGCTATGACTGACTCCATCTTTCTTAATTTCTGTTTCCTTTCTCTCACACAAAGGCCCTCACTTTTCAACTTTTCATTCCCATGACCTTGCTTATTATTATGATCTGGTTCCCAAACCATAAAACTAACCTAAAACTGGAACGTTCTGACCTCAAGATAAAAAAATGTCGTCATAAAGAGTTCACCACCTCTTGTCTAGGACAAACTGTCTAGTACAAGCTCCTAGAGAAAGTTGATCTCTGTACATAACCCCAACCTGCTCCTCATACAAATATTCACCACCGACCCCAAAGAAGTGGAAGATGGTAATTAAGACATTACTCTGCTTCCTTCCCGAGTGCCACAGCACCCTAAATAAAGCCAACTTTCTCCCCAGTACTCATCTCTTGGACACTGGATATGAACAGAGTTTCTGAACCTGAGTTTTGTAACACAGTGATGAAATTGTCTGATTCTACACATCTTAGAGTGTATTCCCATCATTAAACAAGACATGATTGCATTTGCAATGAGAAACACACTTAGTACAACTGAGTCGTAGAACAATGAGAATTGGTAATATGGAATAGAAAATAGTATCCGACAAACAATGAACAAGGTTTCTTCCGTCTCCCTTCAGGTTCTGTGATATAACAGAATCACCACGCAAAGGTAGGCCACAGACAGAAGAGAACCCAGGACACTGGAAGGGCCTGGGACAAAGCTTTCTATTGGATTCCCAAGGAAGGAAAAGTGTGCTGTCACTTCTGAGGCACCCTGAGGTAGTTGAAGTACACCAGGTGGATGAATTTGAGTAGCACAATGTTTCACATTGAATTACGTGTGTATCCCCTGACTGCTTCCCCAATTCACACACTGAAGTCCAAAGCTCCTAGAACTTCAAAAATGAGACCTTATTTGGAGGAAATCTTGACAGAGATTAGTAAATTGAAATGAGGTCATTAGGATAGTCCTCCACCCAATTTGAAATGAGAAAATTGGACATAAAGACCTGTACACAGGAAGAATATCATATAGAGATTAAGGCAGACCTCAGAGTGATGTCCCTAAAGCAAATAATTGCCATAGATTTCTGAAAAACCACCAGAAGTTAAAGGAGCATCAGGGAACAGAGTCCACTTAAAGGTCTCAGGAAGAAACAACCCTTACAACACATTGATCTTGATTTGTTGCATTAAGTCATCTCCTTTGTGTACCTGTTAGGACAGCTCTGACAAAGCAACACACACAAGAATATCATCTTCTATATTAAGTTAACTTCACTGCTAACTGTACTTATTTGGAGAAAACACAAATATGAATACCATAGTTAACCAGGCTAGGTTGACATTTCCTATGTTCTCGAGTGTTGGTGAGTCTAGAATGGAGTGAAGAGATCAAAGTCATAGCAGGACTACTACTTCAGATGGTCTGTACAGCCAGGTAAGACTCAAAACGATAGTACTCAGGGATCAGAGCTGCATCCTTGATAATAAAATGAGAAGCCTTTTTAGATTCAACACAGGAAAGGGAGTAAACAGTAATGACAGCATGTGAACCATCTAGAACCTAGGGTAAGATTAAACTTTCTGAGGTGTATATTTAGAAATGAGTTATCGCCAAGGTTAGACAAATTCTATGCTTGATACAATTTCTATAGCACTTTAGAGTGTTTGATGTTTAAATCTCTCATTAGATTCTACTCAAGTTAAATAATTTCCCCAAAACATTTATGTAACTGTTCAACTCACCAAGAAATACTCTGGCTTCACATTCTCATTGCTCTTCTCAGTGCCCTGGAATAGCTTAGACATGCTCAACCACCACACCAACTTAAGTATTTTGGGTCCATGAGTTTTCCTAACCAGAATCTGAACTTGACTGGCCATTAGGAAATATGCATGGGAAAGGCTGACCTTTAAGGCCATAATGACCACTTTCAAAGAGAAGACAAAAGAGGTAGAAGAATCCACCCTTGCATTAAACCAGTGCCCCCAATCATCACGTCAAGCAGATTCTTCTTTTGAAAATTATTGTTTTTCTATATTTATTTAATGTATCTGTGAGTATCTACATTCCATGTAGACATATAGTGCATGTATGGAGATCAGAGACTAATCCACAGGAGTTGGTTCTCCTTTTCCACCGTGTGGACTTTGGGGATTGAACTGAGGTAGCAAGGCTTGGGGGAAAGTATCTCTACCTGCTAAGCCATCTCTCTGACTCAGGTTCTTCTTTTATAATATAATTTTCTATTTTCCTCCCATATCCCTCCACATTCTCTCTTTAATTCATGACCTCTTCTTCTACAATTATTTTCACATACATACACGCATGCATACATACGTACATATATATGTACATGCACACACACACAACCTATGGAGTGTATTTAGTGTTGCTCATGTACACATGTATTTAGGAATGACCATGTGGGGATTAAATAACCTATCATGGGACTTGTTCCTGTAGAAAACTGATTCTCCCTCTCTCAGTAGCCACTAATTGTCTGTAGCTCTTCATTAAGGGGTGGAGCTTTGCGAAATCTTTTTTTAATTTACATTTATTTATTTAATTTCTGTGTGAGAGGGAGAGAGAGAGAAGTGACAGAAAAAGAGAGACTATGTATATATGTAGAGAAGTCAGAGGGCAACTTGTAGGAGTTGGTTCTCTCCTTCCACCATGTATCATCCAAGGCTTGAACTCTTCATCAGATTTGGCTGCAAGTGCCTTTACCCACTGACCTGCCTCTCTGATCTTCTTCTCCTTAAGATCTAACTTGACTCCTATTATGCCACTATAGTTAAAACAGGTGTGATGACACATAGCTGTAATGTGTCACTTAAAGGCAGAGGCAGGAGGAACATGAGTCAGAGGTTGACTTGGGCTACATAATGAATTGCAGGTCAGCCTCAGCTACATAGAGACACTGTTTAGATTGGGGAGGAAATATAATAGTGTATAGATCTTAGACTATGTTAAATGCACAGACAAATGTTCAGCATTTACAGTATGTGGGCAGCATTACATGCCCAACAGCTACTGTCTTAAAATGCACTTACAGCACCATTTACATCATGCTTCATTTACTTTCACATTACTTTTATTTATTTCTGTCATTTTACTAAAATCTCAATTATGGGTTGTTTTTTTTTTTTTTGTCTTTTAAAATAGGTATCATTGTATATACGGACTTCTCTGACACCAACATCCATTGTCAACACTGATTAGAAAGTCCCACCCCATCCTTTAACATTCCCCATTCTGGGGCTATCTCCACATAAAATCAGAACTTAGGCAAGGCTGATGTTGTAACAGCACTTTCCAGAAGTGCTTTCCAGTGTCATCCTGCCCTCATCCATCTGGAGAACAGGAAGTCACCCCAAAAGAATGCAAGCTCCTTCCACCTCCTGCCTGCCACCTCCTGAGCAATAACCCGGGAAATGAACTGCCTGGTTCTGTCTCCAAGTTGTAGATTTTGAAATTCTGTGAGGCTCATACCTTCAATTTTCATTCCAAGTCAAGATTTGAAACCCTACAGGGGCCCAGACAGGTCAAGCATAAAAGAGACAGCGGCAAAACAAAAGCCATGAGCATGAGCTATGGAGAGATGAAGATGTGCCCTCAGTGAAAGCACTGCAGTCAAATATTGATACACTGGAGAGCCAGTCTGTGAGAGGCTAGCTATTGGTTTAGAATTTTTGCTCTAAGCTCCCGTTTGGGCCTTATCTCATTATTGGAGATGTGGCTTCACCAGAGAACATTATTTTGCTGAGTCCTCACTAATTCATCAGTTCCCCACATGATTTCAAGGATAGTGGCTATTCTTGTTCCCATCCAGAGTTCTTTGTCAAATCATTAAGGAAATGCCTAGTTTGGGGGATGCTGACAGCGTAAGGATCATTAGCCACCTGGCAACTAATGAATAATTAAATCTCATCCATTGTTCCATGATTTTCCTTACTTTTAACTCGAACTCAGTCATCTGCCCAGGAGGTCAAGCCTAAAACTACTAGACTTCATCACTGAGACTTCAGAATCCCTTATCTCACCTTACCCATAATGTAAAACCTGGCCCCTGCAGACTTCTCTAATCCCTTGTCTTTGTTTTGTTTTTGTTTGTTTTGAGACGAGGTCTTACAATGTAACCCTGGCGGCCTGGAGCTCTGTCTCTGCCTCCTGAATAATGGGATTAAAAGTGTGCTCCACCATTTCCAGTCTCTTGTCTTTTGCAAGACTGGAATCAAATTCAGGGTCTCATGTATGGTAGGCAAGTGATAGGTCAGTGGGGGATATTCCCAGGCCTTTCTGTTGCCTTTTCTCCTATGCCCTACTCTACAACTTGGCAGTACTGAAGGATCTGCCTCCATTAAACACTGTTTAGTGTTTCTACTTCATTGCCCCAAACACAGCTCAGCTGTCATCTCATCTAGTCTCAAACTCACCCTAAGCAACTACAAGAGTGTCTTGAGATCCCCAAGAGTCTACAGCAGTGACAACTTCATCCACAATATGGAGGAGGGGACCACACCCAGAACACAAGCTGAGGCAGAATGCATCTCAGTTCACAAGAATCTTTGCGGGAGTTCAACAGTTTTAAAACTTTTCACTCAAATTATTTTTGGAAAGAGGTTTTTCCTGTTATTTTATACCAACAGATTTGAGATTGGTTGAAACCTTTCCATGTCTGGCCAAACTCCAGCTGGTGGTTTGATAAAAGACTTAAGGGAAAGCCAAAACAAGCTGGCAACGTCTGGGAAGGCAAGGCCTCAAATGGAACTCATATGAAATTAATTATGTTTTTATTAAGTTTGACCCATTTTAGAGAAAAGTATACTTCTTAAAATGATAATTTTTCATCTCTGTGAGAAGTCCTAGACTCAGTTGTAAGGGTCAGTATAAACCAAAAAGGAACAAAGATGAACACTCCTGCAAAAATTTCAAGGAAATCTATTCCTGTCTGAGTAAACTATTGCAGTGGTATCAGTAGCTGAGATTCAGTTTCCCTATTCACTTTAGGATAGCTGCTTAGACCAATTTCAAAACAAGGCTAGATGCACTTGGAAATATTTAGATACCATGCTGAGTGGTAGTCATTAATTCTTGCCAACTCAGTGATCTTAATTATGTTAAAATGACTTCGTATTATTTCAAAAAGGAAACTTAAATGTATTTTTTATAATTAGACAGCTTTCATATGTTGGATCTAAGACTGGTAATCAAAACTATTCCCTTCTTTAAACCTCAACTTGCAGACCTATTAAAAAGGTGAAACATACAGCATAGTATCTACTGCATGGCTAATATGCAACAACTATCTTGTTAATAAGTGAATGAGTCCAATACCTTAGAAAGCACTTGGCTCTGAAATTAGAAGAATTGGGTTCCAGATGCACTCTATCTCTTAGGTACTAATGAATCATCATCAAATAATTTATTTCTTCTCCTAATTTCAATTTATAAAATGGGAACTATAGGGAAGCAGGGTGGCACACATCTGTAACCCTAAGATTTGGGAAGCTGAGGAATGAGGATCAAGAGTTCTAGGATAGTACAGGTTTCAAACAAATTCAAGACCAACCTGACCCTGCTGACCAAGACCATGTCTCAAGACACAAAGGGGTGAGGATGTAACTTAATGGTGGAATGTTTGCATTATTTGTATATATGGGACCTGCTATTGTGATGAACAGATTGGGATGGGAAATTAATGGTTCCTCCATTTTTTCCATCATATTCCTTTCCCTAAAATGCTTATTGACAATATAGAATTTTTGTACAGCATCTGTCATCATGCTTTGACTATACATAATTTATAGATTGTCTTGTAATATTAACATATAAATACCAAGGTTTTCATATTTCATCAAACTGCTTTACACACATATAACTAGGTCTAAAACTATCCTGTTTTAGCCTATAGCAAAGCAAACAGATAACTCATATCATGAATTAGACAAGTCAGTTAATTGAACTAGAAAAGATGCAGACTTGCTCATTTTGCAAAAATGTACTCTGGCTGAACCCATCAGAATGCATTTCTACTCCAAATCTTATATACCACCAAACATATCTTAATGTGAATGTGACATTAAGTGTGATATCACAAGTATATCCAAAAACTTTTAGTTTCAAATTTTCTGCTTCAAATTTTTACTTTTGTTAAAATGTATGTATGGTGTTCATATATATATGATGTACGTGAATGCATGTCTGTGTGTGTACAGGCACACTCATGCCATGGCATGCATGTGGAGGTCAGAAGACAACATCAGCATTGGTCCTTACCTTTCACGTTGTTTGAAACAGGGTGTCTTTGTTGTTTATCATTGCATAAGCCAGGCCACCTGACCTGAAGTCATTTACAAATTCTCCTGTCTTTGCTTCCCATCTTGTCATAGGTATACTGGGATCACAGATACACCTTATCTTGCCCAGTTCTTTACATGGGTCCTGGGGATATGAATTTGGAATGGTATGCTCGTGCAGCAAGCACTTTACCCACTGAATCATCTCCCAGATCCCCAAATTTTTCTTTAAAATATATTTTTTAAAGAGGACATGAAGGTCTGGAGAGATGGCTCAGCAGCTAAAAGCACTTACTGCTCTTGCAGAGGACCCAGGTTTGGTTCCCAGCACCCAAATGGTGGCTCACTACTAAGTTCCAGAAGATCTGACACCTGCTTCTCGCCTGTGTTCAAAACACACACACACACACACACACACACACACACACACACACATACACACACAAACATTTGGTACATATTTGTACATGTGGGTAAAACACTCATACACATAAAAATAAATAATAGTAAAAATCTTAATTAAAAAGATATAAATTTGAGGGATAAAAAGGTATGGTTGGACCTTGGAGGCACAAAGGGAAGGACAGGGTGAATATGATCAAAATATACTGTATGAAATTCTCAAATTAATAATATTTTAAATATTTAATTTTATTATGTATTTGTGTGTGTGTGTGTGTGTGTGTTGTTAGTACAGTATCTGCAGAGAGCAGAAGAGAGATCTTCTGAAGCTGGAGTTAAGGCACCAGGTATGGGTTCTGAGAACTGAATTTGGGGAGTCTGTAGGAACAGGAAGTGTTCTTATTTACTGAGTCACTTCTCCAGCTTCCCCTGCAATTTTTAACAAAAAACTTTTTGAGAAAAAATTGAAAATATAGTCCCCCAATGGGGCTGGAGAGATTGCCCAGCCGTTAAGAGTGCTTATTGATCTTGCAAAGGGATCCAAGTTCAGTTCCAAGCACCCATATCAGGTGACTCAAAACCATCTGTAACTCCAGCTCCAGGGGATTCAGCAACTTCTTCTGATCTCTGCAGACACCTGCCTGTACACAGGCATGCGCACGTGCACACACGCGTGCACACACACACACACACAACACAATTAAAAATAAAAATCTACAGTGCCCCACGTAGTGACAGTCTAATAGCCCTACAACTTGTCTACCACATGTCTAAAGTCTATAATGTTCTATTTAACCCATATTATTATTTTGGATACACATCAGAAAATTTTTATACCATCAACAAATATTTGTTACCTCTGTCTACCAATCAGATAATTCTCCCAGGTTCCTAGAGACAAAGTAGGAAACCACTCAAATAATATCCCTGTCCTCGCAGAGTTTTTTGTCTAATGAGACACAAGGGCCACATAATAAATAACCAATGAGAGGTGGGATAATGGTTCGGCCAATAAAGTGCCTGCTATGCAAGAATAAGGGCCTGAGTTCAGATCGTCACTACAGGTGAAAAAGCGAGGCAAAGCATCACCGGAATGTAATCTCAGCAATGAAGCGGGAGGAGGGCTGAAACAGATTCTAAGGGCTCAGTGGCCTGCAAGTGTAGCCAGATCAGTGAGCTCCAAGCTCAGTGAGAGAGCCTCGCTTAACACATAAGGTGAAGGCTGAACTACCACAAGTGTTAAAGTGTTTGCCATGCAAGAATGCGGGCCCACGTTCCTATCTCCAGCACCCATGTGAAAAGTAGAGCATTGTGGAACTTGTCTTCAATCCCAGCACGTGGGAATGGGGAGAACAGAGACGGGTGGATCTCTGGAACTTTTTGGTCAGTCAGCTCCAGGTTCAGTGAGTGATTCTGTCTCAAAAATTGAGCTAGAGAGAGACTGAAAACATCCAAGGCAAACCTCTGACCTCCATGCACTCATGCACACACACACATCGTGAGTGTGTACAAAACTAACACACATACACACACTAATTAAATTATAAATAAATAAATAAAATGAAGAACGATTGAGGAAGACACTAGACATTGACCTCCGCCTTCTACATGCATGCACAAACACCAGATGAACATGTACATACACCACATATACACACATAAAAATAAAGGAATAACCAATGAACCAACTAAATAAATACCTGTCTATAAATTATTGCTAGTGATAAGTGATCCATGAAACATAAAATTTTGTAGGGTATTGGAACAGAGTCAGAGGATGACTCTTCCTTTGAGGTAAACTATGGACTGAGATCTATAATGCCCAGCACATAAACTCAAGAGGAAGAACATTACAGCAAGTTTGATCAGTTATTGGGAAACCCCTCACATGGAAGGAAACAGCCTTTGAATGTTCAAGGAACAAGAATAAATGTAGGTATACGTGTAAAATGTATGTTTTTAAGTACTGTAAACAAACTTATTGTACTCCAAGGCTTTGGCCACAGTCCCAAAATGTCATATTAATTAGCATTCTAAGTTGAAATGTGAAGCCACATCTAATTGGAAGCCCAAATCCATCTGTGGAAGTGAGGCTTAACCTAGATCTCAGGAACCTTCAATGCTTGGCAAATTCTTCCTAGATGAAGAAACACTTAAGTCTTTTGCCAACTGAAAAGTGTAGCGCCATCACTCACACCCACAGTTGCAAAAATACAACATTCAAAGGCGTTTAGTGGCGAAACTTTAAATCCAGAACATTATGTG
The DNA here is from genome assembly GCA_035773235.1 of Eospalax fontanierii. Lineage (NCBI taxonomy): Eukaryota > Metazoa > Chordata > Mammalia > Rodentia > Spalacidae > Eospalax > Eospalax fontanierii. The sequence goes on from CM069525.1 coordinate 42,338,374, forward strand.
GTTATGTGATGTTTTTCTTTTTCCTTTTGTCCCTTTGGATTTCTGCCGGACTCCAGGAGACTTTCTTTCTGGAGCTCCTTTCCTTTGTGCATCTCTGTAGGGTTCCCATGTGTTTTCCTGGCTCCGTGTTTTATCAGACCCATTTGTAGTCCATGCTTCCCTACTTCTTTGCCTCTGACTAAATGCAAAGCCAACAAATATTTGCCAGTTTTCACATTTGTTTGCTTGGCACAAAACGTGCAGAGATTTTGTAACCAGCTTACTGAGGTGAGGTTTTGTTCTATTGTGCTTCATTTCACAGTGTTGCGGATGGGACCCAGAGCTTCTTACATGTTAGGCAAGAGCTCAACCATTGAAGCACATCTCCAGCCCAAAAGGTGACTTTTTGAAATCACTGAACTCTCCTCAATGTATGTAAAAGCAGTAGAATCATAATATACATTGCATAAATTACACATATAATAATACTGCACAATAAACATGCTCAAGTAATCTTTCTTATCCGATTAGGACATTTTAATTGTAGTATCAAGGATCACCATATGGCTATTGTCCATACACCTGGGCATGAAATTTATCCTCAGAAAACTATCAGAAGGTTCACAGAAGAAAATACACTGGAAAGGAATAGGGATTTTGGAGAACAGAGAGAGCAGCAACTCAACAACTTGATTAATGCTTTTAGTATTATCTACTTATCAGTTCAGAACATAAACATAAACAAACACTGGTTTATTCCTATTACAGGACAGATTGCCCTAATTGCAAAGGAAAAATTGAAATAAAAGTCATCCTCCCAGAAAATATAATTGAATGATTTATAGAAGTAAGAAAATGCTTGACTTTGCTAGTAATTAAACATGAAAACCATCATTTTCACCTTTCAATTTGTGAATGTCACTCTCACTCTCAATTGCAGAAAGACAAAAAAAGATGATATTAAATGCTTCCAAGAGTATAATGAAACAGAGGCTGAAGAGATTGCTAGCTGCTTAGAGCACTGGCTGTCCTTCCTTGCACAGGACCCGAGTTTGGTTCCTAGCACCTACATGGTGCCTAAACAACTATCTATAATTCCAGTTCCAGAGGATCAAATGCCCTCTTTTACCTCTGCACGCATTTCACACACCAGTGCATTTACATTTATATAGGCAAAACACTCATACACATAAACTAAAATAATGTTTTAAATCTTATTACAAAGAGTGTAATGCAACAAAATGAGCTGGAAGAGTAATTGGGAAAGCCCTTAGAAAGGCAACTTGGCAGTATTTGTCAAAAACTTTAAACTTCCTATACTTAAAAATCAGAAATAATTTCTTTATGATCATATTTTTAAGGAAAGACTACCAATGTGTAAAAAGTATTCCCAAATAGCTTTAGTCCAATGTCATTTATAATAGAAATACATAATGACCTATAGTCTGGTATTAGTTAACCAAGCCATGATGTTCCTTATTTAATGTGTAAATTATGCTTGTAAAGATTGTAGTAATGTGGAAAATGCTTATTCTGTAGCATCAAGTAAGAAACAGAGAACTGAAGCAGATATATAAAGAAAGGCTGGAAGAAAACATACCCAGCTGTATATATTGGTTGTTTTTGAATGGTAGGAATTTAGAAAAATACTTTATTTTTATTTTTTATGTGTATGAGTGTATTGTCTGTAAATGCTCTGGTGTTGCACAATGCCTGCAGAGGTCAGAAGAAGGCATCGAATACCCCCTGGAGTTTTGGATGGTTCATAGGGGCTATGTGGGTGCCGGGAATCGAACCCAGGTCCTCTGCAAGAGCAGTTAGTGTTCTTAAGCACTGAGCCATCTCTCTAGACCCTGGTAGGAATTTTAAAGGAACGTAAAAATAATTTATCCAGGGTCTGAGGCTGTAGCTCAGTAGCAGAGTATCTACTTGGCATAAGTAAGATGCTGGGCTCCATCCCCAACACCATAACAAGAAAATACTACTTAGGATCAGTCCCCAAACCCCTGTTTAGTTATGGGACCTATTTAGTCATGTGAACAATCTCATTTACTGGACTTTTAGCAGGATTCTCTATATAAACGATTAACTTTTTTAAGGTTTAGGCATTTTTGAGGCCTAAATCATTTCGAATCACATAATTACAAAGCTTCTCTATAAACCACAGTCTATCTTCCTTTACATTTCCATTAACCTTCCACATTTCAGAAAAAAATGATGCAAGTAAATTCTTTCCCAAAAGGTCAACTGTATATCAAATTAAATTAAAATACATTCAACTACTTGATGTTTTATGAAATCTACTTCAGAAGGATAATGGAAAAGGGATGCATATTAGATTTTTCGAAGTGAGGGAGCCATTTCTCTTAATTACTTTTTCTTTAACACCACCAATGTGTCCTTATTACATTACACTGTAAACTTTGGAATCTAATAAGCCTGTTTATTTTGTTCTTTCTAACTGATGAATATAATCTAATGTTCACCAGTTAAGGGACTGAACTTGGCACCATTGTCTATAACTCCAGGCTCAAGGTCTAAGAAAAACATTTCAATATTCACATGAATACTGTAAGAAAAAATACTTACTACATGTTAAATATAACATCTAGATATGTATTTGTGTAAGTACATGCATTTCTATGCATACTCAAGCATACATTCAAGTACTAATATTTTTAACCCAGGTTTTCATGTGAATGATGGAGTACTCTGTTTATCCTGAAAACATGAATTTTCATTACATATACATATGCTCTTTGTATAAATTGACATAAAATATCATTCTCCATACATCTATTGTTCTGAATAATCATTTTTAGTGATTTCTATGTTTTATCTTCATTGATTTCATGAATGTCGTTTATGAATGGAAAATTTAAGTGTGTCCAATTTTCCATTTAGTTTGTGTTTCATTCCTGGAAGCTTACCTTGTTTCACATTATTTCCCAGGGCATGATCCAGCAAAAAAGCACTGTAAACAATAGATGGATAAACAGTGTTTTGATGAATGGGTTTATCCCTTCCAGTCTGTAATCTTACTTGGAATTCAGGCTTAACAACACAAAAGCAGTTTAATTTGATTATTAAGTCAAAATTCAAGATGTCCTAAAATCAGCTTGTAAAGGATGTGGTTTGGCACAGTTCATGGGTACCATGTCTCTACTTAGTCTTTTGGAAAGCTAAGTAAGGTCAGAACTGGTTCAACCTTGGGGCAGTATCTGGCCTGAAGAAGGTAAGTTGCCTTATAGATTTGCCCATTGGACTCTGACTCTGTCTGTCTGTCTGTCTGTCTGTCTCTCTCCCAATCATCTCAATAAAGCATATAGAAAAGTAGCAGACAACTCAGTCATTCAGGTACCTCTACCTGCTTTCTAGAAAGCAACAGGAAAAAGTTACTTTCTGGACGGATCTGCACTGTGAGTTATACAGTAAATCGTTATAGACCACAGTTTTCATCTTAAGAAAATGTTTAAGTCTCAAAAGTTTAAGCATAAATGTGACAATGACCTTGAATTCCATCTTAGGCATAAACCCAAGATAAATGAAAATATATTCATACAAAAACTTGTATGTAAACGTTCATGGCTGTACTATTCCTAATAGCCACAAATTGGAAACATCACAGATGTTGATCAATTAATGAATTAAGAAATTTTGGTTCAGTCATGTTATAGAATATTATTCATCCTTAAAAAGGACTAAAGTATTGATACACACTGTAACAATAATAAACCATGAAAACATGCTAAAGTGGAAGAAGACCATACAGTGTATATTCATAGAAAATCTATTTGCATATTCATAGAAAATCTCCAGCATAAGCAAACCTACAGAGACAGAAAAATTAGCTGTCTGGGAGAGGTAAGGCAGTAGTTGGGAAGAAGTGAGAGGTTGGGGAATGATTTTTAATGGATTCAGAGATTTCTTCTTGGGGCACAAAAATATTCAAATTTGCACATCGGTGTGATGATCACACAGTCCTACGGAATATGCTCAAAATTAATTGGATGCTTTAAATGAGTGGATTATATAACACATGAGTGATATCTCAGCAAAATCATTGTTTAAAATATTAGAGTGTGGGCCTGGATACATGGCTCAGTGGTTAAAAGCACTGGCTGCTTTTCCAGAAGACCTGGGTTTGATTCCCAGCATCCACATGGCAGTTAACAACTGTCTGTAATGCCAGTTCCAGAGGATCCAATGCCCTTTCCTGACCTTCATGGGCATTGCACAACATGGGTGCACTTACACACATGCAGGCAATACACTTGTACACATAAAATAAAAGTAATAAATATTTTTTAAACAATATGAAGGTGAAAATTTAGAGCTAAATAAGGTTGATTATTATTATTATTATCATTAGTTCTTCGAATCATTTGGAGGATATGTTTAGAGTTGGTTATTTTATTAAAACTGTTTCAAGTTCCAAGCTCTCCTGGAACTTCCTATGTGGCTCAAGCTGGTGTTGAACTCTCTGTCTTCCTTGCCTTCTGAACACTGGGATTGTAAGATGTAGATCAACTGATGCCTGTTCATTTGGAGATTTTTATTTTATTTTATATGTATGAGTGTATTGCCTGCATGAGTGTAAGTGTACCTGTGTCATGCAATGCCTGAGGAGGACAGAAGAGGATTCGGATCCCCTGGAACTGGAGTTAGGGACAGTTGTTAGTCTCCACATAGGTGCTGGGATTTGAACTTGGGTCTTCTGCAAGAACAACCAGTGCTTTTAACTGCTGAGCCATCTTTCCAGCCCCTATTTGAGATTTTCATGTAAGCTGTTGTAACAGGTCTTACATGCATCTTTATTTTCTCCTTACTCACTTTTATAGGCAACCATCCCTGTATTTCACTGTTCAAGGTCTTTTTGCTGGCTGTAGGTGTTGCTGAACCTATCAAATCCTGTAGTTCCCCAATACTTCATCAAGGACAACTGAGAAGTATTCTACAATATCTCCCCAGCTATCCAAAAGGATTGAGTTCTAGCCTTGAAAACACCTCTTGTAGCTTCACTCTGTGCCTCCTCTCTGTGCTTCCTGACTGGCACAGTTGGGCTCCCCTTTCAAATAAATGACTAGCTCTCAAATAAATGACTAGATCCTGTCTCAGGATCTGCTTCTAAGAGAATCTAAACCAAGATGCCTGTTCTTCTTTCTTCTCTTCTCAAGTAATATTCCTATCTTGTTCTACTAAAAAGATACAAAATGGTACTTGGTTATGTCCCTAAAAGAAAAATTCTACAGTGCTCTGCTTAGTCAAAACAGATAGGTAGATTTGGCATTAGACTTTGTTGGTTGCTGTTAACAGCATTGAGCGTCTTTAAATCATTGTGAGGACTGCAATGTATCTTCTTTCTTGAAAGACTGAGTCTACTAACCAGACTGCAGGGAAATGGGGTAGCCTGTCATATAAGGATCTTTTAAGCCACTGTCTCTTCCAAGAGAAAATTCTGAGACCTCAGCCCAAGCAGTAAAGAAGGGGCATTTCCCACTACAGTGCATGAAATGGGCAACTGCAACATCTGCAGCCCAACAAAATACTGTGGAGAGCTTCAAGGAAGTGGAGCCGAAACTCAGGCTAACAGGCTAGTGTATGGAAGGTTCCAGAAACAGACCATGATTAGTTAGTATAGAACTCTCTCTGCTCTCTTGGGTCTGGCATCTATATTTTCTAATATACATCATCTTAGTATGTATTATGAATTACTTCCTTGATCTGAAACTGTTGCGCCAAATGTATTTTCGAACTGAGTTCTTTACATTTGAGACACAACACATTAAAATAGCCTTAGCAAAAGGTGAGGCAAGTACCATTTGATCATCTGCATTCTTTCTTTTATCTTCAATAAACAAAACATATCAATGCCGGTCAGGTTTTGTTGAAAACTTCCAATTTTCAGAGCTCTGTGGATTTGGGAAACACAGAAAAGGAATCGTATCCTATATTGTGGTATATTAGAGTCATAGCTGCAAACAACTGTTGAGGGCAAAAAGACCAAAGGAACATGAGGACACGCTCATCATTAGAAATATAATTTTCTTAGCCCCCTTAGGTGATTTCAAAACAACTACAACCCTAAAAGACACTTTTTAACTTTTTAATAACTATAACATATAACTCAGAAAAGATGGCAGCATAGAAGAGCTCAAATATAATTCAAAGTCCAAAATTCTAAATTTGTTTTTACAAGAAAAAATTTTAAAAGGCTGATGATGTAGCTTAATGGAAGTGCTTGCTTAACATGCATAGAATAGGGACTTCATTCTCAGCACTGCAAGCAAAAGAAGCTTCAACGAACTAGTTGACACCTACTGTAAACCTGCTATGATCCAGACATCGTAGTGCCTTCTTCCTGAACCATATAGTAGAAAGGGCAAAACATTATGGAACAAGGTATCGCAGGAAGGCAGAATTTGTGGACACAATATAGTTTAGATAGGACTGTTGGATAAAGAGACCCCAAACAAAAAAATTCTAAAATAAAATCAGAAAGATCATCAAAAAGTATCTGAGTTGGAGCAAGAGTGGGGAAAGCTAGAAAAAGACTCTACATGGGAGAAGAACCAACTTGTGTGAGAAGTTGAAAGTAACCAGTTTAGAGGCAGACCAAAAGGTCAAAAGTGGCATGGCAGGAAAATAGGCTTCCAAGGTAGTCAGGGGCAAGGTCTGCAGCATGTGTCAGCCACAATTATCATTTCATACTTCATTGTGGGATGAATAGGAATCTACTAAAGGATCTGAAAAAGAGAAACAATTCCGCATGGTCTGCATTTTAGAACAATTGCTCTTTTAGTTGCCCTTTGAAAACACTGTGAAAAACTATATACCAGGCTGATAACAAGGGTTTCTCAGATGGGCAGGGAAGGGATGAAGGACAACATGTACAGTAATTAGCTTTATCTTTAAGTAGCTTTATTTGTTTCACTTCTGATAATGGGTGTTTTCTGATTTTTTTTTTTTTACTACTAAAATCTTTTCTTAGACTCTGGGGACTAGTCCAGAAAACAATACTAGCTAAATAAAAGTTTATAGGGTCCAAGCACTCTTACATTGTGGCAGACCACAGGCCTCAGACACCAAAAACAGAGAAATCAATATTCAAGTACACAATTCTGTGAGCTAAAAGCATGCATCCTTTGTGTCTTTCTGGATGTTTACAATTCATTAATGAATTATAAAAAAAATCACATATCATAGTCTAGCAAAAACGTATATGTTCAGGAAAAAATTTATATTGCCTTTATTATGTACACAAAGACCACATGTCACTAAGGCCCTTACAAAATCCCAGGTGATGTTACTGTTACTATATTCTGCACACAAATTTTGTTTATTCTTCACGTATAACAGTAATTAGTTATAGCAGTAAGACTGAATAAACTCTCATTTAAAAAATAACCTGCAGATATAATTTTTGAATGCTATCAAGGTTTTTGTCCACTGTATTTTTAAGATATTGAAAGAAAGTGCTAAAACTTGTGTATAATGCTCATTAATGTAGAGAGTGGATTAAATTCTAAGAGGACTGGATCCACTGTTGCTGCTGGAGTGTTATCAACCTGCCACTGGCCTGCTTTGGGACCAGCCCCACTGTCGGTAGCCCCAGGGCTTATATCACTTAGCTACTTAGAACTTGCCCACTCCATTCCACCTTCCCACTTTGGGACTAGGCCCTGTTGTCACTGCTGGAGAGCTCGAACTAGCCTGGTAAGTTAGTCAGACCCCACTACTCAGTCACCTTTGCCCTGCTTTGAGACCAGTTCAAGGGCCACATCTAGCCAGCTTAGCAAGTCAGAACCTGTTCACTTGGTACCCATCATTCTGCCTATGGACTAGGTCCTTTTGTCTTGCCAGAGAGCTACTGCCTACCCTGTCTGAAGTCACCCACTTGGTTGCCATCTTCCTTCTTCGGGACTAGGCCTATTCATACTGCTAGAGAACTCGAGACTAGCCTTCCTGGAACAATCCCATCTCTCCAATAAAAAATAAGAAAATGAGAATCTGAAGCACAGACAAACTATTCATATCTGACTAGAAATCAGCCAAGCTATAGCAGCAATAAAAACAGAACCAAGCTTCAACTCAACAAAGGCAGACTAGAATTTCACATCAGACACACAATCAAGAAAAGAAGTCCATATGCCCAGGTTACAACACAAAAACACAAATCATATGAAAAAGCAAGATAGTATGTTCCCAACAAATCTCACCAGTTCTATAGAGGGATTCTACAGTGAAAACTACACAGAGAAACCCCAGGACACAATACTTCAAAATATCATAAACATGATCAAAGAAGTCAAAGTTTTAAAGGACACACAAACAAATCAACTCAAAGACTACAAGAATAAACGGACTGAAGTTTGAGAAAATACGCATATATGGCTGAATAAAATGACAAAAACAACTTGGGATTTAAAAGTGAATTCATGAGATAGAAATACTGAAGAAACCTCAAGATGAAATGAAGACAGAATTGAAAAACTCAATAAATCAATTTGAAGTGACAGGAAAAAGCCTCCCAGAATAATGAACGAAACAGAAAACAGAATATCAAGAGTGGATGATAAAGCTAAAGAACTGAACTAGTCAAGCAGCTAAAGAACTGAACTAGTCAAGTAAAGACTAGGAAAACTTTTTAGAAACACAGGAATGGAACATGCGGAAATGTGGGACACCATGAAAAGACCAAATCTACGCATCATAGTCATAGAGGAAGAAGAATCATCTCAGGTCAATGGCACTGACCAGATCTTCATCAGAACTATAGAAGAAAACTTCCCCCAAATTAAGGAAAAACACAGGCATACCAATACAAGAAACACAGAGAACACCAAATAGACAGGACAGAACAGAAACTCCCCATATAATATATTAAAAACACTAAATGTACAGAACAAAGAGAGAGTACTGAAAGTTGTTAGAAAAAAAATTAAATGTAACAGAAAACCCATCAGAATTAGAGCTGACTATTCTTGTAAACTATAAAATCTAGAAGATCCTAGAGCAAAGTATTCCAAGTCCTAAGTGATCATAGACACCAAAATGAGTTACCCAGGAAAACTGTCTATTGCATTTAAAAGAGAAAGAAAAACCTTCCATGATACAAATAAGCTGAAAGAATTCATGGCCACCAAACCAACCCTACAGAGACTGCTCAAAGCAATATAAAGGACTGGAGAAAGGAATGACCAAACCCAAGGGGATACAGAAAGAAAAGAAATAAAGGTATAATAACGGAAACACAAAATAAGATAAAGACTATAAACAGAAAATAAAATGACAGTAACCAATACACAGCTTTCACTAATAACTTTAAATATCAATGCCCTCACTGGGTGTGGTGGCACATACCTTTAGTCCAGGCACACCAGAGGCAGAGGCAGATCTTTGTGAATTCAAGGCCAGCCTGGTCTATATAGTAAGTTCCAGGACAGCTGGGGCTACAGGGAGACGCTGTCTAAAAAAGATCCTCCCCCAAAAGATCAATGACCTCAATGCTCCATTCAAAAGACAGAGGCTACATGAATGGTTTAAGAAACAAAATCCATTCTTTCTTTGTCTACAAGAAACTCACCTTACCTTCAAGAATAGGCACGGCCTTAGCGTGAAAAGACAAAAAAAAATATTCCAAGCAAATGGCACTAAGAAACAAGTAGGCATTCCTATTCTAATATCTGACAAAATATACTTCAAACTAAAATTAATCAGAAGAGATAAAGAAGGTCACTTCATTCTGCTCAAGGGAAAAATAAACCAAGAAGACATTACAATTGTGAGTATATATGTACCAAACTCTGGTGCACCCAATTTCATAAAAGCAGTATTACTACACTTCAAGACAGAGATTAACCTCAACTCGGTTAATAGTAGTTCACTTCAGTACTGCATGTTCTCCAATAGACATGTCATGTGTAGGAAGAATAAACAAAGAAACATCTGAATTAAATGGTATCATACATGTAATGAATCTAACAGCCATCTACAGAATATTCCAACAAACAACAACCTCATCTGAGGAACTACCGGTAACTGATTAACTACTGGGAGAAGAAGAGTTGGTTTTCTCTAAGAATGTGACACGAGATATGTTAACCAGGCTCCAGTGGATAGATGCATACCCAAGGGCATTTGGGGACATAAACTTGGAGCGATAGACCTTAATAGCTATGAAAGAGTACATAAAAACTGGTGGGGTGTTATACAATGGGTGCACATAAGGGAGTGGTTCTAAATATGATCAAAATACATTGTGTGAAACTCGCAAAAATTCAAGTAAAAATTTCATATATACATAAACATTGTAGTAGCACAATAAACATCCTTCCACATACTCTTCACATGGATTCAGCAATGGCAGAATTTGATTATGTACACTTTTACTCCTCTATACCATATGTAACCTGTGAATAGACTACAGTTCGAGGTTTTGGTTTTATTTTTCTAGCATTTGAAAGTAAGTTGTAGTTCCATTCTGGCTTCCTAGAATTTCTTCGGTCCTTGTAAGTCATTAAGCAATTTATTTGGTGTATTTCTGGACATGCTTTAATCTATTTTCTCTGTATATTAGTTTTATGCTCAATTCTATATCAAGAAATACCTAAAAGTTATAAATCTTAATTGAAAAGACTGTAGAATGGCCCTTGCTTTCAACTGCTAGAGATAGCATATGTGATTCTCTTACTTAGGTCCAATACTATTAATCCTTTGTTTAAAAAAAAAGTTCTGACGAATGGATAGAAAAAGTACGGTGCATTTACACAGTGAATTTTTTCAGCTATTAAGAAAATTAAATTATTAAATTCTCAGGTAAATGTATAGAAGTGGAAACAATCATCTTAAGTAAGATAACACAGACCCAGAAAGACAAATGTCTCATGCTCTCTTTCAAAAGTGGATGCTAGCTTCAGTCTTTAGATAGGTGCATTTCATTTGGAAAATCCTTAGAGATCAGGGAATGAATAAGGTCCTAAGGGAGCTGGTTCATGGTAGGGGAAATAGAATACAGTAATATAAATAGGAAAGGGGAATAAAAGATAGGATTGGTTCAATGGGTTAGGGAATGGGAGGGTCAGGTAGAAGAGAAAGTAAGAGGCGGGATAACTAACACTGAAGACCCTTTGAAAGAATTATATGGAAGCCTATCATAAAGCTTCTTTCAATATATACATATACAATATAAAAAGTTTAAATTCAACTACCCTATAACAAGGATTCAGTGGCCCTAACAGTACATGCTAAGAAATAAAAAGTCCAGTGTTAGGAATGGACTCCCTCTTTTGGAGTTATTGATTAGAGAGATATCTCATAGATGCTCAAACAATAGTGGCTATTGCACTTTTTTGTGCAACATAACTTGATAGTAAGAATGTATTACTGAAAACACTACATTCCTGAGTTATAGAACAAATAAGGAGAAATCCAGCTGCTACTGACCTTGAAGCTGCATGTCTGATAGCCAGCTTTTATAGTATTAGACATTGCTATGCATGTTACTGGCAGATAAAGGTAATAATCACCCTTACCCAGCTGTGAACCCTGCAAGCTACAATAACAATTTGCATGGGGAATGTGCTCACTGGTGCAATAGTGGCGTGAATACCATGGAAGTACTAACTATCATCTAATTGGATTTAAGGCCTGCTTCTCAACAGTGAGCCCAGATATGGTATCTGGGCCAAGAACTGTAGCTAGACAGATCACAGGCCATAGGGGACACTCTACTACTATCATTTTTCTAAATTGATATAATATTATACTGACTCATAATGGCTTATTGTTATACCCATAGATTAGTGCATCTCTCAACTCACCAGAGAAAGTTCTCCTTGGAACATAGGGCAATTAATACAGAAACCCAGTAATGGTCAATGTGCAGAGAATAAGAGACTGTGTAGTGCTCAGTCCTAAAAGGAACACCAACATCATACCTTCTCCTCCTAAGGTTCAGAGATCATTACAGAAGAGGGGGAAGAAAGATTGTAAAAATCAGAGGTAGTAGATGAATAAGAAAACTATGCTGTCTGGATACTATATAGTAGTTGAATATACGGATACACAGCACTTACGACAGCATGCACAAATATTGTGCGTACCCAAGTCAGAGATGTTCCCAGCATGGATTGAGGAGGTGGGCCAGTCCTAGTTACAGATCTATTGGTAATTGTTAGATGCTCGGAGAGGAGTCAGTTTTCCTTACTGGTGTGACACCTGGTAGACTACCCAGACTCTGGGGGAGTAGACACACATCCAAGAACTCTTGGTAAACACAGATTAGACATGACAGGCTTTTAAAAAAATGTTTCAAGACAAATTAATAGAGATCATGAAGCCAGGGATAGGGAGTAAGGCAGAGATGGAAAAAGGCAGTCTGGATTTGACCTAAATAAATTTTATAAAATTCTCAAATCAATAAAAATATTTTTAATTCTAAGAACCAATACTTTTGTGAAATCTACATTTTTATAAAAATATATTTGAACATCTTAACACACAAATGTATTCACTGGAAATTTAAGATTCACTTGAGCTTTTAATTTTAAAGATTGGTTTTAAATCTTTTCTTAATCTTAACCCTACAAACCCTTCTCAAAGGAAGTCATGCTTGGGAAGGAAGACACATTTAAAAGCTATCTGTGTCTGAAACATAGCTTTAAAAGAACATAGTAGGAGAAAACAGTGCTTTTAGTTTTATCAAACTTTCATAATTTTCTCTTCATCAAGTAAAGCCAAGAATTAAAGCAAGCACCAGTCTTAAATGATTTTTCTTCTACACACAAAATGCTTTTGCTGCCTTACCTAACTGTCATCACAACCTCTTTGGACTTTTCCCCATTTCCCAGATATGTTCAATATAGTGGGCTAGTGAGCTGATTTATCCACAGAAAGCTCACTTTCCCGTTGGACACATTCTCCACGAAATTGGAGAGGAAGAAATGAGGGGAGAAAAATAGAACACAGGCAGTGCATCAATTAGGACCACATGATTTCCTTTAGCAGCTGACCGCTTCTGTGGGCAGCTACTTCCAATAACACAAAAACCATGTACCCTATCTAAGGACTGAAATATCATACCATCTGTGAATAAAAAACTTTGAAAAGCTAGCAGAGGACAGAGCACTTGGATATCAAAACCAAAGGGATCTTAGCCTCCTGCATGACTTTGTTCAAAGGTAGGCCCACTCAAGTACCAAGAAGCTTCTGTTTAAAAGGACATTTTGGTACATGAACCAAATCAATGCTAAATAGGCACGATAGAAGTAATTTTACATCATTGGGGGCGGGTAAGCTGGAACTGTTTCTTGATTGTTCACTCTTAGCACCTAGCATGAAGCAGGCATTCAGCTAATGTTTTCTAAATGAAATGGCAGTGACAGATAGACAGATATAACAGCATATTACCAGCCACAATTCGGATGGAGTGTAAATATAAGAGTCCGAGGCACAGGATTAAAAAATATCCTGCAATTTCCTCTTATAGACACATCCATAAATAATGTCTGTTTTTTCAGTCTCAGAACAGAATCTTCAAAGTGCTAGACAGTGTAATACTAATAGTCTAGCGCCAGAAGGTTGGGCTTGGGGGGCATGGGAAGGAAAAGCTATCTGCCTCGTTGTCTGGGGCTCTGGCCCTCAGAAGCACAAGCCTGCACAGACACATACACAGAGAGAGAGAGAGAGAGAGAGAGAGAGAGAGAGAGAGAGAGAGAGAGAGAGTTTGCTGAGGAACAGAACAAAGTACTGCTTTCTCTGGACTTTAAATACTGATGCCTTATATAGCATCTCCTTTTCTTGTTTTATCCCTGATCACCTTCAAAGGAATGAGCTAGTAGGCAAAGTTTTCATCTCCTAGCTACTTCACACTGCAGAATCTTGAGCAAGGTCCCTGCTCCATCCTCCTGTCCATCCTTTTACAATGTCACCAATTAAGGGCTTATCCTTCTCAATAACTGTGGGCCATTTCAACGCACACCACTATTTAGAATCTTCCTCATCATATATGATTCCAGTCTTTCTGAATTTATCAGAGGAGTCCATCAGTCATCTTTAACATTACAGCTGGGTACTTATCTCCTCTGCCCTACTGTAAAACAAATGTCTACTTTGTTTTTTAAAAAGATATTGCTCCTCTTGCTCTTGAATCATTTGTTGAATCACACACAAGGTTATAGCTCAAGACGCACTGACACAAAAATTCACAGATGGGGGCTGAGGGCGTAGCTCACTGGCAGAACTTGTTTAACATTCATGAGGCCCTGGGTTCAATCTCTAGCACTACCTCCTGGCCAGCGTTATTGTTATTTTTCAAAAAATAAAATGAAAAGGTTACCCATAAAACTCTATAATACATGATCTCACAATCATGATAACCTATCTTTATAGTTCACTTGTTCAAGTCCCTCAAAATTATATATCCTTCAACCAAAGACCTCCAGTCTGTTAACTTCCCCACTTGAACCTACCAACCAGCTAACTCTCTTACAGCCTTTCTTTCTCCCTTTTCCATCTAGGATTCTATCCTTCACCTTTTTTTTGAGAAACAGTCTCCCTCTTGGCCCAGTTGTAGAACCTGTAGAAACCAGTATGTGAGCCAGATCCAATACGGTGTTCTGGGATATGCAGACAGATCCTGGACTTCTTTATCCCTTTTCACAAATTATGTTTGTCTGTTTCCTTATTTCTTCCTTAAGTCTACTATCACAGATTTCTCCCATAAAGGAAGAACTACGTATTTTTAGCATTTCCATGTCAAAGGCTCCAAATCTCCAAATCAGCCTGCAGAATAGTGAGAGAAGTGGATTCTTTGGAGTATGTTTGAGCCAGCATAGCAAACAGCCTCCACCATCCACCCTTGCTCTAGGCATTCTCAAAGCCGAAGAAAGTTTATCCAGAGAGAATGAGGTTAAGCACCCTCCATGCTCACTATCAGTGTCTTTCTTTCATGACAGAAAGGGTTTCATCCTTTAATGGAGTTCGCCTTCAAACTGTCTGAAGCTTCATGATAAGAATAGTTTATGACATGGAGATCAAGAATGTTATTCAATGGTTGTATGTCTAGATTACGACCTCTGCCAAGCAGCCTCAGAGAGAGATTGGCATGTAGAAGCTTTAACAAAATTCAACATGTGTTAAGAAGGAGGCACTAAGCAGAGGGAAGAGTTCAACTGAGACACAATCACAACACGGAAATCAAAAATGCTTCAAGGGATCTCTGAACTTGAGAAGGTCCTTCAGATTCCTGATGAATTGAGTCAAGTAGACCAGAAGTTTGTGCCATCACAGTTTTCTTTGTGTTATACCAACAGTGGAGAAAATGCTCGTTTCCTGTTGAAATGACTAAGAAGAACATTATTAAAAGTCTACTAGAATGTAAGGTGGCAAAATTTGTTTGAGATGACAAGTTTGAAATAGTAAGTGGCAAGTCAGATCTATGTAAAGGTGAAATGAGAGAACCAACTCCACAAAGTTGTCCACTGACCTCCACGCATGCCATGGCACTCTACGCACACATATCACATCACACAAATTCAAACACAGACTCACGCAAATAAATGATGAATAAATACATAAATAATTTTTTAAAAAACGGTTCTTGAGCAGGGGATGTAGCACGTTGGTAGAGCACTGCTTAATGTGCACAAGGCCTTAGGTTCCATCCCTGACACAATGCAAAATGAAAGAAACAGAAAGAAAAATCCAGGTAGTCTTACCTAGTATCTAGCAATTTCAAAATGTTTTCATTCTCAGACAGCAATAATTCCTTTAAAGCCAGAGCTGCTCCCCCCTCCCAATTAGCTCAGAAGTTTACTGTGTGGATATTCTAAATCAGGAACGAATTATATCTCCTTCCCGCTTAAGGATAGTTTATGTAGATGTCTTAGTAATAAGCCTAATGAGTCCTTGAAAATGCAAATGCCAGGCTGGAGAGATGGCTGGGAAGTTAGGAGCACCAGTTGCTCTAGTAGAGGACCCAAGTTCTGTTCTCAACCCCTACATGGCTGCTCATAACCATCCAGTTCCAAGGAATCAAACACTGTCTTCTCATCTCAATGGGCACCAGGCAGGCACGCGGGTCACTTACATACATGCAGGAAAAATATTCATACACATGAAATAAAATAAATAAATCTCCAAAACAGAAAAATGGAAATATTAGATGTATAACCAAAACAAATCTCCATAGCATTCTGTCAAGGGACAAAAACACCAGTTCTTTAAACCTACAGTATATCTGAACAGGGCCTCTCATTCTGACACATATTTTGGACCTAAAATGAACTGTTCAGAGTCTCTTCAGTGAAGTATTACTCAGTGACTGTTGTAAAAACATCAAAGTTAACATTTACTAATCAGTCTTGAAGTTAGCCCAAGGACCAGCTTTCCACGAATAAATAAAGATCCTGAGGCTAAAGAAGTGGTTGGTAGCTTATCCAAGTTGCATATTCAAGAAAACTGCTGAGACTTGTGTTTAGTATTTGGGTTATTTCTTCTTCTCTGGGAGTTACAAAGTTAGCTCCATTTTTCAACAGGTTTCCAACTACAGAGTTTACCTTCTCTTAGTTCAGAGTCTGAGAAGACCCACAATCCTCATCAAGAGATTCTATTGTCTTAATTCAATTTCTGGACGTAGGGTAGATTACAGATACAGAGATAAGCCGTACCATGTCCCTAACTTTGAGCAGCCTGCAATCTGATGAAGACTGACAAATTCTTAAACAGATCTTTTTTTTTTTTTAAGACCTGTTCTCATGTAACTCAGGATGACCTCAAACTCATTATATAGCTGAGGATGACTTTGAACTTCTGTCCTCCTGTCTCTATGTTCTGAGTGCTAGAATTGCAGGCATGCACTACCATGGCTGGTTTATGGTGTACTGGTGATGGAACTTGGGGCTTTGTGCATGCTAGGTAAGCCCTCTATCAACTGAGCCAGCCCGAAACAGATATTTTAAATACAGTATACTAAATGAGATGTAACAGTGAAGACAGGCATGGAACTCTGCCAAGATTACAAGTATAATACCCATCAAACCTAAGGCTACAAGTGAAGGTAGTGCTGGTTTAATACATATTCAACTTTACACATTCTATTTGACCTGGTCCTAGCTGACATATGCCATTACAGTGTTATCTAGTCACCTGTAATGATTTAATAATCACTAATTTTACATGCTTTTATACTGGAGGATCTAACTCAATGAATATCAGTCACATATATGTGCATTGAAATCTTGATAGAAATAAATATATGTATTTATTTACTAGATTTTGGTGACAATACATCATTTGTCATTATTGATATCTGGAGAAATCCTATTGATAATGAAATGTCCTTTTATGGACTTTACTGTGTCAGTATTACTGGATCCCAATATTTTGGAGAACTATGTTAAAAACTGAAATATTTCTTGAAGTCACAGGACAAACTGAACTCATAGAGCATGTGTATATCTTTTGTCAAAAATGCCTGAATTGGACTAAAGAGATGGATCAGTGATTTAGAGCTCTTGCAGAAGACCTGGGTTTGATTCCCAGCACCCACATGGTCACTAACACCATTACTCCATCCAGTTCCACAGAATCCGATGCCCTCTTCTGGCATCCGCAGGTATTGCACAGTACGGGTGCACTTAACATACACAAAGACAATACACTCATACACATAAAATTACAGTAATAAATAATTTTTAATGCATGAATCATTACAACTGCCTTTATCAGTTATATGCTGTGGTATTTCAAAGAAAACTTTAATTATGTACAGATCAAAAGCTCCACTAAAGTCTTCTGAGCATGTGTGTCTTGGCAGCTGTGTACGTAAATGAATGATATCAGAGCCGATTGTCAATTACTGATGCACAGCTGGACATGATGGCACACACTTGCAATCCCAGCACCTAAGAACATATGGCCAGAAGATCTTAAGTTCAAAAACAGCCTCGACATCAGAATGAGACCTTGTTTACCAAACTAATTGCTGGGGAAATGGCTGCACTGGACAAAGGTTAAAAGTCTGAAATTTGCTTCTCCTGCAATGACATTTTCAGATGGAGTAGAAGAACCACAGCAGGTAAATATATACTAAATGGAATCACAGAGGGTCAGTCTTAACACTAATACTTGCCCAGCATCAAAGCAATTGCAAATCTACATATTATGTGTTCAGGGTTTATAATTTTGACATATTTGTGTTTTAAGTATCTCTTTTTAAAATATTTTATTTATTATTTTTATTTTATGTGTATGAGTATATTGCTTGCATGCATGTAAGTGCACCCATGTCACACATTGCCCGCGATTGTCAGAGGACAGTACTGGATCCCTGGAACTGGAGTTATGGACTGTTGTTTGTCACTGCTTGGGTGCTGGAATTGAATCCAGGTCCTCCGGAAGAGCAGCCATGCTCTTAACTGCTTAGTCATCTTTTCAGTCCTGTTAAATATATCTTTAAAATAAGAGTTTATGTTTTTTTCTATAAATTTAACCACTGGCTTTCTTATATAAGCTATGTTAGTAAATCATATATGAACAAAGAAAACAGAGCTTGGAGGCAGCATCCCATTTCAGGATAATATTCCATGTGCATGTGTGTGTGTGTGTGTGTGTGTGTGTGTGTGTGTCTGTGTACACATGTGCATAAGTATGTGCTGCACAGTCAATAGCCAATTCCTCAATCCATACTACTGGGTAACTGGCCAGTTTGTGATCCTGATTAACAAGAATAGCCAATGTTTATTGTGTACTTTGTAGGTGCCACAGCTAGTTAGAGGTAGGACAGGACACCATGCCCTAAGCCCTTATACTCTGCCATTCTTGTAGCCCTTGGAAGGAAGAGAGCCTAGAACCTCAGTGCCCAGCTAGTGGGGGAGATTATTGTGGCTATTGTTAAAGGCCAAGCCATGCCTTAAAGCCAATTCTAGTGACTTCTGAAGATGTACAAGGACCCAGAAACTGTCCCTGGTGGTAAATGATTCACCAACAGGATCCTCCCACCAGCATGTCTTAGATATAAGAGTCAAGCAAAGGAACAAGGCATTGTCATTTTGAACCCTAATGGAATTGCCATGAAAAGCCAAGTCCCTAATGCTCAGCACGTAGACAATGTTCAGTATGCTACCTCTTTTTCAATGTTATTAAATAATGTTATTGAATGAATAATGCCATTTGTTGCTAATGCATTTGTTTTCTATTATAATGAAGACAGAAGTCAAGAGCCAGGTCAGAGTTAGAACACTAGCTAAGCTGGGGCAATGCTGAAGCACATAAATCCAGGACTTCAAAATTTTCTCCAGATATGAATACCAGTGAGTTTCTCAGGCCACTTGATGGAGGGACTGAGGTATGGGCCAGGACAGGATGAAAGTGAAAGTGGTCAGGTAGGCCCCTGCCAATGCCTGCATATATACCCACATTTTGTTGCTATCTCCTGTATATGTTACTTACAGAAAAACTGTTGTTTACTGAAAAGGAAGTAATGATTACATTTAAAAAAAGTACCTGTTTCTGCTCACAAGGATTGAATTTCAGTATATTATATTAGAGGAAATTAGCCCATCACACAAAGATAAACAGTATATTATCTCATTTACATTTGGAAGTTTAAAATGTTGATCTCACAAAGTAAAATAGTGGTCACTAAGGGCAGGGAAAGGGCAGAAGAGAGGAATGCAGTCAGCAAACAGGTATTCATTTATTTATTTATTCACTCATTCAGTTATATTTTGCAGTGCTGAAGATTGCACCCAGTGCTTCATGCATGCTGGGCGAGCACTCTACCACTGAGCCATTTCCCTGGCCACAACAATTTGCTACATATTTTATAAAGTGATAGAAGAGATGTGTTGGAAGGCTCAAGTACAAAGCAATAGTAAGTGTTTAAAGAAAAAGAAATGCTAATTGCTCCTATTTGATTATTCATTGCATCTATGTGTCAAATCATCATGAAAAATTATTATATGTCACCTGAAAATAAAAAGAATTTCATTTGGTTGTGTCAGGTAAGTTGGGTACAGGGTTCTCAATGGAGTCACCTATAATTTATCATTTATTTTGTGATGAGAAGAGCTAGCAATCTCCAAACACAAAGTAAGGATAAGGAGATGGGGATGTAAACTACCCTGATTTGATTTCAACATATTGCTTACATTTATTGAAATATCATACTGTATTCCATAAATATTTGTAATTATTACATATAAATGAGAACATTTTTGAATACTTTAGAAGATACAAACATAAACTATGCTGATTTGATAATTACAGACTGCATAAATGCAAAAAAACCCACAAAGCACACAATAAACTGGTAAGATTAAAATATGAAAATTTAAATATATAAGCAAAAAGCTGATTTTAAAAATCACTATTGGTATTGTATGGACTGCTAATGATTTTTACAGTACAAAAATGAGGATTCTATATTTTTAAAATTGCATGTTGAAAGCATTTTTTAAGAGGAAGAAGAAAAAGGAATCCTAACTAAGATCAATCTTCCAAAAGGATGAGTGAAATGACTCTAAAGCAAAGCCATTAAGGACAAGCATTTCCAGTGCATCACAGGCATTCTACTTAAACCTCCAAATAGGCTGCCTGTGAAGACATTATGAGTCCCAATAATTAATTGGACAAGCACTGGATTTCATTGTGACATTTTCATGTGACATAAAACAAACTTCGATCATCCCCCCCATTATTTCCCTCTCCTATCTCCCTGGGGTCCTTTCCTTTTCCATAATTGTCAGCCTTGTACTTTCCACTGAATTTTAAAAATACAGTCTTTGGGGATTGGAGAGATAGCTCAGTGGTTAAAAGCGTGGGCTGATCTTGCAAAGGATCAGGTTCAGTTCCAGCACCCTTGAGGTGGCTAACAACTGTCCAGTAATTCCAACTCAAGGGAATCCGAAGCCCATTTCTGACCTCCAGTGATATGTGACACGAGTGCACATATGCAAAATACTCACACATGTACATATAAATAAATGAATGTTTTTAAATGCAAACTTTCTCTGCTTTATTTTTCATAGAGGAGGTCTTTTCTTTTCCTACTCACTGAGAATTGATTTTGCAATACATATTCTAAATAACTTCTAACTTGAATTTGCGTATCTTTTTACTTTTAAAAGTCAATTATTAAGCCTTCTCTTCCAGTGAAAAATATAAAAGGTGAGGCAAGCAAGGAATAGGTTATGTAAATCACTTAAGCAAATACAGGAAATAGGGTTCACAGGCAGCCTGTCTGTAATCTCTGCTAACTGAACATTGCCAGGGTTTCCCTGATTCTCTCTAGCTGTGATACACAAATTTCCTAACACATTACCAAACTATTTTTTTTTTTTGGACAATTGAACTTAAGCCCAACCTTCACTAAAGGTTGAGGAGGTAGCTTGGACATTAACCCTAGGGCCACATTTGGCCACCAGGTCCCTGAACTCATGATCTTTTGTGATTATCGCTGACACTCCTTACCCAGGCCAGTCTCCTGAGTGGGCAGCCAGCTCACTCTTCTGACCAAATTGAACACTCACCTCATGTGAGATTTGGAAGGCTCATTGAGTTCCCTTCAAGGATTTCAAGCAAATGCCTGCTGCCATTCCTCCCTCTCCCGAGCCCAGCAGAGCCTTTCTGCTTGAATTGCCCTTTCTAAGTTTTATTTTTGTGATTGAGCAAGATCCACGCCAGAGTTGCAGGATAGTTCCCATAGTTTCAGCAACCAAAACACAAAATTGAGAATTGGGACAGAGGCAACAGGCTGCTTTGCTGCTGCCCATATCTAAATGGAGACACAGTTGGCTCTGCCAAGTCTCAGGAGATGGCCTGCTCCTTCTACAATATTCACTTACACTCTGACACATTTCTAAATAAATATTCTTCAACTGAACTAGAATTTTTGAAACATCAAAAAGAAAGTTATACATTAACTATCTGTACTCACACTATATATCTGTTTATCCCAAAGGTAGTGATTAAAATTTGCTGACAACTTTAAAAATTATCAGAGAATTATCAGAATGTCCTAAAGTTTAAACTGTAACAAAGTTTAAAACCCATAGTAGAATGTGGAAGCACTGAATATAAACTATCATGCTAATCACCTTCTGGCTCTAAAACTATGCACTCGCTTTGAGTCATTATTACTTCAACTAAAACTTCTCTATCATGCATATTTGTGACAGCGATTGCTCCTTCACATTTTCAACTGCTACATCTCTCCTCCAGGGTATCTCCCCAAGCACTTCCCATTCCAGCGGTCTGGTCTTTTTGACAAAATCTACCCTCTGTCCCCTTCTTTTCTCCGTTTTTGTCAACATCATCTCCATGTTCCCAGTCATTCCACACACATCTTTTGTGAATGAAGAATTATCATCTTTGGGGCTGGAGAGACTGAGGACCAGGGTTCAATTCCCAGTATCCACATGGTGGCTAGCAACTCTCCATAAATCCAGTTCCAGGGAATCTGATATCCTCTTCTGATGTGCATGGGCTTTGCATGACATGGGTGCACTTACATACATGTAGGTAAAACACTCATACATATAAAATAAAAATAATTTTAAAATATTTTTTTAAATTTAATTGTCACTATTTGTGGACTACAGAAGTTAAACCTTTAGCATTTAGCAGAAAACCGTACCCCATGATTCATCTCAGCTGACCTTTTAAATTTTTAAAAATTCTTTGAGACACTCTTGCTGTGTATGTAGGCTAGCCTTAAAATTCTCCTGCCTCAGTCTGCCAAATGCTAGAATTATAGGCATCACCACTATGCCTAGATTTTAACTGATCTGGTTTTTTGTTTTGTTTTGTTTTTACCAGACCTTCCTCCCAATTCTCCACACTGAAATTCTTAATGTTTCCAAAATATTCTGTGTTTTTTCATATGTGATATATGAGTTTTTTTTAGTTTAAAATGTATTTGTCATCTAGCCTTCTGATGAATTCCTTTTCATTCTTTAAGACTCAATTCACTCATCTCATTTGTGAAGTTTCAAAGACTTTCTTAGATGTTAAAAATATTCTCTACAATTACCTTCCCTAGAATTTTGTGTGTGTGCTAGTAAAGCACTTACCACAGTTCACTGGTATTAACTGATCATGACTGTATCTCCCACATTGGCTTGTGAGGGTTCAAGGATCAATGACCCTGTATAATTCATCTTTAATTCTCTTTGATACAAGATGTGGGACAGAGTGTAAACATTCATAAAATATCACTTTCCTCAGTCTTCTGTCTCTGTGTTTGTCTTGGTCTCTCTCTCTCTCTCTCTCTCTCTCTCTCTCTCTCTCTCTCTCTCTCTCCCCCCCCCTCCCCCCTCTCCTCTTTCTGTCTCCCTGTGTCTATATGTGTGTGGAAATCAGTGGACAACTCAGGTATCATTCTTCAGGTGCCATTTCCGTCCCTCACCCACTTTTGAGACTTTCTTACTGGCCTGAAGCTCACCAAGTTCACTAGGCTGTCGGGTCAGCAAGCTCCAAAGATCACCTATCTCCACCTCCCCAGTGCTGGGATTACAAGCATGTGATACCATGCCAAACTGTTTTAATTTTGCTATGTGATAATTTCATATGTGTATATGATGTGCTTTGATTACTCTCTGCCTCTCTTATTTCCCTCACATCCCTACCAACTCCTCACCTCATACAGCAATACAAGTCCCATTCCCAGATTCATGACTTTTGATTTGGTTTGGCGACCCATTTAGTTTAACCAGGGCAGTCTGTGTGAGCAATGGAATGAAACTGCTCACTGAAGCCCGGTGGGGCCATTCATGAGTGTGCTAGTGGAGGCAGTGGTTCCCCTTCTTCCTAAATCTTTCAGTGGCAAATAGTCCAGTAGTGACGATAAGATCCCTGAAACACTTTTCCATCCATGTCTGACTGTTGATGGGCCCATTCTTGTGCAGTTCTAGTGCGGGCATCTGAAGCTGTGAGTTCGTGATTACAATTGCTGTGTCTTACCCAAGACAGCACTCTACAGCTCTTCCCATCTTCCAGTTCTTACATTCTTTCTAGTTGTTTGTTTTTTACACGTATTCTGGGAGCTTAGCTCAGCTCTCATGGTTGAGAAGCAAGTTCTTTACCTACTGAGCTATCTTCCCAGTCTCTACCTTTTAATTGTTTTTTGTCTTTTTAAGACAGGGTCTCCCTGTAGTCCCAGCTGGCCTAGAACTTGCTATGTAGACCAGGCTGGCCGTGATCTTACAGAGATTTACCTGCCTCTGCCTGTCAAGTGTTGGAATTAAAAGGGATATGCTATCATGCGTGCCTTAAATTATTTATAATTAACACATAAAAATGGTACAGAACTAAAGGTGTAGCTCAATGGTAGAGCATTTTGCTAACATGTGTGAAGCCCCGTGTTCCATCCTCAGCACAGAAAAAATATTGCACGTATTTCTAGGGTACCATGTGATGTTTTGCTACAGATGTGTACTGCATAATACTCAAAGAGGATATGCATTTCTATCTGCTCAAACAACTGTCAATTTTTGTAATAAAAGTATTAAAAAATTCTTACTAGTTTTTTGGTATTTTTGGTATCTATTATTATCCTGCTATAAGACAGACAATATGAAATCATTTCTCAGGGCTGGAGAGACAGCACTGCGATTAAGAATACTTGCTGTTATTGCAGAGGACCTGGGTTCAGTTACCAGCACCCATATGGCTATGGTGGCTAACAATCATAACTTCATAGCCATAACTCCAGTTCCAGGGAATCAGCGCCCTCTTCTCACCTCCGTGGGCACTGCATGACATGGGTGCACTAATACACATGCAAGCAATACACTCATACACACAAGATAAAAATAATAAATAAAATATTTTTTAAAAAAATCATTTCTCCTTGTATTGTGATTTGGTATCTTAACTCAACTTCTCAGACTGACAGGTGTTTCTTTTTTTTTTAAGACAATGTCTCATTACAGGTCAAGAAGCTGGTCTTGAACTTGTGATCCATCTTTCTGCCTCATGCCCCCAACACTGGAAACCTGGGTGTGTACTACTACGGGCAGCTATTTTTCAGTCTCACACCTTCAGTCCCTTGGGTGCTGTATTTTAGACTTTCCAAAATGAGGGCACACATTGTTTCACTCACCCTTCTTGACCATCTTGTAAACTAGCTATAACTGGTGTTATCTGTAGGTAGCAAATAAAGCAATTGAGAGAAGCAGGAACTTAAACCCTTTACTTTCCCTGTTCTTTGTACAATGTTTATTCCACATAAAATTCCTGAGATTGGCAGCTCTATTCATCAGTCCCAATTTTGATCAGATTTGCAGGGGGGGATTAAACACAGTTTACCATTGTTTACAAAAACAGATAAACTTTTATCTACATCTTCTATGTGAGTCTAACATGAATAATTTCCATAAATTTGAAGTTTGGAGTACAGGGATTGGGGTGTAGCTCAGCAGCAGAGAGCTCACCTAGTATACGTGAGGCTCTGGGTTCTGTCCCCTGCACTGTGCACTGGAAAAACTTGTTGAAGTTTCAAATCTCAAAGGCCAAAATAATGGGAGGAGAAGTAGAAAAACTGAAGCCATGAGGCAGAGGCATACTCTGGGGAAGAAAAAGAACTTTAAGGGCCTTGAGAAGAGGAACTTCAGTCCCCTATAAGATGGAGTGCTAAGCAAGTATTTGTCAAGAGACACTTAGTAATGTTTTCGACAACAGCTCGGTAGGGGTACTTTTAAGACCTAGTTCTTCTGGGAGAGAAGACTCTAAAACCGAATTTGGGCCCAGCATTGCCATTTCATCACACTGTGTTCATTAATTTATGAGCTCACAGCACCAGGCAGCTGGCCTGGGACAGGTGATCTTATCAGCGTTGGCTCCACAGAACCCAAGATCTGACCTGAAGGTAAGGCGGGTGACCATGAAAGCACAGGACCAGGTAGTGCACCTAATATCCAATGCTTGTTCTCTTTCTCTTCTTTCTAGAGAATTAGTTCACTTCTGTCTTCCTATTAGGGAAGAAAGGCCAGTCTCTGCCCCATAAGATCACTTAAGATCAGATGAAGGAAAGTCTTAGACAATAAGTCTCCAGGTTCTGAAAGTGTCTCCATTACTGCTCAAATACTAAGAGGCCCTGGGAGTTTGACCAAAGTGTTTCACAGGCATCAGTTAAACTGGCCGTGCTGATAGCATTGCTTATCTCCACTGGCCCCACATCACGGGGCTTCCTCACAAGGTCCCACTCACTCCATCCCCGACTTGTAGCTTCTGTGTTTCTTGTCCCTACTGTGCTCACAGGCTCCCTATGAATGAAGGGGGCAATCTTTTCCCCTATCCTTACTAAATATGTGCTGGACCTGAGAACCTAGTAGCAGCTTGGCCACCCTGGGATATTCAAGGAGAGAATGGCAAGGGGTGTGGGACTAAAAGAAAAGGCATTTACCAAGAAGGCCCTACAAGCTCAGTTGGACTCACAATAGTCAGGGGACCACAGAGAATTAGGGAAATCTGAAATCTGAAAGGTCCTTCCTTAGCAATTGGTTGGTCAGGTTCCAGCCCTTCCTCATTTCCAAGGTCATTTGCTCAACACTGAGATAAGAACGTGTTGCTGGCCTGTCACAAGTGTAGAGGGTGTTTAGGTTACTTACAGCCAATTACTGACCTTTGTAGCAACCCATCTCCAACAGGTGTGTACACCGATCCAGCCCCCTTCCCCCCAAATGTTAAATTCGAGCAAGCCTGGCTGCCTGCTTGGAAAAGCAGTTCAAAGTCTAGCGCCAGACCCTCAACGTGCTTCCAGACTCCCACTCGTGTCCAGGGAAAAACTAAATCGTTTCTCCAAGGAGGGTACAGCTAGAAAGTAGCCCATGCTCTGATCCAAAGGGATAGCCTCAGGTACAAGTACAGTCTTGGGACTCTGGGGTCAGCTCCCGCCCCCGCGGTCTCCTTGCAGGCCTTTCCTGAGTGGCCACCTGTCTGAGCCAGCGAGAAGGAAGGCGAGCTTGCAGTGGCGACTGACCTGAGATGCCGCCCCCGACCACGATCACGTCGCATTTGCTGCTCATGATGTTCCCCCGCTTTAGGCCGCCTGGGTGTGGGCTGCTTGGGTGTCTGAGCCTAGGCCTGGGCCCGCGCTGTGCACCGCCCCCGCACTCAAGTGCCTTGGCAGAGCCGCGGTAAGCTGGACCAGCTCCGGGATTTGTGGCCCCGCCCGCCCGCCGACGCGCAAATCGGGTGGAGCTCTGGGCCCCCGCCCCCGCCTGAGGCCTGGCTGCTTAGGCCTGCAGTGGGTGGGTGCCACAGTTGAGGTGAGACCTGGGCCCTCTGAGCCCCTCCCCCGGGTCACCACCCAAGGCCTTCTGCAAGTTTTCAATCAGCCTTATATGGAGCTTGGGGGCTGGAAATTTGGCAAATCCCACTGCCTTCCTGCAGCTCTTTATGCATGATTCCCATTCAACTTCATAGTGACCCATTTTACAGAGGAGGAAAGCAAAGTAGTTAAACAAAAGGCTAGGAAATAAAAGGAAAATTATGTATCAAAATGTCACATCATATCCATAGATATGTATGATTAATAGATGCCTGCTTACAGTAATAGTAACAATAAGACACTCACTTTAATCCACCTCACAGCATTCCAAGGCATCCTGCTCTCCTTCCATTCACCAACCTAAAGACACTCAAATTTCCTCATTTTTGCAAGGGATGGAAGCCGTCATCTGGGGGAAGGGGTAGCTCAGTGGTTTAGAGCCCTTCCCTCCATGAGCCAAGCCCTGAAATTGCCAGTACCACAAGCTAAGAAAATGCAGACAACTGTGCTGGAAGCCATGGAGGCTGGCACCCAGGAGGCTGGAGATGGCTGGGGAGAGGCTTTGCTTAGGTAGGTAAGATTCAGTGCTCCCCTAATGCAGCATGCTGTTGTTTATTGTTTATGTGCCCCTGGGATGAGCACCTGGGGACTTGGCTTTTTCAAATGCGGGAATGTTTCCACAGGTTATAGGTGCTTAAGCTGAGGTGCCCCTCCAGCCTGCCCACCCCCGCATCCCCCCACCTCCCCATCCCTCACCCCCTCACCCCCGGTAAAACAGGGACATATTTCTTCAGAGCAGTGGGAAAGTCACCTCTGAAAACCAAAAACAGAAAGAAGCAGGTGACTGTTGTGGAAATAACTGAGTGATGTGCTTCTGTTCAAGATAGCAAAATCACCATCCCCTGAGGGAATGGCTCCAACCAAATTGTTAAGAACCTAAAGCAAACCTTCACCTCATCTCACCTCGCTTAACTCCACTTGCCACTCCGGTGTTTCTGCTGCTCTCAGACTGCGAAAGGTATATTTAGAAGTCTCTGGTGGCAGAAAATGACTTGGTCTGCTTCTTACTTAAAGTGTTAATCTTCACCCCCAACAGGACAGGATTTAGAATCATCTAGGATACACACCTCCCAGTGTATCTGTGAAGCTATTTACCAAGAGGTTAAATTGAGGAGAGAAAACCCACCTTAAACATCTATTGACTGGATGCCCAGATGGAATAAAAAGGAAAACAGGAGAAAGTCTGATAAGCACCAGCATTCACCTCTCTCTGCTTCTTGACTGTAGATGTAATGTGAACAGTGGCCTCATAACCCACCATCATGACTTCCCAACTGGGATGGAATGAATTCTTTCAAACAATGAACTCAAATAAACCCCACCATAGCCACCAAGTTACCCCTTGTTAGATATTTCATCACAGCAACAAGAAAAGTAGCTAATAACTCTAAATATCCAAATAGCTGAACCCGGAGCCTCAACCTACAACCCCACCACTGGGAATGACAATCGGCCTCATCCGTCAAACAATCTGTGTTAAACTCTTCCTCAGTATGCCTTACTAGGACCATCTCTGTCCACAAGTCCATCGTGTCGGCTTTGTCGCTGTGGGCACCCTGTCACATCTGTTAGTCTACAAGTGAGTCATGTAGATGGGGTGGATAGATGGAGAGGATCTTTGTGGGATCTTCTTGAAATCCATTTCGTTTTGTTCCAGCAATATGAAGTTATCCAGGGGCTTGGACATCTAAGGCTGTGAGTTCAAGACAGACTGTGCCTTTCCTATGTCCACCTGACAATGAGGCCAAGAGAGGAAAGAGAATTCCATAGTTCCCGGAGAAAACTCACTTTGTCTCCTGAACAAAGCTTATCATTTACCTTGTAAATGTAAAATGGGTTGAATCAGAATTCAGGGCTTGATTACAGGGAGCCAGAGGTCTTAAAAATGTCTCTGAGGCTACTTTTGTCCCCACATGAGCAGTCATCCAAGGCCTGTTTAGAATCCTTAGTCTCTTAAGTGGGATAACTCCTTCCATCTGTTGTCTCTCTGCATCATTGCTGCCAGATGAAAGTAGTGCTTCCTAAACTTGAATGTGCGTGCAAATCACCCTGGTGTGGGGTGGGGTGGAGGGGTCTGAGGAAACATTTCTAATAAGCTCCAGAAGATCCAGGTGACAACCAGGGTACTGGTCCATCCTCTAAACTCTTTGAGCACTACCAGAAGCTTCTGGTTCCCACGAACTATAGACACCACTACGTGTTCTAGACCCCCTTATCTATCCAGGAAGCTCCACTTGAATTCTTATTGAAGGTATCTACTATGGTTTAAACATGATTTATTTCTGCTAGACCATGTTGATGCTTAATTCTTCAGAGCATTGGTATTGAAACATGGTTTGAACTTTAAACCTCAGGACATGAGAGCTCCTCCCTTATCAAGAAATTAACATAGTTCTCCCTAGAGCAAGTTATCATCATGAGAGCAGGTTGTTTAGTGAGCATGGCAATCCTCCCAGACTCTACTGTGCGGGCCTCTCTTCTGCAGGTGCCTGCTCCTCCTTCTGCTTTTTGCCATGTACAGAGTACCATGGGGCCCTCACCAGAGACTAGGTATATACTAGTTTCATACTCTTGGGCTTCCAGAGCTGTGAGACAAAATAAATATCTTTCATTTAAAATTTTTCAGCCTCAAATTTCTATTATAACAACAGAAATCAGACTGACAGCGTCTACTTATTATACTAGCATTCACTGAATACCTGCCGTGCTGAGCCCTAGGGAAGAGGACAAAGTAGAAGCTTCCGGTTACCTTCGTGGGAGTCACATTCCATCAGGAAAGACATCAGGAAGGGTGATCACAATTGTAACTCCTAGTATTCTGGAATGTATTCCAGGACAGGTTAACCCAGCCCTGACGATCATGGATGCCCTCCAGAAGAAATGATATTTCTACTGGGATGAGTAACAGTTAGTCAACTGCTAAGGAAGACAAGAACACCATGTGCATAGTTAAGTGCTAAACTGGGAGGCAAGCCTGAAGCTGGAGCATCAGAAGAAATAGAAACAGGCTGGTACAGAAAACTCATCTTGACTACCTTTAGGACTTCCCAGAAACAGAAGAAAATTAATAGGAATGAATCATACCATTGCAGTGACTTACTAATAACAATGAGTGAATGAATGATAGAAAGCATCATTTGTGTCTGTATGTATTCCTGTCTTCTGTTCCTGTCAGATAATAAATCCCTGCAGGAAAGGATCTGTTAACGTTTATTCATTCACTCAAGAATAATTTATTGATCAATCAACTTTGTGTCTGTCCATCATTAGAAATATGCTTTTATAAATAAAAACTGATGCTGTTCCTAGGAAGACTAAAGAGGAAACCAGCTAATTACCAGAAAGCTTATTTATGCTCCATCTGAGCAATATTCAACACCTCTCACAAAGACATACAGAAGAGTGCTATTTGCCCCTACCAGGGTTTATTTGCCTTTTCAACTTTATGAAATCCATGTTTCTTTCATCAATTAAGACTAACATGCTTTGCTTTCATTTCTTTTTCATTAGAAGACTGCCAAACAGATAAAATATCCTTATTACTTCTTTCTTGCTGTCTAGCTTTTCATTAACGGATATTTCGGTGAGTCTCTTATGATGCCACAGGAGGTTTCAATAAAGCGGCAAGCCGTGTAGAACACAGCTCACCAGATACTATCTAAGTTGTACATTTTGCCTTTTTTAATGCTGGAAGCCTGACAGGGGATAGAAAATTCATCTTTAAAATTAGATTCTTTAGTGCTTACCAGTTTCTTTTCCCCATCTACTCTGTTAATGCTTTAAAAAAATTTTTTTGAACATGCACTGAGGGATAAAATGATGAAAAGGCCCAGCCCTTGCAGCCAGGACAGTTCTTTAACAATGTTCAATTGAAAAATATTGTAAGACCTCTGGTACTGTGCAGTGGAGTATCCATCATCAGCTTGGATCCTAATTTGAGTGTTGCTCTGTGGTCCCAGAATTTGCTTAGGGGTGAAACTATGTACTCAATCAGATCATGAACTGGAAAGAACCCACTTCCAAGTTGAGGCCTTTCATGGGAACTTGGGCTTGAAAATATAGATCTTACACCAAAGTTCATAGGCTGATAACAAAGGAGGCTGGGTGTGGTGACACAGGCCTTTAATCCCAGCACTTGAGATGTGGAGGCAAAAGGATAAGGAATTTAAGGTCATCCTCAGCTACATAACAAACTCAAGGCCAACCTGGGCTACACAAAGACCCTGTCTCAATGTCCTACAAACAAAGCAGAGAAGAAACGATGCCAAAGAGAAGACTTAAGAGAGAACCAGAGGACTTGTCAAGAACTCAGAGAAAATGGTGTCAGTAGGCAACAAGCCAGGTGACAGGTTGAGTATCCCTAACTTCTTCAACTGCCTGAAATCTTTTCAGATGCACTGAGATGGTTTACTGGGACATACTGGGAAGGGATGACCTTTTTTCTATTCAAAGAGCACAAGCATAGCTCTTTCCCCTACAATGATGTCATAATATGAGCAAGACATATGGACACAGGGACATATCACAGAAGGGTTGGTCTCACAATGTATGGAGTTGGGTAGAGACACCAAGCTGCAAGATTTCAGAAAAACAGAGGGAAGTCCCAGGAAGACTGCAGAAAGTGAGAAAGCAAACCAAGTTCTCATGTGGATTATAAGTTCCAGTTGATCTATACCAAAAGTGAATCTTATTTTTTACACGATAATGAGACTAAGAATGTGTCTACATACCAGAAATAGGATCCTAAACAAGGAGAGCTAGTGGAACAGATGATGTAGCAGGACCTGTATGGACAGAAAGGAGAGGGGCTCAGAGCAAAATCATAGTGAAATAATCACAAGCAGAAGGTTAGTGGGTAGATATAGGCCTACCTGTGGCCATATCCACATAGAAAAATGATTCTTCCTCTTCCAGCAGCCATCAACTGCAAATAGATCTTCAGCTAAGGATGGGACAACGTGAGTCCTTCCTCATCCATGCAAGAATTTTGACTCATTTGATCTTGTGCATGTCTTGTGCATGCAGCCACAGCTGCTATGAGTTCATGAGTTCAACTGCCATGTCATGTCCAGAAGAGAGCACTGGATGAGCACCTTTGATGTAGACAATCATGAGAAACCGTTACTAATATGGAACTCTATTTGGTTTGGGCTATGCACATGCCTCTCTTCTAATGAAGCATTTGGCAGCCTTGGTCCCTTACTTGCACATACAAGGCACACCAAACAATGTAACTAACAAGTTGTTAGCAACCTCGCACAACACAGGTTGCATGCGCACCCTTCTCTGAACAATGGAATAGTATTGTTCACCCCTTAATATCCATCAGAAGTAGACAGACTATTCAATCATACATTCCTTGTGTCTTCAGTAAAAGGACAGAAAGGCTAATTAGGCCTGAACTAGTTTAGGGTACATTCACAGTAAGTCAAAATGTGTACTCAAAATGAACCTTGAGGGAGAATATTGTTTACCATATTACACCTATGCATAATTGGACCTGCATGAATTAACATCAGATACATTATGGGAAAGAAAATGCTCAGTAAAGAAATAATTTTATAACCTAATTAACCAATCAAAATAAAGTACCACCTAAACTATGCTCCTTGGTAACAAGCTCCTCCTTCCTTTAACCCCATCAAAAGAAGACCTTGCCTGGAGCCCTTGAGTCTGTTCATTCATGTGGTCCACTGTCAATCTTGACAGCATATTCTTTTGTAATCTATAAAGCTAAGCTATATCTTTCCCTTTCACAAAGTATTCTTGCTTTTTTTTTTTTTTGGTCTTTTTTTCGACAGGGTCTCCCTGTAGCCCCAGCTGGCCTGGAACACTTGCTATGTAGACCAGGCTGGCCTTGAGCTCACACAGATCTGCCTGGCTTTGCCTCCTGAGAGTTGGGATTAAAGGTGTGCACCACCACGTCCAGCTCTTCTTGCTGTTTTTCAATACTTGTATGCGGTCAGCTCATGAGAAAGAGAAAACTCAGAACAGATACTACCAAGACCACCAGGTGAAAGATTTTTACCAATTCAAGGACGAAATTTCAAATGACTATCAGAGCATCTAACTGTATATTGATTGCTGATTTTGAATCCTTTTCTTCAAAGAATTTTGATGCTTTATATAATCCTATTTTCATAGTATGAATTTGCTGATGTGTAATCAGTTCTTTGATTGCATTTATACAGACGAGTTAAATAATTTCTCCATGTTTTATTATAAAAGATATTTTCATCATGTAAATACTAGATGATAATTGTAATGCAGTCTGTTGACTGTGGTGATTAGATAATAAAAGTAGTTCTTCTTCTTTATATATGTTCCTGGCTCAGAGTTCTGGTCACCAGCAAGACCAAGCCTTCAATAGGAGCCTGAAAAACTTCAGCCCATCCTCCCACCCCAGGGCAGGGAGAACTGAAGTTAGAATTAATCAATGATGGTCAGTGGTATAATCAAGCAATTCTTCATAATTAAACATCCACGAAAGCCTCTAAACAGCCTGACTCAGAAAATGTCTAAGGTGTTGATCACATTCATGTATCAGGAGGATGGAACAACCAAACTCTTGTCCTCAGGATCTTCCTAGATCCTGTACTATGTGTCTCTTCACCATCCTTTATGATAAAGCAGAAATTTATATAAAGTGACTTCCAGAGTTCTATGAGCCATTCCACCAGCCAAATTATTGAACTGGAAGAGAAGATTGTGAGAATCTCAGTTTATAACCATTTCATCTGAAATACCTGTAGACCAGGGTTTGCAGTTGGCTCCTGAAGTTAGGATAGCCTTATGAGGCTATTCATAACTTTTGGAGATGAGCTGCAGGGACATGGTTTGAGATGCAATTTCATTTTAACTGTGAATGACACCATTTAGTTCATTACTTCTGCAAATATGATATTATTTATCTTTTAAAAGGACATTTTACCTTCAGTGTATTTTATAACCCATTACTTTATTAAAATATCTTGTCATTTGTAGCTGTTTTTCCACTGATCTGTCTGGGTTTTCCACAAAAGATTTGAAAATAGATATAGTTCTACCTTAAAATATCTAAAGATACCATGAAAAAGAAGAGCAAAAAGAAAAAAATACTACTGCTAATAAATAATAAAGGGAGGCAACGGGCATTTTACTTTTTCTATCCTTATTGAAGTATACTTGACAAATTAAAATGAATGTATTCAAGAATGGAAATGAGGTTTTATATATATATGTACATATATGTATGTGTATATATATATATATATATATATATACACGACACAGCGCATACATACAGGTAGGCAATACACTCATACACATAAAATCAAAATAATATATTTAAAAATACATAAAAATATTGTGAAATAATCACCACAACTTAATTAACACATTGGTTAGTAAAAAGTTATCATGTGTGTATGTGAATGTTCATTCTGATGACACATGATCAACGATAATATAATATTACTCATTATAGTCAACATACTGTGTATTTAATGCGCAGAATTTATTCATATTATAGTTTTATTCATCTTAAAATGATTTACCTTAAATATTCATCTTATTATAAGTTTATACCATTTGCTCAACATCTCCTCTCCCCTTCTTTACCCTTGGCAATCACCAATTGACACTCTGCTTCCAGAAATTCCACTTTTTTAGACTCTACATATAAATGGGATAATGCAGCGTTTGTTTTTCTCTATGTGGCTTCTTCCATATATGTAATATAATGCCCAGATATTTTGGCCCCATTGTGACTACATGGTTTCCTTCATTCTGTGACTGAATATTATTGTATTGTGTATGTGTATCACATTTTCTTTAACATTCATCAATTGATGGACAGTGACATCTGGTATTGTAAATACTGCTGTAATCAGCATGAGAGTCCTGATGTCTCTTTGACATACTCAATTAATTCTTTTTTAATACATAGGCCAAAGTATGAGGTTATAGCTCCTCGTCGCTTTGGTATATGTTTCTCTGATGATCAGTGGTGCTGTGCAACCTTCCATGTGTTTGGTGTTCCTTTGTATATTTTCTTTGGAAAAATGTGTATTCAGATCCCTTACTCATTTTTCTGGTATTGAGTTATGTCCAGTGTTTTACAAAGTTTGAATATTAACTCCCTATCAGATATAAAGTTTATAAATATTTTTCTCCCATGGTTTGCTGTGTAACACTTGGAAATTTGCTAAAAAATATATATTCTAACATTCTCACCACAAAATATATAAGTTGATGTGATTATAAATATGTTAATTCGTTTAATGTAATATTTCTATGATATATACATATATATGCCAAAAGACCACAATGAACTGGGAGTGGTGCTGCACTCCTGTGATTCCAGCACTTGGGAGACAGAAGCAGGAGTATAGTGAATCTGAAATCAATCTGGGATATATGGAGATAATTTTTCTCAAAAAAGAAAAAAGAAAAATAAGCAAAAAAGCACATCAAATGGTAATCCATAACACTCAAATACTGTTTGTCAATTTAAAAACAAATGTTATTGGTCAGAAAGGAAATTTTGTAAGCTAGGTGCGGTGGCCTATAATCCTAGCACTTAGAAAGCAGAGACATAAGGATCATGAGTCCAAGTCTAGCCTGAGCTACAGAATAAGAACAATACAATAAAAAGAAGGGAATGAGAGAAGAAGGAAGGGAAAGAGGAGAAGGAATGTAGAAGAGAAAGATAGAAGAGCTTTATATTGTATTCCTTTATTAATAGATATATGGCAATATATAGTATAATTACTATTATACTTAGAATTTAAATATTCTCTGATGATATCATAAACTTGGTCAAAAGCCCATGGCTAGGGAAGTCATAGGCCCTAGTTGGGAAGCAATTGCTATTGTTTTGATAAATGGACAGGATATGCCTGTCTAAATAACTGTGTATGCCTATAGAATAGTCAACTTTGGTCAGAGAAGCTTCTGTTTTAATGGACAGCAGTGACTGCAGAGACTCATGGTTAGTCAAAATACTAAGAATTACTTTGAATGCATAACCATAAATGCAACACCTCTACCACCCTCTCTAAGGCTCAGGGAACATTGAAGAAGGGGTGTAAAGAATTTAAGAGCCAGAGAAAGGGTTGGGAAAAGTGTGGAACATTGACATGTTGGTTGCACTCTCACAGCAACTGTGATAACCTGTTTAAGATTGACACATGGGCTCCATTCCTTTCCCTGAGTATTTATACACACATAATATTTGATAGAGGAAGAGACATTTTCTTCATTTGCTTAGCTACTGGTAAGATGCACATGCTCTTGTAAACAAATATGGTGAAACTCACTAAGTCAGTCACACACACACACACACACACACACGCACACACATCCCATAAAATAGAATGGAAACTAGCTGAGAAAAGGAAGGAGATTATTAGAATGGAAGAGAGACAAGAAAAGGTAATGGGGAAAGGTTGAATATGATTAAAATATATTATAGATGTATTAAAATGTCAAAGCAAACCCCCATTATTTTGTGTAATTAATATAAGCTCATAAAACATAAAAAGTTTACTTGAAATCCTAGAATTTTTCTAAACTGATCAATATATAAATATTACTTAAGATCTTTTTAAATCTATCTAGCCAATTGCAAAGTGTAAATGGGTTTGACTAAACCCATTTGTGTTCTGACTAAACAAGGCCATTTTGAGAACTGAAGAAATCTGATTATACACTGTCTACCAGCTGATATCAAGCAATTATAGTTTATTTCCATATAAATCATAAGAGCATGATGATTATATCAAAATGCCTATGGAGATGCATAAGTATTTGAGGGTGAAATTACATAGTGCTTGAGCTTTGAGGGTTATTTTGTTTTCCTGTAGGAAAAAAATAGTGAGAGATAAGAGAAAATGGTCACAACCTCTGATAAATATTGAGGCTGGGTGTCAAGAGCACAGGGAAATTTTTATACTCATCTTTGAGGGTTGTTGTGCTTGTCTTTTTCTTTTTAAAAACATTCTACAATTTTGATCTTTGTTATTTGACAAGTCATACATGTATAAAGTGTATTCTGATTATTGTAACTCCACACACTCTCTCTGACCCCTATGAAACCCCCACCCATCTACAATTCCCTTCCCAATATTATGCCCACTTACAAAATTTTCCAGAACAAAATATTTAAAGATATCTTCACTATAATTTTACTAAGTATATTTTAATGTGTGCAAATGTTCTGGAAATTGATCAGCAGTATCCTTTATTATTTATTTTGCTATACTGGAGATTGACGACACTAAGACCTTGCACACTGCTAGGCAAGTACATTACCACTGAGCTATATCCTCAACACAAATGTGCTGTATTATGGAGAAAATAAATATTTTCAGCTTTCCCTGCTCTAGTAAACAATTTATCCATGTGTTCTCACCTCAATATTACCTAGAACAAATACAAAGAAAGTTTTCTATCTCCTCAAGACAGATAAGTTAACACCTTGCAATCTTAAAGAGATTAATAATATCAGCCACCTGGAGAAATGGAAGAGAAACCCTTCGGAGCCATATGTTCTAACTTCTCTTTCCTACCACCCTACAATAATCTACCTAAAGCAGAGAAAATAATTTCATCTCTGACACCATTTTCTCTTTCAAAAGATAAGACTCATTGACATAGGACCCAGGACACATGGCTCTGAAAATGAAGTATGAAAACATTTAAATTCTATGAAGTTGTCACAACATGTTGTGTGCCTGTGGGTCCTGTATGTAATAGTACTCTGACTACATGTGAAGCATTTACTTGATAAGTCCAAGTAGCCAAGCATTTGCCAGTGCCAGAAAGCAAAACCAATTAGGTATTGTAAAGAGGAACAAAGCTCAGGGTGGGTGCTATTTAACAATAAAGATGCATTTTTGTCATTCACATCAAGTTGTTTCATCAATGCTAATTGTAGCGCCCTGGCTACATTCATTGACTGGGTCCGGATCAGCGGAGGGCTGCTGCAGATTGAATGAAACACACAAGACAGAGACACAGACACAAACACTAGGTAGGAGGAAAGGAGAATGACTGATTGACTTTATTGAGAGGCAGCAAGCCTTATATACCCTGAGGCGGGGCTTTGCAGGAGGGTTAAAAGTTCAGGTTCTCAGGAGACATCCTCTATTGATGACACACAGCTGTACACAGGAAAAAGGAAGTTGCAGTCTGGCAAGCTTAAAGGTCAAGTTGTTTACTTGAGCTTTGCAACTGACAAGACCCGGCTAGCTCTTGGCCAAGAGTTTAGCACTAAGAGAGAAGGGCATACAGGGGGGGCAGAGCCCTATACTAATATTTCAGGGCAGCTCCTGAAATTTTAGGTCATAGCATTCCCTATATAAATAGGGTAATGTTCATTATGGAAAAGAGCTAGATGAGAAAAATACTATGTGAGATTAAACGTCCATGATTAATTGCACAAGGGTAGAATAAAACATTTTCCTATATTTCTAATAAGCAATACTAACGCCCTATGTAAAACTCAGGCTGGGAATGGAAGAGACTAAAAGACAGTCTCTCACCCATCCTATTCTTCTGGAAAGAAAAAACCTCATCATAAGGCCTGGATTCTCTTTTCTCCTAATTTGGTAGTCATGTTTGTAATGCTGTTTCCCTACAGCCTGTTCCTTCTTCAACTTACAACTAATTTAACTACAGTGTGAGCAGGAATTAGAACTCACTGTCACTGTCTTCAGAGGGAGAATATTTCTACTCTCCAGCTACCTCAAAGGAATAAGAAAACTGATGCCTGTTTAGTGACTGTACATCCCAGACTTGTGTCATGTGTCCTTGAGAAAATATTAGAGAGTGTTTCTCCTAAATACAGTTGCCAAATTTATCAAATAAAAATACAAGCTGTCCAGTTAAATTTGAATTTCATCTGAGCAATGAAAAGAATTACCATGAATGTGCCACATGCAGTACTTCCAATATACCTATAATAAAACATGTTGTCACTGATGCCAAATGCAAGTATAACTAGAAATTCTGTATTTTGTTTTGCAACTCTAGCCTGGAAAGATATGTTGTTGTGGTTCAGTAGAAGAAATCAATGCATAAACATCAAATTGACATTAATAAACAACAAAATGATGGTCAAGAATTACAGTACAATGTATAGAAAAATTGAATATTTGCCAAACTGTTGAGGTTAGAATTCCTTCAACGGGATTGTGGAGATAGCTCAGCAAGTAAGAGTATTTGCCTCCAAACTTGATGACCTAAGTTCAGTCAGCAACACACACATGGTTGGAAGATGGTAACAAATCCTTGAAAGTTGTCCTCTGACCTACATACACACACACACACACACACACACACACACACACACACACACATACACACACATACAGAGAGAGAGAGAGAG
The DNA here is from genome assembly GCA_035773235.1 of Eospalax fontanierii. NCBI lineage: Eukaryota > Metazoa > Chordata > Mammalia > Rodentia > Spalacidae > Eospalax > Eospalax fontanierii. Next base: position 42,378,057 of record CM069525.1, read on the forward strand.
ATACAAAAATACATAAATGTAAATTTTTTTCATTTTTTCAATAAATAATGTGCTACTCAAACAGCTATATCTTTGCAGAGTTTTCCTAAGTACACAGCCCTTAGTGTGGTGGCAGTGGTGTTTAATAGCTTTTAAATATGTTTAATAAATGTGCAAACAAACACATCACAGTGTGAAAGAACTTGAGGTAGGTCATTGTCATAATTTCTTTTAATGTTGCTGTTATAAAATACCCTGGCAAAAGCAACTTAAGAGAGAAAGGGTATATTTTGGTTCACAGTTATAAGGGACAGTCCATCATGGCAAAGATGGCTTGGTGACAGGGGCTTGAAGCATCTGGTCAGAAAGCACCCTATGGTCTCATTTAACTTCCTTAACAATGCGTTCACCTGTAGTTTCAGAAACCACCAAAAGATATATCTATATCTATATCTATAGATATAGATATATATATCTATACATATATCTATATATCTATATAGATATAGATATATCTTTTTCTATGAGAAGGTCTCTCTTAATCTCTGTCCTTAAATTTATGTCAGAATCCTGTCTTAATAAATTCCAAGTCTACTTCATACTGACTCATCTTGAAATTCTTTTCTACATTGAAGTCAAGCATCCTGGTAAAGTCAATTTACCTGAATAGGGGTTTTTGGAAAGAATTCTTCAGGCTGCTACAATCTGAGAGCCTAAGAATTGTATATAATTAGAACACAGGTGAATCTGAAGATAAATGAAAACAACCCAAGTTTTAGGTCCTTGACATTTTTATAAGATAGTGTGAATATCAAGAACATGACTCTGACTTTGGAAACCTTAAAGGAATTTTTAAGTTATTTAAAACTGCCTGGAACTAAGAAAGACAGATTGAAATTCCAGAATTGCTACAGAGTACTCAGGACTTCTTAACCTTGTCATAACAGGCACTTGAAAATAGTGATTCTTTGTTGTTTGGGTCAACCCTATGCATTGTATGATGTTCATAGACATACTGAGCATCTGCGGGTTGTTGTAACGTCCCTCAAATCCATAGTGCAATGTAATCTCCAATGCAATAGTATTGGATTGGGGCCTTTAGAGTATGATTAGGTATTGAGAGCTATTTCCACATGAATGGGATTAAGTCCTTATATAAAGAAACTTCATAGACTTGCTTCCTTTTCTGTGTTGCCTTCAACCATGAGAAGACACAGCTTTTACCTCTCCTGTCACATGAAGACTCAGCAAAAAGGTCCACACCAGGTCATGAACCTGCCAGTGTCTTACTCTTAGGCCTTCTAACCTCTAGAACTGTGAGAAACTAACTTCTACCCTTTGTACTAGAACTGAGGGTATAATCCAGTGTTGGTGCATTTGCCTAGCATGCATGACTTATTGTATGCATAAATAATAAACAGCCCATTTATGGGATTTTACTATAGTGGCACCAGTAGGTGCCAGTAGAACCTTCTCCTCTGTTTGCAACAAACAAAAATGTTTCTAAACATTGTGACTGTTCCTTGGGGTCAAAATGACCCCTGTTTACCATCATTGATCTGGATGAAAGCACAATGTAAAGATTCAATTAGATGCCTCTCTCCTGTAATTCTTTTCCTATCCAACCGAAGCAAATAAGGGATAATTTGAGCAAATAAAAAAAACCTCCACATTTGAAAAACTTTGTCTTATATGTGAATGACAGTGTTATGAAACATGAACACTGCATGATGAAAAGGCAAATGATGACCTATATGCATTAAGATCACATGCACTTAGTTCAAAAGTCTAGACTTCAGTAGTCTTGGGTCAAGCTCATTGACATAAGTGCATTTGACCATGAAAGGCAAACTATTACTGGCTAATTGCAGAGATAATTATCTTTAATAGATACTTCTACATCTACAATATTGGTCCAAAGAAAATTTGCCCCTTGATAAAGAAAAAGGGGAAAGATTTTCGAAAATTAGAGGACCATTCCTAGAGGTAATTCTCCTCAACAGATAAACATGACTTTTAAGACATCTGGAAATGTTGTACATTCCCAAAGAAGCCGACACCACAAGGTTTGCCTGTTTTTCCTCTACTAGAGACATTGTTCATCATTCTGAGGACAGTTGATACTTCTAGCCAATATTCAAGAGCTAACAAGAATTGATATTTGGGGAAAAATAAGCAATATCGTTTTCCATATAATAACCCTTCTATATGTTCCCTAATTCAAACAACTATTTTTCCTGTGATAAAATTAGAGCCTTTTCACAAAGGCTTTTTTTCTGATGGTTATTAAGTTAAATCTGTGGAAGGGTTAAAATGTGAATAAAATAAAATTTCATCTATCTGTGTGTATTATATATATCTGCAAAAGATGTGTGTGTGTGTGTGTGTGTGTGTGTGTGTATTGCAGTTCTAGAGATTGAGTTCAGGGTCTTGTGTATTCTAGGAAAGCATTCTACCATTAAGATACCCCCCAGTCCAAGTATCTTGAATGTGCTCTGATTTATGGGAATCCTTGAATCAATATTAGATGAACGTCTATATCTTTGCATTTTAAAAATTAAAGCACTGCTAAAGTTATGCTACCTTGTCATCATGAGCCCCATTCCCAGGGTGTCAGAGTCTTCTGCATGCATAAAAAGCATTGCAACAGGAACGTGGAGCACAGACAGATGAGAGTACAAATGGTGCTGGACCACCGTGCTTGCTGCTATAGGCACCTAGCCCTGATAGAAGAGGAAGGACAAAGATCAAACGATTTCATCAGACCTTAAACTGCATCAGCCTGACAGAATTGTGAGGACCAGTGCTCAGGAAGAGGCCTCCAAAGGGTACTGGTAAAAAGAGAAGATGAAGAAAACAGTGTATCCTGAAGGAGCCTGAGAATCTAACCTTGGGACTAAAAGTCTGAATTTTGGATCTGTTGGACAGTAAGGAATAAGCAACACTTCACTGGTGTTTGGACCAAGTAGTCTGTGGCCCTCTGTTTTAGAGTTATACTTTGGAGCATTTGCACACACACACACACGCGCGCGCGCGCGCGTGTGTATGTGTGTGTGTAAGTAATGTACTTCCTGATTTATCAAAAAGTTAAAGCACTGAATGAAACTGAAAGTTTCAGAATTTTAGGTGATGAATATCATGCAAAAGAGATTTTCAGTAAAATGTCTTAATTCCCTACTCAGGGTAACATTAAGTAATAATGCGATATAAGAGGGATATAAGATTTCTATTTTCAGGAACATGATATGCTATAGGAATATATCATGAAACTTTTCCCAGTATAATATTGTTCCCATCAAAATCTAGAAAAATACAAGAACACCACAGTATGCTACATGCAAGTAACAAGACATCAAAGATTACATAAGTGTATGGTGTTTTTAATATAAATACCCCAAATAGGTGAATCTATGGAAACAGAAAGCATAGTGGGAGTTCCAGAAGCCTAGGAGTGAGGTAAAAAAGACATGGAAGTTTCCTGTCTCAGTGGATGTGGGGTTTCCCTTCAGAGTGATGAAGGGAACTTTAGAAGTGAACAAGTGATAGCTGCCCAACATTGTGATGTACAAAATACCAGCAAATTGTACAATTCAAAAGATTACTGTTTTATCTCATGTGAATGCTACCTCAAAAAGGCATACAACCTTTGAAAACACACAGCCTAGGTGACACAGGCCTGTGTTTCAGCTACTTAGGTGAATGAAGCAGAAGGTTAGGAATATGGCCAGTAATATAGCGCTTGCTACCATTCACTAAGCACTGAATTCAACCCCCAGAACCACAAACACAAACAAAATCATTATATAGCCAAGTTAGTAAGAAAATGATGGCATCCCCAAAGGGTCCAAGGAAGAAATCAAATGGAAATCTAAGTGATCATGTGAAATCACAACTATCCTGGGGCTGTGGATGATTTTCTTAACTTGGGGAGTTGGGTTTTAAGAGCAGGACATGCCCATAGGACATGAAATATTGAAAATGAGGCACTCAAAATGAAGCCCAGACATTAAAAGGGACGACTGACTCAATGAAAATGCTCATTTTGACACAGGCCACCAGCGCAGAGGCAGGAGCGAAGGATTTGGAGTTGAAAAAAATCAAGCAAAACAGTCTCTTGCATGTCACAGCAGGTTGCAATAAATGCTAGTAACAAGGGAAAATGGCAGCACCTTAAGCTTTATAGTGGAAGAGGGTAAATATTTCTCATATTGTATTTCTTGTTAAGTATTATCAAGTGAATGGTAAAAAGAGAAGTAACTGAGATCCAAAGGTTAGTGCTTTGGAAAGAAAAAGAAAAGAACTAAAATCTATAAACATGATTTGAAAAGCTAAATTTCATATTAAATGAATAAATAAAAGGCAGAGTTTTAAGAATAGAAAAAATTGAGGGAAGATAGAAAGATTTGATCGAAGCACACTGTGCACAAATATCACACTGAACTCCACCAATGTGTATAATTACTGTGTGTCAATAAAAAATAAAACTGAATTAGTAGTAGAAATGAATATAGGGCACTAGCTCATAGAAAAATAAAACAATTAAACAGGCAGTTTTGAGACAGGGTATCCTTGTAATGAACAGGTATTTTAAAAGCATATATAACCCAACACAAAATGCTGCAAAGAATTTTCCAAAAGATAAATCTTTAACTAAACAAATCAAGGAGAAATAACACAACTAATAGCAGAGAAAGTAAGAATCCCTACCTCTAGTGACAGACTATGCCCATGATTATGGAGGCCTGGAGGACAGTCCAAATTCCAGAGGTGAAAAGCTCTGCCCTTTGCCTAGTTACCGGATTACCTGAAGCCCAGTCCCTTGCCCCAATCTAAACACACAGTAGAGAGAGTATAATTCAGTGCTACAGGTTTTTTCCTGATAACACTTGCCTGATAAATGACAGAGCCATTACTCCCCTGCTCTTCTGAAGCCAGGAACTGAGATTTCTATCATTTCTTGAATGCTCCTCTTTAAGAAAACAATTGGTAAAGCCCTTCATTTTCTTGGCTTGGAAATCTCAAAAACGTCTTGTTAGAAGAAAGAATGGTATAACACAGATGCAAATCTTTTTGCTGGAATCAAAGGGAAGAGAACTGGAAGGCAATGTTTGGGGCGGGGGTGGCTGATGAAGAGAGTGTAGAAACCAAAACACGAGACAAGCAGCACTGTTCACGTGGGTGCCCCAAAGAAGGAGGCGACTCCTGCTTTTTACCTGGGGTTATTGACCCTTGGGCTGTGTCAGTGTGTGTGTGTGTGTGTGTGTGTGTGTGTGTGTCCAATCACATGTCAGTGAGGTTTACAGTAATATTACCCTAACGTGGAAACCATCACCTGGGTTAAGATTATAGCATCATTTGGGAGAAAGGCGTTGGGGAGATCTTAACCAGTCCTTTCTTTCGTAAAATGGTGACAAAAGTAGGTGAACTCTAAAATCTCTTTATGTGAGAATAGTAAAATTTGACAACCTTAAATCAGTCAATTAATTATTATTGATTTTTAGTGAAATCCTATCCTATGAAAAGGAAAAGTCTGAATAGTCTTCATTTGTAGGACAAAGAAAGTCAACCCTAATAGGAGAATGACAGCCACTGCATGTGTGTTTGGGCAGGAGTGTCTGTGCCTGTGTTCGTAAGTGTGTATGAGAGAAAGCCAAGAAACACACAAGAAAAAGAAACATGGAAGGACAGTGCAGGAGTGTTAAAGAAGCGTTCCGGAAATGAGGCAGGACAGTGGGAAGGAAGAGGTTGGAGAATATCAAGACCTTATTTTAGCTCTGCATGTATATGATATGTGTCCTGAAAAGCAAAACCTGGGACAAGGGTGTTCCCACACATGGTTTTTTGGGGGGAACTGATTCCAGAGAACATCAGGAGAGAGGGGAAAAAGAAACCACAGAGGAAGGGTCGTGACATGGCTCAATCTTCCTGGAGCCTTCTTGGAGAACTATACAGGACACATCTGAAATTTCTGCCAACAGTGCACACTCATCCACTGATTTACAACTCCAGCTGCTTTATGGATGCTCACTATTCCACACTTCCAGCTGACACATCTGTGAGTGAATGCCAAGAGGGTTTCTGTGGGTGTCCCAAACAGTGGTGTCAGGGGCACACTAAGGCAGGAGGTGGGAGGTCCAGACGCAGTGGTGATGATGTGCATGAGGTTATTGTGCGCTGCTTCAATGGTTTAGAGGAAAGAAGGGCTGGAAGCATGTGTGACAGCGCACCCAGAGTGTCTGCTGCAGTGCTTGTCAGGGACAAAGATCCAGAAGCAGCTACTTCATGAGAAAGCAAAGCTTTCAGGAGAATCTTCAGCTGGCTTCGAGCTGCGATGGTTTCTTCAAGCTTTGCAGGCACATTCAACCTGTACCTATGAAAGTGGTTCAAAACAAAAATCATAAACTTACTTAAAGCATTATGAGATATTTGTGTGTACATGTGATTTTTAACTTGATTGTGGGGTTCTTGACTGTGAACTTTGTAGACAACACCATGTTGCAATATCAAACAGCTGGACACACCTGCTGGAGATTCTAACTTCACGCCAGTGATGCTTTGGACAGGCAGGCATTCTTCTAATGAGCCAGAAGCCTAAGTCCCAGTGACACTTAGCTGAACTCTCACAGTTACTTAGTGACTTCAGTGACCCGCTCTCTGCATAATAACTGAATGATTCAGTCTTAAGTGTTACTGTAATGAGACTTCTTCAATTTTCTATCATCTGAACTGCCTCAGCCCCAGCCTGGGACAAGTCTGATGTGCCTCATTTGTCTGACCTTATTAAAATTACAGAACATTTTCACATGGCATTTCTCACTCTACCCTCACTAGAACTTTGGAGGCATAGGTTTCAAGTGACAGTTGTATTCCAGAGGTAATTTAGTGGCCAAGTCATAAGGCACTGAGATTTCTAAGCATAGTGTTTCCTCATGAGCATTCTGCTTCTTATTCATATTAATTAAAAAACAGCTATGAGGCCAAAATGACTCTCCTACAATTAAAGCTAGACCATTCATTAGGACCAGCTTCTGCCACAGTTGTCTCTGATTTCCAGTCAAGCATATTATACTTGTGCTATGAAGGAGGAGAGTCATTTCTGGCTGTTTTCAGGAACGATTACAGGGCAGAGATATGGGTTGTTTGGCAGAATCAGAAGACTTTAACCTTCTAGGCTAATAAGCAAATAAGAACCAGAGCTACAGGACTGACTAGGTTATCTATAAGTCATTTAAATCAATAAAAGCTTATGTCTTGCTCAAGCTGTATATCTACTTTGGAGTAGGAGAGGACTCTGCTCTATGTAGTCATGCATGGCCCTAAGCCGATAAAGATACCACTGTCTCAAATAGTGACATAGGGAAAAGAAAGCTCTGAAAAGTCTCCCCCAGTCAATTTGATTCTCATATATGAAGTACATGCCTTGCTTCCAACCCAACTCACTGGCCATGACCGACCATGTTACTCTACTAAACCACAATGCCACTAGGACATGAATAATACTGTAGAGCACTAAAGACGGACATAATCAAGCCGGGCATGAGGACCCATGCCTGTAGTCCCAGCCCTTGGTAGGATCAGGCAGTAGGAGTGCCAAGAATTTGAGGTCAGCCTGAGCTACAGAGAAAAATCCTGTCTCAAAACAAAAGAAAAGGCTACCAAAATCACACACAAGAAAAGTGCATGATTAGATTAGAAATTAATTTTCTAATTAAGGTTCTAATTCTGAACACTGCTAGTTACTACTTGCATTGCCAAAATAAAGCCAAAACTGCCCTTATGACTCATTCTGAATTCAAATTCATGAGTGTGAAGTCTGTATTCATTGACTAAACTTGGGTCACATAAATGTGCCCTAGCAATCAGATCTTGCCTCCAACCATATCATCAAGTAAATCCCATGGAAAATTGGTCAAAGACAGAAGGGATTTATATCTTGGGCAGTCAAAATAGAGTTCAATTTGTGACTAATATCTGATACACTTAACTTGCAGAAGCAAAAAGGAAGATGTATGTAGAAACAGCTCTGTCACAAGAGCTATTTCTGTCGCTTCTCTGCTTTGAATGGAAGCTAGTTCTGCATGGGCATTCATTCACTCAGGTCTCCATTTACATGTTTGATTAGGAACAAATGTGCACTGAGATTCCACCTGATTCCAGGCACCGTGAAGATTCTAACATGAGTAAAGCATTATCTTTGTATTCTTTTCGGGGGGAGGGGGGAGGGGAGAATAGGTAAAACAATTGTTTTTTTCTTTCTTTTTATTTATTGAATCTTTGTGTTTTTCATACAGAACATCTCAATCAGTCTTAATCGTCTTTATATACCCTTCCCCACTGGCAATCCTCTGTCATCTGTGTTAAGGTGTGTTATGTCAAGTTAGTGTCCCCAGATGTTCTTCAGTGCAAGTTCATCCACTGAGATCTAGTCAGTATCTAGAGTCCCTTGCTTCAGGAAGATCAGGTCTTCCTCATTCAGCAGTAATCAGTTGCCAGTATTTCTTTGTCTAAGATTGGAGTCTGCTAACCATTGTCCCAGTTCTATATTGGGTCTTTTGTCTGCTTGAGTTTGATGGGTCCAGCGCAGGCTGCTACCATTACTGTAGGTTTATATGAGCAGGGTGCCTGGAGATTATAGGACCCTATTTCCATACGGCCATGCCTCTCCTCCCTGGCTCTTTCAATCTTTCTTCCTCCACTTCCACAATGGTCCCTGAGCCCTGGATGAGTGAGGTTTAATACAGGAGTCCTGTCCAAGGAATAGCATTTTGCAGACTCTTAATCTCTCAACTTTGATCATTTTTGACCTTTTGTGTTCCTGGCCCTCTGATGTATGAAGGAGCTTCATTAATAATAATTGAGAGATTAATTAATGACCTCTTTATCCCTTGTTCTATTCAGTGCCACTGAGGCCCCAAAAGAGTTATTCTAGCTAGAGTGAGAAGACTACTTATATGTGTCAGTTTCCATGAAGGAGGCCTAGGCCACTTTGGAGGGGGGCTGGAAAAGTGCCCTTGGCTAGAAGCCTACCTCTCTCCCTCTTCTTCTTCTCCCTTTCCTCATCTACTGTCTTTTCTTCTGCAAATTGAACCCAGGACCTTTTTCACACTGTGCAGGTGCTTTAAAACTGAGTTACCCTCTTCTGAGATTTATTTCTTAAAGGGATAGGAAAAAGGAAATCTATAGAAGAGGAGTGAATGATCTAGATGATCCAGGCCCAGCCTTGAAGGAAAGAACAGAGATACTGGGCATATTGCCAGGCTGAACTAGGATAAGATCTGGTTCACAGGGTGGGATTTGAGCTGGACCACACACACACCCCACACACTGCAGGTTAACTAAGTTCTCTGTCACATCTGTTACTACTAGAATATTGGTTTTCAAACAGTGTTATGGGGTTGCTGCAAGAAAATGTAAAAAGGAATCTGGCCACAGGGAGGCAGGCATGACTTGTCAGGGACATGGGAGAGTTCAGAAACTGGACCCTTCCTGTAAACATTCATGCTTTGTGGGTTTGCAATGTAAATTATTTCCCTCCAACCTTCCAGTCTGCCAGGTTTTCTGGGAAGAATTAAGCATTCACTCCTTAGCAAATCCCACCCGTGATCTGCTCCTTCCGTACCAGCCTGTAGTCTCACCCGCCACATTCCTGCCTCACATCTGGCTCTCTTGTAATGCCACATACCTCGCTATTCTAACTTATGCTCCTTTGATAATGGTAGTTCTTTTATCTAGAATTAGGATTGCCAGTGCATCTGGGGTGATAGCTCAGTGGGTAAAATATTTGCTGCATAAGCATGAGGACTTGAGTTCATATTCTTATTACCTTTATAAAAAGAGAGACATGGGGCATGCACTTGTAATTCCAGTGCAGGCAGGTGGAGACAAGAGACTCCCTGGGGATTGCTGATGGGCCAGTCTGGCTTAATTAGTGAGCTCCTAGTTAAATGAAATACCCTGTCTCCAAAAAATAAATTAAGGTAAAAGTAATTGAGAAAGACACTTGACATTGACCTCTGGCTTACACTCACAGGCACACACAGGTTCACCCGTACACACACACACACACACACACACACACACACACACACAAACATACATGAGTGTGAACAAACACCCATACGTACACAAAATATAGAATTAGAACTATCAGGTGTAGCAAATGAAAATACAGGAGTATTTGAATTTCGAGATATGAGTGAGTAAATTTTTATGTAATTGTTTCATGAAATATTTGGGACATATTTGTACTTAATATTTTGACTGTTTACATGAGAATCAAACTTATCTGTGCCTTGTTTTGTGCCTTACCACCTGCTATGGTTTGAGTGTGTATTCCAAATTTCATGTTGGAAATATAAAGTGCAAATTCTTCTGTTGATTATAGGTGGGGCCTTTGAGAGGTGAATGGATGAGATCTTCAACAGGGGACTTCTATAAGAGAACTGATGGCTTTATCAAAAGAGGAAGAAACCCAAGCTAACATGCTTGCTCTTCCTCACCATGCGATGCCTTGGTTGTGTTATGATGCAGCAAGAAGACCCTCATTAAATGCTGAGCAGAGACGTTGGGCCATGCTGTGAGGCTCTCCAGCCTCTAGACCTAGTCAAATGCAATTCTATTCTTTATAAATTACAGGATGTGGTATATCTTGTATATCAACACAAAATAGCCTAAGACAACATTTTAAATAGAGTCCATTCTCTTTTAGGGAGTCTTCCACAAACCTCTGGGTCTGCCCAAATGTCCTCTTCTTGGCACTCCCATACACATATATGGTACATTACCATGAAGTTATCTTTGGAGGCACTACTGAGGTCCATTAGCCTCTGTTTCTTCACAGCCTGATGAGGCATGACCTTTGTATTTCTAGCACAAAGGCTGTACAATAAATATTGGTTGATCTGAATTCATATCTGTAAGAATTGACTGTAATGACTGTAAGACTATAGAGTCAACCCTACTTCTATCTATACATGAGTTTCATATCTGTGGATTCAAACAACTGTGAATCCAAAATATTTGAGAAAAACAATGTGGCCAAATCAAGTGTATACAGACTTTTTCTTGTCATTATTTTTTATTTATTTTATGCATTATTTCTTTTTGTTTTATGTGTATGAGTGTATTGACTGCATGTGTGTAAGTGCACCCATGTGGTGCAATGTCACAGGGGTCAGAGGAGGGTGCTAGATCTCCTGGAACTGGATTACAGAAAGGTTGTAAGCTGCCATGTGGGTGCTGAGAATTGAATCTGGGTTCTCTACAAGAGCAACAAATGCTCTTAACTGCTGAGCCATCTCTCCAGCCCCCATCATTGTTTTTTAAATAATGCAGTATAACAGCTTGTCTTGCATTAGGTATTATTAATATGGAGTTGATTTAAAGTGTACTGTGGGTGTACCTTTCTACATCATTTTATATAAGGGACTTGAGTATGGAAATTTTGCTGTCCAAGGGGAATGGAGAAGCAATTTTCTGTGGATCCTGAAAGACAACTGCATTTGTAACTTTACAATTAAGTGTCAAAACTGTCAGCCTGGAGAAAAAGATTGTCATTGCTCTTTCTTTTTCTCTTGTGATAAAAGAAAAAGCAAGAGTTTCTAAAAACTGAGCCTACATGTCATGCTGGCGCTGGGTAAATGTTCAGGGCAGTTGTAAAGAGCTTTAAGAAATCAGATTGCATTCTCTACAAAGCACCAAAGTTCAAATGAAGAAGTTTGACCTTTGAGTGTAAAGATATGCTTGCTCTGTGACTTTAGGAGGAAAAGATATTTCACGTTGTTCAAATCAGAGTGCTGTTGAAACAATAAGAAGATACGAACTACTTAGTGTTTATGAGGAAATCCAAAGTAGCATTAAACAGCCTAGGAAATCTATTTTCTTGACATTCATCTTAAAATAAAAAATAAGAATTCAGCAGAAAATCAAAGGTGTCCTTTATTTGTCCAAAGCTGCCACTTTACAGAGAAAGAAATTCAAACTCAGAGAGGTGAAGAAACTTTCCCAAGGTCATGTAACTGATTGTTAGTCAAAGGCTAAAGGTCTCCTGATCCTCACCCAAGATCTCTTGCAATTGTTTACAGAAAACTCTGAAGGAAACTCCAGAGTCATTGAAAATGTGCTCAAGTATTAATTAAATAATTCTTATTAGCTAAAAGAAAACCCCTTTTCACCATTGAATGAACTCAATTGTGTGTATATATATATATGTATATATATATATATATATATATATATATATATATATATGCATTTAACAATATTAACCAAAGAAGGGAACAAGAAATTTAGGAGTGAGGGACATGGGAGACATGGGAGGAATTGGAGAACTGGAAGGGATGAAATTCTGGCAAGACTATTCTCATGTATATGTTCATAATTTTTTAAATTCAGTGTTGGAAAGACATCCAAAATCCAAGAGAAATAGCAAACAGCATTGCTTCCTCTGTGGGCCTTTCACATAAAAGAATATATATATATATATATATATATATATATATATATATATATATATATATACAGTTTGTATATATATATATTATACATATTAAACTTCACCCTTACCATATACTTTGTATAAAAACAGTATTAACTTGGCCCCTGAATCTCCTCATTTGTTCATGAAAAGTAAAATAAACAATTTTAATGTGTTTTTTCCCCTTGGATAAGTATGAATGTTTCCTTCAAACTGTCTTCCCAAATGATTGAATGCAGAAAGAAAGAAAGAGAGAGAGGGAGGGAGGGAAGAAAGGAAGGAAGGAAATTATCCTCTCGGTTTTCAGTTCCTTTCTGCATTAGAAAGAATAGATATGACATTTAATATGTACTTGTCAAGTTTGGGAATAAAGGAAGGTCTACTTTTACCTTTGCATTTTTGTATACCCCCACACAGCCTTATAAGATAAACAAAATGGAGCAAACAGCTTTTAGTTACCCAGTCATGATCATGCCATTCTGTTCAAATCATGACAGCTTTATTGTTGTCAATAACAAAGGTTCAGTGAGAGCCCAAAACTTTTTCTTGGGACCAGGCATTGGTGCCTCGTGTCCCTTACCATCAAGGGGTTTCCCTTTCCTTAGACTGAGCTTACACACATTTACTTTGCTATTCTTGTGCTCTGCCCTAGATGTATTTGACTACTCAAAAACCATAAGCATACAGATCATAAATCTTACCCAGGGTAAAGTGTACCAACTATCAAGGGATTTTAAGTCTCAAGTTCTTTCTTGGCCAATTCTCACTTACTTTCCAATATCCATTTTATTTAATCTCCTCAGCTATTTAGTATGTGCAGGCTTTATTTATAATCTACAACATCTCTAATTGCCGTATAATAGCATTAGCTTATCTTCTTAGAGATATTTTCTTACAAATTTACTTAACAATTTAAAAAAATATTTGTTTTTATTTTATGTGTATGAGCATATTACCTGCATGTGTGCAAGTGCATCTGTGTTGTTCAATACCCGTGGAGGTCAGAAAAGGTCATAGGATCCTCTGGAACTGGAGTTACAGATGGTTGTTAGCCAACACCTAGTGGGTGCTGGGAATCAAACCTGGGTTCTCTGTAAGAGCAGTCAGTGCTCTTAACTGCTGAGCCATCTCTCCAGTCCCATCTTAACAATTTTAAAGGTAACTTAGAAAGGGTAAGCAAAAATATCACATTTTTATCAGCCATAAAATTATGGAATGAATACTAAAATATTTAGTTCATGATCTGACTTATGAACCTTTTCTAATGAGCAAAATGCAATGATATGTGCATACATTAAAACATAAAAATGAAGTCCCTTCTTGTATATGCTATCTAAAACTATTCATAAAAAAGAAAATTTAAAAACCTAAAATTCAAAGCATAATAACAGAGAAAAGAACATTTTTATTGATCCAATAGTTTTGTCCACAATGATGCAATAAAATGCTTTGTTGAACACTGCTTAGGAATTTTAATAACACTATCAAGAAAAGAAACAGGGACTGGAGAGATGGCTCAGTGGTTAAGGCATGGCTGCTCTTGCAGAAGACCCTGGTTCCATTCCCAGAACACACATGGCAACTAACAATAGTCTATAACCCCAGTTCCAGAAAAATCTGATGCCCTTGTCTGATCTCCATGGGTATTACATGACACAGGTGCATTTACATACATGCAGACATTACACTCTCTCTCTCACACACACACATAATAAATAAATAAATAAATAAATAAATAAATAAATAAATAAAATATTTTTAAAAAGAGACAAAACTTGTCTTGTTTGTTGAACTCATTCTGTCTTTCAATTGCTCTGACAGCACAGCTCATACTACTCCTGTGCTATCTTACATTAGAGTTTGGTATTTCCATCATACACTTTCTTCCCTGGTTTTCAGAAATTATCTTTCTTTCATTTTAGAAAGTGAGAACATTTTTCTAAATTCAACTTAGGTTCATTTAGTTTTATATTTTGTTCCCACAATGTCTGATAGAAATTCATTGCTCAATTAACTTTTATGATTTGCTTAATTTGATGTGGAATTCTTCCATTGTCTTTGGACTTGAGTACACTGTACTCAGAACCTTAGTATTCAAATTGTCCCAGCCGGCGGGCAGCAGTGAGCTTGAGACTCTTCTAGGAACCTGGAATGAGTGGGGACAGACAGACAGATACACAGACACACAGAACAGTAAAGGCAACACACAGGACAAAGACGAACATGCAGGACGGACGGACCTGGGAAAATGTTTTGGGGAGTCAGGAATACAGATACACCCATACAGAAATGTGGTAATTAACAGAGAGACACTATCTCTAACCTTCAAAGCCCACCAGGAAGTTGTATGCATACCAGGAAGGTGGCACTAAGAGGGGAGGCAGGGGCTTTGAACCAGGGGAGTGCTAGAACCCTGGCGCCATCAGAGCTTCCTTTTTAGCTCAGCTCTGGTGAGAAGAAGGTGAGTCCTTTTATCAGACCCCAGGACATTCCTGTGAGACTTAGTTACAAAGATTAAAGACTGAGATTACCTACAGGTGGTCACAGGGGGGTGGAATCTCCCTAAAGCTGATTTCTCTGAGATGAACTCAACCTACAAACTGGCTATTTTCTCTAGCTCATGGCTTACAACATCTCCTCCTTTTTTGTTTTATTTTAGAAAGACCAGGTAAACAGAGTTATTACCTTGACTATCTACCATGGGAAAGGTATTGGCTTAATCCCTCATTCATACATGTATATGTATTTTGTGAGGTGGGAGGGTTTTTTAAGACATGAACCTCCTTGCGAATTAAGCTTGCTTTTTAAGAGGGCCCGCTAAGGCATGATTGTGCCTTCTTCTCTCTGTAGTACTTTGTCTAACACCCATGGGATTGTCAGAGGCATTGGGTCCCAGCAAGGCTTGGCCTGTTCAGGAGAGGGGGCTGCTCCAGCCGCTCACCTGACAATTCTTGATCCTCAAGTGCCAAGCAGTGATAATGCACTTAAGTGGAAGCTGTGGCTTCGTTAACCTGGTTTTTTATGAAATTTGTAAGTTTTTTAAAGATCCATGGACCAAAACTAATTGCCAATTATAAGCCAATTAAGGGGCCCAGGATGGAAAACAGGAGTGATGAAAGCCAAGAGTGAGAGAAAAACCAACCTGTGGGCTCTGTAAAGGCTTTGATAAAACCCATAAGCTTGTTAAACATAACTGATTGCCATTATTTGTTTTGAAACATAAATTAACTCTGGCAGTATTATTACTAATACATAGAAATTATTTTTTCCTGAAAAAGGTTAGCATTGATACATTGAGTTAAGTCTGTTTTTGCACATTGCTTTAGTCTCCCGGGGGTTTAGGCAATTTGTCTCCCCATATCTGTCCAGTTATTAATGTCCCAGTTCTCTCTGGCCAAGTAGGTCAGGCCACCAAGTGTCCAGTGTTGAAGGCAGTTGTCTGGCTGTCTATTCGAGATGATGCCAGACTTGATTCTCCATTGGACTGCAGCCTGTTGGTGGATGTTGGAGGTTTGTCCTGTCCAATTCCAAGTTGAACACCATCATCCATAGCAGGTTTTTGGCAGTTATGGCAACCTGTGAAAGGAAAACATAGGCCTCAGGGGGTCTTTTACCTCCTGGGCTAAGGGGTTAGATTTCTTTCTTTTCTTTTAATTTCTATTTGATTTTTGGTCTTGTAATATTTTAAATTTTTGGCCAGGATTCAAAAAGCATGTGGCTCATCCATAGGGAGCACAGAGCCATGTACTTCTGGTTGCTGTTCTTGTTTACTCCAATGTCTAACAAATTTAGGTTGTAGTTGGAGCTGAACGTGGGGTCACAGACTCTCTATTCCCCCTTTTTGTTTTTGTAATTGTGCTCCATGATAGCTTGTCCCTGTGGGTTGTGAGGTTTTTACTTTTTGGGGCAAGCCAAATGTGGCAAAGTATTGGAGAAAGTGAGATTTCCGTCAATTAATATTTTAATATAAAAACCAACCATATATTTGTTCTTTAGACCATTTAAATCATTAATACCATGATATGTAATAACATTAGAATTGTCTTACTGGGAGTACTATGCAATGTTTACTCCCTTTTTAAGGATTTAGTATCAAACCAATGTTTGATCATATTAAAGTTTGCAGGTATATAGATGACCTGTAGCTAATTTTTTCCCTAAATGTAGGAGATCATTTATGATTAGGGCAAAATTACATGCAGCTGACAAACTTTTGTAAATAGACACAGCTGAAGTCATGAGAATGGCAGTTATTTGACTCAGGAATGCTGTGTAACATTATCTTAATAAGATTTTACTTTATAAATTTTTTTTTACTTTATTTATTTTAGTAGAATGGCTTTATTCTGAGACTGTTTTGTTCTTTTCTTTGTTAAACAGCACATGATGATTTATCAATATTATCTACTCAAAAAGGCACTTGTTTGTTTTTAGGATGTAACTCCATAGTTTGTATTACATAGGAGTTTTTAAGTTAATTATTACCAGTGTAAATAAAAACACCTGTCTTTCTTATGATTTATATATATTTATCAAGGTAGGCGAGTCTTTTTTTATTTTGTTGGGTTACTTAATCCAAAACAAGGGTTGATCAATTAAAACAGAACATTTAATTAGTTTGTTTATTTATGTTAATTACAACCTGAGAGATTTAATAAATTATAAACCTTTTTCTTAACCCCAGGACATTCCTGTGAGACTTAGTTACAAAGATTAAAGACTGAGTTTACCTACAGGGGGGTGGAATCTCCCTAAAGCTGATTTCTCTGAGATGAACTCAAACTACAAGCTGGCTATTTTCTCTAACTCACAGCTTACAACATCAAATGATCCATTTGCCTAACAATATAATAACTAATATGTATTACATGCCTAGGAATGTGCTAGGCCCTTTACAAGCATCATTTCTTTTAGGTTTAATTCCCCACTTAATCTAGCACTAAATGACATGAGTTAAGTCCTAAATGGCTCATAGGGGCACACAACCTTTAATCCCAGCACTCAGGAAGCAGAGGCAGGGGAATCTCAGTGAGTTCAAAGCCAGCTTGGTCTACACAATGAGTTCTAGGCCAACTAGGGATGCACAGTGAGATCTTGTCTCAAAAAAATTGAGTTCCAGCAGCTGAGCATGCATACACTGTCGTTCTTACTTATTTCATTCCAGTTACCCAAAGGCCTGAGGCAGAAGGATTCCTTGTGCCCAAAAGTGCTAGGTTAGCTTAGACAACATAGCAAGACTGCATTTTTTTTGAAGGGAGAGAATTGAGGCAGAATCTAATGTATTTCAAACTGGCCTTGAACTTTCTAGGTAATCAAGGCTGATCTGCAACTGTAGTCTTCCTGTTTCACCTACCAAGTGCTGGGATTACAGACATGCACCACCATGGCCAGAAAGATAGCAACCTGAAAAATGATAAAGGAGCTGAGATGTAGCTCAATTGTAGACTGCTTACCTATCATGCACACAGGCCTGGGTTCAATCCCTACCACTTCTCACAAAATAATTTAAGTCACAATTAGGAAGCCTTTCTGGAAAATGTTATGGGTAAAACTATATTGTAAAGAAATAGCAGTTTGCCACATGAAGAAAGAACCTTAGCAGAAAACACAGCATCCTGAGAGAAGGATATAGTGGCTCAATACAGTTCAACATCCAGGATGTCTCAATGGTCCCAATAGGAAAGGAACCCAAGGAATGTGATGGAGGACAATATGGAGTGAGACTTAATCATCTTAACCTATGCACATTGAGATGAAAGCATTTAAAATGTATCCTGAACATCAAGGAAATAATTCTAATATTGGAAATAAATACTTATTGATAGTTAATGACTGCTTAGAGAAGAAAGGTCATATTCTTCAGTACAATAGTTACTGATAAGTTGTTCATGTCCAGTAATAGCTCCTCACCCAAGTTCATGCAAACAGTCCTAATTAAACTAAATTGAGTCACAATAAACACATGAAATTAGGAGCGGGACTTTACAAGAAGAGATTTCAGAGAGAATTAAAGGGGAATAAGATAAGGTAATTTGGAGTGAATATGATCAAAGAACATTATACATACGTGTGCAATTGTCAAAGAAGAAATATGAAATATTTAAAAATAAATATAGTAAAGATATATAATCAAGTGAATAATTTGAATATTTGATAATTACATGAAATAACTTTTAAGTTGGAGAAAGAATTCGTATTTCAGACTGATTGTGCTGACAAAAGAGCCAGTGGGATCTGAGGGCTCTAGACTGTCAAAACACAGTGGATTCCAGTCTTTGGACAAGCAGTAGAGGGAGTTTGAAACAAGGCAGGTGCAGAGTTACATGTATCTGAATTATGTATGTATCTTTCTTGGTCACATTCTCCTCTCATTTCATATGAAATTCATAGCAAAGGGTCCATCTTTTTTCTTAGTCATTTGAAAAAGTCTTGTTTCCCCTAAAGAATTCCAATTTTAGTTGTTTATTCACTTGAGTTTTGGGGGCAAAGAGTCACAGCTAAGTATACTGTCTTATTTGTTTGAGACATAAACACCTCATATATTTTTTTCTGTGCTATTTTACCAGTCTGTTGATTCAAATTGCTGCCTTGCATTTGAGGAGGGCTATGCCCTTTAAGTCATCTGAATGTTGTCAGTGTCCAAGGCACTTGATATCTGGGACCTCTTTATAACAAATATGGTAGGACAGGGCTTGATCAACAGTCCTGAGGAAAAACAGGTGCTCTTTTCCTTCTAAAGGGAGCACAGGAGTTGTTTATTTGTATTTTCAAGGTATTTACTCAGACTCAGAACCATCCAAAGCAACAAAAATAAATTATCTTAGAAAAATTTCATTATGTTATCTTCCACTTGCTTCAGTAACATCCATGGAATATGTAATTCTGATCACAAAAACAGCAAATATTTTGTAAGTTGGCCAGCTATCTATGCTTGACACAAGGCATCAGAGAATGAGCACGTATGTACACATAAAACAAAGGAAGGATTTCATAGATTCAAGTTCTCATATTTTCTTGGCAGTAAGATTGTGAACTACATGATCCTGAAATCCTTCCTAAAGGAGAACAATAAGTCTTTTATTTAGTTTGAGTCTCTCAAAACAAAAGACATTTGTAAGCATCAACTTCAAATTTCAAAGGTACTTTAAAGTAGGGCTATGAACCACAGACAACATTATTTACTAAATGTATTTTAATTCTCATATATATCTTTCAAGTACATATATTTTTATTTTTTATTTTTGAGAAATGGCCTCTCACTAGCTCAGGCTGACCTACAATTCGCTATGTAGCTCAGACTAGCTTCAAACTAATTTTTTATCTTTTATAGTGCAGGGCATAGAAGCTAGGGCCTCATATATGCTTAGCAGATGCTCTACCACTGAGCCTTATTCTTAGCCTGACACATTCATAATAATCCACATCTCATAAACATAATATATTCAACTATTCCTCTTTTTACTTATGTTTCCAGAGTTTTCCCTTGACAATAGATGCCAGTTTTTGCAAATTCTTTATTAAATTTTTGTGTATTTCACACAGAGTATCCCAATTATTTCTATTCTCTCCTCTCCCATTAGCACCCTCCCACAACCCTTTCTCCACTGGAATTCATACATTCTGTCATTGATCCATCGTGTCAAGCTAGTGTCCCCAGAAGTCTCTCAGTGCAGGTCAATCTATCCAGAGTCCTTAAGAAGATCAGGTCTTCCTCACCCACCAGTAATCGGCTGCCTGATAGTTCTTCAGCTAAGATTGGGGTCTGTTGCCCATTTCCACACTTCTGTGTTGAGTTTTTGTCTGCTTGAGTTTGCAGGGTCTTGTGCATGCTGACACCATTGCTGTAGGTTCATATGAGCAGGTGTCAGGAGCCTGTAGGACTCTCTTTTCATATGGTCATACACCTCCTCCCTGGCTCTTACAATCTTTCTGCTCCCTCTTCTGCAGTGGTCACTGAGTGGGTGGAGTTTAGTATAAGTGTTCTGTCAAAGGACCCACACTCTACAGACTCTTATTTTCTATGCTTTGAACATTTGTGTTGTTTTGTGTTCATAGCCCTCTGTTGCAGGAGGGAGCTTCATAGATGAGAGTTGAGAGATGCATTAGTGTTCTTTTTACCCCTTGTTCCACTGTGTTCTGCAAGCCTTAAGTGTAGAAGTTGCATTGTAGATGTGTCATTTAGGCTTGGGCAATTCACAGTTTGACCAGTCGTGGAACTCTGTAATAATATCTGTCTGTTGAAAAAGAAGCTTTTCTGATGGATGGTGATTGGGATATTTGTCTGTAAATATAAGGATCCATTTTGAACATAGTAAGAAATTACATTTGTCTAGGCATGTGACAGCCTTGGGGTTTTCTCTAAGATCTATGACCTCTCCAATCATGTGTTTCTGGCTATGTTTACAGTACCACATGAGTTTCCTTCCTTTCAGTGGACTTTAAGTCCAATTAGGTAGTACAATAACGACATCAATGACTGACAGTAAACAACATTGGTGCAGTCATGGCACTTTCATCTTGGGAATAATTGACAATAGACATCTTGCACATCATTATACACTAGAAAATTAATTCTAAGGAAGAGATTTTCATGACTAGAACACCCAGACAAAGGTATATGCGCTTATTAATTTAGATGATACTCTCAGATTGTTTTCTCAATTTTGACTTTAATATATTTAAGGTATATTTTATTTTTATTTTGTTTATAAGTTTTTTGCCTGCGTGTATGTAGGTGCAACACTTGAGTGCAGTTCCTGAAAAAGCCACAAGAGGGCATCAGATCCCCTGGAACTGGAGTTACAGACAGTTGTTAGCTGCTGTGTGGGTACTGGGATCCAAACCCAGATCCTCTTCAAGAGCAGCTAGTGCTCTTAACCACTGAGCCATCTCTCCAGCTCCTCAAGTTAATATTTTGAACAGACATGAATAAGAGAGTTTTCTTCTTGAATTCTTGCCAGCAATACTGATTTTTTAAACTTCTGATAATTTGATAGGTATGAAGTAAAATCTTTTTGCATTTGCATCTCTATGTGTATGTGTTTGTTCTTTTAATTTGATCTGTCAGTTATTTATGACCTTTGACTACTCTTCTTGTCCAATTGTAGCAAGTCCTTGCAAACAGATTCTGACTCTGCCACTGCATTGCATATATTCATTGATTTCAGATTTCACTTGTTAAACATTGTTTATGGTATTATTTATATTTGTAGTAACAAAATAAACCCCAAATATCTATATTGTGCATTGTGCTTTCTGAGTTTTTAGATTTTTTTAACAATGTCTATTCCTTAGATTTGCTTTATCCAATATGATAACCTCTAGTCACATGTAGTCACATTGAACACTTTAAATACACACCAAATTTTAAAGAGTTGATATGAAGAACATAGAATTTATTACTAATAACTGTTCATATTGATTATATGTTGAAATGATGACATTTCAAACACAGAATTAAAACAAATATATCATGAATTGTGCAAATAACTTTTTATGTTTTCTTATGTGGATACCAGAAACCATAATTATTTTTAAATAATGTGGCTCATATGATGCTTCCATTGGACAGCCCTGTCAGATTACCTGCATAGGATCCTAATAGTATAGCTTTTAAAAGAAATTTTTAGATAAGTGTGGTGTTGTTCACCTTTAATTCCAGCACTTGAAAAGCAGAGGCAAAAGGAGGCAGATATCTGTGAGTTTGAGGACAGCCTGGTCTACATTCTAAGTTCCAGGCTAACTGGGGCTAAATCATGAGACCTTGGCAAAAATGTAAAAAGAAGAAAAAGAAAATTTGGGGGTTGAAAAGATGACTCGATGGTTAAGAATCCATACTACTCTTGCAGAATGTAAGATGTGATTGAAGAGAAAACCCCCAGCAGTTCCAGAACTCAGGAGGACAGACACCTTGTGACTCCACCCAAACTTCCAGAGTTCACAAGAATCTGTGAAAAGGGACTGCAGCTCCTTAACGCTGATAAGAAAAGCTTCCTGACGTTCCTGACACCAATTACAGGCTGGTTTTTGTAAATTACCTTCATCCCCATTTTAAAAGCCCACCAAGCAGCCAAGAAGATGGTAGCTTTCTCACTCAAGAGCTGGGAGGCTAGCCCTGTGTGCTTAATAAATGTCCTGTTAATTCCCATGCCAGAGTCTCTTGTTTGTTTCTGCTGTGTCTCTCTCTGAACCAAACCTAAACCCAAACCTTACACAGAGGACCTGATTTCAGTCAGGCAGCTCCAGAGGATCCAACACTTCTGGTCTCCACAGGTACCTGCATTCATATGCACACACCCATAGACAGACACACAGACACGCATATAATTAAAAATGCTAAAAATAAATCTTTAAAACTTTTATTTTTAAATTAATTATAGCTTCATACAGTTTTTAAAACTGTACAAAGAAGACTTGTATATTCCCTGGTGATGGTATTTTTCATAAATAGAATAGAAATATAGTGCAATATCAAGTTCTAGATATAACTCAATGATAGATCATTTGCCTCATAAATATTAAGACCCACAGTATCACACATGCACACAAACACATACACGTAACTGAAATGACTGGTGCAATTTATAGCAGTTACTCAGATTTATACAAATTTGGATTTAAAAAAAAATTTGTTTTGCAGTACTAGAACCACTCCGTTCTTCACATATGGTAAGCATGTGTTCCACTACTGAACGACATCCCTAGCCCAAATTTGCCCCAGTTTTATACATATTTGTATAAGTGTGTATGTAGTGTGCAATTTTATCTCATGTGTACATTCCTGTAATCACCATCACTATCAAGATATCAAACAATTCCATCCACAAAGCTTCCTCCTATAAACTCTTTATAACCACATTCACTTTCCTATTCCTTAAACAAGAAAGCCATTGTTTCTCAACACTCTTTTTACATTATTTTAAGAAAGTTATATAAATGTAATACAACTGACTTTTCAGTTGAAAGGCATTTGGGTTGTTTTCATTTTGGGTTATTCCAAATAAAGCTGCTGTGAGAAATCATGTGTAGTTTTTGGTATGAACATAATTTTTCTTTTCTCTGGGACACATGCCCAAGAGTGTAACTGTTGCATGCCAGACTGTTATCCCATAAGCAATGTGTAAGGGATCCAGGTTCTGGATTTGTGTTATCATTATTTCTTAATCTAACCATTCTGATGAATTTAGAGTATTATCTCATTGTGGTTTAAATGTGTATTTCTCTTGTGTCTTATAATATTGAGCATCTTTTGGTCTCCTTATTTGTCATATCTCTATCCTCTTTGAACTAATGTTTATTCATTATTTTGCTGATCAGATTACTTCTGGGATATCTTATATAACCTGTATATTCTTTTTTTCACAATACACTTATTAATTTTTGTCAATCCATTGTCCTAAAGATAGAGTTTAGGAAATATTGACCTAATTAGTAAACTCCAGACACCTTATCATGAAGGACTAGTTTCATCTGCCACAGTTCCACTTATTCCAAATTTCTATCAAATGAAGATAAAATTTCAGAAACAATGTGGTATGCTAGGACTGAAGAAATATAGCAAATATGGAGGAAACTGTTAGGAAAAAGATTTTTCTCATGTACCTCCAAGGACTGGAAATCTACTTCTGTTTCTCAGAATAAGAAGCTAAACATAACCCGTTTGTCAAAGAAGTATATTTTGGAATGGCATATTCTGATCTCCACAAACACATGGACTAGAATTACTGGCAAAACTACTTTTTTCCCATTCTGTAAAAATACCATCCTTGCCAATATTAGAGTCTTGTGTTTACTGGCATTTTTTAATTTCCTTTATTCTGTCAGCAATCTATTTATTTCTGTCAATATCAATCCATTTTGGCACATTGGCTTTGTTTTTCTCGGTGCCTTTCTGAAAGTTGTATTAAGTTTAAATATGATAAATTTCACATATCATAGGTGACAGATTATTGAGTCCTAACACATGCATATGTGAAATTACCACACTAATAATAAAGCATTGTCACCTCAGCAGAAAGTTCCCTCTTGCCTCTACTTCCTAGTGATTAATCATTTCTTTTAAAAAATGTGTTTAATTTTATTTTATGGGTATGAGTATTTTGTCTGAATGGATGTAACTGTAGCACATGTATGCAATACCTCTGGAGGCCAGAAGAGGGCATTGGATCCCCTGGAACTGGATTTAGCTGCCATGTAGGTGCTGGGAACTGAATTCAAGCTCTCTGGAAGAGGAGCCGGTGCCCTTAACTGCTGAGCCCATCTCTCCAGTCCCAATTGGACACTTTTTATATCTATATCCATATGTATTTGTTTTTCCTAGTCTAGAATTTTAAATAGATGAAATCAACATCCTTTTGAGATTAGTTTCTTTCTTTCAACAGAAAAATTTTAAATTAATCCATATTGTTTCATTTTTATAAAAATTTCAATCTATTTTGATAGACTTTAAATTGTTTCCATCTGCAGATTAAATTTTTTTTCCTCCACACTGCTTTCCTTAGTGGTTGCATGAGTTAGCATTCCCACCAGCAGTGAATGAGCAACGCATAGAGAAGGCCACATCTGGCCAAATTTTTAAGAATGAAGGACTGGTTAGGACCCCTATATAAACCTCTCCCACCCACAGCTCTGGGACCATTATGGAAGAGGGGGACAGAAAGATTGTAAGAGCCAGGGCTGGTTCATGAAGCAGAGGTTTTCAGGCAACTGGAAGCCTGCACATGTGAACTTGTAGCAATGGTGGCATTGAGCCAACTCAATCAGACAAGGGACCAGAGTGGAGTGAGAAAAGTGGGTGGCGGGCTGGCCCTAGTCTGGGAACTGTTGGAGACTGATTACTACTGGGTGAGGGAGAGTATGCCTTGCTTAATGATCTCTAGATAGGCTGACTAGACTCCAGTGAATGAATTTGCATGGAAAGATATCTGGGTACAAATGCTTGACTGGATAAGATTTAGCATGTATGGGGAATACATGAGGTCTGGTGGCGGGGAGAGCTGGATGGGGGATGAGCCTAAATTTGATTAGAAATTGTTGCATAAAATGTACAAAAGCTCAACAAAAATTTAAAAAATATTGGGTGGGGGACAGTGGGAGGTGTGGATAGAGGAGGGGATCTACCATCAAATTGTATTCTATGAAAATTTTAAAATTCAATATAAAAAGGAATGGACGTATTTTGTCTTAGAGCAAACATATGTTTAACTTGTAAGCAAAATTCTTTTCCAGTGTGTTCTCAAATTTTTTGTTCCCACCAACATCTCACGAGAATTCTAGTTGGTTTATGTTGTCATTACTATTTGGTATTATCAGTATTTTAATTTTTTGAGAAGTATACAGTGACATGCCATTGTAGATTTCTTTGTGTAGAGCTTGTCTGGTAAAAATTTTGTTGTTTTATTTTTTGAATTCAGTATAATTACTATATAATTGTAATTTTAATCTTTTTTACTAAATGATGGAATTTAGAATCTTATTATATGCTTTTGTTATGTATGTATGTCTTCTTTTCTAAAGTGTCTGTTCAAATCCTTTTCTCATTTAATTTTTATAATGGATTTTATTTTTATTGTTAATCTATAAGAGACCTTTTGTTTTGTTTTTGGAAGGTCTTGTCAGTGCTGGGATAAAATATTTGCCAGGCAAATATTTTAGAACTGCACTATATTTCCAGTCTTAAAAGGGTTATTAATATTAATGTCCTGAATATAAGATTTTATCACTTATATGTATTGGGAATACATTTTCTCACTGTGAGGATTATCTTTTCAGGTGTGCATTGATTAGCAGTTTTTAATTTGGGCAAACTCAATGTATTAATTTCCTCTTTTATGGTGAGAATTGCTTTATCTTCTTTTGAAAGTAAGCACTTGTACTTTTTTTTAGAAGCTGTATAACTATAACTTTTATATTTTAGTCCATGAATATCTCAAATTAATTATTGTATGTAGTGTAAGATATATGATGTGGTTCATCTTATTTCATTCAGCTATCTAGTTATTCAAGCACAATTTATTATAAATACTTTATTAATTATATTTTGTTCTTTTATAAAATGTGCTTTAAATAAGTGTGCAGTACTCTTGTATTCGATTGATCTATATATCTAGCCCTATGTTGAAACCATGTTGTGTATTCTTTATAGTAAGTCACGCAATCAAATAGTAGTTATTTTACTTTGATTTTTTTTCAATATTATTTTTGCATATTTGAGTCCATTATGTTTTTATTCAAATTTTAGAATCAGATTGTTAATTTTCAACAAAACAAATATTATTTGTGTTATGGTTACAATTGTATTGAATCTATAATTCAGTTTGTAAGAAATTGACATTTTGAGACAGAGTCTGTCTTTATATCCTAGGCTGCCACTTACTCACAGTACAGTGCTCCTTCGTCAACCTCCTGACTGCTGGAATTACAGGCATGTGCTGCTACCTATAGAAATTGATACTTAATAATTTTCAGTTTTCTTATCAATGAACATGATAAGAACATTTCTCTTCATTTATTTCCTTTTAAATTTATGTTGGTAGTATCTTGTAGTTTATAGCATAGCTGTCTTTTGCTTTTTTGTTAATTATACATGTATTATGCAATGTTTGCTGCAAGTCAAGTATATAAAAATACAGTTGATGCTTGTATATTAACCTGGTATCCTGTGCATTAATAAATTCTCTTATTTGGAGTATAATTAGAATTTAAAATATATACAAGTAAGCAATCATGTCATTCTCAAACAAAATCATCTTTCCTTCTTTCCTTCATATGTTTGTTTGTTTCTTCTTTTTTCTTTTCTCAGGCACTAACTAGGGCCTCTAGTTAAACCATAAATTGAAGTATCAAGAACAGATATTCTCTTTCTCTCTCTCTCTCTCTCTCTCTCTCTCTCTCTCTCTCTCTCTCCCTCTCTCCCTCTGTGTGTGTGTGTTTGTGTGTGTCTGTGTGAGAAAGTGCATGTGTGTTCCCATGTATGTGCATTAGTGTGTATGTGTGTGTACATGTGTCTGCGTGTGTGTGTGTGTGTGTGTGTGGTTCTGGGTGTTTAAAAGGGCTTAGCGCATTCTAGGCAAGTGCTTACTGAATTATATCCTCAGTCCAGATATTCTTTTCTTACCCAATCTTAAGGGTAAATCTGACAATACTTTTCATCCGTTCTGATGTTCACTGTAGGAATTTTTGCCATTGCCTTTAAGAGAATATTAATGGGAATATGGGCATTGTAGGCAATTCTGGTCATGGATAAGAAATCAGAAAGAATATCAGAGCAAAAAGTTGCTAATATCTTACAGGCTATATTTCTTGTTTTAAACAGAATGCCACATGAAGTGTGAATGTACATTTCTAGAGAGATAGCAGGTGGAATTGGGGCATGGAAGAAAGGCTACTTTTGCTATAAAGTAGAAGAAAGCTGAAATGTGTTTTGTTTTCTACTTTTTTACATTATCTACTAGTCTGCAACATCCTCAGCACTAAGAACTTTGTCAGAATCCAGTGAAAAGAGCACCATTAGAGCTAGAAGTGCTACCAAGTAGACTGTAACTTAAATTTATTAGCTGCCTACACCTGGAAAAGGTAATAAACTCTGAATTCACAATTCACCTGCAAAATACAGAAAATAAAATTCACCTTCCTAGATTTGCTAAATATCATAAAGAGTAGACATGAAAAAGTTGTCACTTAAGAAAATGGAGAAATGACTTAGAAGTTAAGGGCACTTATGCTCTTGCAGAGGACTTGGATTCCATTCCCAGTACTCACATGGCAGTGACATACAGCCATCTGTTCCAATGCCCTCTTCTGGCTTCCATAGGCACTGCATGTACATAATGCATACACATACATGTAAGCAAATTTCTTATGCACATAAAATAAAAATGAATAGTAAAAACATGTTTTAACAATAATAACATTTATCTATAGCTTTTTAAAGCTATCTATTAAAAACTTTAAGTTATCTCAAACTATCAACAAACCATAAAAACATTACTATCCCTCATTTTACAAAATAAGAATCTGAGACTTTCAAAGATTAAATCACTTGACCAAGATTTTAAAACAACTCAGTTACAGAAACCAGAATTTGAACCACTACCAAGTAAATTTCCTATCCTAATACCCTGTGTAGAAAGGTGGGCACCTTAGCTAGGACTTTACATGAAGAAGTTGCTCAGGTATGTTTTGTGAAATTGAAGTCTATTAATCATTTGAGCACTATTAACTGCTAGAGATCTGAGAAAAATTATCCTTCTTCTTCTTACTATGAGAAGAGTGTATCACATTAAGGGCCAGGGTATACATGATTTGGATAGCTTCAGAGAGAAAACAACACTGTAGATGCTTAAGCACTATGCAACACCAATAATGGAGTCCCAAGACGCTAAGACCTAGCGCTTTGCCTCAAGTGCTCAGTTTAGGGATCCAACACAGCTGGAAGCTCTGCCTTGAATAACAATCCACAGAACCACCACTTGATAGCTATCTTAGAAGATGACATAGTTTCTCTCAAAGTGCAATATTATTACTTTTCATTCATTAGTAAATCATCGCAAGTGACAGCATCAACCACAAAAGTACCTTCATGTATTGATTAGTCACTCACTGATTACTAACTGCATTGTATGTATATTATTTCATTTATTCACTAGGAGAAACTTACAAAGCCATTTCACTGAACAGGAAATCAGACAGTTGGATAATTTGTAATACTAAGTTTAAACTTCAGTCTGATGACTCAAAACCTAGTCTTTTTCTATCATATTTAAGATCAAGAAATCAAAAGACGTTTCTGCTTTTAGTAGCTTAAAACCTAGATAAACAGAAAGATCAACATAAATGGAAGCAAGAGAAGTATGTCTTTTCTCTTTTGAAGGAGGAAGTACATTTACACAGAAATACAGAAATTCTGGTCACAGACTGAGAATCTTGTTTCTGTTTTTGTTTAATTGATACTATTTATTTTTATTTTATGTATATGAGTGTTTTGCCTTCATTCATGTAAATGCACCATATGCATGCAATGTCCATGGAGACTAGAACAGAACACTGGACTCCCTAGGACTAGAGTTATGGACAGTTGTTAGCGGTCATATGGGTTCTGGGAACAGAACCCCAGTCCTCTGCAAGAGCAACCAGTGCTCTTAACTGCTGAGCCATCTCCCCAGCCCCCAAGAACCCTTGGTAAAAATATTTTTTAAATACTATCAGTAAGAGTTGAATAAATCGTATCTGGTAGAAATCATGGAATCAGTTAATTCTTTGGGATAATAGTTGCATAATATTATTTGCACACTTGCTGCTCCCACAAGGAATATTTTTAGAAAGATTCTCACCTTGCCATTACGCACAGGCTAGCCCGGGACTCCTGGGTTCAGGAAGTACTCCTGCCTTAGGCTCCTCAGCTGCTGGAGCTAAGAATAAATTTCTAATATCACAATTTACTGTGTAATGAATTTGGAGCAGCAGGAATCTACCTGGAATAACCTCAAATCTTGACCATAAATACAATAATATATTCCAGGAGTTGATGAAATTTTGGATATCATATTTGTCAACACTCAATCAGCCACTTCAGAGAAAGGAGAAATCAGAACCAGTGATCTGAAAGGAACGTCTCAAGTTAGCGGTATTAGAAACAAGACTTTTAAAAGCAAGATTGGGTATCTCTGTTCCCAATGTAACAGTCCCTGGTGGTAGATCTTATAGTAAAGAGGAGGAAGAAAAGTAGGCAGAATGGAAGAAAGTAGAGAGGAGGGAGCGACAGTGGTGGTCCTGCTGTTGAGAAGGGGAAATGCCACATGTGTGGTCTGCTGGGCACCTCACCCTAGAGAGGATCGTATTGCTATTCTAATTTTCAGTATCTCAAATGTAACAGTACTTGAAGATAAAGTCTTCTTACTTTCTGTGTTAGCTTACAGATAACTAAGTTTTGTTAGGGCATGTTGTCACTCAAAATTGGTTTTTGTTGCTTCTCTGCCTCCATTCTTCCCCCTCCCTCCCTTGTGCCCTTCCACATCTAGTTTCCACTTTCATATAATATGTGACACCTTGCCCATTCCCCCATTTCAACACTTCTTGCCCTTTTCTCATGGCGTCTTATCTAGTTCCATAGTCTATACACATATCCCAAGTCTCATGTAGCTCAGGCTGGCCTAGAAGTTGCTATGTGGCCTTGAACTCCTGATCATCCTGCCTCATGATCCCAAGTGCAGAAATTACAAGACTGCATGGCTCCATAGCTAAGATTTTTAAAGGGATAAGTTAAATAATGTCATGAAGGACTCTAATCCACTATGACTGCTGGGCTAATAGAAAGGAGATTAGAACACAGACACACAGAGAGTAAAGAGAATTTGGGAACACAAGAAGAAGGTCACAACATACTAAGCCAAGGGCAGGAAAGCCTCAGAAAGAAATAGCTGCATATACCTTGCGAGAAAATAAATTTCTGTTGTTTAAGTCACCTAGTCTGTGGTATTTTGTCATGGCAGCTCTAACAGACTAATACGCAAAACACTTAGTTTGTTTTATGAATTTGCACTGATCTGGTCAATTGTTTTACTGATCCTTCTTATTGATGAAAGTCGATTCTGCATATTTGTAGCTTTCTTTGGGAAACATTTTTTTTTAATCGGTGAAGGACTAAAAGGAAGAAAAGAAGTGGAAAGATGATTCAACAGTCCCTTCAGAAGATGAACGAAATGAGACAGTTGTTTTAATAGAGAGGAAGTATAGAAGAATATATCACAGGTGTGACGAACTTTTTCTAGGGTTAAGAGAAGCTTCCTTTTGTTCACAAAGGTTTCAATGATGTGCTAAATGTTTTCCCTAGTTTAAGGCTTTCCATCAACTTATCTTTTATAATTGATTTTTTAAATTTTCATATTTTTGTCCTTGTGGTCATCCACCACCTCTGTCCTTACAATCTTTCTGCCCCCTCTTCTGCAATGATCCTTGAGCCCTGCAATGCAGAAACTTGATGTAGGTGCCCTAGCAGTCTGCAACGTCTTGTTCTCTCCATGTTGGCCAGTTGTAGTTTTCTGTGATAATCACCATCTAATGCATAAGGAAGTTTCTTTGGTAAGAGTTGAAAGATGCATTAATTTTTGGATATAGCAAGTCATCATAAATCTGTTTAACACAATAATTATTTAGCATAATAATAGAATTAGTTTCCCCCCATGGGTTGTCTAGCCTCAGGTTCCTAGCTTGATATCTGTATCAGGTATGGGCGCCATCCTATGAAGCAGACTTCAATCCAATCAGAAGGTGGTTGCAATACAAAATGGCCCCCAAACTGAATACCCAGCTGTTTGGGCATTGGTATTCAGTTTGGGGGCCATTTTATATTGTTGTACAAATGCAATGTAAGGAAGTGGTGGCAGTTAAGTCGGGGATAAGTGCAACTTCTGAGTTGAGGTTCCGCGGTTGACTCCTCATGGTCCTGGAAGAGCAGAGTGGACTGGGTTGTTGCTAGGTGGATAGGATAGGTTGGCTAATAGGTCAGGCTGGGAAACCTTACAGATCTTGGGGCACAGGGAGGTGTGGAAAATGAAACTCACTATAGCAGGTCTGTGAAAGCTCCAAAGGGCACACAAGGGTTTTAGCAGAGCTGAGATGGCTGAGCACTGGGAGGTCCGTGACCCTAACTTTTAATCCCTATATTTAATTACATAATGACAATGAATTTTATGCTCAGCTTGCAAGTGGAAAAAAGGGGTGTTATGCTTGAAGGAACATGGAATTACAAAAAATTCTGATCACATTTTATACATAATAAATCAAACCAAATGCACATGGAAAGCTATTTCTTTTGATCTATGATGATATATCATATCAAGAACAAATGTTGGTCACCTTTGTACAGTCAGCATCACGGTGCCGCTGTGAAGGCAGACCACCATCTGACAGTTCCATTTCCCTTCTGGCAGTCTTTCAACAACCTAGATTTCTGACTACTTCATATTTATCTCAAAGAAAAGATTCATATCTTGTAATTAAATCATAGATGTTGATCATTTTAACTTATTTGTTGCTTTATTATTAACCTTTTTCACAAAGACGATGATGAACTAAAAATATGACTAGTTATATACCCACATAGATACTTATTTTGCCTTGAAAATAATTTACATAATAGGGTGTTCTTTTTCTTGTTTGATAATTTCATCCATGTATACAATGTGTTCTCATCAAATCCATTTCCCACCTCCTCTCCTCCAACTCTTCCCGCATATCCCCCCCCCACTTCTCCCTCTCAATTTTATGCCCTTTTTTGGCATTGGGGCATTTTAAAACAGGGTCTCCCTGTAGCTCCAGCTGGCCTGGAACTCGCTACGTAGACCACGTTAGCCTTGAGCTCACAATGATCCACCTGCCTGTGCCTCACGAGTGTTGGGACTAAAGGTGTGGGTCACCACACACAGCTCTATGCCCTTTTTGTTTAATCCACTGAGTCCATTTAGCAATGCCTGTATGTTTGTGGGTTTAGGGCTATCCACCGGAGCATGGGCAGCCTACCAGGTGCTGCTTCCCTGAAGGAAACTAGTTCTCCTTCTGCCATCAGTCATCAGTTGCCAAGAGCTCCTCAGGTTTGTGTGGGAATTTGTAGGCTCCTCCCACATTCATGCTGGAAATGTGACTGGATCACTCATATAGATTTTGTGCATACAGCCATAAGCACTGTAAGTTCTTATATGCAATGCCTGGAAAACCGCTTTATCCCATTCTTTCCTGATTTCTGTCTCTTACAATCTTTCTGACACCTCTTCCCTGATGATCCCTGAACCTTGCAAGGAAGGGGTGTGATATAGATGTCCCATTTAGGATTGAGAACTTCACAGTCTCTCATTCTCCGTACCCTGCACTAGAATGTTCTTCTTTCATATATCTTCATTGAAACATCCAAATCTCTGTCAATCTGTCTACTCTTTACTGTTTGTCAGTGTTCTAGAAAGTAATGTCATGTACCTGAAGAAGTAAGGTGTCCTCGATTATTTTTTTCAAGTTTTAAATTAATATTCATACTTTATCATCAAATAATTTGACGTGCAATGTATATCTCCTTGTAACACTTCCAGGACTGGTTATATAAGACCTGATGGCAAATTTACAATTATGAAGGTTCTTCTTTTCTCTTCAGATAGGAAAAAAGGCTTCTGGGGTAAGTCTCTTAAGGCCAAAATATTATATTTCTGGCTTTTTCTTAGAGATCATTTAAATTAAAATTGCAGCTGAAAAAACAGTATGTGAACTATCTTGTGATTTCAAACACCCCGAGTCCATTAGAACAGCAAAACACTGACTGATAATTTATCAGAAACTGAACAAGGTGACACCTAGCTGATGAAGAAAAGCAAATTTAATCTGCAGTTTAATTAAAGAGCAAAAGGTTGTGATGATCATATGAATCATATATTTTCATGGGAAAAGGGTCCATAGAAATCTAGGACATAATAATTGGTGATATAATTTTACAATTTTAACTTTTGGAATTATGAGCAAACAAGGAGGTGTCATTTGAGCAAGGCCTGGGTTCCGGAAAACTCTGAGGCCCCTATAGCATTTTGTGGGATGGCTTTTCTTTCTTCATACAGTGGAGATCATTACAAATCTTTATTTTCTCACGTAAACCTTGATAAGGGTTGGTGTAATAAATTGATTTACCAATCACAAATATTTAGTTATTTAGGACTTTCTTTTTGCCATGCAGAGGACTGAACCTTGGACCTTGCACATGCTAGGCAAGTGCTCCATTGCTGAACTACAATTTCCAACCCAGTTTTCTATGTCTATAAGATCACATGAGGTTTTCCAAAGTAGACACAAGGAATGATTGCGAATAAGCAGCTTGTATACATACCTGGTGCAATGATCTTATCTCCAAAATAATTTCCATACTCTAGAATTAATGGGCTTGGAATTATGGGGTTGAAAAAGAATAGGTTTTTTAGAACAATAGTTCTAATTGCCAAAACAGAAAAAATGTACTTGTTCTTTGGGAGTTAGAGTAAAAAATCTATTTTTTTCTTGCCACATACATAAAAGCCCACCAGTTAGCACTGAGATATAGCTCAATATTTTCTTAACATATGTAAGGCCTGAGATCTGATGCCCCCCACCTCAAAAATGCCTTTATTTAATTATGGGCTGAGTGCATTCTGATGGGAGAGAGACAGTTTATGTCAGTCTTCTTAGTTATCATGGAAAGCCAAGTTTCACTCATTTTAATAGAAATTTTGTCAAGATTTAATATCCAAGGGTCTTTATTTGCAAATTTTCTGCTATCTCTGATGGATGTACCATCCAGTTGTTTAATATGTTCACAATCTCCTTCAATGTAGAAGATAAGGCCGGATTGATAGATGTTGACAGTTTGATAACTGTTCAGCTGTATATATGATTCTTCTGACAAATTGCTTTGTTCAGTTCATAGATGTGTACAAAGATATATGAAAATAAATCAATTCTTTCTGCCAAAACAGTGTCAAGGGCTCAAGCTGAAAATATTGTGCTTTCTGGCTTTGCTGCCTTCATCTGACTTCTTCTAGAATACCATGTGGCTTCCTTCCACTGCATGAGGTTTCAAATTTTTCTAAGAAGCCTTTGTGAGACTGTCCCAGCCAGCTTTTGTTACACAAGAAATGACTCCAAAATAAAGTTGCTGAAAACCACCTTGCATTAGCTTATGAACATTGTGAGTTGAGGGCAGAACCAGCTAGAGAGGCTCTTCTGCTAGTCTTGGGTGGGTTTACTCATGCATCTAGGGCAAGTATCAGCAAGCTGGTTCTGGGAAGGGCCAGATAGGAAATAGTCTAGGCTTTGTGGGCCACACAGTCTCTGTCACATCTATTCAGCTTGCCTAGGAGTTGTAAATGATAATAAATGAATGAACTTGTCAACACATAGAATATGATCTGAAGCAGGATTTTCTATAAATGATACACACACACACACACACACACACACACACACACACACTAACCAAAAAGGTTATTGATGTATTTAAATTATTTGGTCTTAAAGATTGACCTAGGCCCTTATATATGCTGATTACATGTTTTTCCTCTGGGCTGCACTCCTAACCTTTGGTTACTTAATTTTTCTAGGTCATTTATTGTGCTACACAACCCAAATTGGTATTCCTTACAGGCTCTACTTACCAAACTGATATTTGAAATTAGATTTTTGATATAGCCTCTTTTCTTTTTAAAAATCCTAAATTTAAAACCACTTTATGCTTATTAACAATAAATCCAAGTAAATTTTAGATCCAAGGGAAAATGTTGATTAAAGAATACTATCAAGATAATTGATAAAATTGGATTGCTTTGAGTATGAAGTGGGTAATTTTATCCTGATTATGTATGAAGAGGTCCTCATCCCTAGGAAATTCATGTTGAAACATTTAGGACATTGTAGTGTCATTTACCCTTAAGTGGTTCAGTAATTAATATATATGTATACATATTTAGATAGATATAAGTAAATGTAGCAAAAATTAAAAATCAGGCCCTCTAGGTGAGTTCCATTTGAGTATTTTTGTGTTTCTTGAAATCTGCACTTAAAAGTTATTTAACACTAAAAATGTTAAATTGGATTGAAGTCTATCTTTTAAAGATTTCTATCTCTTTGGCTTTAATTCTCGTCTCTGACATGATCTTTATGAACATTTTTTTGTTCACTATAAAAGAAATTCAGACATAGTACTATGGCTCTACCAATCCTTTTTCTCATCATCTCTCCTGGAACCTGGCCTGGCAGTTGCGTTTCTTGTTCCCAAGGCCTTGCCTCTCAAACAGGCAATTATAAATACACACAAGCATTACCCCCGCCCCCAAAACACCATGCATCTGTTCTAAGTGGGACATCTGGAGTGAGGAACCCTTACCAGCTCTCACATGGACAGAATCATCCATGGGAATGGACACAGCCTTATTTTCTTACCCTCATAGAAAACTCTAACAATGTCCAGGCTTCTCAATGCCATTGTGACACAGCATGTCACTCACTGAACTGGCAAAGAAAAAGTGGATGACAAAGCATTGTCTCTTTTGGCAGGACTGTGTGACTGATGGAGCATCAGGAAGTTACTCACATGTGTGGAAAAAAAGGAGAAACAAAACATAAAAGCTTGAGTAGAAAGGTTGCTATGGTGTGATGTGTTCTCCCTCCCCCCTTTTTTCAGAGCCAGAAAAAAATGAACAATGCTTCATTTCATCAGTTGTTTCTTAAGTGAATGAATGAGGATTTCCTGAAGAAAGCTGTCTCACATGGTGAATAGCTCCAGGACACAATCCAGCTACACAATTGGGCATTATGAACCAAGATCTCTACCCACTCGAGTCACAGGGCTGTGCAAATCTGAGCAGCAAGGGTGGGTATTCACTTTGAAAATATTGACCAATAGGATGGATTGCATGACCCCTGCCTAGAAAAGTCAGGTACATCTAGCATTACCCAGATTTAACTGTGGTAACCGAAGCCCCAGAAATTTATTTTTATATCTTTTTGTGAATGTGTTCCCCAGGCCTAGCATGAGGAATTGAAATTAGCTCTTGAGGTCTCATCTACCTCCTTGATTCTGAGCTCCAGGCACTTTCAGACTCTGTGCTATAGTAGACCATTAGCACCATCTAAAGGCTGCATACCAAATGTCTTGCAAGTGTACATGTTGCTTGAAAACAATCTTAGCTCTATGATATGATTCTTTGGGGGAGCAGCACTCTTAAAACTGTTGTCTACCTGGAATTCAGCATAGGCCATTATGACACGCTCTGTGCCTCTGTTGACTCTTGCAGAGAGGTGCATGTCATCTTCTGTGGTGCTTACCTATAGTATTTTCCTGTTTGAAAGAAGTCACACAATACTCTGTGTGTATCAGAAACTGTGTTGGCCTACTTTCTTTTCTTATTTTTTCTTCAATCTTTTATTTATTATTTTTATTTATGTGTGTCTTGTTTACATGTATATAAGTATACCACATGTGTGTAATGCCCCACATAGGCCAGAAAAGTGTGCTGGATCCCCTGGAATTGGAATTACAGATTGTTATTAACTGCCATGTGCACGCTGAGAATCGAATCTGGGTCTTCTGGAAGAACAGCAAGTGTTCTTAGTCCCTGAGCCATTTCTCCAGCCCCTGGCCTGGCTTTCTTCTGTGGGTACCTTGTTATTATTTTTTTTTCAGATTAGGAAATTCATTCTGTCAGTGGGCCTAGTCTGAACTTGACTATGAATAGTGCAGTAACAGCAGTGATGTGGCAGGCATCCAACAGCCATTACCCTAGGCCTAAGTAATTGGGGCACTAGTCTTGTTTTACTGTGTGCTAGTTTTGTGACCTGAACCTCTCTGAGTTTCTCATCCATAAAACAAGGTCATTTAAGTGGAATTTCTCCAGGACCTCCTCCTGTCCTGACATCAGTGTGGTCTGGGATAGTGATAGAGATGGCCTGTCTCTTACCTCTACTTCAGTCATTGCAGGGAATGACGTCAAACACACCAGGCTGATCTCTATTGTGAAATTTCTAAGCCAGGTCAAGTTTCACCCAAATTCTTTGGAATTGAAGCCAAGAAAAGTCTGACTTAAAATTTTCCTGGGAAATTTTCAGGGACCCCAGCGGTTCTCTTTGGTCCGTGGAGTTCCTAGAAACTGGAATACTACCAAGGACCTTTAAGAAATAAGGCTGGTCTTAGTAAAGATTTGCATATTCAGAGGTTACAGAACAAATTGATTTTGATTCAAGCCCCCAGTGTAGTCATCTGCGGGAATATTCACTGCTTGAACATCAGTTCAAAGAAGGTACAGAACAGGAGGTAGATGGAGTAGAAAAAAATTAATTTTCTGATTAAGAGACAGAAAGAACTGAGGTCAAAGTTTGTTCCTACCTCTTACTGATAGTGAGCCTCGGGCCAAAGGATGCCACATTTCTAAGCACCGCATTCCAGGTCTGTAATGTGTAGTTAGTAGCAGACATGTTGAGAAGAGTAAATTCAGTATCATCATCATTGTATGTGGCGCCATGCCTGATGCAGAATGAAGATGCTGTGAGTGAAGTCACCTGCTTCTTGTGTTAGTGTCAGATTCTCCTGCTTGAGGCTAACTGCTCTTGTTTATGAGCACAGGCCATGGAGACAGATTGCAAGTCACAGACACAATTAACACACTGGCCAGGTTCCTTTGACACATAGCCCAGGGCTTGGCCTTTGTCTTTCCAAATGTTCTCCCTACCCATTACTTCCTGGGCATCTGCCAGGGGTGCTACAAGATCCTGTCTCCACTTTCAGGGATATTGGCATTTTCCTTTAATGACTCTGCAACTGAGCAACTCAATTATGGGAGAACCCTCCACCTAAAAGCATGTATTTCTCTTTACTCCTCAAATACTCCTGGCATATTTCCAGGGCTTCAGTACACAAAAACAAAGGGATGACTGACCCACCCCCTACTGAGCCACCTCCAGCCCCTCCCATCCTTCTGTTGCTTGGGCTTTGTGAGAAGGGAAGAGACAGAAAAACTAAGGGAGGAAAAGAAAAAAGGAAAGTGAAATGTAGCACATTTTCTATTTAAAAAATTCTCAAGGGCCTGAGGAGCCATGAGGCCCTATATCCCATTCACAGCACTGAAGTTTTTTTCATTGCCAACAATACCCTATGAAATATAATAAAGCTATCTATGTTTAACCCTGATTAAAAGCCGTGTGTGTGTGTGTGTGTGTGTGTGTGTGATCTTGATGTTTGAACATAGGGCCTCATGCATTCTAGACAAGCACTTCACTACTAAGCTATATTCTTAGCCTCGTTTTCCTTTTTATCTTGAGACAGTTTCACTAAACTGCCCAAGCAGGCCTTGAACATAAGATTGCCTTGCCTCAATCTCCCAAGCAGCTAGGAATTCAGGCTTGCCTCGCTGGCCTAGCTTAAAAGCATTGTTTTAATGAGATTACTAGATTACTGTCATTTTTTCAAAATTGTGTAGAGCATGAAGAGATAAAAGACTGTGCAGTGCTCAGTGTTCAATAAGACACCTATATCACACCCTCTTTTCCTAGAGCAGAAGAGATGCTAGAAAGAATGTAAGTGCCAGAGGTGGTGAATGAGTACAAAGTATTGTCTAGATACCACAGGGTATTTGCACATATTAAATGTGACAGCACTCACGAGACCCGTACAAACAAAAGCCAGATAAAAAAGTCAGCATGGATGGTTGAGGTGGGCAAGAAGGCCCAGCCCCAGCTGACAAACAATTGACAATTGATAGCTGTTGGAAGAGTCAGTTTTCTTTAGCGATGGACCCGCACCCAAGAATAATTGAGGACCAAAAATTAGGCTTGAAATGCCTTTAAAAAAAGAAAACTAATAATAGAGTATGTAAAGTTAGTAGGTAGGAGACTTGGAGTGGAGGGAGGTAGGGGAGGGAGTGATCAAAAATCATTGTATGAAATTCTCAAAGATTCAACAAAACAGTTTTTTTAATTGTGTAGTATTGTATTTTCTGTTAAAAAAATCACACACTTCAGTGGGGGAGTTCAGAGGAGGGAGCAGGTCGCAGTTAGTAACTATGCAGTTAGGACTCACCTTGTTGAGAAGATGACACATAAGCAAGGACTTGACGGTTGTGAGGTGGCTACTTCTTTTGGGGATGAGATGACTCCTTCTTTTAAGATATAAATTAGCTGCAACAGTGCCCAATTTGTCTACTTGGGATGCAAGCAATATTCATTGGGCTGGTGGGAAGCTGAAGGGTGGTTGGTGTTGCTTAGCAACTGATACTTCCAGTCCCCCTGCCACAGAAAGAGGGGCTAACAGGCTGGCATAATGATGCTCAGGATGATAACTTGATTACTCCCATTTTAAATCATGCATATAATACATCATTTATGCAACCCTTCATCTTGTTGTGTTTCATTTCATTGCAATGCTGGGGAGTGGGGAACCCAGGCCTTCATACATCCATGGCAAGCATGTACTCTCAAATTGAGCTACAGATCTGTCCTCATGAACAACACTTTAAATGAAGAAAAAGAAAACAAGAGAAACCTAATAAGTAAAAATATCAAGTTTTTAGTGGTGCAAATAAAACAGGAAGAGATTCTTTTTTAAAAGTGGTATTAACTTGAGTATGGGTAAATGCTAAGGGAAGTGCACACGCTCACGC
Organism: Eospalax fontanierii; assembly: GCA_035773235.1. NCBI lineage: Eukaryota > Metazoa > Chordata > Mammalia > Rodentia > Spalacidae > Eospalax > Eospalax fontanierii. The sequence goes on from CM069525.1 coordinate 42,418,665, forward strand.
GTCATGTGTGTGTGTGTGTGTGTGTGTGTGTGTGTGTACAGGAAAATGGAAAATGTCACAATTTGATCTAAGACACTATTAATAGAAAGTAGATGTAATTAGCTTGGGGATCACACCATTGTTTAATGGCAGGGTCAGCAGTACATGCAGGTTTCTGGACCTTGCAGGGTTTTCTAGGCATTGACAATAGTCCCTGAAATGCTAAGGAACTGTTGCTTCCTAAGGGCTTTTCCATAATTTGCAGGCCCATGCTCTCTGCTCTTGATCTTCAGCTTGTCTTCCTTATCTGCTCTTTTATCCTGATGATTACAATGCCTCCATGAAATCTCAAAAAGAATGTATAATTTCAGCTGATATGCTCTCTGAGTATAAAATACATGCCAAACTTCAAAGACTTGGTATAAAAAAGTATGTCTCATTAATATTTTTCATATTGGTAATATGTTGAAATGATAATATTTGAAACATATTAGACTAAATAAAATATGCTGTTAAATTTAATATTAATTATGCCTGTTTATTTTTGTTTCAGGTTTTTGAAATAGATCCCAAGCTTGCCAGGAGCTCACGATGTATCTCAAGTTTGTCTCAAATTCAGCATCTTTTGTGCTAAAATGACAGCCTTGTACCACCATATCTACCCTTGTTTTTATTATTTCAAACATGCCAAATAAGGGGCTGGAGAAATGGCTTAATGGTTAAGAGCACATGCTGCTTTTACAGAACACCCAGGTTCAGTCCCCAGCACCAAGAATCAAGCATCTTAGAATAACCTGTACCTCCAGTTCCAGGGGATCTGACACCCAACTCTGACTTCCACACACATGCATATAAATGAAATTAATAAACAGAAAATTTAAAAGACAGTAAGAAGAAATAAATGTGAATATTATATATAGCACATGTTACATTATATTAATCAGGAATGACTTATTAAATTATACTTTTCTATTTTAATTTCATGTTCTACACTTTCCTCAAAGTTAAGACTTGCTACAAAGGTTTCTGGCTCTGGACAAATGACTACTATTTGGAGGAAAGTAGAATGTAAGAGACATATTACTAAGACTTATTATTTTGTGGCAATCAATATTTGTGTCATTTTCTTAGAATATGCTTAACTAGTTGCACTGTTTTGGAAAAAATAGTAACTAGTGTGAGGAACCATGTGTATGAAGTTGTACTATTTACTGTAATCCTCCCTGCCTCGCGATGGAACATAACCTCTCTGAGTCTCTATATTCTTAAACCTAATATGAAGGCCAGGGATGTGGTTCAGTGACAATACCTTCCTGGGGTGTTAAAGGTCCTGTATTCCACCCCCAGCACTGAAAAAAGTAGTAAAAGAACAAAAGAAAAAGAAACTTCCTTTCCTGAGGTTCTTCCATTAATTCATTAGCAGAGCGAACTTATGAATAGGTTCACTAATCCACATCTTTAAGAAGGCTTGTTAAGGGGTGAGGGCAGTGCTTTTGAGAACAGTTGGATAATGGGAAGAAGTGAAGGTCATGAATTTACTTAAGAATAAAACCCTTGCCAGGAAGAAGTATTGAGAAATCTGCATGTTTCATAGGTTGAGTTCTGACTCATGTAGGTGGGCACAAAAATGATGTGATAGATTTTCTGTCAGTGGTATGAATGTAATTTGAAAGCGGAGTACACGATAAAAATTAAACAACAGTAAAACAATGGACTTTAATTTTTCTTAACATTTTAGTGTTGTATTCTTTAAAATGGAAACTTTTTATTACAGAGTAACATAACAAGAAATTTAACAAGTAATATAGTAACAAATTTTTTGGAAAATTGAGGTAAGAAGAATGTTCAACTCAACCAAAGCTGTATTTGAGAAGCAATAGTTTATTCAAAATGAGAATGCATACATGGAAATAATTGGAGTAGTCACTGAAAATGCTTAAAGGTCTCTAAACATCATGTATTAGCTTCTGTAATCCACAAAATAGTGTCAGGAAGTATATTCATGTTATTCTCAGCTCTGTTCCACAGATGCTGAAGCCAAGGCACACAGAATACAAGTAACTTGTTTGAAGTCACATGATGAGCAGGAGAGTAGGGGTAACCTAGCCCCAGGGTTCATTTTCTTACCATGCAAGGAGAAGCACAGTGAAGTGATTGGTAAGAGGAAACAAAGAGCCAGAGGAGTTCACACTGTGTTGGTTTCAGTAACACTAGTAACAAATCATTTCATTCTCCTTAGGAAACTGTCCTGCAAGAAAAATCAAGAGCATAGCATGGACCAGTGACGTGAGCACCGGGTGGGGGGTCAGAAGACAGAAAACCGAAAGTCTTCTAGAAACTAAGAGGATTGGACTGCAGAGCTTCCATGATTTGCTCAAACCAGGGCCTACATCAGTACTGTGCTTTCTCAGAGTAACTCCAGTAGTGTTACCAAAAGAATCATGACGTTCAGTTGTAAAAATTAATAAGGGAAAGAGAAGCCGGTGTCCAGACACAAAAGGGAGAGCAAACTCATATGATAAGATTAAGGGGGAAAGAAAACTGCTAAAGAAGATGAAAGACTGAAAAGAACACATTTTTAAAATGTGGTTATTCGAAACCACAAGCAGGCTTTAGTGTATGAGCTATCATATGAAGATAAAGCTTCTCACTTTAAATTTATTTCCAGAATACATATGCATGCACAGATACACTTGGAGATAATGATGGCCGTATTAGTTTTGGTGCTCATTTTGAAGATAATGGAAAATTGTGAAATCCCCCCCGCCCCAAATTTAAAGCCATAAGGATTAGGAACCATAAGCATGTGCTCAATTCTCTGTAAAATGGGTTTGATAGTAACTTCAAGGGCTGTTGGGAAGCTTAAATGAGATAAAGCAGGAAATACACTAATACAGTATGTTTCACTCTATGCTGTTCATTGAGCCTAACAGTGATGAAAATGATGATGATGATGCCACTCAAATTCCTTCTAGGGACTTTTGTCTAAATCCCAATTTTTATTAAAATATTCATATTACGTACGCAATTATTTATTTATTTGGTTTATACTGGAGATTGAAACTGGAACCTCCAGTAACTTTTTATTGAATAAAGTGTACATATTCTATGCACAGTTGTTCTGAGTCCCATCAAGGCAAACTTCTAACCCAAAATACTCCTATATGTAAGATATCCACATACAGGGAAATGTGTACTCTGTCGGCTGCTTACCAGCATGCCTGGCACATTATACATAACACGAGGACACTGACACTATTCAAAAGACTACAGTGAAGTCTGAGAGTTGCAAGTGAAGTCTTACTTTCATAGATAATTTAGAGTGTATTTATATTCTCTAGACATTTCTGGTAGAATAGTGTATTCTATAAAATTCTATTGGGACAAGATACTGTATGCTGTTTGTGTCAACAAGTTCCTTGCATTCTGGGATCATAGTTTGTTGATGAAAACTGACAGATACCAACACAAGATGGTTTGGTGGGCCTTTCCTTCTTTAACTCATCCTTTAGAAAAAGTTAAAAGGGAGATAGAAATATGACTCAGTTGGTACAACTGATGCACAAGCATAAGGACCTGAGTTTAGATCCCCACATAAAAGTTGGGCACACTGGCATGATTCCACAACCTCAGAACTGAGGAGGCAGAGACAGGAGCTGGGACTCAATGGCCAGCGAGGCTAGTTCAATTAGTCCACGTTCACAGAGAGATTCTGTTTACAAATGAAGGTGAAGAGTGATCAAAGCAGACATCCTGTGTCAGCCTCTGGTCTTCACATGCACACCTGCACACAAATGTTCACACACCCACACAAACACGTACATCAACCACACACAGACAAAAAAAATTTAAGAAAATAAATAGAAAAAAAGAGAAAGGAATCATAGCTGAAATCTAAAAAAAAATGTTGTTCCATGGTCAACATAGAAATATGTACTTATAATTCTGGCACTCAGAAGAGTAGGAGGATCACAAGATGGAGGAGAGCTTGAACTACAAAGATCCTATTTAACTAACAAGTTATTTTTATAGAAGTAAAAAGTAGAAAGGAGATAGGGATGATCAGCCAATAGTACAAAATTATAAGCATATAGGAGGAGTGAATCCTGGTGGTGTATCGCACTATTGGGAGACTATTCTTTTTCTTATTTGAGTTATTATTTTTATTTTTTATATGTATGAAATGTGTTGCCTGCACGTATGTAAGTACATTCATGCTGTGCAATGCGTGAGGATGTCAGAAGAGGGTGTCGAATTCCCCTGGAACTCGAGTTACAAATGGTTGTTAGCTGTCATGTGGGTGCTGGGAATCCCAGACAGTGCTCTTAACCACTGAGCCATCTGTCCAGCCCCAGAAGACTATTCTTAACAAGAAGGTATTGTATATTTCTAAATAGCTAAAAAAGCAATGTTTGAATATTCTCACCAGAAAGAAAAGGTAAATGCATGAGAGGATAGGTAGATCCTGATTTGATCATTACACAACAAAAACATGTATATGAAATATTAACTTATCACTCATAAATATGAACAATTACAAGATATCAATTAAAGATGAAATTCAAATAAACTCCTCTAAGAATAAGATTTATTTTTATTTTTAAAATATTTTGTTTATTATTATTTTATGTGTATGAGTGTTTTGTGTGCACGTATGTAAATGCACCACGTGCACACAGTGCCTGCAGAGGCCAGGAAAGAATGTCGGACTCCTGGCACTGGAATTACTATATATTGTTAGCTGCCATGTGGGTGTGATGAACCAAACCCATGTCCTCTGATAGAACAGCAAGAGTTCTTAACCACTGAGTCATCTCTCCAGCCTTCCAAATAAGATATTTATAAAGAAAGAAAAAGAAATTTTGGGGGACGAGCAAAGAAAATAGAGATTTTGAGGCCAGAACATGGACTCCGGAGTCTTTTCTGAAAAAGTTTTATACTAATTAACCTATGCTACTAGGGTATTTTAAGAACCAAATAAGATACTATCTGTGCAAGAGATACACAAATACTAATGTTATTAAAAGTCTTATTTCTTTACATTAAAATGGCAGCACTGAATCCAAGCACTCAGGGTTAAGAATTTGTCTTGTGGGTACAATGCTTGTCTAACATGTGCAAGGTCCTTGGTTTGATCCCCTAGCACCACACATAATAAATTAATAAATAAATATTTTAAAATGAAACCAAGTATTCCAGATTATTTCTTTGCAGATCATTTTTGCATGCCATCAATCATCCTATGTAGCCAGAGCACATATTAAGAGTAAGGCCAGCCATCTCTCAGCAGTTAAGAGTGCCTACTGCTCTTACAGAGCTTGGATTCTAGCACTCATGGTGGGTGGCTCACTTGTAATTCCAGCTTCAGGGGTTCTGATGCCCTCTTCTGACCTCCATGGGCACTGCAGCCACATATGCATACCTGCATACAAACACAAATGCTACACATAACTAAACGTTACTTTTAAAGAATAAGGCCATGATTTTCTCGTCTCAGCATCTCTGACATTTGGAGTCCTTGCTGACACACATACTTTTAATATTTACATTTAGAGGAAACCAGAAGATTGTTTTTTGTCTGTTTTATTTTCCTATACAAGCTCTTGTAATGTACTTAGGCAACCTTTGAACTTGATATGTGGACCAGATTGGCCTCCAACTAAAAAAATCCCACCTCTCCTTCTCAAGTTCTGGAATTAGAGGCATATGCCATCATATGCCTTAAAATATTGATTTGGACCCTTAAATATTATGGGCAACCCAATGAGACTAGATTGTTTAAAACAGTTACTGATAGAATTTGTGGTGCTGGCTGTTTATCAGAAATTAACACTCTTTTAGGAAGAAGGACATGTAGGTAGAAAGGGATCCCTAAGGTCAGGTCTGGAGCTGAGAGTATTCATGAGTTGTCCTTCACTGGGCCAAGAAAATCAGGCCTCTATTAGGTACTAGATCTTAGCTCCCCTTAGAAGAGCACATCCTTGAGCATATCCTTGCTCAAGGTGACTCTGAAGATGAGGCAGTCCCTGAGAGGTTGACAAATAATGCAATGAACCCTTCCCTGAAGGTGAAACTGGTTGGTGCATTTCCGCAGTTGCCACAGCTGTCCATTTTAAAATCACCTGTCTACCACATGGGAAGATGGCATTGACATTTAATTGTACAGAATGATTTTAGCAAGTTCTTTCAAATAATATTCCCTATAGCATGAGAAAAGATGTGTGCTCCTGTTCACTTAGAATAGACTCAAGCACTTTATTCATATAGTGAAGACTTAGAAGAAGACAGAGCCTCTAACACAGACTTATTAACATAGATTTGTTGGTATGAGATGTTATTTTCTCATGAAATAGTGCCGTTCAGAAATTGTGGCTAGTACTTGGTTTTGTGGAAAGAGCAAAGAGCTCTTCCAATGGTGTTACTATACAATTATGGGCAAAACTCTTTCCAACCCCAAGGTTTTCCACTATTCTTGCTCCTGAATGGATCAGGTATATTTATTCATCAGGGTGTATATGTATCTAGAGTCATGAAGGGGAAACCACCAGCAGGATATGGCTTCCCTTCCCAAACTAATGCTTCCAATCACCTTCACCACCTTTTCTAGCCCCAAGATAGTTGGTTTTCTATTGTGGGAAGCTTGCTTGCTCAAAGTGCATATATCAGTGAGGCCTGAAGAGGTAACCAAAAGTAAATCCATATTTTAATTCTTCCAAGGTCACAATAAAGATATACACTCACTCAAACAGTTTCTTGACCTGAATGTGTATGTAGCCTGCTCTAACAGCAAATAATGTACTGTGTAGGATGGCAAGCATTTGAGTTTAGAAGAAATTGGACTACCATTTCCTCAAGACCAACGAAAGTTGACTTGTCCTTTGTTCTAAGCTTTTGGAGAAAGTACAAGAACTTACTATATGTATAAGACTTAAGGAAGTTCATAACTCTGGTCTTCCACTGTAGTAGCACCCCATTATTAAGTGCTAATAAAGGGTGAGGTTCAGATCAGTTTATAGGAGGTTTTTCGTCTACCCCTAGGAATTAACTTACAGATTTCTAAGATGTAAGCAACAAAATTTATAACACATTTTCATTTCCTTTTCTCATGCATAGTAAATGGGAAAGGCAAGTAAACATTCCTTAGACATTCCAGAAATAGTGTTCATAACTGATCAATGTTTTCATTTGATTCTTTCTCTATCCTTAGGGGTAAACACTAAAATAAGGCTAAATATGTTTAATTTCTTAAAGATTTCATACAAATTCCATAGTAATTTAATATCCCATAATGTTTTAATTCTCTGGGTTCCCGGGAGAATTTTAGGGGTACTTAAGGGGAAATGTGACTCTTTTTTCTCCTTTTCAGACTTGGTTTGTCACCATTATACTTCACTCTGTCTCTTTACACTCTTTTCCAGCCCAGTCATTCTACTCAGCATCCAAGGTCCTAATGGGAACACAGTGCCACTGACTGGTGGAGGAAAGGGTGGATTTCATGGCCATAGCCAGCAGCGAGCCTGGGCTCCAGTTCCAAATCCAAGAGTGAGTGAGAGACTTTCAGCAAGTTTCTGGACTTCTTCGGGCAGATTTTTGTTCATTTATTTAGAGACAGAAAATGCTGGATTCTTTCTAAAGACCCTTTAATACTCCAAGTATTTTTTTCTTATTTCTATATAGGAAGATTTAACTGTAGATCATTTAATGTGACATGGAGGAGTCATTTTCCATGGTTTCTGGAGATATTAGAGAATATAAGTCATATAACACCTTCCCCCTATAGTCCCAAATACTTAAGAAGTAAACAAAGACTATAGTTTGGGTGGTATATGATATAGATTCTTAAAGCTAAATGAGATTTCAAAACCAAGAAGAAACATTTTAAGGCTAGGAGTATTGTTTCTACTTAAAAAAAACGATTTCGTTTATTTTTTTCTGTGTATGCATCTCTTTCCCCATTTGTGTATACGCTTCTATGTCTGTGTGTCTATGACTATGTGTACATGAATGGGTGCCTACATAGGCCAGAAGGAGATGTAGGATCCCGTGGAGCTAGAGTTATAGGTATTGGTCAGCTGCCTGATAGGAGTGCTGGCATCCAAGCTCCAGTCTTCGGAAAGAGCACTAAACACGAAGCCTCTCCAGCATCATTTTTACTTTCTGATTAGTCACATGAAAGAACAGCCATAAGTGTGTCCAGCGATGAATACTTTTCGTTATCTGATAATAATTATAAACAATTAGTTGGATGTGGCAATGCACTATGGAGGGAGGCTGAAACAACAGAGTTCAGAATTCAAGACCAGCCTGTATAACATGTAAGTCCCTATCTCAAAAGTTGGCTGTGTAACCATTTAACTTTCAATATCAAATTCAATTGTTTCTATGACAAATTTTCTATTCATGTAGTACTCCAAATAATTATTTTTAATTTGCTTTCAGGATAGAATAATCTTTCAATTCAGTGGACTATCTGGCTTCATCACCATGAAGGTTAAAATCAAGGTCAAGATTTTTATTTACTTTTTTCAAAGTCATGAATACAAATTTAACCCTGCTGGCTTTCTTAAAACTGTGTGGAAATGGTGCCAAAGAGTGTAGAAAATCATCATCTCTACAGGAAAAGTAATTCACAGGTTGGCTGTGCTAACAGTTGGGGACATTGTCATTTCTGGTTAGTCAAGACTGCACAGTGTCAAGGTTGCCCTGGAAACTGAGTTGCCCTAGTGGGGTTCATATTGAGATACCTATAGTGGACATAAGACTACACCAATGTCACAAGTATTCCTATCATGCTGAGGAGTATGATAAAACTATCATTAGATCTGGAGCACAAGACTATCAATGGCACAAAAAAGCCCTCTTACTTGTGAACTCTGTCTTCCTGCTGGCTCTGTAGACTTCACATGTATACTTAATCTTTTCTGAGAAAAATGAAGAGATTAAAGACAGAGTTGACATCTCTATTTCACATCATAAGAACTAAGGAAACCAGAACCCATCAGATTTTATACTGAAATTTGAGACCAACAGCCAAGTTTCATGAACCCCTACCACCATCATATATTAACTCAAAAAGTTCCCCATTATGTGTTCTGAAAATCAATCTCCTTGTTACTTTCAATCTTTTAACCATATTATTGGAGATATACAAGCAGTAGCTACATGGATCTTGTACCTACATCATGGACGGCTACTGAAGAAGAGGAGGAAGGAGAAAAATAACAATACTTATGCAAAATTTGAAGACATTTTTTATTTCAAAAGATGGGATGAAATCAAAATTTGAGCCTGAAGGACCAAAGTATATTGGAACCAAATGTTCAGAAGGCAAGTTAGGTCACCATTATGGCAACAAGCCTCACATGGACAGGTGGATGTTAGAGAATGATGGCCGAGACATAGCTAAAGCTATAGCACACCCACAAATAGATTCATACTTGTTTGTCTACTTCTCATGCATGAGTATAGTGCGTTCTCCATGCCTGTAGTGATACAAGCCTTCTCCAGGGTCAAAGCAGGATCTGTCTGCCTGTGTGCAAGTCTTTGAAAAACTGCTTCCTCACAAAACTTTACCATAATTTACCTGCAAAAGCCTTCAGATGACAAATTCCTTATGCCATCTTTACATCCCCATAGTAATTTCTGAAGAATAATTATAGCTGTCAAGAGTTCTACAATCACATAAAGGCATTGGCTTGTTAGTTATTTTAATATCAGTTAGCTGTCTGTGAGTAAACCTTGCAAAACACAGCCACATACTTGTTGTTCAGAATTTGAAAATGGTAACCTTTAGAGATAGTGGCAACCTTAAACCAAAATGACAACATGAAACAACAAAGGAAGATGTCATAGGAAGAGTTGGGCAAATTCTTCCCTAATATGCACCAAATAGGGACAATCTGACACACTCTTGCACAGGAGCCCACATTTTCCCACTATTGCAGAATTGTCAGAAACCCAAACTACATTCAGAGCCAACATGGGAAATGCCTGAATCTGAAAAGTAACCAAAAGAAATTCTATCAGGGAAAGGGGATGGGAACTGAAAACAAATTCCCAGAGTCACTCTCTCCGTCAAAAAGCGCACTGAGTCTTCATTACTAGAATATGCACAATCCTGTGGGAATTGCAGCATCTTGTACGCCTTAACTCTTTTCTTGCCAGTCCTTCTCTAGCTGGTTGAACTGCTTCTGCGGTTGGCCCAGCCAGAAGCCACCACTGAACAGCGAGCTTCAAGAGCTGCATTCATCGCAGTGACAGGAGAGGATGTACCGATAGGTGGCAGTGAGTCGCATTCCCCCTGAGCAGCGCAGACGCAGAGCCTTCAGCTTGGAGGTTTGGGGCCGACAGCAGTGACAGGAGGAACGGAAAGGTTGCTTGAGGACAGAGCTGAAGGACACCAACGGCTCGGAGCGTGATGCCTGACTGCAGTGCCCCTCGCATCTAGCCAGGAGCACCATCTGGGGAAACAAGAGGAGGTGGTTACACTGTGCAGATGTCAAAATCTCAGCCAGGTAGCACTGTGTCCTTTGAGAGGCCCTTGCCAATTTCTGCTTGATTGGTTAGTGGGTCTCACATCGGAATCAACTAGGAAACCTAAAATAATATGTATCATTGGATGTATCTCAGTGGTAGAGCACTTGCTTAGTATGCCGAAGGCTGTGGGTTCAAGGGAAAGCTAGTCAACACTAGCCCCAGCTCAAATCATTTTGAATTAAAATCCTTGCGGTAGGGCCCAGGCTTTCATGATTTTCAAAACTCTTTAAGTGACTGTGAAGTACATCAAGGGTTTTAGAGGTACTGAACAAGGCCCACCACTGTGCTGTACAGAAAAAATTCCAGAAACAGGCCTGGCCATGTCACTCAATTGGTACAATGTTTCCCTAGAACACATGAAGCTGTGGTTCAACCCGTAACATTAAATAAACCATGAGTGACGGTGCACACCTATAATCCTAGCACTTAGGTGGTGGAGGCAGGAGGATCAGGGGTTCCAGATCATGTTCGAATACATACTGAGTTCAAGGCTATGCTGGATTAGCACCTCATCTCCCAAACAGAAAACAAAACAAGAACAAAGTAAATTTATTGGCCCAATGTATTGCAATTATATCAATAACATGCAGAAAGTCACTTCAAATTGAAATCAATTTAAACAGAGTATGATAGGAAAAATATATTGTCCTGTGGGGAATAGGTAAACAAAAAGAATGTGGTCTCTTGAGGAAGAAAAAGGAACATGCTAAGTGATGCTTAGGAATAAATATTCTAGGTGCCACAGCTTAGAAAAAGAGAATGAAGTAAAGAAAGATTGTGTTTGGGGGGCGTGGGAGTATACACTTGGGTTTATACCTTAAAGAGGAGCCTATGATTTGTATAGTTTTACCAGGATCTTCAAAGTCATTTAGATCAAATTCAGTCTGAATCTCTCCATTTCCAAAGGTTTTGGTGAATCTAGTAGAGGTTATGTGTTCTTTATAGTAAGTAGACTCTATTAAGACTTGAATTAAAAAGTACCAAATTTCTCCTCAGAAACATTTTCCACACAGCTTAACGAGGTGGACAAAAGGCTCTCTTTCTTTAAGAGTAGAGAAATTTTTGTTACCTGCAGCAGGTGAAAAGAGCACAGGAGATTTTTCCAAAGTAATGCCCTTCCCAAACAGAGGAAGCCTGGGGAGCCTACATATATTCATATTGGAAAGCATGTTAGGGGTAGCATATTTCTGAACAGGCCGAGTATAAGGAGAATATTCCTGAGCATGCTCAGTTTAGGTCATAGTTCAAGAAAGACAGTCAGTGGACACATTGCTGGGAATGCTCAGCTCAAAGTCATCCAACAAGCATATAGTCAAAGGATGTACAAGAAAACTTCTGGGCATGTTTAGTTTGAATTGCGAATATGGTAGATAAGTACACTTGCTCAGTTTTCCCAAAACGTTTAATTGAGATGAAAGGAAAACGTGTATTGAATGTGGGTCGATAAGGAAGTTTGCCCCCTCAAGGTCAAAGGGCATCTCGTTTTTATATCTCATACAAAGATCTTAGTATCCTAGGGATGGAAAGCATGAATGAGGTAGAGTGGGGCAGCTTGATTCATGAAGCAGTATAGCCTTATAATATTTTGAGATTAGCAGTTTGCATTAAAGACTACCTAGCAATAATCTCTGACATCATCCTGTAGGACAAAATTAAATACCTAAGGATTTTAAAAAAGGATAATGGCCAGCACATCTTGACAAAAGAGGGAAAGGATGACTTCTGGTAGCTATAGCCTATTCACAGCATTATCTGAGAAGATGCTGGGGGTAAATTCAACAATCAGTTAGCAACCATGAAGGGAATATAAGATGCTATGGGGGGCGGAGCAACAGGACCCAGGGAAAAATTCATTGATCTAGACTCACATTACTTTCTGTGATAGATCACAAAGGCAGAGAGAAAATGGCAAATGTGAGCTGTTTTATGCCGATTAAAGCTTTTGGATGTCTGCTCTTCAAAATGACAGGCAAGGTAAGCATCATCTCAAATAGATTTTAGAAGGTTATATCATAGGTCAGTAACACATGGCCAGTCTCTGGTGTCCACTCCCATCTTTCTGAGAAAGGCCAAGATCTCACAAGTTCCTTTTCCCTGAATCTGTCAGTACATAGGAGGGGCTACTCAATACCTCACCTTGGAATAGTATAAAAATTGCTGCTCTAAACCAGATTATCTATTAGAAATTTAAGCTACTTTCTAAAATGGAGTCTTTAGAGAGCAGGTTTGGTACAAGTGAATATAGCAAACCAGTGCCACCAGAAATACTTTTAAGAAGGGCCAAAGAGAGTAAGGAGCATCACACTCCAGCAAGACACATATATGTGAGTCAAAACTAGCCCTAACTAGCCAAACTACTAACTGTCCAGAAAATGACCAAGCCTGCAACATAAGGCAACTTCCAGGCAAGCAGACCTAACTGTGATTTCTATTTCACTAAACATTTCCAGGATGCCAAGTTCTATATCCAGCCCACTGTGAAGAACAAGCTCTCTAACACTAAAGGACCTGGGTCCATCTCTAGTGGGCTTGGTCCCTTTTCCTTACGAACTAGGGTTTCTGCACAAGACCACAGATATGTATAGTAAACACTTACCATGGCTGCCTTTAGCCTTCAAAATCAAATCCAAACTCCTGAACAGGAGTCAAGGCCTTCTATGCCCCGGGTGTCAGTATCTTTCCCTGCTCCAGTCAAGCTTAACTACCTAGGTGTCTATGGGACTGCCCAAAATTCTCCTACTTCTTGTCTACTTCACTCTCCCGGAAATGTTCTTTGTATTTGTATCTGCCTAATGAAATCCCATGTATTTGCCTCGGTAGCCTCCTCAAACACACTGAAACAATTAATGGGCTTGGTGCTCTCTACATACATACACACACACACACACACACACACACACACACACACAAAAGCCATCTTTATAATTTGAGCTAAGCATGCCCAGAAGCATTCCTTTCTTCTATTTCAACCCTTAGAAGATGTGCTTCATGATTTTATGCTGAACGTGCCCAGAAATGTGTCCACTATCCTTCCTTCTTTGACCTGGAAGATCTCAGTATGTGTGTGTGTGTGTGTGTGTGTGTGTGTGTGTGTGTGTGTATGTATATATATATATATATATCAGGAACAAGATTCATCCACGCCATTTTTCCCATTCCTTCTGCCACCGTCGACCTCAATATATACTATTCAGCTCATCTCCAGGAACCCAGGTCAGCCTTCAAGAGGTCAATGCCAGGCTGAGGTTAACAACAAAGTAAAAACCAGGGGAATAAAGTGACATGGGAGTGGTAGGAGACTTCGAGTTTGGTGGGAACTCAGTTCACTCCAACTGGAGTCTGGTATATCACATGGTCCACAAATCAAGCTGGCATGAAGAGACATGTGCAACAGAACACTTCCCTTTCCCGTATCCTGTATACCTGCAAGAATTATAAGGACCAAAACATTCTCTTCTTTTTTCTCTTCCCACCTTTTCTGTTTCTACACAATGCCTGCATGAAGTAGGTATTCAGCATACATTTACTCTTGTTTTGAAAATTAAGTCCCATCTAGCAGGTTATGGATTATGTTTTACACTCAATATCTCTAATTCCCCCGATTCTTCCTGTGAGTTTCTTAGGCAGCAGTAGAGAATGGCTTGGAGGCTCTAGGAGCTCCCTCCCAATCCTGAGCTCAGTCCTTGTTGTAATGAATCTCTTTGAATCCCTTCTCTGGGAATTTTTGCAGGCTTTGTCCCATAAATTCACCTCTTTCTTTTGTTGCTAACTGTTGCCACTCCCCTGTACCTTTTTGCTTTTTGCTGCTCCTCTGGTCCTTAAGGGTTCAGGCTGTAACAACCTGTATCCACCCTTGCCTGGGGCCACGATCTCCTACTTCTCATCCAATTCAGGTTTCATATATCTGCCCTGCCAATTCCCTTCCCCACCCTGGGTACCTGCTAAGGGGCCAGAACTCACTCCTGCATCTCTTCCACCGATGGGTGAGGGAAGCCAGCCTACAGAGTCTGTTCCAGTTTTATCCTCCCTTTCAGCACCCAGCACAATGACTTCCATTTACTTTCTCTTCTGCCTTTCTCCATCTTCACTCCCATGTCCAACAGAACCACAGAGAGGTTCATTTTCCCAATCCCTTAAGACTGTGAGGATCCAAACAGTTTTTGAAGTCTCAGTTGTAACTGAAATAGAAAAATGAGTCGAAATACCTGTCTAGTTTGTAACTTTGTCATCAGGATCATAGTAGCAGTTATTAAATGTCTATTATATGCCAAGTACTGTGCTGACTGCTTTACAAATATTACCACCTCAAGCAAGCAGCTCCGTTTGCATGAGAGGAAACTGAGGCATCAAACAATGACTTAGCTTTCCTGAAGTCACTCATTTAGAAAGCTGTGGAGCTAGAATTGGAAAACGGATCTTTGCTATGTCAATGCCTGGGAGGCATCAGTTGCCTTTAACATTCTCATCCCATTTCCTCTAACTGAAGACATTCAACCTGTTTGCTCTATGGCCTTGTCTCAACATTTCTGGGAAACTTGGTTTCTTTGCAGATTCCCTTCCAATCTTCCCAAGAGGTCAGATTTCCTGGAAATGTTCAGTAAAGGCCAAAGAGTAAACAGGCTGGAGGTCTTCCTGCCACTCAAGGACCTGCTGGATGCAATCTCTTCAGATATTACCACTAACAATCGAAACAATGGCCACTCTGTTCTCCTTGGTAGATGGGTCTTTTTTGCCTGACTCTTCCTTGTTTCCTGAATTGCTGGGAGATTGATGACAGAGTCTGAAACGTGCCAACTGCAATTCCAGAGCCACAGCACACAGGGAGTTCCACTGAAGGTCATCAGAAAAGCTTTTTTCTATTACTTTCTTTTTCTAGAGTAGAAATCACTATTATAGGCAACCCAAAAGCTGGGCCTGGGTTCTACACTGCTTCCTCCATTTTTCTTGCATTTCTTAAATATGAGAATCTAGATACTAGAATGATGAACCCGCCAAGACAAACATGGGCATTCCTGATACTACAGCGTCAAGCAACCTACTCAATCCTTGACTTTTCCTTACTTGTAAAATGGGAATGATATCGCCTGCATGATAGGTTTGTTGGCAATGATTAGTGCATATACGGTTAGGTGCCAGACCCAGATTAGGTGTGCAAGTCAGTTCACTCCCTCCCATGGGTCACATGTGCCTTTCATGTGTCTTCACAAGACCAGACACTAGATATGTGTAAGTCAAGAGCATTAACTGATAAGCAAACAGTGGACATGTATCTAGTAAATAATGGCCTTGCCCATGCTGCTGAAGGAAATGTTTGCAGAGATGAAAAATCTACCCCAACATCGTCTTTCTCAGCATAGGCTAACTTTTTAACTCAAGTTTTTGACGGAAAACAAGTTCATTTGATGAGACCCATTGGAGAGTTATCAACCTGAGTCTCTGAAAGTTAAGAACTATAGGGTATTCTCAAATGAAAATAGTCTTCTTCCTGGATACAAAAAGAAAATTTAATCCAGAAAGGGTCTGGGTATTTGAAATTCTTCCAGGCATATTTTCTGGCCAAAGAAGGAAGGTTTATAATTACAAGCACCATTTACATGAAACTATTGCTATATTTGGGATAGTTTGGGATGTTTGAAAACAGATTGTTCCCATGAAATTACAAACATTTCTTCTATTATCACAATTTTACACTGCTATTTGCTGTGGCATTCTGAGAGAAGCAAAGGTGAATAACAATTGGCTAGAATTTGTTCCTAAAAGTCATGCTCAAATCTTATGAGTTTGAGTTAAAGGACATCTCTTCTAGAGTTTCCTCCCATAGGTCAACATGCTAGTTGCCTAGGTAGTCTTTCATCATTTTGCCCAGTCTTTCCAGATTGTTTCCTGTGTGTGTGTGTGTGTGTGTGTGTGTGTGTGTGTGTGTGTGTGTGTGTCTGTGTCTGTGTCTGTGTGCGCGCGCACATGGCTGGGATGGAATTCAAGACCTCACACATGCTCCACAAGTGCTCTACCATTAAGTTACTTTCAATTTTTTTTATAGAGGCTCCTTTTTTTCTACAGACCTTCCTTTCATCACAATGATGCTTTCTTTAAATTGACATTCTTTTTTTAAAAGAGAAACATGATTATAAAGGACAGCTCAACAAAGGGATAAATAATCCATTGACTGACAAATGTTAAACATGAGTACTGTCTGCTTCTTGAGTGGGAGGAGAAGCGAATAATTACTCTTGCCAACCTTACTTGGGCCAACAATTTCTAAGCGATCATGGTTATAAAAATGCCTCTCATTTTTTTTCAAAATTTATTTTAGTTGTTGCTGCTGCTGTTTGTGTTTCTGTAGTGCTAGAATGGAACCCAAGGTCCTATGCATGTGAGACGACCACCCCACCACCAAGCTGCACCACCAGCTCCTGCTTTCCTTTTCCAATGAAGGAATTTTAGCCTTGTAAAATTGATATTCACCTAATCATTTCTTTTTGCTTTTGTTCTTGAAGTATAAATAAGATCCAGGGCATTTCTTAAGTAGAAAATCTCTAGTTCTTTCCCCATAGTCATAGATCTTATTAATACAATGGTTAAAGTGATTAACTCAAATTTTGATCCTCTCAAACTAAAACAGTAATCTTCTTTAGGCTATAATCACAAAAGTTATGGAAATTTTAATAGCAGATTGAAATCATAATGGTTTGAAATAGAGGGTGGAAAGGTTGATTTCCATGGCCTTAAATTCTAGTGAGTTATTATTTTTAAAATTCTTAGTTATACTGATAATTTTTAAAATACTTACCATATGAGAATGTTTAAATGTGTTTTTTTTTGTTTTGTTTTTGTGTTTTGTTTTAGTCTCAGGACTTAAGAGAAAATCTTTGAAGATGAGCTAAACAAAGTCATTTTTAACCAAGTGTGGACAAATTTCATGCATGTGACTCGGGCAGTAACAGTCATGAGAACGTTCATTTGGAATCCATTCCCTCTTCCATCATGCCTTCCTTCTGGGTGGTCTTGTCTTTGTGGCTGGCCACTCTCGGTGGTCTTTTAATTGTGTTATTACTTTGCACACCTTGTCTCAGCACTGAGTCATAGATGACCAATGCAAGAAGCATTGGCCACCCTCTCTCAACAAGAATGAAGCGCTAACCAACATAATGTGGTAAAAGATCAAATTGCCGTTCCTAATTCTGAATTCATTTTAACATAAATGTGACACAGGGATGAAAGCTCAGACCACACAACCAGTTCCCGAGTATTTCCACAAAAAAGAGTTCGAAGAGCACTCCAAGAAATGTGTTCCACTGCGCAATCATAGTCCCTGCTTTCCCCTTCTCTTTGTTGCTGGTGGAGGTAGAAGGAATAACAATAGCTTGAAGACTCCATTTTTCTTTCCTCTTTCTGCATATGTGTGTGGGTTGTGCATGTGTGCACAGGTGTATGTGTGTACATTTGCACAGGTGTATGTGGAGGTCAGAGGTTGATGTAGGGTTGCTTCTTAATGGCTCTCTACCTTATGTTTTGAGACACGATCTCTTACAGAACCTTGAGCACACCAACTGGGCTAGACTGACTGGTCAGTAATCCCCAAGGATCATCCTGTCTCATTCTCCTCAACCTTAGAATTATAGACATGTGCCACCATGCTTGGCTTTTTTACAGGGCTTGTGGGGGCCCAAACTGAGGTCTTTGCCTTATCCACTGAGCCATCTCCACAGCTCTTATTTTTCTTTCTTGAAAATAACCATTACTGTTCATGAATTTCCACGTCAGGGCCAGAAGACACCCATACAACAGACAAGCTTGTACATGTTCCCCATTAGGATGTCAAAAATGCAAAGCATAGTGGGAAAACTCTAAAGCAAGATTCTCTTATGGCTTGCCAGCCAGTCCTAGAGCTGCAGTTTGGGTCATGATCATTGTTCTCTATCTCCTGACAAAGAAATAGGGTTGCCCTTCTGTTAATAGGGAAAGAAGTATCCTCCCAAAGACCTTGGAGAGACCTTGATCTTACCTTTGAGCTACACTTGTACAATGGGTGACTGATAGAATCGACATAGTGGTGCCTCATGCAGCGTTGAGGGTTCGAGTCCATCAGGAACGAGGTGTCTGTTTTGCTGTCTGTATCTCCCATTATGGCCAGCAGGGAGAGCATAGAAATGGATGCTGCTAGTACATGATTTCTCATTGTTGTAAAGGGAAACTTCTCCAGAAGAACAGCAGAGGGAGACACAAGACAAAAAATTGGAAATGCCGTCACCTCCTAGGATCCAGTTCCTTGCAAGACAAGGGCAGGATCTGGCTGAAGCTTTCTGGTTATCATTGTCCTTTGTATGCCCGAGTTTTGTCTCACTCTTTACACTCACTGTCCATCATCAGAGTATCTGCTGCTCGGCTGGAATGAAAACAGAAATTATTTTCCCCAGAAATATTTACCCAGAAACACCTACAGAACACAGGAGATAGGAAATGAAAATTTTCCATGTCATTTTGGGTAAGAATATTGGTTTCTAGAGTACTCTTAGCATATGTTACCATCCATTCCTCTCCCACCCCAAACTTTAGTGCTTAGGCCACATATTTATGACCATTTGTAGACAACACAATAGTTCATTGGAAGCATATGTTGATTTTAATTGCTAGAGTCCATGGAGAAAACCCATGCTTCTGGTCACAGCATAACTAAGTTCAGTGGTCTCACCATTTTCCTTGGTTGGCAGGGGCAGGGGAGTTTATTCAGATTCCCTGGAAGCATTGGTATCAACATCAGCTTACAGGGCTGGAGAAGAGGCAGGTCAGAGCTAATGAACAGAGGCCATGGCTTGAGGGAGTACATTTTCCATTTCCAAGTCCATACCCACCCACCCACCTAATTTTCCACTTCTGTGCTCTGGGCTCATCCTGTTTTTGTTTTAAGCCCCATGCCACCCAACATCAATGGCCAACTACATCTGAAATCCACATTATGCTCACTGGCCTCCAGCATGGTTAAGGCAGCACATGTGTATTTCCCAATAGAGTCACACATTTCTGCACAGTCTTTGTAGCTGAAGCCCACAGTGTAATTTGAAAAAGAAAGTGGTCATTGGAGCAGAGACTTACCATTAAAGTAGGATTGTGCTGGACTGATTTTCCTGAAATTTGCTTTGTTCTTTTAACCATACCTCTTGGTCAAAGGACTGGAGTCCAGATATCTACTCAAATCACCTCGCTGATGCTTTTCATTATACCAGAAGACACAGAGTACCAAAAATATTTTTGAAACATTTAGGAAAATTGAGAGAACCTGACCTTACATCCCAAACCAAAGGAATGGAATAATTAAAGCTTCAGAAAAACTTTCAAAGGTATTTTAGATCAAAGTTTGATTGTTTTGTTCACAGTACAACTATTTTTTAAATTTCCTATCTGTGAGCAGTCTGAATAAACAGAGTAAAAGTGTTGATATGATCAAGATAAGAAATTTAAGGAGGTATAAGCCACTTTCATTTTGCTGCACTAGAGTGTGGCCTCTGATACACTTAGCAATTAGCCGTCATGCAAGTGTGGGGAAGGGAATCCAGAATGGAAAAGGGTGTGTGCAATAAGACTGTTTCTGAGCAGAGCATCCCTGGTAATAGCCAAGGCTGAGAGTCTGTGTTTCTGGGAAGTACTATAAATTGCAGGAAGGGCAGGGACCAATAATGAGAGGGCCCACCTGGACTAAGTCATGGCACTGCCATTAATCAGCTGTGGTACCTTGCACAGCTCACTTAAATTCTTCTAGCCCATTTCCTCGCCTATAGGGTAGAGGAATTGATAACGGTAGCATCTACTGTCCTCTCCTGCTCTGAAACACCAGCACTGTACAGCAGTGGATTTGGCTATCACCATCTCCCATCTCCATGTGCAGAAGATAATCCTAAAATTGAGAAGACCCTGTTCTCAGATAGCTTTGCATCATTTTCCTTTATATACACGCAAATGGCAACATCTTACCAAAATGAATAAAGCCTGTACCCAAAGATCTCAATGAGCAAAGGTTGCATAAGAACATTTATTTGAAGGGTGATTAGATTTGCTCAGAACATTCAGTATAGCAATATCACACTGATGCCCATTAATATATCCAATTACTTTGTATTAACAAAAAGACAAGCATATGGGAAAATACGTTTAGTTATCTTTACAATCTACATTTTTGTGTACACCAGACCCTGAAATTCACCAAGATTTCAGCTCAAAGTACCAGAACTTTCTTGGGGGTCCTTGTTCAGAGGATGCACTGTTCCTAACCATTTCCTGCATTTCAATATGACTCAATTATCCCAAGTGGTTATCTGTCTGTTTGAAGCCTTAATTAGTCTCAGAAAGAGAATTGTTTTGATTTCTCTTTTCACCACTCTAGTCTACAGATATTTCCCTTAGGAGTCAATGGCAAAAGGATGAAGGGAAAAGCAAATATTCCAATCCTGATCCTCCCTTCCCAGTGCCAGTAACTTCCCTTCAGAGCCATGGCCAGGAGGGAAAGTTAGATGCACAAAGAAAATTAAAGCAAAACAAGTATGGCATGAAGGCAAAACCAAGTGACACCAGTAACAAATCTCCGCAGATCTGTGTGTATGGTTTATTTGTTGATATTTCTACTACATTCACAGGAAAGAGACTACAAAGAGCCCTTAAATGTAGAAGACGGGCTCTGCCCCCTGATATAGGGGAATTTCAGGAAGTTACAACACTTTGATCGATCAGACTTACAAAGATTTCAATGTCTAATGAACAAGTCTGTAGATGGACGGGCTCATTTTAGAGATGGTACAGTATAAATTGATACAAACTTGGCAATATCTTTTCCTTTTACTTTTTTTGAGACAAAGTCTCAGTATGTAGATCTGGCTGCCCTGGAACTTGCTATGTAGACCAAGCTGGCCTCAAACTCACAGAGATCCACCTGTCTCTCCCTCCCAAGTGCTGAGATTAAGGGCCCGTGTCCCCACACTTGGCAGCAATATCTTTTAAAAACATAATAGTTTAATAGGGGATTGGTTAATTATAGTGTACAATATTCATAGACTGGAATACTAAATAACTGGATCATGGTAGCATTTTTTCATTAAAACAAAGAGGGATGAGAACATATATTTATACTCACAGAGAGAGATTTTAGAAGGAATTTCTAGAAGCATCTTGTTTCAGGGAATTCTTTGTTGTCTCCAAGGAATTAACAATGCCAAGCATGGTGCCACACACCTGTAATCCTAGCACCAAATGACCTTGAGCAGGAGAATCATGAGTTTGAGGCCAGCTTAAGCTACATAAGGAGACTCTGTTTCACAATGCCAAAACCAAAATAAAAACCAAACAAATCAACCCTTGGGACAAAGTCTTTTCACTAGTTATACCTTTTCGTTGAGGGGGGAGATTTTTGGATTTTTAAACAGCATATATCCAAAAGTCTGCTGAAATGGATAATGCTCTTTTCTTTGGAAAAAATCAGCTTGAAACTGTTAAGTCAATGATTGTTCAATTGTTGTGCCACTCCACTCTATTCTAATAACATTATGTTTTTATTTCTTGCAAACATGAGGAGATGGCCTATTCTCTTTTCTCAGTCAAACATTCTTCTGGGTTCTTCCACACTACTTCTACCTGGTAGCACCATCCTGAATTTAAGCATTTTTTTCCTGAAAAGTGAACAAAATATTTTCCAAAGCAAATACCATGAAGTTTATACTGATCAATATTACAGTCAATGTAACTTTGTGAGCTGGTTTTCGTGTATGTGTGTGTGTGTGTGTGTGTGATGTACCTGTTCGCATAGGTGTGTGCACATGTGCGCATATGTGCACGGAGGCCAGAGGTCAATGTTGAGTATCCTCTTCTATTCTCCATCTTACATTTTGAGAAAGAGCCTCTCAATGAACCTGGAACACATGAGTTTGGCCAGGCTGGCTAGTTCATGAGCTGCAGGGATGCTCCTATATCCATCACCCTCCCGCACCCTGTGCTGGGTTTATAGACCTGAGCCACAATGCCTGGCTTTTCTGGGGGTGATGGTGATCCATACTCACTGGGTCCTCATGCTTCAGCTGTAGGAATTTTACCGACTGAGCCCTCTCTCCAGCCCTGTGAACTAGCTTTCTTTTTTGAGGTGAGAAGCTAAACTCACAAGTAGCAACAAATTATAAAGGAGTGCCAGAGAAAATGTCATTTCACTTCTAGTTCTAAACTATTTACTTTCTCAAAGTACGATATTTGTGTTCAGTTTTCTGCTTAACACCAAAATAATAATGCAGGCAATGTTAATATGCTATAGAATTCACCAAACATTCAAAATGAAAATTATGATCTTTGCAACATAACTGTCGGATTTGAGTTTTTTGAAACAGAGTCTTACTATGTAGCCCACTTGAGATTCTAAGGAGTGCTGGAATTACAGGCCTATACCACAACACCTGGCAGCACCTAAGAGTAGTGTTTTGTTTTTGCCTTAAGTGTTCAAATTGAATGAGCAAATGTTGCTTAATTAAAGAAGAAACAAAAGATAAAGGTCATGAAAGGAACAATGTTGAGTCAAGTTTCAGTGACATTGTGTTCATTGTGCATGCATAGGCGAGAATCTGTAACATGGGCAGGGGCCTACACAGAGAAAAATGACGAATAAGGAAATGTACATTACTGGAATCTTTGCTTTCTGACGGCTTACGGGTATCTCTGCATTATGGGGACTTCTGTCATTTTCTTGAGACTGAATGTTTTTAAGCCATGTGTAACAAACTCAAATGTTGGCTATCAGGATTTAGGAACTCAGCTAGCCAGCCAATGACAAGCTGAACAACAACAAAAAAATCTCTAACTGAACTCAGTAGGCCTGTGGCCTCTTTGTGCTTCAGTACAGCCTCCAAGACCTGAATTTGGCCATGACACAGAGTCCATGTTCTCATAGCTCCCGTGCAGAGCCTTTGCAGCAGGAGAGGCACGCAGCCCGGTGCACGACTTTGGAGCTACCCTCCAAACACTACCGGTGGAAAAGAACAACTGGTGCCCAGATTTCCCCACCTGTCATTCTCATCAAAATAATATAGCAGCCTCCTGGGTGAGAGATGGTCTTGTGCCCGCAAATCAGCTCACTCTTGGTTTGACCTTCTGCCTGGCAGAGAGTAAAGCCCTGGCTTCACACACATGATTCCAGAAACAGGCTAAGACAACTGGCATGTACCAAGAACAGTCTTATTCTTGTCCTATGTGCCAGGCAAAGGAGGACACTGCTTCTTTATCCATTTTATTCCCTGGGCTGTTTTCGGTACTGAAATAGGCAGGTATTCCCTCCCATGGCTTCTTTCAATAAATATTCATTCAACATATATTTACACATTGTGTACCTACTATGTGCCTCCTATTACTCTGGCAGATAAAACATAAGGATCAGGAGGTTAGGGCACATAGCTTACATGCCAAGGCCCAAGGTTCAATCCCTAACACCAAAAAATATAAAAGAGGGTCAGGGAAAAAAGAGGTTTACCAAGTATCTCTCTCTACTAGGTCACTGTATTTATGAGCAAAAAATCTTGTCTTGTTCTTTTTCTGTGTGATTTTGGGGGAAACCCATTGATATACCCCCATCTATCTCCTAATTCATATCCAACACACACTGCATCGTTTCTGAGATCTAGTGAAGCAGATAGAATGCAATGATTTTGGAATGGACTCTGTGTATCAAGCAGAATAATTTGTTATTTACTACAATTTTTTAAATCTCATGAGCCAGGGAATAAGAGAAAGATGGTTGAACACAGAGGCAAAGGAACTGCAAATAAAGAAAAACTTTTAAAGAATGTCAGTGTGGAAGAAAGTTTGCTACTAGATAACACTTCATACAAGAATTGGAAAAACCAAAAATGCTGGGTCTTATTCAGAGAGTGCACAGTGTTAAGTAGCCCCTTCCCAGGAACCCAAAGAAATCTGTTGGGATCTGGTCAATGAAAAGCCTTGGAGAATAAGTCATAAGTCAGATGCTTCTTCCCAAGGCACTTAATTTATAAACTGTAAACAGCATGTTGGATTGTATAAAGCATCCCCTGCACTCAATGAATGGCTTAAGATGATTCCTAGCTGACACCACATGAGTAGCAGCCAAGAAGCAAAGCCTGGACTGACTCTGAAGAGCTGGTACTTGATAAAAAAAGCTGCCAGGCCCTGAGGAATCTCCAAGGATGGGCAGCCACAAGGTCAGCCAGAAGAATATGTCTCTTGCCTCTTTCATGTCACGGTGTCTGTTCCGCAGTGGGAGGCAGTAGTCGCTTCCATAGTGTTACCTTCAGAAAGAGAAGACTGCATCCCTGCATTTAAACAATAGTCCTCATGTCTATGATAGGTCACTGTGTTCTTACAGCTGAAGGACTAGCCAACTGCGGCAGAGCTCCACGGCAGGCGGAGTGGGAGGGCTTAGGGAAGGGGAGGTGATGGAAGAAGAAAAGAGAAGGGAAAGTGAAAGAGGAAGAGAAAGATAGCCAGGGAAAGAGGCAGTAAATCACAACCCTAGAGTAGATAAGGGTGCTCAAACAAAGGCCTGGGAAGAGAAAAATCTTGTGGGGGAAGTGAGCCAATCTTCAAGTGAGCCAACCCCACCTGTGTGTGTGTGTACGTCCTTGGTTGAAGTAGTTTTAAAGCCTGGGGAGGAACTATAGTGGGAGCACTTGACCTTGAGTATAACTAAAACTAAAAATTCTGACCTTCAGACATTTGCTGGGAATCCAAAGAACCTTGCCTTGTTATCTAGTCTCCCAGTTACCAGAACCATCGTGTTTCCTGCCCAAGACCCATTCCTAACTATTAGTGTCCAGTATCCTCAAATTAAGCATTTATTTATCAGAAACCTACAGAACATTCTCAGATGTTGTTTGATCTGATAAAAGAAGGCTAATATGATAGTCCTCAAGCTAAATCATGATCTTGCATCATTGGCTATGAAGGCTTTACCAAGTCATGTGTTTTCACTGAGACTCAGTTTCCTTATTTATAAATGAATGAATTGGTCAACGTATACCCACAGCTTTGCCCATTTTCAATAGTGCCTGTCTTTTCCCAACCTCAGGCTGTAGCATCTGCTCTGAAAATACATAGTCCCCCAAGCAATCCTACAACTTTGTTCTTCAAGGAGTTAATGATCGCAGATGTGTCCAAGCACTTCCTAATGAGGTGCCTTGAGCCAACACTGAAGGCCAAGCTATAAGAATTCCTCCTCCAAGAGGCCATTTGGGTGGCCTGAAATAAAAATAGCCTCTGATAACCAATAGATTTGGTGCTTGCAACTTACTAAATGTAGTTCATAAATTAATAACATTCTGGATTTGTTTTTCTTCTTTTTGTCTTTGTTTCTGTTTTGGTTCTTTTGAGACAGGGTCTCCCTGGCTGGCCCAGAATTCACTGTGCGGACCGATCTGACCTTGAATTTGTGGGTGATTTTCTTTTCCCTGCCTCCTCAGTGCTAAGAGTGTAGGTGTGTGCCCTGTTACTAACAGAAAGCACGGAGTCTTTAACCTTTTCTATTTCTCTTAAAACTGAAGTTTGTGCTGTTTTGTTCTAGTTTCAACCAAAGCATACATGAGGAAAGGAGAAAGGTCAAGGACAACCAGTCACACTAGAATTAGACACAACTTCCATTTGATAATGGTGATGATATAGGCTGAGTTCTACCTGCTTGTTTGTTTCTTTTTTTAAAAAAATTATCTATTATTTTTATTTTTGTGTGTATGAGTGTATTGACTGCATGTATGTGAGTGCACCCGTATCATGCAATGTCCACAGAGGTCAGAAGAGAGAATCAGATTCCCCTGGAATTAGAATTATGGATGGTTGTTAGCCACTATGTGAGTCCCGGGATTCGAATCTGGCTCTTCTGCAAGAGCAACAGCCAGTTCTCTTAACCTCTGAGCCATCTCTCCAGCCCCTTGTTTGTTTCGTTGGATGACCTTTAGTATCACACTGGGCTGTAACCACAACTATTCAGAACTTAATCAGCCATCTGCAGGGCTCTGGCCCAGGAAAGGAAAGGCGGTTTCATCAGCAGACTCATCTTCTCTGCAGATGTAAATTAGTAAGATCCCGAGGGCCAAGAACAAGTCCTTTTACCTGGTAAAATGTCTGCAGATCCTCTGTGCTAAGAGATGGACAATCCTGAAATCTTGGGTTAAAACTTGAGTCTGAAAGAGTCAATCAATGGGTATGGCTGTAGGATCCTCTACTAGTCATCATTTAGGTTCTGTAGTTTCCATGGAAAGACTCATTCTGAGTTCTTAATGGTTGATGTAACTAATTGACTTTTAGAATATAAATAGTCCACAAATTGGAAATGAGCAGGTCTGATTACTGGAGTGTTGGGGAACACTTTTCTGTGGAAATCTTTTTCTCTGGGGGTTTAGATTATTTCTGTAAATCTAGGCTCTGGACTATGAGCTGTGACTGATATGGCGATGAGCTGTCAGAAAATGCTCAAGGGGGGGCCTTCCCCTGGTGCCACAAATCACCAGTAGCTCTGAATATGGAGCTCCAGTCCAACCTTTCACCATAAGGAATAAAAAGAAGCAGAATGAGCCTGGATCTGTACCTCAGTTGGTAGCATGCATAAAGCCCTGGGTTCAATCTCCAGCACAACACAGAGCAGGAATGGTGATGTATGCCTGTGATTCTAGTACTGGGAAGGTAGAAGCTAGAGAATCAGAATTTTGAGGTCACCCTCAGTTATATATTAAGTTCAAGACTAGTCTGGCTTTGGGAGAATGTGTTTTTACAAAGCAAACACGAAACAAACAAAGAAAGCAGAGCAGAATTAACCAAAGCAAAGGAAGAAGAATGGTTCTGGATGCCTCAAATCTGCCACAGCTTTTTCATTTTGTTTCAAATAAGAGAATTTCAGAAAGGGAAGTTACTCGTCCAGAAGGGTCATCTCCTGTGAATAGCAAGACACCAACTATCCAGTCACCTTTCTAAGATCTTTCAGAAGTAAAACAAGAGAGATTTGAGAAAGCCAATCCAAAGACCATAATCCTGCCAAAGCACACAAAGATGCACCCTCCCCGTGGAAAAGAGGGCCAGGTATTCAGGGGACCCTTGTGGTGAAATAACTCCGTATTTGCTCTGTCCCTGACTGTTGGCTATGGTATGGCTTTAGAAGAGAGACCAGTGTTAGTTTAGGGTCCCAGCTCCCTTTTACCCTGAAATCAACTGTGTTGGCATTTCTTCAAAGTGTCTGTCAAAAGTATTTCCAAAGCTGCATTGGAATTTCCTCACCTAAACCACATTCTGGAATGGTGAAGAATGATCTCACCTAACAGTTGGAGGGCCCTGGGTTAAGAATGGGGCCAAAACAATAGGAGCAGTTCAATCCTCCCATTTGCCATTCAGTTTGCCATTTTTGTCCCATGGCGAGATTTGAATACTGAATTCCAATCAGAGCACTCCTAGATGCAAGCTTGTGTGAAAGAGGGCAAGGCTAGCGCAAACATGGCATAAGAAACATGTCACCTGGTGTTGCTATTCACCATGGACCTGTTGGCTTTCTTCTTGTCCTTTGTTTGTTTCAGCATTGCACACTGAGCAGCTATGCCTTCAGATTACCAGCTCTCCTGTTACAGTCCTAGTCTACTGCCTTTGGACTCCAGACCTCAAATGTATATTCTGAAAAGGAGTCATTTTCCATAATTGTGAAGGGGGAAAGGAGACTGCCAAAATGCATCATTACGCCCTTGGAATTTTAAGGAAAAGTTAATTAAGGCTTGAATTTCTTTGATTCTTCACCTCTGTGCAAGGAATGTGTATACCTACATTTTACCTAGTGTTGAGCATGAGGGATGTTTTTCATTTGGGGGGTTGACCTCTTTTCAGGTAAAGAAAGCAACTTTAAACCCCTTCCTGGGAAAGAGTGAGCAAAATGAAGGGAAACCTTCCCTTTCTGAAATTGAGCTATTTGAAAAAATTGAAAGGGCAGTGACTGATTTGAAGATCAAAAATAATCTTTTCTCCTTTTCTTTTGTTACTTCTTCTATGACCTCTCTCTTTATATTTTTATTCCCTGTGGATGAAAGGATGGAGGGGACTCCAGGTTTGGGGCTATTGTTGCATTGCTGCACTAAAGAAAGGTCACCCCTGAGCATCTTCTGACAGTTCGTCCACTTCTTGAATGTCTTAACCTGCTACCCTTTCATTTTTAAAGGATACTGCAATTGCAATAGAGAAAGTGGGGATAGAGCCAAGCCTTGCAAGAGAACAAATCTCTCAATAAGTCTTAGCGTTTGTGGGAAAAAAAGAAAATCTTATACCAAGCTACCACTCAGTATTCGTGTCCAGATTTTGACACGAGAATGAAATGGACTCCAATTGGATGAAATCCTGATTATAATCACTCAGGATGTCTTGCCAACTGAACTTACCCATTCTTTGAATCTTCTGAGTCAGCACTCTTTCTAACAAGAAAGTAATTGCTCCAGATTGTAAACCTCTTCTAGGCCCTTAGGTTGGGACAACTGAAAATGGGCCTAGGGAATGTGACACTTTCAAAGATATACCTGTCAGGCTCAAAGATTCTCTGATGGAGAGCCCAGTCAGCATGAGTGGTACCAAGGAAACTATTGCCAAAAACTCAAGAAGGCAGCTTTACAGATGTGAGTGTAGCTGGCATCAGAAACAATGATCTTGGCATGATCCTCCTCAAAAACTCAAATGTGTGGGTGTGTGAATCTGCACAGGATGAACCTGTAGGACCCAGCCAGCATGCACTCATTTCAGCCTTAGCCTCCAGGGTGCTGCCCACACATTGGGTTTCTGAAGGATTCCTCAGTTTTTGCTTTCTTCTGGCATCATAGAAGTTCCTGGTTGCTGACCTGGTGGGTGAGGAGTGGGTACTCCCAGCTGGAATGCTGCCATTGGCAGGGGCAGACAGGAAAACAGGAATGCTCTTAATGTTCTCCCAAAGCAAACCTTTGATGGACAAAAGAGTGGTTGTATTTTTACCCTCTCTCTTCATGCTGCCAGGCATCTTTAAATAGATTCTCTAGCCTAGGGACTTGTATGGAATAATTCATATTAAAACCCAAGAAGTGGCAGTGAAGGGGAGGTGGTTCATTCTCTCTCTCTCTCTCTCTCTCTCTTAGTCAAGATAGCAGGAAAAGCCTTATATTAATTCAGCCATGTTAATTTTTTCCTTTTGAATCTTTTAATGAACTTTAGCTAATTTGGGAAACACATTCAAAGCCCCCAGGAAAAGAAAACGGATAGGATAGGAAACTGCCTTGTAGATTGCTCTTTAATACCTTTTGCTCCCAGGAACATTAACAGCATCTTTTCAGGATGTTGCCCAATGAGGGTCTTAAATGGGAATTTCTAATTCACAAGTCCAGTATTTTCTACTTGAAACTCATGAACCAAATTGCTGTTCTTAGGTAAAGAGAAATGAAAGAATAGAAGAAAGGAAGGAAGGGAAGAAGGAAGGGAGGGAGGAAGGAAGGAAGAAAGGAAGGAAGGAAGGAAGGAAGGAAGGAAGGAAGGAAGGAAGGAAGGAAGGAAGAAAGAAAGAAAGAAAGAAAGAAAGAAAGAAAGAAAGAAAGAAAGAAAGAAAGAAAGAAAGAAAGAAAAAAGAGAGCTCCCAAACCCCATGCATTTTCATTGCACTCAACCCAGGAGGGATTTCTCAGTTCTTCCTTTCATGAAAGGGTTCCACAAAGACATTCAGGTCTAGTTGGGGCAAATTCAAAGTCCTGCCTCCCCCTTCTGTTTGGGTAGGAGAGATCCGGCGATCTTTGTTCTAAGTCACTTGTCTCTCCCCCTGAAACAGAATAACCGCATTTCTCTTAATGTGGGCTGAAGTGCATCCAGGCATTCCCATAGCGCCCCCACCCCCAGGCCTTCGCCGGAGATGAGGAGATGTCCGGGTCACTGTGATGGTATGCTTGTCCCTGCCAGCCCGGGTCACTCCAGCCCTGCTCTCCACGAGCCACGTGGCTGCTCCTCTCTGTGAGTGGGTTCAGGCTCAGGGCTACAAAAAGCCCCCATATCCTATCAGCCCAGCAGAACTGGTGCCAAGAATGACATCCTGGGAATACTATGGAGATGAGGAGACCTCATGGGCCGTTCTCCCCGGATGGAACAGGACCCAGGCTGTCTGGAAAACAGACGGAGCAAAGATCAGCTCACAATGGAAGGAGCTCAGGCGAAGGGAAAAGGGGGCGGGCTGGGAGCAGTGGTGAGCAAAAGAAAAGAAAAGCCACATGTCAGTCAGGAAGATTCCAGGGTGCGCAGGAGGAGGTGGCAGAGAAAGGACTTGCAGGAATCAAGTACCCCGACGTGGCACTGCCAGTCTAGCTGGATTCTTTTCTGTATTAGATTATGGGAAAGAAGGAGGGGAAATATATAGCCGGCCAGCTGTTCAATGGCTTACAACCTTGCTTTTATTGTCCGGAGTAAGTTGGTGAGGTGGGGCATCAGAAGAATTCCAAACATACCATCCCAGAGAAATTTTAATATGTTCCACAGTGTCACACACGAAGAGGAAATGACAGCTGATCACAGCCAGGACAGGCCATAGCCATTCGGGTCCTGGAACTCGCCCACCCTGCCACGGCCCTGCCTCCCCTCTCAGTGTCCAGTCTTCACACTCGGTCCTTCCACCTGCCTCCCTATCCTCTCTGCTCCTGCTGGCCTGGCAGGACAAATTGGCATTAACTGAAAGTCATGGGAAAAGGTGAGCATGGGCAGAAAAGCAGGTGGGTGGCAAAGAAGCTGAGGGCTGAGTCAGGGACCTTAGGGAGCCAGGCATTTGAATCCTACCAGGAGGATTTTCTGCTGCTAAGCACCAAGTGAACGTCCCTGTTGATGCTGTCTGTCTTCAAGGGTTTTCCCCAGTAATCTTACCATGTAACCAAAGGCTAAAATGGATTATTTGAAAGCAGTACTGCGTGTGGTTGAGACAGAGACCTGGGAACAACATCTGGCCACTTATCTCAGCGGTCTCTTGACCAGAGGTCATCAGTTTCCTCAGTTTAGGGAATGGGACAAGTAAGTGGTGGGACACAGTGACTGCATCTTCCTCTCTGCATGTTTCTAATTCAATGATTCATCAAAAGGCCCTGATGTCAGCTGCTGAGGAGGTGATTCATACCCATCCCCTGATAGAGACAATACGTGGTCCCTCCCAGAGGCGCTTAAGAAAACGGAGGAAGGATAGCTGCTGTCTCCAGAGTGCTTCTACCCTATGCAGCAAGACTCAGGCTATATTAGCATGTGAGATACACCCAAGATCTGGTGCAAAAGGCAGAAAAGGAGAACACCTTAATTCTAAATAGAGAGAAAAAGAATCCATTGATAAATGATAATCATTTCAAGTAAACCCAGAACACCAGCAGGTATTTTAAATGATTCTTAATAAGCAGAAAGTTTTTGCCTAGTTACCCATTGGCAAAACCTATTCCACTTCCTAAATCCAGCTAGAGAGAGACTATGAACCAAAAATAAAGGTGTGAGCATTCACCTCTGTATCCATGAGGACAAGCATAGTGCCAGGCACACTTCAAATACTTAATGAATATTTATTAAAAGAATGATGGAATGAATTATTAATCAGGAAGAATAACAGTACTGGAATTGTGAGTTCTGGAAACAGTGAAAATCTCTAGCCATCATTGGTGGCTATAATTCTGAGAAAGTCACATTTTTCAAGGGCCCAGGAAAATAAATGAGTTGGAAATTGTTAAATGTATTGAAAAATGATTTCTTTTTCCCCTGACAGCGTCATTGGAACTCAAATTAAGATTGAAAACTCTGCAGGCATGTCTCCATCTGTGGGTGTCAGCTGCTTGATACACAGTCATAATAAGAAGGCCTCAGCCAGTTCTTCTATTACCTGCACCAAATGTATTTTAAAAGAAATGATGCAACACATTGCATTTTGTGTACATTCTCGTGTAATGGTCTGGAGAATAGTTTAAGAAAATTGCTTTGAGTCATCTAAACGTTTTCCTAACAGTGGTGGTTTTAAGAAAATCATCATAAAATATTACAATACAATCCACAGTATTGTTTTTTTGCAGTCTCTCTTGATTAGCGAATCACTTGTGAATTAACTCCTTTAAATGTCTGAGTTTTATTCAACAATGCTCCTTAGGTTAGTTATTTATGAAAATCAGAAGAGTTCCCCATAAATCCTGTCCCCACTCCACAGTGAATACTGGTCAATAGAATCCTAAAGTCCACTTCCTGAAGGAGGATTTATGAGAAGAAAATGAGCACATACTCAAAATCTAAATGCTCATTTGAGAAGCAGTTCTGCTGTTCCCACTGTATTTGGTTGACACCCACAGCCAACACTGCCTTTGATGTATCTCGGTGCTTCCACATGCACCTGGTAGCTAATGCTGTATTGAAGCAATTTGCCATGCCACTCCTTGTAATTAAAATACACTAATATTAGAACTGGAAAGAAGCAAGCTCTGCAGCAGCCATATCTGCTAGCAATGACAGTTACAAAGTACATGGGATATGGGATTCCCATCTTGCCAAATAGATTGCTTTACAACACCTGAATTTCGCTGGGGGGGGGGGGGCTCCTCTTTCAAGGAGGCTTATCTTGGCTTGTCCATTACAATGAGCCTCAGTTACTGAGCTTTCTGAGTCATTAGCATTCTGTACACAATCAAACTTCCCGTCCCACAAGAAAGAATTATGCCCAGGCCTCCTACAGCTCAATTGTTCATTTAACAAGAGAACTTGCTTTCCGGAGCTGGAAAGAGCCCTCTGAATATTCCTCAGGTGTCTGTAGGAGTCCTTCCTTCAGATCCTGATCCTTGTGCCATTGGGAGCATCCTTTCCCTGTCACTTCTTGGACACTTGTAGGGACTAGCCAACTACTAAAAATAACCGCTTGCAATAAGGCCAAGGCAAACAGCATGCATTTCCTCGGACTTTTTGCCCAATCAAAATCATACAGCAAACCCATCCTCATCGCTCCCGGATGCTGCCGAATGCATCTATGGAAGGGAAGTTCCAGAGTGCGGGAGGAGAGAAGAGTGCAAAGGATCAGCGTGGCACAGAAAGCTAGGCATAAATGTTGCCTATTGTTTGAAGTCATTTTGAGCACTCCGGCACAGCCCTGGCAGGAGATCAGCCGCATACATAAGTAGTAATAAAAGTAAACAGTGCACGATTAACCTCGCAGGCTCGCCTGTGTTAATAGTGCCCCCATTGTAAGTGGGATGAAGGCGGTGGGGAAGATACGGGACTCCACGAATCCAAGTCCACAACTGCTGCTTTTCTGTCCCCTTTCATAGGTCAGATATAAGAACCATTCCAAAGTTACATCTAACTACGCAGAGAGTTTGAAAAGAAAATAGAAATCAACCCAAAAGATATTTTTCGAGCTTCTCTGGGACGCTCCCTGCTCTGTCACAGACTTCAAAGACCCGTTCATTTAAAAAATACAAGGCTAGCATGCTACAGATTAATGCAAATTAAAGTAATGCAAATTTAAGTGGAATTTAAAGGTTGTCTCTTTGTCTGCAAGGAGGATGAAAGGCTCAGTTTGGAAAGAAGTAATTTCCTAGGCAAGCCGTCAGCGCTTGTTTTCCTGCTTACCTTGGGGGAAACGCAGGGCTCCTTTCTTCTCAGACTTTTCTGAGAGCTAGAAAGAGGTCCTGTTACTTCCAAATGCTTTTGTTCTTCTGTCCCTCTGTCACATGGCTTGCCTTTTATATTTGCAACACACAAAAGTTAGGACTGTTGTTTAAGCGACACAGGGAGAGAGAGGGAGAGAGAGAGGCAGAGAGAGGGAGAGAGAGAGAGGGAGAATGTCAAATGGAAAAGTGCCATTGCAGGCATATATCAATCAGGCGTATGGCCGCAGCAGCACACTAGCAAATGGGAATGCCACGGAAATGTGAGGCGCTTGTTATCGGGGACTCGCAGCCTCTGCCCACTGCTCGGCTCCTTTCCATGGAGCATCTTAGATGGGAACAACAGCATAGAACACGGAAGTCCCCCCCCCCCGCACCACGCACCCACCTTTTTTTGTATTCTTACAATAAATAATAGGAGGCTAAATGAATATTCTTGAGTTTAATTCTTTTGCAAGTATGTGGCTGCCATAAAGATGTGCAGTTGGCAGTAGAGACACATGGTTTGGGAAATACAAAGACAGGGTGGCATTCTGTTTCACGATTCAGCAGCTGACTGGGATGAAGTTGAAATGCTAAGTAAGAGGGGAAAGATGGACATCGGTAATGTTTCTCAAGCTATGCTGGGAAGCAAGTGCAAAACTGCTGCCCTATTTTATCACCATGTGTGTGGGTAGTGAGAGCTCTTTTTTCCCAAGTTGTTCATCCATTAAATGAATTTTAGCGGCATATACAAGATTAAACCCACAGTGGCACTTTAATAAGTGCCTTCACCTTCATCATTTAAAAGAAAAAAAAACTTTATAAAGGATTTAGAAACAATGTGAAACACTTGATCCGTGACTCCTTGAGACATGTGAGGGTGTGACTAACAGGTAAGGCCAGCCCACCACATCACAATTAGTATAAAAGTGACAAAGGTAACTATGTGTGTGGGGTAAGCACCTGCAGCTGAGTAATGCTGTCTTACGAGCTGTGGGACCACAAAGGGAAACATTTCATAAATCTTGCCCTTAAAAAGCTTAAAATTAAGACAAAACCATCAGCAATTTTGGGAAAGTGGAGAAAATACAAAGCACCATTTACAATTGTTTTATTGTCAGGTAGATTCAGACCCAGAATAATATGGTGCTTTAATACTGATTAGGATTTAAACCAAGAGGGAAAAAAGAACTCCAAGAAGTTCATGAAAGAGTAAACAGAGCATGAAACTTGATGAAATTTCTCTTGGGATCTGCAACTAACTGCCGATTCCCAAGCCATCATATTGTGCTGTATCTGATCATTTATTACTCATTAATAAATTGATAACCACATTACTATTTTTTCACAGAACCATTACTCCAAATAGCCACCGATGTTTACAAGAGGCATTTTTAAAAATTTCGGCTTTGCTTGTACATTTTAGTAAGAGCCCTTTACCTTTTCTCTACCAGAAAAAACCTGTCTACCTGGCCCAGTCAGAGAATGCACCTCAGAGGGTTCAAGATAAATGAGAAGTTCAAAGGCTTGAAAGAAAGTGTGGCATTTGGCTGTTGATGTTATAGACTGAATGTCTTCAAAGCAGAAGATCAACAAGCAATTTGGAATTGGACCTCGGGTATGGAAATAACCTGAAAGGGGAAATGACTTGTCCCTGAGTAAGAGCCATGGAAACAGTCATGAATACATTTTCTGGTTCAGTCGGGTTGGTCAGATTGGGAGGGAGAATAAAGCCTCAGTTCACCAACATTTTCAAACATCAGTTTGACATCCATCTGCCTTTTCCTTTTCCTAAGAAACAATTGGTGGCTTTTTCAGGATGCTCTCACTGCTCCATGCTGCCATCGCTTGCTTTGAGGTTCTCAGGGTTGCCCTATATGCTTTGAAGCAACATGAAAAGATGTGATTCTTTCTGCATGGAATTTTCTAGCCTTCTACAATCTGCCCTTCTGGAAGAGCACTACAGAAAATGTAAAGACCGCAAACACATTGACTGCTTGGCTGCAGAAGACAGGCTCTCCCAGATGGAGCTCCATGGCTTCCTCCTGCGTTACCCTGTCAGGGGTGGCAAAGACTACCATCTGCTGTAGCTTTCAAGAAGGAGGTTTTGCCTCTGCCCATTGGGCTGCAGGGGACCTGTCTCTATGCCTGCCAATAGGTATCTGGCAATAGCAACTGTTTTCAGCACATCACCGTGCATTTCAGAAATGTCATCATGCCATGTAGGTGCTGGCCATGATTAATGTTGCTGGGAAGGAAAGATTTCCTTTACATTTCCACATATACAAAAGAGATGAAGATTCCTCTGCAGCTATTTCAGATACACCGAGGGTGGGAGAAGTTTACAGGAGGAGATGTCTCTCAGCTGCATGAGAAAATCTTCAAGGGTAGCCTCACCCCACATGCTAGGAAAGTGCTTTGCCTACCAAGCCCCAGCCCCAAGGGACAACTTCTTAACCTTTTGTCTCTGCTTCCGTTTTCTTGCATTTCTTATTCTAAGTGTCTTAATGGACAGTGAGAAGAGTCAGCCAGCATCTAAATGTCCCTAGCAGGATGACTAAGCCCAAAGGACATGGAAACAAGGCCCACCTACTCATTTCGAACCTGAAGGATCAGGTGATTCCATTCCCTTCTTCAGTTGGAGGAACTGGGTGTGACCACGCCTAGTTAACTAGACTGAGAGGAAAAATGAGCAAGGCATATAGACATTCAGAAGTCATTTTCTGTGGCCACAATGGAATGGAAAGCTCAGGGGATGCAGCAGGCAATAGAGTCTATTGATGTGACAATAGATGACCTTGCATGGGTGGGTAATCTCAGAGGTCCAGCCTCTGGGCTACATCTTTGTTCACCACTATTTATGAACCTGAAAGCTGGAAAACTTCCCTTATGATTCTGTGAACTGCACCCTAACCCCAGTCCTGCCAGGATCTTGCCAATAAAGTCCTTTCTACTTTTATTAGCTAGGGTCAGTTTTAAAGGTTGACAACCAGTAGTCCTCTCCTGAATGTTGATTTACCAAACCTGGGGAAACTAAAGTGATTAATATATACACAGAAATGCAGCCATCACTTCTTCCTAACAGCTATGAATTCTGGCTTTCCTGTTTCCAAGGCCACTATGCCATGTTGCTCCTATGCAACAGATGCTTCCTAAACAGCATTTGCTTTTCATGGAAGAGAAACATAAAACGAAGAGGTGGATCCAGTTCTTAAGATGTTTATGAAATGATATGAAGGAGAGAAAAGTTCACTTATGAAGACATTGCCTGGTAATATATGATTTGGACCATGAGAAAACTAGGGGCCATATGCAGATAAGAGGAAGCAGTACATCCAGAGCTTGTATTTCTTCCCCTGAGTCTGAGCTTTGAAGGCAATAGTGGGAAGCAGATTAACAAGGAAAAACACATAAATATTTTGGCTAGGCCTAAATTTATGCCATAGTGAGCCAGGAGGCTGTGGTAAACAGACTAGTACCAAACTGGGAAGCTAGGAACAGATAAAGCTCAAAGGGAGAGGGTAGAGGATGGGGTAAAGCCTGGTCACAGAGTGCTTGCCAACTCTGTACAAGGTATCCTCAGTCCCCAATACTACAAAACAAAAGAAAAGAAAACAAAAATAAACAAAGCCAAAGGTGAAGGTAGTGTGAAAAGCCAGTTCGAGTTAAAGGAGAAGTTAGATAAATAGAAGAGAAAGACTGAGGCAGAGAAGGGTGAAGTAGCTGACAGGGGCGCAGACAGATGCCTCCTTTCATTCCTACATTCCTTCAATAGCTTTCTTATGATATTGAGGATTAAACCTTGGGCCTGCTACATGCTAGGCAAGCACTTACCACTGAACTATATTTTCAGTCCTCATGTTTTATTTTGAGACAGGATCTCACTAGGTAGACTAAGCTTGCCTTGAATTTGCAGTTCACCTGCTTCAGCCTCCCAAGAAGCTGGGATTACAGGTCCATACCACCAGGCCCAACTCAACTATCCTTTCATGAAGATAACGTTTCACAAAGCAATAACACTTAAAAATCATTGTCACCAAGTCACACTGAGTAACTGCAGGTATACTTTAAATGCAGAAAAAAATTCTTTGAGTATTTCCTAGGAGTCTATCCCTGTTCTCACCTCAGGATTCTAGTATTTGCTGAAGTAAAATTTCTGTGGTTATGATGGAACAGTGTCTAAAGGTAAATGAGAAACACGTCAAGTATTAGTGGATTAAGACACAAGGCCATTTATGTTACTTGGTCACGAAGTGGGCAATTTAGCAAGGATAGAGGAGCTTCTCAAAAAAATAAGCGTTTTGCTCCTCCATCATGCAAGGCATGTGTGCCTTTTGTTTCCCTTTAGCAGGTCAATTCATGTGTCTAGGACAGCTTTTGGAGCTCTATAAATCACATTGAAATCTGGAGAAACAAGAAGAGTTTATTCTTTGTGTGTTTCAATCAGGAAGAAATTTCAGGGCTCCTTTTACACCACACTGATCATCAAGAATCTGTGCAAAGGGAGACAATGATATGGTTGCCGTCACTGGCCTGATGCTATCACAGTCCATGTCTTGGGTCTGGGTGTATGGTCAGAATCTCAGCCATGAGTTATGATGGTAGATGACATCTGCCATTGTGAGAGTGACAATATGCATACAAGGTGACTTCAGATGGCAAATGCTAATTAGAAAAATAAAGCAGTAACGAGATAGAGACTAATAGGTGAGTTAATAGAGTGACCAGAGAGTGGGTCTCTGTATGGCTGTGACATCTATATTTGAATGCTAAGAGCAAGCTTGGTTAGCAGGAATGCCAGGGTAGCTGAACAAAAAGAGGGGTAAATAGTAGGACATGTTGCCAGAGATGAAGGAGAGACCAAATTCAATAGATGCTCAAGCCCCTTACACAAAATAACATAGTATTGGCATAGAAACCATAAATACCATCTTGCATACTAATATATTTTAAATAATCTCACATTACTTACAATGCCTCATAAAATGCAATGCTATATAAAGAGTTGCTATGCTGTAGAGTTTCATAATAATGATAAGATAAAAACAGTCTACATATGTTCAATACAGATGACAAGGGTTTTCTAATATCTTCAAGCTATGATTAACTGAACGCATGAATGCTGAACCTGTGGATACAGAGTGCTAACATAAAGCTGTGTAAGCCAAAATCGGGAATGTGAATTTTTGTTATGGACTGTGCTTCTCCTACATGAAGATATGTTGAACTCTTAACCTTTATACCTCAGGGTATAACTTTATTTGAAAATAGAGACTTTATATAAAAATCAAGCCAAAATGAAATATTGGGGTATTTCTTGGTCCATTGATGCCCCTATTAAAAAAGAGATAATTTTAGATGGAGAGACAGACACAGAGAGAAAATGATATGAAGATGTGTCGGGGAGTGGATGACCATATGATTGGGGTGATACATCCACAAGTCAAGGAATGTCAAAGATTGCAAACAACCATCAGAAACTGGAACAGACCAGGGAGGATTCTCCCCAAGAGCTGCCAAGGTCAACATGGCTCTGGTAACATAGTGACTTCAGACTTCCAGCATCTAGAACTACTCAACAATATATTTTTATTGATTTTAATCACCTAGATTGTGGTACTTTGACCTAGCAGCCCTAGATAATAAATATAGTTTTGTCTGTAGTTCGATGGGAATTTATTCATGGGTTGAAAACAAGGTTTTCCATCTCCAGAAGCTCCATCTGGGTCATAGGGAGAGATGAATCATGATCAGATGATAGGGTGGTGAAGAGTGGGAATGAATGACACGGTCATTGAAGTCTCCCAGGCAAAAGAAGGTAGTGAAGTATCAAAGCTGAAGTATTATAGATGGAGTGAAGTAGGAAGATTTCATATAGCTTTCAGAGGTAAAATTTGCAAAACTAGATTCTAATTTGGAGATTGAAGGCTAGCTCTCATAGCTCTGGAGAGTACTAGGCAAGCTGCTAAGGGAGAACATGAATCAATGGTTCAATACCAACTTCATAACCAAATAACCACATCAATGCACAGCACAGCGTATGACACAGGTGCAGTAGAGGCACTTTTATCTCAGAAGCAATCAATGACTGCCTAATTTGGATTTAAATCCCAGTCAATGGGAGGAAACTCATGTGTGGTACTGTAATCATAGCCAAAGACACATAACTGAAGAGGTCATAGGTCTTAGAGAAATCCTCAAGGCTATGACATCCCTAGACTGATGTAATTTCTTTACTAAATGCAAAATATGTGTCCTTTATATTTATAGTCAGACATCCCAGTCACCACTGATCAAAGAAGCTTCTTTTGCACCAGACAGATACTATTATAGAGTAACACTGCTGCTCACACACAGGCATTGTCTACCAATTGTCCAAGCCTAAGTTGTACATCTCCAATGCAACATTTATACCTAAAGCTCACACAGTGTTGAACAAGGGGTAAAGAGGACACTAATGAATCTCTCAACTTTCATTAATGAAGCTCCTTCACACAATACAGGGCTAGGAACACAAAAGGTCACACATGGCCAAAGAATGGAGATTAGGAGTCTTCAGAGTGAAGGTCTCTAGACAGGATTACTATATTAAGCTTCACTCACCCAGGGCTCAAGGATCATTGCAGAAAAGGGGGTGTAAAGATTGTAAGAGCCAGAGAAGAGGTGCATGACCATATGGAAATAGAATCCCACAAGCTCCTGGGACTCTGGTCATATAAACCTATAGCAATGACGTCAGCATGTTCAAGACCCATGCAAACTCAAAGAGACAAAAATTCAGCATGAAATGGACAGCAGATCCCAATCTTTGCTGAGGAATATTGGTAGCTGATTACTGTTGGGTGAGGAAGAGCTAACCTTAAAGAAGGACTCCAGATAGGCTGACTAGGCCTTACTGGATGAACTTGCACTGAGGAATATCTGGGGATGCTAACTTGACACAATAAGCCTTAACATAAATGACAGAATGTATGAATTTGGGGGGGGTGCTTTGGTAGGGTGCTAATGAGGAAGGGGATATAAAAGTGATTAAGACTGTTTGAGATGTACTATATGAAATACACA
Organism: Eospalax fontanierii; assembly: GCA_035773235.1. Classification (NCBI taxonomy): domain Eukaryota; kingdom Metazoa; phylum Chordata; class Mammalia; order Rodentia; family Spalacidae; genus Eospalax; species Eospalax fontanierii. Next base: position 42,459,854 of record CM069525.1, read on the forward strand.
GAAATTCAATTTAAAAAATTCAGTAAAAAAGAATATATATTATCCAATTCTGTTATGTAATGTTCCAGAGAAATCTAATCTCTAATGTATGTTGGCAACAAAAATAAGAACAGTGGTTGCTTCTGGAAGACTGAGGACAGGACTGATTGGGAAAATTCCAGAGTCATGGTAATATTTGATGCAGTGCTAGGCTTGCTAGCTTTCCATTAGTATAGTGAGTATCTGAGATAATCAACTTGTAAAGAGAAAAGTTTTATTTTGACTCATACTGTTTTGGCTCCAGTCCCTGACTGATTGGCCTAGTTGATTTGGGGCATTTAGAAAGGCAGAACATTATGGCCTGAGTGTGCAATACAGCAAAGCCACTCATTTCATGACAGAATTAGAAAGAAGAGGATGGGGCTGGGTACCACTATCCTCTTCAATGACAGGGCGTCTATTGGTTATTACCTGATGACCTCTCATTTGAGCTAATTTCCCAGGTGTCCAGGATTTCCTGAAATTGCTGGGGTCCAAACTTTATCAGGTTGGCTTTTGGGGAAAACTAAAGATATAAACCAGAGCCCTAAATTCAGATAACACAGATGACGGTTTCCAAAGTCCAGAAAGTGCAGTTAGGACACACGCCTTTCATGTTGTATCAATTTTACATCATAAAACGAAGACTGTAAATGAACACTGCACACTAGCTAACAACATGAATGATGAAGTGTTTAGGGGAAAATGTACTGGCATCAGCAGTATTCTTTCAAATGCATCAGGAAAATCCAATGGCCTGACAGACATCTGGAGGGAGGGCTAGGCAGATAGAGAAGGGGTAAAGCGAGTCGAGTAAAATGCTGGGGTCAAATTTAGGAGACTGGTAAACAGATATTCACTATAATGTTCTTTGAACTTTGATGCATATTTGAACTTTTTCACAATAAAATATTGGAGAAAATTTAAAAAAAGAAGCTTCAAGGGTGATTCCTGCCCTGTGGTAGAGAAAGAGAAATCCAGACTTGGTGAGCATAGAGCTGGAATTGCTACTCGGTTTGGAACAGATTCAGTGTGGCATTCTTCTAAGACATAGAAATTAGAATGTAGGGAAGATGGTTTGTTATTAAAATCTGATTTCAAGAGCAAGCTCAGATCAGGAGCTACACATTTGGAGCTTGTAAACCTAGAGAGGGTATTTAAACCAATGTGGCTATTGGAGATCACCTAATAAAAGAAAGGATTTAGTCAAAGGAATGATGGGGATTTATGGTAGAGCTCTAGAGCGCTATTCTCTGAGAATAAAAAGAAGTTAAAGATATATAAATAAAGTGAAGGGAGTAGGTTGTCACCAGAAAAGCAAATAAGAGTTTTGATTTTTATTTTTTTTGTTTCAATTAATTTATTCTTTATGTTACATGTGTGTGTGTATGTATGTGTGTGTATTCTATGCATGAGTATGTGCATGTTACTGCAGGTGCCCACAATGTCAGAAGAGGGCGTCAGATACACTGTCACTGGATAGTGTTCACAAGTGACTGTGAGCTGTTTCATGGAAGTGCGAACTCAGGTCCTCTGCAAGAACAATACATGCACTTAATTGCTCAGCTTTGTCTCCTGCCCTGGTTTTGCTTCTCAGTCTTAGAAAACTGTTGCCTGAAACTAGACAAAGAGTTCTGTGGGTTTAGACCTATGCTTCTTAACTTTGGAGGTGATAAGTTGGATCTCATAATAAAATTGAAAAGTTCTGCCCCATGAAAGACTGTGTCAAGAGAATTGAGAAGAAAAGTCATAGACCGAGAGGAAATATTTGTAAAAGACACAGCTAATGAAGGATTATATTTCAATACATACAGAACTCTAAAACCCTGCAACAAGAAAATGAACAACCTGATTTTTAAAATGAGCAAACTACCTGAACATATATCTCACCAAGTATGTATACAGATGTCAGATAAACACATGAAAAATTTCTTTTTTATATAGTTGTATGCATATTGTTAGAGAATTGCCAATTCAAATGGCAGTGAGAATGCTAGGGTATGTAGCTCAATAGTAGACCACTTAGTTGTCTAGTAAACCAAGCATCCTGAGCTTTATGCACACCACCACAAAAAGAAAGAAAAAGCAAAAGATAAAAAGGAAGTCACAGCAATAATGGGATACCAGTATACAGATTATTAAAAAGCCAAACTGACCATTGACAGATTGACACCAAATATTAAAGCAGACATGGACAGACAGGAGCTCTCATTCATTGGTACAGACACTTTGGAAGACATTTTGGCAATTTCTTACAAAACTAAACATTGTCTTACTGTATGATCCAGCTGTCATACCACTCAAATGAACCGAAAACTTAGAAAATAAAAACCTGCACACAGATTTTATAACAGCTTTCTTTGTAATTTCCAAAATTTGGATGCAACCAAATGTCCTTCAGTGGTTAAATGGATAAACTATGGTATATCCATACAATGTTATTGAACACTCAGAAGAAATGAGCAATTGTGGAATGAATTTTGTCATGTTATGATTGCTGTGAACTAAGGAAATTTTCTTGATTTATTGGTACTTGATTTATAACTATGACTCTCCTTTAATAGCACTGCCTCCATTTCAAGCTTCCTTTTGGAAAACAAGTTGTAACTGAGTCAAGTGGATGGCTGATAGTCACCTTGACAACTGGTTGACAGCCCATTGACAACTATGTACCAATGTGCAAATGAGATTACTGGTGCCAAAATTGACATCTAGAAGCTGAGCTAATATATTTTCTGGGACTATAAATACCAGAGCCTTTTGAAACATTTCACTGTGACTCCATTCTCTGAGCATTGGCTCTGAATTGGCATTGGCCACTGGAGGGTCTGTGGGAGTGAGCAAGTTGCTGACAACAATCAGGATACATTGGAGTGTTGTCTTGAAGAGGCTGTTTTCCTGCAGCATTTGGACAATTGCTATCATGCATGAATGGTATTTGGTTCATTAATAGTACCCTATGCATGTTTGGTTTTATTTTACTCAGTTTTGCCTATGTACTCACATATTTCTTTTGGTTGTTTTTCTTTGGCATACCTTCCAATAAACCAATTAATTCAGGAACTACTTTTGTTGCACTTGACTTTTTGCTCAGAGAATAAAGAACTTCCCTCTCCAGGAGGAATTAAAATGCTTGAGGTTAAAATTGTCACCAGGGATCACCCTCAGTAGTTCAGCATGACTACTCTCAAAGCATGAAAAGATACGGGAACCCTTCAATGCATATCACTAAGTAAAAGCTGTCCATCAGCAAAGGCTACATCCTGTGTGCTTCCAATTGCATACCACTCTGGAAAAGGGAAGCCTACAGAGACAACTAAAAGATTTGTGGTTTCCAGGGGCTGGGGGAGAGCAGATGAATAGATGAAGTAAAGAGGAGTTTGGAGGCAAAGACATGACTGTATGTGATAATATAGTGGCAGATGCCCATCATTACACATTTTAGTGTAATGCCCATGGAACTATGATACCAAGAATGAACGCAGATATAAACTGTAGACTCTAGGTGATGATGTGTCAACGTTGGGTGTTCATTTTTAATAGATGTATCACAGTGGCACTGACTGTGGATAGCCTATGAGAGCTCTCTTTGCTTTCTACTCAGTTTTGCTATAAACCTAAAACTCCTCTTAAAAAATAAAGCATATTTAAAAATGCAACAACAACACGACACAAAAGTATGACACATCTCCCTTTTCCCCTAAAGTTACTGGACTATGGAGACTGCCTCAACAAAACAACTCTCCAGGTGGTTCCAAAGAGCAAGCATTAGCCATTATAAATGTACATACACAGTCCATCAATTCAGTAAACAAATTCATAGCATGTATTTAAGCTAACCAAATACTAGGTATGCACTCATTTTAATGAATAATCTCTTTTGGCATCTTTTCTACCATTTTATGAGCTTCTTCAAAGCCCTGAGAAGATATTTTTTTTCTTATAACAGACTGCACATCTCATCAAAGGAATAAATCAGCATCTTTATAAAAAGATACTGAAAGGAAAAAGACTCTCAGCTCTAAATTTCAGCACCTTTTGACCTTTGTAGGAATCGCTTGAAGAACAACATTGGTATAATAGAAAGATCAAGATTTTAATCTAGTCCTTTTATTTCTAAATAGATTCTCTATGAATTATACCAAAAAGATAATAAATTACACACAAAATTAAAATGTGATGATTCAAGGCAGTTCAAAGAACATTTATGGGTGAGGGGGGAGGATTTATATTTAACAAGGAAACAAGCCCTCCAATAAAGTACGCCATCTTGCTTCATTGTAATTCTAAAATCAATCCTGACTTAGAAGAGAAATAAGGTCACAGTTCAGTACTCTGCTGAACTTCTAGTGGGCTTCATGCTAACAATAAAAACCCCAATATACTTTTTATTTCAATGGTCTTACTGATCATCCTAAAAGATTTGTCAACAGCACCTGACATATATGAGACACTCTTTCAAAAAGTTCTTTCTTCTCTTAGTCTTCTTTTTATAGTAAGGGCCCATTCTAATCCTGACATCCCCTTTTCTTCAATACCTTGGTTCTCTACTAACACCCACAACTAGTTCATGGTTCCAATGCCAGGCAGTTCAATATAAACTTTTTTTCTTAGATTACGTTCTTGACCCCTAAAATGAAAATTTACACTTGCTCTCAAGAAATCTCCACTGACATATCCCATTGGCATCTCTCATAGGAACAGCAAGTTGAACCAATTATCTGGGATTTTTCCCCCCATGGGGCTCCAGGTATTGCATCCTTAAACTCAGCTGCATCAAAATTGCCCCAGACAAAAAATTCTTCTTGAACTCGGCAATTTTGGAAGAGATAATTCCTTCCAGCTTCAGTTTTATGGATGTAGAAAATTGATTTAACAAGCCTGTTGTAGAGATTACTTGAGACATCAAACTGCCACCGCTTTAGATTTGGAGCAATATCGCTCTGTGCTTAACTCTCAATATTATAATGCCTATAAAACTATGGGCAGGCTGGGAAGGGAAGACTTTTTCCATGGAACCAGACAGAACTATTTTAGACAAATTTAAACTTTCATTTCATATTTCCTCCTTTTTTGGTTTGTATATTTTTTTGAGGCAGGGTTTCATGTAGCCAGGCTGGCCTCAAACTGGCTATGTAGCCAAGGTTGGCCTTGAACTGCTGATCCTCTTGCCTTGGAGACCACCAAAGTTCTGGGATTTCAGGAGGATGCCATCACACCTAGCCTGTTTGCTACATTCTTGCTGCAAAATCATAGAGTCCACCTTCAAATTTTATTTCTCATAGTCTTAAATTTTGTAGTATTAGGACATTTTCACTTCCTTTAGTATAACAAGTGATATTCATTTAAAAAAATATTTTTAATTAATTTTGCATGTCATAGGATCACTGCTACACTAGCAGCTCAACAAATTCCTATAAGGTCAGTTTCAATCTTGTGATCAATCTCACATAGAAAAATTACTCTTTGGGTTTATGATGACAGCTTATAATCAATGTACACTTTTGAAATGATGACTAGGCATTGACTGACTGTTCAAAGAAACATTTTATTTCTTGATCTTCCTTTAGTGAAAAAAGGAAAAGAGAACATTCATCATATTTGATACCTCTTTGTTTCTCCCAAAGGAAATTTTCATATACTGAACCCTTTCTCTATCCCAAATTTGGGACTTGTTTCAATTAAAACATAGTCTAGTTTTAAAAGGCATATTTGGTTGCTTTAGTATAGATAGAAGAAACAATAGGCTCAAAGGTATTCCATAGTGATTGTATGTGGTTGACAAAGGCGCTTTCATTTTATGCACACATTTATTTATTTGATCTGTATTTATTAAGTAACTATAAGTGTAGAAAATCCTGACTTCCCTTACTGAATTAATCACTCGTTATATTTTACTAAATTGCTCCTGATTTTCCATGATATCTGAAAAATGCCTTTCTAACTGTTTTTATACTTTTTGTTCATTTGTTCAAGAAATAATTTTTGCAAAAAACTAATAATTTTTGCACAGTATCAAACCCTATTTTAGGCTTTAGAAACAGAGTAACAAGTAAGACAGACAAGGCTTCTGCTTTTATGATGCTCACATCCCACTAGAAGGACAGAGCCAAGCCCACAAAAGAATATACAATGTTCTTTCACATGACAAGTGCAACAAAGAAAAATCAAAGAGGAAAAGAGCATGTGAGTAAAGGGCAATGCTGTTTCTGATGGGTTGACTGGTAGATGCACCCACCCAGAAGGAAGTAGTATTTGAATAGAGGCATGGTTGGCACAAGAGAGGTTGTGTAAGGGCCAGGAGATAATTTTAGGCAGAGCAAGTGATCTTGGGAGGCAAGCAAGCTTGGCAGATTCAAGATGGAGAAAGACGACTGTGACTGAAGAAGAGTGAACAAGAACAAGAGGAGAAGAAAAGAAATTAAGGGCCAGATAAGCCATCACGTGGGGCTTTAGAGCGTATTCTAGTGTGTCATGAAGCCTCTTCGGAGAGGGAACTAGAGAATGATGTGATGTGATTCATATTTATGCAGTCTACTTAGGAAGCCAATGCAAAGAAATGTGTTAGAATTCTGTCTATATTTTGAAAGTGTAGTCCTTGTAGAAGTTGCTGATGAATTTATAGTTTTGGAGAAGGGATATTAAAGATGGTAGTGAACTTTTTGGTATGAACAAAGTGTTTCCATTTAATCAAAACAGGAAAGATAAGAATGTAAGTAGAGTGGATGTAGGAGGCAGAGCCAGGAGCAATAGAACATCTATTGTGCAATAAAGACAGATGTTCCGACAACTAATAGACCAGACTTACTGAAACAATGCTTAGAGCATCCATGTGAGTTTTCCTGAGGAAGCTTTATACTGGATGTCAGTTGTGGAAGAGGAGTGGGAATGTGGGGATATGGGGCTTTTGTGCTGAATCATTGAGGAAAACCTAGGATCTTCTCTGATGTGATAAAGGTCCAGGATGCAATAGGAACATTCATGACTCAGAGAGCCGGGGGTGTAACTTGGTGGTAAAATGCCTACAGAAAAGCATGTCCTGAGGCACTGGGTTCCATCCCCAGCATCAGAGAATAAAAGATAAAAGAATGTGATTCAGTGACACCATACTCCATTCCTATTCTGCTAGTGTCACCTCTGGTTTAATTAAGAGCTAGAAAATAACACTACGAGACAGCAGAACCCTGTTCCACCCCAATATTGAAAGTTCTTCAAATGCTGTGAAAGTAGAGGGAGGAAGCAAGCTCAAGTCGCAGTTATGTGACTTAGAAATCTAACAACAGGATTTACCACATCAGCTATTACAATTGGAGACTCCCCAAGTCCTATCCCTGTCTTGTTTGGAGGGCTGAAATCCAAGCCTCATGGCTGACCAAGATTGATTTCCTTAAGTACTGGTCTGAGCCAGTTTCTATGGAGATTAGCAGGAGGCCAATTCCCTCTCTGCATGGGATAATTCATGGACAAATTAACACCTACCTCTTAGTGAAAACTTGGATTTGGTCAGTAGTGGTAGAGTGGTGAAATATTTTTGGATTCTGGAAATACTCTGAATGCAGATTTCCTGGAGAACTTGTTGATGGGTTAGTTTTATGATATTAGAGGAGGAAAAAGGGAATCAAAGATGTCTAGGCTTTTATCCAAAATGACTGATTACATCACATTTTCATTGAAAAAAAAAGTGAAGAAGTATATCTTAAGTATGGAGGTGAAATCAAGAGTTTCGATAGGGCAGGCATTGTGGCGCACACCTGGAATCCAGCACTTGGGAGGCTGAGGCAACAGGATTACAAATTCAAGGCCAACCTGTGCTATGTAGCATAGGTAGTGAGTTCACCAGAAGCCTGGGTTACATAAAAAGACTGAACTAAAACGGAAAAGAAAAGAAGAATTATGGCACATACTCAAGTAAAGAAGTGGAGGGAATTAGAAGGTTCAGGGGAGAAGTATGGGCTGCAGATATAAACTTCAGAGCCATCAACATGAAAACTAGAACATCTTAAGAACAACTATTAAAAAGAAAGGGGACACAAATTGGTCCTTACTCAGGTTGTAACAATTACTATTCAAAAGTTTTAAGCAGTCGTAGGGTCTATGTCCATTCCAGTCAGAAAAGGAGGAACATGCAAGCACAATGGAATCTCAGAATGAGATCTGTGATTTACTGTATGAAGTAGGCCTAAGAAAAACTGAAGGGTCAAGTGGCAGGGCGACAGGAGAATATTTCTACAAAACCAGATCTCAATGCTGATGAACAAATACATACTAAAAAAACAAGTTTTTCTCCCTCCTCTGAGGAGAATGATGTGTGGGCTAAACACAAAATTGAAAAAAGCCCATACTTCGCTTACTATTTTAAAGATTGCAATTGCAGTTGTACAATTATACCAAAGCTTTTTGAGCAACACTCCTCATTTGATGCAATATTTTCATGGAGCTATATTTTACTCTCCCAAAGCTGAAGATCTCTGAAATTATTGAGGACTTCCCACCATGATATGTCTATTTTCCGCTTCAAATCTAACTATCACAGAGGGAGCAATAGCTCTGAGAGAAAATCCTCAAGGAAATTTGAAGGTGCCATTAGCTTTTGGGTATAGGTCTAAGAATTGGTTATGGTCTGAGCTAGATGAACTAGACATTAAATCATGATTCCTAATAGGTCATTAGGAACTAAAATGTCTTCATTGGTAGGAATGATGATACAACAAATAAAAGTGTCTAACCGTATAAAATATGAATTTGGAGGCTAGAAGGACAGCTCAGTGGTAGGCCTCATTCTTAGCATGTGCAAGGCCCAAGTTCTAAAATGAGTACATAGATTAATTAATTTAATCAAGTAGGGGATCATTCAGGGCCCTCCTTCCTTGTTTTAGCTTATTTCCTGCTCTTGGCTCAATAAAAAACACTAGGATTTTGTTTTGTTTTGCTTTTAGAAACAGTCTCATGTATCACAGCTGGCTGGAATTTACTCTGTAGCTGATCGTGACCTTGAACTCCTGATCCTTCTGCTGAGATTCCACTTCCCATGCCCTTAGATTACAGGTGTATACCACCATGCCTAGCTAAACTGCCTACAAAAACACTTAATTTTAAGAGATGCTAGGTCCTAAAATCTGTCAGAACCAATATATAGATGAGGATATTTATGTGATTTCTGGAAAAATAATACTGCTCACTCAACATTCATGTGCTCTTCCACACTGCTCAGTGACTTCATTGTTGATATGACTAGTTCTTGCCATGGGCAGAAAAACTGTCATTCTATTTCTAGGTCAAATTATTTAAGATCCTAGGCACTAACTCTCTAGCTCTCTTCTCATACTTTGGTAATCTGGAGGTCGTATATGAGGGTCAAGACATTACATGGAGGCACCCTATCTCACTGAACCTTCAGATCATCTTAGAGCTCTGAATGACCCATCGTGGACTTCATTTGTATGTGAAATGAGTCTTTGTTGCATGAAGCCAACAGAGACTTGGGGATTTTTATTTTACTACAGCATTAGCTGTATATATTCAATCACAATCATGCAGTGCTTAACAGTGGGAATCTGAGTAGAGAAATGTATCATTAAGTGACTCCGTCACTGTGAAAACATTATAGCTTATACTTACAACAAACTCAGATGACTACAATGTCACTTGGTGAAATTATTTTTTTTTCACTATCATATATGCTGTCCATCTTTGACTAGTTGTCATGGAACTGCATGTCTGCGTACAGACTAAGTACAGACTTTATGTGCTATGCAATAATACAAAGAGAAACATTAAATTCTTTCACAAAGATGCCAAACACATAGCATATATTGGAAAAAAACAGCCTTTTTAAAACATATAATGCTCAGTTGGTAATGGGAGAACTGGATATCCACATGTAAAAGATTAAATTTAGATCCTTACATTTCATCCTGAAGAAAAATAAATTTAAAACGAATCAAAAGCCTTAATGTAAGATTTGGCACCTTGAAACTACTAGAAGGAACACAGGGAAAACACCTCAAGATAGCAGCATGGGCAATGATTTTCTGAATAGGACTCCAATAGCCCAAGAAATAATAGCAAGAATTGACAAATGGGATTGCATGAGATTACAAAGCTTCTGCATGGCAAAGGAAACAACAGAATGAAAAGACAGCCTACAGAATGGGAGGAAAATCTTTGCCAGCTCTTCATCTGACAGGGGATTTTGGCCTAGAACACATAAAGAACTCCAAAAAATGAAACACCGAATGAATGAATAATCCAATTAATAAACGGACAGATGAATCGAACCCTTTTCAAAGGATGGAGTACAAATACAAGAACTACATGAAAATTTGTTTAACATTTTTAGCCATCAGGAAAATGCAAATCAAAACTACATTGGGATTTCATCTCATCCTAGTCAGAATGGCAGTCATTAAGAAAATAAATGACTAGTGCCAGGGATAAAGGATTCTTTATACCCTGCGGTTGGGAATGTAACTTAGTAGACCCTCTTTGAGAATCACTATGGATATCCCTGAAAAACTGAAAATACAACTACCAAATGTCTGAAGAAATCTAAGTGGCTATATTACTGAAATAATTGCTTATCATGTTCATTAAAAAATATTTACAATATCTAAGATTTCAACAACATTTGCAATATCTAAGTTATGGAATGAACCTAGGTGTTCAACAACAGAAGAATGGATAAAAATATGATATTCGTACACAATAGAATTTATTCAGTCATAAAGAAAAATGAGAATATATAGTTTTTAAGAAAATGAATGGAATTAGAGATCACTATGCTAAACATAACATTACCAGGCTGAGGGCTGGAGACATGGCTCAATGGGTAAAAACACTTGTACAAGCTTGATGAACCTGAGTGTGATCCCTGGAACCCAAGTGTATTAATCAAGGTTCTAAAGAAACAGAACTGATAAAAGTGAATATCTATCTCTCTATAGTAATATATATACATATATATTAAAAAGAGATTTGTTAGATTGCTTACATGATATGGTCTAGGTAGTCTAGCAATGGTTGTCTCACACTGGAAAGACTGTGAATCTGGTTGTTGCTCAGTCTAGAAGGCTGGATTTCTCAGCAGTCCCAATCTGGTGCTGAATGACTGGAGAAGTCCTGGAGAGCTGCTGGTCTTCAGTCTACCTTGGAAGCCCAAAGATGCTGGTTCTAGTATCAGTGAAGAAATGAAGAAGCAATGGGAAAGATGAACCTGCCAGCAAAAGAGAAGGCAAGCAGGCCAAAAGCAAAGTTTCTTTCTTCCATGTCCCTTTTATCTGGGCTGTCATTAAAAGGTACAGCCCACATTAGGGTGAGTCTTCTCACTTCAAATAATCTGATCAAGAAAGTCCCTTAGGCCTAGAGAGGTGGATCAGCAGTTAAGATCCCATTTCAAAAACATCTGATAAAGAAAGTTCTTGAGGGCTAAGGAGATGGCTCATACTGTTCTTGTAGAGAACCACAGAATCCACAACTCACAAGTACTTTTAAGTCCAGGTCCAGGGAGAATCTAATACCTCTGTCCTTTGTGGGCACCTGCACTTATGTACCCAGAAATCCACACATACACATAATTAAATAAAAATAAATGCCAAGTATGGTGGCATACATCTTCTAACCCAGCACTTAGGCAGCAGAGGCAGATAAGTCTCTGTGAGTTTGAGTCCAGCCTAGACTACATAGCAAGTTACAGGTCAATCTGAGATTCTCTTTCAAAAAGAAAAAAGGAAAATATAAAGACCCCCAAGGTAGTGCCCAGTACCTTGCAATCTAGATCCAGATCCAGTCAAGTTGACAACTAAGATTAGAAGTCATACCATGCAAAGGTATGAACCAATTTCACAAAGGTATTCTTTGATCTCCATGTGTGTACCATGGCACACATACACACAGGCATGTACACACACACACACACACACACACACACACATGCACACACATTTTAAAATATAAGCCAGAATCAGAAGGACAATTATTGCAAGTTTTCCCTCACATGTAAAATTTAGGGAAATACAAACATGAAAGTAGAAGGAAGATTGTTAAAGAAGAAGGGAATGGAGGGCGTGGAGCCTAGAATAAAATGAACTGAGTATGATGAAAGTGATTTTCTCATTATTTTTACATAAATATACTCAAATTCACAAATGAACAAAAGTAACAAAGAATATCATATTTACCAATGATTTAAGAAATGGGCACCACTGTACAAAGAAAAGTAAAAAGTAATACTAAAATAAAACAATGTTTATGATAGATACAATATTTCTTGGTAAGAAAACGCATCACTCTTAATATATTAATTCTTCCTAGTTCACCTTATAAATGTAACAAGCTTTATTTATTTCTTTTTATTTTATATGTATGGGTATTTTACTTGAAAGTATGTGAGTGCATCACATACATGCAGTGCCCAGGGAGGCCAGAAGAGGGTGACAGATCCCCTGGAACTGACTGGATAGTCACCCTGTGGGTGTTGATAACTGAACCTCAGTCTCTATAAGTGCAGTAAATCCTTAATCCCTGAGCCAACTCTAGCCCCTTAGAATCCAACTTAAAAAAAAATTAGTTTTGAGAATTTCATACATACATAAAATGAAATAGAATCATATTTTTCCTTCACCCTTTTAAAACCCTCCAACTCATCAAATCTCCTCCAAGCACGCTACCGCCTCTTCCCGATTTTGTGCCCTTATTTTTGATAACCAAGTAAGTCCAGTTAATGCTGCCCATATGTGCATGGGTGTGGGGCGGCCCACTGGGAAACCTGCCAGTGTCCACAGCTGTTTACCTTCTAAATTATTATGTTAATATCCATAGACATGGGCTGCTCTCAACCTTTTTGGTCAGAGAAGCTTCTTTATGCAGTAGGCAGGAGTCATGGACAAGGACATAACTAGTCAAAGTGCTAAGAGTAAGAGACTGAGTGATCACCCTAACAAGACATCTATATGACCACCTCACCACTGCCAAGGCTCAGGGAACATTACAGAAGAAGAAACTGAAAGAATACAAGAGCTGGAGGATGGAAAGGAATGCTGTGCATGCCGTCTTCTGTGCATGACATGGTTATTACACCCATGAACTCACAGCAGTTCTGATTACCCACGGAAGACCTGAACAAGATCAAGCCAAGTAAAATGTTGGCATAGATAAGGTACATGATCTCCAGGCCACACCCCTCACCAAGGAAGTCATATTTATTATATAATGTGGCTAAATTATTATGAAGAAGTTATTATTGAAGAATAAATATATATAATAAATATATATATAATAAATAAATATAAATATCTGACCAGAGGTATCCAGAGACCTCCTAACAATACAAGCTATTGTCGTTGTTATTGATTATCCACCAGACGTTGCTGGTAAAGCTGCTGAACACACTTTGGTTTCACAACATGGAGAAATCAAGTTGGTACTGATAAGGAAGCTTTCATCTTATCAGCCAGCTTTCAGAGTACTGAAATGTGCTATTCAGACTGCTGTGGGAAAAATGTCATCAACAGTCTTACCTACTTGGGGACCCTGTGAGTTACAATAATAACTGGTGTGGCATACAATAGTGGAAAAGATGTTATGGGGGTAACTAAAAGATTTCTGATTGACTTTAAGGCCCACTGTCAGGCTTCTAGCTTTCAGAATTGTGAGGAAACTATTATCTGTGTTTTTATGTTTCAGTGACCAAAAGCACATTGATATACCTGCCATTAAATGGATAAAGAAAAAATGAACACTAACAAATCTATAATCATAAACTGTGAAGTATACAAATGGGAAACTCAGGAAAGGCTATCCATGAGAAACACTTTAAGTCGGGCAACTTAAAGCATGAGAAGGAACAGCCTACAAAGAGTAGCATGCAGCTCCAGGAAACAGCAGCAAGTTTGCAGTTCCAAAGTTGAGAAGAACCAAGCGAGTTCTAGAAATCAAGAGTCAAGCAAGATTGTGTGGGGTCACTGAAGATTGACTGGGGTCCTGAAGTTACCACACTGTTGATGTGTCAGAACTCAATCTGACTTGCCTATAAAATTACATTGGAACAGATGCAGTGAAAGGCACTAAGAACTCAGGATGGGATGTGGGTGTTGTCACTCATTGTCAGTTTGATTTCTTAATGACTCTCTCATTATAAAACCCAAAAAGTCTATTCATTCACAGATGCATGAATCCACAGTCTGGTAATGGATTTATTGGCCATTTGTACTCCATCTTTTGAGAAACACCAGTTCAGTTCATTTGCCCACTGATTGGATTATTTATTCTTTATGAATCAATGGTAAAGCCTGGTATTCATGAGACTTTGGGTTCAATTTCTAGCACCACACACATGTACAGAGAGAGAAAGAGAGAGAGAGAGAGAGAGAGAGAGAGAGAGAATTCATTCCTAATTTTAGCAAGAGTGATCTTTATATCATTCATCCATTATTTGTAATTTCCCAACACTTTTACCCTTCCTAAAAGCTCTTATTTTTTCCGAGGCCTCTAAAACACTTCTGTCATTTGCTTATTCTGGTGAAATTGTAAAGGTGTGGCAACTACCAGGGCAGCTCTCAGTGTAAGGAAAGCAATCTTTTGACTGTATGTGAATGGAAATTTGTAACTGGGGACTTCTTCTCCAAAAGCCAAACAGCCATTCTTTGATGCACTAGAAGAACCATTGCCTATCATGTTACAAGGCCTTCAGCCAGATCCTCAGCAAAATAAATAATAAATAAATAAATAAGCAAATCTATTAATCCACAGAATTCATATTTAATTATGTGGACTGACTGAGGACTGACCCCTCTGTTTTACTCTGGGTTCTGTCTATCAATTCCTCACAAAGCTGTTATTCAGTTCTGAGAGAGGCAGGCAATTAGCTCAGCTCTGACAGTGTCGCCTAATTCAGAGCAAAGTTTTATTCCTATCACCAAGTCCCTGAAAAACTTATTTGTTTATCATGAATGATTTTAGACTGGATGTCATTTCAGAGCCTTTTATGTATCAAACTGATCACTCAGCAAATAAATTAGGTCATGATCTTTAAAGCTATACATTTATATAAGTCTCAGTTTGGAGCACATTTTTGTATGCACTTCTATACAGTACAAGTTGAGACTTAAGTAGTTTTAAGACATTCAGTTTGGTTAAACTAAAACTCATTTTTAAAAGAACCTAGTATAAGTCCTTTTGCTTTTCAAATAAGTGAGAATTGAATTTCATAAACAGAAAAAAACCTGATCTAAGAATACTACGAATGTGCTGTTCAATTTAAAACATAATACTGCATCTTGATTTTCTGCTAATTCTTTTGTGAATTTCTACTACAAACATCTGGCTTTGCCACCTCATTTAGAATACCAATAAATAAAGAATGGTTGAGCACAGCTGATAGAACTCCCAGTTCTAAGTAGAGACTAAAGGAAGGTTGAGTTTGAACATAATGCCTTTCCAGTTGATAAAAGGATACTGCTATTATTATAATTTACTTTCCATTTGCATGCTTGTTAAAGAGTTGAATAGCTGCCTACCTCTATGTACGAGCCTATGGCACAGAGAACCAGGAACTAGTACCAATTGGAAGTAGAAGATTTTCTCTGAAAGTTTTTGAGGTCAGCAAGCATTTTCCATTATTCCAGCATTCCTTATCCCTCTCTGTGTACTCCTTCAATCACCATCGTACTATATATCAGCTCTATTGAGAAGGCAATAGGCTTTGAAATATGTGTGGATGTTAGTGGATACCCTTTGGACCAGTTATCTTCCTTTTCACTATGACAAAACACCAGAACAAAACAATTTAAAATAAATATTTGTACTGTAGAGATGGCTTAGTAGTCAAGAGCATTTACTGCTCTTCCAGAGGATCCAGGTTTGTTCCCACCTCCCACATGGTGGCTAAGAAGTATGTGAAACTCGCAGTTTCTACCACCTACCAACAGCCATGAATTCACCAATGAATTAATCAGCTGATTTATTTAAAGCCCTCATAATCCAAACATCTGTGAACACTGCATTGAACCTAAGCCTTTAATACATAAGCCTTCCAGATCCAAACTAGAAGACCCTTCCAACCCAAATATATGGAAACTATCCAAGTAACACAGTAGCTTTTTCTCAATTGGTATTTACTTTCCTATTGTGTGTGTGTGTGTGTGTGTGCTGATACATGTAGAGGCCAGATAAAAATGTCACGTGTCCCACTCTATCATTCTCCACCTTATTCCTTTAACACAGGGTCTATCATTGAACCTAGAGCTCACTGTTTTCTGGCTAGGCATTGGCTACAATGCACCAGAGATTATTCTCTCTCCATACTCCACATCTCTGGCATTATTGGTGCATGCATAGTCACATGCAGCTTTTTACAGGGATTCAAACTTATGTCTTCAGGATTGTGCAAATGCTCTTCCCATCTGATTCACCTCTCCAGCTCAATTTTCATGGCATTTCTAATGCAGTTGAGCATGTCCTCCTCAAAATCTCTTTCTCCCTAGCTTCTGTAATAACATGCTACTGCAGCCATCTTTTATACTTATGACCATCCTCTCAGTAGGCATACCTTGCATATTTCCACATGGTTCAATGTGGAATTCATTAAAACTTTTCCCACCAGTTAACATGTTTTAAGCCAATCAATGTTCCCTCCTCTTTAAAGAGTTCTGAAATCGCTCCATATTGATTTCATCTTCCAGTGGCTGCACGGTATTTACGCCATTCTGGTCAACCACTACTCTCTGTTATCTCTTATAATGCAGGTTTGTATTTAGTTAATTCTTATATTCTTTAAGAGAGAATGAGAGAAGAGAGAGAGGGAGGGGAAGAAGAGTGACAGAGAGACCAGCAAACTGAGAAATAACTTGAAGCACCTTCCCTTTGTCTTTCCTTGTATACAGATCACATCAACTCACAGAAGAAAGAACTATTACAGTAGAATAAAAAGAAAAGGTACTCTGTAAATTCATGGTGGATTCAATAGTTTTAAAGCCAGAGGGTTTGAGTTCTAGAGTATGGTTATTTTCAGTGATAAAACTTAAGGGGATTGCAGGCTCAAAGTTTATGCTGAAGTAAAGCTTGGAGTATATAGTGGAGCAGAGATCAGATGGAAATGTCTGGGCAGGTGTCAACCAGCATAAGTTCCAATGCTGTGCAGAAGCAAGTGGGAGAAGATCCACAATAGCTCCTCAAATGAAGCTTTTTCCTTCTGCCCAAGAACTAGATTTCATGTTCAAGGGAAGTAGCAGATGTAATGTATACTGAGTATGCCTTCTACTTTCATGAAAATCATGTCAGTCTCCAGAAGATGAGAGGCTACTCCACAAGTTTCTCTGAGCACCTAAAAAGAAATAGCCATTCAGTTCATCAAGACAGTCATGGAGAAGAATGTTATGAGGTAGATGAGTAGGGGGAAAAGTTCATTTGACATCACTTGGGAGATAGAAGACAATAGCATTAAAAAAAGTTGAATTATAGAACAATTCTGTAGACATTTGCCATGCATACTCTGCCTACATAAACTGTCTCAGTTATGAAAACAAAGGCTTTGAAGAACCTTTAAAAACGTCCCATTAAAAATCCAACACAGGGTTGTAATAAATGTACCATTCTGATGGTGGATGATGATAGTGGAAGAGGGAGGTTGTGCGTGTGCAGGGGGTGGAGTGGGCGAGAACACTCTGTACTTTCCACTCTATTTTTCTGTGAATGTAAAACTGCTCTAAAAAATTAAGTCTTTTTTTTTCTGTAAACTACAAAATAAATCCATAGAGACAGAAAGCAGATCGGTTGTTGCCAGGGGCTTGAAGGAGGCAGAATGGAGAATAGTTGCTTAGTGGGTACAGTGTTTTATTCTGGGCTGCTGAAAATGTTTGGGAACTAGATCTACGTTATGGTTATACAATATTGTGAATGTCCTAGATGCCACTGAATGGTTAGATTAAAATGTTTAAATTTATGGCGTGAATTTCATCTCCATGTTAAAAAAGGAAACAATAGGTGAACTTCTTCAAAAACACATTGCAAGGAATTATAGCTTCCTAAATGGGGTCTTCAATGAAACACTTTTGTGATTCATTTTGTTTTGGCCTTTAGAGACAACATCTTGCTATGTAGCATGGGCTGGCCTTAACCAGCTATGCATAGATCAAATAGCCAAAAAGTTTGAAGTTGTATTCATTTGTACAAATGATCCTCCTGTCTCAGCCTTTCTGGCACTGAAATTAGAGGCATGTGTGCCCATGCCCAGCTCTCCACTTTATTTTGAAGCAATGTCCACACATCTCTTTTCTTGTATAAACCTCTGCATCAATATATTAAAAGCCCGAGTGACTATTGTGTTAAATTATACATGCTATCTTGACTGGGTCATAGGGTGCACAAATTAATAATTGTTTCTAAATATGTCTATGAGGGTATTGCAAGATCCAATTAACATCTGAATGCAGGAAGTCAGTATAATGGATGACCCCTCACAAATGTGGGCGGACTTTATCCAATACCCCCTGAATAGAAGGCTGAAAAAGAAGGAATTCACCCCATTGTTACCTTGCATATATCAGGTCCTGAAACTTAGCATCCATAACTTTATGATATTCTCATTCTCATTCTCTCTCTCTCTCTCCCTCTCTCTCTCACACACACACTCTCTCACTTTCTCCCTTTCTCTCTCCATATACATTCCATTAGTTGTGTTTATGTAAAGAACTTTGACCTCTAATTCAATAGTCTTGCAGTAAAGCTCTTTATATTTGTTTCAACAAGGATCCTCATCGCATTTCCTCCACATGATATCTGATAACATCACACTGAACACATTTTAGAAAATGCTTTTCTATAGCTTTCCAAGAAAATAAAACCTTTAATCCATTTTTAACTGTTCCAAGAAAAAGATTTTACACAGCAACCTTTTCAGGTTATTTGCTGAAAATAACTGATTCTTTGAAGGGATATTTGATTTGTGAGGAGCTTCTTTGATAACGCTCAAGACAGCGATGTATGGTCTTAGTAAACACAATTCTGAATGAACGATGAGATGTAAGAATCATAAAGACATAATGTGGCTTTTGAATACCACTGGGTTTGTAGGCAGGCATGCCACAATAGGAAAACTGATTATCCCAGCTATGTATAGATCAGCTAGCTGTGGAGTTGGAGATTGTATTCATTTGTACAAATTGCATTTTCTATATACTTCAGGACGTATGACACAGTATGTGGGCACATATAAAATAGCTGATGTTTTTAACAGCAAATATAAAGATGTCTGATACAAAGGCAGTTTAATAAAATAAAATGGCCCTAGGCTATTTCTTCATTGCAAGAAAATGTATCATCATGAATCTTCACTGGAAGGTCATTTCTTAGATTCTAAAAATGTTAATTTAATAATAATTAAATCCATTATGAATAGCCACAGAATGGACTGTTTTATGATTGAAATCAGTGGTTCTCAATCAAGAGTAATATAAAGTAAGTATAGAGGAGAATAAGTAACATTTCCTTTTCCTAGAGAGATGTGCCAAAATCTCCAGGAGGCATGTTTATTTCAAAATGAGTCAGAAGTATTTTAATTGCACATTTGATTATAGTTGTAATAGTTAATTCACTTTGAAGATGTAATCACAATTGAGAGGGTAGAGGATTTTAGCCTCCTCAAATGGAGGCATTCTTCAGGAAGGGTGAGAAAGCAAAAAAGAATATGTTTTTTAGAGGCAAACTAAGTTCAATAATCTCTGTATTCCTTCATCACCAACACCACACAACACCATCTGGAATTTTCAGGCCCCTAATATCCCATTAGGCAGTGAGAGCTCCAGAAGAGTAGCCCACAAACTCATGTGAGCATCCAGGCTCTCCCAGAGCAATCATTTGGCTCTGCAATCCCAGAATTCTAGGCTTTGTTATCTGGAACCACCTGTCCTGCTCTTTAGAGTTTCCTCAAAGTGATAACATCAAGCTGGAATGGATTATTAACTAGAAGAGCCAGGTTGCAAGAATGTCACTAGCATGTCTACCTGCCTCAAAATGCCAACATGTACCATTGTTTACGAAGATATACACAAACACATGGTTTCTGATGCTCATGTCTATGTTAGATGACATGCCCTCCTGGTCATTACTAATTGAACCAGGGATGCATCTCTGCATCCCCCTACTTGGCGTCCTCCCTCTTGTCTTCTTTTCCTTTCTTCCTTCCTTTTGATAGGCTCTCATTCTGTTGTCCAGGCTAGGTTCAATTCCAGGATCCTCTCAGTTCAGTCTCTCAAGTAGCTGGGATTACAGGTGTGCATAACTACATTGAACTTGGACTACTTTGTTTCTTCAAGGAAATTAGAATTGAGATTCATATCTAGCGGTCAGTGTGCCATGAAGCATGATTACAAACTAGAAGATTGGGCTGGAAATATACAGTTTGAACATGAAACTCTAAAAATCCTAAAGAAGAGAAGGATGGAGGGATATATATATATATATATATATAGAGAGAGAGAGAGAGAGAGAGACAGAGAGAGAGAGACAGAGAGACAGAGACAGAGACGGATACAGAGACAGAGAGAAAGAATATGAGTATGACAGATTTAAGAGAGCAGTCTGCCCTAGAGAGGCAGATAAGAGTTTCTTCGACAGTTTTGTACTGTTAAAATAAATAATTCTCAAACATTCTTAATTTTGACCTAAAATAGCTCATATATTTCCCAGTTATTTTCAATGAAAAGGTCTAAAACTTAGCTATATATGCACTGATCTTCATCAGAAAAATTTGTCTATGACAACACCCATGTATTAATTCTCCAGATGGTGTGGACTAATTGGGTAGTCTTCTGATATCTGTGTTTTCAACTACAGTTAGCTCACAGCTAGACTGGGATTTTTGCCTGTTACATTAATTCTCTAATCATGGAATAACAAATCACCACAAATAGTAGCTTAGTTCAACACCATTGCATCTTTTTATAAGGTCAGAACTTGGACATGGGTGTCAGTGGTTTAACAGGTAAGAGGGAGGGAAGTGGAGAGATGGCTCAGCAGTTAAGAGCACTGGCTGCTCTTACAGAGGACACAGATTAGTTCCCACACCCACATGGCAGCTAACAACAGTCCTTAACTCCAGTTCCAGAGGATCAGACACCCTCTTCTGACTTCTGTGGGCATTGCACAACACAGGTGAACTTGCATTCATTCAAGAAATATACTCATGCACATAAGAAATAAAAATAGTTTTTTTAAAGGTAAGCAGGGTACCATCCTTTCTGCAAAGGACAACTTATTTGTGTGTCTTTATTAGTTTCTAGACACAGTCTGTATCCTTGGCTTACATTTCCTTTCCATCTTGAAAGCCAGCTGACAGGTATCTCTTTAACCCTGGGATTGACTGTCTTGCTTCTAGCGTAACAATCCTTGTGATTTCTTTGGGTTATCTTAGGGGTCACCTCTCCATGTCTATATCAGTTGATTACCAACCTAATTGTATCAGTAACCTTAATTCTGTTATATCAGGATATGTTACATAATTAAGAAGACCAAAAAAAAAACCTCAACGGGAAACTATGCAAAAATTGTGTGTAGAGTGGGGATCAACAGCATTAAAAGTACTTAACTATTACTCTTTTTTTATGTGGTCTGTTATTTGAATTTCCATGGTGTTTTTTTTTTGTTATTTGATATCATTCTAAGTAAAGAAAAATTATCATTTCATTTGTTTTCAATTTTGCAGCACTATGGATTGAACTCAAGGCCTTGTACATGCTCAACCACTCAAATACATCCCCAACCATAACTTTAAATTATCTCTATTAATATTAATATTTATGTTTATATTGTATAATACCTATCTTAAATATATACATATGATTTGATCATATAAAAAACACCAGTAATGGTTAACTCGTTTTATAATTTGTTACATGTATATGTATTTTTGCTGAGTAGAACAATGAAGATGGTAACAATATTAATTATTAACATATTATCAACATAACATATGTTACACTTAACATATATTCTTTGTTTCAGAGATTAGGACAGGCACATCTTCTGTAGGTCATTATCCTGTTTCTTATAACAGAAACACCCTAGTCCTCCTTCTGTTGCTGCTCCATATGACTAGCTTCAGGTTTCTGACAATATGATGACCTTGAGATAGGCTTCATATGGGCCTTGGTTGACTAATTAGAGCATTCCAAGCAGAAAAACAGCAATGTCCATATGTTTATAACCCTTCTGTCTGCTTCAAGCATGACAATGCCCTATAGTCCAAAGGAAGACTGATGGTATAGTCTAGGATCACTGTGGAAAGGACTGCACAAAACAAGAACAGGAAGAGTGGCTTATATGGGACATTATCAGAACTGTTAGTCAATTACAATGAGATGTTTCTTTCTGAGGATTTTAACCACCCATTTTCAAATACCCTCAATTATGAAATATTTCAAAATATTTGTTGCTTCAAACTGTCTCTGCTAATAGCATAATCTTACACACATAGGTAACCCTAACACTACACCAAGAAGCTTCTAGAACTGATAAATTCGGTGCCATTGAAGGACACAAAGTCAATGTGAAAGACTTAATCTTTTCTATCAAACAAATTTCGGAATTGTCTGCCTGTTTCTCTTCATCCCCATCCCACCCCAGGCTTCTGATTAAGAAATGAATGTTTGTTCTGTCAGATGTAATCTACTCCTTGGAATGTCCACATGCCTCATAATCTATCTCATTGTCATAGTTTTTTGGAATGGTTAAATGCTTGCTCCCCTTCTCCTTGTATCCCTTTTCTCTTTCCTTTTGTGATGTTTTCCAAACTAGCCAATAGAGTTGATTGTGAGGTTGAACCTCAGTCAGTGAGGGGCAGCTGAGTGCCCCTTGCACAGGGATAAAAGGAGAATGCCGTTTTGACTGTGTGTGTTTATTCTCCAGCTTCTGCTGGCTGCATACCCTTCTGCAAAGAGGTACAGTTTATCTTATCAGGATACCTTAATTTGAGTGGTGTCCTTTTGATTTGCCACCCTAATTTTCTACCTTAACAATCAATATAAAAAATGAGTAGTTGCCAGGAGTGTGATACACACATGTAATCCCATAACTTATTATCTAAAGCAGGAGTATTGTGAGTTCCAGGAGGATTGTGAGTGTGTCAAAAATTAAAAACAAATCAGTTTGTTTTTATACACAAGTAATGAAGTATTTCAAACAGGAATTGAGAAAACAGTTACACTTAGATAGCAATCAAAAGCAAGTAAGTAAGATCTGTGTAAATTTAAGAAAGGAGATGAAAGATCTGTAAAGTTCTATCTATACAACTCTAGTGAGAGAAATTAAAGAAAAGCAGAAATGAACTGGTAAGATGAGAAGAATGATATTGCTAAAATATTCATATGATTCTAAGCGATCTACAGAGTCACTGCAGTTTCTATCAATATCTTTCACAGAATCAGGAAGATGCAACTCTTTGCTTAGAACTACAAAGAAAAAACAAGACAAACAAACATAAACTCGGATAACCAAAACTATCAGGAGCTTGAGCAAAACTGGATGAACTACCACTCTCTATAATATGTCAAACATATTATAGATCTATTATAATCAGACAAGAATCTGATGAAGATTCTTTAGGGATGAATAATATGCTATGTCATGGATAAATATGGAAGTGACAAAAGCCAGACACAGAAAGAAAATATTGTGTGATCTCATTTATATGTGGAATTTAAAAAGTAGAAAAATTCAGGTATATGGAGATAAAGAACAAAATGGTAGTTAACAAGAGGGCAGGAAGTTAGCAAGGGCAGGAAAAGAGTAGAAATGGGATATATGTCAAAAGATACAAAGCAGCAGATACATAGGATGAACAATTACAGAGGTCTGATGCCCATATGAACTCTAGTCAATAAAACCATACTGTATGTGGAATTCATGCTAAATGAGTATATTTACTACAGAAACAAACAAAAAGAGTGACTGTGACATGATGGTTATGTGAATTGGCTTTGCTATAGTACCCTTGGCCCTCATGTCTACAGGTCCCCACATTCAAGGATTCAACCAATCAGGGATTAAAAATAATGTGAACAACATTGTGTGTGTGTTTGGAATATGTAAAGACTTTTTTTCTTGTCATTATTCTTTGAACAATGCAGTATAATAACTATTTACACAGCATTTGCATTGTATTGGCTATTATAAGCAATCTAGAGGTGATTTAAAGTATATTACAGGATGTGCTTAAGTTATGGGCAAATATTGCCTGATTTCATAAGAAGGGCTTAAGCATTCTCAATTTTTTGTGTCATTGGTGATCCTGGAACCAGTACCTAAAGGATATCAAGGGCCAAGAGTACCCTTTTATTATATATAATAAATGTATTTCTTACTATATAATATATAATTATGTATTATAATACATATTATAGCATCATAAATACCTTAATATACATAATATTTATTTTAAATAATTCCCATCAAATTATATATGTATACCATAATTAATATCTAAACAAAACCACCACCATGTTACTGCCATAAAAACATGTACATCAACCAATGGAGCAGGATATATGAAACAGAAATAAACCCTTGCATTTATAGTCAACTGATTTTCAACAAAGGTGTCAAGAACACACAATGAAGAAAAGACATACTCTTCACTAAATGATGTTAAAAAAAACTGAGTATTCATAAAAAGAAGAATGAAATTTAACTTTTATCTCCCACTGTATATAAAGATGGCTCAAAATAGATTAAAGATTTTAACATGAGGCCTGGCTATGAAACTATTAAGAAAGAAATCACAGGAAGAAATCTCCATGACATTTTTGAAGATGACTCTGCATAAGTAGGGAAGAAGCAAAAATAGACAACCTGAATTGCATCCATCTAGAAAGCAAAGGAAACAGCGGGAAAAATGTACAATTTACATGTCAGAACAAAATCTCCTCAAAGTGAAGGTATGATAGAGGGTTAATACCCAAATATATGAGACACTAAAGTCACTAATAAAAGAAAAAATACCCAAAGAGATATTTTTCAAAAGAAGACATTCAGATAGCCAGCAAGGTCATAAAAATTGTTCAGCATCTCTAATCATTAGGGACAGGCTAGAACACCGAGTATCAAAAGGTTGAAACAACTAGTAAAAAAAAAATTGGAAGAAAATGAACCATAGTAAATTACTTACAGGTTTTATGAAAAACAGTTCCTCAAAAGACTAAAAATAGAACCACCACATGACCCAACTATACTGTTCCTTAATATTTACTTAAATGAATCAAAGGCAACATACCACAGAGATACTTCCACACTGCTGTTTATTGCAGCACAATTCACAATAGGTAGATATGGAATCCACCTAGGTGCCCATCAACTAATGAATGGATGAATGGGTAAAGAAAGGATGATATATTCACGGTGGAATATGATTCAGCTTTCAAAAGATAAAGATTCTGTAATTTGTGAAAACATGGACAAACCTGGAGTATCTTATGCAAAATGAAATGTCAGGCACACATACATGGAATACTGCATAATCTCACTCATATGTGGAAACTGGAAAACTGAACTGATAGCAGTAAAGGCTATATTAGCTTGTTGCCAGGCACTGGAGACATGGTGGGGAGGGACTGGGAGCTGTTGCTCAAAGAATACAAAGTTTCGGTTAAATAGGAAGAATAGGAATATATTTTGAGATCTACATCTACTACACACCAAGGTGTCTATAGTTAATGTACATTTTCAAACATCTTACAGAAGAAATCTGAAATATCTCAATAGAAAATCTGATAAATAAGGTGATAGAGTAATTCATTTGATTTATTATTCACTATCATCTATATCTACATATGTATATATGTATCTATACCACATAAATTTATACAAGTGTTATTGTTCTGTTAAAATAACAGAATTTTAAAGATAAATTAGTATTCCTTTGAAATGTAAATGAGAACACCCATATGCTAACACCACCAGCTGGTATATTTGCAATTCATTATTTCAATACCTCCTATGCCCTAGGTCTTAGATGCTAATTTTCTTTCTTTCCTTCCTTCCTTCCTTCCTTCCTTCCTTCCTTCCTTCCTTCCTTCCTTCCTTCCTTCTTTCTTTCTTTCTTTCTATCTTTCTTTCTTTCTTTCTTTCTTTCTTTCTTTCTTTTTTCCCTCTTTCTTTGTTGAGTCACGCCCTCACTGCAGTGTAGACTGGTCTCAAACTTGTGGTGATCTTGCCTCCACCTCCCAAGTACTGAGATTACAGATATGCACTATCATGCTCAGCTCTCCATACCAGGCTCTTGACCATCATAATCTGCACAGGCACTGTCATAAAGCTAAAACAGTCAATAGCCTCAAACATCCCATTTTGAAAGAACAATGATGGGTATACAAGCTACTTTATTGCTATACAGAACATGATAAGATATTCCATCATGCTCTGCCTTGATGGGAAAACACTGACTGGTTCTAGTCATCCGCTGATGACTATTGCCTCAATTGGTGATTTCCCACTTTTGTTAGTCATTATAATTCTATTGTACGAAAGAGCCTTCTCTTGTCTGGCATTTATTTATATATTTAAATTATCATGGAAACATAGATTCTAGTGAATTACAATCCTTTGTTATCATTCTTTTGTTTAAGCATAGATTGTTTTGGATTAGTTAATAGTCAAGGTGATTCCCATGTCCTATTTAAAAGCTTCCATCCTTCTTTGAACACTTCCTGACTTACAGATACAATGAGATATGATCCAGGCTTACTTTGAATTTTCTTGGTCACATTCCTAAAATCATCCCTTTATCCAAGGATTCCATGTTCTTTTTCTGGAGACAGAAACTGAGGTCTAGTTTCTAGATATGTTCAGTTTCTATGAGGATGCCATTGTTTCTAGGCCCTCACATGGAAAAGGGTGGCAAATAAATATTCAGATACATGAGCATATACATGTATATACATAAAATAGAATTTTGGCAAGATGGACAATGATCAGATGAATTTTTTTCAGTGACTGACATAGGTAAAACAATGACTTACAAAGCCATTCATGTCTTAATCCCTCAAACTGTGAATATATTAGGTCATATGAGACAGGAGAATTAAGATTACAAGCGGAATTGCATTAATGCTGCCAATCACCTGATGCTGAAATGGAGAAATGATCTTGGATTGTTCAGGTGGGTCCACTGTAATCACAAGTATTCTTAAAAGTGGAGGAAGGAAGCAGAAGAAAGACTCCAGTATGAGAAGGACTTAGCCAAACACAACTGACTTTCAAAATGGAGGAAAGATCCCACGAACCAAGAACTGGTAGCTTGTACTGCTGGAAAGACAAGAAATTAGATAGGAATCAGATCCTCCACTGGATGGCCACTTGGGTATCCTTGAGAAAGGAACACAACTCAGGCACCATCTTCATTCTAGTCCAGCATTATCAGTACTACATAACTGTAAGATAGTTAAAGGCTCTTTGAATCCACTATTTCTGGTAGTTGATTACAATAGTCACAGAAATGTAACAGTGAAGAAAAGGATATTGCCAAGTGTATTGGTTCCTTTTCTCATTGTTGTGACAAAAGTGTCTTGAGGGAGGAAGGAAGGGATTTGGGGGCTCACATTTGAGAGTAGACACAGTCCATCTTGGTGGGGAGGCTGTGGTGACAGTGTGACTACATTAGCTGTAGTACCAGGAGCTCAAGACTACTCAAGTAGGAGTCAAGAAGGAGAGATGGATGAATGTTGGTTCTCGGCTTATATCTTCCTTTTGATTCAGTCCCATAAGACGGTGCTGCTTACATTCAAGGTGAGTTTCCTATCTCAGTTAAACCTTTCTGGAAACACCCCCACATTCATACCCAGAGGTCTCCCAAGATGAGTTTAAATCCCATCAAGTTAACAATCAAAATTAGCCATCACATCAAGTCAGAAAAAATGGCCTGCTACCTTTGAGGCAAAGTTGACAGAATTATTATTATTTTATTATCTTGACTTACACATCACTCCAATTTATATTTCATTGGCTAGAACTTAAACACACGGCCACAACTTTAAGCAAGTGAAGTGGAGTAGTCCTGTGTTAGCCAAAAACTTCTATTAGGATGGAAGAAGAAAACAAATGTGGTGGCACAATCAGCCTCAACATCTACCCTGTACAATTGCTATTCTTCATTGACATTGACTTATAAGTGTTAAGTCTGAAGGAGAATGTTAAAGTGAGGACTATTTTTATTTCCTTTTTTTTTCCTGTGCTGGTAAGGGAACCCAAGACCTTGAGCATGCTAGGGAAGCACTCTACTGTTGATTTATACCCCAGTCCCCTACACACTGATTCTTAATCAAAGAGAAAGGTGAACTAGCAACAAATTAGAAGCTTCACTCTGCTGGTTTTCATGGCTCAGTTCAACTGTACTCTAGTGGCTCAAAGTCACTTGTACTAAAGCCCATGAAATGTCCAGGTTTTCGTCCCTATCCGAAGTTCCTCCTGACATTTTTTTCAGCTTCCTAGGTTCATATCCACCTTGTCCTGTTTTTGCTCAGTTCACTTGCTGTCAAGGACCTGCCCCCAAACAAACTTAAAAGAGGACCATGTCTTTGGTTCTTCCTTTAATTACCTTCCCAATCTTTTTCTATTTGCTTCTGTCACAAATGAAACAAAAACGCAAGTGGCTTTAAAAAACACCGATTTATGACTCAAGATTGTAGCAAGGTAGAAGACTGACAGAGCTTCATTCATCAAGGTGCCCTGGGCTGAAAGCCAGGTACATAAAGGTCTGTTTTCCTTCTCCAGAGTCTAGGGAACATGTTCCCCCACCTTTTCTAGCTTGTAAAGCCTGCCAGTGTTTATAGTGCATGACCCCATTTCTTCACCTTCAAAACTAACAACAGGTCAAATTCTTCTCAAATTACGTCATTGTCATCTCTTCCAGAATCATTTTTCCTCAGATTCAAGCATAGCATGACTGTCATCGAACAGAGATAATCTTCGCCTCATAGTCATAGCATTGAAATAAAGCAATGTAATGAGAGTTAGGTCTATGGTAATGGAAATGGAGTTGTCAAAACTCCCTCTTAGGAGGGGAGGGAGGGTCCCCAGATCTTCACCTGAGAGTCCACCTACTTCTTTTGCCCTCTTTTCAGCTTCAGGTGGACTAGGGCTGGCAGTTAGTGTTATAGAATATAGGAAGTAGAAGGTTAACTGAAGGTAGGTCTCCCTGATGCATCTTCTGGGAGGTTATTACCCATATGGTGTGGGACTTTTCAGTGACACGACTATTTTGAGTCACCCATTCAATGATCCAGGCCAGCTTATTCCACTACTCAGTCCCATCAGATGTAAGTTATTGGAGACTTACAGATAAGAACCAGTATTTTTCTTTTTCTACCTCTCTCTACCCCCACTCTCCCAATAAAATTCAGTTTGCCAGGTTGAACTTGGATGGAATAACTTCTTTGGTCTGCTGCTGCCCTATCTGGGGTGAATAAACATTTGTTCATGTCTCCCCAGGAAAGGTAATGTAACACGTCATTCTAACTGATAACCCAGGATAATCTCCCAATTTTAAGATCAGATGACTACCAACCCCGATTCTATCTGCACCCTCAATTCTCATTTGCCATGTGATATAACATTTCTACAGCTTCAGGGGATTAAGACCTGAAAATCTGGAATGAAGGAGATCATTATTCTGTTGACCACAATTTAGATTTTTGTTCTCTTTCCATCGTGATTAAAAGCACAAATATGCCTCCTTTCCTTCGCCTCTTAGTCTTTTCGCCCAACTCCTCTGCCAAGTGAGATTATTATCCAACTTAAGGGTTGGTACTTAGGAAATAAGCGTTCGATCAGTTATCACCTCATGTGGGCCCCAAATCACCTGCCTGTTGTAAGTTACTATAAAATGAATAAGTACATACAGTCAAATGAGGAAGCAATCTCAACTAACCCTTTTAAGTTGTCTATATTTGATTACAACTTCTAATCACTCAACTTTGGATTTGATGAACAGTATACAAAAGTTACTAGCAACTCTTTTTAAAAATGTTTTATTTGTTATTTTTATTTTATGTGTATGAGTGCATTGCCTGCATGTGCATAAGCGCACCTGTGTCATACAATGCCCACGGAGGGTAGAAGAGTGCATCAGATCCCCTGAAACTGGAGTTACAGATGGTTGTTAGTCACCATGTGGGTGCTGGGAATCAGAAGGGTGTCCTCCGGAAGAACAGCCAGTGCTCTTAACCACTGAACCATCTCTCCAGTCCCCAGTAGCAACTCTTAAGAAATGGAATGACCGATTGATTTGCCAGCCTTGGGAGATGAAGTACTAATGCTATTAGTGGGTTTTGAACTTACGTCTGAGGCCTCCCCTGCTGTTTCTGGACAGAGAAGCAAGTAGGAGAGTGGAAAAAAGAATCTGAATATCTTTGAAATATTTTGATGCTCAACTTACTTTAATAGAAGAATCCAAACTGCAAAAGCATTATCAAGGCTGGGAGCAGTGGGATTTGATAGCAAGAACATGGGAAGAGCAATAGAATAGCTGGATTCCCACCCAGCTTTTATCACCAAGTTGTAGGCACCAACTATGATGAGCTCAAGTGTTATCATCTTCAAGACAAGAAGGAAGGCCCTTGGCGCCAGCCACCTGCACCCTAATCAAGACCAGGAAAGTAATTCTTGCTCCTCCTAGAGTTGAGGAGGATGGGGGATGGGGGTTGGTTCTTGTTTGCAACTCTGTAATGGTTTACATCTGATGGGACTGAGTAGTGGAATAAGTTGGTCTGGATAATTGCCAAGGCTCCATTCAGCTGTTCCCATCTGAAGGTCTGTGACACATCCCTTACTCAGTTTACAACCACTGCTCTGTCCTTGAACAGTCCCAAACTCTGCTATACTCTGGGGCCAAGTCCTCTCTGCGGTGTGGGTTGTGGTTTTACACTGTACTTCCCTCTTCCTCCCTGAGAGCTGAATCATACTGACATGATTCTTAGCACTGTCTGAAGAGAACTGAACAAACGTATGCCTGTGGGTGTGTTTCTGTGGCAGATTCCTTTCCCAAGAACCACACACTGGCACGTAGGATCAATCAATTCTATATGACAAATATAGTCCATGCTTTATTTTCTTGGTTAGAAAAATGACAAACCAATATATTGTCTATTTACATTTTATTGTGTGTGCTTTAATAATGTAACATGGAGTTGATAAACAGAATCTACAACTTAATGGACTTGTGAGATTAACCAATGCTCTTTCTTCCCTCTATAAAGCACTCTCATCAGTGCCCCAGCCTGGAGCCTGCATTCTCTCACACTTTCCACTGTCCCCACCATTGAGTTGGTCCCTGTGAAGATTCGGTAGTAGCTACTGCCTGTTCTAGTGATGTCACTATATTTAAGATATAGGGTTTGTTCTAACACCTTGAAAACGTTCAACCAGGATCAGAAAGAGAAAGCTGCAAAGTTGCAATCACTGCTGATTCTTATGAAGGCAAGTTCATATTTTTATATATCAAAAAAGCTGTTGATCACACAAATGTAGAAGTGTTTGTTTCATTTGTTTTGTTCTATTTTATATATGTGTGTATTCATGCGTGTGCATGTTCTCATGTGCAAAGGCCCAGAGTTGATGTCAAGTGTCTTCCTTGATCATTATCCACTTTATTTATTAAGGCAAGGTTGCCAATTTCAACTAGTTTAGCAAGCCAGTGTGCCCTAAGGATCTAGTGTCTCTGGCTCCCAAGTGCTGGAATTACAGTTGGACACTGTACCTTCCAAGTTTTCACATCAGATTTGTAGACCTAAACTCTAGTTTTCACAATTTTGTGACAAATGCTTTGTCCACAGAGCCATCTCCCCAGCCCTGTTTATTTGTTTTGATACAAGGTCTCATTCTGTAACCTAGTCTAGCCTTGAACTTACTATGTAGCCCAAGTTGGCCACAACTCACAGCAGTCCTCCTGCCTCAGCCTTCCAAGTGCTGATATTGTAGGCATATAGTACCACAACTGACTAAATTTGTACATACTGAGTTAACATTAAAAACTAAGAACTGGGGGCTGGAGAGATGGCTCAGCAGTTAAGGGCACTGGCTGCTCTTGCAGAAGAAGCAGGTTGGAATCCCAGCACCCACAGGGCAGCTAACAACGACCTGTAACTCAGTTCCAGGGGATCTGACGCCCTCTTCTGACCTCCACGGGCACTGCACTACACAGGTGCACTTACACACATGCAGGCAATACAACAATACACATAAAACAAAAATTTTTAAAAACTAAGAACTGTATTAATTATTTTTATACTTCCCAGATTGAACCAACTTCATCCCACCATTAATCTCCATTGAATTAATTCAGAACAAAGATAATGATTGCAGGATAGAAGGAAATAATAGCTTCTTCCAGGACTTACAATTTTCAAAGATGTTAATGTTACTGTACTTATACTGACCTAGAAAAAGAAAGCTAATGGATAGTTTCAACTGGACAGATAATTCCAAAATCTGTATCTGTAAGCCTTTTACATAAAATACAGGGCTTTTATGTCCGTTTGAGTCCTAAAGGAATCAGATACCAAGATTTAATTTCATATGCAAGAAATGAACTGAGGGAATTGTGTGTGAGGGAGACCAGGTGGGTACCAGAGTAGGAAAGAAGCCACACAGGGCAAGACTAGGGCTTCATATCTTCTTAGGTAGAAAGAAGAATGATTGATTGGAAGGAGCGTTAAACCACAGTGTAGCTCTGAGAAAGTCTCAGCAGATGAGAAACACTAGAAGAAAAAATTGCCCATGAGAGGTCTCTCATCAGGGCAAAATGCATTTTGGTAATGGATCTCAAAGGCTCAGCAGCTGGAGCCTATTGGCCAGCTTTACTTAGCGACATGGATTCCCTTTTTATTACAAAGTTTGACAACTACAAATAAACACCATTATCTAGGTGGACTCAGACCAGCAGAGTATATAGAGAATCTGAGCATGTCAGTTACTCCAGGACACCAAGACCTATCTTTCTCTATCCATCTACATTCCAAACCTGTGGCAAAAACGATTTTTCCAGATTCTTTTATAAAGCATGTGAAGTTCTTTATGTAGGATTATGAATAAGTTGATTCTTTGGTAGACTGACATCAGTGTCAACACATATTTAACGAACACCTAGTATGGCTGTGCTTGGTGTGTATACAGAAATGTACACAGGTGGCCTCAATCAAGGAAGACAATGAGCCATAAATCAGTGCACAAGTTTGTACTGATCAAAGAGTAAAACAGATCAAAGAGTATGCCATGTTACACAGGGACTAGGCAGGCATGGTGGTCCAGAGGTTAAGGAGAGCTACCTCTTAGGGAGAGGGGGGACATTTGAGGTGAAATCCACCTGTAAAAGAGAGAAGGTTTGGGACAGAGGTTATATCACGGGAGGGAGTCGGATACTGTATTAGTCGCTTTACATCATGTGAAAAAATGTCTGGGACAAACAAAGGCGGGATTTATTTTGGCTCAATTTCAGACCATGGTCACTTGACTCTTGTTTCTGCTGGCCATGTCTCTGACATGAGAACCTACCTCACTTGGCTTCTTCTCCTTCATGCTCTGATTTCCTCTACTATCCTACTGGCTTCTTCTGGGAGGGTTTCCTAATCAATTCGTTTGCTTATGTCAATTTCTGCTTCTAGAGATCATAATCATAAGACAGAACTCTTTCCATGGAGTCCTCCTCAGGACCCCAGCTTACATGCACAACTCTGGAACTTTATCTCCATTTCTTCAAAGTCTCAGAGATGACTGACCTCACAAAATCCTGCCTAAAAACACTAAAACACTTTGGGGTTCTATTTTAGCACTGTGGCAGAACTTTTGCCTAGTATACACAAGGCACCCTGAATTCCATCTCTGGGTCAGTCAGAAAAGAAAGAAAAGAAAAATCTAGACTTTGGAAAATACATTTGAATCCTTTGTTTCTATTATCAGTTGTATAACTGAAACAAGCTCTTTAAGTTGTAAGGCTTTGCCCTCATTTTACAAGTACAGATTTAAAAATATATTTTATTTATTAATTTTATTTTATGTGTATGAGTGTATTGCTTGCATGTATATAAATGCACCCATGTCGTGCAATGGTCATGGAGGTCAGAAGAGGGTGCCAGATCCCCTAGAACTGGAGTTACAGATGGTTGTTAGTCACAATGTGGGTGCTGGGAACCGAACCCTGGTCCCCTGCAAGAACAGTCAGTGTGCTTAACCTCTGAGCCATTTCTCCAGCCCTATAAGTCCAGCTTTTAAAGTGTTACCGCATCTCTTTGTCACGTTTTTATTATATAAAATGAACATAATTTTATTCAACTTGAGCATCAAAACTATGGTACATAAAAACACTCTTAGCATAATGCTTAGAATAAATAAATGTTCAGTAGTTGTGGGGATTGCTAATCCTATGAAGACTGATTAGGGTCATAGACCTGAACTGGTCCTTAATATATTTTCCTCAATTGGTAACAAAATGAGAAAGGTGAAGACAGTATGATATGCTTTTGCCAAAGTTAAAGTTAACATTATCTGTGAACCTCTCCCCCCTTAGGCCTCATTCCCAGAGTAGGCTTTTTATCCTACTCAAGAAAGTCTATTATATAATTGGTTTAGAGTTCTTCAAAGGTTTCTTTTTTAAGTTAAAAAATCTTATCCGGAATTTAGGTATTATTAATAATAAATTACTTGCAATCCCTCCTGCAACTGCTTTCTCAGTATACACCAGCATGGCCCAAAAGGAAGTACAGAGCCAGACTGATACTGACTGATGGTACCACTGGAGGGATTCTAGGTTCTTTTGTCCCCCAAAAAAGAGCTGAGCAAAGAAAGACAGTTGAGGTAGAAACAGAGATGCTTTACTAAGAAATGACATGCTTCCAGGGGAAGAAACACGGAGGCCACAGCAGGTAAGAGTTTAGTTGTTCAAAGGCCTGGCTATACAAATTGTTAGGGGTTCAGCTTTGAGGCTTGTTTGCATAGTGTGGGCTTTTTGACTCATTTGCATTGTGTGGGCTTTTCCACTCATGCTCTCTATCTGCTACTTGTTGCAGTTTTTCTATGTGCATCTGCGTGCATCGAATGTCTCATTAGCATATTAAGTTATGAGCCACAGGTCGCCTTCAGACACAGAGTGTCTCTGCACCTGTGCCAATGGCACCAGCTGCTTTTAAACCGTTGGACCATCCTTCCTCTTTGCCAACTTGGTCTTTTTTCCATATGCTAATAATTTGTAAGGTTTTCTACAAGTCCTTCTGAACCTCATGTTTCACCTTTTGCACCTGTCTCAATGTGAGCCTTAGATAAGATTCTAGAAGTCTACTAGGTTCATCTTATCCAGGCATAGTTAATCTCTTCAAGAGAGCATAAAGGGAACACAGTCCAGTTACATTTCCTTTTTCATCATAAAGAAATCTATCTTTAATAAAAATAACAAGCATAAATACATAAGTATGAAATGGAACCATATGAAAGCATCAAGAGCATTTTCATATGGTTCAATCCAACTTTAATGATGAACATTGGGTGGATTAATAGATTTTGTAGGTACAATATAGATTTAAGGAGGCTCTGATACTTGGCCAGATACCTTCTTAAATAAGCCACACTTTCTTTCAAACATATTTATCTTGGAACATTCACTCTGGGACTAAGCAAATAGGTTTCAGTCACTTTTGTAGATTCAAAGCTTCCTAGGAAGTTCCAATATACCTAAGCCTTTCTTCACCATTGAAGGATCATTTCACTATTAATGTCTGCTTCTTCTTTGGGAATGAGACTTCAGGACATTCCCTAGGATTCCCTAGTGTGTATTTGCCTCTACTAGACATACTCCACTGTGTACTGTGTCATAAACATGTTGAGACTAGCATGGGGAACAGAACAGAAGATATGAGCATGGATCAGATATGACCCTGTAGATATGACCCTGTTCTGATACCACGATCATAGACTTCTTTCTATCGTAAGTACCTTTACCAATTTCAGTGTACATGTCTTTAATTAATGACCTCAACCTATGTTCTATTTCCTTTGTTCATTAGTAGAGAAAGATGATAACCACTCAACATAATTGATTTTCAAGTTATGCTTAATCATAGCTATAGACACCCCGAAAGGCAAGAAAACCCACAATTCGCTATCTACCTACAAGGTTACATACTCAAATAGGCATATATGACTTTTTAAAACAGCCTTACATTGTCAGTTACATTCTCAGTTATTTTGAAGCTGTGTAAGATTTGCTCTGTCCCAGAAGTCGGCATACCTTGGTGTCTGAAAGCTGTGGGGTAAATTTGTCCCCACTCATTTTCCTTCAGGGAACTAGTCACAATAGCTGCGGTTGCCCAACTTGAACCAAGTGATGCTTTGAGTCAAGTTGCTTTTTGCTCAACTGAGAAACCAAACACAGACCACAGTTAACAATAGTCTTAAAAATAACATCTTGGGAATAATCATCACATGCTTCTTTATTACAGGAAATGCATACCAAATGTCGCCTTGTATTTAAACCTGAAAAGTGGGCAGGGCGTGGGCAGACAATTCCACCAGAGGCTATTTAAAGAGGGCAGGTTTCCATGACTGGTGGCAATTACCCTTAGCACTCCATCTGTTCCTGACTTCGTTTCACGCGTAACTATTAGCACAGGTGCTGTTGTTTAATATCACAGAAACAAGCCGATTATCTTGCAACCTTCTGGATCTGAGTGGCTCGTTTAAATCTCTTTGGCATGATCACATGTCTAGCATGGGTGAGGAGCAAAACCAAAACACATCAAGGGTTGTGTCTCATGGTCTTTTGGCTCAGGAACCAGAGACACAAATTTAATTTCAAGGCCTCTCAAACAAGGAAGTCTTTTTAGAATTCGCTCCACGTCTCTAAAAATCATGCTGGGCAAGTGCTATAGTAGATATCAGGGTCATGGACCTCAGTACAAAAGGAAAGGAAAACAATACAGTGTTCAAAACGTACGGAAAGAAGCACCATTAGGGGCCAGGGAGATCAGACCTTTGACTTCTGAAATTTTTTGTTCTTGATTTGTCATGGTTTTCATTATATATAATGTCATTTTAAGTAAGGAAAAATTAAAAATTTAAATTATTAGCATGAATTTTTCACCCATTTAGGTTGTATGATGTCAATTATAAATGCAAATATAAGAACATTTGACCCATATGTGGAAACATCAAAACTGTATAATTTGCACCTCATACATTTATGTGTACTTTGCCATTACCAGAAGAGTGGAAATGCTGCACAGAACTAAGTCAACTGTTTTTGTTATCTCAGGTCTTCATAGAGATAGAGCCTATCAATACTCTCCATCTGTGGCTTTCTGAAGAAGAAAAAAAGCGTGGAAGGAAAAGAAAGCATAAGTGGCCCTACCTTCATCTTTCCCTCTTTTTGTCATTTTTAAAATGTAGATGTCTCATACACAGAAGTTATACAAATAAGATAGAATTCAAGAGGAGGATCCACGTTTCTAAGACCATCATCACGTTAAGTTCTTGAATTTAAAGCAAGTTCTGGTACAAATGAAAAGCCTGGCTCCCCAGGACTGTCAGCTCCATCACTTAGCTTTAGATGTCACAGGTTTTATGGGAGTTTCACTGAATTCCCACACATTGTATACCAGGGGGCATTATGAATGCTAAAAGGCAGCACAAGTTAATGGACATGCACATCTGCTCTGCTCACAATCACGCTGCATGATCCCACTAACTCTCACTAAGGAAACACATGTGATCAGCCAGTTTCATTGCCACTGTGGTCAAATACCTAGAAAACCAATTTATTTCTTTTAAAAAATTTTTATTTATTATTTTGCTTTTAGGATGGGGATGCCGTGAAGGTGGAAGAGCATGCTTGTGGAAGGCAGAAGACACCTTTGTAGAGCTGATTCTCACCTTCCACCTGTTTATGGGTTCTGGGGAACCTACATGAGTTCCATGTAGCAAGCCTTTATTGTACAGAACAATCTGATGGGCCCTGGAAATACATTAACAGAAGGAAAGGATTTATTGTGGTTTTCAGTTTCAGAGGTTTCAGACAAAAATGGCAGAGAGGACATAGCAGAGGACAGCTCACATAATAGTGACCAAGTGGCAGAGAGGAAGAGAAAAAGAGAGAGACTGAGAAGACCCAGAAGAATCAACCTGAAAGGCTCCCAGTGACCTATTTTTCAAGCTGACCCTACCTCCTAAAATTTAGAGAACCTCCCAAAATGGTGCCATCAGCTGAGGGCGTGGCTCAACTCTTTAACATATGCCTTTATAACAGACATTTCATATCCAGAGCATAACAACCTCAGAGGTAAAATTAGCAAGAATTTCAAAAAAGTAATGTCAGGGCACTGAATCAGATACAGCATCCTTTTGAGCAATAACTTCTCTATGACCACACAGAAACCAGCCTCAGGGGAGGGGGTGGAAGATCATTGCTTTTTATAATTTACCATTCATTGTGCATCAGATATATGTAACAAAAAGTGAATGAGATGTAGTGTGAGAATTATGCCGTGCTTTAAGTGTTTAAGGGGCTTTGGAGGTGTCCTAATACAATGCCTATGATTATGAGAATATCTAGCACTTTTAGGGAATATGAAATTAGGGGTACTAAATTGCAGTCCTTGAGGTATCAGGGGAAAGTACAAAATTTGTGTACCTGAGAATTAGTGCCAAAATTATGAGCTCAGTTTGGCGTTCATGATCTATCGCCCCAGGGACTTATCATAAACCCAGTAGAAAGAAAAAAAGTGAGCAGGTATAGCTTCTAGCAATGTATCTAAACAGATAACTACTGAGCTCTAGTGATAGAATCATTGAATTTTTAGTAGCAGAGAACAATAATTTTTAATTATTTCATCTTATTTTTAATCTTGGCTAAAAATAATCCATACCATAAAATTTACCATCTTAACCATTTCTAACTATAGCTTAGTAATGTTAAATAAGTTTACAACATTGTGTAACCAGTCTCCAAAATGTTTTTATCTTAAAAAACCCAAACTCTTACTCATTAAATAACTATCTGTCTTCTCTTCCTCTCCAGCTCCTGGCAAGAACCATTATATTATCTAGTTTCTATGAGTCTGACAATAAGTGGAATCATATAATATTCATCTTTTTGAGATTGACTTACTTCATATAGCATAATGTCTTCAAGATTCATTCCTACTGTAGCATGTGTCAGAATTTTCTTCCCTTTTAAGATTAATACTACATTGTATGTACATACTGCATTTTGTTTACACATTCATCTGTCAATAGATATATGTATTTCTTTCACACCTTGGTTATGCTGAATATTGCTGCTAAGAACATAGTTGTACAAATACCTGTTTGAGGCCTTGCTTGCAATTTTTTTGGACACATACCCAGAACTAGTATTGCTGAAGAAAACAATTATTTTATATCACACTGGATCCATGTCCATTGGCAGATAAAATTCTGTTTGGAAA
This sequence comes from Eospalax fontanierii, assembly GCA_035773235.1. NCBI lineage: Eukaryota > Metazoa > Chordata > Mammalia > Rodentia > Spalacidae > Eospalax > Eospalax fontanierii. Next base: position 42,499,318 of record CM069525.1, read on the forward strand.
TGTCAGAAACTGTGATGGTTAGTGTTATCAACTTGACAGAATCTAGAATTACTTGAGAGACAAGCCCCTGGGCATGCTCTTGGGGAATCATCTTGATTACATTAATTGATATGGGGAGGCAGATCTCAGTTGTGGGTGTGAGCATTCCTTGGACAGTGTAAGTGAACTTCATAAATGGAAAAAATGAGTTGAGAAGCAAAATGCATATCCCTTTCTGCTTCTTGACTGTAGATGCAATGTGATTAGCTGCTGCAAGTTCCTTGACTTCTTAACTTCTCTGCCATGATGGGCAATATCTTGAATTGAGAACTAAAACAAACCTTTTCTCTCTTAACGTGTTTTTGTCAGAGTATCTATCACAGCAGTGGGATAAGAAACTAGGATAGAAATATGGTATCAGAAGTAAGACTCTTACTAATGATAAACCTGTGGTCCAATGGCCTTTGTAATTGTTTTGTGGTTAGAATTGGAGGCATTTGTTAAGTTGGGCTACAAAGCCATTGAATGTTGGAACAGAGCTTAATGGGTCATTCTAGTGCAAGCTTGGAAGATAGTAATGCTGAGCAAAACAGACAATGGAGGTTCATCTCATTAGGTTGCAGAGGGGAATAAGGACTACTTCAGGAACTAGGCTAGGGGATATTCATGTGATACTTTGGCTAAGAATATGGCTTTATTCTGTCCAAGTTCTGATAACCTGAGTGAAGTTAAATGTAAAGATAATGGACTAAATTGGGGCAGAGGAAATTTCAAGACAGGATAATGTTCAGGATAGTACTGAGAATGTAGCTGTGATTGTTAAAGAGATGAGCATCACTGATGAGAAACCTCTTGTTCTGCATTGGAACAATAAGAAAGGTATCCTCAAGACAAAACCTCACTCATCAGAGGCTCCATTTTGTGAAGATTCAGGCTCATTTACAGGAAGAAGGCATAAGCTGAAAGGGTTCCCTGTTCCATGAAAACAACTGCCTAGAAAAGTGTTCTCCCAGGATAAGCACGCAGAAGCCGATATAGCTATGGTCCAAATGGTCCAGGCTACATCTAGAGCTAGCATAAGAACTTGGCAATGTTGTCCACATGGTACTGGTTTTATAGGCATGAACAGTGCAAGACTGAGAGAGTTGTGGAAAACAACTGATAATGTATGGCAGGATTGGAGTCTTTGCAAAGAGACCATGAGAGGCCATTGCATGAAACTGTGAAGGTGAAGCCTAAGCTTCAGTGGAAACTCTAGGTATTAGAGATGCCAGGACCAGGGAACATCTCTCAAGGAGGGTTGTAGGCATGAATTGGAGCCAGCCTAAGAAAGAAACTGTGCTCTGTAGGTGACACAGATGAAGGAATACAATTGTCCAAACCTTGTTTTGGGCATTGGTTGAGGAGGGTGATTTTAGTTTATTTGGGAGACTTTTGGGAGATCGTCATAGGAAACACTATTAGGGAACTGACCTTTTCATTTGTTTTGTTTTAATTTCTTTTTAAAATATCATTTTAATTAAATGTTTCTGAATTTCACACAATATATATTTATTGTATTTAGATTACCTGCCATATCTGCACCCTCTTATTACCCACCCAATTTCATGTATTCATATATATATATATATTCCTATAAAGTCAGATTTGTGTTCTCAGATGCCTTTTGGTGTGGGTTCGTCTACTGGAGTCTGATTAACCTACCAAGAGTCCCATCCCTATGAGAAACTGACTCTCCCCTTCTCAGCAGCCATCTGTTTCCAATAGTTCCTCAGATTGAGTTTGGATTTCTTATCCACTCCCTCATGTCTCTTTTTGGGTTTTGTCTGGTTTGAGCTTGCATGGGACTTGTGCATGCTGTCACTGTTGCTGTGAGCTCATATGAGTGACTGACCACCTAGCTGTCTGGAAAACTCTATTTCCTTGTGATCATCCAACACCCCTGACTCTTACAATCTTTCTGCTTCCTCTTCCACAATGATCTTGGAAGGAAGAAGCTTGATATAGGTGTCTTATTCAAAGATAAGCACTCTGCAGTTTCTTATTCTCTGCACCTTGGCCAGTTGTGGGCTACGTAAGAAAGATTCTCTGATGAGAGTTGAGAAATGCATTAGTCTATGGGTATAACAATAAGTCATTAAGAGTCACTTTAATATTATATTTATTTTTCAGAATAATAGTATAAATCTCTCCCCTATGGCCTGTGGCCTGTCTAGCCTCAGGTCCCTGGGCCTGATATCAAGGTCAGTTATGGCTCCATCCTATGAAGCAGACCTTAAATCTAGTTAGAAAGTAGTCAATTACTCCCACAGTATTCATGACACTATTGCACCAGTGGGCATATCTTGTCAGACCAGTTGTTGTTGAAGTACACAGGGTCCACATCTGGATAGAGTTGACGATTAATTTTTTCTTCAGATAGCGTGCATAACGTTTTCTAACACTATGAAAGCTAGACATTAGAGATGAGGCAAAGTCTTGTTTGAGCCCAACCCATTACAGTACAAGCTCCAAATGCTGCATAAGGAACTGCAAGATTTGGAAAATACTCTGATGAATTTTGATTTTATTTTAGTATTATCATTCCTTCCTATGCCCTAATTCTTCCATTTTAAAATATCTTATTTATTATTTTTATGTGTATGAATGTATTGCCTACATGTATGTAAGTATTCCTGAGTTGTACAATGCCTGTAGAGCTCAGAAGAGGGCATTAGATCCCTTGGAACTGGAGCTACAAACAGTTGTTAGCCACCATGTGGATACTGGGAACCAAACTCAGGTCCTCTGTAAGAGCCTCCAGTACTTTTAACCACTGAACAATCTAGTCCCATTCTTTCCATTTTAAAATAGGAATGTTTATTCTGTACTATTATTTGTTAGATGCATATAACTTGATTTGTTTATTTATTTGTTTATATTTTATGTGTTTTAAGTGTTTTGCCTGTGTGTGTCAGTGTACCCATGTCGTGCAATGCTCATGCAAGCCAGAAGAAAGTGTCAGAGCCCCTGAACCTGGAGTTATATATGGTTGTTAGCCACCATGTGAGTGTTGGGAACTGCCAACAGGGAACTGCCAGGGTCCCCTGCAAATGCAGTCAGTGCTCTTAACCACTGAGTCATCTATTGAGCCCTTGTAACTTCTGTTTTTATTTTATAGGGGCTCACAGTTAAGGACTTTGAACTTTAAAACATTGGAACTGTTAAAGAGTAAGGAGATTTTACTACTGTAGCTTTAAAAATCCTTTAAAAATAAAGTGAATATTTAGAAAGAAAGAATATAGAGACTTTTAAAGTTGCACCAAATATACAAGCTTGTGGGGTAAAATGGTGGAAGCTTGTGCTTAGAAGTTATATGTTTGGTTGTCAAGTTGACAAGGGATGAAGTAGTGATGGGTATTGTTGATCACGGACTAGACAGAATATAGAATTTCCTGGGAGACAAGCCTCTGTGTATGCCTGAGAATTTTCTTGACTACATGGGAAGACCCATCTCAGTTGTAAGCAAGACCATTCCACGGCGGTGGAAAAGATGAGCTGAAAAACAAGCATGAATTAGTCACTCTTTTCCTCTTGACTACAGATACAGTGTGATCAGTTGCTACCAACTCAATTTCCCTACCATCATAGACTGTGCTTTAATTTGAACTAAAATAAACCCCTTTTCTTTTAAGATGCTTTGTCAGAATATTTTATTAAAATAACAAGAAAGGAAACTAAGACAGAAGCCTATCTTAAGAGTTTGAAGGAAGAAAAATAAGTGTACATACAGCTTTGAAAAAGTATATATGTATCCCAGGTAGTTGTTCAACATGTGGTCCTCCAAATTGGAAAGACCAAATCATTGATTAAAATAAACAGCAAGACAAATATATTCACCAAAATCCTTGGAATGGAATAAAAGGAAGCCAAAAAATGTACACTGAAAACATGAAGAAGAAATACTGACCTTCCAATTCTTCTTGGAAAGATAAAACTTTCAAGAGACTGTTTATGGGTTTGTAAGTCAGCACATGGAGCAATGCAAAAGAATTCTCTGTGGCAAGATAGCAATCTCCAGACAGGAACAGTGTTCCCACTGAGATACTACTACATTGCCCAAAAGTAACCCCCTGGTCACATTCAGGGCCTAGACAGTCCATTCTAGCAGGCTTACCAATGAGTCTTAGAATTACAGACTGTTCAAACCTATTAGGATGTTATAGATCATTTATTCCAACTCACCTAATAAAGAAGAAGAAATCAAGGCCTGGATATTTTACAGGACTCTTCAAGACCACAAAGTTAGTTTCTGACAGTAGTAGAGCTAACTTTCTTCATTCTAATGGTGAATTCATTAAGATCCTCAAAGCCACACTCAGCAGCAATCCCACAATTATTTGACAGTATAAATAAGATAGTTTCTGCTTGAAAAGACATGAGTTTCTGGAACCTTTTCTGTGGCGTAGCCATTCTATCATTGATGCTATTCAAATGCACTATCTCCATCCAAGGTTTTACCTGTTTGTTTTTTTCCAGACACGTTAAATTGTTTGATGGTTCCAGACAATCAGTAGCCTGAAGACAGTAGTCAGAGCCCTAAACAAATATTCTAATATCTTTCCTTTCTTTTGGGTTAATTCAAATCATCAAGACCTAAGAAAGTTCTGTAAAAATGAAAATATACACCTCAAGTAGGATTACACATGAATTGGTAGGAATTCATTGATCAGATTAGCTAGTCGGTTGTCACCATGGCTCTCCTGGCATTGAGGGACAGTGTTTCAGGGTCCAGATGCCTCTGCTCATTACACAGAAAGATTAAGAAGAGAAAGAGCTGGGTGTACATTCAGTAAGGAATAAAGAATGCTCAGAAAGAAGCCATGGAATTGTCAAGGAAAATTGTACTTGCATAACAATTTCAGAGCTACTAAGAATGCTATGGTTGAAAGATAAAGGCTCACATGACCTGTATTATGTAGAGTGTGAAATAATTTTTGATCATCTAGCAACCTCTGAGACAAAATACTAGATGTGTAATGCAAAGTTTTCCAAAGCAGACCTCAAACTGTCAATACACTGACTGTGGAGGTGGGAAAGGAGGTTCTCCCTCTCTTGCTTATCACAAAGTGGTATGGCCAACACCCCAAGAATGAAATCCAGGTTAACAGGGGACAAGTGTAAGAAATCTAACACTGGCCTCCCTTGCACAATATTGCACAAATACAGAAATGCAAAAAGAAAGGGCCGGATGGGTGATGCTTATGTGCCTTCTTCATAGGAGACACGAAAATGAGAGGGTAGGGACACGTCAAGGAACTTCACTATTAACAAAGGGCGGCTTAATACTCAGACAGTCTCCCAGGTAATCTCTGGAGCTGTCCTCAGAGCCTAGATAAAAGCCTATCAGGGTGGGGTGACACTTTTTGTCTCTTCTCTTCTTTGATAGTTAATCTTTCCTGGTTACTCGATGAGATTTCCTGGGGAGGGAGTTTAAGACAATTGCATTTCTTTCGGAAGAGGTTTTCCCAGTCAGATAAGTGAACTTCAGAGAGAGCCTCACCCTGAACTTCAGAGAGAAATAAGGGAAAATTCCAGAAACTTTGATTCTGAGATTTTTTTTTCAGCTCAGCATGTCAAAGCCCCACACCTTGGGACATCATTTTCTGAACCGCAACACCATTGTCATATTCCTACTTGATAATGAAAAGCTAAACTTGGCTAAGATGGGAAGAAGAATGTGATGAAAAAACAGTCTCTGATATTCTACCAACAGTGGAATCACTCTGTGACTAGACAATTAAAACAGATGCATATTCATATAGACCCTTTGGGAATTGACTGAAACAAGGGCAGAACGAATATTTATTTTTGTTCCCTTATCTTTATTTTTCCTATATCCATGTGCTGTGTATTGATTCAGCCTTTAGAGGCCACAAGGGTTCAGATAAGCTGAGGGAAAGCCCACAGCAGTGGTGGCTATTTTCCATTCTCTGCCTGGTGCATTTGTGTTTTGCAGCCCACTGAGCTGTGTGGTCAATTCCCTGATCCCAACTCCTAATGCCCCAAAATTTCCACAATTTGGGGTTCAGTCTCAGAAAAACCAACATCACATCTGATGTTTTGTACGGAGAATTTGCTTCTGTAGCAGCAAACTGGTTCTTGTTGGGGACAGGGAAAACAGGGCTTTCTAGCCAGGAAAACTGACACCTCAAAGAAATTTCAAATAAGACTATTGTCATTAAGCTGGCTGTAATGGCATATAGTGGTAATCCTGACACTTTGGAGGCTGAGGCAGGAGGATCTAGTTTGTTGCCAGCCTGAGTTCTCTAGTGATACCCTGTTTGTAAAAAAATACCATGACTAAAATGTTCACAAGGGTACTGCATTAATTACTTTTCTCATCACTATAACAAAATATCTGACAGAACAAGAGAGGAAGTATTTATTTTTACTTATAGTTTCTCTTCCTTCCTCCCTCTCCCCTTCCCTCCTGCCCGCTCTTCCCTTCTTCTTGTCAGAAAACGATAGATCAGGATTTACCAAGGCAATGTGAAAATGAAAGATGAGAAGATGAAACTGACCTCAAGCTGTCTTTTCCATCCCTTCCACTTTCCCTCCCTCCCTACCTCCCTCCCTCCCTTCCTTCTTTCCTTCCTTCCTTTCTTCCTTTTTTCTTAGAAAAAGTCTCACCCAGGCTGGCCTTAAACTCATAACAATCTTTCTACCTCAGCTTCCCAAGTAGGATCACAGATACAAACCATCATACCCAGTTTTATCTGACAGTTTCAGAAGATTGAGTCTCATCATGGCAGGGAATGTATGGTGAAGCAGAGGCGCTCACTCACATCCTGGGGACGGGAAACAGGAAAAAGAAGTACAGGAAAAGCCAGAGCAAGATGTAGCTCCCAAGGACGTGCCTCCAGTTGCCTACTTCTCCCAATTAGGTTACCTTTCATCACTTCCTCAAAAGACCATATTATGAATCCATCAAAGGATCAATCCATTCATTATAATCTGTTCTAATCTTCTCTAGCAATCCTCCCAGACACACCCAAAAGTGGGCTTCATTAATTTCTTAGGTGTTTCTTAACCCAATCAAGTTGAGAATAAAGATCAGCTATCACAGACACTCTATTGTCATTGTGTTGTAGAACGTCTGTTATTCGGGGGTTAATCCCTTGTTCCTTTCCCCTTCCCCTGATACTCACTAACATCACAACAGATGGCGTTTTGAGCATTTTCCACACAAGGTCTCACATTACTCTGTAACCTTGTTAAATAAGTGCTAGTATCATTCCACATTTTATAGATGAGAGAAGTGAAATGCAGAGAAGAAATTAATTGTCCCAGGTTACAGAGTAGAGTGAGTGAGGAGGTTGGACTCAGACTCTGTCTTGTGAAACTATAAAGTTCCTAATTTTTGACACAAGCTACTCTGTCTCCTCAGCAATTTTTTCTGGGAAGTTGGGAGACTCCTTATTCCTCCACTTTGTACCCTATTTCCTCAACCCTGTACTTTGGGGCTGTAAGAGTGAGCCCTCCTCAGGAAGGGCTGAGCTTTGAGGAAATAATCCCTTAGACTCTGCTCACTAATAGCCACTAGAGGTCAAGGCCCAGGCCCTTTGCATACAGTGCTCTGCTCTGGGTCCAAGGCCTGGAGTCTTGCTGTCTGCTTCAAAGTTTCCATTCCCAAGGGATGACTGCCCAGGAGAGATGGCCATCTGGGAACAACCTTCCTGATGTTCCTTTGGCTACACATTTTGTTGATTTCCTTAAGTGTGTTTTCTTATGGGGTTTCTGTTTCTTTTCTGGCTTGCCTTTTGACTTTACTTCATTTCTGTTTATTTCTTATTATTTGGCCCAACACATTTGTTTTCATTAGATTTTTTTTCCTCTCAGACTCCTGGCCTACATGACCTGTGGCTCATTTTGCCATACAATATGCCACCCTGTCTGTGTGTTTTATCTGAATGAAGTCTTTGGAAGCCCAAACTTAAACACCATGACAATGGGATGGGGGAATAACTTAAGCCTTTCCACTAAGGCAAAGAGATCCTGTGAATGAAATATACGGGCAGGACTGAAGTTGTACTTCTTTCCTAAGTGATGAAAGCTGCCATATCAATAGCTGTAAAAGAGCATAAGAATCTGATCACAGTGGTATCTCACTCCTGTAAACAAAGCACCAGAATTGAGGCAAGAGGATTACTGTGAATTTGAGGCCAGCCTGAGGTAATAGTGAATTTCAGGCCAGCCTGGGATATAGACTGAGACTTTGTTTCCAAAAATAAACAAGCAATGAATATAAAAGAAAGCAAAATATTTCTGGCCCTTTTTCTTTAGAGATCAGGAATGTGGCAGAGAAGGCCATGTGATCACAGCTCAAAGCCTTTGGGAAAAGGGAGTCAACTATCAGCCAGTGAAGTGTGGGACAGCTAGTGTGCAGTATGGTATGCATAAGAAGGCAGGGTGCTTTCATTCATTTTTCATATAAAATCATCCATATACCACATATGCATAGTGTAACTATGTGTTCAGCCTTTAATCCAAGATAATGATCTGAAAATTCAAAAAGCAAAAAAAAAAAACAAAAACAAAAATGAGTTTGTAGTCTGTCTGGACCTAATTCGTTTTCTCATACATCCCAGAATGTATTTGGGAGACTTCCAGCAGAAAAAGATGGGATGCTAACGAATATAACAATAAACTCTGGTTTTAATGCTACTGGGAGAGGAGAAGAATATTCACATAACAGGCTTCCTCAGTTACAGTGGGAAAGATCTCCAAATATGAAATTTATAGAAATGAAGGCCCACTCACATAGACAGTGAAGAACTTTACAACAGGGCTGTACTCTTCTTCAGTTTTTTAGAAGTTTTCACAGTATTCTATGTGTTAAGCTTTTAGAATAAAAGAGGTTTAAGTTTAAATCATGGCTGTGTCATCTTAACTAGCTGGGTAGCTTATTCAAGTTTGAATCTGAAACATCTCCCATAGGCTCATGTTGGAATGCTTGGTTCCCCATGTTGGGGTTATTTTGGGAGGTTATAGAAACTTTAGAGAAGGTGGAGCCTAGCTGGAACAAGTAGGTGACTGGGACCCTGCCTTTGAAGTGTATACCTGGTCTCAGGTCCCTTCCTCATTCTCCATCCACTGTGAAGAAGCCAGCTTCTAACACATGCCCCTGCTAAAGGAATAAGAACTGAAATCTCCCAAGCCTTGAGCAAAATAAGCAATTCCTACTTTTTAAGTTGTTTGTGTCAGGTATCTAGTCACAACAATGAAAAGTATAACAAATACAGTGATAATGCTGGATATTCAGTTACCTCATCCATAAAATGCAAATAAAAATATGCATTATTTAGGGTCAACTATGGGGCTCAACTGACATCATACATACAAAGTACTTAGTACAATACTGACATATGATAACTTCAGTAGGTGATCATTCTACATTATTCTATCACTGTATTTCTAGTTATCATTTGTTGAGTCCCCTATGCATATAACCTAGCACTTTATGGATTCATAAATATTATTTCACATATACTTAGAGTAAACCTTGGAGAAAAAATGACTTATAATTCACCTAGTTTTATATTTATAGAAACTAAGTGAAAGTTGCTCTGGCCAAAGGCATATGGCAAACCACAGGATAAGAATCAAAGCTGAAGCGGAAAGATCTAGCAGTTTCTCTCCAGTTTCCTTTCCCAGGACTACCACTGTCTTCCAGGTAGAGTGGAAAGGGCATAGCACAGGGCCCGACAGGTTAGCAGGGCTCTACAGAGGTAATGTGAGGGTCAGAAGTGGTTCACTACAAGTGGAAAGGGAAGGAGGAAGACTAGGGTGGGCAGAGCGCCCCACACCGGGGCCTTTCTTTCGCATTTTGACTTCTTTCCCAAAGAATGTTAACATCTAGGGTCTCATTAAAAAGTCACCACAGCCAGTGCCATTGGACAGGTGCAGTTTAGTGGACACATGTAACATTATAACACTCAGGGAAATAAATCCACCCATATCTATTACTCGTATCAATGGTATTGGATGTTGATGTGTTTATAGAGATCATGAGACAAAACGTTCTCTGTACAAGTGGCCCCTGATTTGTAATGGTTTGACTTAAGATTTTTCAATTTTAGGATGGTGTAAAAGTCCTATGTGCAGTAGAAACTGTATTTCGTATTTTGAATTTAATTCTCCTGGACTGGTAATATAGAGTCTGATCCTCTCTGGTATTGCTGGACAACGGTGTTGACTGCAGTTCTCAGTCAGCCTCACAATTACTGGGACAGGGCACATGACAAGGGGCAGTACAGTATGCTGTGCTGCTGAGATGAGATGTGGATTAGGTGTATTGACGCATTTTCAACATATTCTCAATTTATGATGGGTTTATTGTGACATAATCCCATCCTAAGTTGAGAAACATCTGCAATTAATAATTAAGCTTTGGAGTATTAAAACAGAATGCTAAAATTCATGAGTAGTGCTCAATTTTGGCTGGTTAAGACAATAATTCTGAAACTTTAAGAGCCAGGGTCAACTTAGAACTTAATTCTAAGTCCAAGTTCTTGCAGGGCCACCCAGTTCTGTTGTGCTGTCTTTTCAGAGGCAGGAAGGAGAACAGATCGCCTTTGTCGGCTAAGGTCACTGCTGCAGCGGAGCTTTGATGTCTTTGTGTGTTCCTCACCCCTTCCCTTTTTTTCTGGTGATAGCATGGCTCTTTCTTGGGGGACAACTTCTCCCTGATTCTACCCATGTGAATTTTGGGAGCCTTTCCTTCATGATATCCCAGCCAACTGGTCAGAAAAGAGTATGGAGCCAAGGCCTGTACATCTACTTTTCTGTGGATGCAGTGATGGTTGCATGTTCCCAATTAGGCTGCTCAGTACTTACCTTGAATTTTTCTGAATAGAGCTGACAAGGAAGAGTTTTCTTCCCTTCTCTAGCACTAAGACTGGGAGAGCATAAACCTAAAGCAGCCAGGCTTCCTCCAGATGGAAAAAAAACCCATCAATATTAGATAAAAATGCAGTGGACACACAGGAAGAAGGTGAATCATTGTCCTGCTAGAATTGAACTTTCTGTTCTTAGGTGTCTCTGGGACCAGTTCCATCCATGTCTTTCTTGTTTCTGATGTGCTATGTATTTATCTCACTTGCACCCATGAGTCCTGACTAACATGGAGGGAAAACTCAAGCAACTACACTTGGTACTTGGATGAAGTAATTGATAATAACAAAGGGGTAATAAATGTCACATATTCGTTAGAGAAACTTACAGATGAAGATTTTGAGCCAAGCAACGAAAACAAAAGAGGCAGATTTGAGTCCCTTGATTGTGTGCTGAGCTTTTCAATGTAACGGATTTGGATCTTCCGATATCTGTATTTGTACATATGCTGTTATACTTTCCATAGTATTTCAGAAGATTCAGAAAGTAACGAGAAACTGCCTTCTAAGGGCTATATGATGCAACTGGTGCTAACGGTAATGCTAGTGATTATTTCCCCTGAGCTACTTGCTAGCTTTGTGTTGTTATTTAATCTCTGAAAGACTTGCATACCTCATTTGTAATGCTGAAATAATAACAATGATTAAATAAGAGAGGAGTTGAGACTGTTCAATTGGATCCTATGTATATAATACTCCTGGTATAGTGGTGGCTCATGGTTACTACAAATCATTATCAAGTCATTAAATTAAATGAATTAACTTATGGGATGGTTTACTGATATGATGTTTTTAAGTTTCATGGTAAATTTCATACATATATAGTCTCTCTCTATAGCTCTGGTTGGCCTGGTACTTGTTATGTAGCTGGCAATCCTCCTATTTCAGCCTCCCAAGTACTGAAATTACAAGTATACACAACTAAACAGTCTTGGCTTTTATTTTGAGCATGTCCTTCTTATGATGCTTCATTATATTAATACAGGAGCCCTCTGGTGGTCAAAACCACTCCTAGAGCATATGTAAAACATTACCTTTACTTATTAGAATTCACATAAGGACATTATGATCTCCATCTCATTAAAATAAAAAGTGATTACTTTGTATATAATGTTACAGATTGAATTATGTCTCCTAACATTCCTATGTTTAAGCCCTAATCTTAAGTACTTCAGAGCATGACTATCTGGAGATAATTTCTTTAAAGAGGTAGTTAAATTACAATGAGCTAATGAGGATAGGCCCTAGTCCAGTATAATAGATGTCCTTATATGAAGAGGAGGTTAGGGCACAGATGTGCACAAAAGAAAGATCATGTGAGGGAACAGTGAGAAAGCAGTTATCTACTAGTTGGAGAGGCCCCAGATGAAATCCACCAACCCTATGAATATCTTGATTTCATACCTTCGGCCTGTAGAACTATGGGGAAATAAATTTCAGTTGCTAATCCACCTAGTACGTGGCACCTAATACATACAGACATAGGTCCTGGTCAATAGATGGAATCAGTTTTAATGAAGATTGTACTAGCATCTTCTCTGAGGTCCATTTGAAGATAGCTTGGGATGCTGCATGTCATAAAGCATGATGCTAAAGAAGTTAGGGTAAAGGGTTTCTTTCTAGATGCAAGCTACATGATATTTATCTTATTTCAAGCTCAAATATTATCCATTGAAAATGAAATTAAGACGGCTATCTGAGTAGAGCAGATTATCAAATATAATTCCAAAATATGTCAAAAATAATAGAAGCATCATCTCCATTAACAAATTCCTACACATGGAACTTTATCCTGTAAATAATTATAATTTATAATAAGATTTTCATGTGGAGCTGGGGAGATGGCTCAGCAGTTAAGAACACTTGCTGCTCCTGCAAAAGACTTGGGTTCAGTTCCCAGCACCCACATGAGAAGTCACAACCATCTGTAACTTCAGGTCCAGGGAATCCAAGTCCTGTTTCTGGTCTCCAAATGTACCAGGCATATATATATATACACAGTGCGTCCACAGGCACCAGGAATGCATATGGTACACATATATACATGTAGGCAAAACACTCATGCACATGAAATTAAAACTAAAATCAATAATATTTTCCCAGTTTACCAAAGCTTTTGCTTATTTGCTCACATTTCTTTCTCCAACTTGACAAGAACCCTTATCATTGCTATTTTTCTTGTTTTGGTTTGTAAAGGTGACAAAGTGTAAAGTCAGAAGTCAGTGACGATGGTTAGTGTAGAGGAACAATTCCACTGAAACCCAGGCTTTGTGACGACTCTCACCACTTGCTGCTGCTTCACTGCTTTTCATGAACCTAGTTGCAACAACCTCATAGCATCAGCATCACATCTGTTAAGCAGGAGAGTGGCAGCCCTGCAGGCTTATGTTTATGGACTGAACATACAAAATGTGTGCTATTAAACTTTAGACATGGGTATAAGGGTGATATTAGGTCTCCTCTCCAGAGCATCAAATTGATTGGAGATATACAGATCTAAGAAGGCTTCTACACTAGCAAGAGAGATGAGAATAAAAGAGGAATCTTCTCATCCTTATACTTTCATGTAGTTCTTTTGCTGTCAGCACAGTTGGCCCTCCAAAGGCACAGGTCCCACATCCAAAGTTTCAAGCAACTGCAGTTTTGAAAATGGAGTTAAACTGTTGATGGTTTCTTCTGTACTGCACATTGATCCCTAAATAAAACAGTGTAGCAACTATTTGCACAGCATTAATTTCGTCTCAGGTATTAGAAGTCATCTTGAGATGCCTTAAAGTGTACAAGAGGATGCATATAGGTTCTATGTAAAAACTATGCCACTTTGGGCTCTACAGATGGCTCAGCGGGTAAGAGCATCAACTGCACTTACAGAGGACCTTGGTTCGAATCCCAGCACCCACATGGTGGCTAACAACCATCTGTAACTCCAGTTCCAGGGGATCCAACACCCTCTTCTGACCTTCTCGGGCATTGCTTGACACGGATGTACTTACATACGCAGGCAATACACTCATACATATAAAAATAAAAAAATAATTAAAAAACGGTGCCACTTTATATGAGGAATTTGAGGGTCTGTGAATTTTGTAGCAAGGACGTAGAACTAATCTCCCATGAATAGTGAAGTATCCTGTATTTAATGAGAATTCGTGTAAATTCTAAATGTCAAAGAACTGTGTTTTCGAGTCTAATGTAGTTTTTCCTTAGTTTGAAGTTCATCTCTTGAATAACATATCTGTGTAGCTTTTCAACACTGTGAAATGAGAAAAGATTTGTTTTGGTTTATGGTTTGAGTCCATGGTCGACTGGATCCATCACTTTGGGCCTGAGGCAAAGCAAACTATTCTAGCAGTGGCAGCATGCCACAAAGTTTCCTTAATTCATGTCAGTCAGGAAGCAGAGTGAAGCAAGGGCAGGGAACAAGACCAGTCATTCCAGGGCATGGCCTCAGTGCTCTACTTCCTCCAACTGGCCCCATCTCCTACTTTCTACTGTTTCTCCATAAGGCCATCATATTATGAATCCATCAAGGGCTTAATCCACTGATTATATCAGAGCACTCAGGATTCTACCACTTCCCAAAAGTCCATCAGCTGGCAAACAGGACCCCAGAATATGAGCCTGTGGAGGACATTTCATATTCAAAATATAACAAGGTCCTCGTTTGGATTTTAATACAAAACATCTAAATAAATAGAAATTGGTGAGAAAATTATTTAGCAAGTAGAATCCAGAAGTACTGAAATGCTTCCATGCCAGCTAATTAAATTCAAATGAAAGAAACTGCTGCATCAAATACAGTAAGATCTGGCTGCCATGGAGTCCATCCATTCATCACGACTTAATGGAGATGTAGCTGATGGCTACTTCTGTACTTTCTGAGGAGAGAATGTTCTGAGAGGAGGATACTGTTTTGTAAACAAGAATGACTGAAAGCATTTTTATCCTGCATATGCAGAAACAATTGTTTTAAGAAACCTAGGCTCATTTGTTGTAAATCAAACATATCCAACCCATTATGCAGGTACAAACGAGCAAAGGAACTGTGTGTTCAGTTTGTTGAACCCATCAGTGAATTCATGAATATAAAGTATGGAGCTTTTCTACCCTTCAAAGAAGGCCCTGAAGTGTGTCAGCCCACCAGGATGGTGGTTCTCAAAGTGGGCTTCAGACCAACAGCATCCTCATCACCTGGGAATGTGTTAAAGATGCTAATTCTTGGGCTCTACCTCAGATCTATGGAATTAAACACTCCTGGGGCGGGACTCAGCTGTCTGTGTTTTAATAAGCCCTCTTGGGGATTCTGATGAATGTTCAAGTGTGAGAAAGCTGTGCAAGAAAACAGTTGTTTTTCAGATGTGTGATTGTTCTTAACAACACTCAAAAGCAATTGAATTGTCTTTGGAGCATTCTGTTCTTGAGTTCTTTTACTATTCACAGAGACGCTCTCTAAATTAGAGGAGAGGATCCATAACTGGGTATTTGTTTACAGTGACACTAAGAGGCCAAACTGATGTCTGTTGTCCTGACAGACAAATGATGCTCAGCTGCTGGACCTGGCAGACCTGCTGATAACGGATGTGGAAATAGACCAGAATCTGGAGCTCTCAAATGATTGCAATAATTTCCAAATCTACTTTTTCCTTTCTCTAAGTGTGTTACAAATGAAATCCAATCCATATTTCCCCTAATTTACATTTAAACTGGTTCAGTTCAAGTGTTATGTTGGTAGGAGATGAATGAGTCCCCAGGAGACCTTTTGAACCTTCTAAACCTTTTTCTTCAAAACAGGAAGTTGCACTTTACCCAGTGAAAACAAAGTTGAGCAGGAAAAGGACTGATTTGTATTTAACTTTCTTACCCCCAAATTTGGAATATATTTTAATGTTCAAAATCTATTTTCTCTCACTCCTCCAGCATCATTCATCACATATGCTGCCTTTCCTTTTCATATAAGCCAAGTTGGGAGAGCTCTAACCTTATTTCCATAATCATATTCACAGAATTCTCTGAATGTACTAGTCACACCTCGGTTTAATTCAGCTCAACAACCATTTATTGTTGTCTGTGCAATGAAATAGGACTGGGAAGGGAGGAGGTAAAAATATGTCAGAAATGAGTTGATTGCAGCTGAGAAATGACTATTTTGTGCACTAAATATATATCGGTCCTCATTTGCCTGAATTGTCAGAACATTAGACATAGATGCTGTATTAGATTTCAGAAATTTATTGGTGATTTTAAAGAGGACTCCATATGTAGAACAAGGAATCTAATTGATAGTTAAATGGAAGAAAACAAAAAGGAGGAGGAGGAGAGATGTTGACAGTTTTTATCAACAGTAACTAGAGCTGGAGGAAGAAATGAGGCAAGGAGGGAGGGACAATTAATTGCCACCTGACTGGACCAGAATGGAGAACAGTCCCTTCTCTTGCATCCGACTATTCTGTGTCCCATAGAAATCCTTTGTATACACCCCAGTACAAATTTATCCTCAAGGCAACTGATGATTTATGTAGCTATTTCTCTTACTAAGAAAGACTGTGAGCTTCCTGAAGCTAGGACTGTTCCTGCCTTCAGCATGAGCTGTGGAGGAGGCCCTACTGCTGGACAAAGTGCACATTCTTTAACTGGTTCTCTTATCTAGTTTACAACCGAAGGCCTCATGGAGGATTACAGAGGTACTGTCACTGTGGTGGTTAATCTTGATTGTTAACCTGCTAAGATTGAGAACTGTCTAGGAGATAGTAAGGCACACCTCTGGGTGTGTCTGGGAGGGCATTTCCAGAGAGGACTGACTCAAGAGGACTCTTATGAATGGATT
Organism: Eospalax fontanierii; assembly: GCA_035773235.1. Lineage (NCBI taxonomy): Eukaryota > Metazoa > Chordata > Mammalia > Rodentia > Spalacidae > Eospalax > Eospalax fontanierii. The sequence continues at coordinate 42,516,055 of CM069525.1, forward strand.
AATTACTTGATGGATTCATAATATGATGACATTATTGTTTTTTTTTTAAAAGAAGGAGATGGGACCTAGTTGGAGGAGGTAAGTACATGGGACATTACCTTGGGGGCTATATCTTGTCCTAGTTCCTTTCTGTATTCCCTTTCTTTGCCTCCTGGCTTTCAGGGTGTGAACTACTCTGTTAGCCATTTTCTCCCTGCCATGATGCATGGATATGTTTGAAACCGTGAGCCCAAGGAAACTTTCTCTCTTAGATTGTCTTATGGAAGCCAGAGTTGAGGAATAAAAGAGCTGAATGCTTGGTAAACAAATGTAGAGGCCAAAGAGCCAGCTGGAGTCCTGGTGAAAAGGAAGACCAAAAGGGGAACAGCCCTCACTGTCACCTCCATCCCTATTCCATTTGGATGTCTCATTTGAACCAGTGTATCAGTTACTATTATTACATAGAAAATCTTCCCCCAAATCTGGTTCAAAATATAGCAATCTTTTTTTTTTCTTTTCAAGTTTCTACTTTGTAATTCTACTGTGAAATCCCCAGTTTTTGTCAAACAGTAACTACAACTGAAACAAACAAGGGAGAGGTGGGTGAAAGCAATTAGAACCAGAAAGATGTCCCTTTTCAGGCCCTTAATATGTGGTAACTTGGGCTTCCTAGAAGTATGGAGACTTTGGGTCTCCATGACTAGACTGCTCACAAGCAACCGCTGGTATTGCAATGAGCACATTGGAAGCTGGGTGGCCTTCTATGACCTAGTGTTAGAGGCTTCATAGTGCTACCTCTGTCATACTTTCCTGGTTGAATAGTTCCAGCACATACATAGAATCAAAGAGACAGGGCCTAGTCCTGTAGGAGAAAGAAACTTCCCCCAGCCTCCTGAAAGTTCAGTAATTGGATATTTTTTTTCTTTTTTCTTTTTTTTGAGATAGGTCAGTCCACCATGAAGAGAATAAAAACTGTGGGGTCCTTTTTCTTTCCCACCCAAATAACTTCCCTATAACCCCACCGCCCCCCTCTCTCACACAAACCATTCTTCTTTTTTCTCAAAATGTGTTGTTGTTGAGATCATTCTCACTATACTATAGCCCTAAATGGCCTGGAACTTGCTACGCAGACCAGATTGGCCATGAACTCACAGAGATCCACCTGCCTCCACCTCCACCGCCACCCACTTCTTATTCTATACATTTTTCTTTTAGTTTTACAGTGAGGGAATATGGCATAACATTAACCTTAAAGACCTTAAAGCTTCTGTCTAATGCATGTGAATTCAGAGTTCATAAAACTTAAAAACACTACAGATTTGATTGTTCATTCACATTCCCAAGTAATTTTCCCAAGGAAATACTTTCAAGTTCTCTGTTGCAGGGGTGGGGGCTAAAAGAAAATCAATATTGATGAGTAGTACAGTACAAAAATGTGTGCTGCAAGCAATTTTACCACAGAGGTAGTTTCCTGTGGAAACTGTGACTGGTTGTAACTCTCAGTTTGAAAAGATTTTATGATACAAGCCAAAATCTTGGATGGGGAAATCTAATTTACTATTACCCAAAGAAAAGTCAGTTACTTACTTAGAATTTTCATTTTAAAAGCTATTGTTAAAATTTTTATCTTTGCTAAAGGTAGTTTGCAAAATTCACCTGTAGTTATCTTACATTGGCAAAGAAATGACTAAACAAATAAGCATTTCTCTCCCTCTAGAAATTTTAGAATTAAAAAAAAAATAATATCCAAATAAAAAAAAATTTTCCCTGGTATCTAAAGTCTTGGTGAGTGAATGTACTGAAATGTTGACGTTCCTTCCTTTACCTTACAGTAAACATGGTAACGTTCAATATATTCTCTACACAATTTATTGCAGAGACATGATTCCTGCCATCAGATTCACATTTTAGAAAGAAATATAAATTATCCTGTCTCTGCTTTCCACATTGCTGATCTGTGCAATGAGGTGAAGCAGTAAGACATGGGAAACAGTCTTCATTTACAGTAAACTAAGAACAATTAATAACATTTTTAAAGGAACGGAAAGAAACCATTACCCAGAGGCTGGATAATTGAATTGTAGGAACTTGTTGAAGCTTCACTCTAACATAAATGCATTTGCAAGTAATTATCACCCACAGCTTAAATAATTTTATAATATTCTACCTGAGTCAACATTAGTCAGATTTGCAAAGCACTAAGGAAAATAAGCAATTAAGTGATTCTTTATCCAAGAAAAACATGTTACTTAGTTACAAATAATTCCACAATTCTCCAAGGAATGAGTAGGTGGAGGCTGGTTCTGTTCAGCACGTGCCCCAACTACAGGACATGTGGAAGTGGCCTTGTGCATAGGAAAGCCACCTTCTGTCACATTCCCCCATTTTTTGGAATAACATGGAGTTGGAAAATATGGTAGGCTGAAGACTAGTACCATGGTCTGAAACATTTTTAGAACCTTCCCATGAGTAGTATCTCTAATAAATTTCTTGAAGAACCCTCAGAATTAAGTTTGCAGAAGGCCTTCTGTCATGAGTTTCAAGTCTGTGAGAGGAGAAACTTCACAGAAGTTCATATAATCATGTGAAATTCCTGAGATAAATATTCATTTTAGGGGCTGGAAAGATGGCTCAGTGGTTAAGAGCACTGGCTGTTCTTGAAGAGGATGCAGGTTTGATTCTCAGCACCCACATGGCAGTTAACAACTGCCTTTAACTCCAGTTGCAGAGGAATTTGACTCCATGGAGGTCAGAAGAGGGCATCAAATTCCTCTGACCTCTGTGGGCATTGTACAACATTGATGTACTTGTAGGCAATACACTCATACACATAAAATAAAAATAATAAAAAATGATATTTTTAAAAAATATTCAATTTAATACATTAAGGTAGGGCTAGAAAAATGGCTCAGTAGTTAAGAGCACACTGTACTTGTTGGGGACTAGAGTTGGATTCTCAGCACCATGTGGGACAGCTCACAGTGGCCTGTAACTCTAGGGGATATGATGCCCTCTTCTGGCCTCTTCAGGCACCCACACACATATGGACATACCTATCAACAGATACACACACAGAAATGATTTTTTTTTTCCTTTTAGATAGGGTCTCACTAGGTAGCCTGGGCTGCCCTAGAACTCTACACATAGATCACATTGGCCTCAGACTCACAGAAATTCATCTGCATCTGTCTACTATGTGCTGGGATTAAAGATGTATCCTACCATGCCTGGTCTAACATAATTTTAAAATATATAAATATTTTAAAGGTAGAAATGGAAACACAAAGTAGCCTATAAACTATTTAAATATTACCGTCCCATGGTTTTTAATAAAAATGAATTAATCTTCCCTCTCCCGAACAAAACTTCTGCCTGTTTTGCTAAATCCTATCAAGTAATTATTGGGGATTTACTCTTTTTTTAATTTAAATTTAATTTTAAAAATATTTTTATTGAATTTTTGCATATCTCATAGAGAAGATCTTAATCATTTTTATACCCCTGCCCCACTGGCATGTTCCCATGGCCTTTCCCCACTGGGTTTCATGCATTCTGTCATTTGTGTTAAGGCCTATGGAGTCAAGTTAGCAGGACCAAATTCTTTAAAGCTAAAGTTGAGAAGAATGTCAATATTTAGTGTTTTGCATAATTTTTCTTTTATTTTTTAAGAATTTTTCTTTCTTTCCTTTATATTTTTGAGACAAGGTCTAACTCGATAGCCCAACGAAGCCTGGAACTCACTATGTAATCCAGTTTGGGCACTGCTTCATAGAAATCCTCCTGCCTCGGTTTTCTGAGTGCTAGAATTATAGGTATATGCCTGAGTACCCGTAGTTCTTTTGGACAAGAAATCAACTGAGACATGTGTTGGAATGATGATGGATTCTAGCCTTCACCTAAGACTGGTAAATATCTAGGCTCTGATACCTTGAAGAGAATGTTTCAGCCAGATTCAGTCTTAATTGTCCCAGCTATTTGTTTGAGGTGCATTTGCGAGGTAGTGCCCTAGTTCTTCTTAGGAACGCACTCCTCTGATTGAAGAAAATATGTTATCTGCTTCCTGAGTCTGTTTAGACATACATACCTATCTCTAGCCTTGTTCATATTCATGTTTAAGATCACTCAGAGGATTTATTTGTAGTCTTAACTTTTGAAACATCATTCTAATAATTTAAGAAAGCACAATCAGTAAAATCCATCAAGTTCCTAGAAATTATTTTCATAATACACAAGGTGTTACTAAGCAGAGTTGTTGAGTTTGTGTTCTTTCCTTTCATTCCCCATCTGCTATGGATTGAATGTTCGTGTCTTCTCCCCCCAAATTCACATGTTGAAGGCCCAGTTTTCAATGCTGTGATATTAGGAAGTGGGCCTTTGAGAGGTGATGAGGTCATGAAGGTTGTGTTCTCATGATCGGGATTAGTACCCTTATAAGGGAGGCCTGAGAACATCTTGCTCTTTTGCTACCACATGAAGACACAAAAGTGGATGGCTGTCTCCAACTAGAAGATGACTCTCACTGGGATTGGACTTCCCCAAGTTCCCAGAGCTGTAAGAAATAAATGAATGCCTGTTGTCTAAGTCTTTGATACTTTATTACAACAGACTAAATGAATAAAGATAACATCTAAAAATTTCTTTCATAATTGTAAATAGAATATAGTCACATAAGTATTACAAATAATATACAAATACATTTGCTTCCAAATAATATACAAGCCATTTTGCTTCCTCTGGGAAACAGTGCTTGTCTTCACTGGTTGCCAATAAAGATGTTCTGTGTTCTTGGGAGTTCGACTACAGAGGAAAGTGATGCTAATCATCAAGACAATGTCCATGAGAAGTATGCTTATTTGTCAAAGATCATGTTATATCCCAAAGTTTCTGTCTTTCAGTCTCTTGGACTGACTAACGCATGGTTAAAGAAAGAGCTAGAATTCATCAACATTTATATATATATATATATATATATATATATATATATACAGTATTTTTCTTCAAATGTTATTTTTTAAAGTGTTATCTCTATTAAAGCAGCACATATGCATATTAGTCATTGATTTTCAGCTTCAAAACAATACAATAGTATTGTCATTTGCGTCCATTTGTCAAACTATAAAACAATTTTCACACTTGCTTCCAGGCCTTATTGCAAAGTGTTAAATAACATGGGTACCCGCTAACCATAGCCAGGTACTTCAGGGCTATTCTGACTAATATCTGCATTTATTGTTCTTTGAAAATTATACTCAAAGGAAAGCAGATGTTGGCCTTCGTGGTTGGCATAGAGGCAGGTGTTGAGAAACGTTCTCTTAGCTTGCATGAAGGAAAGAATACACCCATCTGTAACCTTTCTTTAAGCCTTAAATCTTCCTATTTTCTTTTGCATGAGGAATATGGAACTCATACTGCCTGTTTGAGAGAGCTGTAAGGTAATACTGAAGAATCAGGGCTCTCAGAGCCTTCTGTTAGTTTCTGTTCTTTATGTAATGGACACAAAGATGTATTTTCTCACACTGCTTCCCATCCATGTACATCATTTTTCACTAGTATCTGCTGTTCCCAATACATTTGGTTGACTCAGGTCAGTCCCATTGGCTGCATTTCTGAAACAGGAATAACTACATTCCTCACACAAATTGTTGTCCTTGATCTATTTTGAGAGAGTATTTCCTGGCCACCAATCTCTGCCTTGTCTCCAGAGGGCAAGCATGGAGTCTCCTTTGGCATTTCCCATTGTGAGATAGCATGATACTAGAGACAGAGGTATTCAAATATAAGCTTAAAGGACAAGGGATAATTAACATATTATGTATTTATCATCAAAATTTGGAATCCGAGGGTCCCATAACAGTATTAGTCACTTAACATGTGACACCTGACATGTTCTGTGAATGTTACACCTGTATAGAAAGTTTTAGGACTGTGCTGTGTGTGACATTATCACATTTTATCTTCATCCAGCTTAATCATATCTGAACTTTAATTTTAAGTACAATATTTGATTTCCTCTGCTGGTGTCAACATCTAGCAATATTGAATGTCTACATCAGGGAGAGATGAGACACCCCCTCCCCCGCCAGGGTAGCATATTTATCACGGTAGATAATGAACTCAGCCTTGTATTATAATAGTTCAGGGGGTAAAAGGGGAACAGAATTTGGTGTCTGACTTACTAATCTTTATCTTAGGAAAGAACAGGGGCTTTGTTTCTTTGGTATTTTTGAAGGATATTTGAAGGTTTCTTCTTTCACATTTGTTAGACCTTCATCGAGAGCAATGAGATATTGAAATGTGTTTTTGTGTGCTGTTATTTACAGGGAATATTGGTTTCCAGGTACAGGAGCAAATTTTTAACATTAAAAAAGTCTTACACAAATTTTTGCATGGCTACTACCAGGGTCAACAACACAAACACACAAATCTAGCAGTGTATGAACATCTCAGTACACCTAAGAGATTGACACAGCTCTCTGGAGTGTCCACCAGCTAGAGAACTCCAGGGCAGTCCTCAGAGGTCTGGCCATGTTTCACCTCTTTACCCACCCTGAACTGTAAAATATCTAGGGATGTATAGCCGTGTAGGTTACCGTCGTGTCTCACCACTCCGGGCCAGCCCGAGGGGTTGGGGGTGAGTAGACACAGAGTCAAGCTGCAGACTCCAGGAGTTGGACGGGAAGCAGGCCAAGCAAGTGGCTCTGCAAACTCACGTGGCACTGCAAACTCGTTTATTGAATAGGTGCACAAGCTCTTATAGGCCTGGATAGCCAATGGCCTTATGGGGTGGGGTCCCAAATACAGCCAGTAGTAAGTTTGTCCCCAGGTAGGCAGGTTCTTTCCAGGTGCTGGTCTCACAACTAGCCAGAGCAGAACGCCACACCCACAGGAGCCATTCCTCTATTCCTCCTAACAGGTGGCCTGTCTAGGCCCACCATGCATTATGCCCAACAGGGATGAGTGGGGAGATTTTCAAATAAATATTTTCCAAAGAGCTATGGAATTATTCACATAACTTACATTAGCATTAGTCATGGAAGAATACAAAAATCTTACTACTGGGTATGAGTTAGGCTTGAGCAGTTGAGAAGCATGTGTGCTTTTGCACTCGTTGTGTCCAGGAATTGTGGGTGGGCTATCAGGGCACGTCAATCAGTGCACTTGTCAAGTAGCTTTGATTTGTCCTCTCAGCTCTGTTCTACTCTTCTCTTCCCTGCTTTCTGCCACAACACTGCAGGTCTGGACAACATCAACAGGTCTCCTATGGCCTGTCATTTCCAGTTGTGTCTGACCCATGGAGAACAGCTGCAGAAGATCAGAGGCAGAAGGAGGAAAGGCAGTGACATGATGCTCCTGGCTTCCTCTTTGCTGCCTGGACAAATCTTCCGACCATCTTTTCGAGGTATCTGACTGTGGGACAACTAATCAGCTCCTTTCTAATTCCAGGACCCATTCCCTCCTTGCGAACCTTCAGGCCAAAGTAGGAGCAGCGTGGTTACCATGAGTTACAAGTTACTGCACTCTCCTCTGTGATTCCCCTTTGCCAACTGTGCTGGATAGCTTTAGTGTCAACTTGACACACCTGAGTTGAGGGAGCCTCAGCTGCGGAATTGCCATGTCTGTGGGGTATTTTCTTGATTGTTGAATGATGTGGGAGGGCCAAGCCCTACTGTGGGTGGTGCCCCCTCTGGGCAGTTTGTTCTGCATTGTATAAGAAAGTAGGCTGAGCATGGGCCTGGGAGAAGTCAGTAAACAGTGTTCCTCCATGGCCTGTGCTTCAGCTCCTGCCTCCAGGTTCCTGCCCTGAGTTCCTACCTTGGGCTCCCTCTGTGATGAACTGTGACCTGGGAAATGTAAACTGAATAAACCTTTTCCTCCCCAAGTTGGTTTTGGTCAGTGTTTTGTCACAGCAGTAGAGAAGCAAACTAGAACACCAAATCTGTAAATATGTCCAAGTCTGTCTCAACTATCCTTTCCTGGATGTGTCAGTTGTTCCCTGTTTGAACCCTACCTGAGACATCAGTATAATAGCTTGTCTGGATGTTTCAGGGACACCTAGGAGGCAGTGCTTACCGAGAGAAAACCAATTGCAAGATCAGCATGGAGTCTGGGGGCTGGTTTCTAGAGGTGCTGGTGGAGAGCAGCAGGGAGGAAGACTCAGAGTTTTATCATTTATAATCTACCTCCATCATGGTGCCCTTATCAACTGTTACACATGCAGGCAGAGAGAAACTGTGGGACACCAAGCTGAGCTAAAAGGACTCAGTCTTCTGCTGCATACTCCTTTTAGGGAAAGATTGCCTGAGCTTGTGAAGTTCCTCACTGACTGAGGTCCTTGTGAAGATTCACTTCAGCCAGCTTTATAATTAGGAAGGAAGTGTCCTTTAGAGGTATCTTCCCCAAATCTTTTAATCTCTAAGAAAAAAGTAGTAAAAAGTTATAGGATGATAAGTTCATAGTAAGGAGATGATATTCAAATACTCAGGAATTTTGTTCATGTACTTAGGCAACTAAAAAAAACACTATCAAGCTAGATAATAGTACCAGATGTTTTCTTAATGGCATTGTAATAAAAGAATTGAAAAAGATCATCTGGTGATTCTACCTCCAGGTAGGACTATGTATATTCCACCAAACTCTACTCACTCTAGAAAATCCTTATGGCAAAATGGTAGTTTGTCAGACTTATTATTGTGGAAGTCTGTGTTAAGAGTGAAATGAAGGGTTAACAGCTATTTTTGAAAGTGGGTGACTTATAAGTGTGACTATGGGATAGGCCACATCAACATTTATTCTCTAATAGAATGTTTTTCTTCCTGTCTTGCCTATCCAATACTGTAATTCAGGAGTGAGACACGTGCCATATATATGGTGTCTAGGGAGGAATTTTTCAAACTAGTACACAAAATCATTATGTAGCTTCTTCGCTTGATTTGGATTACATTGGTTATGTTTTACAAAACTGTTTAGCCAATGTTTGCACAGATACAGCATATGATTGCTTGATTGGAAAATAATGTTTTCTACGAAGAAGTATGAATTTTATTTTATTATAATGTATGAATCTAGGGATCTAGAGGACTCAGTACCTGACTCTACCACCAAATACCTGAACCTCAGAGATTTGTCACCTGTCAATGGCTTGTCATTCTCCCTGCCAGGGCTTTGGTGTGCTTATGAGGGGACAGAGCTAAATAACTACTGTTCTTTTCAACTGTGATATTTGAACATGAGAGGATGGAAGGTTCCGGGTATATTCTCAGGCTTCTGCTTTCATAACTGTGCAATTGGTCCCCATAACAGGGACTAGGGATGCTGCTCAGCAGTAATTTGTCTGACATGCACTTAACCCTGGATTTGAACTCTATCATTACAAAAGGTGGGAGGGAGAATCCCACATAATAACTAGCTCAAAAACTCAGTGACTTAAGTAAGACAATGTCGTAGTTTGAGAATGGGAAATGCCCCTCACAGGATCGTGTGTTTGAGCTTGGTCCCCAACAAGTATCACTATTTTGAAAGGATGCAGACTCTTTAAGAGATATGGCCCAGCTGGAGGAAACAGACTCCTGCCACATTCTAATAAGAATCTGTCTCTATACACACAAAACAAACAAAGAAAAAGCACGTGCCTTGGCAATGTAACCAGCCCTCAAGCTTTTTCACCATGGAACTGTGAGAGAAAATAAATCATTTTTCCTAACTTGCTTCTATCTAGTACTTTGTCCCAGTGATAAGAAAAATGGCCAATACATACAATTAGTATTTCTTTCTAGTATAGGAATCTGAGAATTGGTCTCAGTTCCAACCTTCAACTTAAGTTTCTGTGTATCTATATTTCTCTTCATTCTGAGGCCAGTAGTTAACTCAAGCACACTGTTCTCATGACAGATGGCAGAAATTAAAAAAGAAAGGAATGAGTAGGACTATACAGGACCTCTTAAAGCCCAAATATTGACATCTTTTTACTACTCCCTACATTCCCTTGGCCAAAGCAAATTATGTGACCAAGCCTGAAGTCAATGGGTCAATAGTCCATAATCTATTGACTTTCCTGAGAGTCACTGCAAAGGCACATGGCAAAGAATGTGGATATATACGTCCATTTCAAGAAGGGAATCAAGAAATAAGACCATAAGTCAAATCTATTGGCCATGAGGCCCACCGTGTAAAGTCTAAATCGTCTAACCTTCCTTGCTCTTGTGTAGAGCACAAATCACATATCATCAGTGTATCCTACCAGCCAAGTAGAATTCTAGCTCTTTGAGAAGAAACCACTGGTTCTCTGGAAGGAGCACCTTTCAATTGGCTAGCTGCTCTAAAAGAAAGATGAGTTGACATCAGTAGTCTGAGTCAGATGTGTATTTTTGAAGATTCCATAGTCATCTACTTTCAGGAAATCAAAAGAGACATCTTCGGGTACTGGGGACACTTTATTCATCCTGAGACAGCAGCCCCAAATAATTCCCCAGTAAAACAGATTTCCCAGCTCATCCTCAATGTTCTCATATAGGAGATCTAATAAAAAACCTTGGAAGTTTGCCAAAGTGGCAGGTCCAGAAGGGCTAGCTGAGTTTTTCACTGCCAGAAATGCATATGACCAGACTTACATCAACAGAAATCCAGAATTTCAGCACTTATTAGAAATCCATTGACTTTTCTTGAAATCTTACCTTCATTCTCACTTATGTGAAGATGAGCATGTAAGTCAGGATCAAGAAAAGCACCAAGTTGCCTTTTTCAGAGATGGCTAGATCCGTATAGGATATCCTCTTCCTTGTTTTCATTTTGACCTGTAGAATTATGGGTTGTAATAGAAATGTTGGCACTATCTGAACTCTAGATGTAGGCTATAGCAAGACATCTCACATCTATAATCTTTACTTTTCACATGTAATCTGCCAACACATATACCCATAATGTAAACTTACTTTGTTTGGGTTTATAAATGGGGTGTTTTGGCAACTCTGAGACCTGCAGGGAAATCACTCTGCCATTAACAACTCAGTTTATTTAGTGAGCCATTAGTGAAAGAGAGGATGGGAAGGAAGAAGCAGACCAACTTGAATCTTTCTTCCAAGCTTCAGCCTAAGAGAGACACCTCCTTCAGATGATGAGACCTTCCTTCAGCGCACAGTCACTCACAGTGACTATGAGAAACCATTCCAGGCTGAATGGCAATTATGACTTCATCCATCTGCTTTGCTGTCAGGCTAGACAGCTTCAGTCAGATGAACTCACTGGCTAGAGATGGGGAGAAAGGCTCCCACAAATAGGCTGCTGGCCAAGGGCCAACTTGGTCATCTCTCAAGAGTGAAGCAGGCTTAGAGCTCCTCCTGAAGAGGCTATCTCCAAAGAATAAGAAACGAGCTAAAGCATGGAATAAGGCTTGTACAGAAATATGATTTTGTTTATGTGGTTATTTTAATTAATATCCTCTCTGGAAGCCATTCTCGTATATTCTGTTAATGAAAATTAATTTTTTTAAATGTTAGAAGATGAAGTAAGTAAAAAAAAACTTTTTCTTTCAATAGGAAATGCAGATTTAAAGGGAGAAATGTGCAACTGAAGTCAGTCTTTATCCAGAGATGAACTGCAACATTCTATGGTACTAACAATGGGCATTGTGGGTAACCATCATAGCACATTCTACACAAACTATCCTGGAAGGATTATTCACGCTGTTTAGTTAGTCACTTTGAATTTATTCATTCACATCTTAGAATCTTTGACTGCATAAGAATGTTAAACTTCATAGAAAACAGTACAAAAAATTGTTTCCTTCCTTGATCATTCCATACTAGTGATTCTGAATTACTATCTACTATTGTGTAACAAGCTACTCCTAAACTGGCATACAATAACAGCATTTATTATCTTCCAATTTCTGGAAGTTGGTGTGATTTTGCTGAATCCTCTGACTTGTGTGGCTTGAAATGCTGCAGTGAAGGTGTTGTCAAAGCTTGACTATAACACAATCTGCTTCCAAACTCTCTCACATGGCTCTTCACAGAATTTAGGTCCTCACAAGTTATTGGGTTCAAGGTTTCCAGTAGTAATGACTGTTAGCTACAAGCCTCCTTTAGTTCTTTGCCAAATGGGCCTCTCTAGAGGGCAGCTTATAACATGACGGCTCTCTTTTCCATGACAAAGACTCCAAGAGAAAGAGTACATAAGAGATTACAAATGAACTGAGACTCGGTCTTTTTGTGACCTAATCTCAGAATTGAAGTCCCAGTGACTTTTTCTGTATTCTAATTATTAGAGGAAAGTCACTAAGTTCTGTTCCACTCAAGGAGGTGAATACTAAAAGGCAGACCATTCCGGAGCATCTTAGATGTTGGCCAACACAGGTATTTTAGTCATTTAATAAAACATAGCTTGATGTAAAGAAAAATAACTGTTTAGGAAAACCTTTTAAAACTTGGAACATAAATGTCCATTGTTCCTATTGAACTAGAAGATATCTTTAGCACTCTAACTAGTCCAGCAATGCCATGCTCACTCATACTAAGTTCAAGCACATTTTTAAAGCATTTCTGGCCCTATCATTCACATAAAGATACACTGATTGGACTCAGTGGGCTATGAAAAAAGTACTGAAGCTGAGAGGGGGATATAGCTGTGGGGTGTCTCAGAGGAGTTGGGGGTCAATGATGGTTTAATATAAAAGTTCAGAGTATACATGTACGATACCTCAAAGATTGAATAAAAAAACTTTGTCGGAGTCATTTTTAGCACCTGTGGCACATTCTTTGCACTCCCCACTTTACCTGCACCCAAAATTATCACTTTTTGTTTTCATTGAAGGTATATTTGAATAACGGAAAGAGTCATGAGCCATTCTGATGAGTCAGATTTAGTGATCAAGGTTGGTAAACTGTTTTTGATCATAGCGTTTGTAAACATGAAATATAGCAGGTTCCTCGTACGGTTCATAAACTGGCCTAGAAGGCAGCTCCTGAAAAGGATTACTTTGATTTAGCTTTCATTTGGATGCTTAAAATCGGATACTAATCTGAAGGTTTTCAACTTGCATCCTTCATCGCCATGACTTACATGTTTACAAACAGACAGGATGCTTTTGTAAAAGCTGTAGCAGGGCACACTGGGACTATCCATGTGTGCATTAAGAGCTGCTTCATGTTGAGCCAGTGTAAGGCTGGTAGACCTGTCCCTTAAGACAGTTTGGGGACTGAGAGAAATCTGAGAATACCCACAGATATCAACATTAACCTTGTCTGGGGAGGATTTTGTTATGTGGGACAAACTGGCCTCAAACTTGTGGTGATTGCCCTGCCTCAGCCATTACATTTATGTGCCACCATGTCTGGCTAAAAATGTATGTGTTTGGAGGATTTTTGTTTGGTTTTTGTTTGTTTCTGCTGTATTGAAGATTGAACCTAGGGCCTCGTGCATGCTAGGCAAATAGCCACGGGCTGTAACTCAGTGGTAGAGTACCTTGCTCAGAAGTTTGATTTCTTGAAAGTTCCACATTCTTAGATCTAGGATTAAAGTGGGAAGGCTGGTGCTAGTTCTTCACCGACCTCTCAGTATGTGTCAAATGACCTTGAGTCCATTTTTCCTTTCCCTTGGCCACTTACCCTCACCCCATACGTCTTTTCAGTTCCTCAAACTCAAACAGCCAAACTGCTAACTCAGATAATCATGATGCTCCTGAATGGAGAACTGCATTACTTCCCCATGTCAAAGAAGCATAGAAATAGCACTGCGTATGCTCACAGTAATAACCATCAGTGTGTACATTTGCCTTCATAAAAATATGAGCATGATCTTCCTTAGTGAATTCTATTTCTAGATTTTTTTCTGTACTATTTCACTTTGGGGGTAACCCCCTCTGCTCTTCATGGACCAAAGCCTCACTTTTTAGAGGTAAACTGTCATATCAGTGGTCCCCGTGAACTATATCCTCCTATACTTATACCCTTGTGTAGTCTCCCACAATGACTAAGAAATTGGTCATGTGCCATGTGATTTGCTTTGGCCAATGGGATTGAATGAATGGTAGCACAATGCAAGCAGATAATTAAATACTTCCCACTGGCACATAACTTTAAAGATGTCTTGCAAAGTCCATGGTCATGCTCAATGGAGGCCTACATTAACTACTGAAAATTGAGAAGCCACACAGAGAAATTTTATAGTGAGAGGTATGTGCCTTTTCTGAGAATGCCTCCTGTCTTACCTAACCTTCTGAACAAATTTAGTCTTATATTTTGAGATGATTTAATACTGTCTATTCAATCTGCCTTCCTATTGTATGCTTTGCTTATTTAAATCTAGGTAGCCTTTAGGAAAACAAAGCAAACAATCTCATTAGGCCTTGGGCTCCCCTTGTAATGAACTTTTATAAGCTAAGCTAAACACATAAATTAACAATGTTTCCTATTTCTCTCTCATGATTTCCTTGCCCCTGGCACAGAATAATGTGTGTGTGTGTGTGTGTGTGTGTGTGTGTGTGTGTGTACTGTGATAATATCATATGCTGGAAGTAAGTTGGAAGCAGTGAATTATACACAGTATATATTGCAAACAACATGTGTGCTAATGTTGATAACATCTGTTTGTAGTTTTGTATGCTGTTCTGAGTCAGTAAGGGTCATAAAAGGAAAATTGTTTCCAGATAAGAAAAGAGTTCCTCATTTCTTTCCGATGTCATGCTAGATCTACTGTTTCAATAAACAGAGTATGCCCTTAGTTGGAGGAATATTTCTGAGAGAAAAGAACAGTTCTGAGAACAGATTGGTCTCACTCTTGATTTAAGTCACTCCAAGTGTTTAATCTTTCTTGAATTAAGCGCCACTACATTGTGGCATCCTCCACAGTCCTCGTGAGTTTTAACTGTTAACGGGACACAATCTAGAATCACCTGGGAAGAGAGCTACAATGAGGAAATGTCTAGGTCAGGTTGGCCTGTGTGCATGCTTGTGGGGCTTGTCTTGATTAATCGAGGTGGGAAGACCCACCCTAAATGTGGGCAGCACCATTTCATGGCTGGACCCTGAACTGTAAAGAGTGAAGAAAGCTAAATGCGCATAATCAGCAAGCAAGCAGGCAGGATGGGTATGTTCATTTCTCTCCGCTCTTGATGGTTGGATGTGATGTGATCAGCTATTTGACCTTCTGAAATAATGGACTTTGACCTGCAATTAAACACCAAATAAACACTGTTCTCCCCTGTGTTGTTTGTTATTGGGCTATTGTTCACGGCAACAGAAATGAAAGTAGAATAGAGCTTCTTAAACTTTTGTCCATTCCATTTGAGTCAAAGGACACCGTTTTACGTAAGGAATTTTTATGTGGCCCTGGGTATATAGGTATACAAACTAAGTATTCAAATTCAATGTTTACTGATAATAATTCTCAAATATTTTATGCTCATATAATTTTTGTGACATATGCATATAATTTTATAATTTATTAAAGATAAAATCTAGTTTGCATACTAATGAGATGGATGTGCTTATTTTTACTTAAAAAAATTAAACCTTGGGGGCAGGGATACAAAGTAATTGGTAAAGTGCTTACTGAGCAAGCATGACAACCTGAGTTTGATCTCAGCACCCATGTAAAAAGCCAGGCATGGTGGCATAGGCTCATAACCCCAGCACCAGGGAGGAGGATAGGCCAGCCAACCTAGATGAATCAGTGCACCCTAGGTCGCAGTGAGAGACCCTACACCAGAAAACAAGGTGAACAGCACCTGAGGTTGACCTCTGGCTTCCACACGCATGGACATACATGTGCTTTTACACACACACAGACACACACACCTTGCATGTTAAGAAATCTTTCACTGTTGCCAAATTTTTCATGACCCCACATTCAGTTATACCATCCTATAAGGGATCACAACCCACAGTCTAAGAAGCTGTTCCTGGGCTGGTGAGGTGGCTCAGCCAGTAACAGTGCTTGCCCCAAAGCCCAAGGATCTGAGTTCAATCTCTGGAACCCATATGCTAGAAGGAAAGAACTGACTCCTACAAATTGTCCTCTGGCCCCCCTGTATATGCTATGGCACAGGTACACCCACACTCACACACATCAATAATAATATTTTAATATTTAATTTATTAATTTTATTTTATGTGTATGAATGTATTGCCTGACTGTGTGTAAGTGCACCTGTGTCATGCAGTGTCCCCAGAGGACAGAAGTGGGTGTTAGATGCCTTGGAACTGGAATTATTAATGGTTGTTAGCCTCCACATGCGTGCTGGGAATTGAACCCAGGTCCTCTGCAAGAGCAGTCAGCGCTCTTAACTGCTGAACCATCTCTCCAGTCCGTAATAATAATTTTTTAAAAGAAAGAAGCTGTACCCTAAAGAACAAGAGACCAGGCCGGATGTTTGAAGCTCCTAGCTGAATGCAGCTATGTGCAGGACGATATAAAGGAGACAGTGACACAGGAGAACCCTCTCAACCGAGAGAATCCATGAAAATCAATTTATTCTTGTTGTTACATGAAATTTGGAATGCCTTATTTTCTTTTGGTGAGGGCACTGCAGATGAAACTCAGGCCTCACACTCGTTGGCAAGGCCCAGTGCTGTCTACCACTGAGCCACATCTACTAAGGCCTCGGGATGACGTGCTATGCAGTAGAAGATGACCGAAACACTCATCCTGCCCTTACGAAGCAGCAAAACCAGGACATCATGTCAGTCAGTAATGGATGCCTCATTTCAAATTGTGAAATTTTGGAATCAAATGTGAGTTTAGAGAAAAGATTCTTCTTCCAAAAGCATAATGAAAAGAAGGGTTCTTTTAGATTCGACTCCTAGGTTTCCTCTCTGGGAAGCAGCCCAGAGGAGAAGATCTCTCACTCCTCAGATCATTCCTTACTTGACCAGTCTTAACTTCCCTTAATATTCGTCCCAATCTTTCTGCGCACTTAATAATTATTTTCATAGTTCTGGAGATTGAATCAAGAGCGTCCATAACACTGAGCTTTGCCCCTGCTCCATTTAGTATTTTCTATTATGTTAAAAGATATTTTCTAGACCAGGTATAGTGGTGCACACCCTTAATCCCAGAACTTTGGAGGCAGGGGTAAGTGGACCTCTGTGAGATCCTGGGCAGCCTGGTCTGCATAGCAAGTTCCAGACCAGCTGTGGCTGCTGGGAGACCCTGTCTCAGTGCACACACACACACACACACACACACACACACACACACACACACTGGCTGTTTCCCAGTTTGCTTTTCTATATCCCTGTTTCTCCTTCTCTGAGCCCCAGGGCTGAACTGTATGTTACTTAGCACTTGGGTTTGCCAGATCTCTGGATTTTGATTAGTTTGGACAATGTGAAGCCCTGACAAGGAGGTCAAAGGGTTGCAAGCCAGAGTTAAAGAAATATATCCCATACTTACCCTTCTACCTATCCCAGTAAGCCGTAGGGGGAGCTCTCTATCTAGGCTATGATTCTCTCTGGATTCTAATACCAATGCCTTGATCCCACCACCTTCAACCCATGGGGAGAAAAGTGATGACTGCCTCCTCTTCTTATTCCCCAGGAGTGAATCACTAACCTTGCTGGGCCATTAACTTTGTCCATGATTCTAGGCAGGGTCTTTTTCTAGTTTATTTAAAAAAGACAGACATAACTGTTGATGCTATCTTTTCACCTATTCTAGCCAGGAGTTCCTTATTGAGTTGGGACCATTCCAGTCCAAAGCAGAGAAATATAAGGAGATAGAATCAGCAAAATGGCTATATCTTTGTGTCTCAAGAAATAAAGAGGGTGTGCCTTCTGCCTCTGGTATGAAGTCCCAGGAGTGGAAAGTGAGGTGGCAGGTATATAGATCTACAGGGCACAGCTGCCTGAACTCCAGCTGAGCAGAGGACTGTGCCCTTCCAACAGGCCACTGTGGCCTTGGAGCAGCAAGATTTCACCCTAGCTGAACCAACAGCAGCAGGTAGATGGAGGAAACCAGGGTCCTCAGAGGCCTTGGCAAGTCTAAGAGGGATGGCTGCCATGCAACAGCAGTCTGATCAACAGCAGGAGAGGCCTCCAGGTGTCTGAGTGCACAGATTATCAGTGACAGGCAGTGTTGGGGACAACTGACAGGATAGGAGATCCTTAGCCCTTTTGCCAATCTGGTTCTTAAATCACTTTAAATTGTATTTTGACAAAGAAGATGTGGTGAGACTTGAGATACAATGAATTTGAGATAACTACTTCATACAGATAATGTTTCCAGTTATAGAAATGTTTATAGTTTTATTTTAAAATTTCTTGCACATGAAACAAGAGTCTACAAACACATAGCATATCACCTTGAATCTCTTTTGAAAGTCACAAGCCAGTCTTGTCTAGGAGGGTATAAATAATAAGCTCAGCTGAGATCAATGACATAATCAGATCCAGCCACAAGTTGTTAATAGAAAAAAGACAAGTTCAAATTTATGGAAACTGCTGTCTGCTGTGCTTTTTATTTGTAACCCACAGAGTCACAAGATAGTGAATTTGAAAGGGAAACCTGGGAGAATGACACTTTCGCTACAGTCTTTCTCACTCTCTACAGAGAAAGAAAGGGAAGGAAAAGAAAAAATTGTTGAAAAATACAAAACTAGTTTCAATAGAGAGGATTCAAAAAATATGCCTCTAGAGACACACTCACATCCTCCCAGTGTACATTTATGGTAAAGGAACATGAGTTTGAATATCTGTTGTCAAGACTCGCTACCTGTGCTCTTCACATTCCACAACCATGTATATAAAACTTTGAATTACAATTTTAAAAGCTTTGTATATACTCCATATTACAGCTGCAAGCCTGGACATAGGAAACAAAACTTTAAATGTATGGTCATCAATGTTGTCATAGATCACCTCCTATATATACTTTATCTTCCTGTATACTCATCACCATTTCCTCAATTCTACAAATAAAGACTTGAGACACAGGGAGATTCAATATGATGTTCACTGTATCCCAGTCACAAAGCTGTGAGATAGAGGGCTCACATCAACTTCATGCTGTTTTCAACTACTCCAAATTGGAAATGGGGAGAAAACATTGAATCTAGGAATGGGAAAATCAAGTAATTGGCAGTCGATTCATATAAGTTTTTAACATCATTTTTAAATCCTATTATCTTGTTATCGATGTTATTATCAACTTTATTAACTTTGATAGTGGCTTGTTGATGCACACTTTTTTTTCCAATGCTGGGGATAGGATCCAGGTCATCACACATGATAAGCATGAGCTATACTGCTGAGCCTCGCCCTCCAAACGTGTCTAATTAGGAGTAAAAAGTAGATTTAGGGGCAGGAGTTTGTTCTACTACCAGACTACTCTGATAATGCAGACCTCTTTTTTTCTTTTGTCATTCCTTGGTAGCTTGTAGAAGGGCTTTATACATCTCAATTACTTTTGCAAAGTGATTTCAATGCCTGTGCACCAAGGAATTATCATCAAAATCTACACAGAAAAATGGTTTATGTATTCATGCAGTTCTTCAAAACATTTGGTATGAATTTTGGAAAAAACATCCCCTTCTTGCTGAAAAAGCATATGGATAAAATTTGAAGATGCTAATTTGTATTGAATATGAAAAATAAATCCCCAGCATGCTGTAAGCTAGGTTTCTCCTTTACCTCTCAGAAGGAGCCAGAACTGTTCCAACTTGCTCCACCCACCATGAACATAGAACTTGCTCTGACTTTCCTTAGGGACACAGACAGACACCATCCACGGGGCAGAAGGGAATTGACCCAGTCCACTCTGGGCATAAATCTGTGTGAGATCAATATGGAAAGAGGGATAAAAGGGAGGTCAAATGACTGAAAATGACAAAGTGTCATATGCTAACCTGACTTCACCCCCGCTCTATTTTGTATTTCCTATGTGACTTTAGCCTGTGACCTTTGCCATGGAAACTGGGTCACTGTGGCAAGGCGGGTTGTGAATGTATTATTCATCTCTGATAATTTTGTTTTCAGCGCTGGTGATGGAACCTGGGGCCTTCCACAAGCTTAGCAAATGTTCCATCACTGAGTGTACTCCCAGCCTATTTTGGATAATATTTCAAGCAGATTGCTGACATCTGTACAGAGGAATCTGCTTCTGAAAGTGAAATGAGATTCTGAAACACCTCAAGTAGCTTAAGCAAAGATTTAGTTATTCATGTAAATCAAATTACAGGTGTGAAAATGAAGCTGTGAGAGCCTAGGTGTGTGTTAATGAGTATTAATGTCTGAGGAAAACACTGCCAGTTTAGGGTTTTTTTAAACATAGCTTTGACTTGAAAAACTGCCAATGTGGGAAAACTCACAGGATGTTGGCATGTGTGAAGATGGCAGAATTCGCAGTTGAAGGCAACCAGAGGGATGAAATGCTGGCACTGTTACCCTGCTGCTCATCTCCATCCCACTCTCAGCTTAAAAGCAGCTGCCAGTGGGTGATACAGAAGATCAGGAAAAATAGGCTCAGATGTAGGCAAGAAGCAGAATTAAAGACACATCACAGATCTATGACTTCTTGGACCAGTGTCTGGTAGCATGTTAGTAAATGCTTAACAATTTTTCTTCAGGAAATCTAAAGCCTGACCTTGGGTAGCTGCCAATTTCTATAGTGTAAATACTCCCCCCTGCCCAATGGTCAGTCTCAAGCTACCAACCTGACCTCATCAAACATGGGATTTGGAAGAAATGGGAAGCTAGCTCTCTAGCACACAACTGAGTGTGACACTTCCCACCCCTAACCCAAAGGGCTCAACTTCAATGGGACACACCTGAGTGAAATGAAACTAATTTCTGTTTCCCAAAGCCAAGGACAGATCAGACTTCTGGGGTTTGCTCACCCTGGCTCCATTCCTTCAAACACCTTTCCCCTGTTCATGTTCATCCACCTATACTTGCTCCTCCTTCAGATTAGTATTGGAAGCATTCCTTGGTAAGCAAGCTAAAGGTAATAAAGTTTTCCTCTTATACCTCTAGGCTTCCTGCTGCCTGAGGCTTGGGTATTACCTGAGGATGTCTTCCAGGGAGCAAATATTGAAATTTAATCCTCAGTGTGAAGTGTTAAGGTAGAAACTTAATCCATCAGTGGTGTTTGAAGGTGGGATTTTTGGAGAATTATTATGATTAGATAAAGTCATTACGTGGAGTCTCATGATGGAATCCTGGTGGAATTATAAGAGAGAGAAGAGAGAAAATACAAAAAGATACAGGGATGTGCATGCACATTCATGAGCACCATACCTGTCTCTTACCATGTAGTGTCCTATAACATCTATGTTGGGACTCTGCCAGCAAGAATGCCACATGTAGATGCACCCCCTTGACCTTGGACCTCCACAACTATAGGCCAAAGTATACCTCCTTTCTTTCTGACTCACCTAGTCTGTGGTATTGCCTTATTGGCAACTGAAAATAGGTTAATACACTGTCTAAGTAGCATTCTGTTTTAATTTTTTCTACTGTTCTGGGGACTTTCTGAGAGCAAGGAGTGGGTCCTTCTCACCACTCTTATCTCTGGTTTTTCACATAGTGCCTAGCATAACACGGGGGTTAGCACGCAATGCAATGCTTGAAGCAGAGAGGAAAAGAAAATCAGCTTCACCTGGAATCACCATTCTCACTAAGAAACACAATTAGGCAGTTGATGGAGTCACATAAACACTGCTGCAGTTTGAAATGTGTTCATTTATTTAATCACTTTGATTACAAATCATTTAATTTGCTCTCTTGCACTCTGGAGCCTATGGATTTGATGAAGAAATGGGAAACAGGATGTTCAGTATTTTGCTGAGTGGTTAGCTTTAGAGTTTACGAAATGTTCACCAGTACTGATAAACTACTTTTCTCATATTTTTGCTCAGTTGATTTGTTTACTCAGAAAAAAATCTCCCAATCCATAAATACTCCATTCAAGAATGTCATGTATGCATGAACAATGAGTTAGTTATTTCTTACCTGTCTCTTCGCCTGCCTGCCTGCCTGCCCTGGCAGCTGCTCAGGTTAGCAAGTGTAGTGACTGGAGGTGAAGGAGTTGCCTGGTGCAACTCTGCCTCGGAGATGATTATGTACATTTCAGTTTATTTCATCTCCAGCCATTTCACATTCTTTGTTCCTCTATGCTTGTCTCTCTGGCACTTCACAAAATCTTCATTTAGTCTCCCATCCTATTTTCTCTCCCTCCCATTTGTGAGCTCCAAATACCTTCTTCACAGCAGTCACAAGTTGACCCGAGGGAGACAGAGGTGAAATAAAGCAAAATAGAAAGTCGCTCTAATTAACCTCTAGAGTCCTTTAAACAAGGCTGGAAGGCCTCCAGTCACTCTTTACCTTTTCAAAATGCTTCCAAGTGTACATTTGCCTCAGCCCCACTATTCCAAATCATTAAAGAACAAACCACGTAATTTAAAATGTTTTCCTTAATAATTCATTTTGACGAAACTTTGTTTCCAATTAAGCGTGTATGATTTTCCTCAGAATATTGCCACAGAAAGATTCTACTTAAGGAGCTGGAGAGAGGGGCCAGTAATTTACAGCACGTGCAGCTCTTAGGGAGGACACAAGCTCTGGTCTCAGCACTGGGATAGCTCACAACTGCCTTTAACTCTAGTTCCAGTGAGATCCATCACCTCTGGCCTCTTAGGGCACCTACAGTCATGTGCACAAATACACACACACACACACACACACACACACACACACACACACACAACTAAATCTTTTTAAAAGTTTCAGTAAAATATTCCAACGTAAGCCCAACTAAAATATATGTAATGGAAGGTATATGTGCACTAACCTAGAAACTTGAGTACCTGTTATGATTTGAATATGAAATGACTCCACAGGTTCATGTAGTGGGGGCTTCTTTGCACAGTGATGAGCTTTCCAGCAGTGATTAAATCCTGAGAGCTCTGACCTAATCAATGGAGTAATCCTTTGATAGATTCCTAATAGAATTGCATTATTAGGAGGTGGTGAAAGGTAACAGGTATGACCTAGTTGGGGGAAGTAGATCACTGAAATGTGCCCTGGGAGGAGATATCTTGGTCCCTGCTCCTTTCTTTTTGCTTCCTGGCCACCATGAGGTAGACAGTCTCTGCTATGTGGGCTTCTACCTCTGTGATCTTTGACTGTGTCTCACATCCAAAGTAATGGAGTCTGCCAAACACAAGCTGAAACTCTGGAAAACACAAATCAAAATAAATGTTTCATTTGTAAGTTGATTTTCTCAGGTGTTTGCTATATTGACAAAAAAGTTGATACATTAGCCCAATGATATTGCTTCTCTATAGCAAGAGTTTATAGCCCAGCCTGTTTGTGAACATAAAACTCCTTATCTACTCCATGGATTGAGTAGCTCATAATATGTGCTTCCTTTGTCACTTGGTGTTCTTTCTAATTCTAGGGGAGCCTGAAGGGAAGAGTACCTCAAAGCCACCTACACACCAACAAGTACATACACTGGGTCCAGCTTTCCTGAGGTTTTCTACAAAAAATAACTTATTGCTTAGTGTGTGTGTGTGTGTGTGTGCATGTGGCTCTCTGTATGTGCATATGCTGTGCATGCATAATATGTGTGCATGAGTGTGCGTGTGCATAGGCACACATTCCACTGAGCGTGTGTGAAGACTAGAGAACCTTCATCCACCTTGTTTGAGACAAGGTCTCTCTGTTCACTGCCCCATATGCCAGGCTACCTGCAGACTTCTGGCAATTCTGTCTCCATCTCCCATTTTCCACTTTGGGTACACTGGGACTACATGGGTTCTGGGGATCTACACTCAGGTTGTCAGACTTGTGCAGCAAATGCTTCAGCCACTGAGCCACCTCCCCAGCCTACTTAGCTTTTGTAAGACAGTTTCTTCAAAATATCCTTATGTTAAATATAGTGGGACATAGTGGGATGTGTATTTTGATTAATATCATTGTGTTAATCCTAGACACAAAGCTTATCTGCATTGATAAAATTATATTTCTGAACTTGTCTGGAGCTGAATGGCAAGAAATACAGGACCTCCTCACCAAATCACCACGAAGAACTGGGTTTTTGGAGGGAGATATGCCTTTTAAAGTCCAAACTTATTTCAACTATTTCTTATCCACCAATCTTTAAACTGGTTTTCAAAACTCCTCCTAACACACTATTAACCCCTTTGTGACCCCAAATATATAGCTATTATATAATGACAGGCTATATTAAATGAAGACATACTACTAACTGGTTAAGAAAAAAGAAGATACAGAATTCTGGGAAGTCATTTTTAATATTGGTTTCTTGGGGAAGAAGCTATCTGTGGTTGTTTCCTTTTGGTTTTCTTTAGACTTATATAAAGCTTTCCCAAAAGCTATGGTCTGCCTTGATTGTGTTTAGAAGAACCATGAGAAAGATTTTATTTGGTGTCTAGTCACACAGTCATCTGCCTTCCAGGCCCAGCAAGGTGCTAATGGAAAAAATCAGAACTGTCTGGCCTCACCATCACTGATTCCCAGAGCTCGGCCCAGTTGAACTGGGAGTCCTTTGGTTCCCAGAGGAAATTAATAAAATTTCTTCATGTCTTATTGAGGGAGATACTAAGGACCCTCCAGCTAACCTCATAATTGATTCTGTTTGGAAGGCCAAAAGAAAACAGTTTAGAAAGAGAATAATGAGACTACTACATTCATCTTTCTCTGCGAATTTTCAAAGAATCCCATAATGTAGTAATTTCATCTTGCCTCTCTAGAGGAAAATCAGGAGTTTACTACAGCAGCCATGCGAGTAGGGAGCCATCTGCTTGGGGGCCTTCTCCTTGTGAAGTTGTGAAATTCATTTTTTGCCCTTTCTAGAACTGTTGAGGTTTCCAGCAGGGCCCGAAATCTTTGAGCAGCTGGCAAGTAAGTGAGCAGAGGCAACTGTTGACCCTTTCAACCCTGCCAGTGAGGACTCTCCTTTTTCCTTCACCACGAAAAAAGGCGATCCTTGTATTAATACAGGGGATGGGCATCTAAGAATGTCCAGGAATTTCAGAAATGAAGCTGGGCTGCCTGTGTTGTCAAAAACACCTTCTGTGGCCAAGGTACAAATTCCCTGGAGTCAGCCAAAACTGCTTTTACCATTCAGGATGTTCTGTGAGATCAGGGGAAGAACAAAGCACGGCACTGTGTGGGATGTCTGCTTAATGCTCCTGTAGCCTGTGGGAATCTCAGGGCTCCTCCAACAACGTCACTTCCTACTGATATCGAAAAGATTTTTGAAAGCTGAAAACATTTCATTGTGGTGAAATGCATAGGAAGTAAAACTTAACGTGTCAAACACATTTAAATGTCCAACTCAGTGACATTACATACTTTAACATCGTTGTACAAGTGATCTCCAGAGCCCTTTTCATCTCAAAATACTCAAACTTCATTCTCATTAAATGAGAACTTCCCAGTCTATCCTTCCTCCT
Organism: Eospalax fontanierii; assembly: GCA_035773235.1. Taxonomy (NCBI): domain Eukaryota; kingdom Metazoa; phylum Chordata; class Mammalia; order Rodentia; family Spalacidae; genus Eospalax; species Eospalax fontanierii. Next base: position 42,541,445 of record CM069525.1, read on the forward strand.
GCAACCACCATTCTCCTTTCTGCTTCAGAGTCTGCCCACTATAAATACCATATGTAGGTAAAATCTTACAGCATTTATCCCTTTATAACCGGCTTCTTTCACTTAGCATAATGTCTTCAAGGGTCATCCATCCTGCAGGATATGTCAGATTTTCATTCTGTTTTTAAAGGCTGAATAGTATTCCATTGTATGTATCTATTGCATTTTGTTTATCCATTCCTCTATCAACGGGTATTTGGATTGCTTCCACATTTGGGTTAACATGAACAAAGCTTTTATGAACATTGTGTAAAGACACCCCTTTTGGGATCTGCTTTCAATTCTTTTTATTATGTGCCCGGAAGTGGAATTGCTGGATCATAAAGTAAACCTATTTTTATTTTTTGTTTTGTTTCTGAGGAACTACTGTACTATTTTCTTCAGAAGCAAGATACCTGGGAGAAGAAATGATTCTCATTAACCTCAATGACAGTTTTGTGTTTTGAAATGGGAAAAATATGTTAGTCTTCATGATGGTATAAATCAATCCATACTTTATCCCCCTGTATTTTCACTGACACTATTCATTGTATAAAGAAATTGAATTCTTGGTGATCACTTTGTATAGTTTTTCATTTAACAATGATTGAATTCATCTCAGGATCACAAAAGACTTCTCTCCCATATAACTATGATGGTTATCATTGTGTGGCAGTGGAGGGAATGAAGAACAGAAGATTTAAATGATTTTCCCAGGAAGATCCCGGGTTATGATAGTTGAGAAGGAAAGCCAAGAGTGTGTGTCTTCTTGATGCCCTGTTGAGACCTCTCGTTCTGAGGAACACAGACATCCAGAGAGGGTCATGGCCTCCATAAGCTGCTCTGTGAGTACTGCCAGATTGGTGAGATGTAACTGAAGAGAACTAACAGCATTTGGCACCGGGTTTGCCCCACTAAGGGCAGAAGAGTCTGACCTTGGATAATAGAAAAAAGCTTAAGCAAGGCTCTCTTCCAGGGAGAGGGGTAAGGAATAAGTGCGTTTCTGGGGGCTAATATAAACAAATAAGAAAGCCAGCTAATTTCAGCTCAGCAAAGGATGTTTCTGATGCCCTGCTTCCTTAGTTAAAATGCTCATGTGAGACTTCACAGAAGACTCCCCAAACCAATGAGCAGCTGCGGGAGCATCTTGGCTTATAGACACATTCCAGCCTAGGAGAAGTAAACATTGTGATATGGATCAGCACGGCAGCCAAACAGCTCCGGGGTTGTGAGCACAGACCCTGGATCCAATAAAACAGTCTTCATCCTGTTGTTTGAGGGGTATCTGCAGCTGCCTAAGGGAATCTGTAAAATTCCTAGGACTTGCCTGCAATATCTTTATATTCCAGGATTTTACATTTTCTAGATTATGTAATAAGGAAAAAGCTCTATGCCCAACTACATTAACATTTGCTTATTTTCTGTGATGTGATGGTAATTTACAGGGATGCGGGGAAGAAAATACACTCCTTTCTCACAGAAACACTGTATAAACAGAGCTGCTAATCTTCTTAACAAAGCATATCCTTCTTTCTATCATATGTTTCTGGAAAATGCTCAGCCCAGTTGGGGGGTCATGTGGGCCCAAGAAAAGTTACAAACGTGATAGACCTTGTCCTTGAGTAGCCATGCACTAGTTAGAGATGGAAGAAAGCAGATGGGCTCTTTTCCAGATCTTTCCTTTTGTGTATTTCCTACACATACAAACCACAAGAAAACATTTCAAGTGATTAATTTTTATAATGGCCACATAAGTCCACTTCTGGTACATAGATCACCCCCAAAAGACTAGGGATGTGGCTCAGTGGTAGAACACTTACCTAGCATGTGCAAGGCTCTGCATTCCGTCCTCAGCACTACAAAATAAAAATTCACTCATCAAAGCCCTAAAAAATAGACTCTATTAGGAGAGATTTTTTATTTTTAAGAACAGTTTGGAGCAATTTTTTGCAAATATGAAAGAAGCCCAGACAGAGACAGTCTTAGAGTATTAAGGACAGTGGCCTGGAGTCTTTCATGCTAGGGGTGACTCAGGGGGCTTTAGAGGGGATGAGAAGGAGATGGCTCTATCAGCTGAGACTATAAATAGCTGGAGACATAGACACTGTGCCACCTCCCCATGACTCATCCCCAAGGCCAGGTTGGTAGCACTGTCGCATCCCCATGGGCACATCCCTACAAGCTGCAGGCCTTTTTGATGTGGTTTTAATCTACTTCAAGGCTGTCTGGGGCTTATTTTAACCTCGTTTTATGTTAATAAAAATTTTATGATTATAATGAAGGAAAGGAAGGAGAGTCTATTTTGTCTCAGGGTTTAAGTAGCCTGTTCCCAGGTCTTTTTTTAGGTCATATTTAATCATATTTTGAAAAATCATATACTAGAAACATGTCCATAGAGACTCAAATGTTACCTGCTGTGACAATTTTGCACGGGCAGTTACCTGACTGACCGTAAAAGTAGTAAATCTGCAGTCATAATCTGTTAAACTAGAATGTCTCCCTTTATAAAAGCCTTTAGCAAAATGCATAGCCATTTGAATGATGGTGGCCTTGTCACAAGTCCAGAGTTTGTCACAATGCTACAATGCATTATTAATTACCTCCCAGCTTGGGGTAAGCCAGGCTTTTATATTTATTATTTACTTCTTTTTAATTGAAGCCCAAAGAACAAAGCAAAAGGCATTCTGTGAACAATACCGGATGGTGCGGCTGCTGTGGCAGCACATATGTCAGCACTTGGAAGGCGGAAGCAGGAGCATCCAGAGTTAGGGACCTACAGAGTGAGTTTCAGTGGAGTCTGGGACACATGAGACATTGTCTCAAAACAATAACAGCAACAAAGCACAGTATGAGACATATGGAATTATAAACCCATAAGCAAATCCTAATGTCACTAAATGATTTAACCTAGTGGTTAGGGATGCATAGCTCATGGTAGCATACTTACCTAACGTGTACTGCACCGAGTTTGATCTCCACCAATACAATGAATGTATGAATGAAATGTATATCCATTTCCTTCCCTTTTCTTGTTTTAAAGAAGTCTCCTCCATGTATATTTTGTGGTAATTCCATCTGATGTGGGCAATGCTCAAGAAGAAAAGCATCTGTTTCTCCAAATTATAGGCAATCCTTGCTTTACTGCCCTCTGATTCATGGAGTTTGGCAAACACTACATGCTTTACAAATCACATAGAACAAGTCTTTTGATGACATATTTCAAACAGTTCAGATGATCATTAGCAACTTTAAAAATAATTTTGTATATGTGTTGTGCTGGACATTGAACGCAGGACTTTGCACATACTAGGCAAACCCTCTACCACTGAGCTATGTCCCCAGCCTTTTTTAAAAAAGAAATTTGCCCTTTTAATGTTGACTGAACTTGCCATAATTTGGTCAATACTAATTAAAAATATTTTATGCATTTTTATTTTACGTATATAAATGTTTTGTTTGTATATATGCAAATGCATCCATGTGTGCAATGCACACAGAGGCCAGAAAAGGGTGTTGGATCTCTGGGACTGGAGTTATAGACTGTTCTTAGCTGCAATGAGGTTGTTGGGAAATGGACCTTCATCCTCTGGAAGAGAAGTTAGTGCTCCTAACTGCTGAGCTATTTCTCCAGTCCTAAACCAACATTAATTTTAGTTGGAGAAAGTCTTGGTATTTTGCCCACGCAGACCTCAAACATACCAATCTCCTGTTTCAGCCTCCCAAGCAGCCGGGATCACAGTCATGTGTCATCAGACCCAACTAGTATTTTTGCTTGTTTGTTTGTTTGCTGAGATAGAGTTTTCCTGTAGGCTCAGCTGGCCAGGGACTCACTATATAGACCAGGCTGGCCTCAGTCTCACAAAGGTCTCTCTGTGTCTGCTTCCAGCTAGTATTTTTAGTTAAAGTGTGTACATTAGGGATTTTGTTTAGATGTATACTATTGCAAACTTAATAGACTAATGCAGTATGAACATAACTTTCATACACACTGATATTCAAAAAAAACTCATGACTGTTGGAAAATTGGTGTTCTTGTGGTGATCTGGAACTGGACCCACCATATCTCCAAGGTACACCCTCCCCCTGAAACACTTTACTTATCTCTGGTTTCACAAAAATCTCTAAATCTGTGAGTCGAAGGATACTTAAGACCAACTGATTTGCAGGTAAGATGGGAGTGCCTTCTCAGGTGCCCTCTATACCTCTGTAGCAAACAACAATTGGACTTTGAGGAGCAGAGGACAGGCTAGCCCGCAAGACCTGTATACCCGTGCTTCTCAGTTCTTCGTGTAGGCCATAATTCTCTGTGTTCTTATTTGTGTCTTCTAATCAACTCTGTTCTTATTGGCCCAGGCTATCACACAAAGGCCAGGATAACTTTTATTGAGCCAGCCCAAGTCACTTTTCAAGAAGAAAATCCCATGAAGATAAGTCTAGCTGTCCCCAAAGGGGAATCAAAATAACTAAGCTTTCAGGAAAGAGAGCCACACTGGAGTCAATAAGTTCCCTGTGTTTTGGTTCCTAAGTGCTCTGTGTTTCTTTGTGTCCTGTGCCAATTAGTCCATCATGGTATGTATCTCATGTGGAGAACACACTCGTAAATCTATCTGGAAAGAAGAACATGGCAAGACCATTGGACTATGGGAAAAAATCAACTTGATTTATGAGGTATTATGACCCAAGGAGATGTTTTGTACTTTCTTCTTTGCTGCCTGGCTTAAACTGTGCTGGCCATGAGGTCGGCCACTCTGCCTCACAATTGCAGAATTCATGACATGCCTCTAGTTGCAGATGGGTCAGGGAGGAAAGGGTGAGGAGAAGGAAGAAGAGTTGTTCTTTAATTACTGATTATTTGAATATTAAATTATTCTTCATGAAAACAGCTAGATTCAGCAGTCTGTGGCTCCAGCCACATTTTTCTGTTAATATGCCCGGGAGCCCTGCCTCATAAGAACTCTGAGAAAGCCCACGCTCATATACATGTTCTGGGAAATCTTGTGAATCAGAGGCAGGCTGCCATTTCCAAAAAGGACACCATGACAAAGGCCCCACAATTCAACGACTTCAGGGGAATTTCATCTAGAGAGCGCATCGGGTGAATTAGAGTTCCTCTGAGAATACTTCCATGTACACATTTCTTGCACTCTAATTGGATTTTTACTGGAGGCTAACTGATTCCTTTGCTGTAGGTTTCTGGATGCAGTTGTACTGTTCATCAACTCAAGTGGCTAGTGAGGGTTAACCTGAAGTGGAGGAAACCTCTCTCAGACAGGTACTATGTGGCCCACCCAGGAACACTGTTCTCAAAGGAAGTATACATAATCTGTGTTTCTCTTATTGCTACAGTAAGTCCAAGCTAGGCCATGCTGGGAACTCCTGGTCAAAAGAAAAGAGCAAACTGAGCATGGCTGAAGTGGGAATTGTTGAGGAAACCCAGTGGAGTCAATAAATGTCGTTCTGCCAGGAGGAAATGTCAGAGCAAATTTCTAAATCTAAATGGACCTTGTTATGGATTGAATATGAAATGTTTCCACAGGCTGCTGAAGGTTCAGTCCCAAGATGGTGGTGTAATTTGGGGAGGTTCTGGAAACTTCAGGAGGTGAGACCTACCTCGGGAAAAGAAGTCACAATGGGTGTGTCCTTGGGAGTTGTGTCTTGCCCCAGCCCTCCTCTCAGGCCTGCTTCCTGATCTCCGTGAGGTTACTTTGCTGTATGTCTTCCTCATTAAAACCTCTGAAACTGTGAGTCAAAATAAATCCTTCATACCTTAAGTTGTTTTGTTAAGATATTTTTCCTTATCTATGAAAAGACATGGGCTCAGTAAATGCAGATCTGTCCAAACACAGGACAGTTAAACAATGAGATTCCCAAATAACGAAGTTAATAATGTCTGCTTCAACAGGCACAGATGAACTGGAAAGAGGGCTAGGCTTGGCAAAGGGGGCTGATTGACACTGTCTTTGATTGTAAGCTTCATAACAGAAGGCCCCATCTGATTTTCCTACTTCTCCTGAACATTACAGGCTCAAAAACAATGTTTGGAATAAGCAAGATGACTGAGGCTCCCTATCTGCCAAAACGTGAGCACGAATGAGTAGAATAGTTCTATCTCTCTCAGAAGGGAGTTGGTAACAGGTGGGAAGGCATTAGCTAACATATGCACAGTAGTCCCCTCATCCATAGTTTGACTTTCCATAGTTTCAGTTAACAGCAATCAAACATGGTCTAGAAATTTGAAATGGAAAATTCTATCTGTAAACAATTCATGCATTGAAAATAACTTTGTGTATATGTGTTGCATATATGTGCACATGTTTGTGTGTGTACATGCATGTGTGTGGGGTATACATAAGTATGTGTGTATGTATGGGGAGGCCACATGTCAACACCAGTTGTCTTTCTCTATTATCATCTTTTTTTTGAGATAGGGTCTCTCACTGAATCTGACTGGTGAGCTCCAGAAATCCTCTTCTTTGAACCTTTCTAGCACTAAGATTACAGGCATATGCCACCACGCCTGACTTTTTACATAAGTGTTTGAGATCCCAAAATAAGGTCCTTATGCTTGGGTCAAAGGCACTTTACTGACTAAACCATCTTCCCAGCCCCCTAAATAACTTCATTGCAGTGTATTGTTACAAATTTTCTATTTTATTAGTTCTTGTTGTTAACATTTCCTGTGCTTCTGCCTAATATTTCCACGGTCAATGCATGCTGAGGGAGAGGGAATCAGTTTTATTCAGGGACTAGCTCCCTGACAGGTTATCTAATCCCAAATGGGCAGCCCTGAACACAGGTATATATAGGCACCAATAAATGAATTCAGTGCGTTATACATATACATATAATTGTATGTATATGTAATAATAATAATCAAAGGAAAAAGACCAAAAGATGAAAGGGAGTTAGAGAGGTCACGGGAGGAAGTGGAGGGGGACTGGGAAGTATGAAAGTGATTCAAACATGATACTTATGTATGAAATTCTAAACAAAATTAAGTTTATAAAAGATTGAATAACAAATTCCTGTGTCTATAAGCAGTTCAACCTTATAGGTATGAATGCAGAGGAAAAAGTGTAGTATGTGCAGAGTTCAGAGCTATCTATAGCATCTACTGTGTGTCTTGATGCCCATCCTTGCAGATAAGGGAGTTCTGTATAGGATATAAAATAGTTCCTGGCATATAGTGGTATCTTTTGGTTTGATTACTGAATAGAAGTCCTTCTTACTGTTGGTGAAGGGGCTCCAACATCAGACCACCCCTCCATCCATTCCGGGTCTAGATGGGCCTCAGGTCACAGACAAGTGAGGATAAGCTGGCAGGTGCCAGCAGACATTTATGTCTGACAAAAGACTCAGATCAGACCTTCATCCTCATCTCTATGTAGCCAAGTAGTTAAGAGTTGATATGTTAGAGGCAGAGAGACAGGTTCAAATATCTGATCTTATATTTTTCTGTAACCCCAAGCAACTCACAAAATTCTCTGGGCTTCAGATCCCTCCTATATAAAACAAGGATTATTAGAGTTGTTTTAAGTGGGAAAATGCCACATTTGGGGCATATGGGCTAGATCAATAGGAAACACTTGAAAGTGCGACCTAGTATTTCACTATTGTTTGACTCTTGAATGTCCCACAAAGGCCCATATGTTTAAGACCTAGGTCCTCAGCTTGTGCTGTTATTGGGAGGCACAGGAACATTTAGTAGGTAGGGCTTAGTGGGAGAAACTTACGTCCCTGCAGCATGTTCTTAAAGGACATTATGGGATGCTGATCTCTCTGTCTCTCTGTGTCTGTCTGTCTGTCTGTCTCTCTGCCACCTGCCTGCCATGAATTTAGCAGACCTCTTGTACATGTTCCTTCTGTGATGTGATATGCTGCACATGTACAAAACAATAAAGGCAAGGAGCTAGAAACTGAAACTTCTGAAACCATAGGCTAAAATAAACCTTTTCTCCTTATAAGTTCTTTATCTCAGATATTTTGTTTCAGCGACAGAAAGACGACACAAACTAGTACCATTATTAGTCAGTCAAACTTTTATTCAGTGTTTTATTCTTAATTGTTTTAAGTTTAGGACCCCAAGAGAGTGCCTTACACAGACCGAATATTTAGTTATCATATAAACCCAACTCTTCCTTTTCTTCACACGTTATGGGCTTGCTCACACGTCTGTTGGGTTGTAGGGCATAGTGATACCGGCAGTCAGTTGAAGAGTTCAGCTACCCTTCAAGATGAAGGTCCAGCAGTTGTGTCTCGTTTTTCTCCTAGGACCAATGGCTAGTCAACGCATCCTCTTTTCACAGTGACACCTGAATCATGAGTGCAAGTCCAGCCATGAAGTCACATCTGAAGGCCCTGTTTAAGTTATTAATATAATTATGAATGTCTCATTGGCAAGACATGTCACACAGTCCTATAAACTTAAAGTTGTGTGGAAATACACTCTGTGGGGATAACAGTAGTGTCATAAGGTAAAAGATATAAGGAGAGATGAAGAATCAGGACCAATAGTCACAAAACCTCCCCAGATGATGCCCCAAGTTATTAAATCCCACTCCTAGAGTGTTACAATATATTTATGTATTGTATATGCCTCTCCAAAAGTATTTACTATGCTGGCATGTAAGTATCTATTCTAGGCTCCCAAACTAGATTGAGGACTTCTATTTTGTTCTTCCTTATGTACTTTTTTTCAGTACTGTGAGTTTGAACCTAGGACCTCATGCCACTGAGGTAAATCTCCAGCATCTTTTTACTTCTTACATTGAGACAGAGTCTCACCAAACTTCCCAGATAGGCCTTGAACTTGTGATTGTCCCATCTCAGTCTTCAGAGTAGATGGATTATATATAAGCCCATGCCACCATGCCCAGCTGTAGACTGGAAGTCTTTCCAAGGCAAAGGTAACTTACTCCTTTCTCTTTCTCTAAAGCCTAATACAATGTCTAGCACATAGTAGGGAACTTAAAATAATACCCAGTTTCATTGATGAATGCATGTTTGTTCTCATGAATGAATGCATGGATGTACATTATCCTTAGTTGATGTTTCTCACTGGTCTCAGGCAGTCACAGTCACTATTTGGAGTGAATGAGCGCTGAAAGCTCATGATGAGTCCAATGAGCTCCTTTGTTCCACTAGGAGACTATGCTCCAGATAGCACCTGCTTCCATAAATGGCTCCACATCATCCTCAATGACTGCCTTCATCCTTATTCTAAAGCTCCAGTGCACCTTTCCACATATTGTTAAGACCACTGTTAGAGGCAGGCCTCCGTTGTGCTTCACTCACAAAGAAGGGAAATATTTTCTTCACAGACAATCACAGCTTTAAGTCAGCATGGGTGATTTAACCACAGTTCCTTCTAGTTCTTCAGAAGTCATTCTTTATCATCACGCTTTCATGTTTTGACCCTTCCAGGAGCTCAAGGCAAGCTCTTTGTGGATATGCCCAGAGAGCATCTTGTGGTGACAAACAAATTTCAGAAAGTCTTTCAGGTCTCTCCCCAGGATAAATTTCCAGTAACAACTCCTAAGTCCCTACCCATAATCCAAGGAGAGATTTACACAACTTCTTTGATCCTTAATGCCACATACCACTATTCCAGGAGGCCACAGGCCCGCATAGGACTAGAACTGAAATCCTGTCCAGAAAGCCCAGATTTCTTTTCTTCTCTCTCTCTCTCCTGCATGTGTGTGCACAGGCCAGAGGGGAACCTCGGTTGTCATTCCTCAGGAAAATTATCTACCTTATTTTGAGACAGGTTCTCTCATTGGTCTAAAACTGTCCATTAGCTAACCTATCTGGCCAGCAAGTTCCAGGGATCTGCCTATCTCCACCTCTCCAGCCTCTCCAACACTGGGTTTATAAATGCATGCCACCAAGCCTGAATTTTTTACATTGGTTTTGGGAACTAAACTCAAGTCCTGATTCTTGCAAGCACTTCACCAACTGAGTTTTCTCCCCAGCCCCATGAAGCCCAGATTTCTGAAAGTAGATAGCAAATTATGTTCTTTGCATGGTTACAGTTGATACATGTTGCAAATAGATCCATTAAAGAAGTTGAAAACTGTTGGTTTTATTGTTTAAAAATGTTTAAAGTGTTCTGTTTGGTATTTTTTCTTCATTAGATTTTATAATGGTGGACACTTCTATGTTCTATCATAGACTATTTGCTTTTCTAAATACATATTTATAATAAATTAAGAAGCATTTTACTCAACATTATATTTTCTTGATTTCCAGTGGGAGTATTTTTGTCTTAAGGGAAACCAGTATTGTTAAATTGTCTTCATGAATTGTGCTTAAGGTCAAATTAAAAACAGCATTTGGAGCTCAATTACAGAATTATACAAATCAGAGGAACTAAAGGAAAAAATATCTCTTTTGTTTTTCAGGGGTGGGTATCAAACTTGAACTTATAAATGTTGAGGCACAGTGAGAACTATGGAAAGAATATCTCTTCTCTCTATTATTCAAAAGCTGAAATTAAATCAACTGAAAAAAACTGGACCAATCGTGCAACAGTGCCCTGACTCTCTCTTTTTGTGCCTAGCTAAATATTGTGGCAGAAAACCAGGTGCCTACTCACTAAATTCTTCCAAGTCACACATGGGCAACAACCAGGAAGAAGAAAAGACTGCAGAGTGGGGTCTTCTCTCATGCTTTTACAGTTTTAATGAACATACAAATCATCTCTATCTGTCAGGAGTTTTGGGGTGGAACCCAAGAGGCTGAATGTCTACCAAACTCCTAGTTGACAGGAGTGCTACTAGTCTGTAGCTTACACTTTGAATAGGAAAGGTTTAGCTGTGAAACAAGCTGGAATTTTATATAGGAAGTTAAAGATGATGGAGAGAATAAGGTAAGCATGTTGAACGAGTATGGAGATCTGGAATAATGAGCATGCATCAGAGCAAAAGTTCAAGAAAGGACTCTTAACGTATAAAGGCTCTACAAAGAGCCAAAAAGAAACCTGGAGCAAATTAGAAACACTGTGTCCCTTAACATGTTTGTGTGTGAACATTCTAGCTAAACTGATTAAATGTAAATTGATTCTGTTCCCATTCATTCACTGTGTATATCATAGTAGGGATATTAGGTGATGTAATCATTCCTCAGTATCCATAGGGTTTGGCTCCAGGATTACCCACTCAAATACCAAAATCTACTCATAAGCCAGAAATTATGAGTAAGTGCAATAATGGCATGGTATTTGCATAGAACTATACACATCCCCTCAAATACCTTAAAGCATCTCCAGATAAGTTTCAATATTTTCAGTAGCGATTCAAATACTATGTGAATAGCTGTTATGCTGTATCATAAAGGAATAATGACAAGAAAGACATTTGTATATTTTTGTACAAATAGTAAACCTTACTATATAATACATATCAATCATATCAATAACAGCATAATATTTTAATTTTCAGTGCTAGGGATTAAATCCAAGGCCTTTTGCATACTTGGCACATTTTTTACCACTAGGCTCTATCCTTAGCCCAAAATTTATATTTATGGGTATTTTCAATCCATAGTTAATTAAATGAATTTATTACAAATATGTACTTGTGTAGGGTCATATATATACACATATATGTAGAGAGAGAGAAAATGCTTTGTGACACAAATACGGAAGCACAATAACCACAGGTCTTACTACCCAGCTGAGACTAGTCATAATTAAATGAACTTCTGAACCCAAGTAATATTTGGTAGAGAATGTCTACCAGGAAAGATAGTTTTAATAAGCTGCATTTTGAACTTCACAATACACTTCCAAAACAAGTTATGTGACTTGGGAAATTACAAAAGAAAACCAAAGAGAACAAAAACTACTGAAAAGACAGAAAAGTTTTGTTGACTCTTCAAAACAGTGATTCTGTTCAACCCTTGAATAGGAATTTGAAAGTGAATCTGTTTCTTTCTTTATATTTATTAATGAGAAAACTAACCTTTTCCTCAAGCATGCATATTTTAAAATGTTGAGTAAATATTTGAGTAAATGTTGAGAATGTTGGTGTGGAAAACACCAAATTATTAGCCTGTGGCATTCACCAACATAGTCTAAAGGGGAAGGGTTTAGAGTGGTTGAAAAAAAAAAAGAGCCTTTCAGGCAGGGAGAATGTTCAGGCAATGGCTGTGGTTCTGTTTGCTTAGAGCTGGAAAGGCCTTGTGGAAAATAAGCTTGCCAAGGCAGGTTGTGGCCAGATGGTAGAGAACCAATCGAATCTCTCACTGAGCATCTGGATGTTCCTCTTTAGGTAAGCACACTTTTGACACAGAGATAAAATAAAATGTGAAAAGGGCTGTATTGAAGTAATTGGTAGTTAGCTTGCTGTGAGCCATTCACCCACTTGACAGCTTCTCAGGCAGTTCAGTTCAGTAGATAGGGCTGTCTTAGTTCGAGGTAAACATTACAACAGACTGTTGAAGATTAAGACCTGCTACTCCCCAGTACTTTGGAACTAGCATCAAATCAGAGACTTCTGAGAGAGCACCAGAGTCTTAGAGAATAACTGGTCCTTGGAGGGGTAAAATGCCTAGTAGGTCCCCCAGAGATTGAGGGCATCTATATTTTTCTCGTTAACATATTCATGACACAAAGTATTATGTGTTGCCGAGAATGGTGGAAAATATTTCACTGAAGTCTTAAGTTGGAAAAAAAAATTAAGAGTTTTTTTTCCTCTTTATGACCCCAAGCCAAAGAAAAAGTTTGTCACTCTGTTTATGAGATTAGTAAGCCAGAAGAGCAGACACAGCCAAATCCCTCTGACTCATTACTGAGTTGTAGGAGTGGCATGCTCAATTAGTAGGTAATATAATTTACCCAGCCCCCAGGGTAGAGGGGGAAAGTGAGATGGAAATGAACATTTTCAGGGCTATAAATTTACTCAAGAGAGCAAGATGACCCGTGTGAGTGGAGCCGGATCTACGTGGCCATCAGTCATCTCTGAGCTTCAATAGTTCACTTGGTTGACCCCGCTGTCTATATAACTGAGATGAGTAATGTATTAGCAATGTGGGAAGCCTCAGATCATAAAACCAGAGAGGAATAAATCAGCCTTGATTGTCAGGATGTGAAAGAGGCAGAGATTTAGAGCTGGAATCCCACTACACTGGGCACTGTTCTTCTTGCTCAGAAGACTTTCATTTTTTTCCTCCTGCACTCAAGGTAGCTGAAGTTTTGCCCAATCCTGGACTGATCTGCATACGCGCCTCCTAAGGGGAGGGTTGTTAGTGATGTGTAGCATCCCTATAGACATAGTCTTCTTTCTGTTTGTTTAGATTAATAATTTTTCTAAAATATCAGATAATCTAAAAATTCAGAAGAAAGTACAGAATTAGATACATTAAACTTCTTACCCTCACTCATACAAACCTCCTCTATTATCAACATCTTGCACCAGAGTGGGACATTTTTACTATGGATGAATGTCCACTCCTGTGATGTATATTCCATGGTATTTGACAAATGTGTAGTCACAATGGCAACACTGTATGGAATAGCTCCACTGCTGTAACAGCTCTTTGAACGTGTTTACTGTTTTCACTCACACATGTTAATTCCTGTATCTGTTCATTCAAGATTATTTCCAGACTTCCTATGTGTCAAATGCTGTGCAAAGTATAAGGAAATATCTTCTTATCCAAGCCAGACTTACCTTCAGTGGGCTTTCAGTAGAGTCAGTGTAGGGACAGTCTGAAAATGTTGGACTCTAGTCCAGAATTTGACACTTAAGAGTGTACTATGGGAGTTGGAGTGATGAGTCAGCAATTAAGAACTCTTGCTGCTTTTCCAGAGGACTTGGGTTCAGTTCCCAGCCCTCACATCAGGCAGCTCACAACCACCAGTAACTCCATTTCCCGGAGATCTGACACCTCTTCTGACCCTGCTGGGACCAGGAGCACATTTGGTACACACGCACACACACACACACACACACACACACACACACACACACAATAAATAAAAAATAAAAATAAAAAAGTGTACTATGGACCACAAAGTAGTGTAATTCCTCTTCTGGGCAAAGTGAATCTTTCTTTTAGCTAAGACAGTACAAAAGGTTCTTGACTGCTACATTGTGTAAGAGGAAATTTGGTGGAAATTGGTCTAGAACTTTCTTCTCCTATCATCCCACAGGAGAAGTAAGATTTATCTCTCTATAAGGGATTCACAGAATCAAATTGAAACCATTACAGTTAAAGATTCACTTCCTTTCTGATCAAATCTGAGCATTAAACATATGATGGGGAAACCAGAAAAATCATGCTATCTAATATGGAGGAGCCAGTGATCACTTCAGACAGAACTGCCAATATAGGACAAGAACAGCTTTGATCATGTGTGAACTTAGATCTGGGCTTGAGATATATATTGCTCAGAGGAATTTGACAGTGATAGACTAGTTTTCAAACCTAAAGAAAAAGGTAATATGATTAGTACCATATCCCTGAGCAGGTACATGTCTCTTAGGAAATCTGTTCTAGTTCCAGCCTAATGTGGCAAAATAACAAAAGGCATTGATTTCGCTCCCTAATCACCATGTGTTTTTCCCTATTCATCTTCCTGATTTCACCTGTCATTCAAACTCTAGGCTTCTTCACCATGATAATAATGAGACTCATGGCTTTGGCCTCAGATGAGAGCAGTAGAGAAGCTCAAGTTCATTGTGTGCTGTGCCACTGAAACATAGGAAAAGCAGGAGGAGTGACACATCTATGGTATGGATGATTGAAAACCAACAGTCCATTCATAAAAGTTTTTGTCAGGGTGGAGCTATTGAGAGGTGGTAGAACTTTTAGGAGATATAGCCTAGTGGGAGATTCTTAGATCATTAGGACATGACCCCAGAGGGGACTGGGATATCCTAACCTGTCTCCCTCTCTCTGTTTCCTGGCTTCTGATGTGACCACTTGCTCTGATATGTGCATGAATGAACCATTGTCTTCCATCACTCTCATGAAAATGTCTTATCAACTGGTCACATGATCATGCAGTTTGGCCATCTAAATTGAGGTAAATGACCCTTTTCTCTATATGTTACTTACATCTGGTATTTCGATGTAGCAACAATGAAAATTTTCTCAAACTTAGTGAACAGACCTTCATCTTGGGTGATGGTGGGAAGACCCCTTCATCTTGTGCCTCAGTGGGGAGCTTGAAAGGACTAGGCTTCTCATGCCAGTAAAACTAGACAGCAACCTGCAACTGCACTTCCAATGACTATAGGACTGCACAGCACTGATAAAGCAAGCTTTCTGCCCCAGTGGGTCAGGGAGCATATGGAGAATACATTCTCATCTCTAGAAGGACACGAGAGTGCCAGGTGTCCAGTCATAGTGGGTTCAGAGGTCAGTGTGGGGTTTGAACCTTTGGCTCCAGTGTGCTCAGGGTCCCATGAGAGACTGGGGTTTGGCTCCAGTGCTTCAGTGAACTCTTAAGGGCAGTGTGGATAAGGGGTTAGTCTTCTGGGATTCAGTGGTCACTATAGGACAAGCATTCTATACAGCTGTGGTTCCAGAGGTTTCTTCAGACCATGAAGCTTAGCTAGAGTCCTAGCTTAGTAAGTAGACTTTGGTGGGTCTGACATTTGGTATCCTGCCCCTAGTGAGTTTTCAGAGTCCAGGAGGTGACTGGAAAGTGACCCTTGTCTTGGGCCTTGTTGTGTGACCCCACCCTGATTCTTGTCGGCACATAGCCAAGATGGAATCTGTTCAGCAATTTCATCAAACATTAGTGTTATTCTCTGAGGCTAAGCTTCATGCACACATGCCTATAAGAAGAATTGAAAAAAATAAAACACCCAAATCATCTCAGAAGGAGAAATCAAAACTGAAAGAAAAATGCACTCCAACAAATGAGTAAAACATGAAAGAGAAACAAAGAATATGACACAACCACCAGGTATGATGTAACCACCAATTCCTCCAAATATGAATTCAAAACTACAGAGATAGCTGAAATGTCTCTGAAAAAATTCAGAGTTTTACTTTTCAAAATAAGAAATGACCATATAAAAGAATCAAACAAACAGATGCATGAATTAAGGAAATCGATCCAAGACTTCATCAAGGTCGTCTAGCACTGAATGAAACTGTCAGTAAACTGGACATGAAAGACCAAAACATGCAGGAAAAATTCAGCAAGGAGATTGAAACATTGAAAAGGAATCCAACAAAAACTTGAAATGAAGAAGATGGTCAATGAAACAAATACCACAACAGATAATCTCATTAACAGACAAAACCAGGCAGAAAAGGAAATCTCAGGAACAATAATAAACAGACATATAAATGAAAAAAGAAGCATGACTAAAATTTCCAAGAAGTCTAGGGTTACATTTAAGAGGCCAAACCTGAGAATTGATGGTGTAGAAGAAGGAGCAGAGCTAAAAATCAAATGGAAT
The DNA here is from genome assembly GCA_035773235.1 of Eospalax fontanierii. Classification (NCBI taxonomy): domain Eukaryota; kingdom Metazoa; phylum Chordata; class Mammalia; order Rodentia; family Spalacidae; genus Eospalax; species Eospalax fontanierii. The sequence goes on from CM069525.1 coordinate 42,557,881, forward strand.
AGAGTACTCAATGAAATTATAACAGAAAACTTCTCAAATCTAGTAAAAGAAGCAGAAATTCAAACACAAAGGATATATAGAACTCCAAATAAACATGACCAGAGGAAAAAACCTCACTACATCACATCGTTGTCAAGCTGACGAAAAAACCTCACTACATCACATCGTCGTCAAGCTGACGAAATACAAAGAAAAAAATACTAAAATTAGTATGAGAAAATGTCATCTTACACGCACAGGAAGACATATCAAAATTATCCCAAACTTTTCATCAGCAACCCTAAAAACCAGAAAAGCATGGAATGAAATAGTCCAAGCTCTGAAAGTAAATAACTGTAAACTCAAAATCTTATACCTTGCAAAGCTGTCTTTTAAAGATGGAGAAAAAGGAGTATTTCAAGACAAACACAAAGTAAGGCAATTTATGATAATCAAGCCCTTACTGAAGAAAATTCTTAAAGGAATACTTTACAGAGAGGAAGAAGATAATCTTCACACAAATACATGGAAGCGTACACTCCATACAAACAACAGGTAAACAAACCAGACCTGGGGAAAATAAATAATCAGTTTCAGACACACCAATGCAGCAAAATAATACAGGAAGGGAAAGATATACAAATAATTCAGCAAAGCAACATCTACTATATGAATAGAACATCAGTGGTACAGGAATTGGCCCCAAGTATAAACAGATGGAACCATACTAAATTAAAAAAAACTTCTGCACAGTAAAGGTAACTAATAGTAGAGCACACAAACAGCCCACAGAATTTGAGAAAATCTTTGCCATCCATTCTTTAGATAAGGGGCTGATATTCAGAACATACAAAAAAACCTGCAAAAAGCTACAAATTGAGGAAATAAGATTATCAGTCAACAAATGGGTCAATGAACTGAATAGACTGTTTAATGAAATAGAAAAGAAGAAACACAAATGGTTAAAAACTATTTTAAAAAGTATTCAACGTTCTTACTTTTCAGAGAAATGCTAATTAAAAATACTTTGGAGGTCTAGAGAGATGGCTCCATGGTTCAGAACACTGGCTGCTGTTGCACAGGACCTGAGTATGATTCCTAGCACCTACATGGTGGCTAACAACAGTCTGTAACTCCAGTTCCAGGGGAATTTGAAGCCCTTTTCTGACCTTCCTGGGCATTATATGACACAGGTGCACTCATAAACATGAAGCATCATATACATAAAATAAAAATAATAAAATACAAAAATAATTAAAATAACACTACTCTGAGGTGCCATATTACACAATCCAGAAGGGCAAATCAAGACTCCAATAACAAATGTTAGAGAGGATGTGAAGAAAGAGGAACCCTTATTCACCACTGGTGGGAGTGAAAATTAGAACAGCTGTTAAGAAAAACAGTTTGGAGGTTTCTTAAAACATTATAGAGTTAATATATGACCCAAGTATCTCACTCTTAGGCATATGCCCAGAGAACTCCATATCTTGCTGTAGAGATATTTGCACCCCTATGTTTATTGCTGCTTTCCTCATGACAGCAAGGAAATTGAACCATCCTAGTCCTCCATCAACAGAGGAATGGATGAAAATTTTGTACATGTATACAATGGAATGTTATTCAACTCTAAAGAAAAATGAACTCACAAATTTCACAGCAAAATGGACAGACCTAGAATGTATAATATTAAGTGATTTTAATCTCTAAGAGTAAAAACTATCCACATTTCTTGTATATGCGGATCCTAGTCTAGAATGTATACATGTACATATGTAAACAAATGCATCTGTGGGTATTCTATAATATTTAAAATCAAGAGTGAGAAAGGGCAATTTAAAATGAAAAGGAGCATAATTTTTGTCTTTTTTCATGGTGAATGTGTAAATTCAACTTTCTGCATACTGCATTTCTTCCTTCCATAAGAGTCCAATAACTTTTGTCCCTTTCAGGAAGTGATTGTAAGAGCTGAGCTTCCTTTTTAATTCCTTTGACTATAGGTGCAGTGGGAACTGGACACTGAATTCATGCTTTACATTGACCCACTTGGAAAAGGTGATTTGTTGTTGTTAATGTTTGTGACAGTTCTATGTCCTGTGCTTGGATGGTTTTTATTAAAGTTGTCATTGTTGGAAATTCTTAAATACAATTTGTTTAAAATTTTGATTCAAAACTGTCTAACACAGTGTCTTAAGACTGTTGCCTCTGGAGGAGAGAAAGCTACTGAAATCCAGGAAGGGTCACATTTTGTTGCCTCAGAGAGTAGAGAAGACTTGCTGTTTTGGTTAGTACTGTCAGCTTGACAGGAACTAGAATCACCTAGGACATATCTGTGAAAGAGTTTCCAGGTTGGGTTAATTAAGGCTGGAAAACCTACATGGTTTCCCATGGTGACTCATCACTGCCTGTAACCCCAGTTCCAGGGGATTTAACTCCCACGTCTGGCCTCCAGAGGCACCAGAAATACACATAGTGCACATACACATATACAAGCCAAACACTCATACATATAAAATAAAAATAAAATAAATCTTAAAAAAATCTTCATGCAAATTAGAAATAGAACCGAATTTCCTCTCGACTTGGTTTTTTCAAAAATCTACCAAAATACCCACTATCATGCTTAACAGTGAGAAACTCAATGCTTTCATGGTCAGATCAGGAATAAGGCAAGGAGGTGCCTCCTCAGACTTCTTTTCTGTATCATCCTGGAAGAATTTGCTGATGCAATGTAGCAAAGAAGATTCATAAAAGACATACAGAGATGAAAGAAAGAACTGAAACTGTTTTTGTTTGCAGATAATATTTCATTATATAGAAAATTTAAAGGATCTAAAATAAAAAATAAATCTTCCTAGAACTATATTATTTTAACAGAGCTTCAGACTATAACATTAGCATACAAAAGTCAATCTCTTTTCTTTATACCAACAGTAAAAAAGTCAAATTTGATATTTTAAAAGCAGAAAATCATTTACATTGATATCTCAAAAATGAAATACTTGGATGTAAATCTAACAAAATATGTATAAGATCTACATAGACTTAGATAGAATTATAAAATACAAAATGATGAAACTCATAGAACATAACAGTAGAAAATCTATGACTTTCAAATTGGTTATGGAATTTTAGGCTCAACATCAAAAGCACAATCCCTGAAATAAATAATTGATAAACAAGACCTCATTAAAATGAAAAATTGCTGCTCTTCCAAATATACTTTAAGACAATGCAAAGACAATGCACAGACTAGCTGAAAATATGTTTAAAACACATGGCTAATAAAGAACTATTATCTAAATATCTTGTCACTTTTCCTTGGGAGATGTGAACAAAGGTATATTCATCCCAGATAGGGCACCAATGGCACCTCAGATAGGGCTCCAAGGAAAAATCAAGAAATGATCCCACGCTAGATGAAACAATGAATTTAATTGGAGTGCCTTACAAGAGCATGAGTGATTACCTGTAGAAGCATGGGCAATTTATGGGTAGCTGCAACAACAAAGAAGAGCCTCCTGTATCTTCAAGGCATACAGGTATCTCTTTATGCACCTTCCATGAGGGAATGTTAGTGGACCCAATCTTGTTAGGGCCTTGTGTGGGTAATCACAGCTGCTCTAACTTCAGGTTGATAATGGTCACATCATGCTTGGAGGACAGAGATCTACAACACTCTACCCTTTCTTGGAATTCAGTAGCCAAGGAAATACAAAATAAAGTTAGCAAGCTTCAATACAGCATAAAAGGGTCTCATTGCTTCTATTAATTGTTTACTCCAAGGAGCCATGCTGGGTACCCGCTTGGAAGGATGGAAGGTACTACCTTATTAAATTCTCTGTAATCCACAACCAGTCTCTACAAGGTGTTTGGGTTCTTTGTTGTCACCTTTTTGTCAACTTGACACAAACCTACACATACCTGAGAAGAGAGGATCTAATTGAAGAATTTTTTTCCATCAGTTTGGCCTGTGGGCAGTCCCTAGATTGCTAATTGATGTACAAAGGCCCAGCTCATTGTGGGTAGTACCTTCCTAGGTAGGTGGGCCTGGGATGTGTAAAATAAAGTAGTTAAGCAAGCCAGAGTATCAATCCAGTAAGCAGTGTTCCTCCATGGGCTCTGTTTCAGTTCATGCTTCCAGTTTCCAGTCTCGACATCCTGCCCTGGCTTTCTTCAGTGGTGGGCTGTAATTTGTAAACTGAAATAAAAGTTTTTCTCTCCAACTTGGTTTTAAGTCAGAGTTTTATTACAGTGGTACAAAACAAACAAGGTCAGGGTCCCCATCCTAGAGCACTGCTAGAGGGTTGCTGCACACTATAGACTTTCTATCCCCTACCTCCCCACCCTCCACCCACCTCTGTCCAGAGACTAGACAGAGCCTACAAATACTGCTGAGCATAGCCTGGGGCTGGCAGGGAGGAGTCTGGTTTGATGTGCCGATCTAGTTCCCAGGTCTGACAAGTTTTTGGTTGGCCCTGCAGGAGACTTCCATTAGCTGCACCTACTTGCTGATAGGGCCACAAACAATATCCCCTCTCCAGTATACTCCACCCCTGCCCTCCTATATACACTGCACACTCTAGACGGGTAATTGCCCACCACTGGGGCAAGGTTAATCAAGTACATCTACACAGCTCTATCTCCATATTCATCTATCTAACTGGTATCCATTGTTTCTGATGTTCCTGGAGGCCACCAGGAACCCAAGGTATACCTAACGACAGTATCCACCCAAGCCCAGATACTCAGCATATTAGTAGGTACCAATGAGTCCAGAACTCAATGTGGGACCTCCAGATACCCTGCATGGTCCTCACCTGCAGGCAACCATAGGGCCCGAATCCACCATATAGGATCTCCTTCCTCCGTAGTAGAAGATAAAAATGAGGATCACTTTCACCTCTTTGCTGAACTATTTTTCAGTCTTCGAATCCTTAGAAAGGCTCACAAACACAGCATTTGGATTTCTGTCAGTATTGTTTTTTCCCTAGCTTGACACAAATTTTACCACATTTGCTTTCAAATGACCAGGACAGACCCAGTATCTGTTTTTGTTTGTTTTTGTTTTGTGTTTTTGTTACCTCTTGATTGTGTTAGTACTTCATGAACTCGGTTTACATATTTGTTCGTCCCTCAAATGTATGAGACACTCTCCTACTTTGTAAGGAACATGAACCATGGGGCTCAGCAAAGTCACAAAAGCCTCATACCACTTCCAGGGTCCCTGCAAAATTAATTTTCTTTTAACTCCCTGATGAACACAGTCTTACCTGGTTGGGTGAATTGAGCATCATACACTAGCTCTCTTACCCGATTCCTTCACTACCATTTCAATGTCATTTTCTCCTCTTCACTGTTTAGCTTTTCCCATGTGTTTCAAGCTTTTTAAATCCCAGTGGGGAACACTTGGCACAGATCTAATCTGTATTCACTTTTCCTTATGCACCTGCATGCGTAGCCACAAGAAATGGCAAGCCTGTGCTTCCATCTTACCCTCTCCTTTATCCAATCTATTTACCAACTCAGAGGCTGACAAGGGGATGATACATGCATGTCCTTTCCTTGCTGCAATTCTTCACTTATGTGGACAAGTTCTTTCTGAAAGACAGCTGAGTCTGAACTGCATGTCTTATCAACTACAGCAAGGGCAATGCAACTTCTGCAACAGCTTTGTTATAGTTCTATTCCATACATGCTACTTTCAAGGACTGTGCCATATTCTCTAGCCTATCAGCCATTTTCAAGGTATTCCTGTACTCCCTTATGAGCCACATTCATCAACAGGGTGTGCAAACCCATGAGACACAGATGAATATGGTCCCATGAACTTCCCATCCTGACTTTCCCATTGGGCAGAAGGTTTAGCCTCGGTTGCATGTCTTATCATCCATAGCAGAGGTAATGCGCCTACTATTACAGCAAAGAAGCATGCCATTCCACACCACATGGTGAAGGACAGCTGTATTGGGATTAACCCAGTGGATGCTCCACCCCAGATGACTTAGCTTCTGTTGCTTTAGCAAAATGCAAGTGTTCTCCCAAAATCCACCTTTCGTTCTGTTAGGCTCCTCTTTTGGCATCAAATATTTCCCTAGGGATAGATGAACAAATATTTAATCCAGATAGAGCACCATTGACAGACCAAATGAATGATTGCAGCAAAATCTAGTTTGGTGAATCTATGAGTTTAACTGGAATTACGTACAGGCGCATGAGCAGCTACAGCAGTGAAGAAGAGTGTTTCATCACCCAGAAATTGTTAACTGTTTACATACTCTTAGAGAGGTATGCTGCTGCCTCATGATCTCTCTCCACTTCTTCAAGAGAACACTAGCAGGCCTATTCTTGTGAGGGTCTCATGTAGGTAATCACAACTGCTTTGATTGCAAGATGGCAATGCCCACAGCATGCCCAGAGTACAAAGTCCTACAATAGCAAAATATGCAACATCTCTTAATGACCTGATTAAATAATAGACAGACAACATGATCAGAACCCTCAATAAACAAGATACACACGTAGCAAATGAACATATGAGAAAATGTAAACATCATATGTCATTTGGGAATCACAAATTCAAACAAAATGTGGTATTACTGCATATCAATTAGAATGGCAGTAATCGTAAGTACTAACCACAGCACCAAACGCTAGAAAGAACATTGCCATTGTGAATTCAAAATGGTCCAGCTGCTTTGGAACCCAATCTGACAACTTCTTATAAAAACTAAACAATCTCAAACCATAAGATACAGAAGTCACAATTCTCGGTGATTATTCAAGTAAGTTGAAAGTGTATCCACACAAAAACCAACACATAACCAGGCATGGTGAATGGGCTTCTAATCTGTGTGCTGGAGGCTGAGACAAGAAATCATGAATTTGAGACCAGTATGGGCTACACAATGAGTTCAAAGTTAGTTTGAGCTACACAGTGCGACCTCATCTCAACAAAACACAGAGATTATTGTAGAAAAGGGATGGAAATATTCTACGAACCAGAGGTGGTACATGAATACAAGAAAACTGTGTTCTCTGGAAACCATAGTGTAATTGCACATATGAAACCACAGCACTTTTGACAGCATGCATAAGGCTTGTGCAAACCTAGGCCAGATAAGGATCCAGCATGGATGGGGGAGGTGGGCAGGAAGGCCCAGACCTAGTTAAGGTCTATTTGCAACTGATGAAGGCTGGAAAGTAGAAAGTAAGTGTTCCTTTCTGATGTGACACCTGGTGGGCTGCACAGACTCCAAGGTATAGACCCACACCCAAGAGAATTTAGGAAACACGGATTAGACTCTATAGGCCTTAAGAAAGACACATAACAGAAGACATGGAATCAGAGAGCGGGGATGTGCAGTAATGTGGGAGTGGAAAGGAGGGGGGAAGTCTGGATTTGATCAAAATACACTGTGTGAAATTCTCAAATCAATAAAAATCTTTAAAAAACAAAACAAACAAACCAAAAATGAAAACTGAAAACTCATTTTTAAAAAGTCTGCCTTGGATGTTTGGAGCAGTTTTATATGTAACTGCCAAATCTTGGAAGCAATATTCCTTTCAGCAGGAAAATGGATAAATAAATGGTGGTACATCAAAATAACAAATGTTGTTTAGTACTAAAATAAGCAATCAAGCAGAGAAAAGACACAGAAAAGCTGGAGGTATGACTCAGTGGTAGAGCACTTGATTAAAAAGTATGGGGCTATATCCTCAGGCCTTTAAAAAAGACATAAAAGTCCTTAAATGCATATTGCTAAGTGAAAGTACAGCATCTGAAAAGGAAGACACAGTGGTATTCCAACTACAGGAAAATCTAGAAAAGGCAAAACTATGGAGATAGTGAAATGACCCAGTGGTTGTAGGGATTAGGGTGCTGAGAGGGATGAATGAAGGTAAGGAAATGATTCTGGAGGATATAAAAGTTCTGGATGTGTATCATTGTACATTCATCTTGATCCATGGACTATATAACAGTGAGAGTGAACCCTAGTGTGAACTATGGACTTTGCTGATGTGTCAGTGTAGGTTCAGTGATGGTTTTGCGACTATGCCTCTCAGTTAGATTTCCATAGCATAGATGTTTTGGGAGGTGCAGAGCAAGAGGTATATGGGAACTTTGTACTTTTCACTTTTATTGTGACCATAAAATTTCTCTAAAACATATTTTTTTCTTTTTTAATTTATTTTTTGATAATTTCACAGAATATATTTTAATTGTATTTGGATCCCCTCCTCCACCTACACTTCCCTTTATTACACTCACCCACTAAATTTCATGTACTATAGTATATTGATATTAGAGCCTATAGACTCAAATATGTGTTCCCAAATATGCTTCAATATGAATCCATCCACTGGTGCCTAGCTAACCTTATCAAGAGTCACATCCTTTAACAAAACTGACTCTCCCCTTCCCAGCAGCCATCTATTTCCAATAGTTCTTAAGTACATTGTGGTTTTCTACCCCCTCCCCACCCATGTCTATGCTGGGTTTTGTCTGGCTTGAGTTTACATCGTACTTGTGCATGCTGTCACTATTACTGCGAGTTCATATGAGTAACTGACCAGCTGTCTGGGAAACTCTCCTTGCAGTCATTTACCACCTCTGGCTTTTACAATCTTTTTGCCACATCTGAAATGATCCCTGAGCCTTGGGAGGCAGAAGTTTGATATAGGTATCCAATTCAGGAATAATCATTCTGCAGTCTCTTACTTTCTGCACATTGGTTAGTTATAGATTTCTGTGTTAATCACCATCTATTGCATAAGAAAGTTTCTTTTGTTAGAGTTGAGAGATGCATTAATCTATGGGAATAACAATAAGTCATTAGGAATTGTTTTAACACTATATTTATTTAGCAGAATAATAGTATTAGTCTCTCCCCTATGGCCTATTGCTTATCTAGTTACGTTGATATCTAGGCCTGACCTCAGTGTCAGGTATGGGTTCCATCCTACGAAGCAGATATTAAATCCAATAAGAAAATAGTTGGTTAGTCCCATAATATTCATGCCACTATTACACCATAGGTCCTATCTTACTGGACACATTGTTGTTAAAGCACACAGGATTCACAGCTGGGTAAGGCTAGTGATTAATTTTATCTTCAGGTAGCATGCATAGCACCTTTTAGCACTATGGACACTAGCCAATAGAGATGAAAGTTCTGGTGAGTAACAAAGAACAAGGGCAATGTCCAGTACTGTTTGAGGGTCTGTGAGACCCTTGGTCAACAGTTTCAAAAGAGGAGTCCATCCCTGACCCTGCACTTTACGTTTTTGGTTTTTTTGAGACAAAGTAAACCTGGCTGACCTGGAACTCACAGAGATCTTGCCCTCTACCTCTGTAGGGCATAATGCAGTGTGGGCCTTAGCCAGGTCACCTGCTATGAGGACTAAGGGATTGGCTCCTGTGGGGCTCCACTCCAGCCAGGCATGACACCAGCTTCCGCCTGTGTCTGGAGAGAACCTGCACCAAGATGATCCATCCAGATATAGATTACTATTAGCTTCACCCCATAGGGCAACTGGCTAACCAAACTCATAAAACCCCTTGCACTTCCTTGGAAAATGAATTTGCTGCGGCTCGCCCTCCACATGCTTCCACCCAGCTCCCAGCGTCTGTGTGTTGACTCTGCACCTCTCACCCCTCACGGCAGAGATCCTGCGTCCCACTCGGCCAGCACCACGCACAGGGATCCCAACATATCTCCACCTCCAGAGTGCTAGGGTTTAAAGGGGTGTGTTGCCAAGCCTGGTTAATTTATTGTTTAACAATGTATAACAGATGGCCTGAGGAAGTGATTTCTTATTTTTTATGTGCAAATCATGAGTGAAACATTTAGAGTATGCATCCTCCATGAATGAACATTTACCTTTCATAAACTTCATAGGTATTGAATATGATTATACTATTTTAATATGAATATTATAATAAGTTTGAGAACAGAACTGCTAAAGTTTATATCTGTCTCACCTCTTTAGAATTTCTGTGTATATTTTTTATATTCCATATAATGAAGTAATTGTGAATATAATTTATACATGAATTTGCATATATTTGGCATTTTCTCAATTTTTTTATTGAGAAAAGTTCAAGTTCTACCAGAAGTAGAGCTGAGGCAAGTCCCCAGGTATAAGGATTTCATCTGTCATGTGATCCCTGAAACAAGGGTGAAGGATCAGATAACATGATGCAGATGAGAGAAAAGTCAATGCATTGGTGAGAGACCCTGTCTCAGAAAAAAGAGATATAAGAACCAAAAGCATTTCTCTATTGACTCCCGGTCACCACTGGTAGGGGATTGCTTCTTGAACTGTTAACTCTGCTTCTACCACACTTCCAGCCTGCCCTTGTGTGGAATAACTTACAGAAAGCAGACAGAAGCCTCTGATCCTTTGGAGTGGGACTCTGATCCTTTGGAGTAGGACTTCCTAGATGCACATGGAAAATGTCTGTCACAAGGGAGGTGGTATGAAATATTTAAAGAATTTGTTTGTTGAATAAATGAAGGTCTGATGTTCTACCTATTAAAGGCAATATATTCATGCAAACATCAAGTATGATATGATTACACTAATGATTATATTCTGTCTCTGGATATTTACGCTTCTATTCTCCTGAGAGTAGCTTTAGGATGTTTTCCCATCAGACTAAACTAGACAAATATCTCATATCACTTTCTTACTGGCTAGGTGGTTCCCAGCAAGTGATTTTACTTTCTTCAGCCTCATGGATTAAGGACTAAAATAAAATCCAGATGTGTAGGTGAATACCTGTAATCCTAGTACTTAGGAAATGGAGGCAAGAGGATCAGGGGTTCAAGACCAGCCTTAGTGGCAATGAATTCAGGCCCATTGAGGCTACATGAGATCCTTTCTGGAAAAAAAAATCCAAGTAACCAAACTAACTAAATAAAATTGGGATTAAAATGAGGCAATTGTCTATAAGTACTTGGCACAAATATAACAACCAATAAATTAACATTTTTGTTTTGTTTTGTTTTGTCTTTTGTGCCTCTTCTCCACCCGAACAGTAGATGTATCCTGTGGGGTTTAATGGTGCAAATCTTAAAGTAGAAGAACTAATCAAAGCCAGATTCTTCCAACTATGAATTTCACTCTGAGTGAGATGCTTCAAGTCTTGCTGGAACTTTAAAGTGAATTCATCATCTCTTTGCCTAAGCACACATAGAATGCATCATGTAAATGCACTGCTTAGCACAGCATTTCATACTTACATCAGTCCTTTTATTTCTTGATTTTACTCTTTTGAGATTTAGGATCACTTAGTACTTTGTTTACCTTTAAGTGGAATCAAACGTACGAAGAATTCTATAATAAGTCTCTATTGCCAGTTGTAACAACTAGCTCTCCTCTTTCACCTTCTTTGCATTTAATTTTGTATCTCCTATATTATTTTGCTATAAATCACAGACTTCAGATGATATTCTCTGTAAATATTTTGGTCTACATTTCCAATAAATGCTGCTTTAAAAATCCCAATACCAGTGGGCCAACAAAATATATTAAATAAATAAATATAAAAAACTTAAAAACAGAGTACTATGATCATACTTTAAAAGTTAATAATTCAAGGTAGACATGGTTGTACATATCTATAGTCCTAGCACTTAGGAAACTGAGGCAGGAGGATCCTGAGTTTCATGGTAGCCTATACTATATAATGAGAGCTTGTTTCAAAAAATAGATTACTAATTATTATTATTTAATTATTCCTCAAGATCATCAACTACTCAGTCAATATTCAACTGTCTTTTCATAATTTTTTGAATTATTGGTTTCATTGGGTACCTAAATAAAGTCAGCATACTGTGCTTGAAAAATTTGCATTTTAATCGATCTATTTTTTATTGAATTTTTGTGTATTTTGGAAGTGACTCATCTATTTTTTTCTTTCAATTTGTAAAGACTCTTAATTGTTTATCCTGTAAAATCCACACACTTTAGGTTTTGCTGAATGTTCCTCCATGTTGTCAGTTAGCATGTTCTCTCCTTATTTTCTATAATTAGTAGCAGGGTGTAAAGGTGTAAAGATTTGATTATTTGGGACTGCTCTTTTTTATAAGACTGCTTCATGAGTAGTGGCATGAAGAACATAATATCTGTCTCTTCATGATGCCAAAAGTCACTGATGATCAATGCTTAAATCCATTTATTTCTTATTACAAACTGATATTCTGGGCAATTCATAAAGATGGTACATAAGTGCTCATCAGAAAGTGACTCTACTAGATATTACTTTCACAAGCTGGAAAGTTATAAATGGTGAATTAAAGCAAGACATTTTTCTTATTCTACTATCCCTTTTTTGGTGGCTTTTCAGCCTGCTTAAATCCTTTGGAACATCCTCCAACTCCAAGTTCAAACCAAATTTAGCTGTTGCATATAAGCATTTCCTTGGGCTCTGGAAAAAAATGATCATTAAAAGTGAAGTGTGTGACATGTTGCATACTCACTAGACTGACCATTTCTGTAACTCACTGAAAGGAGATAGGTTACCATGATAACATGAAATGCCCTCCTCCTCCGCTCATTGTACAACTTTCTAGGAGAGCCACTGTTGTGGAACAGGTGCTTCATTATTAGATAAGTCCTTATTTCACATCTTTAATACTCTATAGTAAATTAAACTGTCCATGGGTGAGTGGTCACTGAACTAAAAAGAAGGGCAGATCACACACAAAATGAAGGCGATGGTAGCATATGTTGTAGTGTTGTGATATTTTGAACAAGCTCGTGTAATGGTCTGGTAACATAAGAATGTGCCAGAAAGACATACAGAAAAGTAACTGGTCCATAATCTGGAGAAAGATCTGAACTGAAAAAGTTATATGTATATATAACAAGTTATATAACAAAAAGCTGAAAAGAGATGTTTCCAGAAATGACAGAACTATACATTTCATGTGTCTTTTTCTAAAAAATGTAAGCATAAAAGGGGAGCAAGATAAACAAGTTCTGAGAAGACAATTGATACAAGAACATAAACTTGATAGCTTTGTAAAGATTAACTCAAAGAAATTTCCCACGTAAAATCACTACAGCAACAATGCATGTGTAAATGCTCTTGACTTTAAAGAGCCTTTGATTATATTTTATGAAAAGATTCATTAGCTACCTGGAAAAAAATTCCATGTGCTCCATATCACACAAATCGTGGAGAAGGCATGAGCTTAAAAGTCATATACAGAGCTACATTAGGAACTTAATGATTACCAAATAGTGGTATCTTGGATATAACAAGTGTTTTACAAACTCAGTTAATCCTGACAACTTTGTGAAACTAGCATTAGAATCTCTATTTTGTTGGCAAGGAAATGAGGCTAAGAGAAATGAACTGACTTAGCTAAGGCCCTGTAGCTTGTAAGTGGCAGAGTCTGTTTAAAAACCATGTCTACCCATCCAAGCATTGATATTCTTATGCTGATGATATTTGGAAATAGTCAAGGGCCTGATGTTTATAGAGTATATTCATCTGAAATGCCCAGCAGAAGCTACCATGTACCAAAGCTCAGCAAATAGACAATAGTGCTCTTAGCAGTTTTACCTCTCCATCGGTGACAGGAGATATGAGCCTCATATTTAAATAATGGTCCTGCAGTTCAGTTTTGGATATTTTACATTTTAGTCTTCCCACTGGTAATCTAGGAGACAGAATAATAAACCTGCCTCATATGTACCCAAGTATAGTGTTCAAAACATGGGAGAAGCTACCATAGAAGTCAAGGACCATGGCATCAAAATCTTCTAGTAAAACTAGAGGGAAAGGTAGAAACCAAGAAATTTATCCAGACTCAATACAACAAAATTTATTTAGCACAGGAAAATGCAAGGTGGCCATGTCCTTATGACTAAAACACCTGCAGAATTAAACTCTCAAATTTGTTAGCTAAGTAGCTCCATCATTTATCAAAGTGCAAGGGAGATGGTATAAACAAGAATACTGCCCACAAGGTGTACAGGAATCCATTCACAGTGGACTATGACCTTCTGCAGTCTACCATGTACAAATTCAGAAAGCCTACATGAAAAACTACAGGACAATGGCAAATAAGAAGTAGGCCTGTAGGAATGACTGAATAGTGTAAGTATGATATCTATGTAGGAAAATGAAAAACTTGGAGTTTTAAAATAGAAAGAAATCTAGGAATAATCTAACAAAGATGTCTTTTTAAAAGTATCATTTTAATCTTACTGGAAATGATCAACTATTGTGAATTGTAAAAGCTTGCCAGGCATTCTCCTACTACTAATCCATTCTGATGCAATAATTGGCTCTGCCAGGCAACTTTTTCTTTCACTCAACTCGAATTTTATATTTTTCTTATTTCTTTCTCTTTCTAGCATGGTATAAAAGAACAAGTCTGTTACACAAAATTAATTTTTAGAATTGTTTTAATTATTCTATATTTCAATTCTGAATGTTAAAAGTAAAACTGAAACCAACTGGCAGCTAGGCTATCATGAGAGAACTGTTGTAGGAATTAAAAGTAATCAAACTGAACATATTTATATTCATAAAAGGAAGTCACACAATGAAAAAACATCGCATAGCAGCACTATAGTCAAGTTGTTCTTTCCAGATGTGACTGGAAATGTATCCTTGGCTTTTGTTGCACTTTGAAGCAACCAGAACCGAAGAGTGAGGAACTGGAACAACAACTCAGTTTTATAGAACACTATAGTTTACAAATCATTTTGCATTCTTTTTCTATTCGCTCAGCCTGTGAACTTGGTAAGGGACACGGTAAGGGAATTTGGGTTCCCTGGCAGATGAAGGTTCTGTCTTCTCAGGAAATTTTAGCAAACCAATTGGGGCATTATTAATACGACATTCAATTGCCCTCTGCATTAGTTAGCGTTCTCCAGAGAAACAAAAACAATTGTGTGTGTTTGTGTGCGTGTGTGTGTGTGTGTACAGGAAAAGAGAGAGAGAAGAGACAGAAAAAGAAGACACACAAGAGACCAAGAGACAGAGAAACAGGGAGAGAAAGCTTAACTGAGCTCAAGAGAAGCCTGGAGTCCCAACCTAAGCAGTCAGGCAGAGAGCAAATTTCCTTCCTTGATCTTTTTGCTCTAATACAAGCCCTCAACCGATTTTATGATACCACATACATTAAGGACAGCAATCAGTTTGCTCAGTCTACTAATTCGGATGCTAATCTCACCTAAAAATATCCTCACAAGATATACTCAGAAATTATGCTTAGCCAAATATTTAAGTACCTCATCATCTAGTCAAGTTGACCCAGAAAATTAACCTAGCATAACTCTCAATCAAACTCAAAGGGTGAAGTTTCCATTTCTAAGGGATCTTAGAAATGGGTCCTTCCTCCCCTCTGCCCTACACTGTACTTTGGTGGTCACCTCAGGACACAGCCTCTTGAGGAGGTCCAGATAAAATGATCTTTGAATGTCCTCCTTAACCCTGGACAGGACAAACCTTGGAAGGTGCAAAGAGAAACTCATCTTCAGAAGCCAGGACAGAGAGGCCAGCAGAACTAATGGAAGATAATCTCCAAATGCAGAGAATGCTAGCCCAGGACTCACTGAGAAGCACAGATTCAAATGCTTGGGGTAAAGCACCCTCAAGAGGAGCTTATGATAACTCTTGAGTCTGAGTGATGTGGATTCTAAAATGAGCCCTTGTCCTATGGCCAGAGAAAATTAGCCAACATTCCTGTTCCCCATTTACTCACCTATGATATGAGGACAACAATATTTCACCAGGAAGTGATCCACACCAAAACATGGATGCTTCTCACAATCCTCCTGAGTGAAAGAATCCAGGCACAAAGGAGTTTCGGACTATACTTAGGAATTCATTTATGTGGACTTGTGGCCCAGCGAGAATGAATCTATGGGAGAGGAGCTCAGATACTCACAGCCCCAGGGGTAGGGGTAATGGACTTAAACAAGACACAAGAAAACTATGCAGTAATGAAATGGTCAAGATCCTAACTATGGAATGCGCTACACAGCTGGACATGCATCAAATTCTTCAAATTGGAGATCTGACATTTTATTGGACAATATATGTTAATAATTTCAATAATGTATCTTTTGGGTTGTTGTGAGTAATGTTTGAGATAATATAAGGTATATATCTAGTAGATAATCCAAAATTACAAGAAGTATTCAGTAGGTGGTGATTAAAACTTTTCTTAAAAGTGACTAGCATCAAGTCATGCATTGTGGCACACAGTGGTATCTAAGCACTTGAGAGACAGAGGCAAGACTGTAAGTTCCAGGGCACCCTGGGCTACATGTTTGCATCAGACATGTCCCCAACAGAATCATGCCTTGAAAGCTTGGAGGAAAATAGGAGTAACTATCAAAGGTGACGAGGCGTGGGCCTTTGAAGATTATAACTATTTCTGGCTCCTGATTCCTGGTCTGTTAAGATGAGAACTAACCCTGCCACATGCTCCCATAGCTACAGACTAAAATGTTCTACCATATCATCCTGCCATGCTGGACTGTACTCTCTGAAACCATGATCCTGAATAAATGATCCCTCATTTAAGTTGTTTTAGTCAGGTAATTTGGTACAATAAGGACAAAAGTAACTAACACAGAGTCTCAAAAAGCTAAGCCAAACCAAACAAGGACAATAGCAAAAACTCCTACTGTTGACAACAAACAAAATAGAAAAATCAATATAACAGAAGTAACTGACCAGAAATTTTAATAAGTCTGCATTCTCCAGAAATCCAAGAGTAATCCAGAGCAGGGATAGATGACATAAACGATACAGTCCCTCCAATTTGCCACTGGGCTACTACCATGGAAGCCGTCTTGGCCTCACTGTACCAGCAGGTGAGTTCTGTCAAAGGAAGATGATTACAGACAAGGACCAATTGGCACACAGACTTGAGGCAGTCTGAAGCAGAGCTAAAAAGCCAGGGATTTTGCTACTCAAGAGAAAATACGCCCTGGGCTACACACCCAAAAAGTGATTGAAATGGGGAATAAGTGATACAGCAGAACAGGACCTAACTTCTGGAATTGTAAATACAGGGCCTGTTTCTAGAACAAAGTAAGAAGAAAATGAAGGTATTTCTCAGTACAGAACCTGAGTATTGACTTATCCCAGAACCTCAGATGAAGGTAATCCTGAATGAATACAGCTGGTTCTGTTATCACACAACTTACTTAGAATTCTCCTGAATTGAATACTGGAGCACTTCTTACAGGCAAGCATATATATAAATCCCACAGGGATCTTGTTAAAATGCAGATTTTGATCTAGGAGGTCTTAGATGAAGCCCCAATTTCTGCATCTCTAACATGTTCTCAGGTGATGTATTAGTTACTTTTCTCTTCCTGTGCTTAAAATACCATGACCAGAAGAGACTTTAAAAAGGAAGAATTTATTTTGGCTTATGGCTCCAGAGTGAGAGTTCATAATGGTGACAGAGGCATGGCAACAGGCACTGGAGCAGGAAGGTGAAAATCGCATTTCCAATCATAAGCAGAAAGAGTGAACTGGGAGAAGAGCAAAGCTATAAACCCTCAAATCCACCCCTAGTGATATACTTCCTCTAGCAAGGCTCTACCACCTGAAGGTTCCATACCCTCCCCAAACAGCACCACCAGCTGGGGGCTGAGTGCTAAAATACATGAGCCTATGGGGGTCATTTCTTCTTCAAACCATCATAGCTGGTTCCTGTATTTATTTATTTATTTGTTTTTTGCACAATGAATCACCCTTAGGTTAATAAGAACCTTTTAGAAGATGCAGTTTGTGGCAGCATCCAGGTGACTGGGATGATCTTTTATATCCCTTTAAATATCTGTTTCATCCTCTGACCGTGAGCTCAGATGGTGAGAGGCAATAAACAACCCCTCCCAATATTAAAACCATGGAAGTCAACATTCTATGAAGCATTCTAAGAAGCCCACTCTTATTTTTTTCTGGATCTAAAATACTACCATAGATGGTGTTGTATGGAGATTTATAGCTTTCAATCTTCTCATATAGCACAACTGCTAAATATATATGACAGGAATTAGTCTAGAATTTATTTAAGGCTTTTCCTCCTCAGTTCATATGTCAAAAAATTGCCATTTCCAATTATTTATTATGAGAGTGATGTTTTTCAAGGTGGATGCATTACTCTTGTTATCTGCTTTCAATTAGCTGAGAATTTACTATGCTCAGACAAATGTCCATTCATCAGCAAATTCCACATTCCTGGCGGTCTGATTAACTTCCCAGGGCTCTTCCTTTATAGTTAAAGTAAATGAGGCTGCCTATGTCTCAAGTTTGCTTGCCTATGGAAGGAAACAGAATAGGTTTAGGAGGGAGAAGAATAAATAGGTGGTAGTGGGAGGGGAAGAGGAAGAGAAACAGGAGGACAGTCGAAGGATAAAGACGTGTTGGAAGAGGAAGAAGAGAAGAGTGGAAGAAAACAAAATCTCAAACAATCAGCATAGATTAATGACAGAAATGAACACCAACCCATGCACCAAAACTCCTCTGCACTAGAGCATATTTCACCATATCCGAAAAAAGTTCCAACTTTGGAAAAGCAGTTCCATCAGCAACAGATTGGAAGACCTGAACTTTGCCCTTACTATAATGGGAGAAGTATGAACTTTGGAACCAGTGAGATCTGGCTCTGAATTCCATCTCCACCACTAAGAACCCCAACACCTTCAGTAAATTCTCCAACCTCCATTTTAAACTCTCTTAAGATTTTTCCTCTGGAAAATCACAGCATTAAAAACTAATTTGCATGTTGGTCATGAATTTAAGTGAAATCGTTTTATGACAAATTTTTCAACTGTCATCCAGTTGGTACAGAAGATCTCGAATCCCTCCAGCTGCTCCAGACAATTGAGTGTGTGGGAAGAGAGGCACAGGCCAGTAGATGTTTCTCCTCGCTGTGACTGGCACAAGCTATAACCTCTCTTCAGTCCAGTTCTGCATCTCCCTGTTGTGCAACATAAAGCATCTCTGTTCTTTCCTCTGTATTCACCACATTCAAAAATCAACCCTCAGTGGTACAGGCTACTTAAGAGGCTGAGGCAAGAGGATCACCTGAGTTTGAGAATTCAAGATCAGCCAACACAGTGAGAACCCCCTCCCATATCCCACCCCTATTTAAATAAAGAAAAATCAACCCAATCACATCAAGTTGAATGCACATAGCTGACTTTATTTTATTACTGACAGTCTGAGGAGAGTTTCCCATACAGCAATTCACATACAACTGCGTCAAATATGAAGAGCCCTCCTCTTCTGCCTTTTGTTTCCCCTTGCCTTGAGTGTATATGGACAGGGCAATAAAACAAAATTTAAACTTGCTTATATTGCCTTACCTAGATCACTTTTGTTGTTCTCTTGGCACTGATCTCTCTTTAGGAAGCCACTTTGAACTTGGGTCTTGACATCCCCAATGGCTTAGGAAGCCACTTTGAACTTGGGTCTTGACATCCCCAATGGCTTTTCGATGTGTTTGACTATCGAACACCTTCCCCATTCCAGGGACCCAGGCACTGCATTAGAACCCACACCAGTGAGATAATACACAGTGAAAGGTTCTAAGCATAGCACATATGGGTTACGTGTGAACAGACTATTTATGTTAATATTTGCTGAATAGCAGGCCTGGCTTGGAGTGACAGAAGTGACAAGAGGTGAAATGTGCCTGTCACCTGATTTTTTATTTTTCCCTCCTGTGTTTCATTCCTTAATGTTTTGTTATATATTCTTAAAAGACTATTTTCAAGTTTACCTTGCAACTCTCATGTTTTGTGTGCTGAGGATAGAAGCCAGGGCCTTGCATGTGCTACACAAGCACGATATCACTGAGCTATGCCGCAACCCTCTACTATCATTTCTAAGTGCCCCATTTTCTGTTCCAATAGCAGTTCTCTAGATCATGCCATGTTCATGTTTTATGAATTTAGTACCTTCTGTTGTCTGTTTAAGGGAAGTCATTATTTGGACATTTTGTTGTTGCCATTAATATCATTCTGGATCCTGATTGTTCCATTCCCTGCAAATCTCTGGATTCTGTGAGTTTACTTCTTTGATCTCTGCAACTTGTGTGGTAGTTTTCTCCAAATGTTTACTGATCTTTGGCTATCTATTCATATTTAGGAGAAAATTACTACAAAGCTGATTAAAAGTGTTGTGTCCTTGACAGCACCTGTCAAATGGTGGCAGTGGTCGGGAAACCTGGCAAAACCTAGCTGTTCGATTTGAAGAAGTAGAAGGATCTATAGGACTTATGGGGCTGGTGGTATAGGTCAATGTTAGAACATTTGTCTAGCGTATTCAGACTCTGGACGTATCTCCAGCACTTAAAATAATGATAATAATAATAATTAATAATAATAATAACAACAAAATGCATCTAAACCTCTTAATTAAGGAGAAAAGAGAAGAAAGGGGGCTGGAAGGCTCAGTTGCAGAGCACTGAGGAGACATCAGCATGAATCAAAAAAGAGGGGGGAGGAAGAGGAGAAAGGGGAAGAGGAAGAGTAGGAGAAATAGGAGGAGAAAGAGGCTGAGGAGGAGAAAGAAGAGGATGAATAAAAAGAGGAGAAAATCTTTTTGTTTTAGCATCACTCAGACCACGTTTTTCAAGACAAGAATCCTCTGATAATGCTCCCCTGGAAGGAAAGGAAATAAAAGGCTGGAAGAGAGATGGAGGGATGTGAGTCTGCCAGAAAGAAAGCAAGGATCTCCCAATATAACAGCAAGTCTTCAATTCCTCAGCCTTTACTGAGTTTTATGTGGTAGAGTTTCTTAAATTTTAGCTCACATAAAAATGACCCAAATTTCCCAGAGGGCTTGCTAAACGCAGATATCTAGATCTCACCCTTAGAGTTCTGGTTTACCTGCAGAAATATTTTCTCAGGCCCTACCTGTCAAAGCTACTGACCAACTAAGAGTTGCCATCAGGTATAAAAATACTCAAAAAAAGAGCAGGGATGGAGAAGCAGGAGAAGGAGGAGAAAAGGAGGAGGAGAAAATCTCTTCTCTACAAACTATAGCAAGTAAATGTCCAGAGTTAAAGAATTGTTCTTCATTAAAATAGTCCCATTTTAAAGTACAAATAATTCTGGAATGAATCTTACTAAGGCCTATGTCCAGGTTGAGTAGTGATAGTTTAGTCAATGAGTTAGTTGGAGACAGGACTGAATGATTTGCCACTCAATATCCTAGAGAACCATGTAATTTCTGCTTAGTTCTGAAGTGTTCACTCTTTGATGATCCACTTGAGCTATGCCCTCTTGGAATTCAGCTACTCTGCACTGGAAAAGCCAAGCATCATTGAGAGGTCATCTATTACATGCTTGAGTTAACAAACTCTGAGCCCACCTGATGCCCAGACATCGTGGAGCCAATCTTCACAGTAACCTATCCATGCCAGATACCCTGCTGTACACATACTCAAAGCAGCACTAATCAGAGCTGCAGGTTTATGTGGGTGTATGTGCTGATGCAGTTCATGACTCTTTAAGGAGTGAGGGCCCTTTGAGGGAAGAGATGAACTACTTTCTTCATTTGCTTATATTCAGAGCTTAAATCAGGACTTGATATATAGCATATAAATGGATTCTCAGTCTTCATTGATGAATGAACCGCTCTAAGCAAAGCTTCTCATTTACACTCTTGATAAGTTCAGAGCTCATTATTTGTTCTTTCAGGGTAACAGATTGTTTCTGGCACAAGGCTCGGTGGGTGCATTGTAGGCTTTGAGGCTGCTTTGCCCGAATGTGAAACCTCAGCTCTGCTTCTGTCTGGCTGTGCAATCTTAGATAAGTAATCTAATTGGGTTTCCATACCTTAGTTTCCTCATCTGTGAATTGGAGAAAATAATTGTACCTAGCTTTAAGCGATGTTTTGAGTATTAGATACCTATCTATGTAATATACCTAGGACAGACAGCATTTAATATTTACTAAGTATTCAATGGTTGCTAGCTACATTATTTTGTAGCTATTATTATTCAATTATTATGACAAGGGAATGCCTCCAAGAACCAAATTGCAAATACCCCTTCTTATAAAAGCAGCCCCCAAAGGATGCTCCTGGCACTGAGCCAGTTGTTACCTCGAGTTGACTGTTTTATTTGTTGACCTTAGAGACCAAGGGGGTTTATTGAGCTTGCTACTCTCCGTACATCTGCATGTATCATGCAGTGGCATTGGGGATTTATAAAAACGAAGTTGTTTGCAACACAATGAATCTTGGGTGCATAAGAATTACCAGGGGAACTTGATTAAAATGTAGATTTCAAGGCTCTGTTTTTAGCCAGTCTGGAATAGGACCTCCCAAATGTGTTCTTTTAACAAGCCTCTTCAGGTTACTCCAATGCATAAGTACTTGGAAATTCTGTCTCTGCAGATGGTCCGCTTAAGGCAAGAGTCACGTAAACCTTTATATCATGGCCAATCACTCAAATAAATGGATGTCCCCAAAATTCTTCTGTGCATTGTATTCAAAAAGGTAAAAACTACAGTACAATCAGGACAAACATATACTTAAGACATATCTTAAAATTCTAAATAAAATAATATGCTTACTACATTTTTTTCAAGATCCAGAAATCTTCTAAGACAATGTACTCTGAAATGTAAGCAGTAGGTTCAATAACTAATCTGTCACAGGCTACATATGTTAAAATTGTGTCATAAGGCCAAGAGTGTACTTATGAACAAATTTACAAATTTATTTATATTCTTGTAAATAAAAATAAACATAGTCCAGAGTATCCAGAAACTCTAGAAGCAGAGATATTCATTGAATATCTTTACATCATTCAGATACATCAACACCCACATCATGTTTTTCTCCATCCCTTCCTTTATTTCTTTAATTTTTCTCCCCAAATCATTTTCTGGATGCCTGTTCTTAAGGAACGTTCTCCTTGGGTGTAAAATGTAAATATTGTATACACTTAAATTTCATCCCAAACCAGAATCTTCAGAAAACATGTGTTGCAATATTTTGGAGTAGAGGTGTCAAGCTGTCCACGACATTTTAAATGGATGGATCTTTTTCAAAGCATTTCATGGTACTGTGTGAAAATATTCTTTGATTTTCTTTCCGTCTAGTATATAATCACACATGAGCCCAGCATCTGGCTATAAATGAGCCCTGGTAAGAATGTTTTTTTCACTTTGCAAATTTCAAATGGGAAGGGATTTTTGAGTCAAGGTGACTATATTTAATTCTGCGCACTGTGGGACTTGGACTTGGCCCCAACTCAGGGATGAGGACAAATAGCATGTCAGAGTTTCTGATGCAATCCGGATATTGCTGTAGATGAGAAGCAAAATTGTCCATCTCATTCCTTTCAGTTCCTTTCATGAGAATTACTTTCTCCAGGTGGTAAAGAGGGGAAAAGATAGCAATTTTAGCCTTCTGAAGGTAAGAAAGATGAGAAATTTCCTTGTTCAAAGCATAGCTCATCATCCAATTCAAGGGATGGAGCCTGCTGGAACAGTGCTTTGGGCTTTTAAAGAACCCACTTTTGGGCAGAATTCGCCTAGAGCTAGGTTTCCCTACATTGACATCATTGCCAGCTTGGGCTGGTAGTTCTTTGTTGGGGGGAGTGGGAATGGAAGCAGAAGCTGAGGAGAAATGCTACTTACTGGCCCACTCGCCAGCTCATGCTCAACTTTCTTTCTTGTCTATGGATGGCACTGCTCACAGTGACCTGGATTCTACTATATCAATCATCAATCAAGGCAATTTCTCACAGACATGGCCACAACCTAATCTGATCTAGACAACTCTTCAGTTGGGGATCCTTCATCCCAGGTGATTCTAGGTTATGTCAAGATGACAATAAGAACTAACCAGCACAACTTACAATGTCTCTATCCATTGACAAATATCCCCTGAGGGGAGAGTCACTATTTACCCTGGAGAGCAAAAATCACCTCTGGCTGAACATTGGAACCACATGGGGAACTTTAAAAAGTACTGACTCTAAGGACTCATCTTGGGGGTGTCATACTCAATTGATCGATTTATAGTTTGGATTTAAGGATTTTAAAACATTTTATTTATTATTTTTATTTTTCTGTGTATGAGTGTATTATGTGCATGTATATAAGTGCACCTACATTCTATGTCATGTAATGTCAGAGTAGTTCAGAAGAGAACTTCAGATCCCCTGGAACTGGAGTTACAGATGATTGTTACCATGTGGGTGCTGGGAACTGAACCCGGGTCCTCTGCAAGTACTCTTAACTGCTGAACCATCTCTCCAGCCTCTGAACTCAAGGATGTTAAACATTTGCCAAGGTTTGAGCTCAGAGTTGCACCTCAATTCTGATTTGGTGTGGCACCTCTACTCAGATTTAATGACTGATGCCCTGTTCTATAATCACTCCAGCCTATATTCAGTTGCTCTAATTGGCTGTGGGTTAGTCTCTAGTCCATGAACCTGGTACCTCACTACAAATCATCACAGTTCAGTCTTTCAAGTCTGAACCTCACATTTCTCACAACTATTTGTAATTAACTGATTAAGAAACAGTGGAATCTCAACCGAGCAAAGACAGAGATTAAGTGTCTGTGAGATACCGTGCCCTAAGTGACACATCTACAGCACAACCTCTAAATCTAAAAGTCATGGAACATAGTGGAATATTAATGCATCTCTCAGTTCTCATCAGTGAAACTTCCTCATGAAGCAGATGTTGGTTAATATAGAAAGCCACAACTGACCAAAATGTAGAGAATAAGAAACTGCTGAATACGTGTCCCTAGATAGGACTCCTATGTTAAACCTCACTCACCCAGGCTCAGGGGATATCTTGGAAGAGGGGGCAGAAAGACTGTAAGAGTCAAGGGTGGTGAAAGACCATAAGGAAACAGTTTCCCAGGCAATTGGGAACTTGTTCCTTTGAACTTACAGCAATGGTGACAGCATCCATAAGACCCACGTGAGGTCAAACCAGTATAGAAGTGGGGAAATGGATAAGAAACCCCAACCCAAGCAGAGAAACTATTGGCAACCAATGACTAATGACAGAGGTAAAGTTAGTCTTCTTTAAGGGAGTGACACTAGATAGATTGACCAGGCTCCCAGTGAATGGATTCACAGTGAAGAACATCTGGGGATACAAACTTGGTTCAACAGACCTTAACATATATGACAGAATGCATGAAATCCAGTGGGAGAGTTATGGGGGTTGCAGAAAGGGGAGGATGTCCTACATATGAGCAAGATGGATTAAATTAGCAAAAAAATCAATTTAAAAAGAAGTGGTGGAACTCTTAGGAAGTGGGGCCTAGTTGGAGGCTGTTAGATTAGCAAGACATGCCCTCGGAACAGATTAATCAAGTTCTTGTGAGGCCTCATTGTCTTTGGCTTCTTGCTTCATTGTGTCATCTCTCCCTCCACACACATTTCCACTTTGATACCATCTGTCATGAGGTCCTTATCAGAGCTGATCCTTGCTGTTGAATCTCTAGAACTATGAGTTAAACATTTTTTTCTTTATGAAGCATCCAGCCTCAGATATTTTCTCATACCAAAGGTAAACAGACTAAAAGGCAAGGTCCTTGTGAAAGTAAAGGCCATTCATGTGGAATATATTTCTGTACATGTATTCAAAAGAAAGCATTGAGAAGTTAATGCCAAGGAAAAAAGTCTACATCTGTTTCTCTTTTCCTATTGACACTTCCTTGGATTAGTTCTGGGATGGCAACATGGCAAGAAAATGGACATAATGTTACACTTCTTTGAACCAAACTTCCCCTGAATGAATTACAACAACCACAATCTGCAGCCCATACTTTCTGATCCAGTCTGCCTTTAGCTCTACATACAACAGAAATATCTGCTTATATCACGGAAAGATAACCAGTAGAATGTTCACAGCAGCACTTCCCATAATAGGCAAAACTAGGAGTTAACTAAATGCTCTTCAACAGTAGAATGGATAAGCAAATTATAAGTATCCTCACAAAGAAATGCTTATTTGGCCATGAAAATCATCTAAACCCACAAAATAGTGGTAAAGTTCACAGTTACTGTATTAGTTATGTTTCTGCTGCATGATAAAGCACCATGACCAAGGAAACTTATAGAAGGAAGAGTTTATTTGACTCACAGTTCCAGAGGGGCATAAAGTCATTATGGCACGGGAGGCATGGTGACAGTGGTGGCAGGAGCAGAAAGCTGAGCAGTCACATCTTCAAGCAGGAGCAGGAAGCAGACAGAACCAGAGGAGAAGTGGCCTTGGCAAAGCCCTCCCCCAATGATGTGCTTCTTCCAGCATGGCCCCACCTCTTAAAGGTTGCATGACCCTCCCGAAATGGCACCATGAACTAAGTACCAAGTGTGTAAATATTTGGATCCTGTGGGGGACAGTTTCATTCAAATCATAAATATTAGGTCAAACAAATAGAAATCCGATTCAAAATTGAATTTATGTAAGCTTCCAAAGAGGTAAAGCAAAGAATATTGATTCTCTTAGATGCCAGGACAGGTGTGTGTGTGTGTGTGTGTGTGTGTGTGTGTGTGTGTGTGTGTGTGGCGTGTGCAAGTAGATGTCCACAGAAGTAAGAAGAGAGCATTAGATCCCTTGAAGGTGGAGTTACAGGCAGTTGTGAGCTGCCCAACATGGTTGCTGGGAACCAAAATCACTACTTCTGGAAGAGTAGCAAGTACTCTTAACAGTCGAACCATCTCCAGTTCCCATGCTTTCCTTCTTCATCTGCTCACTGCTTAAATGGATGTGTCTCCTTTGAGAAAATTGATTGAATTATGCACTTAGAAACTATTTGTATCTATTTGTATATTAAGATATTTCAAAATTAAAAGTGACCCCTTTCTCACTTGCTGTATCTTCACACCCAAGTTGGAGATTTCCAAGCCTGGGCATAGCAGTGCTGTCAAGAAATGTTTCAGAAAGTCCCTCCTGTCCTTATCATTATTGTGCCCATCATATCAGCATTCTACTCATACAGAATGGAAGTAACTACCCCAGAGTGAGAGCACTTACTGCCCTGGAGACCAGGACAGTTCCACTGACTCTCAACTTCCTGATGCTACAGTCTACCTCTGAACTGGACAGAGAGCTTTGGTTTTTTTCCCCTTTCTTTTAATCTAGACTGTTTATCCTTCAATCAGCAATCTTGCAGCAATGACAGAGTCAGGCCAAGGCTCTAGGGTGGAATCCACTGGTGTGGCCTTTTGGCACCCATCACCCCAGTACATCTCACTCAAGGGCCTCTGCTCATCACAGCAGCTAGTGTGGTTTTCCCATAGTTGATCCCATGGTATTCCTCCCAACATCTGGGTAATATTCTGGATTGCACACAAATGTGAACGGTGGTGTTTATTTTACTAGTGTAGTACACCTGCAGCTTAAGTAGTAGAGTCTGAGCCGCTGTTGATGACTACAAATTGAGACCTGGGTGAGGAGCTGTAAACCCCAGAGGTTTATCCTTTAGCTAGAAGGATCCAAGACTTTCAAATTCAATCAATCTGTACACAACGGAGAAAAGAGAGACAGCATTACAGACAGATAATGGTTTGAAATCTCAGCCTGTGATGATTGGGGAAGCAGATGTAAGGCAAGATGATTTTTATATGTTGCGATAGCCCTTGCCGGGTGGGAGATTAAGTAAGCGAAAGGTCTGATTGGTAACCACATTTGGGCCATGGAGCAATTTCAGAGAGGTAGAAGCAATCACGCAGTCTGTGCTTGCCAGAGGAGAGGAACAGGGTTCAGCTGCTGAAGGCAATCTGCTTTGTCACATCCCTTTACACATGCAGACATCCTAAAGCCCAGTTACATAAAATTCTATAATTTACCTGACATGCTGTCCAGGTGGGATGGCCACTGCCCTCTCCTCAGTGTATCAGTTTCTCAGCCAGTCACTCTCACATTTAAAACGCTCTCTTTAGAGAAGATTTGTGTATTAAGAATATTTGCCTGTGAAGTACTGGGAACCTCTGCCTTCAAGGGTCCACCATCCAATTGGCATGGTTTTCGTTGTTGCATAAGAAACCACTTCACTTCTTACTGTCTCAGTAAAGAGAAAGCAGCATGGCTGTCTAAGTGAGTTGAAATTGCTATAATGAGTAACACAAGGCTGTGGGAGAGAACTTGCCTGGAATGTGCAAGGCCTTGGGTTCCATCCCGGCCCTGGAAGAAATGAATATATACAAAGAAATGCTATAGATTGGGCAGCTTAAACAACATGCATTTACTTGTCAAAATTCTCAGGCATTGTGCTAGGCACTGTGGTGCATCCCTGTAATCCCAGCACCCTGGAGGATCTCAAGTTCAAGGCTAGCCTGGATTCTCAAAAATAAAATACTGAGGCTAAGCTATCCATGAGCAGGGTGTGAGCAGACATGGTCCTGATGAGGTCTCTCTTCTTGGCTTGTAGATGGCAGTGTTCTCACTGAGTCCTCACATGGCCTCCTGCTCTCTCCCTTCCAAAGGCACAAATCCCATCATGAGGTTCCCACCCTCATGACCTCATGCAAACCTAATCACGTCCCAACGTCTCCACCTCAGAATATTGTCATGATGGGGGTTGAGGCTTCATTATGAATTCTGAGGGAACACAAACATTCAGTCCATAACAATGACCAACTCCTTGAATCAGTTTGCACTGCCATAACAAACACTATGATCTGGGTGGCCTAATAACAGGAATTTATTTTTCCTGTGGTGCCAGAGATTGGAAATTCATGATCGAGTCACCAGCAGGATTGGCTTCTTCTGATCCTCTCTCTTTGGTTTGAAGAGGGCACCTTCTTGCTGGGTCTCCTGATCTGTGTACAGCCTGTACTCCAATCTCTCCTTAATAGGACACTAGTGATATTTTACTAGGGTTCATCCTAACAGCTTTATTTTTAGTTTACATATCTATTTAAATTCCCTATGTACAAAAAAATATCACATTTTGAGCCTCTTTGGATTAGAACTTGAATGAATGAATGAATGAATGAATAGCACAATTTTCCCCATAGCACCAAGTACTCTGGTTTGCCTTGCCATGAAGGGATTCCTCAAACAGTAGAAAACCTAGGCAAAGCAGAACAAATTGGTCACCTTATGAAAAACATTTATTGTGCTTGCAAATCTCTAACACAGGCAGAGCTCAGAGGAGTCAGCTAACACCAGCTCTACTTATTATCAAAGGTTGCCTGATCTGATCAGCCAGGGCCAACTTGTTCATTCACACGCCTGGAGACTGGTGGTCTCAAGACTCAAGCAGCTTGGGTAAATCTCTTTAGCACTATGTGACTGGTCTCTTTATGTTACCTCTGTCACATGATGAACTCTGAGTAGTCAGACTTCTTACACAAAGGTTGAAGGATCTCAGGAGAACAGGAGCCTGGTAGAAGCTGTGTTGCCATGTGACCCAGCCATAGAGAGCTACATAGCATCCTTCTCTTGCATGTTTTGAACATAGGCTGTATAGTATGACAGTCTGTTCAAGGGGAACAGAAGTACACTCTATCACATGGTGAGGGATTGATAAGAAGTCATGGACCCCAAAATGGTGTTGTAGTTAGATTTTGAAGTTTTAATTCTGGTTTGAAAATATATAATACAAAATTTATTCTCTTAATCATTTTTAAGAGCACAGTTCAGTAAGATTAAGTACATTCACATTTGCTGCAGAACCAATCCCCAGAACTCTTCATCTTGCAAAACTGAAAGTCCATAATTCTGACTAGCTACAGCTCCAAGCAATTACTGTTCTACTTTCTGTCTCTGTGAGTGTGACTATTTTAGGACCCTACATATACAAAAGCATGTGATATTTATTCTTTTGTGACCAGCTAATTTCACTGAACAGAATGTCCTTCAGGTCTGGTGAGGTTGCATGTGTCAGAATTTTTCTGTTTTTTTAAGGCTGAATCGTATTCTATTAAATGGATAGTCAATGTACTTGTGGCAGCCATTCTGGATATAGTTTGCCTGGAAAACAACACTCCACTCAAGGTACAGTGAAATGCATACTGTCAGCAGAACCTAGAAAGATGATACAAGGACTCAGTAGCCAGGGAAAGACATTTTGGAGGAGGTAACAGGTTGTAAACAGGCAGGTATTGTGAACTACACCTTCCAGACACAGGGAACAGGAAGCACAGGGGCCCTTGTAGGCAAGAATGAGCAAATCATTGGGGATTGCTGCTGAGGTATCTCATAGAGTCTATTATACAGATGCAATACAGAAAGGCTGGGGGTTAATGACACATGCCCTAGATATACATATATACGGGTTTCTTTTATATTTGTGCATTATATATGTGCATTATATATAATTTTGTTTTGAGATGGCATCTTGCTATGCAGTCAAGGCTGGCTTCAAACTCATGATGTTCCTCCCATTATCTTGCAAGTGCTGGTCAGCATGTCAGGCTGTATTGGACTTTTGACCCACAGAAGATACTTCTTAGTAGGTTCTTCCCCCTTTCTCCTCTGATTCTGTCTCAAGATGTAGTCCGTCCTAAGCTTTCTGCTACTGTGGCAAAATACCTGAGAAAATCAACTGAAATGAAGAAATATTTAATTCAGTTCATGGTTTCAGTCTATGGTCTCTTGGCTCCAGTGCTGAGGGTCTGACCTGAGGCTGTAGGTCTTCGGTTGGGCTGATCATGGAGATGAGGTAATGAGTCAGAGGAGGCTGCTCACCATCCTGGTCATGTGGAATCAGGAAGTGGAAAAGGGGGCTGAAGCAAGATATATGTTTCCAGGCTACACTCCCAGTGAACTATTTCTTCCAACTTGACCCAACCTGCTGCTGTCCACTACCACCCAATAATTCTATTACATTATAGAGTCATGAAGGATTCATATTAGCTTCTTCGTGATTCAGAAAGTTCCCCAAATTCACCAGCTGGCACCTAAGCCTTTAGTACATGAATTTCTGGGTACATTTAAGATCCAAACTCAAGCATCAGTCCATCAGCGAAGGTCGTTTCATTTGATTCTAAAGAGGGACATGCTCTTCAACAGCTCGGGATTCATCTGTGCTGCACTTCCTTTTTCCCTCACTCCAACTTCCTGACATTGAATTGCAGTGTAACAGTGAACTTTAACTCAGATTCTGTTCTCCAGGAAAATCTGGGACTTGAGGCAAACATGTTCAGAGTCCATATTAAGGAAAATCACTCCAGCTTCTGGTGGCTGTTACATAGATCCAAGTGTGAAAATTGGGAGAGACACAGGAAGAGGTTCTTGCAGTTTTCCGGGTTGGAGATGATGGTACCTAAGAAGATGATAATGGAGAAGGAGTGGATAGAGTCCTATGTCCTAGAGACAGAGTTCATAAGGATAGCTAATGGATTTGGTTGTGGGACAAGAACGAAATCAAAGACAAGTCCTGGGGCAAAAGCTTGGGAAATTCCCTAATGATGGTGCCTTTGCTCAAGAGGGAGAATTCTAGAATAACAGAGAGTTTGTTGTTTATATGTTCATTCAAATATTATTATAGAACCTATTGTGTGCTAGTGAAGAAGCCCAGAACACACTATAAGGGCATATGGATCATTTTGAGCTAAAGATATTTGGGAATCATCAGTTACATAAAGAGGCTTTCTCTGAACTCCACTTATATTTCTAAAAGAAGACCCGCCCATGAAAAATTAAACTGTCATACCCCAGCCCTCTAACCTAAGAAGATAGACTCATCACCAAAGAAAGGTCAGTAGAAATCAGGATAAGAAATATCCTAAAAAGGAGCTAGAGAAATGGTTCAACAGTTAAGAGTGTCTACTGCTCCTGCTAAGGCTGCAAGTTCAATTCTCAACACTGACAACTGCTTGTAATTTCAACTTTAGGGTATCTAACACCTATTCTGGGCTCCACAGGCATCTGTATTCACATGTACATACCCACAGAGACACAAAGACGCACATACACACACACACACACACACACACACACACACAATTAAAAATAAAATACTCTTTAAAAAAGAGAGAGAAACAGCCTAAATAAAGATTGTTATAAAACCATCTCATCTCCCATCTATGCATGTAATGGCCCATTTATTTTTCCTAAAAGTCATCTGTTCTATAAGAAGTGCCCTCTTTGGCTCTGCATTATGTAAAGGCATTTAACCAACAAATTCTAGCACCTCTTGAGTGATATAT